>CM069933.1:32799101-35409934 GCA_036172225.1 Cryptocoryne crispatula var. balansae | reverse complement strand
TATTTATTTTATAAATATATTAGCATAGTTAACAATTAAAAATTGCTATAAGATTGATTGACGATAAGTGGTCTGCTATGGTCCCCCTTTTGGCCGGAGTCATAGTACGGTTAACGTGTGTAGGTTGAAAATTTCAAATCTATATTGGTCATGGTCGGTCTGGCTCACAAGTCTGCAAGTTTGACTCGGCCTGTGGACACCTGTAATTTGAAACCGTGTGTTTAAACTGTCACTTTTGACGTTTAAAGTACCGTCCGATGGGACGATAAGGAATTTGGACGTCAGTGCGGAAGAGCATCTTGAGCTTTTCGCTAAATTTATTTTGAAAAATAAGAACGTTCCTATTATATTTATTCTGTTGGCAGTTGTCAAGGTTAAACGTCTCTTGTTCCGTTTCAAGTTACATTGAAATTTTTATGCTTACGATGTGTAAATTCTGTTAAACGTCTCCAACGAAGACTAACCTAATCAGTAACCTCTTTCTCACCTTGGTGCTCTCTGACGCCCGAGGATCAAGCGCATCCAGACAACCGTCCCCTGTACGTAGATGAATTAGCTGTGTAAAATATATATATCTTCCTGAATTTCTACAGAAAATTGTAGATTACTTAGTAATTTGAATAAAATTATTAGGTTAAATGCAGAACATACAGTGTGTGTGTACGAGAGAAATAGTGCACCCAAGAAGGCATTGGAGTCTATCAACATCCATTCATCTGACCGTATTAATACATGTAGCAATGCCCACCAAGCTGATAACAGCGTAACTTAATTACAAAGGCCACATATGTATATGTATTTATATATACAGATATATATATGTGTATATATATATATGTATATATATATGTATAGAGAGAGAGAGAGATCCAGCATCAACCGATCGATGGTCACCAAGTGCAGCTCCAGCACTGCCTCAGAACCTTCCTCCTCCTCCCCCTCCTCTGCGCATTATTCGCCTCATACTGCCCTGCTATCGCCTCCAGCACCTACAATATATATGCGACGTCAGATGATAATTAGTTAAGTTGCTGTGTTATTTGTCTTATAAATATATATACATATATATATATATATATAGAGAGAGAGCGCGCGCGCGCGCTCAAAATACTGCACCCGTTGCCTTCTCGATGCCGTCGCCCTTCTCTGTTGACACGAAAGCCAGAAATCATCGTAGGTCGGAAATTGTTGACATAGATATATATTGTTCATCAATCTCTTCTAAAAACATGCATGTATGGCCGAAAAAATCAACATGGATGTACTGAAATTACTCTAGTAAGATGTTTGGGTTGCATAAGACGAAGTATGTTTACATGTTAAAATACATCCTTTCGGAATTAAACTAGTTAAAAAAGAATGTAAAAATGTTTGACAATCGAACTTTTTCCAAGACGAACTTGTTTTATCTTAATTTTAAGAATAAACTTGGTATATCTCCTAATTAATCTTGTATCAAACATATCATTAAGTTTATGTCTAACCTCTTATAAGAGGATAAGGAATATCTTCTTCTTTTTGGTTCCCATCATTTTTTATTGTACATGGTGTGTCTACTCTTAAATATATTCTATGGTGTCTACTATTAAATATATTCTATTTTAATATTATAATTTTATAACAAAAGTGGTTAATAATCAACTTACAACAAAACACCATATCTGAAAAATTGTACATTTTTGACTCTACAACGGCCTTCAAGAATTAATCTCATTTCCTACGTTCAAAAAAAAGTGTATCCGGCAGAGAAAAACACAAGCATCTCATAATTAGGAGTTGGCAATCAAACTAGAAAAAGATGTGTAACCTAGAGGAACGGCCTGATGCTCAATATATATCATTGTCTAAAAGGGTACCCCCGTATTTAATTTCTAAACTACGAATATAGACGTCATATATATACATGTATATATATATATATATTTATTACCTGTTCTTCTCGAAGACGAGTATTTTCTTCTTTCAGGAAGTGCAACTCCTTCTCCAGCTCCACCGTGTACGCCTGCATGCCCACGTGGAAGTTAGGAGTGGCCAGATCAGCATCGAACACGTATGCATATAAATAGGATTATCAAAGTAATTAATAAGCACGATAAGATATTCTTGATAAATATTTCTATCCGGATGTCCCCGCAGATCCGGTGGCAGCATCGGAGGGCTCCTATGTCGCCACGTGGCGCGTCATCTCCTTGCTCAAGAACACGACACTTCACCTGCTTCCGAGCGCGCGACCGGGCGGCGGACTCGCGGTTCTTCATCATGCGCCGCTGCCGCCGCTCGACCACCTTCTCCACCGTTCCCCCTTCCAGGATCCGTTTCCTTCCTGCCGCCGCCGCCGCGGCGAACGCCCCGGCGACGCTCATCCTCGGAGCGCCCGGCTGGTCGGCTCCTTCGTTGCTGCTGGCCACCTGCCCACCACCCGACGAGACCGGGCTGGCCGGCGACCCCGTTCCGAGGCGTTCGCCGCCGTGCGCCACCACCGTCTGGTGGCGGGCTTGCCCTTGATGAACCCCGTTGCTGCCGACACCGGTGTGGTGCTCCGTGAAGCCCGCGGACGCGACGGGGCCGCCGCAGCCCGCGTGCGGGTAGGCGGCGGCTAAGCCGCTGCATCTCTTCTGGTGCTCCGGCGGCTGGCTCCGACCGGGGAACTGGTCGGCTGGCATCGCCGAGGTTGGACTGCGGTTCCCACCTTCTCGAACTATTCCGGCCTTCACCAGGAAGTCTTCCAGGGTCATCTCACCGAAGGTAGTCTGCCGGCCGGCACCGGCGGGACTGATCTCCAGATCCTCCGGCTGCCGGCGCTGCAGGTGACCCAGCTGGGACGCCTTCTCCTCCTCCCGGCCGTGTACCTCCGACCACACCTCGTCTACCGTCTTCCGGCACAACAGCGACGGGATTGACCACGAGGCCGTGAAGGCGCCGTCGAGCGCCGCGTTTCTCGGAGCCTCCGGCTGGCCGCCGCCGCCGCCGATTTCCGCGCCGCCGGCGTCCCCCTTCTCGGCGGTCAAGATGGTGGTCAGGAAATCGTCTATGTTCATCGATCCGAAGCTCGCGCCAGGCTCGCAGGCGCTGCTCTGTAGCTCGTCCATCGTCAGAGATAGCACGGACGACTGTTTCTCCAACGGCGCCGTATTTTCTGTCGTCGCCGCCGCCGCCGGCCGAGTCTCCGGACGGTGGCGGTCTCCGCACAATTCCATGTCGCTACCAGCGCCGTCGCCCTCGGCCGCCGCTGCGCCGTTCTCATCTTTCGGGTAACCCATATTGCTGGCTTGCCTGTCTCGGAGTGATCGAGGCGGAAACGTCTGAAAAGGCCTGCCGGCCGCTTCCTCCCCCACGGCTGCAACCCTGCCGGCGTCGATCCTTCCAAGGGCCACCTTGACGTCGGCTACGCGTGGAAGTCCGGCGCCGGAGCAGCCGTCGGCCGGCGGCGAGAGGGCGTCGCCACGCTCGTCAGAAGAGAGGGCTACAAAGGCCAGGGTGTTGTCCGGCGACGGCCGCCCACCGTGGAGCCTTATTTGATGCATGGCCGGCCCCGACGGGGAGCCGGAAATCGGCGAGGACACGTTTCAGATACGTGCCACTGCATGGCTGCCCGTCGGTGGCCTGATCCCTAGCACGCGTGCCGGCGCTCACAGAGTCACGTGGGGGCATGGCCGTGCGGGTTATCCGATTATCTTTCGTTAAGTTAACCAATAGTTAACGGATAATTAAAATTTTCGAATAAATTGTGAATATTCATCTTGTGATTATTTAATATCTTAATCAATACGATCGTAGATACACTATAAATTGAATTGAAAAATCGTTATCCGTATATATTAATTAATACATAATATAACATCTCATATTTTAAAAAATTTAAGCATATGTATATGTTCAATGACGAAAATCTTATCGTCCCTAATCTTTAGTTCACCTTCCTCTCTCTAATCTTGACACTAATCAAATCTTATCCTAACATCAGATGGTGATATATCTTCTTCCCATCATACGTTCCAACAGTGTAGTCCACGTACATATACGATGACAACTCATTCTTCTCTCAAATCTTACTACCGTTAACTTTGACACCCCGCGAGGCTCACCAAACTCAAGGAACTTATTGATTGCATGATCTGCCCCATAGTCGGCGACAACACAATATAAGAGCAGATATGGTCACGTCTCTATACTTGAGCTTCCCTTATGATAGATATGCCTCCACGACCTCTTCATCCGTGTCTCTCTCTTATGTTCTTTGTGGAATCTGGAAGTTTTTTTTTCTCGAAGAGAAAATTATCTATTAAGCTACTTATGACTTTATGTATCCGTTAACTATTTGTTAAATGATAATAAACTGTTTTCAAACGGATACTACGATGCAGTTCACAGATACATCCATTCTCGGTAGTTAAAAAATAATTTAAAAATACACATTTTACATATAGGATATATATATGGATAATGTCATTATTCGTTATGTATCCAACCCGTTGAAATCCCCAATGACCAGCCACCGCACGTGCGATCTCTCAGCTTAAGTTGGACTAAGTTTTGATCACTAAAAAAATAATGATTTTTATCACAAGAAAAGAGTTTCGAAGTGAAATTAGACGTTTGATTTTTTTTTATATTGAACCGAACAAACGCCACTGAAATTCCTAATGGCGTCTGTAATAGTTTTTATTTTATTTTATTTTCAAAACACACCAAGGTTTTAGTCTGAAACGTTTAGAATATAGGTGACGGACAACTTTAAAGAGAGATTTATGCCGTCATTAAAGAATGCTTGATGTCATTACTTGAATACTTTAATTTTATGATGTTTGCCAAAAAAAATTTCCGCGCTACGTTTTTCCTTGCAATAAATGAGCACTTAAAAGAACGCATAGCTTTCAGAATATTGCTAGTTTATAAGGACATCACGCAACTACAATATATATATATATATATATATAACAAGAAAAGACTTAATATTGAAATTTGATAGCCCATTCAGCTTACGTTTTTAAGGCAGTAAATGCATAGGGATAAAGATTATTGTACCTTTGCAAAACTTAGTATATCCATGTCCCTTTAGGTCATTTTAAGTTCTCACGTTTAGGGGTTTCTTCCAGTATATATATGTAATTTGGAAACACAATCTTCCAAAATTATACTTCTATTTCTTGTTTCTCCTGCCTGGACAATGTTCTTAAAACGAGGTTCTGGATACCTTTTTTTTCCAACAAAATCTAAAAAGATGCGATCGAGTGGAAAAGAAAAAAAATACACCGACAAATAGCGTAAAACTTGATAAATGAACAACTTTAAATTAGCAAGATCTATTAAAGAGTCGAGTTTGAACAATTCTTTGCTCGACGGTAAACTTGGAGCAACTCGATTAAATATTTATTTAAAATTGATAATTATACAACTTCACAATAATATTTAAAATAAATTGAAATAGAATTGAATTTGGGTTTAAAATAAATTTGCCGAACGAAACTTTGTTTCGTCACCTGGCGAAGGAAAAGTGATTTGAAATTTCTCAAGAAAGAGGACACAATAAGATAGTGCACAGTCCAAATATGATATTATTTTATTTTATTTTCCAAAATCAAACCAAATCAATTGGACCTTAAACTGAATCGAACCGAACTTGTTCCATCCGATTTGGTTAGGGCTTGACTTAAAAATCGAAAAATAAAACTGTTTGAAAGAATTAATTATGACATATATATTCATTTTAATTTATATATAATTGAGATACATATCGGATTTACGAATAATTCATGAACTTCAATATTTTTCTGTACCCGGCTTCTTTAATTTCGTTCGATTTAGAAAATCCCCAAACTGGTCAAACTTTCGCCATCCGGGCGGTTCTTCCGGAGGCTCCGGAACTCTCTCGATGCGAGGACTCGTCTTGACAGATAACGTTGCGATCGTGATTCTCAAAAGTTTAGCGGGTTGATTTCCGCTTGATCTTTCTGTCTATTCCTCTTCTTCTGGTTCTAATATAGCTCTGGTTTGGCTAAAGTATCATCTCGCAGAGCTCTCCTACCCTTGATCGGTTTCCTTTTCTCTTCCTGTTGTGCTTTATCCATGTAAGCGTATAAAATCCATTTTCCTTGGTTGTGGTCCTTCTTTTGGTATTTCTTTGGTCGTCTTGTTTTCGGGATTGTATATTCTTGCGTTCAGACCGTCGTTCCTCAAAGTTTTGCCTGTTACATCTTTTTTCTTGAGCTTGTGACCTGTGTTTGCCTCTCGTGTTTACCTATGGACAAAGACCACAGTCAAATGTTTGCTGCGGAAGATAGTATCATCAAAAAATTTCAGGAAGTTTTAAAGACTCCGATTGCACCAACTCCAGTTCATATTCAGTGTTCTACAGAGGCAAGTAATCAAAAATGGAAACGATCATTAGTTCTGGCTGTTTTGACTAAGGACAAGGTAAGACCAACAGGTCTTAAAGAATGGATAAAAAAAGTGTGGGTCCCTGCTACTCCTTGGTCTATATGCTGGATTATCCGAGGGGTGCTTTCTTGCTAACTCTACAAAATGAAGAAGAGGTACATAAAATTTGTAGCAGAACACCCTGGTTCTTTAACAATGATCTAATTTTGATTGAAAAGGCCAGACCCAATACACCTCCATCTGCTTATTCTTTGAAATCAGTTGACTTGTGGATGAGGATATATGACATCCCATCGGAATTCCTTGATAAACATACTGTCATGCAGATGGCTTCTCAAATTGGTACTCCTATAATGCCTACCCAGGAAATGGCAGATTCCTGGAGCCAGTTTGCTCGTCTTAAAATCTCATTGAATGCTGAAAATCCTTTGCCCACTAGTCTTTATGTTTTTATGCCTGATGGAAAATTAGCTAAGTTTGAAGTGGCTTTCGAAAGAATTGTCAATTTCTGTTACTTCTGCGGTTTATTGGGTCATAAGCAGGATAAGTGTGAAGATCTTAATCTGTTGAGATCTCTCATTCAACCAAATTTGTCTACTTCCTTGCAACAACACCTACAATCACAGCTTGCATTCCGGTATGGGGAATGGTTATCAGTCAATGGTAGATCCGAGGGGGGTGAATTGAAGTCTACTGTGTATTCAGAACACTTTGGGAAAGCTCCAGAATCAGCTCTTATAGTGTATAAAGAATCGGATTCATCTGGTAAGGTGTCTTCTCATCCAGAGGAAGATAATAGAAAAGGAAAAGAGATTTTGATGGTACCCGAGCCAACACCAATGTCAGTATGCTCTTTGATGGATAATGCTTTCAAGTATCCTGATGCAGATCTTCATCGTATGGCTAGTGATTTTCTTTTAACCAAGGAGTTAGATATTATTTTTATCGGTGCAGATACAAAATATCATAAGGTCTCTAAGATTGGTTCTCCTCTGGCAGTGAAAAGGCCGAGTTACATTGACAAAATAAAAAAGATTTCTAAAAAGAAAATTACTATTAAGGGAGTTGACTTGCAACAGCAGTCGATCACTTTTTCTCTTGATTGGCAGCTGGCCCTGAACAGCTGCCAGGACTAAAATGAGGATTATTTCTTGGAACTGTCGTGGTGGGAATGGGCACCCGACAGTTCAGTACATTGACAGGTTGGCCCATTCCGTACAACCAGATATTGTTTTTCTAGCAGAAACCAAAACTACTTTGACAGCAGCAGCAATTTTTTTTGAGCATCGGAACATAACTCATTATATTGTGATACCTGCTCAAGGTAAGGCTGGAGGTTTGTGGCTTTGGTGGACTGATCAGATTAGTCTTGAGGTATTATATCAGTCACAATCATGGATAGCTAGTCGGGTGGAGGATCCAATTGATAAACACTCCTTTTTGCTCATTACGACATATGCCCCGATCAACTACAAGAAAAGAATTGATATGTGGACTCAAATGACTTTATTCTTGAGGCATCATCATGAACCAGTTTGTTTGATCGGTGATTGGAATTGTATCAGATATACATCTGAAAAATGGGGTGGCACAGCTCCTTCACAGTCTCACATGTCCTCTTTTGAGCACTTTATTCATCAGAATGGATTGGTAGATGTGAGAATTGAAGGGCCGGCTTTTACTTGGTCCAACCGAAGAAGTTTTTCCTATCATATTCGGGAGAAGTTGGACAGGTCTTTGGCTTCTATGGAGTGGATATCTCACTATCAGAAAGCTAAGGTATGTCTACTTCCAGCATACCATAGTGACCATACTCCTTTATTACTCATTACTAATCCAGTTTGTAAGTATCATAAAAGTTGGTTTCGGGTGGAATCTGCCTGGTATAAGCATTGGTCTTTTAAGTTTTTTGCTAAACAGGCTTGGCAAAATTGCCCCAATATTTTCTATCAGTATGATAAAAAGATGATCTTATTCAGAAAATGGTTATTGATGTGGAAAAGGAAAGAATTTGGAAATCTTAATCAGCAACTTACAGAAGTAAGGAAACAATTGAATCAACTGCCACATATTCCCAATGATCAGAAGCAGCTAGATTATGAATCTAAGTTGTTGGGCAAGCTGAATATGTTAGAAAAAATGGAGGAAACAAAGAGCCAAGGCTTATTGGCATACTCTTGGAGATAAATGTACTAAGTTTTTTCATATGAGAGTCATCAATAGAAGAAGATTAAACAGGATAGTGGGTGTGGTTAAAGGTAATGGGGTTTGGTCAACCTCTCGGGATGACATTCATCAAGTTTTTAGCTCTTATTTTTCTAATCTTTTTGTGATAAACGTGATTCCTAAGTTTCATTGGTATAACATATTTCCGATCGCCAAACTGTCTGAGGCTCAGAAAATGTCTCTTTTGACTGCACCTTCTCTAGCTAAAATTAAAGCCGCCTTGTTTTCCATGCATCCTGATAAGGCCCCAGGACCAGATGGGTTGCCTCCAAGTTTTTTTCAATTTATGTGGGATGATGTCTCACATGATATTGATAATCTTATACATGGTATGTTTTCTACTCATACTATACCGAAAGGTTTGAACCATACCATTCTATCTCTTATTCCTAAGAATGAACATCCAAAAGGTCCAGATCAGTATAGGCCAATCAGTTTATGTAATGTGTTGTTGAAAGTTTTCACTAAGCTCTTAGCGACCAGAATCAAGCCATTACTTTCTAATCTTATTTCTAAGAATCAGGCTGCCTTTGTTCCGGGAAGAGTTGCACTAGATAATATTATTATTGTCCATGAAATTATTAGTTCTTTTAAGAACAAAACAAGAAAAGTTGATCAGTTTATGGTCAAGATTGATATCAGTAAAGCGTATGACCGCATTTCATGGCAGTTCATTCAGTTTATGTTACAAAGGTTTGATTTTCCAGAAAAAATAATAGATATTATTATGCAATGTATCTCAACCGTGACTTGTGGTATTAATCTGAATGGTATGTCTTTAGAGGTTATTTATCCCCAACGAGGGATTAGACAGGGGTGCCCTTTGTCCCCATATTTGTACATTTTGTGTGCAGAGGCTCTTACAGCTATTTTTAAATTAGCAGTGGATCAGGGTACCTTTCATGGAATTACTCTTAGTAGAGGGGGGCCGTTAATCACACATTTAATGTTTGCTGACGATATTGTTATTTGTGGACAAGCTTCTCTGGAGGAGGCAAGGAGTATGATGGAAATTCTGAGATTGTATCAGCACATATCAGGGCAATCTATTAATATAAGAAAATCTAGTATTACTTTTAGTAAAAATGTTTCTATGGAAATGGCTAAGCAGATTTGTGAAATTACGGGGTTTGTAGTGGCTTCACCTCTTGAACATTATCTAGGTATTCCAATTGGGATTTCGGACAACAGAATTAATCATTATGCTTGGCTGATTGATAGGTTTCAGAATCGTCTTGTGGGCTAGAAAACTAATATGCTTTCGACTGCTGGGCATACCATTCTTATTAAATCAACTTTGAATCAACTGCCTATCCACATAATGTCTTTGAAGAGAATTCCGAAATCTATTATTCACAAGCTAGAATCTATTCAAAGTAATTTCTGGTGGGCACAATGTGATTCGGGCAAAAGGAAAATACATTTTCGAAGTTGGAATTTTATAAAGATGCCTAAGAGCAAAGGTGGCCTTGGAATTAGAGATCTTATCTCAGTTAATACAGCTCTGTTACTTAAGCTGGCATGGTTTTTTTTGAAGGAACTGGTAAATTATGGATCAGAATTTTACGGTGTAAATACATGGGTCGGGATGGTCAGGCAAATTTTTGGGAGGTTAAAGGCAAACCTAACAATTCTCAAGTGTGGAAGAATATTCTACAATCTAGAAGTAAATTACTTAGTGGGTGTGTGTGGAAAATCAAGGATGGGTCTATGATTAATATTTGGAATTCTAATTGGATTTTTGATGGGTTAGGACCTCCGGTTCTTTTACCAGATGTGATGGAGAAACCTTTACAAGTCGGTGAGCTTATTTCTAATGGTAGTTGGGATCTGATTGCCCTAAGGAGCTATTTTGATCAAAAGTCTATTGATCGAATTCTTAGAACTCCAATTTATGTTGATGAGCAACAAGACAGATTGATGTGGAAATTCTCTCACTCTGGTTTATTCACAACCAAATCTGCCTATGGTTTTCTTGCTCAATCTAGCTTTCCACCGGGTGTTTCTAATATGTCTATATGGAAGAAATTATGGCACCCTCGTTTGAGTCATTTTGTTCTCTCTAGACTACTTGTTTTTCTCTGGAAGGCATTAACACATATTTTGCCAACTAATGATGAGATAGCTAAACGATGCCCACATATTTCTTCTATTTGCAACATATGTCAGGAGTCTACGGAAAGTATTGAGCACCTACTGTTCAGCTGTTCCCGGAGTTGAGCAGTGTGGTTCTCCTCTTTTCTAGGGTTTAATAATCAATGGTTCTCTAGTGATCTTCATGTTATTATTCCAGTCTTTTTAAATTGGATGCTCAGTAAAGATAGGCATTTAATCTATCACGGGATTCTGGGTCTATCTATTATGTGGAATATTTGGAAGTTTAGGTGTGAGACTTCAATCAAAGATGGTAGGCACAATCCCTTATGGATCCTTAGGAGGGCGGAAACGGACGCATCTTTTTTCTTTTCTCAAAGCATGGAATTAAATTTCATCTCTGATGCTCATTGGGTACCTCCTCTACAATATCAAGTGAAGATTAATGTGGACGCTGCTACTGATTCAAACATAGGTGCTTTAGGTATTTTGATAAGAGATTACCGGGGCTGTGTTCTGGCTTGGAGAACTTGTCTTTCGCCTTTCACTGACCCGCAGATCTTGGAGGCTGAAGCCATTCTCGAAGCCGGTTCCTGGGAGCATTTTGATCGGTGCTCAGTGGCCATTGAAAGTGATGCTCTTATAGTTGTGAAAGCTATCAAAGAGATGGGATCTGACCTATGGAGAGCCAACAGCATGGTTGCGAGGTGCCGTCGTCGGTTGCAGCAGTCCTCCGCATCGCTCAGCTTTTGCCCTAGACAGGCGAATATGGCAGCGCATCGCTTAGCCAGGTGGGCTGTTAAGTCGTATAAGGCTGTGAGTTGGTCTTGTTCCCTTTTGAATTCACCGGAGGATGTAATGGGTCAAGTTTTGGAAGACGCGGCCAGTCCGACGATTGTGATGTAATCTATTGTGTCATGTACTCTTAGTTTTCTTAAATATATATTAGCTTTCCTTCGTGAACAAAAAAAAAATCCTCAAACTAACTAAAAATTCAAAACAGAACCAATCTAAATTAAACCATCTTAGTGCATACCTCCTACCTCCTACTTGAGAAAGCTTCCTTTCAAAGGCACGTGATATATATATATATATGGTGGGGGATAGAATATCTGTCAGACTATCGCTCCATTATTCCCACCATGTGGGTATGAGGACGGACCCACAGATGCAGAAGGGAGCAGATTAGAGAGTGGAGCAAGTCGATTTGGCCCAAATCGACTTGGGTCGGGTCAAGATTGATCGGGGTGGCAAAAAATAATATTAAAATAATATTTTTAAAATATTTATTGGGTCGAGATCTCAGGAGTTGGGATCGGATCGGTGAGCTCAAAAATCGACCAAATCGAGCCCGGGTCGCGACCCAACATTCTATGTATAAAAGGTGTCCTCCGTTACCTAACCCCACTGTTCCTTCCTTACTTTTCTACCTACCCCCAACAAAGAGAAGAAATAAGTAGGAAGAATATGAACTCACGTGGGTAGAACAGTTAAATCGCAAGTATAAACGTAAAACAAGAAAAGAATCGCATTTTTAAAAAATCAAACAAAGGGGAAACTGCAAAGATTGATGCATTCTCAGTCACACGAGGTGTTTGGTTGTGATACACAGTTTATACATTTTGCCATAAAAATTACTAAAATACAATCTATATATAACAGCCGAAATTTAAAAATATCCACTTTTGTAAAAGAAATAAAGCTAGGAGATTACGGAGAAAAAGAACGATGGTCTCGTACTCATCCTTATTTTATTTTTTTACCCTGCAACAAATTCTTTTTAAGAATATATTATTTCCTAATATTTTTTCCTTGCTTTTTGACTACTCCAATGTCTTTATCTGCTTCGTGCAGCTGGCTGGGCTGACGCCGTCGCGTGGAACTCGAAGCAGGCGAACGCAAGCAACGACGCCGGCGGCCGGCGAAGGAGCCCTATAAACTCCATCATCCGGCCGGTGACCCAGCACGGCGGCGCATGCTAGCTCCTACCTCAGGTTGCAGAAATGGCAAGCCGCGGCGGCGGTCCTCTGTATCGCCTGGCGGCGGCCTTCGTCCCCCTCCTCATCCTCTCCGCCACCTCCTCCGACCCGGACCCTCTCCGCGACTTCTGCATCCCGGCGCCGGGCCTTTCCGGCTGCACGGACCCAGCCAACGTCACCGCCGACGATTTCGTCTTCTCGGGGATCCGCTCCCCCGGCGCCTTCTCGCCGGACACCGGCCTCGCCGCCGTGCCCGTGACCGCCGCCGTGTTCCCGGGCCTCAACACGCTGGGCATGTCCTTCGTGCGCGCCGACCTCGTCCCCGGCGGGGTGAACCCCCCTCACTACCACCCGCGGGCGACGGAGGTGGCGCTGGTGGCGGCGGGGAGGGTGTACTCGGGCTTCGTGGACTCCGGCAACCGGGTGTTCGCCCGGGTGGTGGAGACGGGGGAGGTGGCGGTGTTCCCCCGCGGGATGCTCCATTTCCAGATGAACGTCGGCAACTCCGCCGCCACCATCTTCGGCAGCTTCGACAGCCAGAACCCCGGTCTGGTGCGGCTGCCGGAGGCCGTTTTCGGCTCCGACATCGGGAAGGGCCTGGTGGAGAGGGCCTTCGGGCTGAGCAAGGAGGAGGCTGAGAGGCTGCGGTGGAAATTCAAAAACAGCAGGGATGATTGAAGAAATTATAAGGCTCTCGGTTCTGATATTCAGATCGTAAAATGTCTGAACTAATATGAAGCAAAAAATTTTTTTTAAAAAAATTCAGTTTTAATTAATTTAATGTAACCTTTTCACTTTCAAAAGTGGATAATCAAGATTATTTTTTCAGAAAATAAAATATTAATAAAGATAAAATTAAAGTTTTAAATTTGAGTTAAAACAGATGCATGCCACCTGATCATTAAGTCGTATGTGCAATTTATAAATCTAACATCTCAAATCAACCCGAAAAATGAAAACGATTCATCAGGTTCGATCTCGGTTTATCTTCAGACTACGAGATAACTATGTCTGTGGATTTTTACCAAATAATATTTGAATTGTACAAAAGCAATATAGACACGTACACAGAAAGATTGGGGATTTTACGCTGCAAAATTTCTGATTGTATTACAAATAATGTAGAAGATATTTTTTTTTAAAAAAATAACATTGACAGTCAAAGGTCTTGTGATGATTCACATATTAATATCAATTACAAAATTAATAATGATAAAAGTGTTTAATGCTGTTGATTACCAAACAAGTTGTAAAATTTTAGTCATATATATATAGAGGCATCAGAAAAGAAAATCATATATAATAGGATGTTTGACTACATACTTTTTTCTTTTCTTTACACTTTCTCTTTTAAACTTTAAAAACAAGAGAAATAGGGTAGATTCAACCACTTACTTCTACCAATATATTAGTGGCAACCGGGAAGCCTTTCTTTCTAATCGAATAAAGGCCCTTATCGGATCCTCTCCCTCGAATTGGAGGGGTGATTCGGTTGCCATGGCCCCTTGCCGAGCGGAGAACAACGTCTAGATCAGTTTTCCTCATTTGGGAAGAGGGCATAAATTCGAATCGCTTCTTCGGGGAATGTTCTAACAGGAGTCCAAACCCAAATTTGGGAAAGCATATATATGTGTGTATATAAAACTAGCCAGTAGGCACGATGCGGTATAAGATATATATTTGCTTACTTGTCAATAAAGAGGCATAGTTAGAGGGATGTTTTGACTATTTTTATTCCAATCGAATAAAATCAAAATGGAGGGGTGAATTTGGATATATATGTTCACTTTTTCGTGTTTGGAACGAACAACTACGTCCATTTGATTTGATTTTGAAGATGTACTCTTTGAGACCAAACAAAATCAATAAAACCCAGTAAAATAAATTAAAATAAAAAAGTATGTACTCTTAAGTATACTGATGGTAATCTTAAACACACTGATGATTAGCAAATATTTAAGTTTATATAGTGTAAAAATATAAATGGCATTGATTTATTTAATACAGCTGGGACAAATGTCTATTTTAATGTGAAATCTATTCATTAATTCTGCTTGAAACTTCAAGTGCCTCTAAATTAAACTAAACCAAACTAATAGTAGCTCCAAACAAATCCGACTGAACCCAAAAGTTTTCTCACGTTAAATTAAATAATGAGCACTTGGCTCATTGTGAACCATACATAAAGAGTGATATATGTGTGTGTGTGTATATATATATATATATATATAGAGAGAGAGAGAGAGAGAGAGAGAGAGATTTTCTTTCTTGGCCAGCCGGAGGTCTGGGTCTCACTCCACTATAAATAGAGCTCGCTCCCCCCAGCCTGCTACTCCACTCAGGAAGCAGCTCCCGCCGGTCCAACAAGAGGGTTTACCCGACGGCGCCCTCCTTAAGATCTCCTGCTGCCCTTTGTGCGGGATCGATGGCGAGGGGGGTGGAGCCGCTGGTCGTCGAGAGGGTGATAGGGGAGGTCCTCGACCCATTTAACCCAAGCGTGAGGATGATCGTCACGTACAACCCCAACAAGCCGGTCTGCAACGGCCACGAGCTCTACCCGTCCGCCGTCGCCGCCAAACCGAGGGTCGAGGTTCTGGGCGGAGACATGAGGTCCTTCTTCACGCTGGTAATATTTAATTTGTTGAGCCACACCCCGCCGGCGACGACGGCGCAACGTACTCTTTGCTCGCTCCGCCGCCATGCAGCTAGCGTTCCCTTCCGGCTCCCGTGTAGTGTGTACTGTTAATTGTAGCTGCAGGCTGCGCGCGGCTGCTGCTCGATCACTACAGCCGGCTAAATTTCCTCCCTGCTGCAGGTGATGACAGACCCGGATGTTCCGGGGCCAAGCGATCCATACCTCAGGGAGCACCTGCACTGGTAATTAAATCTGTCCCTTCAATTTCATCCCATCGAGAACATGATAGACGAACAAATCAAACAGCTTGACTATATATATATATATATGGATTTGAATTAAGCAATGGATCGAAATTTTGGTGATTCCCTCTTGATCGAGGGAGGCACAAACGGGAGGGAAGCGCTTATCCGTATGATATGAGCGTTTACTAACAGATGGTAGAGGGGTTAATATATAGCATATGGTTGGAAGTTTCTTCGTAACCCAAAGAACAAAGCAAGACCACGCTCAGGTGACTGTTTTTGACTGAGGGGGGGCCGTGACTCTGGTCAATCGGTGACGGCGGGAGCTTCCCTTGTCGAACGGACCGAGGTGATCCCCTTCCCTCCCTCCTCAAGATCAGCTAGCTAGCTACCACTCTGAGGTGATTCGCTCTAATTACTAAATTAACCGAGGACATCTGACGGCCAATCTTAAATGTGAGCGGTGGTAGATATGGTCATTTAGGTACGTGCATAAAGCGTACCCGTACACCCCATATATATGGATATATATATATATATCTATGCTGTACGTACTCCGTTATTCATCTAATAAACATGTGGAGCCGGAGGGAAACACATGGCCAGATGTGTCAAATCAATGGACCCAAGTCCTTCATCGTGTCCTCCCTCGACGCTCCTCTATGTTTCTTTATTATTATTATTATGAGAGAGGGAGGGGGGAGAACGTGACGGTAAACAAAGGCTTTTGCATTTTTTTTTTGTTTTCGAGAAATAAAAAATGATTTTTGCATTTAAAGCCACTTAATGAACCATGTGGGCACCTGAAATTTATGTGTCTGCGCATAGTATATAAAATTAATATTGGGTAGGTACACCGTTTCTGCATCTCCTCGGAATTTAGCACAATACATACTAGTTAATTAGCTAGCTAGCTACATCCCAAACAGGGTCTAACTGCTCCTGGGTGCAGGATGGTGACGGACATCCCCGGCACCACAGATGCCTCCTTCGGTACGTACGTGTATTCCCGTCCCTTTTGATTGCGCCTATACATACATGCATGCATGTATCTTGCTCTCGTAGAATATAAGCTGCAGTACTGCGCAAATTGAGCCTGAGAACTGGTTAGAGCTCCGTCTCTCGATCGCTCGCTATATAACACACTGCGCGTTGCATGCCGGAGGTGTAACACAGGAAGAGATCATGTGGCCTACGAGAGCCCGAAGCCCCACATCGGCATCCACAGGTTCGTGTTCGTGCTGTTCCGGCAGAAGCGGCGGTCGTCGGTGAGCCCGCCGCCGTCGAGGGACAACTTCAGCACCCGCCGGTTCGCCGAGGACAACGACCTCGGCCTCCCGGTCGCCGCCGTCTACTTCAACGCCCAGAGGGAGACCGCGGCGCGGCGCCGTTAGATCAATTGAGCCCGTGCCGCCGGACCCGGAGGATTGCTCCTCGTTACATGCGGCGCCGGCCGGGGAATCGATCGATCCCCAATCTTCCCGAACGCTGTTCTGCGCCGGAGGAGGCGGAGCGCTCGCCGACCGCCGGCTTGATTGCCCTGTTCAGTTGCAGGTGTGTGTGTGTGTGATTCCGGCGACCTGCCACAAGTTAATGCTGTACGAGTGTATGCCTGTGCTCAAGGGATCGAGCATTTATGCAATGTCTGGATTTGGATCGCGGATCGGGGAAGAGCGGAGCTGAGCGTTGTCACTCCGTTGATTGTCCCTGTTCTTCTCGATCGGGCGGAGGAGCTCACGTTAGAATCAGGAGTCCGGTTCGTCTCAGATCACTTCAGCTCATTCACACACAAAAAAAATTTGATACGATGACGTCAAATTAGTATTAAATATTATGAAATTATCATTAAAATATCTATTTCATTATCCTCTTTGTGAAGAGGCGAGGGACTTGTCACAGGAGATCTTTTGAGACAAACTGGACTCTAGAATCAATGACGGATCTAGCATGTCGAACCAGTGGGGTCACCCATAGATAAGCGAAAGTCACCTTCTTTGTGTATAAACTTTATAATCATTTAAAATTTTAATAAAAATCCTTAAGGGTGATAATGAAAAATTCAAATTTCGGTAGGTAAAATAGTTATCACCTTAATCTCTTTCTTTGCGAGAGAGAGAGGGAGAAATTACTCTCAAATATTCGCAGAGTAACACTCTTTTTTTATCTAAAATTGTTAAAAGTTGACGGAGAATTTTGACAATCCGTACCATGTGAGTCTTTTTTTTGAACAACAACACCACAACCTAATTCATTTATAATATAAAAGAGTACATAAATGATAATACAGCCACAAGGTCCAAAATAGTAGGACACATGATCAAACTAGAAACAGCAAAAGTTTCAACAGAACGTATCTTTTCAAAAAGACTCAAACATAATCACATAGTGACCGGCACATAAAAGTGCTTGTAAAGTCGCACGATAGGTGTGATGACTCCATCAGAGAAATTTGATGACTGTCTCGAGACCGGAGGATCACACCAGATAGGTGTGAAAATCGCCCAAACTATCGATCTCGAAAAGAGTGAAATGAATACGAAGAGAACGAAAAAAGATAATACAAAAACCCTCGACATCGTGACATCATGTCGACAGACTGACTTTGCAGTTTGCATCGTCGACACCCGGAATCCTTCCAACTATGGGCACACCGCATTTTACATCTAATATCTTTAAATTTGTATCCTATTTTTTATCATTTATATATATCATAATCCTTATAATTTATGTATTTTTATTGATCACAATATTAGTTTATATTCCAATTTTTGTCAGAATCAAGAAAACAGATGCACAGAAACATCTGATTTTATAATTTGAGAATAAAAAATCAATGTTCATCTTATTCTTTATTATTATTATTATTATCATCACACGGAAAGTAAGTTTCGATCGGTTGAATCTGTCGGGTGAATAAAGTTAAAATAGATATTACGTGATAACGGAATGACATGGGATTCTAAAGTATCCGCTCATAAGTTGCTCGAGCTTCCGGTCACAGCACAACAGTACTGAGTAGACTACCCGTGAATCAGCAACCTGAGCAGGTTGCGGCTTTCGAACGCGCCGGCGCCGGCACCGGCACCCTTGTGCTCCATCCTCCGGGAGGCCGCCAGCAGCGCCTCCATCGGCACGGCGTTGCAGATGTCCGCCGTCGGCAGTATGCAGTTCGCCAGGAGGGCACCCTGCTGGCGGCGGCCGGAGCCCAACACTTGATGCCGCTCCATGCCCACCTCGAACACCTGGCTCCTGGGGGGCGGCGGCGGCGGCGGTATCCGGTTGAGCACCTCCAAGTCGATCTCGAAGAGCTCCTCGTCGTCCGCGTCGTGGCGTGCCTCCGGCGGCGGCAGCTCCTTCTCCCTCTCCGGCGCCGGCAACGCGCCGTGCTGCTCCTTGTGGACCGGCTCCATCCCGCGATCTTGCAAGCGCTGCTGCTGCTGCTGCTGCTGCTGCTGCTGCTGCTTCACCCCGGACCATCTTATAGCGACCTGTGTGGACCGGTTAGATCTCCGCAACAAACCTGCACCTACAGCAGATCTCCGGCGAAGCCACAAACCGATCTCGATCCTCCGGGTGGATAGCCCACCCATGCATCCGTGAAGAACCGAAGAGGAGATCCGGCGGTCTGGTCAACGGCGCGTTGGCCTAATCTTCGCTGTTCGGTTGCAGAGAGAGAGAGAGAGAGAGAGAGAGAGAGGTGCTGTATCTCAATCTCTACTGTTCCTCTATCTAAGATGGCTGCAGTTAGGCGAGACCAAGAAGATCAAATCAACGGATTTAATTTTTTTTTAATTTGATCCAACAAACATGTCGATTGATAGTTTTCTCCCGGTACTTATGATATATTAATTATGATATATTAATTTAATATTCTTATAACCAAACATGCCCTGAAATCAGTGGCGGATCCAGGGTATAAGTAGTGGGGTCAAGTGACCCCACTAAAATATGAAATTTTCAATATAAATTATTAAATATTTTATCAAAATATTTGATGTTAATATGTTTTTAAAAAAGGTGACCCTACTAATTTTATTTTGTGACCCCACTATATAAAAATTCTAGATCGGCCACTGCCTGAAATATATATAAAAACACAGGTGGCTAATATATAGTATATTCAAAACAGCATCAATAATGGAAATTCATATAGTGTCTTCTTATGAGTAGAGTAGGCATTTTCTGATATTCTTAAATATTTTCTTCATTGTCTGGGATTATTCTAACACACGTCAGTCCTCTCACGTGCACGTCTCAGATTTCAACTATATATGTCACGTCAATCAAAAATAATGTGGGGGAATGGACGAAGAGAGTTTACTCTTGTCATTCTATTGATACAAATATATACACAGCACATATGTTCTTATATGAATAGTAAGATAATTAATCTACGTTTTAAATACAAGAATCAGAAATAAAGGATAAATAACATGTTCTTACAATATACAATAAATGCTACATTAAAACTTCGATCTAAATGCTCGAGAAGTTTGCCCTCGTAATCTTACTTGGAAATTAATCCATGCAAACTTGTTTGGAAGAACTTCGACACGGGAATGTATGGATTAAGGAGACTAGATGAACCGTGAGAACAGTGGCCCGTTTGCTTTGGCTTAATTCATGTCTAATGGGGTGTTTGGTTGTATGATAATTTTTTGTACACTTTCATGATAAAAAATTGTATTAAAATAAAAAGTGAACCAACTCATGACATAAAATTATCATGTTTGGAGGGATGTGATTACAAAAAAGAGTAACTATCACACATGACCAAACAAAGTGGGGGACCACAAGAAAAAAGAAAGAGGTGAAATTCTCTTTTTTGTTTAAGAAGAAAAATACTTTTAAAACATAAAATTGTCATGGTTATCAAACACTTCTTTTAACCAGTTTTCTTACAATTTTTAAAAAATAAAACAAAAACCTTCGTTATCATGCAACCAAACACCCCATAACTGATTTAATTGGTCAAAACTTAGATGCTGAGATCTTTGGTAACACATAGGAACGTACACAATAGTTATTTATTCTTCAACTAATCATTTTAAATGATTCATCGTACCTCTTGTTAATTGTTTTGTCCAATTAACTAAGATTTAGTATTCCACCAGAAAAACTAGAGATGAAGGCATTCTATAAATTAAATCCAACTCCACCTAAATTGGAAAGCTGCAAAAGTTTTGCGTAATTAACGAAAAATTAATGAGATTATCCTAATTTAGTTGTAAACAGCTTTTGTATTTAAAAAAGATAAAAGATTCGTAATTGGAATAAAGTGAACTTCTCCTATGACCCACCACTGTGTTCCGCTCCCGACGAATGACATTTTAGGGGAGTTAACTTTTTGGGATCAGTTTGCTCTCAAAGAAATCTTTGACGAAAGAAATAGTAGTTACTTTTTTGTGTTATGTTTAGTCAGAGTACCAATATTATTGATATTATTTAAGGACCGGTATTGGTATATTTCGGAAGTATCAATGTTAAATAAAATTTATAATATCATTCTCTCAAAATTTTAGAGAAGAGAGAAATAGACTCGCATGTCATCTTGTCTCTCAAAATTTAAAAACCATCTAAACATAAAACAGAAAAGAAATATCAATTATTGCACAATCTAATAATTTCTTCGGCTCTGTAATCCGAACCAAACGCACCCGGTGAAGCCTCCCTTCGGTTCGGTTCCCCGCCCACCCGGGCGCGGCGCGAGACGCTACTACCGATGGCTCTTTCTGAGTCCTGGCCCCTCCTCGAGCACAGCGCCTCCGTCGTCACCCTGCCGCCTCGCGGAAGTGCGGCGGCGGCGGCGGCGGCGGCGAGATGTCTGGCTGCGCGGTTTCTTCTGCGGGTTTCTTCTCTCCTTCCCCCGATCCGCTTCATGAACGGGTGCTGCGCCTTGTATAAGCCCGACGACCTGGTGCTTCGTTTGGCCGGTACCTTTGCTCTGGTCTGTACCTTTCGGCCTCCACCTTTGCTCTGGTTTCACGCTGTTATTGTTCCGTGGCGCAGGACGCTAGGGCGGGGAGTTTACTTTTCTCGTTCCATCGCGGGGGATCTCCTCGACTATCCAAGGGTGTACTGGATGTGATCCCGCAATCCTAGTGCATCTTGGAGTCGTATATATGTGCGTGTTTTTCTTCTGATTCTTCGTGCTTAATTTGAGTTAGTTATTCATTTTAATAAATTCCAGTCGCGCTCGCTTTTCTTTGGTTTTGGTTACTAAAACTTTATTCGGTTATGTTGACAGTCTGAAGTACTTCTGCATTCTTATTCCCATTATTCTTTCGCCCTAATTTGTTACTCCATGTGCTCCTTATTGTATAAGCTCATATGCTTAGATTCTAGTTTGGAATTCCATTTCTTCTCTGCGTGCAGGAGATATCCGGACAGTTCTTTTTTCATCCATATTGATGAGATATTTGCTCTTGAAGCTAAACTAAAGAGGCACCTATTGACGCTACTTCTTTACTCGGAATATGTGATGCTTAGTTGCATTTGCCGTTCGAGAATAATAAGTCTACATTCTTTCTTGTCAAGGATGACCACTAACATGGAGAATGAGAACTTACAGTTGCTGCTTTCTTTAAAGTACTAGATTAGGTAAGAACACGAAGAATGAACGTAGTGCATTTATCTCAAGGAATGATGTCTATCTGGTCTTTATGTCATGTCGTGGTGTATTCCATGTAATTGAGGGAGGAAGAGAAAGAGTTCCAATTTCCATGCAGCAGTTGCCATGTAAAAAGAGTAAACATGAATTAGATTGTTCTTAGGGATCAAAAGATTTCAGTATTGCACTTTAATGATTGCCATGAACAGATCCACTAGTTTGAAATCTGGAGATTCAAAATGCTTGTCAATTTACAATTTTCTTTATAAGTGCATTCACATTTAGAGGCTCAAGGGCACTGATTTATTCACAATTCATGTGTGGAACATCATTTTTGGATGACACTATGTGAAATTCCAAACACGCACGTGCGCTTAGAAGACTCAGGTCCAGGTTATGATAAAGGTATAGAATACTCCTCCGGTAGCCAATATGAGATAAAACCCTTCAACACTCCCCCTCTCGATCAGCCACCACCGTCAGAGTCACGATAGGAATACACGGGAAAAGGCCGAGCAAAAATAGGAACAAATCCACCGGAGGACAGAGCCTACAGCCTGACCAGTTTTGATATCATGTGAAATTCCAAAAACGCACGTGTGCTGAGGTGACCCAGGTCCAGGCTATGATAAAGGCATGGACTATCCTCCGGTGGCCAATATGGGATAATACCCTTCAACACACTAACACCATGTCTTGAAGCATCTTCAATATGGCAATGGTTTTGCAAGACTGGTGGATTCATGAATTGGTTCGTCGAAACATAGGATATTTTACCCCAAGAAAGAGGACTTAATGGGGAATTATACACAGGCTGAACCAATTCCCTTGCACTCATCAAAAAAAAGAGAAAGGAAATCAGTTGAGACTATTCTTCACTTGATCTAAATTGAGCTGATTTTTGTTGGAATAAGATTTTGTGCGATTTTGACTAAGTAGGTATAAATGCATCATAGTTTTAAGGTGGCCTAGAAATCAGATTTTGTTGGAATAAGTTCTTTCTACTAGTTAGAAATCATCTTAGATATGCCAATACAGATGGGAATCACGATCGACAACTACCTACCAATACAGCTTGGTCGTAGAAAGAGCTTCTGCTTGGATCATGCTTCTAGCTACCGGATCGGCCAATTCTGGATCAATCTGACCCTTGGGATGCAATATTATATAATCTGGTGACTTAAGTTACCAAATCTAGTCGGGCATGGATGATGCAAGGGCACGGTGGGCTTCCCCTTCACTGCCAAACGGTAGCGTTCTCGTCGGGATTAGCTGCCCTTCCACCCTGGATATGTTCGAGGTCTTATCTCATATTTTTTATGCTTTCTTTCACTTTTTGGAAGTACCAGTCCAAGCTGATCCCGGATCAGATTTCCTTCTAGCAGATTGGCCAAGTTGGCCAATCCAAGTGCCAATCCGAATTGGGAAATCCTTGATTCCGACTAGGTCAGGACAAATTTTGTTGCTTCATGTTGGCCTGGGATCTTGCAATCTCTCTGTCTCTAAGCCAATCCAGGCTGGTAGCTGATTATTCACTTATCTTGGATCTGCTACTTGGATGATTTGATCCTCATTTTGGGAACATCATGTGTCCAAAGAAGATAAATATGGCTGCAAATAACAAAGCGAAGTCTGTGTTCTCCTAAGCGAGTGGCTTATGTGCTTTTGTTATTCTTTGTTATGAGAACCTGATATGACACGGATTCTGTTCTTCATCACTTTGATGGTTAGTGTACTGGCTGTCAGTTGCATGGTTACCGACATGAGAAATGAAAGTGAGAAATGAAAAATAAGCAACAAAAAATGGGGTTGGAGGGGTTCCCTGCAACCATGATTTCATGTTATTGGCGCAGTCTGTCTGAAACTTCAAACCACCTTCAGCATCAATGAACTCTAGATTTCTTAAGATCAACATACAAGCCTATGGGGCTAGTCTTTGATCATGGTTTTGTCGAGATTAACACAGGGAGAGTAAATCTGATCTATTGATGTTGGTTTCTAAAGATAGCACTATTACAAGTACAAACACCAGCCATTCATCTTGGCTGGTTGCTGCTAAGTTTCTATGTTTATTTCTTCTTTTAGCGAACCATAATGTTAAATTTATTCTGAATGTGGAACTTGGCTGTCAACCATAGACCTTAATGTTTCCGGCGAAGAACTTTTGAGATAGGTTCTGCTCTTGTTGTCTCTAGTTACATATACTTTTTAAGCTGGACATTGTAAGGTTAGGCATATAAAAAACTTGTTTCAGGCCAACACTGTTACCTTATTGACCAGGCCCCATCTTCCAGTTCTCTGACTTTTCAGGCCAATGACTCCCTATTCTCCTGTTCAGTACGTTCAAATGCAATTCAGGAAAGCAAAAAATATCTTGGTAACATGGAAAAGTTGAAACTACCATATCAGTCATTTGCAGATATCTTCAATGCCCTTTTTTTGGGGCTTATCTTTTGAGCTTCTGTTTCAGTATTGTAAGTAAAGTTGCAAGAGAGTAGAAACCAATCATCATCAATGCCAGACCCTCTTACTGGCCTGCTCTTTGAAAATTGTTGAGTTCAATGGAAATAGACTAAAAGTTTCTTTACATAGTGAACATAGATACTATGAGACCTCCATATTGGAAGATGAAAACTCAGATATTCAAGTGTTTTGATTTGAAGTCAAACAAATGTTTGAAACTCCCGTTAGACGGTTTTTATTACTAATAAAAATAGGGAAAGAAACTTCAACTTCTCGTAGATGTGTCTTAACATTGTCTTGCAGACTAAGCAGCCTACAAAAAGGGTTGTATTGTAGTCAGTTATAGTACAGTTCATACTATTGTTCTATGATTTTCTGCACAAACCGCAGTTAACCCAAGTCAGTGCGACTCATGGACGTTATCTAGTCTGTTCATATATTTTGGGCTTAATATGATTTGATTCTGCGGTTGCAGGACATATCTTACATTTAGTGTGGTCATAGACTCACTGTAGATGTAAATTATTAACTACCAATGTTCTAAAGCATTACTGAGCTATAAATTGTTTATGTAAGGAAACGCAAAAGGTTTCAAAACCAGTACATAAAATCACCTTATCACCCTTCTCGCTAATAAACCAGTGAACAGTCATGAAGGCTGCACGTCTTACTTCAAAGGTGCTCATCACCGTTACTTCTGCAAGACTACAGGTACCCATTTGTTATCTCTCTAATTTATGCTTATAGCTGAAGTCCTAAAATGCAAACAAAGGTGCGAAATGAAAATAAATTTAGATAATTAGGACAATTTTGTAGCATCTAAGGATTTTCTTATGTTAGCATTCTGACCTGAGGACAAATGATTGTGGAATGAGAAGCTGTTATCTCATGCTTTCTTTCTTCTTTACAGGTTCTATTTGATGGATTTGGTTGTAGGAAAGATGTAATTACGAAACTAAGGAAGCCGGAAGTTTGATGGATTTAGTTGTAGGAAAGATGTAATTTCAAAACTAAGGAAGCCGGAAGGCTAACACAGTTGCTTCTAACTTTTAAGTGGTTTAGGTTTGAAATTTAGTAATAGGTAGATTCACATGACTTGAACAGTCTGTTGCTGAACAAGATAAGTGAGTAGAGTTTATTCAGCCCATTAAAGCAGTCCCCTACTTCTGGCATTCATTTACACGAGTTGTGTTGAAAGTTTTAGACGTAATGGTGATGGTTGAAGCTATTTCCTTACCTTACCCGAGAATAAAGTATGATGACATTATATGCACTTCATATAACATATACTTGTTTTTATGTTTTTCTGATCGTATCAATTAATATATCTGGAGTCTGGACCTGGTTGTTATATGACCTTTAAAACTCAAGTATTTTTTGTGAAGTCCTAGCGTAATAAAGACTCATTACTATCTGAATTTTACAGTTAAAGGAACAATGTTGTGAGGACGACATGGGTTACGGATACTAGCCTCAGGTGTCGGCAGTTTGACCATAGGCTGCGGCATTGCTCACCACTCGATTCACAGGTTCTTCGGGGTACAAAGACTTTGATCATTCAAACGTTTATTTCCACTCCATCATGCATTCCATATTTTAATCTTTTATACAAGGTAACAAAGTGGCGGAGTAGTTGAGTGTGTGGCGAAACAGAAAGCAAGTGAAGGTGCCAAAAATGGCGTCATTGATTGCAAAGTAAAAGTAAGACACAGGAGAAAGGTAATTTCAAACCAAGGTAGTAGAAATAAAGGACGGGGAAGAAACAGAAAAGCAAAGGGCTAACCGTCCTGCGCGTCCTTCCCGGTACAAATCCTTTGCTAATGCCTCGGGGATATCATCACCCTAACAAGTAAAAGCGGTCATCGGTTAGGTGGTAGCCAAGCCACCTTTGACTGCCGGAAAAATGTTCAAATATAATTCACTTTTTCTGATTCTGCTTGCTCCCAGGATTAAAATGATTGGCGGCATTGATGAACACGCTGCCGACGTCTTCTGGACTCAGACGGCTCGGCAAATGTCTTAAAATCTACTCTCTATTACTTGGAATTTCCTTTTCTTCTTCTTTTCTGATGCTTAGAGACGCCATGCTAATCTAACCTAGTAGTAATAAGCAACTCTACACTTTGCTTATAACATCTTCATATTTACACAGCACAAGTCGATTAGAATACGACGACTGATATTCTAGTACTTCTACCTATTCATCTGGGTAACCAGATGTTTGGTGCCTACACATTTATCGGGGTTCCGTGAGGTAACGATTTGATCATCTTATAAACTAGATTTGATCATCTTATATACTACTAAGCACCCTTATGTTTAAGGATATGTGCAAACTGGAATATTGTTAGAATTGTGGAGTTAATTTGTGTTCAAATACCCTGGGTCTTTTGACTTCGAGTAGCTTTTAAAGTTGGTAAGATGGCATCGACACTTGTCTAGTTTTAATCATTTGATTATCTTGTCTTTTACCATCATGGCATAGTGTTAGAATCTCGTGGTGATAAGTCTCACATCATTAGTTTCAAGTATAATATTAAGGTCGAATGTTCTGGTTCTATTAATCTTGACACCATGATTTTTAGGTCTGCAAGAAAAATAAATATAACTGCCCAGCTGGTCTCATTTTTTGTTTCCCTTTTACTTTAAAAGTATTTTTTATTTAGTCACTTCTATCATAAGTCATGCCATCTCACCTAAAGAGGTGACACATGCACACAACGGATTCTGGCCAAAACATTTAACATTGCGCTCAGAGGAAAGAATATCGTATTGTATGAAAACGATGTAAAGAGAAACTGAGGACAAGCATGTCTAACTAGGAGTGGTGCTGGGATAGGGATCTCTCTCATAATTTTATTAAATTCCAAAGCTATTGGATAATTTGTCCATTTGCTCACATTGGTGAGACAATTAGTATTAACAATTTCCAGTGCTATTTTTTACTAGTAGTTGGCAGAACGAGGCTGGGATGCTGAGAACTCTCAAGCCGGGTCCGTCGGGTGTGGTGGCCAAATGAGGCTCCCGGCTTACGCTCCACAGGGTAGTCGGAGGTTCTTTGATGGCAATTTAGTTCCCCATTGACCGGAGGTCTTCTTATATACAACAAGATAGTCTGACGTCGTACTCGCGAATTTGCCTTCGATTCTGTTCAACCCCATTAGGATCCTTCGCAGCTCCGACAGAGTGGGGGTTGCGGGAGGAGGATCGAAGAGTAGGCCTTCCGTATTCGATACGTTCTCCCATATTTGTGTTGGCAGTGGGCCGACGGGTTGTGATTACGAGCGATCGCTTCAATGCCGTACCTTTCAGTCTACGATCTCACACTGAGCCGGCCACGGAAAGGACGGCGTCCCCCCCCCCCTCTCTCCTTTTTTTTTTCTTCTTCTTTGTGGTTTGGACAACTGACGCGGCGGTTGAGCGTAAAGTGATCGCCCACCGCGACGGAAAGAAACCTCCTGAGCCCCCCCCCCCCTCACAGATGGGCATTAAATGCGTGACCCGAACTCAGAGAAATGAGATCGCCGGTTTCTGTTTGCGTTAGATACGAAAGGAGTGAATCTTTTTTATTGTTAATTTGCTACGATGACATATTGTTGGTTTTTCAAATACCGTCACTTGCAAGAAAACGAGAGAAAACACCCAGCAGCAGGCAAGACGAAGGAAATAGCTCTTGTAACTTCTAACTACCACAAAGACGAAAGGTTACTACTACCAACATGCTACCATGCACTCTGGGGTTGCTGCTTACGAACCATGTAGGCCATTCTTCTCTACTGCCTTGTATACATGTGACATGTTCCCTGCCAATTACACCCACCCAAAAAAAAGAGATGATAAAGGAATCGCCGTTAAGATGGGGGCGCCAGCACACCGACGAACAAAACAGACGACCGATCAGGGCTTGTCGATGCCCGTGGCAGGGGTGTTCAGGTCGGGGATTGGAGGGTTCCGATCGGAGTTGCTGGGGTCCGCGCTTTGGCCCTGATCCTGGCCCTTCTTCGCCTTTGACAGTCGCTGCTTCAGCTCGGAGAGCAGGGCCTGATTCTCCTGGTTGAGCAGCGCCGCCTTCTTCCTCAGCCTCTCGTTCTCCTTCATGATGTAGCAGTTCTGCAGGTACAGCTTAGAGTTGAGCCTCTCCATCTCTCTCTCTCTACCTCCTCTCTCTTCCCTTACGCCGATGCCTCTGAAAGGGAGAGACGAATGAGTTAACCAAGGATTCAGAGCTGAGCTGCGGTGATATCAGGGAGTCCCTAAATTATGCTTATTACGAAAAGAAGGTGCACGACAAATTAGAGGCAGTGTTGTACGTAGTGCTACGGAGGACGGAGTTCCGAGGTTCGGAACCCAAGATAAAGCAGCCATGCAAGAAACGAATGTATATACAAGCTGTGTTGTTTTTTTTTCTGCAGGAACTGTAGAAACGACGACAATCCGCCGGAGCAACCCTCTCCGATAAAAGAAGCACACCGGAACTTCAGATGAGGCAGGGAAAACTCTATCGGGCAGGAGATCATGCATCGATATCCTCGGCCGGTGGTGGTTTATTTTAAAAGGCGAGAGGAGGGAGGAGGAGGAGGAGGAGGAGGAGGGGAGCAGGCTAGCAGCACGCCACTCGGAGGACGGCCCACCGTCGATCGGCTGCCCCGCTTTACGGAAACAATTGGTTCGAACGGGGGAGACACGACCTCAAACGGGCGCCGGGAGGAAAAGGGACAGAAGCTAACGTGCAACCTTCGACAAAAGATGGGGGCGAGGGCGAGGAAGGGAAACCAACCGATCGAGATCCGAACAAGGCCTCTTCTCCGAGACGCGGTCACCTTTGCGGCCCGGCTTTTGGGAAAAGGCGGTGGCAGGGAAGAAGCGCGGGAGAGGGAAGCAACGGCGACGAGAGCCCGAGTGGAGGAGGAGGAGAAGGATATCCGAGGAACCACGTCGGTGTTGCGGACGTGAGGTGGGGGGGGGGAGCGAACGTATATATAGAGGGAGGGAAGCCGAGTGGGAGTGGGGATGGAGGTGTAAAGGCGAAGAAGGGTGGCCTTGCATGGTAGGAAACACGCCCCCTCCCCATCTCCGTCTACTGATGATATCTCTCACGTTCCCCCTCACAGCCATGCGTGCGCGAGCAAAAGCAGAGAGAGAGAGACGGAGGGGGGGAAGCGAAGCCGAAGATGCGACGCCGTCACGTGAGGGGGAGGAGGAGGGATATCCCAGGAATCGCAAGGTTAGCCGGAGGTCATGATGTGTTGGTCGGCCCAAGATTCGCAATGATGGCGTCGGCGTCGGCCCATCATCACGCCCGCCCATCCATGGTTTTGTTCTCTCCACTGCGCTTATTTAGGCTCGTATTCATGGCGGTTTTCCGGCCAAGTTGTTCGCGAGATCTAGACTTTTTAACTTAAACCGAAGAGTGGGCGGCGACGTGGATCGAGTTGGCCCTTCGAGCCCTTTGCCGTGTCCACCGGGGTTTAACCGAACGCGGCCTTGGCTTGGCGCCCCCCCCCCTTCTGCCGGGGCCAGCGTGTCTGCCAGCCAGCCAGCCGAGTCTTTTGCTGCCGTTATACGCGCCACTCGTGGGGATTGCGGAGTTCGGTGCGGAGGCCGTCGTGCGCGGTGTGTCCGTCCAGGTGGGGCTGCGCGCCTCGTGCGCGCTCCAATTGCGCGTCGCGGGCCTCGTTTCGCAAGGAGAGGCTCCCGATGCTACGTGGTGCGTGTGCGCCCCCCCCCCCGCGCGCTTCCCGTTTGCTCATCGCTATCATGAGGCGTCGTTTCCTTCCCCCCACCCGGTTTCTTGCATCCGCTCGGGCCTGTGCGCTGTGATCGCGCGAGATCTATCCGCTCCCTGCCTGCCTGCCTCCCTCCCTCTCTCCCGGTAAGAGCGATGAGCAGCGGGTGATGATTCCGGAGACTCGTCCGAGGAGCAGGTTCATCTCGGTGACGCACTGCCCTCGGGGGTTCCGGCATTTTTTTTTCTCCATTCCCCGTCGACGGTCGGGAGTGGACCCATTGGGCGGACGACCATGAGAGTCAATATTTGCTTGTTCATTGGACGCAGGTGACTCCGTCGACGTAAAAGCTCTATCAATACAAACCCCAATCGAGAGGATTCCAATCAATTAGTCGCCAGGCTGCTGCCGTGTGCTTGTCGGGAAGGTGATCGAGTTGTGCAACCACACACAGCAAATCTTCCTTCCGCTTGGCGACGTCGTCGACCGCTTTAAGAAAAAAAAGATCATGTCGCCTGAAAATACGGCGAAGCAAGCAACGTCTGTATTATCTCGGGTTGTTCGATTTCGGCGGGCGAGAACGGTGGAGGTCGAGGTCGATGGGCGCCTTGCTTGCATCCAAGCAATGAGTGGTAACCGCGCATTGAGATCTGAGAATGAAATGATGCGCGAGCTGCTACTACTAATGTCTATGTCCAGCAATGATAGCGAATAATAACTTTCTTCTGTCTCCACGTCTCCCGTTGCTTTCGTCCCGACGGATGGAGCACGGGACGTGGGAGAGAGAGAGAGAGAGCGCGCGCGCGCGCGAGAGAGGAGGGAGGAGGGAGGTTGCGGGGCTCGATTCGATCCCTCTTGAAATTATTTGGCGCACAGATGATGGGCGCAGTTTATGTCTGCGGCACGGCACGGCAGGGCAGCCCGTTTTGGCACCCCCCTGCGCTGCCCGCCGATCGACGGCGTTCTGGGGAGCCCCGCGAGGGGCAAGTGCAGCTCCTGATTTGCATGGGTTTGCCACCAAAGCAGGCGAACATTCGAGTGCATCCGATCCCCGATTTGACTAAGTTGCCGTCTCGGCCGGCCGCCCGTCAGTGGGCAACAGCCTGTGCATCTCCCTCCCCCTCCCCCTCTCTCTCTCTCTCCCCGTTCACTTCGCTATTCGAGTCGAGGGTCTCCCCCTTTCCTTATCTGGCGGAAGCGTCGACGGACGGAAGGCAGTTCAGATAGATCGGAGCAGAGGTGACGGGTATCTTCCATATATTCCTTTCTGCGCCTCACTTTAAAGCTGCGCAGAGATAGATAGATAGAGAAAGAGAGAGTTGGGCAAATGGAATGTACAGCGTGTGTGTCACCGCCGACCTTGCCGGGGCAGAAGCATGCCCGGTACAGTATCGAGTACCGTAGGACCCAGAACGTCGGATTTGAGATGGAGGAGAAGGGCGGTAGATCTCTAGTCTACTCCTCCGTCTGATGGCCTCAGATCCCGGACATCTATCGTCTGATGGTGAGCGTGATGCATCCTACGGTTCACTCTACTCTTGCTTCCTAGGATCTGTTTCTGACTTCTAAGATCGATCGTGATCCCTCGGTGGTGGAGCGCATACAATGATGGCGACGAAGGGTCGTGGATCCCCTCCGGCAGAAGGGAGGAGGGGGCAGGCGTATCATGAAGCGCGCTCTCTCTCTCTCTCTCTCCCTCGTTGGACGGCAACGGCGGGCAGCGCTGCGCGGGAGCCGAAAGCTGCTGCCTTGGGGAACGGCATGCAGCCTGGGGAATGCTTCGCTTCCCATCTTGATCGATGCCCTCTTTTATTATTATTTTTTTTTCCTTCTCGTAATCTCGCTCATCCCTCGTTTCAAGCCTCCCCGCACTGCACCCATGAGCTGAGGAACCCCCAGCTAGCTAGCTAGATAGACGCATCCAGCCGCCCTCGAAGCTCGAAGCTCTTCCTCCTACTCCGTTGGGGAGATAATTCGGCGTGCTTAAAAGACTGACTTAAAAGACGGCTACGCGGAGAAGCCGGCCAGGCCTCTCCCTGTCAAACCAACCAAACTACTGATGGCTTCCAACCAAGAAGCTCGGCGACTGTGACGCCCACTTTTTTGTTTTCTGACCGGGAAGATCGTATAAGTTTCCTGCTCTTCAAAAAAAAACCCATTTTACGGCTCTAACGGTAGTACACGGTACGAGATCTCTGCAGGAAGAAGACGTACGTCGTGCAAACCAAACGGTCTCGAATCAAATCTAATTAGACCGTGTCGATGGGAACACTTGGTTCAGTTGGGTTCGGTTAATTTATGGGGGAGGGGGGAGAAGATCAAACCATGCCAGAGCCAGCCCGTGCCAACCCGCGATCGGAAATCTTTTTGAGTCCAGAGGATGAGGAGGCCGAACTCTTCATTCCGTAAAGAAGAGGCCCGGCCCCGACCTATCGTTTGGAGCGGAAGGTCAGTGCTGCAGGAACGAAAAGAGAGGAGTACTGTTACATTTGCCTGGAGATGATAATAAAAATAACAGTGCCCCACATAGTCTTGGACTATAAAGAATATGTCATGGTCTTGTGGGTTGTATATCTTATCCAATGTTGGATAATCATATTGATTAGATGATACAGTTAGCTATCCGGTATTGGGCCTTTTAATTTAATAGAATATCTATTACCCATACCGTTAAGTTATTTTGAAATTATAGACTTATCCTATATATAATTGTTTATCAACTTAATAAAATCTTTCGGTTGTATTTCTCACTATATAGTTCAAATGTGAAAAATGTTAAAATGTAAGGTATTGAGATAATTAAGACCAAGTTTAATAAGTACGAGAATACTCCTTTCAGTGTCTAATATGGGACCAACCATTATCAAAATCATGATTGGAACACACCAGGTAGTGCCTAGCAAATATATGAGTGATACTAGAGGGACAGGGTCCTAAAAATTCACATGTTCTAGTATCATGTGAAAAATCTTAGACATCGTGATAGCAAAGATCGGGTTTAATAAACATTAAAAAACTTCTTCTGATATTTAACGTGAGACTAAACTACTTAACGTCAATTTTCTAAGAAAATAAAGAGAAATTCGGAGCTGATAATTTTCTAAATTACTTTGTGAATGTAGCAGCTGTATATAAACATCTAATGCCGTGTGTATATACCACTAATTTTTTGACACTACTAGGTTACCCTTTTATATGGTTTACTATTAATTATACCTATTTTATAGCATGTTTTCGGATTCAAAAAAGTGTGCTCTACCCCATTTCATCGTAAAATTTAACAGAAAAACATAAAACAACTGGCTGACGTGTTTTGGCAAAAGTGACGCCGTTTTAAAATTATGATGACGGCCGTTTCTCACTTATTTGAGTTAGAGGAAATATATATTTATCTTAAAATATCTTGTAAAATATATTTATGTTTACAAGAAAAGATATACGAATATCGTTAACGCGTCTAAGTTAAAATAAACAGTTGATATAATTTGAGTTATTTTATATAATGGTTTGGTTTGATTCTGAGGATCTTGAAATCAGACCAAATCTTTGTTAGTTCAAGCTAGATCAAACTGAACCAAACAGTTAGTTTGATTTGGTCGTTGGGGGGGTTGAACTGAACGGTAAACTAGAGAGCTCCAGATCACATAAATTGGATATATATCCCGTCGTCAACAAAGGGAGAAAAAAAATATATCCTTCTTTTCCAAATTTCAAGCGACTTAAAATTATAAGATCAGGCATGATGTAAGGGTGTGTAACTAGAAGCTAATATTTCAAAATTTTGTATCTCATAAGTTATCGGATTCAAAATATCAGGATAGTTTATAGCAATCAATTTCAATAAAATATAAGCGTGCAGGAATAAAATTAATTAAAATAAAATTAAATAAATTATAAAATATGATTTATAATGTAAAAAATATAAAAAATAAATTTTTTAAAGAATACATATATATAGTGTATGTTTTTATTAATTGTGTATGAATTATTGACTTGTTTGATTAAGAATTAATACATAGTGGGTATTCCGAGAATTATCGGTTCTATTTCTGATACTGGAATCAAAATTAAAACAAAGTAATTATAGACTTATTAGAATCATAATCGAAATATCAGTGATGATTCCCACTCTCCAATCCGAGACTTGGCAGCCCTACGATCGGCCTCAGACGACGTCAAGCAACCAAGCAGCACTCTCTTTTTCTTTTTCTTTTCTTCTTTTCCTTTTCTTGGTCAGCAGAAACGAGGAAAATATCCATTAATGATTTTGGAATTTCAACCTTCACGCTGCGCTCGCTGCTCAACTCCCTCAGATTCCGCCGCTCGCACGCGGCCGTGCAGGCCGTCGTTTGATCGATTCCAGATTTTAAGATTACCGTCTCGAGCGGTTGGAATGGCGCAGAATTATTATTACTATATATATATATATATATATATTTGAACGATGGGATTGAATTAAATGCATATCCGATCGATGCACATCGTCTCACGAAAAATATTTCAAAGATCATGTCTATGGTAAATGCAAAATATATATATATATATATACATGGGTGTCTTAGAAAAATCTGAATCGTCGGGAAAAAGAAAATTCCATCGCAGACAAATATTTTGATCGTGTCTGTACGTATGTAGTTTTATTTTGTTGTCGGATCCACAATCGCCGGGGGTGGAGACAACACAACAAACAAGTCGGAGAGACGTTCGAAATGTTCTTAAAAAATCCCTCTCTTTTCTTTTTTCTTTCCTTCTGTTCACGGAGGATTCATTCAAATTCAATCATGTGATTAATTCCATCTGTATCGTGGTGTTTTTTGGTTTGTGCTCTTCTTCGAAATCCCATGTTCTGATCGACGGGAATCCGAGGAGGTGTGTGTATATATATATATATATATCATCAGAGGTGGTGGAAGACGACGGGGGGGATGGTGAATCCGGTCTCCGGCAGGAAGGGGACGGCCCCCGGCCGCGCCACCAGGTCGCCGTAGAAGGCGTACTCCGCCTCGTAGTCGTGGAGGCCCAGCTCCGCCTTCTGGTTGGTGTGGTAGTGGTGCCTCGCCGCCGGCGACTTGCCGAAGCCGAAGACGGCGACCCGCCGGCAGGCTCCCAGCGCCAGCATCACCGCCTGCATCCCCGACGAGTAGTGGAACAGCGCCGCGTCGTGCGCCCGGCTCCACTCCTCCGGCGGCCGCCCCGTCGCCGCCACGAACCGCCGCAGGGAGTAGTACTTGACGATGCGCGCGCACAGCAGGTCGAGCCGCGGGTCCGTCACCAGCATCGGCGCCGCCCGGCGGGAGGCGTTGCAGGCGGCGAGGTCGAGGAAGTGCGCCGCCTGGCAGATGTACATGACGATGGGGACGCCGCCGCCGTAGGGGTGGCAGGAGCAGCCCTCCCGCCGCGCGCAGAGGTGCAGGATGTTGCTGTTGATGAAGGCCAGCCCCGTCTTGGTGCCCACGCTGCGCTCGTACCCCGCCGTGCGCGCGTTGTTCAGGCGGATCACCAGCTCGTGCGAGTCGATCAGGTCGCCGTCCTCCCTCTCCAGCAAGATGCCGCTGTTGCCCACCACGGCGCAGGAAGAGTACCGCTCGCCGGCGGCGGCGGGTGTCTCGTCCCCGGAGCTGGCGCGAGGCAAGCCTAGCAGGGGGCGACGGAGGAGGCCCGCGAGCTCGGACATGACTTGGGGGCGGAAGCGCCGGCGACGGAGCCAGTCGCGGACGACGGCGCGGAGTTCGGGCGCCGCGAGCGAGTCCCCCGCGGGGGAGCGGACGGCGGAGTCGAGGCGCGGCGGCGAGCCGGGGGGGAGGTGGTGCGGGCCGACCTCGCCGCTGTGGTGATGGAAGCGGCGGCGCCAGGTGGAGAAGGACCGGTGGAAGGGGTCGGTCAGGGGGAGGGTGCCGTCGAGGAGCTGCTCGGCCTGCTTCCTCAGGAACTCCTCCCCCGGATCGTCGGAGGCCAGGCGCAGCAGGGTGGAGTTCACGGAGGAGGCGGCGCGGTCGGGGCGGAGATCGGCGGGGCGGACGGCGGAACGGCAGCTGAGGGTGGTGCCCAGAGCGACGAGGGGGAGGAGGAGGAGGAGGGAGCGCGGGCGGTGGTGGTGGGGCTTCATGGGGGCCGGCAGATCCCGAGGGCAATGCTGGGGCGCCTGGCCGTGCTTCATTCGGCGGCGGCGATGCGGTGGCGGTGGCGGGGTGGACAGAGGAGGAAGCGGCGGTGGCGGGGTGAGCCGCGTCTGCCGCCGCTGGGTTGGCCGAGAGACACTCCCCCCTTCGGCCGAGGTATATATATATAATTAATTTATGTACACGTTTTAATGCAACACCACACCACCACCCCCATATATGTATATATAGAGAGAGAGATAAGAGGGCGGGGGGGGGGGTAAACTGAACTTAATATTATAAAACTTCAAACTCCTCCGTCGTAAAGATGAGCTGATGATTCCAGTTTTGTTATTATGCTCCGTTCGTAAACCATCCAAACTGTAATTAAATTTTACTGATAATTTAGACCGGAATCATTTACTTTCATCTTCGTTGATCCGATTCAGACAAAATATGAAACACCTTGACTTGACCAAAAAGATCGGATACAATCCGAACCGTTCACCACTCTCTCTCTCTCTCCCGTTCGATGCGGCCTCGAAAACGGGTCGGAGCTAGGAAGAGGAGATCCGAACCCCACAAGTAGCAGCACGCGGCCCGAAGAGGAGGAGGCGGAGGACCTCGTGGAGGGAGGTAGATCCGGGGGCGTTCTCGTGCGCCGCGGCGCAGTTTAGGGAGCGACGCACTCGTGTGGGTGGCGGCCTGGCGGGGGCGGGAGCAGTGGGCCTGCCGCCGTGACCCGCTTCTCCAGCTTCCGCGGGGGTGGCAATATCACGGGGCAATGGCCGAGTAAACACGCAATATCACGGGGCACGACGACGCACGGAGATTATTTTTCAAAAGGTGGGTATTATATATATATATATAATATTGGTAGGGTGACGGGGTGTGGTGGGGTGAGAGCTATGCGGGGGAGGTGAAGTTAACAGCCCGGTAGATAGCAGCTCGGGAGTCGCGGCATCCGCAACCAACGCGTAGTACTTACTGCCCCCTTCCGAGGCAGGCAGATACCAGGGGAGTAGGGGTGTCAATGGGCTGGGCCCGGCCCGGCCCGCAGCTGGCCCAACAAAGCCCGCTCCAATATATAATGGGCCGGCCCGACCCGGCCCGTATTACATTTCGGCCCGACCCGGCCCGGCCCAGAAAAAATATAAGTTTGGCCCGGCCCGACCTGGCCCGGCCCGTTCTTTTTAACTTATTATAAGATATATTTTATATATTTTTAATTTTTTAAACATCAATCCAAAAAACTTTAATAAGATCTTACCAAAATCTTCATATGACATATAAAATTAAAACTAAGATTCTTTTTTGAAATATTAAAGTATGACTGGTTTGACAAAAAAATTTGAAACATGATTAAAATAAGAATAGTAGATACATCGTACGTATTCATAATTTTTTAATTTATAATAAAATATATAGATTTAACTATATCACTTAATTTTTCTAATATATAATAAAATACATATCATATTTTTAAAATTTTTAAACATCAAACCAACTATTAAAGAAATATTTTGAATCTAGAAATAAAAATAGATAAACATACCGTTTAACACCCAAATAATCATAGATATAAAATATTACCCGCATACGTATCTTGGATTCTTGTTTGCATGCAAAACGTTTCATAAAAAAAAAATTTTTTTTTTGCATGTCCAGCGAACCAACGGACGAACCGCTGGGCGTTGGACAACGTTGCAGAACAAGCCCGCGGGCCTGCTTTCTCGGCCCGACCCCGCTCCCTCATCTCGATTCTTTGGCCCGGGACAAGGCCCAGGGCTGGCCCGGCCCGAGGGCCCACGGGCCAGCCCGGTCCATTGCCAGCCCTACAGGGGAGGGAGTAGGCTTCGGATCAAAGTATTATTTCAATCTAATTATAGAATAATTACCATGTTATTAAAAAATAAATTCTATACTAAAATGATATCCATCTTTGTATCGTATGCATACTAAAAAGATATCTACTGTTACGTTAGCTTTTTTCTTTTTTTTAATGAACATCCTCTTGAAAGGCGGGGGGAGGTGAAACTGAAGACCAGAGGGGCCTTGGCATTTATCGGATTCGGCGGATCCCCCGATCCGAAACGTGTTCGCATACGCGGTGTCTCATCCGCACGCGCGTCCTCCCCGAATTGCCCCCACCTCCGCGGATGCCAGCTCAGCCATGCCACGGCGCACCCTGGCCCACCCTCCACGTCAAAATAACCTCTGCGTCCTCCTTGTCTGGATGCTGACTGGGCTTGGTCCTCCTCTTTTCATTTGCTTCCGGACGATGTAGCGAATCAAGTTTTGTTGGACTCTGTGGGTTTACCCGAACGGGATGTTATATCCTATTAATCCTAAATATTATTTCCTTCAAAAAAAAAAAAAAAAAAGACTGGGAGACTTCTTCTTCTTCTTTTTTTTTAAAAATAGAAAAACATATTTATTTGAGTCCGGCAGTTTGCTCCTCCAAGTTTCGCTTATCCAATTTACGCAAACACCCTTTCTAGTTATAATATAACTTCTGTATCATGAGCAGTACAAATCTGGTTCAAACAGCAACCCAGCCTATTCGGGTTATCCTATGCACGTTCCTATTATATTAATATATAGCCTCCACTACAAAACATAAAACGAAAAGATACATACATATATTTATATATTTATATGCATGCGGCACTTTTGAAGTGGTCACCGAAAATGTTAGGTGTGTGTATATATATATATGTCTTTTAGGAACTCTATTTGAGAATTTTAAATCGTCGGTGCCATAATTACAAGAATTTCATTGTTAATTATTTAGAGTTTTTACAGCATAATCGTCAGCATACACGGATAATTAAGCTTGTAACCTCGTCCAGCGGGGTGCGGAACCCTCAACGTCTTCATCGCTCGGGCCCGGCAACCCTCGCCCGACGGATCCTCGCCGCGCGGCTTCCCTCGCCCGGCGGAACCCTCTGCGGAGTCCTCCTTCCCCAATGGAACCTCGTCCGCCGGGGAGCGGACGCCTCGCGTCTCTATCGCCACTCCTACCTGGGTCCCTTTCTCGGCGGCTGTTTGCATACGGCCAAGAAATCCTCGCTCGGCGGTTCTTACAAAGGCCCCAAATCAACGGCTACTCACACGGCAGGTCCTCACTCAACACTCTCCTCATCCGTTATACGCAGAGCCTCGCTGTACTAGGCAGCACCTCGTCGTCCGGCGGCACCTGTTTCGCAGTCCTCTGGCTTGGCGGCTTCTTATCAAGCGTCATCCTTGTCCGTTCTAGGAGACACCACTCGTCGTGAAGTTTTTTCTTTTTATTTTTTAGTCGTTTTTATCTTGGGAGGGAGCCTCCCTCCCATACTCCCTCTCCGGTGTTTTGCCTAAATTTGTTTTAGGCTCTTTGTCTCCTTTTGTTGCACTGGAGGTGTGGAGTTCGACTTATCTATCTGGTTTAGTTGTCTTTGTGTTATTGTTCTGTATCGTGTGATCGGGTTTCGTTAGGTTATCTTTTCTGGTTACTTTCATAGTCACTTACCTTAGTTCGAGACCAATAGTACGTGCGATCTCCACATCTTTCTGGTGTGTTCATCCGGTCTCGAAATTATTGTCAAACTCTTTTATAAGAGTATTCTCACCTGTTGTTCGACCTTGCAAACACTTTATGTGCCGGTCTATCTATGGTTATGGTTAAGTCACTTGGGAAAGATCAGTTTTGCTGGATCTATAGTTATCTATAGTTTGGTTGTGTGTCCTTCTAATCTGAGTCTTCTGTTGTATTATCTTGTGTACTTTTTTGGTTATCTATGAATTAGGTGGTTTCGTTGTTGTTCCAAAAAAAGAAAAAAAACTAGGTTGTGTTGCCATCTCCAAATTACAGTTTCGCCCCTGCAAAGATCTGAACTTATCCATATCCCACGGGCAATATTCCAATTACCAACCCGTGAAGAGTGATGGAAACGAAGAGCTGTGCGTACGTGGACGGCACGTCGGCCGGCAATTATTAATTTGTATCTAATTATTATTGTTCTCAGCTGCTGTGTATAAATAGTTTATTATTTTAAATGTTCACCTAACTTTTGATCTCAAACAGAGCCCCGCGAATCAAACTAAAAGATAAAAAAGATCATTTTAAAGTAGTCCTATAGTATATATTGGGTGAAAGAGATCGTAATATATCTCAGCTGGTGTACGTTTCCTGGATTTTAAAGTGATTTAAAATGCTATTTTCACCCCCCCCTCTCTCTCTCTCTCATATCTTATCAAAAAAATAACAGTGCAAAACAAAAAAAGTGATTTTACATATTAGAATGAAACCTTAAAAATTCCGACGCGTTTCGAACGTAATTTTGAAGCCATGTCCATTTTATATCGAAATCGCCCAAGAAATATTATTACATAAAAATGTTTTTTTATACACGCACCGGCCGCTTTTTTATACACGCACCGGTCTCTCTCTCTCCCGCAGTTTTTATGCCACACGCGCAGACGACGAGGAATCAAGTCCCCGCTGACTCGGTTCTCATCAGGCCTTGAACCTTGCCCACCCGTTACAAACGGCGGGAGAGATGTCAATCGAGCTAAACTCGGCCAATATTATTATGTAAAAATGTTAACGAAATTGATCCGACTAAAATAACATCCAAATTATCCGTCTCGCACTCGTTGCGCAATGGATAACACCGCTTCTCTGGGGTGACAATTTGCGGTCTTGAACCGTGCCCACCCCGTCGAGGGAGGTGTTCTTGGGAGCGCAGACCACTGCGCCACTGTAGAAAAAAAAGCATCCAAATTATCCAACACCTGAATCAGATTGAAACGATTTAACTAAAGATCCCCGTTCGATGGGGGCCGGCAGGCTCTCCACCGAGTCAGAGACCCTTTCCACCGAGTCCACCGCTCGGTCCCGCGTTCCAAAGTCAACCTTCTGATCATGAAGTGGAGCCACCGGCCACTAGAACCAAATTTTCTTCTCATCAAATCCTTGGGTAGGTAGGGGCAAAACACCACCGTAGGGTACGTAGTAGAATTCAATACAGAAACGTCAACTGCTACCCAATTTTTTTTTTAAGGAATTAATAGGCCCAAAAGAAAGAAGCCAAGAATTTTTATGTTTTTTTTTAAGTTGTCTGATGTGTGGCAAATAGAGACGTGACACTATATAGATTCTTCTTCTCAACAGGGGCCGAAATGAAAGAAGACAGATGCAGCATTTTTATCTCTGATATTGATCCCTGATTTTACCGAAATTAAAGATTGGAATCGGATCTCGGAAACGTGACTGGGCGTGCCTTCATGATCCTTTATCTACGTATTTATAATCTTATCACGTACTTTATAAAGAACTGCCGATAGATATCAGTGCAACTAGGGGTGTAAATAGTTCGATTCGATTCGATTTGACTTCTCTTTCTTCGAACTGAAATCGAACCGACAATGAGAATTGAACTGAATCGAATCGGTTCGGTGAACCTTAAATTGATTGTGATTTGATTCGATTCAGTTCTCATTATCGACAAATAACTTAAAATTAACAAATAACTTAAAATTCTGTCTCATATATATATCATATGTGTGTGTGTGTGTTTGGGTCAAACGAACAAATTAAAAATAAAAAAAAAGTTTGATTTATAAATGAGATTAATTAGGATGTGAGTAGCATGCTAAAATATTTGATAAGTAACTCGTGACACATGTGATCACAAATAAACTAATATATATGCTTCATAATCACGGTAACGTTTACTTGATTAATTATCGCATAATGTTGGTACATTTACTTATGCCAAGTTTGGTTAGAGTTTCATTTTTGATACTATATCAATATTGATATTAATATTTTCAAATGTTGGAATATCAATATCAAAAGTAACACAAGTTGACATTTGTATTATGTAATATGCTTTGTTTGCACTATAAATTTTAAAATTGATATAATTAATCAAACACCTCTTAATGACTCCTATCAATATCAATTTTAAAATTGATAGTGATAGAGGTACCTCGTAGTGTTACCAAACAGGGCGTTAGTTAGATGAGCCAAACCTGCCATGTTCGAACAAAACTTCATGCTGTTTACTTAAGCCTAATGAAAACATATATATAGTTCGTTAAACCTTATATTATTCAGCATACACGTAGAGAATATATATACATCATAAAGAATCATTTACTTGTCATATTAATCCGATAGGACTATTATTATTATAACTTAGTACCATTACAAGTGTTTAGCTAGTCACTTTGTAATCTCTGAATTCACTAATATGATCTCGGTGAACACTACAAACCTCAATGTGCTCATCTTTTCTTTTACACTCACTGGCCACGTTAGCTGGGAGCCTGTCGCTCGCAGGCGACGGGAAACGACGGTAATATTTTGATTTTTTATTATAATTTAAATATTTAAAATAGATTATATATTAAGAAAAAGATAAATATTAAAATAATATATTTAATTATATATACTCTTCCCTAATCGTACGTTAGACTTCTAACATCATTCTAACACTACTCTCAATCGAACTCTATTTATCCGCTTCCGCTCGAACTCTATTCTCCGCTCGGACTCTCCCTCCGTATATACGTATGTCCTCCCCCCCCTCCCCGGCCTTCTTTCTTCCTCCTCTTCTCTTCCGCACGCACGACCGCCGCCATCCTCCCGGCGACGCCGCTGCCAGCCTCCCGCGTGACCACCGCCGGCAGCCGCCTTGCGCGCCAGCACCGTCCGCCGCCTTGCCCCGTGCACGAACGCCAACCCGCGGTTGCCGCCGGCCACCCGCCGCCAGCCACCCACCTGCACATCGCCGGCTGCCGCCCTGCACAGCGCCCCCTTCGTGCCATCGGTCCCCGCGCGCGCGCCCGCCCGCGGACGTCGCCGCCGCCACCCGCGGTTTCGTCCCACAAAGCCCCACCCTGCCGGTCGCCGCCCGCCCCTTTTCTCTCTCTCTCTCTCTCTCTCTCTCTCTCTCTCAGCGCATCTAAGTAACCATTTAATATTTCTTTTGTTTTATTATCTTTTCCTCCTCTATTTGACAGATTCTACCCGGTTAATATCATTTCAATTTTTCCTTGTCATCGGTATTCATCGTCTAGCAAAATTCTTCTTGGACTCGGTTAATTTTTATCGTCGTCATCCAAGTAGGCATCTCAATTATCCTTTATCATTTTAATATATTAATTAAGATATTAAAATATAATTAGTTAACTTTGGTTAGAAAAATATATTTAGTTAGTTAGATGGGTTTAGTTATGTGCTTGATTTCAATTAGAAGTTAATTTAGGTGTTTATACTTAGATGTTTATTTAAATATGAATGATATCACGTTTAGATAGTTTAAGCACATATAATTATCAATTATGTAAAGTATTGTAGGATATTTATGATCTTGTATATATACCTTGATTCTTGCTAATAACTAATATTAGTTGTTAAGAGTTAATTAGTAAAAAACATATATTTGATTAAATATATGTAGGTTGCAATTGATTAATATTACTAATTGCATAGCATATTAATTCACAGTAGATTACATGATTTTAGAATAGTACATTACCTTATTAGTTGTGTATTAGATTGGTTAGTCATGGCTTAATATGTATGTACGTGTAGTTGTAGTCTTTTTAATTATGTCATTGCATAAGGTTGCATATAGTTATATTTTATGTCAGTTTGCTTTTAGCATGTCTGATTGGATTAATTGGTGTATGTCTAAGTAATATATGATTTTAACTTGTGAAATGTAGTTGATGCAGTGTGCTGCATTTTGTAATGTGATTTACACTTCACCAGACTATGATAGTGGCCCGTGGGCAGCGGCGAGTTAGAACAATTCGGAGCATCCTTCGATCTCGGATACCGCGGTTCATCCTGAATACACCCCTGCCTAGGTGTACTATGGGATCTAGCTTACTATATGTTACATTCTACTATATGGTAAATCTGGTGTTAGTCCTAGAACATAACTACAATGTCCAAGTGAAACATGTGGTATACAAAGTTGTTTAGTTCTTCATTTAGTTTGCATAATGACATGTAGATTAGTGGGTTATCACATTTAATTTATCTTTTATGATAGGTCTTTGTGGTAGGCGCATATAAAGTCGTGTTGGTGTTATTATGTCATGATTAGAATAGTTTGCATTTAATAAATCATGCCAATCTATACAATGGGTAGAAAATATCATATTTAATTAATTGAATCTTGATGATTAGCATTACTTATAATTGTTATAATCTGATTTTTATTTAAGGTTTATATCTTTATTATCAGTAGAACTTGTCTAATATAGTGGGCTAGTTGGGTGTAAGTCCTACTGGGTCTGTGTGACTCACCCCTTCCAATCTTTAATATTTTTTCAGGATTGCAGATTTAGCGCAGCAGAAGCGTAGTGGTGCTTTGTAATTGGAAGAGTTAATTGATTATTTGTTCAATGTTGGTATTTAAATTGTAATTTCATAGAGACAGTTTGGATAGAATTATTGGAATTATTTATTAAATTTTGATATTGATCTTGTTTTACTCCAAATCGATATATTTCAAGAGTTACGGCGTCGGATTATCTTCCACTGTGCATGTAAAAATCCGGGTCGTGACAACGACCCCCGTTGACTCGGTATCCACTAGGAAATCCTCCCCCAAGGGGAGAGCTGGGTGCCAATAGTTGCTATGGAACCCAGCCCTCCCGCTAAAAATTGCGGCAGAGATGAACCCAATGAACTATCTTTTAATCACACCTGATCATATGGAAACCCCCCCCCTCTCTCTCTCTTCCATTGACCAGCATACGTAATACTTGTGCTTCCGTGCCTACCAATTTCTCCCACTCCGACGACCCTTTTTCTCGACGTCGGCGGAATTCCTCAATGGGTGGCGCTTTCAGGAGAGCGCGAGACGTTAACCACACCACCACGCGGAGATTTGGAGAGCTTAATGGACGACGATGTCTAGAAAAATTTTAAACTAACGCGTAGTATATATATATATATATATATATATAGTATATATATATATATAGTCATGTAGATAGATCTTCCGTGGATTACAAAATCTTAGACTCCGTTTGATTAGACTTATTAAAGCTTTTAACTCTGAATCGGTCAGTGTTCAGATGTTTAGGAACATTTGATAAAATAGCTGAACCCCCTCTAAACTAAGCTCTGAAGTCTTAATATCATCTGAGCCATTCAGATCGTCGCCCTAGCTTTTTCATTTTCAGACGCCTTCTCGCTCGTTTGCGCGGTCGCCCCCGACATCGACATCGCAGCCGATTGTGTCCATCCAGTCGGGCATGCGCGGAGGGGGGGGCTCCGGCGGAGGGAGGGGGCTCCGGGGGGGGGCTGCGCGGAGGGGCTGCGCGCGCGGAGGGGGGGGGCTGCGCGGCGGGGCTCCGGCAGGGGCCTGCGCGGAGGGGCGGGGGACCTGCGCAGAGGGGGGCTGCGCGGAGGGGCTGCGCGGGGGGGCTCCGGCGGGGGGCTGCGCGGAGGGGCTGCGCGGAGGGGGGGAGGGGGCCTGCGGGGAGGGGGGGACGCGCGGGGGGCTCCGGACGGGGAGGGGGGTGCGCAGCGGGGGGACGCGCGGCGCCGCGAGGCTGGCTATGGCACCAGCCCTCCTGTCGACGTCTCGAGCTCGAGCTACCTCGTCGCTGCGCCCTCTCCCTCGCCGGCACATCTCCGGTAACGGCAGCTTGGGAACAGGTTGCTTCCACTACGTCGCCGGGCGAGCAGCTGCACCGCAGACGGCTGGCCAGGGTCGACCTCGACGCCTTCTTCTCCGGCGGCTTCCCTTCATTGCGGCCGCTGCTCTTGCTTTGGGCGCCGTCGAACTTGCCGCCGCCGCCGTCGGTGCGGCACCGGGCATTGCACGGAACGGGCGCTGCTTTCCTCTCTGGCGGCTGGCCTCCGCCGGCGTCGGCGCCGGCTCTCCGTCGGTGATCCGTCACGGTCAGGGCAGTGATGAGCCCGGCGCCGGTCTTGCGGAGCTTCATCCCGTCGAGGTCGATCTCGGGGGTCTTGACGAGTCCCAGCCGGAGAAGGCCCCAGGCGGAGGCGGTGCTATTCTTCCTGGCCGAGCTGGTGCTCTGCCTCCGACGCCGCATGGGAAGATTTTTTATCAAACAACCTAAGACATTTATATCTAAAGCAAATTAAGTACTTTTTTACCATTCATTAAGAGATTAGATATAAAATTAAGAGTTTAGATTTTCAGATTAAGTCTAATCAAACGTCACCTTAGTTATCTGCGTCTTAAAATAAAAAATAGAGTAAATCGTTTAAAATTTAATGACCTTCAATAAATTATTATTATATCTAGACATTACTATTATACGTATACTTTTAACCAAAGGGTGAACGTCTGAGCTCAATTAAGCCGAAACAAATAGGCCCCTGTGATTGTTGACTTTGATCTGCAACTTTGAATATGGCACTCAAATGCATTTATTGGATCGTGGAGGGTATGCACGCCCTTGGAACCCACTTGAGTTTTAATTTGGTTCTAGAAAGAGTGTGGTTCATCTCGTGTGATCGTTCGAGAGAAATATCGTAATCGTCTATGACCGACTGTCATGACCTCTTTTATAAATCAAAAAAAAAATTGAACGTGCACACAGACATGAGTGTATTTACCAGAGGACTGTGATAATCATTCATACGAGCAAACACCTGAGGTGAACCACACTCTTCTAGAAAGAGTTGTTTATATTGTTACTTGCCGCCTCTGTTCTATTGCTGGATATCAACATGTGTCTTTAGATTGGGAACAAAAAAGAAGGCGAAACTGATATTAAATTGAGTTTCCTAACCACTGGCATTGCTGAATGAAACTGCACCATATATCGTTTTTTACCATAACATAATTACTGTGTTTCATACTAGCTTTTTAACTCGGTTAAGATATTTCGATTATGATTCTAAATAAATAGGATTGATTACGTTATTGATTCCTCTCCGATTCATATTGTATTATCAATTGGAAGTTGAAATATTATATTTCACCGCCAATGTTTAGATACAAATTGGGAACGGACGTGAAGGGACCAATTTCAGATTAAAACCAATAAGATGAACTTGTAAGTTCAACTTTGTCTCTCCCAGGTAAGATGGGCCGAACACATCTGCTAGTAGGGCTGTAAACGGATGCGGATAAAATTCGGATCCGCTCCGAATTCGTATCCGTTTAGGCAGATAATATCCGATTTTAGATATCCGTCGGAGCGGATATCCGAATACGGATATTATCCGAATGTTAATCGGAGCGGACACGGAAATGCCCGCTCCGCTCCGTTTAAGATCCGCTCCGAATCCACCTTTGATAATATATACATAATATATATAATTATATATTTAAAATCATTATATTTACAAATATGATTAAGTATTCTTTATTATATATTAATATACTAAGTTAATATTGATAAATATATTATAAATTTAATATTTTATAATTGTATTTCTATGTATTTGTATATTATTAAATATATTAATTAAATAATATTTAATTAACATTCCGAAGCGGATATTATCCGTATCCGCTCCGAATCCGAAGATTATCCGACTTATAATATCCGATCCGTATTCGTATCCGATTCGGACCGGATACGGATTATCCGAATAACTAAACGGAGCGGATACGGAAACGTCATATCCGCTCCGTATCCGCTCCGTTTACAGCCCTATCTGCTAGTGTAGGCTTTCAAGACATTTTTTATCCAAAGAATCAGATATTACACTGACTCATCAAAAGCAGAATCATCAGATTACTCATTCTCGTATCTGCTCCTCGACTTTTATCAATTTCAATATATACTTAAAAAATAACATTACGGTAAAATAAAAGTAAATTATAAGTTTTGGCATATAAAGTCAGAAGAAAGATAAAATTAAAACTTTAAAGTGGTTGGATCGAAGTTTTTTTTTTTGAAAGGGACTACGCCAAATCTTAGTAGCTAAGTATGATTTAATCAATTATTCGATCGAAGATGGGGAAATGCTGCCGAACCCACTTGTAACCAGCCCAGGGTACATCGGTGGACAATGAATGAAGTGCCGTGCTTGTAGGACTATAAACGAGTCAGATTCGGTAGTAAAATCATCAGAATTCAATTTTTATTTTGATAAAAGTTAAAGAGTTTCAATTTTGATTTCGATATTTTTAAAATCATTATATTTCGATTTCAATCACATTCTGATTTTGTTATCGAAATCGAAACGGAGTTCGATAATTTTCGATATACATATTAAATATTAATTTTTATTCAAAAGTGAGTATTCACATATAATTATTAAAATTTGATATGATCTTTTAAAAATTTTATTTTTATTTTGTATCAATTGATATATTACATTTTATAATTTATTTAACTTTAATTTTATTTATATATACTTATTTTTTATCGGAATCGGATTAATGGAAATGAAATCAACTGATTTCGATTCTGATTCTGATAATTTACCGGAATATCCGAATTCCAATACACATGGTTTATAGGCTACATAAATTATTATACAATTTCACGGTAAAAATTTGTATTAAAATAAAAATAACCGAGCCAATGATATAAAATTGTAGTACCAGAAGAGATGTGATAACAAAAAAAAAGTGGAAGGGAGCCAATATAAAAAAATCTTACATTTTTTTTATAAAAATTCGTTTAAAACATAAATAGGTAATTGTTCTCTAACATCTCTTTTAACAAATTTTGGTAAAAAAATATACCCTTATAATAAGAACTTATTTTGACATGCAACCAAACACCCCCCCCATTAGCCAAAGATGCATTCCTCTTAAAATAAACACTTCATTACGTAACTTGTTATACATATATCACACAATGTTTGATTATATAGTAATTTGTAGACAATAAAATTTTACTTTAAAATAAAATTTATGCTGACTAAGAATATAAATTTATCATACTTTGGGAGGAACAAAGTTGGGTGGACAGAGGGCGTATAAAAATATATAATAAACATCAAGTAAATTTTTTTGGAGAGATTTCGTTAATACAAACTTATAATTTGTCGAGCAACTAAACACCCAATTAACCTTTAATTTAACGGGTGCCTCATCGGCAACATCAAGAGTTAGTATTACACGAGTCCGGTCATTCATTTAGACCAAGAAAGAGAGAGAGGAAGAGTCGTCGGCGCATGACCTGCTCCAATGACTGAACCTGCCACCCACCGAAAACAATAATAACAACTCGGCGTTCCCAAATGCAAAACCATCATTTCCCTTGACCGAACACCACCGCACCGGCGAGAGGAGTCTTCCCACAATCCCACCACCTTCCGCCCCGCTCCAACGCGACGTCGACGGAGGGGGAGCGGAGGAGAGAGGGATAGGCGAGCGACGGATCGATCGATCATCTCAACAACCAAGAAGAAGAAGAAAAGAAGAAGCACACCACACCATCACCACAACCCATTTATCGCGTTCATATCATAGAAAGCATCCAGGTAAAGCAACAAAGCAAGACGACAGACAGAGAGAGAGCCCGTCTCGGCGGCAGCTGCTACCACCGCAAGCGCGCTCACACACATCGGGCAATCACGGCCGACAAGCCGATGGATGCCGAGCTTCCTTCGGATTATAAGGACACTTCAAAGCAGATGCCGCCGCGGCGACGGGATGATGATGGATGGAACGGGGTTCAGATCTTGTCTAGCTTATCGGCCTTGACAACGGGGTTCGCCCGGGCGATGGCCTCGCGGCCGGCGGACTTGAAATCGAAGGTGCAGCCGTGCTGTTCCGGATACCGGTGGGAACCGCAGAATGTCTCCCCGCAGCGGCACCGGAACCCCGTCAAGCCTACCTTCTTCCTGCAAGTCACGCACCGGCCAGGGCGAGCCACCGGGGGCGAGACGGCGACGGGAGCCGCTGGCGACGCCGCCGGGGCTGCGGAGCTGGGGCCTTCCCGGTCGAGGGAAAGGGGAGGGACGGAGGGAAGGGGATCGACCTCCGTCGTGGGGGAGGCGGCGGAGTTGGGAACGGGAGCTGAAAGGGACATCTCGACGGCCATTTTGGCGGATTCCTCCTGCTCCTCCTTGATGCGATGGTCGCGATAACACTTTGAGCAAAGGCCGAGCGTCGCAGGGCTCCCAAAGAAGCCGCAGTTGTTGGCGCAGAGACGGGGACCCTCGGGCGGAGCCTGGCACCGGTGCTCTTCAGCCATATCTAGCAACCTTATCGGGACACCGACAAGATCTGCAGCGATCGAACCAAAAAAAAGATCAGAGATATCTTCTCCTCCTGAAACACCTATAGGCGCCTAAAAGAAGAAAGATCCGCGTCCCCGATTCGTGAAGAAGCGAAAGGCACAAGCGATGCAACCACGAACGACCGAAAGGCACAAGCGATCGATAAAGCAAAGAGGCATAGAACGTGGAGAACAAGCAAACACGGAGGCATCTAATTAACCGGGGGGGAACACGCCGTGATCCCCTTTCCCACACGCTTACCGAATCGACTCCGACGAAGAAGAAAGCCAAACCAAAAACCAGCAACGATCGCACGCCGACAAGATCACAAACCAGCCAACACCGCAAGAACAAAACACAGCACAAAATCCAGGCGCCGATCTAACCTCCGTAAAAATTTACAAGAAAACTAGACCGAGCAAAGACCTAAACGATCAGCCTCCAAAAGAAAGACGAGGAAAAACACCAACCGGATGGAAAGATCAGTCAGATCCGGAACCCTTCCTTGTCGCCTCCCCCTCTCTTGCGTCTGCTGTCGGTCGATCGAGTTCCGCCGCAGGGCGGGCGGCGATGGAGAAGGCCGGATGGACGGCAGGAGGTGCCCGCAGAGCGGCGATTAAAGCTCTGCTTTTACAGGTTGGAAAACTGGAATCGGAAGGCGGTCACGGAAAGGGGGCGGCACAAATATATATAGCATGGGAGAATAAAAAGATAGGAACAACATACGTATTAATATGATATTAATATAATATAATTGTTTCTATTAAATTATTTATGTGCATATATCGGGTGAGACGTGGAATCGTCCGTCACCGTAGAACGTTCCCGAGGACGGAGTTGCCGTTTCCCGTTCGCCCTCCGGCTCAAAGTTGTGCCGTTATTACGGACGGTGCCGCCGTTCCGTCCGGGAGCGGCCCGGCCGTCCCGTCCCGTGCAGCAGTCGGACCGGGTGCCAGCGTGGGGCCGGACGGGAGACGAAGGGGTAGTTTGGTAGTTTCAAGGGGTTGTGCGGAGGGGCGGGGGCGGTTGAGACCGGCTCGGACGCGGATCTACGTGGGGCCCGCTTGATGGCGCTTCGTCGGATATCGGGTTAGCGGGGTCGGATCCGAGGGGGGGCCCGGACAGAAACCGGGCTTGTCGTATCGGATTCGGATTGAGGAAAGACTGGCACATTGCTGGAATAGATAATATACACTATGTATCGTGCATATTGCATTTTTTTTAAAAAAAATGGATTCTGATCATTTTGACGGGCTTCCGGCGTCGTCGCGTCGTCCTCAAGTTTCCACGTTTCATTCCTGTTACTTTTTCTCTTTTTTGATGAAATTGGAGTAATTTCGTTTTGCGAAAAGCCTTGATTTTCTTTTAGGTCACACGTGAAAGCAACCCCCCGATACCTAGGTTTTCCGTACAATTAAAACAATTTATTATCTTATTTAGGTATGTATGAGATAGTTGCTTGACGATAAGAAATGATCGTTGGTGTCTTCTAGGCCCATTTACACATCGCGAAGCCCAAAAAGGACACTAGGCCCAATCAAGGTCCGTGAGCGACGGGAACGACAGATGGCGATCACTTGTTTTTTGCGACCAACCGCTACCAAGGTTGACTTTTTTCCTTTAAACGTCCATAGAAATGGAAATTATATTTATATATATAGATATTCAGAGAGAGAGAGAGAGAAACGTTATTCAGACAAATAAAACTAGACGTAAAACTTGACTTTCCATCCGACCTTGGAAAGGATCCTGATAGGGTCCAATCTATGGGTTTTTGGAATTCTAGCCACCGATTCTTCATCAAAACAATGGTTCAAAATTCTCATGTTCCAATTACCATTGATAATCGAGTCCTTTGCCCACGCCAGATGAAAGTTACCAATATCATTTATGGGGTGTTTGGTTGCATGATAATTTTTTGTACACTTTCATGATAAAAAATTGTATTAAAATAAAAAGTAAACCAACTCATGACATAAAATTATCATGTTTGGAGGGATGTGATTACAAAAAAGAGTGACCACCGCACATGACCAAATAAAGTGGGGGACCACAAGAAAAAAGAAAGAGGTGAGACCCTCTTTTTTTGTTTAAGAAGAAAATCACTTTCAAAACATAAAATTGTCATGGTTGTCAAACACCTCTTTTAACAAATTTTCTTACAATTTTTAAAAATTAAAATAAAAACCTCAATTATCATGCAACCAAACACCCCATTAAGATCAGTGGTCATTTGCCATCCATGACACAATTGTGATCTTAGATGTTGGTATCATGGAATATTGGGTTGGGACTAGGTCGCAACTCGGGCCTGACCCAATTAAAAATTGGGCAGACAGGCCCGATCGATCAGGTTCTAGCTGACCCGACCTGAGAGGGATCTCCCTTGCCCCCACAGGAAGCTTCTCGTGGAGGCAAGCAATGAGGGTTTTTGATGCCCCCCTTGCCCCCTTGGGAGGCCCTTCAATCTCACCCTCCCCCCTTCATTCTCACCCCTCTAAACCTTAGAATTTAAGGCTTATTCCCACCCCTTTAAGACCTTTAATTTATTTAGTTCATTAATAGTTGTTTACTTGTTTTTTAATTATTCTAATCCTTTTACTACTTTATTTGATTTTTGTTTACTTTGATTACCATGTCTTTTTCAAGTTGTGACACTGAAGTTAATGGGTCAACCCGGAATGATCCAGTTTAGGCACATTGCACATTGCTCTATATGACAGTCAAAAAAGTGCAATGTAAATACTGTGATAAAGTTATGTATTATGCTATTTTTAGATTAAAAACCACATTGCTGGAATGTGATCTCATACTCCACTAAAGATAAAAGTACAATTCTGACGGTATCTACAAGAATTGGATGTGATGAAGAGAACTTCAAAGCAGCATAAGGGTACAGTTCGGGAAGAAATTACGGAACTAGCAAGACATTCCATATATATACGAACCAGACAACACATTCAGACATTTGTCATGATATAAGTTTTGAAGAAGATATGTACTATGTATCTCTTGCTCTAAAAAGTATTTTATTACCTTCTTTACTTACCGTGTTTGAAAAATAGAGGATCTCTACTAGGTTATGAAGGAAAGTCAGAAGTCATTCGCCGATAAAAACTTTTTTCGCCGCACTGGCTGATCAATTGGTCAAGGATCTGATAGTAGAAGGAGATCAAACCCATTGGTGGAGGGGAAGATTTATGATCTCATTTGAGATGACGATCCAAGAATGGTCCTATTGATCCCATTGTCATCTAACCATGGCAGTGACAAACATCAATAACAACGACAATGAAGAATTGAAAATATGCAAAGAGAAGATCGAACAGGCAACAACTGATAGAAATGTATGCCCTACAAGCCAATCATATATGATATAATTCGACATTTCTAGAAATATCTTATTCAATTAATTAGGCAAATCTTCATTATAAGCTCTTATTAGAAGCGAATATCATAATGAAGTCCTTGATCAAATACAATGATGATTAAATCATGATGAGATCATGATAATGAGATTGATCATCTAGAGGTATTTGATCTAAATGTTCCTAGTCATAGGATACTTGAGACGGGACATCAAGGATCCGGATAGACTAGTGTATGTGATGTCTTCTCATGTGATGAGGACGACCGATCTCATTGGTCATTAGTGTGGAGACACTGAGATACACATACAAGTGCTCATTAGTTGAATGAGTTCACTGAACTGACCGAATTAGAAACCCTGAATGGTATCTTACCGAACTGTCTATCAAGGTTTTCTATCATCACGGTTGCATGGTTAGACCTTTGACCTGAGTCGCCAAAGATGCCTTGTTGGGTGGAACTTGTGCTTTGACCATTGACTTATGGATCACAATTTAGATGGTCCTATATAGCGATGGATCGGGTACAAGAAAAATCCGATGGAGGCAATTGAGCGGACAACAAGGGATCGTCCACTCTCGGTAAGTGAGAGTGAATGTCCTATGGGAAAGTACTCTAAATCTCTGGCCAGGGTAGATAGGATAATTGTAAAAGGAGTTTTCCAATTGATCCAATTCCGAGTACAAGATCCTATAGAGTCGGTACACTAAGGAGTTGACAGTCGATGCCGTACTCCTTTCCGACCGGGACATTGGATGGATGAGGGTTTATATCCATGTGGTAACTGATGATGGAAAGGCTCAATGGAGATGAGATTATCCCCATAGCCATTTGGGATCATAGGATGTGGCTTGTACCCTTCATGATCGGTAGGCCGATTAATCTGTTATCGGATAATGGATTTAATTAAATTAAATAGAATTGTTCTATTTTATTTAGGCCTCAACCAAATAGGTTATTGGGCCTAGTGGGTCACACACAAAAGGACTTATCCACAAGTACAGGGGCAAGGACGTAATTTATAGAGATTTTGGGTTTTTATGAAAAATTTCATAATTCTCTATAAATACTAATGGTTTCAGCCAAACCCCATCAAGCCAAGGGTGAAAACCACGTCCCAAGCCTCCTCCCTACCTCCTCCTCTCTCTATAAGGTGTCCATGGTCGATGGAGCTCCGTTCGGGAAGAGTTCTCGAGGGCGGCGCGAAGGGAGAACCTGCTGTGGATGAAGTTCGTGTGGATACTGCTGGAGACCGGACACTTGAACGGTTTGAAGAGCTTGAGAAGCTCATCTCCTTCCTCTCCATGGGATTATATGAATCCCTATCAGGTATATTCGAACCCGATTTGATCGGTTTTCGGTTTTCGTCGTTCGGTTCTGATTGAGACGGATTCTAAAGAACCCATAGGAATCGTCGCTTCCGCTGCACCAAAATTTAATGGACGATTCCTTACAACAACATGGTGGTTCTTCCATCATAGTATACTGGTGAATGTTGCCAAGAGACCATATTATGAGAATATAATCGACACCATTGGCGACATCGAAAGAGGAGTGCTCGGACCTAACCCAAAAGAGATATACAATGTATATATTCACATAGAGGTGGACGATACAATGAAGTACGTCAAGTCCTTTGAAAAGATTTGGGACGAAAGAGTTGTCCGTCGATGACTAATAGTTGGACTAATAAGCTCACTTGGGCAACCCACTTCAATGCCCCTATGAAAATTATTTGGTGCTTTTTTGTGACCCAATAGTGACATTAAGATAATTATACAAGGGACTCTAGAATATAATAATCATCAACATATATGGTAGATTGTATATACTACAAGGAAGAGTACAAAGCTTATATAAAAAATCTGGACCAAATCAATTTTTTGTAAAGTAAAGTTTGTGTAAAATGAATGAAAATATTTTTATTCCATATCTCCTATTTTCAAATTTTTTTGAATTTTTATACAATTTTTCATTTTCTTTTTAATTTTAAAAAAATAATTAAAAATAGGGTCAGCCCAAGACCTAGCCGACCCAGTCACGACTCAAGATCCTTCCTTTGTTGGTTGATACTAGCATCATTACAGACCTTCCAAATGCACCCTTCCTTAAGCTCAAATCTGGCTAAGAGAATATTCTTCCATATGTCCAAGTGAGAGCTCTTAAGCATTGCACCCAGAACCCTTCATACCTTAAATATTTAGCATAAAGTAAATAGACCCAGAGTTATGATTATCTTGCATAAACGACCAGGCTAGTTTAAGAATGAGAGTTTGGTTTTTGGTCCCATAATCCCGGATCTCCATACCACCATTAAACTTCTACTACCTTAAAGGAACCCATCTAGTAAAGTGAATCTTCCTTCTGCCATTTCTAGAATGCGCTCACCATAAATTATTCTAAATGCTATCCAACTTTCTAATTGAAGCCTTTCCGCAGACAACATAAATGAGAAGTTGATTCAAGGTGGACAAAACAAGCATAGTTCTAACACCACCAGTAGAGAGGAAACCCAACTTCCACCAGGCAAGCTTCTTTCGGCAATCATCAACCAAACAATCACAGTGATTCAATCTATTGTCCGAAATGCTCAGGTAGTCCAAAATAAGGGTCACTCTGGGAGGTAGAAGGGAAGCTCATAATTCTGTAGATATTATTTTGAAGAGCAATAGAATCATTCCTGCTAAAGACAATACTAGATTTAGAGAAATTTATAGTTCGACCGGAAAGATGTTGATAATAATTGAGAATATCCATCATCACTCAAGTTTCAGCTTCATTAACAGCACCACAAATGATGATATCATCTACAAGCATGAGTGGGTAACTCTGGGTCCACCCGAAATTCTAAAAAAACTACCTTGAGAAGTAACTGAACTGAAAGGGGCAGATAATACTTCAACACACTATTTATAGATATATGGTGATAGAGGACATCCTTGACGGATCCTCCGCATAGTCCAAAAGAAATCAATTCTAAGACCAATTTGATTCAAAAGGTAAGTAGCAATGATAGTGCACACCATAATCATATCAACCAGCTGAGCAGGAATGCCATAATTGATTGGCTTGAATTTAATAAATGACCACCTAATTTTTTTCATACACCTTGCTGTTAGCAAGCTTGGTCGGAAACCAACCAGCCTTGCCTTGCTTTGTTTGGAAGGAATAAAAAAATTTCTTGCACATCAATAAAGTTATCCAGCCCGAGCATGCCTGGGACAAAGGTTGATTGGTGGCTGAAAATCAGTGAGGGTGATAAGAAATTGATCCTCCTAGCTATCAATTTAGTAAAAATTTTGAAGGTGACATTGGAAAGACTGGTAGGCTTGAAGTGTTCGGGGACAGTGGGATGTTCCTTTTTGGGAATGAAAGAGATTATGGTATGGTTGAAGCTAGAAGGGATCTGATCGGTAGAGAAGACACTAATGGGGTGTTTGGTTGCATGATAATTGAGATTTTTATTTTAATTTTTAAAAATTGTAAGAAAACTTGTTAAAAGAGGTGTTTGACAACCATGACAATTTTATGTTTTGAAAGTGATTTTCTTCTTAAACAAAAAAAGAGGGTCTCACCTCTTTCTTTTTTCTTGTGGTCCCCCACTTTATTTGGTCATGTGCGGTGGTTACTCTTTTTTGTAATCACATCCCTCCAAACATGATAATTTTATGTCATGAGTTAGTTTACTTTTTATTTTAATACAATTTTTTATCATGAAAGTGTACAAAAAATTATCATGCAACCAAACACCCCATAAGAATGGAGAAAATGATATCCTTATGGATGTAAGGCAACATATTCCGAAGAAAAATAGAAGGCAAACAATCAAGACCCGGGGCCTTCTCAGGCTTCATAGAGAAAAGAGATACATTTATCTCATCCAGGATGGGCAGGGTCAACATATTGTTTACTTGATCCACCGAGAGAGTTGGTAGTTGGAGATGGGTAGAGGGCAAAGGGGTTTTGGGGCCAGCAAAGAAAAATAGAGACCGGAAATAGTCATTGAAAAGATTTTTGATATCCTCCCATTTGTTTGACCACATTCCATTAACGTTAGTAAGTCGAAGGATTCTAGTTAACCTTCTCCTTTGAAGCACTTCATATAGAAATATTGAATACAAATATCATCATATTTATGTCAGTGAAGTGAACCTTAGATCTGTCTCCAATAAGGGTGCATTTGGATCCATGTAAAAGGTTTTACGATTGAAAATATTTTACACGTAGCCATTTTTCCATGGAAAAGGAAAACCAAATATCCTATTTGGTATCCAGGAAAATGATTTTCATGAAAATATTTTTAACATTTTGATTATTTGTAAACTATTTTCAGGATATTTATTGTTTAACTTTTAGAAAGTATTTTATATATTATGTCCAAAATTTTATTTCTTACAAATTCTTTTTCTTGAAACATGAGTTAATCATGTATTAGAAATATGTTTTAATAATAGTAAAAATCATAATATATTAGGTCAATGATCAAATTTTATATTATATAATTTAATAATAATAATTTAAATTAATTTTTTATTTAAATACATCATAAATAAAGATGCCTAGATAGTTCAGTATATAATTTTATATTTTAATTATACTTATTTTAATAATGGTTTTTAAAAAATATTTAATTTAATTTATAATTATTTTTATTTTTATAAATATATACAGTTTATCATATATATAATAACTTATATTTTAACTTACTTTTTCTATTCAATAAAACTTTGTATATTAATATACATTTAAATTTTAAACAAAAATATTATTAAATATCTAATACTCCATTTGCAATATGCGTACGGTGAGACATTGTTTTGCAAAATTTACTGTGCATCGGAAAACGGCTTCCGCTTAAATTTTGTGGATGCCAAAATCCTGATTGCTTGATAGGCAAAGTAAAATGTTTTACATTGACTTGATATTTACATGCAACCAAACAAACCTACGTAATAATTAATCGGGAAAACATGCTGCGTGCAGCATATTTTACAGTGAAACAAACAGACCCTAAAGCTCATCCATTTTCTCAAGTGAGTTCTGCATCCAGCTCTGTCTACCTTGTCTGCCTTTCAATATGTTGTTGATCAGTAGGGACACCAAGAAGTGGGGATAACCGCTGCTGTATCTTGGTGACTTGGTTATTAATAATTCTCAATACCTCCTTTTTCTAGCTAAGCAAATCTTTCTTGATCCAGGTCATCTTTCTGTTATAATTGCCAATGAAATCCGGCCCTTTCTTCCACGACTGATCAGCCACCTTAACAAAAGAAACTTGAGAGAACCAGACAGCTTCAATTTAAAACCATCTTATTCCTTGGCAAATAGAAAGATTGGTATAGGATTCTATCCAATTTCTCTCTTATATTGAAATTGAAAGCTCTACGGTTGCACCAAGTGATCATCGAATCTTTTTTTGTCTGACGTCAACCAGGTTGTTTGCTTGAATAAACTTTTCAAAGGAGGACATATGAAACAAACATATCAAGTGGTGCTCCCCCTCCCCTTCTCATGAGCAGAAGGGATACAATTCCAGTCACCAATAAGACTTGAAAATATTGATATTGTGCGGTTCAAAAAACATGTGGTTCCACATGAGTACCTTGCTCCGATGCCGATTTGGAGCCTAAGTAGTAATAAAAAAATTTTCGTTCGTTTGTTGTTCACCGTCACACAGTCAATCTAGGCACCACAAAAGATGATAATATCAACACTTGCGTCCCCCAGCCACCAAAGCCAAAGGCCATCTGCCCGACCCTCCGAGGGCACATCGTGAAATTTTGATATCCCTCCGTGACTAAAGAACTGATTACTAATAATCAAGTTACAGTTTGTCTCAGTTAGAAAGAAAACGTGAGACTTAACCAATGGGCCAATCACATAATAGACCGTCATGGGGCCCATTCAACTTGATAGTTCCAAACGATAATTTTCAGTTAAATGGTGGAAGAAGTTTCAGATACGGACTGCTTGCTTGCATATGAAGCTCAAAAATATCTATCGGCAAATACTCAAATGCGCACAATTTTAATTGCTGGCATGTCTTCGAGAAGCACAAGCTGTTGATCCAAATAAACATTAGCATTTAGATTATTTACTCCCGATAAATACATACACCTGCTAGTCAGCGTTTACCTTATCTTCTATCAAACGTCCTCTTGCATGTTTGCGGCATCAGTCAATTTGATATTTGATAATACATACCCACAATAATCATGAAATTACGCATCACTCCTTCCAAACCCTAAGATCACATCAGAATCAGATCTTGCTGGCGAACGTCAGCCCTTCCTTCGCCAGCTGATCGGGGCTCCCCGCCGGGGGTTGCTCCCTGGCAACCTTGGCGATGGCTTGGTTCTCGTCCGGGCTGCCGGACTCCAGGAAGGCTCCGACGACCTTGCCGTCCTTTATCCAGTAGGACCCGAACTTGGGCTTGGGTGAGCAAGGGTCGCTGTCGCCGAAGAGCACCGCCTCCCCGGCGTTGTCTCCGTAGAACTGCCACGACAGGTCAAATGCGCGAGAATAGAAGTAGGGCAGGTAATCGTATTCCGCCACGGGCCCGACTCCTCCGCTTGCCTTGATTGCCTGGTCGGGAGAGCAAGGATGCAAGTTAGGGGCTCTCCCCCCCATTCGATTCTCCCATCATCATCAACACGCAAGTTGATTGCCCTCTAACGGTACTAGTAACTTGTAAGGTAAGAAAGATTGTAGGATACCTTGACGGCTTGCTCGGCGGATTTCCTCGCGTGATCAACATGCTCCACTCTCCTTAGCTCATTGTACATCTTTAATGGGAATGTAGCCACATCGCCTACAGCATATACATCCGGAACGCTTGTTTTGAAGAACCCATCGGTCTGCAAGGAAAAGGAAACTGAGTAAGACCCTGGCTGTCCCTCTGGATCTACACCTGTTGGGGAACGGGAAAAGAGATATACTGAACTGAACCCACAACGTGGAGCTGCTACATGTATATATATAGCGCATAAGGGCAGCTAGTTTAATTTCTAACCTTGATCCCTCCTTTCTCTTCTTCGACCTGGCCCTTGAAAAGGGTTGTCAATGGTCTTCCGCCAACACCAACCACGACTATATCGGCCTCCAGCGATCTTCCGTCCTTGAGTTTCACTGCCGTCACCTGATAAAAGCTACGTTGGACGTCACATACAACAAAATATTCTTCTACAAAATTTGTGTTCCCATTATTATTCCGCATCACAAGATACATCATGAATTCGGACTCACATCTCCGCTGGCGTTGGAATCAAATCCAACCGCGACAGTTCCCTTTATGATTTTAACTCCTTTATTTGCGTAGTATTCTTCATAGAAAGCAGCTATGTCTGAAGTAAACAGACGGGGCACTGAACAAAAGGTGTGTCAGAATAGAATGTCGTAGTTTGCAGGAATATACAAACAGAGATGCCCGTAGGAACATGACCGCATCGAAGGAATTTCCGTGTCGTGAATAGAGATAAGATAACCTAAACTGAGGATTTCGGTGGAAGGCAGATTAGTACTTACTGCACCATGGTTCAGGGAAAACCATTGTCACATCAATGTCATTAATTCTCAACGCTGCACTCAGCTCCAGACCAATGTAGCCGCCTCCAACAACCACAGCATTCCCACCTTTTTGTGCTCGTATTGCTTCTACAAGCTTGTCGGCATCGTCAATTTCTCGCAAATAAAATATGTTGTGAGCATCTGCTCCTTGGACACCAAAATCTGATAGCTTTATCACCTGAAAAAGTGAAGGCAACTTAGGGCCCATTTGTTTCCTCGTAAAACTAGATTCATGCTGAGGTTTTCCCGAAAATAAAATGTATTTGGCCCTTTGGTTGCACGTAGTCATGACGTGGCTGCTTAAGTTTTCCCAGGACATGACCAAAATCAAGGATTTTGGCATCCGCCAAGAGATAGCGTACGTCATTTTCCGGTCGGATACTTATCAAGTATTTTTCATCGTAGTCATAATAAAAAATATATATAAAAATGTTGAATTGAAATTTTTAATAAAAAATTAATTTGTAGAATATACATAGAATGAGTTTAAGTTGAGAAAAAGAATAATATAATAAAATGTTAATCTTAGAAATAAAAATATATTTTATTAAATAAATTGTTATTTAAAATAATTTATCGAAGTTAAGGTGCTCATTTTATAATATTATCTAATGTTATTTATTTATTGATATAGTCAAGAACAATGTCATACAAGATTACAAATCATAAATTAAAAAAAAATTCTTGGAAAAACATTTTTTCTAAGAATTAATTAACCATTTAAATTAAAATCTAATCATCAAGGAAATGTGTATACGTGTAGCCAAATAACAATCATGATTTTGAATTCGGTTGAAAAGTCACTCCATGAAAAACATATTCAAAAATTTTAGTTTTACGTAGAACCAAACAGACCCTTAGTATGGCATTAAAACAGACTGATACAGGGATGACTCACCGATTATAATCGCTTAGGAAGAATATAATCTTGAAGCTGCATGTTAATATCTATACTAAGATCATACCATTTGCCCAATAAACAAGAAACAAAGGCATTAATAGGACATACTGTTGAGCCGGTTGCAATTATCAACGTGTGGTACTTGAATGTAGATCCAACAGCACTAGTTAGAGCCTTAGAAGCAAGATCAGCCTTCACAATTTCAGTGTTGAGGATGAGTTCTATGCCTGCAAAAATAGATGCTTCTTAGCATGGAAAGTACAATGTGTCAACAAAACTAATATACCAATTAGTTAGTAAAAGAAATAAAGAGATTATAGTTGCACATATAAAAGTTTATAGAAGGTAGCATTATATATTTATAATTATTGTAGGATCTATATAAGGCAATTTATTTGTTTTAAGGCAGGTAAGTTTCAGCATTTCCAGTACCCATCAACAGAAATGATAAAATTTTCCCATGAAGAAATTGCATAGTGGACACCAAAAATTTTACGGAATTACTAGTTTGGCTAATTCTCTCAGAAGTCAAAATGCATGCTATCCAAAAAACAAAGTAAACTATTGAAATTGGGGATAAGCAGCTGATCCCACGTAAAATAAGAACCCCTCTTTAAACACGACCATTGAGGATCATACCCTTTTCTGTGTACCATTCTGGAAGTAGTCTCTCACCACCACTCCCAACACAGACATGAAACCCCGGGAGTCTTGCAGCTCCTGTCAAATAGTTCACATGACGACATTAGTAAGTTCAATACATATGCAAGCTTTGTCAGGAATGAACTACAAAAGGTCAGTCAATCCAATATTCCAATGAAATGTAAACCTTATTTGATCTGATTTGCTGTGTGTTTCCATATAGAATGAGATCTACTCTTCAGAGAAACCAAGGTGTTGTATAACATTGAAAACAGAGAACAATAATCTTTTTTAAAGTATGTATTACCAAAAATGAAAAGAATTTGCATGGCTTTCCAACTAACAAAAGGTGAATTTTGATAGACAGGTGATAAATAGTGACAGAGAGAACAAACATCCATCTACGAGAGCTTTTCAAAGGTAGCTTTTGAAAAGAGTAACTCAAAGAGTCCAGCTAACAAGTATGAGTAGACTAAGACAGTGTTGATCTTTTAAGGCATACATAAAACAGTGGAAGCAAGGGGAACAACAAGAGGCTTATGTTTGTACCTGAATGAGATTCTATAGAGTTATTTAACATTTTAAAATCAAGTGTAGCCTCTTAGTGGCTTAAAATCAGCTTTTTCTTGAAACTCGTTTACCTGTGTTCACAAAAGAAGCCTATGTAGAGATTGAGATACAAAATATGATTTAGAGGCAGCATTCTCTCAAATGGCATGGTGGGGTGGATATGATTCATGTAAATCTGTATGCTATTTACAGCAAATCATTGGTAATGCATAAAAAGGTAAAAGGCTTGGCACCAGTTGCCTATGTTAGAAGACGTCTGGAGTACTGGAAAAGAAAATCACCTTTCTTTTTAGCCACTATTTAAAACAAATAAATCGCTTTAAAGGAAAACAAAGAATGTATGGTGGCTGGACAGTTCAAAGAAAATAAAAGAAACATGTAAATTTCAATTGATAAGAAGCACATCAAGTTTAAGATAATATAAAATTTGATCAATAAGAAGCACATCAAGTTTAAGGGAACATCAACCAAGAATTATGTCAATATACACGAGGTCAGCTTGCAATGAAGGGGGTATATTTATATTATTCACATGTTGCAATGCAGGTGGTATATATTATTCACGTGTAAAGAAGAGATGCCACAAATAGCACGATCAATGTCAAAGCATCAATTACACTTACCATGAGGGAAAAGGTAGCCTTTGCTGAGTGCTGGTCGTTCATAGGGAGCCACCTATAAATTTAACCCAAATTTAAATAATGATAGCCATCTCAATGGAGAGGTAAAGGAAGAAAAGATAAATGCTTCCGCGAGAAAGAAACAAAGAAGACACCCAAGAGGATTGGCAAAGTGCAATTGGCTTCTCTTCTCTTCACATGCACTATCGGCATAGTAATGATTACTGTTATATACTCTGTTCACAGGGGCTCAGCATGTAGTTGGCTCCTGATCTATGTTCCATATGCCGTATGAATTGCATAGTCTCTTGATACATAATTGAGAGTGGTAACCATTTTTTTAGCTCAGACAGGTGAGTAGATTCTCAAGAACCATTCAGCTAGCAAGATCAATTTGTTGCAGGCACGGGGACAGCTAAATAATTTACTACATGTATATATTTTTATTGAGGTAATAAACAGCACTCCATTATGTGGCGTTCTCATCTTTACGCTTGATTTCTTCTTTGGTTAATTTGAATGGCGGCCAGGTCATCCTCCGGTGAGTATTTCTTGCTGAATCTCATGAGATATTGTCTCTCCGACCTCTCCAAGTTGTGGTCAATATCCAAGTTGGCACCCCTTACCGTACAACACAGTCATCCACCATTAATCTGACATTCTGTCTTCAGCTTCCACATTTTTAAAGCATGCTGTTCCATCCATTAATTGATGGCAGAAATTGTACATTTTAAACGATGATGAAAATTAAAGCAACATAGCAAAGCGGGAGTCAGCACTCAGCACCATGATTCGCCGGGTCGGCGACCCGGTCGGCCGGGTCACCCGACCCGGTCGCTTTTTGGGCCGACCGACCCCGACCCGACCCCGACCCCCCGACCCGGTTATTATTTTAAAATGAAATTTTTATTATTTTTTTCCCGACCCCGATCCGACCCCGACCCGACCCAGGTCGCGACCCCAACCGACCCGGGTCGGTTTTGGGGCCGACCGACCCAGGGCCGACCCCCGACTATTCCTTCCTTGCTCAGCACCTCCATCCTCTTGTTTCTTGGATAATTGGCATTTATATTCTATAACTGGCCAGACAGTAGATCCAACTCAGCACGTAGACAAGAATATCAGTGCTCTAACCCCCGCAACTGAATATCTTTTGTGATACATTCTTGACAGATGTCTTAGACGTCCCAGATATAGCTAAGAAAGGAGGTCTCGAGAAATCAGCTCCCAAGACGCCCTTCTCTTCTGTTCGCCACTTTAATGCATTTGGCTCAATTTTAAACAACAATATTTAGGTATACCGAGCACTATTTGATGGTAAGGTAGCCTGTTAATCAGGAGGAGGCAAATGTGTATAATGAAGCAGTGGACATCAACTCAAACATCCGATAATGGCTGGTTGAACGTCAGAGAAAGTGATGTACATCGTGAAGATATATATATATATATACCGACACAAAATTGAGAAATTTTGAAGAATTGGATAGAACTATAAGACATACCGCCTCCTTTGAGATGATTGCCAACTCGCCAGGATTGAGACCTAACTTTGCAAACTCCCTTGCAGCATACCCCTGTACATGAAATATGAGGATATTAAAGTAAAATCAATCGGATTCCATATACAAGCTCTTTAATGTTTCGTACTCCGAGAAACTCGATTCAGCACGAACTTGTCACTAATGTGTAAGAAAATACTCTGGTAGAAGACAACAGGAGGTGGAAACAGTTTGCATTGCTAATTCCTTCAGATCAATCGATACCCACATCAGTGAACGTATAGAGAAGAACAAAAAAGAGAAACAGATCGGCACGGTCGGATCGGGCGCTCTAGCCACTGTAAGACAATCAATTTCACCAGTAGAGCAAACATACGATTAACAGTCTGAACACCAAGAAAATCGTGGCACTCACGTACGATCCGAAGAAATATGAGAAGAAAGAGAGGGCCGAGACGCCCAAGCAACTCACAGCTGCGACTCCTCCGCCGAGTATAACGTACTTGAAGTGCTTCTCCGCCATGGACAGATCCGAAGCTTGTTGGCGAGGGAAAATACAACCGAGAGGGGAGGAGGAAAGGAGAAAATCGGAGGCGGAGGAGAGTGCCGCGGAAAGCAGATCACAGGTACAGATAAGTGGAGAGAACATAAAAAAAGAGCGGAGGACAGGGATGCCGGGTAAGGGGGAGACGGATTGGTCGGGCTTTATGGTACGAAGAAGGTTCGAGGAGGATCCGATAATTTGGAGATCCGACTCGAGCTGCTTTCCCAACCGGAACCGGTTCGGGCGGCGGGAGCGGACCGGCGCCACGACGACCTTTCAAGTCCGGGGACCGGGTCCAGTCTGCATTTTTTGGGTATAATTTTAGTAGTGATTTTTTGCTTGGATTACATTTGAAAGGATTGATCTTTTTTTCTGTCTCTCTGACCATTCGTGGACGGTCGCTTCATGCGCAACGGCTGCACCAATGACCAAAAAAATTAACTAAGGTAGATTCAACTTTTGAGTGCAACTAATTCATTTTTCAATGTATATGACGAATAAAAATTATTTTTAATTTTTGTGACGCTCACCATGATGGGCGGTCCCGGGTTCGAACCCGAGACATCCTTTCTGGAGAGAAAAAGGCCTCCACGAGGGAGGCAATGGATGCTGACAGAAATTATTTTCATCCTTCTCCTCTTTTAACAAGTTTTCATAATTTTTACAAATAAAAATAAAAATTTTTATTTTCATACAACCAAACATCCCATAAACTTTATTTAAATTTTTTGGCTAAGCGCTCCTCATCTAATCAAGTCAAGTATAAAGTTTGACACCCAAAACGCGACAGGCCACGACTTGCCGGCACGACACACTCAGACCGTAATGGCCCTGTGCATCCTCGGATCCATGGAATGGCTCGTTATGTTTGTCACAAACTTGTTAAGAGAGATACTTGGCACCGACTAGAAATTTATGTTTCCAAATAAAATTTCTTATTTACACAGAAAAAAGTGCTTACCTTATTTTTTATCTAGTGATCCTTCATCTCTCTTGGTCCACTCATATTCTTTTTTTTGTTATCACATCTTTCCAATCTGATGGAATTGATTAGTTTGTATTTTATTTTAATATAATTTTTGACATTAAAGTGTATAAAAATTTATTATGCAACAAAACACCTGTCACCTTTTGGACTGGTGGGTTGTGATAGGAGCCAGCATGCAGAGAATTCTGTTGATACGAAGGTCATTTAAATAATTATTCTCTTCTTACAACAAAGTTCGCCGCACCAAGATCAAGATAAAACTGAATCTGGAACAATACTTATCAAAATGATGTTGGACAATTCTATTACTAAAAACATATTTTATAGAGAATATTTTTCTGGGACAAAAAGGGTAATACCATTTTTTTTCTCTTTCTTGTGGTCTGTCACTCTTTTTGGTGCATGTCCCCACATTTTATCATCATATCACACCAAAACATGGAAATGTTGTGTTTTTATATCTTAAATGCTATTTAATATATGATTTATCACAAACGTGTATAAAAAGTTATCCTGCAACCAAATTACCTTTTGTATTTTATCTTATCATAATGTTTGATCATTAACGTGTGGTTTGGTTTCATAATAAAATGAGTTTTTGTTACAATAGACATTTTTGTAAAAAAAAATTAAAATGTGCTTTGCAATCGTTACAAAAATTGTTTTTATAAATTAGTTTGTTGATAAAAACTAGTGACTCTCTCTCTCTCTATATATATCTCTCTCTCTCCTTGTGGTTTTCCACCCTTCAGTTATGCATGATTCCCAACCTTTTTGTTATCATATACCCCCTAGCATGATAATTTGTTTTTAGACATCTTAGAAATTATTTCAATGTATAATTTTGCCACAGAAGTGTACCAGATAAGTGACCCTGTATGTATATGAAAAATCACATAACGACCATATACATTATACAGCCCCTAAGGTCACTCACATTTTGGTCAGCCATGCAAATAAATTTGTAGCCACCACAGGGAAGCTTGTCGTCTAACACTGTTATCATAAATATTTAGTTTATAAAATGTATGATATCAAGACAAATGACCCCGTAAAATGTAGCTTACAACTTCATTTGCATTAAAAAGTTAATTAGGTGTTTGGTTGCACGACAATTTGAGATTTTGTTAAAAATATATTTTTATACAAAACCTTGTTAAACAATCGTTACAAAAACACATTTTAAGAGAGATTTTCCGAGATAAAATATAGGTGACACTCTTTTACCTTTTTTGTGGTCTCCCAAATTTTCTAAATATACACAGTTTTGGTTCTTTTTGTTATAACATCTCGCCAAATATGATAATTTCATGTCACTGACTATTTTTATCGTGAAATTATATAAAAATTATCATACAAACAGACACCCAGTAAATATAACAAACCACTTTTATTTTAAAGTGAAACAAAAAATGTCAAAAAAAAATGATCCTGTTCTTGCCGAACAGTAATAACCATACATTCACATTTCTAAAGTAATCGATGTTTTTTAATGCATATGTAACGAGGCAACGGAGCTTTCTGCAAATATATCCCTCCTATCTAAACTTCTGGAAGCTCCACTCCCGTCGGCGCTGGTCAGTGGTGACCTAGACTGCCCGCGCCGGCTTCTCCGATTCCGCACATAGCCGGATAGCAGCAAGGCGGAGGCGCAGAGCAACCGCCTTTCACAGGCCCGGCTGCGCCCGGCCCCAAGGTGCCTTGCCCGGCAGCTTCTCCGGTTGTAGACAAACCTTCTCGCCGCCTTCTTCTTCTTCCATTGAAACAGAGCCAAGTCGCCTCTCCCGTCGTCCTTTTCCTCTTTCATGGAAACTGCGGCTGCACAAGTATCCGCGGCCGCCTTTCCGTCTACCCGAACGGTCCGCCACCCGACGCGCTACACAAATCTTCCGATTGCCCTCGCCGCGACCACTGCTGTAATGCGGTCCTCTGTGTCCATTCTCGCCTCCACCATTATCCACCGAGGGCTGTGACTCCTCGACGTCCTCTCAGCTGCTGCTGCGCTTTCCGAGTTCAGAATTTACACTTGCTCAGCGTCGTGCCGCTGCTTTTTATTCCTCTTTTCTTTTCGAAGTTTTCTCGAGAGAGAAGCAAGCATCAGAAGGCGGAGCGCAGGTACTTTGAATGGCGCTGGAGCATGGTATCTTCTCGGGAGAGGCGGCCGCTGCAATCTTTGGTCTGCGGCCACCTCGTCTCGCTTCCGGTGCCTGCAAAAGGTGATGTGATTCTTGCTCAAATTTTAGTTCACAGTCTTTGCGAAGCAGTTTTGTTATGATAGCGTTGTGAATCGGGAGAAAGAATGTCAACACCCATTTAACTAGGTAGCGGATGTCGTTTAAGGTGGGAACCAAGTGTATGGTCGATGATTATTTTTAAGATAAACGAGATGTGGTTTCTGATCCTTAAGAAGTGGTGGAATTAGGAGCTTACTAGCTTAGTCACTCAGGACCCATTTGGCACAAGCTTAATTTGGGGATAAATAGTAATTCAGGCGTAAACCTGGTTTATCCCTAAAATACTTTTGTACCAGATGGGCCCTTACTGGTCAATACATTTATTTAAGAACCAAAATATATTTATCTGGAAAATGTACAATTGTACAGGGCTATGAATCTATCTCTCTCTGGCCAAAGCTCACTTCCTGGTGGGATTTACCACGGAGGAGAGGAGCTTTCCTCTGTTTCTCTCACTATACACTAATGGCCTGCCTGTAGCATTCAGAGAAGTTACTCAGGTAGTGCACTGATGTGAATTCATTCATTGCTCTTGGTGCACGGTAAAATATGTATTCGTCCACAGCCTTTAATGGGAGGGCCAAATGCCATGTAGATGTCTTTCCAGGATCCACCTGTCTCCTTTTAGGGACACGCTGGAACCTGCGGTAGTTCAAAGACATTTTTTGAAGATGGATAATCTCGGATCAGGATTGGCATATGCCGACCTGATCCCAGAAGGAACTTCCATTGGGATCAGGCTCTTAGGTACCAGATCAATATACATTGGAAGGCCAATTCTTGAATAGGCTTATCTTCCCTCAGACTAGCCAGTCCAATCTCAATCCTGACTTGGAAATTCTTGTCGGGATATGTCATGGACCTTTTTACTTTTTTTTTGTTTTTTTCCTCAATTTATGGAAGAATTGATCTAAGCCAATCCTGGCTTGCAAATCAGGATCAGCTCTGACCAATTCACAGACCAATTTTGACCAGGATATGCTTGGAAGGAAGACACTACGCAACACAGGCACTTTGGAAAAAAGGGTAACATACGAAAGACTAAGAGAAAACTTCTTCCACTGTTGAGTGTTTTGATCGGGGTTGGCACTCGCCAATCCAGGAACCAATCTTCAGGAAATGTTTGGATGGAGGACACCCCAACCACAAGTGCTTAGGAGAAAAACAGAACATACGGAACACTAAAAAACATTCATACACTGTTGAATGTCTTAAAGTAGTTGCTCCAAGGAACAATCCTGCTTTGCAATTGCAACCCTCCAATCTTTTAGATGATGTAGAATCTAGAATCCATCTGAAAAAAACTTCTATTGGGTTCGAACAACCAGCGAAGATCGCACTTATTTCTTTCATTACACAGCCTGCAACAGTGCTGGTAAAGCACATATCCCAGGACACTTTGTTGCGTTTGGCTGGTCTCTTGATTTTCTAATACTGCAGAAGCTTTACCCTGTCTTCCAGAATGTCTACTGTGGAAGCTCAAAGTTGTTTCGGAAATCTTTGCTGATATGTACATTACTCAACTCATTATCAACTAAGAGCAATTTTTTTCCTTTGTTTTTCACTCAAATACTGGTGATCCTAGCCTCATGGGAATGTAAACCTTACTGATGCAGAAGCTTTACCATGTTTTCCAGAATGTCTACTGCGGAAGCTCAAAGTTGTTTCAGATTGCTGATATACAATACACAACTTATTATCAACTTAGCAGCAATAAATTTTTTTTTTGGCTTTATTATTCACTCAACATGCTGGTGATCATAGCCTCATGGGAATGTAGACTTTACTGATCATTGAATCCTCTTACTTTTCTTTTTCTTTTTTTCCCCTTGAACAAGCAAAGATCAGTTAAGCATAAAATGTTTCATAAAACTGAATCTGCTAAGAAGTTACACATGATATTGGTAATGCTTGCATCTATTTCACTAAGCGTGATGGTACGTATGAGTCATTTACAAAAGCTTATGTTTTTCGCTGTTTGTAGCAATTAAATGGATGTTTTCCCCCTTTGACGACGAAACAAGTTTTTTAAATCAGAATTCTCAATTTTCCATTCTACATGACAACATACTTTTCGATGGAGAGTATTTGGGATCCTTAAATGTTTGAAAGGAATGAGAACAGTAGTAATGAATAATCATCTCATTTTGTTATTGAAATTTACTTAATATTAAACTGGTATTAGTTCGGCAAATTTGATTGAATCCAACCCTTTTTGGCAATCGCTCAGACATTACGTAGTTATTTATGTTATCACTCAAATGTAAGTTTTGGTTTCTTTTATTGTTTTTGCTGCCTTCCTTTTGCTCCCTCTCCTAATTTCTCTTTTTTTTCCAAACAGATGGAGATCTCCGCATGCAGCCATTACTTCTAACTTTCATTTACCAATGCGCAGCCTTGAAATTAAAAACAGGTAACCATTATTACTCAACAGTGAAAGCATCTTCTGATTCCATGGAATCATTGGTGACCTATCCTAATGTGCATGCTCCGTAATTTATATTTGGAAGTTTACAACTTTATCCAGGATTAGAACAGTCCAGCATCATGCTGTGAACGAGATAAATAAGGGAAGTATATTGGATGGGTTTTAGAGGAAAGGAAGTTATGGAATATCTCCCTCTCTGCAAATTTTGAGAAACGGAATATGCAATAATCACATAGTTCACTTCATATGCTTCTAGAATGAGGAGAGAGGGAGGAAGATAATTCTTTCTTTCTTTTATTCTTATCTTGGGAAATCTAAGTTCCATTAATGCAACAAGCAAGCCAATAAAGCACATGGTGCATTTGGATGTGTATGTCTTGTCAGATATTCAAATTATAGCCCCTTCGTGAGCCCATTTAAATGCAATCAGAGTCTCAAATGTCATCTGCCAGGAGGTCGAGAGGTCTTACAAACTCCAAAACCATGGTGTTGAGATAGAAGGGTCCATGATATATAAGCGCAATATCAAATCTCAAATAGTCAATATGAGACTATCTCCACAGTTCTAACACTCCCCCTCACTGTCAAAGTGGACAGTGGGAATAAGAGGCAAGATAATCAAGTATTTAAGATAGATAAGTGCCCGCTCTGTTACCATCTTACAAATTTCAAAAGCATGGTGTTGAGATAGAATGGCCCAGGATATATAAGCACAATATCAAATTTCAAATAGTCAATATGGGACTATCCCCACAGTTCTAACAAGAGAATCCTTGGAACTGGAAGTTCTTTCCAGCTAAATGGACCATAAAAAGCTGAAAAACAACACTTCTTGTCAGGTTTCCGATCATTGGGGTTTAAGACAATGGTATTGACAAATCAGCCCCGAATCACTGATACATCCAAAATGTGATCACTAAGAGCTCATAAATGTGATGCCAAACACCTTCCAAGGAACCTGAAAGATAACCACATCCAATGAGTGAACTTCTGTTTCAACGGAAGCAAAAAATTTATATAAGTTCTTTCCGTCAAATTATCTGTCGGAAGTAGGCAGCCTTAAAAAAAATGCTCCCCAAGAAAATCTGACATAAGCTCCAACTAGGACAGCATAGTGTGCAATTGTTTGACTGTAGATAGGCAATCAGGAACCTAGTTCAATTTTCCTATGTCTTCGGTATCAGGAGAAATACTTGCTTAATTCAGCCTATTCATTTCTTCTTCAGTCATCGAACTTCTAAAATAAGATGCAAATGCCAAAAAAATGGAGAGAAATTAGAGACTACAAGTTTTCAATCTTATAATGTGAAGAAGAGACAGCCAAGAACGGGCGTACACAACTCTTATGAGAGTGGATCACTTCAGTTTTCGGGTGGAGGGAGTACCTTCAGTCCCCAATGAAAAAAGGTCACAATACCAACCACTTAAGTGATGGATAGTGAGTTATAAGGCGTCGATAGCAGTTCAACCCCCGTCGGTAGCGGGTTAACAAATTAATGAACTGTTACTGAACTGCTACCGACACTTTACAAACTCGCTACCGAGTTAATACAACTTGTTACCGATGAGTAGCGATGGGTAGTGAGTTAGTAAGACGTCGGTAGCGGTTTAGCTCTTTTCGGTAGCGGTTCACCACTTAAGTGACCCGTGGTCGTGGTCTTTTTTCATTGGAGACTGAGGGTGCTCTCTCCACTTGAAAACTGAGGTGATGCGCCCTCCAGCTCTTATAGATTGTAGTTCACCAGTTCAATTTTCTTGTTTTCTGGTCCTCGCGGAGTTGCTCCGGTCTGCATTTTTCTTTGCTGGCTGCCGCAGTTTTGTTGCGTTGGTGGCTTCCCCTCACCTTCTGTTGTCGCAGAACCTCTGTGGATGACATCAAAAAGCTCAGATTGATAACAGCCATCAAGACGCCATATCTGCCAGACGGGAGATTCGACCTCGAAGCTTATGACTCGATGATGCACATGCAGATACTGAACGGAGCCGAGGGTGTGATCGTCGGTGGCACAACGGGCGAGGGCCAGCTTATGAGCTGGGATGAACACATCATGCTCATCGGTCACACGGTGAACTGCTTCGGCACCTTGATCAAGGTGATCGGGAACACCGGAAGCAACTCTACGAGGGAGGCCATCCATGCCTCCGAACAGGGCTTCGCCGTGGGTATGCACGCAGCTCTCCATATCAATCCCTACTACGGAAAGACATCCCTGCAGGGCCTGATCTCCCATTTCGAGACGGTGCTCTCCATGGGGCCGACGATCATCTACAACGTGCCCTCCAGAACGGGGCAAGACATCCCTCCCCCAGTGATCGGAACCATCGCGCGGAACCCTAACATGGCCGGCGTGAAGGAGTGCGTCGGAAATCACCGGATCAAGGAGTACGCTGAGAAAGGGATCACGATGTGGAGCGGCAACGACGACCAGTGCCACGATGCCAGATGGGAATCCGGAGCCGTCGGCGTCATCTCCGTCGTGAGCAACCTCGTTCCGGGCCTCGTGCACGAGCTCATGTTTCGGGGGAAGAACCCCAGCCTGAACGCGAAGCTGATGCCGCTGGTGGAGTGGTTGTTCTGCGAGCCCAACCCCATCGGGCTCAACACCGCGCTGGCGCAGCTGGGGGTGGCGAGGCCGGTGTTCCGCCTGCCCTACGTGCCCCTTCCGCTCGAGAAGAGGTTGCAGTTCGTCGACATCGTGCAGGAGCTTGGGAGGGAGAACTTCGTGGGAGAGAAGGATGTGCAGGTCCTCGACGACGACGATTTCATCCTCGTCGGTCGCTACTGAGGTTCTTGAGCCTCGTCTCTTTTACTTAGAAGGAACGCTGGATGCTGTACGCTAGAACTCTTCATCTGGGTGTTTTGACTTTTCGCAAGATGCAACTATTTATGCGACAGAGTAGGAATCTTCTATCAAATTCAGAGCCATATAGATGGGAGTTACCATGTTAAGATCAATGTTTTCATATAAAACATTGATTTGTTTATTTTATACGTAAAACCAATAAGTTTGAACAAAAAAAAGAACCTTATTTGTTAACTGTTAGGACTTGAGCATACTCTTGCCTTGACTTTGGAGGGTGAATAGGTTGATTAAGTATTTACTTTAAAAATAAATCCTGAGTAATGATAATCGTATGATATCAGCTAAATCAATTAAATAAGTTAAAATCAAATTTACTTTGAGTTTAAACTTGATGAAGTTCTACAAACAAATTAAAATTTGCACTTCAAGCTCCAGTTCCGTTCGGGCTACGTCAACAAGTTTCATTTTTTCTGACTTTCAAGCTATAATGATTGATCAGTTTGAATTTTTGATGAAGAGAGAAATGGATTCATTTATATTTCCTCTTTGGAACTTTTAAAAACTACCACGGGATGGAAACGGAGATTATCGTTAGTTACAAAATGCAACACAATGGTTATTTGGACATTTGGTTCATCTGTCTTCCACTGTGTCCCGAAACTCAATCCGACCCTGGCTCGGATTGAAGTCGTTAATATAATAATATTCGAAAAGCAACGTAATTGAAGAGGTGAATTCAAGAAATGACTTGTCTCCTAATTTCCTCCTTTTCTTTTGCTAGGAAAAAAAACTTAGCGATGATATTTATATAACTGGATTAATCTCTGATCAAAGAACGGGATTACTGATTGTCCCAGATTTACACACAACTTTACTCCGATGAGTTCAATCCCATCCTTCCTCCTCTTGATCATCGACTTCCGCCGTGATCATCCCATTCCGTAACGTTGCCTTACGGAGAATGTTCAAGCAGGAGGAGGACGGATATGTACGGCAGCAGACAGCGCCCGAGAGAAAAACTAAAACAGAACAGAGGCCATCAACGGCGGCGGCGGCGATGACCGGAAGAGCTCTAGGAGGACCCGTCCGAGGCGCTCCGCCCGGCGTGCCAGGGCGTCACGTCCATGGGGTAGCTGCCGAGGACCCGCAGGAACGAGGTGTACTCCTGCACGTCCGCCAGCGCGTTCTGCGCCCGCACGTCGGCCATCGACGCCTCGAAGTCGACGTAGAAGGTGTACTCGAAGTGCTTCGCCGCGCCGCCGCCGTTGCCCGCCGGCCGGACGGGGCGGCCCCGGTGCGGCCGGCTCTCGATCTTCGTCAGGCCGATGTCCCTGAAGGCGAAGGCCGACAGCACCTTGAACAGGACCGAGGTCCCCTCCCGCCCTCCCCCTGCGAACACGATGCTGGTCTTGAACGGCCGGTCGGTGCGCGGCACCACCGGCTCCCGCGCCAGCATCACGAACCGCGTCACGTTCCCGGCGTCGTCCTGGATGCCGTCGGCCAGCACGTCGAGCCCGTAGAGCTCGGCGGCGCGGGAGGAGGCGATGGCGGCCGTGTCGCGCGCTCCGTGGGCGGCGACGAACTCCGCCGCCCCCGCCGTGTCGTCGACCGCCTCCCGCGCGACGTGGAGGCCCATCCCGGTGAGGGTGTGCTCGCACTGGGCGAGAGCCTGGGGGTGGGAGATGACGCGGGTGAGGTGCTCCGGGCGGACGCCCGGGAGGGCGAGGAGGCAGTGGTGGACGGGGAGCTGGACTTCGCCGACGATGTGGAGGCGGTGGCGGAGGAGGAGGTCGTAGTTCCGGTGGATGCTGCCGCCCAGAGAGTTCTCCACCGGTAGGACGGCCCGGTCGGCGATCCAGAGCTCCACCGCCTGGAAGGCCACCTCGAACTGATCGCAGGGGATGGCGTCGCAGCCCGGGTAGGCCTTGCCGGCGGCCGCCTCGGAGTAGGCCCCCGGGACCCCCTGGTACGCGACGCGGAGCTGCGACCCGTGCATCGGTGCGGGGCAGAGGTCGGCGGCGCTGAGGGGGCGCGCGAGCTTCTTGGCGCAGGAGTCGACGCGCACCAGATCCAGCTGCGGCGCGCCGGGGGAGGACCCGTTCACCGCCGGAGGCCCCTGGTGGCCGCCACCGCCCGTCGAGGAGCACGCGGCATAATCTTTCGGGGGTTCCTGGTTCCGGGCAGCGGCGTCGACCTTGCTGGCGAGGATGGCGCAGGAGCTCTGCCAGTCCGTGCGGTCCCTGCCGATCGCGCCGGGGAAGAAACTGCCATTGCCGCCTCCCACGGACGGCGCCGCAAGCCCCGGGCGGTACATTGCGCGGACCAGGGAGACCGGTCCGCGGGAACGGCTGCGGAGACGTGTCGGCGGGGATAGCGCGGCGGAACCGGAGAGCAGCATCGCCTTCATGGTGAGAACGCCGCCGGGAGGTTACCGGAGAACCGCAAGGCCGGAGGAAGGACGAAGGGAAGGATCGAGCCAGGCCCCTGTAGCTCCTCCGCAGGCTTTCCCAGCTGAGAAGGGGGAGGAAGATGGTGGAGCTGTATTATACAGCTACGAAGAAGAGAGAGGGAGATTGATCACATGCGGAATAGGAGCTCGGATTAAGTTATTCCGGGTCTCCACACTCCCATTTTGACCCCCACCGGCTGCGATGAAGAAGCTGCCCGCCGCCCCCGCCGCCCCCGCTCCGGTCAAAATTCGCATCTCGCTGCACCGTCCGAGTCAGTAAGTTGACCCAGGAGGGGGGGGGGGGGGCGCGGGGGCGGTCAATCCTATCGGTGTACACGGTCAGCCCATCCGCTCAAGGGAAGAATATGTATTCTCTTAAATACGTATTATAATTTATATTTAAAGGTAAGTCGATGAAACACGTGTAAGTATCTAACTTGGTTATGATCTCATTGAGTTTTTTTTATTTTTATCTGTGTTGTCTATTCATGTATTTTATTTTATTATTTTATTTTGATAAATACATCTTAAAATTTATTTAAAGACATTTTTTTAATAATTTATAATGAATGATTAGTCACTGGCTTGTGATAGAGTGTAATTTTTAATAATTTATACTGTCACTTTTAAAATTACAACGTTCTTATCAAATATCACAATTTAATCGTTGACATTTTTAAATTATACGAGAAAAAATGCAAACGGAAACGTTTCGACCGGTGGTGGGAATGCGGGATGGACCGGACCTGATCGGAGGGGTTGCGCGCGGGGGGACTGTCCCCTCCTTACCGCCTGTCGACGATCCCACACGAGTAGGGGTGAGCATTAAATGGTTCAAATCGAAAAATCAAATCAAACCAGTCTATTTTGTTCGGTTCGGCTCGATTTGAACCATGTTCGGTTTGATTCGGTTTGAAAGTCTTTCAAATCAGTTTAAACTAAATCAAATCGTTTAAACTGATTTAATTTAAAAATTATTATAATATTATTTAAAATGTTGTTTTTACTATTTTTATAATAAAATAATATTTATTTTAATTGTTTTTAACTTAAAAACTATTATATATATGTAAAAATAATTAATTAAAATATTTTTATATAACTTAAATTAAAATATTTAATCTAGTTCGGGTTATTCGGTTTATCGATTTGGTTTGGTTCGAAGGATCCTAGAAACCAAATCAAACCGATCGATAGTTCAAACTAAGTCGAATCGAACCAAAGTACTGGTTTGGTTTGGTTTTTCGAGTTGAACCGAACATTGAACAGCCCTACTTACCGCCTGCCGACGACCCCACACGAGTTGGGCACATACGTCATCTCAACCCCCCTCCCGCTAGGCTGCCACGTGGCGTGGACCCCTCGCATCACGGGCGGCATCTAATCCGACGACGTTAGGTGGGCTTTTTTTTTCCTTTTCTTTTTTGAAGTCTCTGATCAAAAAAAAAGTCTCGGAGCGGAGCAGCTTTCCATGCAACGATGCAATCGTCTCGACGTAGATTCTCCGGTGCTTCTGTTCCGACCAAAACCAAATGGATAAGCTGGTTCTGATCAGACATTTCACCCGCAAGATAATTAAAAGGGAAAATTACCTTTAGGTCCATTTAGGAAAATGAGTTTACCAAAAAATCCGTTGACCCAATTTCCATCCCCTCTAGTTCGTTGACATCCCATAAAATTGTCACCTAATCCATTTTTATCTCTCTCAATCCCTAAATCCCATTTTTACCCTCTCTCCACCGCCTCCTCCGCCTCCTCCAGCCTCCGCCGGCTCCTCTGCCTCCTCCTTCGCCGCCTCATGCTCTGGGTAGTGGCGCTCCTTCTGGCCGCCGCCGCCGCCGCCGTGGCGTTCTGGGAGATCCGGTGGCGGCTGGCGCTCAGGCGGGAGAGGGGCGGCCGCCGCCCGCCGCCGGGGAGTATGGGGTGGCCCCTCGTCGGGGAGACCCTGGAGTTCGTCTCCTGCGGCTACTCGCCCCGGCCGGAGAGTTTCATGGACAAGCGCCGCCTCCGGCACGGCAAGGTGTTCTCGTCGCACATCTTCGGACCCTTCGCCCCGCGCGCCCCCACCCCCCGGAGCTCCCCGCGGCACCCCCCTTCGCCCCGGCGCCCCCCGCCCCCGGAGCTCTCCCGCGGCACCCCCTCCCCCCGAGCTCCCCCGCGGCACGCCCCCTTCGCCCCGCGCGCCCCTGCCCCCCTCGGGCTCCCCGCGGCACCCCCCCTTCACCCCGCGCGCCCCCGCCCCCCGGAGCTCTCCCGCGGCACGCCCCCCTTCGCCCCGCGCGCCCCCCCCCCGGGCTCCCCGCGGCACCCCCCCTTCACCCCGCGCGCCCCCGCCCCCGGAGCTCTCCCGCGGCACCCCCCCTCCCCGCCGGAGCTCCCCCGCGGCACCCCCCCTTCCCTTCACCCCGCGCGCCCCCCGGAGGAAAAAATCGACCGACCGAGATCGATCTTCGTCGGAGCGCCACTACCCAGAGCATGAGGAGCGCGACGAGGGAAGTGATGATGGCGAGGGAGGCCGCGGGGACGGCGAGGAGGCGACGAAGTGGGTGGAAGCGCCGAGTGTGGCGGCACAGAAGACTCAGAGGAAGGTGACCGGGGCATCGGCGGCCGCCAACTTCACCGCCGCCCCGACGGAGGAGGACGGACCCCTGTCACCCCCGGCCGCCATCTTCGCCACGCCTCTCCTCCTCTCCCACGCCACTCCGGCGGCTCACCGGCGACTGGCCGGAGGATAGATGATCGCTTGACGCCGGCTCCTCCAACTCCTCCGGCCTCCGCCTCCTCCTCCAGGAGGGTAAAAATGATATTTTTCATCTAAAACGGAGTCTGTGTGATGATATTTTGAAAACATGGACCTAGTGGTAAAGTGTTTTTGAAAATGGACATATGATGAAAGCACTTGGTCTAAAACGGACCTAGTGTGCATTTCGCCTAATTAAAACGAACGTCACGTGGTGTATCGAAGATGACGACGTTCCACTCACTCTTGTTCCAAACGTTTCTTCTCCCTCGGATGGATGGCTTCGGTCTCTCTTCTTTCCTCCGGAGATGGCTCCTCCTTCCTCGGACCGTCCTGCAGGGGTATAAATTAGGGCCGCAGATAGATCTGACTTCGTAGCAGATATCCCATTTCGATTTTAATAAGGATTAAGGATTAAGATGTTTTTTATTCTAATTTCGATTATTTTAAAATTATTATATTTTGATTTTGACACCGCAAAATCGTAATCAAATTTCATAAATTTTAAAATACATATCACATTATAGTTTTTATTCTAAACTAAGTCTATAATTCATATGTAATTACTAAATTTTTATATGATCATTTTTATTTTTTTATTATTTTTATCACTCTATGTATCATATTTTATGATTTTTTGAATTTATTTAATTAGTTTTACTCATATATACTTTTTATTGAAATTAAATAAACACAAACAGAATCAATTGATTTCCATTTTAATACTTTATGGGATCCAAAAAATTTTCTAAAAAATTTCCATGAAATCAAATGAATGTTTTTATAGATTACAACCTCTATTGTAAAAGATTTACAAAGTGTTCGGTTAGATAATATGTTTTTGTGATATTTATTTATTAAAATTTGAGACAGCTTAATGGGGTGTTTGGTTGCATGATAATTTTTTGTACACTTTCATGATAAAAAATTGTATTAAAATAAAAAGTGAACCAACTCATGACATAAAATTATCATGTTTGGAGGGATGTGATTACAAAAAAGAGTAACTACCACACATGACCAAACAAAGTGGGAGACCACAAGAGAAAATCAGAAAAGAAAGAGGTGAAACCCTCTTTTTTTGTTTAAGAAGAAAATCACTTTCAAAACATAAAATTATCATGGTTGTCAAACACCTCTTTTATCAAGTTTTTTATAATTTTTAAAAATAAAAATAAAAACCTCAATTATCATGCAACCAAACACCTCATAAGGCATAAAAAAATTAACAACAAAACGAGTAGGGAATAAGTATAATTTTAAAAAGGTGGGCGACCACAAAAGGAACAAAAAAAACGTGTCACTCTTGACTTAAGAAAAAAAAAGTTTCTATAAAGCGTATTCTTATAAGTTTATAACGATTGTCAAGTGCCATTTGTTATATATATATATGTACATATCCAACAAAATCTTAATTAGTCGTGCAATGAAATACCTCAGTAGCACTGACAAATTTCAGCATGTCAAATTCTTGTCCCCTTTATACCGCACAACAACAACAAATATATGCAGCAAAATTGTTAGTTATCCGTGCCTGGGGAGTGGGGAGCATTGCCGTATAAACAGGAGTTCGGATAATCCCGCCCGAGTCCTCCTACAGAGGGAGTACTTTCAATCCTCGATGAAAAAACGGTCAAGACCCTATATCAAGGAAGTTACGGTTCAAATAACAAATTTGGTGAATCGTTAACGGAAAAAATTGAATTGTTATCGATATTTTATTAACTCACTATTTTATCAATAATGAGTTATATTAAGTTCGGCAGTGAGTTTGTAAAGCATCGGTAGTAGTTCAGTATCGATTTACTAACTTATTAACTCGCTACCGACGGAGTTGAACCGCTACTTATGTCTTATTAACTCACTACTCATCACTTAAATGGCTAACATCGTGATCTTTTTTATTGAGAGCTGAGAGTACTCCCTCTATCTGAGGATAGAGGTGATCTGATGTATAAACTAAAGTGCATACAGAAAGTAAAATACTAATTTTAAAATAAATATTTAAAACTAGGCCCCAAACTTAGGGGTTGGACTTGTTTGATTAGAATTTCAAAAATGGTATTTTTAGAAGTTAGAGCACGGACACTTATATCACAACATATTTTATATGTATTGAAAATTTTAAAATTAATCAAACACTTTTTAATAAATATTATCGGTATTAATTTTTAAAAATAAAAGTGACCGAGGTATCTGATAATTTTATCAAGCAAGGTTTGATGTCTAATTTGATAGCACATCAAATTTTATAAGTTATCTTAAAAATCATAAATATTATCTAATTGAAACTCTTATATCTAAAAATATTTATTAAAAATAAATAAAATTAATTAACTTTTTATTCTCTTCGGCTGCCTTAAAAAGTTCTTTCATTATATATAATTTTTAAGTAAAATTATCAACTCGCCATAGTTATCATCCAAAATAAGGGGAAACTGTGGGTACGTTTTTTGAGTGGGAAATATTTGATGAGCTCTACTTTTTGGGAAGCTAAAGTTAGATCTACACATTCATAGGTTTGGAAGAATATCCATCACTCAAGACCTTTTGTCTACAAACATGCTGTTTAGAAGATCAAAGATGGAGCTGATATCAAAATTCTCGATCATAACTGGATCATGGACCGGAAGGGGCCTCCCACTTTGACAAATTGTACAAACACTTTGACTGTGAATCAGTGGCCAGAATTACTAGTACGCCTCTACATCCAGGTGCTCCTTCTGATTCTCTGGTGTGGCCTTTCACCATAAATGGTAAGTTTACAACTAAATCTGTCTACAGGTCACTTTCGGATAATTTCGTGCCTCCTGGTCCCTCTAATACTCAGCAATGGAAAATTCTCTGGCAACCCAAGATTGCCAAGATCTACTCGCAAAAAATTATAACGTTCATTTGGAAGGGATTCACTAACATTTTGCCAACTAATGCTATGCTTGCCCCTAGATGCCCTTTGGTGGACCCAGTTTGCCAAATCTGTAACTTTGAGCAAGAAACTATGGATCATATTATGTATGGTTGCCCACGCAGCAAAGCTGTGTGGTTTGCATCTCCTATGGGTTTCCAAGAATCATGGCTAATGAAAGGTTTCTCTTCTATAACCAGACAGTGGCTTGAGTGGATGATCCAACAGGATTCTCATCTCATATTTTTGGGCACTCTGGGTGTGTCCATCTCTTGGCAGATCTGGAAAGGACATTGTGATGCTGTATTCCGGAATCACATTGCTACACCCAGTTGGATTTTTCAGATGGCTGCCAGGGAATCGTCTTTTTATGTATCTCAAGCAAAGCTCCCTATACTATCGACTAATTTTACTTGGCAACCTCCTCCGGATAATTCCGTCAAGTTCAATGTGGATAGAGCTTCAAACGGAACCTCAGGTGCGATAGCTATATTGGCAAGAGATTCCACAGGTCTTATTGTGTCCTGGCTTGCTCGTACTTCCCCTTTTGCTGAACCTTCTATTCTAGAAACTGAAGCTATTAAAGTAGCTTGTTCCTTAGCCTCCTCTCTGGACCAACCCTCTGTTATTGAGAGCGACGCCAAGACTGTTGTTGAGGCCATTAATGGCACTGGACCGGACATCTGGAAGGCTCACTCTATCATCCTTTCTTGTAAAAGTTTTTTGTGCCACTCTCAAACTTCCATCACGTTCCGCCCGAGAGAATCTAATCAAGCGGCACACGCCCTAGCCAGGTGGGCGCTGGAGTCATCCCATAATTGGGGCTGGTCTGCGGACTTAACTGTCTTACCCCCTTCTGTGATTAAACAGCTCGGCGCTGATGTCAAACATTGTAAATTCTCTTCCTAGTAATATAATGTCCTTCGTTAGTCAAAAAAAATCATCTTAACTAAATCAAGCACTTAATTTACTACAAATAAAAAGATTAAATGTGAAATCAAGAATTAAGATTTGCATATTAAATCAAATCAAACGCCACTTAGAAGCACGTTTCTTAGTTGCAAACAATTAACAGTAATAACTAGATTTTAGAACTCGATAATTTTTTAAAGAAAATATATCTATTTCATTCGTAATACCGAGGAGTACATACAACATAATACAACAAACACAATCATAAAAGAGAGAAGGCATCCAATTAAATTAAACATACAACAAATTTCGTTAAAAATTATAATTTCAAAGAGACAAACACATAGTCATAAATTGACTAACATTTAAGAGTACATTCGTCGAACAACAAAGTTAGAAATTCCATTAAAAGAGTTTGACAGTTGTAACGAGACTAGATAGTCATATAAAGAAGATGTGAATATTACTCATACTAATAATCTCGTAATAAAGTTAGCAACTATGAAATTAACAAGAAAAGATATCAAAACAAAACTCAATCATGCCTCAACTGTGGTACCAAGGATAAAAAAGACATGGACGTAGATAAGTTGGACTCTACAATTTCAGTGCGATAAAAAGACAAAAAACTAAAATCACATTTAGACAAAACATTAGAAAGAGAGTGTGAGAGGAATAGTCCTCTTTCCTAAATTGAAAACAACATCAAAATAACAAAAGTAAATATGTTCACAAAAGTTTCCAATTGGCGACCGTGAGAGTGGACTAGGGGCATAGTTGTCAAGGTGATGTCTAGGCACCAAAGCATCTTTGCTCTAGCACCTTGTCAAGGGCGCCTCTTGGGGAGCCCAAAAAGGTGCCCGCATAGGTACCCAAGGTGCTCAGCCAATGCATCATAAGTTTTTTTACATGATTAAAACATAATTTAGAGAATTTTTTCCTTTGATACCCTCCCCAAGAGATATTTATTTAATGATAGTTTGAACATATTAATATATTTCACTATCACTTATGTTATCATATATATTTAAAATTTACGATGATAAACATATATTATATATTTAAAATTGATAAAATTCTCTTTTAACTTTTTCTCACATTTAATTTATAAAGATTAACTCCTTGTCTAAAAATAAATACTCACACTTAATTTATACAATCCGTGACTATTTGACATCTCTCGTTTAATAATATTATAATAATATTTTACTGTCAATTATACTATCGTACGTATATAAATTTTATAATCATAAATGTTATATACTTAAATTTTATAAAAATATATTTTAACTATCCTCTTTTACGTACATATCATATTTACTTATATATATAAAAATACTTATATTTAATTATAATATACAAATATAATTATATTTATACATATTTTTATATATACCAACTTTCGATCTGATTTTCTTTGAATACCGTTTTAATTGCGTAAGCGACATTTAAACAATCGCCTTTATCACCTAAGTGAAATGGGTACTTTTCAATACTTTGAACACGTTGTCATCATGACAACTATGGTGAAGGGGCAGAGCGATCTACAGGGGTGAGAGGGACCCGGGCAGAGTACTGAAGGTGGGGGTGAAGAAGAGACGTCGAAGGGGTCCGAAAGGGAAGCCGGAGAGGACACTTGGAATCCCGAGGTTTCAAAGACTAAACGGGCTCCGCCAAGGTCTTGGGGTTGAGAAGGCAGTCGCAGGGCAAGAGGGTTCCAAAGGCTGGGGGGGGGGGGACCGGGCGAGGGGATACGCAAGAGGGCAAAGATATTTTTAATCATAACCATCCGACATATTCGATAAATAAATAAATCGCTATAAGATTTATTATTGTAAGTTGTTTGACCTGAAAATTAACAAAAGAAACACGAAAAATGCGAAGAGTCGGAGGAGTATTCCGATAAATCATAAGGTAAAAAATTATGTTTACACGAAATAAAAGATTAAACAACGGTAGCAATCAAAGTAGTCTCATTATTGCATTTTGTCGGAAGAGAGGAGAAGGGGGTAAAAGAAAAACGCACACCGGTCGCCCCTTCTCACTCTCACTTCCCTGCGCCTCGCCTTCGGAGCCCTAGAATCTGCAGAGTGCAGAGGAGTCATCTTGGCACCGACTCCATCGGCCATGGAGTTCTGGGGTGAGCTTTCACGTTTCATGCGTCGCCGTCGACGTGTTCCAAGTTCTCGAAATGTCTTTTTCTTAGTGCGACTATTAGGGTTTATGCTTCGACGACTTTTAGCGTCTATCTTCCGCTTGATCCGATCCTCTGTTTTCTTCAGTCAGTCGAGAAGTTGCACGACCGTCGACCCCGATCCCGTTGCTGTGATGTTTGCAAAGGAACCATTCTTTTTATCAACTCATCGTTTTTTTATCGTTGTCGGATGTGTTTTTATTCGATTTTCTGCTGCCGATTTATTGTCGTTGTCCCTGTCATCGCATCTATTGTTGTCTACGATACGTTATCTACTGGTATTACGCACCGAGTGGATAAAAGGAGTATTATGGATTCATGCCATATACGATAGAGAAGTCTATCGTAATAATTTAGTGCCCTACTCATCGTGCTAATACGTGTTCACATATGAGTTTTCAAGTTTTGTTTAATTCACTGTACATGTTGTGAGATTTAGTTCATCTACTCGTCATCCCTATTAGCTTTTGAGAAATATTAATTTGTAAACAAAATGGTGATCGTAAACACCACTTTTTACAAGTTGTTGGAATTTTGTCCAGTTTGTCTTGTGTACAACAATTGCGCCTGGCCACCTTAACATACTTTCAAGGAGGCATGTTGCCTCCTGTATCTAGTGCGTGTTCATGTCATCATAACTCGTATTGATGAATGGTGATTTATTCTTATCATCTATGTTGTTAGCGATTCTCAAAGGTGGACGGTCACTTCAATTTAATACAATTGGTCATGTCTTTTATCTGCCTTGGTTTTTACTTTATTTAATTCTTCTGCTGAATAACGAAGAATTTTTTTTTTCTTTCACATTTCAGGTGTTGAAGTAAAACCAGGAGAGACGGTAAAGTGTGAACCTGGTGATGACCAGTACTTACATCTCTCGCAGGTTACATTTTATGCTGTTTTTTGTCTCTCTTTTACATCTTTCACATCGGATAACATCCAGGCACTGGATATGTCTGTGTAGGCATCAGTCGGAGTAGCACAGAAGGATAAGGGGAACGAAAATATAGTGATAACTGTTGCATTCAATGACCAGAAGCTTGTAATCGGGACACTATCCACTGATAAATGCCCTCAAATTGCGTATGACTTGGTATTTGAGAAAAAATTTGAGTTGTCACACACCTGGAAGAATGGCAGTGTGTTCTTTGTTGGCTACAAAGCCTTAACAGGGAATGAAGGATATCCTTTCATCGATCTTGTTCTTCTTAGTTGTCTTTTTTGAATAGGTTGTATAGCTTATAAGTTATTTCTTTGACATTGTTCTTGTATTTTTGCTTAATCACGCCTGATGTCATGGGTAAGTGTAGCTGGTTAATTGTTTCTTTAGTTTCACTGGATACTGATATCTATGTTTGATTTCTTAAATTCTTTTAAATTTTTTCTTCAGATGATGATGATTCAGAAGATGTAGAAGAAGATGCTCCTACCAAAGAAGTACAGGGTATGTTACAAAAAAACAATGTATTCGATTACTATTGGCATGGGAAATATTACTATTATATCAGTTTGAAGGATGCAATATTATCTTTGATACCGGTAATAGGTGGTAATTCACTTGACAGCTGTCAACCATTTCCACCCTATTAATATTCATTTTACAGTTTACAGACTATGTGCATGAATGACTACTATGTGGTAATGTATTTCAAAAAAAATACTACTATGTGGTAATGATTTTACTTATTATTCACAAAGGTGCAGAGCTTCTGGCTGATTCCAGACCACCTTTTATTGCATCCAAGTGTAACTCAGTTTTGTTAAGCGTAATGTTTATCATTTTCAATTTATCCTTGCCTTTTTTGCATTAAATTTTATTCTGATACACATCAGCTAAGATTCATCTCATCCATTTTAATATCTTTCAAACGCTTCTAATGCATCTATCCGTTCTTGTTGATCGTTCAATTACCATTTGCTCAACATTTTAAATGCTTCAGGAAAGGATATTGCCAAGAGTAACCTGTCTAAACCAGACATTGTTGTGCAAAAACCACCACTTGTGGTTGATCAACCTAGTGTAAAGGTAGATCCAAAACGAGCAGGGGTTGGAAATAATGAGGATGATTCTGATGACAACGAAGATGATTCTGAAGAAGATGAATCTGATGATGAGGTAGATGTTTTAGTCATTGGAAAATGCTTATTTCTTTTATTTGCTGGTGTTCGTAGAAGTTTCAGAAGCACAAAGATTAAAGTAATGCATTCTCATGATGCTTATGCATCTCTTTGTTTCTCAGCCACATTTCTGACATTATTCTTTTATTTGCTATTGTTTTTAGAGCTTTTCTTTACTGAGATTTATTTTTTTTATAGACTCAGATTGTCTTAGGATAAAGAAATATTTGAGTTATTGCTTCATTTTTTTCTCTTTCACTTTTTTCAGTTTTATGTCATTTTATGATTTTGATGAATCTGCCGTATATGGTTATTTGACAGAAACCACAGAAGCTGAATGATGACATGCCAGGCATGTCGTAAAAACGAAAAAACGTGGATATTATATATAGAGACAAGCTATCTATGATTCTATGGTCATGGGGAATGGGACAGCTGCTCCATTTGCCCCATTCATTTTTAAGGGCCTGGTTACTTGCATGATATGTTGTCAAATAACCATTTCCAGGCCTTGTGATTACAGGATTATCAAGGAAGAAGTGAATCATTTTTTTCAGAAGTGTCAGCTGTGCTTTTATGTAATATGGCAGCTATTGTTGGCATTTCTTGTATTTTGGATTGACGAAGCTGGTGAGGAATGATTTTTGTGACAACTAAAGTGCTTTCACCAAACCAAAAATTACGGATGCACTTTAATGTGTATATCTATAGGAATGCCTGGGTTACTCAATTTTGAATTCCCTAAAAGTGCAAGAAATTAGAAATGACTCAGTGTTTCTTGGGTATTTGTGCTCCTTTTCCATCAATTTTGGAGAATTAGGTTAGGTTCCTATAATGTAGTTGTTTCTAAGTATGCAGACTTTCAAATTTTCTATACTAATATTTGATAGCAATTTAAATCTAATTCTTTGGAAGTTTACATGGATTTTTTTAGGACTTAAATAAATACTCAACTCAACTCTAGCCTTAATCCGAAAACATCTATACTTGGTCATTGGGTTCTTTCACGATCCGTTTCTATTTTGAGTTTTAAAGAGATATTTAAATTATATATAATACGCTCTTCCATGTTTGCTTAGGTCTACCACATCTCTGTTTTTTTATTGTGTTGATATTTTATACTTTTTAACTAGGGCCTTGACTCTATTTTAGTATGCCCAAGCTGTCTCAATCTCTCTTTTTTCAATTTGTCTACAATCATCACTACTTCCACCCCATTTTCAATATATTCATTGTACATGCTGTCTAGTCTAGGGTGTTCTTATATCCATGTTGACACTCTCATTTTAGCAAACACTTCTTTTAGAAACATGCTTTTCTTTCATTGCCCAACACATTACCATACAAACATTGCGGGCCTTACAGTTGTACAATAAATTGTCTTTTCAACTTTAGTGGATTCCTTACAATCGCGTAAGACCCATGTGGCTGATCTCCATTTTATTTATCGTATTCTAACCATACGATTAAAGTCCTCTTCAAACTCTCTATCTTTTTGAATATTTAAACTAGGGTATTTAAACTATGTACTTTGAGATGATATTACTAGGTCAATACAAACTTACCCATCTTTTCTCCTTTGGTATATATCCTCAAATAAATAACTTGTAATATTTTTTTTATCTTTTATTGTGGATTGAATTGTGCATTTGCCAGCAGAGATTGTTTGTTGATCTTACGTTGTTTCTTTTTACGTTAAAACATTAAAGAGTTCCTCCTTCTTGGCATGTTTCTAACTGTACTTGAGATTATAGCGTAGGGATCATTTTGTGACCAACTTTTGGAAGCTGTAGAAAGATCTTTATTTGGTTTATTTGAGCTATTATGTCGCTGACGAACTGGATAGCTGATTTCCAAACATTCTTACCTGTTGGATCTAGTTGCTGCATGGGATCCAGAAATTGTATCATAGTTAGACATCTGGCTTGTTGTAACTCCTGATTTTTTATAGGGCATGGGGAATAGCGAGGATGACAGTGATGACGAAGATGAAGATGAAAGCTCTCCGGAAGAGGATGAACAGATTACAAGAAAGGTGTTCTATTATCTTTCTTTATGAGTATGCTGTATTCATGTTTTCATGCAGAGCAAAAGGTTTTCCTTGAGATTATTCTACATGATAACTTAAGTTATCCTTGTTGTACTCTTTGCTTAATCTCTTTGACTGCCATCTTGGTAGTCGGGGCGGTTTCTTCCTTCGCTTTTGGGATACTTCTTCGAACTTTCCTTTTTGAATTGTAACTTTACTCTTATTGAATGAATTGTGATTTTGGTCACCTTCAAAAAAAATCATGTTACATGATGTATTCATTGACTATTTTGCAGGCTGGAGACAAGAAAAGAGCTGCTACACCTGCTTCTAAAACACCTGTTCCTGAAAAGAGGGCAAAGCTTGTAACTCCAGTGGGCAAGAAAGCGGGTAAATTTTTTTGTTCACCTTGTCAGCTAAATTCAACCTCCATCAAACCAAAAGAGAATGTGCAGCATAAAATTGTTCTCCTAGGACTCTACTTTCTCAGTAGAATCCAGGTGCTACTTTTTTGTTTATTATATCTTTGTTCATTGATTGCAGAATTGGCTTTGATCAGTTCGGGATCAGCCGATTCTTGAATCGGATTGGCTGGACTCGATACAATTTTTGGCAAATGGAGCAATCCACGAAGAATTCCTGGCAAAATCTGCCGATTCCGGCTGGATCAGGACCGGAATCAGCACCCTGGCAGAAACATCACCACGGTGGCCATTTCAGGCCCTTTATGGGGCCATTTTTGGCCCCAAAAGAGCCTAGATCAGATATGAAGGATTTTCAGCAAAATCAGCTGATTCTGGCTGGATCTCGAATGGAATCGGTGCCCCGGCAGAAATGCCACCGCGGTGGCTATTTTAGGCCCTTTTTTGGGCCAATTTCGACTCCAAAAGAGCCTAGATCGGATTAGAATCCGATTTAGGTTTTTTTGTGATTTTTTTTGTGATTTTATGGTTATTTTCTTCTTGGAAAATTTGTCGGATCGATGGATCCAGTCCCAATCTGGATCAGATCCGGACTCATCAATCTGGGTCCCAATTTTGATCCCACGATCAATGCTACAGTTGTAATTCTTAGTTGCTCATTTTGTTAGCAATAAAATGGCCTGTGGCATCCGCCAGCTTAAAGAAATAAAAGTTTTTGAAGTCCTCTTTTTCTTCTTTCTTGTGTACTAGTATAGAAGAAGTACCTGGGAAGATCTCTAAATATCAAGACTTCAACTGTGGTTACTTTAAAATGGCGATTTGATTTTACACCCACAACATCTCCCTTTGTTTCTCGTCTCTAAAAAGTTTCGTAGCACCTGATCATAAGCTCGCTTCTAGGCGGTGGTGTTGATGGCAAGAAAAGCGGACATACGGGGACACCTCACCCAGCTAAACTTGCTCAGAAGACAACCTCCATCGGTGATAAATCCAAGCAACAGACGGCAAAGTCTGCAGGGTCCGTCCCCTGCAAGTCATGCAACAGGTGAGGGCCTTGCATTGTCTTTAGTTTCTTAATTCTTGTATCTGCAACTATTCACCCCTACGATGGCCTTTTATTTCTTGCCCAAGTCAGAGAAATTTTGTTCTGTTTTTTTTAGGACATTTAAGGACGAGAGTGCCCTTCGAGCACACACCATGGCGAAGCATGCAGCCAAGTGAAGGGTAGTTTAGGGTTTAGGCTAGGTCGGGGATGAAGCTGCGATGCGAGGTGGAGAACAAGTGGGCCTGAAGCAAATTTTTGAGTGCACTTCGAACTGTTTTGTCTGGAGCCGCTGGGTCGTGCCGTATCCCTGTCACTATTTAGCATTCCAGTTCTTTTGTGGGGGAACGCCATTGTGACCTGTGTTTTTTGCTTGTTATGATGTTTCAATTCAAATGCAGCCCTACAACCTTTGATGCGATTTAATGTAATTTCTGATTCGACGTGCTTGTTTGTCCTGCCGCTGCCTTCAACTTGCTTACCCGCACTTTTTCCTTGTGCCCTGTCCTGGCGTCACATCTTAGATGGTAGTATGAGATGACTAGCCAGGAACCGGAGCACACGAACATGACGGTAGGAAACTGAGGCTGCGTTTGGCAATTTAACCAGGTCCGTTCGAACATAAAGCACTTCCATCCGAAGTAGAAGTAAAAACAGAGTGCTTCCAATAGGTTGCCAAACGGACCCTGAGAGTCAAGTCCCTTGGGATCGTTGACCAAGTCAACTTTGGAAGTGCAGTTGATGTTTTCCTTCTTTTTTTTACGTGCACGGTTCAGAATACTTTGCACTAAAATAAACAAAGTTTATGCCTACGAAAATTCTGAAATGTGAAACGTTTTTGGTTGCATGATAATTTTTTGTACATTTAAAAAATTAAATTAAATTAAAAAGTGTATCAACTTACGACATAAAATTATAATGTTTGGAGGGATGTGATAATAAAAAGAGTAACTATTGCACATGACCAAACAATGGAGGTGGGAGGGATCACAAGAAAAAAATGAGGTGAGATTTTTTTTGTTTAAGAAAAAAATTATTTTTAAAACATGAAAATGTCGTGATTGTCAATCATCTTTTTTAACAAATTTTTTATAAATTTTAAGAATTAAAATTAAAATCTCTATTATCATACAACCAAACACAGCATTATAATCATATATTTTGAAACCAATGAGATGCGACACCCAAACAACCCCCGCGCGAATAATCCGCAATTGAGGTGAGCTGCTGCGGAGCTCCGTGAGCCCCGGTCCACTGCCAGTCGATACATTTTTCTGAACCTTTCTCCTCGGTGCTCGCTACACGCTACACAACACAGCTGCGAGGCTGCCCGGGCCAGCTGCAACCACCACATGGGCCAGCATGGAAGACGTGTAGTCTTGTAGAGATGTATGGATGATGGGCCCGGCACCCATGGCCCATTTGACCATTCCTTTGTAGCCGCCTGCTCATCCGTCGCTCTCCATGTGGGCCGTGGACGTGACACCTGTAAGCAGCGTTGGCTCCTTGCAGCAGATGCCCGCAGGTCGGGATGATGTCGATAGTAGTTGATTTTATTTCTTCTTCTTCGCGGGACCCCTTCATTATTTGATGATTCTCATTAACTACTCAGTGATGTGGAGGATGAATAATCTCCCGATTTGACCCATGCGAAAGAAAAAAAGATGTATCACAAATTAAATCTGTTATCCGGTAATTGTATCGATTAATCGAAGTATCATGGAATAATTTATATTTTAGGATTTCTCGACGGCCGCCTAATTTGTACCAAAGGCAGAGAATCAACAAAGGTGTTAATTCATTTATTTTTTTGATGCATGTTAAAAAAGTTTAAAACTATTTTGTAACTTCGTAGGTGCTTTTTGTTGATGTTTCTAGTGCACATTCTCTTTTATATTTTAATTTTTGCCACTTTTTGCTTAGAATCTCCAGACTTAAAATGGACAAGTAAATTTTTTTTTAGGTCTAATCATTTAGCGAAGGTATTTTTTTAGTCTTTGAAATGTCGGTTTGAAAGTCTTTAATATACGTTAAGTCTACCCATTTAATAATTCCATTTTCACTTTTACCCCTCTCACTCTTCCAATTTCATCATACGCTTTATATTTCCTCTTTTTTTTCCCCTCACCACGGCCATTCTAATAATCTATCTCTTTGCCATGAGCTGCACATTTTCTCTAGTTCACCTAGAATTTTATAATATCTCATCGTAGATAAATCGCACTGTATATAGTATTATATCGTTTCCTGATGTATATAATATTTGCTTATGCTATCAAAAAAATGAAACAATATAATTTTAGATATTAATATTTTTACATGATAAAATACAACTCAATTTAACATTATAAAATAATTAAATAGGTCAATAGCACTAAAAATAAATCAAGACCAGAAAGTAGCGGCGAAAGTTGATTTTGATCTATTGGATTATTATACATGTAATCTCCTTTGTATATTCGTAAACTGTTTGTTCGTAGATAGAATAAAACGATCTGTACATATATTTATTACCGATAATTAGAGAATAACAAATTAATATACTTTTAAATTTGATATATCACATCGGTAGACGTTCAAAGCTGCGGGTGTTATAACGGGGTCTTCAAATTCAATCGGATCAAATCGATTTAATTCGATTTAAATCAATAATAGATAGAATATTTAAATTAATTAAATTCCACGTATATATTGATTTTAAAAATATAAATAAATAAATAAAATATTAATTTAACATGAAAATTATTTAAATATCATTTTATATAATAATATAACAAATTTTGTGTTATATTTTATTTAATTCAATTTGAAAGATTTGATTTGGTTTAAATCGAATCGAAAGATTTTCAAATAGATCTAAATCGAATGAATTTCAAATTGAACTGCTCCGAATCAAATAAGTCTGGTTCGATTTGATTATTTTTGACTTAAACCGTGCAACGCTGAAGTGTACCTTCCCCTCTTTGCCCAACACATTATCTGTATCTAAGATTTCTTTCTTTCTTTCTTTCTATTACCGGGCTCATACAATTAAAACTATTACCATTAAACCATTTTACAAATGTTTCAGCTGTTAACCATCAGTTCTTTTGGTGTCTTAACTCTTAAGACTGCTCCAAGTCGGGGTCGTCGCATTTATTTTACGTTCATCACGTGATTACGTGCTGTAGTTGACTCTTACAAAACAATTGCATATTTCGAGAGAGATCGAAAGATATATTTATATATATAGAGAGAGAGAGAGAGAAAGAGTATGTACCTTAAAAGGTTTTTTTATAATTTAGACGTAAATACGTGAGACATCTAATATATATATATATATTTCATTTAGAGATTGGTGGAAAGTCGTAAATAAAGGGATTGGGGTGGGGCGGAAATACGTCAGCCCTTTTGGTCTTGTCGGTGACGGCCTTCTCGGCCAGACAACGCGTTTGGAAATACGGACAGCAAATGAAAAAAATATTTTAATTACCCCGTTTACGGGCGTAACGTTTGACGGTAAATATTATAAATACATGCCCCCCTCCTCCCTCCCCCTTCTATTTATCTCCTCCATTAATCACCGATCTTCCCCCTCCCGTCGTCCCAGTAACTCCCGTCCTCGTCCTCCATATAACCAACCCGTCGATCCCCCCCTCGCCGCTTCCCTCGCGCGGCCACCGACAGCAGTCTCCTCCTCTCCGGCCCTCCCTCATCCTCCTCCTCCTCCGCGGCGACCGAGAGCGAGAGCGGCGGCAATGGCGTCCTCGGACGGGGTTGCGGCGAGAGTGGATCTGGACGGGCGCCCGATCCACCCCATCACCATCTGCATGATCGGCGCGGGCGGCTTCATCGGCTCCCACCTCTGCGAGAAGCTCATGGCGGAGACTCCCCACACCGTGCTCGCCGTCGACGTCTACAACGACAAGATCCGCCATCTGCTGGAGCCCGAGGGCGCGCATCCCTGGTCCTCCCGCATCCAGTTTCACCGCCTCAACATCAAGCACGATTCCCGCCTCGAGGGCCTCATCAAGATGGCCGATCTGGTTTGCCCCGCCGACTTCATCTTCTTGGGATGGCGTCCGGAACTTGTTTTAGATGGCTTATATTTTGTTGATCCCTCCCGCAGACCATCAATCTCGCCGCCATCTGCACCCCCGCCGATTACAATACCCGCCCGCTTGACACCATCTACAGCAACTTCATTGACGCCCTACCAGTGGTAAGCTGCTACAGGTTTTCCCCCTATCTTCGACCTGTTTTGGTTTCCTGTGTCTGATTCCTGGATTTGAGCCTGCGCGGGATGCCGCAGGTGAAGTACTGTTCGGAGAATGGCAAGCGCTTGATTCATTTCTCCACCTGCGAAGTCTACGGTAAGACGATCGGCAGCTTCCTCCCTGTGGACCATCCTTTGCGGAAGGTATGCTTGTGCCTTGTACTTCTATTCCACTAGTCTTTTGGTGATAGAGGAACTTTGTTATTGGAGGAGTGATCCGTCGGAGGGACTGTATAGATTGCTAGATCTGCACATGGTTGGCCTATGGGACGATGTTTTCTCATTTTTCCGCACTTCCTTCGTTTCAAGATCTGCTTTCCCCTTGCGCGCTTCAATTATTTTTTCCGCTTGCGATTTTCTTGCGAGGCGTTTGTTTATCCGCGGCTTGGCGTATTGCGTTCCTATGTCCATTGGTTTCTGGTGCGGATATCGATTTGTCAGACGATTGATGCCGTCCACTTGTTTGCTTTTGTATCATGATATACCGCGATAAGAGTGAGTCTGCCCCCTCCTCTCGTGGATTAAATGTCCTTTGAGGCGGAGTTATACTTGTTTCTTGTATGAATTGTGTAAAATTTTGCGCCCGGAGGCTACGGCTTCCACTGGTTTGGTTTTCTATCAGACGTTTTCTTTTCAATATATTGAACCTGCGTATGGTTTTGCTTTTTGAGAAGGTATTCATGAAGCCGTATAAGAAGGCCAAGTGTCTAATCTTAGCTGCTTTTATTGATAATTGTATGCTCAGCACCTAGTCAATTACCCTTCTCTAACTACTATGTTGTTTAGAACTTATGTAAAAGTGGGTCAGCCCGCAAAAACCGTCAGTTGATGGTGCTTTCTAATGCTCGGAATCAAGATGCCGTATACTATTTTTTTTTTTTTGGGACACGAAGCAAACCCTTAAATATAATAAAACATTACAAAAGCCGACCGTCCACAGGGGCTACACTACCAATTCATCCAAAATACAACACAAAACATCCTCCGGAAGCAGAGAGGGAGAACCCGACCAGTCGTATACTAAATTAATTGAAGGCCCCAGCACCTTCCCCTAAAGTTTTTTTTTTTTTTTTACATACTGGTTGGTCCCTATAGTTCACGATAATTTCATGTGCCCTAAATCCTCGATATTCTCTAAAAAGTTTCTGAAATCTTGTTCTGTTTCCTCTTGACTGTCAATTCAGAAACTCAACCCTAGTCGAATCCTAAACTCAACCCTAAACCATGTGGCTAACAATAGCCCCAACACGCGTACCTTTTCCACTGCCTGTCCACCGCATCCCCCTTCCAGCACGGCATGCCTTCCGCCTCCGTCCCCTGCCACATCGCCCTTCCACTGCTGCATGAGAAATATTTAACCCGATGGGAAGGTCATCATGCTGACTGACTTCCTTGACCGTCAGAGAGGATATCAGGAGCGCCGCCGCCGCCGCCGCCTGCCTGTTGGACCACTCCTTGGATGCCGCCGTCGGCTATTCCCACAGCCGCCCCTCCCCACCATCTTGCTCTTGGTGCATGAGGGCCGCATATTGTCGCTTTTCAGGCAGTCCTCGAAAACCTCCACCGCCCCCCTTTGCTGCGCAGATGTCTAGGTGTGGCTGGGCCGCCAAGGTGGGAGAAAGGAGAGGAAGGAGGACTATAATGTTAAAACTAGCGGTAGGCCAGACCACGTGTTTACCGTAATGGAAATAAATTGTAATTTCAAAGAATTCTTAAAGGATATTGAAAATATAGGGACATTTTAAATTAAGATGAATTTCAGGGATTGTTTTCTTAAATAAAATAGTATTAAAAAGTTAACCAAGGTCCATAACTAACAACATGCAAGCACTGTTTAAAAACAATATAAAATTGTGTTCCTATCGGACAAGAAACAGATCATCGCATGGGTCCTATGCTTATTTCGTGCACAATGGAGTCCGCATTGTGCCCATACTGATTCCTCAAGATCAGCTCAGAGAAGGTTCTTGTATGAGGATTTGCCTTGCATATTTTCTCTTCGTAACTAAAGTAGATGTTCATGTTTAAGAGTGACAAATAGGTCGCCATCGGACTTTTTGTCTTCTCCTTTCTCTGGTTTCAAGCTGCGGCCGTTGATAACTGGCCTCACCCAGCACGTTTTTGTCCTGTTTGAGCTGTCAGAATCCTTTTTCTACTTTAGACAACTGACAATTAAATTATTGGCCATATGTTCCCTGTAGGATAGTAGTCTTCATACTTTGGTAGCTATAATTTTCTGGTCCTCGTGCTAGCATATTTGGGTAATATTTCATTCTGTAAGTTTTTTACCTCCGTCGACACTTTCTCATGTATAGGAGGCTGAATTCTACGTGCTTAAAGAAGATTTGTCACCTTGTATCTTTGGCCCTATAGAGAAACAAAGGTGGTCGTATGCATGCGCCAAGCAACTAATAGAGAGACTGGTCTATGGTAAACAAATTTAGCAATATATGTATGACTACATTGCATTTGCACTCTTCCTCATCTTTAGCACTAATCTGCTTGTGTTTTGTTCCTGGTTTACCTTGAATTTTATAGCCGAGGGGGCAGAGAATGGCCTTGACTTCACAATTGTGAGGCCTTTCAATTGGATTGGACCGAGGATGGATTTCATTCCCGGTATCGATGGTCCGAGCGAGGGTGTCCCCAGGGTTCTGGCTTGTTTCAGCAACGTAAGTTGCATCATACTTGTTCAGCATGAATGACTTAATTAGCACGGGAACCACCTTTTATATATATATATATACACACACACGGTTGTGTAACCTCTTAGTCTTGGCACATTACACAGAACCTTCTGCGTGGCGAACCACTGAAGCTCGTAGACGGTGGACAGTCTCAAAGAACCTTTGTCTACATCAAGGATGCCATTGAAGCTGTCGTGTTAATGATCGTACGTACCCCCCCCCACCCCTTAATAATATCTTCGTCAGTGACGTTACCATACGGATGATTCATGGTACATACAACCGACCGAGGGTCCTATTCGCCCGCAGGAAAACCCCGATCGAGCTAATGGCCACATTTTTAACGTTGGGAACCCGAACAATGAAGTTACCGTTAGGCAGCTCGCTGAAATGATGACGCAGGTACGTCGAAGCTGAGATTCCAACCTCATTCGTGTGCCAGACATGATCTTGAGATTCTGTCCGTGTTCTACGAAGGTGTACTCCAGAGTATCCGAGGAGCCATCTCTTGATGTTCCCACCATCGACGTGAGCTCCAAAGAATTCTACGGCGAGGGATACGACGACAGCGATAAGCGAATTCCGGACATGACCATCATCAATAAGCAACTCGGTAATTACTCCTCCCTCGCGCGGACGAAACATAGACTGTTTGGAAGAAAATAAAGAGATGGTACTTTTGCTCATTTCGACCAGGTTGGAACCCGAAGACGTCACTGTGGGACCTGCTCGAATCGACGCTGACTTACCAGCATAGGACGTACGCCGAAGCCGTCAAGCGCTCGGTGGCAAAATCGGTTCCTTCCAGCTAAGTGACGTGGCACACGGTATCTGGTTTTGCACCCCTTCCCCTCCCCCTCTTGCTTGGCATGTTAGGAAAAGGTCAGATTCTTTCGTGAAATGCGTCAGCCTCCAAAATTACGACATATTTTTGCACGACGTTGTGTCATGGCTTTACATTCTATCATATTGACAATATTATGTTCTTTTGCCCCCATTCTTGGGGGTGTGTGTCGAGGTTGCCTCTTAAATACAACTCTCCCGGTCTCAACGTTCTTCTGCCTCCATACTTTTGCTCAACTTACGGAGTCTGGATTGAAGCTCCGCTCCTGAGTCCTGCCCCCCCCTAAAATACACCCCTAATGGATCGGAGGCTTCTCTTGGGGGAGGTACACTCCGCTGGAGTCGCCCAAAATTTCCGCTGGCTAGTAAAACACGGGCAGTGTTTAAATAAAATCCGATATTATAAAAATTAAGGGATTTTTATAATATAATTCTCTTATATCTTACAACATTGAAATCGAAATTAATTGATTATTTCAATTTATTTAATTTCCACAAAAAATAAATATTATAAACAAAATTAAATAAATCATATTATATGATATATAAAATTTGCCAAATAATTAAAATAAATTTTACAAAAATTATATCGAAACTCAGTAATTATATTCAATTATTTACTTATTTTTTATTAAAAATTGATATTGAATCTCTAAATCAAAAAAAAATATCCAAATTTAATTTTGATTCCAACGTCAGAATCGGATTGAAAACAGAACACGATAAAAAAGGTGTGAGACGGCCTTTTTTTTAACTACAAATCTCGTAGAATTCTTCAATCTCGTTTGGATGCCGTAATTTTCTGTCTTTTAAAGCGATAGAAGAAAATTCTCGCCCCTTTTTATGCCCGTTCGAGGACGCTCGATGATGTTATTGTTAGGAAGCTTTTCTAAGGGTAAAAAAATAAGATATTTCGAGAAAGCTCGATGATGTTAAATGGGCACTATGCCGACGGATGCTTACCGTGCAATAGGGGGGGATCATACCGGTCACGATAGATACCACAAGTTGTCATGTGGGTTGTCCTCGCCGACGCGTGCGTGCCAACTGCCAACCACCACCCCGGCTCGAGTAATCGTATTGCAGCCGCTCCGACGTTCATGTCAATGTGAGATGAGATGAGCTGTCATACGACACCTGAATATTCACGCATGTTGGCAGCTCTTCAGCATCATTAGTCGTTCTGTGGATGTCTTTCTCAGGATCGCTCTCGAACATGAGCCATTAAGGCATTAACATTCGGCCTGTCGCCGTAGAGCTTTCTGATGGTCCACCACACCACACACGCCGTGCCAACAAAGATAGCCCTCGTGGGTAGCCTCACCTGGATTTTCGCCGGCGAGAGGCTGCCCATGAACGGCGCGCCCTATCCAGACTTCTCTTACAACCTTCAGTGCAAACTAATAGGAGCTCCAAATCGGATACGAGAGAGTGTCTAATATTATTAGCACACAACGGATCGGCGCAGCAACGCAGTCTCCAAATCGGGCGCGGAGGGATGTTGATAATTTAGAATACCTGGGATTATATGGTTACTGGTAAGGCTCCGCGAAGCGCAGATCGGCGGGCCCGGGCCCCAGGATTCCCTTGTCGCTTTCTGCTATGACGTTGCCGAGGCCCATACCCGCCTCGACGTGTCCATTTCGATCCTCCTCGGGGGGTAACGTCTGCTGCTGCGGCCTCCAGCTGCTCCCGAGCCACTCTTGCTGTGGCTGCTGCTGCTGCTGCGCACGATGAGATGCGAGGAGGCAGATGCCAGCAAACGGGAGAAGAGAGAATGGGGGTAAAAGGTATTTTTAGAATTGGACGGAGAAAAATACCTCTTCTTGTTGTATGTGGTTTCCGTCCTGCAACGTGGGAGTGAAAATAGGGCGAACCGCATTGGGGTCAGGCTTCTGAAACACAAAGGTCGTGTATAGACCTACGCCGCCAGAGAATGAGACTTGGAAGCAAGGCTCTAATAAGATGACAATAATTCAAAAAAAAGGCCACCATAAGGTTGATTGCATCACCTAAGAGATCAAAAGACCGAGCAAGCAGCTTCCCACGCGGATCCACGAAATTCGCACCGAAGCCGAAGAGCATGCCTGCAAATTGTGCTCTTCGGCAATGTACAGAAAACCTCGGGTCAGCGCCCCCACCGGTCAGCGTGCTTAATCCCAATTTGTACAGACAATTGAGTGGAAAAGAAAAGACACGGTTGATGAAGAAATTAGGTTTAGGTCTCATTCACGGCATTGGGTCTGTACATTGCTGTCTTGTCACAACACATGATGCTAAAATAGACATCTTTCTGTTCTACAAGAAAGAGATGCACTATCTCAACTGAGATAAAAACACACACACACACCGTGAGACTAACATCTTCGGGGACCCTTCATTTCATCGATCTCATCCTAACCCCCACCCCCAAATAATAAAAAGAAAGGAAAAAGAGCTCCAATACCTAAAATGGTGCCATTGGCAAATAGCATTCGGGCAAGAACTTGGGGCTCTTATCCTAAACACAGGTATCGAAATTCACCTTGATTCTAAACAGAGTGAGTTAGTTGCAAATTTTCTTGTGTTTTGCAGTTTTGAGTTTTGAAATTCAACATTTGACGCTTAGACTTTCCATCCACCATCTTATTGCTAAAAATAGTTGCAACTTGCAAGAACAATCCCCAAACCAAGGAGACTAAAAGAATACGCAGCAAAATCAACAGAATGGGAATGCAAAACGAAAAGCAAGCACATATTTCAAGTTAAACTAATACTGTTTTACTTGGTGATGAGAGCATTGACAGGCAACAGAGTAATGAGGCATGACACGAGACTAACCCTTTTGGGAAGTTGATGATGATATGAGAAAGTGAATAGCACAAAAGATGATCAAACTTTTAAAGAATATATTTCTAAGACACAAAGGAAGTGTGGGTTGATGTTTGAAAATTGGTAGTACCTGTTATCATCATAGAATTCAGTCAAATTTTGTATTTCAACATATTCCAACCCAGCTTCTCTGGCCAACCTGCTTCAGAAAGAAGTTAACTTTGTTTAACATAGTAGTTTATTCCGTCATAATGACCAAAACGTTGACAATCAAAGAGAACCGTCCAAACTATTGAAGCCCCTAGTAAAAAAATCCGGATATTCACTGTATATCCTGAGAAATTGCTGGTAAAATCTTCAACCCTTGAATCAAAACGATGGTGTGAACTAAACAAAAACTGTGAATAAAAAGAAGGCACAGTAGCAGGCTTCAGCACGCATGAATCAGCACAACTGAACGGTCAGAAGAGGCGGAAGGAGAAAAAAAAGGTTTCATATATATCGGTCCCTGTAATTATTCATATCTTAAAATATGTCCTCATAAAATTAAAAATCCTATTAAGTCTTTATAATCTTTCCTTGCTGAAAATTAAGTCTCTGCTACCTTAAAACCCTTAAATAATGTCAGTTAAATAGTTTAAGTTTTTTATAAAGATGATGTCCATCTCTAATATTCTCTCTCGTCTCATTCCTACACCCTCTTTATCTCTCTAAAAATGCGATGGCATTTTTGTCAACAAAAATAAAAAATACGTAAATAACAACATTTGGGGTGTTTTTAGACAGAGGCACTTATTTTTCAAAAGCACAGGAATTCAAAAAATTTTAGGTCTTATGAGGATATTTATAAATATAAATAATTATGAGGACTGATGTCTAAAAAGCACACACAAAATGAGCATTGACAAGAACTGGAAAAGGAGAAAAGTGAGCACAGGAAGATTAGCAATGAAAAGGGACAGCTGTTATGTGAGCCCAAGAAGGATCTGCAGTAAAAAGACTGTTGTGAGGATAGGAAGATAATGAAAGAGAATATAATGGTGTAGAACCGGAAGAATAGCAATTGAAAAAGACAGCAGTGGTATAAGCACAGGAAGAAGGTAATAAAAGGGAAGACAGAGGCGATGGGGTCATCACGAAGAAGAGGATGGGAGTAATAGTTTCAGGAGGGAGTGAATAAGGTGTAAGGAAAAGAAGAAAAGAAACATGAATCTGAAAGAAAGGAAAAGCAGGACTACCATTCTCCATTTTCCACTTAGCATTTGTTTCAATGTCCTATTCAAGCTGGTGAGCTACTACCTTTTGGGTCAACTAAGGTTGCTACACCAATCTCTTTCAGCATCCATGTTAAAAACATTTCATGTGCTACTCCAGATGCGTACACCATGAATTTCATTTCCTCCCTTCACGGGAAGCAAGACAAGAAAGATAGGGAACATTTAGGAGGGAATTTTAGTAAAATAGGGTACGAAGAGCATTCCCCAACTAGCTGACGTTTAAATGATAAGAACCAAAACAAGTATTTACAACCTGATCAGGCTTGGAAAGTGGACCAGGAAATGCATCTCAGAACTGACATCGTTGGAGAACTTCAAATTATACTTCTTTCCAAACAATGGAAATCTGTGTTAAATTCAAGGTAACTAATTAATTATGCAATTTATATGGCAAACGGTTGCAAATGCAAAAGGCAAGAATGACGATGGGCGTACTTTTCTTCTTCAGTTTCAAAAGTAATAATGTAGTTTTCTGATCTTATGCAGTTCGGCACAACATTTGGCTTGATACTCTTGCTATGTGAAGCTTCAACATTCTTCTGGTACTTTGCCCTGAAAAGACATTATAATATGTAAAAGATCAAAATTATAAAAAGATTAATGTAACCACATATTCATTAAAAAGTCCATAAGAATATCATTTTTACCAATAAAATAGAAATTTCATGTCATGAAATCATAGTTGTCAAGGCGCCCGCCTAGGCGGCAAGGCACCTTTCCAAAGGCGCCTTGCCATGGTGCCTTGTCTGGGGCCAAAAAGGCGCCCAAGGCGCCCGCCAAGGCACCCAAGGCACCAGCCTAGGCGCCCAAGCAAGGCGCCTTGGGTATTTTTACATCATTAAAAAAAATTTTCGAGGGATTTTCTCCCTTGATACCCCTCACAAGGGACACTTATTTAATGATAGTTTGAATATATTAATATATTGTATTATCACTTATACTATCATACATATTTAAGATTTATGATTATAAACATATATTATATACTTAATTAAGTTCTTTTTCAATAATATTATAACAATATTTTACCATCACTTATACTATTGCACATATATAAATTTTATAATCATAAATGAGTTATATACTTAAATTTTATAAATATTTATTTAACTTTCTTCTCTTTCACACACACATCATATTTACTTATGTGCATTGATAAAACACTCATATTCAATTATAACATAACAAATATAATTATATCTATGTTTTTTTTATATATAACAACCTCCCGACTCAGCCTTCCTTGAATACCGCCTTGACCGCCTAGGCGACGCCTAAGCGGCCGCCTTGTCGCCTAAGCGGAATCGGTACCCTTCAACGCCTTGGGTGCCTTGTCGCCTTGACAACTATGCATGAAATATTCCATTTGCTAGAGATCATGCCTTACCTTTCACCTCCGCCACCCAATTCATGGTGCCATGACTCCAGAAGTCCATATCCCCACCTATTGCTGATGTTGCCACCTTTCCATCTAACATGTGATTGGCATCACCAAGCCCCAACTGGTGGGGACTCCACTCGATGCCAAGTTCCTGTACCCTAGGGTGCTGACACAGCCATACCATCATACCTGCCCCAGACTCCAGCTTCTTAGCTACCCTCAACTACACCATGGAGCATCACCTCTTTGTAAAAGAAGATGCACCACAGCTGGCAGTGACAAGCACTCTCATTGATGGCTGAGTCCACGTTCACACAGCATGGGACCACCATGCCGCCACAGATATGGGGTACCTAGGACATGCAAACCAACAAGATGGACCAGTCAGCTCTGCTGCATCACATGCTCCATGGCTATGCATGTGTCCAGCATGTACTGCACAACCTCTAGTCCCATCTGGGGATCAGACTGTGCCAGAGGTCCCATGCTGTCACCATTGGCATTTACATTGCACTGATCAGAGTAGGGAAGGAGTTCTTGAGGTGGGTGGAGATGGATGTAGCGGAGATAAAAGTAGAATCAGAGGTTGATGGGGCTGTAGAAACCTCACCAACATCAATAATCATTTAAAATGACAGGTGATGTGTGAATATATACGGATATGTTTAGTGTGGAAACCTAAATTTTCCTCTCCCTTCTTCTGATAGGAATGAGAGAGTGGGGTGAGATGGGTGCGCAGGTGGTGGAACCCACCTTTAACTTATCCTCATCTTCAATCCCCCTTTTTCAGTATTTTTTAATTATTTAATCCCTGATTTGTCAGGAAATTTTGTGGGATGGAGCCCCCTACAGCAAAATATGATTTTCCAATCATATTTTAATGATTTTATGATTGAATTTTGTGGGATGGAGCCCACTGTGACAGGAAGGCTGACTTTCATCCATATTTATCCCTCTTGTATCACTGAATTTTGTAAGTAGGAATTGGTCACAATTATGTCCTAGTTTTTCTCCATTGGATAAACACAAGAGGAAGAGGGAGTGTGGCGAGGCAGTTTGGGGAGAGTCCTTTTAGGACTCTTCCTATCTGCCAAGGTGGCTTATACGGGCCTTATAAGCCTGCCTGCAACCCCCCCTCCCCTCATCTCTCTTTTTTCCATTAGGTGCAGTAGCAGCAATAGGGTTTTGACTGCACATCCCTGCCCTCTCCCTCTCCTTTCTCCATTGGATCCACCTGGAAAGGGGCTGCTTGCGCACCCTTTCCCTTATTCCTCCTCCTCTTCTCCTTCAGTTGCAACTTGCAAGGCTACAGGGCAGCAGCAGGTTTTCCCCTTTTACTTCTCCATCCGTCAACAGTAAGTACATGATTCATCAGGGTGGTTTTAACCCCAGAGGCAGATAAGGAGTTTATCCTCTCTAACTCATGCCCAAGGCCATTTGAAAACTTCTCTATGGCAGCCACAGATAAGGCCAACTTTTTGGGAAGGCCTCAGGACACTAGCAGCCCAAACTTGCAAAAACTGAGGTTGATTTGGTTCATGTATCAGTCATACAGCAACATCATGACCGATCATGGCCATTTTGCTTCAAATTTCTCTCAGATCTGCAGGGAACTTAATCCCGAATGGTGAGTATGCCAAAGAAGCCCAAAGGACTTCTGGAATTCAGCTAATAAAGCCCAGAAGAAAAAATAACACAATATAAAACTGATTATGGAACCTCTTTACTGGGCCAGCCAATTGGGCCCAGTGATGGTTGACATAAGACTTTAACTAAACTTCTAATAGGCTACTTAATGAGTTCGAATTAAGATCTATAAAGTGGGGCTTGTAAGGGATGAAAGATGGACTGAAACTGGGCCCTAATTGTGCTACTTTCAGGCCCAAGAGTGAGCTGTAAATGGGCCCTAGTTGGGCTATACATCTGTCCTTGACTGGGCTGGGCTAAAACAGGGCCTCTTGGTATACCGCAAAGTGCAAACGTGCCTAAAATAAATTGGATCGAATATTGGAAGTAGACCGATGTGAAGGTAGGAAGGCAGACCAGAATCAGGCCTACAGGGAGCCCCTCAACGAGTATGATAACAGCCCATGAGTATATTTGACAAGGATAAAAAAATGGGCTGCTGGATGGTCCTGAGAATAGGCCATGGACCTTTAGGTCATAGAGCTGCCCTCAATTGGGCTGAGAATAAGTTCTCGGTTGTGGCTGCAGAGGGGCCTGAGAATGGGTTGAAAGATAAAAGAAATGGGACCTAACGGTGTTCTTGATAGGTCCAAAAAAATGAGGTCCAATCAGGCTGTCCATAGACTGAATAACAGTCTTAAACACAGCCCACAAAATGATTGGTAAATGGGCTGTAAGAGGGCCCAGATTGGGCTGCTGGCAAACCAGGAGATTGGTTGTCAATAAGTCCTTGTTTGGGCTGTAGAAAAGCCTAAGGATGGGCCACAAAGCTCCCCTTAACCAGGCCAAGACTAAGAAAAGGTTAAGGTGGTGGTAAGCTCGAGAAATAGGTTGTAAATGAAACACAAATTTTGTTGACACTTGACAGTAGGCCATGAGTTCAGCCAATTAATGCCCAAGGACAGCCATGTTTGGGGTGTAAACCCGGTGCCATACATGACCATTCTAAGAGCATATTCAAGCTCGTAAAGAGCCAGCCCATATATCCACTTAATGGGTCCTAAATTGGCCTGGGCATGGATTGGTCCACGATGGACAGATTCGACCAAGTTGACATGCATGAGTCAGGGGGGACGCATGCAATTAATCTCCTTGTACCGCAAAAACTCCTCCCAATCAGGGGGACGCATGCAATTAATCTCCTTTTCCATGTACACCTCAGCATCTCCTGTACACTGTTATCCTATTGCAGTGGCTTGATCTTTCAAAAAAAATACAAATACAAAATGAGGAGGGTGTGAGAAATATTAATATTTAAAATAAAATACAAGAAATAAAATATAAGAATGTGACATAAAAGTGATAAAAATCAACATACAGTACGCATTTTAAAATCCTTGTATTTTATTTTTGATTGTATTAACGAAATGAAAAAATGAATTAAATAATATATGATTGAAATTAGAATATGAGAATCAAAATAGAAAGCATACAATTTTGACTACCAAATTTGATTACTTCACATATAAACGCCTCACCCTTTGATATTGAGATGCAAACAAAATTTAAAAAGTTAAACTTTGATTTAATTTTAAAAATTAAAATTTATTAATAAACATTATAAATTATCAAAATCAAAAGTAGTAATTTTTTATTTTTTATTAATTAATAAATTGAGTTTTTTATATTTTTTAAAATTATAAACTGACTATATAAAAATTTATATTATAATGAAATAAATTTAGATACAATTGTAAAAAATTGACAAATAGAAAGATAAGAAAGAGAAGGTAAACTTTTAAGTCACTAGATCAAATTTAGTAGTAATATAAATTTTTTTGATTATTTTCTAATAAAAATAAGACAATATATATTTCATATTTCACAAATTAATGAAAATATAATTTTATTTTTATAATTAAATTAAATTAAAATTAAATTAAATATATTATAATCTCTATTTGATCAATGATTTTAGTTGTTTCAGTACATGTTTTCATCAAGAGAGTTGATATTGAAGATGAGGTATTTTGAGAGTTTGATGACCAAAAATAGAAACTGCATCAGTGTTATAAATAAGTTCTATTGTTTTTACTTATTCATTTCTTGCAGAGTAATTTTTATCATACAAATATTTTTATCATAGAAGTACTTCTGTTGTTGACGTAAACTATAAACCAAACAGTTTTCACTTCTGTAAGTGAGAAGACCTTCTAATTGAAGTGACTTCAAGAAGAAGACACTTCTAAGAGAAGTACTCTGGTCAAGTAGCCAAACGGACCTTGGGATCTGCAGAGCTGCTGAGAGGTAGTGATCTCAGTTGTATAAGTCATTTCAATCTCCAGGTTACACCTAACTAAGTTTTATATAACTGCAGCTAGCGACCATGAACTAAAAACATAAATGTCAAAGGCCCTTTTAGGTATGAGATATCTTCTTTAGGATCTAGGGCTTTTTATAACTTCAATGCTTTACAAGTTTTTTTAAAGCTATCATACTTAGCAGATATGAACTATGTAGCCAGAGGCAAGAGGTAGTTGACTCGAGGAACCCCTTGCTTCACCTTGCCCAATTGTCTCCAACAATGAAGGCCACTGAAGAAAAGAGCCAGAGGTGGGAAGGTGACAGGTAGGTGGAGAGGATGATGGAGGTGGTAAAACGGCCAAACAGAGGTTTAGGACAGTAGGAAGAGAAGAGGATAGTGTGCAGTGAAGGGAAATCCCTTCCCCACGCCATGTTCGTGTAGGAAAAAATGAAGACAAAGGGTCTGCATCCATTTTTGTATCTCATAGAACTGACTGGAAGTGAATGTGCAAGTTAAAGTGAATCTGCCTGGGCGTTGAACTACTAGTTGGACCGGCGGTTCAGTGCCCGGGGGCTGTCCACCTTAAGTTGTGAATCCAGCGCCTATCACATATGTAGGTCCAATTTGGCCCCTTGTCTTTCCTGCCTGAAACAAGATGGGCAAGGTGCAGGAGACAGCTGCCTGGCATGGTGGCAGTCAGTACTGTAAGGGACACCTCATCTTGCCTTGCCACCTAGGTAGTCACCTCAATTGTCTTCGATAACATAGCATGTGGCTGAAGATACATATGAGATAATAGATTAGCATTGCTAAACTTATCATAATTTTCAAGGCAACGAGACATCCAAGATATTCAAAGGGTTTGTTGTAACTTAGGTAATGAGGCAGCCTCTTAGGCAAGAATAAAAGGCTGAGATTGGTAGAGAGGAAGAAAGAGAGAACAGCTAAGGAGGATAGAACGTAGACTTTAAAAAGCTGAAGTGTGTTAAGAGAAAGCCTACTACGTATATGTATGTTTATGCTGTATATAATCGCACACATGTCAAAGAATGGGACAAGATTGACAGGTTGAATGTGTGTGCGTGTGAGTGAGTGAGTGAGTGAGTGAGAGAGAGAGAGAGAGAGTCAATGGAAAAAAATTATGAACATTTTCAATGTTGAGAGAATCTGATTTTTCTTTAGGACCACTACACGATGAAAGTCATCAAATTGAGTTAAATTCTACATGCATAACTTTATCTTGGACCCTGACCAGATGCAAGCCATGTCCAATCCTATGTCCTATGAGCATAAACCAATGGCATAAGGGCTTATTCATCAACATTTAAAGCATGAAATAGAATCTTCCCAGGTTCCTCCACAAAGAAACACCAATCCTATGTCCTATAAACATGTTTATTGAATTGTTAATGAGGTAGAAATATCCTTATATTTCAACTTAAAGGGTAAGAGAGGCCAACATAGTGAGACCTATCCACACCAAAAGTTATATAAAATATTTCCAATAAAATTCTTCTAAAACATTATATATCACTGAAGTCACAATTAACAGCAACAAGAAAGTATATATAAAGAATGCGTAAAATGTGTCATATGATTAAGCTACCGCATCACCATTAAAATCCATTATGATCTTACATGCCTAATCCCGGTAAACAAGAGAAAAATGGACAGTAGTTTCACTTAATGCATACCATATGGTCGATGAATCGGGAGTAATGCCGAAAAAGTAACCTCCCGGTTTAAGCATAATCGCCACATTCCGAAGTAGACTCCTCGCTCTCTCCTCGCTTTCGAAGCACAACTGCATTGGTTGGTATTCTCCTCTTCATACATACAGAACAAGCGCAAAAAACAAGAAGAAGACAGACAACGGGAAAACCAACCCGCCTGGAGATGCTGCAAGCAACAAACGATGTCTGCAGGTATCCCTTTGTCCTCCAGTTGCACCTCTAATTCCCCCTGCAAGATCCATATGAATCGGTTGAAGTAGTTGATGGACACGAATACGCAATTGCACACTGTTATGGAGCTCACCGAGGAGGGATCCAGATCCAGGAACTGCGCGGTGTACGGTTTCCTCTGGCTCTCCCACGTCTCCCTAGCATCGGTGATACAGGATGAGGAGGCATCTGAAAAGCGGACGTACTTGCTTCATAGATCAGTACAAGAAGGAGTAGAAGCGGGAATAATAGAAACAGGGAAATGGTACCAATGCCGATGTAATGGCCTATCTGCGCCTCGTCCCACTTGTCCGTGTCCGCGCCCCCGCCGCAGTACAGATCGCACACCTTTTGCGCAGCAGGGGAAAAAGAAACGGTAAGCATCAAGAACTGAGGTTTTCTAAAGAACGGAGCAGAGGTGCCCCACCGTGGCATAGGGAGAGACGAATATCTTGATGAGGGCCGTCTTGGCGAAGTCGTAGATGCGGTGGTGAGGCAGATCCGTCCGAGCGAGGAATGGCTGAGGGGGAGCTGAGGTGGAGAGTGGTGCCGGAGGGGGAGGGGGCTGGGATGGAGGGGGTTGTGGCGGTGGCGGAGGAGGGAGGGCCGAGGAAGAAGAATTGGCGACGACGGCTGTGGCAGCAGTTACGGCAGCGTTGATGATGGCAGTGGAGGAGGTGGAGGCGGAGGCGGAGGCCGTGGCCGTTGTCGTCTCCATGGTTGTAGCAGCTCTGCCTTGCGGACGACGCCCGGCCGCCGCTCGCGGGTTTCAAGACAAAAACCCGCGGACACTCCTTCGTCTCTCGTCGGCCTCGTTGAGGGGAGATAAACGGCGTTGGCTTTAAGTTTAGGAGACTTTTATAGATAAACCAATTCTTAAAAGTTTTCTAAATTTTGAGTACATCTTTATTTATTTATTTTCAAAACTTCTCCTTTCTGGACTTTTTCTCGACAGTATATACGATTTAACCTGCAAAGTTCTATCGTTATTTTTATGTTAAATAATTGAAAATATTAGAATACTATCTTTGACTCGCCCTGCTCTCTCTCTCTCTCTCTCTCTGAAAAATTGAAAATATTAAAATATTATATTTACTTCTCCCTGCTCTGTCTCGCAGAGAGAAACTTGTATCATTACAGATTTATGTTTTAAAAATAGTTTTCTTTTTATCAGACAAAAAAAGATCGAACACTTCTTTTTATCTTATAATTTCCTACCTTTTTTGACCATACATGGTTCTTACTCTTTATGTCACCGACCGGTTTAAATTTTATTTTAATATAATTTTATCATGAAATTGCATAAAAAATAGTATCCAACCAAACACCAAACTTTTATACTTGATATTTTCAGTTGTTTCTCATGCCCCAAACACCGGGCGATAAAAATAAAACATTTTAATTCACTTACCAATAAGTGATTTTTAAGAATTTAGTGTTATGATTGATGTTCATTTCTATATATTTATCAACAAAAATTTTGTCTGCCTTGCGACGGAATCAGATATTGGAGGTTCCATCAAATTCTCTGAACATCTAAACTGTAACGGATTTAAATCTTTAACAGGTCCTAAATTTAACGAACGTAACTTAAAATTTTACAAGGTACAATACAACTGAATCAACTTACGTTTTAAAAAATATTGATTAAAAATTCTCCCACAATCGGATTGCATTGCAGGACCGGAAAGTCAACGACTCCACAAGAAAAAGAAAAGAAAAAGTCGCAACGAGACGACCTGGAAAAACAACCCTGGGTGGGTTGCTTTAAAATAGGAGTTTTAAATAATTAAAAAGGGATTATCAAGGGTAAAATTATTACGCAGTTTTGTGTACTACGTAGCTCAAAAGTTTGTTCCAAGATGTTGAATTGATCTGCAAAAAAAAGACAATCGAAATAAAAAATAAACTGGTATTATTCAGTTTGGTTCATTTCGTACAATTATATCAGAAGATTAATACACATAAACCGTTTTTAATTAAAATATGTGTATTAATCTTCTTTTTAATACACAATAACAATGTTCTGATATAATTATATCAGAAGATTAATACACATACTACGTCTAACATTGTTATTGCTGATATACACCCGTTTACTTTCGCTGCAAGTGTTTGTTTTCATATTTTATTTTTCGGTTCAGTTTTACCTTAAAAAGTGGGTGGCCAAACCAGACGGCCAAGTTCAACTTGAATCAGAGTCAACATATCCTTTGATTTAAATACTATTTTGCGGGGTGTTTGACCGGGCAATAAATTTTATATATTTCACGATAAGAAATCAGATTAAAAAAATATAAGACGGCTAAAAGATATAAAATCATCAAGTTGGGTGAGGTCACGTAAAGAGTGGGGACCACCCATACAAAAAAAAAGAGTGGGAATCGTGTAAAATTATAAGAGATAGGGGGCACAAGAAAAAAAAATCTTATCTCATTTTCGTCCAAGAAGAAATATTGCATACAAATATTCTTAATATTTCTCAAAAACAAATTTTTAACCAATTTCATCGTAAAAATATATTTTTGTAGCAAAAACTCAGCTATAAATAATATAAATGATACTCTGTTTTGTGCATCTTGGCTAAATGTCTAGTTGTTTGATTTTTTTTCCCTTCGAGTTCATTTTTATGTCTCGGATGGCTTTAAAGACAAAATAAATATAATAAAAAAACTCTATCACTGTTATCTCACTCGCGGGGGTTATTACGTGTGACATCCCATTTCAGATCAAAGGAGAAAAGACGCTTCCACGTGGCGAACAACGGATGCATCAGAAATCGGGGAGAAGGATCCAACGGCCATGAGAAACCCTTTCCCCCGTCTTCCCGGGGCTGCGGCCGCGTGCATCTCGCGGCGCTGCACGGCTTCTCTCTCTCTCTATCTGTTATCTTCTGCATTCCTTTCCACACATCCGGCATCGTCTTCCTCCGCCGCCCGCCCCAGCTACGATGGCAACCGCCGCCACGGCCATCGCCAGGGCCGCGAAGCTCGCCTGCCCTACGGCCGCCGCAGCCTTCTCCTCAGCCTCCCCCTCGCCTCCCCTCGTCCGCTTCCGCTCCGTCTCCCGCCCCCCGGCCTTCCCTCTTCGCCTCCACTCGCCCCGCAGGCGGCTCTCCACCGTCGCCGCCGCCTCCTCCTCCTCCTCCGTCAAAACAGCCGTCTCCGGCACGATCGGCGTCGGGGACAAGCTTCCCGACGCCACGCTTTCCTACTTCGACGACGAGGGGGAGCTCCAAACCGTCACCGTCTCCGATCTCACCAAGGGGAAAAAGGCCGTCCTCTTCGCGGTGCCCGGGGCGTTCACCCCGACCTGCTCGCAGAAGCATCTCCCGGGATTCGTGGAAAGGGCCGCGGATCTGCGGGCCAAAGGGGTGGACACCATTGCCTGCGTGTCGGTCAACGACGCCTTCGTGATGAAGGCGTGGAAGAAGGACCTCGGCATCGGGGACGAGGTGCTGCTGCTGTCCGATGGCAACGGGGATTTCACCAGGGCGCTCGGCGTGGAACTGGACCTCAGCGACAAGCCGGTTGGCCTCGGCATCCGGTCGAGGCGCTACGCGCTGCTTGCGGATGACGGTGTCGTGAAGGCACTCAACCTCGAGGAAGGAGGCGCGTTCACCATCAGCAGCGCCGAGGACATACTCAAGGGGCTTTAGGGAAGCGCTCTCCATATGAACACCTCTCCCTTTTCATTTACTCGCAGCTCGTGAAGGCCATATGCTCCAATTTTGACGCCTTCCTGTTTTACTTCGTTTTGTGGTGTTAGTAAAACCAATATGCTTGGCTTGTCTGCAACTTTTTCTTGGTTCTATGTCAACAAGATTCCACTGCACTTCTCTGAATTCCGCCGTCCAGTATTTTGTCTGCCTTTTTACTTCAGTCCAGTAGCATGGTATCACGATACCAATGGAACTAACATGTTGTTGTTATGCCCTGTTTTGATAACAATATTAGACGTCTCTAAAACCAATCATAAAGAGATGTTAGACTGATGATATCAGTTTTGAAATTTTTGTAGAACAAACAGAGTATATAAATGCCTACCTGTATCAATTTTGAGATTGATATTCTATCTTCTCGAAATATCAGTGATACTCTAACCAAACATGTGATTAGTTATCGACTCCAGAATAGGTGCTGCAGCTCGAACGATGCATATCTCTGTCATGGGATGACAAGTTGCCTTGAAATACCTCACCTTGCCTTCGTTAATCTCATTCGTTGTATTAAAGACTGCTGGGAGAGCTGAACAGGCGACGTTTAGTTGTTTCATATTGCTGTTGTAGTATATCAACCTGCGTAATTTGACAATGCCATTTGATCTGTTTACGTATGGATGAACTGGGTATCAAATAAAGCCATATGAATGTACGAATTTTGTTTTTCTATCCTTTTAATTTAACGAAGTGCTTATCCAGACATTGAGATGAGAGGAGCGAATGATATAGGCAGAGGTCAGAGGGAAGTTGGTTGGTATTTTACAGGAGATCCCATATACACAGTCCACTCCTGAAAAGAATTGGTAAACTACCGAAAATGATCATTTCGGTGGATGGTCCAGACACTGTTGTAGCTACTAAGTTTGCAACTTCTTTTAATAAATAAATTCACCTGGAGCAACTTCAGGAAGTATCAATCTAAATAAAGACTGGGCAAGTTTCTTACAAGCAGGGATCAGCTTTAGATTGCTCGGACTGGGCGGGTATCTGTCTCAAGGCTCAACCGTGCCCCAATCCTGATGGGATCATCAAGCTGGTGATGGTCCCCACCTGCAGAAATAAAGAAAACAGGGAAAACCCTAATTGGTTCCATTTGCAGTTTAGGGCCCTTCTTTCGAGACTAACGGGGTGTTTGGTTGCATGATAATGAAACTTTTTGTTTTAATTTTTAAAAATTGTAAGAAAATTTGATAAAAGAGGTGTTTGGTAACCATGACAATTTTATGTTTTAAAAATGATTTTCTTCTTAAACAAAAAAAGAGGGTCTCACCTCTTTCTTTTTTCTTGTGGTCCCCCATTTTGTTTGGTCATGTGTGGTAGTTACTCTTTTTTGTAATCACATCCCTCCAAACATGATAATTTTATGTCATGAGTTAGTTCACTTTTTATTTTAATACAATTTTTTATCATGAAAGTGTACAGAAAATTATCATGCAACCAAACACCCCATAAGGATTATTTTGGTAGAGATCTTGTGTCGGAAATTCTTTCCAAAATCTCCAAAAGTTGACGTCCGTGAGATTTTAGAGATTTTTTTAACAAACTCTGTGTCCATCTCTCTCCAATTCTCAAAACCTCCCCTCTCCATCTTTAAGTATGGAAGTCAATGCGGATTTGTTGCATTTGGTTGAGCTTTTGAGTTGTCCGAGATTCTCTGACAAGAAGAATCTCTCCCCAAAATCCCTACCAAACTCCACATAAGTGAATTAGAGGTTAGTCGTTCCAACTCCCCCCGTCTCAACCTTTATCAGAATAACTTGGATGAATGGTGCATTCAAACGGCTAGCTTCTCTATTCTTGCCAATGGTTCCTCTCGTAGACATCTTCTCTCTCCAGCGGATGGAGACCAGGGATCCTTGACCCCTATCTGTTTGTGGTTTTTCTTCAGTTTTAAGTAATCTATGGAATGATTCCTCGTGAGCTGATTTCGACGCAGGAGTCAACTTTGGAAGAAAGGAGTGCTTCACATTTTTCATTTGCAGATGGTACATTATTATTTTCCCATGTTGAAAGACGCCCATACCGATGCTTCCAGTGATCACTCTTAGAAGTAGTTACAAAATAGAAGGTAGCTGGTTGAACATTATAGTCTACTCGAGTCTTCCTCTTTCCGAGGCATAACTTGAGCGTTATTACTCTGAAAGTTTTAAAGTAAAATACGTTGTTAAGGCGAGAGACAGTATGGCTTGCATCGTGTTTGGTTGTACAATAAATTTTTATATAACTTTGTGATAAAAAATATGTTAAAAGAGTGTATTAATTAACTAACGACATAAAATTATCATATTTGAAAAGATGTGATAACAAAAAAAGAATAAGTATAAGATGGAGACCACTAGATAAAAAATGGTGAAACTCTTTTTTTTGTTCAAGAAGAAAGTCTCTTTGAATTTATAACGGTTGTCAATCACCCTCATCCGCAACCTTCGCATAAATTTATTGTTGGATCTCATCAGAAATTGCATCTTCTGTAGTTGTAAATATTAAAATTAATACATTTGTGGAATTTGTCCTTTTATGTCTAGGATGAAAATTTCACCTTTCTCTAACGTCGAATCCAGATCACCTTAGTCCCACGATGAGGAAGATACTCTTGGTCCCCAATCAAAATAAGATCACAACCTCATGACACTTAAATGACAATTCAATAACAACGATCGGCGAATCAATTGTTATTGAACCGTTACTAAAATTAATATAACTTGTTATTAAGTATTGCTAAAACCAATGTAAGTTGTTATTGAACTATCGCTTAAATGACAGAGTCGTGACTTATTTTGATTGAAAATTGAGAATATTTCTTCCACCGTGGGATTGATGCGATCCCAACTCTCTAACGTTCATTGGAGATCTCTTATCTGTCAAATTTATTAATTACTTATGAAACGCCCATGACTCAAGTCAGCGATCACCCTAAAACTGAGCAACAACCAAAATGTAGTCATGGCAAGAAACTAGGGGTGTGCCGTGTGCATAGTTAGGATTGATCAGGTTTTAAACAATTTTTAAGATAAAGACAAATTGAATAGAAATCTCAAACTCAACTAAAACCAAACTAATTTAATTCGATTTAAAACTACAAATTAATTAAATGTTTAAAATAATCAACTATGTATATATATTGAGCTACAAATAATTAAGACAAACTTTATTTGCTGTAAAAATTATGCACATTTATTTTATTAATAATATAATTTAGTTTCATCATTTTGAGGAACCTCAAACTCATTGGAACTGAACCACCGATTCGAACCAAACTGAACTGAACCATCCAGTTTAGTTCGATTTGACGGTTTGAATTATTTTGTGCACATGCCCGGTAAGAACCTACCCGAACAGAACATTATATCTGCCATTGACTAGCTGCTCCGGACTTTGACCCAACTTTAATTTAAGTTTAGCTTGTTTCCAAAAAAAAAAAGACAGTCTACTCCATTATATAAATTATCTAAAAAAAGCTTTCTGATAGGTAATATTCGGGAAAAGAGCTTCTGAAAAAGTATTTGTTAATGAGATGGAATGTTGGCGTCAAGTCTGAAGTTTTATACATGATCTCCAAATGTTTAAACGGAAGTAAAGGGGTTTTTTTTTTCTTTCTTACATCTACCTTTCTCTTGTATCACGATGAATAGAACAAAAAATAAAACATCTCCAGGGACACGATTTATCCTTCGAACGCCTATTTCATAACTCACCCACGTTCTTGCTAGATGCTTTGTATGTTCTATCTTGATCAAATCGGTGAGAGCTGTTCTATTTACCTATCTTTTATGGACCAAACAGTGAATTACCGCGTCCAGAAAATAGCGGGGTGATCACAAGTGTATGCTTGTTGTCATGCATGCTCCCATATTACATATCCACTACGAACACCCGAACACCCAGGCTTCTCGAGACGGCAGCCCTCTTATCCTGTCTGATATCTCACCCTCGACTCCGAACATGGTTACAGTTACACCCATGAATGCACATTTTTACCAAGTATATGTGTGTGGTTTAATGTCGGAATCAAATACGACGCCAAAAGGAGTGAGTTTCGAATCATCTTTCTTTTTTTCTGTTTAGTCCACGGATTAATGAAGGTTAAAAATACCGAGATTGCGAGCTTTTAGGGAGTGTAAACCAAAACAGGAGGAGATCAGGATGCCAAGGAGCCGAAGACCTTCTTCCAATGAGCCGAAGCTTCCTCTGCTGTCCGGAAAGTCCAGATGTGGGTTTTGGCATTCTCGCGTGCCCCAAGAATTTCCTACAAAATGTTGGGACCAAGCAAGGATCAGTCTCTTCAATATGCGTACCTGTGACGAGAAGGATGAGGCAAGGCAACCACTGGCGAATGGAGCAAGAGATTGCTGCTCTTATCATTTTAATTAAGGTATCAACCATGAATAGCCGTCAAAATAGTTTTGCATATCTTGAAGCATGTCATCAAGAGAGATAAGAAAGAGGTGTCATACTGGCAAAATGTAGGTGATGATTATCCTTGAACAGTATCAACTCTTTGGCTGTTCAGCATGGCTTTGACTGCAAGATTAATGCATCCAGAAGAGTCTAGCTAGGGACGGCCTTAAAAGGTATAAATATGGGAACTGTACCATCCTGTCAAAATCGTTCTATAAGGAAATGCATCGACCTATGTTGCTAGAGTATAGCCACACCTTTATACAGTCTCCATCCTTATTGAAGATTACCCTTAAAGTAACCAGAAAATTCATTCTTGCTTATTTGATACTTAGCATGTATATATAGTTCAAATACTCAAGACACAAAATGTAACATGAAATTTCTTTGGCATACTACAATGAAAGATAATATAATTAAATTCCAGCCACACCTTATTACTGTCATTAGAGATGGAACTATTAACAGTGTATCCAAATGTTTAACATGACCAAAATTTAACACCCTAACACATAACATAGCGTGTAGTGACTAATGATGAGATGAGATCAGTTGAGCATCATATGAACTTAAAAAGATTTTATCTAGGTTCAAAGCAATCTTATACAAGTTGATGAAGGCAAAAAGATACTAACATTTTGTTGAATCTAAGTATCTAACAGGTAAACGACAAAGCATCAAGTGTTCATGCTGTCGATTTAGATAAAAGAGAGATGTAAAAAGATATACGAACTGTAAGCCCTTCTCTTTATGTATTTAGTAGCCTTTATTACAACTTGTAGCCCAATGCAGCCACACTTCACACAGAGACAACCGACCACTTGGTTAAAGGAGTGTTTCTATCAATGGACGCTGAATGCATGATGCATCAACGAGTTGGAACTATAGCTTCTCACAGCCCTTGCATGCACTTTAGCCTATTGAAAAGAGAAGGATCCTTGAAGACCCTAATCCAACCGCGCTGGAGATGAAACAAATATTCACAAGAATAAATGAATTAAGATCACTGGCATAGCTCCCATTTAAAATCAACAGAAAAATCAAGGACAGAAGTTGATTTGTAAGGATGGGGTGTGTTCTTAGTTGGAAAACAAGATCAATAAATTTGACTGGGTGTTTTCTTAGTTGGAAAACAAGATCAATAAATTGTTAAGTTTCAAATTTGCAAAAAAATCTATGTTCCTATAACTAACTTTAAACATTTATCATGAAAGGTGAAGCCCAAAAGTGACTCCTAATTATTAGTCATACCCATGGTTCGCCGGGTCGCGACCCGGGCCCGACCCAGTCGCTTTTGGGGCCGACCGACCTGGTCCCGACCCCAAGACCCCGACCTCAAAATTAATATTTTATTATTATTTTTGGCGACCTCGGCCCGACCCGGGTTGCGACTCCGGCCGACCTGGGTCGGTTTTGGGCCCAACCGACCCAGTCCCGACTCCCGACCCCACCTTCCTTGGTCATACCAACTATGCCCTAAACAATTCAAAGCAACCATGATAATCATCAGCTGATGGGAGGTGTCAAGTCGCAAGATCAACATACACAAACTGAACAGTATAGTGTGGCACAGCCATTAAAAGCATGGTTGATTTGTAGCATTTGCCAAGGATAGTTGATCAAGGAAAGATAATCAGCTTTCAAGTTGAGGGCTATATGAAGATTCATCAAACTAGGCATATTAAAGAAAATGACACAAATTTGATACAAAGTTCATACTTCATATGACAAACAACTTCCTTTTTGCCCTGCAGCAGAACTAATATGCAACCCAGATACATCACAGATAACCAATGCATGAGCCACAAAAAACATTGATGCACTACCAGATACCATGGCCATGAAAACCATAGAGCTGTTTCACATCAAGTATGACACAGGAACAACTGTTATTCTTCCCGAACCAGAATCGCTTCCATAAAAATTCTGAGCATTCTTCTCTAAAATCTCGGTGGGAATGAAAATCCCATAAAATAACTTGGAGAAGAGGGTATAGACCATTATTAAATTGCAATTAAAATTTGGGACTGACCTGAACCTCAGACGGCTTCTTTGTTTTCAACTTCAAACAATCAAATAGGGCATTCCACTGGGCAAAGCAAGTGTCAAATTCTCCACGCCTGTAATATTGTTGCATTTGGTGAACAGGAGCTGATGAAAAATGAAAGCAGAATTAGCATGAAATGTAGGAAGAAAAATTGCAAAGAAATGGATTGTAAGTACCCTTCACTACATGAAAATTGATTTGAACACAACATAAAAAATCAATAAAAGTTAGCAACAAATAAACAAACAAATTGAATGCATCAGTTGATACCAGTTAATTCGTTCATCAGTATCAAATGAATTATCAACCAAACGTGAAGTTACAAAAGAAGCCAAAGCACTTGGCCTGGATCACGTATGCTAGAAATTTTCCTGCCCCCGGATTCCCTAGCATAAAATATCAGTATCGATGACATCATATCATGTTGATGAAAGATTAATTTACTAGCTCAATGCTAGCATTTTTACTACTCGTTTTGAGAACAGTGAAATCAGCAACACAGTTTCACGTGGAAGAACTGCCATTTGATGTTGCTTTGTGTTAATGGTTGCAGAAATGATGTACATTATATCTTGCCATCTAATCAGCATACTCAACAAGCTGCAACATTTCTCCACTCCACCTACAACTGGAACATCTAAAATCTAGTAATATTCACCCACTGTAGAAACACTGATGCTACACTCCAGACATATCTAAAATCATCAGTCCAAAACATAGATCGCGGAATCGGTAGAATCGGATCGGAATCGGCCGATTTTGATCCGATTCTTGCTTGAAGGACCGATTCTGACCTGAATTCCACCAGAATCGGCCTAATCATAGTTGTCAAGGCGGCCAAGGCGATCAAGGCGACATAGTACCGCCTTGGCGCCTTGGCGATAAGGCGAGGCGTTAGGCGACGCCTTGTTTTATATAGTAAAATGGATAAAATAGCAAAGATATATGTAAAAAATGATGCAAAATAACTTTGACACCATGCAAATCAATTAATAATGTGGGAAGTGCATAGTTACATACACTAAATAACTTGACACATTAGTTAATTTTACTATTTAAATTATATCATCTATTAGTAAACACTTAAGAAATCATTTAAGCCTAACTATTATTTCATCAAAATGTTAATTTATAGTCAAATTAACTATTAAAACTACTTGTTTTTACTCTAAAACAACTTAAGTATGTGATATTGACACTTAATTAGCATTATTTATTATTAAAATATATAAAATAGTCATTTAAGGCAATGGGCGCCTAGGCGCCCATCGCCTTGCCCCCTCTGGGGGCGCCTTGTCGCCTAGGCGACGCCTTGAAAACACTGGGCCTAATCGGTCTTGAATCGGTCAAATCAGATCGGAATCGGAAACAGAATCCTGATTCTTTTAGATTTTTTAAAAAAGATTCAGGCCAAATCGGACTGAATCAGCTTGAATCAGACCGAATCAGAATCGGAATCGGATTTTTTTAAAAAAAATCCTGATTCCAGATCAGTTTCTCTTCTTGAGAATCGGTCGGAATCAGACCTCGGATCGGATCGGTACTGACCGATTCCGATTCTGATTCCGGAACCCTTGGTCCAAAATGTATTTGGTGTACCAATTGTGAACATTATCTGTAAGCAATCCTTACAGTAGCTCTGCAGAGAAGATAGTATTCTTCTGATGACTTAAGTGCACAACTCATCATACAGAATTCTGATGAATCAAAAAATTGCCAGATTCATCCAGGCCCTAAGATGAAATTAATAGTATCATACCGCCCTTGGGTCTGCCCCACTGAAAGCATCCCTCCTCCTTTCTTATTAATCACTTTGTTTGCTCGCCTTTTTCTCATACTCCAAGTCCCTTCTCATTCACTCTTTCTGTCTCTCCTCTCCCTTTCAAACATTCTCTACTCCTTAGTCCATGCAGTAGAGAACAAAATAGAAAATAAAGATAGGTGGGCATTTTCATAGGGTCCTCTAGATGGACCCATTAAACCATGCCATGAAGATTCCAAGGAAAACACTCAACAAATGATCGGTAGGATCCAAGAATCCACCAGGTTTCCAACCCAGTCATGACTCATGAGATTGCCAAGTGATAATGTATAATCTCTGTCACTTGGAGCAGTATCAAATCAATTTGGTTGCAGTTTAGCTTTTTGATCAGCCTGTTCGGCATCAAAATGGGTACTGCAAGATTTGGTGGCTTCAGAAGGATATGGAAATTTTTCGGTCTGTGCATTACTGAAGCATATGATCACCCACCTATTAAGCATTATGCAATTCCTGCAATGGTCAGGAGGCTTATTTACAAGACTCACTCTTGCATCTAGAGTCAGCTCTTATATGTCCAAGAAAATCAAAGAAAAATGTGATGTCATACAATTAACGATGCATATTCGTGAATCACGCTACTTGTAGAAGTCTAACAGAGTATTTGGAGTAAAAGATATATGAAGTTCACATTTGGCAAAGCCCCATGCCCAAGCCTAAACTTTACCCCAAACTGGTTTTTCAAAACAGAAACACAGTTGTCTCTTTTCATCATAGGTAAATGAATGGTGGGTAGGGATGGCAATGGGTCAGGTTGGCATGCAGGTTTGCAGGCCGGACCATATGTGGGCCAACTCACCGGGCCTAAAATTTTGGTCAGTGGACAGTCAATTGGACCGAAACAAACTAAAGTGGGCCAAAGAGACTTCAACCTTCATGCAATACTTTAATTAAAAATATCAGTTTTACACTTTTACTCAATGAAAACTATATTTTAAGTTATCACTAATTTTATAGTGTTATCATTAATGATTATATAGATTGAATTTGATAATAATATATTTAAAAGATAGAAATTTTGGGCCGGGCTGGGTCAGGCCAGCAATGTAATGCAAGCCGGGTGGGATTGGCCCAATATATTTTGAACCAGGCTGTAATCAGGTCAACTTCAGGCCAGACAAGGCCCAACCCATTGACAACCCTAACGGTGGAGATTGGTAATGATAAATGAATATTTATAATTTATTAATACATAGGAATGCATAGAAGAGTGCCATGGGACATAATTGACATCGGTTGTTCCAGCTAGGGGTGTGCATGGTTCGGTTTGGTCCGGTTTGGACCATTTTTTCCAAACCGAATCAACCCCTCAAACCGAACCAAACCGAACCAAACCGGTTTCAATTTGGTTTGGTTTGCTTTAAACCAAAAAATATATAAAAATATTTAAATTAATTAATTTAACAAATATATAATGGTTTTTAAATTAAAAATAATCAAAATAAATATTATTTTGTTATAAAATCTCATTTTTATTAATACTATAATAATTTTATATAATTTTTAATTAAATCGGTTTATGGTTTGGTTTAAATCGGTTTGGAGGACTCCCAAACCGAACCAAACTGAAGGTGGTTCAAACCGAACCGAACCAAACTGAATAGGCCGGTTCAGTTTGGTTTTACGGTTTGAATTGTTTAGTGCCCACTCCTAGTTTCAACAATTAAAACCCCTCTCACTTAGGACACCTATGACCTAACAAGCATTCACAATTTGTGAGGATATAGCAGTAATCATTAATGATAAAAATAGACTAACAAGTATTTTTTAGGAATGAAGCTGATGGACTCATGTGTCACATCATAATCACCGATGCATGGCAATTTGAGCTATCTTGGAGGATGACTCTAGCACTAAACTTCTAACCCTTTTATGTTTAGAGACATGAATATAAGAAAATAAATAGGCTTATTCTTGGCATATACCAGGAAAGTGACATTTTTCCATGCACAATTTTATTTTCAGAGTTTATGATGGTTATACAGTATAAATGGTTCACTCGTTACAAGCCCAATGTCAGCTGATCCTTGTTGAATATATTAACTCTTAGAAATGAGAAAATTTATAGAGAAGACTTCCTTGAAACATGGTAGAAACATATACGTCTGCTTGTATAAAAAACCTGACTAGTTTATTGAAATCTTTTAGACTTAAGCCATAACCTGAAAATATGATGTCAGTAGAAGAAATAAATGCATCTTTTTTCCATCTGAAAATATCTCATAATCCAGTTTCACCATTAAATAGCATAAGCCATTTGCAATTGTTGATTGAGTACAAGTACAATATCAAATATAAATAAATTTTGAAACAGTTGGTTCCTTCTAGGATGTGTGAAGGGTAACCCTTTGTTGTGTTCACCATAGAGGTAAATCAAAATGTCCTTCAAGCACCTATCAGCAACCTATATGATTGCTGTTTGCATGATCAAGCTCAGTGCATATCCTTGCTGTAAATTAATCTGACCAAGAGGTTCTGAGGTATTTTTGAGTATGCATATTCGTGCTGCCAGTAGAATATAAACCCCAAGAAGCTACAACACAGTAAACAGCAAGTGCACCATGCATCGAGAAAACAAATCTATAAAGTACAATGATTGGAAGTAATTATACTAAATACACAAAGTACATACATATTGATGCATAAAGAATCCACATATTTTATCTCCGACAGCCAAAATGGTTGCTAACTTATTGCACATATGTAAATGCAATATGACAAATTACATAAGCATTAGACTAACGTAACCGAACATAAAAGCTCCTCTTGAATGATCCCCACACTCGTGGATACCATAACCAAAACAACATGCATGTGATCAGATTGACAAATCAATCTTCGTGAAACAACACATTCATGTGGCGACGCAAGGCACCCTAAACAATGAAGAGGCAGTAAGAGAAAAGCAATGGATTTGTTAGTCAGGGAAAGAACACGTACAGTAGCAAAACCACGTAGCATCAAAGCACTTGGTGCACGACAATGGAGGTAATGGCAGCCGTGGTCCACTGGTATACCCATCCTCATTTCCTTTTTTATCCATGTAGCTCCCAATGTTGCGACCCAGCCGGACAGTTTTCACTTCCTACTCCACGTTACAAGCCATCGTTGGCACTTGGCAGTTAGAGTCGCCGATACGGAAAAACAGCCAATAGAGTTGCACAAGTCTGGAAATCCGTGAATCTGTGGAACGAATGAAGCAAATAGCAATGAGTTTGGGTGGATTAGGGTGGTGAACACGGATGTGTGCTATACTATATAGACAATATCCCGTTCTATTTTCTTCTGCCGTGATGCGGGTGCCGATACAGCCGAATTCGGACAAGCGCACTTCTATGATAGAAAACTGAATTCGCTTTTGCACCTATCAGCCATCTGAATGGAAAGATTATGGTTGCTTTGTATACGCTTTGCAGAAAGGGAAACAGAGAGGAAGTAAGCGGCGGGCAAAAGCGGAAGACCTCGAGGGCGGAAGACCTCGAGCGACAAGTAAGGACGGTCTGCCGGAGACTCACCTTTGGTGGGGAGGGGACGGCGTTAACTCCAATGGCGATGCCGGCGACGACAACTTCGCCAAGGCTGGCACCAGGCTCGGCCAGTCCTGTGTTGGCCAGTTAGGGCAGGGAAGAGGGAAGAAAACAGAGCAAGGGTCTATCTAATATCAATTAAAGATATAGATGTATGTCTTGTTGAATCCTAACAAATTTAACCAGAATTCTCTCTCTCTCTCTCTATATGCTATATAGGATTCTTAGACATTGTTCCAGGTAATTATTCTAATACATCTTAAAAATAATTAAAAATTTTAAATGTCCGTAAATCTTATTATCGCCTAAAATAAGACTTCTCGTCTAAGAGTTCTTAAAACATCGTTAATAAGAAATACTTTTATCTTATTTACTGAAAATGCTTCTTTTTACAGTGTTTTCTCTCTCGCACAATTTCATGGAGGCACTATAAAAAATATATGAAAATTTTGTTGCGGAAATAATACTTAACTTATGATATTCTTTGAGACTCTTTTTTAGAACAAAATACTTCTTTTTAAATATTTTAATATTTTCTAAGACATATTTAGAAATAAATGGTTACTAGGATGATGTGTAAGAGCATCCCGTTCTTAGGGAGGAGAGATAAAGAGTGGAATCAAAACTTTATGACCCGTTTGGTTAGACTTTTAAAATTGATATCATATCAATGTTGATATTGATATTTTTAAAAATTAAGATCTTATTTGACAACACTATTAAATATCTCTATCACCAACAATTTTAAAATTGATAATAATAATAATCACTTTGTATCAATTTTAAAATTTGAAGTACAAACAAAATATGTTATGTAATACAAGTGTCAAACTTATATAAATTTTGATATTGATACAAACAAAATATGTTATATAATACAAGTGTCAACTTCTAAAAATATCAATATCAATAATAATATAATATTATTTTTGATACTCTAACCAAACGGCCCATGAAGTATCTATCAAAATTCATACAAGTTAATACTTGTAATACATGACATGCTTTGTTTCTACTACCAATTTCAAAATTGATATTATTATAAGGTGTTTGGTTGTATTTTATTTTTATATAGTTTTATGACAAAAAGTTATATAACAATACCAAACAAGACAAATTTTAAAAATGAAAACATGACAATTATCGCGTTTGACAAAAATATTTTAATTTTTACGAATGATAATAAGTTGTTTGGTAACATTTTAAATTAAAATTTCATCAACTACATAAACATCGAAAAACAAGAGTTTAATGTCATACAAAGTTATAAATTCACGAGACCATACAAAGATAAAATATTCATGTCATATAAGAATTCAATCATCTGAAAATATATAATTACAATTTACAACGTCTAACATAATCCACTTACATTTCTTTTGCTATATTATCTCGATGAAACTTTCCAAGACGTCTTTACTTATTTGTACTTGACTTACTTCTAATATTATCTTCATTCATGATTCTTTCTTAGCTTCTTTATTATATTTCACCGTCAATTGTAATTCCTTCCTCATTCTCAATATTAATCCACAATGTGTCTTTTTCACATGTAAAATCTCTAATAAACATATGTAGCATACAAGTAGCTAATTTTGGCCGTACACCTAAAGAATATCATAAGGGACTTTGAAAACTTTTAAAGCGCTCTTTTAGACCATCGAACATTCACTCAATAATATTTCAAATGATGAATGACGTAAATTGAATAATTCCTTATGGGGTGTTTGGTTGCATGATAATGATGGTTTTTGTTTTAATTTTTAAAAATTGTAAAAAAACTTGTTAAAAGAGGTGTTTGGCAACCATGATAAATTTATATTTTGAAAGTGATTTTCTTCTAAAACAAAAAAGAGGGTCTCACCTCTTTCTTTTTTCTTGTGGTCCCCCACTTTGCTTGGTCTTGTGTGGTAGTTACTCTTTTTTGTAATCACATCCCTCCAAACATGATAATTTTATGTCATGAGTTGGTTCACTTTTTATTTTAATATAATTTTTTATCATGAAAGTGTACAAAAAATTATCATGCAACCAAACACCCCATTATAATATTGTGAAGCACTATAGTTTGGCTCAAATTCTTTAAGATGATACCATAGTCTATGATAATGAGCCAAAAATTGATTTGTATTTGCATAGTTAGCATCCACAAGATAACTTTATTAGGACTGGATCTATCTACAATCTAAGACTGGTTCCAAATATTTATTTGACTTCCATTCTTGACCTTCCAAATGCAACTTTTCTTCCACGGCACATAGCATGTTCTTCCACATAGGAGAATCAGACAGTCTTAGCTTGACATGTTATGTATAGGTGTGCATAATTTCTACATATTTAATGTATACTAAATAATTATGTCTAATACAAATTATTTAGTCCATGAAACTTGTTAACAAAATATATGCTAAAAAAACTTAACTATGGTTGAAAATTACCTCCTATGTATCTAGTCAGAAAGAACAGTCGATCTCGTTGGATTAATTTCTCTATCTCCCTCTACATCGGTCGCCTCTGTCAGATCCTCAGTTACCTAGCTCATGATCTGCAGACAGCCAACACCAGAAGCAATAAAAGTTCTATTGATCTGCGAAAAGAAAAAGAAGGGTATTTGGGCAAATTATCATCAATCTGCAAAAGAATACCCCTTGGCAGTTTTCTAAAAGACTAAAACATCAGCCTACTGTGAATGGAACCCTGATGATGGTAGATCATTATACATAAGGAGACAGTTTGCTATATAAGAAACTACAAGCTAGAGACTTTGTTCAACAACTGCTCCACAGTGACCTGGAATTCAAATGTTCGAATCCACAAACACCCCTCAAATCTAAATAAAGGAGGCTAATCCTGAGGACAATTCACCAACCGCATCCCTCGTTCGCCCTCCACAACACCCTCATTTGCCACTTGAAAACTCTTGAAATCATTTCCACGAGGTTGTTTTTGCTATACGTGAGGCTATATGATGTTTATTTAGAGCTAACATACACGATACTGCTGCCCACCAGAAAGGATACACGATGCATCTTGCATCATAGAGATGCTTAGTCAATAATTTATTGGTTACACCACTATCCCAAATACGTATGTCCTACTCGAGCACTAAAGCAAACTTATCATCTTTGTTCACCCCTTCAGCAACATTCCAACCATCATTTCCCCTTCTGTCCACCTTAAGAAGACCCTGAAATAAGGTCATATATGCCAAAAGCCTGCTCCTTGTTGTACCCAATACTCAGTTCTTGTACCCAAAATTTATCCCTGGTTAACATTAGCTTCTCTTTTCCCGTGCAGCTGAAGACCAGAAGAGCTCAAAAGGTGTCACTCAAGTCTGGCAGAATCGCACCAGTTCGAGCACGCAGCCACAACAGAAACAGGCATAAAAAGCCAATGAAGCTGCCAGGAATGGCTTAACCACATAGCTGCATCAATAGTAAAAAAAAAAAAAATGTAGAGAACCATTGCTAGTTCCAGAGACATGCGGAGTAAGAGAGACTAATGTCGATAGAGATGACAGGTAATCAAGGAAAAAAAATACGGGAGACGAAAGAGGATCCCCATCTGGTCACTTTGATTATCCAAACACATCCGGGACCCCTTCTAGGATGTGTTGCGAGAGCTCTCGAAGAGGGATGAAGAAGGGGGCTAGGGAGGAGGCCGCCGCTCGGGAACCTGCAGCGGAGGGATCTCGGAAAGAAGGGGTTACGAGGAATGGAGAGCTTGTCTTTTTTTTTTTTGAAGAAACAGTACCACTACTATTCATATTAGATTAAGAAAGATACAAAGTTTGTACATCCACGGAGAGACAACGGTGAGAACAACGGTGGGAATACCTGACCGAGTTAACAAAAGGTTATCTTGGAAAAATAAATTTCCAAGAGATGACCAAACCACCTCGAGATGACCAACACACACGAATGTGAACGTGGTCGGGTGGCAGATAAGAACTCCTTCATAGGAGTTTGATGATTGTGTCAAGACCGGAAGATCACTCCAAACGGGAGTGGATAAAGCCCAAACAATCGGTCTTGAGGGATGTTTAGCGTCTAAGACGCTAAAAGGAGCAGATTTTGAGATAGATACATACCTCGAGAAACTACTAACATCGACAAACAAGAAGAAAAATAAGAAAAACTTAGATAAACCGGAATCCACAATTCCAACACCACATAAAGATACAAAATGCCTAAAAATAATTTTAGGCGACGTGGAAAAGGGAGATTGGGAGATCCCTCCCTCCCAGAACTAAATCGACCTCAAACCGACAATGTTAAAATCACAAAAGGAGGATTAAGCACCGTCGAAGAATCCTCCGGCTACAGAATCGTCAAGACTGCGCCAAGCTCTGTGCAGAGACGCCACGGATCAATCTTCCGGAGTACGCTCCCGGGAAGCTCCTGTGAAGCTATCAAGTTGCGCCAAAGAGGGGTTACGCCTGAACGGGGTTCCGCCGGGGGGTCCGCCGGGGAAGGAGGCTGCCGGGGGTGTCCGCCGGGGAAGAGAGTCCGCCGGGGGAGGATGCCGCCGCGGATGAAGCCGCGTGCGGGGATTCCGTCAGCGGGGAGGCCGGACGAGGGTGCCGCCGGGGGGGCGTCTGCCGCGGAGGAGGGTTTCCCGGAGAAGAGACCCGCCGGGGGGTCCGCCGGGGGAGGTATCCGCCGGGGGAGAGGATTCCGCCGGGGGAGGATGCCGCGGCGGAGGAAGCCGCGCGCGGGGGTTCCGTCGGCCGGGAGGCCGGACGAGGGTTTCCGCCGGCGGGGAGGAATGGAGAGCTTGTCGTGAGCGTGAGATCGTGCTGTCTGAACAAAAAAAAAAAAAAAAAAGGTGCGGACGTCTTTTATTAGTCAAATATTATTATTATAAATATTAAATTTAAAATTAATAATGATAAAGATGTCTGATAATAATATCAAACAGAGTCTGAGGAAGAACATATAATATTTTAAAAGAGACGCACGTCTTTAACTTGCATATTTATTTAGAAAAAAAATCCAAAACTGATGAAAATCATGAAAATGTGAATCGAAAATACTTTTCATATGTAAGTCTTTTTTAATTTTAGGGTTAGTAATCTTTTATCGGTCTCCACAATTATTTGCAACCATATCACAAAATATCTGCAATTCTAAAAATTCCTCAAACGATAAAAATCTTTAAAAATCAATGAACTGTGTGATTTTTAAAAATAAATATATTCATTTTAAAATCCTTAAAACATTACTATTAAATTCTGTATTCTCCTCGAGAAAGATACACTCTTTTCTTTAGAGAGAGAAAAATGCACGACGGAAGGAAAAGCGTACTGAAGAGAGATATTTCTTCCAAATATGCACATAATAAAATTTCAATTATTCTCAAACGAAAAAACTAATTTTACTACCAAATATTTTACAAACTTAGTTTTAAAAAGATGTTTAAAGAGTATAAATAAGTATATACAATATCCGTCATCCGATAACCCGTGTTATCCCAGGCCCACGGGTTGTGCGTGGCGAGCCCTCCGGTCCATCAGAGCCGTACACGCGTAGCATGATCGCCGGGCGGAGCCTATCTAATATTAATATTAATTAAAGATATACATGTATGTTTTGTTGAATACTTAGAATTCTAAGATATTGTTCCAGGTAATTATTCTAATACATCTTAAAAATATTTAAAAATTTTACATGTTCGTAAATTCTATTATTGCCTGAAATAAGACCTCTCGTCTAAAAGTTCTTAAAACACCATTAATAAGAAATACTTTTATCTTATTTACTGGAAATGCTTCTTTTTACACTGTTTTCTCTCTCGCACAATTTCATGGTGACACTATACAAAAATATATGAAATTTTTGTTGCGGAAATAATACTTAACTTATGATATTCTTTAAGACGCTTTTTGGAACAAAATGCTTATTTTAAAATTTTTTTAATATTTTCAGAGATATATTCAGAAATAAATGGTTACGAGGATGATGTGTGAGAACACTTCGCTAAAAATACTTCGATGTCAGCAGAGCATCCCCTTTTAGGGAGGAGAGATAAAGAGTATAATTAAAAACTTATGACTATTTTGGTTAGACCTTTAAAATTGATATATCAATATTTTTAAAAACTGAGACTCTAGTTGGTAACACTATTTGTACTACTCACGAGAATTGAAAACTTATGACTAAGGGGAGATAAATAAGTATATACAATATCCGATAACCCCGTGTTATCCCAGGCCCACGGGTTGTGCGTGGCGAGCTCTCCGGCCCATCAGACCCGTACACGCGTAGCATGATCGACGGACGGAGCCATCCGGTCCGACCCACCGACCGCGCGTCCACCACCGCTCAGTCACCGCCGCGTACACGTCACCCGACCGCCCTTCCCACGGTTGCTTCTCGGTCGGTCCCCAGTCGCCACCACCACGGCACCGCCCTCTTGGATCCGAACCGATTGCGCTAAAGGATAAAAGTTCCGAAACATACCTTCCTCCGGGTCTACAGCGATAAATGATAAGGATATTATCCTTTTCGTGGAATACTCGTTACCGACGGTACTTTGCACCTCGAGCCCCTCTGCTCGTCGTCGTCAATCGTCATGTAAACGGAATTCCGTGATTAGGCGTTCTGATTATATTTTAATAAAAGTTTACGAATTCAAATCAAATATTCAACTAATTTTATCGAAATTGAAATAAAAAATATTCAATTTCTCATATTTTCTTATTTAATTTTGACCAAAATAATATATTTATAAGTTAAAATTATAATAGAAATATGTATAAATCAATAAAATCATGAGATCTAATTTCAAAAAACTAAAATTTAATATATTATATTAAAAAGTTATAAGAAATTAAATTTTATTTACTAATAAAAATAATAAATATTATGATTTTTAATAATTATTACATTATTGTTATTTTGATAACGAAATTAGAATAACATAATTTTTATTTAAGTAGAATCGGAATCAAAATATTCAATTTCGTATCTTTGCTTATCTGATTTTGACAAAAAATTATTAAATTCATAATTAAAAATTATATTAAAAATATATAAATGAACAAAATTATAAGACATAACAAAAAACTAAACATTAATATATTAATAATTTAATAGAAAATTATAGTTTATTTACTTATAAAAATAAAGAATATTATCGCTTTTAAAATTTATAATATTATTTTTATTTTGATAACGAAATTAGCATAACGTAATTCTTATTTAATTAGAATCGGAATCAAAATTACTTAAATCGGGAAAGAAATAGACACCGCTGACGAATCCGACCCGTTTGCAGCTCATCACCGCCTACCAGGGCCTTCTTGTCGACTTCGTCTCTGTCACGCGGTTTTGAGCGTTGACTGGCGGCGCTACCCCCCCCCCCCCTCTATTAACGAGCTACCTGACCGAGTCCTCCCATGCCTCGCGCTCCTCCGCCGCAGCCTGGGGTGATCTTTCATCTTTCCTCGTATCAGCTCATCTTCCCCCCACGCCCCCGGCGGCGTGCATCCTCTTCCCGCGGCTTCTCCTGCGGATGAGCATGTCCGGTGGCCACTTCGATCGGGACGGCGCCACGGCGAAGCAGCAGCAGTCCTCCGCCGCCGCGTGCTCCTCCTCTTCCTCCATGTCCTCATCGTCCAACGCCGCCAACCGCAAGCGGCATGATTTCCTCAGCATGATTAAGGTGCACGCCGGCATTTGATCGGTCTCTCCGGAAGCTAGAAGCGGAAGGCCCCCTTTGGGGGTTCTTCCCTTCAGTTATTGTGGTCATTTATGCGTTTATTTGGAGGAGAAGGGGCCCGATTAGCTGGTAGTTCGAGGAAATTATGGGGCGAGGACGCTCTGTTCCTCAGTTCTTCTTCCACCGACTATTTTTGGTCTGCGAGTTGCTAATTTTGATGTCTGGCTTTGTTTTCACCTCGCCGGTGGATTTTGCCGCTGCTGTTTATATGATCGTTGTCGCCTCATGAGTGATGCTGGTGTTTTTGTCGTGCTATTCCCCGATGCTTCTGAATCTAATTCGTTTTGCAACTATGGATTGAATTATCTCTCTTGTGCGGCAGACCGCTGCTTGCCTCAATTCGTCATCGGGCAAGAACACGGCGGGGAAAGGGCGGAGCAAGCTGTCGAGCAACAAGTGGACTCACGGGTATCACTTGGTGAAGGGGCAGTCAGGCCACAACATGGAGGACTACCATGTCGCCGAGCACCAGTATGAGAGGGGCCACGAGATCGGCCTCTATGCAATCTACGATGGCCACCTCGGAGACAGCGTTCCCAGCTACCTCCAGGGCAATCTGTTCACCAACATACTCAACGAGGTTGGCGATGAATACGATGCTACTCCCCTTTATCCCCCTCTTCGATTTCAAGTTTTCTCTTGTTTACAAACGTTTATGTATTGTCTCCGCCAAATCTAGCTCTTAACATGTGGTATGATTTTGAACAGCCCAGTTTTTGGATGGATCCTGAGCGGGCGATAAGGAATGCTTACCGGTCTACTGATAAATTCATCCTTGAAAATTCTAGTCGGCTGGGTCCAGGGGGTTCGACGGCTGTAACAGCTATAGTCATCGATGGCAGAGATATGTGGATAGCAAATGTAGGAGATTCCAGAGCAGTTGTTTGTGAACGAGGGGCTGCCAATCAGCTATCCATTGATCATGAACCAGATGTGGAGCGTAGAACGATTGAGAAAAGTGGAGGTTTTGTGACACTTCTTCCTGGTAATGCCACCATTATGCTGCCAAGTGGTTTCATGTCCATGGACGGATTCATCCATAATATCATATGTTTTGCTTGATTGTTAGGGGACGTGCCTCGTGTCAATGGTCAACTTGCAGTTGCTCGTGCATTTGGTGATCAGAGCCTTAAAGCTCATTTGAGTTCAGAACCTGATGTCCGGCATGTGCCTTTAGGCCCAACAATAGAGTTTGTTATATTGGCGAGTGATGGGTTGTGGAAGGTTAGTTTCTCGTGGACATAACTTGATTCGGACAAGCTGTTTAATCGTTCTCTATTCCTCTGTGTACTTCATTTCGATCTTTTTGCATGAATCTCTGCAACTATTTAAACTTCAAACCTATTTTTTACTTTTATCTTTTTATTCTCAGTTGAACCAGTTTAAGTGAATGCAAGAACATGTTTGCAGCTCTCTGATAACTCCTTATCCATTTGTTTGTATTCTTTGTGATTATCCTTTCACTGTTCATATTGTAGTTCCGGCGGTGTAGTGTATTGTAGCAGCTCTTCCATACCACATAACATAACTATTGGAGAAATTGAGATTCATTGGTTTTGTTTGAGAGATCTCTGGCTGGCTGTTGTGTGTATGTTTACCCACTATATACTGTTGCCTAGCTTCCAGAGAAGGTTATTTTAATTTGTATCCCTTTTCAATTTCACTTCTATTGATAATATGATTGCCATTGACATACAGTACTCAGATCATCCATGATGAGGGCTATTCTCACCAGGTTCATCATAAGCTATTGTTTTAGATAGGATGACGTCAATAATGAGAATAACATGTCAAAAAGTATGCCTATCAATTAAATTGTAATACAATGTACAGTAACATTGTTTTCGTATGGGGCCTCTTTGTTTCGGGAAAAGGGATGGAAAATGCACCTTATTCTACTTGATAGAAGTAGATGTTTGAGATGAGAAAGTAGATATTTAATTTATTCCACCACAAAATTGATCATTCTCGTCACAACTCATTCCACCCTAACTCAGATGGAATGAGTTATTCCATTCTCTGTTTTTTGACTTGCCACATCCTTGTTCTTTGCTTTACAATTTATCTTCTTTTGTGTAAGAGCAACTTACTCTTTTCACCATGTTAGTCCAAGAATAAGTCATTCTATGAATCGAACTACCCAAAAATAAGTAAATAGCATTTCCTTTATCCACTTCCATTGATTGTTTCTAAACCAAATTACTTCTCATTCTAGCATAACTCATAATGACAAAATAACTAATTGTCCCAACAACCATACTAATTAGTAATTTTCTCATAATGTCATCTATCCTAAGACTACTCTAAAAACATACACTTAACTTAGAAGTTCTTTTCAACTCAACCTCTGAAAACAACTGGTTAACTGAAGTTGTTGGTAATCCATTGATTTAGTAGCTTAGCATATTTTAAGACTATGGTGTTACAATATACCCCTAAAGATTTGACATCTTTGTCAAGACTACACATCATATATCACACACCTGGGTAGGTCACAACAGACCTTTTGGCTCGGTCATAACTTTGATACCATGTATGATTGCCAAATCAACTAACTAGCCCCAACAACCATATTAATTAGTAGACTCCCCCAAAAGGTCGACTATTCTGAGACCACTCCTTACAATGCACGCTTAACTTTGAAGTTATTTTCAACTCAATATCCAAAAAATAGTTAATTAGAGTTGTTGGTAATCCACTGATTTAATTGCTCCACATATTCTCAAACTAGGTGTTACATAAGTAATTCTAGAGTTTGTAATTCCCAACCAAACAAGTCTAATATTATTCTGAATATGGCCCAATCATCAAACATGAACTTTCTTTTATTATCCAGAATGCTCGCTACAAGCATTTATTTCTGCAATAATGTTACAGACGGAGCTTATTAATACTTGTGCTTTTCTTGACTTATAAGAGAACAATTATTTAGTCTCTTCTCATTTTCAGATCTGTTGTGGAGATTGATGGTTCGCAGTAGTTGTTTCTTCTACATATATTCCTAGTTACTGGATAGGATTTTATTTATTTTTCTTATCAAGAATACTTTATCACTGGCACTGAATAGTTGAACCAGTGAATTAAGTAATAAGAGCTTGATATGGTGATTAGGTTTGAACGATAAAGTGATGGCAAGTTTCTGGTACTCGTTTTGTAGAGGCGAGAATATAATGGCATGTGTATCAACATGGTGTTATATATAATTTGTAATGAGAGAGAATATAAGATAGCTATTAAGGACATTGAAAGAAGAAGCATTGGGATAGTTTGGAGACGTGGTAAGATTTACAGAGAGCTCCAGCTAGGATTGAACATTTTTGAAAAGTGGAAGGGAAGAGAGGACGTGATAATCCTACATTAATGCGAAAGATGATAATACATTATTACTTGGAGAAGTCGAACATTTCTAAAGAGGTATGCTCAAAACATAGTGCAGATACAGAATTCATATTGCCAACCAGCTATATCAAATGCTTGGGCTTAATTAAGCTGCATTAACTTAAACTTATTTGAAAGGATTTCCATTAGATATGATCCTTTCAGACATCTACCAGTCAGTACCTTGACCAAGTACGCATTTTCATTGCATATGATTGGATGGTAATTTGTACAAAGGTGCAACCTACAAAAAGATTAACTTTTTGGTGAAAAAGAAACCTACAGAGACTACTCTCACTAGTTATGCTGGGCTCTTGTCAAATGTAAGGATTCAACCAACAGAGTAACATATCAAGGAAGATGCTAGTTGTCTACCAAGTAATTGTGGCTAAAATTGGTTGTGCCATGTGTGTGTGTGTGTGTATATATATATATTCCTGAAATTGCTACAGAATTGGCTTGACATGGCATATCCGTGAGCATTCAGCCAATGTTTTAGCAGAGGGGACTGGGGAGGAGTGCAATTTCCTAGAAATTGTTGCAATCAGAATTTAGTTTTGTTCTTTTTCTTGTTACGTATATTTTTTCTGATCTCCTATCTCTGCCATTAAACCTTGATGCCTGAGATTCTCAGGTTCTTAGATGTTTTAAACGGGAACATCGCTAACTTATCTACTCTTACCAAGCAGGTCATGAAGAATCAAGAAGCCGTTGATCTAGTAAAATATATCAAAGACCCACAAGCGGCAGCAAAGCGGTTGACAACGGAGGCATTGGCAAGAAAGAGCAAAGATGATATCTCTTGTATCGTGATTCGCTTCCGATGCCAGAATGTTCGCGGATAGATCATCTTAGTGCTCGGTGTGGATCTCAGATTGAGACTTGTCCAGCTTCCTCGGTGCCCTGTGATTATAATATATCTTGCCATTTGGCATCATCGTTGGCTTTCTTTCTACTACCTCGCTTGCACGGCTGTGGTATGCCTACCGCATGTGGTTTTGCTTCTACTAAGAGATGCTGCGGTATTGCACAGGACATTCGGGAGAAGTAGTGATCTGCTCTTCCTTATGTATATACATATTATTCACATTGTATTGATATTATTTTTCCTATTTCTGCAAATATGACAGTAGAAGTATGTTGGTGTTGAAATCATGGACTAGCTTGTTAGGTGGCATCGCATAATGGTCTTTTTTTTTTCCTTTCTTCCTTCCTTCTATAAGTTGTGGGTCAGATATGGAACCGTTGCGGAGATTGTACTTCTTGTCTGCCTTTACCGTTGTCCTCATATACAGAAGGTGTCCGTTTGCTCCACTTTTCAGGCATTTAGATTTCTGCAACGAACCTTGCTTTGTCCAAGCATTAAGATGGTTCACAAGATATGTAAGAAGGATGGTGTTGCTCTTCATGCTTGAAGTTCAAAGATTGAAGCAAAGACAAGCCCAGTTTCTGATGTCGCCATGGGTGAATTAGCTCTTCTGAGGAAAGAATACTGTGAAAGAAGGGGTTTGGGCGGTCAGCATGTCTCTTTGAAGAAAAAAAAATCTTGTATGCCTCTAAGCAAGTAAAACGGAAAATGATCCTTAAAAATGGGGACAGGGCCATTTTACATCCATTTAAACGACAGGGTGCGGTAGAAGAAGAAAAAGCATATAGTTTGGAGTCTATTAATCTGCATTGAAGCAACCCCATCATCGGTTGAGCACTAGTGTCTGCATTGCACATCTCTGATCCTATCTTGATCTATCCCAATTCCAGTTCATGCTAGTCTGACTTGGTCTTTGAATCAAATGGGTTTTATAGAGCCTGAACAAGCCTTGGGGTTTGATTTTCTTTGTTGCCAGATTTGGGTGGCATTTGATTTGGCTTAACATAAATATATGACGTCTTAAATTCACATCTAATCTCATGTTTTAATATCTTAACTATCAATCTCCGAAAATAAATAGAAGTTACAGTAGATTAGATCAATTAATGTTACTATTTTATCATGAAACCACAAGCCTCATCATCAGAGCATGATCAAACCTAAATCGGGTAAAGGCGAAAAACTTGACTTTCTACAATAGATAGACAAAAAATAAAACTTACACTCTCCTTATTTACTTAATACTGTTCCTAATAATACCATCACAACCATCATAATACTTTTTCCGTCCAAAGAAAAAATTAAAAATCAGCACAAACATACCAAATCAAGAAAGAGAACACCGGCAATTTCCGCAAAATAAAAAACAACATAATATTATCGCCTCCTCCTCCTCCTCCTCCTCCTCCTCCTCTTCTTCTTCTTCTTCTTCCCGCGGTTGCCCCGCTCTTCCTCTGACTGTTGGCCGGAGCCGCGCAGCGAGATGCGAAGAGCGGCCGGTGTTTACTCTGCTTCCAAGCCTTCTATGCACAAAGTTCGCTCTGCTTCCTACCCCGCCTGTGTTCTCTGGACTTGCGTCATATTAGTAGTACGGGATCACCGGCGGCGGAGGCGACGCGTAGGGCACCCCCACGATGGGCGGCAGAGGCCCGGTCATCTCTGGAGGCGGCGGCGGCAGGTGGTGCGGCTTCTCCTGTGGCGGCGGCATGTGGGGTGGGTAGTGCGGCTGTGGCGGGTGGATTGGTGGGGGGGTCGTACAGGGCGGCGACGGGGGAGAATGGGGATTGTGACCCCCTGGAGGCGGAGGTTCATGGTGTTCGTAGTGGACGGGTGACGGCGGGGGAGGCGATGGCGGTACTTCTAGAGGGGGCGATGGCGGAAGCGGGTGGCCATGCGCCGGCGGAGGTGGCATCTGGGGGTGAGACTCCGGCGGCGGGCCGTGCTGATTCCCCGGGGAGTAACCTGATGACGGCGGCGGGGGAGGAGGCGATTTGTGCTGGTAATAGGCGGGAGGCGGTGCCTCCGACACGGGTGGTGGTGTTGGATGCGTGTATGGAGGATGCCCCGGCGGCGAAGTCTCCCCGGAGTACGGTGGCGGGGGCGTCCAAATCTGGTGCGCGGGGGGAGGTGGGGACGCCTCCGGCGGCGGGTAGTATCCACGGGGTGATGGTTGAGTAGAGGGCGGCGGCGGCGGCGTCGGAAGAGGCGTAGCAGGAGGAGAGCCGTGGTGTTCGTGCGAAGGCGCGGGTGGAACCGCCGGCGAACCGTGATGTTCGTGCGACGGCGTCGGTGGAACGGCCGGGGAACCATGGTGGCCACTGGAAGGCGGCGGTGGCGGCAGATAAGGAGGCTGAGGGTATGACGCGGGTGGAGGAGACGGCACCGTTCCCTCGGGTGGAGAAGGCGCCGCCGGTGGCTGTCCATGGATCGGCGTAGGTGGCGGCGGCGGGTACATCGCAGGTGATCCGGGATTCGTCGGCGAGGGAGGGGGCGAGGAGGATGGAGGAGGAGAAGGCGGGGGAGGATGGGACTTGGTGGTCGGAGAAGAACTGGACTTCGGTGGAGACGGGGCACGCGGCCTGATTCGGTACCTTGGCTTGTTGGTGACGGGAGAAGGCGGCGACGGAGAACGCCTCCTTCCCCTGGCCGACGGGCGGGAAGGCGACGTCGGTGGCGCTTGGCCTCCTCCGCCATGGCATTGTTGCTTGCTGCAGTCCACGGGCCTCGCGTCCTCCGAGGCGCACTCGGCGGCGGAGCGCTGGTCCGGCACGCCGGGAATGCAGTTCCGCCGGTCGTCCACCAGCGCCGCTCGCTTTTCCCGGCATTCGGGCGCCTCGGAGGTGATGTAGTTGAAGGAAAAGGTGAAGTTTTGCAGGTGGGGGAGGCTACAGGTGGCGGCGGTGACGGCGCCGGTGAATCGATTGTGGGCAAGGTCGAGCTGCTCGAGGGCGGCCATCCCGGGGAGGGACGCCGGGATGGGGCCGACGAGGTGGTTGCCGCTGAGGTCGAGGACAGTGAGGTGGGTGAGTAGGCCGATCTCCGGCGGGATGCAGCCGGTGAGGTTGTCGTTCAGGAGGATGATCTCGTTGAGGGTGGGTGCCATCCGGCCGATGCTCGGCGGGATGCAACCGCCGAGGGCGTTGTTGGCCAGCACGAGCACGGAGACGGGGGAGTTGCCGAGGTTAGAGGGGATGCCGCCGCCGCGGAGGCGGTTGTCGTTGAGGAAAATGGCGTCGAGGGGGCGGTCGAAGAGGGCGGGGGGGATGGCGCCCTCGAAGTCGTTGAAGCGGAGGTCGAGGTAGCGAAGGGAAGGCAGGCGGAGGACGACGTCGGGGAAGGCGCCGACGAAGCGGTTGTTGGAGAGATCCAGCTCGTGGAGCAGCCGCATGTGGCGGAGGGTGGCGGGGACGAGGCCGCAGAAGCGGTTGGAGTTGAGGTGCAGGAGGGCGAGGTCGGAGAGGAGGCCGACCTCGTCGGGGAGGTACCCGGCGATGTCGGCGTGGTTGAGGTCGACGCCGGCGACGGCGACGGTGGCGGGGTCGGAGGGGAGCGGGGCGCAGTAGACGCCCGAGTAGGAACAGACCGAAGGGCCGACCCAGTTGCCGGTGAAGTTGAACGGGTCGGAGAAGATGGCGGTTTTCCACGCCTGGAGGGCGACGTAGGCCTGGCGGAGCCTGGGGTTGGGGAAGGAGAAGCGGCTGCCGGTGTCGACGGCCACGGCCCTGGCGGACCCCTCCCCTCTTCCTCCCACTACGACCGCCGCCGCCTCTCCCGCTGCCATCTCGGCCGCCGCCGCATCGTCGACGCCGTCGGTGTCCACGGATGCGGGGAGGCGGGGAAGGGCGGCGGAGAAGAGGAGGAAGAGTAGGAAGAGGAGACAGCCCGGCGGCGGCGGCATTGCTGGGGCGCGCAGGCGGGGAGCGAGAGGAAGAAGGGGCAGCACCTCCGGCTTCGATTGGCGGCGCCGCTGAAGTGGTCACATATCAGAGGGTTGCAAGCGAGGGGTGGCTCTGCCCGGCGCCCCCGACGACGGCGGAGGAGGGATCGGAGAAATCAGGGGGAGACGACTGGTTGCGCGCCGCGGAGAGGAGCGAGCAGGTCTTCCGCCGGTCCGAGCTGCAGCTCTGCGCGCGGCCTCTGTCCGATAATAAAACTCCTGCCTGCCTGCCTGCATAAAAAACTGTTCTCTTTTCGATAGCAGGGTCCTGGGCGTGAATAAAATTAACCGCGTAGGTCCAAAGTCTAATACTAACATCAGTCTCGGCCAATATTTATCAGGTAATATTGTACGATATTTTTATTTTCTTTATGTCCTGTTGACTCATGTTACATACAAATATATACGTACGATCGAGAGCTGGTTTGGCTGGGATTGTGCTTCTCCCAAGATTCTCCCACCCGCGTTTTATATCTTTGTTTGAAAATCTCTGAAGTAAAAAAGTTGGCAAAAAAAAAACCTTGAAATCCGAACCAAACGGACCCGAACTCATATTAATTAGTGGCGGTTGTGAATAAAAATCGACTTTATAGGTTACTAATCCTAACCTTAATTACTTATCATAGTAATATAAGTGTATCCGATCCCACGATAGAGTCCCGATCACCTGAGCTCTCGTAATATTCATTTAACTCAAACTATTTTATTTACGATTACTAATAACTATATAAAGATGATAATAAAATGTAGCCGGAGTCACTACACTAGAAGTATTTAACTCGCCTTTGACATGATTCCGGTGCCCACGTGATTCCTCAGTTTTCTCTTCAATTTTTATTAACTAACTACGACGAATTCGGGTCGGATCCGATCCCGGACCTCTGCCGGGTTGGCGGTGCGGGGTTTGCTTCGGCCGACGCGGACCGGGAACCGGGCGATCCGAAGCAAGGGATACGTGCGCCGCCCGCCGCAAGACAGCTCGATCCGACGCGGCCGGCTCCGGGAGGGAACGGATCGGATCCGATGCTGCCCGAGCCGGGGGGACCTGGTGGGGCCCGTGCCACCCGGCACGTGCGGGACACGTGTCCGCCCTGCCTTTCGGGAAGTGCAACAGGCGGAGCAAAGTTCCTCGCTCCTCTGAGTAAGCTGCTCGTGATTTTGATTTTTGACAATTAAAATAAAAATAATATATATAATAAAATAGTTATCATTTTATTTGATTTGATTCGAACCATTTTAAAAATAAAATAAAATTATTTATTTGATTTTTTAGGTTGAACTTTATGATAAGTCACCTTGACAACTCGATGTAGAAATATTAGTCCGATTAGAATATATTTGAACAGTGTACATATTTATATATATAGTGGTATCTGGTGTTCAAAAAAAAAACTCGATGTAGAAATATGAGTATACGGTTATAGATAAAATATGTAAAAGAACCACATGCCTCCACATAATTATTAATTTTTGATAATTTCTGAATTTACCTGCCCGCCAGCGAGACAAGGAGCAGATCCTCGGTCACGTGCGGTGAGAGGAGAGAGATTACTGTCTTGCCCCCCTATTTAAAAAAGCAAACATGGATGACAGGTGATGGCTGGCCTGGCCCCCGCGTGAAGAACAGCGACGGTGCAGTATATAAATATATATATACATATATAAGATAAAGTAACGGATACCAGCGATCAGAGAGAGATGCGTTAGATAAATAATTGATTGATTAAAATAAAATGTAAGTAGTTAAAAATATGGAAAAATGGCGGATCTCCGGTGTGGTGTCTGAACGCCCGAGCTGAAGGATATACCCCGGAAAAAAAGAAAGAAAGAAAGAAAATGTCTACTAACTTGCGAGATAATAAGTTTAGATTCGACCGGATAAAATTACAAATGATCTAGTTAAGACATATCATATTGAATTAAATATATCAGGTATGAAACAGAGCCCAAAATCAAAGAAAGACACGCTTTGAACTTTATATTATAAACAGGATCAAATTCAAAATGTACAGACGACTTTAGACTGAACTCGGGTTTAAACTATATAATTAGAATCAGATGTAACTCAAACTCAAACTTAGATAAAGATTATCAAGCCTAATGGGGTGTTTGGTTGCATGATAATTTTTTGTACACTTTCATGATAAAAAATTGTATTAAAATAAAAAGTGAACCAACTCATGACATAAAATTATCATGTTTGGAGGGATGTGATTACAAAAAAGAGTAAACACCGCACATGACCAAATAAAGTGGGGACCACAAGAAAAAAGAAAGAGGTGAGACCCTCTTTTTTTGTCTAAGAAAGAAATCACTTTCAAAACATAAAATTGTCATGGTTGTCAAACACCTCTTTTAACAAGTTTTCTTACAATTTTTAAAAATTAAAATAAAAACTTCAATTATCATGCAACCAAACACCCCATAAGTTTTGTTCCAACCAAAAGTAAATCGACCAACCGAGGTTGAACACACGTTAAACTTGTATGGGATTCGATGTTCAGTTATAAATCGAGTTTTTGTTGCAAATGCCAAAAAAAACTTGTTAAAAGAATATTTAACCATCTGGCAACTATGAAGACACAGATGCGATACTTCAATTAAAAATATGAATAGAACATCACATTGGATACTTATTTTAGCTAAAAGAGATACTCTTTTTTTCCTCTCTCAGGCGAACCTCACTGATCACAATCTTGTCAGGAAATGATGTCCGCCGGCAGCAAAGTATGTCAAAGTGAATGTTGATGCGGCTACAGATTTTGAGAAGGGGGCGATTGGTATATTAGTAAGAGATGAACTCGGTTGAGTACTTACATGGAAGACTTGTATTTCCACGTTCGCGGATCCTCAGATTTTGGAGGTGGAGGCTTCATCTTGGGATTGCTTGAGACGATGTTCAGCAACGATTGAATGTGATACTCTTGCAGTGGTGAATGCCTTTAATGGTACTGGACTGCACCTATGGAAAGCTTCCTCCTTCATTGAGGCTTCTCAGTGTCGTCCGGAAGGAACGGCCTCCTCGGTTGCTTTTTGTCCTAGAAGCATGAATATGGCAGCGCGTACGCTTGCGAAATGGGCTTTGCGAACTGCTCAGTCGGTTTCGTGGACCTCTTCACTTGTGGGGATTTCGACTATTGTGTTTGATCAAGTGGTTGTTCATGCGTCGACTTGTTTGACGACGATGGTTGTGTGATCATGTATTTTTATGTATATTATATAAATATTATATTTGTGACAAAAAAGAATATTTAACAATTATTTAGAAATTAGAAGAGTTTTTTTTTTGAAATTTTCGGGGTGTGATCCGTCGCAATTTCTATTTATACGCGGTCCCAAATTTTTACTAATCACATTTCTAACTATTTTGACTTTATTTCGTTTAACTAGTTCATGATCTCTTTGTTCAGACTATCAAAAGTAATATTATATCAATATTAATATTTTTAAAATTTAGATCATCAATATTAAAATTGATACAAGTTAACATCTATATTATATAATATTTTGTCTGTATTATAAATTTTAAAATTAATATTAATAACTAAATATTGTTATTAATTACTATCGATATCAATTTTAAAATGGACAGTAAGAAAATTGTCTAATAATGTTACCAGCTTAAATTTTCATTTTTAACACGAAAACGTACGAATATTTATCATACAACCGAACACTCCAGCCTCCCGTGATGACGTGGAACTCGAACACAAGTCAACATCGGTTAGAGTTCGAATCGGAACAGAGACAAATAAATGAATGCATGAACCTAGGGCCGCGTATATGCGACCAGATTCGGCCCTGTTAATTTACGGCACTTTTTTTTGGGTCACGTAATTTACGGTACTTAACAGCTGCAGGCAGCTAGATGGTTCATGGCCCGGGTAATAAATGGATCGTCCCCGGGTCCGAGCCAGATCCGGTCGGATCTCGGTCGGCGAGCGGCGCGCCACCGAGGCAGGGCCCCACGGGCACGACTCCGGCGAAGTAAAAACGCGGTTTCGCTCCAGATCCGTTTTGGTTTTTTTTTTGTTTGGGTCAGATTATGATTTCTGAGAGTCTTTTCTTTTGGACAAATAAGTCTGAATGTCGATTTTCCTTCGGTTTGACCGTATAATTATTATTACTCATGGGTTTTATTATGTTTAAATATGTACGATAAAGTATATAAACAAATAAAAACCTTTTCAGACTCAACTCATCGACGGCCCGTGTTTTTTTCCTTGTTCTTAACGGGGTGTTTGGTTGCATGATAATTTTTTATATATTTTCATGATAAAAAATTATATTAAAATAAAAGATGAATTAACTCATGACATAAAATTTTCGGGATGTAATAACAAAAAAGAGTAATTATCATACATGAACAAACAAAGTAAGAGACTACAAGAAAAAAAGAATAAGAAAGAGATGAGATCCTATTTTTTTATTTAAAAATAAAATTATCTTCAAATTATAAAACCGTCATGGTTGTCAAACACCTCATTTAATAATTTTTTTATAATTTTTACAAATTAAAATAAAAATTCCCATTATCATACACTCCCATAAGTGGAGTCTTTATCAAGTTCCAAGTTAATTTGACGTACAAGCAGTGACGATTTCAAATTCCTCGTACGGTATTTTGTTTAAATATGTATGATAAAATATCTAAACAAATAAAATCAAATATTTTCAAACTCGACTCATCGACGGCTACTCTTTTGTTTCCTTGCTCATAAGTCAATTTTTCATAAAATTCTAATGGGGTGTTTGGTTGCATTTTATTTTTTATATAGTTTCATGATAAAAAATGATATCACACATTGAAACTTGACAAATTTTAAAATTAAAAACTATAAAAATATAATGTTTGGCAAAAACATTATCATTTTTAGAAATAATGGTGAGGTGTTTGGTGCATAAATGAAAAGTCACTTATGTAGCACATGGGTTAGGCTTGTTGACCATGTGCATTGGTTGTATCCTTTTGAAAAAAAATAATACTCACTACCTCTTTTTTTCTCCATCACGTGGAGGAGGGTGAAAAAATTTTTAAGATAAAAATTGTAACACATGCTAAACACTTTTAAAATAAATTTTTTCTACAATTTTTAAAAATTAAAATAAAAATACTCATTATCATGCAACCAAACACCCCATAAGCTAATTCGACCCATAAGCAGTGTCAAGTTTAAATGTTGTATACGGTGGAATCAGTAAAAATACCCAGTGAGATCACTCTTTTATACCTTTTTTTTTAAAAAAAAAATTGAGCTGATTCTGGACCGGCCGGCCGTACTAAGGGACCGGGAGGACCGACGCACCGACGGCACGTTTTCTTGTCTTTTTCCCCACGCCCTTTAACTTTCGAGGTCAAGCTTATTTTACCCCCCCCCTCCCCGGTCTGTTGCTTAGGGGTGCAAACGAACTAATACGCTCGACGAATAGTTCGATACTCGGCTCATTAAAAGTTCGACTCCGATCGTTTATTAAGTCAAATAAACGAGTTTGAACAGAGAAAAAAGTTCAACTTATAAACGAGCCGAGTCTGAACAGAGACTTACTCGGCTCGATAAGTTCGCGAGCAGCTCGTTTAAGTGTTCAATAAAATTCTCGATTAAGTATTCGATTAATTACTCGATTAATTAATTATTTAAATAATTAAATTAAAATATAATATATTTGTTATATATTTATACTTTTGATATTATGTAAAATTATATTTTTTATGTTTAAATAGTAGTTTAATTTTTTTAATATTTGAATTCTAATTTTAAGTAAACGAGCTCAATCTCGAGCTCAAAAACGAGTTCAAATATGAGTTCGAATCGAGTTCGAGCTAAGTTGGCTCGTTTACGTAAACGAGCGGCTCGACGAGTCGAGCTCGAACTCGTCGAGCTTAAATCGAGCCGAGTTCGAATAAGACTTTTGAAAACTCGTCAAGTATCGAGCCGAGTTCGAACGACTAAATAATCGAATGAGCTGAGCTCAAACAGCGTCCTGCTCGACTCGGCTCGGATGCACCCCTACTGCTGCTATAAACCAGCTTCCAAACACTTTTACTCCTATTTTTGAGACGTAAAAGCACCGAGCTTCTGTTTACGAAAAAAGTGCATATGATATATAATGCAGATGTCCCCGTGACTACGCGAACAAGGAAGGAGCCACGTGGACGGTAAAAGGACGGAAAGGGGTACCGCCGACCATGGAAAAGATAGCCGCCGGTCACCCCTTCACAGCTCCGAAGAGAGTTCTCGGAGGTTACGTTTGGTGCGGGGGTAACGACAGATAAATCGATTTACCCTCGACTCTCCGTTGGTTTTACAGATAAAATAAGATTTAACCTAAATTAACTCAATCTAATTTATTCAAAAAACTGAAGTTAAAGCGAAAGATAAGTCATTCCATCTGGTGCACGAGATATTTTATCGTTAGATAGGTCATCTAATACATATAATATTTTGTAATATAATTTATATATTACCTGTAAGATACAATCTTATATTAACAATCAAATAATTCATAAATATAAATTTTAATTTTAAAATTGATAATCATGTATCATACCAAAATTCTCTTCTAAGATATGTTAATAACTCAGATCAAACAAACATAATAGAGATAAAATAATCGCGATGAGTAATTTATATTTATCGCTATCAGTTTTATCTTAGTACCAAACGGAGTCTAAGATGCAAGTAGGAAGAAAAGAAACCACGGCCCATTGCCATCGTGCGACATTTTTTTTCTTGTTACAATCATTTACGTATGATATTAACAATAAATAAATAAAAGATATGTCTCGACTCTCTCTCTCTCTCTCTCATTGGCACCGACCTAATCTCCTTGGAAAAATGACCTCAACCTTTCATTGGACACAGCGACGGTGTTCTGCTGACCTCTGCACGTAGTGAGTTTCTTATGCAGTTGAAGTAGATAGATCGATTAATCAAAGCACGAGATGCTTCTTCAGAGGATTCCTCGAACAGGAAGATCAAACCGCAACCGTTTTCTTCTTCTTCTTTTGAATCAAAAGCACTATCTTTTTTCCTCCTCGTCGAGCAAAAACCCAGCAGAGCAGAGCCCAATTCTGGGCCGGTTCGGCCTCTTCAATCTTGGCGTGCAGATTTTATTTAGTTTGCAAGTCTCTTTTTTTTTTTACTCACAGAAGAGAAGTTAAAACTGAACCAAATCTAGTTTTTCAATCGGGTTTGAGTCTATGAATTGATTAAACACCTAAAATAATTAGTTATTTAACACACACGTGGAGTTATAAATGATTGAGATAAAGATTACTTCAACATAAAAGCTATGCAAATAATACTATTGATAATAATAATAATAATAATATAATCTGGACTGTATCCACACTTTTTATATGTGATCTTTGGATCTCGTCGCAATTATCAAACTCCATAGAAAAAGTTTCTATCTTTACTATTCTACGCTTAGTCGATTGATGGCTACACGTTTGTGTTTGTTAGTCAAGATAATCTCCAACAGAACTATGGCTAACCTGGTTGTTATCGTAATTTGTCTGTTTCTCTTATTTGGATCTATGTAAATATGGTATTCTTATACTAGTTTGTGTTATGAATATATTGTATCCGTTTGTTCAAAAAAGATAATAATAATAATAATAATATAGTAGTAAGCTTATTGTATTTTAAGTTAACAGGTTTATTCAATGGGATTTGATTTGACAGCTCCTCAAATTGGATAGATTAAACTAATAACTTGAATCAAATCAAACCGAGATAGATTTAGTCCGGTTTGACAATTTAAACCATTTAAATTATACAAGATCAGGTCACAAGGGCCTCAAGCCTGGCCACCCGTTGGCTCCCCCTGTTTCAACTCCCAGCAGAGAACACATCCGGTCATAAAGAAAAGTGTATGCATCTCTTTCGTTGGAGCTCAGATTTGGGAATAATCAAAGAATATTAAGGTCTAAGGTGCTTGCATTTATTTAATTTTTAATTCGGCTGATCACTCCATCCGCTATTTCCAAATGCAATTCCACTGCCACTATCAAAACTGTAGCATCTCAAAGTAAAAGGACCTTCCCTCTCTGGGGCATAGATATTTATATAAAAGCTATTATTGACGTATGCAAAAGAATAAATCATCTTCTGGTGTGGTGTGGCATGGCAGGTTTCAAAACCACAATTTCATGAGCAACTGCAAAAACTTTATGACTCAGTTTCAGAAGCGAATTCATCTCTTCCCGTTCAAATACCTGCTCGAGCAGACCCGAATAGAAAAGGAAAAATCCGAATACTATACTGTGTAGATTGCACGTCTTTCTAGAAAGGTTAGTGCTCGAGAAGTTGATGCCTTACTATCCATGTAGTAGGTAGCAGACGGAATGACCTTCATCCGATGTTATCCTCCCTCCATGAACGACTCAGGATGGTTGTGCATCTTGATCCACTACATGATGTCACGTCGAGGAAGCAGTCACAACAAGAAGATAAAAATGTCAAAACAAAGCACAAAGAGAAATATAACAAATCAATGACATGGCCAGTCATAAAAAAAGAGATAATTTTAGGGTTCAGCTCCAATTTTCTGCTGTGTCCAACAGGTACAACCGGCCCAGCTGGACTTGGACCCAGTCTAACCGGGTAGCACCTGGACCAAAGCCCGGTCCAGCCGGGTTCAGACCCAGTTCAGCCGGTGCACTAGCGTTTTCATGCCGATTTTCGATTGATTCGGGCTGGTTTGCTTAATTTTAGGCCAAATGAGCCGGTTCAAGTTTGGTTCCCAAGCAATTCATTCCTGTTTTAACGCTTTGTCCCACATCACTATCATTGTGCACGAACTAAAGCTGGAAAGCCACAAAGCCTAACTGGGTTTAGTTGGTGATTGGAGGCGGTTGAGCAAGCATTTCTTAAATGGGTACAGAGTTCAATTCTATAATGTATTATCAACCCCACTTGAGATGGGCATTCCATGTAAAATGCAAAAACATGTGAATGTCAAAATTCACCCATAGAAGGTGAAGAACAGTGCTAGCTTTAGCAGAGCTTGCGGAACAACAAGAAATAAATTCATGAATTCAGACAAAGTACAGGCTAAATTCTCACTGTTGAAAGAACACAAAGTATGGGTTGTTAAAAATAACCTTGGAGGGACTTGTCAAAATCTTCCAACTGCGCAAGAAAACCACCATTCGGAGCTACATGAGGTCGTTTGCTCCTGACCAAAGCTAAAGCCTGGGAGAGACTCATATGATGGTTCTTCATCAAATAGGCGACAACAATTGAGACACTGCAATTTTAAAGCAAAACCCATCATCTGGTCATGAAAATTGTAACGGGATCTATTTTTCTCATTAATATAAAAAGTTCTCTTTTGAAACAAACATGGTTGAATAGACTATCTTCGTGATACCATCAGCTATCCAAAATCTTGTGTGAATTGAATAACAAACTTTGAAAGGGTAAAAACGAACTTTTGAAATGATGTCAACTGTGAGAAAACACATATATAAGGGTTTAGTGATAATAGAACTAAAACAATATATATTATAAATTTGATGAAAATCTATATATTTATAATGCATATACATTTCATTTCGTTGAAATTATAATGCATATAATTTGTTTTAGTTTCACTTATCTTAAAACCTTTAGATTCTAAAGTGTTTCTCCAAAGTTCTAACTTGGTATTAGCTCCTCCTTATGTCACATTTATCAATGTAATATTATAAAAAATATTATACTGATTTTAAAAGAAGATGCCACTTATATGCATAAACAGATTGAACAAACCAAATTAATAACCAGATTGAATTAGTTAAATGGACCCGACATGACCCGTTTGAACAGGAATAAAATAATCACGAACCGGAATCAGGCAGCACTGTGTGGCTTGGCTGTGTTGGGATGGTGCTGCACTGACAACAAACCATGCTGACTGCCAGACCAGCAGAAATCTGGACCCAATGGGTAGCCTGTTGCACACTGGCATCGATCTGACGCACTAGGTTAAGCAGATGAACTGCAGGATGAAGTTGGGGCTCATGACGCTTCAGGGTAAGTTTGATGAATGCATGATGAAGCACTGTTCTTCTGTGAGAGGAACATTATAGCTTCGTCACTGGGAGAGACTGAAACAGAGTAGTGTCACTGCTATGTGCAGCCAGGTGCAAGTAGACCTTCAAACCATTGAGTCCGGCAATGGAGAAAGGCGAAGACTCCTGGGAAAGAGGTATGCAGTTTGATGACCGGACTAGGGGGATCCCTAGGGTAGCCATCAAATGCTGGTGCCAGTCAGCTAGAACAGGGAAAGACTACCTGGCATCCCTGCAACTCGGGTGGGAGATCTGGCAATCCATGCATAGTACAAACAGGTTCTACACGTTGGGAGGGGCTCTCTTACAAACCCCAAAACCATGGCCTTGACGTTGAAGAGCACAAGGAATATAAACAAGTGAACCGTCTTAGAACCATCTAGGTGGGACTATGCTCACTTTTTCTACACCCCCTCCCTGCCAAGATGGGCAATGAGAATAAGAGCAAAGATAATTAAAGATTATAACAAGGTCACTGCTTTGCTTTGATACCATCATACAAACTTCAAAACCATGGCCTTGAGGACACAAGAAATATAAGAAAGTGAATCTTCTTATAACCATCGATGTGGGATTATGCCAACTTTTCCAACAGGCTTTGATGGTTAATATTCCATTGACAGATGTTGCTGCTTTGTATGGTGACAATGCATCAGGAAACAAGGTCCCCGAAGCCGCAAATGAAGAGCACCAACAGGAAACTCTTTGGGCCATTGATCGTGAGATCAAATTTGGGACTTAAATCAGTGGGTGCTGATTTTGATCTAAATCAAGATTGGAAATTTTCTCAGCCCACTAGCAGAAAAATCAATCCGGAATCGAACTAAATCAATTCTTCAAACACCCCAAGAGACGTAAAAAAAACTTCTATATACATCTTTCCCCGAAGCCGCAAATGAAGAGCACCAACAGGAAACTCTTTGGGCCATTGATCGTGAGATCAAAATTGGGACTTAAATCAGTGGGTGCTGATTTTGATCTAAATCAAGATTGGAAATTTTCTCAGCCCACTAGCAGAAAAATCAATCCGGAATCGAACTAAATCAATTCTTCAAACACCCCAAGAGACGAAAAAAAAAACTTCTATATACATCTTTCCCACGAGATTCCGACCCTAACTGGTTCTTTTGTGGTCAAAATAGGGCCGGAAATCAAACATTTTTTGAGCTGGCAGTGGCATGTTGCCACTGCAGTGTCTTTGCATGAACACGGTCCTATCACGTATGTCAAGTATGATAGGACCAAGATCCGGTGACTTACCGGTATGTATATCGGGTCTGTCAGGCCTGATATCCCCAGATCCAGGACCGTCTTCTGATTTGCAGCACCACAGAGTTGCCGCCGTCGCCACCTCAGCAGCCGATTCCTGTGAGGAATTGCAGGAATCGGTCCAAAATTGGCCAATTTGAGTTGAATAGGTCCCAATTTAGGCTGATTTTGGTTAATTCCATTGAGAGATTGGTTGCAATCGGAATTCCAAGCCAAAATCAAAGTGATGGGTGCATGCCAATCCGATTTGAGAATCGGTCGATTCTGATCCGGATCTGCCAATTCTACAATCAATGCTTTAGACGTTCACAGTGGACAATAGTGCAAGACTCTTCTCTTTGGGTTTGATGGAGGGGACACATTTCATTAGTGCAAAGAGCTTCAGCGAATGGACATCAAAACAGGGGACCATAGATAACAAACAATCACGATTAGGAATGAAGGCAATTAGTTGTCATGGGGGTGCTCACAACCCTAAGGCATCTACTAGACCAATGGCGAGTTGTCGGAAGGTTGGATCCCACATTGAATCATTGATAGGTTGGCCTCGTATAGCGCACATGAACTTCAAAAGTGTGAGAATGGCTGGCAATGGCAACAATGGACTCGGAATCCAGAGCTTGTCAGGGTTGGCGAGATGTTGGGACAGTGCTGAAGATGGCGGGAAGATCATATCGGTAAAGATGAAAAGTCAGGAATGCTAACCTGCATAACAGTCTGACAGATGTTGACTTGTATCTACGCCATGTCGCAAGGGAATCAGATTGTTGACGAGAAATCTGAGAGGGTAGAATTGAGAAGTGGAGGAGAAGAGAGAGAGGAAACCAAGGTGGAGAGAGAATCGGGAACCAGAGAGAAGAACCAAAAGCTGGTGAGGCTTTCCAATGGTGAGGAAGACCAATGCAGTTCAGAGTGGAAGAGAGAATTGATGAAAGGTGAAATTTATCGGAGAAGAAGAGGATGGGCTGTTAGGAGCACGCCAAGGAGTTGCAGACGCACTAGAGTTGCACATATTGAATGCAAGAAGAAGACGATAGTCGAGCATGGAGAGAGAGAAAATGTAGAAGGCAGGAAATCACTTTTCATTTCATTTCATCATATAATATGCAGAAACAGTGCAAGGCTTTTATAGTAGCCCAGATTTTTACATGTAAGACCCTCTTAAAGATCTTATTACATATTGACTTATGATGGCATTTCATTTCTAATCTCTCGTGGAACACAAAATCAAAGTTATCCACCTCCCAAAAAATATAAATTAAGAGGTTTATCAAGAAGTTACTATTGTAATTAAACATTTTACCTTACAATTTCAACGTCTAACCTTTGACCTATTCATAGACTAGACATCAATTAAGCCAAAACAAATGGGTTGAGCGTATTAAATGAAAGTGCAAAAAATAAATTATAAATTCTACACGTTATTTAGAATACAAGTATGTCATCTTCTCTAAATTCGAATGACAACATCTCCAAATTTTCTTATGTCAGGTCCAACCTCGAGCTCATCGTTCTCTCCAAGTTGTGAGAAGCTGGTCCTCAAGTTTTATAGTGCTGTATGATCCATACAGCCACTATTGGTACACAAGCTTTGGCACCATCCGGATGATGATAAGACACAACTAGCAAATCCCAAAATGACCACAAAAAGTGACCTAGACAGTGTCATAACCACTGCCAAGTGCCAAGTCTAAATTCTGCGTGTGAATTCATATGCGGGTCTTTAGAAGCTGGTGTCTAGGATGCAGAACCATCATCAAGTGATGACTCAGTCATCAGCAGCTCGATCAACTCAGCCTTGATGGTTATGTGAACTTCATCTTCCATACTACACTGTTGATAATACTCAATAAACTTTAGATTAACCTCATAGATAACACCAATAAGTGTGTCAACCTATCCTATGGATAAGTATTACCGATGTATATCAGCTCTCGTGAGGAACTGTACCAATTTGGCCACAACGTAAGCTCTCAAGCAAATATATCCAGATCAACATACCAATCAACTAACCAATTGTACCCAAGGATGACATAATAATCCTATGGGATAACCAATTATTTGATTGACGATTCAGATCATTAGGTCGGCAACTGCTAATTTTGACTTCTGCCACCAATCACCATTGCTACAGAGTCCACTTCATCACTGCTGCTACTTCCACCACTGCCACTGATGTTTTCGTTGCTGCACTGATACAACTTTTGTTGACAAGACAGACCAGTGGCCAGCGGAAAAATAAGAAAGAGCTAATCCTATTTCATTCAGTTTTTGGGGACTTCAACTCATCTTAGATTGTTTACATGCACAGGTAGGATTATCAAAGATGAAGCATTCAACAAGAAGAAACAAAAGATGGTGTATTTTCAGGCAAGAACAAAAAGAGATTAGGGGCAACTATAGACTTCCAAATAAAATAGAAGCATGCCACTTTCCACCGGTAACTCCAAGAAGCATATATCTAGGCAATATGCATGTTAAGATCAACTATATCTTCTAAATAAGAAATCAGAGGTTGACTTTTACAGTCAAATTCCTAAAAAAACTACCAATTAACCAATAACATCATTTGCAAGCAACCAAAAAAAATACCTTCTAGACCTCCCTGCAAAACAGTGAACCAGCACACCACCACCAGAACTTCTAGCCTCATCGATAAATTCAATACATTCATCAAAATACTGCCTTATGTTCACACCTGGACTGTCAAGCACTGGATATAACAAGGCAGAAAAGATTGAATTGATCTCCAAACGCAAATAGCTTAAAACCACAAGCTAACAATGCCAGTACAAAAGAAATCTGCTGAATTATAAGAAATATATGATATAAGGTATCATATAGAAATGAGATGATGCTAAAGTCAAACTGGAAGAAAAATAAAGGCAATGCAATCTAAAGTCTAAACTATGGTACACTGGATGAGTTTTGCTGCATCACGAGTATAAATTCACGTCAGACGTAAAAAAAAACTATAATAAATATAGAGTTAGAGAATATTTTGCTAATGCCAGTATTTTCGGCTATCAGCCTCACCTTCAATCTTCTTATATATGAAGTCATTTGGGAATACAGGGTCCAGAGACTTGGCCATGATCAGGATATGAGTAACACCTGAAGATTTCAATGCATCTTTGTTGTTTGCTACTCCAATAGAACCCAAGAAAAGGCCCTGAAATAATAGAAACAGATGGATGAGTAGATCCTAAAAAGTACAAGGACATTTTTAATTGTTAAAACTCAACTGAGTGTTTGGCACTTTCCTTTATGAGTTATGCAAACACAAAATCAATCGTACACCACATTCGGTTGTAAGCCCAACCAAACATGGCCATTATGTACAGTTCCTGAACCCCATTGCCGAGACTTGATAAGTTCCATGTCCTAGCTTTCGTCATTTATTTGTCCCTAAGTTTGTTAGCTCATATTCAATAAGTTGCCTACAAGATGCCGTGGTTTTCTCCACTAGTCATATCAATTCCAGGCCTTATCAAAAGTAACTTAGAACATTTAAGGATGTACAGCTCAAGTCAAGTTAGTTCGGGTAAAAAAAAAATGATCACAGTGATAATGGCACTAACATCAACTTGAGGCATGAGAAACAATAAAAATAAAATATAAGGTTTTATCAAGACAAAATCAGCTCATTGTTAGAAAATGTCATCATACCTCCTCAATTTTGCACGGAATATTATCATTCCCAGCATATCTTGCTGCACAACATGCTCGAATGTAAGCAGATATTTTGTTTCCATCTATTTCATTGTCAAGTGCAGACATAGTGAACTGGAGGGAGGTAATCTTGCTCTGGACGGAACTACAACATAATAATTATACTGCAGTCAGAAATCATTGCTTTAGAATCAACGAGAAGCACAAAAACCCTAAAAAAAGCAATGAGAAGAATACAAAAATAAGAGCCATGAAATATGATACTGTCTGCTTCCTTAGTTTCTAAGAATAAAAAAAAAGTTGCCCATCAATTAATGTTTTGACGACAAGGTACCCCTTCCTCGGTAAGGTTGATGGAGCTAAGATGAATGAGCTTTAAGAGTCGCAAGAAACATGTCCCTCGCAATTTTCTTCCGGGTCCTCCATCATAATTGGCAGTAACATGACATGTTTAAATATTGAAAAAGGCACATTCAATCCATCAATGATAAAGTCAACATGAAAATCTTGTCAAGTGATCTTTCAAAAACATGCGAAGAATAAACATAAAGCACTTCAGCATAAATCATTGTTACCTAAATGGTCAAGTATGATCTAAAGGTCTCCTAATGTCGACAAGAAGATGGAGATAACGCATCGAGCAGTAAGGAAAGAAGACTGATGGAGAAAACATTAGAACATAAACGGAGAACCAAGAAGATAGGAATGATACAAGGAACGGATATCCAAGCAACCCCATTAAAGACAACAAAATAACATACCCACAACTTCAACCGAATTCAAATTGGTCAGCACCTGTGTTGCTGTTGCCCCTTTGAAGTTTCTCGATAATCTCAGCTTAGATAATATTTGCGCCCACTGCAACAGAAGTCAATGAAAAAACCCCACTTGTAAACAAGATGGGAGCTTCCGCTAGATCGGCCGAGTGTCGAAAGCTTGCTTCGGCTTTGTCCATAGATGGGGCTAACTGCGAAGGACTTCAGGAACTGCAGGGCAGCCCTTGGTGGTGCTTCCGCGGCTCTGAAGTGCAAGAGGGTACCCGGAAGACTGTTGCTGGAGTCTCCGCGGAAGTCCAGATGGCTTCAAGGCGTCGGTTTGCATGGCGAGATCAGCGCTGAGCGAAGGCGGAGGATGCAAGACCAGAGATAAGGACGTCGCACGATCGAAGAACTTCAACTCTCTCGTGGCTGCTGTTTCGCGGGTGGCTGATTCGCGCGGGGATGGGCCCACGATACCCGGGCAGAAAAGGGGGCACACCAGCGCGACGCGTCGGAAACCTCGTCGCACCTTGTGATGGGAGAAGTCGCGCCGGCCAATTCGGCGCGCAGATGGCGGCAGCTGCGGGCGCGTTGACCGGGTTGCCCGGCAAAGGCGCGGGCGAAGCAGCGCGGAGGGGGAGACGGGAAGCGGAGCGACCGGTGCACGGCTTGTGGCAACGTGATCGACGGCGAGAAGAAAAGAGGGGGAGAAGATGAGGGCGCGTTCCACGGGCAAGGGGCGATGGAGGATAGAAGAAGGGGGTGGGAACGGCTCTGGATCGCGCAGCGGGGCGTGCTTCCGGGTGTGTAGAGGCGCGGGTTCCGGGGGTCGCCGGAACAGAGGAGGGAGGGAGGGAGGAAGAACGGCCGGGCGATGAGAGGACGGAGAAAATGGAACGGTCGGTAATGGACGGCTTCTTCGGCCGGTGTTTGTAAAAAATATATTTTTTATATTGATAAAAATATATTTTATAATGTAGTATAAATATTTATACTTAAGTTTTTGACATTTATGCATATTTATAGTAGTTTTAATTTTTGATAATATTTATTTTATTTTTATTACGGTTTTTTATAAAATTTCTACAATGGTCTTAACGTAACTATATATAATTTAATTTTACTAAATTTTCTCTTTGCATATGTCAACATTTATTTGTCAAAGTTAAAAAATCTACCTATCTCTATCTATTTGTCCGTCGATCGGGGGTGAGCATTAAACTGTTCAAACTGACAAATTAAATTAAATTAATCTGTTTGGGTAAGTTGGGTTCAATTCGAATCATTTTTTATTTAGTTCAATTTGAGAGCCTCCTAAACGGATATAATTTAAACAAAATTGTTTAAACTGATTTAATTAAAATTGTACATAAAAACTATTATAATATAAAAAATAAAAAAATATAAATACTAATAAAATACACTTTATTTTGATTAGTTTAACTTAGGAACTATTATATGTATAGATAAAATAATTGAAATATTTTTATATATCTTCAGTTCAAATCGAATCAAATTAAATTGAAATCTGCTTACTTTGATTTAATTTGAGAGGTTGAATCGGTTTAGTTTGATTTGAAAAAAAAATGATACAAATTAGACTAAATCTGATCATCTCACTGCTACACATCCATCCGCATGTCTACGTAAGATCTTCTCAAGTTAGAGAGCGATGTCCAAAAAAGTAATTGGGTGTTTGGTTGCATGATAATGGAGTTTTTTATTTTAATTTTTAAAATTTGTAAGAAAAATATGTTAAAAGAGGTGTTTGGCAACTTTGATAATTATATGGTTTGAAAGTGATTTTCTTCTTAAACAAAAAAGAGGGTCTCACTTCTTTCTTTTTTCTTGTGGTCCCCCAATTTGTGTTGATCATGAATGATAGTAACTCTTTTTTGTTATCACATCCCTCCGAACATGATAAATTTATGTCATGAGTTGGTTCACTCTTTATTTTAATATTTTATGGTGAAAATGTACAAAAAATTATCATGCAACCAAACACCCTTTAAATTTGTAAGTTTGTTTTCCCTGTGAGGGTAAGTCGGTTTTTGCTGACAAAAGTTGTATGTGGAACTTTTCAAAATCAACGTCAATTAATATTTACATTTTGTAAGAAAATATATAGTCACATAAACAAGAAACTTTGAGAAGTCTTGCGATGTTGTAAAATAAGTAGTTCTGTCCGGAATATAGCAAACTTGTCCTTTGTGAAGTAAATATCATTGTTTCATGTGGATATGTGTATATATATGTGTAAAGATAAATGGAGACATGGGAGGAAGAAAAAGTTAAGTGATAAAGGTATTCTCACCAACGAAAATAAAAAGTTTTGTCTGGTAACATGTTGGAGTTGCAAGATAAATTTCATAGGGTATAGTTAAAAACACAAGTTTTTATCATATTAGATAAGATATCTTTCATTTTTTAATATTTTCAGTTGTATTAAGTTATGACGAAATCAAAATAATCATAGTCGGTAATTGAAAAAGGATGGGGGGGGGGGGACTGAACTCCCGAACTCCTTCCTCGCTCAATCCCCGCCATCGCTGGCCTTCCCGTTCAATTTGCTATCCCGGTGGCGCTGCCGGCGGTTGCTCCTCCTCCAACCTTCTTCGTTCCCTCTCATACGTGTTGGCGGCCGTTCCTTTTATGGCCGTGCCGGCGACGAGGGTGCCGCACGCTGTAGATCGTTTTCCCGTCTCGGAGCATCGAGGCAGCAGCAGTGGCCTTTTCTTACCGTCGTCCCTTGTTCGCCCCCATGCGACAAGGACGAGGTAACGACTCTCCTTTCTAGATTTCGACCATCTATTCAGTCGATTGGATATGTAGGGCCATAATCGCGTTGGCCGGTGTTGTATGTGTCGGTATTGTTGCGTTTCGTTACTCCGAAGACATGTTTCTCGCTGTTTAGGAGAATCGAAGTACGACAGGTTCCAGTAATTGGGGGCTTAGAGCCGGACGGCAAAGTGGCAAAACTGACAGCCAAGCACAGGCGAAGGATCAGACTACCTGATTATGCCGAGAACGGTGACGAGTCATTGAGAATCGGAGAATTTCTGAGGCACCCATCTGGGGTGAAATCCATGCTGAACACTAAGACATTGCAGAGTTTCGACCTACTAGAACCAAACAAATACAGGTATCGTGCCCCTTTTCCTCGGGTTATTTGATTACGTTGGATGGGGTGCTATTTGGCGGTACAAAATGTTGTAATTTTTTGTTTATAATTATGGATCTTGAAACCCTTAGGTCTGCACGTTTCGGCTCATGATAGTTTTTGTTTGCAAATCATAAGCCAGATAAAATGGTGACTCCTGAGATAACCATATTATGAGACCAGGTGTTTACGCCCAGTGATGTCATTCGAACTACCATAGCATACTATTTACGGATGTCATTAAGACCTTTTCTTTCCCTTTAGACATTTGTCCTAAGGTAGGCAGGGGGAATCAGGGTTCGCCAAACAATATGGTGAAAATTTAGCATCAATCCAGTTGAACACTTGGGATCCAAGTCATAATTAATTTTGCCGAATTCATATCTGATAGGTTCTCATTCAAACGCAGGTGTGCTTTACCATCAATACAGTTTTTGAAGTTTGAGGTGGTCCCTGTGATTGACTTGCTGGTGATTTCAACTAATGAGGATTGCACAGTTGAACTACTTTCATGCAAGGTAAACAAAATCAACATACGTGAGTCCTGTGAAGGTTATGGATGTCACCAGGAGAAAACTAACACTACAGATAAACCTGGTCAATAATATCATATATTTTTTACAGAACAGTCGATATCATTTTTTTTTGCTCCTAAAAGGCACACGTAGAATCATGTCCACTCTAATGGAACATTTTTTATCATTATATAGTCAAATAAAATACATTTCTGGCATGGTTGCTTTCTTATTTTGTCCATCAATTTATAGAAATTGTAGTCTTACATGAAGTCTTTTTATACGTGAGCTTCCCATTTTGCACCTAATTTAGTTTTGTGTTTCTGGTGACTTTAATAATTTCACTTCTTTTCTGCAGTTTGAGGGTTCTGAAACTCTAAAGGAGCAAAATGACCGGTTTTCAGGTTTATTGCTTGCTATCTTCGACATATTTTACCTTCATAAGTGCTAAGTGCTAACTGAGCAACCAATTCATGATCTTACTTCCCAGATTATTTCGTAGTGCAAGTTCCAGTATCATTTGACTGACTATTTCCTCACACAAACCTCTACCTAGATCAATACCTTATCAATTCGTCAGGCATCTTTCTTTCTGGATTTTCTTTTTCAGTAAATTAAATTCTCATGGAAGCTTGTTACGAATCAGTAGTTGTGCATTGGTCCACGTTCTCTCGGTCTCTGTCATTGCTTGAGTAAGATAATCAAGGACTATTTTCATGCCTTCTTCATAATAATTCCATTAATTACCTAGCGTATCTTGAGGTTCTGATTTTATGTTTTTGGTTTTACATGATGTATTTGACTTGTTGATATGCAATAATGCTGGTTACCACATTTAAGTTGGAAGATGATAATAGAAAGGCTAACTTTAGATAGCTAACCTCGAATTTTGTGTAGCATGACCATGTCATTTAAGGAATCAGTTTTTGTAGTCAAGGTAGTCCACTATCTCAGTTTACCTTGAACTTTCTCATAAAACAAGGTCTCATCGTGCCATGTCATTCGCAATTATTTATTGCTCATTGTATTTTTTTGGATGTTCTTATGCCTTGGTCTAATTGTACTGGGGTTGGTATGGTTGAAAATCAAGTCTTTCCACTGTGCAGTAAAAATTGGTTTCACTGGTCTGGGTAAAAGTAGAAACCAAATGTTGATGTGACTCTTCCTCATATCAACATAATTAAAATCACACAATATTAATGCAGAGAAGTCATTAGCTCCAAGTTGGTTGATCTTCCAACTGTAATACAGGGTTTATTTGCAAAAAAATAAAAGGTTTATAATTATCTATAATGTGTTTGGCAAGAAATTCTATCTCACGTCTTGGCATCAGCTTAGGATGGTAGGAGCTATGCTATCAGATGCCTCGGGCACCTAGGTGCTGAGGCGAGACAAGGTGAGGTGCCTCGGCAATCCTTGTCTTGCCCTCCTCACTCAGATCCGAACCCAATAAGGGCCAGATTTGGTAACTTAAAATTCTCTTCCCCTCTCTTCGAAACCAATGCTCAGTCTTCCACCCCGAGACCTTGACATCTGATGCCCTGCATACTCTAGAAGTGAGTTTTTTATGTTATTTTTAAAAAGTTTTATTGGTATATATTAATATATATTTTTAATATGTTAAAAATATACCTTATCTCAAGTGCCCAAGGTGAGGCGACCCTCCCCTCGCATCAAGCACCTCGAATAACATAGGGTGAGAGAGAAGAAATCATAGACAAAGATAAGAAAAATTTTGAAAGGCCAAGTTTGGGTGATGATAGTTCTAATGCATGATTAAATGGGAAATTTTATGATTGGACGTAAAACCTCGATTGATCTAGACAACCTTCAATAATTTTTATCATTTAAAATCGAACAACGTGGTGGTTTCCGTACGGAATTGTTCTAAAGCAGTAGAAACGATCAATTCCTTGAATTCGTTGTCATTGTCTCAATCGAAACTGAATAGCATAACCGAAACTGAATTTGAACCAAATTAAAAATACATTTTTGAGATTCAACCAATCTATCAAGATCGAAGAAGAATAGGCGTTCTCATGCTATTCAAGTTGTTAAGTGCACGGCCTCTAGCAGAATCCACACTAACTTCCTCCGTAAACAAGTTTTCTTGCACATTCATTCTTCCAACTTATCCTAAATGCTATTCCACCAGCCGCCAATAACCTTCAGGGTGAGAGAGTTTGTTGGAGAAGGTTAAGAATGAATTTGGAACCCTTGACTTGATGGGCTTTGACCAAATTCATTTATAGAATTTTGATTTTTTCATAAAAATCTATTAATTTATTTAAATTACACTGATGCCCCACACTTACATATTATATGACTCATTAGGCTCAATAGTTTATTTAGTTGAAATATGATTAAAATAACAACTTATTTTAAATTAAATTTATGATTTGATAACATATTTAATTATTTTTCGTTCATAAAAAGTACAAGCCACATCTCATGATCCTAAATGATTTTGACAATGATCTCATCTCTATGGATCTTTCTCATCATCAATCACAACACGAATATAAACATTCGTCCATCAAATATTTTGGTCAAATAGAGATATGGCATTGATTGTAAACCCTTAAGTATACTGACACTTTGGGATTGTATACATGAACTCAACTCAATTAGAAAATTTCATTTCTAATTATTATCTTTCCTATGGCTAGAGATTTAGAGTACTATCTCATATGCAATATCTTTCACTTACTGAGAGTAAACGATTTCTTGTAGTTTATTTAATTGCCTCAACTAGATTTTTCTTGTATCCGATCTATTAAATATATTAGACCATCGAATTGGGTGATTCATGAGTCAATAGTCAAAGTACAAGATATGTCCTATAAGACATTTTTGACAACTCAAGTCAAATGTCCAATCGTGCAATCGTAATCATAGGAAAATCTTAATAGACAGTTAGATAAAATATTATTCAGTCTTTAAATTTGTCAGTTTTGTGAATTCATTCTATTAATAGAGATCTGTATAAATATTTCATTGTCTCCACACTAATAATTAATGAGATCAATCATCCTCATTTTATCAAATGATATCGCGTACATTAGCCTATCTAAATCATTGATGTTCCGTCTCAATGATCTTATGACTAAGAATATTTAGATCATAGATGATTAATTTTATTATCGTGACAATCTTCGTTGTATGTGATTAAAGATTTCATTACAATATGTTAAGTGTTGACACCTAAATTTTTGAAAAAAAAATGATGAGGCCATTTTTTTTTTAAAAAAAAGAAGAAAAATGACATGACCGGCATAGCCAGGTTGAGAGAATAGCAATGCTGGAATAACCTGACGTGGAGGTGGAGTTGGCACGATAAGGAACATGTTCGGAAGGGTCGTTAATCAGAAATGGGCATGAAATAAAAAATGGAAAGCTTGTTGCGGCTAAGGAAAGGCCAGGTTGACTGAGAGAAATCCTGCTCAATCCGGAATCTCCAATCGGAATCACCCGGCAGCTTGCCATACAAAACCTTTTCGGAACGTGCACTTGCCATTCAAAATCCTTTCGAAAGTCATTCTGGATATCACGGGTGTTGTTCCGAGTTCATCTTGGAGACGTAACAGGTTCCTTCACAAAAGAACGCTGCGTATGGCAAGGGAGGGACCCGAAAGAGGTTCCGGTTAGATTTGGGCAGTCTGATTTCTGGTCGAACCCAAACTGTGTTCCCGATTTCTTCCCGGAATGGTAGCGCAAGGAGGCTTTCCATATGTGAAAGGATTCCGATATCCTTCCGGGATTAGGGGCCGACAGTTGTGGTAAGGTCCGAGTCCGTCTCGGAGACGGAACAATCTCCCGTGCGGGAGAAGAAACCCCGAAGCTTATAAAAGCCGCGCAGGCCGCGGCAGAAAGGAGGGAGGCCGGACAGAGGTTCAGAGGCAGAGGGAGGGTGATGCGGGACGGGACCGGGGGTCCCATGAACCTCAAATAATCCAGAAATATCACCCAGAAGATAAGATGCCAAACAGAAAATAACTAAGAACCAACAGTCAAACCGATTGAACTGGACCAGAATTCATAGATTTGAACCAGCAGGTTAACGGTTCAAACATGACCAAATATGAGCAGACTTCCAACAGTATATGCTCAGATCATAACCCAACAGTATAGCAGGCAGTTCAAAGACCAGAAGTGCTAAGAACCCAGCAGTTTAAACCGAATAGATTATGCAATTTATCATCAAGACAATGTCAACAGGAGCAGGGAGAATATCTCAATAGCACACAGTCCGCATGAAATGATAAACATATCAGCAGAACAGGATTGAAAGGGACGTTGGCTCAGAAAATTTTCATCATAGCCATAATGGAATCAGTGAAACCAATTTTTCAACACATATAATTAAGGAATCCCCAATAACAATACCGGCAACTAATTAAAGCTACCAAGGTATGTTTTCTTTGGTTTCATCATCATATTCCCATTTATAAATGTAGGCAGAACCAGATGTATCCTGCCATTTCTGTAGGTTCCATTTCTCAAGAGAAATCCGATGTGCAATAAGAATAAAATCCAGTCAAGTAACAAGACAGACTATCATGAACTCAAGATGAACAGAAACAGCTGATCCGGTTGAATGTTCATAGACTGGAGGTGGACCAGTCCTGCAGATTCATCTCCAAGCAAAATATCATATGCGACTGTCAGAAATCAGCTCACTAGAAGCAATCGGCTCAGACTGTAAGAAAACCAAGTCATCACAATGGAACCATAGTTATGCACTCACGGGACATGGCCATTTACGACCTTAAACCATAAGACCTTGCTCCGTGGGGAGGAATCAGTATGGGGGAGGGTCGGATATCACCTGTGCCTTGGGAGGTAAGGCATTCCGCAAACCTTCTTGGAGTGGGAGGGACAGTTCCAACTAGAGGAACCCCCAATGGCATCCACAGTGCTCGGAGGAACAACAATGACCTTACGGAACATGGACCATCTCTGGGAGGACCAAGATTGAGCCCCGATAGCAGCAACAGAGGGGCACGGAGCTTACGGAGCAGTGACCGTCTCCGGGAGGACCAATAATGAGCACCGATAGCAGCAATAGAAGGGCACGGAACCGCGGAAGCTCCAGCAGCACAGTCGGGACGGGAGGAAGGTCCGATCGAGTGGAGAAGGTACCCCACAGAAGTTCGTCGGAACAACCACCGGAAGAAAGGGATCGAGCTGATCCGAGGGAGGAGACCGCCGTAGAAGGATCAATCGCCAATAGGACTGAAGAAGAACCGCTAGAGGAGGACGAGGGGAGGAGATTTATCTTCAGTCGCTTGCCGAGATCACCGCAGGAGGAGGCGGATCGAAGAGGAGAAGCCGTCGCTAGGGTTATGCCATCGCGAAGGGGAGGGAGGAAGCTCTGCGCCGAATAGCCATCGGGGAGAGAGAAGACCCGCGGAGGGTTTAAGTGGAAGAGGGGCAAACTTGTAAAAACGAAAAACCCATTCAATTGTATTCATCATCTCATCATATGTACATAGGGGTGCAAACGATCCGAGCCGAGCCGAGTAGGGCTCTGCTCGAACTCAACTCGATCGTTTATTTCACTGTTCGAACTCGGCTCGATACTCGACGAGCTTCCAAATGTCTTGTTCGAACTCGGCTCGATTTAAGCTCGACGAGTTCGAGCTCGGCTCGTCGAGCCGCTCGTTTATGTAAACAAGCCTAATAGCTCGAACTCGAATCAAAATCAAGCTCGAACTCGAATCAAAATCATATTCGAACTCAATTTCAAGCTCGAGATTAAGCTCGATTATTTGGAACTCGAATTCAAGCTCGAAATCGAATTTAAGCTCAAATTTAAAATATGTTAAAACAATAAGGGTTTAACACACGATAAAATCCTGAAAAAATATTGAATAACAGATGTTAAAATGACTAACAAAACTCTTTATATGAAAATTTGACATTAAAATTGGTTCTGGTCATTCACCTCCCTATTTTCAAGAGGATATTAACTAAAACAAACTAACACAGAATAGTAAATACAGGTATTTGATTAATACCATCTTTCCCATGAAATGAAAAATAAAATGAAACGAAAGTCTCTTCAATCACATGGAGTCTGAACTCCAAATCTGCCACTTGGTAATCTCTGCATATATTGAGCTCGGAAAAGATAAAAAGATTGAAGATCCTGGCTGCAGGGATATAGGTAATTTGCAAAATTTCTGTATTTGTTGCTTTCCATGAGCATCTCAAATAGCGGACACCCTATAATCAGGCGCTTGATAGAAATTGAAAGCAAAACAAAATTGCAAAAACTGAATGGGAGAAAGGCACAAGTAAAGAGGGAGACCGAGCTCATGCCACTTGCTAGCGGAGTCTTGATCAGGGAGCAGGCAGAGGCGGGCCAGCAGGCTGCAGCACTTGAAGAGGGAGACCGAGCTCACGCGTCACGCTAGTCGCCAACGGAGTCCTGATCCGGGAGTAGGCGGAGGAGGTCCAGCAGGCTGCAGTGCTTGAAGAGGAGACCGAGCTCACGCAGTCGCCAGCGGAGTCCAGATCCGGGAGCAGGGCGGAGGCGGGGAGGGTCAGTAGGTTGCAGCGCGGAGTCCCGATCTAGGACTCAAGAGCAGGCAAAGGCGGGGTGGGCGAGCAGGCTGCAGCGTGGAGTCCAAATCCGAGAGCTGCGGAGAGGCTGGAGGTGGCCGTCGGCCTGTCGCGAAGAGGGTGGAGGCAACCGAGAGTTGCGGGTGGGCGGGCTCCTGCGGCCGCGGCTGCGGGATATGCGCGTCGGGTGATGTGGGAGAGAGAGAGAGAGGAGGGAGATAGATGTGGACCCTAAAATGTTAGGGTTTTCAATCGACGAACGGTCCAGATTTCATCTAATTTTATTTTAAACTGTATAAAATCAGTGACGACGAGTCAATGACAGGCGAACAAAGGGTATTGATCGTCTAATATTATTTGAATATAAAATTAATTGTATAAACATATAAAAATATATTTTTATTAAATATACAGTAAATATATATTATAAATAATATTTATTTATAATTTAATTATTAGATCGAGTAGTTAAACGAATAGTTAATCGAGTATTTAATCGAATATTTAATCGAGCTACTCGCGAACTTCTCGAGCCGAGCAGGTCTCTGTTCATACTCGGCTCGTTTATAAGCCGAGCTTTTATTTTTGTTCAAACTTGTTTATTTAACTTAATAAACGATCCGAGTCGAGTATTTAACGAGTCGAGTATCGAACTACTCGCCGAGCGTATTGGTTCGCTTGCACCCCTATATGTACATAGAGGGTTCGGATCCTATTTATAGGATTAAAATCAGAAAAGGGGTTGAAAATGCTAACAAATTGAAAAAGTGCTCAAATGAATCAATGAAAAATCCTAAAAATAGGAAATTATCTAAATGGACCCATTATTGACCTAAAAATCAAAATTACATGAGATTTGAAAATCAATAAGCGGTTCTTGCATCCCAATTTAATTATTAACATGAATCGATTCTTGTGTCCCGATTTGATTCCCATCAGAGAGAGCAAAGAAAAAGGGAGGAGACGGTCAGAGGGAGGTTACCGGAGCCAGCACCCTATTTGTGTCGTCGGGACCTTCTCCACCCACCCGCAGTGCCGTCGAAGCCCAGTGTTCCTCCCCGAAGCATCATCGAGGCCTTCTCTACCTTTCTATGACACCGTCGAGAGGTAGATAGCCCGTCCGGGCTCCGTCTTCCACAGTCGAGCCCAGCTATTATCCTCTTTAGAAGCCGCCGGAATCCCACCGAGAAGTTCCCGTCGCCGGCACCTCCTCTGAAGGCAGCCGCCGTCGGACCTTCTCTGGAAGCCATCGTCGCCACCGCAAGCTCTTCACGCCTCCGCCGCGAGAGCCTCCGTGGTCGGGTGAACAGTGCAAGCCGTGGGTTTATTTTTCTCCCCACTTACGTCCACGGTGGACATGCATGGGGGCCTGCCTGTAAAAAAAGGGGGGGGAGAAGAAAAAAAAAAGGGTCGCGGCTGCATGAGAAGCCGGCGGCCGCACGTGCGCGAGGAGGAGCCGCGCGCAAGGAACAGTTGACCCGCAGGTCAACATGGAGTGGGGCTCACCTGTTGGAAGGTTTTTTTTAAAAAAAGAAAGGGAGCCCGCTGGACCAGCCAGCGGGCGCGAAGGAGGGAGTTGGGCCAGGCCCATTGAGTTGGAGCCGCGGACATAAAAAAAAAAGATAATCTCTCTTTTAAAAGGAACAATCAAGTGAAAATTTAAATGAAAATTCATTAACTAATTTAACAAACCGAGGCGAGCATCTGGCCGGCTAAAAACCCACCACATGGTCTCGGCATAATTTAAAAGAATAAAAATAAATGGGAAAGCAATAGGCCGGCTTTAAGCACGCCTCTTGACCCATAATTCAAAAAACCAAATAAAATAAACAACAAACATAAATTAAATAAAAATCCATTAATTAATTCAACAAACCGAGACGAGCATCTGGCCGGCTAAAAACCCGCCACATGGTCTTGGCTAAACTTAAAAGAATTTATGGGTCGGTTCTAAACCTTCCCCTTAACTTTTTAAGGTGGACATACAAATGTCTATTGAAAAGACTCCAATGTCTTACCATGCCCCAAGAGGGAGTTACTTACCCATTATGCCATGGGAAGGCTGTGCATGATCAACATGCCGATATGCCAAACTGAGCTAATGAGGTTCAGAAATCGTGAGATGAGTCCCCACAAGCTTATCAAAAGCCGGGTGTATTCAATCTTAAAACAGTGGGGGTGCCCATAAGTCTTTCAAAGACCGGGTTCATGCCGTCCATGAAATGACAAGTTCATCAAGAACTCAAGAGACCGGATTGTTGATCATGATTGTAAATCATGTCTCATGTTGAGAGAAAATAAATGAAAATTCATGCTCGGTGCACAGATTTATGTTACAAGGAGAGAACCGCTGCATGAAGTTTTGGAAGGCAAGACAACAAGAAGAAAAATCTGAAAACAAAAATCTGAAACGTATATCTGAAATTTGAATCTGCAAATGTGGCTCAATCCAGAACCGATTAATTCTAACATCTAACCAGATCCAAGTTGAATCTGAAAATTCTGAACCGGTAGGTCTGAAACCTGTAGATCTGCAGAATTACAAAAATCAGAGGTCCAAGACTTGAAAACTGGAATTTAAAACAGAATCTGGAAAATCTGAAATCACATCTGAAATTCAAAAACCTAAAACCTGGGGTCTGAAGACTGAAAATTTTGAAATGTAAAATCTGTAATTCAACTGAAACAAGAAAAAAATCTGAAATTGTAAGAATCTGAAACATACAAAATCTGAAGTTTAAAACTGAAATCTGAATCTGTAATATGCAGAACCGCCATCAAAACCTGTAACAGAAAATCCATTAGACGCATGGGCAGAATCTGGACTATTTTCAACTATACAGATCTTTGAATCAGGTTCAAAATAATCTTTAAGGACAGAATAAGGTGAGGCAGGTCTTAATTTAATCAGTCCAACCGATCAAGCCCAAATCAATCCACATAATCTGAAACCTGTAAGTCAAACTTAAAGCATAATTTTCACATCCGCAGATATCAGATTGTAATAAGTAAAGAATGAATTCTAATTAACTCATTGAACTCAATTTTCAAATCTGTCAAAATATCAAATCCTCTGGATCCAACTCACATAAATCCAATTCAATTTAATCTCAGTCAAATTTAATCCAGATCCAATCATGTAAATTTCAATAAATCTGAAGATAATCTCTATCTTGTCAAGTCAATCAGATCAATTCAAATTCAAAACCAACCCAAATCATTTCACGTAAATCTGAAAGTTGCATAAGAGAGAATCCAGAAACTGTCAAATTCATGAAATACAAATTCTGCAGAATTAACTGAAAACTAATTTAAACCAATGAATCAAAATGAACTAAATTCAACCTAATTAAAATTAAACTCAAATCAAACTCAATTTTAATTAAACTCAATTCAATCCAAATCAATCAAACTCAGTCAAATCAAATTGAATTCATTCCAAACAAACTAAATAAATTAAATTAATGCAGATCAAACCAAATCAATTCAAATTCAAAAACAAATTAAGTGCTTGCATTCCATCAATTTCATGGAGCTGTTTTCTCCTACATGTGAATGTTTATTTTTGTGGATGCATTGTTTTCTATTTCCATGGATTGCTATGACACTTAATCAAGGGTTTTCGAGTAATCTCGATATAATTAACGTCGGATCTTCGCACCATCCGACGGGGAGAGGTTAAAATAAAATTTCAAAGAACCTAACAACCCCAACATATAATTTGACCCTAGTTAGTACTTTTATGGAATACCATCTATTTTCTTAAGAAGTCAATGCTAAAGTCTAATTCAAATTCAAAAGGAAAATAAATTTCCAAAAGAAGAATCTTTAGAATTTTGAGGTTACATCATTAAGCTAATAAGAGTTAGTAACAAAAATATGTCAATTTAATTGAATACAATATTTTATGAAATGTTGAATCATATTAAATATGATTGACTCGTAGGACATACATTATTATCTGTTTCTGCCACTTGAAATAATAAAAAAATAACTTTATTTTGGTTTGCCACAAGTTTTTATCGTCCTTGTTTTGGAATTTAACTGTTAAATTGAAATGGCAAATCAGTCCGTTATTTTTGCTGGAACCAAGTAAGAGAGCTGTTTCAAACTCCTATTCTTGGTTATGATTTTCATTTGCAGCTTCAATGAAGAATCACATAACATGGGAGGATTACAGTGCTGAACCATACATAGATTTCAACGTGGACTTGAATGTCAGCCTCCAGGTGGTTCAGTTTCTCAATCTCAATATTCTCAATGATTAATTGTGGTTGAATATTTTATTTTGTAATTCTAACTTTTAATTGGTTTAGATCCATCACAAAAATAACCAAATTATATGACCTTATAATACTTTCAAATTAATCTGGATATGGCCATTACAGTTTTAGATCACTCATAAAATGTGCTCGAGGACTGGCAAAGGAGTTCCTTGGATAGTGCAGTACTATCTCTATTTTTAGGCTTCTCAGAAAGTACAGCTGGCTTCTCAGAAAGTCCAGCTGATCTACGTAAATGCTTTTGCCTTTACTGAATATTCCACTATTCTAAATTATCTTAGACTTTGTTGCTAAAATATTTTACACGTCTGTAACAACTTGAAGAAGGAAGTGCTTCCTGTTTGCATTTTTCTTGACTCCTGGTACTCCTTTTAATTATTTTTTTATTTATATTGCCAAAATCTTTTAATAGTTTCTTTTATTTTTTTGTTTCATTCCGTCAATGCTGTCCTTTTTGGCATGACCTCTGTATGCTGATATTTACTAAAATAAGGTCAGAAACCTGACCATGTGGAAATTCCAGTTCAACGTTGAAATACAAATTTTATTTCGGGTTTCCTATTATATGTCATTATCTTATCATGCAATTTCATCATTTATTTTAGGGTGGTGGAGGGGGTCAGTGGACACTGGACAGTAACAAACATTTTTAAAAGTAACTTCTTCAGAGTTGGCATAGCATGCTTTTGATTTTATTTTTATCTAGAGCTCATGAAATGAGACAACTCGTCTGCTTTAATTCTATATAAGGCATTTGAAGAAATCTTTCCCTCGGTACATGCTTTCCATGTGAAAAGATCATTACAGAACAAACAGGAGAAAACATTACTTTTGATGTATCATATACAGTTATTTTTGAATATTTATTCTTATTTTCAATATAGCTCCATGGTGCTGGGCTTCACACATTGATTCTTGTGTTTGTTACTAACTGCATACACTACTTTTCAATGCTATTTTACAGGTTTATACAAAACCATTTACTCTGCTTCCTGTATCTGCAGTAGAGACCCCTGGAAATTTGTAAGCACTTTATTTACTTGTGTCCTCCAAGATGAATTATGAAATGGGACAATATACACTCATTGTTTATTGGTCTTTAAGCAAAATGTTCTTGTCCCTGCAACATGATCGGTATAAAAGGGTTTGGCACACAACTTCCAAGTGTAAACACTCACGCTTCCGTGAGCCTTGTCGCAATGTTCGAAGCAAATATAGCAATAGATAGATGCCATGAACTATAGGAGCTCACGGAATGAGATGAAGAGAGCATAGGTAGCCTCATCGAGTCATCCACTTTCTTACCCACTTTGAAATTCAAAGGTATAACGGACAATTCAAGGGGTAGTGATATGTGACATGTCTAAATTGCATATTCAGTTTTGGAGTGAGTAAAGGAAGTGGGGAAGAGAAGGGGATGAAGTTGGCATTAGTAAAGATGAAAATAGGTTGCTTAGAAGTCCCCAAACACTTTTGTGGTCACCTAGAACCTCTTACCTTTGGTTCATAGTTTTTTCAAGGACAGATACCAAAAGTTTCTACGTAAAATTTTGCTCAAATGCCCAAAACCAGAATGCGCCAGTGTTCGCTGGTGGTAGCATTTTTGTCTGCATCCTTGTCATGATTGTTGCTTCCCGTGTGTTTTACTTAGTTCCTTCTTGCTTTTAGATCATGACCGGAGAGTCTAAATTTCTATTGATGACAAGAATAATTTTGAGACTTCTACAAAGGGAGTAGAAGTAAGAAAAAAGAGAACAACAACAAAAACAAAAACAACTTTTGCTTCCTCTTCGTGTTGACAATGCTCTGTCGAATTGTACACAGGATTATGCAAGGCCTGCTAGATAAGCTTGTCCCCTTACTCACTGACCGGCTGCTCGAAGACTATGGAAACTGGGTGGAGGAGACGAAGCAGATTTTTTCGTCGTAGAGTTTCCCTCCCATGGAGAATTTGGTTGTGACGCTTGTATGCAGTTTCACCTTATGAAAATAACAAATTTGCATTAGTCTTGGTCTTTTATATCTACAGCTGATTTCAATTTCAATCAGGGAGCAGCGCTGCAGCGGGATCGGCCGACTGACTGTGCTGCATACTTCAAGCCTGAGGAGAACCATTTATTTATCAAACCTCGGGCTATCTATTATATACACCCCTTTCATTTCAGTGCCAGTGGACGGTTCCTTGCCTATCTTTTAGGGGCCCCGAAGGAAAAACTTCCAGAGTCTGAGCTGAAAGGGGACCTCCCAAGGCCCAATAAGGACAATACTATCTGTTCTGCACCATTTCCAAACAATCGAAATCATTCAGATTATTGTGTTGCGAACTGTGGATGATTCCACTCTAGAACATATTGCTTGAACTTGAAGCAACAGTCGTTTACCGGTCTTCAATTCACTCCCAGGATGAAAAAAAAAAAAAACTTCGGATCACCTTGCACGGCGCTTACGGCAAGTAGGATGCACTCCTTTGCTGCAGGAAGTTGAAGAATCTGATTAGACCGGCCTTGTAGCTGAATCCTTGTACGTAAAACCATGAAAATATATATCTTTTGGAAATATAAGGAAGGATTTCGACAATTTCTGTATGAAAGACGAGCTGCTTTGGATTGGATGCAGGGGTGCATATGGATTCTGATAAAAACTAACAAATTTTAATTTTTTTGTAACCTGTAATTTATTGAAAGTTCATGGAAATTAGAATAAAAAACGGTCAATTTTATATTCATTTTTAAATTTTTTATATACAAGTAATATATACCTGAAAATGGATAATATATAAATTATTAAAATTACGATATATGAGTAATGAAAATAAGAGTAAAAAGCTAAAAGATATTATATCAAAATTTAAATAGTATGATGATATTTTGTAGTTAGTTTTTAATTAGAACTAAGATATATCATACTGTCGAAATCGGAACTAAGTGATAATACCATGACTCTAATTTATGGAAATCAAAATCAGAAGTTTTATCCCAGACGGAGTTCGTAGCATCAAATATCGCTGCTGAATGCGGCTCACTCGCTGCCTTGCTTGTTGCGCACAAGGTGGGTGGAGTCGAGAAAACATTCATGGGTCATAGGTTCGGGATATGCCGGTCGGCCTGAAAATTGACCTAAGCTGGACTCAAGTCGCGACTCTGCATTTCATAGTCGCACATTCAACTTACTCTGTTCAGGAGTTTTAAATCTCTTTTCGACGAAGATAAGTTTTAAATCTCATCATCTCTCTTTTTATTATGTTCATAATTAGGGGTTACCGAATTAGGGGTAAATCTTTGTTCAGGAGTTTTAAATCTCTTTTTGACGAAGAGAAGTTTTAAATCTCACGATCTCTCTTTTTATTATGTTCATAATTAGGGGTTACCGAATTAGGGGTAAATCTTATTCAGCAGAAACGTGTCCACATACATACTTACCTCATTCCATACGTACGTCGATAAAACAGATCATGAAAGTTCGAATTAGATCGGATCGACTGGCATGAAATGATTCTTCTCAGACTGATTTATTCAATTTATTCAGATCTCCCATCTTCCTCTTTTTTTGAGTTAGGCTTCGTCTGGTAAAGGAATAATAAACAAATCCTGACCCCAAAAATCAATGTTCCTGTATTTTAAAATATTGAAACTATTTTCATTTGAATATATATACGTCATTCCTCTACCATAATCTAAAAGATAAGTACACAGCATTTAAGATAAGAGATTGATTAGAATATTAGCCTCTTAAACAGTGAAGTTGAATGATCCTCAACGCTCCGCTGATGAGGAAATTACAGGACATAAAACCATCATAAGACAAATTAAAGTTATAATATAGACCGTCACTGGTCTTCTCTAGCGCATAAATACAGCTTGAATATGATATTTCGGTTTCCAAGTTAAGTTTATCTCGAAATCCACCGATTCCATGCAAGTAAAAAGACAAACTGAAACAGACAAATTTTATTTGTTTCGCTTTGCTTCGGAAAGTTCGGTTAGATTCAGTTCAGTTCTACTTAAAAAGGAAAATTTTGACAAGAACGATTTCAAGGAGTTATCTGCTTGATTCAGTCCGATTTGACGGTACAGTTTGACTAAGATTCTTCAAAAATCAAATCATCTGAAGTGGCATACTAATACCTTCACAAGATGCTAAAAACCACCAACTTGGAATAAGAAGGAATTCTTCAAATACAACATACTTGCATCAAAAGCTTCACTTATTGCTTCATCCTTCAGGAACAAACAAAGCCTATAATGCATAAAAGATAAAGCTATTCTCCTATCACAGACGACATGAAACCCATAGTTCCAGACTATACAGAGAAACCCTATGAAGGGGCTGGCCATCAATCCTGTTGTCTGAGATGATGGCAGCAATGGACTCCTTAAACCATGGGGCGGGCATGGCCTGGGCCGTTCACGTCGTGATCTGCAGCAAGGACCTGGCCATAGTCACCCTTGGCGTCGTCATTGTCATCCTCATTCAAGTAGTCAGCCCTGGCATTGAGAGTCAGCATCTGGCAGACAAACCAGAGCAACGCTGCATCCAGAGCTAGGAAGGCTGCACCACCATATAAACCGGCCTTGGCGGTCGGGCATTGGTTCTCCAGGTCATGGTGAATGTTGTGAGTGCGGTGGAGAGCCTCACTGGCAATCGCCCAGATCATCATCCCATTTGCCAGAACAGTCATCCCCCTGGACGCAGCAAGACCACAAATCTAGCATGTTAAGAAAAAGATATAACCGACATAACTAAAAAAGTCAAAACAGAAGAAAGACATAACCTAAGGGCTGGTTAAGCATAAGCTTAATTTGGAGATAAACTTAGTTTATCCCTATCTTATACTCCAAATGGGCCCTAAAATTTAAAGGTCTAATCTGACAACAACGAAAATCTTGATCCTACCCCTACTAGATAAATTATCAGTACACATCTAGAGTTTTTTAATCACATCCCCGTTTCTTCAATCATGCAGAACGGAAGGATGAAGCAGAACATCAGAAAGTTCTGTAATTACCCAAAAATGATAGCGCTACTTCAAAAATATACAAATAAAATACAAACTATAGACATCCCCAAATTGTTAGTGGTCGTGTCCCTAACATGACGTTACAGGGTATATATGTAAAAAACACAAAACCATATCTCTATGTTACAAAAATTGATTTAACTAACTATACATATAAATCAGAAATGAGCCATGCCATGTTGAACAAAATTTTTGGTTTAGTAACAGATCATGTGGAACAAAGGGATGAAGTACAACCTCAGAATTTTCTGTCATTACCCAAAAATGATAGCGCTATTTAAATATATATATATACAAACAAAAATACACCTAAAGACATCCCCCAAAATGTGGTCCTGTCCCTACCATGACTCTGTAGGGCATATGCATTAGATATATGCGGGGGTGTGTATACATGCAAGGGTATATGTAACAAAGTAACAAAACCCAAAACCATATCTCTATTTTACAAAAAAAATGATTTAACTAACCATACATATCATCATAAATGAGACATGCCATGTTAAACAAAATCGTTGGTTCAGCAAGGGATCACTGCCAATCTATCGTTACTTCATAAGTGCTACTAAACAAGAGGCAACAATTGCCATATAGCATCTTGACTTCATCTCAGGAGGGACAGAGAGAGGAGATCTCGGATATCTCAAAAAAAAATCTAGGGAGGCCAGATTTCGAAATGTTAGTCTATGTATATGTATGTGTAAAATGAGATGATAATATCTTCAAAAAGGACCAGCCTGAGCACTAAAACGGGGACAACCTAACAAAAGGAACCGGGATTGAAATATTGGAAGGGTGAATGTTTGTCCACAAGACACATCAAGGAATTTAGGATCCTAACTTGGTTCTAGTCTTCAGCTTGATCAGTATTAAAAAAATAACAGAAAGAGATCTGTTTGAAATCTTAAGGGATTGATGTGATATCTCGGATCATAATATCATATGTAGTCATATAAAATGTTAAATTATAAAATATAATGAAAATGAGAGAACAATACCTAGCTAAGTCTTTGGATGAATACGATAATAGAGTTGTTGACACATGGAACAAGGTTAACAATGTCATCTAACTAAAATAACAAAATAAAATAAAATGAGAGAGAATAAGAACAATGGAGACAATTTGTATTAATATGAAATTAAAAAGTATAACAACAAATGTTGAAAATTTAAGGATCATATATATGTATATATTGCAAATTTGGTGATCTTGTTTCACAGAAGTGTAGAAAGAAATTCTCATCCTAGATTGTGGAATCGGACGATCCGATTCTCAGCCGAAGGACCAATCCGGAAAAAAGTTCTGGCAGAATCTGTTGGATCGGTTGGGATCAGATCGGAATACTATTGGTTTTTTTTGCTATTCCAGTCAGATCAGCCGGGATCGGTCCAGATCAGATCGGAATCGGGTTTTTTTTTTTTACTTACCAATTTTGGATCGGTTTTGTTCCAATAGATCGGTCGGGATTGGTCCGATCCAGTCCAATCCGGATCGGATCGATACACACCAATCCTGATTCCAATTTCGATCCCGCGATCTTTGATTCTCATGGGATCTCAAAAGATCCAATTCCATGACAAGAGGTAAGAGACAAGCATTCCCACATTTTCACCGGTTGTGTCTTGATAATACATAATGCTTTTACAACCTATACCAAACATGATCCAGAACTATTAGTATCGGAACAGAGCACACCATCCAAACTGCACATAACATAAATCGTAACAAATATGTAGATGATAGTATGGGTATGAGATGACCTAGGCAGCATCAAAAACTAACAAAAAGAACAAAGAGTAAGAAGGGGAAAAAACAAATACTATACATAAATTTATATACAACTTCCATGTCAATGGTGGTTTAAGCATGCCGTTCACAAATCAGCTTCACTTCTAAATTCTACAAAAACTGCTGAAATCAACTTCCCAAATATAAGAAAAATAAGGGCACCAATTCTGTGAAGATGAAGACTACTACGTGTGTGACGATTATGACCTAAAATAACCAGAGTAAATAGAAAACAGAACAGTGTGCTCACTTTGTAATGGTAATGAATATAGCTACTTACACTGCAATTGAGAAGAATATGAGTAATGTCGTGTTGCGGAACAATGCTGCAGTTGGAACTGAATTGCCTTTGTATGGATAGAAGACGGATCTAATCCCAATCAATGTAGTCATGAAAAAAGATATAAGGGACAAGATTCCCAGTAGAACAGTCGGATCAGTTGGATATTTGCAGATGACTACCCCCTTTCCTTGTACTGGGATTCCAGATGCAGGCTGTAAAAAAGTAATATGAAAACAGAGATAAGAATGCAACAACAAAGTCATAAAACATAAGAAAAGAAGCAAGGAAGAAGAATAAATCTCAAACAGAGAAGCTTTCAGACGTTGTTTCTGTAACAAGATATATGATTTCTCTTCATTTATGGTCAGCACCACATGAAATAGTATATCAAATAAGCTTATTTAAGCAAGACACATATCAAGGGGTATTCATTAATTGGGTCAACCCAAGAAATCAAACAAATCCAACACAAAATATCAGGTCGGTTTGGTTTGCAAAACATGATTAGGTTGTTTAGGTTTGAAAACCATTAACCCAGAAAACGCGACCCGAACCATGAACTGAAAGCCTTACCAGATTCTGCAGCCAATGATGATAAATAGTATCTGGCAATGACACACATGGCACGAGTTGAAACCCAGAAGGGGCAAACAGAAGAATATGTGTTTGATACATGACTAAACATGCCCTACTGAGAGCAAACATTAGGCCCACATCTGAGACCTGAGTTTGCTACAGGTCTTATTTGCTTTTAAATAAGATCCCTGGGCTCCAACTGAGCTTGCAGGATAGGTCTTTCTATGAGCCTCATAAATTTATTTTATCATGAAAATAGAGATTAATGGCTAAAAACTGAAGTTCACAATGAAGATTATCAATTATATTGAATTGAATAAAAAAATACTATTTAAAATTGGTTTAGTTCGGTTTGGGTTAAGGGTATGACACAGTTGTTTGAATTAAATTTTGTTTTCTTTCAACCCAAAGCAAAACAACCCATGAACAACCCTACATGTCCTCACAAAACTGAAAGGAGCTGTTTTAAGCAGGACACTGTCTCCACAAAAACTTAAAGGTTCAATTGTAAATTGACAAAAGATATCAGGACAGAGATTCCATATACATAATTAGCATAACATGCTCCAATGCACAAGTGTAAAACTTAGCAACACCAACACCACACTACAGTGGAAGTTGATAATAGGAATGTGGTCTTTGTTGCACAATGAAAAATATTTTCTCTACAAAATGATCTTCTTAAAACAAAACTGTCTGACAATCATTATAATAAAATATTCTGTATTTTACTTTAATATATTATTTTATAAAAAGTGTATAAAATTGTATCACATATCACAACCAAAACCCAGATAAGATATAAGAAGCTAAATGCCTGAGAAACAGTAGAGATGATAATCAGGTAATAATTTGAGAAACATGAGATTTCATAAGGATAATGTTCATAAAATAAGATCATAACAAACAAATGTAAAAATTATGCAGAAGAAGCTTGTATTATATGTAGTGGTCAAAAGTAAAGAACACAGGCAATACTTCAAGAGTTATTATGAGATTTCACGGATAATGTTCATATGGAGAAATAAGCCCATGCAAAATAAAATGTAAAAAATATGCAACAAATGCTTGCATCATACACCATTGTTATTGTACTCGAACTAGATTACATATTTACAACATACTTACGTTTTTAGTATCGACAGTTGATAAACTCAAGATCAACTTTATAAATGGGAAAGGCATACAAGACTAGAATGTTGAGGGGGGGGGGGGAAACCTGCCTATGGTTCACAAGAATTTAAAAAAAAAAGGATGTTTGGACTTTGGAGATAGTTAAAAATTAACCTTCTTGTTTTCAGCAATCACACCAAAAATGAAGGCAAGTGACCCAAATAATGCAATACTGAGAGCAATCTGCAACTTACTGAACGCCATGTTGCCGCCGGCAACCTGCACAACCACATTTGAGTCAACAACAACAATAAGGTAAAAAGAATATTTAAGCATTTATGGGATATGAATACATGAGTTACCCCCCTCAACTATCATTGTACATATGACAGAAAAGTTAGCATCCTCTAACAAGAATCATCTTTCACCACAAAACGCCCAAGATCGGTACCACTTAAGTATAAACAACTATGAGAAACTTCTGTAGCAAGACTAGCAAGAAGCACCACTCAAGTATAAACATTCGAGTATCAACGTCTTGTACGGCAACAAGGGACACAGACAATAACAAGAGAAAGATCGTGCTGTTAATTCATCAATCCTGGGGCAACTAAACGATATAATGAATCCTATGAATTTGAGGAAAATAACGAATCGTGAGAAAAATTTCCTCCCACAGAGGCACGACACGGGACTGGTTGGTTGGGGCTGATTCCTCGGAACTTCGACAGTATTCTCCGCATAGTCGATGCAAAAAAAGAAAGTTACAGAAGATGCACCTTGGCTATAATTTTATAAACTACAAAGGATCGAGTAGATAAGCGTCCATCAGAAAAAAAGTAAAAAAAATCATAGTACGAACAACAAAAAGTCGGGTATAGGATGCAGGCCGAGGAATAAAGGAAACCACACTTCTTCCGGTTCACATCAACCCAGACTGCAGCGAGACCCCAAATCCAAGAACAACGCCACAATGAAAGCGAAACCTGGACGAACAAAAGACGGGGAAAAAAACGCTTTTTGAAGGACAAGGGGATCCCTCGGGCCGCCGTTCTTCTTACCCTTTGAGCGCCGCAAGAACAGCCGGGCAGCGCCGATCGAGAGCGCCGGATGCGTGCGCCGTGGAAGAGATGACTCCCGGAAGAAGATGTATGGTCGGTTTGGACGCGTGCAGCAGGATTTATATAAAAGGAGTAGTCCGAGAATGAGAGAAAACGGAATCAGAATCATGATCTGTCACACTACTGCGAATTTAAATTGTTACTAATCGTATCGTATCTAGTTAACGTAGATTTATATTTAATATTTAAATACGAGATTTTTACATAATAATCTTTGTAACCATTTTTATTTTAAATATGTTGCGATGTTAAAGAATTAAAAAAACTATTCTTTTTCACCAAATACATCTTTGAGGATACCAGTATTCAAATATTTTTAATACCATTTATAAACTTTTATATATGGAAAGTGGATGAAATTAGTTTTATAATAAAAAATAAATTATATCAACTAAAATTATTTTAAGATGATGAACTTACTTTCAACAAAAGAACCAATTTTTTTTTAGAAATTTCACATATTATGATAATGATTTAGTAAATAATAATTATAGAAGTCCGAGGTCAGGTGTGAACGCCGTCCTCTGGGCGGGATGACTCCAAAGGGTGGGCCCTACCAGAATAAGATCTTGGGTGGGCCACCTGGCACGATTGTAAGTTTGACTTTTTTTTCTTTTTTGCTTATGATTAAATTTGATTCAGATAATGAATAAAATATCAACTCGGATCAGGTTAGGTCGACTGTAAAAAAATTTAAAATGGTCGAACTAAATTACCTTAAAATAATAAATCAATAATATAATAGTTAAATTACCAGACAAGTATCAATAATGATACACACAGAAAAGAGAAAAATAAGTTAAACGGAATTTTTTTATTTTTAGAAAGACGTTCATTAATTATAGTAATATTAGGACATAATTTAAGATTAACAGGGTGTTTGGTTTCGTTTTTATACCGTTTTTTTCCCTTGTTTTTAAAATCAGGGAAGATACGGTGTTTGGTTCATTCTTTTATTGCTCCTTGTTTTTTAAAATCGGCATCACTTCTATTTATTTTCAATTTCGGAAACAAAACAAGTGAAAACTTATTTTTATTTTCGGGAGAGTCAGCTCTCTCGATATCTCGCTTCTCTCTCCCGCCCTCGAGATGGTTTCCCGGTTGTCTCTCTCGTGCTTTCGTCCTCCAAGTAGGCACACTTCTCTCGCGGCGGATGACTTGCAGACGACCTGCGGATGCCAGCAGACTGGAAGGAAGCCGATTCGGCAGATGGTGGACGCCGGCAGACAGGAAGGCGAACGATCAGTGGACGGCCTGCAGGTACCTTCTTCACCCCGACTCCTATTCCTCTCTTGCTGCTGCCATCGACCGGAAGAAGAGATGAAGAGAGAAGTGAGACCGCCTGGGGGCTTCACGACGGAAGAAGCCTCGGGGCTTCGCGATGGAGAGATAAGCAAGACCTCGGGGATTCGCGACGGTGAGAGAAGCGAGACTGCCTGGGGGGCTTTGCGATGGAGAGAGAAGCGAAACCGCCTAGGGGCTTTGCGATGGAGAGAGAAGCGAGATCGGACCGGAAGAAGCCAAGGGGCTTCGCAACGGACGGCTAGGTTGGGGTGTGTGCGACTGACGGATGCCGAGTGGGGGGGATGCTGAGAGGTCTCACGCTCACTCCGCCGCCTCCACTACCTTCTCGTCCTGGGCATCGGCATTGGCGGCTGTGGTAGCCTGCCCCTTTGCGTTCGAGGACTCCAACTCGCCCTTCCTCTCCACACCTTCCTCCGTCCTCGACGTCTCCGCCGCCGTCAAGCGGGGTGGACCAACCAAGCAGCCACCGGCTTCCCTAGCGGTCGAGGAGGCCACATCGGAGCTTTGGGGAATGCCATTCACCGAGAATGAGTTGGCGCTTGAGCTGGGAGTGGGTTGCGCCGGGGACGGACTGACCAAGCAGGAGGGTTGAGTGATTGATTTCCGGTAGATGATGACAAAACTAATGGGGGGAGGGGGACAATACAAGACTTGGCGGTTGTGCTGCGGGGGGGGGGTTTGTGACAGAATCGATGGGGTATTTATATATGTACGTGGACATCACATTTATGTATATGTATATGTGTGTCTGTGTAAAATGATAGATGGCCAAAGCCAAACACTGCTGTGTAAATTTTAAAATTGGTGACAGTTTTGCCAAATACAATAGAGTTGTGTTTCTCTGTTTTTTAATTTAAAACTAATGGGGTGTTTGGTTGCATAATAATTTTTTGTACACTTTCATGATAAAAAATTGTATTAAAATAAAAAGTTGACCAACTCATGACATAAAATTATCATGTTTGGAGGGATGTGATTACAAAAAAGAGTAACCACCGCACATGACCAAATAAAGTGGGGGACCACAAGAAAAAAGAAAGAGGTGAGACCCTCTTTTTTTGTTTAAGAAGAAAATCACTTTCAAAACATAAAATTGTCATGGTTGTCAAACACCTCTTTTAACAAGTTTTCTTACAATTTTTAAAAATTAAAATTAAAACCTTAATTATCATGCAACCAAACACCCCATAAGAGATCATGTATTTTTATTTTCAAAAAATAAGTTGTCTTAAAAATAAAAGAGCTTCCAAACACCCTATAAATTATCTAACTAAGAATAGTCAATTTAAAAAAGAGTTAAATTAGGAAAGCGTCAAAATAAATTAGGTCTTGTTTGTTTGGTCTTAATAGATCTCTGACCTATTTAGGCTGATGGGTTATATATCTTAATTATTCAATATATATATATCCTATATCTTAATAAAATTCTTAAAATAAAATTTATATATTTAAATTTTTAGTTTGCAGACATAATCTTGGTATCAATAACATAATTAACAGATATATTTTATATTTTTAGTAAATACTCAATTGATTGACATTTAAACATCATAATCTACACGTAAAACAAGTAGCTCAAAATTTTAAAATTAAGTTGAGACAAACACCACCTTAGTCAAGTTTAGATGGAACTTGGATTTCATGATGAGGTTGTCTTAATTAGTAGCATTTGTTTGGTTTAAAAAATTTCTTAGAATTAAGTTGTATGATTTAATTTTATCTATCAAAAATAACATCCTTTTATAATAAAAAGAATGTATAAAATATTATATTTGACTAAAACTAAATCAATTAATATATGAACATCTTAATCAAAATAAGTATTTTTATCATGACCTAGATGTTAGGTACGAAACTATAAGTTCAGATTTTTGAATTAAGTTAAAATAATAGCCCATTTGTCTATAAATATGACCTATTATCCTCACACGTGACATGAATTTGATTGTTTGATACAGAGAATTGCTAGAGTACTACTTGTGCACGCTAAATTAAGTTTTTCTTTATTGATTAATAGTTTTGATAATATATAAATGTGTAGAAATAAATGAATTTCAAAACTAGCCCTATTTTTATAAATATCAACTAAGTATATATCAACGACTATCAGAGAATATTTAAACATATTATCAAATAAAAAGAATTTAAAATACATAAATTATATTTATTCACAGCCAATTTTAAATCACTTGGCAGATACCTCGTAAATACAATACATATTATCCGAATGCATGCAAATTTTATTCCGATCACACAAATAAATGGAAAATTCTACCTACAAGAAAACTGAAATATTATTAAGACCAGAAAAAACAAATGATTAGCAGATATATTCTTGATAACATTAATCCAATATAAAATAGTGTGCTACATACAGCATCGATAAATATTTTAATTATATTAAAAATAAAAACTTTAATATTTTAAGCCAAACAGGTTGCACAAGAGTCCTGATTCTATTGAGAAATACTAAAAAAACTAATGGGGTGTTTGGTTGCATGATAATGAAGGTTTTTATTTTAATTTTTAAAAATTGTAAGAAAACTTGTTAAAGTAGGTGTTTGGTAACCACGACAATTTTATGTTTTAAAAGTGATTTTCTTCTTAAACAAAAAAAGAGGATCTCACTTCTCTTTTTTTCTTGTGGTCCCCAAACTTTGTTTGGTCATGTATAGTAATTACTCTTTTTTGTAATCATATCCCTCCAAACATAATAATTTTATGTCATGAGTTGGTTCACTTTTTATTTTAATATATTTTTTTTATCATGAAAGTGTACAAAAAATTATCATGTAACCCACACCTCATAAGACTCTAGCAACATTTATAACACTATCATGCTTGCCATATACAGATGACCTTGATCAAAGGGGAGGACTCAACGTATAACTGGCTACAGGGTTAAGCACAAATATGATACTTAGTTATTATAAAAATCGAACAATGATATGTATACAAAAATCAACATTAATACCATATTAGGTTGAATACTCTAGCCAAAGGATGTTTGGTTGCACGAAAAATTATTACATTTTAAAGATAAAAATTATAATAAAATAAAATAAAAGTATATGTTTGATTAGAACATTAAGAATAATATTATATCGATTTTGATATCAATAAATACATAATATAAAATATCAATATCAAAGAAGCGAACACTCTTATTACATTGTTTGAGCAAAGAGTTTAGATATTAATATTGATAGTCAGACGGCTTCAACAGTTGTCCATTGACAATGACAGAGATGATCAATACAATTATCAAACATAATCTAAAACTCTGTTTCGTAACTCTAGTCACCACCTGTCATTATTAAATTTGAAAATGATATAAATAAAGATCATGAATACATATTTGACTATTAATATCGATACTGAAACGGGACAAACAAGACATTATATAATACAAATATGCACTTACACCCATTTTAATATTGATATTTTATTCCCTACGAATATCAATATCAAAATTGATATAATGTCATCTTTTATACCTAACCAAACGAAACATAAATCAACCAATGACATTAAAATATCATGTTTAAAGAGATGTGACAACAAAATAGGTGAGGAGACCACTAAATAAAAGACTTTACCCCAAAAAAAATACCACTAAATAAAAGACAAAAAAATGCCTTTTCTCTTTCTTTGTCCAACAAGAAAATTTTATATGTAATGATTACCAAACACCTCTGTTAACAAGGTTTGTTACAAAAAACATTATTTGTAACAAAAACTTAATTTGTCACAAAACCAAACACCCCACCAGCCATAACAAGTAAATCATACATGATCATGGAAGCGAAGGTAAACCCTAGGGAATAGCTTTTACCTCTTGACAAGTAAATCACACATGCTCAGGCAGCATCAACCAACCTAATCAAGGAAGTCAGGCACAGTGTTTACAGAAGAAGCCGGAGAAATTCAGTGCTGGCTAGGCATTTCTCGATATACGGTGGTGGTAGCGTAAAAATGGCTGACATAGAGCCATCCATGAGAACACGAGAAAACAACCCCAAAGAAAGGTAAGAGTACTTGCACATGCAAAGAACAGAGATCAACCGATGTCGTCGTTGATCCTAATGTTCATGTTGTAGTAGCCGGCAAGTCGATGAAGCGATCCATCTTGGACAATGTTTTCTATCATTTCATGCTTGTCGTAGTTCTGTTTCAGTACGTCGTGTTGTTGCTTGTGGAGCTTTTCCTCCTCTTCTTGTTGATGCTGCAAGGTGGGGTTGCAAGAAAAATATCACTAGTTCAGGCAACGAAATTTTCATCAGGAGAGCACAGCAAATGGTGATTAGCGAAGCCAATTTGCAAGTTCAGACTTCAGATTAGGGGTAAGGTCTTCAACCAACTGACCGGGTATAGACTACACATCCATTCTAACATAAAACACCACAAACTACCAGCCCTCAAAAGGTAATTTTAAAATCTGGATGAAACCAAGGTAGAGTGAAAAAGGCTAATAATGATCGCTGAAAGATTTTGAACAAAAATTTTACTGCATCCAGAATATATGAGTAAGATTCTTGGGAGCAAGGATCGCAGGATCGGAATCGGCCACTAGATCGGTGGGTACCGATCCGATCCGGATCGGATCGAATCGGTCCGATTCCGACCGATCTTCCGGAAGAAATTTCGATCCAGAATCGCTCCGGATCGGTTCTTCAAAAATGCTAAAACATTAAAAAAATCAAAATAACATGCTAGATCAGATTCCGATCCGATCTAGCATGTTTTGGGGCCAAAATCGGCTTGAATCCCTCCCAAACATTGCTGGATTCGCTGCGGCGGCCACAGGGCCGCCGCGGCTGTCTTCCCCGCCCTATCGGGTGGGGAAGACAGGGATACCGGGTCCATCGGGACCTGGTAGCTGGATCCGGTGACTTAAGTAACCAGACCGGTGACTTAGGTCACCCTGGACCGGTCGGGTCGACTGGTCTGGCCCCCCACCCTATCGATCCGGTGACTTAAGTCACCGAATCTGGGGCTACCGGGTCCCGATGGACCCGGTAGCTAGGGCGGGGAAGACAGCCGCGGCGGCCGTAGGGCCGCCGCGGCAATTTTTCCAGCCGATTCCGGCGAGGAATCGCCGGAATCGTTCCGGAATCTGCCGATTCAGACGATTATGGCCCTGAATCGGATCAAACAGTCCGATTCCGAACGATATTTTATCCGGATCGGTGGTTCCGCCGAGAATTGGATCGGCCATGGCCGATCCCGATCCGGATCGGCCGATTTTACAATCTATGGTTGGGAGGGAACCGACTGCAAAATATTCTTACGGAAGTTGATGGTCAATATCTTCGTTTGTAATGATAGATTAATCTTCGCATACACTAGACATAGAAAGTTGACAACCTCTGCGCCTAGTAAGATCACAGGTCCGCAATTGGAATCAGAATCGTCAGGCAAAAATACAACATATCAATTTAAAATTCTCCAGAGTCAAGGACACCAAAATGCCAATTTTTGAAGTGATATTTGGCATCTTATAGGCAAGTGAACTCTAACACTGGAACCAAAAATGGTGTTGAGGTAGCACTTCCTTCCCATATACTTCCACCCTTTTTTCATTGTGGACAACAAGAAAATAGCAAAATTCATATACCGCAGAAGAAAAAATGACAACACAAGAAAGATAACATAAAAATTACAACACATGTTGACTAATTTAACCGTAATTTTCAACTAAAATAAATGTAATTTATAGACTACGGAAAAGTAAAAATTACCATGAGTAATGCAGTAGCTTCTTTGGCATGTTTCCTGACAAGCTGCTTCACCTTCTGACACACAGCAAACTCTGGTTCAGTGGGATCCACCCAACGGGCCTCCATCTTCCTATTGGGATTCCTAGGCCTATTGTAGAACATCTCCTCTCGTGCTGGTTGTGCCCTCACAGGTCTCGGCATCCCAGATACCATGAAGGGAAAATTTGTTATCTCAGAAACCACAGAGAAAGCTTGTTTTTCATTCTCCATTTCCACTAGTGCGCACTGTGGGATGTCCCCTTGGACAAGGTAGTTTGGAATAAGGTAAACACTGAGGACATTGCCAAACTGGCCAAGAGCTGTTTTCAAGACTGAAACCGTAACCGCAGGCGAAAGGTACTCAATGAACACTGTCCTCTTTACCTTCAATAGGAAATCATCATATGCTTTCCTTGCCTTCTGTTCATCGGTCTCCATCCTGAGATAATAACAGACAATTGGTAATATCCATGTTAAATTTACAAATGCAGAATGAGCTTTACAAAAAAGTAATTGATCAGAAGTGAAATGTCCAAACAAGCACGTGAACACATGAAGTTGCCTAAATGTCAAAAAAATGTTATAAAATACTTTACCCGGTTTTGAAATCTACCAAACTGTCAGTATTATATTTATGAAATTTTTGGAATTTAACATAAAAATATCAGAATAGCATGTCAAAAGAAGATGAAGAAAACATCAACAGCCATAAAAAATAATGCAACTTGATGTTGAACTCGATAAAAACAACACTGAAAATAGTTTGAACGAACAGAAGCAAGAGAAAGTGAGCAAGTTTTCCCAAAATGCCAGGGTCTTAAACAGAATCATAGAGATTCAAGAAGAAATTGAACAAATTCATGCCATAAAAACAGTTCAACTCTAATTACCAATAACCAAAAAGAGAACGGAACTCAATTTGGATACTGGAGAACTTGGAAGAAAACAAACTGGGCATTGGAGACCCCAATGAGCTCGTTCCAAAATGCGAAGCTAACGCGAGGCATTGAAGCAGTTGGCGACCTTGCCCGATGGATAGGTGCAATGCCCAGATGTTCCTCAAGACAGTTCATGCTGCTGCAAATAGAGTGTCATGGAAGAAGGAAAGGTTACCTACGGATGGGAAGAGGAGACCGGAGAAAAGAATACGGTCCGCCGCCGTCGCTGCCGAAACTAGGGTTCGGGAAGATAGCGCCGGGAAGAAGAGCCGCCGTTGTGAGGTAGAAAACACTGCCGCCGTGAGGAAGAAACGCCGCCGCGAGGAACTGCGAACGCAGAAGCAGCTTCGCGAGAGCGGCGCAGCGAGATGTCGGGCCAGAGAAATGGGCAAGAGAGCTGCAGCGACTCGTGCGTGACAGGGCGAGAGGGGGTGGAGACGGTGGCTTAACCGAGGTTACGGCAAAATGGGTTTTCCGGTATGGATTTTTGGTTGTTCGGGCTTATTATTACAAACATCATCTGGTCAATGGATTTTTGATTAAACCCATCGTGATAATCGAGTCTCTGATTAATTTTCTGAGTTCAGATCTCCTCAATTCCACGGTGAAAAGAGTACTCTCAGATTCAATAAGAAGATCTCCTCAATTAAACCCATCGTGGAAAGAGTACTCCTCAAGTTCAGATCTCTAATCAGAAGATGTCACAATCCCCTTGTCACTGGAGTGACGATTCAATAAGAACCGGTTCACTTGTTGCTGGGCCGGTCAATAACGAGTTTGTTTGACTTAGTATTATTAGGTTAGTGATGAGTTATACTGGTTTCAATAACGGTTCAACGATGGTTCAATAAAATTTCGGTAACATTTCAGCAACGTTTTAGTAACGATTCAGTAAGACTTCGGTAATGATACAATAACGGTTCAGTAATGACTTGTACAGACTTCAGTAACGATTCAATAACGATTTAGTAAGACTTCGGTAATGTCCAATAATAATTCAGTAATAGCTCAGTAACAAGTTACACTAACTTCGGTAACAGTCTAGTAACAAATAACGGTTCAATAACGAGTTACACTGACTTTAGAAACAAATCAATAACAAGTTACATTGACTTCAATAATAATTTAGCAAGATTTAGTAATGACTCATTAACAAATTTCACTGGTTCCAGTAACAGTCTAATAATGGATCAGTAAGGATGCAGTAATAGTGAACCGGGGCTTAGTGATAATGAATCGACTGATAGATGAACTGATTTTTACTGAACCATCTCTTAAGTGACTGGACTGAGACTGTTCTCTCCCCGGCGAAACTGAGATGATCCGGACTCATACATGCTACGTAGTTGAAGTGGTCAGGGCGACTGCCTAGGCAAGGATGCGAGGTGAATCCTTGCCGCCCCGACTTAGGCAAAACCACCGAGGCAGTCCTCCTTGCCGCTGCCTACACTGAATATGAGAATATAAAGGGTCCACGAATACACCAAAACTGATCTCATCGACCAGATAACAGAGTATCAATAACTTAAGGCGGACCTAGGTTGCAGGATCATCGAACAGGCATGGGATTGGAATGGGCAGACCCGCAGACCTTCACCCTCACAACCAAAATGGCTGGGGAGATGCGGGCGGCAATTGCCGACTCCAGGCTCCTTGCCAGCTACCAGTCTGCAGCCTGCTTGAACAACTTTGCAACAGCAGAGAGGGAAAGGCTACCTGCGGATGGGAAGAAGGGGGGCCGGTTACCGTTCCCGGAGAAAAGGAGGGGCCCGGCGTCTGTTTTCGTCGCCGGATCCACAGCCGCGGGAGGGGGGGAAAGGGTGGAGCGCCGAGGAGGCCTCCGTCGCCGGACGCACAGCAGGAGGGAAAAGGGTTGAGCCCCGCGCCTGTGTTTCTGTTGTCGATGCAGCCAATAGCTGTGCCGTGAGGAAGACGGTGAAATAGGGTTCGCGAGAAACAGGAGGGAGTCGTCGGGCGAGAGAAACGGGCAATATGCTCTGTCGGGGCGAGGGGGGTAGAACGGGAAATACGAGCGGAAGGATTTTTCATTATGATCTTCTTTTTTTTTTTGTGGACGGGGTTAATTTCAAAGGGCATTGGGTCAATGAGTTCTTGATTAAATTTATTTGGATAATCAGGCTCCTATTTAAATTTTTATTTTTAATATCATGAACAAAACAAGGCATAAACTCCTGTCCCCTAAACCTACATTATAAACAGCTGGGTTCGGGGTCGGATACAACTAGATTTGTACAGAAACTGAGATGAGACTAGATATTTTCTTTCTAGAAAGTTAGAAGAATATGCAGCCGAAGATAAGCACCTTTTTTTTTTGTTTGAAGATGGTGGTGAGAAGACAAAATTAAGGCAAAAGAAAGATTGACAGTCCTTGAAGAAAACAACACAAGACAAAAGAAAGGAGAGAGGGGAAAAGCTCTCAAACTACTGAGATGGTAGGTGAAGAGTTATATAATAATAGTACTATATCCGAATATGAGAAAATTCCCCCTGAATTTATCTGCCTCCATCCGGCTTCCAGAGTAAGCCAGACACCAATCTTTCCACACGAAGGCATAAGATGTAGGAGCTCGGGATATCGAAGTGTTCTTCAAAGATAAGATGGAGATGGGCCACAACATGGCCCGTAGAATGACCTTCCATGTGGTATCCTCGGAGGGTCAGGGGGGGGGACGGGGGGTCAGATAAGACGGAGATGGACCACAACTGTTGCATAAAGGAGATAGTGCTAGTAGGATCCGTCTCCAAGCAATTTTCCAGCATTTGAAAATGACTTTTCCAAAAAAAAAAAGAGTTGGTGATTCTACACTTGGAATTATATATTGTCGCTTGAACGTGTAACATAAGTCGAAATAAAAGTTGATTCGAATTTAAAGTCAGATCGAATTTCATAAATGAGAAAAAGTTAGAATTCCACAAATTTTTTTGAATAATTCAGTTTTTTAAATAATTCGTATTGAATTTGAACTTGGACACTAACTCAGCTCGAGTCAACTTACTATACGGGTTTGACTCAGCAAGTAAAAAAATCATCAAATTTGAACGTAGAGTTCATCATGATCATAAAAATTAGAAATCGTATAAAACAAACAAGTCGAGCTTCAACATCATCTTTACTTGACTTCACTCGATTTGTTTTGCATCCCTACTCATCTTTCTCTCTTCCACTTCACAACAAAAAAAATGACCGATATTGTATTTGTTTTATTTTTATCTTATGTGTAATTTGTTAACTTGTGATAAGAAGTACTTGTTCTTGTTGAAAACATTTAAAACTGAACATTTGATCATCAGCCTAGATCATTATCTTATCCAAAGTCCGAAGCGAGCAAGGTTTCATTGTTTGGGTGTTGCTGTCTAAGAGGCCTGTTTTCTAGAAAAAAATAAAAGTTATTTTAATCCCAAATTTAACATACTTCAAAATATTAGAGATGTATACATATTCTACTCTGAAGAGTCGATCGAATCATGAATGAGATATTCTAACCAAAATTTGAGCTTCATAAAAATTAATTTCAAACTTTAGTCATTTTTAAGTAGTCTCGAGGTGGATAAGAAGGCCCAGGATAATAAATTTATTATCATTAATAAGTCAATGATAATCTCTCTACTTAATCTCACTATTCTGCTAGGTACGATATTATTATTTATATTTCTAAAATATGCAAATATGTATCGCTTCGGGATCTTTAGCGAGAGAATGAACCAGAATGAAAATGTATGTTTTAGAAAATATGCAATAAAATTCTTTCCGGGGATGTGAATGCAAAACCATCAAAATGAATAAGAGGTGGTCTCGCGGATTTTTTTTTTTTTTAATTTCTTCGCTTCTTCCCGAGGGCGGCCGATAAAGGAAGAAGGATTCGTGGACGCGCATCTGGATTCCTTTCTTCCTCTTGCCTCTCCCAGATCGACTCCCTCCTTACGAACCCTAGCGTTCGATCCTCCCTTCCCCGCTTCATCCTTCTCCTCCTCCGCGCCTCCGCTCGTTCGCCGCGATGTCATCCGGCATGCTTCTGCCGGGGTCGCCGGTCTCCTAGCAGATCCCTCTCGCGCCACCTATCTCGGGTGTCTCCGGCCATGGAGGCCCATGCGGAGGACCCCAGAGTCCCCGACTCCTGGGAGCTGGCCGATTTGGACGAAAGCGTGACCCGGTTGCGCGTATCGTCTTCGTTGGTGGCAGCAGCAGCCGTGCCGCCGCCTGAAGTTGTCGCAGATGCGGCCGCCGCTTCCTTAGATACCAGAGATGTCTCGGGGCAGGTGGACCAATTCCTGCTCGAGGCCCTGGAGAAGCCTCGAGAACGCTTGTCGAGTAAGGCTTCTACCCAGATCGCTGTCCCGCACCTCTGTTATTGTAGTTCGGGACTTTAATTATTTGCCGGTTGTGTCTCTTAATTCGTGAGCAAGCATAAATGTGCGTCTGTTCCTATAATTTCAGGCATCTACTGCTATCATGTTCTACGTACGTAGTTGGTCGATTTTTCATATTGTTCTACTTGATATTGTTCTACTTGATATACTTTTTATATTAGAAAAATTGGATTGCATATTATATGTGTAGAATAAATATTTTGCAAGTATTTTCGAAGGATGTCAAAACTATTTGATAAGTCTTTTTTTCATACAAATTTTATTTTCCAAGATATCACATTAAATTTTGATCACATTTATTTTTTGAGTGAAACATCAAAATTTGTGTTTTTATATATTCTTCTTAAGAAGATTGTTTTGTTTATACACGGCGCTTAAGCAAACACTGTCACTTTGCGGTTAAGGACCCCTTGGTTTGCTTGACAACCACGATTTTCACATAGTTGTTCAGCATGCTTGCCTAAGTGCCACCTAAGAGTAAAGGTGCTATTTTGCCAGCGCCTTGCCAGGGTGCTTGGCTAGGTGCCCCAGGAATTTATACACAATTAAAAATATTCTTTTGGGATGTTTTTCCCCTCCACATACCCCTTCCAGGTGACTTCCCCCCTTGACCCCCATGACCTGATCTTGCATGTCAATCTGCGATTCATTGGTGCTCGTTTATGATAGTGTAAACATATTAATATATTTCACTTACTTATTATATCACATATATTTATGATTTGTAATGATAAATATATGTTATATACTTAGAATTTACAAGGGTCTCTTTAACTCTCTTCTCTTTCTCTCATTTAGTTTATCAAGATTAATTATTTTTTTAAAAAATATAAACTTACACATGCATAATTACATAAAGAAAATCACATTTACATGTATGCACATATAAACATACACATTCAATTATAACATACACATATACTTATATTTATGTATATATATTTGCATGTAATACATAAATGTATATAATACTAACATCTAATTTTATATATGATTGTATATATGTATATACACATTTATCTACATATCTATATAAACATCTAATGCTACTGTCTCGACTGCCTAGGCGACGCCTAAGCAGTCAACTTGTGTCCTTGTCGCCTTAGCAAAAATGGCTTCCTTAAATGCCTTTGGCAATGGATTTTTATAAGTATTTGAAAAATATGTGGAAGGTTGGAACTGTTGAATATCTGACTCCTAAGCTATCAACCTCTCTGGGCCTACATACTATGTAATTTAATCTCTTGCCAGCATCTGACTCTATTACTTCACCATGGCAAAAGAAATAATGCCTAATTAGGTGTGTAAACAAGCCGGACCGAGCAGTATGTCACTTGAGCTTGGCTCATTTATTTATGTTCGAGATTGAGCTTGGCTTGATACTTAACGAGCTTGCTCTTTCTATGTTTGAGCTTGACTTATTACAAGCTTGATACGTTCAAGGTGTACGTATTGAGCTGCTTATTTAGTTCATCGAGCATGAACTCGAATAGGTGCTTGGTTTAAGCTTGAGTCCAAGCTTGATTTGAGCTCGATTATGAAGTTAAATTTAAGATCATTTATGAGGTTTGAACTTGAGCTTGATTTGAGCTTGGTCATGAAACTCGAATTGGAACTCATTTATGAAGCTCTAACTTGAGTTTAAGCTTGGATTAAATGCGATCGCATGGTATTTGATATGTTTGATTAACATTGTATAACTTATAAGTGCTCCTAATTTATTTTTTAAAAATATTTGACTGAGTAGTTAATCGAGTACTTTTTAGTTTCTCACAAAGTCTATAGAGTCCAGCAGGGTCTGCTTAAGTTCGGCTGTTTTGTTTATTATTCAAGCTTGCTTATTTAAGATGCTAAATGGGCTGAGCCAAGCTTTAATCAAGCCGGGTTTTGGGCTACTTGTCGAGTGTATTGGTTCGTTTGCCTAACCCTGTCCAGATTGGACAAGTTAACATTGGGATTCTAATATTGAAAGTAGTATGTTGCCAGCCAATCATGAAATTAACTGTGACATAAGAAAGAAGTGTTCTTTGCCATTCTTCTGACCTTAAGTAGATGGTTAACTGTCACTCACAAGTTGGATAAAATCAGGAAATAATGGAAGATACAAATAAGAAATTGGGAGGTGTAACATGGCAACCCAATAAATGATGCTATGTTGATGTATTTGTTGATGCCAACTACATTGCGCTTGAGCCAATTGGTCTATTTCAAGACCTCCAGAAGCAAATGCGCATAATATAACTGATTGATGCGGTCTTCAGCAGTGAAGGTGAGATACTTTAGGGCTACCATCTAAGTCACCTAACAAAAATGTCCGTTCATAATCTTCTTGGAGGAAAAGCAAACACCATAGTTAGGGTAGTTGTCAAGGTAACAAAGCCATTCAAAGGGTCATTTGAGCAGAGACGATAAGGCTAGTGCTTAGGCACTACCTAAGCAGTATAATTGGATGTTAAGATATGTGATTTCACTATCTTAAATGGGACTCAGATTCACAGATCGATCCTGGGTGTTTTTTGGACTCTTGGAAAGGTGCCCTTGCACCTTGGCTCTGCAAAGGCATCTTGACAACCATGAGAGAGTACGTTCTTCGGTAATCGTTTATGTTCTACTGAGTGCATTCTGTCAAGTGGGTAGGCGAGATGCACCACCCCTGTGCCGTTATTTTTGGTAGGCAGACCCTTTTAAGCTTTAATTTGCATACAATGTCAATTTATAGTATATTTTATTTATTTTACACGAGCACATTCTTGAAAGTCTCATATGTACATTTATAAGCAGCAGCTAACTGCTAACCTTAGGTAAGTGAATTGTGTTCAACCATATGATTTTTTGTAAACAGTTGGGATTCATGAAGTACTATTTAGTATTAAAAATGAAAAGCATGCTGCACTGGATTCTGCAGTTTGGTTGGCAGTTTTTGTGTAATCCTGGCCAACATTTTGTTTTTTAGTTTAAGCTGTGTGAAAGCCTGTTCTTAGTTGCCTTGTGAGAAGTAGAACTCGTAATAATTGGAGACTGACAAATTTATGTATATAGATTTTTATGCAAATTTTAAAGGGTGGATACCCAAGTCAGAAATCATGATTGTCTTGTCATGGTTGATTCTAAACATGGGTTGCAATGTTTGAGTTGCAAATAGCAGTAAGATGCATAAACGTGATGTTGTTGAGAGATATTGTGGGGGAGTGGGGGATTTGTTGGGCAACATGTAGTTTCTGCTTTCCAACCTATGGGCATCTGTTACTATTTTGCGTAATTTCTGTGATTCAACTTTTGTTCCGTTTTCATCATTTTTGTGTAACAAGTTTTTCAATCAGTGATCTACTTAGTAACAGCCTCTCTCTCTCCCTCCCTCTCCCCCCCCTCCCAGTTCTTCGAATGGAGCAGGATATTGAGAAGTTCCTTTGTGATCCTACACAGCAACAGATGGAGTTGAAACCATTGCCAAATTCTTACCTGCGTTTAGCGGCCTATCGCATTGCTCAGCATTACTGCCTCCATTCAATGTCTGTACCTGACAACAGTTCTCCAGATGGTTCTGCTTCCAGAATTGTTCTTCAAAAGACATCTGAATGCCAGTCCCTACCAATTCGTCTTGCAGACATCCCTGTTAGCCTTCCACAGGATGATAACTATAGCACAGTCAAGGTTGCAATCAAACAGAGGCCACAGAAGCCCTCACAGATATCCAACAGTGGTTTCACTGTTTCATCCAAGATGAACCATTCAAAAAGTGTGGAAGAAAGAAAAGAGGAGTATAATAGAGCACGTGCTAGAATATTTAGCAGCAGCAGTAGCACTAGCAGCAGCAGCAGCAGCAGCAGCAGCAGCCGGGGAAAATCAGAGAATGAAACTCTCTCACAAGATCCTTTTCAGTATAACTCTTTGATGTCCCAGTTAGAGGATAAGTCCTTTTCAGTGGGCGCTGAAGTTGATGTTGGCGTGGGATATGGTCATCCTTCTGGAGTTGGCAGTGGCGGTAGATCTAGAGGTAAGGTGGAGAAAGAAACAGTTGTCAACAGGAGCAAGGCAAGCAGCAAGATTGCTATTTTTCGTGACCGTGAAATGGACCGAAAGGATCCTGACTACGACAGAAACTATGATAGGTATGAAAGTCTTGCAATGATGGGTTTCTTTTTGTTTTCTTGTGATGTTGAATCATAACTTTTTGGCACATTCCAAGTTCCAAGAAAAAATTACTTGGAATTTAGCACTATGTAATCCAGATTCTTGTGGTATTTAGTAGATTTTATAAACTACAGATTATGTTCTGGCCAAGAAGAAGAAATTTGAGGGTGAGATTGTGTGACAAATGTGAACTTGCTCTACACCTTTAACATTTCTTAGTTACAGATCTGTGAAACTAGAGAACTTTTAGAAGTTTGTTTTTTTCTTAGTAATGTTGGCTCTAAACTTTTCAGATACATGCAAAGGTTTGATCCTGGATTTGGGTTCAGTGGGGGAACATATGCCATTCAACCTTTGTATGCTCCAGCTGTGAATTATAATACTGAATTTCCCCAACTTGGAGGCAGTCACAGGTCTCCAGTTTCTGCTGATCACCAGCCTCTATCAGTGCCGCAACTTGTCCATGGTACTTGGGGGACAAGTACTGCTTCTTCAACCCTTAACTATGGTCCTGCGGAGGGATTGATGTCACCTTTCAACGCCAGTCATGCATACGCTCACTCTAATTCTTCTATTTATGTACCATCTTCCCCATATGTTGTCCCATCAAGAAGTGGAGCGGGGCTTGTCCATCCTCACGAGCATGTTCAGCACTTTGCACAGGTAATATGCTTATACTTAAGTAAATGCTGGTAGAAGTAGCAAATGGCTAGGTTTCAATGCACTCTCTTTTTCTTTCTTGTAGACACTTTGTGGTTGTGTTCCATTTTGCGCACGTAATGTGGTTGTTTATTCCACTATGCATGCAGGGGAAGTAGTCGAGGCTTACACAGCCCATTTATTTTTCTTTGTGCTTTGAACTTAAGGCAGTTATGGTGAATGCTGTTTAATTTCTCGAATAGAGAACTGCTCTATTTAACTGATTATTGTTTAGGGCCTCACAGTTATCCTCTATTTTATAGATTGCACTATTAAAATCCATGAAAACAATCTCAACTTGCTGCTCCAAAAGAAATTGGTAGTGGCCCATTAATTCAAGCAAAATTTATATTTGGGGATTACTTTTGTATAGAAAAGTTATTGCGACCTCGAGGAATTGAATAATGTAGCTTATATAGACATTTGCTTGAACATTCTGCCAGAAAGGAGGCGGGCATATTCTTACTCTAAGTTTCTCCTACTTATTTTATTTTATTTTCTGACTTGTGATTACCGTTCTTCTCGTTATGCTTTTTTGGTGATTAGCTGAGGTGCTGAATTGGGGTGGAGGGGTATATAGGAATCCTTTACTCAAAAACAAATTTCGACTGCATGCTTGTTAGGGGCAAATTCAAGATTAGGGGGTATCTTTACTAGAGAACACAATTTACAGCTGTGTGCTTGTTAGGTGCAAATTCCCGGATAGAGGCCTTTCGTCTTATTTCTTTTTCTTCTTTTCTTTCAAATAGCCAGCAAGAGTGCGATGTATCAGTGAAAATCACCCAGTGCAAACACCGAAGTTACTGATTTATCATACGTCAGAGCGTCCTACTGTTTTCCCTAAAAGTGGACAATGCCATATATATCCACTCCTGCTCATAAATACCATTTTCTGCGCCTTCCGGTTGTTCATAACACGTCGCAAGTAATCTTTCTTTCTTGGCGTTTTACTGGTTCTGCAGACACATCAACAACAACCTGATGCTAGTTTTGGATCAGCTCGGCCCCGGTGAGGGGGCTGGGCATGCCTGCATCTGTCAGTCCTGGAGCTTGACCTGAAACCGCAAAAGGTTCTTCTTTGGCACTTTTGCTGGACTGGCAGGACAAATGCAGGCATGAAACGGGATAGGTGGAGATGGAGGCAGCTTGAGTACTCTTACGTCTCTCGCCTTTCTCGGTTCTTTAGATGTTTCTCTTGGCAGAAAAAGCTCTCTGTTGGAATTTATGAGCTACGGTCCCTTGCTCTTCAAGCCGATGAGAATTGAGGGTCGCCATCTCCTGATTGTCTACGCTTCTCGCAAGGTGCACATCCTGTCGTTCCAATTTGTTCTTGCGGTGTTTGATCGTCTTTCTAAGCAGCGCGTCCTTGAAGCAATTCACCTTTTCTTTGCTCTGTATCTTTCAGCGAGTGGCTGCCTTTCCGGTGAAAGAGGTGGACGACTCGGGACACGGTTGACTTTCTGGAACGACCTGAACGACGAGCTCAGTTCCAGGCCTTGTTTGGGGTGAACGCAGCGCAGCATATCCGTCCTGTCAGACGAGCTTTTTGGATCTGCAGCTGCCAAGATGAGGCGACTGTTCGCCAGCTCTGCGTCCCACGAATACCTCCCCCCTTTTGAGGAAATACTGTCGATCCTTTCGCCGCCCTGTTCGGAATCCGCAACTTCTGTCCGGCGTAGAATTGGTCCCCCCCTCCTCCTTTTGTTCTGGTACTCCATGAGTCCATGTTCCTCTTGGATGCCTAATTTCCTTCGCTTGTGTGTATGCTACTCTCTTGATTTATTATATGAATAGGCAAATCCATCTAAACTCACAAGTGGAAAGCTTAGGGCCTGTTTTGTTTGAGTGTTAAAAAATTATACTATATCAATATTGATATTGATATCTCTAGAAATATCAATATCAAAATTGATATAATTAACCAAACATCTTTGGCTTGTTATTGATATCAAATTTAAAACAGATAGGAATATTGGTGTCTAATGGTGTCACCGAGCATGGTGGTGGTGTCCTTCGGCGCTTACTCTAAACCGAATTCCATTTTTTATTCAAAACTGAAAAACCTAAACCAAATTTTATATGAGCTGAGCAGAGTCGGTTCGGTTGGACCGAACCTTAGATCGATAAATTGATAGTGAACGGAATTTAGTTTAGCATGTATTATTTATTTATTAAAATAAAACAAGTAATCACGTTGAAACGAGGGTCGGTGTTAAGTAATGGTTTTTTGACCTGTTCACTTGAACATCCCTAATCAAAGTCACCCCTTTTAGATGCAATCACGTTGCCATGTGTCCTTTGTGGTGGTCTCGTTGATTTGCTCCATAATCCCGTATGTAAGCATTCCCATTGTGTCCATGTTTGGTGGTCTAATAATCTGGATAATTTGGTCCTCTTCCAAAGTAGATGGTTTCCTTCATTAAAATTCTAAAATATTTTTCGTCGAAAAGTTCTAGGAATTATCAAAATTTCGGGAACGTGAAAGAAATCTTTTATCTCTCTGGCTGATAGGTAGAAACAGTATTTTGTGGTTTTACCGTTCAAAACCTCCTGCATTCTGGTTATACCATCGTCCGCTGCCGGCGTCTGCGGCTAATAACTTCTTTTTTCTCTGCAAGTTGCCGACATCGTTCCTCTGCCAATTGTTAAGGTGCAAATGTACCAATATACTTGACAAGTAGTTCGAAGTTCGACTTGATAATAGCTCGACTCAACTCGACTTATTTATTATGTTAAATAAACAAATTTGAACAAAAAATAAAACTTGACTCACTGAACAAGTCGAGTTTAAACATGTTCTTGCTTGGCTCGATAAACTTACGAGTAACTCGATTAAAAATTATATTATATATTTATTTTTAAAAATTAAATTTTGAGTATTAATAATTATATATTTTTAATTTAAATATATTAAATAATTTAAATTTTAAATTTAAATTTAGATTGAGTTTTATAAATGAGTTAAATCTAGAATTTCACGGATAATTTTTCATTAATTTTGAGTTTTATAAAGAAGTTTGTATATAGCTTAAGTTTGAATATGAATTGAATTTGAGTCTAGCTACTACTCGAGTTCGAATTAGACTCGATTCAATTAATTAATGAATCAAACTTAAACAAGGGGATTCAACATATTCGTTAAAACTTGAGCTCGAACTTGAACACTATATTATTCGACTCTACTGGGCTCGTTTGCACCCTACTAATTGCCATGCCATCGGTTTCCTCCTGTTATTGCATACAGCAGTCACGCCTACGTGCCGAGACGAAGTAATACAAGGGTATTAATGTTAGTTAAAAGCTTAAATACTAACTCATTTTAGGTTGTTTTCAAAAGAAAATTAACGACATGGGCTTTGAGTATGCATTTTCGATGAATATGAATTTTCGAAAATTTATGTTGGAATCCATTTAACCAAAAATGCCTCCGGTGTCTCGCCGGAAATATACGCAGGCTTTTATTTGTCGAGGGTGGCTCGGCTTCGGGTCTCCTGCGGGTCGACGCGCAAGGTCAGCCCTTGCCGATAATAAATATTAGAATGTGCGATTAATTTCGAAGTAAGAAAAGCATTATCTCATAATGTCGGTATATGTACTAATTTACTTCATTTAACCTATAAATTTAAATTAATCAAATCGAACTCGTTTTTCGGTTTGGCTTTTCGAGTTACAACAAAGATCGATCGAGCACACCTGATGAAGACTGTCGGAGCAGCATGTACTTCGTAGCGCTGACCAAGAAGGACATTGTGAAAGGAGACACGTCCGAAGACGAGCACATAATCCTCCAGGAACCTAAATACAATATTAAAATTAAGACAATACCAAATTGAATGCTATTGTTAGATACATCAACATCATATTTGATGGTACCTAGCATTAAAAGTAATGATATTCATGTTTAATACTCTAACTCAACAGGCCAGAAACACAGTACAAACCCATCAATAAATGCGTCTCTCTCTCCTGCAGTGCATCACGAAGGACACAACAAATGGTGATCCTATGAAGCTAAGATAAGAGAGAAGAAGAATGGGGAAAAAATAAAAACAGAGAGAAAAGGAATGACTAAGGAGCGAAGTGTCACCAAGATCTCCATACAAAGATAACGGTGGCAATTGCAACACCGGTTACTGGAAGTTAAATTGACAACGAAAGACAATGACCAACAGGGAAGGGGAGGCGATCTCGCAACAGCAGCTAGCATACATCTGTGACAACGCAACACCAGACGAAATAAATCTCTCTCTCTTCCTCTTATGGTTCACGTACATGGATGATGATAATCTTGGGTATGTTTTTTTATTTATTTAATTGCATTCATTCGTGAATAATGCTTCGCGATTTCAATCCGTCGTCATCGGGTGTGAAATGCAACATCTGAAACGCGCCTTGCGGACGGCCGTCATGATCTCCATCTCTGCATCCTCCAGCATCCGGACAATTTCGGCGAAGGTCGGGCGCACGTCCGGGTTGGCGTCCCAGCAGCGGCACATGATGTCGCCCAGCACAGGGAGGCAGTCATGGGGGATGCTCGGCCGGACTCCCTTGTTGACCACGGCGAAGGCTGCCTGAACGGCGGTCATGTTCTGGAAGGGGAGCATGCCCGTGATGAGCTCCCACAGCACGATGCCGAAACTGTAGACGTCCACCTTGTGATTGTAAGGCCTGTGCTGGATCATCTCTCTGCAGATCAACGCCGGCAGTGCATTCACGATGAGAAAGCAGATAAAACAAATGCAATGCGTCAGAAGAGAACAGTCAAGAGAACAGGCGCCCAAGGTGGCGGTTGAAAGAAAAAGTGGGAGCAAACGCTGACCCATCCAGAATTCCAGGTGTACAAGTGCTCACAACCGCATATCTGGCCAGAATCATGTACAGAACATGTCTGACTTTGGCGTTCAGACACAGTTTTTAAGGGATATTGTCAAGATGTTCAAAACAGTCATTTCCACTTAGATGATAAGACAACCGCTTATACCTCACCTAAATAGTAGAATTAAATGTTAATATATATATATAAAGAGAAGGAAAAGTAAACTTTTAGGTGTATATACATATTATACTTGCACGTACGCTTGATTGTGTACTTACCCGTGCGTGCATGTAATGTGTTTTATGCATGCGACAAATGTACGTCTATCTATACATTTTTGAAATAGAGATAAATTTAGTAGACTAAAGTGAGTAAGAAAAAAAAGGATTGAGATAATGAGTTTTAAGTATATATGTATAATTAAAAACTTAAATCTATATAAATAATATAAGAATAATAAAATTTTTAATATAATTTCACTACCTTTAAGTGGGTGTCTACAATTGGCAGATAGACCTGTGCAACCAAGTAGTGGGGTCAAGAGATCAACATTACTTTTGGGGTTCAAGAGGCAAAGCTTCCGGGGGTAAAAAAAATATCATTGATCATGTAGAGGTACCAAGGCAAGCTTCTTGGTCACCTTGGGCAAGTAAGGGCACCTTGGGCACCATCTTGATCCTGCAGAAGGTGCCCTTGCGCCTTGCCTTGCTCCTATGAGAAGACTACCAATTAGTATGATTGGCGAGGTAATCAGCTTAGTCATTACATCTGCTCCTATGGTTGTGTCCTGCAGTTGAACTGGGATCTATCCTAACTATAGCTACGGCCTTGGGTAGTTCACAAATGGTGAAGCACCAGAGACAACTATCTTCCATGGTTCTACCTCCCGCTGCCTAGCAGCAGCAGACAGCTCTCATAGGGAACTGGTGCTCTGGTCCATGGGAAGTCTAGGGAACCGTTTGTAGGCACTTTTCTATGAAGAGTTCGGGGGCGAGATCCTGTCAGTCAGTCAATACAATCCTCCCTCCATTAATGTACTCCCCTTGGTTAAAACCAAAAATTCTTATTAAAGTATGTACATTTGCAAGTTTGCATACCCTTAAGTCACTTACAATGACAAGAAACAGGTTAGGAGAGATCGAGACTACTTAGAGAAACATTCTTTTGGAAGTGGAGACACCCCTACATCGGCATAAGATGCTAACTCCTTTAGTTGCACACAATTCTGGCTTCGATGTTGCATAATTAGAGTTAAGTCAATGATCATCTATTTAATTGTTTACATATATAATATGTAAATATGTGCTATAGGTTATATACCTTAGATATATGATATTTCAAAGATATAAATTATAATTAGATCATATTATTGATGACATTAAAATAAAATCACTTCTCGTTTTAATTAAGTCGATAAACGTGAGACATCAAGAATGACTTATGTAGTCTTCTTGTGATTATGCTTTTTGGTGAAATGGGATCATTATTGCTCCCAAAAAGCACCTTGAAAAAGCTTTGAAGGTGCCACGGTGAACAAGCAAGAGGTGGGTGTATTACTACATTGGGACTCCACAAACCCTTCGAAGAATGACAAGGGTTTAACAAAGATGCTGCTATAGGGCCTCTAATTCTCCCTTTCTTTTCCTCACCTTACTTATACCTGACTCTGTTACATAAACAATGAATAAGACACCCTTCTAAATGTTCATGTTCCGAAAAGATTGACTACAAAGATGCTCAAGGTAACAATACAATGTAGAAACATCTCGCACAACAACACAAGTTTAGCAACCAAGTTCTGAAGATTTTTAGCAGAGATTCTGAAGATGTGACACTGCTGACAATCAACAGATAACACTAGCTATTTTAACCTGAAGCAAAAAAACATGCACAATTTCTAAGGTACAGATATTTGGAACGGGATACAAGTAAACCTGACAAAAACACAGCAGGATGAAAAAAATCTAACATATCTTCTCTAATAATTATTTAAAATGAAGGTGCAATAATTCACAAAAAACAATGTCTAAAAAAATAGGCTAAGACATGAAACAGAAATATTATACTCGTCGGATATAAAGAACTTTTTAAACAAAAGAATAGCAACACAGAACAAGGTGGAATCCACCTTACACTTTTAAAAGCTGAACTTGTGAGTGAAATGGGAAAGGTTTATTACCACCAGACTGATATCATTTTGAATCTCTTCTAGTCCTTATCTAGTTAGAAAAACTTAAGGTTCTTGACTATCCAGGGACTAGGTTTTCTACTTACAGTCCACTGCTTCTTATATTAATTAAACTATATATCAAAGGTATTATTTGACTGTAGTATCTGAAATCATCAAGTACTATATATACTTTAGTCCCAGTCCACTTGGGGCAAATCCAAATAAAGGACTAATATATCCTGAAATTCCATGAGGTATGTATGAACCACTTAAAAATAATTTGAATATTTAACCACATAATTACCCATATCTGTAACAATTTGTTGCCCAAGGTGGATACAATTTAACTTGAAGGAGACAATCTAGTGATCCAGGGGTACCCATTCATAAAGCTAAAATTACAGGGATATATAAGTATTGAGCTTAAACAAGACAAGTGGTATGCCTATCCGAAAACCTGCTGGAAAATTATTTAAATCCTTCTCGGGTCAGGAGAACATCACAATGTTCTTAAGAGCCTTAGTTTCATCTTTCATGTATTTTGTAACACAATCGATTTTTCAGACAGTGCATTCAAAATTTCCTACATACCATTCAGCAATGACCAATGAGTCAGAAGAGGAATGTTTGATTCATAAATTGAATGAAAACAGACTGCTGCATTCATTGGAAACAAGATAATTCCCAATTCAGTGTAAAGCAGAAAAAGTAAAATGCTTAACATTGAAAAGAGCAGAAATGATAGACAAATCTCTAAAGGTTGTAACACAGGCTAAAACTTTCCAAACTGATAATCTAAACAATAAAACATAGCTAGCTTGATTTGAGGTATATACATTGTCATTAATAATGAGGAACGACATGCTAAACTCAACCAAAAATGTCATACAGAAAATGAAGCCAATGACTGTCATGGGAAACTACAAAATGCAAACGAGCCACACTCAACCAGGTAACATGAAGCTCAAATTCTTCGAGCTAGAAGTAAGCTTCAAACTAAAAAGATCATCGACATTTGGTTCATTAGATATTTGTGAGCTCGAGACCAAGTTAGTGTATCCTATTAAAACCTTACATCTTAGGAATTTTGTTGCCCAGACCTGGTTTGATTAATTTCAGTAACATATTAAAAATATCGAGATTATAGCAAACAATGAAACGATCATATAGAGTGTTAAAGAGCTGAGTAAACGTCTCCAGCAAATTGTTTAAGCATGTTCCATTTGTAAGTTCGTTCTAAACTTCGAGTGAGCTGCAAGAACAGAATCAAGCTTTCTCGGTAATAAAGCAATGTAAATCAAAGTAAAAGCGGCAGAGACTCCATACGAGAGAACATTAAATAAGTAGACACCACTTACGGTGCCATCCAACGATAAGTTCCCGTTTCCGGCGTCATTCCCTCCGTCTGCACCTCAATCCGAGCCACTCCAAAATCGGCGATCTTTATCGATTTGTCTCCAGACAGCAACAGATTGTCCGACTTTAGGTCTCGGTGGATGAACCCCAACTCATGAACATACGCCATACCTCTTGCAACATCCAGAGCCTGTTTCACTGCCAGTTTAAGCGGCACCGTCCGATTATGCCTCTTTGTCAAGAACTGCCTAACCGAGCCTCCCTTCGCGTACTCGGTGACGATACACCACACAATTGGCTTCTTGCAAGCACCGATGAAGCGGACCACATTCGGATGCTTCAGCGTGGCAAGCATCATAACTTCCTGAGCAAATTGCTGCTCCATGAGCTGTGCCTTCTCAGGGTTGTTCTCCGGTCTCTCCAGCAGCTTAATTGCTACATCTTCCCCATTATATGTGCCTCTGTAGAGCTTACCAAAAGCACCCTGCGCGAAAGGTGCTCCCATGTTTAGCTTCCCCAGATCAAGAGTCCATTCGTCGTAGTTCTCCAGGCCCTCGGTCGGGAATCGGTTGTCCATCAGGGCATGCGCCAAGGCGTCGTCGCTGAGAACGTGGAACACCTTGCCGCGGCGAAAGACACTATACTCCACTGAGGAGTTATTGGTGGGATTGGAACGGAGGCCGCCTTGAAGGATGAGAGCTTGGGAGTTATTTGACCCGCTGCTTTCGACGGACATTGATGTCGTGCCACCGGCCGTGCTGGTCTGGAGGCTCCGCATGCTGTCTATGGACATGTTTGAGTAGTCTCCCAGCTTCTGATAGAAGGCAAGATCATAGAAGTTCGGACCGAGGTCGTTCCCCGCTCCGCCACCGCCGCCGCCCATGATCCCGGTGAACTTTGAACCCATCACAGAACCGACTGAAAATCCTCCCACAAACTGTAACCACCCGCGACGAGGTGGAAGAAACCGAACCTCTTTAGGACTCCTAGAAACCACTTCCCTTGCCGCCGATCCGCTGAGCAAAACAAAAATCCAACCAACTATACCTGCAGATCACGAGGAACATGAGATAAAACCTTATCCACGGTTACTTGGAAACGACAGGCATCATCCAAGTTCCCCCCTCCACCAATCTCCACCTCCCAAAATGGAAACCGCTGAGAAGGAGCACAGGAATGCTTGAACAACCAACGGTCGACGGGCAAAATCCCAAGCTACATCTGCGACCGTTTCCACCTTGATCTTGAGAGATGATCCCGATCAGAAGCAGGCGCCCGAAACTATCACTCGCCGGAAAAGACGGAAGTCCGATCCTCTAGGAGAACACCTTCGATCCGGTCACCGACGTGAAGAAACGCCTCCTACGCAGTCGACCTCCGCCGAAGACGGTGAAGCAACGCCGGAGAGCCCTCTCCTCGTCTTCATCTATCACCGCGTCCGCGAGGTCTTCCCTTTGCCGTCTTCGCGACGACCGGAGAGAGGATCATCGAAAGAAGAGCAGAGAGCCGAACAGCCAGACGCCTTCTTGACTTTGACTGCGTCTCTAGATATTTATCATTTTAGTTAAAAGAAGTTTACATTTAGGTCCCTAAATTCATTGATCTTTTCGGTTATATCCCCAAAATTTTATCAACATTTTTTAAATCTTAAATATTTACTTTTTCATTTTCATGTACGAGAGAGAATATAACACGTTGGCATATTTACTACTTAAACTAAGAATTTTAAAGGTTTAAAATTTAACCGAGTTAAATCATACAATCTAGGATAAAATAAAATAAATTTTTAATATTTACAAATATTATTAAAAATTTTAGAGACATGTGAGAAAATAAGAATTTTTTTAGAAGCTTAAGATTTCTAACTAAATATTTATTATATGTGATAAATTTATTGTGCACGAGTGGATCCCCCTTTGTGGTAATATTTTGCGATGTAAGTGTTGGGATCGTTCCCAGGAGCGGAAGAGCGAGGAGATGTTCTTCAGCGGTGCGGGGCTCCAATGCAGACTTCTCGATCGGTGTATAGTTCCTCCGATGGTTTCCTTGTTTTTAGGCGCTTCCGCCTACACCTCCGCCCCAACCGCTTCCGCCTCATTGTTCTCCCGAAAATACCCCTTGGCAGTTCGGGAACGACGTGGCTGCCTATTTCATATGGATGGGTGGCCACGCGCTAACATCTCCCACTTGGCCATCCATACCAAGTGATTTCCGATCATACACTCACTATTCGTGAGAATATAATCATTTCTATATTCTGAGATGTTAAAAATTATTTGTACTCCCACTATCCATGAGATACACTTTTTATTCATATGCATTTTCACTGTCCATGAGATGTATATATTTTCATATGCACTCCCACTTTCCGTGAGATACATATATATTCTTATACAACCTCATTATCCGCGAAAATAACAAATGACTCACATATTCCTGAGTCCCATTAAGCCAACATGCTTAATGAAAATTTCACAGATACCTTTTGTCAAAGGATCGACGCAATCATATCACTAGTGGGGATATAACTCGCATTTATTTCCCCTTTACTTGCACAATATCACGTATATAATGATATTGTATTTCAATGTGTTTTTCCTGGGAGCTATTTGCTCCCCGTTAATCAGCCGATGGCGGCTGATTGTCACAACGAATCTCAATTGGCCCATCAACCAAATTGAGACCTAAATCTATCGAAATCGTCTAATCCGGACGGCATGAGTAGTAGCCATACTACGAGGCAATATACTCGACTTCTGTGTGTATCTTGCCACACCCACTGTTTCTTGCTACCCCAAGCCGCACCACCAAAGATGAACAAATGTCCCGAAGTGGACTTTCCGTCATCCTTATCCCCTCCGAAGTCAGCATCGGAGTAACCAAGCACTTCAAGTGTTTCCGCTTGGTATACTAACCAGTGGTGCAATGTACCCTTAAGGTACTTCATAATCCTCTTAACAGCTTCCCAATGTGCTGGTCCCGGGATTACTTTGATACACCTTTCATTAAGCTTACGGCAAATGCTATATCGGGCACAGTACAAAGCATTGCATACATTAAGCTTCCAACAAACTTGAGCATAAGGCATGTTAAGCGAGCCTTGACCCTCTTCGGGACATTGCTCCTTGCTTAACTTCTTTCCATAAACAGGTGTATTGCGGATTGATGCATCCCAAATCTTCTAAGTACGGACCGTATGTACTTTTCATGGACAACAATCTAGACTTCTTGTCCCTCTCAATCTGACACCAAGGGCATAGGACGCCTCTCCCATGTCCTTCATCTCAAATTTCTCAACCGAGCTCGCATTTAACATTATTCAATTTTCCTATGTCATTTACGACGAGCAATATATCATCCACATACAAGGATAATATAATAATTATGCTCCCACTCTTCATGACATATACACGGCCTATCCACCGATTTGGAACAAAGCCGAGTTGAATAATTACATCAATGAAATTTGAGATACCATTGTCTAGATGATTGCTTTAATCCATACAAGGATTTTCTTAACTTACATACCATATTCTCCTTTCCTTCCACAGAAACCCTTCAAGTTGTCGCATATATATATCTTCCTCGATTCTCCGTTGAGGAATGCGGTCTTAACATCCAATTTGGTACAATTCTAAATCAAGATATGCGACAATGGCCAATAGCATCCTTATAGATGCAAACTTAGCCACGGAGAATAGGTTTCTTGAAAATCAATACCGTTTTCCGATTGAACCCCTTGGCAACTAACCGGGCCTTATACTTATCTATAGACCAAATCGGCTCGAAGCTTTCTTTTAAATACCCATTTACACCCAATAGCCTTCCTATTCCTAGGCAAATCACACAATCCCCACACTCCATTAATTTCCATGGAGCTCATTTCTTCTTTCATTGCATCTAGCCATAATTCTGATTCGCGCGATTTCATGGCATCGATGTAATTTATTGGATACGCGTGTGATTTTCCTCATCAATGTCTACATTTAGACATGAAGGCTCACATGAGTATAAATAAAAGTCATCCATCCATGTAGGTGGAGTTCTAGTTCTCTTGTTGCCAATTGCAGGTATGTCAGACGGTCCTTCTATCATAGGATTATCTTGACCCTCAACTATTTCTTGTTGAGGTTGTTCTGCTATCCTAGGTTCTTCTTCTATTGGCGGATCATTTCTAGAGTCTTCATTGTAATAATCATCATCTATTACAATTAGAGGTTCCTTCTCAATTTCATGAGGTTCCTCTTCCTCTAGATTTTCTAGGAATGTAACATCCCTATATTCAATGATCCCCTTTTCATTATGGAAGAACCTATAGCCATTAGATTTTTCACAATATCCTATGAACTTACATTTCAATGTTCTGGGTTCCAACTTATTTCTAAGTTGTTCTGGAATGAGAACATGGGCAATGGATCCCCATTTCCTGAGATGACTCAGATTAGGTTTTCTCCCATTCCATAATTCATAAGGTGTGGATTCGATAGACTTGGTGGGTATTCTATTCAATATATAACTTGCCGTGAGCAATGCTTCTCCCCAAAATTTCTTAGGAAGACCAGAATGGGATAGCATACATCTAACCACATTCATTAACGTTCTATTTTTTCCTTTCACACCATTCTCGTTGTGGCGTATACGGCATTGTTACATGCCGTTTTATTCCATGCTCTTGGCAATATGACTCAAACTCCTTTGAGTTATATTCTCCACCTCTATCGAGTTCTTAACACCTTAATATCTCTACCCAATTGCCTTTCTACTTTCTGCCTATATCTTTTAAAACATTTTGAGTGCCTCAGACTTAACAGAAATAAGATACACATAGGCATACTTAGAGTAGTCATCTATAAATGTAATAAAATATTCCTTGTTATCATATGATTTTACACTTAGAGGTCCACAAATATACGAGTGAATCGAAACTCTAACAATTCGTGATCTATGTCCTACTGTGAACGGCTTCTTAGTCATCTTTCCAACTAAGCAATGTTCACAAGGTGACAAATCTATCTTTGACAATGGCAGAATATTCATTCTTGCCATTAATTCCATTTTAGATTTTCCGGGATGACCCAATCTAAAATGCCAAAGATCACATTCGGTCTGATAACACAAGGAATACTTAGAACTATCATCTGAATTATTTCTTTCAGTGTCGATTACGAGGAATATAAAACAAATCATGTGTTAGGAAACCTTCCCCATTGCAAATATATCCCCATCCTTTCCAATTGACACTCCTTCATTCCAGAATCTAACATCGAGGCCTTTCTTCACCAATGCTGGAACAGATATGAGATTCCGCCGGATTTTAGGTGCATAAAATACATCTTTGAGGATCATAACATTATCCCCAAGATCCAGCCTATAAGTACCAACACCTTCCACATCTATATAGGTGTCATTTCCCATCATAAGCCTCTGTTCACCAGCATTCAATTTCTTTAGGGACACAAGCCCTTTCTTGGTCTTTGCAATATGCCTAGTAGCCCCTGAATCCACCCACCACTCATATGAATTTGTCAAACTTGCGCCACATTCAGTAACACCGACAAATTCTCTTTTTCTAATTCCTTTACCTTCCGGGTGTAAATTTTCACCCATATTTCTATGCTTACTTGGACAGTTGTCTTTGAAATGACCAAACTTTCCACAACTATAGCAAGCATATTCAGGAATTTTCTTGTGGTGTCGATATTGTGCAACTACCTTCTTATTTATTGCATTGGCCTCAATTAGATTCACCTCTAGTCCTTTCCTTCTAGCCATTATAGAAATTTACGCATTGCTAACCTTAAAGGCAACTTAATGACTACTAAGCGAACTTATAATTCTTAAGATTGTGGCAATTATTTTCAATGAGGGTAATTTTTTAATCCATGAAGTGGTGATAAATAATTTCTTTGGAATCTTACTTCCAAAAATGACTAGATTCTTAGTTCTAACTATCATTTGTTTTTCATGCACTATCACATCTTCTCCCTCTTGCATTCTACAAGTATCATACTTATATAGCAAGAACTGGGTTTTAATTTCCGTGATAATAGCATATCTTTCTATGATAGTATGCCATAATTTTCTAGTCTTCTTATCACCAACTATTGATTGCTCACTCATTTTCTTTTCCTCCTCAGTGGGAATTTTATTATGTTCTGGAGCAATGCCCTCAATTAGATTTTCTATATTGTCACAAATTAGACAATATCTATGTTTTCTATGCCACGTTTCATAATTCATTCCGTTCAGTTTATCCAATTTTGCCAATTCAATAACAACTAATATACTGGCTATAAGGACTAGAGAATTTCTAAGATAAGTGAAAAATTGAATTATAATAATCCAAATTTGCATGATGACTAAAGTGATTAAACTAATCATAAAGTTAAGCAAGTTCAACATACTGTTATGAAATTAATAGTACCTGTTCAAATTTTGAACGAACAAAAAATAATCTACTTACGTGAGAGACAACTAAATGCAATGACTCAAATAAATGATATTATGGTTATGCTGCTAACAATTCTAAAACATATTTAATGAAATTAAATACAATAGCAGCAATACAATAGATATATTGATTATTTAAATATATCTAAATCAAGATTAACTAAGCAGCGTCTGTTCACGTATGATGTTTTATATATATATATATATATATATATCACACACGAACGGAGAGCATTCAATGCTCTCATTCAATGCCCTCGGGTGGTTGATCACGAGGCCACTGATCACGAAGGGAGACTTCGTGATAACAAAAAAATAAATGAACGGCACAGAGCAACCGAGGAGGTTCTGTGCCGTACGTCGAGCGCTGCTAACCTGTAGCCCGTGGGAGAGAAGGGGATCCCGCGAAGATAAGCGCGGGAGATGGAAACAACAGCGTTGGCGGCAACAGGGAAGAAGCTTCGTTCGTCGACAGGAGACGCTCTAAATAGACGTTCGCCGACGGAGGTGAACAGATCGGCTGTGCAGATGGCTGCGGTCGAGGACGGAGCAGATGACGGTTCCACAGAATCTCCAGCGGATTTCGGAGGCGATGGCGGTGCAGCGCGGGTACGGGCGGGAGAGGCCGCGCAGACAGGCGCACGGCAGTGGTGGTCGCTCGCGGGAGGACGCCGTCAACGGGAAGAAGCAGCGGCGGCGTAAGCGGCCAAGGCGCGCGCGCGGCGGTGGATCTTCGTCAACGCATGCGCGGGTGAGGTCGCAGCAGAACGCGGCAGCCGTAAACGGTGCAGCGCACTTGGACGATCAAAGCACGCAGCAGTAAGGCGACAACCCCGCTCTGATACCAATGTTGGGATCGTTCCCAGGAGCGGAAGAGCGAGGAGATGTTCTTCAGCGGTGCGGGGCTCCAATGCAGACTTCTCGATCGGTGTATAGTTCCTCCGATGGTTTCCTTGTTTTTAGGCGCTTCCGCCTACACCTCCGCCCCAACCGCTTCCGCCTCATTGTTCTCCCGAAAATACCCCTTGGCAGTTCGGGAACGACGTGGCTGCCTATTTCATATGGATGGGTGGCCACGCGCTAACAGTAAGAAGATCCGAAATAAATTTCTTTCTTATAACTTCCGGTCATGCTGTTTTACTAATGCATTATATAATAACTATCTTGTATAGATCTAATATTGTTTTGTAGTTATGTATAAAATACAAGTACTGAATTCATATGTTATAATTTAAGTAATTTATACATGGTACGTTATCTTAAAATGAAAATGAATATACATCCAAACAGGATCGTTGAATCTTATATTAATTAGATGTTATATATTTCACATGCTACACTTTACATGTATATTCGAGACAAGTACATCTATATTTATTTAATAATTTCAAATTAGCTCTTTATTTTTATTTTTATGCTGTGAAGTAGTATTTTTATGGTATTTATACTGTTATCTAGTATTTTACACAATAACTATATATTTATCATATTTTATTCGTGGTTTGTTTCTGATGGGTTTGGATTATTTGTTGTATAATATCGTACGATTCGTATAAAAATGTCTTGGTATTTCCGCTAAATAGTTACAAGCATATGATATTTTATGAACCAAACAATTCGAAAATAAGTGCAGCTATTCTTTTTTTTTTAAAAAAACAGAACGAGTTTTAGTATTCCATGCATTTTAATGACGGTTCGAATATTAAAATATTTGTATTTCATAGTAATTTTAAGGTCCGGACCGGACTCCGTGGTTATTTGGTCGGAGCGCGATTTATCGGGAGGGGTTGGTGAGAATCGTGAGATCGCCGGCGCGAGCCCTTTCGCGCCATGCGCTACGTAGCGCGTCGCGTCTCGCGATAACAAGAATGTATCGCGAGCCGCTGGGCCTGGTGGGTGTCCGGTTCTCCCTTGCGGCGGGGCGGTACGCGTTTCCCACGGGGTTGACCAGTCAAAACCAACGTGGCGGCCGGCCGCAACATCATCCGATTTTAATAATATTCGAATGAAAATCATATTTAGAACGTAAAACATACTTAAAAATTATTAATTCACATGAGTAAATTATAAACTCGAGTGGTATGGTTCATGCGGAGGTGACGACAGCACTCGCCGTGCTGAGCTCATCCGTGAGGTCAGCCAGGCCAGGATTCGGTAGTGGGATTGCTGGTTTTAGATTTTAATTTGACGAGAGTTGAGTGATTCCTATTTTGATTCTGATTAAATTATAATTAAAACATCTCGATTATTATTATCCTACATGAATAAAATAATCTAATAAAATTTATTATTTATTTTCAAAAAATAGCAAGCAAAATTTATTTTGCTATTAGTTTCTGATACAACAGACCTAAAGTGTATATTTCATTTGTTTTCATATATTTATATATCATAAATTTAATATTTATTTTATACGTTGATTTTTAATTGGATAGGCAAACATGAAATTGATTGTTTCTGATCCTCGTCCCATTTCTGATTTTCCATTCCGAAAACTTGTCTAAGAAATAAAATATATGTTTCAAATATGTTATTTTTTATCAGAAATCAATGCTCTTGAACAGGCAAAAAAAAAGGAGGAGGACACAGACACTTTTATTAGGAGGTCATTACATTATTTTCTCAGCCTTTGGATTGTTTCAAGTAAGCATCAACAGAAGAATGAGCCTTGAACAGTTGAAAACTTGGGTCTACATGATTTCTCTAGAAGACTAGGACCATGTTTGTATATTGCACTTGCTAGCTATAACTATACCAGTTCAAGCAAACAAATTATCACAAAATACAGTTGTCCATTTATTTTATTTACATATTGGCAATATTTGACCTGTTCCATATGACAACTTAAACCCATTTCAGCGATTCACTAATTTTAACTGAATCAAAATAATGAGATGCATAGAAAAATTTTGTTGGCAATCTTTATGGTACGCAGTTTGATGAATTATTTGAATTTCTTCTATAACCTTCATTTTCAGGCCAGATGGGAAATCCGGCATAAAAAAGAAGGTATCGGATCGGATTCGATGATCCGTTCGGCCCAGTTTTGACGGAATCCACGGGGCCACAACCTGATCACGTGACGTGGCCCATCACTATCGTCCTCCGGCCCGTATAAACCGGCCCAAGAGGGGGGTCGCCCATATTCGGAGGGTGGCGAGCGGGCCGGCGGCGGAGTGGAAGACAGGGAGCGGGATTTGTCTACCGCCATCACCCCCTGTTCTCCACCCCTACCACCTCTCCAGATCCCTCGCCGCCGATCCTCCTACTCGTCCTCCTCCGGTGGCTTCCATGGAGCCAACTACCGATCCTGCGGTCGCTGCAGCCGTTGCTGTCGCGGAACCTACGTCGGCCGTTAGCAAGAAAGCGGCTAAGAAGGAGGCCGCCAAAGCGGAGAAACTCCGTCACCAACAGGAGGCCGCGGCGGCGGCTGCCGCATCTGCCTCGGCCGAGGAGGCTGATCCTCTAGCCGAGAACTACGGGGACGTACCGCTTGTGGATCTCCAATCAAAGTCCGTGTCTGGTCGAACGTGGACGCCAATCGGGCAGCTGGAGTCGGATCTGAAGGAGCAGAGCGTTTTGGTGAGGGGAAGGGTACACAATGTAAGGGCGGTGGGGAAGAATATGGCGTTTCTTGTGCTGAGAGAGAAGGGATTCACGGTGCAGTGCGTGCTTACCGTGAGCCAGGACCTGGTGAGCAGGCAGATGGTGAAGTTCGCTTCAGGTATCAGCAAGGAGTCTTTCGTCGATGTCGAGGGGGTCGTCACGGTCCCATCGAGCCCAGTCAAGGGTACGACACAGCAGGTAAAACTTCCTTGGTATTTCCTGTATTATTTTTTCCAAGTAATAACTGTATTTATGTACTCCATTTTTCCGGAGAAGACGGTGTGTGTGTTTGTATACATTGCTAGATACTGGGCGATTAGATCCAAGGAGATATACTGGAAATGGAAAAGAAAATTTTCACCCATCTGCTCACCTTGCATCAACACCCTAAACATCACCAGGCGGAACTGTTTCGGATAGGAAGGTAGTTGCTAGGCTTTAGTTGGTTGGCTCTAATGGAGGCAATGGAGCTGGGAAATTTTTTGTAACACTGCTCCTCTAATGCTACCCTGTAAAAAGTTGTTTGGAGATGGAGAGATACTTGCCATTGTAATTGACTGGCTCAAAAAACCATAAGCTCCTCATGTAATGAAATTTACAATGAGTAATATTGTTATTAGCGACCAAATGGTGAATATGAAGCACACTGCACACCAAATACATTTGACGGTTTACAAGATAAAATTTTATGTTGGATGAATTAGAAATCATGCATGGTGCTTTCAGATATGATAAGTTTATTGCAAATGTGGTCAATCCATAGTATTCTTCCAAATAGCCTCTGCTGAGGTGGCTGAAAATAAATTGTGTATGCTTATCCACATGTAATCTGATATTTGCTGCTTTCTAACAAATCAATTCGTTTTCTCAACACTCTCTCCAGTTTCCTGTTAGATATGTCAAGATCAATCAGTTTTATCTTGTAGAATATTGTAATTAGTCACAACAGGTCAATCCTGTTAAGAATTGCTATCAAGTTTTAGTTTGATATGGATAGGAGCATATTGGCTAGTTCCACTATGCAGTTCTTACTCATTTCTGTATATATATTTTTTTCATTCTTTTCAAACGACATGGATTTCATCAGATTGGCATGCTTTGTTTTGCCATGTAGGTTGAATTACAGGTAAGGAAAATTCACTGCATCAGCAGAGCTCTTCCTACCTTACCCATAAACATTGAAGATGCTGCAAGAAGTGAAGCTGAGTTTGAGAGGGCTGAACAGGCATGTAATCTGTGATCTTGCTCAATGATCATTCATTCTAATTCTAGTGAAAGTTACAACAATATTGGTCCATGGTGTTTGTGGTTTATATTTCTCGAGTTAAATTTTATTTGATTTATGATCAATTATTTGTTGCATAACATCATTTCACAACCTTCCACAAACTTTCTTATTTGATTTTCAACAATTTCATCCCCCATCACGGTTCTAACACTGTTGGCATTTGAATTCTGCAGACAGGAGAGCAGTTAGTTCGTGTTGGGCAGGATACACGTCTAAACTACAGGACTATTGATATTCGTACACCAGCTAACCTGGGCATATTCCGCGTTCAATGTCAAGTTTCAAATGTGTGCATTTACTTCTGCAGCTCTGCTTCTTTTATTAACTTTGGTTGTCATTTTCACGTTATCGTGGACATGTGTCAATCGATATGTCACATTCTCTCATTTTTCCTTTTGGATGGAGGGTTCTGCCTCCATCTTATTAGCTTATTCTTCTTTTAAAAAAGACATTATTTGCCCTTTACAGTTCCTCAGTTGTCTAGAATGGCATTTACTTTTTCTCACAACCAACCTTCATTTAACTTATTGGTTTTTGGTTCTACCTACTAGCTCTTTGTACAGTTGTTATTGCTTTGTTTCTCCTTAGTTGTGTTTTTCCCTCAAATGCTACATATCCTTTTTCTTCTTCTGTTTTGTCATGTGGTTATTCTTATTCAAGTATTTCTTGCTGTGTGCAGAAATTTAAGGAGTTTTTGCTGTCAGAAGATTTTATTGAAATCCACACACCAAAGTTGATAGCAGGATCAAGTGAAGGTGGTTCAGCCGTTTTCAAATTGGATTACAAAGGACAACTGGCTTGTCTGGCACAGTCACCCCAGCTTTACAAACAAATGGCTATATGTGGTGACTTTGGACGAGTCTTTGAAGTTGGTCCTGTCTTCAGGGCAGAGGATTCCTACACACACAGGCATTTGTGTGAATTTGTTGGTCTTGATGTTGAAATGGAAATTAAGGAGCACTATTCTGAGGTATGGTTAGCAGGAGATGTGCCTTGTACTCCATTGTAAGGTTTCTATAAATTATCTTGTTATTGGTGTAGGTTATGGATATAGTGGACCGGTTATTTGTTCAAATATTTGACCACTTGAATCAGAACTGTCAGAAGGAACTTGATGCAATACGAAAACAATATCCCTTTGAGCCACTGAAGGTTAATTGTTAACCTTGGCTTTTCTTTTACTTTGATAAAAGTACAACATAGTTTGAAGACATTCCATCTCAACAGGTGTGTCTTTTGACTTCTTGTTGATTTTAGATGCTTATGTCCTGCCTTTTTGTTGCAATTTTGCAGTACTTGCCAAGGACTTTACGACTTACTTTCCAGGAGGGTGTTCAGATGCTTAAGGTACATCCATTTTATTTTTGAGGACTTAAATCGGTTGTGATGCATTTGGTCATGATTTCTTTTTCAAGAGCACCAGATTTAAACATTCCCAGATGGATGCGAAAATTAAATTGATAGGAAAATGTCAAACAAAAATTTACCTGACACCCTGGAGTATCTCCAACCGATACAAGTTAAACCTGAGAAAAACAAAACATTACCAGGGATCATGGAGTCTTGTATGATCTGTACCATAGTTTGCAAGGCGACCAAAGTGACCAAGGCAAGGCGTTAGGCGACATTTTTTTTCATAGCAAAATTGATAGATTAACAAATGTGTGAGTGACAAATAATACATAAAAGGCAATAAATAGATATGTCAATATGTAAATCACTTAATAATATATCAGTGCATAGTTAAATGGACTAAATAGCATGACTACATAATTAGAACTTCTCAATTAAGTTAATGTTAATACTTAATTAGTATTAACTGTTAGTAAATATCCATGAAATTACTTAATCCTAATTATTTTTCTGTCAGAATAGCTATTTATATTCAAATAAATATTAGAACTTGCTATTTTTTACTTTGCTAGTTAATCGAATCCTCTCAATTAAGCAGTGTTAATATTTAATTAGTAGTAATTATTATTAAATTAGAGAAAATAAGTGGTTAATAGGCTGCTGGTCTACCAAATATGACCCGTACAGGGGTTTCTGTTAACTTCTAGATAAACTGGTCACCTATCTAATCCTTCATTCCTGCTGGGTTAGTTCCTTTTCACTGCGTTTGGTAATGTATAGAAAAGTGGGATGATGGCTACTCTCTGGTGTACAATTTTGATAGGAAACTGGGCTTAAATGGCAGTCTAAACCATAATTCTGATGTGAGCTGTTGATGTTAAGCAAAGCAGTTTTTCTTATGTTAGAATTCTGGGGATATTGGCTAGAAAGTGGTCATCTGGAGATTGTTATGGTCCATGAAGAAATTCACACTGGAATCAAAAGAAAATATAGAGTTAATCATTTGTTCTTGTATTTGACAGATTCGTGTAACCGGAGAGTCACTTGTAGTAATCTGGTATTCTTAGTTTTAAATGAGTTACACTAAGGGGGCGATTCCTTGTACATTTGTTGTTATGTTTTTTCTTGCAATTTTGTCCCAACCTTCTCCATAAACAGTTGGGATTGGTTTAGTTGTAATTAGGCAAAGAAACAGCACACTTGCCAGAGCGTGCTCAGTCTAGTACCTAGGCTTCCAGACTTTTTTACTTTATTTATTTATTTTGGCCCTTCATGCTACATTTCCGATTTTTTCAGGAAGCAGGAGTTGAAATTGATCCCGTGGGAGATCTAAATACAGAGTCAGAGAGGAAATTGGGCCAGCTTGTTCTGGAGAAGTAATTACTAAACTTTCACCTTTGTTGTCTTAACTATCGTGTGGAATGGGCTGCTTGACACCTTTTTCCTTTCACTTGGGACAGGTACAATACTGAGTTTTACATACTACATCGTTATCCTTTGGCGGTTAGACCATTCTACACTATGCCATGCTTTGATGATCCAGCATACAGTAACTCTTTTGACGTCTTCATCCGAGGTGAGGAATGACATTTGACTTGAGCAGTTCATGCGAATGCTAGATGTTTGGTTTAGGCTATCTTCTTGTAGCTATCTCTAAGTTATTTATTTTCGTTTCCTTTCTTCACTTTTTGACTAGTTATTAGAATTGTCTTGTTCTGTTCCATGTTTCCATTTCTTTAAGGCTGTAAAATGTCTTATCATCAACCTAACATGGATGATTATGATTGAGCATTTACTTTGTTAGAAATGCACGTCTTTGCAAGTTGTCGGGTTTATGATGTTTGTATGATAAAAGAGAACATTCAAGTATCTCCAGATCATATATTGGAAAATCTCTGTATAAAACGAACATAGCTACGAGAGATAATAACGGGCCACTGCACTTACAAGGATGGAAAGCGAACCAAACTAGTATTTATAATAATTCTTCCCACCCCTGAGCACTTAGTTAGGACGGAAAGCCAACGATATTGGTAGCGTAGCTAATTTCTTCCCACTCTGGGTCCTTCGAAAGGAAAATTTAGAGCCTCTTGAGGATTTTTTTTGTTCCTAGGAGGGTCACGCACAGGATGACTATTTCAGTTGTTAATAGATACGATCATTTGTGAACTTTTCTTATTTACCGTCTTTCAAATCCATGCCCCTTAAAACCCAAATTTGGGTTTCCAACCATCTCTGTCCTCACATTTGAATGAAATATCTGACAACGTTTTGTGTTCTCTTTGGCATTCGTAAATCTCAAATTGTTGCCCCGGGTGAGTATACCAAAATGCCACGCTTGATTCTTCTCGATGGCTGTTTACCATGTGCACCTGATAATACCTGGATATCAATACTCATGGAGACATGCCCGATAATTGTCTCTCTCTAAAACGCCTGACTGATTTATTATTCTTCAAAGGTGAGGAAATCATCTCTGGAGCACAGAGGGTGCACGTACCTGAATTTTTATCCACTCGAGCAGAGGCCCGTGGGATCGATGTCACCACCATATCGTCATACATCGATTCATTCAGGTAATTAACGTCATCTCTTCTTCTTCTTCTTCTTTTCTGCTTTCCATGGGAATATGAGATACTCATCCATGATCCGCTGCGGAGGAGACACATCATTACTCCATCCTGTCCTAGAAATTCTTCTCCAGGAAATTTAGCAACTGGCTGCCCTAGAAATCACACTGCTGTAGCTGTTGTCTCTTGTTCTCCTTTTCCTTCGCATGTGAATGTTACGCGGAACAGGTACGGCGCACCCCCACATGGTGGCTTCGGGGTGGGATTGGAGCGCGTGGTGATGCTGTTCTGTGCCCTCAACAACATCCGCAAGACATCTCTCTTCCCTCGTGATCCCCAGAGGCTCACACCCTAAACTGGAACAGAAACCACCCGTTTCCCAGCGGGCGCCATAGCTAATCAAACTTCTCCCCTGCAGAAAATGTGTCAAATGTTCTCAATATCGTGATGTTTCGTCACAACAATTTTCCTGGTAAATTAAAGCCTGAACCGTTGGCATTATGCAGCGAACGGAAACGTGGTGCTTTCTCATATTTGACGACTATGTCTAGGGCTTGTGTGTTTCCTGTAATTCTTTGAATTGGAAATTGCGCAAAAATTTGAAGAATTCTTGCATGGTCGACATTGTAGAGCAGATGAAAAATCAAAGGAACCCTTTGTTTCTAGTCCTTTTCACTTTCTAATTCAGTGTTGTAAAATCAAGTAATTGCAATTTCTTTCACAGCTTCACAAAACGAAAGAAGAAGCAAGGGTGGTGTGCGGTAAGACAACATGTTTCGTCTAAAATACAAAGTTCATCTTGTATGGTTGAATGCCATTTAAAAGTCGGAAAAACGAATTGATATTTCATGATCTTTTCTCGATCAAAATTTTAGTCGTTTATGTTGCCCGATGAGATCGATTGAACTAAGAGCTTAATTCGTAAGACAATTTTGTGGCTTAAAATTTAAAAGGCGAGTCAAACCAAGCAAAACAACTCAGAACGTATTCCAAAGGTAAGATCTCCTACCGGACGAGTGATCAGAATTTATGCAACTTGTTCTGTTTTGATACGCAAATTAGCTTAGCGCTACACAATTTAAAATTCATGATTTCCTCGTAAAAATAGACTTAAAAGTCATTTCTTATGGGATGTTTGGTTATGGAGACTTTTATTTTAATTTTTAAAAGTTATAAGAAATTTTGTTAAAATGAGTGTTTGACAACTTTGACAATTTTATATTTTGAGAGTGAATTTTTTTCTTAAACAAAAAAGGTCTCATCTCTTTTTTTTCTTGCGATCTCCTATTTTATTTGGTCATGAATGATAGTTACTCTCTTTTGTTATCACATCTCTTCAAACACGATAATTTTAAGTTATGAGTTAGTTCACTTTTTATTTTAATATAATTTTTTATCATGAAAATGTACAAAACATTATCATGTTACCAAACACCCATTAAGGTAGAATTATAAGCCACTACACATTTAATGCCATCGACAGGATTGTTATATGAACCTGTAAATAACGATAATTTCTTATATTTCTCTGTAACAAAATATCATTTAATAACGTTTAACATTCAGATCCAGTGGCGAACAGCATAGAGGGAGGGGAAGTGCGTTTCATCACGACGCCGCTGGATCCACGGTTTGGCCGCTCTCTGTAGTCTTTAAGCAAATCTTCGAAGGACCGATGAGCAATTAGGGCCGTGCTAAAAGGTGAAGGCAAGAATTCTAACTACCCAGCTCGGCCAAAGAAGCTATATCGACTCTTTGGGTCTGTTTGGGAACATGTTCGAAAGACTTTATTTTAATTTCTCTCACTGAAAGTTTTTCCGATTTGTAACTTGTAAGACATCGTTTAGTTATCTTTATATTTCAACTTCTACTCCTAGTAGAAGGTAGAAGGAGGAAGAAGAAAATTTCTCCTCCCACAATAGAAAAACACTCCCGTGTCTCCATCCGTGATACTCGTCGATGTCGTCGCGACACTCAGGGTCCATTTGGTTTCATGTAAAACCATAACCAACGAAAATATTTTTCCCAAGATATTAATTTCAAGGAAACCAAAAACTACGCTGGCCATTTGGTTGTCTGTATTTGCTTTTCAAAAATTTTTATCAAATACTTCTACAACAGCATAACAGCCATAATAATTTAACCAATATTCATATAATTAAATTATTATTTATAACAAAATCTTGATACACAAATAAATTAAGTAAATTATTTGGCATAAAGTTATTTTTTATTGAAATTGAAAGCATATTTTATTATTTAGATATTAGTCATTTTTTGGAAAACAAAATCAATTATTTTGTTATTTTAATTATTTTTTAAAATTATTTTCAGAGAATATGTATAAATTATTTTTCTAAATTTCTTTTAAAGTTTTACTTTAGTATCCTCATTTATTTACTTGAATATTTATAAATAATAACTAATATCAACTTTATATTTTCAAATTAAGTATATGGTAAAATATTTTTAAACTAAAATTTTTCATAAAAATTGGTTTATTTAAAATTTATATTTTGGAAATCTACAATACACTAAAATAAAATATATACTACGTAACTCAAATTTTAATTAAATTTTTATTAATAAATTTATTAAATAATTAATTCCTATGATAAAATAACTTTTCAATAAATTTATATTATTTTAAAAATGTATAAAAATAAAATAAAATTTTTATCTACTTATATGTCGTTAAAAAATTAATGTTAAAAATTAAGCTATTAAAATTAATAATATCTATTTAATAATATTTTATTTAATGAATATATACTTAAAAGACACCACTGAAAACGGCATCCGTCTTAATCCAGCGGATGCCAAAATCCAGATTTACGTGAAGAGGTGGGATTTGGTTTTACGTGATTTATGTTTTACCTGCAACCAAATAAATTAGGGTCCGTTTGATTGCATGGAAAAGGAAAAACGTGAAAAACATTTTACTGGGAATCAACTTTTCATGGAAAAGTCCGTGCAAAGCTCTTGTTTGGTTGATGAGAAATACTTTTCATGAAATGTTTATCTTGTTGTAACTTTAAATAAAATAAAAACATGTCCAATCACTTAATTACGTGTCTACATTTTTTTGAAAATATTATTATAAATTTTATTTCATTTTTATAAAAATATTTTAGTTGTATATCATTTTACAAAATGTATATAAGTTTTTTATTTTATTATTTTATAGGATAAAACCATATGAGTTCTGAATTAGTTCTTTTTAATTAGAATAACATAAAGACTTATAATTAAAATTATTATGTGATTAAATATTATTTAGAAGTCACAATGTTGAAAAGAATTACATATTAAATAAATATTTGAAACATATAATAAAATGTGTATTTTCATTTTTATTAAAATTTTAAAAATTAAAATTTTTAAATAATATAAATATTATCAAATATTTATTTGACATTATTTTTTATAAAAATATTTTATTTAAGCTAATAAGTTTTTATTTTTCCGTGACATATTTTTATTCATTTACATATTATATGTACGACGATGACATGATGGTCATGGAAAACATTTTACGGTTGATTTTGGCGGATGCCAAAATCCTCAATTGAACGTAGTCAACGCATTTTAGTTTACATTGACTCCTCAAATCCATGCAACCAAATAAGATCTTAGTTGATGGCATTTTCCTGAAAACCAGTGCATGCGGCAACTTTTACGTACAAACAAACGGACCCTCAGTGGCAACGAAGCCCCCCCCCCCACACACACACACACGTAGGCGAACGCCACAGTCCGCACCCCCACCCATCGCTGCACACCACCCTGGAGTACTTCTCTTATTTAATAGAAAAAGATAACCAAACATTTTTCACTTAAAAAAATGAGAATGCCTTCTCACTAAAATCACTTCTGATTGAAGATGCTTTTATCAGAAACGGACCCTTTGATTCGCTCCAGACAATGTTTGAAGGTATTTTAGACCAAAACAAATTGAACCAATTTGGGGGAGACGTTTCATCGGACATGAAAGAAAAAATCTCCAAAAAGCAAAACCAAGCAGCCAAGCTGTGAAACTCAGATAACCGAAGGGAGGTGCCTTGCTCATGCCCTGAGCAGTTACCGTTCCTAGTAGGCTTAGTAGCTTGAAGCCCAGAAACAAGAAAAGTCCCCAGTCCCCACAAGAAAGAAATCCCTAATTTTTTTCCAGCTTAAAGCATGTAACCACGAAATCAAGGCGATAATAACTACTCCGGGCACATCCTGTGCGATCGAGGGGGGTAATTCTTTTCGTACATGTTTCGGCTAAGATTAAAGATGAAAAACACGATTAAATTCTGTATTTGCGAAGACGGAAATCTCTGTTCAGGCCAACAGCATAAGAACACCAGAGCATGTCTACTCGTGCAACAACGTTCACGCAAGTGATTATTAACCCAAGATAACAACAAACGAAACGGCTATCTGATTACAGCAACTTGAGAAACGAGCTTCATTCCTTCTTGCCAATCCCGTGAGACATGTTGTAGATCCCACGTGCCTGCCACAGATGTACCATTAGGGCGAATAAAATGAAGAAACGCACGTATACACACACACATATATATACACAGAGAGAGAGAGAGAGAGAGAGAGAGAGAGAGTCACTCACAATGAGTGCCAAGGATGTGGCAGTGAGAGCAAGAGGGATTGCTACTGAGGTGATCTTATCATACCGTCCCTTCAGGAAAGTGTGCTTGTGCAGATTCTGAAAATGCTGTTGGTGCTTCAGAAGCCGTTCTCTCGGAACAAAAGGTGCCTCCGTCATCTTGGCAGCTATGCGTATAAAGACATTCACTTAGAGAAACCCCGACTTCAATGGTGTGGAAATATTCAAGGAAATCCAAAGGATACATAGAAACATGTCTACAAGGAATACTTCAACCCAAGTTATCTGGAGTTAATTCTGAAGTAAAAAAAGGTTCAGCTTTATCAGGACAATTCCCTGTTCACACTTCACAAGAACATAAACCAGATTTTTTTAAATAACTGTTCAAAAATTTGTATACACTTTTATGATAAAAAAGTTGTATTAAAATAAAATGTAAGCTAACCAACGACATACATTTGTCATGTTTGGAGAGATCTGATAACAAAAAAAAAATGAGAGCCATGTATGACCAAAAGAGGTGGGGGGACCACTAGTATAAAAAAGAGAGTCGCACATTTCTTTTGTCCACGAAGAAAATCTCTTTAAAAATATAAAATTGTAGTGGTTGTCAAACACCTCTTTTAACAAATTCTATTACAAAAACATAAAATTGTAACAAAAACTCAATTTATCATGTAATCAAACACCCCATAAGTGACCTCTACTTCCTGGCCTACATGGTGATGATATTGATATGCTGAAAATGAATAGCAACAAGACAGACTTGTGCTACCAAGTGAAAAGGATATCATCTTCAGCAAAAGACCTAGCAACCTTAAGAGATATGGAAAAAAAAAGTTAATTGTAACCATAAAGGGGAAGCCCGTATTTAGGTTTGTGATGACAATACTATATACCTTTAAGAAATATCAAACAGTAAACTGCTTGAGAGTCAGAAAATAATTTGTTGTAGTGAGCACCTGAAGTAGGATTACCCAAGTCTTGTATGCATTGACAAAAACATTAGCTGCTTACGAGCATGATACAACTCAGTCTCAGCTCAACAAAGCACTGATCCAAAACTATCTGGAGTTGGATATATTGATACTCTTCATCTAGCTACAGTGATTTTAAGCAACTTCTCTAGAGAGGTATAAATACTCTGAATTGTATTAATTACACTCCTCCCAGTTGTTTGTTCTAAGTTCCATAACTTTTGAACTGTGGCTTGGCCACCTTCAGAAAAAAAGTAGTACTAATCCTCTTTTCTCTTTCCCTATGTTAATGTAATCCTTATCTTCCCCAACCCTTCATCTAGTATGTCTAGATCATCACAATTTTCCCTTTTTCAATTTGTACCCAATTGATGAATTATATTTTCTCTAACACACATTTTGCATATCACTGTCTTGACCTTTTCATCTCACCAACACTTACCTTTAAAAAATCTTATTTATTCTATACCTTGGTTATCATAAAACATTATGATGGGAATCAAATCGAGGGTCAATAACCGATTCATGTTAATAATTGAATCGGGATGCAAGAACCGATTATTGATTTTCAAATCTCATGTAATTTTGATTTTTAGGTCAATAATGGGTCCATTTAAGTAATTTTCTAATTTTTAGGAATTTTAGTTGATTTGTTTGAGCATTTTCTCAATTTAGTTTCATTTACGGACTTTTTTCTGCATTTTAACCCTATAAATAGGGGCCCATGTATACGATACAGGAGATGATTTGATGAATACAACAAAGTTATGTTTGAAGTTCCGTTTTTGCCCTCCCCTCCTCGCTTAAACCCGGCGATGGGTTTTCTCTCTCCCCGATAGTCATTTCGCGAGCGGCTGGCCCGCGACTTCCTCTCGGCGACTAGCCTGCGCGATTCTCTCCCGGCGGCGACGGCTGGTTGCGAGTATATCTCGGCGGCGGTTCTTCGACTTCCTCCCGGCGGTGGACGGCTGGTCTACGCGGGGTCTTCCTCTCTCTCTCTCATTCGGCCGCGGCTGGCCGTCCATCTCGAGCTCCTCCGGCGGCGAGCCCTAGCGCGGCCTTCGCCCTCCAGATCTCCTTCCTCCGAGGGAGAAATGGCAACGCGCCTTTGGAGAGTTCGATTCCTTCCTCTCAGACCTATCGCCTTGTCTTGAACCTCACCTTCGGGAATCGATCTTCGACTTCTCACGGTGGTTTCTTCCTCCTCTGCCTCGAGGACGTCTCGTTCTCTTCTTCTTCTTTCTCTTGAAGATAGTTCGTTCTCCTTCTTCATCGACTTCACGAGATAGTTCATCTTCTACTCTTGTCCTCTGGTTTTGGTTCTTGCGGTTCTTTCTTTGACCCCATTGGATCTATTCTTTCCGGTTACGGTATTCGAAGTCTAAGATCGACATGATTGGTAGCCGAAGTTCTTCACCCTTGTGGATGTTAGAACATTAAGTATTGTTGCCTCTGTTGATTGAAAGAGACCGAACTACGACGGCGGAATATTGAATCTGTTTAGTCGGATAGCTTATCTTCTTCTTCTACTTCGATTACGGTTCTGGATAAGCATCCTTCATTTGTCGGATTCTCTTATTCCCGTTGATACTATTGTGCGGAGTGTTAAGCTAACATTCTTTTGAAAGCTGCGTTTCTACCTCTTAAAAAATTTGTAGATCCTACGATGCTGCCTCTTGCTAGTTGATACTTCGGTTTAACTGTCGAGGATGTTGATGATGTTTTTCTGTTATCACCGAGGCTAATGGCCAATGATGATGGGATCTTTCTCTTAAAGATCTGTACAATCTCTTGATCCCTTGGCCACGTATATTGATAGAACGGAGTCCTTCTTGTGAGTTTGTCCTCCTGTTCTCCCTTGGATTTACGGATCCACACTGCTGGAATCTTGCCCCAACAGATACTACTTGATCTCAGTCCAAGAACAGAATACTACCGGTTCTGGATTTCTGTTTAAATACCATCAATTGGTCAGCTGAAATTGGTTCTCAATTAGTCTGCTTTATGGATTGTTTAATCCTATGGATGTCGCTGGAACTTGTTGGACTTCGGTTGGTTATAGTTTCTGAAAGCGTACTGTGCTGATCAGATCCGGTTGTAGATGACGGAGTAAGATCCGTAACTCCCGGATCAGCATATCAATAAACTCGATCAGGGATGAGTTCATATCTGAGATTGAGTTAGGGCTATGATGATTTATGCTATGTTTTTTCTGAGCCCTTGTCCCTCCCAAAGGCTATCTTATTGCTGCTGCGATTATTTCAGTTGTTGAGTTGCATAATTTCTCCTGAATTTCAGCAATAAGGGCTTGTTGTGGACATATACTACTGGTGTATGTTAAATTTTAACACCTGTTGGTAATTCAGAATCATTGCTGGATTTTCTGCTCTTGTTTGGCAATTTAACTGCTGGTTATATCTGGATTATTATTTCTGAGCTTATTCTGTTGGAAAACTGTTCATATCTGGTCTGTTACCTGCTGGTCCATTTCAGTCTGCTGGTTACTTTTCTGTTTGGCATTTTATCTGCTGGGTGATATTCCTGGTTATATTTACTGATTTCAGTCTGCTGGTTGATATTTTCTGGTTTATTTGAAATCATGGTCCCGTCCCGCATCACATTATCTCTTGTTAAGTGAGTATGATGCATTTTTCCAGCTCCAGTGTATCTTATGGTCACATAATCATGTACTCAATCTCCATTTCTCCCACCCTACTCATCCCATGTTACCTCATCGCACCCTCCATCCCTTTGGACAATTTAACCAAAATATCTAAAATGAGTAGTTTTGAGTGCTAAAACTAACTCCTTCCTCCTTGTCTCTTTGGTCTTCACTAAACTTACAATGCAATGTCTTGTCTAAGTTCTTAGCACGAAGCACTTAAAGACTTGAGTCTTCCCTCCAAACTAATGACTTTCTGTTAACTCTTATCTCTCAGTTATCATTACAACATCATCTGCAAAATTCATTATGTACACCTACTAATTCATCTATAACCATCATGCAAGGATCTATTGCAAATCATTGATGTAAACTATCTCGAATATGAAATTTTCAGTTCTCATTGAAAGTATAAAAGCATTAGTAGCTACTTCGTTATACGTCTTTTATCACCTTAACCAAATAGGTACTAACTTCCACCCTAACACTGACTACGAAAAATCTGTTGAAATTCTATCATGTTCTATTTTTTTCTCCAAATCAATGGCATAAAGTAACCTATCAGGTGAAACAATCCCATCTAATTCGTAGCCCAACGAGTATTGCACGAGAATCATCCACACCTAGCTGCTCGTCAAAGCGACTTACAGGGGTTCTTTTACACCCCCCCATGATGTTGTTACGATCTCCATTAGACCACACTCGAAAATCAAATTCCACTTATGATTCAAAAACCTCCCAAAGCAAGAATAAGCGACGAAGAAGAAAAGGAAGAAAAAGAGGAAGGAATGAAATAAAATTTGAAAAAGCATAAACGCCAGCAGCATCAAGATGACGGGAAAAGCATAAACGCTTAAGCAGCCAATAAATCCGAACGACTGGGACGAGCAGCCATCAAACCCTAACAAAACGAAAGGAAGCGGCAATGACCCCCCAAATCAGATGTACCGGATGATAAAATATCCTCCTAACTATAAATCCAAAAATGTCAACACCAGAAATTGAGTGAAATCTCGAAGAGATCGAATACCTGAAGATTGGAGACGAGACAGCAGCGATGAGGAGGCGAAGAGGAGGGATGCGATGACGAGATCTTCCAATCGCAGCACCTTCAAAAAAAATGCGATGGCGAGCCTTCGGTAGACCGGGATTAAAAATGCTTGCGGGCTCTTTCTCTCCTCCACCTCAGATAATTGCGTAGTTACCTTCATACTTTCTTCTACCCAAAAATTGTGCACGAATCCCTGACAAGATTTTCCACGAAAGAGGAAACAAAATCTTGTGAAATATTTGGTTGATAAGTTGAGTTTTTGTTACAATTTTATATTTTTGTAACAAAATTATTTTAAAAAATGTTAATCACAATTACAACTTTTTTTAAATGATTTTTTTTCTTCACTCTTTTTTTTATCTTGTGATCTTTCAACTTATTTGGTCATACGTGATAATCATTGTTTTTTGTTATCACATCTCTTTAAATATGACAAGTTTAAGTAAAAAATTATAAAAAATTATATTTTAAAATAATTTTTTATCTTAAAAATTTATTATGCGACCAAACACCTTATATAATAATCGAATCAAATTGAACCTGTTTAGTTAGGTTCGTTGGTCTTGTTACTACCCAAAAGTGAGAGGTCTCCGATTGAGTGATTCAAACCGAAACCAAAGCAGTTCAGTTTGAATCGTTTGATCTTCTCTAGCAGACGAGACATTTACTTTCTTTTCATCTACCACATAGCCCTTGCCCTGGAAAGCAAAAGGATACTTAAAACTTGTCTTTCTTTACCGTAAACAGTTTTTGTTAAAATGCATTTCCAAACAGAAATATTCATAACTGCATATATGATCCATCGGCTGTGCTCGACGGAGAATTCACCTCAATTATCGCGAGCCGATTATATAAATGCTAAATATAAATTAAAAGATATAAGACACCTGACTGATAACAGAAACAGCAACAGCTTCATGGTCATGAAATATTTTGTATAATCTTGTCCAGCATCTGCCCTCTGCGCTGAAATTATCTGAAACATCTGCCTCAAATGCAAGCGTTGCTAGGACCAAGTTTTTGTCCAGAGAGAGACCCGAATTTCTTATCATCCCAGATAAGAAAAAAGATGAAGGAGAAATGGCATACGAACATACTTGTGGGGAACTCGAAGAAGACAGAACACAAAACTCTTACCAGTTCATACAACATCTTCAGATATCGGAGAGGAAAGAAGAAAAAAAAAAAGCAAACAGGTCAGCAAAACAAACAGACAATGGGAATCATCTTTCTAGCAATCTATAAAACTAAACGTAATTAAGAATTTTGAGAGCACCAAAGATCAATTTGCACATTAATGCATCAAATTTTAGAGGAATGAATGAATTTCAATCCCGTGCCTGACGATGTTTACAACATATCATCTTCAAATATAATCAAATGTCCAGGCTGATTAATGTTTAGAAATAGCAACTTCTTTACTCTCTTAACAACAATCTCTCTTCTCCCTCGGATGACAAAACAGTTGAACACCTCAAGGATCCATTCTTCTGAGCTCGCATAACCTTTTGAAGGCCTCCCATGAGATAAAATGAAAGCAGACATGAACTGAGTAAATCTCTCCATTTCAGGCTATGGAAATACTAGCTCTCGTCCATTGCATCTGCACCGCTGCATCCTTGTGACATCGAACCCTGATTCTCGACCTGTCTTGACTCAGTATCGTCAGGTCCCAGTGACTTTGCAACTGTGTCGTCTAATGCCTCAAGGAACGAAAGCACAGTGAATTTGTCTGCACAAAAGCACAAGATGTCAGCTTGCAGTCGGATACTCCCATTGGCTTGAAAAAATCATCAAGAAGTAGGTTATTTATGGTGCCAAACTAAGAAATAATGAGATCTGCTCAGTGCTCACTCAACCAGCACCGGTAGAAAAGCAAATCTATGGAAGAGCTTTTCCGCAGTTTTGAACGAAATATTAAACCAAACAGATGAAGCGTAGAGAACACCAAGCAGACAATGTAAACACCACTAGCAGTCGCTTTTGACAATCTGTTCCAATACTCAGGCTCTTCAACTAGCGCAGTACAATGATGTCACTACAACTTTGCGCATGCTAGAGGTGCATGAAAAGAAGTAGATCCTCACTGCCTTAAAGCCTCTCTTGCAACACGCTCACTCGTATCCATGGTACATGTCCAAAATGATCAAGATGGAGCCACACAGGTTTTCTTAGCTGAAATGGGCCAGTGATGGCTTGGAGACTTGCATACGCAAACGAAGTACGCACTGTACTAACGTTTAGTAATAGTGAGGGAGGATATTACCAAGGCCTCATTATTCTGAAAAAATTTTCTTGATCACATTTATCAGTAAATACTAAAAAAGTCAGAGCTGCTATGATTAAATAGCATGCAGGACGCTTCCCTAATAATCATTTAGCACTTCAAATTCTAATAGCCTCATCCAGTTAGTTAAACGACTGGAATGTTGAAATCAAGTGACATTGCTAATATTCGGTATAGCGGCATTTCTTCAATAGTTTCAAGCTAATAATTGAAAATAAAATTCAGTCCATACATTTGCTTGGATCAATACCAAATTGAGCCAGATCAACTTGTCCTGTGCGAAGCACCTGTAAATGCACATAGGTAAGAAAGAAATAAAGGCAACAAATATTTTATTAATATACATATCTCACATGAGTAAATGTTTCCACTTGCTGTCGAAAAGGCGGGCTCTGCAGCAGCTTCATAAGTTCCTCCGGTGTCCATGAACCCTACAATGGAAACCGCTGAGGACAGAATAAGGATAAGAGTAAAGAAAATATGTAAAAGTACCTCGGGCAAGTATGAGGCTAATTTCTTTTCCAAAGGTAAAGTCTCAATTAATGGCAAAATTAACTCGGGTTTCAGTATGTCCCCCAATCCTAATCCTGTCACATAAAAGAAAAGTAAATGGGAGAATTCAACAAATCATCCACATTCATTGTAATAAGATTCTCTCTCGTAAGTCTTTACAAGTCTTTACCTCCATCCGGGTCTTCATGAGCATCTGACACGATCAAAATTCAATAAGTGTTAGTCTAACATCAGCAAAGTCTAAAAAACTACATGATAAAAAGAGGTCCATTCCCCAGAAGAACGCATCACCTGTTGGTTGAATGCTACTCAGTATTCTCTGTAAATCTGCCAATTGAACAGGCCCAGCAGACGATGTTGCTTCACTAACCAGTTCTGTGCCAAGATCTTGACCAGCTAAGTTTCCAGCTCTACAAAAGAGAGCATATTTAGTGTTCATATAGGTGTGAAATTTTGGAACCGCGTAGTAAAATCTGGAACCACCGTAGTAAAATTCTGATACAGAAAAATGATGAACAAAGAAACATTCAACATACACAACTATCAAAAGTACAAACAGGTTTTCACCTGGCAACCTATAAAACAAACATCGATTGTATTGTGGTGAAAATCAACGAACTCCTCAAGCCAGAGAGAAGTTCAATGTCCATAGTCCGCTTGGCATTAATATGGATACAATTGTTAAAACATAAAAGCAACCACCAAGGGCTACAAACAAAAAGATCACATTTTTCATCATAAAAACTCATCAAAAAAAAGTATGATTGTCTATGGTGTTCGTTTGGTGTTGTTGTCCAATGAAAATCAAAGTTAACCATTTCATTTTACTAGTCGTTTTTGTCCTTGCAAGTTAATCATTCCACCTTTCTGATACAAAATATGCATGTTTTTATTCCCACCTATCGTGGAGGTGTTGTTACTCACGACCATAGTTGTCAAGGCGCCCGCCTAGGCAGCAATGCGCCTTTCCAAGGGCGCCTTGCCAGGGGCCAAAAAGGCGCCCAAGGCGCCAGCCTAGGCGCCCAAGCAAGGCGCCTTGGGTATTTTTACATCATTAAAAAAAAATTTTGAGGGGTTTTTCTCCCTTGATACCCCTCACAAGGGACATTTATTTAATGATTGTTTGAATATATTAATATATTGTATTATCACTTATACTATCATATATATTTAAGATTTATGATTATAAACATATATTATATACTTAATTACGTTCTTTTTCAGCTCTTTCTTCTCTCTCTCTGTCTCACTTATACTATTACATACTTTTTTGGGTTCGGGGGGTTTCGCCCCCCCACAAGGGTCGATCCGCGACTACTCTGCGCTCCCCCCATTTAATAATATTATAACAATATTTTACCATCACTTATACTATTGCACATATATAAATTTTATAATCATAAATGAGTTATATACTTAAATTTTATAAAAATTTATTTAACTTTCTTCTCTTTCACACACACATCATATTTACTTATGTGCATTGATAAAACACTCATATTCAATTATAACATAACAAATATAATTATATTTATGTTTTGTTTATATATAACAACCTCCCAACTCAGCCTTCCTTGAATACCGCCTTGACCGCCTAGGCGACGCCTAAGCGGCCGCTTTGTCGCCTAAGCGGAATCGGTACCCTTCAATGCCTTGGGCGCCTTGTCGCCTTGACAACTATGCTCACGACCATGTATATGATGAAACAAGTTTCTCTCACAAATCACAAGGCCCAAAGAAGTGACATCTGCATCAGTTGCTGCAGACCTACGAAACAAGAATGAGTGAAAGAGATAGTCAGAGGGGGGAAATAAGGAAGAGGGAAACAAAGATAGAAAACCTCATCTAGGCCGAACCAGAGAGAGAGAGAGAGAGAGAGAGAAGGCTTCCTCAGCTGAACTAGAAGAAGTAGGAGAGGCAAGAGGACAAATGTGAGTCTTCTATGTTCAAACTGTTCGCACAGGATTATTGCATGACAACGATGAAGACCTCTCTGCCCTGGAATTTTTCTTTCTTATCGATCCCATTTTAGAGAATCTTTTTTTAAGGTTCCTTTGGGTTGTGTACTTTATTCTCTCTCCACCGAAATGATTTTGGTGTTAATTACGTGGACTGTACAACCGAACACCCATGTTTAATTGTCACAGATGACACCCCTTGACCTAAAGAACTTGCATAGAAGAAGTGGAGCCAATGATTGCAGAATCGGCTGGATCAGATTAAAATGGGCTGATTCATTGGTAAGTCTCAATCTAATTTTGGTGTGGAGGACAGATCCAAACTGGATTCCTAATAGAATCGGTTTGGAATGGTGGAATCGGATTGGAATCGGTCGACTCCGCCAATTCCGGCAGGAGTGAAGCCATTGAATGATGGATCCAAGATACTTAAACTGAGTTCTTTAAGATAATATCACCCCATCCAAACTAACACTCACGTACTTTTCCTTGGGTTTTAGTTTTATTTATCTTAAAACCCTTAGCCTTTAAAATATTTTTTTCACAGTTCTAACTTCCTATTTACCTCTTATGTCTCATCTATCAATACAATATTATCTGCAAATATCATACATCAAGGTACCATCTTGTATAATCTTTATTAATTCATCCATAACTAATGCAAAATGATAAGGACTTAATGGAAAACCTTGATGTAAGTTAATGAAATAGGAAAATCTCTTGTTTCTCCTCTAATTGTGCTTACACTAGTAGTTGCTTTATCATACATATCTTTTATCATTTGTACATATCTAGCAGGTATCATTTTTCGTTCCAACACCTACCACAAGACCTCCCTAAGAATTCTGTCATAGACTTTTTTCAAGTTAATAAACACTGTATGTAAATCTTTCTTCGTATCTCGACATTTTTTTCAAGTTAATAAACTTAATAATAAGAAAAATAATTACATCGATCATGTATAAATCTAAATTGATTAGCTAAAATATTTGTACAATTTCATAATCATCATTCAATAACTCTTTTCCATAAATTCATAATATAACTCATGAGTTTGATATCTCTATAATTTGCATAATTGTGTACATCTTTTTTCATAAAAATAGATATAATGATGTTCTTTCTCCATTCGTTCAGTGATTCTTTCAAAATTAGGATTTTATTAACAAGTTGAGTTAACAATTTCACTTCTAAATCTTTCAAACATTTCCTCACTTCGATAAGGAATGCCGGACCACATGTTTTCATCATTGTCAATGTTTCTTCAACTTATGAAAATTCACAATCATAATATTATAGGCCTCATAGTTGTACAATAAAATTTTTATGAAAATCAGTTCAATGAATTTTAGGTTCCTTTTGCAATTTTGTCTTTTCTTTTCTTGTAGATGGTCTGGAAGTCAGATCAGACCAAAATTCTATTATAAATTGATGAAACTTACACAAATAGCAAAAAACACAAAAGTGGGGGAACTCATCTACCAAGGAGGTAGAGCGGAAGAATTACAATTACAAGAAAGAGAATCTGAAGCCCAAGAACTTTTCCCTTAAAGATACAACATCCAGAGCTCCCAGAGTGAGCCAAAAACCAGTCATTTTCATAAGTAGACATGACATGGAGAATATGATTCGGATTCTCAAAAGGATCTTCAAAAATGCATTCATTCATAGAGCACCAAATAGATTATAACATAGTTAGGAGAGAGAGCTTCCACTAAATATCATCTGAAGACCAGGGCTTCAAACGTGGCCAAGCATACAATAGAGAAATAGTGCTAACCAGTTCTGTTTGATTAGTTTTCCAACTCCTAAAGATAATCCCCCGTAAGAAATTGATGATACCACACTTGATAAAAAGATGATCTATACTCATCATGTTGACAACAAAACACACAGTGTGGGCATCTCGGGGAAGATCTTTTGAAAGTGGCCTCTAGTAGGAAGTTTTTACCTCCCAATCTTCCAAAGGAAAATCATAACTTCAAAAGGTAGAGGTTGTTTCCAAGTGACCTGATGTCATGGAACTTCCACACCTCCTTTAATCAACATTTGTAAAGTTTATGGTGAAGATGGCTTTGCTAGACGGCACCCATATAAGTTTGTCCTATTTGTTGTCAGCACATCTTCGTCCAGTGATGTTGGCACCATTTTCTTATTATTTTTGTAAATGCTATTGGGCCAGGATTAGATCAATTTCAATCCCCATGGGGGCCACAATGATCAAATTTCAGACATAGGCCATCATTTGGGGTCCACTTCAATGTAATCCATAGAGAAATAACACAATTTTGGTGTCCATTGCATAGCCCACATGGCATGCTATTAATGAGCCATATTTTAAAAACAAGATAGACTCATTTTGGTCTTAATCTAACAAGGAATAGGCATTCTCATTATGCTATTTTTGCAGCCGATCATCTGTACACTTAATGGGCATATTTAAATAAGAAATACACCCATGAGTCACGTTATTTTCGTAGCCCACGTAGGCCCTATTTAATGAGCTGTCTTTTCATTCACAAATGGGCCCATTTTTATATCATTTTCGTAACCCATTTTATGACATATTAATGAGCTATCCTTTAAACCACATATGGGCCAATTAACATGTCAAAAGATGGTCCATCTTTATGTCAACCTTGGCCCATCTTCTAGAGTCTTTCTGGCCACCACCGCTCCTGCCACTTCACCATTTTATGAAGCCTTCTCCAACCTTACTTAAGGGTCACGATGGTAACCACCTCCACCACCTCCCTCCCATCCTTATCTCCCCCCACCCACCACCGGGAGTTCCTAGAAACTATGAGATCATGTGCATATCCGCCACCCCCAAAACTGCCCACAGGAAGAGCCTAAAAAGGAGGGAAAGCCCACGGCTTCCTGCTCTTCACCAGCTGCCATTCGAGAAGTCTATCTTTTCCAATAAAGACTCTCTCCCCAATGGCTTCTCCCTATAAATCCGGAAGCTACACACCCTTGAAAGGGGTTGGAAACCCTTGGTATACCCCCAGCCACTGCCGCTCCTTCCTCTTGGCCCTATCTGCTGTGTGCATGGAAGAGAAAGGGGAAGAGGATGCCAACGAGACCTCCTATGGTTCGGTTCCCACTCCTGCTGAAGCCAATAGAGGAAGAAGGGGAGGCCAATGTCTCATCCTCCCCTTACTACTACCAAGAATTGCCGTCTTGAATCTCAGCTTTGTCTAGGAAAGGTGAAAAATAAGAGATCTCGCAAGATTCTCGAAAAAATCTCGGAAGATTGAATCTCGGATTTAATTTAAGTAGAGTAAACATTACCTAACAATATAAATAAGAAAAAACCTAAAAAACCTAAAAAAAGCTCATAGAAAGTTTAAATGGAGTTTATGGTCCAATTCAACCCATTTTGGATTGAAATGGCATCAGATTCCGGCGCCAGGCGGGGAAGGAGCTTGTACAGGGTCATTTTTCGATATCGGGTCATCAAGTCTCAATATCACACAATCTGGTCAATTCTAGCTTGTACTGAGTCCAAGGACCCGGCATGAGTCCTAGTGATCCTACCATTATAGATGACTAGAATGAGGATCTCTAGATATGTGAAGTCCTATGCCTCAATCATGATTAATGGAAGGGATGTTTCGAATCAGATTTTGACATGCTTATTTCAAAGTCATAAAAATTCCTAAGTCTGATGCTAAGACTTGAAGTCAAATGATAATAAATTCACCTCAATTGGATACCATAAAAATCTGATTTTCATTAGGTATAAAATGCTAGACTTTAAATGAAGAAGAGATGAGTGTAAATACTTAATGTTACTTTAAACAATTCCAATGAAATAATCATGAATATGCTTTAAACCGATACTATACAAATCTGATTTCACTTAGTCCAAAATGATGAGATTTAGATAATAATGAAAACGGAATTAGAAATTAAATCCAAACATAATTCCAAAAATAAAATAAAACTTGATCGGAATCATGTCTATTTAAGATCTCAGATCCAAATTAACTCTAATAATTCAAAATATGTCTTATGTTAAATCCTTAAACTAAAGAGTTAAATCAATGTCAAACATGTCAAAATGTTTAAAAATCCACTAAAGAACATATTCTAAAATACACCTTTTAAAATATACATCAAACTAAAAAAAAACTAAAAAAATAAAATTGCATTACATTGAGTTTATGGAGTTATAGCTCCACATGTGTTTATGATTTCTAGATGTATGTTTCTATTCCTACAGGTTACTATGATGGTTAATCAAGCATATTTAAATATCTCAATGTAATTAATATCGAAAATTCGCACCTTCCAATGAAGAGATGTCCAAAGACATTATGATGAACCCTAAACCTCAACATGTTTATGTTTTTATACATATCATGTATTTTGACTAATACTCTTATAAAATATCATGTGTTTTCATAAGTAGTATGTTAGTCGAAGGTAATAAAAATTATGTTCCAAAATAAATGAATTTTCAAATTATACTATACAAATATTTCTTTTATATTTTTATATGATGAAAAATGAGGTTTCACAAGTGACTGTCCACATAGTCACTCAAGAGTTGTTATTCCCCCACCCCCTCCCTAGATCCCCCTGCCTCCCTCGTCCCCTGACCACCCCTAAATAGTCACTCATAGGGTGATTGTGTGTAATGGCAATCACCCAGCCCGTAATATGGGGTTGTTCTTCCCCCACCCGTGAACCTCCATGTAAACAGTCACCCAAGGGGTGATTGTGTGTGATGACTGTAAGCAACCCCTGATTGGTGCCCCCCCCCCCCCGAATCACCCCTTAACCAGTTAACCCGATAATTTTGTGAAGAACTAATCATACTTTTTTATGTTTTAATGTGTTAATGCCCCCCATGGACTGCTGCAGATTTTAGAGTAATGGCCAACTAAGAACAAGGCGTTGATGCATATGCTCCCTGTGATAATGGGTGGGAACGTGGTACTTTAGTGGATGTGGAGAAGATGGTACAATGTAAGTGGTGTGGATAACAAATAAATGGTGAAGTATTCCATTTAAAGTAGCACATAGACGAGGTGGGTTAAAATGTAAAAAAAAGTGACAAGGTACAAAAGAAAAGTAGTGAACCTATGAGAGCCTACCTTACAAGAAAAGCATCATAAAAGAAAATTTGGATTGAGCAAGAAGACTTGCACTTGGAGTTTCTAATGAGAAGAGATACATAGCCAAGTCAAAAAGACAAAGGGAAAACACGAGCTGAAGTTAAGATATTCATATCTTTTGATAAAGAAGATGAGAGATTAAGAAGAGATATGCATGGCAACAAGCAATCACAACGAGATAAAGAGATAATGAAAGCAGCAAGAGACTTTGGAGTAGAAAATCCAACATTTTGTCGCCCACAATTGACCCCACCCACTGATGATGCTAGATCAAAACATGCTGACATTTCATTGATCTGCTTCGACATGACTTTGGATAATCATTTGTTCAAGAGACAAAACTGTTCTCAATGAACAATTAAACAAGTATTTAAAGGCGTGAAAACTACCACTTCAATTGCAAAACATATTTGCAAGTGATTTTTACATACATGTAACTATGTAATCTTACATTGGTCATCGCAGACATACATATTATCTCTATTTATTGAGCTTGACAATAACATCTTTTCTCATAATAAAAGTAGGTTCCAACACATATGCCACTAACCTGTACTTTCAAACTATGGCTTATGCCATTGAGTTAGTTGGACTGAGATTACTATTCCCAACTAGTAGGTATATTTGTGATGCATGACTAGATGAAAATGTTGATGAGCTAAAATCTTAGATAGATGAATTTAAATTGGTTTGGAAGAAGAGATGATGTGTTGTGATATATGATGGGTGAACAGAAAGAAGTATGATAAAGTTTCTTATATATTGTTTGAGGGAATAACCTTTTTGAAGTCTATTGATGCTTTGAGACAAATAAAGAATATGAAGTACATCTTTTCACTGAATGTCATTGTAGATCAGATTAGGAAGAAGAGCATTGTGCAATTTGTCACAGATAACAACCCTTCTACAAGACAGTAAAAAAAAAGTTGGAGAGGATACCCCATCTATTATGGGTTCCATGTGCATTTACATTTCATTGAACTCATATTGGAAGATATTGGTAAAGAGAATTCAGTTTTTACACTTTTCAACCAGACAACTGATCACATCCTTCATATATTTTCATCCATGTTTGCTCCACATCATGAGAGAACATATTGAGGAGCACGATCTTAGGTTTGGATCAACCAAATTTGTCAAACACTTCATTGAATTGGAGTCCTTGCACCGACACAAACATACATTGGTCTGATTCATTCATTTATAGGAGTACATCATGTATACAACTGACATGCATAACAGGATTAGAAATTCTTACACATGTGATCATGAACAAACATTTTTAAAGAGAATTCAATACTACTTGTCCATCATTAAACCATTTGTATAAGTGTTAAGATTAGTTGATTTAGATGAAATAAACCAGATGTGATAGATGTATGATGTTATGAACAAAGCAAAATTAAAAATAAAAAAGAAACATCATGAAAATTAAAAGAAATAGTAGCAAATCATTAATAGGAGATAAGACATGAGATTACATCACGTGTATGCAACACGTAATTCTCCTTATCTTTAATTTAATCATTAGTTGATTCATAAATATGTGTTCTTACGTGATAAGAAATAAATGCAAGATATTTTTTAAATCCACGGATACAAATATGGTGATGGGGACCAGATCAGACCGAATGGACTGATTATTCAGAGACAACGTTGTTCGGGTTTTAAAAAGACGTTGCATTTGATTTTTGTCAATTAGTTGTGTTAGAGTTTAATTTCTGCATTTTATTTTAATATTGGAGTCTCCTAGAGCCATTTAAGTCAATTCTTTAAATTTAGTCCTTATAGGACATGTTGGTAAGTGTCTACGTATGGTCCTTTTTGTAATTCTCTAATAGGCTTCTATATAAGCCTAACATTGTAGCAAAACGAGTAGACGATGATTACAATGAAAAATGTTGCTCCGGTTTTTCCCCTCTTCAGTATGATCTCTCTCCCTCCCTCAGTTGATGTTGCTTCTCCTCCTGACATGATGAGTCCGGACCAGCCAACCTCCAATGGCCATGGCATCTCACCTTTTTCCACCAATAAGTAGATCTTCACCCCGGGTGCTACCGACATTGTCAATTCACCCCTGGAAGCATTACGGTTCTGCTCTCCACTTCCAAGAGATGCCCCGACGTCTTTCTCTCACCTCCAAAAATAATATGGCTTTCTTCACCACCCTCGGGTGCTCCTGTTGTTCTCTCCCACCTCCGATTAAGTCCAGCCACTGCTCTCCTCTCCGGCTCTTAGTTCTTCTCGGATGCACCTGACATCTCCTTCCGTGGCATCGTTGTCCACCTTGGATCCACCAAACCTCCGAGCCTCACTCGCCGTTGAGAGTCTAAGGTGCCAAGCTGCCCTCCTGTTCCACTGAAGGTCCCATTCTCCCAGTGCCCTTCCCCTCCTTTATCACCGACACCCCCCCCAACAAGGATCCCTCCTGTGTAAACCCCTTGTCTTTCTCAGAACACCCCTACCCAATGCTCAACCCTCAATCCCCCTTAACTTCTCCACTAGCGTCATCTCCCCACCAATCCCCTATTCCAGCCATCTCGGAAACTCCCACACCGATAGAAATTGCGCCCTCTTAGTAGGCTCACTGGAAGGGCCATGGGAATCCTACGATACCCTCCAGAGCCCCTCCAATCCTCTCCGCCTTGTTCACACCCCATCCAAACCCCTACAACAATGCCATGACGACTCCCCCCTTTTCAGGACAAAGGAGAAGGAGGCAAAAGAAGCGAGAAGATTGAAGAAGTCAGCATAGCCTAAGTGTCAATCACTATCAAGAGTGTAAGCGACTACCCTGTGGTCGCCACCTGCACCAACCTGCACCTTGCGACATCCTCTACTCGTTTGAATAGTCATGATGATGCTAAGCATGTGAAGGGACAAAGAAGCCCTTGCCTGCGGGATGCCTTTCACGCACCTCACCATCTCATGTGGTCGGGTACATCAACAGGATGCCACGCCCCCGCTCCGCCATCAACCATCAGGAGACTGCCACAAACCCTTCCCTACGGTGCTCTCTTCCAGTGGCAGCGTGCCTCCCCCCGCCCGTCATCGCGCGCTTGCTGTCGGACAGCCAAGTCCCCACCTGGCTGCGCACCTCTTCACGCGCCGTCAAGCATGATCACCAGCTGCCACGAGACCCACAAGACTTGCCTTCTTGCGCTCAGGAGACTCCCACAGCTCGTCACAACCCCAGACAACAAGCGCAGCGTCATGGCTGACCAATGCCAGTTTGGTCAGCGGCCCAGACACAGGTCCAGCCCAGTTCTCAGCCAGTTTAAAGTATCCATACCCATTTCAGGTCGATCCAGCATATTGCAGGCCGCGTTCAGCACCTTCCTGCCCGGTTCAGCAGGTTTTTGGACCGGTTCAAGCGGATTTTCACTTTGGTTCAACTCAGGTTTGGCCATTTTGGATCCAGTTCAAGTTAGTTTAGCTTGCTCAGGCCCTGCAGCATGTGTCCGGCTGGCAGTGGCGTCATTTTTGTCCCACATCATAGGGAGTGGAAGTGAGCAATGATCATGAAATGCTGAGAGGTACATTATTCATGATATAACGACTTCCAAGAACTCGACAAGATAGAATAGAAGTTGACTTAGAAGTAAGTGTCAAAGTTTGCAATTATGTCTTTATTTATCAAATGTTAGTGTTATCCATGAGTACTAGAGATTGGTGTACTCTCAACTTTCAGATGTAATCATACATGAAAAGAGTAAGAGTTAACTCGGATCCAAATCTGAGGTACTCATATGACAAGGTTGTTCTAGGTATGTGCAAATTGGCTATGATTTCATCGTGAACATCAATTAAGTTTGCTATCACTAATGTACTTGTTCTTCCTTGCAACTACATGGTGGATTCATGTGAACACAATAAGTGGACGAAATCCACTTACTGCGATTGCAATTTGCATACTAAGACAGAACACAAGTTCTTCCTAGTCCAAGAGAAAATATAGTACATTTAACATAAATCATACTAAGATAAGGAATATGTTAATATCCGATAGATTGGAGAAACTTTGTGTTCTATCATTACAGCATGTTGCTAAAAATCAAAAACCTCAAAAACCGTAAAAGAATTGCATAAGATTAACTCTCAAGATTTGCAAGTAGACCATACCAAGAACGAGTTGAAGCAACATCTGATGAACATCAAAGAGTCAGTGAAGACGTTGATGTGGACTATATTTTTCAAGATGAGCACTGACTTGCTACTTGGGTGGAGGAGAAAGTAAGAAGAACACCTCCAAAATTTGATCTTGAGTATCATACATGGGCTGAAGGGAACTTGATGACAATCAGCTTTAAGATAAAGATGTACAAGATCAAGTCTCTACTATTCTAACTCCGACCCCAACTCCATCATTACAAACCCCTCGAAAGCGGAAAGACAGAGTCTATAACAAACAAATTTGGATACTTCAAACAAGTGAAGGTTTACCAATGTGGCATTGGGATTGGGGTTCTTCTGCATAAGCAAAAGTAACAAAGAAAATGAAGAAGGAAATCAAGCAAAGATTTGTCAGTTCCACCCATTTCAAGTGGACAAAGTTAACATTGGACACAATTGGGTTTCATTGACAAGTACATGACATATAACTATCAAGAACCCCTGGAAGTAGAATGCTTTCAGCCACATATTTCAGATACCCACCCAGCAATGCCAGAATTAGGCAGCCCGTATGATTTTAACGAGATGGCATAGTCTTTATTTAAATATAGATTCAGGTCAATCATGAGTTATCAACAACAATGGTCTTCAAAGAGACAGATAACGAGGATCTTATGACCAATATCATAGATATTGATAATATATGATATGATTTGTATTAAACATCATTTATACATGCATTTATGTCATTGAATGTCAGGTAACAATTTTCTACATGTCTACTCAATTTTATAATTTTTCATTTTTTTACTTTTTTTAATAAAAAAATGGTCAATCCAAATCAGTTGTCTTCCCGGAGAATCGACTAGATCAAACAATCTGATATTGATCCAGATTGGATTGGTACCAACCAATATGGGTACCAATTTCAACCCTGTGATTACTAATCTGGCCCACTACATGAAGTACTCTTCTGACGTTTGCCTAATATAGATGGCAAGTTGTGGCACTCTAGCATTTCCTACAGACTAAGCCATAGAGTAAACGGCTGCATACAGGAATTCCTCTAAGCGACTGAAGAATGAATACCAACTAAAATTGGTAACTTCAGTGAACTCCTAAAGACTGCCAAGAAAAATAGGGTAAACAACTGTCTTTTTTTCCCTTATCACTTAAAGAGAAAGAAATGATTTTATAGCTATCAATCCCAAAAATATAAACAAACCTAGACGAAACTTCATCCTCAGCTGTATCTTCTGCAATAATCTGTGTAGTAACAGAAGGTTCAAGTTCTTCTTCCACAAGAATGTCTGGTAAACAAAGCAAAATTTGCTGAATGATGTATTACAAGACATTCAAAAATTCTGTAAATTGTATGCAGCTGAAGTACCTAAAGGTCTATTGATGAAGTAGTTGACAGAATCACAAATATGTGTGTCTCTATCAGAGTTCGATTCCTGCGCCCACAAAAAAATTTATGAATGAATATATGACAATAAATGTCAAATAGGAGTACCAAATAGAGTTATTGAAGATGACCTGCATCCAGAAGAAAAATTTACGATTATCTGAACTGAACTTCAAAATGTAAACTCTGCCAGATGATTGGTTGACCTGCATAAAGAAAAAATAAGATATAAATGATCAATTTCCTACATGACTCAGATATTGCCAAAATTATTTTTAAGACAACCCCAGATGGAATTTAAAATTGTTGGTTGCAGCTCTAACTTGTTGATCACATGAGCATGCTTCTGTCATTACAGAAGCAGCAAGATTCCTCTAACAGCCAACAGAAAAAACTTTACTGACCAAAGTTTAAATTACTAACCTCATCCAGTTATAATCATTTATTAACAATCTCCAAAATTAATTTCTACCAATAACTGAAAAAAAACAGCAGGTGACTTTGCATTACCTTCTCAAATACAGCTTCCTCAGGGAATATTATCTGATCCTGAAATGAGCTATGTCAAGGGAAAAAAAATACATGGCTTTGTTCAAAAATCAAAAGGGCAAAAAATGGAGCTGAGAAAATAACTCTGTGCAACTGAAACGAGAACAATTTTGGATAAAAAAGCATGCCAACATAAAATCCATTAAAACTTTAAAAAAACCACGAGTGATAAAATAGTACCACCTGAAAAAACATTTTTCCCAGCTGTACAAGACTCACTGTACATTCACGATAGGGAAGACCAAACCACGATTCATGCAAGGTAGAAATCTTGTATAGTTGTATAGGATCAAGAAACTCTTTTCCTCTATATAATGCATTTTATTTTGGGTCATTCCCCTTTAATAGAGTTTACTTCTGAGTGAGTTTGACACATCCATGCTTGCATACCGCCCTATTCTATTTTTTTACTAGATACTTCTAGTATCAACAGTTTACAAGATAGAAGTCACAACTTCGTCATGGCTAGTCCCAAGCCCAGATGAGAAAGAAAGAGGGATGACAGCCAGCATAAAAAATTATCATCGCATCTTATGATATAGATTGAAACCATATAAATATTGGAATGCTCACTATTCACTACTTACACATTGCACCAGAGTTTGAGTGTAGTGAAAAGAGGATTGACAGAACCAATAGATACGGTAGTTGTAGGAAAAGAAAATGGAGTGGAGATCCGAAGTAACTTATATTAAGGGGAAAAGTCAAAACTAAACACATCCTATAGTGTCTATACCAGGAGAAAGGATGGGAAGACAGTAGAAAAAACTTTCCTTTGGCACAAATTCATCTAAAAGATGACTACTTAAAACCAATAATAACAAAAAATAATAAATATGGTGTTGATGAAAGTGGATACATCTTCAACTGTGCTCCTCCCTCTGTCAAGCCACTGAAAATGGAGTAGTCCTTCATCACCCTAGCATAATAAGAATTGCAGAAATATAAATTATTTGATGAGACATGTATACAAGATATGGATCCCAAGCAAAGAGGGATAATATATCGTACCCTTCCTATTCGCACCATTCCTTTCCGGGTATCAGGAACAACTCGAGTTCCCTCGAGAAACATCTTCCCAGCACGGAATTCTAGCATGACTTCCTGTAAAGGTAAGAAAGTGGGATGCAACTAACTAGGAAGTAAACCCGAAGGCATTATCCAGCATCACAAAAGCAAAAGCCACTACAGCACTTAGAAATTTTGATTAATCAAATATGAGCCTAAAACTTTGCTCGACACAGTTATCTAACAACTCAGCAAACTCTACCCCGGTAGCAGAAGCAGGTGGAAAAGAAAGTTAAACAGTAATAGGCAGAGAAAAATAGCAAACAGTATCGAGTAAAGAATAACAGAGCTTGTAGCTACCTGCATGGATGGCACATTCTCCATCGCTGTCGCCAACCTGCACCCACGATATTAAACGAGAATAATCAAGCGAGAGCAAATGCAGAGAAAAACGAAAGAACTGGATTCAATCAAAAGGGCGCGACAGAACACAGAAACTCGCACAAGCGTGAAAGGTTTTGAAGATGACAGTGACAAATTTCGCTCGTATGATCTCCTTCGACGGCCCGCGGCCACGCCAAAAGCCCTGGACCGACACGCGGGAAGCAGTTGCCATCAGTTCTACCCAAAACGCCAAAACCCACAGAAGAAAACAACACAACCCGCATGAACCAGCACCGAAGATAAATCTTCTCCACCGGCACAGAACGCCAGAAACCCTAGGATCAATAACAACCGAAAACAACAACGAAGGGCAAACATTAACACCGAGGAAATGTGGAAATTCCGTACATACCTTCGCGTGAAAGATCCGAACGAAGAAAGGAACGGAGTAAAGACGAGGACAGGCTTAAATGGCACCCGCGAGCTTGCAACGGACAGCGACGAGGAACACAGAGGAGCGAGCTCCGAACAGACTTCTGGCGGCAAGACAAATAAATAGACTACAGTCGTCCCCCCTTTAACCTACGCCCTATTGATTAGTATATAAAAATCATACTATATTAATTTTCGATATTTGCAGAAGATAAAATATTAACATCAGATACACTAAAAATATCAAAATTAATATTCATTAATAAATATTTTTTATTTAAAAATAATAATAATAAATACTAAATATAATTATTGAATATATATTTTTAATCGGATCTCAGTCAATCGAATTACGGTCAGGCTGGCACGAATTACTGACACCTCCGAAAGAAGTCTAAATTTAGGAAATGGTCAAAGTCTAACCTGGCCCACACGTTAAATTTGACTCCCGGTCAAATACTTTCACCGGCCCAGTAAAAAAAACCAGCGGTCAGCGGGAGACCCCCTCCCTCATTCTCTGTCCTTCCCAATCTACCGAGAAGAGACGGAGGTGGCGGAGAAGGGGGCGCGATAGATCCGAACAAGAAGGTCTGACGGAGATCGTGTGGTTGGAGGCACGGGGGAGATCGTGTTCCTGCTCCGAACCTCTGTTCCGCGACGGCGAGAGGTAGGGAGGGAGGGAGGGAGGGAGAAGGCGGCGCACGGCGACGGGCGGCGGCATGCTGCAGAGCTGGGGGAGCGGGAATGGCTACATGCACGGCGGCGAGCAAGGCGACAGCGCGCCGCAGCCGCTGGTGGCGGTGGCCATCGACAAGGACAAAGGCAGCCAGGACGCGCTTAAATGGGCGACGGAGAACCTCATCGGCCGCGGCCAGACCATCATGCTCCTGCACGTCTTCCACAAGCTGGCGGCGCCGTCGTCGGCTTCAACCTCCCCTGCAAATTCTATGACAGGTGAAGATGATCCGGGCCGGCCCCGTAGTTAATTCATTACACCCTCTCCTCCGATCTCATACCGATCGGCGGCGGCGGCGGCTGTTAATTCTTCTCCCGCGCAGGAAGCTTCGAAGACGCTCGAACGAGGGAGTTGTTCCTCCCCTTCCGCTGCTTCTGCTCGCTGAAGCAGGTCGGTGAACCAGTCATCGTCTCCATCTCCGGCGACGATCGATCGCGTCTTCTTGCTAACAATCAGCAGCGTACGTCTTGGTCAGGTGCAGTGCCGGGACGTGGCTCTGGAGGACAACGACGTGGCGAAGGCGATAACAGAGTTCGTCTCGCACTCCGCCGTGGAGAAGCTGGTCCTCGGCCACACATCGAGGAGCCAGTTCCTCAGGTAATACCACGGCGATCGGACCCGCCGTGTTGCCCGAGAAAATCGACCTGACGCCGCCGTGTTTCGCCGCCGGCAGATTCAAGACGTCGGACGTCGCCAGCAGCGTCTCCAAGGGAGCCCCCGACTTCTGCACGGTGTACATCATTCACAGGGGGAAGGTGTCGTCGGTCCGGCAGGCCGCCCGCCCAGCTCCGGCCACCTCCCATCTCCGGCAGCAGATGCAAAGTCAGAACAGCGTCAAGCACAAGGCCGGCGACATTCCGCCGCTGGGTCCGAGAGGTCAGCTTTGCGTCGAGAGCTCCTCGTCGCCGCCGCCTCCATGTCGGAAAATCTATACTTTAATTACAAGATGATGCGTACGTTCATAATTAAGAGGCCCGACCTTTTAAAAATATTTAACAGAAAGTTTAACAAGTATCTTCAATTTTAGCTCCAGGTTTTGATAAAAATGTGGGAAGATTGTAGATATGGAGATATTCTCCGGTGTCATAATTTAAAATATTTAAAAAGATAAATCATCCAAAATCTGGAAAACATAGTGAAATAGTTAAAAATATAATGAACAAAAATTAGATGTAATCTAAAAAATTGAATAAAATAAAAAATAATCAACAAAAAAAAATTAAGCATGCTTAAACTTTTATTCATGCAAGGAGATGACATCAATGGATAAAAACATTAAGTTAAACTTGTAAAAATGATTCGGGGTTTCTTCTGCGCAGCGGAGCTGTCATTTCAGAGCCATCATCTTCAAGATTCTTCCAGGGAATCCATCAGGTGAGAGAGATTCTTCGCGTTCGCCTCCCCCCCGGCCGAGATGCGGCGCCGCATCTTGATTCCCCGGAAGCTGCAGGTCCCCCTTCTCCCGAGGATCGAAGGGCGGCGCGGCGGCGAGGTCGCACGGCGACCTGACGGCGGCGACGGAGACGGACATATCCTTCGTGAGCTCCGGCCGGCCGAGCATCGACCGGATCTTCCCCTCGCACCACCACCACCACCACCACCACCAGGATGACGGCTGCCGGCCTCCTCCGCTGTCCGACGCCTCCGACCGGAGCTTCGAGCTCCCGCGGACGCCGCCGAACGTGTCCTTCGACGGAGGCGCGTACTCCACCTTCTCCCAGGACAGCGGGAATTCCTCGTGGTCTCCTCACAGCATGGTAAATTTCTTGCAGGCTTCTCTGGCTTCAGCATATATAATGTGTCGGTGAAAGGCCCCCAAAACTACAAAAATATGGTATCATATCGATTTTAACATTGATACTCGCAAAAAATACAATAGTCATATCAAGATTAATATATGTGAACACCGATATCAAACATTATGTTTTGTTAGTACCAACAATTTTAATATCAGCATTATTCATTTGTATTAGCATCTATTTCAAAATTGACAGAATTTATTCTCATAATTGTGACTCTCTGTCTCTCATGATAAACAATCGGATCAATGGAAATGTAAAATAATACAAAATATAAGGGACCAGTGCCCTGACATCATCTTAAAAATCTCAAACTTGTGACATTGAAATTGAAAAGATACCCAATTGTTTAGTTAGAGTATCAAAAATGACAACACATCAATTTTGATATTGATATTTTTATTAGGGTCAAAATTAATAAATGGGCACTTGTTATACCATATCAACTTTAATATTGATTTTTTAAAAATTGATAGTCCTAGACACTGTTGCTACCAAACAGGGCCCAAGCGACTGAGTCTTTTCCCCCACAACTCTCTTAAGATAGAATACATCCGAAAGATGTCCATCTAACTCGATCTTATTTTTACCGCCTTTGGAGCAACAGGATGACGTAGAGGCCGAGATGAGAAGACTGAAGCTGGAGCTGAAGCAGACCATGGACATGTACAGTACAGCATGCAAAGAAGCGCTGACCGCAAAGCAGAAGGTGAGCTTCTCCGAACGTCGCCACGCCATGGCGGCGGTCGAGCGGGGCGGATCCGGGCTAACCGTGCGTTTACCGGCAGGCAAAAGAGCTCCAACGATGGAAGATCCAAGAAGAGCAGCGGCTGCAGGAAGCTCGGCTCTCGGAGGGGGTGGCGCTGGCCATGGCGGAAACAGAGAAGGCCAAGTGCCGGGCGGCCATCGAGGCGGCGGAGGCGGCGCAGAGGATCGCGCAGCTGGAGGCGCAGAAGAGGGTGAACGCGGAGATGGTGGCGCTCAAGGAGGCGGAGGAGAAGAAGCGGGCGCTGGACGCGCTGGCTGGCGGCGCCGGCGGCCGCGACCTGAGATACAGGAAGTACACCATCGAGGAGATCGAGGCGGCGACGGACTACTTCGCCGACGACAGGAAGATCGGCGAAGGGGGATACGGCCCCGTGTACAAGTGTTACCTGGATCACACGCAGGTCGCAATCAAGGTATTGCGTCCCGATGCAGCGCAGGGGAGGTCTCAGTTCCAGCAGGAGGTACGCTACGCATCGGCTTCTTCTTCACGGCCAGCCTTGTTCTTCCGACGCCTCGCCGGCCTGGTTGGCGGAGATCCGGATTGGGATTCCATTGCCGTAGATATATGTAACTCCGATTTTTCTGTCGAATCGAGTCGCCTGACGGCTGCCGGCAGCTGAAAATGGTCTCGGTTTCCCCCCTTTTTCTCCGGCGGTTCAGGTTGAAGTGCTGAGCTGCATCCGGCACCCGAACATGGTTCTGCTGCTGGGGGCGTGCCCGGAGTACGGGTGCCTGGTGTACGAGTACATGGCGAACGGCAGCCTGGACGACTGCCTGTTCCGGCGGGGGAACACCCCCGTCCTGCCGTGGCAGCTCCGGTTCCGGATCGCCGCCGAGATCGGCACGGCGCTGCTGTTCCTCCACCAGACGAAGCCGGAGCCGCTGGTGCACCGGGACCTGAAGCCCGGCAACATCCTCCTGGACCGCAACTACGTGAGCAAGATCAGCGACGTGGGGCTGGCGCGGCTCGTCCCCCCCAGCGTCGCCGACGTCGTCACCCAGTACCGGATGACCTCCACCGCCGGCACCTTCTGCTACATCGACCCGGAGTACCAGCAGACGGGCATGCTCGGGGTGAAGTCCGACATCTACTCCCTGGGAATCATGCTGCTGCAGATCATCACGGCGAAGCCGCCCATGGGGCTGACGCACCACGTGGAGCGCGCCATCGAGAGGGGCAGGCTGCAGGAGATGCTCGACCCGGCGGTGGACGACTGGCCCCTCGACAAGGCTCTGATCTTCGCCCGGGTGGCGCTCGGCTGCGCCGAGCTGAGGCGCAAGGACCGGCCGGACCTCGGCACCGTCGTGCTGCCGGCGCTGGAGAAGCTGCGGGACTTCGCGGAGGTCAACACGAACCACGACGTCCTTGGATGCCTGCCGGCGTCGGCCAACCACAGCCAGACCTCCGTCAGCCATGATTTTGGGTACCTGGGATCTGTAGACTCCGTCGCCTGAGACGTACCAGGAGGAAGATCTAGCTTATATAGGTCATCTTCTGTGTATATATATACATATAAACTCAGACTCTTGGCGCTGCAGAGAAGCTGCCCCCTCACCTACAGAGTGATGAGATTGGAGCAGAAACAGAGTAGACTAGACCTGAGACTGAGAACAGCTTGATGCTGCCCTTGGAGATCCCATTGTAAGATGAACAACAAGCTCATATCCTATCAGTGCTGATCTTCAAGAACAAAGCCCTAGCAGGTGATTGCAGCCTGTACTTCTTAAGGAGACTAGGTGAAGAATAATACCAGCAGATTTGACCGGAAGGATAGCACAAAAATAAGAATATGCATGGTTGTTTTGTTTTCTCTACATAGGGATGAGGTTCTTCCCTTCCACCGAAGATATGATACAAGATTGCCCGTAAGAAATTAGATAGGATATCAGTGCTTCAAGCCACATGATACAAGTCTCTGGCGTTTCACATTACATGCTTGCTTTTTGTTATGCACACACACAGCTGGGTTGAAGCGACCATATATTATAATTCAAATGAGATGCCACTCCTTTGCAACTCCTTTTTTTCTAATGATGACATATGATGTTAATCAAAACCAAGAATGACTTGGACAATTTAGAGAGGTAATCTTGGAAAAGATGCCTCTAAATTTGAAAAATTGGTAATATCTTTATACACTTCCATAAGTGATGATTAACCAAGAAAAAAAAAAAGAAAATCACAAACACAGACGAACCATCCTACTTACACCATGCTGAACAAGCTATTCTCTATCTTCCATCAGTTGTCACTTGATGTGACCTCAAAATCTCAAAAAGATTTGATTCTTTTGCTGTTTTGGAAATTCATTTTCCTCTTGAATTTGAATTAGGTTTGACCTTAGCATTGACTTTGTAAGAAAATAGATGATATTTCATAAAAGTACTAACTAGGGTCAAAATTATGTGTTGAGGTTGTTAGGTTCTTTGAAATTAATTTTGACCTCTCCCCGTCGGATGGTGCGAAGATCCGACGTTAATTACATCGAGATTTCTCGAATACCCTTGATTAAACGTCATAAAGAATCCGTTGGAGCAGAGAAACATACATCCGCAAAATAAGCATTCACATACACACATAGGAGAAAACAGTCCCATGAATTTGACGGAAGGCAAGCATTTGATTTGTTTGAATTTTGCTTGAATTGTATTTTGATTTAAGTTGAATTGAATTGATTAAAATTGATTTGAGTTGAATTGGTTTGATTGTTTTGAATTTAGTTTGAGTTGAATTTAAGTTTGATTAGGATTTGATTTGGAGAGTTTGATTTGACTTAGTTTAAATTTAAGTTTCACTTAAATTGGTTGAAATTTGGATTTTAGTGTGAGTTTTAATTTGATTTGAATTTGATTCAATTTGGGTTGATTAATTGATTTTTAAGTTTGTTTGGAATGAATTTGTCCGGAATTGATTTACTTGAATTTAATTCGAGAGATCTCTTTGGTTGACTTTGATTGATTTAGATTGAATTCAATTTGATTAAAATTGAGTTAGTTTAATTAAATTTGTTAGTTTGAATTTTGATTTGATTGGTTAATTTGAATTTAATTTGATTTGAATTGATTTGTATTTGATTAGTTAAGGCTGATTTGCTTTGTTGGGATTGAATTATTTAAATTTAGTTTGATTGGAGTTGGTTGAAATTAATTAAATTCTGATTATTTGATTCTGGGGGAATTTAGATTTAATAGATTTGACAACTTCTGGATTTTCTTATGCAATTTCAGATTTTATGTGGAATGATTTGTAACGACTTTGAATTTGAATTTTCTTATGGGTTTGAATGGTTTGGGACCACCTATCTACGGATCAGCCTCTAGTTTCAATCTTTGAAATTCAAATTTCAGAATTTTGGTTCGGATCTCCTGCAGATTTCAGACTTCAGATTCTCAGATTTTGTTTATGAATTTAATTGAGTTTGTGATTTGTTTTATGACTCGGTTCAAATTCTGTTTTTATTTTACTTGAGTTTGTGTTTTGCTTGAGTATGTTTTTATTAACTTAGAATTTGGGTTGCAAATTTTAGGTGATTATTTAAATCTTACAGGTGATTATTGTGGGTTGGATTAGATTCCTTGAAATGTGTTGATTTTTTATGGGTTCACAAATTTAGTTCAGGTGATTTATTTATGTGGTCTTCCGGTTGAATTCTGTTTGATTAGCTTAAGTTTGAGAGAAATTTGATTTGATTGAATTAGAGTTGGGCTTGATTTAAATTCAATTTTGATTGGTTTAGATTTCAATTAAATCTGCAGATTTCAGATTTAATGGGGATTCAGATTTCAAACCTCCAGGCTTTAATTCCGAAGTTACATTGCAGATTGGTGGTTCATTTGATTTATTTAAGTTTGGATTTTCTTTCTGTACAGATTTGGGCCCCTTACAGTTTCGGATCTTATAAGTTCAGAATTACAAATTGCTTGTATTTTTTTATTTCAGATTTTGGTTGCAGGTTTTGAATTTGGTTTTATTTGGTTAGAATTGGTTTGAGTTAAAAGTTGTTTATGGGTTGATTTAATTTCAGTTTGCTTTAAATTTGTTTGGTTAAAGTCAACTTGTTTTAGGGTTTGATTAAAAAAAAGATTTGGATTGATTTAAATTTGTTCAAGTTAGATTTGGCTTGAAGTTTGTTTGGTTTAATTTTGTTTGATTATCTTGAGTTTAATTTAAGAGCTGGATTTAAATTGAATGTGATTGGTGCTTGAATTTTATTTTAAGAAGTTTGATTTAAATTTGCTTGACTTATCTTTGGATTTGGTTTGTTTATTAAAATTTGTTTGGGAATTTGATTTGGGTTATTTTTGAGAAGTTAAGTTTTATTTATTTATGGGTTGTTATTTTAATCATTGATTAAAATTGATTTATGTGATTTAACTTGATTTGGTTTAAATTGAATTTATTTAATTTGGGATCCCTTTGAATTTATTTAGTTGAAATTAAATTGGATTTTGAGATGTGAAAAGAAATAGAGAAAAAATAATAATATTAATAGGAGCACATGAATACCCTGCATGTATGGAGATATTTCACAAAACTTAACTCCGAGCTAATTTTTTTCATGGCCCTGCATGGGCATAAAAATAACAACTCTTTTTGTAAGATTAAATTTCTCATAGCTCTTTATGAGCATCAAGAAATTTATCTCAAATGAATTTTGGGTATCGTAAATCGACCCCACAAAAAAATTGAATCTCATATGACCTTTTATAGGCATTAAGAGACTTAAAATTGAATGGATTTTGGGGAATCAGAAATTGACCCCACAAAGAAAATTAAATCTCATACGGCCTTTTATAGGCATTAAGAGACTTAAAATTGAATGGATTTTGGGGAGTGAATGAATTTTGGGGAAAATTGGAAATTAACCCCACATTTATTATTAACCAAATTGAGGGAGAGTAGCCCCGGTCCAGAAGGACTTGTGGAGGATCTCCCAAGGACCCCACCTCGTCGGTCTATGGTTTAGCGCGTGGCTATCCCAAGACTCCTGGGTGAAGATCCTTTTAATTTGAATTTTATTTTTATTTTTATTTTTGTTGAAGGGTCCTGCAGTGTATGCGCAGGGTGCTGTTTCAACCAGATGAAAAACCCGGTCCACTGTTTGGACCGGACCACTCCTGTTCTGGACCGGCGGGTGCTTCAGCGGGGGCCGGTCGGCTTCGGCCGGTCGCGCCCCTTTTTTTTTTGCGTTTTCTTCTCCTGGCGGGTCCCACGATTTTCCAGCGTGGACCTAAGTCCTCTGGACATTATTTCTCCCCCTCTCGGCTGCTACAGTGCTCCATTCGACCCTCTCCGGCACCCGACGGCAGCGCAGCCCTCCCGGCGGACCTCTGGCTTCGTCCGACGGCGACGGCGGAGGCGTGAGAGGCTCACGGCTGCAAAGGCGGCTTCCGGCGGAGGTCCCGGCGGCGACGGTTGCTCCCAGCGCCGGCGGCGACGGCGGGTCTTGGAGGAGGTTTCGGTGGAGGCGGCTTCCGCAAAGGCTTCCTGCGGCCTCTCCGGCCCTCTCCGGCCCCTTTTGTTGAGTGCTGCAGCAGTACGTGTCGAGGGCTGCAGCAGTGCGTGAAAGCCTTGGACCTCCTGCGACTGTTGCTGCTTGAAGAGGTAGGAGGAGATGCAGCCGATGGCTGCAGGCAGGAGGCGTGGCTACGCTTTCCTCTTGTCGGCGATCGATGGATGCCGAGCCGTCACCCCTTCTATTGGCTTGGGAAGATGAGGCTGGGAGTCGGAGTGGACCAAGGCTGCTGCCGGATGCCTCCTCTCCCCCTCTTTTTATCCTCCGATCGCCGCCCTCCAAAGATGGGAAGTTAGCGAGCTGACTGCCCCTCCGGCCTTTTTCGATCCCGCCTTTTTCCTTCTTTTGAAATTCCCAGTCCGTGATTTACTCGGGGAAACTGCTGTGCGTGGGAGGCTGGCCGCGGCTGACTCTCCTTCCATTGATTACTCCTAAAATTTAGGAGCCAATCAAGGGAGCTGAGGTGGTTGCTACCGCACGGAGGAGATGGCTTCAAAGAGGGATATTAATCTTCTCTCTCCTTTTTTTTCTTTTCTTTTTCTTTTCTTCTTTTTTTTTTTTAACTCCAACAGATGTTCGGTTGGTGACCATTTGACTATAAACATTTTTTTTTTGAACATCCCTTCGCCATCTCCGCGGAACGAGCAACAGTTGGCTAAGAACTTTGAGAAAATAGATTTAAATAGGCCACAAAGCTCTCAAATGGGCTTGGCCGTCATGGAGATGGGATTTTTTTTAAAAAATAAAAAATAAAAAATAAAATGGTGATAACGAACTGCTTCGGAATGTTAACTCCCCTTCACAAAATTGAGTGTTCACATCACTCTAAACACGCTCTTCGACATTAAAGATAAATAGGCCGGTGAACTGCAGAAGGATTAAATAAACAAACAAGGAAGTACGACTAATTTCCCATAAAACAATTTGGTGCTAAATAACTTAGAAAGCCAAATTTCATTTGAACTTGGGAAGAAATAGAATATGACAACTGTAAGAAAACACATCTTCAATTAACTACATAGACCCAAAAAAACGAAAGGTGACATGTAATTTGTTGACACTAAATGGTGCCTACAGCACTCTCCATCAAGCAAAAAACAGTAGGATGGGGCCAAGCCCTGAAACATTGCAGTTGAAACACTAGTCAAACAAGCTGAAGCCCATATCCTGCAAGAAGATGAAAAAGAGTGGTAAGTTAACATCATATTCTCAAAGAGATTGTTCGATCCAGAAAATTCAACAACAGATTATTTAAAAAATGCAAGGCCAGAAAGTCATTTCATTGAAGGGAAGTACGCGCAAAGAACACAGTTATGCAAGCGTCATTAGAACACAACTAGCATATAGGAGGTCTAAGCGAAAAAACATTATCACTAACAACTTAAATTGCTCTAGATCCATTCCTGAAAATCTTCTGCAGTATCCATTATCCAATCAATCAACAAACGAAAGACTTAATCAACTTCATCATTGCAGCCAACGACACCAATATCTCCCCATCAACATGGCCACATATGCAAAGCGAAATACAAAGGAAAAGTTTTACCTCGTCCGACTCTTCTTTCTCTTCAACCTTCTCTTCTTTCTTGGTCTCAGCTGCTGCAGGAGCAGCAACACCAACGCCAGCAGCAGGTGCTGCTGCAGAAACAGCAATGCCACCTCCAGAGGGCACTGAAGCAAACTTTTCCCTTCCTGAAGCAATAAGCTCGGTTATGTCCTTGCCCTTGACTTCAGACAAAAGGAAATCGATTCTGTCATCATCTGCCTCGGCGCCCACTGCAAAGAATAAAATATCCCATTTATACAAAACAAACAAATAAAGGTAAAATACCTCCTGCATGCTATTGCTAGCAGGCTATAGGTGACTAAATGATCAAAGTGAAAACAAGCAGAAAGTAAGAGCGAATATGAATAAGGGAAACTTTTTGACATGCCCATTTGGATCTGCATTGCAAATCATATGACATGGGGAAACAAAAACTATCTTCTACAAAACTTGTCACGTGACAGATAATAAAAATAACTATGTTTCCTCTCTTGAACAATATGGTCGAAGTGAATACTCCATCATCTTGGAGACCTTTCCTCATTCCCTATCTTTAACGTTCCCCCACCTGCCCCCACCCAAAAAAATGTATTACTTTTGACAGATATCATGACAAACCATAAACTTCTTATGATACATTTGGTATAAATTAATATAATTTGATTTGAGAAGTGTTCTAAATGATGTAATTTAATTTGAGCATCCTTTTCATAGATAAATAAATAAAAAGTAAAAGATTAAGCAAGAGATGTAAAGGAAATATCCACCAATTAGAGAAATGTTACTGACCTGAACTGAGGATGTTCTTCAAATCATTTGAAGAAGGGCTGACATTGCCCCCCAAAACAGCAAGCAAATAAGCTGCAACTATCTTCATTTCTGGACAAATGGATGTCATTTGTCAAAGTTGAGAAAAAATGACATGCTTTGAATTCCTCCAAATACTACACATACATGTAAGCCACATGGTAGTATGGTACTAACAAGAGTGAACCACTATGGCAAGAACTACCTAGATATAAAACATCCAAACGGACAGGAAGGAAAAAATAGCAAATATAGTGTCAATACATGAAATTCAAGTGAACCAAGAAAAACCACTATCAACATTATCAGTCTAAAAATAAAATAAAGTTGTTGCAAAGAAAATAGATCATGTACAAGAATGTATTCTAGTAGCCTCATAATTAAACATATTTAGGGGTGTCAATGGGCCCGGCCCAGCCCTAAGCCGGCCCGCTTAAGGCCCGGTCTAAAATAAATTGGGCCAGCCCGATCCAAAAAATTTACTAACTTGCCTAACCTGGCCTAGCCTAGCCCGATTTTTTATTTCATAAATATATTATTATAAAATGTATAAACTTAATTATTTAAGATGACACTATAAAACTGATAAAAATTCATTACAATATATTTTTAAAAAGTAAAAGTGATATTTTTCATTAAGTAATGTCATAAAATTTGAGGTCCGTTTGGCCCACTATAGCCCACCTTGTCCAGAATAACAACTTGGTTAAGGCCTGCAGGCCCACGGCCAGCCCATTGCTACACCTAAAATTGCACTGTAAAGAGACCTGTATATGCAGAACTTACATCCTTTTCCCTAAATCAAGAAAGGTCGATCTTATTTTCTGTGTAGTTAAAAGTACCAAAGAAAAGTTCAAGTGAAAAAAAATGTACCATGTTTGCATGAATGCTATGCAGAATGCCAGATTAACAAAACTAACCATCTACTTCTACAGGAGCATGTTTGTTGAGAACAGAACAGAAGCTCCTGCCAACGTACTTTGTTTAAGACATCAAGAACTGTATCACTCTTTTCTATCTTAGAAAAGCGGCTATGCAAACACATACAAATTAGGCAGATAGCTACTAACACTATCTGCAAAGAGAGAACAAATCATACAAAAATGTAATGTAACAGGTAAAGAGCTGGAACATGGGCAATTATAATAGTGGCATGTGATAATCTATTACTTGATATCATAGTTGTCAAGATGACAAAACGACCAATGGACCTTTTACTGCTTAAGCGACAAAGCACCCACTTAAGCAGTAGTCAATATGACAAGTTGGGGTGAGCGGCCAACTCACCAAATATAACCAAAAAAATCCTAGCAATAAAGCATACAGAACATAAAATGTATATGAAAATAAAAAATAAAAATTGACTTGCAAAATATTTTTGACATCCTTCTTTAATGAAATGCGCGAATCCTTTATCCACATTACAGGCAAGCACGACATGGGAAAGGGGCTGATGAATTCCCCCATTAAGAGTCGGATTAAAATGAAAATTCAACTTCAGCGGTATAAACTTCCATAAGTCCCAAAAAACCAAAGATCTGACCCGCACTTCGTTTACTCCACAAATACAAAACCTACAACTCGATCTCAAAAAACTTCACAGATCACTAATCATCAATACTAAGCCACAAACAAGGCACATTATCACATGAATGTAGAACAAACAACCGCATTGCTCAGGATAAAACGAAAGCAACCAAGCTGGATGCCACCCGTTCATTCACAGAAATATAAGAGCACTTGAAAACAATGAAATAGATACAAGTAGCACGAAGCAAAAGAGAGGCCTAATACCTCTTCTTCTTCTTTTCCTTTTTTTTTTTTTGACGGTGGATCGAACAACAACGGCAAACTGGACGGCGGCTGGCGGCGAGCTCTTCTCAGACCTAGGGTTTTGCGTGACGGTTGGCCCGTTCGCGACGTTTATATGGATCCGTTCATTTTCGAGCCGGACGCGAGATGAACGCGAGACTCCTCTTGAACATGGGCCTAAAGGTTAGTCTGTCTCGGCCCATCCGAACCCCAACAGATCAGCCAATCAACTCATTTATGTGTATTTGAGTTTAAATAAATATTTAATTAAGTATTAAATAGAGTTATTAAAATTTATTAAAGATAAAGTAAAAAAATTAAGAATCTAAAATACAATAAATGAAAAAAAAATTATTGGTTTAGACATTTCAGATAACATTTTTTTTTGGAACGCCCATCGGACAAGTTAAGATTCTGATGTCACCGATACAAAAATAGAGAGATAGATTGAAGTTAATTTTACGTAAACAAATCTATTTATGACTTAGAAAATATAAACATACAAGATAAGATAGTGGACTAGTGTGCATGATAAAAAAGATGAATTTATTTAGTCGACTCTAATTATTTGGGACTAAAATTTAGAATTAGAATTTGATTTAATTGAGTTGTTATCAAATCAAATTTTCTGTTTCCCAGTTCAGACATACTAGTATGATAAGCTAATTATCTCAAGCTCGGAGCTAGTGAGTGTATTGGTTGTTCTATATTGGAGTTGACCGCGCCAGCAACTTTATTTCTCATGGATGAATATTATACATTAAAAAATATTAATGAGATATTTGAGCTCACGATAAAATCATTTGCTTGTTACAGACATATATATAGTTTTGATAAAACATTAAAAGAAATCCGACAATCGTTAGGAAATCATGTTTTCGAACGAAATTGGTCAGAAGAGATGGTATATCATTTTAGTTTCCCTTTCCGGTTTCCGTCCTTTCTATAATTACGTATAATTCTCATGTTTTTTTTTGACTAACGAGACGGCACAGCAGCGCCGGACCGCGCTGCACAGCGCGTGGCGAGAGATCGAGCAACCGCTCGACCCCCACAAGATCCACCCCGCCCCCGCGAGGTGGTCCGGAGAGACGGAGCCGGGACTCGAACCCAACCCCTGCTCAGGGGCACGCGCCAACCGAGCTAAGCTCGGCCGGCTAATTCTCATGTCATCACGTCTCATCAAACATAACAAATATTTAAATATTTTTTTTAAAAAGAGAGTACTCGGAGCCTTTGTTAGGTGATCTCCCCACCGCCACCAGCCCCCTTCACGCGCTCTCTCGTGGGGTCAACCGATACTCTGCTGATTCAATCAAAAAATAAATTTTAAAAAGCTATTACCATATCCAATTGCTAATTCAATAATTTTAACAAATAATTAGACACCGAATAAGTAAAAACAAAAAGGTCTTAGGTACTCTTCGATTTAGGGTCAACCGTTCTCTCATTGGGTAGGGGATTGAAAGATTAACCTCCAAATATGCCTTTCATGTCTTAATAAATATGTTAAAATCAAATTTATTTTTGTGTAAATGCACACTAGATCCATTTTAAGGAAATCACTTTACCACTGAGTCCGTTTCCAAAAACATCTTTCTATTTGGTCCGTTTTTCCAAAATATCGTCACACCCACTCCACGTTGGATTTGAAATGTCTTTTTTACCCCTGCACATTGAAGAAGATACGGCGGTAGCGACTGAGCTTTGCGGCGGCAGGAGGGCTTCACGGCGGCAGTGGCTGGGCTGGACGGGAGGTCTTCGCGGCGGCAGCGGCTGGACGGGAGGGCTTTGCAGCGGCAGGAGGGCTTCGCGGCGGCACCGGCTGGACGGGATGGCTGCCGACGACACCGGCAGCGGCTGGACCAGAGGTCGGTCGCGATGGCACCGGCAACGCGCTGTGAACCGGATCGCGATGGCACCGAGGAACCTAGGGTATGCGCCGTGGCGGAAGATTAGAAACGCGAGAATAGGGACATAGCGATTGAACTCGGGGGGTAAAAGTGAGATTTGAAAATGACGGGAAGAAGAATCGGACCCGGGTGACGATGAAATTCAATGTCAACGAACTAAACAATAACGAAATGTGGTCAACGGAGTTTTTACCAAAGTCATTTTTTAAATGGACCTAATAGTAATTTTTCCTTTATTTTTTTATGTTTCTGATATAGGTTTTGAAGAATAAAGAATAACATATGCACAACACGTCACTAAGTAAACATGAGATCAATTAATATGTCAATGTCCGAAGTAAATGAAATACTTAAATTTACCAGAATCCACCATAGTCAACTACCGATCCACGTGGCACGGTCAATGACGGAGTTGGGCGGGCGGGTCTACCTCTCTCTCACCAAACTCGTTGACCTGCAACCTGCGAACTCCGCCAACAATCGGCTCCTTCCTGTCTTCTCCGCTTCCTACCAAGTTTTGATGCGCCCACCGATTCCGATGCCTCCACCCCCTTTATAAGCCATCATCTTCCCCAAGTCCGGCGGGCAGTGCGCAGGGAGTGGTGGAGAGATGGCGTCTTTGAGCTTTGGGAGAGCAGTTTCAGGCGTTGTTCTCTCCATCATCCTCCTCTCCGCCACCAAGTTCTTCGCCGACGGGAAGGCCTCCATCCCGACCTGGGTGCCCCTCTCCGCCGTGCTCGCCATCGTCGTCCCCTTCGTCTTCTCCAACTCCCAGAAGCTCAACAGACTGCCGCCGGGCCCCCTCGCGCTCCCCGTCTTCGGCAACTGGCTGCAGGTCGGCAACGACCTCAACCACCGCTTTCTGGCCTCCCTGGCCGCCAAGTACGGCAGCGTCTTCCTCCTCCGCCTGGGCGTCCGGAACCTGGTGGTGGTCTCCGACCCGAAGCTCGCCGCCGAGGTGCTCCACACGCAGGGGGTGGAGTTCGGCTCCCGCCCTCGCAACGTCGTCTTCGACATCTTCACCGGCAACGGGCAGGACATGGTGTTCACCGTCTACGGCGACCACTGGCGCAAGATGCGCCGCGTCATGACGCTGCCCTTCTTCACCAACCGGGTGGTGCAGCAGTACCGCGAGATGTGGGGGGAGGAGATGGACCTCGCCGTGGCGGACCTCGGCGACGACGGCCACGGCGAGTGGGCGAACCCCGGCGGCGTCGTGGTGCGGCGCCGCCTCCAGCTGATGCTGTACAACGTCATGTACAGGATGATGTTCGACGCCAGGTTCGAGTCGGTGAGGGACCCCCTGTTCGTGGCGGCGACCAAGTTCAACTCCGAGAGGAGCCGCCTGGCGCAGAGCTTCGAGTACAACTACGGCGACTTCATCCCCGTCCTCCGGCCGTTTCTCCGGGGTTACCTGAACCGCTGCAGGGATCTGCAGAGCCGGAGGCTGGCCTTCTTCAACAACTACTACGTGGAGAAACGGAGGTGAGTGAGCCGCCGGCGTTCATGGAGGTTCGCCGGCGTTGTCAGAGAGCCAGACCGCCCCCTGACGTGTCTCGCCTCCCTCCTTGCTTGACAGGAAAGTGATGGCGGAGAAGGGGAACCGGGAGAAACTGAGCTGCGCCATCGACCACATCCTGGAGGCGGAGAAGAACGGCGAGATCAGCTCGGAGAACGTGCTCTACATCGTGGAGAACATCAACGTCGCCGGTGAGCTACTAAGCTGCTACCGCTAGATAACAAAAAAAAAGAAAAAGCTAATGGGGGTGTTTGGTTGCATGATATTTTTTTGTACATTTTCATGATAAAAAATTGTATTAAAATAAAAAGTAAATCAACTCATGACATAAAATTATCATGTTTGGAGGGATGTGATTACAAAAAAGAGTAATCACCGCACATGACCAAATAAAGTGGAGGACCACAAGAAAAAGAAAGAGGTGAGACCCTCTTTTTTTGTTTAAGAAGAAAATCACTTTCAAAACATAAAATTGTCATGGTTGTCAAACACCTCTTTTAACAAGTTTTCTTACAATTTTTAAAAATTAAAATAAAAACCTCAATTATCATGCAACCAAACACCCCATAACGTATCCAAAAAAGTTCCTAAACTTAACCCAAAGAATATTAATTTTATTTTCAAAATAAATATTTTTTTCTGAATTTCAAGTGTAAAGGACGAACTTCTGTAAAAACTAAAGTCGAAATACGTTAATCTGATTTCCCACAATAAACAGATGATGTGTAGTTTAGCGCCCTTATTGGCATATAATGACATATTAGAAACCTACATAATTTTTTTGAACTTTTTTTAACTGGACCAAATTAAAATAAATTTTTGAGATGAATTTAACATTAATTTTTATTCAGATTAGTTTTTTTGATACTAAAATAAATAATAATTTATTCATACATATATACTTACTTTTTATCATAAATAGATAAAATATTCGTTATTGTATTAATAGGATATACATTACTGATGACAGTTATATAATAATAATTTTAATTTAGCGATACGATATGACATCGAAGAAAAGGACTAAGATTAAATTACGTAGGTCCCTGAGATTTGAATTTAAAAGACAAGACTTTCCATGTAGGTTTTAGAAAAAGAAAAAAAATGTTAGTTTAAAAATAAATTCCTGATATATATATATATATATCGTCGTCAATACGAAGAAGTCAAACATCTCGGTCTCAAGTTGGTCTGACCGTCTGTGTGCTTGCCGCACCGCAGCCATCGAGACGACCCTGTGGTCCATGGAGTGGGCCATCGCCGAGCTGGTGAACCACCCGGACGTGCAGGCGAAGGTGCGCCGCGAGCTCTCCGAGGAGCTCGGCGGCGCGCCGCTGACCGAGCCCGCCCTCCACCGCCTGCCCTACCTGCAGGCCGTCGTGAAGGAGACGCTCCGCCTGCACACGCCCATCCCCCTGCTCGTCCCCCACATGAACCTGGAGCAGGCCCGCCTCGGCGGCTTCGACATCCCCGGGGAGTCCAAGGTCGTCGTCAACGCCTGGTGGCTCGCCAACAACCCGGCCTGGTGGAGGGACCCCTCCGCCTTCCGCCCGGAGAGGTTCCTGGAGGAGGAGGGCCGGATCGACGCCGCCGTCGCCGGGGCCAAGGTGGACTTCCGCTACCTGCCCTTCGGGGTGGGCCGCCGGAGCTGCCCGGGGATCATCCTGGCGCTGCCGCTCCTGGGGCTCGTCGTGGGGAAGCTGGTGCGGAGCTTCGAGATGATCCCGCCGCCGGGACGGGAGAGGGTGGACGTCGCCGAGAAGGGCGGCCAGTTCAGCCTCCACCTCGCCCAGCACTCCGTCGTGGCCTTCCGGCCGGTCAAGGCATGAAGGCTTGCGGCGGATCAGGAAACGGTGAACTCTGAAGAACTCTACGGATTATGTATGGAGGGGAAAAAATGCTGATGATTTGATTTGAGTTCTTGTATGCTTTTCTTTTTCTTTAATTTGTGGGAAATGTAACACGATGCTGTGCTGCCTATTTAAAGGGAAATTTACGAGGTTCAAATAAGGAGTTTTTACATTCCGAGTGTGGAATCGAATGGAATTAATTGAATCTGAGTTGCATTATTTTGATACCAGCTAGATAGCCATTAATTAGATTAGGGTGTAGCATTTACTATGTCAAAAACAATATTTAAAAGTTATCAAAATAGCTAGGAATTTTATTTATCAGACCTTTGGATCTAATGGTTTTTCTTGAGAGTTGAGAATGGGAAGATGGGCTAAAATAGACTTGGTTTCGGGTCTAGAAATTAATTTAGAAGGCCGACGGGCTAAAAAAAAACCTATAAGTGACGTGTTTCTTCTAGCCCTCGCTTGTAATCGTTTATTGGCGGCGGTGTTTCCGTAGTCGTCACCGGTAGTGAGTTTTTTTGGTGATGTTCTTTTATAGCCGTCGCAAAACACTCTTATCCAGGATGACTTTGAAGTGTCGTTGCTAATAATCAGTTGTTATTAACATTTTTTCTTGTAATATTAAGCTCCCATCGATTTATCTTCATTCACCTTACATCCCTTACAACCTATTTGGTTTAATACCTCTGTTAATTTTAACTCACCTTATTAATATAAATCATCATAAGCGTTTGGTTTAGTACAACGACACGAATCACAATATTAATGTTGCTACTGACACTCTATCTATTCTCTATAAAATCATCAATATCAATATTGGCATAACATCATTTTTCAATACTCTTGACCAAACAAGACATTATACAGAGCTCAAGATCTAGTTGCCTATCTACCCTCGCAAGGTTGTTTGTGTCAATTCATGATTTGTCAACCAAATAATCACTAATAATTTCATTTATCTTCTTCACATGTAGCACACTCAAAACCTTCTCTTCCTCATGTTTCTTGACTCTCCTGAAGTTGCAATCAGCCTATTTGTAGCTCTGTCATCAACTGACTTTGGGAAAAAGGTATATTGGTGTGTGTATACAGTGCCAAAAGCATGTATAAAACAACGGATCATTGGACCCAAAGTCCAGAAATGCAAATCTTATTGCCTCCGTATAGAATAAATAGCATGCCATATTTTTTATGCTAAATTGGACTAGTATAATCACTGGTATGATATATTGATCAGGTTTATCTATCCACATATCTCATTTGATTCATGAAAATCCCGCTAAATTCCAAGTCACTATTTTAAGAAAAGTGCATATCATCTTAAGTGTGAAAATCTAAAAACGCACGTGCACTTAGGAGACCTAGGTCCAGGCTATGATAAAGGCATTGGACTATCCTCCGATGGTCAAAATATGGGATAAAACCCTTCAACATTCTCTCTCTCGGCCAGCCACCACCGTCAGAGTCACGATAAGAATATGCATTGTGCATGGTCGAGCGAAAACAAGAGTAAATCCACCAGAGGACAAAGTCTACAGCCTAACCAGCTCTGATACCACGTGGAATTCAAAAAATGCACGTGCACTTTGGAGACCCAGGTCCAGACTATGATAAAAACATTAGACTATCCTCCGGTGTCCAATACAGGATAAAACCCTTCAACATTAAGAAAGTACGTAGTTTCAAACTCTCACATAAATATTATCATTTAATTGATGATTTATTGACTTTTTAACTTTCAAGATATTAAATGATGACATTAATGTGAAGGACCTAAAGTTATAACCTCAAGCACCATTTTGAGATGATCTGCGCTATTTAAAAAATTCTCAAACTTCGGCCTTGTTTGTGAACCACCACCGCTCTAGATCACCGTACTAATCGCTCGGGGGTAATTTCGCCAATTTGCACACGCTCCTTTTGACCACGGACAGTTTGTGTGGTAACAGATCCATTGAATCTGGACATGTCTTTCACAAGTTCTGGTCTTTAAATGCCGCGTTGTTCAAGGACCGAAGAACCGAGTCCAACGGCCGCAGATCTGCGGTCCCCCACGTGCGAGCCCCCGTCATCACGGACGCGCTACGGAAAGACGTCCAGGTACATTCGGACCTTAATTTCGGTTACATCCGAGAACCCGATATTCCTCCGCCGTTTTCCACGCCTTCCACTGGCCACCTACACGGTACGTTACCGGGTCGCCCTCTTTCTCTCTCGCGTCAAATCCCAGTTCGGATTTATCCTTATCCGACCCGTCTATCTCCAGGATCCGGATAGCCAATCGGTGGAACTCCCATCAGCGGCTGCAGTGACGACACGTGCCTAATCACACGGTGGTCCTAGGATGGTCTCATCGGGGTGGCGTTTCCGTAATTGTATCGAAAACCAGGGGCTGGTGCAGACGGATCGGGTCGCGTGCATCGCATGTGCTCTGGCCTATTGACGTGCGAAACGACACCGCGACCACAAGCGAGGAGGCGACGCGCTATATAAGGGGACAACTCCCCGCCCCCGGGTTCTCTTCGTCGGAGAGGATCAGGAAGGGGGAGAGTGAAGGCGGAGGTTCCGCTCTCGTGCTCTACGGCGTCACGCTTTCTCCCCCTTCTTCCTCTCCGCGGTGACGTTGGAACCGGAGGAACCGCAGCTGTTGGGGCTTTCTACCTCTCCGGTCTTACTTGTTTGGAGAAGAAGAGCAAAGTCCAGTATTCACGCCGGCGACGTCGCCCGGTGTTCCAGGTGAGAGATAGCCCCCCCCCCCCCCCCCCCCCCTTTATTTTATTTTTTATGTTAGATCCATGAATGGAGCAGAGTTGAGGATACATGGCTCCTCCACGGAGTGCTCATTGCGATTGCGCTGGATCTTGCTAGATTTTCGTCCATATCCCCTTATCTACCTTTCTTCCCGTTCTCTTATGTTCTTGATAGTGCCGGTGCAGTGTTGTTGTTCGGACTCTGTCTTCGACCTCGAAAAAGGGTCTGGACTCCTATTTCCATTCATATTTTGTCGCAATTAATGCACCTGAAGTCATCAAAAGGAAAATTTCTTATTAAAGTCGACAATGCTTAGTATATGAGAGTATATTGCTCATCGCAAAGATAAAATGGAGCAGATTTGCGATGCTGTTCGCTTATCTCTTGTTTGGTGCGGTGGGTGCGGGGTAAAACCTACTGGTTCTATTCTATCGGCTTCCTGCGTCTTTGACCGGGGGGTTATGCCCTTTGATGTTGGTCACATGTATTTCCTTATTTTTCTTATATTCTCCACTTTGTGCCGTAAACAGGCTGGATTAACCCTTACTTTTCTGTTTGGCATAATTGGGAAAAGTGCTCAATTTGACGATTAGCCGTTCTTAACCGCGTGTTTAGCGATCAAGTGTTAGGTCGTTGGGAATACTGGAAACATCTGGTATTTGACTTTGACACGGTCTCCATGATCCGACTGCTCCGCGTCCGCCCACTAACTATGACTTCTCGGTCAACAGGAAGCGGCAGGTCAATAATAACAGGGAGTCTGTGTAGGACGTCACCAGCCGGTGATTGTCTCATTGTTTCTAGCTCTTTTTGTGTAGACTGTAAACTCGGTTTGTTTTTTCGCTGGAGCTCTTTTTTTTTTTAATTTCAACCCAGACATGCATGATACTTTTGAGAATGTGAAAGGTTGTATTTCGGAAACCATTTGATGTGAATTTTTTAATTACATTTCAGGCTAGTAAGTAGTAACAATGGTTTTGTGGGTTTTTGGCTACGGCTCGTTGGTATGGAACCCGGGATTTGATTTTGACGAGAAAATAGTTGGCTATATCAAGGATTACAAACGTGTATTCACTCTTGGTGAGTTTTTTGTTTTCAATCTTAATTATTTTTCACTATCCAGTTTATGGTAGTTATCTAGACATGGGTTATGTGGTGACATAATCTTGTCGCTTTGTAGCTTGTATAGATCACAGAGGCACCCCAGAAAATCCAGCTAGAACCTTGACACTGGAAGCTAGTGAAGGATCCATCTGCGTAAGTAGGACTATTTTGTCCCATTTGTGGGTGTTGATGATTTCACCTCTCAACGACAGCTGAATTGTGTGTCCGGGTCATCCCTATCTGCTGATCTTTTGTTGCTTCCTTGGTTATCTTCGACAGTGGGGAGCTGCATATTGTGTTAGAGGTGGTCCGGAGAAAGAAAATGAAGCAATGAAGGTGACCAATCACAACAAAGATGATGCATTTACACTTCATTTACATTGGTTTTACTGATTTAGCCCTGTTATTTTTCAGTATTTGGAAAGGAGAGAATGCGAATATGATCTGAAGTCTTTCGTAGATTTCTACAAGGTGGGTTCAAGGCGTTTCAGTCTTTAAGTTATTATATTTTGCATGGCTATCTTTCATCCTTGTTGATCTCTGTTGGTTGACTTATTTTATATGTTTCGCTTTGACGGTGTGATTTTTTTTGGCAAAATCAACTCCCGCCCCCATTTCCTCAACCTGATTTATTTTTTAATCCTATGTCAAAACTAAGTTATTTAATACTCCCAAAACCAAAAGTCATGCACCTCCCGCCCCCATATGTAACCGACGGCAGAAACCCCTTCTATTACATGATTAAAATACCAAATTTACCCTGGACAACAACACTGGCTCCCAACTGAACAACATCAATCAGTTCCACTATAATTTAAACCAAGCACCTAGTGAAAATAGCATAGAAAATTTGATTTCAGTTATCAACTTATAGATGAAAATTTAGATTTATTTACTGACATGTAATTTAAATATTTTTGAATAAATCATTGTATTTAATATACTTCTATCAATTGTGTAAATCATTCTACAAAAAATAGGCTTTACATGTAATAAAATAATATAATTTTTAAATATTTTTTTTAGTTATTATTTATTTTTTTATTATTATAAATTAATAATATAATAATATCTAACTTAAAATTGTAAAATATGTGATAAAAAAAAAGATAACACTGTTTATTATATTTTTCAAATATTTTATTGGATTTATATAAAATTAAAATATAAAAAGAGTTATCACATCTAATGTTATTTTCAATGGATTTGAAAATATAATTTTTATTTACTTTCTACGAAAATATTTTTAATAAAATTTATGTCATTTTAAAATAAATTATTTCTAAATTTTATGTCGTATCATCTTGCATAATATTTTTAAGATATATCTTAATAAATAATATTTTATTCAAAAAATATGTTATTTACTTGAAAGACAAGTTCATGAAAATGATATCTTTTTCATTCTCATGCGCCAAAATTTTGGTGTTATAAAATACGTTGGACTGGAACCAGATAGACGTTTGTGGTGAAAGGGCAAAAGGGGAAATTGAACGATAAATGGACAAGGAGGATTGAAAATTTCAAAGTAGACCATTTTGGGACTAGGAAATAACATTTTTAGATGGTGTGACTTAAAAATAATTCTCTTATATATTTAGGATTGAAAATTGAAAACCCCTTTTTTTCTTCTATTGAGCAGGATGAAGATTCAGTGGCGCCAATTTTGACTGGTGTTCTAGTGTAAGTACTACACCTTTGATCCATATAGTGTGTAGATAGTATCTTGCTTAGTTTCTTCGTGAAGCCTCTTTTGCTTGGCATGGTCGTGAAGGTAGTCTGATGAGAAAATCCACTTGCTTCTGCAGATTCAACTCCACTCCTGACAAGGAAGCTAACAGATACTACTTGGGTCCAGCTCCTTTGGAAGAGATGGCGAGGTCTCACTCCTGCTTCTCTGTTTTGCTGTTGTTCCTAACTTTCTCCATCCCCTGCCCGCCTGCACATATTCGTTCGATTTGCTGCAATACCATTCCTGAACTATGCTGTTCTGCACTTGTTCAGGCAAATTGCCACTGCAAGCGGCCCTTGTGGGAATAACAGGGACTATCTATTCATGTTAGAAAAGGCGATGTTCGACATTGGTGAGCACACTCCTCGCTGCCAGTGTTCTCCATTGTGGGGGCTTGTTTGTTTTAGCATACTTCTCTTGTTTCAAAATCACTTTCTTTAAAACATGATTCCTTTTGGATTTTAAAACAAGACTTTTTATTTGGTTAACTTTGCAAAAGTCGTGAAGATAAGAAAGTATAATATGTTCTTGTTTTGGTTTTCACCCCCTCATTCAGAACAGGAGCCATTGTTTCAAAATACAATATTTTGCATCAACCCAAGCAGCTGAAAAACACCGCACAATGGAACCAGAATTTTTCACTCGAACCAACCGGCCCTGTACTGAAGATGCTATTTTTGGTTTCCTTCTGACCCGAGAATCTTCGACCCTCGACAGGTCATGAAGAGGATTCCGTGATAGAGCTGGCGACTGAAGTGAGGAAGGTGCTGGCGAGGCTGCAGGAATTGAAGATGATCGGTGCTCACATAGCTCTCAGGAACCAGCTCCCGCATATGCATCTTGCCACTCTGCCGGAGACCACCGTCATGGACTCCCGCTGAGATGGATGGATTCACACCGCCCGGAGGCCACAACGATTGCCCGAAATCTAATCTTGGTTTAGAATTCCCTTCGTTCTCCACTTCCTCCACCCTTTTCCCCCCCTTTTTTTTTTACTTTTGTGGTCCACCATACGCGCCGTCCAACTAATGCTCACTGAGCCAAGCCAACCATGTTTTGCACTGGATTTCTTTCTCCGGCGGCAAAACGCAATGTTTGCTAGAGATAGAGGTTGTATTGTAACTTTGATCTGATCACATTACTGCCTCCTGTTCAACCTGATGCAACGCTAATCCGAGTATATATATACTGCGAATGACCCATTCAACTCTCCTTTTGTTTTTGTCATATGGGTCGATGATGTCTGATGACGTGTTTGGTTGCATGACAATTTGTTTTGTGTGTGTGTGTGTGTGTGATGAAATGTGTTAAAAATGGTGTCTGTTGTCGTTACAAATTTTTTTTTACGGATAATTGTTTCTTGAACCAAACGAGAGGTTAGATTTCTTTTCCCTTGTGGTTTTTCGTCTTTTTAGTTATATGCGGTTCTCGATTTTCTTGTCATTTCCTCACCGGACATGTTAATTTAATATCTTTGGTTATCTTGAATTGAACATCAAAATTGTAGTAAATTTATTTTACAACAAAATATCCTATGAGAGAGAGAGAGATGACCCACCATGAGTCCATGACTAGGGGTGTCAATGGGCCGGGCCCGGCCCAACCCGGCCCGCACTATATTCTTGGCCCGGCCCGATCCGGCCCGCAAAAATTATTGACTTGGCTCAACCCGGCCCGGCCCGGCCCAATTATATATTTTATAAATAAATATTTATTAAATATAATAAATTTAATTATTTAAGATAACATTATAAAATTAATAATAATTTAATTAAAATATATTTTTAATAAGTAAAAATGATATTTTTGACATAAAAAATTGAAAGTTGGCCCGTTTTAAAGGCCGTTTTAGTCCGCGTCGGCCCGCTTCGGCCCGTATGTCGGCCCGACTAAAACCCGCGGGCCAAAATGTTTGGCCCGTCAAATGACCCGCAGCCGGCCCGGCCCGCAAACCCATGGGCCGACCCGGCCCATTGCCACCCCTATCCATGACCACCAGAAGAGCTCGTGGCCCAGTGGCCACGCACAAACAGGCCATGATATTGCCACCTGATATAAAAAAAAATCATATACAATTTTTTTACAAAAGCACACCCTTCGTATTGCGTATGGTTCCCACGATGGGTACTGTTGGTTATCGTAGTTAGGGGTGTCAATGGGCCGGGTCCGGCCCGGCCCGAGGTCGGCCCGTTTAGGATCCGGTCCAAAATATATTGGCCCGGCCCAACCCGGCCCGCACTACATTGTTGGCTCGGCCCGACCCAGCCCGCAAAAATTATTGACTTGACCCGACCCGGCCCGACCCGGCCCAACTATATATTTTATAAATAAATATTTATTAAATATGATAATTTTAATTATTTAAGATAACAGCATAAAATTAATAATAGTTTAATTAAAATATATTTTTAATAAGTGTTTCAAAAAAAAATATTTTTAATAAGTAAAAATGATGTTTTTGACATAAAAAATTGAAAGTTATTTGGCCCGTTTTAGCCCGCGTCGGCCCGCTTCGGCCCGTATGTCGGCCCGACTAAAATCCGCGGGCCAAAATATTTGGCCCGTCAAATGACCCGCAGCCGGCCGGGCCCGCAAACCCGTGGGCCGGCCAGGCCCATTGCCACCCCTAATCGTAGTATGGCGTGCGCTTTATGCGTACATATATATCTTAAAAGATTTGGTTTTATACCCATGTAAAAATATACACACCCATTAAAGACATTTAACCCGGTAATACAACTGATCTAGTAGATAATTGTGTGACTTACATTTTTTATTATCCTACGGCACAGAGCCATCCTTTTGTTCATTGAAAATTATGCAAATAGAGTCCCTATTGTACATGTATCTTATATTTTATTTGACTTGTGAATCTCCGATGTTTATATATGCCAGATACCATTATCTTGATGTTTTTATATTTTAAAATAATTATTATATCTGTAAGTGAAAAACTTGACTGATACATCCGTTATTTCTTAATTAATTTAATATTTGTAGACTCGTATTGTCGTACTTTATGGCCTGTTTGATAACATTATTTGACACCTCTATCACTATCAATTTTAAAATTGATATTCCTAGTAATCACTCAGAAGTGGTTGGTTAGTAATATTAATTTTGAAATTGGTAGTGAAAACAAAACATATTACGTAATACAAGTGTCAGTTTTGATATTGATACTCCAACTTCTAAAATTATCAATATCAATATTGATATAGTATCAAATTTAAAACTCTAACCAAACGGGCCATTAGGAGACGAACATAATGTACCTGCTGCATGTTCTAATAAAATTCGAGATTTTCGAACGTTCTGACATTTTCTTTGACCATATTCATACGGTAAGAAATCACATGCTCCGCTCCCCGTCGGGCATGTTATCTGGACAGTGTTCTTTCGGCTCTCGAAGCGCCATCGCTGCCGGACGAGACGAGGTGTCTTTTCTTTTGTGGAAGGGAGAGTGAAACTGACCCCGACCTGGGGGGAAAGGGCGGGTAGAGAGATGAGTGCCGCCGCCGCTCCCCCGGTTACCGCCGCCGGCCGCCACAATGTGTTCGTCTACGGGAGCCTGCTGGTGGACGAGGTCGTGAGCGTCCTCCTGAAACGCGTACCGCCTTCCGCCGCTGCGTCCCTTCCAGACTAGTACCTCTCTCTCTCCAACCGCTAATTTCAACAGATTAATTATCGCACGCGTCGTACGTTCTTTGGCTGCTATTGTTTCTTCGGGTTCGTAGAGGAAGTGCTAGCGTCGTACCTCATCCCGGTTTATCGATTTCGAGAGGTTTAATCCGAACAAGAAGTATGTCGATCGTCGTTAAATGCGGATGGTACGAGGATCGGAGCGTTTACTTTATAATAGCTGCGTTCTTGTACCTTCGGCTGTTCCGAATGCACACTTGTGTGCTATTCATGGCCAGGCTCTTACGTCGTCGGCTGATTTCTACGCATGTATCCTGGAGTCGATTGTGTTGGACGCTTACTCATTTTGCAGTTCTAGGACTTCTTCCAGCTTGCAACGAAGGGCTTGGAAGGTCAAACTTCCTAGATTAGGGAGAGAGGCCTGTCTGGGGAACTTCCTTCCGGTTTCACCGTGATGTCTTAGAGTGGATAACGGGCGCCCAGCCTCTTACTAGTACTGGCTCAGTTGCTTTGAAATGAATCAAGCATTAGAAGCCATTTTGTATCTATGTCCAATTTTGGCCTCCATACAAAAGCTGAATTGAAATTTCCTATGACGAGACCAAAATTAATTTACTGAAGTAGTTTGTTTTTTTTTACCCATTCAAAACAGTTGAACATAACTTTTATGTTCTGAGGGAATAGAATGTCTTCTCACTAAAATTCCTGCCAATATACTGTGAGTCTTGATGTCTTTGTGTGAAATAAGTAAAATTTTCTTGAATAAACTGGAAGTGTTTTGAGGGATGTGCAACAAAAAATTAAGATGTATGTGTATGTCAAATTTACAGTTGATGCCTGAAATGAATAATTTGACCGAGGTGTTTGAGGCTTTGTTAAGTGATTCTGTATTACCTCTAAAAAATACAAAAGCAGTGTAAGCATGACTTTTAGTACTCGTAGTTCAAATTTTTTGTTTTTCTAATTTATACAAGTCTTTAGATTACACAACGATACCTGTAGTGCTGGAATCTTCTTTTCTGCAAATGATAGAGCTCAAAGGGCTGACTGATTTGCAAGAAGTTGTGTGAAGCTTTCCTATTGACGATCTTTCTGACATCCATTCTTGACCAAACTGTTTTTACAGGATATTGTATTTGCATGTATGTGGGTTAAGATTCGAAAAACTATTATTTACCTGATTATGCCATTTCTATGCATTTATTAATATGCTGCTCATATTTTATAGCAACAGATATAGCATAAAGGGGCGCACATATCCAGCAATTCTGCCAGTTAAGAACAAGAAGGTCGATGGAAAGGTACAATTATTATGTGTATTATCATAAAAGCTCCTAAATGTTGCATCTGCCTGAAGAAAGTTGCTTGAGTATTTTATATCATTTTATAGAGCAAAAAACAATCTTAATTAGTGCATGGAATTGCTATATTAACTTATTAACTTCAGATTGGTATTAAGGATTTTAGGTTTGCTGGTGAAATTTCATGACTCCCATTCTCTCTTTTAAAGGAAGCCTTTATATACCTGTCCTGTTTGCTCGGTTGATTGTTCAGTAAGTTGAGGCTTCTATGACCGTTTAGCCTTCTAATATCTTTTGAAACCAAAGGGTAGCCATAAAAGAAAGGGACATACAATTGAAAGAGATTTGCCCTTCCTACTAACTGCCCCTCCCCTTTATATGCCTGGAGAAAGAAAAAGTATCCAAGATCAGTGGCTCTACCAAGAAGAGGAGCAAAAGGCTGAAGAAAGAAGGGAAACAAAGATGTAGTGCCTCCTTTGAGTTTCACCTTGTAACTTTGCTTAGTCTGAAATTCATTTTGTACTGGAAAATTGAAGAAATTCTTGTGTTTTAATTTTTAGACAGTAGTCATTTATAGCGTTAATAATTACATTCCTCATATATGCATCTGGATAAATATTAAGTCCTTATATCTAGAGCTCGAGAAATTATTTTTTTAACAGAAGTTGGCATCGCTGTGATTTTCTTCATCCGTCACAAATTCTTGTCCTTTTCTTTAGAGGTTATTGTCTAATAAAGTGACTATCAGTTGGTGCCCATGCTCTGATTTCTTTCTCAGTTGAACTTTTGATGCACCAATTTTTAGTAGAAAAACTGTCACCTTTCTTCATTAACAATGTTATGCGATTTAACTTATCCTTTCGGGAAATTCTGTTCTCTGCAAATGCATCACATAACAGTGTCCTTATTTCTGATATCATCGATTTAATGATGCTCTCATGATATTCCTTTTTGATCCCTAGCTTATTTTCTTCTTTAGTTATTAACATGCTGAATAGAAAATACTGCTTATTTGGTTGCCAATACCTGCCTTTCAACTTCAAAGATACTTTGTTAGCACTTTAAGGTCAAGAGACTTCAAAACATTTCATCCATGGATCGTTTCTCTGTTCCAATCTCATCTCTTTGATGTATACCAACTACCAAAGTTATGATTCTTGTGTATTGTGGTTATATATCCTTGTATTTGGTCTCATCAATTTCTTCATGTTCTTCAAGCCTAGATACAGAGGCGGAGTGCGATAAGTGATAGCCCATGAAAATTTTTGTCATGGCTCATGATATATTAATAAGCTAAGGTGTTCTCTACTTAATGATGTATTCCATAAGATTCTGGTTATAAATGAGCAGGGTGGAGTATTCCTTATGTTACAAGTGCTATAACACATCAATGGCCATGTTAAAGTGTTAAATAAGCAATGTTTTATTACATTATGTACCAAGTGGGGGAAAGACAGTTGTCCATAGGATTGGAAGGGGATAGAATTTACGATAAATGAGAAGAATCGACATTATTATGGAAATAATTCAAAGAAGGGATAAAATGGTTTTGGATCTTAAAACAGATTGACAATTTAAACTATTGAACTGGTTCATGTAATCAAGGTTCTGGATTTGGAACCTTGGTTGTGGGATGTGGATTCCGAGAACTGCAACAAGTCATGTCCCCTACCCTGCCTGATAGACTTTACATTCAGCGACTAAACTGCCCTCTAACCACCTTTTGGGGAGTAGCCTACCTTTCTTCTTGTCACCTTCTCAACTCTGCCTTTTCTTTCTTTTAATGATTCTTTGTCATTGGTTGTCCCTTTCTTCAGAATCTCTCCCTTTCCCTCCAGAATTTGGGGCATTGCCTCAACCATGGAGGCATCTGCCTTAGGCACTTGCTGCCTTGCTGGAGGCAATCCTTTCTTTTCTTAGGTGCCTTTCATCCTTACCACATAGAGATCTGTTTATAGTACTAATCGATTTAGAACAAGCCTATAATGTTGGAGGAGAAATGTTTCATAGCAGGGACCACAATGAAAACTTGTGCCTTTAGTTAGTTACAGGTGTTAAATGACATGTAATGGTGGTAGCTATGTCAATAAAGGACAAGTTTAGATAAGAGAGATTGAGATAGTCTAAAATATGTCAGAAGTACATGTGGAGAAGTTTAGTTGGAAAAATGAAGGTATGAAGTTAATAGAAGGGAAGAGACAATGTGATCTATCAAGATTAACTTGTAGACAATTTAACACATTTTAAGGATTTAAATCTTTTTGAATTGGTAGCCTAAAATCATTTCAGGTGAAACCAGATAATCAATATAGTCAGCATTAAATAAATTGGGATTAATATTTTGTTGATTTGAGTTTCTTTCACATGTTCGATTTCCTCCCATTTATTCTTATAGCAGCGCAATACTTTAGAACATCATTGCGCCAGTTAGATTTACACCATCAGCACTGAGTGGGAAGTTCTTCACATAAATTCTAAGAAATTTTTCAGTCAACATGATTGTTCTTTAATAAGAGGTTATCATAACATTTTATTTACTTTCAGACCTATAAGATATTGATTGATCTACTGTGTACTGTTTCAGGTTCTATTTGGGATCACAGATCCGGAACTGGATATTTTAGACACTTTTGAGGATGTTGAATATGAGCGAAGAACTGTAGAGATCTCTATGTTCGTAAGAACTTTAAACCTTGTATCTTTAAATCTATTTTGCGAAGTTGTCTATGTATCTTGTTTTGTTTGTCTTGGCATATGAAGGGCCCTTTGCCATTTCTGTGGTTTCAAGCTTCACATAATTCTTTTGAAAACAAAAGTTCTGTAAACCATGCAGTTGGTAACTTTAAAAAGCTGTCTTTTCAGCACAGTATGCTGATTATCGCCTGGAAGAAACCGCATTTATTTATTTATTTACAATTATGCTGGGGGTATATATTGAGTGGTGCACGTAGATAAGATTTTTGTGACCAACTGCAGTCTTTGTTTTCAAACACTATCCTGCCGAAAGTGGTCCACTTTTTATGCCAGTCTTGTGCATAGACAAGTTCCTAGTTTTCACCTTCCGTATGTCCTGCAGAAACACTAAGTCCTACTAAAATCTGGAGGATGTTTGAAATTGGTACAAGGCTTGACATTAATGTAGTCCAGCCATCATTGGCCAGATAGCATCGACAACATCTCAGTTTTTGCATCACGCTTTCCAAGATTCCTAATCTAATTTACAGAGTTTGATAAACACTATTATTAGAACAATTCCAAATTGCGAAAATATCCATCAAAATATTAAAAAAATGTCCATTCCACTCATTGTTTAAGGTTTTGAATTGGATGTGTCAGTAAGTTTAACATGCTATCAATCTATATTCCATTTGGGCTTTATGCGTATGCATCCCTTATTTGCAGTTAACGTCCTTCATTTGCGATTAACGTGATGACTCAAGAAATGGAAGCTTATGGGCTGTTTGGTTGCATGATAATTTTGTGTACACTTTCATGATAAAAAATTATATCAAAATAAAAAGTGAACTAACTCATGACATAAAATTTTCATGTTTGGAGGGATGAGATAACAAAAAAGAGTAACTACCATTCATGCCAAACAAAGTGGGGGACCACAAGAAAAAAGAAAGAGGTGAGACCCTCTTTTTTTGTTTAAGAAGAAAATCACTTTCAAAACATAAAATTGTCAAGGATGCCAAACACCTCTTTTAACAAATTTTCTTACACTTTTTAAAAATTAAAATAAAAACCTCCATTGTCATTCAACCAAACACCCCATTATACGTGATGGGATGAGTTGGATAGTTTCATATTGGAAAATGTAAAAGGATCCATCGAAATAACTACTACACTCACCAATAATAATTAATTTGGTCTGTTTCGGTTACTGGTGCCCACATGGACGTGTGGGATGCTAGCATGAAGAAATGTAAAATTTGGGACATTGTTATTGTCAATTATTTATCTAAGGCTTGTCCTTTTCCGGTGTTGCATGTTTCTTATCCTCCAAGGCCTGTTTTATATACAAATGTTTGTTTTATCTATGTAACTTATTTTGGACTGCCGTATCTGGTCATCTAGTAGATCTTTGAAGCCACTAACTAGCACACAGTATTCATTCCATGAAATTATTAGGTTTCATGTCCTATTGGTCAAACAGTGATTAGTTAGCAGACATTATTTAGTTCCTAATGGAGATGAAACTTGGGTGAACATGAACAAGAAATAACATTAGGAACCACGAACCAGAGCAGATATGCATGTATAATGGTTTACATATCTTCTCATAAGAACTGTTATAAGTGCTCTCTTTCATTCTTCCTACTTTAGCTTACCTTTTACTTGGAAAACTCATTAACATAAAAGTCAATATCTTTTGGTGTTAGTGCCTGCAATTATGATGCATGTGGAATTGTTTAGCTTTTGTTACAAGGTGACTGCCATTTTACATGATAAACTTATAGCCATTTTATTGGAACTCAGCGATGTTGACTCCAGTGGTACCTTCCTCTGCATTATTGTAATTCGTGCTGATGTTTACACTGGTCTTCGTTAAGGATGGTAAACAAAAACTGCAAGCATACACGTATGTCTGGGCAGACAAAGATGACCCAGACTTGGAAGGAGAGTGGGATTTTGATGTAAGTATCCCTTGATTTATACTCTTCACTCTGCGCTGGCTCTCGTAGTCATGGACCTCTTTTTAGCATGCTTTGTTATAGTGATTCTCGTAAATGGCACCTACTGCAGGCTGCGGCCTTCTCTATTCAATGACTACTCATGTCAAGCGTGTATTAAAAATCTTACTTGAATTTATTTTTTTCGGCTATGCCATCTCTTGCTTTCTGAATTCTTTGATGTGTTGGACTGAATTATTTCTCCCGAAGTTACTTGTATCTTTCTTTATCTCCATTTAGGTGTTGCTTGGTATGATGTATGTACGTTATACAACATTGTAAACAGCTGTAACTAACACTATTGATTTTTTTTCTCTAGTGTTTGGGTTGTTGCAAACTGATGTGTATTTTAGAATCAGTTTATGTATATGACAACTTGCTTTCAAGGATTTCAGTTTTCACTTGCAAACTAGTGAATACCGAAATCAATAATTGTGGAATCAATGATTTTATAATCAATAAATTACAATGCACCTTTCTCCATTTGTAAGTTCGTGAGCCGTTAGCAGTATTGATGGATCTGTCATTACCTTTTGTTTCTCACAATTTGCGACTTTGGTCCGTCCAACTATAGAATAATTAGGGGGAAAAAAGGCTTTCCCCTTTTTCTTGCTTATGCCTGTCTTCTTTACCTGGTTTTTGCTTATGCCTGTCTTCTCTACCTGGTTTAAGCAAGAAAATCATCATGATTATTGTTTTTATTTTGCAGAAATGGAGGCAACAACATATGCAGCAGTTCATGAAGATGACGATTGAGTTTGGGGAGGAGTATGAGCAACAGCAATCCGACGCTGGACGCCTTCATCTCCGGTCTGATTAAGAGCACCAAAGAGTATGTACTTGCTAGAAAATAGAATAAAATACACCCCAGAAAAGAACTGACCCGCCATCCAGAAATTGGTCCCTCCTCCTGAGATGCATACCTCATTGATTGGATTTGGGGTACCCGCAGAAAACAATAATTTGTGGCACATCCTTGTTTTCTTCATGGCACGAAACACGTCGATGATGCTGTGCATCTTCCCAAGTAATGTTACGTGTACCGATATTATTTATTAGAAGGAAAGCAACAATTTAATTGCTCTTCTAGTCCTATACGGTATACACAATTGAAAACCACTGAAATACGTGGATATACATAAATGAATATGAATGACCATTTCGTGCTCATCACTTTAATTGACAGTGTAATTTAAATGCTCTAGTATCCTTTTGGACTCTAGTATCTTAGACAACAACATGAGCATTTATGGAACAGAGAACTTTGAGAAAATTCAGAGCCAATCGTAGCGTGATACACTGGTTAAGAAAATAGCCGTGTATGAGATGGAAGGCCGGGGGGGGGGGGGTAAGCAAGTAAAGCTACCAGAATAGTGAGGATAGCCTCACATAGATAACTATAAAAAGGTTCAGTTCAGTCACTTGTTTATCATATTATAATAATTGATTATCTTAATTTTTGTTTTTACCATCCATGTCGACAAGAGGATGGAACGAGGAGGAGAGGAAAAAGAGTGTTGATCAGCCCTTGGGAGAGGAGGAAGGTGCAAGAGGTCAGGAGGGGGAAACTCACACAAGGAATCGAAGTGAAGGTAAATTATCGCAATGCATATGACTTGGACGCGCACATACACACATAAGACGGAATTTTTATCCGGATCAAGAGTCTTGAACGACATACTTATCCGGATCTAACCATCTGATCTGTTATCTCAGTTAACATCAATTTTAGTTGTCAGATCTCTTTCGTAATGGAATCCTATGGATCTGATATCAGTTCTCTTCTTCGTCTATTTATTTAAGATGGGGAAGAGTAGAGACTACAATGTTCTGGATGGATCTAGGCCATGTCTCCACCCTGAATTGGTATGAATATTTTTTTTTTTAAAAGCAGAATGGATCTAGAGACTGACTTCTTGAATTAATTTTTTATATGTCAGATCAGATCATGAATCAGCCAAGCTGATCAGGGTCGATCCATGAGCTAATCTCAAGCAAAGAAAAAAAAATCCTTAATCAATCACTGAGCATATTTATGATCCTTAAACAAGTAATTATCAACCTTTTGGGTAGTATTTTGATCAAATCGATTTCATGGATACCAAAAACGGGATCATCATGGGAGTGCCATGCGATTACAAATCTGAAGAGGACCACAATGATTAGATTCTTGAAAGAATCAGCTCGTTTCTTAATGGAAAATATTAATATCAATTTTCCACCAACTTGTAAGTTTCATGGCTTCAAGCGATAAGCGAAAGGTGGAGATGTGGATGGAAAGATGACATCCAATTTTGAGATTCCTTACATGTTTACCCACAGAAATACCTCATCTTTCATATATATACATATATATATACACAAATATAAACTGCTGTAGGTATATTGTCAAATATTTTTGAATGTAGAATATATATACATCTAGTTTCACTTTCCTGAGGTAATATTGTAACTCTAAAGATATCATGGTAGGGGCAAAACTTCGACATCATGTTGAAATTATTGAATTTAGCGTATATTCTCCGTGGCCGAAAATGACTGGAAACTGGGGATATTGCAAGCGTTCACCATGTGTCTTGAGATATCTTTGTTTTAAATTTCTGTACGTTTCAGAAATTATTATATCCCACTTTCTATCTTTAAGTATGTGTAGCTTCAAACATCCATGGTAGCCAGGGATTTAAATTCAATTTTCCAACCTGAGCTGCCATGCCACTCTGAAAGAAGGAATCAAGTCTGGCTCTACCTCACTATATCAGCCATTTTTATTGAACAAAAAGCTCGATTATATTTTAATTATTCATGCAAATATGAGATTTAAAGAATTCACTTACGCTAATGAAATAATTCTCTTTCTGAATAAAGTTTGTTTGATTGTAAAATTTTTAAAATACCTCACTTGTTTCATTTTACAGGATTCATAATTATTTGAGTTGATAAAAATATTTAAAAAATGCTTCTTGTATCAAAGTACACATAAAAACAAAAACAAAAAACATTATAATTATAAAATCATCTTGAGTTCTTAATCACCCGGTCTCTTACTTTTGATTTTTGATTTTTACTATTTTAAATAAATAAAAACTCTTGCTGTAAAATCTATAAAAAATCTTGTTTCTAAATAAGTTTTTCTTGAATAAGAAAATTAAAATAAAAACAAACAAGTGCTTATGGGGTGTTTGGTTGCATGATAATTTTTTGTACATTTTCATGATAAAAATTTGTATTAAAATAAAAAGTAAACCATCTCATGACATAAAATTATCACGCTTGGAGGGATGATATGACAAAAAAGAGTAACTACCATACATGACCAAACAAAGTGGGGGACCACAAGAAAAAAGAAAAAGGTGAGACCCCCTTTTTTGTTTAAGAAGAAAATCACTTTCAAAACATAAAATTGTCATGATTACCAAACACCTCTTTTAACAAGTTTTCTTATAATTTTTAAAAATTAAAATAAAAACCTTCATTATCATGCAACCAAACACCCCATTAGTCTTAAAGTGACTAAAATATTGAACAGTTGGACTGATGGATGCTGCTGACTTACAGATACGAGAGCACGGAATAAAAGAGGAAAAGAGTACATGTCCAGCTTGCCCCCAGCTTGAATTATGTGCTGAACTAGAATTTTCTTGTTATAAAAAAACTGATTTTAAAAAAAAACTACCTAAAATAGGAAAACTTTTTTTTGCCGGCTAATTGTGCTCGTGAGCACTCTCAAGTATGCACATACATCCTTTTATGATATTTATCAGACTTTTGTTTGACAAATAATACCAACCAACTTACTACTATTAACCAAAAAATTACATAAGAGAGTGTGGCTCAAACTCTCAAGCGAGAGCTTACTCAAGAATAGACAAACTAAGTAAATGGATAACCTCCGACTAACAAATTGTCCATACATCTAATTTGGCTTTTTAAACATATATACTTTAGTCTGTATATTTAGTTATTTTCTAAGACTAAAAGATAAATATGATCCATTTTAAATCAATTACATAAAAACACAATTATAATAATATTAAGTTGTCTGGATGTGATGCCCATATATATATATTTATCTTTTGGGCCTATGAAATTACATTAATGCCAAGCCACCACTTAGGTTTAGGCATTGTGATACACGTCAACTTGCTTTTAGAGGGCTGAAAGGACAAATCAATGAATTGTAAACTGAAACAAACCACACGAAATAAATCGGTTCGATTCTTTCAAGATAATGCATGTTTATTTTTTCGAACTAAATTGGACTAGTACAAATAAATTGGTTTGATTCGATTGGGCTTATCCCAAAATCAGGACAAACTGATAAATCGGTTGACCCGATCCACCTACTTGTCACTACCTGATCTATCTCTCCTTTCCTCGCCACCTTCCTCCCTGCCATCGTCTCTTCTCCTCTAGTCCTCTTTGTCACCCTCCTCCCTACCACTTCCTCTCCTCAGACTCTAGTGCTCCTCACTGCCATTACCTCTCCTCAAACACCTCCTCCTCCTTGTTGCCGCAAGTAGCCTCCTCATTGCCGCCCACCTCCTCGCCATCACCTCCCTGCCTCACGCTCGCCTCACCACCGTCTCTCCTCCTCCTCCTCACCAATTGCTAGACTCGTCACCACCTCTTCTGCCGCCACGAGCAACCAAGATACCTCTTCATGTCCTCCTCACCATCATCTCTTCTCTTCTCACCACCTCCTCTCCTCCTCCGCCCACCATTGTCGACTGCCAAGTGGGATAGCTCCATGTCGGAGAGAGAATTATCCTCATTTACCTTGATCTTATGAACGAATGCACTTAGCTCTTTTAGGAGGTAGTCTCGAATTATTGAGTTAAATTGAATGGTGGATCATCTATTAATGACTCATTAATAATAAAATTTATTTTATTTAAGTATATATTACTTTTTATTTAGAATATAAGTATTAGTATATAGTAAAAATCGATGGTTTGAATTGGACCAAATTACGGTTTATTTTCAGCTCGAGATTAAAATGAACCTCCTTAGTTCGATTTTTAAAAATTTGATCCAAAATCCGACCAAACGGAACGGCCAAACCTGCTACATTAATGGCTTCTGCTACAACATACAAAAAAATCTCTAATAGTTCAAACGCACAACCAAACACACCAATTTCTCGTAGGTTCGTGTGCAAGAGAGATTCCACGAGATTTATAATTGAAAAAAAATCTCTCGCTGGAAGGAGTAGGGCTGTCAATGGGCCGGGCCCGGCCCGGCCCGTGCTCGGCCCAATCTAGACCCGTCTAATATAGAACGGGCTGGCCCGGCCCGGCCCGCATTGTGTTAACAACTCAACCCGGCCCGGCCCATAAAAAATATAAATTGGGCCCGGCCCGGCCCGGCCCGACCCATCTTATTTAAAATATAATTTTATACTCATCCCGATTGTCGCACGAGGGGAAGAAGGGGAGGCATGGGCATGAGGGGGGATCCGCGGGCGAGGGTGGTGAGGGGGGTGCAGGCGGGGCCGGGGTGCTGCAGCGCGGGGCGAGGGGCTGGGGTGCTACGGCCGACGGTGGCCGGGCCGAGGGTGGCGCGGCTCGCGGGGTGGCGGGGGTGGACAGCCGCGGCGGGGCCGAGGGGTGGCGCGGGGAAGCGGGCGGCCGACGGAGGGGCCGGGGGTGCAGGCTCACACGCGTGGCGGTGGCCGGCACGAGGGTGGCGAGGGGGTGCGGACGGGCCGGACGGCGATGGGGCTCGCATTGGAGAGGAGGGCGGACGGGCGCGGGGTGCGGGTCGACGGCGGGGCCGAGGGGTGCACGCGGGGTCGACGGGCACGCGGGGTCGACGATCCCCGCCGGCGGTGCTCCAATCGCCCCCTCCCCCACCCCCCGGCGGACGCAGCCCGGCGGCCCCCGGCGGCCCGCGGAGGTGCTCCAATCGCCCCCCCCCCCCCCCCCCCCGCCGTGGCGGATGCCCCCGTCTCCGTCTCCCCCCCGGTGGACCGACGCTCATCGCCCCCCCTCCCCCCCGGGCGGACCGACGCTCCCCCCCGCGGCGGACGGAGCCCCCCCGGCGTACGAGCCCTCCCCCCCCCACGGCGAGAGTCCCCTCCGTCTCCCCCCCCCCCGGTGGACCGACGATCCCCGCCCGCCCGCCGGCGGTGCTCCAATCGCCCCCCCCCCGGGCGGACCGACGCTCCCCCCCGCGGCGGACGGAGCCCCCCCGGCGTACGAGCCCTCCCCCCACGGCGAGAGTCCCCTCCGTCTCCCCCCCCCCGGTGGACCGACGATCCCCGCCCGCCCGCCGGCGGTGCTCCAATCGCCCCCCCCCGGCTCCTGCGGACAGTCGCCCCCCTCCCCCACCCCCCCCCCCGGCGGACAGTCGCCCGGCGGCCCGCGGGCTTGCTCTCGTGGCCCGACCAAGAACCCGCGGGCTTGCTCTCTGGCCCGAGTCTAGGTCCAAAGCTAGCCCAGCCCGTGGGCCCGCGGGCCAGCCCAGCCCGTTGCCGCCCCTAGGAAGGAGTCAGCTTTTCTGTGTTCCAGAATAATATTTTAAATTAAAAAGACATTTTTACTTTTCTATTTCGCATTTTTCGAAAAACATTACATTTGCCGGAGATTAATAACTGAGAGTAAGATAAATACTTAGATCCCCCCAACTACCGGTCCCCACCAAATCGGCCGTGGAACAGTCGATCCAACGGCCAAGCCGTCGGTCATTCCGTCCGGTCAACGCGCGTCCCCCGCCTCCGGCAAGCGGACGTCACGACCCGCGCGCTTGCGTCACGCCGGCTGGTCCTGTCCAATGAGAGCGGCGGAGCGGGCGCCGGGCGTTTTCGGTGCATGCCGGCTGCCCTGCGTGCAGAGGTATCGATCTTCCTCCGTCGTTTTCAAATCAAACGGATGATAATGGAGGGAGCCGCTGGCGGGGGATTCCGCGGGCCCCGCTCGGGCTTCCTTCGTCCCGAATCCAGCAACCCCACCCTGGGGTACGTGGCTGAAGGTCACCGGATACTCACGGTGCTCGTGGACCGCAAGAGTAGAGACACGTGACGAGGCGATCCCGTCGCGGTCCCTGCCACTTTTCTTCGTGGATAGGCGGGTTTCTTGCAGAATCCCAGGTAGGTATAAAGGGGGCCGGGGCTGCTCCGGGAGGGCGGGCATGGCGTGGGCGGAGCTGGAGAGCGGCGGCGGCGGCGGTCCCCAGCACCGGTGGATCTGGGATGGCGTCCACCATCACCCGCACCTGTTGGGCCTGGGCGGGATCATGATGTGCATCACCGCTGCCGCCGTGCTCAGCAGCATCGGCGCCCCCTATCTCCCCTACCTGTGGCCGGATCTGGGGTTGCTTTTTGCTCAGAGGGGAAGGAAGACGGGAAGCCGGCGCCGGGGGAGGCGACCGGTGAGGGTGTACATGGACGGCTGCTTCGACCTGATGCACTATGGCCACGCCAACGCTCTTCGGCAGGCCAAAGCCCTGGGGGACGAGCTCGTCGTGGGGATCGTTGGAGACGAGGAGATCATCGCCAACAAGGGTCCCCCCGTCTTGTCCATGGAGGAGAGGTAGGCGCATGAGCGCATCGCGCATGCTTGTAATCTGTGAAGATAGCGAGGTCGCAGGTTATTTTGTCCCCCCCCCAAATAGCCCAATCCGTTCGCCATCTCCGATATGCCTCGGAAATTCTCAAGACTTTTACTTCGGGTAATCCCGCCTTAAAAGTTGGAGATTGCAGGAAGCAAGTCTGAGTATTGTCGTGTCTTTGGGCACGGTGATTTCGTACATAGAATACGTTTCGTATGTGAATCAGAATCGATTACTATAAGAGAGATCCGAGAGAAATATCGAACTGATCGAAGAAGAACGCTGGTGAGGAGTCTTCTCCTGCTGTGTTATTATGGTAGAGCATTTAATGCCAGTATCTGGTTTTGTTTTTGTTGGTCTAGAAAATAAAAGATTTCGACTGAAAGGAGTGGAGAAGGTATCTTAGGTGTCTTCTATAGATAAACTGGATAACTTGCGGGATTTATTTTTTCAACCAGTATTTTCTTAGCAGATTTTCTAGTGGCCACCTAACGGTCAAATATGCTGTTAGATTTTCTCAATGTTGTGCTGCGAGGATGTTGACTATGTTCCTTGGGCTGGTTGCGGAGACTGGGCTCCACTTTTTCACACCAAAAGAAGGAAAAAAAATTAGAAGTCCATGTCTTGCGTTGGTCTTTTTAGTTACAAAACATGGATTTATTAGGTATTCTTTCGCTGCTTCTTCCATCACAAAGAAACATGATGTGATTTTATGTTCAAATTGTTTGCAGGGTACTTCTTGTAAGTGGGTTAAAGTGGGTGGATGAGGTCATCACAAATGCTCCTTATGAAATTAATGAGAGTTTCATGAATATACTATTTAATGATTACAACATCGACTACATCATCCATGGAGATGATCCTTGCTTGCTTCCTGATGGAACTGATGCATACGCATTGGCAAAAAAAGCAGGGCGCTACAAGGAAATCAAACGGACTGAGGGTGTCTCCAGTACAGATATTGTTGGTACTACTCTTCCTGTTCAAGTATTCCAAGTCTAGAATGATGATAGGTGTTGTGCTTTTAGCATGGTAGGAGCCTGTTTTCTTTGTTGAAAATAACAAAAATGGAAGCTTTAGAAAATTATCCTGTTTGTTTTCTTTATGAGTACGATTACATGAAAATTTATGGGAAATTGTAAATTCTTGTTCTGACAACTAGATAGGACTAACAACAAGTCCTGAAAGCATTGAATTTTCTGTATGCTTGCGAAACTAAGAACTATCGTTCTTGTTTGACAGTCAAGTTCTTGTTCTGGGTTGCTTCACAAAGATCCTAGGTGATTGTTTTTGCACACCAGCTATGCTGGTAACATGTTATAATAACAGCCCTGTTTTCTTGAGTCTGCTAGTTATTTAAAAGAGATCATGTTGTGCTTCTGTGTCGTGTTTTTTTCCAAGTCTTCCAAACCTTGGTACCATGGAAGATAATCTATTATCATGCATTTTCTATTCGTTTTGAAGTTAACTATATATTTTTATCTTCATTTTGTGTTTTTAATGTGTCCCAGACTCTAAGTGTTCCAGTTCATAGTCTTTGCTGATGTAGGTTCCTTGTACTTAGGCAGGATACTCTCTACCATGAAGAATAGGGCTCCTGTTCGTCATCAAAGTAACGAGTCCACCAACGCAAGCATCAATGATAAAGATGATCCTATTTCTGGAGAGAACGACACAGATGGAGCTCAATCGTTCCATTTTCTTCCTACTTCACGTAGGATTGTACAATTCTCTAACGGGAAGGTATTATCTCATGTTCTGTTGTCAGAATATTTTAGGTGCATATCAGCATATGCATTAGTGTACGATGCCTCAAATAAATTGAGATTCAATTGGACCATATCATCCTTCTAGCGTTTACTTTATATTATATTCACTTTTTTCTCAGCATACGATTGTCTGATGCCGTAAGAACTAGATCACATAGAATGGAAAAATATTTAAACAACTTGACAATGGCCTAAGGATTTCACAGTTTGAGATTGTCCTTTTAATTTTGCTTTATTAGACATGGGATAAAGGAAAATGCTGCAATCTGCATTTTGCATTTTCTCCTTGTTGCAAAATGTTTAAATGCATTTTTTGTGAGATATTTATTGGTCCAAACTACAATGCTACAGTTACGTGATGTAAATGGGATTTATGTAGGATAATTCCATTGTTTGTCATACCAGTTTTCATTTATGAAGAAAAACTAAGTGCTTACATTTTTCTAAATCTGTGATCTGTCTACTCTAGGCCTTTTGAAGCAACTACTATTCTATAGCAATGAATATGTACGCGGTTGGCTGTAACATACATGAAAATTCAGCTCTTACGAGCAAAATGCACCCTCTCATTATTCCATCTAGAAGCTTTGTGTTACATTTTCTTTTTCTATAAAGTTAGTAGGTTTCTAATGTATTCCTTTTTTTGCTGACAGGGACCTGGACCAAATGCTCGTGTGGTGTACATTGATGGTTCTTTTGATCTCTTTCATGCTGGACATGTTGAGGTATCCTGTTCTGAGATTCTCGTGTCCGTGGTCACTCTGCAACGGTTATGTTTCTTTCTTGAATTATCCTGCTCCTTCTAGTATAAACGACTGCCAAACAAACTCTAACTCAAATAAAGTGTACTCTTTAATTATTTATGGCTGGCTATATGAATTTGCACACTCAACTTTGGTCTTTTCAGAAACATTTAAATTTTTTGATTCATGTTTTCAGATATCTTCTCGTGATTGTCAGAATTGTGCAAGTAAATCATGCATATGCAGAGGATCCCACTTTAGTGTTGGCACATGATCTTTTTGCCTATATCTTGCAATCTTGCTGACATAAATTCAGGAGTAGCAATTGTTATTTTTTACAATGGTTTATTTTGGACATAAAATATCTAGTTGAAATAAATATGAAAGGTGCACCTTCTATCAATAGTTGTCTTTCCATGAATAAAAATATATAAAACTTAGTAATATTCTCTTGTCTTGCTTGTGATCTTTCATTGTTTCCCTTGTGACGTGGGATGGCACGGTGGAACCGAGCTGAAAACACTGCAAAAACTTTGTTAGAAAGCTAAAATGGGCTAGAATGAAATGAAACGAAAGGAACCAAACTTGAACTGTCTAAAAGTGGCCAAACCAGTATGAACCGGCTGGTTTTTTTTCCTGAACCGCCTCGAACCAGCTGATGCCTATGTTTGGCCAGGGTCTGCATCTCGAGTATGTGAGCAAAGATCCCCAGGGAGGGAATCGTGGCATTGGGAGATGGTACGTGCAAGCGACATTAAGAAGATCCTCCCAGGGGGGATCATGGCAACTGAAAGACAGCACCAGTCGGTGCATGAAGAGACTCCTCCGGTGGGGGGGGTACATGGCATGATGAGGCGTCCCCGAGGGTGCGAGTGAGTGAAGATGGTTTTCCCCACCTGGGGGGTACTACTAACTCCTTCGGCAACACCCAATCATGCAATCCCAGCTGTGGTGCATGGCGTCACTATGGTGGTCACCTGACCGCTTGAAGAGGGCTGGCAAGCCTTGACAAAAGGGGGAGGTGGCTTCGACACCTTGCTTGTTTGGACGAGCAGGTGGGTGCAAGGGTGCAGGTGACGGAGCGATGGCAAATGATGATGACAGAGTGGTGGAATAGAGACGGGCATGAGGCTGCGTTGGTGGAGATGAGGATGGGAGGAAGATCTGGCAGCCCATCCTATGATTGCGTGAGGTGGTGAGGAGGCCTAATAGTGCTGGGCTGTTGTTCATCTCTACCGTCTACTTCTTCTCCTTTGTCGTCTTCGTGTCGTTTGGAAGGAGGCAGGGTTGGAACAAGGAGGGTGGCCCTCAGGGGATTGTTGGAGGGGACCACGAAGACCGTGGAGGAGCTGGGATGCTAGGATGCTTCGAGTGGTGCGGGCTTAGACAATTCCGATGTTTAAGGGATAGCAGAAGGTGTTAAAATCAAGGAAGACGAAATTAGGGGTCGGGAGCAGGCTGACTGAGGTTGGAAATTGGAATAAAAATAATAAAAATAATAATTTTAAAACATCTATGGGGTCGGGGTCTCGGGGTCAGGATCGGGTCGGTCAGCCTAAAAACCAATTGGGTCGGGCCCGGGTCGGGACCCGGGTCCCTATCCAGCACTCCATGGTTGGAATGAGGAGGATGTTGCTTTGTTGATCACAGGAATGGTGGTGGAAGGAACGGAGAAAGTGGAGTTGTGACAATGGCTGGGAGGTTGCGGAAGGCAGCAGGGAAGAAGATGGACATGTGGATGCTTCTCCCTTTGGATGTTGAGTAGTCGGAGGTGCCGAAGGTTCCATGACAGCTTGGGGATCACCGGAATGTGCAAGACTTCCAACACTCCCCAAATCTCCAATCGTTGTTGCTTTGAAACCAATTGGAGAAAAACAGGGGACCAACTGATGGTGTTACCTGTGAAGCGGAAAGGAGGAGGAAGACTCGGATACCAAAGAATGAGAGGAAGAAGAAGATCCACAGCTGGATGGTGGAAGAGGATCCGGCTCCTGTCGGGGGTGAAGGGGAACCGGGACATCCTGGGGGGGGGGGTTGAAGGACTTACGGAGCCAAGGCCGACAGCCTCCTCTCTTACAAAAATTTCAACACTTGATTGCCTCCTTTTATTGGCGTAAGATCCTCTTTATATAGAGGTGTTGCGTTACAAAAAGACCCCTAAAGAAAATATTTATAATATGTATATAGACATGTCCTCTAAAGGCCCGACATGCAAAGAAATGGTTAAAAAGAAATTTAAAATATTTACAAAGAAGTCTTAAAAGACAGAAATTTAAAATCAATCCAAAATTTCTTGAACCGGATCCCCGTCATTTTATTTACAGACATGCCCTTTTAGGGACCGAAATGCAAAGAAAAAAACTAAAAAAATTTCAAAATATTTACAAACAAGTCCTAAAAGATAGTAATGCAAAATCAACCCAAAATTTCTTGAACTGGTTCCCCATCGCCTCGTTGGCTGCCCTGTCCTTGTGTCCCTACTTGGCATTTCTCCATCGTACTTAGATTTTTTGGTTATCATTCATGAATAAGTTCTGTTTTCTACAGGTGAATATTCAATAATATGTATAAAGGGTTTTATTTGGAATGGTTCAAACCTCAGCTAAGGACTTGGGATTCCTTGACGTGCTGTGAAGTCTTGTTGATTGTATAGATACTATTGTTACATTATTTTTCTTACACTAGAAAACCCACGCTTTACTGGGGGTTATTATTTGGAACTTCAGGTAATGCCCCAAACCCTCCTCTAGGCCTTAAAATGAGGCTGAGACTCTCACCGACCAGTCTGATGCATCCTGTTGACCTAATTTATCCTGGCTTTGTAAAACATGTTTGTCTTGGGGCCTGCCTGCTTTCCATGTCGAGAAACTTTGTTGGTGTTGCTGACTGTCCAGACTAAACTTGACCTTTCGCAAGGCATCATTAACTCTATAGTGATGTTGTTTGGACTCATTATCTAAGTTGATGGTGCTCAAGATCTTCTTTGTCCAAATAGTTTCAGTAAAAAAAAAGTTGCTAAGAACTTTAGGGCTTTAGAGCTTGTCATCTTGAAAGGAGGAACACTACTATTTACTTACCAGAGAATGAATTACTTGTAATTATAGTGGGTAATCCTTAATAGACTATGGTTTTCTTTTATTCTTTTCGGAAAGGCATCTTGTTGTTCACGTATGTTACTACATTGTCTTCTTTTCCTTGAAAAGTTTCACTTTATGACCTAGACATTGGCTATTTTCTCTGACTCTAACCTGAAGCTGTATTTTCCCTTTACAGATTCTTAGGATCAGTAGGCAGTTAGGGGACTTTTTACTTGTAGGTGTCCACACTGACCAAGCTATAAGGTAAAGTTCTCTTTGACATTTTTCATTAGCCTCATATATTTCCCATTTTCACAAATTTCCATTTATTGTAAACATATTGGCCAACCACTGTTTTGGATGCAGTGCAAGTGTAGACTATTCATGTAGCATTTACTTGATAAAATGTGTCTTGACTATCATGAAAATTTTCAGCTTTCAGTCATATTGCGAGTAGCAGCAGTGTAAACCGAAATTCTGTCTGCACTAGGCCATCTTTACCTATCTTTTTCTATTGTCACATACGATATATCTATCTTCTTATCGAGAAGATCTGATCCTCGCACTCACATGCAGGGAACATCGAGGAACATATCCTGTTATGCATCTTCATGAACGCAGTCTTAGCGTGCTTGCTTGTCGTTATGTTGATGAAGTAATCATTGGAGCACCTTTGCAAGTCACGAAAGATATGGTATGTGAAAGAGACTGCTTATTTTTCTCATCTACCAAGACTAATAGCGGTTGATTTTTCCTTTTTTTCCCCTTCAGCATCTTCTTATCAAGGTAGTTTGGGTTGGGATCGTGGAAGGGTGATCTCCATACAGATCAAGATCGGATCAGCAGAGATCAGCATGTTCTTCTGATCCGGTGGGAGGAACGAGGAAACCTATCCAGGACTTCAAAAATGGAAAAAAAAAGAAAGAAAAATTGGTCCGGCTAGATGTCCAAATTGGGTGGGATCGCTGCCTACAGGCAGTGGAGGGGAATATCCTGCCACCCTACACCTTCTCCACCCGGAGTGTCCAGTATGTAGACGTGTCAAGTAGGCAGATATAGCTCGTATCGGGACTAGACTTGATTAGTGTGGATCCACTAACTTAAGTTGGCAAACCTGACTAGTCGACACAGCAAACCATCTGTTATTCAATAGATACTTTGGGCATGAACTAAAGTTTAAATGTTCACCCATGGTTTGCATGGTCAACCAATTTTGGCATAATGGACCGTGTTTTTCTGGGATTGGATTGACAGGATATGTCCTGTATTGGTCCACAGATCCACTGGAGATTGATTTTCCCCATTTTTCCTCTTGTTTTTTTTTTGAATTGTTAAAGGAACTGATCGAGGTGGATCCTGATCGACCATTCTTCCCTCGGATTGGCTGATCCAATCCCGATCCATATCGTGATCGGTCCCAATGGATCCCAATCCAGATCCGTCCTTCCTTGGGTTCACCCCATCTCAAAAAATCAGTGCTGGAGAACACGCGCAAACTTTTAGGTTCCTGATCCAGAAGGTGTTGGAAATGTCACTACCACAAGGCTCATGTAAATCAATGACCCTGGTACGTGGGGCTAAACATTAACATATGGGTATAAACAGCCTGATTGGTCGTGTAAACTAGAAAGCAAATCGACAACGGTGATTAGAGATTTCCAACTTAAATTCCGTACAAGACTAAGCATTGAACATTTGGATTTTGGACTGGATCATTTAACTGGGTTCATTCCCGTTTCTATTCCTATATATTGCAGATCATGACGTTCAACATTTCTGTTGTCGTGCACGGCACTGTCCCTGAAGGGAGTAATGTACGTTGCCATCTCTGCTTCACATCTTCCGCCACGCTAACTCTTTCTCCTAAAACTCTGACTATTCCCCGTTACCACCTAATAGAATGTTCCCTTGGACCCCTACGCCGTCCCCAAGAGCATGGGCATATATAAGACGATCAAGAGCCCCAGGGACACAACAAGCACGTCGATAGCCAGGAGAATCATAAGCAATCATGAAGCATACAAGGTATTCCGAAGGCATATATAACCAGAGCACATTTTCCGCACAAGCCGCTGACATTGACAGAATCCAGCCTTCTTCCTTTCGTGGGCTTTACTTGTGGATGCAGGCACGGAACGAGAAGAAGGGAGAAAGCGAGAAGAAATATTACGCAGGAAAGAAATATGTGTCCGTAGACTGAGGAAACCGATCGGCCGACGCCGCTGGTAAAGATAACGAGCTTGATGATGATGACCAGCCGGGGGGGGTGTAGGAGCAGATATTCTCTCGTGCATATTCCTGACGAGAACACCGACCAGCATTACCGACCACCGTCACGCCGCAGTCGATTCGGCGCCCCACCCGGCGGGAAGCACATTGTTCTATCCGGAAATTACAGAAATATGTGCCGCTGAGTTGTGCTGTGCCGTCGGACGTACTTACATTTTACAGGAGATTCCTTTTGTTTCTTTATATGAATATCTTGTGATCTGGAAGAGTCTTGCTTCCGCTGTTTCTGCCAGCGGCAGGGTTCAGCTTTTCGCCCCCTCCTTTATCTATCCTGGAACATAATGGGGGCGTTTGGCTGCATGACAAACATAGTTTTTCTCAAGAAAATGTGTTTTTGTTACACCTTGTTTGACACGGACTTCGGCAATCGTTACCGGTATATATTTTTGTGTAAAATACTTTTTTTAGGCGTTAAGGAGATGAGATCGGATAATTGCACTATAAAAGTGTGAGTATCGCCCAGAGATCGATGATCTTATCAATAAAATCAATGACTTGAAAAGACGTAAGAGGAGATGAGAATTTTCTCACTTTTTTATTTTCCCTTTGAAATCGCATTTTCCCTGTCAATCAATATCGAGCCTTCAAATAATATAAATTTTTTGAACCATTTCAAGAGCGGCCAAAAATTATAAATTTGTAATGGAGGAGCACACACAGTTAGATGAGTGAACATACCATATTAGATATTAGATAGAATACTAACTAAATATATTAGAAAAAAATACATGAGTAACAACAATTAGATATTAATTGAAACAAGAGAGATTGAGATTGTTTAAACATATTAAAAGTAGACCTAAGAAAACTCTAATTATAAAAGTATGAAATATTAAAATAATATAAACAAAAAAAACATTATGGACCTAAGTTAACTTGGAAGACTGTAATCCAAAGTGATTTATAATATCTGTGTAGAAGTTACTCAAAATGGTCACCATCGGAGTGGACAAGAAAATTTTATATGGCAAACTCTGAATAATTTGGGACTGTCTTGAGTGTTCGATTGAGTCGAGTACATCAATCACACACACAGGTTGGGCGTTTTGTTAAAAGTGTCGTTACATTCCTGAAATTTATTTAGTTTATCAAATGCTGCCATTTAAAATATCCTGTTAGTTTTATTCGTGAAAGATTTGAATTTTACACTATATAGAGCCTTGTTTGGATACACTATAACCACAGCTATAAATAGTAAATTTGATATTTTCTATCCTTATTATTAATGCTGATATATAGTAATATAAAAATGATACTATATTAAATTCAACAGTATTCATAAATATCATACATCTATTTTTATATCATCATACACCAGTCTAGTCTTACCTTCGCTCTGCAGGGGAGAGGTGGTTTTAGCGGCGGTAACCACGAACTTTAGCAACGCGCGCTACTTACTACTGACGGTATCCGTGTACCGATGCTAAATGGCAGAGCTCAACCCGCTGCGTTGCGGGCGGTACGAAGCGCTAGCCGACGAACTCAGAGGTATCGTGGCGACGCGCTACTCGCAACGTAGAGATACCTTTGCACCTCGAGTCTACGTTCAGGTTCCTAATAGGTGGTCATCATCCTTCGCTCCCACAGCAGGGCTGAATTCTCGTGTAGCTCTGGAAGCGTTCCGCGGGAACCGCCGGCGGTAAGAACCCTAAAGTCCCTTCTACCTCCTCTCTCTCTCTCTCTCTCCCAGGCGCCAGAGGTCATCCGTGTGCTTCAATTATCTGCGTTCTGTAAGTACCACCTACCTACAACATGGCAGTCATCACATCAATGCGATGGTTTCTGCTTTTCTCCTTGTGTTTTTGAGGCAGTTTCTTGTTCCCTGTCCTCCACATGCACCTGGTGTTATCATTCTTGCACAGTGCGATGATAAATTTGTGAGTTTGTTCAGTATCAGGTGCATCGGGATCTAGATGAGAACCCGTGCTTCTACGCGTTACCTCGAGCAGGCAAGAAAGGAGGATGAGAAGCCACAGTCTCAGGTAGCAGAGACAGAAGGTCCTATTAATGTCCATTTTGCTCCTCGGAGACATGCGCCAAAGCGGCGATGTTTGAGATCCCAGCGGTTAGATTCAAGTGGTATTGACATTCTTCCTTTTTACCCCTTTTGGTCTATCCTTTAAATGTGGCCATACATCTGTTTTGGGTGGGTGAGAGCCCAGTTTATATTATCCTTAGTTGTGAGCCAAGTAAAGACTCGTGCTTCATTGTGGAACTCTGAATCGACAAAAGATGAGCAGCAGCTCCCACCCGAGCATGCCGAGCTGCAGTCCTCTGTTGGGTCCGAGCATCAGCCAGGGTCATCAGAATCTCAGTCTTTTGACTATTCTGGTATGACCATTAGTTATTAATGATTTATTTGTTCTTTTAGATTATGTATCACACAATTAATCGTTGGTATCAAATTATCAACCCAGAAAATTGATGATATATCTCTTCAGATTCGATAAGAGTAGGAAGAGGCCTCTTACTGACATAAACTATCTTGAACAATTAGCATGTGAGGATAAGCAGCAAATAGCTCAAACTGGAGATCAACAATCATTATTACGCCCAACCAACTCACAATACTCTGTGGAGCCACAAGCCTCAATTAAACCAACTTATTCTGTTCCACAGACAGGTCCTTCAGAGGGAAAATCTACTGAGTTGAAGCTTTCAAATTGCTATGGTATATGAAATCTATTGCCTATTGGTACTTATTTATGTTCTAATTTTGTCATGTCTATTGGCAGCTTACTTGTGCTGGTTGTTGATGTGTCTATCTATATCAGGCACAAATAAGAAGCAAAGAAAGACTCGTGGCCCAACCCAATGCCTTGGACTTCTGATAAGGGATGATGGGCAACCATTGGGTATTGCATCGAATGAATTTGGTCAGCCAATTGGGCCAAATGCTAGAAAGCTGACTAGTTTCTTAGGCACACTTATACGTGATCCAAAGAAGGCTCCTTTGTTGTGGCATGACTGGAGGTCCATGCCGCAACAGTACAAGGACAGTATGTGGGAGCAAGTTCAGGTATAGAGATGAAACGAAAAAGAAAACAAAATTTCTGATTGAACAATGACATGACTTGCTGTGTTAACATGGCATTTTTATATATTTCTTTTCTTGAGAAACAGGAGAAGTTTCAGGTTGCGGATTCTTTGAAAGATTGGGCCCTGATGTCCTTAGCCACAAAATGGAGAAATTTCAAGGCATATGTAAAAAAGAAATATTACGATGGCAAGTTTGGTCAAGATCGATTCAATATTAGTGATAAAAGAGTTGATCCAGCTCATTGGCAGGAACTTGTTCGCTTTTGGGATTCAGAGAAGGGAAAGGTACACGTCAACAAATTGTTGGTATACTAAATCCTTTATCGACTTTCAGATGTATATTATTTGGTTGAAGAACTGAAACCTTGCATATGATCAATCAGTCTTAATTATAATCAGTAGCCTTCTTACCCACGATGTGGTTCAACTCCTGCCATGCAATGCAGCGTCGTTGTTCCACAAACAGAGCTAACCGTGCAAAATTTCATGGAGTGCATACTGCTGGTTCAAAGAGTTTTGCAATGTTACGAGAAGAGCTGGTAAATCTCAATGAATACTTGTTTGTATTGTGTAAAGATTCAGGCCATAGTCTTTTACTTTTTCTTATGTTTCTTATGTGTATTCAGCGTGTCAAGAATGCCAATCTGCAAAATCCATCCCAAACCGAGGTTTACTTGTTGACTCATACACGAAAGGATGGGCAACCTATTGACAATACATCAGCATCAGTTATAGTATGTTATGCAGGCAATCTTGTATTTTGTTGCATGACCAGCAAGCTGTATATATATGTGTGTGTGTGTGAGTATAATTTACATATATTTTTTCCACCTGCAGGCCAAATTATCTGCTCATGTGTCCGAACAAGAGTCTTCGAAGTGTGATACACACAAGGATGCTGTTCTATCAGAAATTTTAGGAGAAGATAGACATGGACGTGTTCGCACTTTTGGTTTAGGTCCTTCTCCTAGTGATGTTTATGGTCCCAAACCTAGCCGTGCCCAAGCACTTCACTTGGTTAATGAGATCAAGAAGACAGCTGAAGAGAAATTGACCAAGATGAAGGAGCAAATGGAAGTAATGAAGGTAGAGCAAGAGGGTATGAAAGCTGAGCAGGAGGAGATGAAACAGAAGTATGAGGACCGTCTTTCTGAACTACAAAACCAGCTGCAAGCTGTAGTGTTTCTGGTTCAAGGGAGCAACATGAATTGCCAAGTATACCATCACATATCTCTTTGTTTCCTCTGCTTATAGTTACCGAAAAGTATTTTTTGTGAGATACTTTTGTTGTGCCTGGTAGGGTCTAGAACACTTAGCACCACAGCAGCCTTTAATTTCTTCTGCTTCAAACCAGCGGTTACAGCCTCCTAAGGTAAATACCAGCATGTGTATGCTATACACTTCACATTTAAATGCTCTTTCAGATGCATCATTGTTTTTCCTCTCTTGAAACTTACTATACTTTGCATTTCCATTTGCACTAAACATTCAAAGTATCGTTTGGCTTACATTATTTAGTTATTTACTGCTTACCAACTGACTTTGGAATTCTTTGACAACAGGCATATGAGAACCTTAATCTTCAGTTTACATTCTTTGTTTTTTTCCTTGCAAAATTGGAGCTTCCACCGGTACATATCTAACTTACACAGTCTAAGAAAAGGACAGGGAAAAGTAACAAAATTGAGATGGCAAAGCTGAAAAGATTCAGGTATATGCATATTCATTTCAACTGTGAAGCATACGAAGGATATTGGTGTCCAACCAGCTTTTTAGTCATATTGTATAGTATAAAAAGGTAGAAAAACAATGAGTGGTGAATGAACAGACAGCAGTGTGAGTGGAAGGATTGTGATGTAACCTCATTTTCTAAGAAACTTAAAAAATTCGTGTTCCTTCTTGGAGAAAAAAGTTTTATTTTTGATTTGGCATTGATCTCTATGAAAATAGATGGTATTCCATAGGAGTATTATCTAATTTGGTGTGGTATGTGTATCTAAGAACTTACAAAGTAGGTTCCACAAATCTTTTAAGTGTTGACATAGGGATTACTCTATAACTTAGATAATCTGAACTGCAATTTTTATTTGTTGAGGCTATTTTGAGTTTTTTTAAAAATTTGACCTCTGGCCAATAAACTTCCAATATTTCAATGTTAATTATCTCGAGCAACTATTCAAATACCTTTGATTAACTGACATAGCAATATGTAGACAAAAACCATACATCCACAAAATAAACATGTGGAGATATATCCTCATACACTTAATGGAATGCAAAACTTAGTGTTTTGATTTTGGTTTGAGTTGATGTGGGCTTTATTTGAAATGTGTTTTGTTTGGTTTTCACTTAATGTTTTTTTATCTTTGAGGTTTGTTTTAAGTTTGGTTTCTTCTTGTGTTTGGCTCAATATCTTTTCAGTTTGAGATGTTTTTGTTTTTGTCTTTCTCGACTCGTTGTCTTTCAGGTTTGATATGTTTTAGGGCTTTTTAATTTGAATTGGGATTTGATGGGTTTTTATATTTTGGGGCTTTTAAATTTTGGGAATTTTGAATTTTAAGTTTCAGATTTGAGTGTTTAGATTTGAGATTTGTTAGGATTTGAATTGCATGGGTTTGGGTTTGGAGATTTTAATACTGGATTCTGATTTGACTTTCATTTGATTTTAATACAGAAAATGGTCAGCCTGTCTCAGCTCAATAAGCATGGGAATGTGGATATGGTGTTTTTAAAAGCTTTTTGCAATGAGGAGAGTTCTGATTTGGGATCTGAGGATGATGCTCAGAGTGACAAGGAACTAGCTATTATTCCCTTAAGGGAGGAGGGGTTGCCATGTCTTAACTAGGCACATGAGGTGGAGACCTAGTGGAGAATCTCTGATAAAGATATCCAATCCATTGGGAGCTTATAGGACTGAGTTTTTTGGGCAGGAGGCAAGGGGTGAGGGATTTTTTTTGACAATCTGAGGGAAGAGTTACTTGGCCAGAAAGGTGTTCAGGGAGGTGAAAAGACATCACAATAGAGGATAGGTTTTAGAGAGATGAGTTTTATATTGGGGAATAATGTTATTGAAGTTAGCTGAAGAGAAAGTTATGGAAAAGTATTGTTATTCATACATGAATAGTGTTATCACATGAAATTGTCATGGAATTGTAGGTAAAGCAAAAATCAGAGATATTCATAACTTGGTGTCCCTATGTTTTTTTCTTGTAGGAAAAAAACGGATTTTACTGATCCTCAGTACCAGGAGGAGCTTAAGTGTGGAACTTTGTCGAGCTTTTCTTTACTTCTTTGGGAAGAAATGGTGGTCTGACAGTACTATGGGATAATAGAATGTTCATTGTGGATGTAGAGCCACCTTTATGGCAAAATATTTGTGGTGAGAATATTTGCATTTCTGTCATACTCATAGGAAAGCGGGGAATGATTCTAGAAAAAAGATTGAATCAGTAGGTTGCCATTAATTCTGGCTGGTCATTTTCAGAGCTCTAGTTGGAAAGAAATCAAAACGTTTAGTAATCTAGGGATGGATGACTTTCTTGGAAAGACTATTTGCCAGCTCTATATTATTATTACAATGGATAAACATGATTATTCTCGTTGCATGCACATGAAATTATATTCATCTTACATCAACAGATTGTAATGAAAGGAACTATATATATATACTGTGTTAGAAATATAAATTGTAAAATTTCAACTGTTTTCATTGTCGAGGAGGTGCAAAAATACATTTAAGTCATCAGTTCAGTAGTTGTGGGTCTTGCATGTTATTCTTTGATGACTAACAAGGGTGTGTTTGGCCTCTCCTAAAGGATGGCCTTCACTCTTTATGATCCTAAAAAGCTCTCAGTGATTTTTTTTCTTCATTTCTTTGTGCAAACATTCTCACACATTGATCTTCATAGAAGTCAGAGACACTGGTTTGAGGCCTTGTCACCTTCCAAGATTGGCAAAATTTTAAAAAATAATTCTCAAAAGCTTAAAAAGTCTTGTCCTAGCGAGTAGAGTAATTGTAAGGTCTGATTGGAGGATGGGAGGGGTGATTTCTCATTACTAGAACTTTATGTTCCGGATCTCCTGGTACATGACCATCTGATCATTATATTATCCTGCTCGTCTATTAGCCCAAAAGGTATTCGCATTGGCAGTCTTAGACAACCGCGTTTTCTATATAGAACTTGACTGGAAAGAAACTACCTAGGCATCAGTTGGATTCCTGGGCATTGCAAAGATGGGCAAAATCTAATCCAGATTGGCAGACCTCTGCTGATGTTGACCTTGTTTTAAATCTTCATCTTGCCAATTGCATCTCTTGTTCCCTTCTACGCATGATGTCATGCAAATATATAGTATTCCCCTTATTATAGAGTTTGAGCTTGTCGAGTTCTGCCCACTAGGATTATTGCAGTTGAAACTAATTATTGTTCCATCAAGTAGGCATCTTCTGGCTGACCAGAGGCTTGACCTGCTTGTAGTTGTGCCACTGAAGTTGCCTGGCTGAAGATGAACTCCGGCTTGTAGGATGGCAACTTGGCAAGGCATGATATATTTAATCCCTAACTATTACTTTTCTTGTTTCATGATATTGTGTTTCACAATAGTGATATTTTATGCCATTTAATAGGCGAGACAACTCTCACCTAATCCTATGTTCATATCTTCGTTTCTTAAAATGGGGCCTTAGTTATTATCATGAAATGTATTGCAAAGTGACAACTTTTTGAAAATAAGTTGAGCCTGGTGAAGTAAAGCACCTGTGGTTGGGCAACATGCTGGACTTCAGCAGCTCAAATTTGGTGTGAATTGGCCCAGGAACTTAACTGATCTCGAGCCCAATCCAAAAAATGATATATAGTCTTCGAGCGTGTGCACTCTGCCTTTGGATCATTATATGTGCATGTCAGTTGTACATGGACTTTATTTGCTTAATTATTTCAGTTTTTTAAAGGAAGAAAACTGGGTCTTAGTGTCTGATATTCTGTTTGTGATATCTTACCCGTGTTTCTTGGCAGGCTAACCCCACTGTATCAGGGAACAGTCTCCCCAGTATTCTGAGAAAGCGGAAGGCCACTGGAGGTACACACATCGTTGACATATGGTACATCCTGTAGACCGAACATTGTCATCGAAAATACTAGAATGTTAACTGGCAATTTTGTGCAGATACTTCTTCACCACAGCGAGAGCTGCAGGAGGGTAAACTGTCAATACATGTCGATTAATAGCATCTCTTCCTTGTTTTGTCAAATCCTGCACAAGCTAAACAAGAGAGAAAATGCCTCCCGGAAGATCTACCGAAACTTGACCTGTTTGGAGAGGTTGACTCATTTGAAGAATCTGCATGACAAAAGCTCTACGGGGGAAGAGAGATAATGGGTTTCTCCGAAGACTGGCCTGTGCAACGAAGCTTTTCCATCGTAATCTTCATGAAGTCCTTCATTTTTTTTCTCCCGCTGTTTAGGAGTACGTGTCGCCTCGAAGTATCTGGTTTAATATTGGCTTGCAAGGGGTAGGGACGACATCGTATTTCACATTTTTGTAGAAGCATCAAGCATTTATTGGGGTTATCTTGTATGCTTTCAGCTGTCAATATTTGAGTTGTCAAGTTAGTGTTGGTGCAGAAACTACTGCGTCGCCAAAGTTGTAGGAATCAACCTTTTGAGTCTGATAATGAAAATTTTGGATTGTGTCAAATGGGTGATGGATGAACGTGGTGTATGCAACCATTTGTCTATTCATCTATTCGTTTGAGCGCAATGGCACTCCTCCCTTGATCGTTTGCACTCGAGTACAACGTTGTTTGGCTGTTGCAGCGAGCTGGAACTAGATGTGTTCTTGGGTTCGGTAACCACAACATCCAGATTGGTCTGTGATGAGGTACTTGCCTTCTCTTTCTCTCGGCATTCTTCGTGTTGAAACGGGTCACCTTTAACTACGTTCGGATGTGCACTTTATCGATTTTTTATGCCCTATCAGGTTAGTGTATCATAAACGATATTATATGGAGTATTTTTTAGTTTTATTCGTGTAAAACTCGTAATTAATATAAAATCATCGACGAAACTTTAGATTTAACTTATTTATGAAATTTCATTTAAAGTTAAACACAAAATTTGATTTATTTTATATATTAAAACGATAATATATAACTAGTGGTATCTATAATTTAATTTTTTAATAAATATTTAATCGAACTAGTTTTAGCGGCGGTAAGCCGATATAACCACGAGCTTTGGAAATTCGCAAGACAGTTTAATACCGACGGTCTCCATATACCGATGCTAATGAAAGAGCTCAACCTGCTGCGTCGCGGCCCGTACGGAGCGCTTGCCGACCAACTTAGAGGATATCGTGGCGACTCGCTACTCGCAACGTACAAGATACCTTCGCACCCCGGGTATACGTTCAGCTTCGTAACAGGGGGGCATCTTCGCTCCCGCGGAAGTGCTGAATTCTCATGTAGCTTTTGGAAACGTTCCGCGGAGCCGTCGGCAATAAGAAGTTAAGAACCCTAGAATCCCTTCTACCTCCTCTCTCTCGGGCGCCAGCTGCCATCTGTGTGCTTCGATTATCTGCGTTCTGTAAGTCCACGTAGCTAAAACATGTCAGTCATCACATCAGTGCCATGGTTTTTTGCTTTTCTGCTAAGGTTTTTGAGGCAGTTTCGTGTTCTCTGTCCTCCGTATGCATCTGGTGTTATCATTCTTGCACGGTGCCCTGATAAATTTGTGACTTTGTTTCGTATCAGGTGCGTCTGGATCTAGATGAGAACCCGTGCTTCTACGCGTTATCTTGAACAGTCAAGAAAGGATGATGAGAAGCCACATTCTCATGTAGCAGAGACAGAAGATCCTATTAGTGTCCGTTTTGCTCCTCAGACACATGCGCCGAAGCGGCGATGTTTGAGATCCCAGCGGTTAGATTCAAGTGGTATTGGCATTCTTCCTTTAACCCTTTTGATCAATCCTTTAAATGTGGCCATTTATCTATTTTGGGTGGGTGATAGCCTAGTTTATATTATCCTTAGTTGTGAGCCAAGTTAAGACTCGTGCTTCCCTGCCGAACTCTGAATCGACAAAAGATGAGCAGCAGCTAGCTCCCACCTGAGCATGCCGAGCTGCAGTCCTCTGTTGGGTCCGAGCATCAGCCAGAGTCATCAGAGTCACAGTCGTTTAACTATTGTGGTATGACAATTAGTTGTTGATGATTTTTCATTTCTTTGTTCTATTAAATTATGTATCACACGGTTGATTGTTGGTATCAAATTATCAACTTAGAAAATTGATGATATATCTCTTCAGATTTGACCAAGATTAGGAAGAGACCTCTTACTAACATAAACTGTCTTGGATAATTAGCTTGTGAGGATAATCAGCAAATAGCTCAAATTGGAGATCGACAATCATTATTGCCCCCAACCAACTCACAATCCTCTGTGGAGCCGCAATCCTCAATTAAAGTAAGTTATTCTGTTCCACAGACAGGTCCTTCAGAGGGAAAAATTACCGAGATGAAGCTTACAAATTGCTATGGTATATGAAATCTATTGCCTATTGGTGCTTATTTATGTTCTAATTTTGTCATGTCTCTTGGCTGCTTGCTTGTGCTGGTTGTTGATGTATTTATCTCTATCAGGCACAAAAAAGAAGCAAAGGAGGACTCGTGGCCCAACCCAATGCCTTGGACTTCTGACAAGGGGGAATGGGCAACCATTGGATATTGCTTCAAATGAATTTGGCCAGCCAATTGGGCCAAATGCTAGAAAGCTGACTAGTTTCCTAGGCACACTTATACGTGATCCAAAGAAGGCTCCTTTGTTGTGGCATGCCTGGAGGTCAATGCCGCAGCAATACAAGGACAGTATGTGGGAGCAAGTTCAGGTGTAGAGATTAAACAAAAATAAAATAAAATTTCTCTTGGACAATTACACGACTTTCTGTGTTAACATGACATTTTTATGTCTCTTATCTTGAGAAACAGGAAAAGTTTCAGGTTGGGGATTCTTTGAAAGATTGGGTCCTGATGTCCTTAGCCATAAAATGGAGACATTTCAAGGCATACATAAAAAAGAAATATTATGATGGCACGTCTGGTAAAGATCGACTCAGTATTAGTGATAAAAGAGTTGATCCAGTTCATTGGCAGGAACTTGTTCTCTTTTGGGATTCAGAGAAGGGAAAGGTACATGTCAACAAATTGTTGCTATACTAATTCCTTTATCAACTTGCAGGTGTATATTATTTGGTTAAAGAACTGAGAACAACGCATATGATCAATCAGTCTTAATTATAATCAGCCTTCTTACTAACGATGTGGTTTAACTCCTGCTATGCAAGGCAGCATCGTTGTTCCACAAACAGAGCTAATCGTGCAAAATTTCATGGGGTGCATACTGCTGGTTCAAAGAGTTTTGCAATGTTACGAGAAGAGCTGGTAAAGCTCGATGAATACTTGTTTGTATTGTGTATAGATTCAGACCATATGGTGCTTACTTTTCTCTTGTTTCTTATGTGCATTCAGCGTATCAAGAATACCAATTTGCAAAATCCATCCCAAACTGAGGTGTACTTGTTGACTCATACACGAAAGGATGGGCAACCTATTGACAATACATCCGCATCAGTAATTGTATGTTATGCAGGCAATCTTGTATTTTTTGCTTGACCAGCAAGCTGTGTGCGCACGAGTAAAATTTATGTAGATTTTTTCCACCTGCGGGCCAAATTATCTGCTCATGCGTCTGAACAAGAGTCTTTGGAGTGTGATACGCAGAAGGATGCTGTTCTATCAGAAATCTTAAGAGAAGATAGACATGGACGTGTTCGCACTTTTGGTTTAGGTCCTAGTGATGTTTATGGTCCCAAATCTAGTCGTGCCCAAGCACTTCAAATGGTCAATGAGATCAAGAAAACAGCTGAAGATAAATTGACCTAGATGAAAGAGCAAATGGAAGCAATGAAGGTAGAGCAAGAAGGTATGAAAGCTGAGCAGGAGGAGATGAAACAGAAATATGAGGACCGTCTTTCTGAACTACAAAACCAGCTGCAAGCTGTAGTGTTTCTGGTTCAAGGGAGTAATAGGAATTACCAAGTATACCATCACATATCCCTTTGTTTCCTTTGCTTTAGGTTACTGTCAAGTATTATTTTTTTGTGAAATATTGTTCTTTTCCCGGTAGGGTCTAGAACAGTTTGTACCCCGGCTGTCTATAATTTCTTCTGCTTCAAACCAGCGGTTACAACCTCCTAAGGTAAATACTAGCATATGTATGCTTTACAGTGTACACTTCACATTTAATTGCTCTTTCAGAATCCAGATGCATCGTTGTTATCCTCACTACATATTCTATGTATCATTTGTCTTCCATTTCTTTAGTTATTTACTGCTTAAATATTTGGGTTCAATTTTACATATGGACAGAGAATGTGATGAAGATATCAGCCATAAGATAAAGTGGGATGGCTGAAATGGAGACAGGCGACGAGAATTTTATGTGATCGTAAAATCCTTTAAAAATTGAAATAAAATTTGTATTGCATGGTTATAAGACCTGCTATGTTTTACGGTGTTGAGTGTTAGACAATTAAGAAGAAACATATTACCAAATTGAGTGTAGCTGAAATGCTGATGTTACGATAGATATGTGATCATACACGAATAGACAAATTTGTAATGAGTATATTAGGGATAAAATGAATGTTACGAGAATCGAGGATGTAATAATAGATGGAAGATTTCGTGGGTTTGGGTATATTTGACGACATCTTCTTGAAGCACTTGCCAGGTAAGTCGAGGTCATGATGTTGCTGGCGCAAAATAAGCGGAGATATAGGTCCAAATTAGCGTGACATAAGCACATCCAATATAATTTAGAGGAGCTAGACATACAAGAGGAGCTAGTTAAGGATTGTGTAGAATGGAAAGAACGAATCCACGTAGCCGATCACATTCATTTGAGATTAAGACTTTGAGTTTGAGTTTGAGTTTAATTTACTGTGTACCAACTGATTTTGGAACTCCTTGACAACATGAGATGAGAACCTGAATCTTCATTCTTTGTTTTTTTTTTCCTTGCAAAATTGGAGCTTTCGCTTGTACGTGTCGAATTTACACATGGTCTAAGAAAAGGACAGGGAAAAGCTACAAAATTGATATGGCAAAGCAGAAAAGTATATAGAGAATATTGATGTTCAACCAGCTGTGTGGACAGATTACAACAACTACAAGGATATAAATTGATAGTTTCTAGAACTGTAGAAAGGATGTGGTGATCATGTCGATGTGAATAACAATGAGCAACTTTTTTTTCTTCTTTCATGATATCATATTTCACGATAATGATATTTTATGCCATTTAATAGGCGAGACAACTATCACGTAATTTTGCGTTCAATTTTTTTTTTGTTTAAATGGGGTCTTAGTTAACATGAGATGTATTGCTGAAGTTGGCAACTTTTTGGAAACTAGTTGAGCCTGGTAAAGTAAAACATCTGCGGTTGGCAACATGCTGGACTTCAGCAGCTCAAAGTTTGGTGTGGAGTCTGTGGACTGGCCCAGGAACTTAACTGATTTCAAGTCCAACCCAAAAATGGTGTACATGTATTTAATTATTTCAGTTCTTATTAAAGAAGAAAACTGGGTCTTGGTGTCCATTATTCCTGTTTGTGATATCTGACTTGTGCTTCTTGGCAGGCTAACCCCACTGTAGCTGGGAACAGTGTCCCCAATATTCTGAGAAAGCGAAAGGTCACTGGAGGTACACATATTTGACATTTGGTACATCTTGCAGATCGAACATTGTGATCGAAAATACCTGAATGGCAATTTTCTGCAGACACTTGTTCACCACAGTGAGAGAGCTACAGGAGGGTAAACTTTCAGTACATGTCAATTAATATCTCCTCTTCCTTATTTTGTCAAATCCTGCACAGGCTAAACAAGAGAGAAAATGCCTCCTCGAAGACCTACCAAAACTTGCCATGTTTGGAGAGGTTGACTCATTGAAGAAGCAGCGTGACAAGACTCTATAGTTGAAGAGAGAGAGAATGGATGCGTGACAAAACTTCTGAGACTTGGAACTTCCGGCGTTCGCCTTTCAACCCACGTTACGACTTCGAACTCCAACTAGTTCTGACTTACGATTTAGGTCATAGGGCTCCCCCCCTCCGCCCCCAACCCTCCTAGGCGAAGGGAAGCAGACGAAGCATTTGGTGCCGTAGGCCCCCCCTTGATTGTTCGAGCGAAATGTTCACATCGTTTGGCCTCTGTCTGATGAGGTGTCTGATGAGGTGTTTGGCCTTCTCCTTAATTCTCTCAGCATCCTCTTCCACATGCTGGGCCCATTTGGTAACAGTACTGCCAGGTAACCCTATCGCCATCAATTTTAAAATCGATATATATATATATATTCATGTCATCGGGAGATGTAATACTACTGTCAATTTTGAAATTTCAACTCATGTGATAAGAGTGTTGTGCAGTTGTCTCAATTTTAATAGTGATGCTCTCTCCTTTTGAAATACTTCTAGCTTTTGACTAACAAGTGTGTGTGTATATATATATATTCAAGACGACGAGCACTGGATTGCCGCACTAACGGAACGGCAGGTAGGTACACACCTTTAGCTTCACAGCATCGATCCCTCCTTATAATTAATTGTGCTCATCCTATGATTAACTTTTTATTGTATATGTGTATATATATATAATTATGTATTTTTTTTCTTAATTTGGTGCATGTGGGTGCCATTCATGAATTAAAGAAGACCCACCCAGACCTAACTGGAAGATGATGATGTGATGGTACCCGACCGATCGAGGGTGTCGTGGCCCCGCGTAGACATGCCAAAGCTTTTTCGTAATAATAATAGCTAGGCCGGAGAACCCTCGGTGCAACTTAATATATATAATCGGGACGTGTACATAAAGACCACACGTAACATTTATATCGTTGATATATACACATGTGATGCCTTTTGCGTCAAAAGCTTATTGCTCGTCTATTTAATTAATTAATTCCATACACACACACACATATATATATATATACACATAGCACTAATGTTGTTCTCTTGGCGTGGCGCACTGGAGGAGGAGTTAGGTTAGGAGAGCGCCTTTCTTTACGTGCGAAGCTCTCCGTGCGTCAGAGCGCAGCACGGGGAAGCGCATGCAAACGGGCGGCTCTTTCCGCTGGATGAATGGGTACGGTGGTGCGCTTTGTTGACCATTGTATATATATAAATATGTTTCGGAAACAACATACATCGAGTTTTACTAAAAATGTATTGATACATAGTGATGATAAAGATATCGGTGGACTTGTTGCGTGGTGACTGTGAATACATGATTTCGTGTACTTAATTAGTTGGTGGACTTATAATAGATCGATCACATGAGCCAATACACAATCAAGAGCAGCCAGAAGCAGAGCAGAAGAGGGCAAGCCGTGCCCACCTCGAGATGTCATCCCAACTTTCTTACGAAAATTAGCTCATCGAGTGTTGTATGATTTGATAGATCATTAAATCGTATATTTAGTATATTTTTGTAAGAAAGACCGAGGATGCATTCTCGTGAGGACACGTGAAACACCTAACTCACGGAGAAGAAAATAAGATGCAATAGAATAATATTAATTAATATAGGAAGATGCATCGCACGAGTGAAATTAACATTGCAGATCGGTACATTAATTTGTACTAGTGGCTGGCTGGCTGGCTACGAGTGTTGTTCATGAAGGGGGTAATAGACTATACTAGCTTGTTGGTGTAATTCAGACGATGACGACTGCCATGCAGCTGCCGTCGGCGGCGGTACCGTCCACGTCCTTCACCATCCCGTGGCCGCCGCCGCCGCCCTTGCCCTTCCCGGCGGCGGCGGCGCCGGGGGGGAGGACGTCGAGGTTGTACAGGATTGGGACCATGGCGAGCGAGGAGAGGAAGACCAGGACGGGGCCGAAGATCCAGAGGAGGAGGGGGAGGGCGGCGTAGAAGAGCCGGTTGCCGACGGTGTTGAGCGCGAAGCCCTTCTCCAGGAGGTGGCAGACGTAGTCCGGGGTCAGGAGGGCGCCGGCGGGGTCGTCGGCGCCGGCGCCGGCGGGGACGTTGACGAGGAAGTTCATCTGGTTGAGGAAGCGGATGGAGAGGGAGTGGCAGAGGAAGGCGAAGAGGAAGAGGAACAGCAGGGTGACGTACTTGAGCGCCACCGTGAGCTCGCCGTGGGCGCCCAGCACGGCGTCGTACAGGGGCTTCTTGATGCTGTACGTGCTGCTGATGACGGCGGCGAGGCCGGAGCAGAGCAGGATGGAGGTGGTCGCCATCAGCGTCGACCCCATTATCGCGTTCCTCACCGTCTGCACCGCCAGGATGTTCTTCTTCTCGTTGTCCTGCGCCATGCCATTATTAATTCATTTTAATACTCACTAACCGAGTTCAATCACTCATATATATATATATATATATATAGAAGTTCGGATCTCCGAGTATCCACCCGAGAAAAAGTTTTTCGATCTCTTTTTTCAAAAAAAAAATTGATAAGACATCAATAGAATGATAATTTGATAACATTAATTTATCATCTCATCAATCTAGCTTTTTACGGGAGAGATTGATGAGAAACTAACTCAGGTGCTCTTCTTAAGAGATTTATCTCTCTATATATATGTATATATAAATCCAACGTGCAGCTGATCTTGGAACCTTAATTATGAAATTAAAGAGGCATCATACATATACGATAATAAATGAGCTAAAGTATGGGCAGAGTAAACATCACCATTATTATATTTTTATGTTATCGTAATCAATGGCCTGTCAGTCGGTTCTGACACCCATAATTTGTCATGATTTAATTTTACGTAAGATAAATTCCACATACGAACCCAATCTGTCGAGCACCCTTATATATCACTAACACTTCCTTCTTCGACAAATCCAACCAGCCGTTCTGATGAAGATGTATCCATCCGGCAATATGGCCCACATAAAATATATATATATATATAGATTCTTGGCGTACGTATTTATAAGATGAGATACATATATATATATGTAGCCCACCATACATATAGATTCGGTTAAAGCAGGAAGCTTTTTGGCGTAAAAAGAGAGAAATGACGTCGGTTACGAGCAGGAAGAGGAGTACAAGCGTGCGTCTCTCTCAAGCTCTGGAGACCGGTCCAATGCATGGCTGGCCGTCTCAGGCGAGAGTTGTCGGCCGGCATTTCTGGGAATTTCTCCGTTCTTGCTTCTCCATCCATTACAGCTCGCTCTCTCTTACGTTACGTACTGATCTCCGTAGCAGCAGGGGAGCGTAGAAATTAAGAAGACGGGTCTTGGGTGGGGGTGTCTCCCTATTTTATTTAAAGCATGTTTTCTTGGGTGGTTTCAGTAGACATATCCAGAAAAGCCTTTCGATCTCTCTTATAGAAGACGATGATAATTTAACGATAATTTTAACGACAGATCTTATAATTCGAATCACCTCCTCTAATTAAGAGTCTCTGTTCAGTCGACCATCGATTGAAAGTATTCGCTCTGGTACGTACGCGTACCTTCATCATGGCCATCACCCACCGCCGCCGCCCGGCGGAGTTGAGGCCGACGATCGTGCGAAGCGGCGCCGAGCGGACTCTGCGCCACAGCCAGGCGTGGTAGACTATGGAGATGAGCAGAGACGACGGCACCAGCACCACGTCCAGGTAACAATTCCTCCACTCCATCCCTCCTGATCTTCTCGGCTTCTCTCTCCCTCTCCCTGATCTCTATCTATCGATATGGAGCTAGCTCTAATTGCATGCTGTGGTTCTTCTCTATTTAAAGGGGTCCGTTCCCCGAACAATATGGACGCGTTAAATTATTCAAGTCACCACGACTACTGCATATAACTTCAGCTCGATCAGCCCCCGGCCGGCAGCAGCAGCAGCAGAGAGTCAGCAGAGACCCCCTCCCGGCGGCCTCTTCCCTCTCCTGCCCTCGCAGAGCCCCCGAAATCACCGGAATGCCACGCCCTCCCGAGATCAGATGGAAGCGGTCGGGTTCACGTCTAGGTTCGTCGGTTTCGGTTCGCCCAAAAAAACGAGTCTCGAACCCTCAAGAGTCCGGAGATCGAGAGGGGCATTTTAGTCCATTGGCCCGGGGAGTCCACCTTCTCGGTAGTGTGATCGTCCGACGAGGCCAACGAGGAGAAGATAATGCGTCGATCCGAAGGGGAGGGGAAAAGGCAGAGAGAGAGAGGGAGGGAGGGACGGCCGGGGAGGGTGTTTGGCATGCGGGATTTGCATTTCCGAGCGGGCGTTAGGTGATCGGGGGGCCAGTTGTCTCCTTGCGCGACGTGGCGAGTCGAGGTGTCTACACGTGGACGGCACTTGATGACCCCCCCGTTCTGCCCGGAGGGAAAGAGAGTCCGAATCATCCCTCTCCCTCACGTGAGAGATCCAGATGGAGTCCACGCGAAAGAAAGGCTTTATATATATATATATATATATATACATATAGCATTATATAAATAAATAAATATATATACAAAAGGGATTTTGAGGTGTTTTTAACTCAGATCGAATTGATTGTGATAAGAATATAATTATGTCATTAAATAAAATATTGGTCTGGTGCGGGTGGGGCCGTGTCCCTGGTGGCTTTTCGATCAGACGGTGGCAAGGTGATCGGGAGGAAATTAATTTTAAATAAATGAAATGGGCGGCAGAGAAATGAATTAATTAAGTCACCGTGCGACATATCCTAATTAATTAAGAATGGTTATATTATTGCATGCATGTCCGTCTTTATGATCTTATACTTACATGGTTGACATCTACGTACAGCTAGAGAGAGAGAGAGAGAGAGTAGTCTGGCTGGATGTGGAAATACATCTCTCTAGCTGCTGCATGGCGTTGAGATTGAGAGATGTGTGTGTGTATATATATATCCATTTTCATGCAGAGTAATATTAGAAATGCATTTTTTTTAGCATCATCAGCTCTAATATTATTTGTATTTTGTGCTATAAGTTAGATCTTAATTATATGTAGTTATTAGTTTAACAAGTATGTTATATATATATCAACTAACCAGCTAGTAACTTATCATTTATTAATTATATAGTAAATTAATTTAACTCGACTGGATACAAATTTAACTCGATTCATTTATTAATTATATAGTAAATAAAAAATTCTAAAAGTTCGAACCTATTTCTACTTGACTCGGACATATCGAATAATAGTTCAATAAATTACACGATCGAATATTATCTAAAAATTTGAATGGTGAGTTTTAACCGTTATACAATATCATTTAAGCATATAAAATAAAGTTTAATTCAAGTTAGTTTGAACCCGACCCAACTCTCTCTCTCTCTCGAGAAAAGACAAGATCCGAGTTTCACACGCGGGTTTAGTTAGGTCGAGGTCGAGCTCTATAAATAAGTTTATATCGGGCCTGAGCTCCAACCCGAGCTCGACTCGATCGAAACTAATTAATTAATCGACCAGACGTCAACCGAAACCATCTGCAAGAAAATAAAATAAAATAGGAGGAACTTAATCGAACAGCATTATTTATATATATATATCCTACGTACACTCGTTGTGCACACCCCATCTGCATATATATATGCCGATCAATTATTTCTTCAATGCTCGATCGAGTGGAGGAGGGCGAGCCGAGAGGCTAGCTGTTGGCCACCATGCATGTTGGTCAGCCGGGCGCTGCCTGCACCATGTCGTCTTGGCGGCCGGCAGCGGGCGAGTGTGTGTGATAACGGAGCTGATCATTATTAATTAAAGGGTCGACCCTAGCTCGAACGACGACGTTGGTTAATTAATTAATTCACCAAAAGATATAAAAATATCCGAAAGAAAATCAGAGCGCGTCGTATTAAAACTGTATACATGTTAATTATATCCGTCCACATTATTATTATTGCGGGATAGCTAGCCTCTCTAATTAAGATCGGGTCAAGAGTCGTGACCGGGTCGGTCCTGAGCGCCGGGGGTAGGGCGAGCCTGCCGACCCGACGGGCTTTGTTTCGGTGGGGTCAGATACCTGAGGTAGCAACTGGAGCTATATATATATATCGACCCCAAAATCGACGAGCTCGATCGTGTCACCTCGGGAGAGCAGCAAAGGGAGTATCTCTCGTTCAAGACACCAAAAATATAATCCGTCATAGTTTAAATAGTAATTTAACTTGTGAGGTTCATCTCTATCTCACAAATATTTATATTTGAGCAGAAGAGGAGGCTCTCTTCGCGGGTCTCCCGAGATAATCCGAACTCAAAATCAACTGTTTCCCACCTGCTAATGGAGTGGGTGGGACACGGGCGGCAGCTCCCGGTAGAGGACATCTCCCCCAATGCCCGGCAAGCGATATCACTGGGTCATGACCCCCCAAAAAAGAGAGCGGATCATCTCGAGTGGGCTCCCGAGGGAGCCCACTCAGGCCACTCACAGATGGACATTGAATGCCCATCGTGTCGATGTATTTAAGGCCCATCACATTATACATTGAATACACATACGTGAGTGGCCTGAGATGGGTTCCCTCGGGAACACACCCGAGGTGATCCGCTCTCCCCGGGAAAAAGAACCCAAAACGGACCCGCTGACATCTGCAGCATTCCATGCGAGCGAGCGTTCATCACGGAGACCTGCCTGCCAGGGCGACCCACACGAGCCTGTGGGAGGCAGAAGGAGGAAGGGAAGGTCGTCGCCCGATCATGCATGTTTGGGCTCGGATGGAAAGTACCGGCAGTACGGAGTGTCCGGGCGAGCTTCCACCGACAGAGCCCTCCTGTACTTTTAACCATATCTCCTCACACACCATCGTCCTCTCTCTCTCTCTCTCTCCGTTGCTCCAAAAAGTAGGCGAGAAATTACAACCAAAAAGGAAGAAGAAGAAGAAGCGCAGGACACAAAACTCCGACGGAGCTCGTAGTGCGTTCATTCATGTCTGATGCGAAAGTGGGTACACCTCTGCAGCGCATTCTCTCGACGCCATGACGAAGCTGGCGGCCTCAACTCGACATCTAAACAGGCTTACGCTAATTTTCGTGTTTAAAACACACAGAGAGAGAGAGAGAATCTCTAAAATCTCATCAACATCAACCTTTGGAAGATTTCGAGAGGAGTCCGCGACACAGAATTCTCCTCGAACCATCCCCTGATTGCCACTCTGGCCTATATTTATCTAAGACAAAACTTGTGTAGTTACTTGATAAGTTGAATTTTTGTTACAATTTTATATTTTTATAACAAAATTTGTTAAAAAAATATTTGACAATCATTGTAATTTTGTATTTTAAAATAGTTGTTCTTCTTAAACAAAGAAGTGTCAACTTCTTTTTGTTATCGTATCTTCGCAAACATCGTAATTTTATGTCATGTCCACATTTTATTTAACCATAACCATATATAAAAATTTATTGTTCAACCAAACCCCCATAAAAAATTTACACTAATTTTTGTGTTTAAAATAGAGAGAAGATTTCGAAGAGACAAAGAATCTCCAGAATCTCATCAACGTCAACCTTTTTGAAGATTTTGAGAGGAGTCCGTGGCACAGATTTCTGCTCGAACGATCCCTTTAATTAATTGCCACTCCTCTGTACATAAGGAGATAAACTCAGCATGTAAATATATTTAATACGAAACTTGTGTTTATTATTTAATACATTCAACTTTGTTAGTATTTATAGTGGAAGACGTTTTAATCTAATAAGCGTTATATATGATTCAATCCCTCATCGCGACGTCGCTTCTTGTCGAGCGTTCATCCGAGCCTTCTTGCGGTGCTTGACACGGTTGGACGACGGGCATGTACAGAGGGATATGGAGATTAAATAAAAGGACTATATATATATTAAGTAATGTCAGAGATAAAAGAAAAAAAAGACTATATATATATTAAGCACGACCTTATAGGTCGATAAATCATTAATAGAGCGTTTGGGTATCAGGAATTTCATATGGACATGGATATCCTTATGGACTATGTGTATACACACCACCCTTCGATTTTGAGAGATTGAAAAGATTTTGTTCGAATCTGACTTTGTAATATTATTTGATTTTAATGCCAACGACCCTGACATTTAAGAAGTTAAGACATTGGCTGTATTCAAATAAACAATAGGAGATAACTATATCATATTTAGTGAGATATATATGGTGAAAAAAAAAGAGTGATGGCCATATATAATTGAAAAAAGTGAAGGGCATGCATCATCAACAACATATTTTCATGATAATTGTTAAACACCCTGTTTTAATAAAAATTTTTGTTACAGAGACATATTTTTGTAACAAATATTCGATTTGTGGTGACACCAAACACTCCATAAATAAGTCATGCATACATATTTAAACTAGTTCAGATTGGGTAGCAAAATTTCAGCTAGCTAGTTTATCCGGTGAATGAAGCTCCGACGCAATTTTGGGTTTTTTTTTTTTAAAAAAAACAAGGTGGCAAAATGGCTTCTTGGCTGTCTAAACTCCAAAACGTATTTGCTAGTTTTAAAATTATTAACTGTGTTGCTGTTTTAAAATATAAAAAATAGACTGGCAGAATAATGTTTTCAAGTTGGTTTACCCTACACGCAGGGGCATTTGCACTTTTAATCCTAGTGAGCCTAGGCCTACCGATGGATATATACCCCTCAAATTTCAAGAGGTTAGTTATATATATATATATATATCCTGAAGAGTTAGGAACTGCTGTCAATTTATTCATGTTCTACGAGGAAACCTGATAGGAGAGAAATAGGCGGAACCTCCCTAAACACAACTGAGTTGAACCAGGGGGGGTGTCCTGTGGGGTTCGAACGGGGGTTCGAACCTCCGTTGCCCACGGCGCTGTGGGCGCCTGCGGCCACTAGGCCAGTGCGTGTCCAAAAAAAAAAAAAGTAGTTGAACCAATAGGGGCACGAGAGCATATTCATTATGTAAGAATATGTATACAAATAAATTTAATTTCATTAGTGTCAACGACTAAGACGGGTTAAATGGTTACTTAGCAACGAGACTTTATAAAAATTTATCAACTAGTCAGTGGCCTATTTGATTAGGGTACATGAATTTATCAGTACATCAAAACAAAATATACCTGATCAATCACTTTCAATACTGAATGACCAAACTGAACCAGTGAATTTGATTTTGTTTGGCCTACGCATGGCTTAACATGATTCGAGGAGGAGTCTTCGAAACCAAATCAATCAAATGATTGATTTAGAGTGGTTGGTATCTATATCATGTTATTAGATTGTTAGAAAAAAAAATCATTAACATGATTCGAGGAGTCTTCGAAACCAAATCAATCAAATGATTGATTTAGAGTGGTTGACCAGCAATTTCATCGATGCATGAAACGTCCTGTATTCTTCCGAAGAACAAGCAGGCATATGCATAGTTGCCACGTTCAAACCACATCGGCAGGCACAAAAAGACAGCGGACTAGTTGGGCACTCCGGACGCGCACGGTTTAGTCTGGTTTGATTTTAGACTGCTTTGTTCAAACCCAACCGGATGGAGCAGGTTCCATCCAATTTGGTTGGATTTGAAATCAAAACATTTAATTATATACACACACACTTAGAAAGAAGGTGTTGTAACTTCCAAGTTATCGTTAACCATCTCAAAGAAAGGAGTGTTCGCATACACACGCCAATATTAGCCACTATAGAGAAACATACAGATACAACAGCCATTTTCTGCAAATCAAGGGGCACATCATGAGGCTCAAGGGGAAGTGTAGTGTCTAATGCTCAGGGGATTAAACGCACACCCTTTCCTGATTCACCCTCAGTGTGTGTTTGACCATGAACTCTCCTCAGCATTTACTAATCCAGAACTGCATGCCGTTACGGATGGGGAGGAGATCGAGTTAGGGTCCGTTTGTTTGTCCGTAAAACCTGCCCCATGCGTGACATTTCGGGAAAATGGCATCAGTCAGGTCATTTGGTCGTGCGTAAAACTTGAATCACGTAAAACAAAATACCTTTCACTTTACATCAATCCAGATTTTGGCATCCGCTAAAACACAGCGGATGCCGTTTTCGGCAGAATAATTTTTTAATATATATGTTATTTAATAAAATATTATTAAATAGATATTATTAATTTTAATAATTTTACTGGTTGAAATTAATCTTTTAAAGACATATCAGTATATAATAATGTATTTTATTTATTGTGTTAGAAAAGTAAAAAATTAGTAAAAATTTATTTTACTTGACAAATTACTTATTTAATAAATTTATTGTTAAAATTTTAATTGAAACTTGCAGGTAATTGATCTATTCTAATTAAATTATTATATATATAAATTACAAGATCATTTTATGTTAAACTGTTAAGTACTATATAAATTATTTAGTTTTCCGTGCAATGTAAATTTCAAAATAAAAATTTTGAGTATTTCTAAAAAAATATTTTTAATTTTTTATCAAACATTTAATTTTAAAAGATAAATATGATATTAGTAATAACTTGATACAAAATAACTTACTTAATTCAATTTCTATCAAAATTTTGTTATAAATAAATATGTTAATTATATAAATATTGATAATTTTTTATATGGCCGTTATGCTCACTTTTGAAGAGTTTGTTAAATTTTTTTAGAAAAGTACCTGCAGACAACCAAATGGCCAACTATGTTTTTGGTTTCCTTGGAAATAGTATTACGTGAAAAACATTTTCCTTTGTTTTGGTTTTACATGAAACCAAACGGACCCTTAGTGGGAACAAAGGTGGATTTGTCAGCGTTAATAAAAAAAATTTCAAGGCATGCAAACACCAAGCAACTAGCTTTCTAGCAATATTAAAACTGACTTCATGGATAAATATGACGGAGTGCTGTGGTGAATGTTATCACAAAAAAGAAGAAGAAGCTGTGATTCCTATTTCCTACTATCCAAGCAACGCAAAGGGCAACAAGACTGCCCAACCCAAAATAACCAAACGAAATTAATAAAAACAAGGGCCATGGCTGAAGTTCATACTTCATAGCACATCATGTAAAGATGCAAAGGGTACATACATTCAGCAGGTGGCTAGCGTTTGCCAAAAAAGGGGAACTGAAAGATGAAAAGGTAGTAGATGAATAATGAAGACGGGGAACAACAAAGTGGAAGGGAGAACGCCACTGACTCAGTAATAGCGGTTGTTGGCACCATATGCTCTGCCGCCGGGATAAGGGCCACGGGATTCAAACCCTCGGCCACGACCACCACCAGCAAGCTGAGACCGTTCTCTGGAGTTGAACTGAGACCCGCCAAAAGGTCGATGCCCTTCCCCAACTGCGCCTGCAGCTGCTCCACCTGGCCCAAACGCATGGGGATCACCAGGACCAGGATAACTGGTAAGATGCGCCTGCTGATATTGCTGATAGCGAGCCTGTGATTCCTTGTGCAGGAACTCGTCTCTCTGGGCAGCCTGTCGAGATCTTACAGCCAACAGCTTCTCTTGGTATTGAGTGTTTATCTCGATTAATCTCTGAATCATCATGAAGAGAAATTAAAATCCATGAGGCAACAGAAGCGACCGTGAACAAGGACACCATTACCACGAACGGCTTAGTAAGAATATCATGGCTTTGTTTTCACACCACACCATTACCACGAAGGGGACAAATACCAAATGTTCCAATCTTCCGAGCTATAAGAACTAAAACGATTAAGCAACTGGACTATTAAGCAACCAACCAAATCGCTCTTGATTTGGAGGTAGAGGTTGGACAAAAACCATTCTAACAAAACAAAGTGAGAGTTTGAGCGACAAGTTTGTAAACAGGGAACACAACCAAGACTAGCATCCACCAATTTCACTATATCCCCTTTTCAGAGACTGAGAATATCAAGATTGATGAATTAAGCACTGAACAACATAAGCTGACTTAAAGATCCTCCGACACTTGCTTCCATTTAGGAGCACTCCTGGTCCATCCTCCTATAACAAAATTATAAAAGACGTACTACAAGAATGCAACTTTTCTGACTTCCAACAACTTTTCCAACTTGGATCTCCGAACTGCGGCTACCTATGGACGTGTGGAAGAAATTGACTAGGGTGTGTTCAACAGTGCGATCAAGTTTCCCTGATAATTTCCATATTCAAAATCAAAACCAGAAGTTGTTTTCAACAGCAAAAGTGCAAATAGAAAATGCCAAACATTCAGCTAAAAGTTGACCATCAAGTAACTTCCAGCAAAAGAAAGGGAGGAAGAAAAGAACAAATAATTGGCTTTATCATCTAAACAAACTTGGTCAATTACCTCCCTATGGCGAGCATTCTCAGCATCTTCAGCATCCTGATGTTCTTTTGTCAATTTCGTGATATCTTCGAGAAATTTCCTCTCAAGACCATCAAATGTTTGTGGAAGAGAGATGTCCTCATAACCAACATCCATCTCTTGTTCATGGGCTTGTTTCTCTAAGTTCGCTTTAGAATCTGATCTTGAACCTTGAAATAAAGATTTAGATACATCAAATTTCGTGACCCACAGTCCAGTATTATTCCAGCGTAAGACAGATATTCCAGCGAAAGTAACAATCAACGTAGTAATAGCTAAATTGCTAGTGAATCAGAGTTTGTATTGTGTCTGTTTAGACCATTTGGTTGTCAGAGATCGATCAAATCCCCATGGCAACATTGTTTACAAGCCGCCTTAGTGAAGGAAGGGTATTCGTGTACATTTTCATCTCCCTTTCAAATATTCATAAGCTGTAGTATCATCCACCAACAAAAGAGACAAGGCAGGGTACCAACTAGGAAGGACGAAGGAATGAAAGAGTGATGGCTGTGTCTAGAAGTAGGAAATAAGCATAACAAAAAATCCTGCTTTTCACAATACACATACATGAAACTTATTAATACAACTCAACTCAACACTACTCAAGCTAGGCCAGCAATATGGATTCTCTTCTTTCACTCACGTCGATTTTGAGTTACTTCTTCAGAGAAATTTAAATCATCTAAAACAAACTGAATTACCATCTTCCAAGTTAACCTATGTCTACCACATCTTTTTTTTTGTTTCTGTTAATTTAATCCTTTTTACTTTTCCTACTGGAGCCTCCTTAGGTCTACATTTAATATGTTCAATCCATCTCAATCTCCCTTCTTTCAAATTATCTACAATTGTCGTTACTCCTACATTTTCTTTATATATTAATTTTTAATTCTATTTAATCTAGTACGGCCACTCATCCATCTTAACATTCTCATTTCAGCAATATTTATTTTAGAAGTATGTTTTCCCTTTATTGTTCGACATTCCCTATCATACAACATTGTAAGTTTTATACTAGTACGATAAAAAAATTTCTTTCAATTTTAGTAGAATCTTACGACCACATAGAACTTTTACCGCCAATCTCCACTTCATCCAACCTGTTTTAAGTTTTAATTCTATAATTAACATCTTCATCAGATTCTCTATCTTTTTGAATAATTGATCTAAGATACTTGAATTGGGTTCTTAGAGATAATATTATCCCATTGAAAGTAACACCATCACCTATGGATTCAAATGATACAGACTTATTGATACAAAAGAGAAAGGTTGCAGAAAATGACAGCCAACGTAAAAGAAAGTCACATTTCATGATGTGGATTCAAATGACAAACTTATTAATACAAAAAACACAGTGATGAAATCTTCTCCTCCAAGTTTCTATGCCGAAAGGATTTTCTTAAATAGGTCTTTTCCCCTAATGCCTTAGTAGTGTAGCTGGCTTGCTTACCGTTCCCCCCCCCCCTTAATTCTTTGTATCTTTTTCAATTTATTAATGATTTGTGGCTTTGCCACCTTCAAAAAAAAATAAGAGAGCAATCAAAGTCCAGTACTCAAACCCCACCTACCTAAGTCACGGATGAATGACCATTTATGCATAAACTCAACCCAACTCAAGCCTTAATCCCAAATTAAAAGAAGTCAGTAGGGGTGTTCAAGCAAACCGAAAAAACTAGTAACCGAACTGAACCGAACCAAAATGGCAAGTTCAGTTCAAGGACTCGGGTGTTCAATTTTTTAAACCAAACCAAACAAATATCATTTTATTGGTTTGGCTCAGTTCGGCATCTCCTCAAATCATAAACAATTAACTGGTTGACCTGGTTTGACCCACTTCATTTATATATTATATTACTTTTGAATATATAGTATTATAAATCTATGTTAAGTAATATAAAAACATAATTATCTCTAATAAATAAAGTATTAATCTTAATGCTAACCTTAATTAATAATTATAACTTAATTTATTTTTATTTTAATATACGTTCACAATTTGTTCGGGGTTCAGCCAAATTGGTTCAATTCAATTTTGGTTTCAAAAAAAAATTAAAACCAAACCATGAACAGTCCTAGCGGTCAGCCACATGGATTCTTTCTCCATTCACGTCGATTATGAATTGTTTTTTCAGAGATATTTAACATGCCTAAATCATATTGAATTATCCTCATGTAGGCTAACTTGGATCTACCACATCTTTTATTGTTTCAATTATTTTAACATTTTCTATTTTTCTAATTGGAGATTGTTTACATCGGCATTTATTGTTTAATATGTCCAAACCATCTCATTTTCACTTCCTTCGATTTGTCTACAATTGCTTCCACTCCTTCACTTTCCCTAATATATTCATTTTGTATGCCATCTAATCTGACCTAGTATGACCATACAGCCATCTAAACGATCTCATTTCTGCAACATAAGCATGTTTCTCCTTTAATGTTCAACATTCTCTACCATAAAATATTGCATGTCTTATACCTGTATAATAAAATTTTTCTTTCAACATTAACCGACAACATCTTTTTGAATAATTGAGTACTTTGACATAATATTTCTCCATCCAAACTAACTCTTCCCATTTATGCATATGAACAACAAAGTTCATCTTTAAAACATACAATATGTTGATGCTTCCTCAAACTCCTGGTAATAAAAACAAAGGAAAAACCACAAATGAAAGATATAACCTTTACCCAATAACCACCAGGATGTGCAGGCTTGTATTAAAAGGAACTTTTACTTGGAAAAGATTCCTGCTATAATGCATAAATTTTATGTTATGGAATGGCCAAATGGACTAGCTCAAGCAAACAAACAGATCAGGACATAAAAATGCACTAAAATAACAAGCACGGTCCATGTCAGGCTAATCCCAACAAAAACCAGCCTGCTCAGCAGTCCATGGAGGCACATGACATAGGACCATGGCAGCATTAAAACAGCCCAAGCATTGGATGTTCTCATTGAAGAATCTAATCTGGAGATCCCAAAGGTGACAAATGCTCACACAATACAGGCCCTAATAAATGACAGTAAAAAGTATGGAGAATGGGGGATGTAACACTACAAAGAGTACCTTCATACCAGCCTAGGTGAGGGTGGGGGTGTAACGTAGAAGGCAAGAGGCAACAAACATAAATGACCTAGTTGGGAAGTGTGTGGTAAACGAGAAGCTTAGAAGGCCCAGATCTATTGGCAACGATGAGCCCTTCTGTCAGGTGATGCATTTCCACCTGTGAGGATGGCCTGGCAAATTCCAAGTAGGACACACTGCACAAACACGTGAATGAGAACCTGGTGGAGGTAGACAGCCAGGTGACAGTGGAGATGCTCATACATCACCAAAGATGAAATATTCTCCCTTGAGATTTGGGCTGTCCGCGGTGATGGTTCCATAAAAAATCCCAAGTTTGAGAACTATAATGCAATAATGATTGCAAATTACAGTTCATATAAAGAGTTTCAAGTGGAGACAGAATGGTGAGCTAATAGTATGGTTCATGGAATCAGACAATTCTGGTATAGGATCAGCATATGCCAACCTGACTTTTGGGGTGGATTCCAATCCTCTTCAGATTTCCTGCTGTAATTGGTCGGAACTCAGACCAATTTGGCCTGGATTGGGAAAGATTCAGCTCAAATTGGCAGCCAAGATGGTTGCAGCATCCCTGTGGCACCACAGCATCTTCTGCACCCAACCTATCAGGTCTGGTTACTTGATAGAACCAAGATTCGGTAACTTAAGTCACTGGAGCCATCTTCAGGTGGGGATGAAGCAGGGTGGCATTGTGCCGTCACCGCCTCATTTTCTGGTCAATTCCAGCCCGGCCCCAAAAGTGTCGGATAGGACCATAATCTCATGGGAAAAGTTATTATAGAAGTTTGTTTTTGCATTTTTTGATTTTTAAAGAATGCCTGATTTCAGATTGGTTCTTCTCCTGTTGGATCATGTGATTTTCCCAATCCGGTGGCCGATTCCGATCCGCGATCCTTGGCTTATAGGCACAAAAAATGTTTTACATATTTATTGTTGAAAAATAATAAAGAAAAGATGGAGTATGGTCCAGAAAAAGAGCTTGGAGTGGAATGAGAAAACAATTTCATTAAAAGATGACTCCTCCGACTGACATAAATAAAATTGAAATGTTAATCTAAGTTCCAGAGAGATATTCATCAAATATTCTTGAAAGAGGTATTTTGTCGGCTATAGATGACTAAATTTGATATCATGATGATATGCCATCATAAATGGCTAGTGAAGAATAATTTATAATATACTTAACAGTATCTGCTAGTATCATAGGAGGAAAAATTAATAGTCTAAAACTAAATTATGAGTATCATGGAGAAAGATATCATCAGGGATAAATTCAAGCAACAACAGGATAGTGTTTATAAAAGAGAGAAGTTAGAAACGAGCCTCAAGAATAAACCAAAGGATGCATCACCGAAAAGATAACCATTGCTGTTAAATCCCGAAAACAAGGGAGACATATCTAATTCCACTTGCCCACGAGACTCTAATGCTGCCATACGCAACAGGTGAATACAGACGTCTAGTGGAAGAAACTGAGATAACCCTAAGAATCATAGAGCAACAATTCCCGAAAAAAGAAAACAACTGTCCTCGGGGTAAGCTTGCAATTCCTCGTCGCATAACCAACACTCAATGACAAATAGCACATGTATAGAAAAAAATATAGCGCACCCCCCCTCCATTGCAGCCAAACAAAACCTCATTTCAGAGCCTAAAGATCATTCGAACAAGCAAAAGCAACGACATTTCACAAGCAAAATACGCATAGGAAACAGCACCAGCACCAACTAACATGTCAGCACTGAAGAAATCAAATGTAACCTTCTCTGAAGCCATGAGACGGCAAAGAATTCGCTCCTCTCTGCCCATCTCGGTCCCATTGCCAGTACCCCTCTTTGGCCGACATGTACTGACGCTCGTCCTCGCCGCGCATGGAATCCGGCCTCCCAGAGAAATGGTTCATCCCAGGGGAGTGTTGGGCTCTGTTCGCCGACATCTGCTGTATCTGAGCGGAAACTGCGGCGTTAATGCCAGGGTCCGAGTATTGCCCCTGCCGCCGCATGTTTGCCATCTCACCGGATAAATCTAAACCAGACGAAGTGCATGAGCAGATAAGAAACAAGTGCTCGAACAGTTTCAGGTTCTGACACGGAAAGGCAACGGAGAATCCCTCATCCGTAGGAGAGAAAAGAGGAAAATATGTGGGAGAAGAAGCGTACCGGAAGAGGACGCAGCGGACACGGCGGCGCAAGACCAAGCGATGGCCGGCGGTGGACGGCGGCCTCGTCCGACGACCTGTGTTGTTAGGGCTAGGATTTTGCTCCGTGGCGACTGGCGTGGTGTAGACAAAGGGACGGAGAACTGTGAAATACACCCTATAAAATTGCGCGACTTAAATTTAAGCCACAAAGATATCTGAAGCCTGATGGGTTTCAGGGTATATGAACAAGCAGCTTTACAGTAAATATTTATTGAGCAATACTTTTATATCTGATAAAGTGTTACCTTGTTGTATAAATTATGTGCACGATAATATCATAGAATTGTATTAAATCATCAACTTACCAATTATGTTATACCATTCCAATTTATATACTCGGGATAAGAAAATCCAACAACAATCAATTGTAGTATGTAATTTCATATATTATTGTTTAGAATATTTGATCAGCATACTTTTCTTAAACCGATATTTAACTATTTAAAAATATTAACTTGCAAAGATGATACTAAAATGAGAGAAAGTGTTTCTCTCTTATTAGTGTATCAAAAATGATACTATATTATTTTGATAATAATATTTCTAGATGGTATGTGACTAATATCGAAATTGATATAAATAGATATTTATAGTATATCACGTCTTGTTTGTATCTTAAATTTCAAAATTAATATTGATGGTCAAATGTGTTACGATAATTTTATGTTTCCCAGTCCCACAAACAAATGCTTTACCCTGACTGGTCAAAAAAAGTTTTAAATAACTTAATGTTAAACACAGTTGTTAATGCAACCAGGTGTTCAAAACCTTAAAAGGATGTCAAATCTATTTAGGCGACAAGATGACTAGTTAGATGCCGCTTAAACATTCAAGATGGTGACATTAGATATATATAAATATATATATAAGTAGATACATATACAAAACACATATAATCACATGTTAATATTATATATATTTATATATGCAAAATATATATACATGTATATATATCGATGAAAATATATTTTTAATTTTTAATTATGAATATATTGATATATATATATTTATTTATGAGAAATAACTAATATCAAAATGAGAGGTAAAAAATTAAAATATAACTTAAATTTTAAGTATACAATATGTATTTATAATCACAAATCTTAACCGTATATAATGATATAAGTGACAATGAAAAATATTTATAATATTATTAAATAGACATTCACGAATCATGGATCGACCTCGAGCACCTTTTGAACCCCCATAAGATGGCCTAGCAAGGCACTAGAAAAAGCGTCTTGCTTGCTAGGCGAGATTTGAATGTGCTATAATACGATAATATTCTTATCTTATTACTTAATTACCCTGGCTTACCCAGAACAAGTATTTATTAGTGTACCAGAAGTATGTTCCATACATTTTATGTGAGACTGAGACTGAAAGTACAGATTATTATTTTTTTGATCTATAATTATTCTTGTTCTGTAATGTAACACTGCAAAATTTTAAAAAACCCCGAGAAGTATTTAAATATGATGTCATTCGCAGAGAAGTCTCTTTTCTTTGACGGGAAAAAAAAAACTTATCAAACAACAGCTCTCGAAACGTCAGAACTCTAAGAAGGGTTCAAAGATCACCATCCACTGTAGTCCTCAGAATTATCATGCCGCATTAAACAGCCACTTTCATTGATTGAAACTCACAGAAAAATAGGTGGGTTAAACTTCAATTGAAGATTGTAAAAATGAGCTAATCATTTAATTCAAGTCGGTAAAGACCATCTTCACCATCCTTAGGGTAACATATCTAAGTACGAAGAACAATCAATGGCGAAGATATGGTGTAATTGGTAACAAAATTATGATGATATATATAACATATAGTGATGGGCATCCGCAATTAGGGATGTGCACGGTTCGATTTGATCCGATTCGAGACTATATTTTTTTTAACCGAAACAAGCCAAGTTCTCAAACCAAGCCAAATCAAGTAGATTCAATCCAGATCGAGAATAAACATTAATTAATCTGAGGTCTGTGTTTGTGTGTCTCTGTCTTATTGTTATGTTAGAGTTGTACTGTGTGTTATTAATACGAAGTTGGTAGTATCCTTTGTTCATCGAAAAAAAAGTTCGAACTAGATAGACATAAATGAGATGTTTGGTTACATAATGATTTTTGTATATTTTCATGATAAAGAAATATATTAAAATAAAAATACGAACTAACTAATGACAAAAAGTTATCATGATGTTCGAAAAGATGTGAAAACAAAAAAGAGTAACTATCATATATGAACAAACAAAGTGAGAGTCTACGAGATAAAAAAAGAGGTGAGACCCTCTTCTTTGACTAAGAAGAAAATCACTTTAAAAATATAAAATTGTCATGATTGTCAAACACATTTTTTTAGCGAGTTTTATTTTAAAAACATAAAATTGTAGTAAAAACTCAAATTACCCTGCAACCAAACACCCCATAAGCATTTCAAAGTCTGGCATGATCAAGTTTTTTAAAATGATATTCATGATGAGGAACGAGGAGCATCTCTTAGACATGTATAAACATCACTGGTAATAACGGCCCATTTCTAAATGGCCCACGGAGAACATTATCTGTCGACCGGCCTCTTTGCTAAGAATATTAAATATGTTCATCACAATTTAATTTAAAATAAATTTTAACATAGATCATCGCATTGTATCGATTTTGTCATTATTATAAAATTTGAAATTTATATCAAAAACAGATGTTATCGTAATATGTTGACATATGCCAATTTTATTACTGACACTGTATTAATTAGAAATATTACTAATTTAATATCAAACCAGAAATAATTTATGTAATACTTCTTATCAGAAAAACTGGGAAACCGAATCAAAATGACCAATTCAGTGCGGTTCAACTCTATATATTGAAATGGTTCCATAAACTGATTAACTCGAAATGACCTAGTTTTATTTATATTTATATTAATTTTGAATAAATTATTATAAATATAAACGGAATGATACAAAAATAAGTATATTTAAAAATAAAATATTTATCTGGATGTTGATATTGATTAATTCTTATGATTTAATTTAATTTAATTTAATATTTTGAATATAAATAACAAATGTTAAACTGACGATGCCAATTCTATTTATCATCGACTTGCCTTCAACCAAAAATTGTTCGATTCAATCCAATCTGTATTTCCATTCATTTTCAAAAAAGAATTTGTGAACAACCTAGCTGTCTGTTGCTTTTAAAAAATGATGAGTTTTTTTTTAAAAAATGGCGCATTTTATTTTTTTTAAAATTGCAAGAATAGGAGGGCAAAAACCTTTTCAGAGGAATAACACACTTTAAAGGTTATACTCTTTTGAGTCCCACTTTAAGGTAAAAATAACTCTGATGTTGATGTCATTTAACACCGCAGCTACTTTATAAATCGAAGTAATATATTTCAACCTTCACCGGTGGCGCAAAGTCATTCATAAGTAATAATTCGATATTTTTAACTTCAAAATTAGACTAAAAATAGCCTAGGAATCTAAGAGTTGAAACTTCCGCCCTCTCTCGTAGTCAAAATTATTTAATCCAATTTATATTATATTTTAATATTTTCTCTATCAGGTTAGAACAGGCTATATTACGTACGCTAACTATGTTTGAAACTTTATCATGTTAGCAATTTAATTCACCTTAGACAAAGCTTTTTTTTATTTTAATAAATTAGCCGACTTTCTGATCGAGAGTGGATCATCTCAGTTTCCGGGTGGAGAGAGAAACCTTAGTCCCCGATCAGAAACGGCCACGTACTCTCGCCACTTGAGTGGCAGTTCAAGAATCGATTCGATAAACCGCCATCGAAAAGGGCAGAACCGCTACCGCCTTACTAACTCGTTACCGACGGGTAATGAGTTACAAAGACGTCGATAACGGTTCAACTCTTTTCGGTAGTGATTCACCGAACCGTTTCTTGAACTGTCACTTAAGAGGTATGTGATCATTTTTGATTGGAGATTGAGATTTCTCCTTCACCCGAGATTGAGATGATCTGTTCTCTTGCTGCTTCGGCTAGAGTCCGACTAAAATAAGTATGTTATTTAAAAAGAAGAAGCGGCTCAGGCAGTCCTCTGCACGTCTGCTCCATGCAGGTTAGAACAGGCTTCACGATCGCGAAGAACTGGGATTCCCTGATCCGCACCAGTCAGTCAGTCAGTCGTGTTTCATCCATCGGGTCTTCTTCTTCTTCTTCTTCTTCCTCACGCTGACAATGGTTCTTGTGAAACCTGAGGAGCTTGATCGTGGTAGCAGTTGCCTGTCGAGCCTGAATTAAGTTGTAATCGAGCGAGGAGCTGGTGGAAGAATTTTGTTCTCGATCATAGATATGTGGGTGTCGGAAATGGTGCTGCAGGCGTGAATGCAGACGAGCTGGCTGGCGAAAGGTTTTCCGGCGCTGCAGGGCTCTGCACCGTCGTCGGCCGTCGTCGGAGAAGAGGAATGTTGCCGCGGGCGGAGGTAGGACGGCGTAAGAGAAAAGGATGCCGAAAAGCCGGAGTGAGGCCGCCGTGCTGGGCGTTTGTCTCTACGCGTGATGTAAGCCGCATTATCTCGAACACTTGGTGGCACTACGCTCGTGTCGGGCGAACGGGGCCTTGCCTGGCACCCGAGCCGATCGGAGCGAGCGTCTCAGTCGCACGAAGAGAGCCCCGATCCTCCATCCTGGGCGGCTCCGACGTCGATGTCGCCGCGTGCGCGCCGACGCGGCCGGCGGTGACGGCATGCTGAGGCGGCGGACCCTCCCCTTTCCGCCGTCGCCTTCCGAAGCAGTGAAGCCTCGCAACCCCCGCGATGCCTCCAAAGGCACGGGTCGCTGTCCAGGGATTAATAATACGGAGACCACAGACTTCGCATCCGCCTACTCGCCGCTTGTTTTCTTCCCCCTTTCTGCTCGTTTCTCCACCTTCACACGCCATCTAATCTAACCCCACCTTCTGCCCTTCTTTTGCTGCTTGCGTTGTTTTGTTTCCTTTTCCGGAGGGCCGGAAAGAAATGGCGGGCGACAACGCCCCAAAGCCTGCAGAGAACGGTGGGAATCCGCATCAGACCTCCATTGCCCATGCACGCCGTCGCTTTCTACCACCGAAAGGTACTTCCTTTTGCTGTACTTCGAGGGTGCCCGGGGGAGTCATAGCCCCGGCGGGTTGTATTGGTGCTGCACTCTGATAGCGTTCCCTCCGGAGTCAGGCCCCTTCTTGTAAAAATAGGTCCTTTTCCCCGTCCGCCAGTGCCACCACCGTACTTGGACTTCCTTCTCGTTTATTTGTCGAGCCAACGGCCCACTTCTCCACCCCACCGCGACGGCGCGAAGAGAACTGTGGAAGAAGCAGATGGATCGGGTCGACGGAGACCTTTCGGGCTTGAAGAGGAGCACGTCGGAGTGGGACTGGGAGGCGTTCTTTCAGGCGCAGAACTCCACAACCACCTCCCCCGCCGGCGCAGTGGGGTGCGGCATGAGGGAGGAGTTCCTGCTCAGGCCAGGCGCCGGTGATCTCGGCGTGAATTTTCCCGGTAGTGGAGTAAGTACTACTTCTTCACTTTGTGTTCTGTGGTTTCTGATTGTATCACTGTCAGATATCCAAAGGAGAATATCAAGAATTCGCCTTCTTCTTCAGAATTTTCGTAGACAAGTATGGTCTAATCAGTCTAGCCCGCTCCTAATTTCATACGTTTTTATATTACATGCTGAAATGGTGATAAGCAGAAACAATCTGCAGAATCAAGAAGCCTGGAGAGATATCAGGTCGTTTATGTCCTTCACTATCAGCATACTGACAGTAGTCCTGAATGTTGAGAATGAATAATGCTCGGTTGAACCCAGTACTTAATTCAGCTAGCTTAAAGGGTTGTGATTTGATGTTCTGTCGATCTTGCTATCTAGTACAGCTTCCATAAATTGTTAAGGAATTGGTGGACATATAAAGATCACCAGTTTATGGATAACTTTGTCATACAGTGTGGGAGAAACAATAAATGGGGAGTTTTGATCGTAAAATGGATCACTGCCCCAATTGTTCCCTTTCGGCATGTCTTTACTAGCACACTATCTGGATACGTGCTTATTCTACAAAACATGATTGTTCAGATGTGGGAGCTGGTACTTCATATAGGAATAGCGTGTACAGAAGAGAGAAGAAACATATCCTTGTTGAGCAATTATGCACATTTTTTATTGTTATATATGAATCTGCATCTTCTTTGACATCCATACATGCTTAACCTAGAGTTTTACCGTCTGATAATAACATTACAATGTTTTAATTACTGATGATTAGTGTTGCATCCTTTTTTATGAAGCAGGACGTAAGTGCAATTACTGATCACTCAATCAGGGACCAGATTAATGGAGTTCTCTTATGGCCTCAAAGCCATACTGCGCAACATGCAAGCACCTCAGCAATTATTGAATCACAATCATCCATATGTGGTATGTTTGTATCTTGTTTAGTTCTCTTGTCTCGCATGTTTCTGAATCTATGTACTCTTCATACTTGAAAGCACCATAAACCATTGTGCAGTAACTAAAAAATAAGAATATAAACCTTATGTACATTATAAGCATCACCAATAAAATATAGTATGTTAAACAGCAAAAATAGAGGCTGATTTCTAGCATTTGTTTTATTCTATAACTAATTTAATACACTTGAGTTGGTGATAGAAATTTGTTTTTATGTAAACTCTTCCCGATAAGACAGTTCAACACAAGAACATGAGCATGAACCCATTAGCTGACATGTGTGATCTTTACTGCATCTTTTCATCAAAACCATAAGCTGTACAAGAGCCCTCTCATCCCACTATCCTAGTGTAAGCCCTATGGATTTTGACAAGTGTGACCAAGTTGAACAAACCTTAATTTGATTTTGGATGCAAACAAAAGAAGTCATCTATGAGGACTGCCTTATGAGGACGAATATCCAGATGACAGTGGTTTGCTGAGACATGGGCATATGTAGTCTGTCCTGTTCTGTTTTGACCCCTGCTTATTTTTATCAGTTGTACGTTTCAAAATAAATAACAAATAGGAGAACCAAGTCAAGAAGTACCAAACAGCAGCTAAACCTCATACAATTGTTCACTTACAATTCATCGGAATGTACCATGTGCCATCAAGATGTTGATCATCTTCAGAAAACAATTACGAGGGTGATAAACTGGAAAATGTTTTCTACTGCTGCTCAAATTTGTCGTTTAAATTAGACAATCTGTATTTTTAAACATCATTAAGATACTGACCTCTTGAGTAACATTGTTACCACATGATCATTTAGCTGTTTCTAGTGACTTAGTTAATGATTTGATTATCTGATTATCCAGATTACACTTAAGGTCATCTACTTATGACAATATGCTAATTCATTTGTCAGCTGGAACTCCAACTTCAACACAAAAGCACATGTCAAGGAATAATGTGGTCCCAGGAGCAACAAGTGACTCAGACCAGTCAGATGATGAATCCTTGGAAATAGAAGGAGGACTGTGTGAACAGAGCACAGATGTCATTGATTTAAAGCGAATGAGAAGGCAAGTAAAATGCCTCTTTTGTCTTTTTGATATCAGATACTAGTATTTTCCCATCAGTACCTTTATATCAGAAATAAATAATGCCAGAAGTCCTGAGAATGGAGGGAACACACAACAGCTCAAGCATGGTGCATATATAGTGAACAAGTGCCCAGAAACATCAATTATACAAACCGGACAGATCAACACACAGACATTGCAAGTTGATATATTACTTTTTGCAAACAATTTACTAGTTGAAGAAGGGAAGTGTTGGATATTTAGGAGTGGTAAGATTTATCAACCACATGCTTTAGGTTATAATTTTTATAGCTTACCATCTGAAGCCTGGACGGAAGAGACTTCTGTATTTATTCCAAACAATGGACTTGAGGTTTCCTCTCTTATTAGTGTCAAATGGTAGAACGTCAATATACATACAGTTTACTGGCGAATTTCCAGTTAAAAGATGAAAGGGTGAACTATATTATGTGAAATTTCAAGCACTAGCTAATTTGGAGACACCTAGCTAAAGAATTTTATTAACTCTCAAATAAGGACAAAAAGTGTTCTTGTTGTCTGAGGCTTTCATTTGTACAATCATTCAGGATTTATTTTGACCTTGTCATGCCCAAATCTAATTTGTGTCAATCAAGTTACATAAAACCACCAAGCTGTAATCAATAAAGGTGCTACTTTTACAAAACTAAATGAAACCAAATGGCAAAAGCTTTACGAATCAATATGTTTTATTTCCCAAGGGATGTACATAAAATATTTTTTTGACACTTCTAAGCTTCACTTGTTTATTCAAATTCTTTCTAGGATGGTCTCCAATAGAGAATCTGCCAGGAGATCGAGGAGGAGAAAACAAGCTCAATTGCAAGACCTTGAGCTACAGGTATCTAATTCCTATTTGTCTCCATTCCGTTTACTGTATGTGATAGTATGTGATATATTTTTTCTGAGCAATCAGCGCATACACGAGTTCTAATAGCATGAAGTCTACCTGGTAGTTTGTAGTTTGCTGCTTCTTTGCATCTTTGAAGATATTTGTCTATTCATTTTAAACGATATTTGCAACACAATAACTGAGGCCGTCCCCAAATATTTTTGTTGTAATTTTTCTGTCAAAGCAAATAACCCTCGACTCCTCCTATATACTCATTAACCATGGAGGATTCACTTCTTTGATTGCTGTTGTGGAGCTTTATTTCTAAATGGTCTACCAGATAAACTTTGTGTAAAGAAAAGGTATTTAAACCAACCATAATGGAAGAGGTTGGGATAATGCTTTCATTATACAAGAAACACACCATTATGACTGTTGGGTGGAGAGACCTTTTCAAGCATAGGATTTGACCTGGAAAGTGATTCATCATTCCCACCTTTCCAACATTTTTTTTGTTTGACTCATGATTAGATCTAATGTTTTTATGTTCATTGTGGAACAATAACCTGGCAGCTGCAAATGCCATGTTTGACTTGGAGTAGATTGTTGATGGGGACAAAAATGTGTAAATATTTGTTTTGTCATTTTAGGTTTATTTTTTTCTGCCTATGTCAATTTTATGTCTTTAAGGAGACTTTCTTCAAGTCCTGAAATGGACATGCCTGTAAATATTTTCTTTGATTGTCCAGTCCTGTAATTAGTCTCCTCTTTATAAGAGGAGGAGCTCCATCAATAGAATACACCGTAATTGGAATTTTTGGAAATCTTGGTTGGGTCGTTCCCGAGCAGGGGCATTGCCCCATCTTCTTCCTCTTCATCCCCCCCTATGGCGATATCCCCTTTCTCCTTCCACCCTCCGGCGAGACTGTTCCCTTCCCTTCTCCTCATCCTCCGGCCTCCGTGCCATTCTTCCGACCTTCCCCTTCTCGGTTCTTCTTTCCCTTCGACAGCATCGCAGCGCCTCCTCCGTCTTCCTCCGAGCTGACCTCGACGGACAATGAGGGAAGGAGGAGAAGAAGAAGTGGAAGAAGAAGGCGGTGAAGAAGCGGGAGGGAGGGGAAGGCAGATCCGGCGATCCCCGGACCTGTCCCTCCCCTTCCTCGTCCCTTTGACCACCATCGCCATTGCCAGTGCCCCCTCGCGTCCGCCTGCTCCGTGCCCCGTCTGCCAGCCGCACACGCCGGAGAGGACGACAGCGCCGGGCGAAGCCGAGGGCGAGAAGATGCCTCCGGACCCCCTTGCTCCCTCCCCTGCTCTGTCGCCTGCGTGCAGTTCCCCTCCGGACGGACGACAACGACGACGACGCAGCTTTGGGACCGTCCGGACAACGACGACGTCGCGAACGCGCCCGCCCTCGCTTTTGTCGCGGTCCGCGCCCTCGCGGGAACCGTCGCGATGCCGCCACGGCGACGGCCCTCGCGCGGCCACGCGACCACCCGCGAGCCCCACGGAAGGCGCCATGATCCCCCCCTTTTTTTCGCGTTCGCCCGCATCCACGGTTACGCGCGTGACCAACCGCAGCTGTTCGCGCCGGCCAGTTCGCGGCCCAGACCGGGCGGCCAGGTCGGTTCAAGCCAGGTTTATACCGGTTTAAGCCGGTTTGGCCCGGTTCAGCACCTGAACCAGCCGGTTTAGGCCGGTTCAAGGCATTTTGAGCCGGTTTTGACCGGTTCAAGCCGGTTCGACTCGGTTCGGGGTCGTTTCGGGCCTGTTTTGACCGATTCGAGTCCGACTTGCCCTATTTGGGTTTGTTTAAGTCGTTTAGCGGCGATTAGCGCCGGTTCATTTCGTTTTCGTTCCGTTTTGCTCGGTCTAGCCGGTTTGTCCCGCATCAATTGTCAAAACTTAATACAATATGGATGGGGTACATGAGTAATTCAATCTGTGTAAACCTCTATGTTGTGTTTTTAGAATGATAATGTTGTTTTTCTGCTTCAAAATGTTCAGGAAGTTTGCTTTCATGAAGAATGTCCACAGTAATTCATAACCTCATCACATGTAAATTTTGTGTGCTAAACTGCTTGTTGCATCTCAGGTAGACCAACTAAGAGGGGAGAATGCATCTCTGTACAAGCAACTTACAGATGCTGGTCAACAACTCACTGATGCTGCTACAGATAATAGGGTTCTTAAGTCAGGTGTCGAAGCTTTGAGAATAAAGGTGTGCTCTCTCAGCCACACAGTTGAAACCTCTCATTTTTTGTTCATTCTTTCTTTATAGTATTAATTCAAGGTACATTTTTAAAGTCTTTAAAAATGGAAAATTCATTAAAAATGGACACCTCTCTTGGTTTGGGTTTTCAGGTAAAGATGGCGGAAGATTTAGTTACTAGAGGATCTTTAGCATGTACTTTAAACTATCTTCTCCAAAGCCCTGCTGTTGCCCCGCAGTTAGTCAGCACTCACCAAATGTGCCGGGGATCTGAGCTTCCATTGCCCGTAGGTGTTCAAGGAAATGAGGGTCAGTATATTGGCACGGGTGTAAATGGACAATTTCATACTGCTGGGATGGAAAATAGTGAGCATTCTAGTGGTAGTCGTGGTTCTAAATTGGACCACAGCCAACCACTTGAAAGAACACCAAGTTTGGAACATTTACATAGTCAAATCTCGAGCGAGCTGTCAACTTGTGGTTCTGATATTTGGCCATGGGATTCTCACATCATTCCAGTGTCCAAGTGAGTCGAGAATGTCGAGCTATGGACTTGGTAGGCATTTCTCACTCCGCAAAAACTTGCTTGGCGACTGTACTTGTGAATCAATAAGGTTTCATGACCATTGCTGTTGGGCTGTGTTATCTAAGTATATTGCCAGAAACAATGTGGTTACATTTTGCCCTTATTTGTTATTTCATAAACCACTAGATCATTTTCTTTAATTTCTAATTCTAATTCGCAGCAGGGTGAAGGACGTTGAAAAGAAACTAAGATTCTCTTATTGCAAAAACTATAAAGCACTAGCAAATCTTGAAGTGCATATTTGACTTCTTCCAATGAGCAAATGAGCTCTCAAAGTTAGCAATGCAGTCGTTGACTCATTTGTCATGTACAAGAAACTATTACTAATTTTTTGTGTTATAAACCATCAGCCGGAGAACATCACTCGCAGTAAATGATGGCAGATGTAGATCAAACCAGAGTTTGCCAGCAAGACCAAGAAAAACAGGAAAACTTTTTCATACAACTAATAATGCTCTCTTTCTGAAGGATTAATGCTATAGCTCTATTGCTGCTTTTCTTTTTAATTTTTCTTTACATTTAATGATTCAATGCAAGTACACTTGAGGCTCTATGAATCTCTCCTCGACTCAGCGGGGATGGCCTCTTTATGGTTCATTTAATTCAGTTCTCTAATATGGAAAGCCTTGGTGTAGGATAAGCAAGTTTTTGCTTGGTAGGCCTAAACTACCTCTTTGTGGACTAGATTGTATGGATTGTTGGCGATAGTTCATATGGTTTAAAATCAGAGTCAGAACAGCACATTATCAAAAAGATTAGAAGTCTTATTTACTTTTAGATCTTTCATGTAACTAAAACTCTCTCTCTCTCTCTCTCGCTCTCTGTATAGTTGATAATTGGCAAATGTGCACCAAAGTTTAGCCAACACTGATAAATGCATTTACAGTATGTTCTCTTTTGAAAGATTAATATTAGAGCACTATAGCTTTTTATCTTACTTTCTTGGCATTCAATGCGTAAGTACACTTAAATTTCGATGAATCTTTGTCTTTCCTCTTCGGGACATGGTTTCTTTATGGTTCATTTGATTCATTTCTCTAACATTTACCTAAAATCTTAGGGTAAGAATTGCATTTTTTGCTTGGTAGGCCTAAACTATCTCTGTGGAGTGGAGTGCATAGGTTTTTTGCGTATGGTTCGTATGGTTTAAAGTCAGTCAGAACAGCACATTACCAAACAAATTAGAAGTCTTATTTACTTTTAGATCTTTCATGAAATTAGAACTCTCTCTGTATATATATGGTTGATCATTGGCAAATCTGCACCAAAGTTTATCCAAACACTGATAAATGCATTTACAGTATGTCTTCTTCTTTGAAAGATTAATATTAGAGCACTATAGCATTTTATCTTACTTTCTTGACATTCAATGCTTAAGTGCACTTAAATCTCCATGAATCTTTGTCTGTCCTCTTCGGGACACGGCTTCTTTGTGGTTCATTTGATTCATTTCTCTAATATTCACCTAAAATCTTAGGGTAAGAATTGCCTTTTTGCTTGGTAGGCCTAAACTACCCCCGGTGGAGTGGAGTGCATATATTTTTGGCATCTAGTTTGTGTGGTTTAAAATCAGTCAACAGCCTATCACCAAACAAATTAGAAGTCTTATTTACTTTCAGATCTTTCATGAAATTAGTACTCTCTCTCTCTCTCTCGAAAGTGAAAGAATTCAATGACAAAACTTCTGCCATCATTGATTGCCCATTCTCAGGGCTGGACAAATTGATTAATGATCCCGACCCTAATGGTAGGTGTGCCATATCACTCAGTGGATTCTGAAGGGGCAAACAGATTCTATCACTTGGCGCAGAATGAAGACAGGGGAGAGGATTTGGCAGCCATCACACGAGCCCCCCACCACACAGACGCACACAAAGAAAATCTCTCTTGGAGTGCGGTGGTGCCATACAGATTTGATCGGATATTGCGCAGGCCACGCCAGAAGAGGAGGGCAGCCCCCACTTGATAGATTCCTTCTTTGCAGGGGAGCGGGGGGTGGTGGCAGTCCCCTCCTTGGAGCCTTCTGTGCCCTTTTTGATGCAGACACTGAGCTCTCCAACATCCCCACGGCTCCCCCTCTCAGAGCTAACAGGGTAGCGTTTGGTTCCACAATACATTTTTTTTATATTTTTTCAGGTTGAAATTTTATATTGAAATAAAATATCAACTAGTGAAAGAGATAAAATTTTAACTTTTGGAGGGAGAGAGATGGTAACAAAAAAGTGAGGATCATGTATAACTAGAAAAGGTGGCGTCACAGGAAAGTAAAAAAAAAAGAAAAAAAAGAAGGAACCCATCATTTTTTGTTCGAGAGGATAATCTTTTTAAAAATATAAAATTATGAGGAACTCAACAGCAGTGATATTGATAGTCTGAAATAAGAAGATTCGTAACTTCAGGAAAATATGTCTTGCCGCCTTGGTTTGTATGTATTCATAAAAATGAGGGCTTATTCCTCCGCCATAAATAATAAACCAGATATCTTGCCTTTGCTATTTTTTCTTTTGAGATATTTCAAATTCAAGTCCCGTTGATCTCCTTTCATGACACACTTTTGATCATAGTCTGTTTATTGATGCTACCATTATTTGGATATCTTCGTCTGATTGTCTCCATTTTGTTCTTTGGTATATGGGAGCATCCCTCCGCTCTCCAATTTTCATTATTCTTAATAAGGTCGTTTAAGATATTATAAAACTCTGAAGTACCCAAAAGAAGAGAGAATGGGTCTCCTGTGAAGGTGTGTCGTAATCTGGCAATAAAATAAAATTTCATAAACCAGTCGATGGTAGTTCTCTTATCACCACATTGCGCTAAGATGTTCAGTTTTATGTTTATGACCAATTTCAAATATGTCAAGCTTAAAACTAATTATTTCTCAATTTTGTTTGACCACTTTTCGTAGGGAGCAATATATTGATTGGGCTTGTGAAACAATCTTTATCTCTCAGTTTTCAAAAACAAATGCAAAACTTACTCTCCAAGGGTTCTTTTGGTAGAGATTTTGTGTCTATATGTGGTTTGGAGTTTTTTTTTTTTTGACAGATTCTTTGTATCTATCTCTATCCAATTTCGAAATCTCCTCTATACTTTTCAAACATGAAAGTCAATGCTACTCTATCGAATTTGGTTGGAATTTTGAGTTCCCGGAGATTTTTGACGTGAATTTTCCCCTCGGAATCCCTACCAAATGCCACTCAAGTTCATAACTTGATCAATTTTGAAGGTTGAGAAAAAAAAAGATAAAGAAAGATGAGTCTATATCTCTTTTTCTTAAAAATATTAAGTTCAATCATTAGAACCTAAATGTCACAAAAGGATAAGATGCATTTGGGGCAAGATTATGTAGAATCAAAAACTTTAAGGAGTGAATTTTTTTTTGGAATTTCAACTAGATGCAAACTTATTCTAAGAACAGCCTATTTAGTTAAAATACAGAAAAAATGATGGTATATCAATTTTGATATTGATATTCACACCCAATGAAGTATCAATATTAAAATTGATAGAAGGGAGCACTTGTGTTGATATTTTTTTTTTGTACTGTTTCAATGGGGATATTGATATTTGTCAGAACAGCACTCTACATAAGTGTGCATATATATGCACGTATAATGAAGAAGAAGACATTGAATGATATTTATGTAGCTGCGGTAACGACACCACTGATGGTGAACGGTGAGCGAACCGCAAAAAGTAGGAGAAAAGAGGGGTATTTGTGTAAAATCATCGCGGGAGTCACGTGACTTTCCAACTTTACCCCCAACGACGGGGCGAGTATAGCTGCAGAGTGGGAAAGGGACGGCTCACCAGCCGGGTCCCACCCCCGTCTGGTCCGGATCCAAGCAGTAGATCCTGTCCCCTCGGCGTAGCATGCCAGCTAGGCGCCGATGCGCACGTGGAGACGACCAATTATGATCCGCCACGTCGATACGGACGCTGCAGCGCACCGGCGCTCTGTCCAGAACGTGGCGAGACAGACACCGCCAATAACTGCAATCCACGTGTCTGGTGAGTCTGGAGTCTTTTTTTCCGCCGATCTCTCCAAAATTTGAGATGGAATTCATTATAAATAATTTGAGATTTAAGTCTCGTTGTAAAAATGAGCAACTTTTCTTGGGGGGGTCAGAGATATGTTTATGAAGCAAATCACATCATTTTAATCGAAAAAAAACTGATGAGATTAAACACGCCAATGTTGTTAAGATTAATACTACACTGTTAGTTTATATATTTGAAGCATACCATAGTGAGGAAGCTTTGAAACGAAAATGGTATTGTTTTAATCCCAAATTATTTTTTAGATATTGTTTTTTGAGTCGCTAAAAATGTAAAGAATTAGAATTTTTTTTCATATTAGAAATAACGCTTTTTAAAGGCTCACAGGGCGTTTGGTTTCGGAATAAATTTGTATACATTTTTCATGTTAACAATTTACAATAAAATAAAGTCTAAAGCAGTTAAAGGATATAAGAATATAACTTTGGGAGATATGTGATGACAAAAAATGGGGACCATATGTGACTAAAAAGGCAAGAGACTATGCAAGAGAGAAAAGTATAATAATTTGTCAAGCACCTTTACTGAAACAAATTTTGTTACCAAAACAAAAAAAAGTGTAGTAAAAATTCAATTTACTGACCAACCAACACCCCCCCCACACACCGTTTAGATCTAACATTGATCTTGATCCTGTCCCTTTTTCAAATATTCAAAAATAATGACCTATTCCCTTATTAAGACTGTAATTTGAATCTAATATAGAACTATAAAAATTTACTTAGGGATGATGGAAGGCGGTGGGCCCGGGTCGGTGTGGGCGGCCGGATGACCGCAGGGCGATGATTTGACCAGGAAGACGACGAGGCCCTGCTCGTCGCCCGCACCGTCACGTGGCGCCGCCCTCCATCGGCTATAAAACGGGCGGGGAGAGAGAGCCATGGATTCCGGCCGAAGAGGTCGGGCGGAGGAAGAGACGCCGCCGGCGGGGCGACGGAGGCCTCCCCGCCGCCGCCGTGGGTTCCTGGCGGCGCGACCCGGAGGTCGAGAGAACCGTACGCCAGCGGCGACGGCGTCCCCTCCCGTCCGTGGCGGAGCTCGCGTTTCGGACTGCGAAGAACAGCCTGGCTTCTCACATATATAGAGATGATACATCCTCTCCTCTCCCTTCTGTTCCCGCGTCTTCTTGCTTGCCGCTTGGATGTCTTATTTTTCCTTCTTTGAGACTGCAATGTTTTGGTTTCCCGTGTTGGAATATGTGTAAAGAGAGATGTAGAAGTGAGATAATCGATCTCAGGCGTGCATGATATGTATATATTGTCTCTTCTAGTAAGATATTCTCCTAATCCTGTGGATACATATGCAGATCGGGAAGACGCGCGGAGGCGTGTGTACGTGGTTGCGTATGTAGGGCTCCTTGATGTCCAAAGCAGGGTGACGAGGGTGTGTATAGAGCTGCAGAGTCATGGATCCCAGCAAGGCCATCGGATCGGAAGAATAAGAAGAAGAAGAAGAAGAAGGGCTTCGTGTGCGTCTGCGATGGCATGGCTGGCTTGCATGAAGCTGGAGCTGCGTCGTATCCTCGTCTCATCCTCTCCTTTGGATTGAAGGGAGCTCTACGGCACATCTACCTACACTCCCGCGCCCGCGCGCCCCTGGATCGCCGGCACCGCGGCACGGCGACGACCTGGAAGCGCCCTCTCCGACGGCGGCGGCGGCGGTACGTAGCTTGGGCAGACGACCTGGGTCGCTTCTCCGTCCGGCTGGGACGGCGGCGGTGTGCACGTCATATCTCGTTGTTGTATTCTGAATGTTTTGCATGCAGTGATACGACAGAGAGAAAGAGAGCAGAAGAAGGCAGAAGTCTTAATTTTTTTTTTGTTTCGTTTAGATATGTGTGATGTGCCCGTGATTTTTAAAAAGATTGTCAAATTTTCAAAGAGGTAAATCGCAACATAGTAATTTAAAAATTAAATCAATGAACTATCAACAATTTCAACTTACCATTTTTCAAATACGAAGTTAAAAAACTCTAAAGTTATGTGTGACCTTCAGGGAAGATTTTCAGCCGGTATAGATTCCTTTTGGTTCAAGAACTTTGATTCAAACCACATACTTAAATCGGCTCATTTCAGTTCTACTTTTTCTCGTGACATCTTCTTCTCTGAAGCTGTTTAAAACTATCAACCAAAACAAAACATGTTTAACATCGAATATAATTTTGCAGTGTTTGCCAAGCTGGTCACAAGTGTACATGTGAACAACCATCAGATCTGCAGAGATACTGATGATGTCATGAATAAGAGATATTCCATTGAGATCCAGAGTTGAGGGATATAAAACAGTATTGGAGTTAAAGAAATATTGTAGTGCATACCTCACTAGCTGGTGTTCTAGACATTCCAGAGCTTGTCTGTCCGTGAAAGATAAATTAATGACCCTGCAAGACTCCACAATATTGGCTGAATAGGGTGAGAGCCGATCCTCTCAGTTGTTTGACCGAGAGAGTTTCTTGATCCTCTCGTAAAGAAAGATGATTTGATGATGAGTTTCACTTTAAATAGTCATCAAATTATCTCTTATTATGAGAGAGATTGAGAAACTCCTCTCCGTTGAGTGATTGAGAGGATCCGCTCTGGAATAGAGTCACAAAGTCGGTATTAGCATTGTAAATGGCGGTACACAGCCATATTGCAATTTATAAATGCCATCACACATAAAAGATTTTATAGTAATTCATTCTTTATATTTACGTGTATGTATATAATTAAGTATCCCCCCTTCCAGGGCATCACATAGAATAATGCTGATAAAGTTTATAGTAGAGGAGGGGAAACCATCCTCTACTCACCACTGTGCGCACCAGTATATATACACACTATAAGGATAAAGCAGTTATGATTTTTTACTAAATGTCTTATATGTATATCGAATATATAAATGATAGTGATATATGATGTACGTAACATCATATTTTATCAAGAAATGAGTACTAAACAGACTCAATTTATTTTATTCATCTTAAGACTTCAAAATAAAACTAATTCCATTGAAGTGTGGATACCGAATAAAAATGAATATCACTTCTTTTTACCGACGGTTGGCTAAAATTCATGTTTAGAATCAGAAGAGTACTTAAAATAGAGAAATGAAGTGTATGTGAAGCTATAAATTTCAGTGATATGCATCTATGGAATTGAAGAGAATTAACAGGTATAACAAAAAAAAAGTTGGAGGACCACAAGAAAATAAAAACTTTACTTATTCTTTTGTCAATGAAGAGATATCTCTTAAAATATAAAATTATAATAAACACTTTTTTGTCGATTTTTTTAAAACATAATTTATAACAAGAGGTCAATTTATCCTACAAAACAAACCAAACGCTCAGCTATGAGAGTTGAACGCCATCACTAAGAACGTGCAGGCGACAAATTAGGCCCATTAAAGCCCATAAAAGCGGCTCGATAAGTGTTGCTCTAAGAACATGTGATGCAAAAAGTATGGATCTGAATATTTTATCATTTTTTTAGAATTTTTATCGAACAGCCTGAAGGAGTCTCTCGGAATCAAAAGGTTCGATATTCGGGTCATAAACGATTTTGGGCCGAGGCCGGATCCTCACCTGAGGGGGTCCGGTCAGCCCCCTCACATTGGGGCTGACAAGATGGTGATTTCACCTCCTCAAATCACCATCTTTTCAATGTCTTGTCAGCCCCAATGTGAGAGGGGCTGACCGGACCCCCTCAGGTGCCCACCTGAGGGGATCCGGTCTCTTTTGGGCCACCTCCTTTCCCCAGTCCCGGTCGGACTCTCCTTTCCCCCTCTATTTATTTCCCGCGTTCAGCAGCCTCCGCCTTCCACCCTCCCTCTTCTTCTCTTCCACGAGCGCGCAGCAGGACGCCGCCCCTCCCACCTTCCTTCCTCTCTGCGCGTGTGCAGCGCCCGCACCGGCCAGCCCTCTCCACGCCACCCGGTCGCCGGCGACGCCACTACACCCTCCTTCGCGGCTGCGCCCTGCCCCCCCCTTACCTCGCCACCCTGCAGCAGCCCCGCGCGAGCCATCGCCGGCGCTGCCCGCGCGGCTGCGCGGTCCGCCGCCTCCCTCCATGCTGCCGGTCGCCGTCGGCCACGCACCCGCCGGCCCCACCTGCACCGCCACCTACTTCCGGCCGCCGCACGACGCCCGCTCGACGTCGCCCGCCGCGCGCGCCCCGGCTCCGCCGCCCACCGCCCGCGCCCTCCGCCGGTCGCCGCCGTCCACGGCCACTCGCCCGGCGCCGCCCGCCCGGTGCCAGCCCCGCCGCCCACCGCATCGTCGGCGCCTTCCGCGCGTGCCCGCGCGCTGCGCCACCTGTGCGCCAACCTGGTCCCCCCCTCCGCGGTATCTCCCTCTCTCTCTCTCATATTGCACTCTCTCTCCTATCCATCTCTCCCCTATCTACCGACCTATCTCTCTCTCTCCTCAATACCCTCTCTCCTATCTATTATCTTTTCCTCTAATCTTTATTTAATTGTCATTTATTTATTTTGACAGATTGTTAACCAGTTCTTCTTGATTTTCAATTAATTTTGTCGTCGTCAATCAGGTAGACATCTCAACTATCTCTTATCATCTTAAATATATTAATTAAGATGCTAAAATATGATTAGTTAACTTTGGTTAGAATAATATATTTAGTTAGTTAGATGGGTTTAGTTGTGTTTAATCTCAATTAGAAGTTAATCTAGTTGTTTACACTTAGATGTCTATTTAAATATGAATTATCATGTTTAGATAGTTTGAGTGTATTTAATTATGTAATTTAAATTGTAGCATATCATGATCTTAAGTATATGTATATCCTGATTTAAGTTATGAACCAACTATAATTATTTAGAGTTAATTAATAGAAAACTTAGAGTTGATTTAATATAAGTAAGTTGAACATAATTAATTTAATCAATTCCATGGCATATAAAGTCATAGTAGATTGCATGATTTTAGAATAGTGCATTGACTTATTAGTTGTGCATTAGATTGGTTAGTCATGGCTTAACATGCATGTAGGTAATGCTGTAGTCTTTTTAATTATATCATTGCATAAGGTTGCATATAGTTATATTTTATGTCAGTTTGCTGTTAGCGTGTCTAATTGGATTAATTGGTGTATGTCTGAGTAATATATGCCTTCAGCTTGTGAGATGTAGTTGATGTAGTGTGCTGCATTTTGTAATGTGATTTGCATTTCACCAGACTATGGTTAGTGGCCCGTGGGTAGCGGATGAAATAGAACAGTCCGGAGCATCCTTCGATCCCGGATACCGCGGTTTATCCTAAGTACACCCCTGCCTAGGTGTACTATGGGATTTAGCTTACTATATGTTACATTTTACTATATGGTAAATCTGGTGCTAGTCCTGGAACATAACTGCAATGTCCAAGTGAAACGTGTATTTTACTCAGACAAACAGTTTAGTGTTGTTTATGTTATGACATGTAGATTAGTGAGCTATCGCATTTAATTCATCATAAGTCTTTGTGGTAGGTGCATATAGAGTTGTATTAGTATGCATTTGGTGAATCATGTTAATCTATACAATGGGTAGAAAAGCATCTTATTTAGTTAATTAAATCTTGATGATTAGCATTACTTATAGTTGTTATAATCTGATTTTGTTTGGGGTTTATATCTTTATTATCAGTAGGACTTGTTTAATATAGTGGGCTAGTTGGGTGTAAGTCCTACTGGGTCTGTGTGACTCACCCCTTTCAATCTTTATTATTTTTCAGGATTACAGGCTTAGCGTAGCAAAAGCGTAATGGTGTTTTGGAATCAGACGAGTTAGATAATTATTTGTTCAATGTTGGTGTTTCAATTGTAATTTCTTAGAGACAGTTTGGATAGAAATATTGGAGTTATTTATTGGAATTCGATATTAATCTTGCTTGGCTCCAAACCGATATATTTCAAGGGTTACGGCACCGGATTATCTTCCGCTGTGCATGTTAAAAATCCAGGTTGTGACAGACAGATTATTTGCATTGTCAAAAAGACTTGACAACAAGATATACAATAAATGAAATAAGTGAAAATTTCTATAGCGACCTGAGAGTAGTTTAATTTTTCTTTAGAAAGGTGGTGTAAACTTTGACTTGTATTGATTCTTATAATATACAGTATAAATAAAATTATAAAAGTATACAATATTTACCAAAAACATACATGATATATAAATTATTGATTAAATATATTGCATGATATGTTTGTATCATGTTATGTAATATATAAATTAAAAATAAATATGTAACCTATTGCATCGTGTGCACACACCAAGTTATTAGTATAATATAGAACTTTTAATATGTACTAATGTACTACAAGACTTAATGTAAAAATGTTAAACATTACTACATAAAGATAATATTGTATACTAGACTGTTCTAACTAGCCTATGTGCTGGGTTCGATTTGGATTGGAAAAAAAAATCTTCACCCAAAAATTAGGGGTGTCAATGGGCCGGACCCAACTTGGCTCGGGATTGGCCTACTTACGGTCCGGTCTAAAATATATTGGCCCAGCACGACCCGACCCATAGTACATTGTTGGCCCGGCCTAACTCGATCCACAAAAATTATTAACTTGACTCAACCTGACTCAACTTTATATTTTATAAATAAATATTTATTAAATATAATAAATTTAATTATTCAAAATAATATTATAAAATTGATAGTAATTTAATTAAAATATATTTTTAATAAAATAAAAATATTATTTTTGACATAAAAATTGAAAAACCTGCGCAAACCCGTGGGAGACCTGGCTCATTGCCACCCTACCAAAAACCAGAAAACGCGCCTAATTGTAGGGATTAAGAAAAAGCAAAAATGAAACAATGTAATTAATTATTCTCATAAAGCTTCTCATATAAATTAGAAAATCATGTTTTTATCTCCAACGGATTCAAAAAGAACAACGTAAATAACTAGCATGTAAAGCAATAGCATCTGCGTCATCATTTCCACGTCATAGATGTGGCTCACTGCGCCACGGCGCAGACAGTTTCGGCGGTTTTGGGAATCAGAGGAAGCGGAGAGAAGAAGACAGCGCAGTTTTGTTGTCACGGTCATGGTCATGGTCTTCGTGGAGACGGAGCCTTTGTTTTTTTACGGGCGGGGCTGGCGTCGACCCTTGGTCGTTGCCCCCATCCATCCTCTCCGACGACGACGGCTGACCCCGCCTGGGCCAATAAGCTGTCACAGTCATGGACGCCACCGGCGCCTCCCCATTTGGACCGGCCTCCCAAGATCTAATTTTTAATCTTTGCCTTCTGCTGCACGGAGGTTAGAGTGTATGTGCGCAGCGAGAGAGAGAGAGACTCCCCCCCCCCCCCACCCCCCTGTTGCTCCATTCTGATCCGATTCCCTCTGCAACATATCCAAGGAGAAGCTAGAAGTTACCCCCGACGAGAGAGCGGAGGAGTCGTGCAGTTGTGTTTCCTGTTGACGCCCGGCAGTACTCACCTGGTGGCGGAACCCACCGGCGGCATTGGGTCTGTGTGCGCCACTCCGTCTCTTTCTGGTGTTATCCCTCTTTTTTGTTGCAATACACGATGGGATCTCTGTCAAAGGTCTTTTAGTTGATAATGGGCGGAAGCGATCGTCGTTTCTGGACTGATGTTTTGCTGCCCTTACGCAGACGGAGAGCGGGTTCCGTTTCCTTTTACTACTTTTCCTCCTCGATGCTTTTTCCCCCATTTTCACACTGACAATGAAATGAATTTCACCACAATTTGTTCCGTTCGTTGATATTGTTGAGCTTGGAATGCTACCTCAAGGAGATATCTTATTCTTCTTCTTTTGATCTGACTGGGGGGTGTCTCTGTGAACTGGCTCCTTGCTGTTTGGCATCTTACGTGACAGATTCGAGAGGCCGGGGAATGGTTCGAGGAAACGAAGATGGGGAGAAGGGGGAAGTGGTTCGGCGTCGTTAAGAGAGTCTTCAATCCAGAGCCCAAGGAGAAGAAGACCGATCAGGTTTTTATCAAGTAGTTTGAACAAAGCGACCCCTTTTTACCAGATATTTAGAACAATCATTTCCATACATGCTCTTATGTTTCATTTTGGTGCAATAGATCAACCAAAAGTCCAGGAAGAAATGGGTTTTCGGAAAGCCGATGTGTGTGGATCAGTGCTTTTCCTCCCGGGAGGCCTGCAAGGCTCCTGATCCCGTCGCTCCTCCCCCGATCCCCTCCGAGGAGTTCAAACGGGGAGAAGTTGAGAGCGACCACGCATACACCGTTGCAATTGCTACCGCCGCCGCAGCTGAGGCGGCAGCAATCGCGGCCCAGGCGGCCGCTGAGGTTGTACGTCTCACCACTTGTGCCAAGAAGCCTGCTGGCAAGTCGGAGGAGGAGGTTGCGGCCATCAGGATCCAGACAGCATTCCGAGGATACCTGGTACAAAAAAATTCACTGTTGTAGAATGAACAATTGATGCCTATGCATGTCTTTATGAGCTCCCCTTCCATCATGAACATCATTGCTCCGTTATCTTCGAGGATGCCTGGAATAAAAAAACTTATTACTTCACACTGAGAATGTTATGAAATGAGGCATATGGGTCATGTCAAAAATGTGTCTGGTTTACTTGACATTTAATGCGTCTTGCAACAGAACACCATTTTCAGAATAAAAACTTCTCTGTTCTAGGTGGAACTGACAAGTAGGATATGGGCCTTGTTCAGTATAGTGCAGACGAATTCTTCTGAGATGAATGTGGAGAGCTGGCTCCTTCAAAATTCTGATAGGAAAATATTTGGACAATTTTCTTTGATTAGACTTCCATGTGTTTGTATTAATCATTTTGGATGACTAATGGCCAAAGCTGCTACACGCATAGATAACCGCATCTTAGTCTTCTTGCCATTTAAAGTATTCTATGCCAAAGTGTGTTGGGTGATGTATCATTTTTTCTGAGATTTCTTTATTGGAATCTTCCCTCGGAGGCTGTGGAAACAATTCCTTTATCCTTCTACCATGATCATCATGTCAGTGTCAAGGTTAGTGGATGTGTATTTGCCATTTGATTATATACATACCTAATATTAAGATGGATTGTGCCCCTTAATGATCTACGGTGGAGTGTCAAAGTAATACTATGCTTGTTGGCTAAAACATGGGCTTGGTTCCATATCAACTCTAGCACAATTCTACCTGGAGTCGATCCATCATTCTATTTGAAGAACATGCGTAATGCTTCCAATATAGGCTAGAAGAGCATTGCGGGCACTGAGAGGACTGGCCAGGTTGAAATCACTTACTGATGGTAACTCTGTCAAGCATCAAACTGCAGCGACATTACACTGCATGCAGACCCGTGCTAGAGTTCAGTCACATATTCGTTCTAGAAGGATTAGAATGATGGAAGAGAACCAGGCTCTCCAACGACAACTGCAGCTGAAGCATGAAAGAGAACTGGAAGCACTGAGAGCATCTGTAAGATTATTTATTTCTCCTCAACTGGAAATCACATGTAGACAATTTACATTTCCAATGATCAATTTAAATTTCTCTCAAGCTTCAAGTAATATGGTGGTAGTGTTTATTTATGTGCTCTAGATTCGTTTTATTTTTTATGTTGTCTTTGCAAATAAACTTAAAAACTGCTCTTTCTTGCCTATGATTTGCCATTGCTCTATATGGGGCACCTATGCCGGATGCCATGAATTTCATAATTCATATGATGAAGCCAGAATTCCTGCTATTGATGGCTCACACTCACACCCATGTCTTTGGTGTGTCATCTGACATGTATTCTTGAAGATGACCTTTCTCCTCTAGGTTGATTCCTCGCTAGATGCATCTTATATATAAATACATTTTGTTCTCACCTCAGTATCCATTAACAAGAAGATTTGTTATCATTTGTCTTTTGTTGTTCCTTTTCTTCTAATAAACATGTCCCGTGCTTCAGTAATTCTCTTTTGTCTGTTCTCCAATGAAACACAATAAGAAAATGCAACATTAGCCGTCATTCAATTACTTAGAAAGGCTTTCTAAGTGCAGTTCCTTGCCATGGAGTTCACCTATTTCTCTTCTTTGGCCTTTTTTCTCTTTGAGGTTGGAGAAAGGAAATTTTGTTTCTTTTTCTATTTTTTACTCATCTAGGAAGCTACACTCTTAGTACTTCTTTGTTCTTTCACACGAAAAGGGCATAAGATTCAACTCTTTTGCACGAAGGTAAATTTGCATTAGGGCCAAATGCAGCTAAGTTGCTGGTTTTGCAGGCAAACTCGTTCTCAAGGTATAATAATGTCCTACTTTATGTTGCCATGTACTGCCGGATTTGACAGCAAAAAAAGCATTTAGATTTTTTTTTTCCAAACTATGCTGGTCCAGGATATAAACAGTGCTTCATTTGGCTCCTTACAAATCTTGGAAGGGGCCCATCCCATTAGAGATCTTTAAATGCAAGTATCGAACTGAGAAGTATTGTAAATATCATTGCTCCTGAAGACCTATCATCCCTATCATCATCTTGGTCTGTTATTTGCAGCTTTATCGGTTAAATGCCAGTTAGCTTTTGCTCTCCTCATATCATGAAAATGAAGCATAGAGTTCTCGACAAAGAATTGTTCTCCATTGCATCACCACATTCTTGTTTGAGTTTCTAAAAAATCAGCTTATGGTTCTGATCTGCAGTGATTTTAATTTTTATGATAGATGGGAGAGGACTGGGATGACAGTCTGCAGTCTAAAGAGCAAATTGAAGCAAGTTTGCTTAACAGGCATGAAGCTGCTGTAAGAAGAGAAAGAGCAATGGCGTATGCATTCTCTCATCAGGTGCACAAACTATAGCTAGTGTTAGCTGTGAACTTAACCAGCAACCGACCATTGGACTGGATTGCTTGATCGTAAACGATTCTTTAATAAAATATCAACAATCATAATAATTTTACAGCATTAATCAGTGCCTTCCATCTCTTCTCCCTCTTTCTGCTGACAAATTTCTTTTATTTTAATCTTTCTATAGTAGTTTAGTTGTGTCTTTCAAGCATTTCAACATGTGGCTAAGTAAGAACAGAATCTATCAACTGTTCCTTCCCTATTTCAACATCCATGTATGCTATATCTCAATACAGCATCTCTGACCCATGGCAACTTACATAGCATCTGGATGCAGTCATGATCAGTTGGTAATTGGGTGTTTGGTTGGACAATAAATTTTTATTCACCTTTCATGATAAAAAGTTGTATTAAAATAAAGTCTAAGCCAGCCAATGACATAAAATTGTCATGTTTGGGGAGATGTGCTAAAAAAAGAGGAAGAGCCATGAATGACCAAAAGAGGTGGGGGGGGGGGGTCACCAGATTAAGAAAAGAAAGGTTTGACCTCTTTTTTTGTCCAAGAAGTCTCTTCAAAAGCATAAACTTGTAATGGGTGCCAAACACCATTTTTTTAACAAGTTTTATTACAAAAACATAAATTTGGAACAAAAACTAAATTTATCATGTGACCAAACACCCCAGAAGTTATACCAGCAGGATTTGTAAAAATTAAGAAGATAAATTGAAATAGTTTAAGGGTCAGCTTTTTGCCTTTTATATTCCTCAGATATATGTGCATGAGCCTCTGGTTATTAACTCCTCTGGTCTCTGCTATGCAGTGGAAGAGCACTTCAAGGTCAGTGAATCCGATGTTTACCGATCCAAATAACCCGAGCTGGGGATGGAGCTGGCTAGAGCGCTGGGCGGCGGCGCGGCCGTGGGAGCCCAGAAATCCGCCGGAGAAAGAGCCCAACAGCGACCGTGCCTCTGTCAGGAGTGCCAGCCGCGGCGCAGGAGAGACGACCACACCCTGTTCTCGCCGGGATCCCGGCGCAGACAAGACCTCACCCGCCGCCCAGAGAACTAGCCGGCCTCCCAGCCGCCATTCTCCGTCCACTCCCCCCTCCAAGGCCCCGCCGCGCTGGGGAAGGATCAAGCCGCCCAGTCTGGGAAGCGCACGGGCGCCGTCGGAAGACGATTCCCGGAGCCTGACCAGCATGCGGTCGGAGAGAATCAGGCGGCACAGCGTGGCCGGCTCTTCGGCGAGGGACGACGAGAGCCTGGCGAGCTCCCCGGCCGTCCCCGGCTACATGGTTCCGACCGAGTCTGCGACGGCGAGGTCGCGGGTCCGGAGCCCGTCGAGTGACAAGCTCGGGACTCCGGGAGGAGGGGGGCCCGTCGGCTCGGTCAAGAAAAGGTTGTCCTTTTCGTCCGGAGACGGGCTCGGGTCGTCGCCGTCCGGCGTCAGGCGGCACTCCGGGCCCCCGAAGGTCGACGCGAGCTTGTCGAAGAGGGCGCCGGCGGTCCATCTGGAGCCCGACGCCGGCAACGGAAGCAGCAGGTAGCTGATCCGAAGCGGCGCCCTCTAAGCTGATTGATCTTGTTCGTTCGATTGCGGTGGGTTTGCGTCTCCGTTGAAGGCCCCTCTTTGAACAGGACCGGGTGTGAATTTCCTCTTTCTTCTTCTTCTTTTAACAGTTAGATTGCTGATGAGATGATCCGGCTTATATCTCCTTCGTCTTGCCGCTGTTATCTTCTTGGAGCTGCCATGGCTTCCCCCATGTAAACGTTTGTGTGTTTTTTTATATTGAATTTTATTAATATATCTATCCTGTTATCTCTTGTTAGGGGTGCTCGGTCACAACTATTTATTCTGCTTTAAGTTTGAGTTTGAACTAAAGCCTTCTTAATTACCAACAAACTCAACTTAAGCATGGTCCAAATTCGAGTATAAGATGGAGATTATTTATAAAACATGAGCTTAATCTGAACTTGTCTGTTAAATTCAAATTTAAGTTTTTTCGAAGAAGTTATAGGCTTATAGCTAAGTTTAAATTTTAATTGAATTTTATCTTGATTTATTTTATATATTCAAACAGTATTTTATAATTATCAGTATTACATAGTTTAGTTTTTAAATATTTAAATATTTAATTATTTAAATGTTTTACTATTAAAAATTTTAAGTTTGACTCTTTGAGAGATTATTTTTTATTTTTTACTTATATTTATTTATCTGTTACAACGAACAATGAAACAATTGGCGAGCCGAGTTTAGAGATACTTACAATGCATGTTAAGAATTGACTATGGATATCTTGACAATGCAGTTCATATTTTAGCCCAGTTGTTTGATTCAAACACATTCAATGAAAATGTCTTAATCAAAATCAGAACTTTTTTTCTCTAAATTAAGAAGTTAGACGCCAAATGAAAAGGCTAGACTGTGGAAAACCTCCATTGAGGTAATCAGGATTAGATTTATAAACGTGGGAATATTCCCTCCGATATTTAATATGGGACTAAATCTTTCAACACTCTCCCTCTCGGTTAAACATCACTGTCAGAGTCACGATAAGAATACACGGAATATGGTCGAGCAAAAATAGGAGGTGAACTCACCGAAGAGACAGAGCCCGAGCCCACCTACTTTGATATCATGTGAAAAATCCAAAAACCTAAGTATTGAGTTAACTAGGACCATACCTATAAACATGAGAATACTCTCTCCGATACTCAATATGGGACTAAATCCTTCAACACTCTCCTTTTCGGCCAGCCACCATCGTCAGAGTCACAATAGGAATACACGGGACAGGGTCGAGCAAAAATAGGAGGCAGACCCACAGGAGGGACAGAACCCTAGCCAACTCGGCTCTGATACCATGTGGAAAACCCCAAAACTTAGGCATTGAGGTAACCATGACTAGACCTATAAATATGGAAATACCCCCTTTGGTACCTAAATGGGACTAAGTCCTTCAACACTCCCCCTCTCGGTCAGCCACCATCGTCAGAGCCACGATAGGAATACACAGGATAGGGCCGAGCGAAAATATGAGACAACCCCACCGGAAGGACAAAGCCCGAGTTCACTTGCTCTGATATCATGTGAAAAATCTCAAAACCTAAGTATTGAGGTAATTAGGAGCATACCTATAAACATGAAAATATTCCTTCCGGCACCCAACATGAGATTAAATCCTTCAACATAGACATTCATATTAAGCTGTGGTCAAGTACTGATTCAAATCTCTAGATCCGCATTTGTTTAAGATTATTATAAGGTTGCTGTGATATTTTTGTTATAATTTTTCAAAATTTCAAGACTATGATGATGACAGATGAGATTAAAGAGCTCAAAGTACTTAATACGAGTCATTTGTTTTGACTTTAACCTCCGCTATCACATTTTGTTTTTAAAATATGAAAAATTTTAGAATAAGAAGTAAAAGTGTTTTTTGTTAATATATATCACTGTAATAAATAAAATTCAAAATTTTCACCCTTAATGATAGTTGCATGTATAGCTACAAAAGTAATGTGTACATCAGACGCCTTCGTGTATACATATATGTAAAAAAAATAATGTAAGCATGATATATGAAAATAAAGAATAGTACTTTACTTTTACTAGTATCTTCGTGTAAGATGAATAAGATAACATATAAAAAATGAAAAATATTCAGACATGCACATCTCTGACGCCAATTTCCACGTTATTCGACTTTCTATGCCCATAAGAGGGGTATATTTTTTATGTTCACAGTGCATGTTACGCAGTAGAATAACCGAGAATAACTCAATCTCCTCCTCCTCCTCAAAAAAAAAAAACCCTCAATCTCAAGAGAAAACTTATGAGTCATAAATCATGCATATTCTCAATTTAATCATGTACCAAATGGGTCCTCATACGCTATTTGGTGCATGATTGTAAAGCATTATAATGAGTCGTACGTACGTAATTAACTTAAATTTTGATATTTCTCAAGTTTGAGCTATCGTAAATGGGTGTTTTTTTTTCTTTCAAATCAGAGTATTCTTTGACAGTTGATTGAAATGATTAATCATCACAAAGTTATTGATTTTAAATTTAACTAATTATGGTGTGCCCGATAATTCTTGGGGGGCGTAGTATTTGGTTAGGGTGTCAAATTGAATGTAATATCACATTTGAGTATTTGACGTTACAATTACATATATCAGCGTTGAAACTATTATCAGATAGTCGACCATCTTAGGTCGGTTAGCATTTTCTCAGCTCACGATAAGTAGGAGCAGCAGTTCAAGGGTTAACAGAGCCCAGTCGTCCCTAGAGACGGTTTCTTGTGAGGACTCGATCTGTCACGACCCGGATTTCAACCTGCACAACGGAAAACAATCCGGCGACGTAACCGGGGAAACAACCCCAAAAACTACATCGATTTGGAAAAACTCGAAGACAGAGGTCCCAGTTCATAATTCTAACACTATGCAATCATCTCAAATCACGTAATAAAATTTAGATCCAAGTAATCATATACCGGTCTAAATTGCACAATAACCGCTCAAATCATTCATTAGAGTCCATACCACCAAGCTTCTGCTGCGCTAAACCTTATATCCTGAAAAAAATATAATAGAGGATCGGAGTGAGTCATAACGACCTCGATGAACACCCCATCATCCACCCAATTGGATAGCCAAAGGCCCTAACATGATATGTATATAATACCCAACCTGCACTTGATACATATCATATAAAACTAAACAATATATATAAAATTGGCATTTCACAATTTTTTTAAGACATAAAACCATAAACTACCAACCACTAGGACTAAAGAGGACTCCTCACAATTATATTTAATAAGATGAAGATGTTATGCAATGCAACACCACTAATGGACTTACCATGCAAAAACATACTAAACATACATGCTTAAAGGAACTAATGAACACAACATAAATGCTAATACTAATACCATTCTACAGTGCATCTATCCACTACATGAAACATTAACCTTTTCATTTTTCGCAAGGAAAGCGTCGTCTTGCGATCTCGACGAGCTATGACCAGATCTACCATATATAGAGTAATTGTATAGCTAAGCTAAATCCCGTAGTGCACCTAGGCAGGGGTGGCACTTAGGATAACCCGCGGGATCTGGGATCGAAGGATGCACCAGACGGTTCTAAGCTCCCGCTTGCCCACGGACACGACTACTAGTCCAAGATAGCTCGGTCTCATTAAATATTTTTAATGCACACATGCACACATACATTTATGCCATGCTCGCTAATTGCAATGCAACTATAACCATCATTATGCGTATATGCACATCTAATACACATGACTATCTATAAGCATAACTGCACGTACCCTAAGCACAAAATGACCATGATACCATCATTTAATCCACAATGCATAATAAATGGCATTCAACTCATACATGTCCATGCTATGCTAACATGCAATGTACGTAGATGTCTAAGATTTAACCACAATCTGTTGATGAACTTGCATAGAAAAATCAGATTTATAACACAACTCTCTCTAATTAATCTAATTAACCTACAATGATATTCGTATGACATAGACATAATTAAAATCGGCATACCAGAATAAATCAAGTCCATCAACTATACACTACAAGGTTTATAGAACATGCTACACAAATAACTAGAATATAAGCTCCTCGAATTAATTTAAAAGATCAACACCTACGTAGCATGCTGAAACATAATTAAATAAGATATGCAAATGTGAATAATCACCACACCTAATATTCAATTGCTACACTTACGTTAACATCTACAGGTGATTGGTATTTTATCAAGTATTCAATTTAATGATATTAGAGGCGTCCGAGGTGCCTACCGGAAGAACGTCGATAAAACGATCCGGAGCTAATACGAAGTTTGAATCGGCAAGGCAAGGATTTCTCCCTCAATCGGTGCTAGCCGCAAGCATACAAAGGCATATAGGTATGACATGGATAGAACATAATAAAAATGATGTGAGGGGAGTGAAAAAGGAGAAAAAATAAAATAAAATGGACCATTACCACAACACTAGCAATTTCCGGATGGAGGAGATGGCGCATGCAAGAGGGGGCTGCTGTTCGGGTCCAAAGGGGTACGGGCTGGGCAGCAGACACGCCGAGAGAAGCACAGGCAGCCGCGGGGCTGGGGGCCGGATGGCCGCGGCGGGTGGCTAAGCGCTGGTCGGCGCACGAGCACCCGGGGGAAAGACGGCTGCGGGCTGGGGGGCCGGGCGCGTCCGCGCGCGCGGGGGAAGAGCCGGCGGCTGGTCGGCGCGCGGAGGGGGGGCCGAACCGCGCGAGCGCGGGCTGCAGCGGGTCCACGGGGCGGCCGAGAGAGCAGCGAGGGGGGGCGGGGTTGGACGCCGGAGCGAAGAGGGGGGGGGGGGGGTGGAGAGGCCGGGCTCGCGCAGCACGGGAGGGAGCTGCCGCGAGGGGGGGATCGAGAGAGGGAGGGAGGGGGGAAATCGGCGGCGCTTGGAGAGGTAAGAAGAGGGCTAGGGCACGGTGAAGGAGGTTCCGATGGGGGGTAAAAAGGGGGAAAAACAGGGAGGGTGATATATAATAAAAAAAAATCAGATATTACAATCTACCCTCCTTAAAATAAATTTCGTCCTCGAAATTTGAATATTCTCACCAAGTACCCAAGGTTATTCTATTCTTCCAAACTCTTTGCTCCAATTCCCTTAAACATATTAAAGTCCACATGATTCAAAGTTTCAAACATCGAGATCCTTATAATCTTCTTCTCTACTTTATGTCGGCATGTATGATCATTAATCTTAATCAAACTCAAGCATCGGTATCCAACATCAATTGTTATTATATGCCAAGCCAAATCTAAATCCTCTAGGGATCCCACACACATCAGACTGAATTCTTATCAAATATAATCATACCAAAACTCTAAACCTTTGTTAAACTAGATCATAACTTGACCTTCAACTCTTATCTTTTATATACGAATTATACTTTAATCTCCAAAATTATCCTTACTTGATTTCTGTAACAATATTCTCATTTCAACTAAAAGCTTTATCATGTCCTCATGTATATTTCGATCTTCTCTTCATCCTCTAATGTTATTCATATCATAAATTCTATATCATTTTTTTTCTCCATTCAAGCCATGCTCATTCACTCACTATCATACATCAAGTATGATAAGAAATCACATAATTACTATCCATAAACAATCAAGACAAGATTCTCTCATTCCTTTTTTTTTTTCTAGTAATCCTCCAATATCATTATGTAGTCTAGTTACCCAGACATGAACCGAAAAAGTTGATACATAGTTCCATTCCTTCTAATAATCATCATCTTAATACCTTTCTAAAAGATTCGCCATTACAAAGTTAAACCTCTCTTGTCAATTCATTTATCCTCATCCTACACTTTTTCCAATCAAGTCTTAACATGATTACCTATCTAATCCCGAGAAGGTAAAGAATGAATATGCATATTCTTAACGATTCCTCTTATCTAAAGATCATTCTTAATAATTTGTAGTCTAACTACTTCTCATATTCCAACTCAATCACAATCTCAAAAGTCAATCCATCACCTTCCACCGAAGTCATAGTATGATCATATAAAGTCTACACTCAACAAAGTTTGTAAGTCACAATTTGAAGAAATAAGAAGTTCTCAATTAGGTGTGACATATACAGATCATGATGGATAAAAAAAGGAATGCTCGAGTTCGAGATCGACAAGTAAAAGATGATAATCCGGATGATATGATCACGTTCTAAATCGGATTGCCAAAAACCTAAACTAATTACAACCATGTCTAAATAATCGTCTATACTCTAATATTGATATATAATCTTCTGGAAAAAAAAATATCATCCTCAATATCGAAAAATTACCACCTCATGATACTATCTTTTTTTTCTAGTTCAACGTTCGTACTAGTAATTCATATTCTAAATTCATCATCTTCTCATCTTATAAAGTTATTGCATTCTCTTAGCTAAACTTCTAAAAAAAAGATACTATAAGATGAAGTATGTCCCAAAATTATTTCATCCACTTATCCAATCAAATGAATTACTCTTAGCTTCTATATCATTCACATACATATAATCAAAAATCTAATCACCTCATACCACCTATATGATATGGTCCCCAAGATGTTCAAATCTCTAACTTCCAATAAAATAGTTCTAATGAGTTAAGTACTCCTAACATCATTAACATCAAAAAAAAAAAAAAAATCATTCTCTCATTACCACTTTTATTCAAACCTTAATCAATCATATCAATCACAATTTCTTGTTCAAAGTGTTTGCCATCAAATTGTTCCCAAGATTATTCATCTCTAACCTCCAACATACAAATAACATCTATTTACAATCACATATAATTCGCAAAAGATTCTCATCCTTGAAGATTTACTATTTTTTTAAACATCTTCCCAAGTATGATTCTTACATGATATAACATCATTCTTTCTTAAAAACAATTATAGCGCTAATTTCAATTAATTCTAAACAATCAACAAGATAAGTCTAGACTATCATTATACTTCATCTAATCTAAAAGATTACCTCTAATGAACTAAGGTCTAAACTCCACATAAGATTGACCTATAATTATAGTATATAACTAAGATCATCCAAAGTCAAGATTTGGCTAAATCAATCAAACAAGATATGAAGAGATAATAAGTTCGAAATTTGATAAAGAAGATAAAAGATCTTGATAATGGAGGACACAATTAGAGTATCAATTGCTGATTGATACCTAAATATAACTCTAAGAGAAGATCCCTCGTTCATGAATCATGTTTCATACTACACATCTTATTCTCAATAGAATCAAAGTACCATGCATAATATTATCCAATTTCCAACTTTGACTCTCAAAATCTAGATTAATAATCTCATTTCTATATTCAATATCCCTTCGTCCAAATCAATATCTTACATTTTTTAATTTGGTATCAAATCTATGATGAACAAATATTATATCCTCAATAATACCTATTATCTTCTCTTTATGCCACACATGTTCTCTTTCCTTGATAGGATATACTAATAGCTTGAGTGTATTCCCATATAAATCATCTCATCAAATCTTTTTCAAATTTCCTCTTTCTCCTATTCAAATACCTTATCTATCCACGTATATATCTCTCTCTTATATCTATTCTATCGGCATATCAATCTCTCTTCACTATATCCAACATATCTGGCTATCCAAATTATCTCTCTATATAATCTATCCATTCATCTAACCCTCTCTGCAACTTTATCTAACAATTCATTTCATCAATCAATCTATCTCCTCCTAATTTATCTAGCAATTAAATCTATCATCTTAATGAAATCATATCCGCTCCATTTACTCAAAAGATTACCTTAATCCAAATCACAAGATATGTTGAATCCCAAAATTCAATCGTCCTGGAGTAAGATCCACTAATTATAATATTGGCCAAAATCTAATCATCTGACATCAAATTTCCATACAAACTAAAATTCTTAATCCGATATACAATCTAAAATTTCCATATCCACTTAAGATAAAAATCTTCTCATTATCAACTTCATCTAATCCAAACCGATTATATAAACCTGGGCAGGTCAAAATAGACCTTAAGGCCAGGTTAAGGCTACGATACTGTCACGACCCGGATTTCAACTGCACAACGGAAAACAATCCGGCGACGTAACCGGGGAAACAACCCCAAAACTACATCGATTTGGAAAAACTCGAAGACGAGAGGTCCCGGTTCATAATTCTAACACTATGCAATCATCTCGAATCACGTAATAAAATTTAGATCCAAGTAATCATATACCGGTCTAAATTGCACAATAACCGCTCAAATCATTCATTAGAGTCCATACCACTACCAAGCTGGCGCTAAACCTTATATCACCGAAAAAAAATATAATAGAGGATCGGAGTGAGTCATAACGACTCGAGACACCCCATCATCCACCCAATTGGATGGCAGGCCCTAACATGATATGTATATAATACCCAACACACTTGATACATATCATATAAAACTAAACAATATATATAAAATTGGCATTTCACAATTTTTTAAGACATAAAACCATAAACTACCAACCACTAGGACTAAAGAGGACTCCTCACAATTATATTTAATAAGATGAAGATGTTATGCAATGCAACACCACTAATGGACTTACCATGCAAAAACATACTAAACATACATGCTTAAAGGAACTAATGAACACAACATAAATGCTAATACTAATACCATTCTACAAGTGCATCTATCCACTACATGAAACATTAACCTTTTCATTTTTTCGCAAGGAAAGCGTCGTCTTGCGATCTCGACGAGCTATGACCGGATCTACCATATATAGAGTAATTGTATAGCTAAGCTAAATCGTAGTGCACCTAGGCGGGGGTGGCACTTAGATAACCCGCGGGATCTGGGATCGAAGGATGCACCAGACGGTTCTAAGCTCCGCTGCCCACGGACACGACTACTAGTCCAGTATAGCTCGGTCTCATTAAATATTTTTAATGCACACATGCACACATACATTTATGCCATGCTCTGCTAATTGCAATGCAACTATAACCATCATTATGCGTATATGCACATCTAATACACATGACTATCTATAAGCATAACCGTTACACGTACCTAAGCACAAAATGACCATGATACCATCATTTAATCCACAATGCATAATAAATGGCATTCAACTCATACATGTCCATGCTATGCTAACATGCAATGTACGTAGATGTCTAAGATTTAACCACAATCTGCTGATGAACTTGCATAGAAAAATCGTATTTATAACACAACTCTCTCTAATTAATCTAATTAACCTACAATGATATTCGTATGACATAGACATAATTAAAATCGGCATACCGTAATAAATCAAGTCCATCAACTATACACTACAAGGTTTATACAATGCTACACAAATAACTAGAATATAACTTTGATCGAATTAATTTAAAAGATCAACACCTACGTAGCATGCAGAAACATAATTAAATAAGATATGCAAATGTGAATAATCACCACACCTAATATTCAATTGCTACACTTACGTTAACATCTACAGGTGATTGGTATTTTATCAAGTATTCAATTTAATGATATTAGAGGCGTCCGAGGTGCCTACCGGAAAGACGTCGATAAAACGATCCGGAGCTAATACGAAGTTTGAATCGGCAAGGCAAGGATTTCTCCCTCAATCGGTGCTAGCTGCAAGCATACAAAGGCATATAGGTATGACATGGATAGAACATAATAAAAATGATGTGAGGGAGTGAAAAAGGAGAAAAATAAAATAAAATGGACCATTACCACAACACTAGCAATTTCCGGATGGAGGAGATGGCGCATGCAAGAGGGGGCTGCTGTTCGGGTCCAAAGGGGTACGGCTGGGCAGCAGGACACGCCGGAGAGAGGAAGCAGAGGCAGCCGCGGGGCTGGGGGCCGGATGGCCGCGACTGGGTGGCTAAGCGCTGGTCGGCGCACCTGAGCACCCAGGGGAAAGACGGCTGCGGGCTGGGGGCTGCTGGGCGCGTCCGCGCGCGCAAGGGGGAAGAGCCAGCGGCGCTGGTCAGCGCGGGGGGGGGGGGCCGCACCGCTGCGGGGGGCGGGCCGCAGGGGGTCCCCGGGGCGGCCGGGAGAGCAGCAGGGGGGGCGGGGTTGGACAGCGCTGGAGCGAAGAGGGGGGGAGGCTGGGCTCTGCGCAGGCACCGGGAGGGAGCTGCCGCGAGGGGGGGGGATCGAGAGAGGGAGGGAGGGGGGAAATCGGCACCGCTTGGAGAGGTAAGAAGAGGGCTAGGGCACGGTGAAGGAGGTTCCGATGGGGGGGTAAAAAGGGGAAAAACAGGGAGGGTGATATATAATAAAAAAAAAATCAGATATTACACGATCTCTCGTCTACACCCGTATTCCGCAGTCACATTGTAAAAAAAAAGAAATTGCTATCAGATAGTAAAAATAATATCAGTAATAATATTTAATAGTGTATCTGAAGATACCGTAAAATATTTAAAGACAAAATTAGCTCCCCGTCCAGACCGGGCCCCCGCCGTGCCAAACTGGGACGGACGCCGGGACGGTCTTGCCGGGCAGCCGCTACACCCGGGGTATATAAGGCGCTCCGCCCGGGGCCAACGGACGGCGCAGATAAGAGCCATCCTAGTCGCACGCCCCGATCGCAGTCGTCTCCTTCCCCCTCCCTTCTCCAGCGTCCGATCCCCTCCTCCTCCCACCTCCACCCGACGATCTTGTCGATCCCCCGCTCCTCCGCCGCGCGCCAAAACCATATCAAATCTGTCGGCCTCGTTTCAAGGTAACGCGACCAACCGGGGCTCTTCCTCTTTCTCCCGCCAGATCTAGGGTTTCTTTCCCGCGGATCTGTCGTTTTTTTTCCGAGTTCCGCTTCTGAAGGCGTCCGCGCTGCTGCTGTGTCTCCCGGGACTTCTGGATGGATCCAGGTTGGTGCGGGGATGGCGGACGGGATGGGTCAGGCGCCACCGGCGAGCCCCGGGGCCGGGGGCAGCCACGAGAGCGGCGGCGATGGCAGCCCCAAATCGAACGTGCGGGAGCAGGATCGCTTCCTGCCGATTGCGAACATCAGCAGGATCATGAAGAAGGCGATCCCCGCGAACGGCAAGATCGCGAAGGATGCCAAGGAGACCGTTCAGGAGTGCGTGTCCGAGTTCATCAGCTTCATTACGAGCGAGTACGTCTTCTTCCTTTTATGCCACTTTTCGGCCGTATTGGCCTCCCTCTACTTGCTCCGAGGTTGTCTACTATCGTAGTTGTGTGCTTTCGGCATCTCATTTCCTATCTCGACGGTACAGGGCGAGCGACAAGTGCCAGCGAGAGAAGAGGAAGACGATAAATGGTGACGATCTTCTCTGGGCGATGGCCACGCTGGGATTTGAGGATTACATCGAGCCATTGAAGAATTACCTTCAAAAGTACAGAGAGGTACTCATTTTCTTCGTCATTGTAAATTAGTGCTTTGTATGTGTTTTTCTGTGTGTGATGGACAACGAGAGCTTAACCGTGCTTGGTTTTCTTTATTCTTTCCTCGACACGGGTGTGTTATGGCCCTGCGTTTTGTGCTACAGCTGGAGGTAACTGAGCCATTTTTTGCTGTTTCTCTGTTATTTTAATTAATATTTCTGCGGATGTAGGAATCATCTCTATATTTTTTCTTGGAAACTTTCTTTTTTGATAGGGTGATGCAAAAGGATCCGCAAGAAAAGATGGAAGTGTTGTTCTAGCTGGTGGTCATCCTACTTCAAGTGCACAGGTGAGCATGTGGATGGTGTTTTCCCTTCCATATTATACATTAAATTCATCCTCTCATGTTTAAACTCATTTTATCTGTTAATGTGTCAGATTTCTCAGCAAGGTGCTCTTTACAACGATCATTTGCCACATGCATTTTCAGGCAATGTTTCTTCTATCCAATCTTTTTTCTTTTCATTATGTATCTTTTTACTGGGAAGAAAAGGTTATAGTTGCACTTAGCTGTGCGTTGGAGTTGTAATTAGGCTAAGTCAATTGTTTTTGCCTACTATTTATGCTTGTTATTTTTTGGACATAGTTCTCGTACCTATTGCTATTGCCTTATCACGTGTATTCTGATTTTACATTCTTATAGGCTGGTATTGTTTGATGTCATAGGTGGTCAAGGAATTCTGGTGTATTTACATATGTATCTATGTTGTAAGGTTTATTTTATTGATGACTTGTTTACAGATATCTTAAAGAATGCAAAATGTAAATTGTAACACACTAGTCAACCATGTATAGCATGGTGGCAGAAACATCCAGCACCAATAAGGAAGTGAGTTTGGACGTGTTCTCATATGTCTTAGTGCTTGCCTATGTAATCAGAGGCAGGGGACACCTTGCGTTGTCCCCATTGCTGCTGCTGATGGAGGTGACTTGAGAGAAGAGCCAGAGGTCGGAGAGGTAGCAGGTTGGAAGAGAGAAGGGCAGAGAAGGTAGATTCTTTGGACTTCTGGAGGGAGCATGATGATCACCTTGGTGATGAGGTGAGGAAAGGCGACGTCTTTGTGGCTCGCCTTGGTTGTCATTGCATGAGGTGATCACTTTCTTTGCCTAGCCCGCCTTACTCAATTGAACCCAGCCTATACTGGGTAAGAAATCCAACTATGACTGAACCGGCTAAGAAACCCGGGGCAATACCTGCCTCAACCTTGTCCAACGCCGCATGCTTCCTATAATTTATTCCATCAAAAATCTTGACTCTTTCAATTTTTTCCATGTCTCACTCTCTTTCCCTCAGCCCCTCTTGACCCTTTGCCCCTTCACTCACACTCTCTCTCTCTCTCTATATATATACACACACACACACACCCATCAGCCCTTTGCAACCAGTTGGCTGCTTTCCTTCCCTCGACCCTGCCAACCCTCTTAACTTTTTCTTTTTCAATTTGTTGGTATAAAATTTGGCTGTGTTTTTTTTATCTCTGATATTATAACTATAATTTCTCTCAAACACCTGCGGTGAAGCAAGACACTCCTTATCTTTCTGGAGGCACCTTAAGGATAACGTGGTTGATGAACTGCCTAATCTGTTGCAGCTCATTGTGGGGTTTAGGTGTGGATGAACAGGAGGACAAGATGTTGCGGAACTTGAGTAAGGATCGGTCTTTCTCTATGAAGTTGGCATTCTCGCGGTTGTGTATGTATTGTGGTTTGGTGGTGGAAAGTGGTTTTGTCTTTTGAGGCTCTTTTAAAAATCAGGCTTTTCTTTTGGAAAATTTGCAATGGAAGACTACCCACGAAGTCCTACTTGTAGAATATCTTTCTTATGGATTCCAATCGTTGTGTTTTCTGTGACTCTTTCCCGGAAGACATTGGTCGCCTATTTCTGTGGTGTGGTGTTATTTATTATCTATGGCATGTATGGTTCCACAGTTAGGATATTGATTGGATCGAGACGGTTGTTGTTTTGACGATGCTTCAAGTATGGGCTACATGGAAGCCTTGGCCAACCGAATCTCTGATGTGGAATCTTGCTTGGCGACCAATGCTTTGGTCCATCTGGAGATATCATAATATGAGGATTTTTGATAATTATCTGGAGAATCCAACTAGGATCCTTCACATGGCGAGAGATTTTGTTAAAGATTGATTTTTTGCACATGCTGGAAGGTTCGGGGTGATTTTTTTGTTTAGGAGACTCCTTGCATGGAGACTTTTGTGTCTTTAGTTTCTTTGTAGCCTTGGGAAGCAACACCGCTCTACCATCTCGGTAGTCATGATGTGTGTTTCTCACTCTGTCAGTGTCATGTTCGCTTGTTCTCCTTTTACCTGTACATTCTTTGAGTCAATGAATTGTGACCTTGTGTCACCTTCTAAAAAAGATCAAATTTGTAATGACTGTGGAGTGTGGAGTCTCCTAACCCAGTAGATGAATCACATATGAAAAATATAACCTTTCTTATTGATTTGAAGTATAATGATTTTTATAGGCTATGTTCATTTCTGATGGGGCATTTTAGAGAGCTTTAATAGATTTTTTCTATGTTATGTCCAAGTCTGTTGATACTATGTTTTGAGAGTCTTTTCATAAATAAACGAAACTCTATAAATAGAGCTATATGTAGTCCCAAAACAATAGTGAATAGAAATTTGTTGGGCCTTCAGGCTGTTTGTCGGCAAAAGGGGTGCGGCCCTGCCGTTTCTTCCTCTTTGCTTTTCCGATTGGCTGAGGACCATGCCCGATCTCCACTTTTTCAGCAGGTGTGTCGTTCTCTTCTCCCTCCTTCACCCTCCAGTCTCTAGGCCTTCTTCTCCTCTTTCCCCTTCCCAAGTTCGACAACACCGGTGCAATTTTCTCTGTTCTCTTCTTTTTCTTTTTCATCATCATTCTCCATCTTCCCATTTCGAACCCTCGCATCCTTTGTATTATCTATTTTCTATCATCTCTATTCTTCAGAAGAACATGCTACAGTAGCATGCTTAGAAAGCTTTCATATACTCCTTACAGAGCTACAGTGCCACCCATGTCCTCCTCTGATTTTGTCTTCACGCAAAAGATGCCACGAACCCCCTTCATGCCATCATCTTTCTTTTTCATTTTTCCTCTGCATCAGCCACAATTCCCACCGGTTAGCTTCTCCCCCATGCACAAGCCCTCACGAGCCGATCTAAATCACCTGGCAGCCAGCTGCCCGGCCTGACCAGATTCTCCACCTGGTTCCGTCAAGAATAATAACCAGTTTAACTCGGTTTGTTTCTCTTTAGTTCTTTTATAGCATTTAATTTATGTTTTGCAGTTTTTTACAGCAATTAAACTCCGTTTTAGCTCTTTTCTTCCGGTATTAGCACTCGGTCCCGTGTCAATTTATCTGTGAATGTTGAATCCATACTTGTTAACCACCATTGAGCCCACTTAGTGTTAAACTGTTAATTTTGTTTTCATTGCCACTTAAGAAGTGCTTTATTCATGTGTCCAATAGAGATTAATCCCACCCGTTCCTCTTTAGTCACGTTTTTGTAGTTTGTTGACCGCCTAAATGATGGGATGACATAAGGACAGCACTCCACGTGTTGCCTCTATGAGGCAATTTCCTAAGGGCTTTTTCAGCTTTTCCCATCAAAAATATTAAAATAATTAAATTTATAATTTTGACAAAAGTGTAGATGCTTGTAGAGAGAGTGGCAGAATTAGCAATTTATCAGGTGTTGCTTTCATTTATCATGTTTATAAATGTAGTTTTATTGTTTGTACCTGTATATTATTAATTTTAATAATAAAAGGTTGATCACCTCCATTGACAAGGCCGTGCAGATTGCCTCCAACTAGAGAATTCTGAGGCGGAGGTTGTTCAAGAGGAAGATGAGGGTTCAGTGCACACATACCAGCATGGCAGATGGAAGCATTTGGCAAAAAACATAGTTGTCAAGGCAACAAGGCACCTAGGACATTGAAGGATGCCAAATCCACACAAACGACAAGGTGGTCCCTTAGGCATTGGTGGAAGAATAAAAAAATAAGGTGGAAGAAATAAGAAAATATAGGTGGAGGAATAAAAAAATTGAAAACATAAAACCTAGGTTTTACCGGAGGTGGAGGAAGGAGTTGACACAATGAGGACCAGTGGAGGAGGAGGAGAACAACTCCTCAAGCATTGTTATGTTTCTGGAAGCAGCGGTGGTGAGGAAGTGGAAGACCTTCATCCATCCGCTTTTGTGCCTAGGCGTTCGCCTTGACAACTATGGCAAAAAGAAATGAAAAAAAAAACTTTAAGGGAAGTGGTTGATACCACACTGTTTTTCCAAAGGAGAATTCACAAAAGTGTCTAGGTTGCAAAAATGCTGTACGACAGGAGAATATAAAGAAGACTAAGCACAATCCACCGAGTGGGTGGCAGGTGCAGAGCGACAGCACATGGAAATAGTTGCAGCATTTAGAAGGGGCCTTTTCTCTGGAGTCTGGATATGCTTCTTGCTTGAACTGATGACAATTTTGCTCTGCCAAACAGCTCACAAGGTTGCATGCAAAGTCAGCCTACTGTTTATCCCCTTAATCAAAGAATGGTAATGTCCAATTTTCCGAGGAGATCAATAACCGTAACTGTCTTGTGGTGAGTGCATCCTATCTTGAGAAGAACCTGGCCCCATGAATTTGAGGTGAAGGGGCAAGTGAAGTAAAAAAATAAATGGCTTGCTGATTCAGCTTTCCGTTGGCAGCAAAGGGCACTTGTTGACGATGGGCAGGATGAAGCATTGTAGTTGTTCCCCCTTTCTCAATGCTAGCCTCCTCTACTCAAGAGTCTTGACAAGAACTTCAACTTTGGGTGGAGTAAGGGCTTTCCAGATAATGCTCACAAATGGGAATCTCTTACATCATCCATCCCGCAAAGCCTCATATGCCTTCACTGAGGAAGTTCCCTCCAATAGACCAACTACATCACAACTGACCTTCTGTTGGCTGATGCCTGATGGCTGGGAATCCTGTATCGCAGCAAAACCCCAGGGTACAACGGGACTGACGTTGAGGGCAGTAGAACTATCTGAACCCAGTTATGTCTGCCAAGGTAACATATGGTACCTTTGCCTTCTAGCTACCCTTTTGGCCATTTGGTCTTGCCGGGACGGGAAGAATCTTCGAAGATCCCATTTTACTTTCCAAAAATTGGGCTCCTTCCTGCTAAGGAGTGCCAGTCGTCGTGTCTAGATTTCCTACGTGGAAAAGCTGCTTTTTTTTGCCATTCCGGATTCTCTTTTCTTTCTTCATTGTCGTGTGAATGGGGTTTATTTCCTTTCTTTTCTTTCTACCATCTAGTCATATTTTGTTTCCTTTCTGCCAACTTTGTTGTCTGAGAAAGTATTTTCGATGTTCACATATGTTGCGACCTCACTCAGTTACGCTGCAGGTTGCTGAGAGAACGCGGCCTCGGCTCATCATCTTTGCGGTTCCGGTGCAACGAGCTGCTGCGTAGCTGGAAAAGCGATCTCTTCCCATCCACCATCCGAAGAGACGAAGATTCCCGGATCTTCCACCGCTGAGCGCGCCTCCGTTCATCGAGGTTTGCCCCGTCGCTTATTTATTACCCTGTCTGTACATCCTTGTTTTGATGAAGCAAGTGAGAGTGAGACCTTAGAGAAGGCTGTATGTGTGTTGCTTTGTGCTGCATTTATACACAGAGGGTAGGATTTTGCCCGGTCTTCATTATGTTATAATCCTCCCGCAGTTCCTTTCTTGTCGATATTATTATATTTAACATTTAGATCCACCACGCCGACATAACAAAAAAAAAAAACTTCTGCATTTCGCTCCCAGTTCGTACCTCTAATCGAAGAATAGATGATATTTTATACCCCTCCTCTCCCCCCACAACCGATGGCTGGTCTCTTTTTTTCTACTTTTAAAATTAGATGGGATGCTCCTGTTCCTTTTCATAAAAGGGAGTTTTTTAAAAAATAAAAAACGTTAGCTGGCTCGCTCACCAAGGTGGTACGAGCCCGACGCCTGCTTTGTAACATGCGAACGGAGAGCGTCGCCAGAGGTGCCTTGACTTAAAGCATTTAAGTCTTTTGTTTTTCTTTTTCGAATTTCAGATTTCAAGTTTACGGTAACCAACGCTAATAGGCGTAGACATCGTCTTATCGTCTCTGTCATTTACTAATATGAGAAGAATATGTATATATGCGCATGCATGGTCGTCAGGCTGTTTGTGATCAACATATAACTTTGCCGTACATTTAAGAGTATGGATGTAATTCTATTTTCGGCTGTCCTAATACATAGTAGACTGCCGTATCAACTATCAAGAACTAAAAAGAAATCACGGTTCAACGCGCACCGTCCGGAGTACCGTAGCGTCCGCGAGTGCCGCCGGTTTTCGGTTCAAATCTGAAGATCGAACTCAATTATTTAAATGAGGGCCTTAATATTTTCTTTACATAAACTAGCCAATGTGACAGTAATTGAAAGGCGGGCGTTAACGCGCGGCAGCAACGCCTGATCTGAATACCACCATTTATTCAAAGAAATAATATGTCTTCGATTAGTATTGGATGTGAAGCAATTTTATGCTGAATGATCATGAATATGAAGGGAAAAAAACACGACCGCTTAACAATTCTAAGTGGAACGTTCTTAGTCTTTTTTTTTTGGGTGTGTGTGGGGGGGGGGGTCAGTGAAACTTCCTACTCCACTCGGTAAAACTCGCGAACGGTGCATTTAAATTTTTGATTAAATATATAAACAACTATTTAATCAAACACTACCATTTAAATATTTATTTGCGAGAATCAGATTATACACTAATTATTTATACAGTGTGTCGACAAACATTGCCAGATGAACAAAAAGCGAGTATTCTCCACAAACTATATTGTTGTAAAAAACTTATCAAAAGTGTTTGGCGGTCATATTTTAGCATATAATTTCTACGGAGATTCTCTCTCTCTCTCTCTATAGATGACCCTCATCTTACAAAATATTATTTTTAACCGGACTTGACAATTCGAAGTTCTTTTATTTTGAAACAATTTTAAGTTCTGACTAATTTAAATTTTAATTCGATACATTATACATCACAATAAATGTACAAAAAATTATAGTATAAACAAACACCTCATGAAGAAACGTCGTCATCTTCTCTTGACCTCCAGACGACCCCAGCCACGGCATTTGGCGGGAAAACGCCCTCGTTCCTCCTCCTCCTTCTCCACCCCCAGGTGATGCCATCGTGCTGATCTTCCGGGCGGTACCCCGCTTGCGCGGAGCATGCAGCTGGCGAACTCGGCGGAGCCCCGCGACGTGGCTGGGGTATGGTCCAGCTACTTCCCGGAGGAAGCCTTCTCCTCCGAAGACCGGAGGGTCAAGCTCGCGGTGGAGCTCGCGGATTTCTTTCTCGCCCCGAGTGCGCAGCCCCTCCTTTCCCAGGTATGGATGTCGCAGTGACCGTTTTGCGGTTTCGTCCAATAGAAAACGACATTTATATGCTGCTTTGGTCTCATCCTGTGCGATGTTTGCTTTTAGTCATATTGCGACGTGGATGAAGGTGCATGCTCAACCGTTTTTTTTTTCTTCTGTCTCTATTCGGTTGCTTCTTGGTTTGTGATTATGCCGTGCTGGTTTTGGAGCTTACTTTGCCATCGGTGGCACGCGATCATCCTCTATATGGTTCCTTTCAGTGAAGATCTAAGAAAAATTCCATGACGTTAAGGTTTTGAGGCCCAGGATACATGGACATTTTATCATATTGGGAATATTCCCGTTCCAATACCCCCCTCAACGCTAAAATGGGAATTAGGAATTAAACTGAAGGCAAGATAATCAAATATTGAAGATAGCTAAGAGTCTGCTCTGTTATCATCGTGCAGTTCTTAAAACCACGCCGTTCAAGGTTGAGATTATCAATTCCATTTTTTGTTATATGATTGGGTGGTGAAAATCTTTCTTCTTATAGACTTCTCCGTTTTGTTCTTATTTTTTCTTGACTATGTGGTATGCTTTTTATTTTTTAACTATAATTCTTCTATTCTATGTTTTAACAACTTTGTCACTTGTTTCTGGTCACCCTAAAAAGTGGTTGAGGATACATGTCAGAGTTCCTACTTCATTTACATGCTAAACAAACTACTGAAACAATATCATTTACATAAGTACGTCATTTTTTTATGTCCTATGAGGTCTCTAACTCTGAATTTGGATCAACTGACGAAGCTTAACATTTACCTTTTGCTTGGATAGGTCCAAATTAATGATGATTTTTCCTTCTTACCAATTGATTTTCGTCAATTTAAGAAGCTATGTGAGGTTAAGGAGTTTTATGATGCTTTAGAGGTAGCACCTAAAGAAGCCCTTTTATGCATGAGTGCTGCAGTTCAAGTGGTATGCTTGTACTTGATCTCACCATTCCTTATGTATTTGGCTCATGAAAAGTCTCTTATGCCTGTTCTTTGATATTATGTGGTGTGAGGAATCTTTCAATAGGCTCTATTTTTAAAGCAGAAGAAAAGCCCATTAGAACATACAGGAAAGATAAACGTTCGATTGCACAGCCATCCTGAATCTTTGATTACATTGAAAAACTTAAAGGCGGCATACATAGGTTATTACTTCATCTTTGTTACTGACTATTATATCTATATTGTGAAAGATATTATTTTGCATAGTTGTTGAATTAACAGGAAGGCTTGTCTCAATTTATGGGACTGTTGTGAAGGCTAGCTGTGTGAAGCCTCTAGTTGTTTCTATGGATTTTGCATGCGTGAAGTGTGGGACTGTTATTTCTCGCATTTTTCCAGATGGGAAATACTCTCCACCACCAAATTGCAGTTTTCATGCATGCAAAAGCAGGACTTTTACACCAATAAGATCTGCTGTTGGACTCATTGATTTTCAAAAAATAAGGTAATCTTTTACACAGCTTTCATGTTGCAGACTCGCAGTTGCTGTTGGAAATGTAATATTACTTTCATTCATCATGCTCAGATTGCAGGAAATACAGAATTCCCGAAATCAGGAAGAAGGTCGTGTTCCAAGAACAGTGGAATGTGAATTGACTGAAGATCTTGTTGATTTGTGCATACCTGGTGATATTGTGACAGTTACTGGAATTATTAAAATGATTAACAACTACATGGATATTGGAGGAGGTATCATCTCCACTTAAGATGGTTACTTTATGATGCCCTGAACAATATAGCAGGAGCTCACATTCATATGCTTGGAATGGATTTTGATATCACTTATTACATCCAAAGATACATTTCAAACAACATATTAAGGGTTATCTGACTCCATTCGGTCATCTCACCATTTACCAGACAAAACTATAATGACAATCTACATTATGCTGCTTTTTATGACAACAATATATCATTTAGTTCTTAACTACGAAAATATTTCTGTATATCAATCCCTTGGATGCTAAAATCCTGTAGTCTCTCAAGGTCATAGGAGGTAATTTGGAGGAATAGCAGTCCACTTTATCTATATCTAACTTTTCAAATAATCAAATGATAGGCCTGGGACTTGTATGGTAAGGTACAAATTCCACTATATTCTTTTATGGTATTGTTGTTATAGGACACATGTTACACATACCCAATTACTTTATTTGTACATGGATTCTGTTATATTCATGTTTATATTGTTTGTCGGTGTTGCTTGGTTGTATGTTAGAATGTGTTCCTCAATAGCATCTTACATCTTTAAAAAGCCTTTTTTTCTGATTAGCAGTTTTGATATCTATCTCTAACATGATTAATGATATTGATTCAGCTTAGGTTTGGGCTATAGTGAATTGTGTAGTTTTAAGGCTTGTATTGAATTATTTTTTGTTCTAATGGTTATGGTGTCACGACCCTCAAGCTCAATCAAGTGTTAAAATTTTCAGGGAAATCAAAAAACAAGAGCCAAGGCCTTTACTACTTGTATCTGGAAGCAGTTTCAGTTAAAAACTCCAAAACACAGTCTGTGGTTGATGTTTCCCGAGTTTCTGCTGATGATGCTCGAGATAAAATGCTGTTTGACTTATGTTCATTTACAACAAGGGATCTGGAGTTTATTGTTAAATTTTCAGAGGAACATGGCCCTGATGTCTTCCGCCAAATACTTCAGTCATTTTGCCCATCTATCTATGGTCACGAGCTTGTCAAAGGTAATCTGTTTGTTGGAATATCCACGTCAATGCTTTTGACTGGGAAACTGGTCAATGACTAGGCAAGAATCAGATTACCAACTGATTTAAGTCGCTTTAGCATGAACTTGTTAAATGTTTTAGAACCTTGAAGTTTACAATATTTTAAAATTTAGCATTATGGTGTGGCATTAGCCTGAAACACCTACCTTGGTCGGAACATCCAAAGGGATGGAGAGAATGTTGAGGATGTTACGTGATTCAAGCATAAAAGTGAATATTGGCCATGGGTGGTGTGACTGCAAGATGGATAGTGAAGATGAAACAACTGACCTGGGAAGGAGGGTAGGTGCAGTTCCAAGTGTAGATCCTAGTGTGGATTGATTTCGTTGTACCACTTTCTTCATAGTACAATGAAGTCTTAGTGCTAACAAAACTAAAGAAAATTGTAGTGTATGGTAACAAAACCTGCAATGTCGTGTAATATGAATGCTGGGCAATAAAATTTAACCCAATTGTTGTTGAGATGAATTTATAATGAGCACATTAGAGAAAAGTATCAATTAGGGACATATTAGGAAAAGGAGGTTTAGATATATAAGCTACTGGCCTTTCAGGTTCAGTTGAAAATTTGGAATATGTTGGGAAAATAATAGGGAAGATAGGATGCATATGAATTAAGGTACAGGAAGGCGATAATATATACATTGGAGAATTTGAACCTTTTTAAAGAGCCAGCAAAAAAATCGTCAATATAGAGATAGAGGACTCCATATAACTGACTCCAAATTGAGATGAAGACATCATTTAGTTTAGTTGCTTATCATTATCAATTTGGCCTCATGCATCTAGACCTGCTTTGCATAAAAAGTTGCGTACTTTCTCATTGAAGACTTCTGGTTTTCTTAATGCAGCTGGAATAACACTTGCACTGTTTGGTGGTGTGCAAAAGCATGCAGAAGACCAAAATAAGGTTCCTGTCCGAGGTGACATCCATGTTCTTGTGGTTGGTGGGTATATCTTTTTCCTATGTTTTCAACTTTTCAACAATGAAGTAGTGTCAATGCGTGAGTACAAAATTCATTTTTTGTGTTAGGGGATCCTGGATTAGGCAAGAGCCAACTTCTTCAGGCAGCAGCTTATGTGTCTCCAAGAGGAATTTACGTTTGTGGAAATGCAACAACAAATGCTGGTTTAACAGTCGCTGTTGTGAAAGATCCCATGACAAGTGATTATGCTTTTGAAGCTGGTACTAGTACTATCCATCTGTACCTCTATTAAGGATGTCATTGTTACCATTTAGTAGAATCAGTCTTTTTTTTGCTTGATTCATGTTTCTGGCTTTGTAAACTTTAGGCTTCAATGGTTTTACCTTAACAAATAGAGAAAACTATGCTATTTATTTATTTATTTTTTGTTTCAATTCCAAGATGAAAAGTGGAGGATTATGGATTGTGAAAGGAAAGTGAGACGGGGTAAACCTAGATTAACTTAGAGGACAACAATGTAACAAGACGGGGTAAACCTAGATTAACTTAGAGGACAACAATGTAACATAATTTAAAGATTTAAACCTTTCTGAAGAGATGGCTTAAAATCATTTAGATTTGAGATAGAGAATCAACTAGCCAACTGATGAGGAACTCCATTGGTGAATGAAAGAGGAAGATGTTAGTGGAAGGTCTGTGCTGGCTGTCCCAGCTGAGACCTCACAGCTCCAAGGATGGGCAGCTGGTTCTCCCAGCAGGAACCCTCGTGGCAACATAAACGGCAGGACCAGGACCTGGATTGGGATCGGCTGATCCTGACTTGTAAACACCAAACAGTCATAATCAGGTGCTCGTCTAAAAGCTAGCATTGACTGCTCAATGAAGTCCCTTTTCGTGCCCAGCATCCAGCCACCCACAGCCATGGATATATATATATATATGTATATATATGTGAAAGGGGACTTCGTTGAGCAGCCAGTTCTAGCTGTTAGGCTTCTGATCATGCCTGGTTGATGTTCCCCATGGTGATCGGATCGGGATTGGCCAATCCAGAATCCGAAGTGGCATTCACCTCTGTCCTGCATCTTCTCCACGCTAAATGGGTGGGAAAGGTGATTCATATATAGTCCATATGCCCAGTATGCAGAGATCCTAAATTTCTGTATCCGGGGGCCAGACCCCATATAACTCTTCATACCCACCAGGTTAGGGCAAGGAAGGAGCAGGATGGCGAAGTAGGAGTGTCTCAGTGGCGGCCCCTCCACCACTGGAAGGCAGTGATTCAACCCGATCCAAGCTGCTGCTCCACTGGGGATAGATCCAGAATGTTGTTTTTTTTCATTCTTTCAAGTTTTTGAAGGACTGATTCAGGATTTGCCTGAATCAGTTTTCTTTTAGCAGCCAGTCTGATTCCAATCCAGATACTGGTCAGCCTGGTCGATCCCGGGACCTATCTGGACACAGAATATCTTGGTGTTCCCCTATTGGTCATCTTTAGTCAACTCAACTCAAGCCTTAACCCCAAATTATTTGGGGTGGGCCATAGGATTCTCTTTCTCAACACACCTTTTGAGTTATTTTTTAGAGATATTCATGGGGTGTTTGGTTGCATGATAATGGAGGTTTTTATTTTTATTTTTAAAAATTGTAAGAAAACTTGTTAAAAGAGCTGTTTGGTAACCACGACAAATTTATGTTTTGAAAGTGATTTTCTTCTTAAACAAAAAAGAGGGTTCACCTATTTCTTTTTTCTTGTGGTCCCCCACTTTGTTTGGTCATAGATGGTTGTTACTTTTTTTTTGTTATCACATCCCTCCAAACATGATAATTTTATGTCATGAGTTGGTTCACTTTTTATTTTAATATAATTTTTTATAATAAAAATGTACAAAAATTATCATGCAACCAAACACCCCATTAGATCATCCAAATTATATTGAATTATTCTTTTTCAATTTAACTTAGGTATACAATGTCTTTTTTATTTCTATTTTTTTGGTATTTTTTAACTTTTTTGACTGGAGCTTTTTTAGGTTTACACGTTTACATTTAGTATGTCTAAATTATCTCAATCTCATTTCTTTCAATTTACCTACAATTGTCGCTACTCTCATATTTGTTCTATCATATTTATTACGTACTCTATATAATCTAGTATGACCCATATATCCATCTTAACATTCTCATTCCTACAAGACTTAATTTAGAAGTATGATTTCCTTTTTATTCTCCAATATTCGCTACCATACAAAACTACAAGTTTGATACGTGTACGATAAAGTTTTTCTTTTAAGTCTAGTGGAATTTTACGGTCACACAAAACCCATGTGGTTGATGTCTACTTCATTCATCCTGTTTTGATTCTACGGTTAACATCCTCATCATATTTTTTATCTTTTTCAATAATTAAATCAAGATATTTAAAATTTATTTTTTGAGTTAATATTACTCTACTCAAACTAACTTGCTCATCTTCTCTCCTTTGGTGTTTGTTAAATTTACAATGTTTTTGACTTAGTTCTATCTAACTTGAAAATTCCAGACTCCAAGTGTTTTTCTACCATCCTAACTTCTTATTCACTCATTCTTGTGTTTCATTTGTCAATACGATGTCATAAGCAAACATCATATTTTATGATATATCATTTTATATATTTTTTGTTAATTCATTTATAACTAATGTATTGGATAATGACTTATTGTACACCTTTGATGTAAGTCAATTGAAATAGGAAAATATCTTGTTTCTATTCCAATTGTGCATGCACCGGTGGTTACTTCATCATGCACATATTTTATCACTTATGTGTGTGATATACATATCTAACGTGCATCATTTTTCGGTCAAATACCCATCACAAATATCTTTTGGAATGCTATCGTATGATTTTTCCTAGTCAATAAACACCACAAACACCATATGGAAATCTTTTTTCTTGTCTCGGTATTTCTCTTTCAGGCTTATAATAAGCTAATTAACTTTCATTGTAAATCAACCATGTATAAAATCCAAAGTAATTGGCTAAAATATTTGTACAATTCCATTATTATTGGTCCATAACTCCTTCCCACAATTTCATAGTATTTTGATGAGTTTGATCTTTCTATAATTTGAGTAATCTTGTATTTTAAAAATGGGTATGACAATATTTTTCCCCATTCATCCAGTATTTTTTTAGAGATTAAGATTTTAAAGGAAAGTATATGGATTTTGAAGCCTATTAACTTTTGGTGGATTTAGTTGTACGTGTTTGTTGGCACCTCAAAATCTCACGAAAAATTGAAAGGACATCTGTAGAAGAAAAAAAACAGTGTCTTAATGCGCAGAGGAGCTAAAAAGAAGAAGAAGAGAAGAAAAGAGAGGAGGGAGCTGGGTAGTCACGACCCAGACTCAGTCTGCCAGAGATGGCCCGACAAAACCAGTCGCCTATGGATTTAGCCAAAGTCGGCCCATTCACGCCCATCTCTCCTGGCTGGCCCATTCAAAAAAAAAAAGAAAAAATATACAGGGAGAGAAACTGTCGGGACAAGGGAGGAAGCCAGCTCCCGGCCGGACTCTCCCGAGAGCCAATCCGACGAGCGAGAACCGCCGCGAGAAGCCGATGAGGATAACGAGAGAGAGCAAGTCGATCTCGTAGGCGACGGGATTGTTCCGAGTCCTTCTCGAGCCGCAACTCCCATCTCGGGAAGTCTCCCGGCGAGCGAGGGACACCACCAAGTCTATAAGAAGACCTGGCCTCTCTCTCGGCGAGAGGGGACGGAGAACGAAGAGGACGAGCAGTAGGGGTGCGCGAACCCCCCCGAGAGAGTTCGACAAACGAGAGAGAGAGAGAGGCCGAGAAAAGGGAGATGAGGAGCACCGTCCGGTTGTTCCCTCACCGCCGTAGGAGTCCGCCGGGGAGTTCTTCTATCGCCCTCGAGCCGGGAAGCTGTCCTCACCGAAGCGCGCCGAAAGGCTGTCGCCGTAGCCGCCGGACCCCTCGCCGGAGGCTGCCCTTTCCGGAACCTCCAGCCGCAAGCCCGGCTAAAACAGTACGGAGCACCCGCTGCCGCCGCCGGAGAAGTCCGGAGGACCCTTTCGCCGCCCTCGCTTCCGCCGTCGGGTGCCGCCGAGGCCGGCCGGGAGCTGCGGGTGCCGTCGGGTGTCGCGAAAGGCTCCGGTCGAGCCGTCGTTGCCGTCGCCTGGTCGGGGGGAGGAGAAGGGCCGCCGGGTTTATTTTCTCTCAACAATAGTCCACCTGGCGGATATGAGAAGGAGAAGGCGGGGCGTGAAGCCGCGGGGGCTCCGATTTTGACCGGCGGGTCAAAATTGGGGCGGGGCCCACCCGGGAAAAAGAAGGCAAAAAAAAAAAATGCCCCGCGGCCGCGGCCAGAAGCTGCGCGCGCGCGGGAACTGTTGCGCAGGGGGGGAAGTTGACCCGAGGTCAACCCACGGTGGGCCCCACTTCATGAAGGTGTTAAAAAAAAAAAGAGATTGTTTTTTAAAAGAAACAATCAAGTTCAAACTTAAATAACAATGCACTTAATTAATTAAACAAACCGAGGCGAGCATCCGGCCGGCTAAAAACCCGCCTCATGGTCTCGGCATAACTTAAAAGAATCGAAATAAATCGGCAAGCAATAGGCCGGCTTTAAGCACGTCTATCGACCCATAATTCAAAAAATAAAATAAAATAAGCAATAAACATAAATTAAATAACAATGCACTTAATTAATTAAACAAACCGATGCGAGCATCCGGCCGGCTAAAAACCCGCCTCATGGTCTCGGCATAACTTAAAAGAATCAAAATAAATGGGCAAGTAATAGGCCGGCTTCAAGCACGTCTATTGACCCATAATTCAAAAACAAAATAAAACAAACAATAAATATAAATTAAATAACAATTCACCTAATTAATCAACAAACCGAGACGAGCATCCGGCCGGCTAAAAACCCGCCTCATGGTCTTGGCTTAATTTAAAAGAATTCAAAACAGAGAGGGAAAGCAATGGGCCGGCTTTAAGCACGTCCCTTGACCCTTTAAGGTGGACATACAAAGGTCTGGTTAAAGACCCCAATGTCTTACCATGCCCCAAGAGTGAGTTGTTTTGCCCATTATGCCACGGGGAGGCTGTGCATGATCAACATGCCAATATGCCCAAACCATAGGCTAATGAGGTAGACCAACCATGGGATGAGTGCCCACAAGCTTTTCAAAAGCCGGGTATGCTCAGCCTTGAACCGGTTGGGAGAAGACTGCATGTGCCTATCAAAGGCAGGACCATGCTCAAATTTCTGAAAAGACAAGGCAGGATTTCCAGATGCCTATCAAAGGTTGGAGACTACACTCAAGACCGGGTACATGCCGCCCATGGATTGACAGGTTCATCAAGAACTCAAAGGACCGAATTTCTGGTCAAGATGTAAATCATGTCTCATTTTGAGAGAACAAGTAAAAAAGAAAGAAAGAAAAGAAATTTCATGTTCGGTGCAACGGACTTATGTCACAAGAAGAAAACAGTCCCCGCCGGACTGAATGGATGCAAGCACATTAAAAACCGAACTTAAATCTGAGATTTCAATGAAAAATCAAAACATTTAAGAAATCTGAAAATCATGCTGAGGACCTGCCTGGCTCAAAATCAGAACCGATAGGATCAGAACTGAATTCTCTGAAATTCTAAAATCCAGAGATTAAAAAAATCTGAAAATTTGAACTAAGTCCGAAAACTGTTTTGGTGCAGAAATCTCTGAAAGCCTGTTTTCTGGAAATTGGAGCTTAAAAATCTGAATTTCGGGAGTTTCAAAGTCTGGATTCCACGTTTTCTGAAATCTGAAACATACAGCAGAGAACTGAGATCCGTGAGAAATCTGGGGTCTCAAAATCTGAACAGAAGTCTGAAATTTGAAGTCAGTGAGAAATCTGAAGTTTGAATTGGTACAGAAGGCCTGCAAATCTGAAAAAATGCAGGAATCTGGAGTTCGGAATTTGAAGAAATCAGGAAAACTGAATTTTTGCAGAATCCGAAAACTGTGCATTACAAAGTCTGAAAATGCAGAATCCATTTCAAGTCCGAATTTCAGTAGTCTGTAGGCAAATCTGAAATCTGAATTCAATCCATTTAAATATCAAAATCTGAACTTTGCATCTAAAACAAAGAACCGAGAGTTTGAGAGCCTGCAGTGTGCAGAATTTGTTAGAAGTCTGAAATTCAGGTTAGGTCCGAGAAATCTGAAAACAAAAGTGTGAAATCTGCCAACCTGTAGAACCCAGAAATAGAACTCAGAAATCAAAACAGCCATTGAAAATCAAACTCCACCCAGTTCCCAACCCAATTAGAATTCTGTAATTAGGCCTTAATCAAACTGAATCTCTTCCAATTCGGTCATTTTTTGAGTCAGGCAGTTCATGAATTATGAAATGAGTCAACTTCAAACTTAATTAAAACATAAGCCAACATTAATAAAAAATGCTCAAGCAAATCAGAAATCTATAAGTTTCAAAAAAATCTGAATTCCCAAACCAGAAGATCAACAAATTGTAAATCATTAAATCTTAATGCAAAACATTAAACCAGAATTGAGAGCAAATCTGTTAAAAGAAATTCCAAGTCAGGCAATCTGTCAAATTCAATTTCAATTAACTAAATTCAAGTGAATTCTAATAAAATAAAATTCAACCCGAATTAAATCAAACAATTCACCGAACAAATTAAATCCACCTCCAAACAAATTCAAACTCAATCAAATTAACTCAAATACAAATTAAATCAAATCAGACTCAATAAAATAAGTACAAATTAATCAATCAACTAATTCAAATTCAACTCCAATTAAACAAAAAATCAAACAATAAACAAATTAAATAAAAAATCAAATCAAACTTAAAATCAATCAACAAATTCAAAATAAACCAACCTTAAAACCAGTAAAATTCAACTCAACTCAATTTCAACCAAAAATCAAACTTAAATTAATAAGCAACTCAAAAAATGAACAAATAAATTCAACTCAAAACTAAATTCAATTCAATCAAATTCAAATCAACCAATTTAACTCAAAACCAATTAAATACAAATCAAACCAATTCAAATCAATTCAAACCAAAATTCAAATTAATTCAATTCAACTTAAATAAAAAATGCAATTCAAATCAAATTCAAAACACATTAAGTGCTTGCATTCCACTGATTGCATGGGGTTGTTTTCTCCTATGTGTGAATGTTTATTTTGTGAATGCATGTCTTCTGCTCAATGAGTTGCTATGACGATAATCAAGGGTATTCGAGAAATCTCGATGTAATTAACGTCGGATCTTCGCACCATCCGACGGGAAGAGGTCAAAATAAATTTTCAAAGAACCTAACAACCTCAACACATAATTTTGACCCTAGCTAGTACTTTTATGGAATACCATCTATTTTCCTAAAGAAGTCAATGCTAAGGTCTAACCAAATCAAATTCAAATTCAAAAGGAAAATGAATTTCCAAAACAAAAGAGAAATAAATCTTTTTGTTAGATTTTGAGGTTACATCAGTGTTATACCGAGATACAAATATGGTGACCACTGTGAGGTAACATGAGTGAGGATGTTTTTATGGAAATGGAAAATCCATCACTTGTACAGTTGTACTAACAATATTTCTACAGGTGCCATGGTTCTTGCGGATCGTGGATTATGCTGCATTGATGAGTTTGATAAAATGACTGCTGAGCATCAGGTAGTTCTATGCTGAAGTCTAATGAAATAACTGGCCTGCTATATAGTTGTATAGACTTCTGATTCATCAAGTGATATCTTGCTTTGCTAAAACGAAGGCTTTGCTGGAAGCCATGGAACAACAATGTGTCTCCGTTGCAAAGGCTGGGCTTGTTGCAAGTCTGCAAGCACGTACTTCTGTTTTGGCAGCTGCGAATCCTGTTGGTGGACATTATAAGTAATAACCTTATTTTTTTATCAAGCAGTTCTTTAGGCATGTCTTAACTAGTACGTTTTCCATTTTAACTTACTTTTGTACTCTTCAAGCAGTCTTTTTTTACAGCAGCTCCTTAGTCGCCGTTGGATTAGCAAGTCCTTATTAGCACGTCCTGTTGGCCTCATAATCGAAATTATCATTAGCTTGTGGGGTAACAAGCTACCACAGATACTCCGGTGAAAGAGCAACTCAATCATGAGTTATCCTTCACACACCATTTTGCTTCTTTTTAATTGTGAAGCATTAAGTCTGATATAACTTGGTATTTGGAGCCCCCGATTAGTAGCCAATTCATGCTGCTGCATCCAATTGAGTCCCTTCTGTAGATAGACCCAGCAGGCTAGCCACCAAATACAGATTTTTTCCTAAACATATAAAAAGGAGATGAGAAAAACAGTTAGGATAGTACCGCTTACCATGCAGTAGGTAAGAAATAAGTCTTTTTTTATTCTGATTATCTAATATCCAGTCTACTTTGCTCTTATCATATACTTAACCTGCCTTGTTTTTTATGTCCCCAGTCCTCCCCTCAGCCCCAGTTATGCACAATGTGACTTAAAATTTCAATTTCACACATTTATGCAATTTTTGCAACTTAAAGTTTCAATTTCACACATTTATGCAGCTTTTATAATATTGTATATCCTTGTTATAGTTTCATGACTCATTTGTATTTGCAGCCGTGCAAAGACTGTAAATGAGAACCTGAAAATGAATGCTGCTTTGCTTTCTCGGTTCGATCTGGTCTTTATATTGCTTGACAGGCCTGATGAAATGCTAGACAAACAATTGTCAGATCACATCATGTCAGTAAGTACTACTGGTTAAAGTTAAGAGTACATACACTGTTGTTGAGTACACTCTGCCTACCTCAATTAGTAAAATACTCTTTTTAGTAAGTATCTACACAGTAATCTATATCATATCATTTTTCATAAATGATTATTGTCGTGCAGCTTCACAATGGAAAATTTGAACATTCACTGACAACGAAGAAACAACGCTTAGGTTATATACTAAACCTTTTTCTTGTTCTATCATTTAGGGTTCCATTTAGGTGAGTCATTCTTGGAATTATGCAGCGCTGCATAATGAAAGAAACATGAACTTTGGAGATAAAAGAGGCTCTTTTGCCTCAAGGCTGATGCTTGACCCAGTGAAAGATAGAGATTTTGTTCCCTTACCTGCTCAACTTCTTCGGAAGTACGTTGCTTATGCCAGAAATTTTGTCTTCCCAAGGTGATTTCACATTGTTCTCGCTAATGTGGTTTTCATTCTATCTTGCTTTGCCTGATTGCTTTCTTCTTTCTCATGAATCAGAATGTCTACGTCAGCTGCTGATATTCTACAGACATTTTACTTACGACTGAGGGATCGTAACATTTCAGCTGATGGCACTCCAATAACTGCAAGGCAGCTGGAGAGCCTGATGAGGTTGTGATGGGAATCAAATCGAGGGACAAGAACCGATTCATGTTAAAAATTGAATCGGGATGCAAGAACCGATTATTAGAATTCAATTTCATGTAAATTTTGATTTTTAGATTGATTTTAGGTCCATTTGAATAATTTTCTAAGTTTTAGAATTTTTTCCTAAGATGTCTAGTCTTTTTCCATTATTTTAGGCATTTTAGAGTCTTTTGTTTCAAATTTCTGGTTTTAAAATGAATTTCTTTCACATTTTATTAGAGATATGCTGTTCGGCCCTCTCTAAATAGGACCGGACCCCCTTTGTAAAGAGGAGATGATATACATTGAATTGAATTCCAATTATGCCCCGTGCGACTAACTTACCCGCGAGGGTTTCTCTCTCCCCGATATTCACTTCGGCGAGCGGCTGGCCCCGCGGCTCTCCTCCGGCGGCTGGCCGGCGATTCTCTCCCGGCGGCGGACGGCTGGTCTTCTCGCGGGAGCTTCTTCCACCGGCGAACCCTAGCGCTCGTCTCCTTCCCCGATCCCCTTCCTCCATTGGAGAAGATGGCGCAAGCTGGCCCGTGACTCTCTCCCGGCGGCAGCGGCTGGTCTATGCGCTGGAGTTTCTACCATCGGCGAACCACTAGCGTGCTCGTCTCCTTTCGATCTCCTTCTTCCACGGAGAAGATGGCGAGTTCCTCCGGAGAGTTCGATTTCCCCCTCGTTCAGATCTGCTGGTTTGTCTTCGAGCCTATCTCCGTCGGAAGCTTCTTCGATCCCTGCGGATTCCCTTCCAATCCGTCTCTCGGAGGATAGTTCATCCTCCCTTTCTTTCCTTCGTCTTGAAGGCAGCTCGTCTTCCACCTCGCTTCGGAATCTGGTTTTAGCGAGCCATTCTTCTCTGGTTTCGATCTGTCTTTCTTCTTGGATCTGCTATGTGATGTTTCGAATGTTGGTAATAATGGCAGCCGAGGTTCTTTTCCTCCCGGCTGAATATTGAGCCTCGACGTTGCCTCTTGTTGACCGTAGGGAAACAAGTTTTCCGTCCGTGGAAGTTTTCTCGAATATTCTCTACTCCGAGGGTACGTGACCTATGACGATGAGATCTATGTCTTGATATTGGTTAGACTTCCTTGATCTCTTGAATATGATTATGGGAAAGAATGGTGATATGACTGTGAGTACGTCCTCCCACTCACGTCGCATATACGGTTCTGTATCACGGTAGATAAAAACTCGATTTGAACGGATACTCCCTTGTTCTTTAAATTTGGTTGGAGAATATTGGTTGATTTCCGAATACGGAATAGTTTACAAATATTATTTCCGCATATCGGTCCATCGATTTTCTGTTGTTAACGGTGAGCATAAACCCAACGACGTTCTGTTCCGATAGTGGTTTCATCCACCTTTGAATGAATCGATGCTACTACCGTCGAGATGAGTTCCTGTTTCTATCAAGTGTTGGGATCTGGATTTCGCTCACATATTATTAATTGGCCTTTCGTTATTGGTCCTATTACATACCATCGATTGGTCTGCTAAAATTGGTTCTCGGTGAATTGTCTCGCTTATTGGATTGTTTAATCCCTAAGGATGTTCTTTGGAACTTGTTGGATTTCGGTTGGTTATAATTCTTGAAAAGCATCACATACGATCGCATCCGTAGTAGATGACGGAGTAAGATCCGTAACTCCGGATCGACATATCAATAAACTCGATCGGGGATGAATTCGTATGTCCGAGGTCGAGTTAGGGCTATGATGATTTATACTATGTTTTTTCCCCGAGCCCGGTCCCTCCCAAAGATTATCGTATTGCTTCTTGCGATTATTTCGATTGTTGAGTTGCATAATTTCTCCCGAATTTCATCAATATGGGTTTATTGTGGACATATACCTTTATTTGAAGTCTGTTAGTTTTAACACTGTCGGTATTTTTGGAATTATTCTTTGAAGTCTTTTTTTTGTTTTTGAATTATCCTCTGGTTATATCTGGATTATTATTTCGAGCTTATTCTTGTTGGAAATCTGTTCATATCGGTCTATTACCCTGTGGTTCGTATCTTTGAATTACGGTCGATCTTGGTTCCTGGATTTATATTTTTAATTTCGGTCTCGCTGTTAGTTTTGTTGGCATTATATCTGTTGGGTGATATCTTCCGGTTTAATATTTACGAAATCCATGGGACCCCCGGTCCCGTCCTTGCATCAATTTGGTATCGTAGGTAGAAGTCGACCTGTTTTGACAAGTCGGGGTCCTTAAGATGTGCGGGACACAATCATTTTGGTTTCGATGTCACCCTACCGGTGGACAATCATGCCACGGTATTTTTATCCGGGTATCCGGGCAATTGCATTTCACAGTCCTTATTGGATTTAATTGCACCCGGTTATGTGTTAGAAGAGAATGGAAAAGTCTATATTCAGTTTGACCGCATGGTTAAAGGTCGAATCAGACCTTGGACTGTTAGGTATGTCGAAGATGCATGGTGTGAAGTAGTCCCGGATGGGCACTTCATTATTTTGGGTTCCGATTGGCTGATTGAACGTCAAGCCATTATTGATTCCACTTTTCAGTCACTTAGCTTGCGACCCAAAGATTATAGATATCTGAAAGAGTCTATATTCATTGAAAATACGTGTCTCTCGGCCACCTAAAGCTGAACACAAAGATATTGAGACTTCGATAAGTGAAACCGTGCATTTTCAGTCTTATATACCGAAAATTCTGACTGATACAGTTAATGTTGACAATCAAGTTGTCGTCTATGAGGCTACTCATGAACTCATAGCTGAATATGAGTTAGAGTGTGCCAATGATGTTGACTATGAGCTGAAATCTGATCAGTCTATGTCTGAACAGTCCCTGGAGACCGAATTGGCTGAACAAATGATTGAGTATATAGCCAACCTGATGTCTGAACAGCAGTGTATAGCCGAAATGGAGTTTGACATAACTATTGAGTCATGGCTGAGTATATCAATTTCTGATCTAGTACTTAATGGGATTTCTGATCCATCAGTTGAACACTTTTCCGAGTTGACAACAGTCCCAGATATGATACATATGTCAGAAATTCCAGATTTGAACCCTAGCTGTATGTATGATACAGTTTGGGTTACTTTCGGCAGTCAGTTTGGTGAATTCAATTGGTATTTTGTTTACATTCTCCCGGCTACATCGGCGTCGATTATGAGTTTTGTAGCTGCCATTTTTATTATACGGCATTACAAAACTCGAGGACGAGTTTTCCTCAACCAGGGGAGAATGATGGGAATCAAATCGAGGGACAAGAACCGATTCATGTTAAAAATTGAATCGGGATGCAAGAACCGATTATTAGAATTCAATTTCATGTAAATTTTGATTTTTAGATTGATTTTAGGTCCATTTGAATAATTTTCTAAGTTTTAGAATTTTTTCCTAAGATGTCTAGTCTTTTTCCATTATTTTAGGCATTTTAGAGTCTTTTGTTTCAAATTTCTGGTTTTAAAATGAATTTCTTTCACATTTTATTAGAGATATGTTGTTCGGCCCTATAAATAGGACCGGACCCCCTTTGTAAAGAGGAGATGATATACATTGAATTGAATTCCAATTATGCCCCTGTGCGACTAACTTACCCGCGAGGGTTTTTCTCTCTCCCCGATATTCACTTCGCGAGCGGCTGGCCCGCGGCTCTCCTCCGGCGGCTGGCCGGCGATTCTCTCCCGGCGGCGGACGGCTGGTCTTCTCGCGGGAGCTTCTTCCCACCCGGCGAACCCTAGCGCTCGTCTCCTTCCTGATCCCCTTCCTCCATTGGAGAAGATGGCGCAAGCGGCCCGTGACTCTCTCCCGGCGGCAGCGGCTGGTCTATGCGCTGGAGTTTCTACCATCGGCGAACCCTAGCGTGCTCGTCTCCTTCTCGATCTCCTTCTTCCATTGGAGAAGATGGCGAGTTCCTCCGGAGAGTTCGTTTCCCCCTCGTTCAGATCTGCTGGTTTGTCTTCGAGCCTATCTCCGTCGGAAGCTTCTTCGATCCCTGCCCGGATTCCCTTCCAAATCCGTCTCTCGAGGATAGTTCATCCTCCCTTTCTTTCCTTCATCTTGAAGGCAGCTCGTCTTCCACCTCACTTCCGGAATCTGGTTTTAGCGAGCCATTCTTCTCTCGGTTTCGATCCGTCTTTCTTCTTGGATCTGCTATGTGATGTTTCGAATGTTGGTAATAATGGCAGCCGAGGTTCTTTTCCTCCTGGCTGAATATTGAGCCTCGACGTTGCCTCTTGTTGACCGAGGGAAACAAGTTTTCCGTCCGTGGAAGTTTTCTGAATATTCTCTACTCCGAGGTCTGTGACCTATGACGATGAGATCTATGTCTTAATATTGGTTAGACTTCCTTGATCTCTTGAATACGTTTATGGAAAGTATGGCGCTACAACTGTGAGTACGTCCTCCCACTCACGCTGCATATACGGTTACGTATCATGGTAGATAAAAACTGATTTGAACGAGATACTCCCTTGTTCTTTAAATTTGGTTGGAGAATATTGGTTGATTTCCGAATCTGGAATAGTTTACAAATATTATTTCCAGCATATCGGTCCATCGATTTTCTGTTGTTAACAGCTGAGCATAAACCCAACGACGTTCTCTATTCCGATAGTGGTTTCATCCACTGAATGAATCGATGCTACCGTCTGAGATGAGTTCCTGTTTCTATCAAGTGTTGGGATCTGGATTTCAGTTCACATATTATTAATTGGCCTGCTGTTATTGGTCCTATTACATACCATCAATTGGTCTGCTAAAATTGGTTCTCAATTGGTCTGCTTATTGGATTGTTTAATCCTAAGGATGTTGCTGGAACTTGTTGGATTTCGGTTGGTTATAATTGCTGAAAAGCATACTGTGCTGATCACATCCGGTAGTAGATGACGGAGTAAGATCCGTAACTCCCGGATCAGCATATCAATAAACTCGATCAGGGATGAATTCATGTCTGAGGTCGAGTTAGGGCTATGATGATTTATACTATGTTTTTCTGAGCCCGGTCCCTCCCAAAGATTATCATATTGCTGCTGCGATTATTTCAGTTGTTGAGTTGCATAATTTCTCCTGAATTTCAGCAATATGGGTTTATTGTGGACATATACTGCTGAAGTCTGTTAGTTTTAACACCTGTCGGTATTTTGGAATTATTGCTGGAAGTCTTTTTTTTGTTTTGGCAAATTATCTGCTGGTTATATCTGGATTATTATTTCTGAGCTTATTACTGTTGGAAATCTGTTCATATCTGGTCTATTACCTGCTGGTTCATATCTTTGAATTCTGGTCAGACTGCTGGTTCCTGGTTATATTTTCTAATTTCAGTCTGCTGTTAGTTTTCTGTTTGGCATTATATCTGTTGGGTGATATCTTCCGGTTTAATATTTCTGAAATCCATGGGACCCCCGGTCCCGTCCCGCATCAGGTTGGCAGAAGCTCGTGCTCGGCTGGACCTGCGAGAAGAAATAACCATGCAAGATGCTCTGGTGATTAAACATATTGAATCTTGAATCTTGTAGAGGTTCTATAGTTAGGGTTCCTAACCTGCTGCAGTCCTACACATGATGCTAATGACTTGTCATTTTTAGGCAGCTCGGTTCATCTACTGTGGTTTTTTTTTTTTATCCTGTCCTGTTCTAGTCAAAATCCCAATAGATGGGTGCCTTTGTGTAGGGAAAGATACAACCAGCCCAAGGTTGGTGATAACAATGGGATAAGATGAACATTGTAGTCCTTGCATGTGAAAGTGTGATTTCTGCATTGAAGCGTAGAATGATCTATGGCTGACTGTAATTATCAGGTCTAACAACCTGGACAAGGTACAGATTAATTTTTAGGTCAATGTTGAATGGATATCTGATTGGAGTATCTGACTATTGAAAAGAAATGATCTGTAGAGTTCTTTCTTTAGGGTCCCTTCAACAGAATTCCTACTCTCAAACAAGGAAATAGCAACCCCTGATTCAATATCGCTCAATTGCCATCAGCTGTAGCACTAGCACCATTGACATTGAATCTGAATATTTACGACTGAAAGTTTCTTTACTATTAGATTTGTCCTTCAGGTGTGTGACTTTTATCCTATCTCCACTACCTATAGTCTTTACCATTAACAGTCTTCCTTAGCATTGATTAGATCCTATCTTCACTGCCTATAATCTTTACCATTAACAGTCTTTCTTAGCATTGATAATTTCGCAATTGTATCTCCATTGTATAGTGCCTTCAAAACTGTTTTGCCCACGTACGAGATCTGCAACACGGCTGTACTGTTATGAAGGATCCATTTATCCAAGCTCAAATAACCAAAACTTCTTGTATTGTCATAACCAGTATTGTGATAGAAATTCGTTGGTCTGTCCCTCAAACTAATAATTCCTTTCCAAATTTTGTATATGAAAGAAGTATCATGGATGCAAGTATCAGATATAAACTATGGCAGAGGCATGACTAGTTTCACCAGATTGGATGTGGCATTTATGATTTATCATGATGCATATCCAAATATTGGCATTTTACTTGGCACCTTTCCTATGTAGGTGTCTGTTTTGTAAATGATAAACACTTGTCATTTGTTATCCTTTACATACTGCTCTCTTTTGCAGTGTCAAGAAGTTTGAAATTTCTTAGTAAATGTTGCCTAATAATAACTTCCGTGACCTCCTGATTTGTAGGATGTGGTTGAGATAATGAAAGAGTCCTTGTACGACAAATATGTAGACGAACATGGTATCCTGGACTTCGGTAGGAGTGGTGGGATGAGCCAACAAAAGGAGGCAAAGAGATTCTTAAACGCTCTAAATAAACAATCTGAATTGCAGCAGAAAGATTGTTTTTCAATTGCAGTAAGGAATTTCTTTGTCTGCCATGTCCTAGAATAGTTTATTGTCTAAGGGCTGTTCCATTTAAGCCTTACTGAAATGTATAATATTATTTTCAAATACTTCACTTGCTCTTCAATTAATTAGTTGTTACCTTACATGGTTAAGTATGATGCTTTGCAGGAGATATACAGCCTGGCCGATAGAATCAGCCTGAGGGTCCCTGACATTGATACATTCATGGATAATTTGAATACTGCTGGATATCTGCTTAAAAAAGGACCAAAGACATATCAGGTGTGTCATTACAGAGAATACATGTATGTGCATCAGGCATAGTGCTTTATTGCTCTCTTTGATGGGAAAAAGATTCTGATTTCAGAGGAGACTATTTTAGGTGGAACCTGGAAGATTGCACCTTACTATTTTCTCATTGGTTAGAAAGGGTGACAACTGACAATTACGATGGACAGATCAAAGTCAAAATTACAAATAGATCTATTTAAAGTGCCGTATTACCCTTGTCATCGTACTGTATCTTGCATCAACGTTTGTAATATATCAAAATGACAACAATTAAACTAAAACATTTTCAATATGCTCTGTGCTATGCCTCATATCATGTTCCTACCGTCCCGTTATGCTGAGAGGAAAAGGTAAGAAATCCATGGAAGACTTTTAGTTTTAGAGGGTGGATAGGTGGGTAGGCCATGTGAGTAAATTTGATCATGGTGATGAAAACAAGCAATCCAGTATATCTTTAGCTTTTGGAGCACTGCTTCTTCCAAATGCTTTTAACTTTAAGGACATTGACTAATGATCTCTATTGTTATCTAGTTCGGATCGATCTTTTGCGTTAGCATCATGTGGATGTTAAATTGTATATTTTAAGTCCATGCTCTCACTTCACCCGTGATAGGGCCACATCTATTTGAATGCAACCGTGACAATATTAATGATTGCCCTGAATTCTCTCTTTATTTTAGGCTATGCTTAGCTTCTATCGCTATGTATTCAACTCTGTCAAGTTCACATTCTGCCTAATATAATGCATTATACGATCCAGGTTCTGTCATCCTCTTATGGTCGCAGTCAATCAATGAGCTCAAGGTGCTGATGGTTGCACGAATTCTCAGTCTCAGGTAAAATCTACCAAGCATTTTAATTTGATTTATTTAAAGAAATAAACCAACGGGGCATGTTGCCGCCAACTCTGGACGTCGTGCTTCTCTGCTTTCTTTTACATTTCTTCGTTGCAAACTCTGTACACGATGGACGGGTCTTGCTTGTCTAAATGAAACTTGGCGATGGATGGTGGGCCATGTGTAGGATTGACATATTTTGCTATAGAATCATATGATCCGGAGGAGCATTCGTTTACCCTAGAAACCAAAGTTTAACAAAGAAGCTACCGGTTTAACCGCGACATCCATCAGATTTCGAAACCTCACCTTTGTAGAATGACTGCGTTTTGGTTCGGCTTTCTGTCGAACCAGGACCCCATTTTCCTAATTTTCCCAAAAGCTTCCCCAGTATTTATAAATAAAAATTCAATTGAATTTTGATATCAAACTAGATTAAATCGGCTTGAATCAAATTTTGAGAAGAAAAATTCTAACCAGACCAAGCTGAAGAGTGGAGGCCTTTGGCATCCCTGATAACCACAGGCACAACAAATCCCTGCTTCAGAGATTAATACATCAAAGATGTGGTTGTGGAGGTCTTTGCTTAGTCGGCTTTTCAACTGCCGTCGGGGGGGTTGGCTTGCTCGAACAATAATGCATCACATGTGGTGGGTCCATGGGGTGGTGGCTGCCCGGAGGCCGGAGGTCTTATTTTAATCCTCCGAATGGGAGAGGTGGGAAAGTCTACCCTTGTCAACAACGATCCTTACCAGGTGGGGCGCGGCGGGCGAGTTCCGCATCGTCTTCGTCGCCGTCTCCGGCGAGGGGAACCACCTCTCGGGGCAGAAGCCGATCGGTGAATCAGCGGAAAAACTCCCGGACGAATCGGAGTTCAGGTCTCTTTTCCGCAAGAGATTTTTACCGCTCGCCGCGGGCAAGAGTGGCAAAAATCTCTTGCCAGGAAGAGATTTGAACGAGTGCGTCCGGTTCTCGGCAACATCGTCCGAGGCTTCTTCGTCGGACAGCCGCAGCTGTTCACCGATTCGCTTCTGAGAGGTTATTCTCTGCTGTTGCCGCCGGAGACGACGACGAAGAAGATGAGTAGTACAACTCGTTGTTGATCTTCCTCTTCCTCCAGCCTTAATTTCCCACCCCTCCCAGATCCCCAACGACGCACCCACCCGCGGGGATGAAGCAACTGCGTCGATCGGTAAGAGGAGAATTCATCTGCGACGGTGACGATGAAAGGCCTTTCCGATCTGTACGGGTTGAAGAAACTGCAGGACATCCGGATCGACACTAATGGTGTTCCACACTTAGTTGTCCGATGCCGTGCGTAACAGGGGGTTCTTGAGCTGCATCGCCCATCTCCGCCTTCCGATCTAGGGCCTCGCCTCACCGGTGCTACTCGGGGAGGTGTCGGTTGGATCCCAAGTCCCAACCAACTCAGGTCGATCCGGATCAAAACAGGTTAGCATCTGGAGTCATTGGGATAGGCTAGTCGATGCCAACCCGAGTCACCGATCTTTGTCGATCTGGCCGACCCTGGCACGTTCTGTTGGGTCCCAACTCAGGCTGATCTGGATCGAAACAGGTTAGCATCTGGAACCATTGGGCTACGCTAGTCGATTCCAACCCGAGTCACGGATATTGTCAATCTGGCTGACCCCGGTTGGATCGACTGATTTGGATCCCGATCGAGTCTTCCGTGCCCAAATCCAACTGGGTGGGGGTCGGTTGGGTACGAACCAACTCAGGTCGAGTTGTATTGGAACAAGCTAGTATCCAGAGCTGGTGGGCTAGGATAGTTGATGCCAACCTGAGTCACTAAACTTGTTGATCTAGCTGACCATGGCTGGATCGGCTGATTTGGATATCAACCAACTTAGGTCGGGTTGAATTGGAACGAGTTAGCATCTGGAGCCGGTGGGCTAGGCTAGTTGATGCCAACCTGAGTCACCGATCTTGTCGATCTAGCTGACCTTGGCTGGATCGGCTGATTTGAATACCAACCACCTCAGGTCGAGTTGGATTGGGACAAGTTAGCATCCGGGGCGGTGGGCTAGGCTAGTTGATGCCAACCTGAGTCACATAGTTTGTCAATCTGGCTGACTTTGGCTGGATCGGCTGATTTGGATCCTGATCAAGGCTGCTGTGCCCAAATCTGACTGGGTCGGGTGGGGCGGTTGGGCTTGATCGTTGATCTGGTTGACCTTGGCTAGATCGGCTGATTTGGGCTTGATCGAGCTGACCGTGCCCAAATCAGACTAGGGCGGACCGGTCAGCTGACCCCACGGCTACCTGACATTCCATGCTGGTCCCTCCGTAGGATGATGGTTTGCTAGATTGTGAGAGCTCTGGTTACAGTGCTGTGAGGACTTAACGGACAAGATTAGTGTTACAAACCGGTCCAGCCGCATTACCTGTTTTCCATTCAGTTTAGATAAAGATTAAGCGGTTCTGATTCAGGTTCTGTTATCATAATTAGAATAGTCTGATAATTTTGGAGTTTACAATATATATCAATTTTTATTAAAAAGTAATAAGCGAATCTTATCTTTGTATTAATGTTTTGAGAAAATATGTTTTTTATTTTATTTTTACTATTGCAACATATACGGCATTACTTTTAATAATGTATCTGTATATTTTATCGAAATAGAATGAACAGATAAGAAACTAACTGTTTCTAATTTTCATTCCCATAAATTATCAGATTTTGATTCTGTTAATTTTTATTGAAATAGTACTGAAATATTTGAATATCGATTTTCGTTTGCGCTCCTCCGGAGACTCCCCTTGCCAGCCATTGGCGTCGGGGGCCGGGGCATGGGGGAGGGAAGATGGTTTTTTTCCCCCATTGCAAGATCTGAGAAAATTATCGTGCGTTTGGGGGTGTGATAACCTCGGGGATGTTTCATGGGTCAGGCATCTTGTTGTATAGAAGTCTATACATGAATTGTTGAGAATCAAAATATATATTTTTATATATCATATGTTTCATGAATTGTTGAGAATCAGAAATTGTTTCATGAATTCATGATCAGAAATTCACTATTTTCGAAGCTTTAAGAATAAAAATAAAAAAAGTCTCAAATAACAATCTGCACCCGGATGCTGATGTTGGTTTTTTTGGGTATCGGAAGAGGAAGACCCTGATATATGTGATTAATATTATTAATGATATCTTGACCATCGCTATCGCTGTTTTGCATATGTTAACCAGGTGTTTTTTTTTGGAAGAGTGGTCGCAACAATTACAACAACTAAGCTTGCATCTACACGAGTTTGAACTCGTGCTCTCTGTCGGGAGAAACGGCACTGGAGCCACGGGTGTTCAATGTGCTACGAGCGAGGGACCAAATCATAGACCATCGATATCTTAGATTAATAACTATCGTCTACCCACACAGAGTAATATAGCTAAGAAAACCAAACTAGACGTTTGAACACCGAACTGTTTCCTTCTAGTCCTCGGCACGTGTTCCCTGATCTTCACAGAATCACAGCTCAAGCTATTAGATGATTTAATTTTGGGAAAATTACTCTTAGGTCCATTTAAGAAAATGACTTTACTAAAAACTCCGTTGACCACATTTCATTACTGTTTAGTCCGTTGACACTGAATTTCATTACCACCCAGTCCATTTCTTCGTTCCGTCATTTTCAAATCCCACTTTTACCCCCCCTCCCCGAGTTCAATCGCTTTGTCCCATTCTCACCTTTCTTCCGCTTCGTGCGGGGGGACGCTGCCGGGGGGAGCGCCGGCGGGGGGAGCTGCGCTAGGGGGGCTTCCGCAGGCGGGGGAAGCATCGCTGGGGGGGGGGGGGGGGCTGCAGCAGGCACTTCAACCGGAGCCGAAGGCGCGGCGGGGAGAGTAGCGATCTCCGGTGCCGGCGCGGGAGGAGACAATGCAGGTGCAGCGGGAGCCGGGGGTGAGCTCGCCGGAGCCGGGACGGGCGGGGACGAGATCGGAGCAGCGACGGCCATGGGAGAAGGGGCGGGGGCGGCCAGCTTGGTCGGCGAAGCTCACCGCGAGAGGGCCGCCGCCGAGGGGGACTCCTCGTCCTTCCTCAATTTGCTGTTTGGTGTTTTATTGGTGGGAGATCATGGTCGGTGAAGCTCACCGCGAGAGGGCCGCCGCCTTCTTCAACGTGCAAAGGGCAAAAACGACATTTCAAATCTAAAACGGAGTGGATGTGACAATATTTTGAAAAAATGGACCTAATGAAAATGTGTTTTTGAAAACGGACCTAGTGGTAAAGTGATTTCTTTAAAACGGACCTAGTGTGCATTTACACTTTGATTTTTACCCAAACGTGTCGAGCAATCAAAATGCTCATCGCCCGTTTCCACGCGGCTACCGCTGGGCGGAATATTCTTAAAGCTATCCATGATATCTTATCCATCCGCGGTGACTTTACTCGCCACTAACTTGGGATGATCAGCAGCGACCGGTGACCGAGTTGACCCGCAGCTGCACGCCGATTCAACCATCATTTCATTGGCGTCCTGTCCTTCTCTTTATTCTTCAAAAAAATAATTATTCATCTTATATATTTATATACAGGATGCAAACGAACAAATACAGTCCAATAATAACTCGAAATTTGACTTGACAAAAATTTAACTCGATTCGTTTATTATAATAAATAAATAAATTTGAATAAAAAATAAAATTAGATTAAATAAACGAGTCAAGTTTGAACAGATTTTTACGATAAACTCACGAATAACTCAATTAAATATTTATTAAATATTTATTTTTTTATAAAAATTAAATTATAAATAGTAATAATTATATAATATCATTTAAATATTTTAAATTTAAATTTAGATCGAGTTTCGTAAATGAGTTAAACGTAGAGTTTCACAAATAAATTTTTCTTAATTTTAAATTTTATAGATAAATTTATATATAAATTAAATTTGTATGAGAATTAAATTTTAATCTAATTACAACTCAAGTTATAGTTCGTCCTGACTCGATTAATGAACAAATCAAATTTGAATAAAAATTTAACATATTCGTTAAAACTTTAATTTAAACTCGAATTTGTGTAAAATAAATGAGTCAAATTTGAACATGGTATTACTCCTATATATATATGTTCGTATCAACAAGTAGCACTGCATGCTGTCTTTATTTTTATGTGGTACGCTGGACTGGATTTCCATGTTTATATTTAGCGTGCACGGCGAGGGAGTCAAAAGGAACAGCGAAGGAAGGCGACGACCCACCAGCCAGAGGCGAATCTCAGCCGCCCATCCAGCACGAGGGCAATCGACACCGTCCGTTTTTCTGAAGAGGCCGACGGGGACGGCTCTCCCTCCTTTGGCGGCTTCCGGTCAAAGTACGCCGCCGCCGCCGCCGCGGCTCCCTAAATGTTGACTCCCTCCATGGCGACTTCCGCTGCCGTTCCTCTCCTCCTTCCCCGAAACGGCGGGCCTCGGGGGCTCCCCTCTTATAAGCGCTTTTCGCCGCCTTGCAACGGCAGCTCGAGCAGGAGGAGGAGGAAGGGGCCCGCGTTCTTGCTCGCCGAGGTTTCGTCGGCCTCCTCTACCGTTTCCCGATCTGTTCCTGTGCTAACGAGATGAACGGAGCTCCGATCCCCGACTTCCCCTTCCAGCCGACACACGGGGGAAGGTACCTCAAGTACGACATCTTCGGGAACATGTTCGAGGTCACCGCCAAGTACCAGCCTCCGATCATGCCCATCGGGAGGGGCGCGTATGGTATCGTGTTGTACGTATCTCTATTCTGCGTCCCACTGGCGTTGCTTCCGTCTGTTGATCCCTTTGCATCGACGACGACTGCTCGTTTCTGCTTCGTCTTGCCCTTTGTCCCGGGCTTCTTCTCTTCCTATGGATGTACCGGCGTTTCATCTTGATCGTGTTCTTTTGTTTTCCTTGCTCTCAGCTCGGTGATGAATTCGGAGACCAAGGAGATGGTGGCCATCAAGAAGATTGCCGGCGCGTTCGACAACCAAATTGATGCGAAGAGGACTCTCCGGGAAATCAAGTTGCTCAGGCACTTGGATCATGAGAATGTACGTGCACCGCCGGGAATTCACTTTCTTAGTCCTTGCAATTGTCAATTTCATCGTGTAGATGTCCAAGAATGTGTTTGATGATTTGCCTACTTGGGAAGCCACCTCACGCTTCCCCTTCATATTTAATCAGCACCCTGCATTGATCATTGGTCAGATGATCTTATCTAGAGTCAAACATTGCAAGAGTGAGGAACGAAGTGTGGTCGCTCTAACATATGATCTACCTGTCTGACGTGGTTCCAAGAAAGATTGCTTATGATTTGTCATTTAAATCAGGTCATAGGAATAAGAGATGTTATCCCCCCACCCGTGAGCGAGACATTTAATGACGTATACATAGCAACCGAGCTCATGGACACTGATCTCCACCAAATAATCCGCTCCAATCAAGATTTATCTGAGGATCACTGCCAGGTACCTCCGTCTTCTGTTTAGTCTTGATTAAATTTTTGTATGGCTATAAATGGTAACCCAGTACTATTTGTTATATGTTTTCTGTAAAAAATCGTGAAAATGGTACTTCAAGCATAGCAAGTCATAATCATACATTAATAATAAGTAAGTAGTCACGTTGTGCCCCATCCATGTTCGGATTTGAGTGGGTGCGAGTGTTGTGTGCGCGTCTTTTTTTCTCTCTCTCTTTTTTAACAAAAGGATGAGAACGTTTGCTATCTATGTCTACTGCATATATATTAGTTAGAATATACATTCATATAGTGGAGCCACTTTAATACAAGAATGGTTATTTTGCAATGGTTATTCTAGGAATGCAATAATTTAGAATTATATCAAGATTAATTTGGGGCATATTCTTGAATAGCCGGATGGAATGCCAGTTCCTCCCTCTAGCATGAATAAACTGTACCAGGAGTAAGATGGATGGGTTCACTTATTCTTGGTATATTTCATTCTAGCTACCAAACTGTATTGCATGAGTTAAAATTATTATCCTTATTCACCCTCTTATTTCCTGATCAAATTGACTCATTACTCATATGTTATAATATTTATCTAGTGTTCATTTGTAAGCTGTTGTATTTGGAAAATAAATGCAGAAACAGGGAGCTAATTTACATATCCATAATCCATTTCCAAATCTAAAATAAATTGGTAATTCTTATAATGTAGATAACGGAAAGAACTGCTTCCGTATCCACCTCTCACCCATTCACATTCCTCACTTTTAGAGTGGACAGTCAGATATATCCTCTCATTATGCTCTTTGCTTTCTTATTACAGTTGCATCTTGTTGTTCTCCTGAACTTACAATGTAGTATGGGACTCTCAAAAGTGTTCGAGAAAGATGTTAATGCTCTTAAATATTCTATTTTTGCAGTATTTCCTCTATCAGATTCTCCGAGGACTGAAGTATATACACTCTGCCAATGTTATTCATAGAGATCTAAAACCCAGCAACCTACTGCTGAATTCAAATTGCGATTTAAAGATATGTGACTTCGGGCTAGCACGTCCAACGTCGGACCGTGATATAATGACGGAGTATGTTGTTACCAGATGGTATCGAGCACCAGAATTGCTTTTGAACTCTACATACTATACCGCAGCTATTGATGTATGGTCTGTGGGATGTATTTTCATGGAGCTGATGAATAGAAGACCGTTATTTGCTGGCAGGGATCACATGCATCAGATGTGTCTTGTAACACAGGTGAGATAAATGAAATATTTACCTGAATACTTGAATAGCATGCAAGATGATGATAAATAAAGGGTATACCTTTCAGGGTGCTATTTCTATGCTATCCTATCTTGGTTAGTAACTGAAATTGCCAGAAAATATTTCAGAAAGAACATCAATAATAATTTGAAACAATCAGACTGCTACTTGAGTTAACATCAGGTAAAATGGATGGGGAAAAAATAAAGAAAAACTTAGCATCAAGGATATCGTGAGAACAAAATGGATGCTTCATTTTTTATCTCTCAAGGTAAAGATGCTGATTGAAATTTGGTCGTCTAGCTTGTGGGGACACCCACTGATGCGGAGCTTGGATTTCTTCAAAATGAAGATGCAAAAAGGTACATCAGGCACCTTCCTCAACATGTCCGGAGACCATTCGCAGAAATATTTCCTCATGTCCATCCAGAAGCCATCGATCTTATGGAGAGGATGCTGACATTTGATCCCACCAAGAGAATCACAGGTGAACAACCTTCTGTTTTTTCATTGGATGTGATGTCAAAAGCCAAATTACAGACTGACACCATAAATGCACTCCTTATTCGTTGCAACAGTGGAAGAGGCCCTTGCCCATCCATACCTTGCCAGATTACATGACACAGATGACGAACCTGTTTGTGTGGAACATTTTTCCTTCCAATTTGAGCAACAAGCATTGACCGAAGATCAGATAAAGGAATTGATTTACAAAGAGTCTTTATCCCTTAATCAAGATTATGCGCCATGAGGTTATTCTCGGAGTTACGGCGAACAAGTTGGACGACTCCACCCGGAAGATGCACGCATCTGCCCCCACACGGGTAAAGGCCACTCGAGAGCAAACACTGGTTGCTTGTCTAAACTTGGATAGGTGTTCTTTCCATTGTGCCATTTTTTTTCTGAGCCCCCGTTGGGACCAGAGTTTTTATGTGTAAGAGCCCCATTCTCCTGTGGGCGAACGAGAACTGACGTTAATGTATTCCTTTTGTCGGATCAGTTGAATACCCATTTTATCTGCTCGTCCATGATGTCGTCGAACTCATTTTATCCGGCGGATGTTGTGTTGGTTATATCCCGTGTTCGTTTTCTTTTTCTTTTATGCCGTGGGCGTGGGCCGTGGTCGCCCGGAGGGGCATGCATGTCTGTCTGCCGAGGGGAAGGTGGTAGGATCAATTATCAGACGTTCGAAGTTGGCTTCTGTTCGGGCGTCACTAGAAACCGTCCAGGCCCAGGTAGGCCGGGTCGCCCGGTCCCTGCGACGTTGATCCGATTCAGATCGGATCCAAAAAAGTAAAATAAAAATAGAGATTAAAATCTGCATAAAATTGATAAAAAGATTTACTATTATATTTTGTTCGAAATTGGTATTTTGAATGTACCGTATTTATACACACCCCCTTGCAACGTATTTGATTTGAGTATATTACATTAGAAGTATATACATATTGATTTCTACTTTTTACTGGTTACTTGAATTGCCGTACCATCTTTTCTCCAAGTTGCACATCTATAAGTTGGGTGTTTGGGACCAAGGTTTTCTCAAAAATATTTAAAAATATATATGACAATAATGAAAAATAAAATAAAATAATGTGAGAGCGTTATCGGAAGTCGAGAATTTCAAAAAACTCTCGAGAGAGTAAGCAATTAGAGTGCTAGAGAAAGAGTCGTAGGGTGAGAAAGTGAGGAGAAATAGAAGGGAGAGGCGTGAGATGAAGAGCAGATCCTTTGCTGATGTTATATAGGCCCCCAAGAAATTTTGGTGTGGCTTGGCCCGGCTGAGCCTCAATCTAGTTTTCCTTGGTTTCAAGGTACATGGAAGTTTACGATCGTTCAGAAAAATATTTGCAAACTTGTTCCATAACATGCATTCATAATCTAATAGCATCTGAAATACCGCATGCATTAGATAGTTTGCTACTGAACCAGTGGCTTGTCAGTATAGGAATGAAGAAAGCACGTTGGAGATGGGAAGTGAAGTGCGATACTGACGCCTTGGAGGGCTGGAGCACAGGCGGATCACCACATATTAACGTGAATTTCAAATTACAAACGCTGGACTTAAATTTTAGCAAATGCTACGTAGAGTTGGCAATGAAAGCAACATTTAATCAACGAAAAGAGTGTACTCTCTTTAACACATATAACTGACCTTCATAAAACTGGATCCTATACAAGTCACACATCCGGTCTCACTCAAATTCTTGGTCATGAATAGGGGTGTAAACGGGTCAGATTCGATAGCATAATCACATAATTTGATCCTGACATTAAATATTAATTTTTATTCAAAAATAAAGTAATAATGCACGTATAATTAATAAATTTTGATATATTATTTTTAAAATTATAATTTTATAATTTTATAGATTTATATGTTATATTTTATAATTTATTTGATTTAATTTAATTTATATATTTATTTTTTATCGAAATTGGATAAACAGAAATGAAATCATCTAATTCCGATTCCGATAAACTATCAGAATATTCGAATTCGATTCTAATAGTTTATAAAATAAAAAATAAATTTTAAATTCGTTAATTCTTATCAAAATCGAATCAAAATTTCAAAATATTAGATTCTATTTACACCCCTAGTCATGAAGTTCTATTAATGTTTGACCTCCCTTATTGGATAGAACATTTATGTACTTCTATTAATATTACTCGTGGTTTGTTGGGTCGGATTGGGCCAGACCGGGTCCAACCCTAGCGTCGGGATATGCCACCAGGCATCGAGTTGGGCGACCTGGTCGGCTGACTAGGTCGCTAGGTCTCATGACATAAATTTTTTTTTCGGAAGGCATTACCCCCTGATACCTATCACAAGAAGCACTGTCCTCTTAACCCCATGACCTTACCATGCAAGTCCATTTGCAATTCTTGAGCACCCATTTATTGATTATATACCAATATTTTACTATCATTTATACTATCACATATGATAATGATTTGTGATTGTAAATATAAGATGTATACTTAAAACTCATAAAATTATTTCTTAACCATCTTTACTCTCTCACTTCAAATTAACTCTTTCTCAACATATACTAATATAACATAATTATCAAAAATCATATTTACTTATATACACTCCTATTCAATTATAACACAAAAATAAAATTATATTTATAACTCCAAACTGACCCCGACGCGGCCTTCCTTGGTATCACTTATGATATGACAATGTGAATTTTGATAGCCTATCCCTGATGTCAATATTAAAATTGAAATGATATTGATTATAATACATAACTAAATAGGACCCACCATCACGCAGAGACTAATTGAACTGGATTAATGTTTATAACACTTCAATATAAGAATATGCTAGAGAAACAAGTCAATAGATTAATAGCAGCTCTGGCAACTTGAGTTGAATAGAACTTCGGTATTAAACATGTTTAGTTGAGGGTAGTCTCTAGGGCTGTAAACAGGTCGGATTCGGTAGCGGATTCACCAGAATCCGATTTCGATTCCGATAAGGGTTAAGAGGTTTCGATTCCGATTCCGATAATTTCGAAATCACTATGTTCCGATTTCGATCTGATTCTGATTCCGTTATCAAAATCGGAATCGAATCCGATAAAATTCGAAATGCATATTAAATATTAATTTTTATTCAAACGTGAGTCAATAATTTACATATAATTAATAAATTTTGATATAATCTTCTTAAAATTTTATTTTTATTATTTTATCAATTTATATATTATATTTTATAATTTATTTAACTTTGTTTTATTTAATTTTATTTATATATAATTATTTTTTTATTAAAATCAGATTAACGAAAACGGAACCAACTGATTCCGATTCCGATAAGTTACTGAAATATCCAATTCCAATAGCTTATAGGATACAAAAACAAGTTCCAAACCCGTTAATTTTTATCGAAATCGAATCAGAATATCGGATTCTGTTTACACCCCTAGTAGTCTCCTAAGAATTTTATTTCAGTTCTATCAATTAACATAGTTATTGGGGCAACTTGTTTATTTAGTCTTTTTTATGTATGATACCGCCTATCGGAGATGTGGCTTAACCAAAAAGTATTGTCCACTTACATATTGGATGTGTGATTAATCTGTAGGATGATTTTAATTTTAAAATAAATTTTTAAGTGAATAGAATGTGATACAGCGGCATAAAAATACGTTCAGAGATTAAATCAATAAACTATTAACAACAACGACTAGTCAAGACATGGAGGTTGGATAAAACAGAAGTCCAATAAAAATGCGTGCTTGGATGTGAGTATTTTCAGGAGAATTAGCTTTTCTGAAACCTTTTTACGTCTACCGTGGAAACCCATCCAAGCCTAAAAAATAAAATGACAAAAATAAATAGTTTTCGGGAGGTTAAAAACTGCTCTAAGAACGTATTTACGTTGTAGGAAAATAAAAAATAAAAAAACCTTCTGCTCTATACCTTTCGGGGCATCTGGCGGGTGACCTTCCACCTGTGGTGCAGGATTATCCTGAAACATATGCATCAATCAGAGATTGTAATTAGCAAGAGCGTAAGAACCCATAGAAAACGGAATTGATTCAAATAAAGTGTATCAAAAGCGATAGAATTCGGTGTCGCTTTCCATCAGAGTCTCGATATTCTACGCCGAAAACATATCCTCCGCAACGTGCCCTTCGTCAGTAAATGAAAAAAAATGAACTCTTTGTCAAATAATTTACCAAGATTTGTCAAATAAGTGAAATAATTTACCAAGATTTGTCAAGCAAATCTTATCAAAATCACTTCCCACGAACTTCCTTTTCCACTGAATTTGCCACATGAAAAGGTGAAGATAGATGGATTCGATGGCGTTTCTGTAACGGATTCTAAGATCCTCTTATTCCCACCCCTGTAGCAGCTAGAAATCTAATAACATTTTGATGCCGAGACAGAGATCATGACTTCCGTTTTCTATCCGATAAAAACAACGTAACACGTATTGCCAACATTTCATCTCCAAGCGTTCTCCAAACAAGAAAAATATAATCCCTTTTTACACAAATTATAAACGAAAGCACAACAAATGATGTATTTCTTGCACCATTTATTCAAAAGCTAGTTTATCCTGGTCGTGTTACCTTCCGCTATGTATCAGGGTTGAGAGAAACTTCATCTCCGTATGAAAAAAATAAACCTGGTGTATATAAATATACAGTGCAACAGATTTAAATAAATACAAAGTAGAAAGAAGCTTTGCAGATATAATAACTGCGGAGGACCTGCGTTTCTTGCATTTGCTTGGAACCCAGGCAGAGACCGTTGACAGTTGAAGATCTTGCTTTTCTAGATGCTCTGAAGGAACCCCAAATTGAGAATTTTACAAGAAAAATGCAGTAAACCATCTTCATTCGGGGGAGTAGAAGTGTACAGGAGTGCAACACAGAAGCGACCTCGACCCAGCAGTGATCCCGGTTTTTGTCACAATGAGCCTCGGACGATGTTATAAACAGAAATCAGGATCTCAACCCCAATAAGAATAATAATTAGCCATTCCAGGAAGTCAGATTTTCGGTTTTGAAGTATTTCTTGCAAAAACCGGATGTTATGCTGTATAATGTGATTAGACAAATTAGTAGCAAATACTATATAATGAAATAAGAGAAAAGACTCCTAAACACTGAACCATGAGTTAGAAGGCTTTATACCTCAACAAACTTCAACTTGAAGTCGAGGCTGCCAAACCTCTGGGTCAACTCATATTCATCTCTGAGATATTCCCATATCTGAGCGTAGTTGGCATTTTTCCAAGCAATATCAGACCTAGTCAATACATGAAACAGCAAGCATCTAAGACCTTGCAAAATGAATGATATGAAATCAAAAAGCTAAGAGAAGCCACCCTATTCATTTAATGCTTGCAGCATTAACAATCTATTCAAGCACAATGCCACACTGCTGTCTATATGTATAATAGTATCTATTGCAGATCATCTGAATGTTTCTATATAAATCCTGGTTCCTTCGCTTGCATTCCTAGTTGTCAAGGCGGGCGCCTAGTTGCTTTTTGCCCGGGTACCTAGCCAGGGGTACCTTTGAGGGCTTGCCTAGGCGCCCAAGTAGGCACCTCATGTCTTTGTGCACAACTAAAGAAAATCTGGGGGAGGGCTTTCCCCGGCATACCCCCCTACAAACGATGTATATTTAATGATAGTATGAACATGTTAGTATATTTCACTATTACTTGTACTATCACATTTGAGATTTGTAATTATAAATATATATTATATACTTAAAATTTATAATATTCTCTTTTAACTATCTTTTATCTCCCTTTCACTTAGTTTATCAAGATTAAATCTTTCTCAAAAAATATATACTCACACATTCATAATTACATATATAAAATCACATTTACATATACGTACACAAACATACACATTCAATTATAACATACAAATACAATTATATTTAGGTGTATATGTTCGTCTGTACGCATAAATATATAATATTAACATCTAATTATGTATTATATGATTGTATATATGTATATATATATATTTATACACATGTATATATATAAACATCTAATGATACCACCTGGACTGCCTAGGAGATGTCTAAGCGGCTGCCTTATCGCCTAAGTAGAATTAGCGCCCTTCCACGCCTAGGGCACCTTGTTGCCTTGAAAACTAGCTTGCATTGAGACAATGTTTCACCCACACGTGAGAAAGCTACCAACTTAAAATGTTATGATACCACAGTTGATAAAGATCCATCCCAAGATTCCCAAGTGAATCGAGTATTTGTGGAATAAATTGCTCCACGCAGAACCCGAGAGCCACTAATTTTAAGAGCACAGGATTCATGCAAATCCAAGAGCTTATTTTGCAACAAGTTAAAAAATTTCAATTCGTTTATGCTTATACTAAGCATCCTTTTTGGATACACATTATAGATTTAAGATGTAATATAGACCCCAAGGTCATTGAACATGACATTATGACAAGGCTGATGACAATGTGAATCTTCCAAAATGTTCCTCTTAAAAAAAAACTGACCATGCTTCTTTCAGCATTTTTTTGAGAGGTACAGCTATATTATTTTAATCAGTTTTTATTGGAAATAAGTTAACGTTTTTGACTAACAAATTAGGAACACTATATTCAGATTTTTCAAAGTCAAATTCACCTAAGCTACCCACAAAGTTAAGCTAATTCCAACCACGTGTACTAACTGCAGATTGTCAACAAAAACTCAAAGGTCATTCGCACCTCGTGACAGAGCGCATAGCTACAAAATACTAAATCACATTAGTATCTCCGTGAAATTTGAACTTAGAAGTTAAATGTACAACGGAAGCTGAATCAGATTCTCATTTAGCATAGCCTACAAATAAGAATTTTCGATTTCCATAGGTACTTCTGTAAATCGTTGCTATATTTACAAGCTATTTGAGGCGATCAAATTGTTATTAATCACTTCTACTCTAGGATTCAAAATATATAGTTTTCTAAGTGGAATTCAAAATGTACGGCAAAAGTGAGCATGTGACAGACAAAAAAATTTAAAGAAAAAATTTCCAGATTTATTTATAAAAAAGGAAAAGAATGTTCAAGGAAGATGAAGAAAACCTCTCAAAAAGCCCAAGTTTAAGTATAACATCAGCCAAATTGGAATTTGCCTTTCCAACCAGTTGAAAAAGTTTTTTTCTTTTCATTGTAAAGGTACCAGTCTTCTCCATGCCACGATTTATGTCCGTAAATTCTGCAACCATTCCATCCACCTAGGAAACAAAATTAATCAATGTCCATCCACTTTGTGTAAAAACAAGCAAGACCTCCGATATTCAAGGAAATTATCAAGTGTACTGATGTCAAAAAGGTTTGGCTTCTCTAGATGAAAGAAGAGATTATCAGAATTGAGTAATGATTAACATCTCTCTGCATACCTGCCGAATATAGTAATCCAGAGCAATACTTTGACCAAGAACACTTCCAATAGTACGTATTCCATCTATGCTTAAGTTTTTTAACATTATGTAGTCAAGTCCACCTTGCATCCATGTCTCTAATGTCTGCTTCTCTACCACTGCATAATCTGCAGCCTTGGAATAACAATCAGTAGGAACAAAAATAGTAAGAACCAATTTCAGCATTGTACAAGAAATGACAAGATGATGTCACACGTGTAAGTAAGAAGGGTGAACTCATCTTACAACCAAAACAAGACAAATTCTAGCGGTAAAACAATCTTCTCTAGTTCTCTTATGTTTTAAATAGAAGCATAACCAAAACCAAGAATGGCATATTCTCAACATAAGTTGGTAGATCCGCTAGTAATGTCCTATGGACCAATAAGATTCTCCTTCCCGGCCCAATTAGGTAAGGGAAGGGGAAAGGTGGCGGCAGCCGTCCTTTCATCATCAGGAGGTGGTGGTTTTGCTGGATCCAGGCTGTCCACAACCAGGGAATAGTCTGGAATATTTTTCTTGTTTAAAATAAATGGAAGGACTGATCCAGATTGAGAACCAGGATCCACCCAGATAGATCCCGACTTGGCATACCTTGAGCTAACCAGATGATTTTGTTTCCTTAAACAATTAATTACTAATCCGTTATTTCATTGAATTATTAAAAACAAAAGGCTGAACCATCCCATTATGCATGTTAATCAACTGTCAATAAAGGAAATTACTATTCAGACCAGGGCTAACCTAGACAGCTAGATCCAACATTTCACATGGACACTTCTTTCTAGTTCTGATGTAGTTGCACTGACGTAAAGTAGACTAGACATCCAACTTATACACACCCTGCGTCCAAAAATAAACCAAAACATGTAGTAGACGTTTTAGGATAAGGAAATGACGTGAATGAGTACATTGAGAAAGATAATAAATACTTAACGAGGAACCATTCCACAATACAAAAGGCTCACCGTCCTTTCTCATATCTGGCAAAAGGCCAGAAGCATGTTTCTCCACGATCTTCAGATAGCCATCAACTTCATGATCAGCAACATTAAAGAGGACAATAGATCCATATTGGAAAACAACCATGAAGGAGCAACTACTCTCATTGCCCAAGTTATCATTTAGACCCTGAAGAATGACAATAACAGCTTAACCTTGTGAGACATAAAAAGTAAGTGATACATTGATTAAAGGGGGCAAAGCATATAAACATTTGGCATAGCAGGGTAGAGGTACTTGTTCAGATGTTTGACTTACTTGGAAGCACCTAGCCATATCAATTCGCAAGGTGAAGAAAAACTAAAGTAAATAAAAAAACTGAAAATGAATGTATTTAAAGTGAAAGTAAATGGCTTGTTGAAGAAATAACAGAGGAACATAAGTTTCTAAATCTCACAGGAAGGCCTAAGTGATAACAGAAGTTGCAAGAAGTTTCCAAAAAGTATTGGGTTAATTTGCAATTGATTTAAAATAAGAAGTTGGTAGAAACATGAACAAAACATCTCCCATTACATTTTAAGTATAATGGAGACAAGAAAAAAAAACATGCCTATGGTTTGTATCTGCACTTCTGATTCCAATACTGAATCAGTTATCCCCTTGAGGTCATAACAAGTATGATATGCTGATGAAGACAAAACAAGAAAATTGGCTTGTGGTTCGCAGCAGGTAAAGGAGCATTGACCAGAAACTGCAGCAAGCAAAATTTATGTGCAGTTGAGAATTCGAGAAGTGCTTCAGTGCTTCACATAGAAGTATCAACTTTCAGAACTTAAAAATAATCCATATGGAACTACTTATTTATCTTAGGAGTAAAAAGTGACAACAATAAAAAACATACAGCATCCACAGACATCTTGGGAATGAATAAAGCAGCTCTGTTATATTATATTTAATTCAACTAACCATCAGTTATTAATGAGGTTTCTTCTCTGGTTATAATAATTTGGATTGAGTAATTATTTAAACTATAAGTAAAATAGTAAACATCAATTGGGAGTAAAATAGTAAACATCAATTGGGATCAGCAGATGTTGGGTGCAACTGAGTGGTCCCAAGGTGAAAATTTCTGATCCGATCTTAATTGAGTTGGGATAAAATATGTATGGCATGGAAGGAAATTCTTTCAAAATAACATCACCATAGTTGTCAAGGCGCCCGCCTAGGCGGCAAGGCGCCTTGTCTGGGGCCAAAAAGGCGCCCAAGGCGCCCGCCAAGGCGCCCAAGGCGCCAGCCTAGGCGCCCAAGCAAGGTGCCTTGGGTATTTTTACATCATTAAAAAAAGTTTTTGAGGGATTTTTCTCCCTTGATACCCCTCACAAGGGACACTTATTTAATGATAGTTTCAATATATTAATATATTATATTATCACTTATACTATCATACATATTTAAGATTTATGATTATAAATATATATTATATACTTAATTAAGTTCTTTTTCAACTCTTTCCTCTCTCTCTCTCTCTCTTTGTCTCACTACTACTCTGCGCCCCCCCCCCCATTTAATAATATTATAACAATATTTTACCATCACTTATACTATTACACATATATAAATTTTATAATCATAAATGAGTTATATACTTAAATTTTATAAATATTTATTTAACTTTCTTCTCTTTCACACACACATCATATTTACTTATGTGCATTGATAAAACACTCATATTCAATTATAACATAACAAATATAATTATATTTATGTTTTTTTTATATATAACAACCTCCCGACTCAGCCTTCCTTGAATACCGCCTTGACCGCCTAGGCGACGCCTAAGCGGCCGCCTTGTCGCCTAAGCGGAATCGGTACCCTTCAACGCCTTGGGCGCCTTGTCGCCTTGACAACTATGAACATCACTCAGATTCTAGAATTAAACAAGTTAAAAAAACATGCATGCTCTACTCCTCCATGGATCAAATCATCATCCTCAAGAAAGGGAATAGATACATCATACATCCAGAGTCCAGCAGCAGCAGAAATGTAACCAACTGAATGCCTTTCAGCAGTGAAGCTAAGTTATAAGACTGCCAGTTTCCAAATGATGGTTATTTCCTAAAACCATGGAAAGGTTGAGAGGAAGCAAGCATGATTATTGGCCAAAACATCAAGATTCATGATGGAAGTGAAATCTGGTAACAGGATGATCTGAGTAGTTCTGTTAGGTATTACAGAAAAATACTACGACCGACCTAGCCCATCGAATAGGCAACACCATTCAATTCACCGCCTTACTCATTACATCAGCTGTATATACAAGTCTATCAGATGGATTGAGAACACTGAAAACATTAAAAATGAAACTAAAATAACATCTATTTTAACTGTTAAATATGATGTCGGACATCAGATATTATGCATATTACCCAGGCTCTAGCCCCCCTTGGTCAATACTTAGTTTGGTCCAATGTAAAATTGTCTCTAGCTGGAAGCCTCAAAATGTTGAAACAACTATTTGCAACCTCAAAAAAAGGATAGTCAGTTCAAGGTAGTTCCTATATACTATATAGTTAGATATTACAACACATCTTCTCCAGTAGAGCACAAATATGGGCTTAGGTTATATTTCCGCATGTTAGAATTTAGCTGTTTTAGTGCCAAACTACACTACAAGGCTATATAGCACAGTTTCTCATCACATTAATACGTGATTATAATCTTCTTATAAAAGCCAATCATATTTTCTCTTTTCCGGTTTTCCCAACCTGCATTCCTGGAGTTCCACACTTCCACGACTGGTTCGTAAGTAGCAACATTGAAAGGAGATTGCCACTTGCTGAAATGTTTTACAATAAGAATATTCCCACTTCATGATTATAGAACTTTAATTCGTACGACTTCTGCTTTCACTAAATCTGTACTTGATCAAGATGTAGAAGCCTGAGTAACATGTAGGTGAACTGAAAATTCTTAAAAACCCAAACAGATATGATCGAAGATGGAGAATGTCGATACAGAAACGAGAAGTTATGCACAAAAAACAATGTCCACTGGCACCGTCCTTTCAGTTGCATTGGCATCGATGGAGACTCTAAGCATTATCAGCACCATCAAATAAACACCCGAGACTTTTAAAAGCATTGATATAATATAACACAAGCAAAATAACAGAAAACTTCACCTGAGGCGAGGTCTTTTCATCGTAGTACCTGAGGACTACATAATTAGTCGCGCGAGAAGTAGGTGGGATTACATTCACAGAATTCTGAGCTTGCAAACCCCTCAAGTCAATGCTACGGAAAACACAAGCAAAAGGTCGGTAAAACGAAAAAAAAATAAAAACTAAAAACAAGTAACAAGTAACAATCACCAATACAAAAGAACGGAGAGGACCTGGTTGAGATGAAATAGGCCTTCACTGGAATGAAGCGGCTCTGTTTCTCCTGCTGCACCTCGACGAGATGATCCGTGTAGCCGTCATCTTCAGTGCAAGGATTCACCTGCTGCTGTTCTCTCCACTCGAGCTCCTGCCCCGATGACACTGAGCAGAAGACCCTGGAGACGGGGCAAGAAACATTCTGTACTTCACTCTTCGGATGGGGGCGACTTCGGAGACCTCCGCCACTCTTATGTAATCCGGACAAGGCGGATGTCGAGACTCTGTGGACTCCATTTCTGCACAGTGGACCCGCAACGACGGGGACAAGGACAGCGTATAATCGAGGCAGGTAAGAGGGGAAGATCACCCAGGGGTATGGGCCTGCGGATGCGCATCGGGAACTGCCGATGGCCGCCAACGAGTTCCTAGAGGAAGGCGGGGAGATTGGCAGGGCCCGGAAGAAATGAGACGATGAGTAAGAGGCAGCGGCGAGTATGGCCTTCGGGATGCGGGAGTTCAGAGGCATCGTCGTCGTCGGGAGGGAAGAGGAGGGCGGGAAAGGGGGCGAGAGAGAGAGAGAGAGAGAGAGAAAGAGATGATCACTTCGTTAGGGCTTGTCTGTGCGGCACGACGCAGCGTCGGAAGGATAAAATTTTACAAAGGAAATTCGTAAAATTCGTGTTTTTTTTAAATATGTCTAATTACAATAAATATTACGGACTGCACAAAAAGATACTAAAACCGGAGATCATATTTATCAAACGAATGTGATAAATTTATGTCTCCTCTTCGTCCGAAGAAAAGCAAAACCATCCCAAGAAGAAAAAAAAACTAACGGGGTGTTTGGTTGCATGTGACAATGAAGGTTTTTATTTTAATTTTTAAACATTGTAAAAAAATTGTTAAAAGAGGTGTTTGACAACTATGATAGTTTTATGTTTTAAAAATGATTTTTTTCTTAAACAAAAAAGAGGGTCTCACCTCTTTCTTTCTTTTTTTGTGGTCCCCCACTTTGTCTGGTCATGTACGATAGTTACTCTTTTTTGTTATCACATCCCTCCAAACATATTAATTTTATGTCATGAGTTGGTTCACTTTTTATTTTAATATATTTTTTATCACGAAAGTGTACAAAAAATTATCATGCAACCAAACACCCCATAATGGGATGTTAGGTTGCATGATAATAGAGATTTTTATTTTAATTTTTAAAAATTATAAAAAATTGTTAAAAGAGGTGTTTGACAATCATGACAATTTTATGTTTTGAAAATGATTTTCTTCTTAAACAAAAAGAAGTCTCACCTCTTTCTTTTTTCTTGTGGTCCCCCACTTTGTTTGGTCATGTACGATGGTTATTTTTTTTTGTTATCACATCCCTCCATGCATGTTAATTTTATGTCATGAGTTGGTCCACTTTTTATTTTAATACATTTTTATCATGAAAGTGTACAAAAAATTATCGTGCAACCAAGCATCCCGTAAATTTTTGATTTGGTGGGAACGAGAACTATGAAGAGTAGTTTTCTGTTTTCTAAAGCACAAAGTTTGAGGTAGTAATAATAAAATATTATGGGGTGTTTGGTTGCATGATAACGAAAGTTTTTATTTTCATTTTTAAAAACTGTAAGAAAACTTGTTAAAAGAGATGTTTGACATCCTTGACAATTTTATGTTTGTAAGTGATTTTCTTCTTAAACAAAAAAAGAATGTTTCATCTCTTTCTTTTTTCTTGTGGTCCCCCACTTTGTTTGGTCATGAATGATAATAACTTTTTTTTGTTATCACATCCTTCCAAACATGATAATTTTATGTCATTAGTTGGTTCACTTTTTATTTTGATATAATATTTTATCATGAAAATGTACAAAAAATTATCATGCAACCAAACACCCCATTAGTTTTCGATAAAAATATGTCTAGTTACGATAAAAATTACAAACTGCACAGAAAGATACTAGAGCCAGATCTAATACTTATGGGGTGTTTGGTTGCATGATAATTTTTTGTACATTTTTATGACAAAAATTGTATTAAAATAAAAAATGAACCAACTCATGATATAAAATTATCATGTTTGGAGGGATGTGATTACAAAAAAGAGTAACTAACACACTGACCAAATAAAGTGGGGGACCACAAGAAAAAAAAGATAGAGGTGAGACTCTCTTTTTTGTTTAAGAATAAAATTACTTTTAAAACATAAAATTGTCATGGTTATCGAATACCTCTTTTGACAAGTTTTCTTATAGTTTTTAAAAATTAAAACAAAAATCTTCATTATCACGTAACCAAACACCCCATTATCAACAAAATATGATAAATGTATGTATCCTCTCAGGCTTTATCACAAGTAAAACCATCCAAAGAAAAAAAAACAAGTTTTTGATGAAAAAAGTATATTTTCTCTCTCTCTTTTTTTTAAAAAAAGGATCGAGTCTCGTAGTAAACGATCCTCGGCGAGATATCATTCACATGTGACAAACTAATGAAATAAAAGAATATCATCAGATTAATAATAGTCTAGCTAAGAAACGTCTACAAGCAAAACGTACATATTCGATGACTGAAATAAAGTTTGACTTTGAAAAATCAAATTATCACTCGATAAATTAACCGTCTTCTGGAGAATTCCGGCTGCAGCATCATCTTAATAGCATGAGAAATGGGGGAGGGGCACGAGTAGGAGGTTATGTATCCGAAGCCCATTTAAAGGCCCATTACAAATCGTTATATGGGCTAAGAAGCGTGTGGCGTGCCGAACCAAAGATCGGCTCGTTATGGAATCTTTTTTTTTTTTGGAATCGGTGGACGACTTCGGGTATTCAGTGGTTTGATTTGATTGGTTTTCGAGACGTTTTTTTTTTCGAAACTTAAACACATCTCTTGAACCAACGAAATTAATTTGGTTACTTTATGCTGTGTTTGGTAACACTATTAGGGACCTTTGTCACTGTCCATTTTAAAATTGATAGTGGCAGGAATCATTAAGAGGTGTTTGATTAATTGTATCAATTTTAAAATGTATAGTGCAAATAAAACATACTATGTAATACAAGTGACAACTTGTATTACTTTTGATATTGATACTCCAACATTTGAAAATATTAATATTAATATTGATATAGTACTAAAAATGAAACTCTAACCAAACAGGGCATTAGATAATTTTATTTGACTCTATTTACAGGATATATTTTAAAATACAATATATACGTGTATATACCATTACTTCCCTTACAAACTCTTAAAATATTTATATTAACGTAAATAGGATACACATATTTTGAACATGCGTAAATAAATATAAATAATTAATTTCCTTTGAGTTGTTAGGTTTACTGATTTTATTTGGTTGGGATAATCTTTGAAGTTAAACCAACCCCATTATTGTTTCAAACCAACTATAATCAAATATCTGATTTTTTTTGGGTTCATTTGTCCCGGATATATCACCGCCCGACGATGTCCCAGATTCAAACTTGGGACTAACATTGTCCCACATGGGGAGGCCAATGAGATTCGGAGCGAGGTAGATCTGGTTGGAGGTCTAGAGCAGATCAGTGGTGAAGGTCGGATCACAAACGAGTTCGGTCACAACTCAGGTTCGTCACAACTAGGACCCTAAAAGGGTCGAATTCAGTAACGGAATCACTAGAATTCGATTTCGATAAGGATTAAGGGATTTCCATTCCGATAATTTTAGAATCACTATGTCCCGATTTCATTATCGAAATCGGAACCGAACCCGATAAATTTCGAAATACATATTAAATATTATTTTTTATTAAAAAATGAGTCGATAATTCACGTATAATTACTAAATTTCGATATACTTCTTAAATCTTTATTTTTAACATTTCATCAATTTATATATTATATCTAATAACTTATTTAATTTAATTTTATTTATATATAATTATTTTATCGAAATCGGATCAACGGAAACTGAATTAACCGATTTCGATTCCGATCAATTATTAGAATATCTAATTTCGATTCCGATAGATTATAGAATATAAAAATAAGTTTTAAATCAATTAAATTTTATCAAAATCAAATCAAAATATGTGATTCCGTTTACACGCTGGTCACAACTTAGGTTGACCCTGATCAAAACAACGTGCGAAAGCTATGTGACAGTGGTGGCCAACTCAAGCTGACCTGGCCGACCTGGGTCAGCTGACCGGGCTGACTAGGCTGCTTTCTTCACTTAAATATATATATATATATATAATGCAACTTACGAGATCCACGGAACTCTCTGCCTGAGAGAGAATCCGGACTCGATTTTCGCCGAGAGCAAGAGACTAATCTGCAGAAGAAGCATCGCCGCGGAGCATCCCCCGGTGGCCGTGCGGCAGTTCGTATGAGCTGTGCTCCGCCGGACGACGACGAGCGAATCTCTCCTCTCCGCCGCCGCCGCCCCACCGCATGACTCGGAGACAGCGACGGCTGCCCCCGCCCCGCTCTCCTCCTCCTCTCCGTTGGGCACGGTGGGCGCGGATGATCCTCGATCGCATATATGTTACCGGGGCGGTAGCACTCCGCCAGAGATTGCCATGGCCCGACAGCGACCTTGCCCCGCCGCTCCCACCCGCAACCGAGGTCCCGGCCGGCGTTCGGCGCGACGGCGACCTCCTCCCGCCCGGCGGCGCCTGCGGCAGGATGGGATCTCGACGTAGCGCCAGAGGAGAGAGGAAGGAGGCGGCATGCATATTAACGAACCTTCCCACAGCGTGAATTTAAAAAAAAAGTGTAAATGCACACTAGGTCCGTTTTAAAGAAATCACTTTACCACTAGGTTCGTTTTCAAAAACACCTTACCATTAGGTCCGTTTTTTCAAAATATCGTCACCCCCACTCCAATTTGGATTTGAAATGTCGTAAATGCCCCCCTGCGGAACCCCCCCCCACCCTTGGCGCTCCCCCCGCCCCCCTGGCGCTCCCCCCGCCGCCTGCGGAAGCCCCCCCCCACTCATCCCATTTCTCCGCCGCCTCCGTCTCATCTATGCCTTCCCCGCGGATTGGCGAACACGACCACCGCCTCCGGCGGGACTAGCACGATAGCGGGCAGGAGAAGGCCGTTCTCCAGAGAAGACAGGATCACCATGGAAGCCCCCGCCAAGAAGCTCGCGCGGACACCCTCCTCCCTCCTCCGCTCTCCCACCGTCCGCGGCTCCTTCCAAAGCCTCGCTGCCCTCGACGAGCACGAGCGCCAGCAGATCCCCTCGCCCCACCGCCGCGATAGTAGCCCCGGAGAGGAGAAAAGCGGCGCCCGCGCCGTCCCCCAAGCGGCGCCTGTCTCCGCCCGCTGCCCCTCCATCCCCTCCTCCGTCTCTGCGGCCTCTACATTCCCCTGGCGCCCGCCCTCCTCGTCCTCGCCATCCTCTCATTCCTCTTCTTCCAATACTTCCGCGAGGACTCTCCCTTCCTCGGTAACCTACTCCTCGCATCCGCCGCCGTCGCGGTTGCCTCGGTGGCGGCTCGACGATCCCGCCTCCTTTGCTTCTCCCGGCGGCGGAAGAAACACGATCCGTGCCGCGTAACTGTCGAGTGGTTTATCGACGACTCCAAGAAGGATCGAGGCGGTGGTCGTGTTCGCCGATCCGCGGGGAAGGCATAGATGAGACGGAAGGCGCTCCCCCCGCGGGGGGTAAAAGTGGGATTTGAAAATGATGGGATGAAGAAATGGACCGGGTGATAATGAAATTCAGTGTCAACGGACTAAACAGTAACGAAATGTGGTCAACGGAGTTTTTACTAAAGTCATTTTCTTAAATGGACCTAAGAGTAATTCTCCCTAAAAAAAATTATGGAGATCAGAGTACAAGCTGATCTCCGGATCATACATATGATATATATAGAGTTGTTTCAAATTCTTAGAACTCGAAAATAAATATCATTTTGTATTGTCCTTTTAGTGTAGAATTTTGTGTCCAACGACATGTTAATTAAATTCCTCCATCATCATCATCATCATCGTCATTCATTTTGAGATTAATAATTGACATAGATCAAGTGTGACCAAATATTGATGTTGATTTTAAAATCTGTGAGACGAATTATAATTCAAATTTTCACACATATCAATTTTATTATTTAATATTCAATTTTCAATAGATATTAACATCGAAATTGATATAGTATTATGTTTAATATCTCAATTTAACAGGGAATATACGATACATATACCGAATTATTTTGTTTTTTTATGACACAAAGTGGTGATAACACAAGGGCATGATCTGTTTATTTACACGCAGCAGGTGTATATATATATAGTATGTTTCGACGTGTATAATATCGGTGTAGATAACTAAGCAAATATATTTTTAAATATTTGGTGTATAAAAAATAATAGTTGACCATTAACAGCTGTATCTTTATCAATAATGCGGCATCCATTTCTTGAAGATGCATTATATATATATTTAAAATATTTTATTCAGCTCCTGATTAAATTTTTACTTTTGGACTATAATTTCCACGATAGATAAATTCTCGTCATTATTTGGTCAAGCCACTTTTTGTCAACATGGTTATTATCAGGTGTTTTTATTTTATGTAAACAATCAGAAAATATTTTATCCATTTTTTACGATCTCCGAACCAGAAAACATTTCCTCTACTTGTTACAGAGAAAGTAAATGCCTCACACACACAAAAAAAATGAATTTAAAAAAATGAAGTTTGCTCGAAAGCAAATGATACTTTCCTAATTTAAGACTATAGAAACTAAATACTGCAACCATAAAATTAATTGCTTTTATACCACTTCAAAACAATACGCTAATAAGTATATATATATATACTTAAGTCTAGAATTATATTTAACTAAATATCTCAAAAATGATTAATTTGTGTTGTTGATAATTCTGTCACTTAATCGGTTAACACGTTATATTACACTAATAGGCAGGGTTTGGTTGCACAATAATTTTAATGTATACTTTCATGATAAAAATTTATATTAAAAAATGTGAACATGCCGACATAAAATTGTCATGTTTGGAAAGAGGTGATTTCAAAAAAGAATAGATAACAAGTATGACCAAACAAAATACGGATCACAAGATAGAAAAAGATGTGAGGCCATCTCGTTTTTGTCCAAGGAAAGAATCTCGTTAAAATTATATATTTATAATGTTAGTTACCAAGCACCTCTTTTAATTAGTTTTTACATAAGATACTACACAAAATTACCTTTGGGTTTGTTCACACATAATCCTTGGTGGTGTAAAATGATCCAATTGAGCAAGAATTAGTGGAGATCTTACACAATCTCCAAAATTTGGGATGCTCAATCAAGTTTGGATCAAAACCAAAACAATCTAAGTTCTTTGGAGTTGATTGAATGTAATTGACCAAACGAAGGTATGATCAACAATCTTAGAACTAAATCTAGCCAATCCAAATCAAGACATGTCAAAGGGGGGGGGCATATTTTCTTACTTCCCCAAAAGTTAAGTAGAGTATATATAGATGTTGTGAAAATGGATCCATGGTGATGTGTAAGAGTTCTGGCTCTTAATTGATGTATAATCTTTGAATTGATCAAATGTCAGGCATTCAATCCGTTTAGTAAACTATCTGAATATGATAATAACCTCATGAAAACATTTATTTTAAGTGACTCACTATAATTGTTTTAGATGTGGATATCTAGCCTTTTGTGTTACACAAGAGAGATTAGAGATGAAATCAAGACTCTATAAGGTGTTTGGTTGCACAATAATTTTTTACAATTTTACGATAAAAAATTATATTAGAATAAAATGTGAACTAACAAATGATGCAAAATTGTCTTGTTTAGAGTGTGGGATAACAAAAAAGAGTAGGTTCAATATATGATCGAGCATTGTGGGGACCCCCGTAATAAAAAAAGAAGTGGGGCCTTCTTTTTTTGCCTAAAAAGATTGTTTTTTGAAAAACATAAATTTTTAACAAAAACTTAATTTATCTTCCAAATCAAACACCTCATTAGATATTTTATTAAGTCAAATCAATCCTCACCTTAGATACAAGGAGATACGCCCAATGAAACTTTAGTAAACTTTACTTAGTGGAAAAGTACGTACATACTTCTTTCTCAGTAACTTTTCACAAATTCAACACTCTAGAATGAGTCATTTATAAGAATAACAATTCAAAATATTCAGTCTTACTACATTTTTTATAGTGCTTGTCAACGTTTTAACTAACTCTAAATCATCTGACACCTATACACATTAATACTGGAATTTTACCTTAGTTGAAGATACATCATATATGTTCCTTCTATTATTTGTAAAATATTATATCTGAAAAATACAATCTAAATTATTTACTTATTTTAAAATATTTATCGAGATACAAGTGATGAATTCCGAGGCTAATTAAAACACTATCAAGCCATCTCAACACCACAACCTTAAACTAATTAATTAGAGGTCAGTTTTGTGGTTGGATCACTCATCAACACCACCACCTTCGTCTCCAAGCACCATGATCAAGCTAGCCAACTAGAGGTGTGGTAAGCCGATTTGGTTTGGGGGGGATTGTTCTCAAAATCTAACCCCAACCAAATTAAGTGCTCAAATTAAGATAAAACCGAACCGGTTCACTTTGATTTAACTAGTGTTAAAACCTGAGATCAGTTAAATTAATCAATCACATATAAACATATACTTATTTTAATTTTAAATAATTAATGCAAATATTATTTTATCATAAAAATATATAAATAAAAAAATTCCCTTATGTTTTAGCGCAAATAATTGAAGCATTTCCATTATAATTTGAAAGACCTCCTGTTTGGCAGTTCTGAACACACCCCTACCAGATTAATTTTCATAATACTGGCAAGCATCATTCTCCAAAGTCTCAATCCCATCGACGTGATTGAAATTAATTAATACTTTGGCCGAAAATGACACCAACCTGAAGTCAAATAACCGGCCCTTTTTGCATGTTTTCTCGGCAAATGCTTCGAGTGTGTGTGTGTATATATATGTATGTATGTATTTTTTAATAAAAATAACATATGCCTCTTTCGTACTATTAAAATAAAATGACATATTTTCTAAATCACACGAGGGAGACTAAAACTCTCAAACAAAAGAACATCCATGCACACGACTTACCACCTAGACAAATATAACTTAGAAAATAACATATTTATAGACATGTTGTATTTCTGAGCAAGAAACAGTGCGAAGTACGTACGTACCGGTGCATGCATGCATGCATGCATGCAGCATTGGTGTGTGTGGTATATATATAGAGTGGTGGAGAGGCAGCCATGCACGTGCGCCAAATACCAGCCACTAGCTAGTTTATGGTCATGCATTTATGTAGTGGCGTGTGTTCTGATCTCAGTACGTATATGTAGTAATTACTAATTAATTACTGCTGTTTACCGTTTCATTCAAGTAGATCTCGGTGGTTCGGTTGGGGGATTACATAAATTAGATGCCGAACCGATCACATTTAATTTTATCAAAAAAATTTCATCATGATTCGCGATATCCATATTGCCATGCATGCATCAACTGATTATAAATATTTGATAAGCATGGTTCAGAATGAAAACCAGTTTTGACAAACTTTGATTTGATCAGGTTAGATTTAACGGTTCCATCAGATTCGGTTAATTTGCCCCGTTTGGATAGAGCATTAATGGGGTGTTTGGTTGCACGATAATTTTTTGTACATTTTCATGATAAAAAATTATATTAAAATAAAAAGTGAACCAACTCATGACATAAAATTATCGTGTTTGGAGGGATATGATAACAAAAAAAAGTGATTATCATTCATGACCAAACAGAGTGAGAGATCACGAGAAAAAAGAAAGAGATGAGACCCTCTTTTCTTGTCCAAGAAGAAAATTATTTTCAAAACATAAAATTGTCAAGGTTGCCAAACATCTCTTTTAACGAGTTTTCTTATAATTTTTAAAAATCAAAATAAAAACCTCTATTATCATGCAACCAAACACTTCATAAGCACTTAATTAAATTGAATCATTATTATATCGATCATTTGATGGCATCTATTTTATTGGTGATGTGTGTAATATACCAGTATTGAATCTGATATTATATATTTATTCGCAAGATAATGATCAACACAGTCCCTTAAGCAAATAGGGGGTTGTGCTACTTGATAATGACTGTTTGGAGCCCATTGACCACACCTTCTCCAAGCTCCATCTCATCACTCTCCAAATTATAAAAGTCACAATAAAGTTGGTGGCTCAAACCGGTGTTTCTAAGTGTGTCATATAATCTACTTAAATTTAATAATAGAAGGTATAATCATCTATTTTCGATTCCTATAAAAGCTAATGGGGTGTTTGGTTGCATGATAATTGAGGTTTTTATTTTAATTTTTAAAAATTGTAAGAAAACTTGTTAAAAGAGGTGTTTGACAACCATGACAATTTTATGTTTTGAAAGTGATTTTCTTCTTAAACAAAAAAAGAGGGTCTCACCTCTTTCTTTTTTCTTGTGGTCCCCCACTTTATTTGGTCATGTGCGGTGGTTACTCTTTTTTGTAATCACATCCCTCCAAACATGATAATTTTATGTCATGAGTTGGTTTACTTTTTATTTTAATACAATTTTTTATCATGAAAGTGTACAAAAAATTATCATGCAACCAAACACCCCATAAGTAATTTTACTCTTGGTTCTGACCAAATCAAAATATGGTTTCCATATTTCATTTAAATTTTCATTTATCATCAAAATGGGATCAATTCAATCATTTTTGAAATATAAAAAATATATTTTAAAACTAATAAATAAATCTCAATATTATATTAGTTTGACATAATATATTTTAAAATTCACTCTTATTTTTTAACATTTATATATACACATATTTATATTCAATAAATAATGTGTTTTATTTATAGTAATATTTTTTAAATTTAGATAAATAAATTTAAAATCGACTATTTTTAATTTATCGGAGCATGTGATTTCGATTCTGATGTGTCTTATGGCATATAAAAAACATATTCTGAATTTATTAATTTTTGTAAGAACAGAATCGAAATATTTAAACATTTGTGCCCCCAAAACCAGCAGACAAAGAGTTTTGTTGTTTTTGTCAAAGAGTACGTGTGGACGTCGATCCAACTTAAAATTTTAAATGCCGTCCCCCGTCCTCTCTCTCTCTCTCTCTCTCTCTCTCCTTGTGGGGCCCACAACACCTTCTCTCTTACCGAAATTGTTGGCCGTTTGTTTTGGTCTAATTCATGCCTAATCTCTGATTGGTCCAGTATTAGGTATCGTGATTTTTTAGTAGAACATCAAATATATCAATAATTCCTTCGTAATTTTTTTAATTTTAAGCCATTTTTTAAAAAATGAATCTGTTAAGTCAAATCAAACGCCACTTTAGTGTTAATGCCCAAAATGGATACAGGGGTCCCCTGTTATATTGGCCGAAAACGGTGGAGGTATCTCCGTTTTGATCTCCACGCCAAACTGAATATCGCTGTCAATCACGACTGGCCACGTGTTCTCGGTGGGGAGAGTCTGGTCCCAGCACGCCCGCGGCCTGGTAGGGGGCGGCAAAGTAGTTCGGACCTTTGCCACGTGGAATTGCTTGCGGCGCCTGGCCTTACACGTCGGATTTGTACCGCGGAGTGTGGATCTCGCTCAACACCGGTCCTCCGCCCGACTAGTGCCCGCCAAAATTGATAGCGCGGCGCGCTTCTTCTCGTCCTCGTCGGCATCTCTCTCTCTCTCCCTCCAGCCCTGTGTCAGGACTCTGCTCTTATATGCTTCTGATCCGAACTCCTTTCCCCTTCTCGCGCGATGGCTTCCTCTGCCTCCGGAAGAAGCCATAGCTCCCTGCCTCTCGGATGCTCATACGACAACTCGCCCATGAGTTCGAGCTCTTCGATGCACCGTCGGCAGGAAGGGGGCGCCGCCGGCGGCTACGAGAAGAAGATACGTAAGCCCTATACCATCACCAAATGCCGGGAGAGCTGGACGGAGGAGGAGCACGCGCGGTTTCTCAAGGGCCTGCAGCTGTAATCTACCTCTCCCCCCGCCGTGATTCTCCTGTTTTTCTTCTTCTTCTTGCGCGCTCCCGCGCCGTTTCCGCGGTACTCGTTTCCGTTCGGTCCTCCCCTTCTTGTCAGGATTGCAATCCGGATCGACGTTTTTGTGAATCGCTCGGAACGGGCAAATTCGCCGTCTGAGATGTGCAGACATCGCCGTGCGTGTGAAATCTCCGGCTAATCCGTGGTTGCGTGTTTTTTTTCTCCTGTTTGTTCCATCAGTTACGACCGGAACTGGAAAAGGATTGAGGACTGCGTCGGCACGAAGACTGTTGTTCAGGTGTGCTTCCTTCCTGTTCCTGATTCGTAGATCTAGATCACAGTTCGCCTGCAACTCGCCTCTGCTTCGAACATCATGTTTCAACTTGAATCCGATGTTTTGGTCGGTTGGAAATTGCAAATTGTGGGAGAAATAATCACATTCGATTAGTTGACCCTACGATGTCTTGAGTCTTTCTTTAACCATGGTTTTGCATAATATCAACACAGTATTAATTTTTCTATTATTTTGGATAGAAAAAAATGAAGTATACCGTGTCTGTTGTTGCGGGGTATCAAATATGATGACCATGTGAAAGATACGATTGTCAATCACATGTTTCCCTCGGGGTAAAATTCTAATCATTTTGATGAAGTAGACACACTTCAATTTGAATTTGAAGGTCACGCTCTCCTACCAATTGCAAACGGGCATTTGCACGGAGAAGGCAAATTCGGGCAAAAGTCCGGCAGTTCAATTTCTGTGCATCGTCTTGATCACCGGAATCACAGGTGCACTGCAAACCTTTGTATACGCAAAGCTACGGGGTTAAGAAACAATTGAGGGTGTGAAGGTAGTTTTGTTAGATCGAGCTGAGAGAGAGAGAGAGAGTGGATTGGATGTCTTTCAGGTGTGTTGTTCCCGTGGGAGGGGTGCAAAGAAGTCTAGTCGAGTTGGTCGAGTAGCATGTTACAACTTAGCTTATTTATTTTTACTCTTAGCCTAAGCTCAAGTCTGGATAAGCAAACTGGACCTACTTTCGAGTTCAACTTAACTAGCGGCTCATTATATTAAGCTTGACTCAAGTTACTCATTTACTAATAAAGTTCAGTTTGAGCTTGACCTCTTCTAGTATGAACTCGACCGAAATTTGAGTTAAAGTTTGAATTCAAAGTCGATATGTGCTTATTTGTCAAGCTCGAACCAGAACATGTTCGAAACTCTTAATAAAACTCAAATCTTAACTTATTTATAAAATTTTGAACTCAAACTGAATTTGGTCTTAACTTATTTAAATAGATTTAGTTAACATTATGTATCTATAACTATTCATATTCTAGTTTTTAGATAAATATTTAATTGAATTATTAGTAAATTGCATCTAGTCAAATAATTTTTTTTTCCAAACTAATAAAGTTTCTTTTTTTGTTTAAGTTTACTCATTTAACGTAACAAACTGAGCCAAATCTAGTTTTTAGTGAGTTGAGTTCCGAATCATTTGTCAAGCAGATGGGCTCATTATCTGCACTCGTAGGAAGAAATCAGTGACGTGCGTTCAGTGGATGAGATAGGGCACCTACGTATAAAGGTGGTTCTATTCTGCCTCTGTCATCTCCGGCCTTTATATTGTCTCCGCCTACCTTGATTTATCTCTGACAGGTATGATCGTAGACGGAGCGAATACATCTGCTCCGTTTAGCTATTCAGATAATCCATATTCGGTTCGAATCGGATATGAATATTGATCGAATTTTATAAGTCGGATAATCTTCGGATTCGGAGCGGATACGGATAATATCCGTTTCAGAATGTTAATTAAATATTATATAATTAATATATTTAATAATGTACAAATTATAAATGCATAAAAATAAAAATATAAAATATGAAATTTATCATATATTTATTAACATTAACTTAGTATATTAATATATAATAGAGAATATTTAATCATATTTGTAAATATAATAATTTTAAATATATAATTCTATATATTATGTATTATTATCAAAAATGAATTTGGAGCGGATCTTAAACGGAGCAGAGCGGACATTTTCACGTCCGCTCCAATTAACATTCGGATGATATCTGTATCCGGATATCCGCTCCGTCGGATATCTAAAATCGGATATTATTCACCTAAACGGATATGAATTCGGAACGAATCCGAATTTTATCCACATCCATTTACAGCGCTACTGACAGGTTATACTCGGGCACAACATTAGTTAATTTCACCTGATTTCGTCCGGTATGTCGGTTAATTGGTCATATAGCTAACAATTTTCATTTCACAGGCCAGTCATGAACGGGAGGGCATGCAGATTCAGCATGTTTAAGTGAAATGTAATGAGCATATTGGCGGATTTAATACTGAATTTTGAAGAATTTAATTATTGAAACACTATGAACTTAAAATCAAGTAAGATTACAATTAATTAAGTGGCCGCTGATTTCAGGGTGATATCTCAGTACACCGCTGAATGGAACTTCTACATCGGCCATCGTCGTGAGTTTTTTTTTTGAACAAGGAAATATCAAGACTTATATTAACCGGATATATTTTTACATAGTTGGTCTAGGTCATGCCACGGCAGAGTTGAAGGAAAGTTAAGATCAGACTTACAATATAAAGACCACCTAATTAATATATGAGTAGCATAGTTACAAGATCGATGTACAAAAGAAAGAGACAGGTGAGGAAAAGAGGACAATATGAAAGAACATTTGTGTGTAGTAGATTATGCCCTCTAAAGGCTCGGGGCATCATCATGAGTTCAATCTCCTAATTGTAGAGAGTCTGGAGACCACAAATGTGGTGTTTGGTTGCATGATAATTAAATTGATTTTTTGTTACAAATTTATATTTTTTGTAACAAAACTTGATAAAATAGTGTTTGACAATATTTATAATTTTACATTTTATGATATTTTTGTAGATAAAAATTGGTGATATCTTTTTTTCTTGTGGTCCCTCACTTTCTTAACCACTTTTTGTTATCACATCTTTCCAAAAGGTGATAATTTTTATGTGTCTGACTAGTTTAGATTTTATTTTAATATATATTTTTTGATGCGAAAGTGTATACAAATTTTTTATGCAACCAAACAGTATGTAAGTTTTATTTCTGCACACTGCAAGTGGTAAGATTTTATTGTGAGACTTAACAATAGGCAAAGGAGCAAGAAGATTTGTCGTTGTGGGTAGGGGTGGCAATGGGCCGGGCCGGTCCACGGGTTCGCGGGCCGGGCCGGCTGCGGGTCATTTGACGGGCCAAACATTTTGGCCCGCGGGCTTTAGTCGGGCCGACATACGGGCCGAAGCGGGCTAAAACAAGCCAAATAACTTTCAATTTTTTATGTCAAAAACATCATTTTTACTTATTAAAAATATATTTTAATTAAACTATTATTAATTTTATGATGTTATCTTAAATAATTAAATTTATCATATTTAATAAATATTTATTTATAAAATATATAGTTGGGCCGGGCCGGGTCGGGCCAAGTCAATAATTTTTGCGGACCGGGTCGGGCCGGACCAATATATTTTGGATCGGGCCGACCTCGGGCCGGGCCGGGCCAGGCCCATTGACACCCCTAGTTGTGGGTGTTGCCTACGAGGCCTGCTCTTTCACTATTTATTAGCTTAGAAACGGTCCTCACCTTTCTTATTACTTGGAAATGTGTTGGTATTAGTTAGATGAATTAGTGGTTTATATATTTAAATCTCGGAAAGAGTTTGTTTATTTAATAGATTATTTTAATTTTTAATTTTTTAAAGAGGTCAATTTGTAATTTTCTTTTACTACGAAGAGAGAATGGTCTTAACTCGTCACAGAACCGTGGGAGGTGTATATACCGCGAAACGTGTTATCCTATTTTCTTTCTCTGGTTTAATTCTACCAAAATTGCATCGCTTCGGAAATGCATCTCGGGTCCAGAAGAGACTGTACGATTGAGCTCTTATTTTAAAAACTAAGTTAAATTAAATAGGATCAGTTTAAATTAATTTAATAAGAGATTATGAATAAATTAAGTAATTAAATAACTATCATACGTTTTTAATAATAATAATAAAATATGCATAGATAATATTTTTTTAATGATATATAAATATGTTTAATACATTTAAAGTAAATCGATTTGATCAGATTAAATTTAATTTGAAAAATGTTCAAGCCACCGAAATGGTGCAATCGGTGGTTCGATTTATCGATTAATGCACACCCCAGGCGTCCGGACCAGAGCTCCTCCCTCGTCTGGGGGCGCGTTGCCGACGCTCCAAAATTCCCGCGCCCTCGATGCACCACACCACCTCCTGCCCGATCGGTGCTACTGCAGTACTGCTGGCTCCGGCCACCGGGGAACTGCCGTGCCCCCGCTTGCTTGATGCCCGGCAACGCTCCTCCACCCTGCCCTCACCTCCCTCCCGATCAGTCTCGAACCCGCGCCACCGCATTCTCCCCTCCCCCCTGCGCGCAGGCAGGTGCCCGCAGCCGCAACCTCGCCGCCGCCGTTCCCCTCTCTTTATTGCCCGGCCTTCCCTCCAGCCGCGGTGCGCCCCATGGCTGCGCCTGGTCATCACCCCACTAACGCTGCAAAATCCAGCCGCTGCCCTTGCAGTATTCGGGAGGGCGCCGCCGCCACCTCCCAGCAACGCCAGCCTCTTGCCCCTGGCCCCTCACGCGCCACCAGAGGATCTCCAAACCGGTGTGCCTCCAGCCGGTTTCCAGTCTCTCCTCCCCTCACCGTTAACGTACTCTCAGGACCTTTGAGGGCCTTCCCGGAGCAGCGCCTCCACGGCATCGACAAACAGCCGTACCTGTAAGCACCGGTACATCACGGCTTCGCCGACACGGTGTTTAGAAGCCTCTCGCTTAGCCAACAGGTCTTTCCACATACCTCGTTTGCAGTTTTGCGGATCTGCCCAAGTAGAGTCCAGATCGCCTCAGTTGGCATTTGGAGGGAGTTCCCTCGTTTGTCAATGAGAGCGTATCACCCTCCCTTACAATTCACAGCTTAAAAAATGTTCAACAACACAATTTTCTAACCCTGTTTATATTTTTATTAACACTATCTATATTTTACTAACCCATATCTACATTTTACTAACTTTACATGCACTTATTAGTGATTTAAATATGCCATTTTGAGTCAAATGTGAGTTGAAAAGTGGTAGATTTTCCTTGAAAACTGAAGGAATTCCCTCCAAGTGCCTTGAAGATGGAGGTAATGTCTACTTTCTCTTCTGCTTTTTGCCACGTGTTCATTTCGTGTACAACGCGTGCTGACATGAGGTCGGAGATTTGAATACTGTGAGCCAAAATCAGAACCTTGAGGATTTGGAATCCTAACCTAGGAGTTTTTAACCATATTGGTCCCTTTACCCTTGGTGTTGAGTCCGATATCCGAACCTCTAGCCAAGTCACGTGTTCGAGCCAGTGCTTGCCTAGTCAACTTGGTTGTCCCATGTCAGGTGATGTGTTGAAGGATTAGGATTGAGGTAGGAGAAATGTAGATGCATTGTAGCGAAGTTCAGGGTTATCAATACTATATGAACTCTAAATGTAAAATATGGGCTGTGGGAAGGGTATATATTAGCTAACAGGTGGAGGCCAGGCTTTAGATTTTGTTAGTAGAGAGTGAGACTTGGAATTCCTTCATCACAATTGGAGCACATTGACAGATAGGCAGCTTTCAGGCTGCCGTGGGGCCGAAGCCAAGTCCATGGCATGGTCATGGGCAAAACTGTTGTATGGTCAAGTTAGGATACTGGTGAGGATTATCTAATGACCTGTTCATGGTTTATGGAGATTTAATTATAAAAGGATTCGATTCCCAGGGATCTAAATTCAAACGTGCTAATTGATGTCTGGTTTTATTTCTGCCCTTTACCACGGTTGACAACTGTGTTTGCTGATTACTTACTCAGCGCATAGCATGAAAATGATGCCTGTTTATGATGGTTTAACCATTTACATCGATATCATAGGTGAACAAAATGTAAATGTTGATGAGTGATAGAAGCTCAGTCCCCTTTCTTTAATCTTTTTAAAGCCCTGAGGCTCTAGGTTTCGTGGTAATTGTGTATTTTCCTTATTGTACTATCAGAACATATCATTGCCTGCATATCAAATGCTACTGCTTTTTTTGCCTGAACTAATTCATGTCTGTCGTGCCAAATGTGAGATTCTCCTCATCTTTCAGATTCCTCCAGTGCGTGAGAATCACATCATTCTGCTAAAACTATTAAACATGTTAGAATTGAATGCAACATGCCGGGATCTATAGGAACTATTTGAAAGGTTCAAAGAAGTTCAAACAGTCTTGTCCATGTAATGGGGCGGAAGTTTGGAGTTACTGAGACTGGTTCTGGATAGTGGATACACAAGAAATTCATGAAAATTTGAGCTTACACTTCACATCTATAGTAGTTAATCTTCGCTTTCAGAACTGCATTTAAGTTTATGTGAAAACTGAGACTGGTTCTGGATAGTTTGGAGTTACTGAGACTGGTTCTGGATAGTGGATACACAAGAAATTCATGAAAATTTGAGCTTACACTTCACATCTATAGTAGTTAATCTTCGCTTTCAGAACTGCATTTAAGTTTATGTGAAAACTGATGAACATACATCACCAGTAGGGCCTTGTTTCTTTTCCTTTTCTTTAAGGTTATTGATTGTCTTCATATCTTATGTTTTTAGATCAGAAGTCATGCTCAGAAATATTTTATGAAGGTTCAGAAGAGTGGGACAGATGCACATGTGCCTCCTCCTCGGCCAAAGCGCAAAGCAGCCCATCCTTACCCTCGGAAGGCCTCTAAAGATGGTATTATTGTCTTTATCATGGTTTACTCTTTACCCAGTTCTTTTTGTCTTGTGAATAATTTATTTCTCCTAAATATTAGTCATTCCACCTCCATAATGATGCTAATATTTTGGATTTTATATAGATATTTCACCACCACAAGCATCAGATGCTCATTGATCTTTAACAGGTTGCCTTAGACTTTTATACTTTTTCTGAGGGCCCATTAGTGATGATGCGGTACACAGCCATGGGGACAATAAGGTGTTGCACCCGGTTATAGGTGTGTGTAATGGCTGTTAGTAGGGGGGGTGTGAAGTCTTGCTCTTCTTGCCCTGAATAAACCCCTGTGCAGAGTTTTTTTAAGCCTGCTACAGGGCATGTGGGCTCTTTTTGGCCTTGCACAAAAGGGGATACCATAAGCAGCATCCTCATGATTATGATATATGAAAAAATGATGTTTCCACACGAGGCTACTGAATAATCCTGCCATTTTCTATGCAGTTAGATGTATTTCATTTTCTTTTTGAAGTCCCCCGACCATCACCGCATAATTCTTCTGTGGAGAATTCCAATTGAGCTCTTGTACCTAAAAAAAGTGTAACTTCTGTTTCTTAGGCGATCTCCAAACAGCAAAGGAAACACAAGTTAGTGATGGAAACATGTTGCAGACTTCAAGTTCAAGCAGACAATTTACAAACTATAAAGTGCCGAGACAAGAGCAACCAGGTTCTTTACAACACTATAATATTTGTCATTTTTGTATTGTCCTCGTATAGTTGGCTATGCAGTTTACTGTATCATGTTTTTTCATATCTTTGCATGACATATAATCTCCAAGATGCACCTGCATCATTTGCAATGCTATCTGGGAAAGAGAGAATAAACAAGATTTAGAATATGTTTTTCTTGTACTAGAAGAATTTACCTTACAAGGTACATGCAGCTAGGAGCTTGGCTAATTCTGCCTTTCACATTGTTTCATTGTATTCCAACTCATAGCTGTACCAAATACTTGTTTGAATTATGACCCATTCGGTGGCTCGGTATTAGCCTAATCACGGAATGTTAACTCCTACAGTAGAATAAATTGTCTCCTAGGAGATCTACAGATCTGTGGAGCCTGATATTTCTCTGCTTGATCTGATCTATTATGCAAGTGAACTTCTTTGTAAATTGATGCTTGCTGGGGACTACTTTATAATATTCTCACGTAAGGTTGCTACAAACTGGAAACATACATTCCAGTTAGCTATAGCTGGAATTTTGTTTGTGCACTTAGAGGATTGCTTTTTGAAACACACTCTCAAGCTGACTCAAACTCGAGGTACTGAGTTGCTAAAGTGGGATTAAAATTTTTCGTGCTTTGACCACTTCACCAAGGTTGACACACCTAGATTCCAAGTTGGGCATGGTATAACCATGCTTGCTGCTCAAACTTATCCCTTCGAAAAACTCCACATGTATTTCTTCTGATTATAACAAGGGTTTAATTCTGATGATGCGAGTGAACTAACCTTGGAGGCTAAAACGTAGTTAATATGTTATATAGTACTGACTACATTTTTGCTATAAGACAATTTTGCATACAGATTTAAAGTGGATCATCTCATCAAATTTTGCACAGTTTAGACATTGTGAGTTGTGAATCTGTCTTTTCTTGGTCCTAGGAAGTTGCAGATCCCCTCCTTCCAAGTCTCTGTCCGCCTATCGTAACTGCCGAGACCATCTTCCTAGCTCAATAGAACAAGAAAGATGGTGCTGCTGTGCTCTACGGCAGCTCTAGTGGTCCCTTCTGGGCATGGAAGGCAGGACTGGGATTGGCATCTGGATAGGTCAGTGCTGATCCCAATTCCGATCCAGATCAGATCAGGTGATCCAAGAGAAGAAATTCTGATCACGGAAAGGCCCGGATCTACTCTTCCAAAACAAAAATGATAAAAATACATTTTTTTCAAAATATTAAAGATCAATCAATTTCGGTCCAATCCGATCCTGATAGAGCAGTGCTGTAATCAGTCGTTTTCGATGGGATGGGCACCGGATCAGCCACTTCAGACCATAGATTGCGGAATCAGCCGATCCGGATTGGGATCAGCCAATTCCTAGATCGGATCGGCCACTGCCGAACCAATTCTTGGCTGAAAGACCGATCTGGAAAATGTCTCGGCAGAATCGTCGAGATCGGTTGTATTGGTCGGGATCGGATCGGATTGGAATTAGAATCAGATCATTTTTTTTTGTTTTTTTTCTATTCTGGCCAGATTGGCTGGATCAGCCAGGATTGGTCGAGATTGGACCCAACCGGAATCAGGATTCATGTTTTTTTACTTACCGATTTTGGATCGGTTTTGTTCTAGTGGATCAGTGGGCATCGGACCGATCCGATCCAGATCGGATTGGTACCCACCGATCCCGACTCCAATTTTGATCCGCGATCCTTGTTTCAGATTGATCTCGGACAGACCTAGGCCAATTCACGGGAAAACCCAACCTTGTATCAGACTCTCCCCAATGGGTCACATATGCCGATCCCAATCCGAAATTGGCTGATTCGGTAAACTGTGGTTTTGGGACCTTTGAATCTCACCAACCCACTGAGACCGATGACCACCTGATATCAATTGTCACTGTTAAAAGTTATTTGTACAGGATTTGTCCATGAGAAAGTTAATGAGCTTTTTGCACTTGTTTTATGGTACTACCAGACTTTGCTAAGGTGTATAGATTCATCGGAAGTATTTTTGATCCAAGCACTGAAGGTCACATGGAGAAGCTCAAGGGGATGGATCCTATCAATATTCAAACGGTAAAGCTCTCATTGAGGGTCTTGGTAGTATATTTGAAATTATTGCATTTACTAGTCAACATTTCATCTTGTAAAGCATGTCTCTTTCTGTTTCTTTTGTATTAATTTGAGTCATCAATTTGTGACCTGTAAAAAGTAGCATGCATGGTTATCATAGGCGCAAACTTTACATTGTTGTTCATTATGGTTCTTGCTCTCTTCTTTTTGCTCCTGCATCATTCATCTTTCTTTACGATAAGAAAGCATGTTAGAGCTTGTAGGAAATGGCAGCTTTAGGCGGTCATTTCGTTCAATGGAATAAAATTTTCTGTTCGCACTTTAGTTTTTTCATTTGTGCCCTCAAAACTAGAGGCTAGGTGATGGGGGACAAACCGGTTAGACCGGGCTAGACCGAACGAAAACGAAGCGAACCGGCGCTAACCGCCGCTAAAGCACCTAAACGAGCCCAAAATGGAGCAAACCGGCTTCGAACCGGTTCAAACAGGCCCTAACCGTCCCGAACTGAGCCGAACCGGCCGATTTCAGGCGTTAAACCGGTGTGAACTGGTCGAACCGGCTCTGCAGCCCGGTCTGGGCCTTCGACCGATCGGCGCGAGCCACTGGCCACGAAACCTCGGCTGAACCGTTGAACCGTGGGCGGCGAACGCCGAGCTCGCGCGCGCGAGCGTACGTCGGCGGTGTTGTGGCAGCGCGCGAGGGAAAGTCGCCCGGGGTGACGTGGCCGGTCGTCGACCGTCGGTCACTGATCGCGTGGCGGCATCGCGGGCGGCCGCGTGAGGCATGGGGGGGCCGCGACAAAAGGGAGAGGGCGGGCGGCGCCCACGTCGTCGTCGCCCCAGCGCGGCATCCGCATCAGCGTCGTCTCCGGCCAAGGGTCACGCGCAGGCGTAGCAGAAACGAGGGGAACAATGGAGCCGGCAGGTGACCAGGCGGCGATCTCGTCCTCTCACCTCGTCGTCTCCGTCCGGACGAGCCCCAAGGCACAGGCGGAACAGAGGCTCTCGACGGCCAATGGTGCAGGCGGACGAGCAGAGGGCGTCCTCGTCTTTGGCTGGTGCTCGCAGAGACGATGTTCGGTCGATCTGCTCGTGCAGGCAGAGCAAGGGAGCGGAGGGGGAAGGCGGGATCGACGTCGAGCTGTCGACCGCCGTGGGAGGACACTGTACGGGGCAGGGGGGAACAGGTCCAGGAATCGCTGGATCTGCCCCCACCCGCACGCTTCTTCACCGTCTACTTCTTCTTCTCCTTCCCTCATCGTCCATCGTGGTCAGATCGGAGGAAGACGGAGGAGGCGCTGCGAGGTTGTCAAGGATGAAGAAGAACTGAGAAGGGGAAGGGGGAAGAACAGCGCGGAGGCCGGAGGGTGAGAGGGAGAAGAAGAAGACGGCGACCTCGCCGGTGCTGGAGGATGGAAGAAGAAGGCCCACAGCCGATTGTCGGAGGAGGAGAGGAACGCCGGCGACCTGCCGGAGGTGAAGGGGAAGACGGCGCTCATCGCCAGGGTGAGAGGAGAAAATGGGGGCCACAGCCCCCTGCGCGGGAGACAGTCCCGAAAGGGTTCCAAAAATCAATTCTATTTCACCCTATCATTCGTATGTACATGGGTCCTTCTTTTATAGAAGGGAGGGGACATTTAATTAAAGAAAAGACCATCTAATTTTCTATTTACAAACTTGTCCTCGTAAGGACACAAGTAAAAGAAAGCCCAAAATATGTCCCCATCACTAGGGCCTTAAAACATGTTGCCGGTTCGCTGGTCTGAAGAAGTGTGTTGGACACTAGTTATCATCTTTCAAAAGAGATGGATATCCTACATATGCTTACCTTTCAGGATGATCTTTCTTATTGATAGGATTTTTTTTTGTGCCTCTTTTTTGTACTTAACCATTTTGATTATCTAATGAACTTCTACTGCTCTTGAGGTAACCTTAAAAAAATAATGAACTTCTGCTTTTGAGGTAACCATAAAAAAATGCTTTACTTCTTACAACCTAAGATTAGAATGAAGGAACAGGAATCCCATTCTTGGTTTCGCGGACAGAATATTAATGGAAAGTAGGACAAGCACGTTGAGATTGGATTTAAACAGCATATTTCACTATATTTTTTTAACATGAATGGTTTACCCTTAAGCTTGAAATGTATTTTATTTTACTTGTTTCTTCATGAATTGAAGTTATGTTCATTTAGGTTTTGCTGCTGATGAGCAACCTCCTTGCCAACTTGTCGAGTCCTGAATTTGCGTCACTTGTGAGTACATCTTTTTTAGCCAATCTACTGTTCAACTTGCGTTTCTGTTGCTTCATATTTTTCTTTACTAGGAATAGCTTCAATGTACACTTTGTGATAAATTAGGAATCAATGAGGTAGCTATCTGAAGAATTAGTCATTATATATTTATCTAAGATTTGAAAATATGCTACTATTCCAATGCATATTATACTTCTCTTATACCCTACATTTTAGCACATTATGTCTGTCAATGTTACAGAATTTTCTACTAAATCAAATTTAAACGGTAGTGAACTATGGCTTTACACTATCAATGAACAACATAACATTCATGGTAACATTTAGGTTAATGCCATGGTTTGCAGGATCGGCTGATCTGGATCTAGATCAGCAAAGGTTGATCTGATCCTAGGGGAGAAAACCAGTCAGACCCTGCAGTTCCGTTGGGATCAGTCCAGATCAGGATAGGCTTTTCTTCCTCGAGGTCCTGACTCTGAAGTCCTTGGTTCTTGCAGTGTTTTCGTACTTTTTGTCATGTAGAAGTTGCATCTTGATCAACAATGTCAGTCTTGGATCCTTCTTGGTTTTAAAGGAGATAAAATATCACACTTTTTTTTCTACCATCTCAGTAGATCTTTCCGTCATTTAAAAGCAGTATTCAAGCTCATATTTTTGCTATTTGGCAGCTTGTAGGTATAACATTTGAAGGGTTTCTGTTGTCTTCTCTTGGAGTTTCCACTATTCATAAAAATTATAATTCTTACTGTTCATATCTCGTGGTATCATTACCTCGTCACCTTCCAGTTGCAATCAAATGCAAATGGATCGTGCATGGTACAAGGTACTTTGGTTTGGATTAGTCTTCTAGGTTGGCAGGCGCGGATCCTGATATTGTTCAGCCCGAGATGAGTGTGTATCATTGGGATGTCTGTCCTGATCTGATGGTCCGATCCTACAAAGTATGGTCTAGTATGACCCAAGGATTAGATCATACATAGATAAACACTTTTCTCTATAACCATCTGTTGAATAGGATTTGTTCTATAATTGAATAGTAATTAGTGAGAATGGTCGAATATTGATGCATACCGATTATAGGATTATGTTGATTACCAATGAATCCCATCTGGATTTTTATATTCAATCTGTGAATCTGTGATTAGTCCCATCTGAACTTTTACATCCAATCTATATTTAGAGATCACTTATATTGTATTTAACAACTTAACAAGTCCGATTAATTCAATTTTCGGAGGATGAATTGCAAAGAATTTTGAAGTTAACATAGTTGACAGTAGTCCCAAGATGGGTGACCTTCACCTTCCTGGGAAGGATGCCAATTAATACGATGTTAGGTTAGTCAACTGACTTGGTTGTTGTAGTTTTTCCTGCTCTGTTACTGTTACCCTGTTGGGACAAACTGACAAAGACCTCCCACATTACAGTCACATGGGTGTGGGTGAGTCCACCGTACGCGGCTGAGAGAGATGCATCAGGTAGCTAGGGTAATATAAGGTAATACGTACGGAATCAACAAACTAAAAGACTTCATATCACGTTAGCACCATATTTTGACCATTTAACTTGTATTTATGCTCTCGGTGTCAATTTTGTCATACACTCCGTTCTCCAAGACTTTTTTATTCCCAGATGGAAGAATCTAAAATGGGTTTGCATGATTCTAGTTGTGCTCGGTTCTTCACACTGATTTCTTGCATCCTCCCTCAGAAAATGATACCATCCTCGCATTACTGGGATGCCACTAATTTGGACGAAATTGGAGAGACATCTGCACCATACTCATACCCTGCGGTTCGTTTCTTTACCTTACGAAGTTCTACTTACGACTGACGCACTCCGCAGCTCACTCCTCTATATTGATCTCATCTTTGGTGACTTTTGTTGAATTGCTAGGACCATGGGTTGGTGAATGGTCAGAGCGTTGCTTGTGAAGCTTGGAACTTGAATAATTTCGCCGTTCACGGTGGGAAATGACCATTGTGGATAAAAACATTTGGATTTGCCTCTCACATGCTTGGCTGCATCACAACAAAAGTTCGCTCGATCCTGAACCTGTTCTCCATCTATGTGAAGGTGGCGCAGGTGATGCCCCCCCCCAGCAGTATCAAAAACCTGCTACCTAGGTTACACTGTCATTCTTTTCATTTGTCAGATATAACTTATTGTTCTCCATTTCGGGGGGGTGTCTCGTCACACGAGAAGTTAGGGTTTTCACTTCTCTGTGAAATCAGCCATGCGGGACGGGTTCATTTTCTCCCCTCGGACGAGCCGTCAATCCATTGAACTGGAGAGGAGGTCTTGATGGATTCAGCGTACCTTTCTGTTTCGAAACACGTTGTGCACCAAGATAAAACCAGGGGAGGGGGGGATGCCTGTGAACCTGGTTAATCACTCTGCCGCGTGATCGAGGAAGGGTTCAGCCGGGGGCAGAATTCTACTGTATAGCTTGTAAACGTTTCGCCTGTACCCAAATATTAATCACATGCATTCTTCTATTCTTCATCACCTCTGGCAGTGATGTTTGTAACTACGCCCTCGATGCCTTGCCAAGTGCGGTTCATGTAATGTGGGAACCGTCTGAATGGAACGTCTGTTTGCACCTCCAACTAGAGAGAGTCGAGCGCCGAGACAACTCCTGCGGTCCCAAACGTCGTGCCACGCTCTCTTTCTTATTTGTTACGGTCACATGATTATATAGAATTTCTTTTTGTTACTAAGGGGTGCACTATGTTTTTAATTTTATGATTAGTAATATGTTACTAACTTCGTAATAATATAATGATATATTATGCTTCTTTCCAACAAAGTAAATATTATGTATTCGAGGGCCCTTTTTGACATGGTTTGGTGCGGGAGTTGTCTCGGCCGAGCAATCGAGGTGCTCCTCCAAGTAAACATGAATCTAGTCTAGTAGTAACTTGGTAATGTGCAAAAATGACAAACTTTTAAAATATATGTAAAGATCTTTGGAAATAAGTTGAATTAAAGATTCACATAATCATTATAAACAATATGACATTCATAAGAAATTAACATACAGAGTTATATGTATCACGTTATACATGGTATTATTAAAAACACATGATGTCTCGTAATTCACAGCTGATTCGTTATAACAATTATTTTATTCTAGTTTTTACTGATGAATCGCTGATCGTTGCAAACAGTAAATAAATGATTGGTAATTTGAATGAAGAAAGTGGCATACCTATAATGGAAGGATGATGGTTACGGCGTAGAGGTATCTCCTCCCGTAGTTATCTTGGAAATTTTAAAAAAAAACTTATACGTCTTTTAAAAGTTAGAGAGACTTACAACTTATAAAGAAGAACTAACTTCTTTCAGAAAATTGAGATAGTCAAGGGCTAAACAGATTTCAGCGTACGTCTCAATTTTATTTTATTTTGAGATAGAAAATAGAGTGGAAAAAAGTTCATCCAAACATCTTATAAACTAACGGGTGTCTGCGCACTCAGTGATTGTTTTGAGAATTTGGTACGAAGGTGTTCTGACAGGTCTTGGTTCGCACGGCCAGACTGCAGCGTAAGCATGTTTGTCAAACGAAATGTGGTAACGTTCTCTGGTCAAAGAAAATATTCATTCAAACCGCACAGAGATACAAACGTGACAACACGACAGACAAAAAGGTTTTCTTTTGGGATAAAAAATACAATACCACCTCTCTTTTTATCCGTAAAGATTTGAACTCGATTTCAACTCGTGTAGAATACACGAGTTGGGCTTGAACATCTTGTTGCTCGACTCGGTTACGCTCGTTTGCACCGGTTCGACACCAGGAGACAAAAGCGATGAGGAGGAAATACGTACACCCGGAGGAGAAGAGGAAAATGGATTTCAACCTCACGCCAAAAGAAAGAAAGGAGGTAGTGTACATGGCAGCGCAACAAGTAATCTTTCTCTCAATCAACAACTTTTCTCCTACATAATTATAACTAAACACCGAGAAATATAAAAAAAAATTTATTGACTGATGTAACTAAATTAACTCAATATCAAAATTCTTATAAAATACGAAATCTTTTACAACGGTGCCTAGCCGAATAATTAAAAAGGTAGTTGAGCTATTAATAAAATATAAAATCAAAAGACCCTTAAACTCTTGCCGCGACCATGTCAATTTATCGTCTAATTTGATTTTTTTCTGGAGCTGTCACACGACCCTTGCACCGCTCACAAGAGAGCGTCATCGCCGCCTTGCTGACGTCGGACGGGCGTTCTCAGCCTGTGTCAGAGTCCATGCCGCGTCAGCTGGATATGCTCAAGTTCGATTTACGTAGATTTTTTTTTTGATGTATTTGTTTCGTATCCGGTCAAAAGAAAAAATATTTTCTCTGAATAATGACGGAGTATATCTCCACCTAGACGGGTCACCGCCGGACCGGAGAAAGATGATGGCGGCCCTGCTGCCATGTCATCTTTATCCTCTTCATTCGTGCGACACGTGTTCAGCCGCGTGGACTTCGTGGGCCCCGGCGAAGATTAAAACGAAGATGTGTCTTGTTGGCGGTTCCTTTCTTTTTCCCCTGGAATCACCTACTGCGATTGTGTATACATGTGTTTATATATATATATATGCATAAAATACCTTTGAGAACTTCGTGCGTGAATCAAAATGCGACCATTTCAAAGGGTTTATACACAGAAAAGAAAACCACGAAGAGGATATATACCTTCAAATTTATCGAGAAATGCTCATCTAACTTCATCGTGGCTTGGTCCCATCGGAGCAGGCGGATGGGGCCCCCAAAGGGCGCTCCAAAGTAAAGAAAAAGGAGAAGGTTGTCCGCATATTGAAGGGCCTGTGCTACATTAATGTTACCGCCCGAATGTTTAGGTGCCCAACAAAAGCAAAAAGGAATTTTGGGCAGGCATCTTTCCTCGGATACGGGAGAAAAAGATTTGGGTATACATGGATGTTCTTGCGAGTACAGTAGATCGACACACTCCCCCCCCCCCTCCGTTATGGATTGAACGGCTCGGTTTGGGTAAGGTCTCGTGATTCGTTCGGGAGTAGATCTTTCCATATGCGATCATCTAATACCTCTTTTTTTTTATCCAAGACCCGAATATCTCCGAACTCTCGGCAAGATCCATGGTTTCCATCGAAGGGAGAAGGAAGAGATCATTCCGACAACAGGATTACGACGATGATTCCAGCATTTGCCAGTCTGAAAAGAGAACAGAGGCAAGAGAGAAGGGACTTGCAAAGAAGAACATAGACAAGAGGCCTCCGAAATATTGCAACAGCAGCAGCTTCCGGAGGCTAACTTACAAGATCTTTACATAGAGAGCACGCACCGAGATCAGTACACAGACAGCACACACCCACAAGCCAGCACACAGAGGCTTTCGGCGACCCTAATTTCTCTCGAAATCGAACAAATACCGATTTCGGAGAATTATTGGCAGATCGGCATGCTCCCGTAGCGAAGCTTCCGGGAAGAGCAACCGGCGGCAAGACGAGGAGGAAGGCGAGCACACAAGAAGGATCTGGATATTCATCCTAGTCCCCCTCTGCAACTGCGAAAAAAAAAGTTGCAGAAACAGAGGCGTTCGAGCAACACGGAAGAGACGGAAGCTGTACGCGCGGCGCCCCCCTGATCGGCAACCAAGCTTCCGGATCTGCGAGACGGTAAAGCACGGAGAATACGAGAGGAATCAGAGAAGTGCATCATCGAAGATGAATCGAGGAGAAGCAATTTCTCAGAGGCGTGGTCGGCCGCGGACGGGGGAGTTACTGGCGGCCAACGCGCACGGTTAACCGTCGGTGGTGGCATCCGAGTTGTAGGCGCTGCTGGACGCCGGGGTCCCCGTGTCCGAGCCGCCGCCGCCGCCGCCGCCGCCGTTTCCCCGGCGGGGGCGGGCGAAGGCGAAGATGGACAGGACGATGTCCCTGAGGAGGCGGTTCTTGAGCTCCGCCCGCCGGAGGGGAGGGTTCCCCTTGGGCTTCGCCGGCGCGTTGAGGGCCCTGTGCTGATTCATCTTGGTATAGCAGGGCGCCGGAGCAAGGAGGGCGTCCGAGGGACGACCGGAGCGCTGAGGAGCCTCCCGCCCCCGCCCCTCCTTAAAAAGGCGGGCGCGGCGCAGCACAGGCAAGGCCATATGTGTGGACGGGCTCACTGAGCCACGGCGCAATGAACCCGCCAATCAGAAAGGGGCTTGGGAGGTGGGCTCCACGGTCCACAGCATCATGCCAAATTACAGTGAGCCCCCTGTTCTCCGGATGGGAAGCACATATATACCTCTGATCAGAGTTGGCAACACATCTTGACAGTGTAGAGAGGAGCATGATCCCTCAAGTCTCAATCTTATGCCTGTCCTCCTAGTGAGAAATAGAAATACACAGCCATCAGAAACACAGAGCCATCAACCAAAGAACTCTCAATCAATTTATATTTGGGGTGTTTGGTTGCACCATAACTTGATTTTTTTATCACAAAAATATGTTCCTATGATAAAAGTTGATGGGAAAAAATGTGCGGAGAAAAATATATTTGCATTGCTTCTGAGACAGAAAAAGGAGGGACTATCTTTTCTTTCTTGTGATCTCTCTCGATCATGGTTTTAACCCTTTTTGTTATCATACCTCACCAAACATGATGATTGTATGTTTTCAGTTATTTTAAAATTTTTGATATCGTTTTGCATGATAAAAATATATAAAAAAATTTGTGCAACCAAAACACCCTGGGAGGCCATGCTCACAAATATTCATATGTAGATGGAGGTTAATCGAGGTCTTTGTCCATTTTCCTATGCTTATAGCCAAGGTAGATGGAGTCGGGAGTAGGTCAGTTGAGCCCAAATCGACTTGGGCCGGCTGGAGCAGGGACCGGGTCGGCCAGGGGTCGAAATTAAAAAGATTATTAAAAATTAATTTAAAAGCATCCACCGGGCCAGGGTTGTAGGTTCAAAACTAGATTGGTCGGCCCAAAATTAGACCGAGTCGACTGACCCAATTCGACTTGATGGCAACTTGGTGAACCGATCGTGGGTGTTTACTAACCCAAAAGAACTAAATTAACTCAAATTAAATTGAATAGTTATTTCAAGCCAGATACATTAATAATACTATTTTATGTATTTTTGGTAAAATTAATCATGTCTATAATAGATACATAATATGCCAATAAAATATAAATTCAAAAAAAATCAAATAAAACTATATGTAAATATATTTTACACTATAATTCAACAAAATATGATTCGAACCGGATCACATCAAATCAAATAAAATCACTCGGTTCAATTTGGTTAGAAGAAAATCTAAAAAATCAAACCATACCGAGAATGCCCTTTGCCAGCCGACCCACGAAATAGACGGGAAAGAGAGTAATTAATCTAACCAAGCTGACCCTTCGTAGTCATGGAGCAGCTTGGTCCTCACGCTATAAGGATGAGATCCGATCGGTCAACCTTATTCCATTGACCAAAATATGGCAGTATTTTTAATTAAGCTGCTTAGAGGAGCTTTATTTGTGTTATAAGTTTATAACAACTAATTAAATTACCTGGTTAACAATTACGCTGATTAACCGGTAAGCCACAAACCTTGGGAGAGTACTTTTAACTTAACTTCAAAATTTATAAAGAAATAGCTAGACAAAAATTGTTAGCATTCTACAGTGATTTAAATTCTTAGTATATTCTTGGATTTATAATTAATCTATATATCCCACATTACCTATCCCCCACTAAACTAGAACTCAGCTGAATTTTCAGGTTGTTCAGTGGTGTTTGATTTGACTCAATGGAATATCTTTAAGTCTTCATTTAATCTTTAATTCCTCTTGTAATTGTAAAACACAAAAAATTAGTTATTTATCTCCAAAAATAAAAGGCTACGGAGAACTAGTTAAAATCAATGAGAAAGTTATTATATCAATTAAGATGTTTTTATCAAATATCTCAATATCTAATTTTTGATTATTTCAAAGATTAAACATCAGTTAAGCCAAAAAGAAGGGGGGCCTAATTTGAAGACCTGAGTATCATATGTAGAGTAACCAAAATCAATTGATTAAGGGCCTCAACTACCCCATTGAATATACATGTTGATGATCTTCTTCTCACCTGTTATATGAGAGATCACACTCTCAACCCAACATGCTTAATTTTAGAGCTTCTAATTATATTCAATGTTCGAAAAAATTAATATTAATCAACTAGATAGAGTGTTAATTAATGCTGTATTGATTAATTTAATCTCCTGTAGGGTGTTTGGTGACATGACGATCGACAAGTTGGGTTTCTTGTTATAATTAAAACCATGTTCTTGCAATAGAACCGAGAGTACTGTTAGGCGGGCAATCATTACAAAATGTATGTTTCCGTGAAAATTCCTTTCTTAACCCCCCTCCCCAAGAGAGAGAGAGAGAGAGATTGAGAGAGAGAGAGATGGGGCTTTTTTTTCTTTTATAAAAATATATATAGATATTAATCCTCAGCTCACTCTTTTTGCCGCATCGAACATGATATATAATTTCTGTCTTTAATTAACAGTCTCGAGCTTCTCTTTAAGTATCTTGGAAGTGTGCTATATATATAAAGAAATTAATATTCTGAAACCCAGAACACCCTAAAATATATCACTATATTATTCGAAAAGCACCGTAGCAGCGCCGTAATATATATATATACTAGTCAAATCACGTGCTTCGCACGTGTTCGAATAATATATTATATATTGATTAGATATAAATTTATAAGATAATTGAGATAAATTTTAGATAAACACATTATAAAAAATTAGTTAAATTATAAATATTATAGTTTACTCTTCAAATATACACATAAATCAGTAATCAAACTGACATTTATTTGAGCGACATTTATCTGAATTTAACAACTTTGATTTATAAGGATTATTTATAATATTATAAACAACACTCCTTTTACATTATTATTATTATCATACTTATTTATTTGCAACCAATGTAAAGATTGATTGATTTTAGTTAGTTATGATATATTTTTATATTTCTAGACTTATACATTCCAAATGAAAATGAAGATAATTTTGATAGCAAAATAAGATGCGAAGAATGAAAACATCCACCACAACCTAGCAAGAAGTAAATATTACAACATAAATTACCATAGATCAATCCAAAATAGGTAGGACGAAAATATTATGTCAATTAGATATGGACTAACAAAGAGGCCACTCATGTTACAAAACTTTTACTTAGTCATCAAAAATCTGAGTCATGATAAGCTACCATCCATGCATGAATATATCTCAAAGAAGCTATATAAAGAGGTGAGTGAGGAATATGTTTTCAAATTTTACTTTGTTCCTAGCAAGTCAGATTCCGAATTGACAACGTTAATGTGTCTCACCTGACTAACAAACTTTCCACTTCATAAAAAAATCATAAAAGAAAGAAAGTGGGATCCTCTTGCATCAACAATAACAATGCACAAATGTTTTTGGCATACGAAAGAACTTGAATGGGAATGAGCATTTAGATCTAGCATAATTTTCACTTAAACAAAACTCACCTTATGACGACATCACCCGATCCCAATTGGATTAGGAATAATAATTAATCCAAATCTTAATTGGGTCTACAAAGCCTAATTCTCTGGATTGGTCTACTACTGAGATCTATAGAAATTGCTCCAAATCCTAATTGGGTCTACAAAGCCTAATTCAAATTTTCAGTTAAACTTCAAAGATAGAAATTTTAAATTTGAGAATTTCTTTTTTAGTTAAGAACTTACATCTTACTTTATTTCATTTTTACTTTTGACATTTTAGGTTTACAATGTGAACTGACATTTTTCAATTTTAGGAGAGCGGTGTTTTCTACATGGACGAGGTGTCATTCTCCGGTGCATACACTGCTACAGATATCCTCTTTACTTCACTCTGGCAAATCTCCTTTAGAAAGGCAACATTGCAGTTTTGCACAGAGAGGAGATCGGTGTTTTCTACATAGACGAGGTGTCATTCTCCGGTGCATACACCAAGCCCATAATGTAGGGCATATGGTGTTATGCTGGATGCGACGTGTTCTACAAGAATAGACGGCTGACGGAGGACAGTCGGTGGAAGAACTGGAGGACGAATCGAGCGACTCAATGTTGATTAGACGATGGGAAAGATAGAATGAACAAACAACATTCGCCCAAGCAAACCTACCAGGAAGGGAGAGAGAGAGAGGGGGAGGGGCTACTGTTAATCGTCAACAGAAAGCGAGAGGGAGAGCGAGATTGGAGAGAGAGAGAGAGAGAGAGAGAGAGAGAGAGAGAGAGAGAGAGAGAGAAGGAGAGAGAGAAACAATGAGGAGGGAGAGGCGATAACGGCGAGGAGATGGGGGTAGAGATGGCGCCAAGAGGTGGAGACGGAAACGGAAACGGCTAGAGATGCCGGTAGGCATTTGTAACACAGGTGAAAATCGGACGATTGGACGAGGGGACAACACCTCTGTTCACGTAGTTTAAATAACATGTTATATTTCATTTTGAAGGCAATATTTTAGATAGTTTGTAGATTTCATGATTATTTATTTAAATATATTAGTTAGGTTTGAATTAGAAAGCACTTAAAGGTTTTTAATTGAATATGAGAGAGTTTGAAAATTTAGTGAAAGGTTCAAAAGTAACTACTTTGATGAGTCGAGTTCACAATATGTTCCATTAAAATTTTATGAGATTTAAAGTAACTACTTTGATGACTTAGTTTGCGATATAAAGTTTTCTCATTTATTTAACTCTCTCAACTACCAACATCTTCAATAAAATATGAGAGAGAGAGAGAGAATTGCTCAAATGATAACATTTTGTATTGCAAACCAAACATGTATATTTACATGAAGTGAAATGGTATAAGTCAAATGTGCTTTCGCCATTATAATGGAGATCAAAGATAATGTTGTGTTGCTCGGTAGGAAGTAGCTAACTCATACTTTAGTGAATAAAAAATAATTAATTAATAGATAGAAAATAGAGAAATTTGCAAAGTAGAAAAATTTAATTAATGTAAAAAATATATATTATAGAAACATCAAAAATCTGAAAGTTATGAAATCTAAAAAAAATTAAAAGGGTAGGGATTCAAAATCTGGAAACTTTGAAAACTTGGAAATCTGAAAAGATTAGAAAAATAAAAGTTGAAAAGATTGGAAATATGAAAACTAATTAAACACTTGAAAAGTTCAAAATTCCCTGAGGTTTGAAATTCTTAAATCGTAAAAAGTAAGATCCTAAAGATACATAAAATCTTGTCGGTCTAAAAATTGTGAAAGAAAGAATTTTAATCTAACTAAACGAACAGAGTTTTATTATTGATTTTATTGTATTTTATATAGAAAAAAATACCACAAACAAATTTCATAATGGGATGTTTGTATGCATGATAAATTGGGATTTTATTACCATTTTATATTTTTGTAACAAAACTTCTTACAAGAGGTGTTTGACAATCATTATAATTTTATGGTTTTAAAGAGTTTTACTTTATGAATAAAAAAAACAAGTGACACCTTTTTTTATCTTGTCATCTCCCACATTGTTCAGTCATATATGGTATCCACTATTTTCTTATTATCATATCTTCCCAAACTTGATAAATATATTTTAGTGATTAGCTTACACTTTATTTTGTTACGATCTTTTATCATGAAAATGTACAAAAAATTATTGTGCAACCAAACACCCTATGTGATGTAAGAGCAAAGTTAGGCCGGGAATGAATACATGCCAACCAAAATTTAAATTATATAATAGCGTAATGTAGTTTATAAATTTTAAAAATAAAACCACACAAAAAAATCAAGTCCAAACACTTTATGAATACATATAATTAAGATGATGTCAAAATTTCATGTTACCTGGGAATCTATTAGTAAAATATTTTATAATTTATCATCATTATGTCCTAAAATTATTCGACCGTTGTTGATTTCACATTTATAAAAATATCCCGTCATATTATATTGTTGAATCTTGTTTGACAACAATAAGTACTAAGCAATAAATATATTTATCAATAAGATTATCATTTTTAGATGCTTTCATTTTTTACCTGTATTTACTTTTCTAGTAAATACATATTTATATATTTTAATTTTATATCATACTTTAATAGTGATATAGCATTTATATTTACAAAAAATACATTTATAATACCAATAGATAAAATAATAGAATGCAATGTTAGTTTTATTTTAAAAAATAGATAATATCAACTATGCGGTGTTGACAATTATTATAAAACAAAGTTTGTAAAAAGGGTGATTAACATTGCATTTCTTACACATACAAAATGAGGACCGTATAAAGAATAATAATGATGTCGGATGTTAAGTTTAGAGTTAGTTCGGGTACACTTTATTAGCTATCAATATAATAAAATATCATTTTTAAAATGTGACGAGAGTAGTGAATTTTGGTAATAGATATTTCTATTATCATGAAAAGGGTTAAATTATTTCGAATAAATTGAAACTTTGTCCTAATTTTGATTTTTTATAAAAATAAAAATAATTTTATCTATGAAAATATAATTTACATTAATCTATACAAAAATAAATTAATAAACGTCATATTACTATTACATCTAATCTAGCATCTTTAGTATTTACTTTTATTTTGTATTCTTTATATAACAAAATTTTAACTATTTATATATTTATTTATCACAAACCTAAGATACTATTAACCACGAGTTCACCATGAATGTATTACTATTACATCTAATCTACTCTCATTAATATTTATTTTTATTTTGTATCCTTTATATAACAAAATTGTAACTATTTATATAGTTATTTATCACAAACCTAAGATACTATTTAGGTTCAAAGAAAAAGATCACGATAAGTCCATGGTAAATATGGACAATAAAAGACTATTTTTCTGAGGTATAATAAAATGGTATACACCACCAATCAATTGAATAGTGATAAATCAAAACTGTGAGGAGAGAGAATGTATCTAGACAACAAGGGAGACTATATGCTTGTCGACAAAATAAGGACTCCCACTTCTAATAACACCACCAATCAATTGAATAGTGATAAATCAAAACTGTGAGGAGAGAGAATGTATCTAGACAACAAAGGAGACTATATGCTTGTCGACAAAATAAGGACTCCCCACTTCTAATAGATAATAGATATATTTCACTGGGTGCTTCCGCCTCGTTGTCAAGAAGATCACGGCGGTGGGCGGTGGTGCCACTTGCCCTTCCGGGCCCTGCCGGGAAAGAGATTGGCCGCAGGACTTCACCTGCCGGCGGCGGTCGCCGCCGTCGCCGTCGACGCGCAGACGGAGAAGACGGAGGAGGAGGAGGAGGGGGAAGCCCGCCGGCACGCCAATCAACATCGCCGGGGATCAGAAACGGCATCTGCTCTGCGAGCGCTTTTCCGACCACCATATTTTTCTAAGGGCGAACCCGGTTCCGTTTATATATATGCGTGTTCATGGGGACGAGAATCATGCATACCAAGGAGGTCGCTTCTTCCGGAGATCAGGGAAGAAACGTCTCTACACAGATCCCTCCTGCTCAAGTTTTTGTTGTCACCAAAGCGTATATTTTTACGACGAAGTTTATCAAAAAGAGATGTTTACCGATCTGTAAACAAAGTTTGATTTGTAGAACGAAGAAATGGTACTGTTAGGACTTATTTGGCACCAAAATTTCTTTGGGATTAATTAATTAACCTGATTTATCCTCTAAATTTTGGAGATGAATCAAGTTTATCTCTAAGGTGTACCTGGATATCATTCTCTTTCTTGTTATCCTATCCCATCAAATTCGATGACTCTATCTCTCTTTAGACGTCCTCTTGAATTTTATTCTAGTGTGAAGTTATCACGCAACCAAACAGTAGTACTCCATTGGATACACTTAACTATGTGCCATTCGATCGTATATATTTATTTTGTGTCACTAAAATTTATTGTATTGTTAAGTTCAAGTTTTGTACTGAAGTTGCAGAAATTTTCCCTACCTAAAAGAATAAATTTTTCTTCTTCTAGAGTAGTCTCTTACGTGAGCAGATGGAGATTGCAATCTGTGCAAGCTGACACTTCAGTGCTCGTCTTTATTTCTAAAAGAGTTTAGAACTTGATCCGGCCTCTTTAATTTTATGGACCACGTAGGGCCGATCTTTATGTTGGCTTAATTTGAAAAGTAAACACTTCATTTTATATCTACCACCTTAATTTGTGAAAAGAAGATATGTTTATTCATCAATCAATTCAGTTTTACTTGAACAAAATGAAGTATTTATTTTTTTTCTTCGTGCTTTGAATCGTATTGTATTTTATATATGTTATTTCTATCCTCAATGAAAAATAGGTTTAAAATAAAATTAAAAATATAAAGCTAAAGTTTTAGGGTTTTATGATGATGTAAGAGTATTGGTTGGATATATATATGGGCATCCATCCATGACTCGATTGACCTAGTCTAGGACCAGGACGAAAGCAAAGATGCATACGTCTTGTCTTTCCTAGTTAGTAAAATATAGTTCAGTAAAAATTAGATATGAATATATATATACACGAGTATATAGAGAATATTTCTAGATATTAAGTGTCATTTTTACCTCTACATATAATTAAATAACTCGTGCAGGTGGGCTTGAATCAAGGAAATGTAAATATGTTTCATGGCAAAGTTCTTAGAGTGGGCTTCTGTATAAAGTAGTTTAAGTTTGATATTATATTCAAACAAGGATAAAGTTATTGATAAATATTCTTATATTCATATGTTACTCTGTCAGTTCTGTTAAATTATATTTAGTGTACTCAATTTTTAGCTTCAAATGTTAATTTATCATAACCAAACAGTATTATTAATCTATTTAGAATCCAGATACCATTTATCAAATATTTTATGGTCATTAAGTTTTCAAATATAACGTTTTGGATGTTAAACAGAGTCCTATATCCATTCATTCAAATGTCAATTGTAATTTTATATAAAACAATCTTTACCATTAAATTTTCAGATATATACACATGCAACTTATTAGAGATGAACTCCAAACTTCATATTTCAGTATTATCAAATTTCATCTAATCAAGACGTTGATTGACTGAGAGCTAGCTACTACCCTAATACCCCTAAAATAATTTTTTTTATAAAATTGATGCATATATATAAATATATATTTATATATCTGATGAATAATTGCTAGCCTCAGAGAGAGAGAGAGATATATCCTTCTGAAAGCAGCCCGCGGTCGTCTCCTCCTCCGTCAACGGGCAAGCTGCTGCCGCCGCCCAGCAATTCCGCCGTTCCGCCGCTGGTTTCGCGGCCCGCGCCGTGGTTTCCTCCCGGAAACAGGACGCGGCGGGCGGCGATCCCCTCCGCCGGACCGCCGTCGGCGTCCCCTTCCTCCGCTCCGAAACTGTCGTCGGGCCGGACGACAGAGAATTCCGTCCCCCTCGGCCCAGACCGCCGAAGTCAAACCCTAAACACAAGTGCAGGGGCCGACGGCAAGCTTGATATCCTTTTCCTTTTGACTCGCCGCCGGCGGCGTCGTCTCCGACTGCCGCCGGCGTGACGCATGCCATGACATCTCTCTCTCTCTCTCTCGGCGTTAACTTTTTTTTTTGTTCACGGAAAGCAGATAAATTAAAGAGGGTCGGATAAAACCGAGCATACACCTGGCACATCCAGAAGAATCTGGTCCGTTAGTTCGCCAGAAGGCAAAAGAAGGGGAGACGACCGGGATAAACAAATATTCTCCCGCAGAGCCCAACCCGCAAGGCAGTGGGCGGCTTTGTTCGAAGCCCTAGGGCTGAAGGTGATCGAAGAACCAGAGGAGCGGAGAAGCCGGCGGACGCTGAGGATGAAAGAGCTGGCCTTCCAGAGCATCGGTCCGGTCTCGTTGATGGCGTTCACAACCAAAAGAGCGTCGCTTTCAATGATGGACGACCCGAGCATGAAGTATTCCCAAGAGCAGGCAGCTTCAATCGCTTCGGCTTCCAAGATCTGCACTTCGGTGAAGGTAGATGTCTTAGCCATCCAAGCAAGAAGTTTACTTTGGTGATCTCTAACAATAACAGCAATAGCACCAAAGTTGTAGTTCGTAGCAACATCTACATTGATTCTAACAAAGTTAGATGGGGGCGGAGTCCATTTAGCCACCGAAAGGGTACTGTGAACTGAAGTCTGAGACAGGATAATCTCAGCATCCTTAGAAGCCAAAGAGATAATCCTGGCAGGCTGGCATCGGGATCCCTCCAAAGTAGAAGCACATCTGTTTTTCCAGATGTACCAGAGCAGTAGAATACCGAGTAGACCCAGAAAAAGAATGGAGTTGTCCGAATGATGAATCCAATCGATAAATAAACTGAGGATGTGCTTGATGCCTAAGTACGACCAGTTAGGATCAAATCCCAATTGAGAACCAAAGCAGATAGCTCTGGTTCTAGGGCAGTTAATAAAAATGTGATCGATGTCTTCATGCTGTGAAAGACAGACATAGCAAGCAGAATCTACCTCGGGGCATCTCTTAGCGATAGCAACATTTGTGGGTAGCGCGTCTTTGCTGCATTTCCATATGAAAATTAGAATTCTAGGTGGGATAAGCTTTTTAATTTTGCTTTTTAATTTTGGGGTGCCACATTCTTTTCCACAGTAAGTTGGAAGATGTGCCTGGAGGTAAATTCCTATCATTGTAGAATCTGTACGCAGATTTAACATTGAAGGAGCCATTGGGGGTAAAGTTCCAAATGAGTTTGTCATGAACTTCATCATGAAATATTGGAGTCCTTAGAATTCTGTCAATAGATAAGTCATCAAAAAAATTATGCAGAGCTTGCGTGTCCCATTGCCCATTAAGAATAAGCTCATTGACAAAAGTAGGGTAGTTGTTTAGACCAGACTTAAGAGTAGGGGGACCTCTCCTGTCAATAATCCAATGGTGTTTCCAGATATGGACCGAACACCCATTCTTAATTTTCCAGATACATCCTCTGACCAAGCTGGATCTAGCATTAAGAATGTTTCTCCAAGTATCTGAGCTACGAGAATTAACTCTGATGTCCCAGAAATTCTTGCCATTCATATATTTGGCTTCAAGGATATTGACCCACAGCTTGTTTTTCTCATTCAAAAAAGACCAAGTAAGCTTGAGAATTAAAGCGTCATTAATAGAAGATAGATCCCTTATTCCAAGACCTCCCCTCCAATTTGGAGATTTGATAGCTTTCCAATTCAGAAAATGAATTTTTTTTTGTCTTTGTGTGCCCACCAGAAAGTATTTTGATAGCTGTCCAACTTCTTAATAACAGCTTTAGGAATCTTTTTGATGGACATAATATGGGTAGGTAGATGACTAAGAGTAGACTTAATAAGAGTCGTCCGGCCCGCAGTAGAGAGATAATTTGATTTCCAGCCAGCAAGTCTGAGATGATATCTGTCTTTCAGCCAACTGTAATGATCTATCCTGTGATCCGAGATGCCTATAGGAATTCCAAGATATTTTTCAAAGGGGGCCGCCTTATGAAAACCAATCAAACTACAAAGATGATCTTTCATGTCCAAAGGAACATTTCTACTGAATGTAATGATGGATTTAGATAAATTAATGGACTGACCAGATAAGGCTTGATAGGTGTTAAGGATGGAAAGCATCGAGGAAACTTCCTCAACAGTAGCGCTGCCACAAAGAACTATAACGTCAGCAAACATCAAGTGAGTAACATTAGGGCCATTTTTGCTCAATCGGATCCCATTAAATTCACCCTTATCAGTAGCAATTTTAATAAGAGCAGACAGAGCTTCCGCACAAAGAATATAAATATAAGGGGAAAGGGGACACCCTTGCCTTATGCCTCTCATAGGCTTGATGCAAGTAGATCTTTGCCCATTGAGATTTATGAAATAGGCGACAGATGTTATACATGCCATAATGACCTTAACAAAGCTTTCTGGAAAACCATAATTCTTTAGCATGAACTCAATAAAAACCCAATGAATTCTATCGAAAGCTTTACTTATGTCCAGCTTCACCATAAAATGACCAATCTTACCACTCTTATATTTGAAAGAATGAATAATTTCTTGCACCACAATAATATTATCAAGACCCACTCTCCCTTTGATGAACGCAGCCTGATTGCTAGAAATGAGATCAGGAAGTAAGCTTTTTATCCTTCCAGCCAAAAGTTTAGTGAAGATTTTAAGAATGACATTACAAAGACTGATAGGCCTATAGTGCTCAGGGCCCGAAGGGTCATCTCTCTTAGGAATGAGGGAAATGATAGTATCGTTCAGACCGTTAGGAATGTTGTGCGTGGAGAACATATGATTTATCAAATCAGAAATGTCCTTCTCAATATCACTCCACATAATCTGAAGAAATCCCGGATTTAAGCCATCAGGTCCGGGAGATTTGTCCGGCTTCATAGAGAAAAGAGCTTCTTTAATTTCAGAAGTAGGCAGAGGGGACATCAGACCCGATCTGAGGGAATCAGAAATCTTTCTGAGAGGGAGAGGGGAGCTCAATTGAGGAAGGGTGAAGCTATCATTCTCATAAATTTGAGTGAAGTAGAGAGTGAACATGCGTTGAATGTCATTCCAATCACAAGACCATAAACCATGCTCATTGTAAGCACCGGGGATTTTATTCCACCTCCTTCTATTGATAACTTTCATGTGAAAGTAGGCAGTGCATCTATCATCATCCAAGTTAAGCCAATAGGATTTAGCCCTCTGTTTCCAATAAAGATTTTCCATGTTTTCTAATCTAGACAACTGATCCCTGAGCTCACATTCAAGATCAATATGTTGCTGGTCGGAGGGAACATTCTGAAGGTTTAACAGCTTCCTTTTGACATCCTCTAGTTGTTTATTCAAATTACCAAATATGTTCTTTTTACGGTGCATCATATTCTTTCTGAGAGAAATCATTTTAGCAGAATAGTTTTTAGCAATTTTCGGCCCGCAAAGCCAGGTATTCTTGACAAAACCCCTAAAAGCCCAATGTTTGAACCAGGCAGACTCCATTCTGAACCAGCCCCTATTGATCCTAACAGTAGGAGTAGAATTAAGAAGTAAGGGAGCATGGTCGCTGTGGTAAGCAGGAAGGATACTGACCTTTGCATTATTGAATTTCTGGATCCAACACATAGATGCCAAACATCTGTCAAGCTTTTCACGGACATTGAAAGAATAACTTATTCTATTAGACCAAGTAAATGCTGGCCCTTCAATTTTTACATCCACAAGGCCATTTGCTTATAAAATTCTCAAAATGAACCATATGAGATCTAATAGGAGAAGCACCACCCCACTTGTCATGCTTGAATCTGATGGTATTCCAGTCGCCAATTAAACATTTGGGCAATCTATATTGATGCATTAGCTGAGACATATCAGCCCACATAGCCAATCTTTTCTTATGTTTAGTTGAAGCATAAGTAGTGATAAGTAAAAACTCTTGCCCACAATTCAAGTCTTTAACAGAGCTGGCTTTCCAGGAATCACAATTAGCTATAATTTTCAGTTCAACTTTATCATTCCACCATAGCCACATTCCACCGGCCTTACCCAAAGAAGGAGAGAATGCATAGTTTGTAATTCCTCTGCTCTTAAAAAACCTTTCAGAGGATATGTTGTTACATTTGGTTTCAGCTATAAAGACAATATCAGGTTTGACTGAATGGGTAAGATTTCCAATGTATTGAACTGTCGGGGACCCATCCCCCCCGACAGTTCCAGGCAATGAGCTTCATTAATTACCTTGCAGCTGGTTAGGCCCAGCTGCCAAAGCCTTCTGCGATATATCATGACTAGAATTCTCATTTAGAGAGGAAGATGATTCCCATCCCATATCCTTCGCTAACTCCTGTAATTTTAGTTTCCTTTTTGTTCTTCTTTTTGACTTATCCAATGGAACTGTTTTCCTGACTAGGGGTGGGCACGGTTCGGTTTGGTCCGGTTTGGACCGTTTTTTTTCCAAACCAAACCAAACCGAATCACCCTCCGAAACCGAACCAAACCAAACCGAATCAATTCGGTTTGGTTCGGTTTGGTTCGGTTTAAACCAAAAATAAATAAAAATATTTAAATTAATTATTTTTTACATATATATACTGATTTTTATGTTAATAATAATAATAATAAATATTATTTTATTATAAAATTTATAAAAATATCATTTTTATTAATACTATAATAATTTTTTTATATTTTTTTGAATAAATCAGTTTAAACGGTTTGGTTTGGTTTAAATCGGTTTGGGGATTTTCCAAACCGAACCAAACCGAAAGGGGGTCCAAACCGAACCGAATGGGCTGGTTCGGTTTGGTTTCTCGGTTTGAACCGTTTTGTGCCCACCCCTATTCCTGACTGCCAGGTGAGAGGGGGTCTTGAGCAACGTGGAGAAGCTGATGTTCTTGCCAATAGTGGGAGTGTTGTCTGGCCAAAGAGTTGAAGAAGAGTTTTTGCTAAGGTTTTCCCATCCTGAATTTGACGAAGAAGCATCCGGAGAATGGTAAGTAAGTATCCATTGGGCCAGTTTCTCAATGCAGGTTGACTGTGTATTTTTGTCCTTAGTATCAGTGACCCACAGACAGGGAGAGGTACGCATACCAAAATCCACAGAATTCTGCCTAGCTATGGACTTTTGTAGCACTGGATTAATCTGACTGTTGACAGTGTTATTAATGCCTGGACAGCTTTTAGACTCAGTCCCATACGTAACATTTAAAGCAAAGGAGACAAAAGATGATCTGTTTGACTTGAACTGTCCTGTCTCTGGCAAAGTCTGACTGGTAGGTATGTGGAGTTGTACTGCACGTTGATCAGTTTCAAACGCAGGGTAAGGTTGCTGCTCAAAATTTTTAACTCCAGTACCGCCTGGTCTCTTGCCCCCATTAGCTGATCTTCCATCTACAGTTATCCAATCTCCAAATTTGAACGCTAAAGTGGACTGCAATTATTCCTGAAGCCGGATATTGAGAGAAGGATTGATAAGAGATTTCAGTGTGATTAACTTGGAGCAATCATCATGTTTATGCCCAAGAATACCGCAGAAGTGGCAGAATTTAGTAATTCTTTCAAATGCAACTTCGAAAATAGTTATGTTCCCATCATCAAGAATAACAGAAATTTCCGTGGGAAGTGGTTCAAAAACATTCAAAGAAATCTTGATTCTGGCAAAAAGGCTCCAAGCATCAACTGTTTCCTTGTATGGCAGAATTGGGTTCCCCACTTGAGAGGCTAGCAGCATAACTGTTTCAACATTCAACAATTCTCGTGGGAGGTCATAAATCCTCATCCATAAATCTACCGAATTAAGAGAATAAGCTGAAGGGGAAGTATTAGGCCGTGCTCTTTCTACTAGAACTAAATCATTGTTGTAGAACCAGGGTGCTCTTCTGCATATTTTGATGACTTCATCTTCACCTTGCAGGGAGAGCAAGAAAGAATCCTTGGGATAGTCTAGCAAGGTCCAAGGAGCTGACGGCTTCCACATTTTACCAATCCATTCAACTAACCCAGCAGGTCTAATTCTGTCTTTTGTTAAAACAGCAATAATGAGAGATCTTTTCCATTTCAGCCTGTCAGCTGGGGGAGATTTCGGCAGTTTGACAGGTTGAGGAGCTCTTGGATTCTTGAGAAGATGCTGAAATTTACTGACTATGTCTTCTTCTTCAGGACTATTGGATGGCGCCCCTTCTTCCATGAAGAGAAAGAAGAAGAAAGATGGGGAAGCAAGCAAGCCAAAGAGGAAAAGAGCACACCTGGGCAGACAGCAGAAACAGCAGGAGAGCAAGCAGCCGACCCAAAGAACAGGAGAAGCAGCTGACCGAGAGACTGGAAGGAGATCAAGCACACGACCAGGAGTTCCGAAGACTCCCAAGGGGATCTTCAAGCATTCCTCTGAAGAAGAGATGGCTTCCGCTCAAGCGAGCGACCCCAGTCTGTCCGTGTCTCGGCGTTAACTTGCTCGTGCGGTTTCCGCGTTGTGCACGTTGATATATTAATAATTATACTGTCAGATGGAGTGTGCTGCGAGCTGGAGAAGGGTTTATATATAAATAAATAAATATATATATACAAGATTGATGAAGACAATTTTGGACTCCAACAATCTATAGATGTTTTTGGTGTTTGTTCATCTTATAAATTTATCACTATATATCTACATACAGTGCTTTATCATTCATTTAATTCTTCTTCTATTTTAGTTCGAAATCTTTTTTTTCTTTTTTTAATAGCGTAGATGATTATGTGTCTATCATTTACAATTCAAAGATAAAATATTTTTTGTCTTTAAATTATATTTAAGATGGATACACGACAATTATTACTAGTAAAAGGGAGAATGCATTGGCAATCACTAGTAATCTCTGAGGAATTTGTTTTACAGTTTTATTGTCCTGCTTAATTTATTATCTCTCCTTGTATTCGTCGGTAGATGTACGTGTGGCAAGATGCCATATCTCTCTCCCATTCGGAACATACAAAATCTCATGGAGTGTTGTTGGTTGGATGAAAATCTAGTTTTTGATACAAAAATATGCATATCTTTTGTAACAAAACTTGGTAGAAAATATATTTGACGATCATTAAAATTTTAAGTTTTAAATAGGGGTGCAAACGAACCGATGCACTCGACAAGTTGTTTGAAACTCGACTTGATAATTACTCGACGTGACTCGTTTATTATATTAAATAAATAAGCTTGAACAAAAAATAAAACTTGACTTATTAAACAAGTCGAACTTGAACAGACTCCTACTCGGCTCGATAAACTCACGAATAACTCGATTAAATATTATATCAAATATTTATTTTTAAAATTTAATTATAGATATTAATATTTATATATTGTCACTTAAATATATTAAATAATTTAAAATTTAAATTTAAACTTAGATCCAGTTTTATAAATAAATTAAATCTAGAGTTTCACAAATAATTGTTCAGTGATTTTAAGTTTTATAAATGAGTTTGTATATAGAATGTGAATTGAATTTTAGTTTAATTACTACTCGAGTTCGAGTTCGACTCGACTCAATTAATAAACGAACCAAGTTTGAACAAGAGTTTAACATATCCGTTAAGACTCGAGCTCGAATTCGAACTCATGTAAAATAAACGAATCGAGCTTGAACACTATACTACTCAGCTCGACTCGGCTCGTTTGCACCTCTAGTTTTAAGAGAAAATTTTTCCATGGGCGCAGGAAAGGTAGCTTCTTTTCTTGTAGTTCACCACTTTTTTTTAGTTATACATGGTTTAAAAATTTAATGTTTTTTTACTACTTTAGATTTTATTTTAGTATGAAAATTTAACATAAAAATATATAAAAATGTTAAATATATAAAAAAATTTAGTTATACATGCTGTTATTTCTTCTTATATTCTCTCGGTGCTTGAGAGTTGACAAAGCCGTGCTTCTCGCAGTAGCTTACTTCAACACGTAGATCAAAGACCAAGAAGTACGACTTTGAATGAATTCCAAAAGGTAAACGACGACGGATGTCAACTTCCGATGGTAAAACAAAAAGACTTCGCTGACTGATTCCGAGCTAGCTAGCGCTCGATCGACCGGCCAAAGTCAATGCATGATGGAGAAATCAACCCTACATTTATTTTATAATCCCATCGATCATTCTTGTTAGTTTCTAGTCCCAAACTTAATTTCTCTTTTATTCCCACCCCTGTTTCAAAGCATGCAACTCCGTTAATTTTAACGGGTGAAAAAAAAATCATATTCTATATATACCCCCGTTTTATGTCGGTGCTCTCTCAGGTATGGACTATGGATTAATGGTTGAAACTGGGTGTCGTACTGTCAAAATAAAGAGAAATTAATATCTTATATAAGTATGTATGGTCGCCCCTTTTTTGTTGTCATATCTTACAGAAGATGATGACTTTTGCCTTTAATCATCTCATATTTTATTTATAAAAAAGTTATTGAAATGGAGGATTTTAAAGCTGTTGGCGGAAGCTTGAATTTTGGTTGCATGTCTCGCGGAGGAATAATCGGCCGATTCGGTTTAAAATATCTTTAATATATGTGGTTTGTTCATGATTTCTTTCATCGTATGATTGAGGATTAAAGGGCCCTTGCGGGGGGGAGATCGTCCGCCTTCCATTAATTGCTCTACGAGGGTGGTTTTGACCGTTGACATTGGATGTCGTCGGTTGGAAGGGCGGGGTCCGATAGCCTCGTGGGCGTTTACCTTTGAATACGATTGGCTGGTCAACGGGATGGACGTCAGCAGCTGGGCCCACGCTGGAAAATGATCTGTTGACCCCCACACTCAACTTTCCCTCACCATTGTTTGGCACCATTCCTCACCCAAGAACCTGCTAGGGTAGAATATCGAATTCGATATAATCATAGAATGCCGACCCTACCCCGACTCAGTCGATTTTGGGACCTATCGACCCGGTCTTGACCCCAAGTCCCTGATCCTATATTTAATATTTTATTATTATTTTTGGCGACCTCGGCCGACTTGGGTCGATCTGAGGTCAAACTGACCCGGTCCCGACTCCCGACCCCACATCCAATGGATATAATATTATTTTTTTATTTCTAGTGCATATATTCAATATTAGATTTTAAAATATTTAATATCAAGAATAATATGATATTATTATTATTAATGCCCCAGCCCATAAGATGACAATTTACTGTGATTCTCCAGCCCATAAGATGACATTACGTGGAGTGGAGTCGGGTTAAATCGAGTTTTTGTTGTGCAAATATATTATTTAAAAGAATTGTTAAAATAGTGCTTGGAAATAGTTACAAAGATGTATTTTTATAAAGGATTCCTTCTTCGACAAAAGAGGTGTGATCTTTTTTTTTCCTTGTGGTTCTTATCCTTTTCTAAATACATACATATATATAGATGGTTGTCATTCTTTTTGGGGAAAATTGATTTCCGGTCCATTTTGAAAAGTCAATATAATTATTAGTCCGTTGACCCAATATGTATTACGATTAGTCCGGTCCGTTTCAATTTTTAAAACTTCCCATCCATTTTCGTCACACGCCATAACTTGCCGTTCGCTTTTTTTTTGGTTCCCATTATGCCCTCAACTTACCCTAACGCGATTGATACATCCTCTGGTGCCGCCGGCGGACTTGGGGGCTTACCCTGCCGCCATTGCGAAATCGGGTCCGCTTCTGCTGCCGTCGGAGGACTTTCGGAAGGGAGCGCTTCCACAGGGACTGTCGCGGTTGAGCATTTGCAGCTGCGGATGCATTGGGCAGTATTGGGCAGTATTTTATCAACTTTGTTGTCAGTTTTATCATTATTTTCAGCAAACAACAGCTCTATTTGTTGTGGATCAGTATCACCGAGACCTTTCTCCTCAATTTGCAATCCAGCAGTCCTTTCAAAAACATGTCTAATAACATTCTTGCAATGTGTTCGGTAAATAATATTGTAAATTTTAGAGAACGTTTCCAAATTAGGTGTCCATTATTTTCAATCTCGTGGTGCACATCGCATCGGCGACTCTACGTTTGGAACAATGCAGGTGACATTGATCCACGTAGGTGACATTGAAGGGAAGTGGCTCATTTGGAAGAAACGTCTTCTGGAAGGGCCCGTAGAGTTTCACCTGATAAATTAAACATATATATAAATATACAGGAAGTATAGTGTTCACGCATAAGTATGCTACAGGGGTAAGGAAGTCTTTTTATTACAAAGATAACTCTCCTCTAACGGTTTGTGTTCAAATTGGAGCGGATGTTTTACAATTTTTAAAAATTGGATTGGACATTAAACAGCTTCAACAATCGGACTAGGTGTTAAAGTGCAATGTCTCTAACGGACCGGAAGTGAATTTCCCTCTTCTTTTTGTTACCACAACTCACCAAGTATAAAAAGTTTATATCTTTAGCCATCTTAAATTTTATTTTAATATAAATTATCACAAAATGTAGGAAAAATTGTTGGGCAACTGAACTCCCCTATTTCTTTGTTTGAAAAATTAGTAAGAATATTCGGCTGGAGTTGAGGTTTTCCATGTCATTGGAATAAATATCTAACCACCAATCAGGTTAAAGTGCTGAAATGTTCAGGTTTGAGCTTCCGCCTTTGATGAGCGCCCGTCGCGGAAGGGAGATTTCAGTTGGGGGCTTCGCTTCAGCCATGGATTCCGTGAGGGTGCTCGGGAGATCCTGCTCCCGAAGTCACACGCCGGAGCTCGCCTCCGAGGAGCATCCGCTCAACGTCGCCGGCGAGACGGATGCCGTCGAATCGCCGCCCTCACCCTGACATTTCCCCCGTCGCCCTCCTCCCATGGATCCCGCCGCGACGACCGATCGAAACAGGCCGCAGAAGATCTTCGCCTTGATCTGGCCCCTCCTCGGCGGGGGATTCCGGCGCTCCTTGCTTGCTGCAGCGGCGCTAAGGCGCTGGTACTCCATCACCATCCCTGTACTCCCCGGCTCGGGCTGCGGCACAGTCGCAGGCCGCAGGATCGACGGCGGCAGCCAATCGCGCGATGAAGAAGAGAAGGCGGCGCACCAGAGAGTGAAGAAGAGAGGGAAAGGTATGTGACGATGATCGCCTCGGAGCATACACACCAGTATTATACAGAGCTCCGCCGGCCGGCCGGCCGCCGGAGAGGTGGCCTACAAGAAAGTGGGGGTTTCTTGTGGTGCAAGGGGTCTCCCGCCTTTCATGTTCGAGCTGTCGCCCTCGCTAGAATAAAAATATAAATTCAAGGTCAAAAAATGTTCGGAAATTATAATGTTCGGAAATGTTATTCTATGAATTATTTTTTATCATCTAACACCCTAACACGATTAAGTACCTCTATTACTATCAATTTTAAAATTGATATTGATAGGAATCGTTAAGAGGTGTTTGGTTAATTGTATCAATTCTAAAATTTGTAGTGCAAACAAAGCATATTATATAATACAATTGTTCACTTGTGTTACTTTTGATATTGGTACTCTAATATTTAAAAATATTAATATCAATATTGATATAATATCAAAAATGAAACTCTAACCAAACAGGGTATAAAATCTTGATACACATTAGTACATTAGTTCAGAGAAATTCAGAGTACATGTTTTATGACACTATGCTATTATTAATTATCGTTATAGGTTATACTATTATTGATTATCATTCAAAATGTACAATGAGAGAGATCCCACACCTTTTTAGAGTTATACGTAATCTTTTCCCTTTTTTGTTATCACATTTCCTCGATCGTCACAATTTTATGTTTTCTGCTTAGTTTATATTTCATTTTAATATGATTTTTAACATGAAAATGTATACGAATTCATTGTGCAACGAAACACCCTATAAATGTTTTAACTATATACGAATTCATCGTGCAACGAAACACCCTATAAATGTATACGAATTCATTGTGAACGAGCGCACTGATTAAAGTGCACCAACTAGAAATGTGGTGACCATATAGCCAATTCCTTGTATTTACATGGGAAAATAAATTAACATGCACTATAGCAAACTAAGAAAGGTATCCTGCGTTCTCCAGACAGCTAGCATCCTTCTCTCCGGTGTCACACCTTGAAGAAGAAGAAGAAGAGGGGTCAAAGGATGGTACTTAATTTTGTGGAGCAAGAAGTGTGTAGAGCAGCAGCAAGAAAACAATGACTGATGCCCCTATCAGGGTGAATCTTGGTCCCGTCCAGAACATCAGGTTGGATCTTTCAGTTCTCTTTATGGGATCAATTTCTTCGGACAATGGGTACTCAGATCGTCTGGGATTCCAGGTTACATACTTGTCGGTGTTGAATTTAGAGAAGAGAGATCTCTTTCCTTGCTTTTTAAAGCTCGACCATGCCTTATCCCAATCGGTAGACATCCTATCACCTGAGACATCCAAGCAAGCCTTGGTCACCCACTGAAGACAGTGTTGAGCAGGAAAAAACAACCTGACAATTATTTAGTAGGAAAGACAGAAACCACAATTTCACAGATAATATAGCATGTGCTCTGAAGCCTCCGATGCCTGAAACCCAGAATTCTGAAATGGAGGACCCTAATCTTTCAAGGCCACAAAACAACAATGGACCTTTCAGCAGCATGCGATTAGGCCTAATACTGAACCACCTGATTTTAACCTTTATCCCAAGAACAATGTCTTGTCTTTTTATTTTTTCGAAAACATAAAAAGACAAATCGTTCTCCGTGGTAGCATACTTTTAGAACAAGATGCTGGTATTAAAATGCTGATAACCGATATAATAATCTTGAACATGCACACAAGATGGTGAAGTTGGATTGTTAGGTGTAAATGAATTAACAGAACAGTAAGAGAGAAATAGAGAGAGAGAGAGAGATGCATGTTGTTGACTGTAATGTGGTACGTAGGCATTGAGCAAAGAGAAAGAATGAAAAGAGAACTCTTGTAGAACAGGATGGGCAAAACATAAGCAAAATGAAATAGAACAAGGCTCAAGCTTGACATAGAAATCAGCAAAGCAAAAGTAGAGTGAAAACTCAAGGCATAGCCAGGCTAAGATAAATAAAAACTATTTTTATAAATTATCAGGTACGTATAAAGATTATTTTAAGAAAGATTAAACAAACTCAATATAAGAATAAAAATAGATTTTCGAATAATTTGATGTCCTTGTTAGATAGGAACAGCAAAAAAAGGTTAATGATAGTTGCATGGTAGTGAAAAGGAAATGAGTGCGATAAGAATGAAATGAATTCATCTTATTTGTATCAAACATACATAAAGTCTGCAGTTCCATTCAAAAAATTCTGCAGCAACCATGTTATAAAGCAATGCACACGGCACTCCTCGACATTTATGCAATAAGCATTTACAAATAGCCTTTAGGGCATTTAACTAACAATTTTATTCAATTGATACAGAGGTCAAATAACCCCATCTCTATCTTCCTGCATCCCATGTGAGGAAAAAAATCTTAAGTCAAAGCAAAACCCAAAGGAAAAGAATGCAAAGTCTTTGTAGTCATGCCCAAGAAAATGTGTGGACATGCCAAAAACCTCATCCACCATAAATTGGCCTATAAATAGCCTGTTCATGGGCTGAGCACATCCTCACAAATAAATGCTAAATAAACTTATGGTGGAGCTTTTCTTGTTTAAAACATACCAGAATAGAAGAAAGTGATGTCCTTTAGATAAAACATCTGAGTCATCTGGCCTTTGGATCCAGTTAAAGAGTTTTCAAACCATTTGCAAAATCATCAGATATCTCGATATATATATATATATCTTGTCTTAGGGGACCACTTAATTTTAAGTGAACTGATATAACTTTCTTATTTTCAAAGGAATAAAGCTTAATGGGGTGTTTGGTTGCATGATAATGAGCATTTTTATTTTAATTTTTAAAAATTATAGTAAAAGTTTATTTTAAAAGTGTTTGGCATGTGTTACAATTTTTTATCTTAAAAGTTTTTTCACCCCCCTCCACGTGATAGAGAAGAAAAAGAGGTATTGAGCATTTTTTTTTTCAAAAGTGCACACCCACAACACATGGTCCACAAGCCTAACCCATGTGCTACATATGTGACTTTTCATTTATGCACCAAACACCTTACCATCATTTCTAAAAATAATAATATTTTTGCCAAACATTATATTTTTGTAGTTTTTAATTTAAAATTTGACAAGTTTCAATGTGTGATATCATTTTTTTATCATGAAACCATATAAAAAAATAAAATGCAACCAAACACCCCATAAGACTTGTTTCCATAAGGTGATTAAAATTAAAATAAGGTGGTGAACCTTTTCAGCTTGACGCCTTGACCTGAAAATCTTCTCTCTACCACTTAAAAGTTAAATCTGAAAGGGAAAAAAAAACTTCTTTTCAGAACTTAATTTTCAGTTGTATTTTAAGCAACAAATGATTATTCATATCTACATTTAGAGAGTTTACCGCACAATCTTAACAGCTGAACATCTTATCAAAATCAACAGGTAGATTAAGACAAATCAAACAGCACCTAGATGCTCGGATTCAACCAAGTCAAACGCCAAAACTGATAATCTCTTCAGTTTTCGTGGCTGTTCGTCAACGAGTAAAGGCGTTTCATGTTGTCCAATTCTCCAAGTAAAGTGACAAATTTGGAAATGAACAATTACGAAACTAGTACTTTCGCTGCAGAAATAAGAGATCATAATCTACAGAACTATGAGGCCATGAAGATTCGGGGCACTTTCATGATTTCAGATTTAGAATGGCACAAAGCAGCAGAAGATGCTTGGCCCACGTAGCTCCTAATAAACGATCTTCGGTCGAAAATCACGCAAAGTGTCATCATACAAACGACCGAGTGAGATGCAAAAAATGCCCTATTTCGAACAAACCCTCACCTTCGTCGTCCTTGCGATCATCCGACGGCGGCATGGAGCTGTCCCTGGAGCAACGCGTCCGAAGAGTCGGAGATACAGAGCATGTTGGAGGTGAGGACGGAGGCGGCGCCCATACCCTGCTCCCCGGCGACCGGCCAAGAAGATCCATCCCCGATCTGCACCTCCGCCGCGGGATCCTTTGACGAAGAATGAGATCAAATGGATGGACGGGAGGTGTTTTTGCAGTGGAAGGGGACGAACTCGGCCAAGGTGTGACGGCCACGTGGCAGATTCCTCCGACGGACTCTATCCGCTATCCGGAGATCGACGGACGCAACAACCGCAGAGGCAGAGATAGTCGGACGCTGATTCGAGCATAAGTAATTTTGTGGAGGGGTAAATCACAAATTTCAATCCAATAAAATGTAAATAAGCAGTTCGCGTAGATAGTTCTATTTCTTTAAGTTCTTATAATTTATTTTATTTTAAAATTTTACCGTAAATGTATGACAGAGTATTCTGCAACCAAACACGCACCAGCTATCTTTTATGTGTTTTAATATATTATTCAAACACATATTACAGTATAACTAAAAATTATTTTTGGCCATCATATCAAAAAATGTGATTTTATAACGAGTTTCTTATTAGATAGAAGTGGAACTCCTTTTTTATTTCTTTTTTTAGAGATTTTTTTTGCTATGGGCCTAAGCTTCACTGCTTTTGTCTCCAAAGGCAAGGTGATATTTGATTTAATTTTAATTTAAATATTAAACATCGCAGAACTACTTTATCTTTTATAAGAAATAAAATATTCCACCTAAAAATAAAATTCAGTAGCAGGTTATTTAAATGTAAGTATTTCTTTTAGGGTTAAGTGATTCATTGATAAGTTGGTTTTCTTTCATTTGATTAGGGTATCAAAAATAAAACTATATTAATTATGAGGTCGATATTTGTGAACAATTCTATTATATGGCGTAATCTGCTGTACGGTGATTTAGAATTGACGTTAATAATCAAATATCTGTTAATAATTACACCGATATAAGTCCTGAAAATGATGATAGTAGATATATCTAATAATATTATTAAACCTACCTTAAATAAATGAAATGTCACATAAATGCGCGATCATTTCTCTCCGTAAATATTATTCTTTTTATTTATTTATTTACCGTGGCGGTCTGACCAGGCGCCCGCAAGGTTCTAAACTGGTGAGCCCCCCCCCCCCCCCCCCCCCCCCCCATGACATCCAGTACAAATCGGATCTTCGCCCCTCTCGCATCCATCTCCTCCTGCGGGAGAGGGCGGGCCGCGGGATCGAGCGGCGATCACCTCGCAGCAACGGCGGGGCAGCAGCAACGCTGAGCCGGGGTTAGGAGAAGCTACTCCTTCCATCGACCATCCGCAGCGGAAACCAGAAGGGAGCCCGGGGGGAGGAGGGAGGAAGAGAAAGCATGGATGACTACACCAGAGAGATGATGGACCTGAAGACCCTCGTCACCCGCACGCTCGAGAAGAAGGGGGTCCTCGCGAAGATCAGGGTATGCCTTGCTCATCTATCACACTCGTACACCGAGAGAAGGGTGGGGGGGTTCGGAGTTAGGGTTTCACCTGCCCCATTCACACTCCTCTCTGTCTAAATTTAGTTTTCTAGCAATGTCGATCATGCTTTCCGCAAGAATTGTAGATAAAAGTTCACGAGTATTTACGGGATTTAGGGATCTATGAACTATGAAGAAAGCAGAGGGTTGAGAAGAAATGAGTCCACCGATTTGCTTATACTAGAGTTTTTAACCAGCCACGTGCAATCAAGAAACATGGGTTTGTGTTGTAGTGGAAACCCTAGGATCTCGAAGGTCCCTCTGCCGAGCAATTTTATGTCCGGTGTTTCGCGTCACTAGGTTTCGAATCTCCAGGTTGTCACGCTCTGGCCACTAGTGTTAAGTCTGGCAGGAAGCATAGTGGTGCATGTGGTCATATTTCTCATTACGTACAGAGATTCACAACTATTAATCCGGCGATGGGCTCAGTACTTGATAGAACACAGGAGGATGAAAAGGGTCAATGGAGGACGATCCTTACTTTGTAAAATGGCAAAGCAAGCCGGGAAGAGGAAATGATGTTTGTTGTGATAAATTTTAACGAGGTATAAATTATAGTAAGGAATTCAGAATCGATTGCAGAAAGTTGGGCATGAATATCATACTTGGAGATATATGAATTCCACGTTTTAAATGCATAAGCGCAAACTCTTTGGATGTTTATGTCTGATTATATGTCATGATTCAATTTTAAAGATGTTTAATATTTCTTTTACTTGGCTACATGCTCATCTCTTTGAATCGGCAGTCAATTTCTTAAGTTTTATGGTGCATATATGGTCACGTTGGCATTACATCATTCTCTGGTATCACTAGGTGTTAAGGAGTTTCTTAAAGATGCAGTAGGCTATTGCTGCTGTTATATGTGGTTGACAATTTTGCACATGTTCACTCAAGGTCAAGGAGGGATGACTTGGAGGTGTTAGACATACGAGAGGAGCTAGCAGAAGCCCATGGAGAATGGAAAAGGCGACTCCATGTAGGCAACCTAAGCGTTTGGGACTAAGGCTTTAAGTTTGAGTTTCACTCGAGGGGGGATGATCCAGCTATTTTTATCATGTGCTAGATGAATATCCATTATTTATAATTCTACACTATCCGAATAGGTAGAAACAGTGTTGTCACCGCTTAAGCGGCAAAGTGATTTTTTTTCTCAAAGCAGAGGTTTGCTTTATCAGATCTTAAAAAAGTGACCACTTTAGCTGCTTAGTTCCGGCAAAATTGATTGATTTCTGCCAGAATCCACCTCCGTCATTGACCTATGTCTTTCCTGCCTGGTCGTATCTGGTATGTATGCGGTACCCCACCCGAAAGTGGGGAAGTCCCAGTCCCACGCAGAACGTTGGACTGAGTGGCAACAAGACTTCTGATCAGTGGATTCTAGTCCCCTATTTGACCCAAAATGGGTGGAATAGGACCGGATTTTTATGTAGAATCTTCTTGACCTATAGGAATCTTTCTTTTTATTTATTTTTTATGGTTTTGAAGAAGTTATTGAGATCTGTTTTTTATATGTGTTTTATTGTTAATGGGGTGTTTGGTTGCATGATAAGTTTTGGTACACTTTCATGATGAAAAATTGTATTAAAATAAAAAGTGAACCACCTCATGACATAAAATTATCATGTTTGGAGGGATGCTATGTTATCCGAGGCGTGAGGCGCCTGAGGCGAGGGACCCTGCGCCCTATGTTATCCGAGGCGTGAGGCGCCTGAGGCGAGGGACCCAGCGCCTCGCCTAAGGCGCCTAAGGCGGGCGCCTCAGGCGCCTGAGGCGTTTTGAGGTGGCGCTGCAGGCGGTGTGGTGCACCGGCTGGAGTGGCGTCAGGGGTGGAGGCCGGAGGTAGCTTCCAGTGGCGGCCGCAGGTGCAGCTGCAGCTGGCGGAGGCGGCGGCGGCCGCAGGTGAAGCTGCAGGTGGCGAAGGCGGCGGCGGCTGGGGCTTCCGACGGCAGCGGAAGTAGGGGCGGCGGCGGCTGCTGGGGCTTCCGATGGCGGCTCTGCAGCTGGCGGAGGCAGCTTCCGGCAGCGGCGGAGGCTTCTGGCAGCGGCGACGGCAATGGCGGAGCCTTCCCAAAGCGGCGGCAGCGGCGGCAGGTGCAGCTGCAAGCGGCGGCTTCGTCCGGAGGCAGGGGCAGCGTCGGGGGCGAGGGCCTGGGCATATGAGGGTTCGGGAGGGAGAGAGAGAGAGAATCGGGGTGTTTAAGTTACTCGGATCCGGTCTTACCGGATCCGGTTCTTACCGGACCGCAGGGGGGAGGCGGGCGAGGCGCGTAGGGCGCCCGAGGCGCGCGATGCGGCGGGTGAGGCGCCGGAGGCGATCGCCTCAGGCGGAAAACGGCAAAGCGAGGCGGTTTTCAACCGCCTCGCCTCGCCTCACCGCCTAGGCGGGTGAGGCGACCGCCTCTAATAACATAGCCTGCGCCTCGCCTCAGGCGCCTGAGGCGTTTTTAATATTATAATAATATTTATTTTAATAATGATATATGTGATATTAGATAATTGAAAAAATACATAAAACACATGGAATCATTAACTAACAAGTCGCGAAGGCGGCTGGGGCTGCAAGTCGCGAAGGCGGCTCAGGGTACTCGCGGACCCTTCCCAAAGCAGCGGCGGCGGCGGCGGGTGCAGCTCCAGGCGGCGGCGTCGGCGGCAGGTCCAGCCGCAGGCGGCGGCGGCGGCGGCGGGTGCAGCTCCGGCGGCGGCGGCGGCGGGTGCAGCTCCGGGCGGCGGCGTCGGCGGCAGGTGCAGCCGCAGGCGGCGGCGGCGGCGGCGGGTGCAGCTCCGGGCGGCGGCGTCGGCGGCGGGTGCAGCCGCGGCGGCGGCTAGGTCCGGAGGAGGGAGCAGCGTCGGGGGCGACCGTCGGGGGCGACTTCTCTGGGCGTACGAGGGTTCGGGAGGGAGGGAGAGAGAAGAATGGGGTGTTTAAGTTACCCGGATCCGGTCTTACCGGATCCGGTTCTTACCGGATCCGGTCTTACCGGATCCGGTTCTTACCGGACCGCAGGGGGAGGCGGGCGAGGCGGGTAGGGCGCCTGAGGCGCTCGCTGCAACGGTCGAGGCGCCGGAGGCGCTCGCCTCAGGCGGGAAAAGCCAACGCGAGGCGGTTTTCAACCGCCTCGCCTCGCCTCACCGCCTAGGCGGGTGAGGCGACCGCCTCTAACTACACAGGAGGGATGTGATAACAAAAAAGAGTAACTACCATACATGACCAAACAAAGTGGGGGACCACAAGAAAAAAGAAAGAGGTGAGACTTTTTTTTGTTTTAGAAGAAAATCACTTTCAAAACATAAAATTGTCATGACTACCAAACACCTCTTTTAACAAATTTTCTTACAATTTTTAAAAATTAAAATAAAAACCTCCATTATCATGCAACCAAACATCCCATAAGATTTTTTATTGTATTTGATGGGCCAACCACTTTACTCAACCCTAATTAGCCTTACCGTTTAAGCACTGCATAAGTAGGTGCTTTTTCGCTTAAGTGGCATAGTTGTCAATGCGACAAGACTCCCAAAGTGTTCAATGTTGCCAATTCTACTTTGTCGACAAGACGGCCGCTTAGGTGTTGCCTAGGTGGGCAAGGTGATAACATTAGATATTTATACATACTTGTATATATATGTGGATATACATATATATACATGTATACAATTATGTATAATTAAATGTAGTACTATATATATTTACGTATACATACAAACATAACACAAATATAATTATATTTTTTATGTTATAATTTGATGCGTGTTTATGTGTGCATACACGTGAATGCTATGTAGTCAGAGACGCGAGGTGACCAAGGCGAGGGAGGCCCGACATTTATTTATTTATTATTATTATATGTTTTTATGATTTATACAATATTTAAAAGTGAAAAAAGCAAAACATACCTCTAAAAAGATTGGAAATACATGTAAAAAGCATGAAATACTTCTAAAAAAGTAAAAAATATTTATAAAATACGAGAGGTACATTTAAAAATCATAAAATATATTTAAAAATGTAAGAAATATATCTAAGAAAATAAGAAATATATCAAAAATGTAGAGAATACATCAAAATGTAGGAAAGACATACCTTTTTCTATGTTACTAGAATTTGAAACAACAATTAAAGTACATTAATATGACAAGTGTCAACAATTGAACAATAATTATAAAACATGCATGGAAGTACATTGATAATTCTAAAATAGCATAGAAGTAACAATAATTCTCAAGTCTGTCTTTTTTATCTTAATTTTTTTTGAATGTAACACAAGATCACTATTTTATTGATTTAAAGGGAAGGTAAATACAATATCTAAGATATGGTTTTAAGTTGAACTAAACAACAAACCAAAAAATAAATTTAAAAATAGGAAAAAATAGAAAAATATATGTACTTGAGGCAGTCTAGGTGGCAGAGGCGGTCGAGGCGACCGCCGACCGCCTAGGCAGCCAAGGTGGAAAAGGCAACCACCTGAGGCGGTCGTGGGCTAGGTGAGTTGCTGAGACCTTGCCTTGCCTCGCCTCAACGCCTAGATGCCTGAGGTGATCGCCTTTGATAACATAGCGTGAATGTGTTTTATTTATGTATTTGTGTATTTGTATATATTTTTTTGTGAAAGAGTTAATTTTGATAAACTAAGTGAGAGGGAGAGAAAAGAGAGTTAGATCTTTATAAGTCTCAAGTATATAACATATATTTATAATTACAAATATTAAATATATGTGATAGTACAAGTGATAGTGAAAGGTATTATACGTTTATACTATTAATAAATGGGTGCACACAAATTGTGGATCAATATGGGAGTGCCTAGCTAGCGCCTAGGCTGGCGCATTGGGCGCCTTTTGGCGTTCCCAAAAGGCACCCAAGCAAGGCACTAGAGGAATAGTGTCTTTGTGCATAGGCACCTGCCTTGACAACTATGCTAAGTGATGAAGGGATTCTTGTTTGCTTTTGTCGCTTTGTAAAAGTCTCTTGCTGGTTGCTAAGTATTTGTGAAAGTGAAAACTTTTGTAAAACTTTTAGGACGACGACAATGCATCCGTTTTGCATGAGATGAACACGCCCTTCCTCCATTTGTCAGAAATCATATTTCTTGGTTAGAAACATTGTTATGCAAGTTTGCAGTCCCTAGCTCAATGCTGGCATTGGTTACTACAGAAGTACTAATTGTGATTTCTCTTTTTTCTCAGATATATTACGATGTTGTATAAATGTCTTTGTCTCGATGGATTCCTTTTAGAAAGCAAAATTAAAATCACTGTAAAAGGAAAATAAAAGGATTTTTTTATCTATTGTTGTAAAACAGACTTATATGTTCAATCACAACCTTATTGTAGGCTGAGCTTAGGGCAAGTGTTTTCGAAGCTATCGAAGATGAGGATAGAGCTATGGAAAATGAAGAAGGATTTGTTCCTGCATTGCTTGGTAGCTGCAATGATCGTGCCAAGCAACTTCATGCATCACCATCAGGTCATCATTGCTGATGATTCATAGTCTTACTGCATGTAGTAATACATATGTTTTCTTTCTTCTACATGATTTCATACTGACGTCTAATGTTCAAAATTTTCTCAAGTACGGTCCTGAATGCCTAAATTACTGTGCTTTCTATTGTTTGCAGGGAGGCTACTGACTGCTCTAGTTTGTGAGTACTTAGAGTGGGCCCAGCTAAGCCATACCCTCAAGGTCTATTTACCTGAGTGCAACTTGGTAATACCAACAATTTTCTTCTCTTTGTCATTTAATTGTTCGGTTGATTGTGTTTTTTTTACTTGGTGAATTTTGTCATTTCAGCAAAAGGAGCTTTGGAAAGCTGAGTTGCAAGATTTCAGAAACAAAAATGGATCTGATCTGAGCAGGAGTGGTGACAGTGGTCCTCTACTTCTCGACGTTCTTGAGGGATACTTAAAATATGAGGTTTGAACATTTCATCTGATCCTTCATCATATGACATTATACTGAAGTCATGAGAAATAGACTTTAAGACTGATGCCTCCAATAGTTCATGTAATACTATTTTTCCTCGGAATGTGACCAAAAGGCTGCATTCTTTAAATGCAAGGAAATGGATGGAACGGAAGTAAGAGAGGAGAAAGAAGACAGAAAATCAATAAATAAGTGAAGTGAGTGATATATGGAAATGATAGAGATACCAAACAACTGAACAATTAAACCCTTGAAAGAAATATAGTCTCTAATTAACTCTAAACAAGTTAGAGAACCAGAACATTTTCAAATAGATGCTTGAACGATGTAATAATAAGTCATTTTTAATGATAGCTACAATATCATTGATCTTACTTTGGAGATTTCTTTGGTTAATTTCTTTCATACGGCCTATAAGTGCATAAAGTTTCTGGAAGCACAATTCTTCTTCTTTTATATGTAAGGAAAGCTGATTCTGCAATGAGTTGATCATTGTATGGGTTAAGGGACTTCAAACAAATTCTTGTGTGATAAAGGAACATCACATTAACTGAAATGTTTGAATTTATTCTCCTTGATGTGTGAAGATGCATTGCTGATGTTTGTGTCAGACAAAATAACTTCTTGGCAGTAAGATTCAGTTTATGGTGGAATATTCTGTTAGTATTATCTCTTCACTCTTGGATAACTGTGTAAAATGTCAATATCAAGAAGCTTTTATGCTTTCATTTGGGGTCAACTAATTATGTTTAAGGATTTAACATTGAAGAAATGTTATGTATTTCAGATGGCTCTATTATTCAACCTAATCGCTATGAAATGTCCATATACTCCAGTAAAACTTGATCATTATTTTGGTTTAATGCTGAGGTTCTTAGATGGCATTAGTTTGTGTCAGATATTAGCATACTAGATGATCTTGTGTCTATTTTTTGCTCTTTATCAATCAATGTGCATCAATTACATACCTTCTTGAATATATTCTTTTGGGTTAGTTATATTTCTGCACAATGTACAGAACTTGTCTCAGACAAGATTGATGGGAAGGAGAACAGTCACTTCAGAGGTGGATTCTTTGCCTAGTGGTGAATCAAGGAACACCCGTAGGCCCTCATCATCTGTTGTTGGGGGGTTGCCCCCATTAGTGAGGTAGCTAGAAAGTTTTCTTGCTCTAGTTGCATTGTATTGAGGGTTTTTCTTTCATGTTTATTTTATCTGATTTAAATGATTTTGTTTTGTTTGAATTAGGCCTGTTCCAGTTTCACAGTCATCTGGTAAGTCATCACGGTGCTGATATTTAGCAGTTCTGCTGTTTGGAAATTTTCTGTTATATGTCTTTCTTCTAAAGTATTTTTTTTCCTTAGAACGGAGGATGGGTTCATCCCTTCCGGGTTATAGGAAGGATGAGTATGGGTGGCGATATGATGCTGATGAGCTCTCTGATGATGTTATTAGAGCTTCCAATGCTTTAGAGAACATTCAGCTAGACAGGAAAGCACGGAACTTGACAACATCTTGGAGGTACATTCTGAGCCATTGTTCCTTTAAGTGGTGATTGATGTGTGTTTAGGCCTTCTGTTCATTGTATTACTGCTGCACTCAGGTATTCAAATCTTTTTCTTTTCGTTCTCTGACCTCTAAATATAGGTTGATGTGTTGGTCTTCAGTTAGGTGTTGCACTTGTTGAGATTCAGGTACCAGGAGTGTTACGATTTGATGCTTCAGTGTGAATGGGCATTGCCATTAAAACTTGACTCCATTAGAACAACAAAAATGCTGGGGCATAGAGTCAAGTGTCTGCTTGTTTTAGATTTCTTTTGTGAATGACCCCCTTCTTCCCAATTAAGAGACTGCTACCTGATGCAGAAGTAGTACACTGTTTTGCTTTGTGAACAGAAAAGTTAAGCTCTTTATGGGGTGTTTGGTTGCATGATAAATTGAGCTTTTGTTATAATTTTGTGTTTTGAGCAAAACTTGTTAAAAAGAGTGTCTGGCAACCTTTATAATTTTATGCTTTTAAAGAGTTTTCCACCTCAGACAAAAATAAGATGTGAACCCTTTTTTTTAACTGGCGATTCCCCATCTCTTTTGGTCACACATGGTTCCTACCCTTTTTTTTAACACATCCCAAGCATGACAATTTTATGTCATTGGCTAGTGAACACCTATTGTGGTCCCTCACCTATTTGGTATCAGTATTGAACACCTCCTTGTGACTATCATTATCAACATTGTAGGTCCCATTTGGTAATTGTATTGAACACCTCTATCATTACCAATTTTGAATTTTGTAGTGATAGAAATCATGAATAGGTGTTTGACTATCGATATCAATATTAAAACTCTTAATGAAAGCAAGGCATGTCATTAAAAGTGTCCACAGGTATCAGTTTTGATATTTATACTTCGTCTTCTAGAAGTATCAATAATAAAATTGGTATACTGTCACCTTTGATACCCTAACCAAACATACTCCATTGCCTACAAATATCAACAGCAATATTGGTATAGCATCATTTTTTATACTCTAACCAAACAGCCAATAGATTTTGTTTTAACACAACTTTTTTATCATGGAAGTGTATAAAAAAATTATTGTGCAACCAAGCAAACACCCTATTAGTTCTTGCTCCGTTGTGGTTCATTATTTTATAGTTGGTTTGGTGGGAATGAGACTCCTATTCCTTATTTTACTAAGAGCACCGTTCTGCTTTTCCAACTGCAGGCATGGTAGTGATGGCATGGACGACGACGGCAAGTTGGATCATCTGTAACGGTAACCGGTGCAGCTTTATTTCTGGATTGTAAGCTGATTAACTTGTTGCCTCCCCGACTGGCGGCTTTCTTTTAAACTCATGGTATCTTCCGGCATGCATTTGCTTCTTTTGTTCTTGGATGTGAGCTCTAAATATGTTGCGTTGTGTGTTGTTGTCCCGTATCTGGGCTCCAAGATTGATCTCGGATCGCAATGTTGCTTGCATCGTCCAAAGGCTAGATGCCGTGACTGGCTAGGCAAAAGTGTGCCTTTCGCATGTTCTCCATGTCGACCGTCGCCATTGGTCGCCGAGATAAGCTCCACGTTATATGTTTATTAGTCACCTCGAGTGCCTAAGGAGCATTGACGACGATAGTCCGTACATCACATTGGTAGTCTTCCTCCGTTGCCAGAACATTTTGATGCCGTAGTCCGCCAATGGTTGCATTACGTCCCACAGATTATAAGGGAGTTATGCTTTGGGAGAATGTCATCTCCTCGATGGCTACGCTTTTGTTCCATTTTAAGATTTGCCCAGTTGTTGTGTGTGGCACTCATTTTCGTCGTGATCTTAATATGCCGGCCACTGATTTTTCTTTTATCTATATGCGTCACTAGCATCAGATTGCATTATCGTCCGATATTTACCTATTAGAAATGTTTACAGTATATGCTGGAGAAATGTGATCGCTAAGAACATGGATTCTTTTGGTTTAAATAATGGATAATACGGCTTTTGAATGGAGAAAAACATCCACCCCAACCGTTGTCGCCATTAGGAATTGTAATTGAACTGTTTTTGGATGGGTTCGGTGCTTCTAATTATCGAATCTTACGTTACTTGTTATCCTCAGTCGTCAACGTTTACCATCTTTACTTTTATTCTCCTATTATATTTGCACGCGCGCGCATACGCACGTTACCGTTTCAAAATCGAACAAACCTATCGAGTGGACGGACACCATTTAGCGTTTTAGACGCGAAACGCGCACAATTTTGGAGGAATCCACTGGCTCGTTCCATGTTTATCATCCTTCGAACACACTCAAGCGCAAACATTTTATTGAGAAATAATGGATCATCTTGTTGTACACTGGGCCAAAAAGAATTGCAGAATAGGTGGAGTGGGGACATGAAAAGCCTTTGAATTCGATCTGCATGCAAGGCTAACTGCTAAAGACCTAAGCTTGTATATATCCTAGAACGCCCAGATCTGAACAGACTGAAACGGCTACGGGCAGCGAACCAAGCACCAGCCGAATTGACGGAACAACAGCGCCAATCTTAGCTACTTATCCCGGTAAAGGTGGTGAGGATTCTCATGGTGGGGATTGGGTGCTCTGATTCTCCCCAGGTTCGTTGGAGACCTTTACCTCGGCGGACTCTTCGACGTTGTTGGGTTTACCCTGCAAAGTTGGAGGCGGAATTAGACAAATTTAGTTCCAGCTAAGAACGGAAAAATACTTTTAAAAACAACATACTCGATCCTTGGTACTTGCTGGTTAACATTATATGCTAGGAAAACCCTGAACATAATCATTCATCTACGATTAAATAAATAATAACGACTGTTCAATTTAAAACACCTCGAACAGAGAAGACAATGCATGGCAATGCTAAGATACGCAACGTAAGATATATATATATATAATATCTATATATATGTGTACACAATTTCTCGTCTATGAGCGTTACCTTATTCCTGTCGCGCCAGCCTAATCCAAATGGTCTAGAAAGCAAGCTTATTTTCCTCGTAGGCATTTCCTGGGGAGACTCTTGACTGGGCCGTCCAGGTGAAAGAGGTTGCACAGACCTATAATTGCATTAGAAGAAGAACAAGTCATAAAACAACGTATTTTAGGTTCGAACGTACTCACATATACCAGATCCACTGCTGAACTTACATGCACAAAACTCAATTTCTAGATTCTTGTGAATAAAAGAGTTTTACTTGCACCGTATAATATCGCCTATGTGGCTTTACCCCTACAATTAGTCCCTTTTGATGTCAAAGTGGGTTCAGCTGGTCGGAATATTTTGAAAAAGTGATATGCCATGGATGTCTTGGGTGTATATAACTGATTAATTTTATCTTTATCGCTGCAGGGAATGTACCATTAATGGAAAAATTTAAAGTTTAAACCACAAGGGCATCATGCCCAGAATCTAGTGGTTTCAAAAAAATCATTAAAAGAGAAATGATTTCAGATGTGGAGATATATATACATCACAAACCTCTAAGGCATAGGAAGGACATGAAAAATGGAATAACCATGTTTGATCACAGAAGTCCTAGGTCATGTTTGTTTTCTCAAGTGCTTAACATGAAATTGAGGATAAAATTAAAAAGATGAAATAGCGAAGGTTAAATAAATGAAACAGTGAATCTCATTGAAACGCTTTGTGAAGCTTTTAGTGCTTCTAGGTTAGTGTGAAGGTTAGTTGGCCGGTGCTAGTCATTTATTGGCTTCTTCGATCCCTATACAAAATTTGAGAAATGAGAACATCTATCTTCTTTCAGATAGCTGGAGAATCCGATGCTCTTTTTCACTTGTAATTCTCCACACATTAAAAATAGATGGGGCTTCGGATGGAAGGTATATTTGCTTAAGAGATCTTGTGCTACAAATTGATACTACACTTGTACCAATTTGTAAATTTGATACATTAAAAGTTGGTAAAATTGATATATTAATGGCCTTGTTTGTAATTGTATTACAAACTTAGGTCCTGTTTGGTTGGTCTGAGCTATTCTCTAGCATCTGACTCGGCCAAAGGGAGCAATTTAGGTTGTGATAAAAATTCGAAAACATCTGCTGAAATAACCCCTAAATCTTAACAGAAATCTTAAAAAATAAGCTAGAAAACACAGCCTTTTTCTATTAAGATCAAGGATTGCTGTCTCGGATTTCGACTTCGTCTCAGGAGGGTGAAAGAGAAGACATCTTGTAAAAATCTCGGAAGATCGGATCTCGGATTCTTGGATCAAAATGTATATATGTATAAAACATAACATAATATCTTATAAATACGGGAGTACATCAATGAATTTACATAAAAATATATAACACATTTGTACATCAACTATATGAATGAACAATTACAAAGTACTCTCTATACCAAAAGATGATCTTTATGCTTCTAAAGAATTTAAACTTGTATATAATATTATTTAAATATTAATATGATATTAAATTTGTAACACATTTTTATGTGATAGTATAATTGATAGTGAAATATATTAAATGTGTTTACACTAATATAAACATGGCACAGAATAGTTGCGAATCGATCTGTGCGGTCAGGTCGCAGGGGTCAAAGGGGCAGCGCCCCTTGTGGGGGGTATCAGGGGGCAAAGCCCCTGAAGAATTTTTTTATGGACCAACCTACATGGGGCGAGATCTCGACAATCTCGTTTCTCGGCCCCTTTGGCGAGACCGAGATTCTTGCGAGATGGAAAACCATGATTAAGATGATAGTGATTTGTTGATTTACAATTTAAGTTGTAAATAAGTTGTGTTGCCTGTAATACAATTGCTTAAAATATATAATATAGTATAATTGAACACTATCCTCATACTTATCTCAACTATAAGTGTTTGTAAGATAAGAATTTGACTTATCTAATCTTCAGATAAATATTATTGAACAACATCTTGGTAATCTATTAACCAAATTGAGTACTTTTTGGATCAAACTAAGTGGTTAGAGATGAGATTAAAATTTCATATTTTCTGATTAAGCCAAAACAAACACCACCATACTTGAGAGATCTTTCATTGCTTTTATAGATATTGCCGTTATCTCAAATTTCAGAGCTCCAAATTGAAGGTACTTGTTTCAAAAAAATTTAATTCCACATCTATAAAAGTAACTTCAGAGACATTATCTTCCTGAAAATAATCAAACTTTTACTCTCAGTGAGTTCAGAAAGAGCTTCCCAACAGAAGCCATGATGAACAGTCATAAGCAATTTTGTCAAACAGACATTCTAATCGTGGTTTTGAATAAACAGGTATGGAGGTACCTAGGCGAAGGGGATGGAGGTTGTTGTGCTTTCAGTTGCCCAGATTGATACTGTAGCGTTGCCTCCAACATTGTTTCAGCCATCACGGCTCTTTTTTCCATTTGAGCAAGTGCAAAAACAGCCTCCTCGTACTTCTCCTGCGTTAACCAAGAAAGAGAAAAAAGTAAAACAAAAGATGAAAGAGATTCATAAACAAAATCCATGAGTGATTCTGAAGTAGATGAATGCAAGGCTATGACCCACTCTAGTTTCTACAAGGCTTTGAGCAAATCACGTCGTTGTCCCCCTGTTTCTGAAGTAGATGAAAGAGATTCATAAACAAAATCCAGTGTCATTTTTTGTTTTTTGTTTTTCGGGGTTGGGGGGGGGGGGGGGGTTATATTCATGGTTTGACATACATGGGAAGGTTATGAGTGTAGGTTCTTTGAATTATGGTCGGACCTCTCCATCAATCATCGGGTGGTGACTCGGCAACCCTTGATTAACTGTCATGTTAACATAACCACGAGATGAAACTTAGATGTATAAAAATAACATGTATGTGATTCTTTTATGCAACAAATGAGTATGTATGACACCTCTTTTGGTCTCTATTTTGTACATATATTTTTTGGGGATAAGGATTTTTGGTACCTTCATATCTTCGGACATGGTGGTCTTTGTTTGAATTTGGTTGAGTTCAGGTTGGAGTAGACATCTAGACTTTGTGCACAGTTCATCATCCCATATGCTTGGACCGACCAGTCTTCTTTCCCATGAGGGACGTCACCCGGATTGGACTTGATTGCTCAATACATCTTCATTTGTATCTTTCATCCTTTAAGCAACATCCCTAATTGAGGCTTAGCAGACTTAATGGGCCTTCATTCATCCTGATCGACTTCCTACCCATTTAGAGGTATTATCTCTGGTTGGGACTTAGCCATCTTAATGGACCTTCATCAATCTTGATGGGCTTCATACTCTTTAAGAGACATTGTCTCCAATTGAGACTTAACCATCTTAATGGGCCTTCACTTGACCTGGATTCTTCGGTTTGTATATTTCCCCCCTTTTTGTGTTTTAATATTATCAGGTTTGTCCTCCTACTAAAAGGCCTTGAATTGTCTTGTATCTCCACATCTTGGAGAGTACAATTGAGCCTTGCTTCTTAGGTAAGGTAATGGGCCTTGTGTGCCATGCACCTTCTTCAGTGGGTGTAAACTAATTGGGCCTCACTTGGATAGTGGGCCTTGGATGCTTCAGGTCTCTCTCTCTCTCCTTTAAAATGTATTCCCTCTCTTTTTTATTTCTTTTCTTTCCTTCTCCTCCCTCCTCTATATATATATGTATATTCCTTTTTTCTCTTCTTCTTTATGCACTCTTTTTCCTTTTCATTTTCCTTCTTTCTCTCTTTTCCCTTTCTCCTTTTTTCTTTGTTTATTTTCTTATTTTTATATTCTTTTCATTCATTCTCTCTCCTCCTCTATCTTTGTCAACCCCTCTGCTGTATTCTATTTTTTGATGTTTTGCTTGCTTGATTCATCTCTTATTCTTCTTTTTTTTGGGAATTTACAGTTACATGTGTTTGTTTATCTTGTTTGCAATCTTTTGTTCCTTACAGTGTCCAGCGTTGATTGATTTGTGAAATGTTTTTTATTAATATTTTAGATTCTTATTTGAATTTCTGTTGTTGCTTTGCCCCTTTTTCTTTACTGCTGTTATTTTGTATTTTTCTATTATTCTTTGTTTTATTGCTGATGTTCAATTCAAAAAATTTTGTTTGTTTGTTCATCTCAGGTTTGGTTTATTATTATTTATATCATTTTGGCCTTTTATTTTCATTTTTATTATGATTTTTAAATTTTCTTGCATTTTTCTGTTTTATCTCTATGTTTAATCTATTTATTTTTTTATTATTATTGATGATTGTTATATTAATTACTTGTTTCATTTAACTTTCCTTTCTTCTTTCTCCCTTTTTTATTTCATTCTTTTCTTTTCTTTATTTACCATCATACTGACATATTGGCCATTCATGACTGGGCCTATTGGCTGGTTGCAGGATGTTGTGCTTAAAGAGCATTCAATTGCTCGGTTGTCGAAGTCCCATAATGACAACTTAACTATAGAGAAGTCAATCCAGTTGTCATTTTCATCACTTAACTTGAAAAGTTCAAGGCCCATCATGTCTTGTCATGTTTGAGATGTCTTGGACTGGCTCGATGGACTTCATAGTGCAGCAGGACTGGCAACAGGGCTCCCTCCTACCGCTCAATTTAGAAGATTCGCTGGCCAGCAGTAGGGCCTCACGCTTAGGGGCATTCCCACGGTTCGGTTCAGAAGGTTTGCTGGCCATTGGCAGGGCCCCCCGGTTAGGGGAACTCCCACCACTCGGTCCAGATACTTTTAGACATGGCCAACAGTAGTGTCCTCCAGTCGTAACATTGCCACCGTTCAGTCTGGATACTTGAAGGCACAGCCAACTAGGGGCATGCACAGTTCAGTTTGGTTCAGTTTTGGGTGTTTTCCCATAGCTGAACCGAAGCAAACCAGGTCCCCAAACCGAACAAAACTGAACCAGTTCAATTTGGTTTGGTTCGGTTTAAGACCAAAAATTAATTCAATAATCAAAATAATTAATTATTTACACATATACCTATTTAATTATAAATAATCAAAACAAAGATTATTCTAATATAAAAACAATATAAATATCATTCTTATTAACAATATAGCATTTATTTTATAATATTTTAACTTAATGTTTTTGGTCTGGTTTGTTCGGTTACCTTCAAGCCAGTTGAACCGAACCGGTGGTTGAAACCAAACCAAACTGGTCAGTTTGATTCAGTTTCACGGTTGGAACCATTTTGTGCACTCCTATGGCCAGCGGCAGGGCCCTCCAGTTGGAGCATTCCCACCATTCGGTCCAGATATTTGAAGACAACCAAACGATAGGGCCCTTAAGTTGGAGCATTCTCACCGTTCAATCTGGATATTTAAAGACACAGCTACCAACAGAACTCTCCAGTCAGAGCATTCCCACCATTTGGTCCAGAAACTTGAACGCACGGCTAGCGATAAAGCCCTCAGTCGGAAGTCGGAACATTCCCACATTTTGGTCCGAATACTTGAAGACACAGCTGGCAACAGGACTCTCCAGCTGCTTAGGGCATTCCCACCCAAGGAAGGAATAGTCGGGGGTCGGCCCCGGGTCGGTCGGCCCCAAAACCGACCCGGGTCGGTTGGGGTCGCGACCCGGGTCGGGTCGGGGTCGGGTCGGGGTCGGGAAAAAATATAATAAAAAATTCAATTTAAAATAATAGCCGGGTCGGGGGGGTCGGGGCCGGGTCGGGGTCGGTCGGCCCAAAAAGCGACCGGGTCGGGCGACCCGGCCGACCGGGTCGCCGACCCGGCGAACCATGTTCCCACCGTCTGGTTGGTAAACTTAATTCAACTTGGAATTAGGAGTGTTCGGACAGGGTAGGAACTCTTTGGGCCAGCCCATTAATTTGGGGGCTTAATATCAGCAAAACTTTGGAGTTAACACTTCCAACTCCAAGATAGTCTGTTCCTGATCAGCTTATAGTAAATCTTCTGGCAGCAGGCAGACCAAATCCAAGTCCTCCTCTGGCTTGTGTTATAGTTTTGAAAAGATTCAGCATATTCTATGTCAACTATACAAGGCAAGAAGAATATGAAAAGGCTCTTTAATGCATATTATCTAGAGCAGGACAAACAAGTGCAGTATGTGGCACAGCTTATTGAGAGGGTTTGGAGAGGGGGGCTTGCACATCTTACAGCCTGTTTGGTAATAATATTGAATGCCCTAGCACTATTAATTTTGAAACTGATATTGATATAGTATCAATCTTAATACTCTAACCAAACAGGGCGTTATATATATACATGTTTCCAGGTCCTCCGGACTTTTAATCAATTATTGATACAACTTATTATAAGGTTTAATCCAAGTGCACGGTATTTGTTAGGCTGTGTACTGCCAACTTTTCTAGATTTGATGTCTATGATGTGCACTAAATGTCTATATCTCCAAAGAAATTGACATGAGTGGAGAGAGAATCTATAAAGCCAACCCCAAATAATTTGGGATTAAGACTGAAGTTGAGCCTATGACTGTGTTAATTCTATAGATAGTCCATTAACAGAAAATAAGCCATATAACAACCTGAAGGACATGAGCAGCATATTTCTGAGCTGCAGCATCTTGCTCAGCGCATATTCTAGCATCCTCTGTGACCTTTTGTTCTTGCTCTACCCGCATCAGAACCTACGATGTAATCAAATGGCAAAAATATATATAAACCATCGCATGCATTACTGATGAAGTAAATGAATGCAGTAACCAAGCAGAAGAAGAAGAAAAAAAAAGAGTGACAATATATTGATGCGTGAACCTCGTTTTTTCTCCGTTTCGGGAGGAAAAGATTTTGTTTGTTGAATGCCCCGGACTTATCTAAGAAAATAGGTGATATCCTATAACAATATTAGATAGTCCGATGGTAATTTAAAAGTATATTAGAACCAAGGTTCGGGTTCTTTGAAAATTTAATTTTTTGACTCCTCTCCGCTGGATGGTGCGAATATCCGGTGTTAACTTGCATCGAGCAACAGCTCGAATGCCTTTGATTAACCATCGTAGCAACCTATTTTTGGAGAGCGTGCACATCCACGGAATAAAAAATAGACTCAAAAGGGCAGCAACCTTTTCGGCCCGATGAAATGCAAACCGATATTTGGGGTTGATTTCATTTGGTTGTTAATTGATTTTAGTTGGTTTAGATTTGGTTTTATGAATTTCAGATTTGAGTGAAATTGTTTGATTTGTTCTTTATTTGATATCGGTTTGGTTTTTTATTTGTTTTGAACTGGGTTTTGATTGGTTCAAGTTGTTTTGATTTCAATTTTTGATGAGTTTGAAGTATTTTAGACATTGTGGAGTTTGGTTCGGTTGATTTGATTGACTTTTCTTGAAGTTTCAGATTTGATTAAAAAAATTTTGATCTTTCTGTTTTTATGTTTGTTTTGGCATGTTTTGAATATTCTAAAGTGTTGCTTATTTAATTTTCTTTGAAATTCAGCATTTGTTGTTCGTTTTGGTAAGGTTCAGTGCCTTTTTGGAGTACAATTTCAGATTATTAAACCTGATTTTTATGTGCATTTCAAGTTGATTAGAAACTGAATTTTGGTGGTCTTTTATTTAATTTCCAGAATTCTAAATCTGATTTTTTTTAAGATTGATCTTTAATTTTTTCTTTGTTGTGGTTCATTTTTAATTAAATTGAGGTTGTTTTAAATTAAGTTTCAGATTTGCTTTAAATCTGATTTTTATCCAATTTCACATTTGTTTATGTTGCTTTTTTGTTATGTTTGTTTGTTTTGGCAGTTTGCATCACATTCGGCCCATCGGGCTACCATTCGGTATGGGTGGCAATGAGCCGGGCCAGCCCGCGGGTTCGCAGGCCAGGCCAACCGCGGGCCATTTGACGGGCCAAAAGTTGTCCCGCGGGCTTTAGTCGGGCTGACATACGGGTCGAAGCGAGCCGATGCGGGTCAAAGCCGGCCAAAAAATTTTCAACTTTTTATGTCAAAAATATCATTTTTACTTATTAGAAATGTATTTTAATTAAATTACTCTCAATTTTATAATGTTATCTTAAATAATTAAATTTATCATATTTAATAAATATTTATTTATAAAATATAAAGTTGGGTCGGGCCGGGCCGGGACGGACCAAGTTAATAATTTTTGCGGGTCGGGTCGGGCCGGGCCACCAATGTAGTACGGGCCGGGTCGGGTCGGGCCAATATATTTTGAACTGGGCCATAAGCGGGCCGACCCCGGGCCGGGCCGGGCATTGACACCCCTACCATTCGGTGCCCGGCTTCATGCATCTCAAGTCGACATCAAAGTCTTTTTCATTTATTGAAAATGGAGTACATTGATGTACATGATAGGTGATCCATCCCCCGACATAGGTTCCCCACCAACTTAGAAAATTTTCAACATTACGACGACATGGCGATCATTTTCTAACTTGGTGAAATTTACCTATCCAATATGGCCAGCCTTGACTTAGCAACGTTGGGGGAAGGATCACCGGCATACAGGAGTGTGCCCGCACCGACATCCAAATCGACATTCCGGGATGTACCCGGGGGAGACGTCCAAGTGGAGTACCCGGAAAATGTGTTTCACTCCTTAATTTATTTTGGCATTTCGCATTTCTGATTTTGTTATTTGTATTTTTATGCCAAGGCCATTTATGCCGGTTTTGAGTTCCATCGGCATTCATAGCCGACCTTCGGTCTTGTAGGGCTCAGAGGGCCCATCTTGGACTGTTTTGGGCCAAAAGGGCCTGCTGGATTTGTGCTTTCTCGCCTCCACTTGTCTTGATGGTAGGGTAAGGGCCCACTCGGACAAACGATCGGCCCGTTGTACGGATTCCGAAAGGGTTTGGGACATCACTCCTACCCACCAATGCTGAAAATATGGCAGGTTTCTGCACTTCTGTTGAGCCGCGAGTATGTTGCATCTTGAGCCACAAGAGGGCTGCTGTTTGCCTTTTTTTGGTACGCCGCAAGTGGGCTGTTGTTTGCACCTTTTTTGGTATGCCACAAGGGGGCTGCATTTTAGGCCACAAAGAAGCTGAAAGTCGGCCACAGAGGGACTTGTTTAGAAGAACTTGGATGGGCCAAAATGAGCCTACACAAGGGGCATTTGGCTAGACCGAAAGTGGCCCTGATTGGAAACTGATTTGAGGATCTGTTTAGGACCTGAAAAGGGCCTGATTTGGAACCGGTTTTGGGGTCTGAACATGGGCTGAACAAGGGCAGCTTCGGACCTGTTTAGGGGAGGGGTCTGTTCAGGTGGCTTTAAGTGGACCGAAATGGACCTGCACAGGGGCATTTGGCAGGACTGAAAATGGACCTGCAGGGGTAGACCGACAGGGCCTGATTGGGGTCTGTTAGAAGGACTGAAATGGAGACCGATCAGGACCTGCGCAGAGTTCTGAAGTGGGACCGGGGCAAGGTCTGTACATGGGTCTGGTTTGGAGACCGGACAGGGCCTGCTGGGGTCTGATTTTAGAAGGCATTTCAGGGCCTGATTAGGTACTGAACAGAGAGCTTGGTGTGGGGTCTCCTGGCAGACTGAGAGGGGTCTAAATGGGGCCTGTTTAAGGGGCCTTCAGGTGGACTGAACAAAGGCCGAACAGAGGGGCCTTTGACCTGCTCAAGGGGGTGCGCAAAGATCCATAAAATGACCCGTTAAAGGGGGGTGCTCAATGGGCTAAACAGGTGCAGTTTGGGGACTTCAATGAGCTGGACAGGGAGTGTTCAATGGGCTTTTAGGTGATCCGAACATGGGATAATAGGGACCATTTTTTGGGCCATGGGTTGCCGATGACGATGAAAGCCGGTTTAGGCCATGAGAGGGGTTGAGAAGAGAATTTAAAAGGGTAGGAAGGGGTACCCTTAGAGGGCTACATAATTAATGTGTATGCCCCTACCTTGTCTTCTTGGCGTTGGATGCAATTGAAGATAGAGAAGGATGCTGTAGGGATCCTTGCACCAACGAGGATTGGCGCAGAGGGAAGCTGCAGAGGGGTTTCCTTTGTTCTCCTCCTCCTTTTCTTCTTCTTCTTCTTTTCTTCTTCTCTCGGCCGCTGGCAGGAGAGCTGAAACTGGCGCACAGGTGGGGCTGCAGTCCGGCAGCCTGTCGGCGTCTCCAACTGGTCCTCCATTTGGCTTGGGCGCCCTCCCTCTTTTATAGGAGATGAGGGGGAGATGAAGGGGCAGGCCAGGTGGTGTACGTAGAATGGCTTTTGGCTTCTCCAAGGCTGTCGTAATTGGCCTTGACCAGACCCTTGAGTTCTCCCATAGAAAACTTAATGGCCATGCATTAATCCCTGAGTTCTCCCATGTTGACCTGCCCTTTGGGTTTCCCCATGCAATAAATGGGTCAAGGCTGATGTGGCTGATGAGGTGGGCAGGGCGGTGGGGTCAGCTGACTGGGCTGGCTGAGCTGGACAGGTCGGCTGGGCCTGTTGACTGGGCCAATTGGCCTTGACCACAGCCCAATTCTCTCCTCCCATGGGGTGTACGTAATGGGCTTCAAAGGAGCTGGAGGATAATTATTTTAAATCAAAATAAGGGGTGGGCCAGCTGTGGATTGTGCCCAAGGGACAGTTTATGGCCTGTTTTGGCCCAATTAAGGATTGGGCCAGCTGAAACTTGGTCCGGTCCTATTTTCCTCTCTTTTTTTTTTGCTGCCTCATTTTTTTTGTAAAAATCTGGCGCCAACAATTGACAATGCAGAAACAGACAGAAATACCTGGAGCATGGCATGCTCTTGTTCTTGCTTGTCGGAAAGTGCTTGCTGCAGTTCGCCCACCTCTTGCTCCAACTGTTCAACCTATCAGTGGACGAGAAAAATAACATCAGAGACCAAGAGAATGATATATTAGCTTCTAGTCTACCTGAATGACTTGTACCATAACAGAAATGTATCCTTCATCCACCTTCTAGTTGCACTATATGCAATACAACTGGCAGCAGTCATACGATCGATGGTAGCCTTATCCCCAAGCCTAATGGCTAAGCATTTGTATGTTCAACAATTCTAGTGACGTTCGGCATGATAAATGCATTCATTTCCAGCATTGACGCAGAAATGGCACTTGGATGCAATGAGCATGCAGTGGACGTAAATACGCATTTGCATGCATACATACCAGAAAAGAAGCACCTGAAGAATCACTAACTGCTACAAAATCATAAGATGTTTGTCAAAAGCCATGTCTGATCAGGTTTCATGCCCTTGATCAGAACACAGACATGGGCATGCCCTCCATCATGCAATTAAACGTGTTCAAGTGAATAATTACTCAAAGAATGTTGAACCAGTAGGGTACTTTCAAGTATCAAGTATATTGGGATTATCATTACTTGTAAATATATTTTATAAATTGATTATCAGCCCTCAAGTGCAATCACATATGGTAGTAGACTACATGCCGTGGCATGTATATGTCGCCATTATTTCTTATAAACAGTTGTATTGTGACATGATTTGTAACTATGTCATCAAATCATGGTGACATCAAAGTTATTATTATTAAACATCAAGTGCAACCATATCAATAACAAAGTACACACCTTAACATGTTTATGTTGCTCTGCTTATATTGGATTATGGCATGGTCCATAATTATACTCATTACAGATGGACTACGATCATGGTTTGCAGCATCCGCCTATCCAATCCCAGGGAAAGTCAATCCTGGTCAAATCTTCGGCTAGGATTGGCCCAGATCTAGCTCGAACAACCGGGATCCAGACTGTTCTGGCAGAACCAGCTCAGCTGATCCTGCTGGTCTTATAGCTGGAATCAGCAGGATTGGACAAGTCTGGACTATCTTAAGTCGACTTGGACCAGAGGTCAAGTCAGGATTAGCCACCTCTTAGCTGAGCCAATCATGGGCTTCTGGCATACTCATGGATCCAATCCCAATCCATATCTGGGCTGGATCCTGGACAATTGGCATACCTAGAATGACGTAAAAGTCTGTTCCTATTCATCCATTTCTTCTAAACCCATGATATCCTCATTATGAAACCAACATTATAACAAGAAAGTTGATTCATGAACCCTTTGTATAATTTCTTTTCTTTTATTTGAACACTAGGCTTGTAAACATCTTCTATTCATGAGGTTATAATACCTACCACTTTAAAAAGTGGCAAACTATACAATGGGACCAATATTTGGCCAAGGGGAAGAGTTACATATTAATCGGTGAGTCAGTGTTATCCTAAACCAATCAAGGGTTGGGTTACTACGTTTGTTGGTCTAAAAATACCTCTACCCTCTGATTCAGTCAAGGTTTGGGTATTTACACTAATTGATTATGTCTTAATTGAATTCTAAACATATATTAAACATTAATAAAACTCTTAAATTAAGTTGTATGTTTTAGCTTTATATTTCAGACATAATCTCTTTGTAAAGGATAGCAGTAACATATATAATATAACTTTAAGTAAACGCATGATTGATTAATATATGGACATATTAATCAAATTAAGTACTTTTTATCGCAAACTTAGAGATTATAAATGACATTAAAAGTTCAGATTTTCAGAGTGAGCCAAAACAAACACTAGTTATCAATTATATCTTCTCACATCACAAATGCACTGCTAACCTACTAATTACTAAAACAACATAATCATGAAACAAAAGACATAAGTAATGGACATGATCGTAAATCAAAATTTATACACAAAAAACACTACAGGATGTTACAACATGAAAGGAAGGCTGAAGTATAGCTTGAATGCACTTAAAAGATTCAAATACCCTAGCACTCAAAAGACGCCGATTATCCTGCTTCACCATCTCCATTAATGCGGTCTCCAGTTCCTCGGATCTGATAAGAAAACAAGACAAAAATTCAGACATAGGTGTATGATCTAGTCCAAAATACGATCTACTAGTGTGGACAATATCTTTAAAAGACTTAACCCCGGTCAAACAACAGGCTAAGAAAGTAGAAAACTGAGTCTGAGGTGGCCTAAAGGTGATATACCACATGATGGAACCAATGAGTGATGACCTCAACTAGGTCCATGCAGATTTTTTGGAATGAAAGGTTGGTCAAATTCACGAAGAATATATGAATAGTTATATTCAGGCATTACTAAAAGGCATACATTTTCTGGAGATATATCTTGCTCAAATAAAATCATGTATAACACATTCACTAAGATGCGTCCATGGACTGTTTAAGTCCAAAAGAACATGTTCTCAGTGGTAGTATAGTTGTGGATAAAAATTGCTGTGAAATCAAACAAACCGGAGAATCGCCAGTCTTCTCTCTTCCAGTAATCTGCATAACTCTGCTTTCAACCATGTAACCTGTAAAAAAAAAAATTACAACAAAAGTTTAGATTGCAAAAATTAAATACCACGGAGCAAACCTTTAACGTTTTTGCTTTATTTGTGCAAAAAAAACTTTGAAGACAATGGAGCACAAAATGGAAAATAGGCATAGATCACCAAAAAGGCAGGCAATAGCGGTTTTACTGTGAACAAGGAAACTAAATAAGGACACAAATGCAAGAGATCATAAAGATGAGCCAGATGTTAAAATGAGTTTCCCATGATAAGAATCCTCCTCTTTCCTGGAAACTTGGTAAACATGCTTCCTGTGATACAAGCTTAGAAAACTAAATTATGCTTCCTAAGAACGTATAAATCACACCGGCAACAGAAGTGACGAAGTTCAGAAAGAAAATGAAAGAAGTGCCATGGAAATGTCTCTATTTAAAATATAATGCACACTAGATTCATAAACCACATGATGTGTCTAAAACACAACTTAAATGGGTAAAGATATCAGCAAGCATATATTCACGTAATTCTAAAATGGTTATAGAAGACTATAATTGCTTTTAAAACTTCTTAAATGCCAAAATACACTTCAAACCATGTAACAACAGAACATTTTGAACAATATAATATCTTGGAAGATCATTTTCTCACTTGTTTTCCACTTCACCTTCCCTTGTTCATTTACTAAGCTGGTAACTGTGGGTAGGAGAGGAGCAGTTGCTAAGGTTTAATGAATGACGAGTAAGTAAAGGCAACATAGGCACTTGAAATTTATGTTGTACTACATTATGAGAGAATATTCAATTGGAAGAAGGCAACGAATTCTGAGTAAGGACAGATTGGTCAGTTCAACGATCCAAGAAAAACTGATCCAGGATCGACCGCTGGTATGATTCTGGTCCAATCCAACCCCAATGACTGGAAAATGGCAGATGAACCATGCCACCGCCATCTCTATGTCTCCCCCCCCCCATCTGTATCGTCTAGATATGGTAGCTTAAGTTACTAGAACACACCTTCCCGAACCAATATACCCATTAACCAAGATCTGGTAACTTAAGTTACAAGATCCAGGGAGGGAGAAAGGAGGAGGTAGAAGCATCAGCGGCCAACAACAATGCATGTGGTTCTGGGTCAGATTGGGCCGGGATCGACTGATCCGGACAATCCTGACAGAGCCTATGCTGATCCCAATCTGGGATCAGCCAGTCCTCTAAACCATGGATGAGAAAAATAGAATGGAGCCCATGAAATGCAATATGTTGAGATCTTCCAAGAATCTCTCTCCATGCCTCTGAGAAACAAGGACACCGATAAAAGATCTATATAAAAATATATTATCTTTTATTTTCCACCATATGTTATGACTTCAACTTTAAAGCTCCATACTAGTGCAAAATGTCTATATCATGCATATTATCTCTCATTCTTTTCCTATTATTAATTCAACTATATGACCTTATGAAGTTTCTACATATTAACAGCTATATCATTGCATCTATACAAAATCCTATCTAGGTGGTGTTGACTCATTTCTACTATATTTTATAAATTAAGGTTTATGTGTGACTACATATGTAAAAGTGATTCAAATTGTTACACAATCTCTCAATTTTCAAGGAGATATCTTCTCGTGATATTGCTCGAGAGAAAGCCTAGGTCCATGGTGGAACCTTTGATGTATCTCTTATGGACAATGATCATCCCTCCTATACTATTCTTGATTCCTTCCTACAAGTTGTCCAGTCTTGCCCTTTCTAAGAGAGTGTTATATCATTTTACACTAAATATCAAAGTCCCAACTCTCAAGATTTTCTCGAGATCTATCCAAGATCTCCTCTCCAAAAACCTCAAGATAAAACCAGGATGCAAGATGACATGATTGTGTCAAGTGTAAATAGGATGTGAGTGACAGGACCACAATTTACAGCATCGACCGATCTGGATTGACATCGGAGGATCCTTGATTCCATCCCAGAAATTTCCTAGCATCAATCTGAATCAGTCGGATTGAGACCGGATAAGCCTGAAAAAGCCAATTCAGGGCTGATTCCAGCAATTGTGTTGGAAGAGGCCACTCAGGGTAGCGCTGCCTCCCAACGGACAAAGATTAACTAAAGGGAGGGTTAAAAAAGAGTTGAAAGATGACTTTATAATCTTCAAATATATAAATGTACAACATACAATCTTAAACATATATAATAATATAATAATATAAAGAATCCTGAAAAAAAAAATTAATATAATTTACCACCTTGAAATTGCCTAGGTGGGCACTTTGGGGGCCTTTTGGGCACTTAGATAGGCACCCTTGCACCTTGGTTCCCCGGAGGCACCTAGGGCACCTTGATAACAACAATTGTATATTCACTCAACTGACGCTGCATGGATATCCAGACTACTTATTGACTCGTGGCTTTAGTTTCAGTTGTCCTGTAATAATCAGGCAAACAATTCTTGCATAAAAGGTCCAATACTATAAATGATTACCTGTTCTTTAAGATCAGGAGCAGAATTTAACTCATCATCTTCTGACAGATTAAGAAATCCTTCCTCTGTTCCATTCTCACGCATGGCAACTAATCCTTCTTGCGGAATCTTTTCTGCTAAAGCTGACTCAGGATCATGTTTGAAGCTGTACATTTTTGAAGCAATACCCTGGGAATCTCTCCAAATACGAAGCCCTTTTGTCCTTTCTTCCATAGCAGCTATTACAGCAGGGCGATGCTTGTTTCTCAGCTCTTGCAATCTTGGCTCATTTACAGCCTGATATCCCATGCAAGCAGTCAAAACGAGCTGACTGCTGTCGAATGTTGACCCAGCAAGTGATTGCAGCAATGTGACTGCATCTCCCGCATCCCTTGTAGTCACAAGTGCAGGGCCTGCAGTGCATGGTATTCTGTAAACAAGACCACAAATGATACACATGTAATGCAAACAGTGTTCTTCTTGATGCGCGCTCAATATCAAATGGTATTATCAAAGATCGCGGGATCAGAAACGGACCCAGATCGACGGGTCCCGATCCAATCCGATCCCGATCAATCCCTGGCTGATCCAGCCATGATTGCAAAAAAAAAAATGATCCAATTTTGATCCTGATCCAATTCCGATTAGATCCTGACCGATCCGGCCAATCCCAGCCAATTTTGCTGGGACCTTTTTCCAGATCGGTCCTCTAGCTGAGAACCAGGTCGGCAATGTCCAATCCAATCCAGGAATCAGCCGATCCTGATCTAGATTGACCGATTCCACAATCTATGGGTATAATGGAGAAAAGAGCAATGCAGTACCATATAGCTCCATAATAGCTAGAGCAGTTCTGAATAGCATCACGCGATTCCCATCAAACAAGAGGACATCCCAGACACGGAGTACTGAAACCAGATAGAGAAGTAAGATGATAATTGTTTGAAAACAAGCAATAACATCACACTCTTCATTAAAGACAGGAAAGCCAACATATTAAAAAAAACAAGCAATAACATCACACTCTTCAGTGAAGACAGGACAGCCAACACATTCAAGTAATGGACTAATTGCAGAAGATAGGGGAAAATCAAAATAGAACCTGACCACTTTCCCAGGGAAGCATGTTCACAAAGATTGATAGGAACCAAGGTCCAGTAACCCATGCCACTTGCACACCCAAGTAGTCCAGATGATTGACTGAGGACATTTACTCAAGTTAAAATTCTACTTTACCACAAACAGCATCAGGGCATGAGACTCTAAAGAAAGGAATTTGATATATATATATATATATAAACAGCAAACCTAATTTTGGAAATCTCTCCCGAACCAACTCCTCAAAAACAAGCTGGTCCACCTGAAATAAAAATGAATAAGATATACATATTTCATATAAACACGTGGAATGCCAAATTTCAAGCTGATTGGTTAAGCCATAAAATCAGGTGTCACCTGAGATTCAATCATCTCCTCCGAAAAATAGCCATCAAAATAGTCATCTATTATACCTGTCAATGCCCTGAAAAAGAATTTACAGAAGATAGACAAATTCATCTCCTCTGAATGTGGCTATGGACTCCCCTGGAACAACATAAAAGTACAGTAGATATGAAGACACAAGATTTACAAATATTGATTCACACCACCGTAAAAAATTGTTTCATAAAGAGTTTGAAACTTAATTACATCCTTGTCATGACTTCTCAAAGACTGAGCATTTAACTTACTAAGTTATCCACAAACAGTAAAATATATATTGCATTAAATATTTTATTTTATAATATAAGTACAATCAAGATGTCACAGGTTTTATGGCACTAAATAGACTAGAGCAGGAGTGACAGATGTCCACAACTCCACATATGCCAAGTTTTTAAAACACTTGAGGGCAAGGATTGCGGGATCGGAATCAGGATAGGTGGGTACCGATAGGATCCGGATCCGATCAGATCCGACCGATCCAATGGAAGAAAATCGATCCAGAATCAGTAAGCAAAAAAAATGATCCGATTCTGATTCCAATCCAATTCCGGACCGATTCTGGCCGTTCCTGGTCGATCTGATTGGAATAGAAAAAAACAAAAAAAACAATCTGATTCCGATTCTGATTTCAATCCCAACCGATTCAGCCGATCCGATTCCAATCTGATTTTGACCAATCCAGCCGATCCCGACCGATTCTGCTGGAACTTTTTTTGGATTGGTCCTTCGGCCAAGAATCGGATCAGCAATGGCCGATCCAATCCGGATCGGCCAATTCCGCGATCTATGCTTGCGGGTGAATGGAAACCTTGAAATTTTCCTTTCTTCAAATCACATTACCATGGCTAGCAAAGGTTTTCCTTCGTTATTTTCTCTTTTTTATTGAGGAAACATGGGAGGTTATTATGTGGATTCATGAAATTATGGTTAAACCTCTCCCCACCAAACTTCAAACAGTTTGGTGTTTGATTATACCGAGTGGTGGCTTGACAACTCCAAATTAACCATCATAGAAACAGGTAAAATAATAAAATTCGTATTTGGCATGCATGAAGACATAAAATGGTAAATTTTGTCTTTTGATGATTCCTAATTTGAAAAATTTTACGGCTTCTTATGCTTTCAGATTTTTTTGTTTTTTTCCTTTTTTGTTTGTATTTTTCATTACTGTATCGTTATCAAATTAAGCCCATATTCTTGTGACAGTGGTCTTTAGTTTTTTTGCTTTTTTAATTATTTTCCTGATTTATGTGTTTATTCTTCTTACTTATTTACCTAGTTATTGACTTGTGTGTATATATTCTATTTATATCAATTTTTATTAAGCTTCAATTTTTTAAGTTTGATTAATTTATATTTTTTACAATTTGATAATTTTTGTGATTTTAAGATAAAAATGTTATCCTATTTGTGCACCATTCTGTCATCTTCTTTTCTACTGAAGAAAACCTAGGTATGTCAAACTTTACCATCAGTTTGAAAAATAGCTAATGATGGTATTGGCATTTGGGAGATGGCTCATGCGTACACTTACCAGAAAGCATTTTCCTCCGGCATCAAAAGTAGTAATAAACCCGCAAAAAAGTTCATGGCCTGGATAGAAGTCATACCAAAATGAAACATCATATATATCATATTAGAATTTCAAGAGACAAATGTTCTCCTACATAGACAGACTATAAAAAACAGCACTGTTTGTAGTAGAAAAAAATGACTAGCTAAGATGAATGTTAAAAGTTAAAACAGCATGGAGAAATAACAGAATATTTGAATAATGGTAAAATAGAAGTCGCAATCTCACACCTCTTTTTCCAAAATAAGGTATAAAAGCTGCACATCAATCCTGCTAGATTCACAACTGTAGTTACTAACATCGGAAAGGACAGAAATATAACTAGAAATGAGGCTCATTCCTTAAACCTAAAAGTTTATTACAAGGAGAAAGGAACAAGAAACAAGGAGATGTCTTCAAACAACCATCTTCAACACATCAAGGCATACCTTTGTTGATAGAATAAGATGGGATTTATTCTAGCCCATTGTCTCAAAAATTTTAGAAAAGCTAGATGTGAAAAAGCAAGATTCCTTCTAAGATAGTTAAAGGAGAGTTGGATCAAATGCAAGTTTGGCACGAATATTTACGACTGCATACGAAATGAGCAAAGTAAATATTCAGGGAGAATATTAGAGTACCTCCACGCTCATGATGTACGAGCCCGGCATAATTGATACGTATCCTAAAAACTACAGTCCAAATAGTAGCGTACAAGATTATCAGGTTTGTCTACGTCTCGCAGAAGAACAATAAACAACATGAAATACATTCTCGAGATCATTCAAGTTGATGGGTATCAACCAAATCAATTACTTGACGTGCTTGCTCGATCTAGGAGAAGCCTGCAAGACCCCTGGGCATTTGTTGCTATGAGTCGGGTGGGAGCTCCTCAATTAACAACGTACGGATCTCAGAGAGGCACCGAGATGCTTGGGTGAATGGAAAGAGGTAATGACTTGGCATCAAGGCTCCAAGTGGTGCTGAACTTTCCAGTGATGGAGGTTGCAAGTAGTGGAGTGGACATCAACGTTGGAATATTGGAGCAGGGGAGAAGAGGAGGAAGGAGAAAAATGAAAGGAATAGGTAAAGGGGAGGGGTGGAGTCACTTTCTTTAGGGAAGTCGAGTGGGTGACAAGGTTGATCAGTCAAGGTACTTGGTGTAGTCTGCAGATAATGCTCCTCATAAGTTCCTGATACCGGGCAATTGAGTATCCATCACAGGTTCTCTCTCACAAAGGCGATGAAAAGCAAAGAAAATACACTTTTCCTCCAAATTTAGATTTCTTTGTCCAAATACAACGAGGATACATGGGGTTTTTTATAACCCGCAAAGTTATTTTCAAAAATTGTTTTATCTCCAAACACATCCCTACCTACCCACAACTATTTATCAACAAGAAAAAAATTACTAATCATCAAAGGATTAAACTTCTTAATTCATGAAATTAAAAACAACTACATAACAACTAAACAACTACTAACTCTAAACTTACTAATTAACAAAACTAAAAATAACTATCTAACAACTAATAACTTCTAATCATCTTAATTAATAAAACATATTCTCTTAGGCAAGAGTATGTGGATAAGTCACCCTTCCTAAGAAGAAACAAAAAGTGAAATGGAATCAAATCCGAGTCAAACGATATTGAATGCCCAAGCTTAGTGTGCACCAATCTTCGATCGAAAGTGCTAACTCAAACCGGTGCCCCCACCAATATGCAAGAGCTAAAGAACATCAAATCTGATGCCAGACATAGGCGAGCCAACTGTGTGGCAATGGATTCGAGTGCATAAGCAAGACATTTGTGGTCTCGATCAGCTATAAGGTAAGGGCTGGTTTGGACTGGTTTAGACTGGTTTTGAACCAATTTGAACTGCTTTATATTGCATGGATCCATGGTGGCGCTTAAGTGCCAAAGCAGTATGGACATCATAGAACACCCTGCCACTTTTCAAAGACTTAATAAAGTGCTAACTCGGGATGCTTAAGTGCTAAAGCGGTCCAATGTAAACACTTAGCTCCTTTAAGTGGCCCAAAGTCATCCCTCTCTTTCCCTCTATCCTTCGCCCTTTGGCTCTCTTCAGTTTCTACTTCCTATGGCCACCACTAGCCCTTTGTTCCCCCTCAGCACTTCTCCCTCCAGCCATTGCCGCAGGCCCTCTCTCCCCTTGGCCCTTTTCCCTCCAGCCATTACCAAACCCCCACACTTCTCGCACTTCTCCTCCCTCTGACCAATGCAACCGACCCCCTCCTTTACACTAGTCTTACCACTTAATTCCACTTAAGCGGTCAAAGGTCTCTTGATTGCCTTGGTCACTCTGTTTCCTTGACAATCATGCATGTATCAGTATGGACCAGTCTGGACGTAGTTGGACCAATATGACACCATCGTTTTTAAAAACTCCGCCTTGAGATGTTGAGGCTTATGTCTCAAGGTCAAGGCAAGACTCTTCACCACCTTTGTGAGACTTATGCCTTGTTGACAAAACTTGAGGCTTGTGTTTTTCTCTATGTGAGAGTGAGACTCATCCTCCACGCCTAATATGTAGAAAGATGTAAGTCTCAAGGTTGAAGGTATTTTAATAAAAAGTGAGAAAAAGAGTTATGAACCGTTTACACATGCAAAGAGAAAAAATATTTCATCTTTCCATCACAAACTTTTATAACACTTTTTTCCTCCTAAAGGACACACATCGGCTTTATTTATTATGCATCATTTTTCCGAAATCTATAGAATTTATTTGATTGCAATGTTTATAAAAGTAAAAATAACAAATATAAAAAATTTCAAGTAATGAATGCATTATTTAAGTTTAAATGTTATTGAAGCAAAGTTTTACACATTTTATACTCTGAAGTATTAATCAAATTTTGTTTATTCATATAAAATAAAACTTTAAATAATTAATAATTAATTATACTTTGGTTGATGGTATTCCTTTACATAATTCAAGGATTGCATGATTATTTATTTAAATATTCATAAATTATATATTTTTATTAAATTGATACTTAATGTCCCAATAAGTTTTAAAATTCATAGTTTAAGACTTGCACGAATATTTATTTAAATGTTCATGAACTATATATTTTTTCTTAAATTGAAGCTTATGGCTCAATAAGTTTTGAGGGTTACGTCTCGTGAGGCTCTGGCAAAATGTCTCAAGACTACGTAACAAGGTTTGCAACATCGGAATCAGCCACTAGACCGGTGGGCACCGATCCAATTCAAATAGGATCGAATCGGAACGGTCCAATTCCGAGTGATCCACCGGAAGAAATAACGATCCGGAGTCACTCCGGATCGATTTTTCAAAAAGTGCTAAAACCTTAAAAAATATGAAAATAAAGCTCTAGATCGGATTCTGATCCGATCTAGGGCATTTTAGGGGCAAAATCAGCTTGAAACCCCCCCCCCAAATGGCGCCGTGGTGGCCTGCCGGGTCTGGTGACTTAAGTCACCGGATCCATGGGCTACCGGGTCCCGATGAACCCAGTAGCCCCGTCTTCCCCGGAATCGTTCCGGAATCGACCGATTCGAATGATTTCGGTCCCAATTCTATCCAAAAACACCAGTTTTGATGGATGTTTTCTCCGGATCGGTTATTCCGTCGAGAATTGGATTAGCCACGGCCGATTCTGCAATCTATGCTACGTAAAGACTTTACAAACATTGTGACACTACCCTAAACCTGGTTGGATTGCACAGACTCAATTAAATGCACACAATATTAATTTTGCTTCTCTATGTAATATGTACTAACGATAAGTTCTATAATTTTTCTTGTAAAAGACATAATATTCCAACTTCCAAGTATCTATTTTCATCTTCCTTTCAACATTTTCTTTCTTAGAATTCTTTCTGTAATAATGACTAATTATCTTTAAATTTGTCCTAAAACGTATGTCTTGATCCACTCTATGAATTAGTTACTTTACCCACATTTGTCCTTGATGTGGGACAATGACACAACAATGGTAATGTAGTCCATTTTTTAAATCAAAAATAGCTATTACAAGTGATTTATTTTCCCAAAACATAAGCTTCAATGCTACTAATACACAGAGAGATGCTTGGGCCGTACTCTTTTGACAATTTAAAAGTGGGACTAATATCCTGTGCCAAATAATGATATATAGCAAATGGAACAGTACACCAGTGAACAACGCAAGAAACAAGATTATTTGCCAGTTCTTTCTTCTTAAATGATGCACTCCAAATGTCCATGCAGTGTAAAGTACCATGATACTCTTCCATGAATCTTATGCTGATTGCCTGGAAGTAGGATAGTGTTTATCCCATGAACCTTCACATTGGTAGAGAAGAAATAAAGTAGACCATTGTATACCAACAACCAAAAATCTTTCGTCAGACAATTGTAAATGTTTCATTTTCTTAAAATTCTGAGAAAGTAACAAGTCATGTAGCTGATGTAACCTCAAAAATCTAAATGTTTTATTTTGTTTTGGAAATTCATTTTCCTTTTGAATTTGAATTTGATTTGATTAGACCTTAGCACTGACTTTGTAAGAAAATAGATGATATTTCATAAAAGTACTAGCTAGGGTCAAAATTATATGTTGAGGTTGTTAGATTCTTTGAAAATTTGTTTTGACCTCTCCCCGTCGGATGGTGCGAAGATCCGACGTTAATTACATCGAGATAACTCGAATACCCTTGATTAAACGTCATAGCAATCCATTGGAATAGAAAACATACATCCACAAACATAAACATTCACACACATATGGACATAGGAGAAAACAATCCCATGAAATTTGATGGAATGCAAGCACTCAATCTTAATTTTGAATTTGATTTGAATTGATTTGGTTGAATTAAATTTGTTGGTTTGAATTGCATTTTTTGATTTAAGTTGAATTGAATTGATTTGAATTTTTGGTTTGATTAATTTGAATTTGGTTTGATTTAGAATGTTTTGATTTGTATTTGAATTGATTTGATTTAGTTTGAATTTGAGTTTGTTTTAGATTGGTTGAAATTTAGATTTGGTGTGTGAGTTTGAATTTGATTTAATTTGAGTTGATTAATTGGTTTAAGTTTGTTTTTAGTTTGGGTTGGAGTTTGATTTTAAGTTGGTTTGGGATGAATTTGATTTGGAATTGATTTCAATTTGTTAATAGCCTTTTTTTTTGGATTGAAGTTAGATCTGTTCATTTTTATTGAATTAATTTGAGTTGCTTATTTATTTAAGTTTGATTCAAATTGGATTTGTTTGTTGATTTAAATTTGGTTTGAGCTTGCAACAGTTTATTTATTAATTGATTTTTGAATGGTTTGTTTTGAGTTTGTTGATTTAAAGTCAATCCGTTTTTATGTTTGACTTGAGAAGTTGGCTTAGATTGATTTAACTTAGGAGATTTGATTTGGATTAGATGGGCCTTAAATTATTCAGATTCTGTTTGGGATTTGGATTGAAGTTCTGATTGAGATTTTGATTAGTTGATGGTTCAAGAGAAACGATTTTTAACTATCTTGAATTTGTTTAAGTTAACAATGATTTGAATTTGAGTTTGATGAATTTGCTCAGAATCTGATTTATTTTAAATTTAATAGAACCTGTTTGATGACTTGTTTTGTTGATTTGGGTTCATTTGGCTTGCTTTGTTTTAAGATTGGATCTGACAAGGTTGATTTTGACTCGGATTTAGTTTGCAATTGATTTTACTTATTAATTTGCATTTTTTATTTAGTTGGAGTTGAGTTTGGCCAAAACTGATTTTGATTTAATCTGAGTTAGTACATTCAGATTTCTTGAAGCCTACAGATTTCGGACCTGTTTGGGTTGTGTGGATTTGGGATTTGACTTATTCAATTATTTGATTTGAGTTCTGTTTTAAATTTGGCTTAAGGGTTCAGTGAATTTCAGGTATTTATTTCCGGATTTGATCTCGGGGTTCAGATTTCGAACCTTCAGGTTTCAATTCCAAAGTTACATTTCAGATTGGTGGTTCATTTGATTTCTTTAAGTTTGGATTTTCTTTCTCTTCAGATTTGGGCCCCCCCCCCCCCCCGCTGAATTTTTACAGTTTTCGGATCTTACAAGTTTAGAATTACAAATTGCTGTATATTTTTTTATTTCAGATTTTGGTTGCAGGTTTTGAATTTGGGTTTATTTGGTTAGAATTGATTTGAGTTAAGAGTTGTTTATGGATGGACTTAATTTCAGTTTGTTTTAAATGATTTGAATTGATTTAAATTTGTTCAAGTCAGATTTGGCTTGAAGTTTGTTTGGTTTAATTTTGTTTGATTATCTTGAATTTAATTTAAGAGTTGGATTTGAATTGAATTTGATTGGTGCTTGGATTTAGTTTAAGAAGTTTGATTTAAATTTGCTTGACTTGTCTTTGGATTTGGTTTGTTTGTTAAATTTTGTTTAGGAATTTGATTTGGTTTATTCTTGAGAAGTTGAGTTTTATTCGTGGGTTGTTATTTTAATCATTTGGTTAAAATTGATTTACATGTGTTGTGATTTAACTTGATTTGGTTTAAATTGAATTTATTTAATTTGGAATCCCTTTGAATTTATTTAGTTGAAATTAAATTGGATTTTTGATATTAATAGGAGCACATGAATACCCTGCATGTATGGAGATATTCCACAAAACTTAACTCCGAGCTAATTTTCTTATGGCCCTGCATGGGCATAAAAGAATAAAATTAACTTGTATAACAACTCTTTTCTCTCTTTTTTTTTTAAGATTAAATTTCTCATGGCTCTTTATGAGCATCAAGGAATTTATCTCAAATGAATTTTGGGTATCGAAAATCGACCCCATAAAGAAAATTAAATCTCATATGGCCTTTTGTAGGCATTAAGAGACTAAAAAAAGAATGGATTTTGGGGTGTTTAGAAACTAACCCCACAATTATTATTAAAATTTTAAGGGAAAGTAGCTCCGGTCCGTAAGGACTTGTGGAGGACCTCCCAAGGACGTCACCTCATTGACCTATGGTTTAGCACATGGCCATCCCACGGTCCCAGGGTGAAGATCCTTTTAATTTGAATTATTTTTATTTTTATTTTTATTGAAGGGCCATGCACTGTGTGCGCAGGGTGCTGTTTCAGCGAGATGAAAGCCCGATCCACTGTTTGGACCGGACCACTCCTGTTCTGGACCGGCGGGTGCTTCAGCGGGGGGCCGGTCAGCTTCGGCCGGTCGCGCCCCTTTTTTTTTGCGTTTTCTTCTCCTGGCGGGCCCCACGATTTTCTAAGTTGGGGGAGACATATTTCTCCCCCTGCTACAGTGCTCGCGCGGCTTCTCCGGCGCTCGACGGCACCGCGGCAGCTCCCGACGGCGCTCTTGGTCTTGTTCGGCGGCGACGGCACCGGAGGAAGAAGGAGAAGGGGCCGACGGTGCGGCTTGCCCCCATTAGCCCCTGCGGTAAGCGAGGAAGGTGCCTGCCGTTTGGGAGATCTCGCAGGCACCCATATGCGCTGACGTGGGCTATAGTGCGTAAAAATAAATCCAGCCGGCCTCCTTTCCTCCTCCGGTGGATTCTCCTCCTTCCGTAGAAGGCTGGCGGGGCTTTTGGTCAAATTGTGTTTTGACCCCATGTCTGATGGGGTTTGATTATTGCAAAATTTTGGTGCCAACAGTAGCCTAACTGATTAAGCATGTGAACAAATCAAAGTTGTCTTAATCTTCAAAAAGTACCTGGCAATACCCGACAGAAGGATTATGCCGAGCATATGCTGTAAGTAAGCGTCGCAAAGCATTTCTACCATCCTCGTCCAGCGCAGGATGCCCGGGGAATGTTCGAGGTAAATCCTGTAAAGCAAGAGAAATTACACGTTGAAAAGTTATGCCACCATAAGCATAAATGCATTGAAATTTGTAAGGCAAAGACATAAACCATTGACCTTTTCAATCTGCCCTCTCCATTTCTCTGGTACATTACCAGCAGGTTTGTTATGTTCCACGGTGGAATCACGTGAGACAGAACCAATAGATGCTTTGTTGCAATTACCATTACTGTCTACAGATAAAAGATCATCATAATATCCTTCGACTCTCCGTGCTCTGGCACCGGCAAAAACTTGCCATAGCTGGATTTGAATGTCAAGAACAAAAGATAGCACAGTATTAAAGATAAATATACTAACAACATGGAGATATAGAAGCAAACAAAAGATATGACACTGATTGCACCTCTCCTCTAAGAGCCATAGGAACTCCCCCCTGTACCAAGCACTCCAATTCTTCTTTCCAATGGGTGAATCCATCCAAAGATGCCGCCGGATCAGCAGAACCACCATCCACTGGAGGTTCCTGTACTGGATCTAACTTCTCAGCATCATAGAACTCATCATCAGACTCCTCTTCAGGTCCCTCACAATGATGGTCCTCTTCAACTGGATTGAGATGTGAAGCACTTCTCCCACCATCATGTTCACGTCCAGGAAGCTTAATTTTATTTTTAGCACGAAAGCTCATCATATGCTCTATGGCTTCCAGTGATGGTCTTAACTGGGCCCATATCTGAATACTATGGGTTTTTGCTTCTTTGATCACCGCTGACCTTCCTTCCAATGAGCCATCCTCTAGCACGTCACAATTGCTATCAGATTCATTGCCTTCTCGAGAGACACTTTCTTCTCCAGCTGCTGATGTCACTTCTTGTTCACTTGACAATAAGCCATTTGGACTCACTGCTGATTTGGCATGTTGCTCGAGGAAGGTATTCCACCTGTCTGATCTCTCCTCCTCTTCTTCCTGAAATTATTGCAAATGCTGTTTATAAGCAAAATCAACGGAAACCATGTCTTCTCGGATACAAAATAAAGTGACATATTGTCATGCCTTGTAAATGTTAGCGTACTCTCGATATCTCTGCAAGTGTTGAGGCCGCACTGCAAACCCGTATGCATCCCTGTTTAGATCTCACGACGTCATTCACGATGTTTATATTGCATTGAGTTTAGACTCAAGGCAGCGGAAAATTAGAAATTGTGGACGGATATATGGTATTTAGATTGCTATGGAAAATAAAACGAGTTAGAGGGTTTGAAATTTGCAATCCCGGGGAAAGGAGAAAAGGAGATAAATAGACGCGACTTGACAATGATCAAGCCCGCATTTCCATCACCTGTGTTCCACGTCCATTAATGATTAATGGTGATCAAAGGTGATGTCCGGTACCACTGGATCTTCCATTTCTCTAAGACGCACTTGTAGTTATCGGCCAGGAGTTAGATGCCTAGTACGGGAAAACAAGCCTGACTGCCTAGATCTGCGGCCGTCGTGGAATATATCACTTTGCTCCTCCACGTCTACGAAGGAAGAATGCACCAAAACGGCCGCCGTCCTTCCGAGAGTAAGTGAGAAACGGCGGAGAGCGCAAGAACCACCGGCAAGCAACGCGATATCGAAAGATATCCCCGACATTCCAAGCATCACGTGCGGAAATCACCGAACATGAACAGCATTGCGCACCGAATCGCGGGAGAGTGAGCGGGAGCGCGCGGAGGGGAGGCGGAGGAGGAAGAGGGAGAAAGATAAATCGAAAAAAGAATACGAGAAGAAAGAAAAACCCTAGAACAGGGGGGGCTGCGTTGGGATTTCGCAGCCATCCATCTCGGGCAGATGTTGTGAGAACACGGGAGGCTGGACGCGTGGAGAGATCGAACGGCGACAGGAGGCGTATCCGTAACCTCTTATGCTCGAAGGTGATGATCGGCAGGCTTTTCCCCTTCATCTCGCCGCTCCGCGCACCCCTGCAAAAACACTGCGACCGAGAACAATCTATCTCCTCGGTCTCCCCCGCTTCCTCCGCTCCCGATCCCGCAACTACTGCGCGACTGGTGTCGTCAGATCCACCCCGTACAGTAGCCCGCCGCTACTGACGCCGGCGCTGCTGTTGCCGCTTTCGTCGCGCGCGGTCACCGCCGCCCCTCGCGGTCGAAGGCCCCCGCTCCTTGCGGGCACGCCTCGGCGTCCGTCGGCATATGAGAGCGGAGGGGGGGAGATCTACGCTTCGGTGATTGGAGGAGGGCTTCTCGCCGGGCAGATCGGGATCGGTGGTCTTGGTGGGGTGTGTCAGGGCGGATCTTGCATGGGGGCCCGGCTACCGTTTGCCTCGCAGGCCGGTCGCCACGCCGTCATCCGATTCGCCGCCGTCGTGGATCTGGGGTTTGCCTTTCCGCTGCTTCCGTATTTCGACCGAGCGACGGAGCCGGCAGGGTCACCGGGCGGACCGCGCGCGCCGACCGAGGAGAAATACTGCGGAAGTGAACTGGGAGAACCGTTCTACGTGGCAGTCCACCGACAAGAATAATGGAAGAGTTTAATAATAGTCCGCATTGGGTTGGACTTGATTTAAATTTTTAAATTCTTAATTCGACTTCTATATTAAATTTAATACGGTGCTATTTTTGGCATCACCGTTGGACACGTCCAACCTCATATCTGATATTACCTTAGCATGCGAAAATACGATCGTGATTATGGTTAATATTATATCATCCTTTTGTTACTATATTGATATTGATATTAATATTTTTAAAAGTTGAAATATTATTATTAAAATTAATATAAGTTGACATTTATATTACGTAACTAATTATATTTTTGTTATAAAATTTATAATTTATATTATTAGACATAATAATTATTATCGATATCAATTTTAAAATTGACAGTGACAAAAATATTTAAAATTATTACTAAACAAAGTAATAGCAGACCAATTAAATTAAGTCATGTCTAATGGGTAAATCACATTTTGACGTTTATTCAGATGTCCTTACCGTACTGTTTGGAAATCCTAACTTCTAACAATTACGAAAATTAGATATTTTATCAAAGGACAAAAAAAGAAGTGCGTCGTCAAAAAAAAAAACAGATACTTTACACTAGTATAAAAGAATGTCGACAATAGATTTAGGAAAATATGAACGGTAATGGAAACTGTGTTTGATCCGTCCCGATACATTTGTTACCTTTGATAGGGACACGTGTACTTGTGGATTTATACCATTTTTATTTTTATCTTATTTAACTTGTGAGCAATATACCTCTTCTATTTTGTACGATTTAAATTCTTATTTTCAGATGTAGTTTTCTTTTTATCAAATACAAATGCAACGTACATCTCTAAACAGAGACACAATAATTAATATACAGAAATATTAATCAATTTAAGTGTTTTTTACTATAAAAAGAGGTTACACGCAAAATCATTTTTCAAATTAAGTTGAAACAAACATCGCCTGACTCCACTCGATCATTCAACCAAACTATAATAACTACATATCTAATAGTTATCTATAGTTTGGTTGTGTGTCCTTCTTTTCGTTTTTTTTGAACAAGAGTATATTCATTCAGATAAAACTAAAGGAGATACATACCTAGGACAACGATGAACAAAGAAGAAAATACATGACCGAGTTAACAGTAAAGAGAGTCATCTTGAAAAAATAAATTTTCAAGAGACAAACAAAAAACCACGAACTGATCAGCACACCCAAGTGCAAACGTGGTCGGATAGCAGAAGTAGAGACTCCGTTATAGGAGTTTGACAACTGCTTCGAGACTGGAAGAACACTCCAAAAAGGAGTGGATAATGCCCAAATCAACAGTCTCGAGAAAGAGTTAGCATCTAAAATGCTAAGAAAAATAGACCATAAGTCATAACTCGGCTCAAGAACTACTAACAACAACAAAAGAAAAGATAGACAAGACAAACATAAGTAATCCGACCTCCGCAATTCCAACATGACAAAGAGAGACAAAATGCCTAAAAACAAGTTTAGGCAAAAAGTTGGAAAGGGAGATTGGGAGGGAGGAACATGCCTCCCTCCCAAAACGAAAGCAACCTCAAAACGACGACGACGAACTCCCACCAGTAAAATACCAAGAGGCAAACTGAGGAAGAAGGAGGAGTTCCCCTCGAGTAAAGGACTTCTGGTTGCAGTCTTGAAAGGCTATCACGGACTATGCTTCGACGGCTTAACCACGCAGGTTTCCACGGATAGGAGCCTCACACCTCAGCGAGGGTTACCGTCGTAGGGGGAGCGCAGGGTGGATGCCGCTGCGAAGAAGTAGCTTCGAGGGGGGCTGCGGGGAGGGATTTCTGGTGCAGTGGAGAGTGCTGCTGCAAGGGTGCTGCCACGAGGGGGCCGCAGCAAGGGGGGCAGCAAGGACGCCGCAGCCAGGGACAGCCCGGATCTACTTCCGCAGCGAGAGAGGGAGCCGCAGCAAGAGGGCCGCCTGATCTGCTTCCGTGGGAGCCGTGGCGAAGGGGGTGCCGCGAGGGTACCGCTGCGGCCGCAGTGATGGGGGCCGCCCGATCTGCTTCCGCAGCGAGCATGGGAGCCGCGGCGAAGGAGACGCCCTCGGACGAAGGGGGTGCCGCGAGGGTACCGCTGCGGGAGAGCCGCGGCGACCGGTTGTGTGTCCTTCTAATCTGAGTCTTCTATTATATTATCTTGTGTACTTTTTCTGTTATCTATGAATTAGATGGTTCTGTTGTTGTTCGAAAAAAAGAAAAAACTCCACTCGATCATTCAAAATTCTTAATCATGCATGTCAGTGAGTAATTGTAGCAAAAAAATATATATAGATGTCGTCCATTGCCTGTGTTAAAAAAATCATTTTTTAAACTATTTTCGACAAAGATATAGCAAGACTGTGATAATGTTGATGTGGAGAAAAATGGCAGATCGCTTGTTCGTGATTTTGTTTGGCAAATTTTGTTGAACATCTCTCTCCCAGTCTGGAAAATGACAACGTCATAAATCAGGCGTCCGCTGGATATCGATATCAGCAATAATATTGGAGATCTTGTGTCGGGTTTGGTAAATATTTATTGAATATGATCTCCATCAACATTTCATAAAATTCGATACTCATAAAAATGAAGACCAACAGATATCGACATTAAAACTCTTACTTCAAACAAAGTACCGTGTGCAATACCACGTAATCTGGTCATAATACACAAATTAGACTAAATCAAATTTGACGTCTTTTGGACATTGGAGTATCTTTTTTTTTGAACAGCCAAGCAAAGAAACATACTGGTATTAGGTAAGCATTTCTGTACACAGGTGAGAGGTGATAGTGTCCGGAAGAGGGTAGGGATAAGTAGCCTCCGTATTTACATGTAGAGCCCACTGGGCTAATAGATGAGCTAAAGTATTACATGAACGATGAACAAAGGAAATAGATAAGTTTGACACAGAACTTAATAATGATACACACTGTAGGATTATATGTTGGGCTCTCCATAGGAGCGGGCCAGATTGAGTAATGGCATCGACAACTCCTTTGGCGTCACTCTCCACCGTGATACGTTGAGTTTTTGAAGCCACCCAAGAACATGCCTCCAAAATAGCTAGAGCTTCAAGAACTTCAGGCCGGTTAGAGGAAGACAACTTGGATTTCCAAAACACAAGTTCTCCCTTTTCATCTCGCACTAAGAAAGCTATTGCCCCAGGTATAGGAGCCGGATGAAACTTTGGTCCATTTACTAGGCAGAAATCCCAGTCCATGTTATTCCCAAATGGGCTCATGATCCAGACAGCCCTGCTGCGTGGACAGTGTAGGAAGAGATGTTCCAAAGATTCGAATTCCAGCTGACATATTAAGCAAAGATATAATAACAACGCTTATGAACCTCCAGATTAGTAGGAATATTACCTGACAGTATCCTCCATAAACAAAATATCATCTTGGAAGGCAAAAATTTTGCCACTCTAGGATGCCATAAACGCCTCCATATGTCATGATTTGATGTACTGGGTGGAAGATGCAGTTCGACCAAGTACCTGTAGGCAGATTTCAAGGAGAACTGACCATTAGCAGTATACGGCCAAACCAACCGATCTTGGTCTAAATATTGATGGATAGGTGTGTCTAGAATTCTTTTTATAGAGTCTTCTGCAAACCATTTGGAAAGAGTTGGAAGATGCCATTCACCGCCAGAAATAAGATCTTTTACTGATCCTGAAAAAAATATGTTAGGCTGTTTGGGAGCACTCCTGGACATTGGAGTATCGATATCAAAATCGATATAACACCATTTTCGGACACTTGAACTAAACAGAAAAAATTCACAATGCAAAAAATTATAAAATATAATCCAAGGATTCGGTCGAGTCAATTTTATCATTGATAAACCCTATCATCAATAACAAAATAGATAGTAATATTAATAACTAAACGGAGACCGTTATTCTACGCAAGCATAGTTACCGTACGGTGCGGCGCAGGGCGGGAGGAGGGAGGCGGGGGCGATCCATGCGGCCACGTCCCCGTGCGTACGGCAGCAATCATCCCCGTCACACAGCCCACGTGGAGTGCGGGGGGGGGGACGATGCGTCGCGTGGCCAGCAGAGCGTCTGACCCGATGGGGCCCACGCGCCTAGTTATACGAAAAAATAAATATTTTTTAAAACGGAATTATAAAATTGAACCCGATCGGATCCAAACAGCTTCTGATTCCACCCGAGGCGGAGGAGGAGGACGGAGGGACAACTTGACCGTCCGAGGGTCCGCTCCCGAAGGCGCGGTGACGCCGAGGCGAGTCGGACAGCGGGTCCGCTGAACTCGGAACAGGTCGGTCCCGGCGACTCGGTACGGTCGAAGGATGCCAGGTCCTCCGGCTCAATCGTTTCGGCTCCTCACGTGTACATGATCGTGTTCCCGCGTGTCGGCCGCACGCGGGGCCGGCGCCCAACATCCGGAGACGCGCTATCAATCAGTCCCGGGAAGATCACCAAGATGTCTCGATTTTATACAAGCCCCCCGAGGGTGTTCACGTAAAATTGCCGACCGAGCCTCGCTCGGTTGGCACGGCCTCGTGCATGGGGTGCGAGGTCAGGGTATCGCCTCCCGGCGGCCGCAAGTCGGGTGCCCACGTGGGGGGTGATTTGTGGGGTTCTAGGAGTCTCGAACTCTCGCCATCCGGACGTGCGGCGGGTCCATGGTCGACCCGCCGGGCCACCACGGTTCAAAAAAGTAAAATCGAAAAATTGATAAATCGAATTGAGCCAAATTGATCTATTCGATTTCGATTCGATTGACTATTCATTCGATTTTTTAAGTTGAATCAAATCAATATTTTTTATTGATTTAGTTCAATTCGGCATCTTTCCAAATCGAATCGAATCGATAAATTTGTTGACTCGATTTGATAAAGTTTGACTTACTTTATTTACATATTATAATATATTAAAATATATATTATTTTAATTTTAAATATATATTATTATGAATTTAAGTTAATTAATACAAAGATATAGTTATATTTTATAAATAAAATATTAGCTTTTATATTAATCTTAAATAATTATTATAGTGCATATTGTATTTTTTATTTATTTAAATATATATTAAACTTATGAACCGAATCGAATAACAGTCGATTCAGAGTTCACTAACCGATCCGATTCGATTTTTCTTATCCTATTTCGATTTAAAAAAAAAACAGCCAAACGAACCGTTCACACCCCTACAAGACGGGAACAGGGCATTTCATGGATGCAGTTTTTGCATGTTATATTGACGACGAATAAGACTGGCGAACTGTCTCGAGAGGTAGTCTGCACTCCTATGTGTTGGGCAAGACGTGTTGTGGCTAGTAAATCAATAATACCGGTCTTCCATGTCAAACCATGTGGTGAAATCAAGGTAACCGGACCTAGGTTGATTGCATCCGACTTGGGACAACGTAGAATTAAATTTTGAAACCGATAGTTATGAGACGTTTGGTTGCACAATAAATTTATAAGCACCTTTGCGATAAGATGTTGTGTTAAAATAAAATGTGAGTCAATAGATGACATGAAAATTATGATGTTTGGGAATGTATGATAACAAAAAAAAAAATGAGATATCATGTACGTACCACTGAATAAGGTGGGGATCTAAAGAGAAAAAAAACAGAGAGGTGTCATCCTCTATTTTGTTCAATAAGTAAAAAAGTGTTTAAAAACATGAAATTGTAATGATGGTCAGATATCTCTTTTAACGAGTTTTTTAAAAAAGTAACGAAAAATTGAAAAAGATTTATTCTGTGTTATTTATTAAAAATATAAAACATTGGTGACAAAACTTGTAAACAAAATCAACAAATTTTGATAAGCAATATTGCCTCTTTTTGTTGGTTCTATATTTTTGTATTTGCTATATACGGCCTCCATCAGTTTTGTTATCGTATCTCATCAATGATAGTCTCGTGTATTTACAGTTATTTTAAATTTTATCTTAATAATAAAAGTTATTTTTCAACAAAACACCTCGTACTGTTTTTTGGTTCATCGGGGGTATATCCTTACGATAAAAGCTATTTTTCAACAAACACGTCGTCATGCTTTATGGTTCACCAGTACGTATTTATTCTACGTTTTTTATTTTTTAAACTCCTAAGAAATAATCACATTTGCTTTTTAGTTTTAAACTTTTTCTTCTGTGGCTTCATCTTATATATACATATTTCTTTGAATAACGGATAATTTAAGGTAACGGGTGTTTGTAATATTAATTCGTGTGCGTTGTATAACAAATCACATGTCATAACTAAAAAATACATAAAAAATTAATTAACTAACTGGTAAAATACTTACTGAATTGGCCTATTAGCTCAGTTGGTCAGAGCGTCGTGCTAATAACGCGGAGGTCTGCATAGGCCACTTTAATTTTTTTAACTTTTACTTTAGAGAAAATTTCTTAACGAGTCTCTGACATATGGTATCTCTTTTTTATTTCTTCGTACTTCTCGTCACGATCCAAGATCCTTCCTGTGGGCTTGTGGCATTGGCATCTCCGGCAGCCTTGGCCTACGCTTACCACTAGGGATGTCAACGAGTTGTATACGGGTTGAATAATAGTATTATTCGTATCCGTATCCTATAAGAAAAAGATGTATCCACTTGCTGTTCGTTAACTATCAGTATCGGGTGTATTCGCAGACTGCATTGTTCTATCCACTTAAAAATAGTTTACGGTTGGATAATGGACAGTTATCGAATATATAAAGAGATAATATACGTACAATACAACCTAATAAAATAAAGAAGTAAATATAATTTTACTTATGGAATGCACATAAAAAATACATATTACAATTTAAAACATCTATTTATAGTAATGTATTAGATGAAAATTCTTAATTATATATCTAACACAAAAACATGAGATATAAAAAAAATCATAGTTACATATCCAAAACAATACATGTCAAAAATAAAACATGAGATAGTTGATTTACAGTAAAAGTGAAATATCTTCTAGTGAAATTGTAGTGTCTACTCCTATTTTGTGTTGTCCTCGACCATTCGGCTAATCATACAGTCGATGAGTTTCTCCAATATACCAATTCTCTCGAGATGTCAAATTCAATGGGAGGGGAAGAAGCCATCATCGTGTACATGGACTGCACCGTTAGGAAGCGAAAGAGGAAGAAGACATCGCTGTCGGACGTCAAGACAAGGCTTGTCCAATGTTGAGGTCTCAATGAGGAGGGTGAACCGGAGAACTAAAGACAATATGATTTTCTAGATAAGACATATATATACTTAGATGTCATAGATGGTGAGTTATTGTATTATGTATTAATTAACGAATACGGATAACGGTTTTCGGAGTTCAGTTTATGGTGTATCCATGATCGCATCCGCTAAGATAATGGTTAATCGGTAAACGAACACGGATAACTTATTCGAAAAATTTCAACTATCCATTAACTGTTCGACGAACGGGTCGGATAATCAAATAATCGGTAACCATTGACATCCCTACTTACCACTTATATTATTTATTAAATTAAAGATTTAATTATACAAGTTATTAAAGAAATTTATAAAAAATAAATAAAATTTCCAACCGTCTAAATTTGACCACATCGGAGATCAATGACTCATGGAGGCGGAACAGGCGGGGCGTAATTGAAGTTCCTTCCTGACAGAGGTACTCTGACGTGAAATTTTTCTCACGTGTTCCCGTGGTCAAGCATTTTAGCATTTTTTTTTATTTTGAGCAGATCATGACTTTACCTCCTTTCGTTTCCATAAATGATAAGTCAAGGAATATTCAGAAATTTAATTTACGATCCGACTAGAAAAATCAGTTTAATGATCAGTTCAATGACCACACCGTTTTAATGAATGCTATAAATATTATTATATTTATAATACAATTTATCGTGACTACAAATCTGTTTATTGCAAATGATTTTATGACAATAAAATATTAATATTTTTAGAGTACACATTATTAAGTTTGACCTGTATAAGTCAATTACATCTTCCAGAGAGAGACGATGCTAGAAATGGATAAATGAACTTTAACCAACAAATTAGTATTCGTTTGACCATATGAAAAGAACATTTTTTCTGTATATCAATATTTTAATTTTAATATAAACTATATATATTGCAAATCTACAGAGTACTGTAATATTGAAGATACAAATGTATCAACATGTTAGTATATTTTAAAATAAAAATTATTATATTCTATCATATCGATATTTAAATTTAACATTAATTAGTACATTAGATTTATAAAAATATTTCAAATATAATATTACTTATTAAATATTAATCTATTCTCATGTTGACTATATCTGATTTATAACCACAGAGTTTACTATTTGATTTACATCTAGTTTTCATCAATATTTAAATATAATATAAATAATATTTAAATTCCTCGGCAGCCAATCCACACAGAAAGAGTTAAAGATCAATATTTTTATAAATCCCTAACATTAAATTACGGCATATACCTATTTTATTAAATAAAATTTTTTGTATAGTTAATGCCCCGTTTGGTTAGAGTTTCATTTTTGGTGTTATATCAATATTGATATTAATATTTTCAAACGTTGGAGTATCAATATCAAAAGTAATACAAGTTGACACTTGTATCACATAATATGCTTTGTTTGCACTATAAATTTTAAAATTGATAAAGTTAACCAAACACCTCTTAAAAGTTTCTATCATTATCAAATTTAAAATTGACGGTGATAGAGGTACCTAATAATGTCACCAAACATGGCATAATGCCCTGTTTGGTTAGAGTTTCATTTTTGGTACTATATCAATATTGATATTAATATTTTCAAATATTGGAATATCAATATCAAAAGTAATATAAGTGGACACTTGTATTACATAGTATGCTTTTTTTGCGTTATAACTTTTAAAATTGATACAATTAACCAAAACACCTCTCAATGATTCTTATCAATATCAATTTTAAAATCGAGAGTGATAGAGGTACTTAATAGTGTTACCAAACAGGGCGTAAGGTCTTGTCCCATTAGTAACTCCACAGAAAGGATAATAATGTATTTTCTGGATGAGGTTGGGGGTAGAGTAACGTCGTCACACATAGACCTGTCAATGGATCTCTGTTGGGTCGGATGTTTCAGGATCCAAACCCGGATCCAATAAGAAAACTCCAAATCCAATAACATACTATATAACTTGATGGATTTCGGATCTAAACGTGGATCCGAATCCAAAATTATTTTCGGATCTGGATCCACCTATTAGGAATTATATGCGATGCAAAAAATCTTCGTGAGGTACGGAACGTCAAAACATGGTCGCTACAGGGCCATTAAAAGCCAACCATTCACCATTAAAATATATCAATGTTATGGAATAAAAATCAAAAAAAAAAATTATAAAGATTTAGAAACACAACACGTTTTGAAACTAAAATAAATATATAAGACAAAATTAAAAAATTCAACATTATTATGAAATAAAAATTATAAAAATTTAGAAACGCATCACATCCTGTAACTAAAATAGAATATAAAGTAAAATTACAAATCCAGACAGTGTTATAAAATAAAAGTTACAAAAAAAATTCTATAAAAATTTTGAAACACATCACGTTCTGAAACTAAAATAAAAATATAAAACAAAATTAAAAAATTCAGAAAATATTATGAAATAAAATTATAAAAAAAATCATAAAAATTTAGAAACGCACCACTTCCTGTAACTAAAATAGAATATAAGTAAAATTACAAATCCAGACAGTGTTATAAATTAAAAGTTACAAAGAAATTTTTATAAAAATTTAGAAACACATCAGTACATCACGTCCTGTAACTAAAATAGAAATGCAAAGCAAAATCACAAAATCTAGAGATTCTCACCTCAATACTTAAACCCACTTCAATTACATTGTTGATAGAGTATACATATTCAATCCAGTGCAGATCATCTATAAAAACAATAAAGTGTAGATCATCTAGGATATCATTGGCTAGCAGATGCAACCGGAGCAAGTATGCATTCACTAACAAACTTTTGGAGATAAAAAAAGAAGATCCACCATGTCCGTCACATTCCTGCAACTGATGTGATCAGCTTCCAGAAAAATCAACTGATGTAATCCAGAAGTCAGTGATAATGAGTGATCATCAAGGTAGAATTTTTTGGTGTTAGAAGGCCATTGACAGCTTTTGCAACATCCTGGAGGGCAAAATGACTAAATGAGCTTCCGTAACTCGCAAGATCAAGGGGCTAAACCGGAAACATTTCTTTCATATCAATCACTTAAAAACAGAGAAAAAACAAAGGTTTAAAACTGCCAATCTGAGTCAGCATAAAACCACATAAATAAGTGGCATCATCCAGCTTATACATTCAAATTTCCAGGAATTTAATGATTCGCAGCAATCAAGCATTTCCTAGAAAGCAAAGGAAGTACAAACAAATAGAAAGAAACGGATAGTTGCAGAGAGTACATACAAAATTTGTGATGAGGAGAGGCATATAGAAAAATTGTGATGAGGAGAGCCCATAAAAATTGTGACAGTATACATAACAAACCTTGGGATAAGCATATAGAAAATGAACCACCATGCACAAACCAGGCTGAAAACAACCGCTGAAATGATTACATAATGCAGAATTTCCCAGTTAGTTAGCTACATACAGTTACCACTAGCCGGACACTTGGACAGACCGGCTTGTTGTTGTACACACACAACTGGCTGATGAAGATGCGGCTCATGCTCTCATGCTCGTGCCACCTAAACCAAAAGTGTTCATATGTATAACACATCAAATATGAAATCGTTGAACTTATGCAATACATTGAGTCTAAGAGAAAAACTAGAAACTACATGATAAAAATTAACTTACCTAATTAGAAGATGAAGATGCCGCTGATGAATCGTCATCATGAACAACCTCTGGTATCAATTCCTCATTCTCTTCATTTATCTTACTACTTGCAAAGATAGTAGCAAGTGCATCTTCTTCCATTACATCAATATTATATTTGTCATCACGTAGCCAACTTTCCGTGCAGATCAATGCTTGAACAGTTGTTGAATCCAATGAGCTTCTATACTTATTTAGCACTCTACCTCCAACACTAAAAGCAGATTCTGATGCCACAGTAGACATTGGGATAGCTAATACATCACGTGCCATGCGTGAAAGAACTGGATACTTTGAAGAGTTAACTTTCCACCAACTTAATATATCTAAATCACCTTCTTGAATTGGGGGTTCCTCGAGATATGTTTGCGAATCATTTTTTTCGCATCGAAGCATAGAAGATTCTTGAAGAAAACTATCAAATTCCATGTATAAGGTAGCTAATGTGCTTTGTGAAGATGCCCCCACCTTTCTTTTTGACCCAGCAGCTAAGGTAGTTAAACTAGATCTTCTGTTTTTGGATATCAATAAATCAGACTTATTGCAAGTTTCTACACTGGAAATTGCATATGCTTCATACAAACTTTCTAATCCAATTCTCACATCTTCTATCTTCTCTTGAGCTTGGTCATCATATAATTTTCCAAAAAAATATTTGACTATAATTAATTTGAACCTTGGATCTAAAATAGCTCCAATTGCAAGCAAAGTATTTGTCTTTTTCCAATATTTTTCAAATTTTATAAGCATCTTTGAAGCCATCAAAGAAATAATTGATAATGAATTAGAACACCAATGCTTTAAAGTCAAATGAATGATACAAATATCTCCAAAGCAAAGATTTATTGTTGTAAATTTACTTCCTGATAGTCTCTCAGTAACTTCATAAAATACAACTAGACACTCCAAAATATGCTTGACATTTTCCCAATCATCATCAGATGGTGTATACACATAAGAAGTATCATATAAGTGTAGAACAGAAAAAACATCTTTAAACTCCATTGTTGTTTCTAACATCAAATATGTGGAATTCCATCTAGTAGGCACATCAAGAAGTAAAGACTTTTTAGGACCATTTTCTCTTCTAACTACTTTTTTGAAAGTCTCTTTCCTTAGCTGAGAAGATTTGACATGTTTTATACTTTCTCGTACTTTCAAAATAACGCCATCAATCTCTTTTAGACTACTTTAGACAATCAAGTTCAGAATATGAGCACCGCAACGAACATGAAAGAAAGACCCATCAAGAACTAACAATTTTCTAAATGTTATATCACTTATCGCTCTTTCACCGCCTTATTGTTAGCACTTGCATTATCCAACACAATTGAGAACAATTTTCTTTGTATATTCCATTCAAACAACTTGTCAAGTAACACATCTCTAACTTCTCTATGACCATGTGGTGCTTCAACATGCTCAAAATTGATTACCTTTTTTCTCAATTTCCATTCATCATCAATATAATGGGATGTCAAACATAAATAACCCACATTACCAATTGATGTCCACATGTCTGAGGTAAGACTCACTCTACAATCAAGATTTTTGAACAATAACAAAATTTTGTCTTTTTCCTTCATGTATAATTTCATGCAATCAGATTTAACTGTGTTACGAGACAATAATGTAATTTCTGGACGGATATTTTTCATGTAATGCCTAAAAAATGCATGTTCACTAATGGAGAATGGATAGTGATGAACAATGACCATTTTAGCAAAATCTTCTCTACTTTTCTCGTTGTCAAAAACAAAAGTGTTATTTTCATCATTTGTTGCATTATCCATAAGTTCTACTTCTCTTTCTTGTATTATTCTTTGAGCATTGGCACATTTTGCGGTATGATTTGCTAAATGTTTGGTACCACTTATACTACCACCAACTAAACGTTTCTCACAATATTTACAAACTGCTGACATACTACCATCATCATTAGTCACTCTCTCAAAATCCAACCAAACCTTAGATCTAAGCTTTCTTCCTCTACGTGCTTGTGTAGCACTTGTTTCTGGATTATCCATATCATGATGATTTGTGCTATCCGAAACACTAGCCATAGATATAGTCAATGATAAGAATGTCACAAAATTGTTCACCTAAAAAAATCAAAAATAATTGTGTAAATAAATCCATTAGAACAAACGCAATAAACAGCCGCCAAAAAGTTTGCATCAATATTAGGTACATTATCAACAGAAAATATCTATTAATATGCACAAGTGACAGAAGAGGAGTAACATCTATTATGCCTCAGCAAAAAAAAAGTAAATAAATTAGAAATAAATAAATAAATCGTGATCAAACAACAAACTTCTACAGTTTTGCAGAATGTGCATGGGGGTAGTTGGAATCAATCATTTGAGCCCAATTGAATCAGTTAATCTGGAGTTGTAAATTAATGATGTCTAATACTATTATCAAACAAGGTCTTTGTAAATTTGACATCTCATGCCCCCCCGGCGGTGATGTTTTCTTCTTGTTTTCTAATGCACTTTGGCCATTGGGCCATCTTCAAGGAAAAGTTCCAAGGCCAAAAGGAAAAGAAATGAAAATATTAGAAATGGGAAGAACAAATGGTATCAGGGTATGCCACTGGGCCACTTCCAAGGCTGGTCCGTGCACAATTCGTGCTACAATGCTACTTTACCTATCAACCCTCTATGATCATTATCTCACCAGCCAGCCATTTTACCTCCTCACGGCAGACTATTTGAATTTGGCAAGTGAAACATGCGAGGCGATCACAGCCTTATGTGCATCATTCATATATATAACACATGTTATTGTTTGAATGTTTACGTGTTGGTCAATTCATCAATTTTTTAAATACTTGTGGATCTAACCGAAATATCTTGGTTCAAACCGAAGGGTGCAGGACAAAAAAAAATCATGGCCATCCACATTTAGAGAATGAGAAGGAAAAAAAAACAGAATTAAGTGACATCTTATATATCATGCTTGGTGATTAAAGTAAGCCAGCTCATAAAGTAGGTACACAAAAGGTTCTTGCACAACGAAAACGTGCAAAAACAACTTGACTAACATGAAGAGCTAAGATCAATCATTTATGTGAAAGATTAAAGGTGCAAAAACAGAAGTATCCAAATTCCAAAACCATTTACTGGAAGACGTTCACAGAGTTGAATTAAATTTACTACTAAGCAAACCAAGCAAGAACGAAGCAAAGCCTGTTCCTGGAAAATCCTAATGATAAAATTATAACAATTTGCCATCACTACTCAATAGACTTGTAATTGAGATAGCAAAGCTCGATAGCAATCAGATTTTGTTGAACAGAAGTTATCCAGAACCATATTTGTCGTTCAGCCCTGTCCAATCCCCTCGCAACTGCATTCGTTTGTCAAAAGACATTTCGTAACCGAAAGAATTACGCTTGGAAGTTCACCGACCAACCAGGAGGGCAATAATCAGCAACATCCTTTCTCGACAAGAGAAAGAAACCATCGCAAGCCAGTATCTTGAGCCCATTACGCAAAGAATCAGGTCCGGCCGCCCCACAAGCTAGCTAGGAACAGAAGATTCTGTTACCAGACAATGTAGAGGTCGCCACTCCCCAGTCGCCGGTCACCCCAGGAGGAACCCTAGGCTGGTATAGGTCGCCGGTTGCCGCCGCAGTAGTTGAGAAGCCGGAGAGTACGAATGGGCCGCAGGAGGAGAACCCCGGTGTGCCGAAAAGCGCAAGAGGCACCCTGGGCGCAGTGCAAGATGGTCGGTGTCGCCGGTCGCCGCCGCGTGAGCTGAGAAGCCGCGCTGCTGCGTGCGTGACTGTGTGAGCTTGTGAGGCAGAGAGGGAACAATTGGGTCCGGCTTCCCCAATAGGGTTTTCGTATGTACCCCGAAAAGTTTGCTTCGGGTCTCCGAAAAATCAGGCATATCCTGAATCCGAAATAACATGTACGCCGATCCGTCAACAAGTATCAATAGGCCAAATTAAATTTTGGATTCAGGCTGCATATCGGATACTCCTTATCCATTTACAGGTCTAGTCACACAGAAACGGAGCAGAAGTTTATAAAATTTTCTAAATCGGATTTAACTTTAATGTTTTATAAAGTTAGCCAAGAATATTCGATATATTTTTTATTTTCTTAATAGCTGATAGCAGAGTCGCAAAGTGCTGCTTCTGCCCGGAGCACGAGTTCATATGGGCCCTCGGGCCCAAGCCCACCAACAAAAGACGGCATTCCCGGCCGTATTCATCAGCACCGCCATCGCGCAGCCGCGTCAACTGCGCTCGATTCTACGGCTACGCGGAGAGAAGACGACTGGAGGAAAAATAACGAGGAGGGAGCGGAACAGATTCTGGAGTATACAGCTTCCCTCCTGTTTGATCCGATCGTTACCAGTTTCGCCATCTTCTGTTTCTTCCGTGGATCCCTGGATTCATCGATCTTAGATAAACTCACTCTATGAAGAGAAGCCGATCCCGTCCACACGGCTTTGGAGTCTGCTGCCTCATCTTTTTCTCCTTCCTCTTCGGAGGTAAGCTATTCATCTCTTGTCAGCTTCCTCTGAATTTATTTATTTTTATACGTGTTTTAGATTCGGCATAACACTGGCTGTAGATGGATAGCACGTGTACTCCATTTCCGTGGAGCTAAACGTAGTAAATTGGGTTCAAACGTTCGTTTCGGCGTTGGACATCCGCGAACATTTGTTGGAAAATGGATGGAAACTTTTTGGTTGAACTTTGTTCGGAAAACCTCGTGGGGCATCTTTGTGTTATCGTTGGTACTGACGCACCGTTTTTGTCTTCTTTGATCTTCGCTCCCTTGTTGTCGTTATATCCTCACAGTATTATGAAATAACAGAAAGAAAATGGACAAGGACATATCCGGTACGCCTAGATGTTAGATACCAAAAAGAAAATGAGACTAGGCCATAAGAGAATGTATAATTATGAATTATTTTGCCCAAATGGAGTCAAATCATGAATTTCTTATCTCTTGAAGGTCTATTGGTTGTACTGAATTTGCTCGTTTGTGTTAGTTATGGAATTCTTCTATTGGTATAAGGCTATGAGCATCAAATAGGAGGTTTGAGGTTTCCTTGGTATAAATTGGTTTAAAGAGAAATGTGATCACCAAGAAGATGAATGAAAGGGCAATGAAGATAAAGAAGGGGGAAGCCACTTATGGAGCACCCAGCTTCTTTCTTGTTTTATCTTATTGTAACTAAGTTTACTAACACTTACTGAATTCACCTATCTCAGACAACCCTTTCTTTGTAAGAGCCTAAGACAGTGCAATGCCATCTTTCCTTCCATTTCAAGGGTCAGTTATTTGTCTATATCACCTTCCCCATTTCTGGATAGGGATTTGGTATAATCTAGGTGCATAAATGATAACAGGTCGAGTCTATTTTCTAAGCAGTATGTAGTGAAATCATTTTAGTTGTTTCCTGCAGTGGTGGTTGCTCACGAGACAGTAAGGAAGCAAATATATCCAAGAAACATTAGATCTCAGTATGAAAGTGAGAGTGAGCCACAAGAGAGTTGACAATGAGTCAGCTATTGAATGTCATATGTTTTTCAAGAATCTCTGCTTGCTAAATTTGCTCACTTCTGCTAATTTGCTGGGATTTTCATAGCAATATAAGCAACGTATGAGGAGGCCTGACATTTGCTTGCTACAAGTTAACGATACCACTTTGACTGGATATTGTTTTCTGAAGAGTTTAAGCATCTAAGCTTTATCTTCACCTACAATATTATGCTAGGTTTAAAGGTCAAATGATTCTAGGAGGCATCTGACCATTATTATTCGTCTTAGTGTTCTGGCTTTGACAAATTGGTGGTTTGGAGTTGCAAGGTATTATATAGACCATTTTCTATTAGTTAAAATCAACTTGAAAATTGAAAGAATAGAGATGGAACAACTTCAGAGGTATCTAAGCAGGTAGACTTCTTTGCATAGACAATATCTACTTAGAAACTAGTATTGATTGGACTTTTTAGTTCCATCCTTGTATTAAACTAAACCAAAGGACAAATGTATTGTTTTCTTATTCAGTGACCGTGTATGACAAACACATTTTTACTAAGTCAGTCTATCATGTATGACTTTTTTTTCAATTATTTATAGGGTGTTTGGTTACGTTTTTTTCCCCTCTTTTTAATATAAATTTTAAAAATAAAAGAGATAAGGTGTTTGGTTGTAATTTTTAACTCCTGTCTCATTTTTAAAAGTGAGATACTCCATGTACATAATCTCTTCTAAAATAAAAACAAGACAGGTCTTGTTTTATTTTTGAGATAGACGCGATAGACGCGGAGGCAGGACGTAGGAGACGAGACATGTGTACGTTGCGATGGGGAGGGAGGCGGAACGCCACGGAGGGGGGGCAGGGCTTCGTTGGCCGCCCCGGGGGGCGGGGTTCGCTGGCCGATGACGTCGCCGGGGGGAGCGCCACCGCGGGGGGGATGCAGAACGCTGCGAGGGGGGGCCTTTGCTGGCCGCCGCAGGGGGGTCTCGCTGGCCGACGCCGCCGCCGCCGCCGCCGCCGCCGCCAGGGGGAGGGAGGTAGACGACGCCACGGGGGGAGCCTTCGCGGAGTTGCAGGTCCTCTCTGCGGAAGGAGCCCGAAAGAGTTTCGCAGAGCCGCATGTTATAACCAAACACTAATGTCTAATTTTTAAAAATTATGATAATTTTGTCAAATATAAAATAATTAGACTATTTTGATTTTAAAAATAAAATTGAGAAGTCAAATAATCTTGATTTTAAAAACGAGGTTGTCTTAAAATTAAAAGCGCTACCAAACACCCTATTAAATATTATATCTGGAGAAGTTTGTTTAAAGTATATCGTTTTCAAAATATGTTACCTTTTTTTTTTGGAAAATGAACGCATAGAATGTTACCTTAGAGTTTGTGTTCATATTTGTGAGGAGGGCTTGGGTCTATTAATAACCAGTGCTAGCCAAAACCACATTGATCATTGCATGCCATGGATGTGTGCAAATTCCCATCTGCAACAATTTTGTGTGAAATGCAACCATGCATGACATGGTTAAGGGCATGCCTCAATAATTGTGGTTGCTTTAATGGGCTACTCCACACTTATTTTATATTACTATTCATGTACATTTAGAATAATGGTGGCATCAGTGAGTATGGGACAGAATTTGCATTTTTTCTTGTGGATGATGGTTAACATACTTCTTTTATACAGGAAGCTTTTCGTCAAAAATTGTGACACTGAAATCAATCCAAATATTCACTACTCATGAATGGTTTCCTGCTCGACCAACACTATATTTTCAGTGTCAGGGAGAAAATATCACAAGTTTGCCTGATGTAAAAAATGTAAACTTCCTATACACTTTCAACGGCGAAGAATCTTGGCAGGTTTGTAATTTGCACCTGTAATCACTAGACTTCACTTTGTACCATTTCGATGTATGTTGCACTACTCATGTTACTGACAAGTTCTTTTTTTCTAGAATTTATTACATATTGTCATAGTTCTAGCTCACACTTTTTTTTTGTTTTAAATGGTAAATGTATAACATATGGTTATATGCATGTCCGTTTAATCTTTTATGAGCTAAAATCACCTTTTTAGCATGTGTGCTGTTTTTGTTACTTGTCAATGTGTTGCATATGATCATGGGCATGCCACTTGGTCGGAAAAGATCATAGCAAAATATTATATTGAGGAATCACTTTTATTTCATCTTCTCCCATTTTTTTACTGGGTAGCGAAGCATTGTGTAGTCAGATAAAAGAGTTCCTGATTTGGTTGAAACATTAATCATATTATAATACTAGCTTTGGTAACTATATTTCTACAGTTTAGATTGTAATATATCTTCACGTGGTAGAAGATATCGGTATTGACTATTGGCTATTGAGAAGTATGGAGAATGACAACTGGGGATAATGATGAGTGGTGTAGGAAGGATGGAGGAAGGTAGTCTTTAGAAACAAGATAGATGTCAAGTGCCCGTGCCCCCTCTAAATTCTGATTCATATTTTCATACGAAAATGTATGATTGACGATAGAGCAAGATATGTTTTTTAATAATCTACATCATAGTTGTCAAGGCGCCTGTAGGCGACAAGGCGCATTTCCAACAGCGCCTTGCCAGGGCGTCTTGGCTGGGGCTAAAAAGGCGCCCAAGGTGCCCAAGGCGTCCAAGGCGCCCGCCTAGGCGCCCAAGGCGTCCAAGGCGCCCGCCTAGGCGCCCAAGGCGTCCAGACGTTGGGTATTTTTACATTAAAAAAATAATTTCGAGAAGTTTTATCCTCTTGATATCCCTCACAAGAGACACCTATTTAATGATAGTTTGAACATATTAATATATTTCACTATCACTTATAATATCATACATATTTAAGATTTATGATTATAAACATATATTATATACTTAATTAAGTTCTCTTTCAACTCTTTCTTCTTCCTCTCTCTGTCTCTCTTAAGTCTTAATTTATCAAGATTAACTCCTTATCCAAAAATAAATATCCACACTTTCGTAATTACATATATAAGATCACTTATATTATTACATACTTTTTTGGGTTCGGAGAGCTTCACCCTCCTGACAACCCCCCATAAGGGGCGTTGCCCCCCATTTAATAATATTATAACAATATTTCACTATCACTTATACTATCATAACATATATATAAATTTTATAATCATAAATATGTTATATACTTAAAATTTATAAAAATCTATTTAACTCTTTTCTCTTTCACATACACATCATATTTACTTATATACATAAATAAAACACTCATATTCAATTATAACGTAAAAATATAATTATATTTATGTATATTTTCATGTATCACAACCTCCGACACAGTTTTCCTTGAATACCGCCTTGACCGCCTAGGCAATACCTAAGCGGCCGCCTTGTCGCCTAAGCGGAATCGGTACTCTTCAATGCCTTGGGCGCCTTGTCGCCTTGACAACTATGGTGGTGTTTGATGGAGACTGGATATCGGATTTAATCCCTGCGTGCTAAAACCGAGTTGCTGTTCACTTCTTCCTTGCTTATACTGCCGATCTTTTGTTCCCATTGATTTCTTCTTTCCTTTAAGGATCAGTTGTTGAAATTAGATTAGAGCCTATAAGGCCATATCTAAACATACATCTATGCATCTAGGAGAATCAGCTTAAGAATCCCCTGTTATTTACTCTGGCTGGTGTATATTAGTCTGGTAATTCTTCGACCCAGCGAATCTCATGTTTCACTTACCTGCCATAATTCCACATGATGTATATTATTTTCTCCCTGAAGTACTTTTGTTTATTATATTTAGATCAACACTTTTGTCTTCAAGCCCAATAACTCTGCTTGAGACTGGAGTTGTTATATTGGCAGCTAGCTTTTTTTACATTTTAGTTTTTAAGTCACTAGTAAGTTGTCTATGACACGATTCCTGATAGTTTCTCCGCTGTTCCAATGTGAATCTCCGTAAGCCCCTAAACTCTCTTTTTCTTTGCTTCCCATTTTACCCAAAATGTGTACCTTACTATCTTTCCATTTCAGCAATTATGCCAGCTTATGCCCTTAATATTCCACATAATTGGACCATTTATATTCTCTAGCCTGTTCTTACTTTATTGTTCAGTAGAATTTCTATGATGCCGGTTGGAAATATAAACATGCAGCCTTTGACGGAGCTTCCAGAGAAGAAATGTAAACGATGTGGCCTGTATGAAAAGGACCAGATCAAATCGTATGATATCTTTGACGAATGGGAGCTCTGCCCTGGTGATTTCCTTGACGGAGAATACGTCCATTTCAAGGAACATGAGTTCAACGCCACATTTGCTTGCCCCCACTGTGTGCCGCTGAAGGACGGTAAGTATGTCAAAGACATTTCCGACATGGAATCCCTTTTAAAGCGTTCAGTCAAACATGCATAAGATGCCTCCTATTTGGTGTCGTTCGTTACGTGTGTATCCGGCAGCGTAGTAAATACTTTACCATCCTCAGCATGTAGATGGATGGTTTATCGTTCGACCTCGTGACTTACATGAAAAAAGATCCTCTTCGTTAATTAATGCCATTCGTTTGGCGTTTTCTTATTTTTTTATGAACTCTTTCTGACGGAGAATTACGTTATGACTGCAGGTTTAGATAATTCTACGTCGCGAGGAGAAGCCACACATCACGGTACGAATGTACCCCTGATTGTAGCAATTAGCACGGTCGTCTCGATTGTAGTCATTGCTGGAGCAGCCGTGGGTTATAGGTACTGGCAGAAGAAGAAGAGGGAACAAGATCAAGCGCGGTTTCTGAAGCTCTTCGAAGATGGTGACGACATAGAAGACGAACTTGGTCTAGGAAATACGTTGTAATTGTCGACCCCCGCGGCCTTTTCCTGTCTCACGTTCTTGCCTTTGTATAGTCTTCTTCGATTAGTTCGATTACGACATCTCGAGTTCTGACTCTCCCGCGGCATGGATGGTTGAGAATTGAGATTTCTTGTCTTACACATGTCGGCCGAATGAGAGCCTTGCGGCCTGTGAAAAGAACGATATCTATCCTTTAATCACCGTGATTGGCCAATATTTTTGTCTTCAAATTTGGGATTCTATAAAAAGAACTACGAACGAATCGACGGTTGTTATTTTATTTTGTTTTTCACCCTTGCGACATAGGCTGTTTCTAAAATTTATTCAATTAGAGCAGATCAAAGCCTCCTAGCCAGAAATTGCAGTTCGAAATGCACATCAGGGACGAAAAATGTGGCATAAAAGATCGGGCTCACGATAACAGTGAGTTTTACAATCCACATAATTTCGTTACGTTTTATTCAGAACTTGTACCCTTTATATGTTAAATGTATACTTCGGCACGTCCCTTTTTTCCCTCCACCTGGATACAGCAAAAGATAACATACTTAACCTTGACAGCAACTACCTCCACGGACGTTTTCTTCCCACTCATTGCTATTTTGCCCAAGTAACATTCTCGATATGGGCACCACAGCAACACTAGAGCATTTTCTTCCTCCGATGTCTTTTTAGTTACTTCGGAAAATCAAGACATAGTTATACGACGAAAGGGACACAAGTAGGACAACCCGCAGAGTTTCGAGGCGCACGGCCTCCTTATTATGTTTATGACTAGTACAGCATACGATCGGACCTGATGCTCCGTAGTAGCGAATCGAACCCCACCGAGGAAGAGGTCGCTCGTCACTTCCACTTCTTTCCATGCTTCCCATGCTTCCCAAGCTTGCCATGCTTGAACTTGCCGTGCTTGAACTTGCCACCGTGACCATACCCATGGCCTGCGTACATGCCGTGGCCTCCCCCGTGACCGGAGAAAGCGCCGTGGCCTCCGCCGTGGCTTCCTTGCGCCAGCTGATGCACTCCATATGCGGCCGCAGCGGCGGCTGCACCACCTGCTAGCATCGTCCCCATGCCAGGGCCGTGGCCTGCAATTATGGTGGTTTCATCGTCGGGGAACAGTCATTAGTCGGCGAAGATCACATCAACAAAGTCAAGTGATCACGGTGAAGACAAAAATACGGTTCTTCCGCAGATACAAAATTATTTAATCCCTTGATAAGAATGACATGAGACGAATGTGGTTCCCTCGTTAAACATTTAAAAAAAATTAACTGAAATAAGGAATGCTTTGTTCATCAGGGGTCGAAATGTTTAGTGTAATCACATCCTTGCCGCGAAAAGAAATTTTTTTTTCGTTCTAATACATAGAATGAGATATGTAGAATAGCAAAAAGTTAAAGCACAAAAGATTATCCGCTATGATTTGGCGAGATGCTTACCATGAGATGGGGCAGAGTGACCAGGGTATCCGCCGGGAGGATAGCCCTGGGGGGGATAGCCCTGCGGAGGATATCCTTGTGGTGGGTATCCCTGGGGAGGATATGCTCCCGGAACTGGCGGATAGCCTTGGGGAGGGTATCCGCCATGTCCTGGAGGGTATCCGCCATGTCCTGGAGGATAACCAGAAATGCCATGCGCAATCTGTGAAAATAATCCTTTATCGCTGCTTTCTGAAGCATCGTGCTTCTTCTTGTCCTTGTCTTTGTCCTTTCCGCCCCCCATCTTCCTCCAAACAAAACGAGGGTTCTGCTGGATTCTGGCAGTTCATATATAGAAATAACAAACCTTTCATTATCATATCCATTATCATTCAATTGACATAATAATGTTCTGAAAGGTAAGGCAAGCAGGCATCGTGGGGTGGATGAAGAAACACAAAACAGTATCAGAATTATCTTCTATGCGGTAAGTGATAAGAAATTGTAAGACATTTTAATTGGTTAAGATAGTTCACTTATTATTCCAGAGAAATAAGGCAGTTTTACAGTGTCGGGACTCAGGACTCCCAAAATTGCCTATAACTGGCTTTGCCATATTGCATCCTTGCCTTGACTGCCTCGTATTATGGTCCAAAGCTACTGAAAACTAGAGCCTGATGACAAGAGTATTGAATCTGGAGATGTTTTTACCTTTTTACAAAGCAGATGATGTTAGAAATGTAGTTAATATCATCGGAAACAACAAACGAAGGTGAGAAGCAAACCAAAAAAATGCTTGTCTGTTACAATCTTAGAAGTTCAATCCAAAGAGAAAAGAGAAAAATAAGAACCAAAGAGGAAAACAAAGAAATGAGATTTCTCCTGCAACTATGCTGAGAAATGGTTTTGCACATCACATATGGAAGCAAATTTATTTGCATGTTTAAAGTGAAAAGAAAGTTATTTTTGTGGAATATGTGCATACAAACTAGCAGATTATTTGCCATGCACGAATAATTTCCAGCCATATAGCAGATAACTCAGAAAGACCAATTTAAAGTTCTGATGTCTGAACGCAGAAGGCAAATGGGAGTACAAAAATCTTTTAGTAAATATCAATAATCGACCAGAGAAAGCAGGACACATGCTCATGGGTGTTCTTGACAAGAAACCACTAGGTCCAACTAAAAGAGACAAGAACAGGCTTATCGGAGAGATTATAGAGATTAAGTATACAATTCTATATGGCAACCAGTCAAGTCAGAGCTGGGATTCCATCCACTCCGGATAAGAAACTAGTTAGAACAGTGATCTGCCATATTTCCTCAACAAAAATCAAGGAGTACTAATCATAAGCTAACCCCCACCGCAAAATACACTGTTTCTGTTTATCTAATACCTGTAAACTCTAAGGGCACATCTGATGAATGATAACTGGATAGAGGACTTGTATGTTGACCGTAGCTGGCACTTATAAGTTATAACCCTCTTTTTATGTTTGCTATTCTCTTTTCCCTCTAACGCCAAATTCAATACTAACAAAATGCATCACAACTTCACGAGACATGACTAGTCACTCATGGAATAGTAAGAGAACAAATGTAATACACTTGACTGACCTAACAACCATACTAATTAACAATATTTTCAAGAAGTCAACTATCCTCGTACTATTCTCAACAAAACACGTTTAACTTCATAGTTCTTTTGAATTCAACTTCTGAAAAATGGTAACCAAAGTTGTTAATAGTCCAGTGATTTAATATCTTAACATATTTACAAACTGAAGTGTTACAATCTCTTCTCCTTACAAACTTGATGTCTTGATCAAGGCCGCACACAAATCAAACATACAAATGAGTCACAATAAACCTTTGGTTGGATCATGTTATGATATCATATATAACAATTAAATCAATAAACTGACAAAACAACCGCACTGATTAACAACCTTCCCAGAAAGTCACCTACCTTAGGTTTCTCCCAAGGACGCTTAACTTCAGAGTTTTTTGACTCAATCTCTGAAAAATAGTTAACCAAAGTTGTTAGTAGTCCACTGATTTAATCGGTTAACATATTCACAAAAAGGGATATCACATCGTAATAACTTCAGCCACATGAATGTTCTATTTTTTAGAATACTTAATAATGGGTCTATCATGTAGTCAACTTGATGTCACGCTTAGTAAGTCACGTAGATCTTTGTGCTCGAATAGACCTTCACTTGCTCAGCAAAACCTATGCTTTCAGGCCGATCCAAACTAGGTTCAGAGCTTTCCCTTTCCACCTTCTTCTAAACCCCCTACCAGGTTGGTGATTTGTCTCGAAGGGATCAACTAAGGACCCTCTTCTTCTTATAAATTATCAGATCAGACGGAGTTTAATCTCTGTGGATTGTGGCGTCTGTCCCCATTCTTTATATTGCACGTAGTGATAGGAGAGATAGCCAGCCTCGAATTCCAAGAAAAAAGTCTATGATCCTCTTTTCCAGCTTTCCCAAGAATACAATCAAACTCGATCCGGTTACCGATTTCAGTTTTCATCTTCAAAATCCATCATCGGCAAGCGACCATCTCGAAACCGAATCGATCCTAGCATATAGCCAACTCCGTAAACAAAAAACATCAAAACGTGGATCATCCAGTGTTTCCAACTACACGATCCAAATGGTTCTTCACCCGTTTCATCGCCACCAAGTTCAACTAAACTCGATAAGCACAACTAACCGAAAAAGCAGGGGGAAAAAATACAAGACGCGGCGAATCGCGTCCGCAGAAGACGCATCCACCGATCAAAATATCTCCCGATCAACAGATCTGCAGGCCAACAAGCAAGGACCACACGCCAAGATCCGGAAAAAAAAACGCTAGATCGACCGGACGGAAACGCAGATGGGGGAGAAAGCGGGGAGATCCGAGGAGGAGGAGGAGGCTCACCCCGGCTAGAGCAGGACCTTCTTCGCGGAGAAGCAACGGCCGGCGTCGCAGACAAGTTATCTCCACCATTGCCAATCACATCACCTGCTTCTTTTATACTCGCGGTCTAGGAGACCCGAGAAGGACGCGGTCGGAGCGCGCGGGCGGGGGTGGCAGCCAGCGTGGCAGATTCTTCTCTCCCGCCAAATCCACGGCGACTTCCTTGCGCTGTTAAACAAATAATCGGTTATGTGTATTAATTTTATCTCCAAATTTAAAAAAATAACTTTAAATCTTAAATCTTAAATCTTAATGGGGTGTTTGGTTGCATGATAATTTTTTGTACACTTTCACGATAAAAAATTAAATTAAAATAAAAAGTGAACCAACTCATGATATAAAATTATTATGTTTGGAGGGATGTGATAATAAAAAAGAGTAGCTACTATCTATGACCAAATAAAGTGGGGGGATCACAAAAAAAAAGAAATATGTGAGTTCCTCTTTTTTTGTTTAAGAAAAAAATCACTCTCAAAACATAAAATTGTCATGATTGTCAAACAACTCTTTTAACAAGTTTTTTTTACAATTTTTAAAAATAAAAATAAAAATCTCCATTATCATTATCATGTAACCAAACACCCCATAAATTCTCCTCCCCCTCTTTTCTTACGCTGCTCATTCCATTCTGTCTTTTCTTTTTTATCTGATTAGATTTGTTGAGAATATTTAAATTACCAAAATACGCATGCGCCCCACTACGAGCGTTGACTTTAATACACGTCATCCAACGTCATCAGCTGGGCGATGGGCCGGCAAACGAGTAAGTGGTGTTTTTTTGTCGCTTCCAAAAAAAAAAACTCTGCTCATTTATGTCGATGAAATGTATATTTAACTTTTGTTCGAATTTGATTCTTTATTTAATTAAGTCTAATTCGAAGAGCAACTCTGACGGAAGTTTAGGCTGAACTCGACTTTAAACTCGTTATAAACTTGTTTATAAAATTTAAGTACAATCTAAATGCATTCTTTATTTTGTTGGGAAAGCACGATTCAAATCTAAACTCAAATTATATTCATTTAAGCTTATTTTGTATTTTTAAGTGACATTATGTAAATGGCAAGATTTAGTATTTATTTTTCGAACAAACCTTTGATCGAGTAATTCAAGGTCAACTCGAGTTTTTTTTTTTCAACACTACGTTTGATTAGCATGATAAATAAATAAAATGAATTGAAGTTTTTCGGAATCTATTGGTTCCCCTGCACTTCTGCCACGGCTGCTTTCCACACCACAACTTGTCGATGGAAGTCATTTTCAGACTAGCGTTTGGTTTGGATTTTAAAAGCGATAATAATAAACCACAAATTAAACCAAATCTTTAAAATAATAATGTTATTAATAATAGATATGTAGTATTTTTATTTTAAGTAACTATTGCTTGACTCATATCTTTTCTTAATTAATTTTAAGTTATCTCACCGATCTTATCAACCACTTCGTCGAATTCCATGATTTTTTACTTCAAAATGGTGTACTAAATATTAAATATAGCCAAAATTTTAACGGGCCATGTTGACTTTTGATTTATGCAGGAGTGGCAATGAGGGCTATCAAGTTGGGTGGACCGCAAGTCATTATACAGGCCGAAAGACCAGCCAACCTTAATCGGGTCGACAAATCGGCCAAAGCAGGTCATAACTTAATTAAAAGTATCATTTTTACTTTTTAAAATATATTTTAATTTAGTTATTAACACTTTTGCAATGTTATCTCCAATAATTAATTTTATGATATCTTATAATTATATTTATAAAATAAAAAAATTGAGTCAGACCCACACAAGGTTAGTCCCAGTTAATGATTTTTGCAGGTCGATCTAAACTGGACCTGTCTAATATATTTTGGATTCGTGTCCAGAAAAAAATATTTTGGACCGTGGACTGGCTTTGGGCCGAGCTGGTCTGACCCATTGACTCTCAAGATGTATGATGTTACATATTTATTATTCATAAACTTGAAGCATATCAAAATAATTTTTGGTGGGCACAACTTGCTGGTGGCAAAAAGAATATACATTTTTGTCGGTGGCAATCTATTAAATTGCATAAGTTAAGAGGTAGACTAGGTATCAGATATTTAATTTGTGTTAATAAAACCTTATTGCTTAGACTTGTTTGGGTTTTCATCAATGATAAAGGGAAATTATGGGTTAATATCATTCAGAGTAAGTATGTAAGGCATAAAATTTTTTGAAATATAAAAGCAACTTATGGCAGTTCTGATCTGTGGAAAGATATAGTTTTAACCATGCCGAACATTATCCAAGGCAGCATTTGGAAGGTGAAGGATAGCCCTTCAATTAATGTGTGGACTCATCAATGAATTTTAGATGGGGCTAGACCTCCATCTTTATTACATGGAATTGAAAATAATTTAGTTTATGTTAAAGACTTAATTGATAATGGGAATTGGAATTACCAACTTTTGTGTAGATTGTTTGATTCACGCTTGATAAACATAATAGTGAGGACCTCTATTCATTCTGATGAAGACCAGGACAGGTTGATGTGGAAATATACACAAATTGACATTCTTACTACAAAGTCCGCATTTGCTTTTTATGCTAATTGTAATCTACCTCTTGGGGTCTCTGCTCAATCGATTTGGAGGAAATTATGGCATCCAAAACTTAGCAATCTTTCTCCGGCAAAGATTATTATCTTTTTATGGAAAGGGTTGACGAGAGTACTTCTCATAAATGAAGCCATAGCTAAACGGTGCCCTTATATTGACAATAGGTGTTGCATCTGTTCACAGTATCCAAAAAATTTAGAGCATATTCACTTTACATGTCCTCGAAGTAGAGCAACCTGGTTTGCATCTCACGTGGATTTTAATCATGGTTGTTTATTTATGGGTTCTTGGTATATCACTCCTTTGGCAATCATGGAAAAACAAGTGTACTACCAATATGCAAGCAGTTAAACGAAGCCCTTTGTGTATTCTTATTAACAGAGAGACACATGTTTCTTCCTCAGTCAAGCACATATAAATGAGCATAGTTCTGTCCGTGGATGGTTATCGCCTCCATCAACACAGGTTAAAATTAATGTGAACGTAACTTCGGATGATACCAAAGGGGTAGTAGGGATTTTAATCAGGGATGAGAGAGGGAGAGTTGTTACTTGGAATACTTGCATATTGACATTTATCGATTCTCAGATACTAGAGGCATCAGCAATAGTTGAAGCATGTTCCTGGCAGTGGTGATTTTTTGATCAGTGTGTTACCATCATCGAGAGTGATACTTTGACAGTGGTTAACGCCATTTGTAAAACTGATCCAGACATTTGACGTGCGTCTTCCTTCGTAGAGCAATGTCGCCGCCAGATGGAAGCAGCGGCATCTTCTCTCGTTTTTTGCCCTGGGTGTTCCAACGAAACAACTCACCGATTGGCGAAATGGACGCTACGCCCAGGCCGATCTCGGCCTTGGACATCTTCTATTTTGGATCTCCTCAAGGATCTGGTGGACCAGCTGCTTTTGGATGCACCGGGGTGACCGGTGGAGATGTAAACATTTGTTTGTATTTCCTATTTTTATTAATAGTACGTATTTTTCTTGATAAAAAAAACTTTGATATCATCTGAGATCTGGTGAGATTAACCTCCTCATAAGATGTTCCGGCACCACGTAGCGTAGATGGGTAACCCTCCTCTCCATCAAAGGAGACATGAGTCACACGTACGTACCATGGCTCTCTCAAGGGGGTTGTAAACTGTGACCTCGTTGGAGAGTTTGGGGGTCCATAATAAATATGCTATGTAAAAATGTCGATATGAACTTTATATATTGTTTGCGTCTAGATGGCATTTGTGTTGGCTTAATTCAAAATTCTAAAATTTTAATTTCATCTCTAACCCCTTATCTCGTAGAAAATAACAATCTTATTAGTTACTCACCCGAAAATAAAAAAATAATGAATCACTTAAAATTAAGTGATTTTTAAGAGATTTTTGACATGTCCAAACATTAATTAAGACATTTTATCGAACGGTCTGAATGTCTAATTTTTAACCAAATCTTTTATTGAATCAGACATTAAGTACTTTATCCATTATAATAAGACATCAATTATAATATAAATATCCACCTATATCCATTCTGTCATATCGATATACTCTATCCTCTAGGAATATTAACATTAAAATTGATACGTGATCATGTTTAGCTCTTATCAAACAAGACGTCAGGTTGAGAAGGAGGTTTAATGTGAAAATATTGAAAGATTATTTGGCGGCTTATGCTAGAAAGAGTTTTGATTAAATGCCGTGTCTATGCCTTTGTTCAAATACTAGAACAATCAATTATGGTCCGTGATTTTAGAGATGATAACAATAATTTAATTTTAGAGAGGAAAATAATTTATCCTTCAACTTTTGATGATAAATCAGATTTATCTTAAAATGTATCTTGTACCAAACAAGTTCTTATAGAACATTTATTGAAAATATAATTTAAGGATAATCCTTGTTTGTTTTTAATAATTAGATATAAACCAAAATTATATCCAAGCTATATTCATAACAGACCATAGCTAAAATGTTAGGTAGATAGATGGATAACTAGGTAGATATGAGGAGGGGGGGGGGGGAGTGGAAATGAGTATGACTGGTGTGTCTATCCTGCCGTTTGAACTTTTAGCTGGAGCTCATGTCAATGGACGCAACTTGCGTTAGAGATCGTGTCAGAATATAATAAATTAATTAACTTGAAGTAAAAATTTAAATTCAACGATAGTTAGTTGCAAAATAAATTTTTATACAGCTTAATAAATGTTATATGAAAATATCGTGTGAACTCACTATTGATATAAAATTGTTATGTTTGAGAAGTGTGATAACAAAAAAGAGTGAATATGATATATAATCAAAATACGACGAGGAGCAGACGAGGCATCACAAGATAACAAAAAAAAAGGTAAAGATTTGCAAAAAAAGAATTGGGTTCAAGACGAAGTGGTTTAAAAGACATAAATTTATACCGGTTGCCAAGTGCCAACCATTTTTTTTTTACATATTTTGTAATACAAATATAAAATTGAAACAAAAACATAATTTATCATGTAACCACACACCCATCACCGATGATGCTACTTGACATGAACATGACCTCTCAGAATATGGGGGGTCATATTGATTTCCTGCAAGGGAAATGGGCGCGGGGATGCTCTCATGCACAGCTTCAAGCTGGTTATTTTTAAAATAAAAGAGAGAATATTTATTTTACAATATGATTTCCTTATAACCTCTGTCTAAGTGATGATTTCCAAAAACAGCGTAAAGATTACCACACCGGGTTAGGGGAGTGTATGTATGATTACTTGAAAAAAAAAGAGACTTCTGACAATTACTACATCTTTTCGAATCAAATATGTCTCGCCACCCGAACTGAGTTGAATGGAGCTAATTCGGTTAAATTTAGTTTAAATCATACTTTATCAAGATCATATAGTGCATATAATTACATAGATGTACGAGGTTTTGTTTTGGTTTGACTTAAATCATGTTTTATTAAGTTACGGTGTATATGTCTGATATTTGATATAGCTTACTCCATTATCCCTTCAAAATATTTATTTTTACATGAAAAGATATACAACATTTTTATATATTTAAGTTGAAGTAAATTAATATTTGATCTGATTCACGTCAATATTCCATATTAACCCTTCTAAACTAAATCAAGTCTTTTTTTTTGAAGAAAGACAGGACCATATTCATTTATACAAGACTAAAGAGCATACATAGTTTGTACAATGACAAAGGTGAACCAACAAAGACACTAGACCGAGTCATCAAGGAAGTGATCTTGGAAAAAGAAATTTCCAAGAAGAGACTGTACCACCACGAGTTGACCAGCACACACAGGTGCAAACGTGGTCGGGTGGTACAAGTAAGAACTCCTTCAAGGGAGTTTGTAGACTGCAGCGAGACCGGAAGATCACTCCAAATGGGAGTGGATAAAGCCCAAACCAACGGTCTCGGGAGGGAATTAGCGTCTAAAACGCTAAAGGTGACAAAGTCTGAGTTATAACCCGGTCTTTGGACTACAAACATCACCGACACGGAAAAAAAACGGAACAAACTTAAGTAAGCCGAACTCCACAGATCCAACACAACAAAAGTGTACAAAATGCCTAAAAATAATTTTAGGCAAAGTGTTGGAAAAGGGAGAAGGGGAGGGAGGAGCATCCCTCCCTCCCAAACCTAAATCGACCTCAAAACGACTATGCTAATAACACTAACAAGGGTCAATCACGGGCGGAAAATACGCTAGGTACGAAGAAAACCAGCAAGAATACCACGAGAGGATGTGGCCGCTGAAAAATCCCTCAACACGAGGGTCCTGCCCACTCCACGGGTGTAGTCAGCCTCCAGAGAAAATGACCACCAAGAAGGGATAACCGCCGGCGAAGCTTACCCCAGGGAGGGAGATGCCGGCGAGGGGTGCCTCGGAGAGGGGTTCCACCGGGGATGGCCTCCGGAGAAGGGGCCCGCCGGGAGGGTTCCGCCGCGTGCGAGGTTGCCGCCGGAGAAAGGGGACCGCCGGGGGGTTCCGCCGCGGAGAGCTACCGCGTGCGAGGGGTCCGCCGGGCGAGAGGACCGCCGGGGGAGGATTCTGATGCGGAGAGATGTCCCGTGCGAGGTTGCCGCTGGAGACAGGGGACCGCCGGAGGGTTCAGCCGCGGGGATCTACCGCGGGCGAGGGAGCCGCCAGGCGAAGGGACCGCCGGGGGAGGGTTCCGCCGCGGATGCTACCGCGTGCGAGGGGGCCGCCGGGAGAGGGGACCGCCGGGGGAGGGTTCCGCTGCGGAGAGATGTCGCGTGCGAAGTTCCGCCGCGGATGCTACCGCGGGCAAGGGGGCCGCCAGGCCGGACCCGACCGATTCAACCTAAACTAAGGCTGCGTTTGATAACGTTGAATGAACGTCTGAAATCTGATTCGGTCAGATTTTAGATATTTTATGTTGTTTGATAAAATGTCTGAGCTACGGTCTGACCGAACATCTGATATATGAAAAATGGTCTGAACGGTTCAGTCTTGACATGTAGCTTTGTTTACTTCAGACGTTTCTGTGCTCACATGCTGTGTGCAAAGACATGCACGTGAGTGATTAACTTTTTCATTTGAATATTCAAATCCAACGTTAGTGTTACGCCTTGTGCACATATTTGCTTTAAAAATAAATTTAATTTATTTTTAATAAAAATGATTGTATAGTAAATTAAAATTTTGATATAAACATATGATTTTACAATAAAATTTATTAAAATTTAGAGATCAATCAAAAAAACAAAATTAAATTAGGTTAAACTGACGTCCCTCGTCCCTCCGGTAGAGCCCCTCAGTTCCCTCGTCCGACCTCTCTCTCCCTCTCCTCGAGTCTTCTCTAGCACCCCCTTAGTTCCCCGTCGTACAGTCAATTTTTGTCACGTTATCACCTTTTGTTATCTCCGTAGTCATTAATTTTATTTCGAGACTATTAATATGAACGATATCTATACTTTCTTTATATAATTATTTGGTCCAGTGCCCATTGTCAACTTTTTCTGATGAAGCTCTCAACTTTCCTCCCGTCGGACGCCAGCTCGTGGACCGCCGGCGGTCGCTTACCAAACTCGGAGCCGTGGACGGTTCATTCATTCATCCCCAACCGCGCGACATCACGAGAATATCGTTCGTGTTCTCGGCACAAAGCCCTTCACGGGGACAACAGAGAGAGCATCGGCCCAACAAGAACAGTCCGGAGGGTCGGCCCATGCGGCGTGCGTGCAGGTTGCTTCTTATATATTTGTTGTGAATATGTACGTAGCTTGTTCTTCCAACGGAGGCAAACGAACCCAACAACAACTGAGACCGACTATTTCGACACTTGCTTTCTGTGACAACTAAATTTAAACATATAAAATAGGTTGAAACAAATTGTAATTTAAATTTAAATTTGGATCATTCTAGCTAGGTAAGCCCACTATATATATATCAAGTTTGAGCTGGACTTGAGTCGGGATACCCATTCGATCTCTCGGCTCAATCAAGTAGCAAAACTATTTAATTAGCTCCAACAACGGGTTAAACGTGCTTGTATAGATGTTCGAGCGAGCTCGAATAAAGATAAACGAATTGGTTTGAAGGGTGTGGTATACATATTGCTGGATACGTACCCTTCCTTGTTTCTTTCCAAACATATAAAAGATTTTTCTTTAATCTTTCGTAGAGTCTGACGGGCGCGTTTGGCCAGGATTAAGGGGGGAGGGAGAAGGAATAATTATAAAATGAACATTATCTCTTTTATTTTTTAAGAACAAAAACAATATTTTATATATAATAATTGATATAGTACGTACTGATCTCTCGCTGGCTTTTGAAGAGTGTCGGAGGAGAGATAATTAATATACGAGTCTATCCGTCTCTTCTTTAAAAATTTAAACTCAATCATCACAATCAAAGAAATCAATACAGGTTTGGAAAGAAATTATTATGTGATCTTAGAGAGATCTCAACGATTACAATATTCTCTTTCAAAAAACCCGACAAAACACACCCCAATAAATATGCGATCTTTGTAAAAGTTCTTCAAGAACGGAATTGCAAACATGCAATATATGTAGAAAACAAGATTAGCTTTATTATCTATACATACACAGGGATGAGAGGGATCTCAAACAGTACCAGATTCAAATTAGGGAAAATTACCTTTAGGTCCATTTAAGAAAAGGAGTTTACCAATAAGTCCGTTGACCCAATTTTCATTCTCTCTAGTCCGTTGACACCTTATAAAATTGTCACCCAATCCATTTTTATCTCTCTCAATCCCCAAATCCCATTTTTACCCTTTCCTCCAGCCGCCTCCGTCGGCTCCTCCGCCGTCTCCTCCTCCCGCCTCCGCCGGAGATGCCAGATGGGGAAGAAGGTCATGGATGGTCGCCGCCGCCTCTCGGCTTCCATCTCCCTCCTCCTGTTCCTTCTCCTGTCGTCCCTTGTCCTCGACCCCGCCGCCGCCGCCGCGCCGAGGCGGCTGGCGGCCCTCGTCCAGGAGAGCCCCCTCGTGCTCAATTACCACAACGGCCCCCTGCTCAAGGGCAACCTCACCGTCGACCTCCTCTGGTACGGCCGCTTCTCCCCCTCGCAGCACGCCATCGTCGTCGACTTCCTCCGGTCCCTGACGCCCCCCAAGGGCTCCCCTCTCCCGCTGCACCCCTCGGTGTCGTCCTGGTGGAGCACCACCGAGGCCTACAGGGGAGGCCCTGATCGCGCTGGCGAGGAAGGCGAGCGGCCGGGGGGGGGGTTCGCGGTTCGCGGTTCGCGGGCTGGGGGAATGCCGCCGTGGGCTTCGCGGGTGGGGGGAGCGCCGCCGGGGGGGGCGGGGGGCGAGCGTCGCTGCGGGGGGAGGGGCCGGCGGGGGCAGTACCGCCAAGAGGGCCGCCGCCGGAGGGACAAAAATGACATTTCAAAGCTAAATTGGAGTGGGTGTGACCATATTTTGAAAAAGCGAACCTAATGGAAAGGTGTTTTTGAAAACGGACCTAGTGGTAAAGTGGTTTCCTCAAAACGGACCTAGTGTGCATTTACACTTCAAATTAAGGTAATATATGTCTCTGTGAGTGACTTTGTTAATGGTGACCAATGAACTGTTTTCGAAGAGACTGAGAAGGGGGGGGGGGGGAGGAAGTGTGTGCCAATTGTGAACATAAATATATAGAGAAGAAGGATGAACTGCATGCGGTTGATTGCAAATTAAATACTGCCACGTACATGCATATACATATACGAGCTCTTCTTAAAATAAACTAATCGCTCTTGTACATAGAAAAAAAGGGGAAAGATCTGTAAAATTAACCAATGAACTAATAGTTTATACACACTGAGAATAATTAATTTCTATCTATATGCAGCTTAATTGGATGCCCGAAGCCTCTACGATAGAAGTTCTCAGCTTTCATTAATGCCTAGAACAATAATAATTAATTATGCCGCCGGCCCCAGCTTTTTCGATCCTTGGCAAAAGAAAAGAAAAGAAAGAAAAAATTCTTTGTTTTTTTAAAAGAAACTAGAATATATTAATCTACATGTGTTGAGGTTGTTTCTACCTCCTCTTGTTCTTGCTGCCCAGCAGCAGGGCAAAGTAGAAGAGGATTCTGAAGAGGAAGCCCCAGGCGACGGTGATCCAGAAGCAGTTCCACTTGCTCAGGTCGGTGGCGGCCTGCTGGCGCAGGACGTCCGGGCCGGTGGTGACGCAGGTGCCGGCGGAGATGTTGACCATGAGGACCTTGCTCATGGCGGCGAGCAGCTTCCCCTTCATCGCCGGCGACACCGCCCCCAGCGGCGAGTTGTCGAAGATCTGGGACCCCCGGACGAAGCACCGGCCGGGGTCGTCGAACTCGTTGTGCAGCACCGCCTCGTAGGGGTACTTCACCAGCGACAGGTAGTGAAACCAGACCCCGTAGGAGGGGATCCGGTCCTTGGTGATGAAGAAGCCACTGAAGAGCAGGAAGTAGGCGAGGATGGCGACGACGATGGTGAAGCCGAGCATGACGTTGGAGACGACGCCGGAGAGGAAGGTGACGAAGGAGTTGCCCGCCCAGAAGGCGGCGAGGATGGTCAGGAAGTAGAAGAGGAAGCCCGGGAAGCCGCCCGCCAGGCCGACGGCGAAGAAGGTGGAGGCGGCGAAGGCGACGGAGAGGAGGACGAGCGGGGGGATGGAGACGACGGTGTTGGAGAGCACGTAGGAGGAGCGGCGGTAGGCGTTGTGAGCCGTCTCCCGCATGTAGATGTAGCGCTCGTACAGGAAGACGGGGAGGGCGTCGGCGCAGGTGTAGAAGGTGGTGGACATGGCGAAGGCGAAGAAGCCCAGCCGCTCCTGCACGCCCTTGGGCGACGCGTCCAGCCGCCAGAAGATGGTGGCCAGGATGAAGCCGGTGACCAGGACGGCGCCCATCCGCACGGCGAAGAGCTCCGGCATCCGCCAGGTGTTGGTGAAGGCGCGCTTGGTCAGCACCCCCATCTCCACCCAGAAGGGGTTCACGTAGTCGGGCATCTTGGAGGCCCGCCGGCCGCCGCCGTCGGTGGCGCCGGAGACGAGCTTCCCGCGGGAGATGCTCGCGCTGATGGCGTCTCTGAGGGAGACGCCCAGCGCGGCGGCGCCGTCGGCGGCTCCGTGGCGCTTCACCGCCTGCCACTCGCGGTGGAACTCGACGAGGCTCCGGCTGCCGCCGGGGCCGCCCTCCAGCTCCCTGATGAGGTCGAGGGCGAACTCGCAGCGGTTCTCGTTCTCCGGCACCGGCCGCCCGAACTCGGCGAAGAAGAGGGGGATGCCGTCGGGGGTGCCGCTGTACACGGTCTGCCCCCTCGAGAGGAGGAGGAGGCGGTCGAGGAGGCCGAGGATGCGGGAGCTGGGCTGGTGCACCGACATGACCACCATGCTGCCGCTCTGCGCGATGCGCTGCAGCACCTTCACCACCATGAAGGCGGAGGTGGAGTCGAGCCCCGACGTGGGCTCGTCGAGGAAGAGGATGATGGGGTCGTGGACGATGTCGATGCCGATGGAGACCCGCCGCCGCTCCCCGCCGGAGACCCCCCGGTGGCCCTCGTCGCCGATGATGGTCTTGGCGGCGAGCCGCAGGCCCAGCTGGTCGATCAGGGCCTGCACCCTCGCCGTCTTCTTCGACCTGGACAGCGTCCTCGGCAGGCGGAACTCGGCGGCGAACATCAGGGTTTCCTCCACCGTGAGCATGGGGAAGAGGAGGTCGTCCTGCATCACGTAGGCGGAGATGACCTTGAGGAGGCGGCTCTCCAGGTGCTCGCCGTTGAGGGTGACGGTGCCCTTGAGGCTGTCCTTGGAGATCCGGTTCGCCAGCGCGTCGATGAGGGTGGATTTTCCCGACCCGCTGGCGCCCATCACCGCCAGTATCTCCCCCTCCTTCGCCACGCCGGAGATGTTGTCCAGCAGCGTCTTGCTCTTGGCCAGCTTGCTCAGGTCGCCGGCCGCCACCACCCCCCCGGACGTCGACGGCGAGCTGGCAGCGGAGAGCTGGCTCTCCTGCCGTCGCCTGAACAGGGAGAACTTCTTGCTGTTCTTCACGCTGTACGTCAGGTTGGAGAAGGCCAGCACGAACGGCGGCGGCCGCCCACCTTCCAGCCCGACGTCCTCGAACTCGAGCATCAGATGGCCATGGCCGTGCGGCGACGGCAGCAGGGGCGACCGCCGGAAGCCATTTTCGCCGTCCTCGGTGGTGTCCCCGACGCGCTTGAGCAGCTCGCCGAGGCTGATGGACAGGCCGCTCTCCCGGCTGAGTAGCTGCCTGTTCTCGGCGGAGGCGGTGGCGGTCTCCTCCTGGTCCATGGGGGCGGGATTCTCCGGGCCGGCGACAGAACGGTGGGTCGGCGAGCGGAGGAGATGAAAGACGTCGAGCTTGCCCTACTGCATCTCTCCCTCCTTCCATGTGTATATATAGAGAGAGAGGCTTTCGCACGTGTGTGACGAGCCAAAGCATGTGGGCACCGTTTTAGCACTGGAGAGCCGGCGGAGTATTCAAACACGTACGAGTAGGGTATTTTCATTCAAAATGACGGTCATGGTTTTCCAAGGGCAACGGGGGGAGGCGGGGAGCTAGAGGAGGAGGGGCCGTCAAGGGTCAACGTTGGTGGTGAGCTACGCCTCCTACTCACGCTTACGCACGCCTCCTTTCTGTTGACCAGTTGCCAGCTAGGATTAACGCTGACGTGGTTTAGGTGAGCGGTGTTGATCTACTTACTGGTCTGTCCGCCCAACTCTTACGTTGACGAATCGAGTAAATCTTTTTTTTTAAAAAAAAGTGAATAAAAAAAGACTTCACAGAAAACCCCTTTTTTGCCAGAATCGAGTAATTCGACTCTGAGTAAAGATATATATGATTATTGTTTTGGCTTAATTGGTCGGAATTTAGATATTGAAATTTCTAAACAAAATTTTTAGATGAAATAGTAATTTTTTGATAAATCACTTAATTTTTTTGACAGTAAACCACTTAATTTTGAGTGGTTTACTTTGATTAATTTATTTTGAAAACGAACAACTAATGGGGTGTTTGGTTGCATGATAATTTTTTGTACACTTTTATGATAAAAACTATATGAAAATAAAAGGTGAACCAACTCATGACATAAAATTATCCTGTTTGGAGAGATGTGATGACAAAAAAAGAGTAACCACAATACATGACCAAACAAAGTGGGGGACCACAAGAAAAAAAAGAGGTGAGATCCTCTTTTTTTGTTTAAGAAGGAAATCACTTTCAAAACATAAAATTGTCATGATTGTACGTCAAACACCTCTTTTAACAAGTTTTCTTACAATTTTTAAAAATTAAAATAAAAACCTCCATTATCACGTAACCAAACACCCCGTAAGATTTTATGCTGTAAACATTCAAACACAATTTAAAACTGCTCCGTTTGGTTTTGGCTTAATCAAGCGTTTCACATCTGGATTGGTAGACTATAATAAATATTAAAATCTTTCGTAATTAAAACTTCTTACTATAATAGTAACTTCTTCACCAATCATTTTATTTTAAGTGGTTCACTGTACTTGTTTTTTTTTCATTCTCGAGGGTAAACAATTAATTAATTAAGATTTTGTATCTCAACACATGATCAGAACTTATGGGTAAAATGAAGAATTTAAACATTCTGTGTTAAATGGGATCAAACGCCACCTAAGATGGAAAACCTTCTATTTCTAGGCGTGTGGGCCCTGCAGGTAGGTACCGGAAGCTGTGCCAAACACAACCAGAAAATATCGAAGCTGATGACGGGTTGGCATGAATCCGGGCGATCGAATTGAAACCACGAAGAGTATATATGCAGCACGGGATGTCAATGTAATGGACTGACCATTTGATTCGACGATTTAGCCAGTTCAGTGAGTTAAAAGGATAGTAATTATACGATAGTTTGACAAACGATGACAAAAACATTTCAGATCAAAAAACACGTAATCCGATCGTCATATTTGTTAATCAAAATATGCAAGTAGATGACCCGTATTTTTACAGAAATTCACTACACGACGTTTCACTTGTATCACCATATATATTGGTAAGGATCGAGTCAATAGCATTGTCGTTTGGCTTCTTCTTATTTGTTATCTTCTGTCAGAGGATTTTCTGAGGTGAAGATATATAAAACTTAGGAATATCTCTTACGATTTCAGTATCTTTTGCACTTAATTTTTTGTGACTGAAAGTAATTTTATTTTTTGTTTTAATATATATTAGATCTTTGTATATAATATCTTTTCACATATATATATGTGTGTGTGTATTGATCGATTGTTAATTACTTAACGGATTACGCAAAGCGATTCACATGTCTGTTTTTGATCACTGATAAACGCAAGTGAATATAATTTTGTTTATAAGAAACAAATACTATTAATGTTATTATTCAACCCCGTATCAGACCGTATCTATATTTATATCAGTCTGCGATACGGAGGGCATAATCTGGGTTACTTAATTCAAAGAAATATGTTCTAACCAAATGTAAATAAATAAATAAATATAGCACCCAAAAAAAAGATATATATAGACCCACACTTGTATAAGTCCATACTGCAATGTAATTTTTTTTGAACTAATGACAGGTGATTAAGGATATTTATACATATGAACTATATATCATGGGTAATTGGGGTCGGCTTTCAAAAACCGTCAAGTCATCCTAAAAAGTGAAGTATCATTTGTACGAACATATTATCATATTATATATATAGATAAATTGATATATATATAATTTTATTTTATAAAATTATTTTTTAATATTTCACATTATTGGCGACCGTATAAGAAACTGTCGCCAATTGTTACAATGACTTACGATCCTGTTTGGTATAGGGATAATCATGGATAAATCTAATTTATTATTAATCTCTTATTTATTTTACAAATAAAATGAGACTTAACTTAACTCAACTCAACTTAATCTGCTATATCCCAATAAATAAAGATAAAGTGAGAAATAAATCATCACATCTAGTACATGAGATATTTTATCTTTAAATTTTTTTGAGAGATAGTCATTTTAGTACATAAAACATTTTACATTACTATTTATGTATTATTTATAATATAAAATTTTAATTTTATATTAATAATCAAATAATTTATATCTTTTAATATTAATTTTAAAATTAATAATCAAATATCATATCAAATATAGGACAATAGATCGGACATAACAGAGATAAATATAGTCATAATTAATAAGTTACTCCCATCCCATCAATTTTACCTCCGTGCCAAACGTGGTCTAAATGACTTATTTGAGATGATTTTAAATTTCAATTGTAACAATGGGTTTTCTTGAATGATCTGATTTGAAAGTCCGTCCTCTTTTTTTTTTTGAACAAACATACTATATTCATTCATAACATAAAAAGATACACACGAGAAGATACACCAAAGACTATTTGGAAGTATAGAAGACACAAAACTAAACTAGACACCGGAGTTCCGTTGGAAATTATCATTTCCAAGAAGTAACAACATAGCCATAAATCGACCCGCACATACGAGTGCGTAGACGGTCGATGAGCAAGGTGAAGAACTCCATAGGAGGAGTTTGACATTTGCCACGAGACTGGATGAACACACCAAGAGGGTGTGGATATTGCCCAGACTAACAGTCTCGGGTTAACATTAGCGGCTATAGAGCTTACAAGGAAAGATAACCGGACAGAACTAGACCAAACTACCACAGATAAAAAGAAAGATAAACGACACAGAACACACATAGATAAAGCCGTCTCCACAATTCCAGTGTCACAAAAAGGGATAAAAAGCCTAAAAGTACATTTAGGCAAAATACTGGAAAAAGGAGCAAGAGAGTACGGGAGGGAGGACCTCCCAAAACAAAAAGGACCTCAAAATAGCAAAGACAACCCACCACACAAAAAAACCAGCAAACGGGACTATAGTAGTGAGAGTCCTGAGCGGGGGAGGGTTTAGGCTATGGGGCTTCCGCAGGGCGAGGCGAGGCTTCCGCGCCGGGGCGATGGGGCTTCCGCAAGGGCGAGGCGAGGCTTCCGCGCTGGGGCGATGGGGCTCCGCTTGGGCGAAGCTTCCGCCGGGGCGATGGGGCTTCCGCCTGGGCAAGGCGAGGTTGCCACCGGGGCGAGGCGAGGCTTCCGCGCCGGGGCGATGGGACTCCGCCTGGGCGAGGCTTCCGCCGGGGCGATGGGGTTCCGCCGGCGCGATGGGGTTCCGCCGGCGGGGAGGTCGGCGAGATTTCCGCCGAGGCGAGGCAAGGCTCCGCCGGGGAGATGATATTAGTGTTCTCTCTCTCTCTCTCCCCTCGTCCCCCCCCGCCCTAGTGAGAGCATATTCGACAGATCTGTTGGTTTCAGCTACTCTGTTGGGTACCCATCAGATCGAAGGCACCTCCGTCTGTTGAGATCAGATCAAGATGGTGGGCCTTTCCCATGTCTTGTGTTCTCTATTTCAACCAGAATAATTGAACACACCGTGAAGATGACTAAGCGAGGGCAACCTTTTTCCTGGAAGACTACTGGACGGCGTTTCAGATTGGGTAGCTAGCTGATCAACGTGAACTTTCTATTTCTTCTTCTTCTTCTTTTTCTCAATTTGAGATGTCTTACTTTGAACATCCATGTCAAAGTAAAGATACAAAAGTTTCTGTTACTTGCTTGTTGCATTATCTTGTGAATTTTGAAACAACTTTAGCTTGAACTTCTTTTCACGGTGTGTCTAACTTTCTATAGAATAGAAAAGGACTGGAAAATGGTGTCTGGTTGGTTGATAAATTGATTTTTCGTAACAAAACTGGATAAAAAAGAGTGCTTGTTAATCATTAAAAGATATATATATATATATTTACGGAGGATTTCCTTTTGGTCAAAAAAGTGGTGAGATATATATATATATATTAATTATTTGTGGTCTCTCTTCTTGTATGGTTACACACATGATCTTTATTTTTTTGGCTATCATGATAATTTTATGTCTTTAGTCTATCTTAAATTTTATTTTAATATAAAAAATATAAAAATTACTGTGAAACCAAACACCCATTAATACACCTAGTCTTGCGACTTGGGAAACAATATAGATACACCACATGGATTTCAATAAAATAACTACAAAAATGGTATTACTGCATACAAATTTACTACACACTTAACAAACTGATCTAACACATCGAAAGATTTCAAATAAGAAATCTCAGGGTGCGTTTGGTTGGGATTGCGTGGAGAATAAATTGTAAAATAATCTTTATCTTTCTCACCACTTTTCAGAAAATGAGAATTTTGTTAGAACTGATGTATCTATATTCAATCTCTCGATAGTTTTAGAAGCTCGAGAGAGAAAATAACAGGAGATGGCTTCATTTCTTTGTCCCGTAACAATTATGCCCAATCAATATTACAATCTAAAAATCAAAAGACAGCATCTATTATTGAGTGAGATCATGTGCTGTTACGAGATTTTAATGATCAAAGTTCCATTCATAACCTCGATCAAGATGGACTCTTCGTACAAGATAGATTCCGAGTCTGATCAAAAGATTAACAAAACAACATTAATTTAACACAACATAATTAGTCACACTTATATAGCTTGGACTCTCCAAGTTCTGGATCCTCAGAATAATCATCTAAACTCACACAGTTTGAAATTGATCCTCAGCTACTAAAAATTTAAGCTTCATTTTTACTGTTTTTTCCCGTGCATTTATTGAATACCGGTTCATAATCTTTTCCGAGTATATTAGATAACTATATTTTGATGTATATACGTGAATGAATCCCTTTATCGATCTATATATATAAATCACCTCCTATACATACATATATATGTATACATATATATATATATATATATATATGAATTTTCGTCAACTTGTAGGAGCGTCGTTGAACGATGACCGAATCCTCTTCAATCATCTTCTAATATTTCTCTCCACTTTGTATTTTCTAGCGCTATTCACGTTTTCCTTTCTACTGATAACCTTATTCTAAGGTATTAAAGTGAGATGTCCCTTCCTTTCGGTGTTTATACCTTGTGCTTCACGTTAACTAATTGTGTCTTTATCTCTTGTTTCCACAAGTCAAGAGAAGGAAAGTCAGAATATAATAATATGTATTAAATACTTAATTTATAACATTTATATCACATGAAGCAACCGTCCAAAGAGTGGGGAAAAAAAAGAAGAATTGGGTATTCTCTCATGCTTCCTTCTAAGACTCTACAGCAATCACGATATATACTGGGTTGGCTACGTCCACATACATACATACATACATACATACATACATACATACATACATACATACAATAAAAAGAAAAGAAAGTAAATTGTGACTTTTTAGTTCAAATTCTTCTCCCCCAAGAGCAAGAAAAGCTTAGGGCCGGAACATCTCCTGCCCATTACGGCTGCAATATTATACATATATCTGCGAGTCATAATGGGGTTGAGCTCAAGATAAACATCCTGATGAAGATGGACTAATAAATTTATTTTTACTTAATCTGAAATTTTAACACAAAAGCTGAAAACACCTTGATTAAGTCTTGCTTCTTGTTATAAAACAGTACCACACGCCGGAATCCACCGGTGGCGAACGTTCTATACTTTATCCTTACGTCAAAGTCAATGGCGGATCGATGTTCATCTGACAGTGTCATAAAACTATCCTTCACTTTTCTTTTAAAAGTAAAATGTTATGAAAAAAATAATGAAAACTCTTAGACATGTTAATACAAATTCAAAACTTAATTAATATATAACACTAGCTGACCTCAATGAACTTTCCGTAAGAGGATCCGGTTCTCTCCACTGGACAGTGGAGAGAAAACTTGCTCAACTTCTCTCACAAATGTTTAATCAAAAATGTTGAATCGTGTGGTTTCAGTGATCAAATTCAAATCAGCGATGATTTGACCTTCCTGATAAAATGTTCGAGAGAGAAATGAAGAGGGTTCCCTAAATCAGACAGTGAAGGAAATCCGGACTCTTTTGTAAGTGTTAGGCCATTGTGTTTAGTTTTTTCTATTGTGAAAATTTTCAAAACTTAAACATTGAGGTAATCAGGATCAGACTTATAGGTACGAGAATACTCTTTTCGATATTCAATGTGAGACTAAGTCACTTAACACTCTCCCTCTCGATCAGTCACCATCAAAGTCACGATAGGAATACATGAGATAGTGCCGAGTGAAAATAGGAGTAGACCCATCGGAGGGACAGAGCCATAAAAACTCACCTGCTTTGATACTATGCGAACAATCTTAAAACTTAAGTATTGAGATAATCAGGATTATACCTATAAACATGAGAATACTTCCTCCGATATTCAATATAGGACTGAGCCACTCAACACATGTAAATCAGGGCAGGGTAGATCGTTCAACCGACAACGAAAGTGATGGAAAGGATTTCAACGCTTGTTGGAACACCGGTCATCGCTTTGCGCTGGAGTTCTTATTTTGTGTTGACAGAACGAACGTAGAAACTGGCATGCATATGAAAGGTCCTCCTCCGCAGCCACTAAGTCATGTATTGGAACTGAACTGCTGATCTCGATGAGCTTGACAGATCGGCCCCCACGAGGAATCCGGCATCCGTCATTGTAGAAATTTCAAATTTAAATAGTCTGTTTTATAAGATGGTATCAAAGTTCTCTACATGATCTTATGCACATGTGTACCCACCTGCGTGCGTTTGTATATCTGATCATTGTGATAGAGTATAACCAAAAAAATAAAAATAAACCTGCATGAGATCTAGATTAGTACATATCGATATCATTATATATATATAAAGAGTTAACATATGATTTGATCGATGTGTAATTCACTCTCGTAGTCATAAAATTTGATTTGGATGACCTGAAAAGTTTAATGACATATGATATCAAATTAAACAAGGCATTGATCTTAATATAATATTCGATTATCTCATCTCATTTAATTTGAGCTGTCATCTTGGTACTATTCATAAAGTGTTTGGTTGCACAAATTTTCGTGGACGATAAATTTTATGTTAAAATAAAATATAAGACAATGTTTAGACGTGCAACAAATCGAATTTTTAACATGTTCATGTATCGAAAACATGTTAAAAGAAGTGTTTGACAAACATTATTCATCACAAATTTATGTTCTGAAAGGGGTTTTTTCTTGAACAAAAAAAATGTGACTCTCCAACAATATTCATTACAAATTTATGTTTCGAAACAGATTTTTTTCTCGGACCAAAAAAATGTGACTCTCTCTCTCTCTGAGTCACTTGGTTTTATTTAGTCGTCTATAATTTTTATTTGTTTATCATCACATCTCTCCAAACATCGTAATTGTATGCCATCTAACTTTTTCTAACAAAAAATATACAAAAATCTACCCAAATTACACCCCCCGGATGAAACCACCTGAAAACATACCAATATCATGCATCCGGTAAGATATACAAATGACAACAAAGAAGAGTCAAAACATAACCTTAGAACCATCGTCAAACACATTTTTTTTCAGCATACATATTCTGTGTTGATTACGAAACACGTTTTTATCACAAAAACTCAATCTACAACCGAACACCACCCCCTTCGAAAAAAAATAAAAATCAATCAGTAGGGGTAGAGACCACTGTGTGTGGTTCTGGAAGGGCCACGAAAGGAGTCGGAAGGTGCATGTATGCACCTGCTTCGAACGGAGTCTCCGGTCCGCAAAGGAGACTTTTGAGACTCTACGGCGTCGATATCGGAGTCAAGTCAGGCATGTCTCCGTGATGGATGGAACCACGTGTTAAACAGGATACCCGTTTCCCAGCGTGCACTGCACCTCCTTCCCACGAATCAGGGAGACCAGGCCGGCCGGCCGGCCACGACCGGACACGGGTTTTTTCTTTTCTTTTCTTCTTTTTTGAAGATTTCTACCGGACACGTACACAGACGTACGGCGCGTGATGATCGCCTGCATGCTGAATAGGAGAAATTTAATATTTCGAAATTTTAATTTGATTTTAATAAAAGATAATAAATTCGAAACTTATTTTTATATTTTATAAATTATTAAAATCGAAATCATATATTTCGATAGGCTACCAAAATTAGATCTCAAATCAGCTCATTTCATTTTCGTTTATCCTATTTTGATAAAAATAAATATATAAATAAAATTAATTAAATAAAAGATAAAATATGATATATAAATTAATAAACTTATAATAGAAAATTTTAAGGGTATTATATCGAATGTTAATAATTATACGTAAATTATTGATTTATTGTTTATTAAAAATTAATATCTGATATATATTTTAAAATTTATTAATTTTAATTTTAATTTCGATAATAAAATTATAATCGGATCGAAATCGAAATTATTAACTCTTATCGGACTTAAAATCGGATCCCGATGGTTCCGCAGTCAAATTCGACCTGTTTACCGCCCTAATGCTAACACAACATTCATTCTCGTTCCGATCTAATTAATTAGTTCATGTTCTTAATTTATCCGTGTTTAATTAATTAATCTCTGTACTCCAAGTCTTTAATTTGGGAGCTTCTGGTCGATCGGCGCAGCCCTCTCCTTGATTTGTCTGCCTACCGGCCGGCTACGTACCGATTTATTTCTCTCGGTCGTGATAGGTCCCGGTCAAAATCGACGGAGTTGTTTGGATTGCTGATCATTAACGACTATTAGTATTGATTAATGCAGCGTTTTTATAATCCACATCCAAGTCAAAAATGCTTATTTAGGACACTCTTTTATAGTAAATGTTAAAAGTGGTTCGTAAAATATATACATATAAATGGGTACAATATTTTCTTCGCTACTTTTACGGACGCAACCAAGATAACTAGTTACCTCAGTATTTTGAGTTTGCATTGACATACCTAGCTTCTAGAATTCGTAGGTATATCAACACTTGAGTCACCATGCATGTATATTGATGTCACTGTGTTTCGAGCGCAGATCACTTCAGTTTCACGGTGAACAGAACACTGTTAGCTAGTCTCCAATCATAATATATCACAACTCTTATGCCACTTAAGATTTAGTAACAAAGGGTTCACCATTACTGAACTTTTACTGAGCCATTATTGAATCGATTCAATGAGGAGTTACACTGACTTCAATAGCGATTTAATAACGAGGTACACTAACATCAATAACATATTAATAAGGCTTCAATAACATTTAGTAACGAGTAACACTAGCTTCGGTAATATTTAGTAATGAGTTGCATTGACTCCATTAAAGGTTCAGTAAGGTTTCAGTAATGTTCAATAAGGCTTCAGTAAGACTTTAATAATATTCAGTAAGACTTCAGTAACGATTCATTATTGAGTAAGACTTCAGTACCATTCAGTAACGGTGAACTAATTTAGGAATGGTTTAATAACGGTGAACTCGTTGTTACTGAACCGCCACTTAAGTGATATGAAAGTCGTGACATATTCTGATTCGGGACTGAGGGCGTTCTCTTCATCGTGGAATTGAGATGATATGGACACCCGTGTTTCATGTCCAATGGAGTTGCAGCATCTACCTACTAAATTAGTTCCTCCAATGGCTCCACAAGCCGTTCCTTGCAAGTAAAGGTGCAAATGAGTCGATACATTTGACACATGGAGTGAGCATGTTTCTTATATCTTAATAGGGTGTTTGGTTACATAATAAATTTATATACACTTTCATGATAAACAAATTGATATAAAATTATTATGTTTGGAGATCAGATAGAATAACAAAAGAGAATGGAGCTAACCACAAACATGTGATCAAATTTAAAAGGTGGAGGATCACAAGATAAAAAAGAATGTCTCACCTTTTTTTGTCTAAGAACAAATCTCTTTGAAAATATATATTGGTAATAGTTACTGAACACCACTTTTAATTTTTTTTTATAAAAGCATACAATTTTAATACAAATTCAATTCATGGTGCAACCAAACGCCACATAAGTCACGAGCCAGCTTGAATAAGAGAAAAAAAAATCACGGGTAACTTCAGTGAGTTTTCTTCATTAAGAATTTAATTTAAAAGTTTAAGTTAGAATCGTTCAATTACTGTATATATAATGTCAGTCAAAATTATTGAACAGTTCGAAATCAAACTTTAATATGTGATTTGCACACTTGACTTAATTATGGGGTGTTTGGTTGCATGATAATTTTTTGTACATTTTCATGATAAAAAATTGTATTAAAATAAAAAGTGAACCAATGCATGACATAAAATTATCATGTTTGGAGGGATGTGATTACAAAAAAGAGTAACCACCGCACATGACCAAATAAAGTGGGGGACCACAAGAAAAAAGAAAGAGGTGAGACCCTCTTTTTTGTTTAAGAAGAAAATCACTTTCAAAACATAAAATTGTCATGGTTGTCAAACACTTTTTTTAACAAATTTTCTTACAATTTTTAAAAATTAAAATAAAAACATCAATTATCATGCAACCAAACACCCCATTAGTGCTTTATGAATTAAGATGAACCAAATTTGAGTTTCATGAATAAGTCTAGAACAAACTCGAGTGCTAATTTTATAGTTGAGCTCAGGGTTAAACTCAAAGTCGAACATATATATACCTAACTAATGTGAATCAGCAATTTTATGGTCAAATCCAAACATGAATCCTCGGTATCAAATAAATGACTATAACTATATCAATCAAGTTCGAGCATAATCTCCCCCATGACACAGGACACAATTAAAAGTACCTACTCCACCGGTAAAAAGTTTTTCTCTTCATCGTTGAACAACAGGGTCAGAGAGAGAGAACCTCGAAAGAGTGTTTGAGACTGTAACCTCAGATCTATCATATAAATAACATCACGTAATATTTTGAGAGTTGAAAATTTATTAAATCATCGATCAAATGATGACATTTAAGCGAGAAACTTTAAGATTACAGTCTCGAATCTTCTGAAATGATCTACACCCTTATTATCATCTTTTGTCGACGTCCCGGAACGTGGCGGAACTCCAAGCATGCAAGCCTAACGGTTCTACGCTACAAGGGGCCTGCCTGCTTGCTTGACGACTTGAAGAGAGGCGGACGGCCGGTCCACGAAGATATGGCCGGACACAGGCAATTCGTTCAAGGGAGATCGTCGAGAAGGCACGCGAGTCCGAGGACCGTTGCGGCGGCGGTGGCGGCTTCATTTGTCTGAACGAAACAGAGAAGCTAAACCTAACCCTAAACCGTCACGTGCGTGTCATGTTGAGCAGAAGACGTGGGAAGTAGGCAGCTAGCTAGGGCTGCCAGACACGCAAAGATTTTTTTTTTTTTTTGGGGGTTCATGGAAGAAGAGATACGTACGTATATCTAACCCTACTTAAGTCCGACTCCAAGACAAGGAAAAATGTCTAGATATTTGGTTGCATGGAGTCTTTTGTCTCTGTACGTCCACACAAGATATAGCACCTTGACCCGTACGTACGTGACAGAGAAATGAAATGTCTAGGACTGGCATGTTTAATCATCTGCCTGTGCAGTTGAAGCACAGGTTAATTCCTGCAAATATATCCGGTGATTCAATAGAAATAACATATAAAGTTGGGGTAGCTCTAGCATATAGGGTTGTTCACTGTCTAATCCAAAAAATGAAATTAAATTAAATCAGTAAACCTGGTTCGATTCGATTCGATTTGATTTAATTTTAAAAATTGTTCGAACCAAGTCAAATTGACAAAATGAATAACTCAAGTTAGATTACATATGTTATTTTAAGATATATAATGTAATATTTTTATTTTTTATTATTAAAATAAATTTGCCTAAAGAGTTTTTAGAACAAAATTAATGAAATATATAAATATACATATACTACATTTTATTAGAATATGATTTAAAACAAATCAAAATAAGTTATATTATACCTTAATGAAATGTGCATGGTTTGAACCTAACCTAAGCTAAGCAAACCAGATCATGAACTCCTCTGGTGGCATTGAGGACGTGGAGAGAATATGAGTACACCACTCAACTGCTAATGGTAATAAACTAATAACCTGCACGCAGCATACATATATATATAGCTATATATGTATATCAACGTATCAAGGATTCCATAAAGGCAAAATTCCTGTCCTTCAATCCATTTTTCTATCTTTCCTGTGTTGTACAATTCAAGTTTGTTCTTTTAAAATTTTTTTAATCAGACGCAAGCAATTTAGATTGATTTGGGAATAAAATATAACACACTCTAATGGGGGGTGTTTGGTTGCATGATAAATTAGGTTTTTGTCATACTTTTATATTTTTGTACAAAAATTTGTTAAAAGAAGAGTTTGACCATTATTACAATTTTATATTTTTAAAGAATTTATCCTCTTGAACGAAAGAAGTGGGTGCCATCTCTTTTTTTTTCTTGTGATCTTCCATCTTGTTTATATACCTTGACAGTTGAAACACATCAAACCATATACCACTGGAATAAAAAGTACGTCGGTGCATAATATGCATCAAAAATTTTGATGAAAGACCGTGTATCAGTACATGCTGGGCTGGAGTAGTCCCGAAAGAAACAAGAAATAAGCTATGATTTACAGTAAAGGGGTGTCAGGTGGGCGGGCTTGAGCAGGCCCGGCCCACGCCCATCTTGATTAGCCCAAAGAAATGAAGAAGCGCAGTCCAATAAAAGATCTAACCTGCTTTTGGATCTTGTAAATAGGCTTGGTCCAACGAGTCTTGTAGCCCATATGAAACCCAATGGGTAAAATAATTCGAAAGGATAGCTTTTAAAATTTTAAATATAAGAAACCATTTCACCCAGGACTTTATTTGAATATTCATTAAAACACAAAACAACATGACCATAAACTTTGACATGTTTTTTTATTTTGTATTTGTACTTTATCTTTCTACTCTTTATTTATATCTGTTCTCTAGACTTTTTCTGTACTATGTCTCTACTCTTTGTCTATAAGTCTACACTTTCTTTTTACTCTTTTTTCATATATTTTTTTCTATCTACTATCTCTTTAAACTCTCTCTCTCCGACTCCTTATCTAGCTACACTCTCTCTGTTCTTTTTCTACGCGCTCTCATTCCATACTTTTTATCTATTATCTCTTTACTTTTTTCTATGCCTTTCCTAGGGGTGGGCACGGTTCGGTTTGGTCCGGTTTAGATCATTTTTTTTCCAAACCGAATCACCCTCTCAAACCGAACCGAACCAAACCGAATCAATTCGGTTTGGTTCGGTTTGGTTCGGTTTAAACCAAAAATAAATAAAAATATTTAAATTAATTAATTTTTACATTTATATACTAATTTTTAAGTTAAAATAAGAAAAATAAATACTATTTTATTATGAAATTTATAAAAATATCATTTTTATTAATACTATAATAGTTTTTTCTATATTTTTTGATTAATTCGGTTTAAACGGTTTGGTTTAAATCGGTTTGAAGATTTTCCAAACCGAACCAAACCGAAAGGGGGTCCAAACCGAACCGAACCGAACCGAATGGGCTGGTTCGGTTTGGTTTCTCGGTTTGAACCGTTTTGTGCCCACCCCTACTTTCCTCTGCTCTTTTTTTATTTCCTCTCCCTATATTATCTCTTTACCATTTGTCTATACTTTATGTCAAATTTTTTCTATATTATTTCTTCCTACACTTTTCATCGGTACTATCTCTCTGCGCTTTCTCTAAATATCAATTGTAAAATATTAAAAATAAACATGTCGTCCCTGTAGTTAACATCAACTATGAAATTAGACGTTTTCTTTTTTTTCCGGAGCCATCAGCTTGAAATCTCAACCCAATTAATCCGACCCTATAAAAAATTACACACACACACTCTCTCTCTCTCTCCATTCTATACACTGTCTTCTCTGTATGCTTCAAATATTATCTCTATTATTTGACACCCCTAATATTCGCATAATCAAGACCACTAGGCAAAACTGCCGTGCACCGAGGGTACAGGAGAGGTGGGAGCTGAATCACGGAGTATTTTAAATCCAGGATTGATTAATGATGCCCTTTTCGCCTGAGCTCAAATGTCATCGTCCAGCTTTGAACATCTTGGCCGTCTTCTTGCATCACGTTGACAACGACAGGATGAACACATGCATGTAGCAAAACATGGTCGGTTCTATCATTCAATCTGACATAGGCACACATATACAAATACACATTGAAAGAGAGAGATCGGCCTCGCCCTGTGAACAAGATATAAAACATATATATATTTTTTGTATTTGAAAAATTCAGAGCTCGAGCTCTTTTCCTCGCCGTAGTGCTAGCTGCCTTCTCTCCGCTCGTTAATTACCTCTCGGTGGGTCCGAACGTGAAAACAATTTAATAATAATAATAAAGGCATAGAGAGTGAGGGTCCCCCACGCCTTCTGAAGCCACACGCTCACCCACCGCTATTCAATTACGTGCCGCCTTTGTCTTCAATGCAGACACGACGAAGATTCTCTCGTAAAATAATCTAAGCAGCTGGGACATCGATCCAACCACCGCGACCTGAAAATCGTCCGGATAAAGCGAGCGCTGCCTGCCGGGTTCTCTCCTTGCGGCCTTCCCCATCGGTCATACCATTCCGTATGGGATCTCCGCTCATCTGGGGGGACTGGTGAAGAGGGGAGGGGTTATATTTTATATCTTATGTGGTGTTTGGTTGCATGATAATTTTTTGTACACTTTCATGATAAAAAATTGTATTAAAATAAAAAGTGAACCAACTCATGACATAAAATTATCACGTTTGGAGGGATGTGATTACAAAAAGGAGTAACCACCGCACATGACCAAATAAAGTGGGGGACCACAAGAAAAAAGAAAGAGGTGAGACCCTCTTTTTTTGTTTAAGAAGAAAATCACTTTCAAAACATAAAATTGTCATGGTTGTCAAACACCTCTTTTAACAAGTTTTCTTACAATTTTTAAAAATTAAAATAAAAACCTCAATTATCATGCAACCAAACACCCCATTAGATTTGGTTTACATAAGATATACATATATACATCTTACTTAAAAATACAAATCAAAAAATTTCAAACACTTAAAAATATATAAGTACAAGTAAAGGACACTCTCGTGAATGCGGGATCGCGATCTAGTCGATTTTTAGGTCGACCGACCCGGTTTCGACCCCGTGACCCCATATATGTTTTAAAATTATTTTTTTATCGTGACTTCGGCCGACCCTAAACCCTAAACTCTGACTCGACCCTGGTTTCGACCCCGGCTGGCCCGGGTCGATTTGGGCCCAGCTGACCCGGTCCTGACCCCACCTACTTTGCTCTCAAGATTTGGATCATATAGACACTCATATCTGGCACCGGGTCTGCGCCGCTGCCGCAACGATCTCGATGCAGTAGCTCCGGCCGGTATCGGTGATTGGTCCACCCTTCTGCGAGGCTCGCGAGACCGAGAATCCCCACGAGATGCCATGCCATGCTTCCCATCTATTTTCTTTCTAAGTTTTTGGGAGATATTCCGGTACAAGATTATTTTGGAGATGAATTCGATCGGTCCCCAAATTTTAGAATTAGTTTGATACCATAGTATGATATAAGGGATACATTTAGTTTACCCCCTGAATTTTGGGGATAAACCATGTTTATTCTCGGATTAATGACCAAGTACCAAACGATACCTGTAAATTATATTTATTCCCCGGATAAATGTGTGACAAACATGCCCTCAAGGTCTTGGACCGATCACACAATGGGGAAAACGTAAAACATTATTTCGCTGCAGCAAGCTGACGACTCACTTTGTTCACATAATTATAGGAGCCATCAATTTTTAAGGACTTAATGATATTGACAGCATATGATTCTATTAATTTAACCTATATAAAAATAAATGTATCTCGAACGCGATGTGTTATCCAAAAGATATATCTGTTGATTAAAAAATAACGTCAAATTATTCACATTTTAAGACAACCCAACACTCAATCCACACCAAAGATCATAAATTACCGATAATATTATTTGTTTTTATCTTATGCTAGAGAATTTGTTGGTCGCTTAAATTATTATTTTTTGTGATGATGCATCGAATTGTTGCAGACATAAATATCGACCCGTTGGCTGACGCCATAAATTGGTCGACGGTCACGTGGTATGTCTGCAGTTTGTACGACAATGCGAGGTTATAAATGGGAAATCACCGCCGACCAGATACCTATAAAAGGGGGAGCGAGGCGCACCGGTCTAACTGGCGCCATTATCCAATCGCCACGGCTCACATGCCGAGCCGCCTCCGTTATTAACGACGCCGAAGGCCGAGAAGAAATACCAACTCTCTTCTCTCTCTGTCTCTCTCGCCATCTCTGACCCTCCTCCGAGGTCCCCTCCGACACCCGTTCCTCGTCGGATCTCTCTCGCCTTCCAGGTGCGTTCTCTTCTCACAACAATCTTCCCTCATCTACGGCTTTGTACCTGCAGCTTTGTTCGTCAGCTACGGTTTAGGGTTTTAATTCGGGCGAAAATGGTTGGTTTACCCGTTTGATCCTCTGTGCCGAGGTTCCGTGCACGCCTCTCGGACTGGCGGCTCTGTGCTATTTCGCTACGCCTTGTTGTTTCTTTAACGAGTAGGACGCGGAGGTGCGGTGGAACGCGTCATTGATGTTTTAGTTCGTCCTACTTTCGTCTATTGGAGGTTTGGTTCTTGTTTCCTTGGGTGCTCTAGAGTTAATTGTTTGCTTCCCCTGCACTTTGCGACGGCAAACGTTGGCGTGGTCGATCTTGCCAATGTTTCAGCTCGTTTGCGCGGCGTAAGGGCTTAAACTTCGTTGACTGGATTGTCCTTCTGGTTAAACAGCTCTTCCAAACCTTTATGGATTTCAGGAAAAAGTTGAGATGGTGTCGCTAGAAAATGACGTACGTTCTGCTTCTATAAATCCAAAAGAACTTGATATTTAACCTGCACAAGGGTGTCATTATTTGCTATTTTATAGTCGTTCAGTTCAAGAATGTTTCTATTGGGAAAACATGAAAGCTTATTCAGAAAATCAATGCCCAGACTGATTAGCGGGGATACTCTTACATGTTTAACAAGAGGTCCAAGCTTCCTAAACATTTAATATAATGTCCATCTCTTTAAATATGTTCACCTCCTGCACCCTCTATACTTTTAGATGCAAACAAAAGAAGTCAATTAAGCAGAAAGATGCAATGACAACTAAGCCTTCTCCTTATAAGTGCAGTAAGGTAGTATGCCTTTTTGTACGAAGAATTGGTGTTAACAAAAAAATTAGTACTTTAACTTAAATGGAAAGAGATGTGTCTGTCACCAGATGATGATTTAACTTGTGTTTAGATGGTTGTACTGGTTCATAACAGTGGCAAGTCATCGAACAATTAAATGCCTCAAGTAGAGAGAGAAATGCTAGAGATAATTTTCAAATGCTGAAAGTTTCTGACAGAGCTTTCGAGATCACATGCATTTTTAAACGCAGCCAAATTGATTTAATATTATACATATATTTTGTTAAAAGTATTCGTTAGTACATATATATAACATGTATTCTATTGTTTGTCCTAATTCAAAAGTGATGGCCTAAAACTAAGGGTAATCCTGGTAAATTGAGAAGTACCTTTATAAAATATAGAGGGATACGATAGAAAATATCAGAAATTGAGAGATTTCAAAATTATGGACTGTTAATTAAAAATATTTGGTCAACTTATTAAAAATTAGCTTGACTTTCTTAATTGATTGGAAAGTTAAAATTTACAAGCTTATTTTTTTGTAGTAGTTTATGAAGAAGGATTATTATGTCAGGCTGTGCTTCCATATTCTGTTTAGTTACTTGGACATGCCAATAAAAGAGCCAACAACATTAGATCGTAGAGACAAACAAGCTCAAATACTAGATTGGGTTTTTGTTGATTATTGAAGTTTGTAGATTTGGTGAACGTGTCATGGATTTGTGAGCTTCTTTTCTATTTCAGCCGTCTATTGTCATGAGGTCCCTGAACCTTATTTGATCAAGATGAATGTGGTCAGCAGAGTTGGGAGCTTGATTACTCAGGGTGTTTACTCAGTTGCAACACCCTTTCACCCATTTGGTGGTGCTGTTGACATCATTATTGTGGAACAACAGGATGGAACTTACCGCAGCACCCCATGGTATGTACGCTTTGGCAAGTTCCAAGGTGTCCTTAAGGGGGCTGAAAAGTTTGTTCAGATATCTGTCAATGGAATCGAAGCTGATTTCCACATGTACCTAGATAACTCTGGTGAGGCTTACTTTATAAGAGAAGAATTGGGAAATGAGGATACAGAGACAGAAACGAATAAGTTTGACAGTTCTGGTCGTACTGATTTAATCAAAGCTGATATAACTGATGATACTAGTCAAGAAAAAGATGAATGCAACATTGAAGAAGATTCTAATGTGCCACTATTTAATTTTGATGAGAATCATTTGGAGGATAATTCTATTGATTCTTCTGAATACAATGCATATCATTATGGGAGCTTACATGATGTGGAGGATGTGGTTAAATCTTCTGAAAACTTAAATACCGAGATGGTGCTTGTTAGTGTTGATGGTCATGTGCTAACGGCACCATTATCCTCAAATGAAGAAAACATGGAAAATGTTCATCTGAGCACTCCTCAGTTCCACCTAGGTCCTGGTGAAAGCTCTGCTCAAGATTTTACTTCAGGTGAAGGTGAATGGGAAGAAGGTCTCTTTACTGGCATAGATGCTACTGCACCAGAGTGTCAACACATTTCAGGACATCCATTTACAGAATCGATACAAGATATGGATTTACTTAACCATTATAGAGAAGTTAAGTGCATTCACGGTGTACATGAAAATAGCTCCAGTTCAGAGAATGTTGGTCTTGGAATGAAGGGGAAAGACACATTCATGAGTTGTCTGGAGTTCTCGGAACTAACAGCAGAGACAGAATGTTGTTACTCTCCAGGTTCTAATCCATCATCTGTTCCCATTAATGGCAGAAATGATCACCGAACATCAACAGATAATTCTTTTTTGCATTTGCAGAAGACAGAGGAAATGGAGTCTGGGGCTGACGGTCAACCTGGAAGCAGTGGAAAGTCTCTATTTTTATCTGATGCTACCTTTGGTTTAACCTCAAAATTGAAAAGTGACAACGAGGCTGCAAGTGGTGTTACGGTGGGTGACACTTCATGTTCACAGCTAACATCTTATATTGACAACCATTGTAATGACATGTTGCTGATGACTGATATGCAAAAAGTTTCCCCTGAGAAGAACATGGCCATTGGGGATTCAAATTCTGAACCATCTCCATCAGTCCCTAACGAGTCCTTAATCATGGGAGTGGAATCAAAGTGTAATCAAAAGGAAAACAGCCAGGAGCATTCTGCAGTCAAAGAGGAATGTAGCAGATCTGAAATCTCAGGTAACAAAGTGGGATCTCTCAGCCTGGGTGATAATTCAATTATTTTTTTATTGGCATTACATTCTTTTGCTGATGCTGATATTCAAATTTAAGCATTCGTTTTTTCTATTAATCAGGTTTTGAAATATCCCTTTGTGGAAATCTCTTACATCCTTGCATGGGTCAGAAATCTGCCAATGATGCATTTGATGCTCATTGTATTTCAAAGGAGGAGTTCGAATCATCTGGTACAGAAATCATAAAGAACTCAAATCTTATTGTGAGGTTTAAAGGGAAATACTTACCATGGGACGCAGCAGCCCCTCTCGTACTTGCAATGGCAGTGTTTGGTTTGGAGTTGCCACCTGATTCTCAAAAGTTTATTCCCATTGAAGAGGAATCATTGCATGGTACTCAAGATACATGTGCTATGTCTTCATCTTACTCCAGTAGGAGATGGAGACTATGGCCTATTCCATTCAGGAGGGTTAGGACTCTCCAGCACAGCAACAGTGACTCTTCAACTTCAGATGTATTTGTGGATACCAGCTCAAGTTTGCATAGTCCACGTGCTGAGTCAATGCAATCATCTACTGCTACTGATAATCATTCTCCTCGCAGACAGTTTATTCGGACAAACATTCCCACCACCGAACAGATGGCATCGTTGAAGCTGAGAGATGGTCAGAATACTATTGCTTTCAGTTTCTCCACCAGAGTTCTTGGAAAGCAACAGGTTTTGCTTCCTCTTATCATTCTTTGGTATATGGCATACACTCATCACTTATCCATGAGAATATTACTTTTTAATTTTTGCGACAGGTTGATGCTCATGTTTACCTATGGAAGTGGAATACACGGATAGTCATATCTGATGTTGATGGGACTATAACCAAGTATGCTTTATCTGCAATTTTGTGAAATTTATTTATAAAATGGTGATGATTGATGATGCTTAGTTGGTATGTTCTTAAATGGATCACATCCTTGTAGCTGAGGGAACAAAGTTTTATATAAAGTTTTTGGCAATTTCATGAATACTAAACATGCCTATGCGTTTAAACTTGCATACTGGATTCATTAATCAGAGAAAGGTTCCTGGGTTTACACATTGCTCTTAAGCATTGTGGTCACTGAAACCATACAAGATTCTGGAGATATAATGCAGGGTAGGGAGTTGAAGTTGCTAATGGGTCAGAAAGAGATCCAATTTGAAACTTGCCTAGAGAGGACGGTGGTAGGTAGGTACATTGTTGGAACTCAGCCTGTTTCTGGCTGACAAGAGTGTGAAACAAATCGGATTGATATTGGAAAAAGAGATATGGATGATTCTCTCTTCTTCTTCTTCTTCTTTATGTGATGAAGAAAGGGAACATCATTTGTTATTGGGAAGTATTTATCCATGGATCATGGAGCAAGCAAATCTGCACCTCTTAATGAGTGTGGCTTAGTTTGTAATCATATGGGAGAGTTGTCGTCCAACAAGGTGCTTGATATTGTATTGCATCAGGACCAGGCTACCCTTACGTTTCTGCACTGTGGACTTCTTTTGTCTATCTTGTGGAGAGATCAAGAGGACAATGGATCACCTTCATAATTGGCCTATCCACTACCCATTAACTGATGTCTATGGTCAATCTTATCTAATCCCAATGGAAGTAGCAGATTAGGATCCTGATATCCATGTCCATAGTCTTCTATGGGGGATAAAGGAACACTCATACACTTTGAAGGGAGAATATACCTGTTTAACACATTGGTCATTTATGGTGGAGAAAGTGAGAGGATAGCAGCATCTTTTTGCAGTAGTTTGTAGGCCCGCTTGTCCTTTTGTACCCAACGTTTATCTTGGCACTGGCTTAGTGCTCTTCTGTGACTATACATTTTTCTTTTGTCGCAGTAGGGTTTCTTTTTTGCTATTTTCTTTATTTACATGACATGTGGTGCTCTTAAGGTGATGATCTTTTAGCTTAATTTTATTTTGGCTGTCCAAATGATCCCTTTTGTTATTTGCTTCCATTCCAGTACTCATTCCTTTCAATATATAGGCAGAATGCACTGCTATTTTACTCGTCTCCATGTGCTTCATTTCTTTACATGTGCAAGATTGCAAAAGTTGCTCAACTTAGTTTTATATTATAGTTGTTTCTATGTCTGTGGTTCACTGAATTGCAGACTCTTTTTTCTGCTGTTTTATTTACGTTTTATGCCCTTTTTAGGTAGCTTTAAGGAAAAAATGTAATCGTATTGTATAACATGCAATTATGAGTTCTCCCTCCATTCTGGCATCAGTGCATAGCTCTTGGATGCCATGCTTCTCTATGGTGCCTTAGCCTTACTCTGTCAAGTTCTGCAGGTCTGATGTTCTAGGTCAGTTCATGCCTTTAGTTGGAAGAGATTGGTCACAATCTGGGGTTGCACGCTTATTCTCAGCAATAAAGGTAAACATCTGTTTCAACTCCACCAGCTATGATCAGCTATGTAGGTCAAGTATATATAACATCAGTTTTGCCAAATATCCTTGTTAGAATTGAACGAAACCATGAATTTGATACTTCATTCAATTCTTATGTGTTTTTTAGAAGGTGGCAAAAGCACAATTTATTTATAATACTTGTAAAAATGGATATAGGAAGAAAGAACAAAGAAAGGGAAAAAAGAACACAGAGGATAGGGGGCTATCAACAAGATGGTAATAGTCTCAAAAAAAGGTAAAACTGCTTCCACGTGAGGAGCAAATCCCCATAGGAATTCCAACCGTATATGATTTGCAACAGATGAAACTCTCAATCTTTGACAAGTTGGCAAATTCACTGAAAATTTCTTGAAAGATTGCCAAAATGTTCTTCGAAGATTCTCTTATTTCTTTCTTTTTTGATCACGGGGGAAGGCAGATATATTAAGTAGAACCAGAATAAACAGAGCGTACACCTGGCACATCCAAAAGAATTTGGTCCGTCAGATCGCCAGAAGGCAGGATAAGAGGGGACGTCCAAGACATACAAAGCTTATCCCGGAGGGCCCAACCCGCGAGACGGTGGGCAGCTTCGTTAGAGGCTCTAGGGCAAAAAGCGAGAGAGGCCCCAGCAGAGCGGAGATGCTGGCGAGCGCTGAGGCTGAGGATGAAGGAGCTGGCCTTCCAGAGCATTGGTCCGTCCTCGTTGATGGAATCCACAACCAGCTGGGCATCGCTTTCGGCACTCCAAATATGACCATAACATAGCGGGAGTGTCAAATTCTTTAACATGTACTCCATAGATGTCAAGACGACAAAGCAACCAATAGTCCTTTTACTACTTATGCAACAAAGCGCCCACTTAAGCAATAGCCAGCATGACTAGTTGGGGTGAGCAACCAGCCCATCAAATATAACCAAAATGTTTTATCAATGAAGCATATATAAACATAAAATGTATAAATAAACTACAAAATATTTTTGACATCTTTCTTTAATGAAAATTTCTAACTATTTATTGACAACATGCAACATGCAATCCAAGTTTACCAATATCAAAAAATATAGCAAGTAAATAACAATGATAAAAAACACATTCGATAGTTCATAGAGAGATAAAAGGTGGTACCAATACAAAATAACTAAACAAATCTAACAAAATAGACCCAATAAGAAATATCATATCTACCTTCATAGACCTGGTTAACTTAAGCAGCTCAAAGCGACCAAAGCTGGTGCTTTGGACCATGGAATGCGATCATCCGAGAATCTCTTTCTATTCACGTGTCCAAGAAACGAGATTTGCCGAAACAAGAATATTCATATAATATCTTTGGTATCTTGATGTCCTCCGCCTCTTACTGTCTCTAACTTGTTAGATGGTCTTGATAAGTTTGCTTCATATATTTTCAATTTTATTATGGGATCCATACAAATATTCATCCAGACATTATTATTTGATAACATTTTATAACTTAATATTTTATGTCTATATGTACAATTGATCCAAGGTGTTTTCAATCTCCTACCCATATTGTTCAAGATGAAGTTTTAATCTCATATAAGATCCTTTGTATGTTTATGTTAACAATGATTCATCCTCTCTGTATTACGTTTTAATTCTGTCATAGTTTATTTTAATGTTTAATATGAGTTCCATTGTCCTTTTTAAAAATATCGCTTATTTTAATGTTTAATATGAGTTCCATTGTCCTTTTTAAAAATATCGCATGGCATTTTACTTTTAAACATGCACACTGATTGGTATTTTCGAGATCCAATCTCTCAAGATTTTTCAAAGATCTCTTTTGTTCAGTTTTCATGAGATAAAATCTAGATGTAAAATGATAATCCTGAGTATGTCATACCCTACATAAATGAAATCCGAGATTCGATCTCCCGAGATTTTTCCGAGAATCTCACGAGATCTCTTCTCTTTCACCATTCCGAGATGAAACCGAGATCCGAGGCGGCAATCCTTGCTTTGGATTGCTTTACTGCTTAAGCAGCCCAAACCGGGTGCTTTATTGAGGTAGAGCAAAGTGGCCGGGCACTTTAGCTTGCCTGGACCGCTTTACTGCCTAAATGGTCGCTTTGACAACAATGCTTCACTCTCTTTGACCCCATAATCAATCTTTTGACCAATTGTTGATCAAGGAGACTTTGTCACTCGTTCCAAGGAATCTTTCAATTGTTGAAAAGATTATGCCAAAGGGAAATGATACCACACTGTTCGAACCTCGCGATTTACTTCATCCATCGTTCAAAAATATATATGGAAATAGAAATACGTATGGATGATTTTTGTTTGTTGTGCCACAGACATCCCTTTTTGACGATAACAGCAACAGTGCTTCCGGCCTGATTCTTTTCTCTTTTTTTTGACATACATATTTAGCGAGGTTGTAGTGAGTTCTTTGAATTTGATCGGACCTCTCTCCACCAATCCACGAATGGATTCGGTGTTAATTACACCGAGCGACGCTCAAGCAACTTTCGATTAATCGCCATAACAACATATCTCGCAAGACAAATTTGAATGTTAAAACGATCGTACGTTCAATCTTTCTTTTTCGATCAATGAATATACATGCCAACTTTCTCGACTTCGTTTCTTTATACATGTATCTCCTCGAATGAGCTTTTGTGGCCACCGGCGACTTTTCCTTGTACGGATTCGTCCGTCGAGATCGGAGCTTTGTTCCTAGGAATCGGATCGCCTAGTCTCCATTCCCATCGAGGGTGTCATCCGAATCGACTTGGCCACATAATGAGTCTTCACTTGATTTGTCGGGCTCGACACCCATTAGGTGGCACTTCCTTAAAGTAGGACTTAGCCGACCAAACGGACCTTCGCTCATCCGTTAAGTGGCATTTTCCGAAGCCGGGGACTTGACCGACTTAACGGGGCTTCATAATTGGTTGATTTCGATATCCACATTGTGTGACATTTTCCCGAAACAAGGCTTCGTCGACCTAACGGGTCTTCATCATCCGTTAAGAGGAGTTTTCCCGGGCGAGACTTCGACCGACTCAACGGGGCTTGATATTTTTTCGTCTCCTCAAAGATCGCTCATTCGGGAGTGAATCGAGTTGGGGCGGGGTTCGGGTTTTCATTCATTATCCGATATTTTTCGATTGGGGATTAACCTGATTAACGGGCCTTGAAATTTCGTTTCTTGACATCGCCCGTTTTGAAGCGAGCCGAGTTGATGATGTTCGAATTTTCATCTATTACCCGCGTATTTCCCGATCGAGGATTAACCGGATTAACGGGCCTCGATTTTCATCCATTATCCGGTATTTCCCGATCGGGGATTAACCGGATTAATGGGCCTTGTAAATTTTGTTTCTCGGCATTGCCCGTTTGGGAGCAAGCCAAGTTGATGAGGTTTTTTGGGTTTCTTTCATCCATTACCCAGTATTTCCCGATCGGGGATTAACCGGATTAATGGGCCTTGGAAATTTGTTTCTCGGTATTGCCCGTTTGGAAGCGAGCCGAGTTGATGATGTTTGAAATTTTCATCCATTACCCGGTATTTCCTGATCGGGGATTAACCGGATTAATGGGCCTTGGAATTTTCATCCATTGCCCGGTATTTCCCGATCGGGGATTAACCGGATCAATGGGCCTTAGAATTTTGTTTCTCGGCATCACCCGTTTGGGGGCTGGCCGAGTTGATGATGTTTGAAATTTTCATCCATTATCCGGTATTTCCCGATCGAGGATTAACCGGATTAATGGGCCTTGAAAGTTTGTTTCTCGTCATCGTCTATTTGGGGGCAAGTCGAGTTGATGTGATTTGAAATTTTCATCCGTTGTCTGGTATTTCCTGATCGGGGATTAACCGGATTAATGGGCCTTGGAATTTTCATCCATTGCCCGGTATTTCCCGATCGGGGATTAACCGGATCAATGGGCCTTGGAATTTTGTTCCTCGGCATCACCCGTTTAGGGGCTGGCCGAGTTGATGATGTTTGAAATTTTCATCCATTACCCGGTATTTCCCGATCGGGGATTAACCGGATTAATGGGCCTTGAAAGTTTGTTTCTTGGCATCGTCTGTTTCGGGGCAAGTCGAGTTGATGTGATTTGAAATTTTCATCTATTATCCGGTATTTCCTGATCGGGGATTAACCGGATTAATGGGCCTTGAAAGTTTGTTTCTCGGCATCGTCCGTTTGGGGGCAAGTCGAGTTGATGTGATTTAAAATTTTCATCCATTATCCGGTATTTCCTGATCGGGGATTAACCGGATTAATGGGCCTTGGAATTTTCATCCATTGCTCGGTATTTCCCGATCGGGGATTAACCGGATCAATGGGCCTTGGAATTTTGTTTCTCGATCACCCGTTCGGGGCCGAAGCCGGTTGATGATGTTTGAAATTTTCATCCATTACCCGATTTCCCGATCGGGGATTAACCGGATTAACGGGCCTCAAAGCCTGCTTTATCGTCCGCTTTGGGGGCAAGTCGAGTTGATGTGATTCGAATTTTCATCCATTATCCGGTATTTCCCGATCTAGGATTAACCGGGTTAACGGGCCTTGAATTTTCACCCATTGCCCGCATTTCCCGACGGGGATTAACCGCATCAACGGGCCTTGAATTGCTTCTCAAGATCACCCGGCTTCGGGGCCTGGCCGAGTTGATGTTGCTCAAAATTTCATCCATTACCCAGCATTTCCCGACGGGGATTAACCTGATTAACGGGCCTTAAAAGTTCGCTTTCGGCATCGTCCGTTGGGGCAAGTCGAGTTGTTGAAATTGGGATTTTTTTGGGTGAGCTGTCGGGGAACTCTCTCTCATCCACTAACTCGGTACTTCCCGACGGGGATCGATCGAATCGCCGGGTCTTTATGGTCCGTTAGGGAGTTTTCTCTCTCATCCACTACCGGTACTTCCCGATCGGGGATCGATCGAGTTGGCGGGCTCGATGGTCCGTCGGGGTTTCTCTTTCCTCCACCAACCGTCGGGGGTCTTTATCGAGCCGTTGGGAGGTTTTCTCTCATCCGCGCCGCACTTCCCGACGGGGATCGACCGAGTCGGCGGGTCTTCGATGGTCGGTTGGGGGTTTTCTATTTCCTCCACCAACCGTCGGGGGGTCTGCGGAACCGTTGGGAGGTTTTTCTCTCATCCGCCGGCCGCACTTCCCGACGGGATCGACCGAGTCGGCGGTTCGATGGTCCGTCGGGGGTTTTCTATTTCCTCCACCAACCGTCGGGGTTCTTGTCGAACCGTCGAGGTTTTCTCTTTCGTCCGCCGCCGTCGGGGTTTTTCTTTCCTCCACCAACCGTTGGGGGGGTCTTTGTTGAACCGTTGGGAGGTTTTCTCTTTCGTCCGCCAGTCGTTGGGGGTTTTCTCTTTCCTCCACCAACCGTTGGGGGGTCTTTGTTGAACTGTTGGGAGGTTTTCTCTTTCATCCGCCAGTCGTTGGGGGTTCTTTGCTTTTCTCTTTTTCTCTTCTTTTTCTTTTTCTTTTTTTTTCATTTCTTTTGCTTCATTCATCATTTATTTCATTCATCATTTTTTTTGCACATCCTCCTCGATCACTTCAAATTTTTTTTTCATTCATTCTTCTTCTTCCCCCCTTTTTTTGGACCGCTAAAGCTTTTCAACCCCCTTTTAATTTATTTATCATCAGTTGACCAAAGTCAGGTAGCTAGCAAGTTTTAAGATTTTGTTGGTGTCCGACTGATTGTGTCTCTTGCATTTCCAATTTTGACTATGGTCAAAATTACCCCTTCCATCTTTATCACCACACCCACAGTGTACATATTTCATACTCCTTTTTTGTTGGGGGTTACCGACGGCCATATGTTTAAGTCTTCTAATGAATCGAACAACCCTCCTCAGAGTTGCCAACGGCTGTGTTTGAGTTTCCAAATGAACCGCACGACAACGGTCCTCCTCGGGGAGAGGTTGCCAACGGCCATGTGTTTGAGACTTGAAATGGACGAACGACAATGGTCCTCCTCGGGGAGGGGTTGCCAACGGCAATGTGTTTGAGACTTGAAATGGACGAACGACAACGGTCCTCCTCGGGGAGGGGTTGCCAACGGCCATGTGTTTGAAACTTGAAATGGACGAACGACAACGGTCCTTCTCTGGGAGGGGTTGCCAACGGCCATGTGTTTGAATCTTTTTTTTTTGAATTTTTATTTTACATAGTTTACTAGGCCTGAATTCATTTTAATAAGCTTTTTGTTGTTAATGGGTCTTAGCCCATTTTGACCGAGTTGAGTTTTTTTTTTTTTTTTGGAAGCTTTACTAGCCCAAATACTGTCCATCGGGGAGATGGGCGGATGGACTCCTGTTGAGGCAACTTGGGCCTGTTTCTTTGATTTTTTTTTATTGGGCTTTGGTATGCTTGACGTCCACATGATCTGGACCCATTTGAGCAAAGTGGCAGCATTGATTAAAAATCTGTTGAGCTTGGCTTCTGCTGAGTACGCTTGGGGTAATGGGCCTCAGCCCTTGGGCGATCAACACGACATGCCTCCGTTCCTTCCGAGCACAATCGAGCCCATTGCGACGACTCACAATATGTCCCCCGAAGGATTAACTATGCGGCGATGGCTAAGCTTGATTATGATATCCGATGTTGCTAACGAACTTCAACAAGCACCTCTGACTTGATGACTCACCAACTAGATAGAGACAGAAGTCCTGCGCAAGCTCAAGCTTCTCGACTGTGAAGATAGTTCCGTCTATCGTTTTGCTGGGGGGCTTGAGAGTGAGTTGCATGGCTGCATCACGGTTGACATCCCTTTGTCGTCCTGTTTGAGCATGGACTAGGCGGCAACATTATCGGCGTTGGCCTTACAACCACCACGGTTGCAAGAGGGATCGCTCTTCTTTTCACGGACCAAGATGATGTGGTCTCGTGCGAAGACCCAATGGCGGTGTCTGCGTCTTCGATGGCCTCCATGGCGCACTCTGCTTGGCACAACCATTCCACCAGGGAGAAGGCCATCATCTGCTATCATAGCGGCGGGACATCTCTCACAGGTTGTCGAGGGAGAAAAGAGGCATGACCCACGGACACTAGAGGAAAGGGCTCGTCATGGAGCCAAAGAGGGATGACTCCCCTCACTCGCCGGAAGGAAGGAGCCCGTTGTGGGCAAGGTGCTTGCCGAAGCCGGTGCTGGAGCGGCGAAGGGGAAGGACTCCGTCATTCGCTGAATGGAGTCCTCGCATCGTCGGAAAGGAACTCGGCGTGGCCCCTCGCTCATCGGACAGAAGTCGCATAGAGGGTGGAAGGAGATGAGCGGTGGGGGGGGCACGGTGAAGACCGGTCCACAGAGGGGAGCTATTAGCCTCTGATTTCACAGAGGGGAGCACCCCCCGCAGGACTTGGACATCGGCTACACTCGCGACCGCCTCAAAGACAAAGAGGATAACCCCTTACCCCCTTGTCGAAAATGAAGTTCTCATGGGGGAGGAGCTTGCCGGAGGAGCCGTAATGGGAGGTCTAGCGCAATGCTAGGGTTGGAGTGGCGGAGGGAGGAGACGCCGAGGGAGAAGCCATGCCATGTGCGTATGCGATCTCTGCCGGAAGGAGATGAGTGGAGGAAGAAAGGTCGAAGGGGGAGCAGCAGACGGAGGGATATGAGGGGCGCGCTGCAGGCGCTTGTGACATCCGCCGGAAGGAGACACGCGGAAGGAGTAGTGGCAGAGGGGGGGGTGTCACCGCGGAGGGATGAGCCGCTGGGCCGTCGTGGAGATACGGGAGGAAGAGGAGCAGCAAAATGAATCGAGCCGCCCGGGAGGAGTGGTTGCCGGGGGAGATAGAGAGGCCGCGGCTACACCCCCCCCCCCCGTTTTTTTTTCTTTTCTGTTTGTCTTCAGGTGACTGGGTGCGCGAGGACGTGTCGACCGCGCACAGGGAGCCTTCGCTGGAGAAGCTTCCCGAAGAGGGCATTTCTACCTTTTTCTCCTTTTTTTGGCAGAGCCCACCCCAGTAGGTGACGACGGCTGCCCAGCGGGTGTAAATGTCTTGGGCGTGAACTACGTGGCCGCCAACTTCTTTTTTTATTTTTGATTTTCTTTGATATTTGCCATTTGCTGTCCACGGTGGAAAGCAAAAGTGCGGAAAAACATGATTCTTCATTTTCTTCTCTTTTTTTTTCATTGTGTGCATTTTTTTTACAGACACGTGACAAATCTTTTTTTTATATACCACGTCATTCCTTTATTTTTCTTTTGCATGAAGATGGATAGACCGCCACGTTGCCTTTTTTTTGGGCTATTATTTTACATGGGAAGGACACGTTGCCTGTTTTTTTTTCTTATTTGTTTTTTTGTTTCCTTTTTTTTTAAGTGGGAGCCATGTTATATTTTGTTATTTGTTTATTTGTTACATATATATTTCACATCCAACTTTCACTCATCTTTTATCAATTCATCTTCCCTCATTTTTTCTCATCTATTTTTCCTTTTTTTCTCACATATTTTCTTTCTATATATTTTCTTTCTTTCTTTCTTCCTTTCACTCTATTTATTTTTTGCTTCTCCCCTATTCTCTCTCTTCTTCTTTTTTCACTATCTTTCTCTCTATTTTTTTTTCAACCCTCCATTTTTTCTTCTCTTTAATTTTACCATCCGCCACATCTCTTATGATATTTCTATCAATTTCCATTCATCTTTTTCAATCAACCCTTTTTTTTTTGAAATTCAATGGCGTCCAAAAATAAGTAAAAAATAAAAAAATATTTGGGGTTAACACACACTTCAGGAATAGTGTTTAATATCCTCTTTGAAGTATTCACATAAAACACATTCAAATCTTATGTTCCTTCTTTAATATTGGCAACTTATAATAATATCACCTGTTTAATAATGTGATCATCCTTTTACATGGTTGAAATGTGCACGTAGACTGAAAAAGCCATATATGTGCATCCTAGGTCCTTAGGAAACTTGTTCTGGCCTTTAACACAAGTCCATATGCATGTTGATCTAGGCTGCATCACAAGTGTCTTATTATAAAAGAATTGCTGCAGTCTGCTGCAATTCTTACAACGAGTTATTAGTTGCCCACTGCTATGGAACCTGGGTCCTGTGAGGGAGGAAGGTTTCAATTATTTTTTCAGGTGCTGGTGCCCTTTTTTATTGCATAGTGCGTACACTCGTTATGGTTTGGTGTGAGTGTAGCAGTGGATGATAACCAGTCCCATTACTCACCTGCATCTACCTCTCAAGAAAAATCCCAAATTGGATCCTAGTTGTTTCATTGGTGTTAACTTATTCATGCTGTTATGACTCTTCAAGACTTCAAATCCAATAGAAATCCATCTTCTGAAAGATTTGGCTTTTGATCTTTGCTGGGTTATCTGAGATTTTTTTAATGACCCATGTTTGCATTAGAGGGCTATCTGTATGATCCAATCCATTGCACAATGCCGATGGTGTGATAGTATGGAACCTGTACAGAAAAGTTACTTCTTCATTATATTAGCATAGTTACTTGCCTGGTGAGTTTCTCCTTCCATGATGAGCTGGTAGTAGCAGTTCTTTTTTATTATGGGCTAAGGAGAAAGACGGTGCACCATGAAGAGAAGCAAAAACAACCTGTTTCTGTGGTTTGCAGGATTTATTGATCCAAATAAGATTAACACCACCAACGATCGCCCATGGGGTATGACCAATCCCAGAGGGTGCTTCAGCTGGATTGACCAATCCCAGTCCAGACTAAAATCATCCAATCCAGTTGGACCGGCTTGGCCTGGCTGAGATCTGCTGGAATCATGGTTAGCATCAGCGGATCCTGGATTGGGATCAACGTATAAGCCATTCTGATTTTTGTAGGGGGGATCCGAATTGTTCTAAAAAAATCATTATAATCTGTCTGAATCAGTCAGATTGGGGCTGATTTGGGGTTGATTCAGGCGATCCTGCTGGAATCAACCACAGGGCGCCCACCTGCAGTTATTCTCCTGTTGAATTGGCCAGTTCGACTGATCTGATTTGGATCGGACTCAAATCGGTGCTAGCAGATCCTGTCCTTGATTATGATCCTCCCTTCCTTGGCCAGGGCCTTGGACAGGATCAACAATTGTAGTTTGGAATCAGCTGGAATTGTTCTATTCCATTTCCAGCCTGTGTCACCATGTCACTCACAGCCAAGTCTGGCCAAGCCAGGCCAGGAACGGCCGATCCTCTGCTTCATCCATATCGTTGATAGGTCAATATGATCCCATCCAGATTGGGATTGGCCCTGGCTGATCTAGGGGATCCTGTCCAGAGAATCCTTGCCTGTTTCAGCTCTAACCCAGAGATAGAAAATGAATCCTAAACTTTTGATAACTTAGGGGGTGTTTGGTTGCATGATAATAGAAGTTTTTATTTTAATTTTTAAAAATTATAAGAAAACCTTTTAAAAGAGGTGTTTGACAATCTTGACAATTTTATATTTTGAAAGTGATTTTCTTCTTAAACAAAAAAAGAGGGTCTCACCTCTTTCTTTTTTGTTGTGGTCCCCCACTTTATTTGATCATGAATGATAGTTACTCTTTTTTGTTATCACATCCCTCCAAACATGATAATTTTATGTCATGAGTTGGTTCACTTTTTATTTTAATACAATTTTTTATCATGAAAGTGTACAAAAAATTATCATGCAACCAAACACCTCATTATATCTTTTTTTTCCATCTAGTTAATGTCCTTTCCAGGGCTAGAGGATGTATTTCAGGTACACAAATGAGTAAATACGGGAGGATTAATGTTGGATCTCCAAGGACGGATAATTTATTACCCATTTCAATTCAAGTATTATATGTCAGGGATTTCCATTAACCTAATATATAATTTTTTGTTATAGAATAATAAAAATGTCCTATATACTACTTTACGAACATCAGATGCCGGATACCTCGTGTTTCTTTTTTGATCTTGCGTCACATGGAGCAGGGTGAAGATACAAGTATGAAACTAATCAATCATATGTGGTAATCATCTACAGGAAAATGGTTACCAACTCCTCTTTTTGAGTGCACGTGCAATTGTTCAAGCATACCTTACAAGAAGCTTTCTCCTCAATCTTAAGCAGGTATCATGTGATGTTTTTTTTTTAATTTTTTTAAGGTGAGACATATTTTCTGGGTCTTCATATTTTTTGCAAAAACGTTGGGTACATTCATCTTTTTGCAAAAAAGTTGGGTATAAAGTTTTGGGAGTTTTTTCTCACAAATCAAAACCTTATGGTAAAAATCTCAAGTGAGTGTTTTATCTTAGCGTATACTAATGAAGAAACTCGTTGGATTGAAAAGGTGGTAATTTTTTTACTCATGCAGGATGGCAAGGCATTGCCAAATGGACCTGTTGTTATTTCACCTGATGGACTATTCCCCTCATTGTACCGTGAAGGTGAGCAATTTTCTGTGCTGTCTTCTGCTGAATGCTGCACCATTTGGTGCTTATCAGATCAATGATCTAACTTCCTATAACATTACTTAAGATGTTTGATGTATTTTGAGTTTGTACTAAGGTCACATGACTGTGTTAATATTTTACAAGTCTTTTAGTAATTTGATAATAAAATTTGGAAAGTTTGTAAGGTCATATGACTGTCTTAATATATTATTACTTTTCTGTTGACTAAAAAAATTTAAAGTTTCATCAAATTCTTTCAGTCCTCTTATTCTTTACTGGTGCTGAAAGGTAAAATGACAAAACTAGGGTTAAAAACAAATGATCCATGTGGGGCAAAATATGATGAAAGCCTGATGAGTGAAGAAATTAATTGGAAACAAATGATCAAGGGGCACTGATGTAACCTCAAATTTAAAGAATTCTTGTTTTGGAAATTCATTTTCCTTTTTGAATTTGGATTAGACCTTAGCATTGACTTCTTAGGAAAATAGATGCTATTCCATAAAAGTACTAACTAGGGTCAAAATTATATGTTGAGGTTGTTAGGTTCTTTGAAATTTGTTTTGACCTCTCCCCGTCGGATGGTGCGAAGATCCGACGTTAATTACATCGAGATTACTTGAATACCCTTGATTAAGTGTCATAGCAATCCATGAAAGTAGAAAAAACATGCATCCACAAAAATAAACATTCACACACACACATATGGACATAGGAGAAAACAATCCCATAAACTTGATGGAATGCAAGCATTTGATTTGTTTGAATTTTGGTTTGATTAAATTTGTTGGTTTGAATTTTGTTTGAGTTGAATTTAATTTGTTGATTGCTTGATGAATTTGGATCTGTTTTATTAAACTTGACTTGAATTTGATTGGTTGAATTTAATTGCTTTTGGTTTGAGTTGAAGTTAGATCTGTTCATCTTAATTGAATCAATTTATTTGAGTTGTTTATTGATTTAAGTTTGGTTCAATTCGAATTTGTTGATTGATTTTAAACTTGATTTGGGTTAATGACAGTTTGTTTATGGATTGATTTTTAATGGGATTTGGGCTTAACCTATGGACTATGGTTTGCTGGAATGGGTTTAACTTGAGAAATTTGGGTTATATCGGATTTGGTTTGTTTTGAGTTTGTTTCATTGAATTATCAAGTTTGGTTTAGTTAAGATTGATTCACATTCTGTTTTGAGATTCGTTGACTTTGTGATTTGTTTTATGACTCAGTTCAGGTTCTGTTTTTATTTTAATTGAGTTTGTGTTTTGCTTGAGTGTGTTTTGATTTAAACTAGAATTTGGGTTGCAGATTTTAAGTGATCATTGTGAGTTGGATTAAATTACAGATTTCTTGAAATGTGTTGATTTTTATGGGTTCAGATTTAGTTCAAGTGATTTATTTATGTGATCTTCCGGTTGAATTCTGTTTGAGAGCTTCTGTTTGTTTTAAATTAGTTATATGGACTTTTAATTGGAGTTGGGTTGATTAGAATTAAAATTTGATGTTATGTTTCAGACTTAATTTTGCTGTTAAGATTTCAGATTCTGAATCTGCTATGGCATTCAATTCGCAGGATTGAATTCAATTATGGTTTGATTCAAATTGATTTGGACAGGTTTGTTTTTACTGAGTTTAATTTGAACAGGTTGGGATTCTTCTTTATGTTCAGTGAATTGATTCATTATTTTTTGGCTTTTTGTTTTGAGTTCAAGCCTTATTCGCCCAGACCTCTACAAATCTTACAGATTTCTCTTGCTCAGAGCAAGGGTTTAATTTGTTCAGACATGAGAAATTTGATTTGTACACGAGTTTGGGTTGATTGCCTGCAGGCTCCCGGTCTCAAATTCTACACATTTCATATTTTTATTAAACTTACGATTTTCAGATTTTACAGGCTTCGGTTTCCTTATGAAGTTCAGATTTTGGATCTTCAGATTTGCAGGTTTTTGATTTCAGACTTCTAGATTTCAGATTTTTTTGAAATGGGTTCTGTGCATAAATTCAGATTCCGGACTTTGGTTCAGCTCTCCTGCAAACTCTGTACGTTCCAAAAATTTTCAGATTTGGAATATCCAGAATCGGCCTTCCTGCAGAATTTTTTACAACTCCAGATTTTCTGATTTACATATCTTCAATTTCTGACCTCTGATTTCCAAATTTTTATGTTCCAGACTTCAGATTTGCAGACTTTTTTAGTTCGGATCTCCTGCTGATTTCAGTTTTCTCACAAATTCTGCACATCTATTCCAGATTCTGAATTCTACAGGTTCTGGCTTCTGGTTCCCAGGCTCTAATTTCTGATTTTTTTGGGTCTCAGATCTAAGTCTGGTTTTCGGATTTTTTTAAATGGCAGTCCTGCACATGGCCCCATATTTCAGATTCTGCACCATTCCGAATTTGGAGATTTTGGATTCCTCTTCAAGTTCTCAGCCTCCAGATTCTGCAGCAATCCGGACTTCAAATTCCCAGCTACAGCTTGAGTTCCAGATTTCCAGATTTTTGTTCTTCTCAAATTTCCTGCATGCTTCAAATCTCAGAATTTCAATTTTCAGATTCCCTGCGGAATGTGTGATTTATGGGGTTAAATCAGAGCTTGATTTGGCCAGAATTTAAACTTGATTCCAGGTTCAATTACAGATTTGTGTTCTGTTTTCTCTCTTTTCTTTAAGTGCTTGGCATCCCATCGGATCAATGAGATCATTGACTCCTTTCAATGATATAATCAAAAGTACAGTTTCCTGAATGTCTGTCTTGGACGTTCACAGTCCAGAAAATACAACTTCTCAACTTTGACACGTTTTGAGAATATCCTTGCTCAACTCTTGATGAGTATGGTGCAGTCAATCCTTTGAAAGAAATACACCCGGTCTGCCACAGACTTATGGGTATTTCCCTCCACTTGTTCATGAGACAGTCTGCAACTTGACTGGAAATTCAGTCTCTCGAGTCCTTGATGAACTTATCGATCCATGGGCGGCATGTACCCGGTCTTGATAGACTTATAGGCATCCCCCACTATTTTTTTGATGATTTCACTAGCATATGACCGGCATGACAGCATATTAATTATGCTTGAGCCTTGCATAGCTTGGTGAACTTGGTAAGACATTGGGGTCTTTTGTAGACCTTTGTATGTCTACCTTAAGGACGTAGGGGCAGATGGTTAATCGACCCCCCAACTAGTCCGAATTTTGAATTCTTTTAAGTTAAGCCGAGACGTAGGGGCAGATGGTTAGTCGACCCCCCAACTAGTCTGGTTTGTTGAATTAAATGTATTTTTATTTAATTTTCACTGTTTTTTATTTGTTTTAAAATTCTCTCTTTTTTCTGTTGAAAAAGGCCCCTGCACTATGCGCAGGGCACCGTGCGCAAAGGGCCCGGTCCACTGTTTGGACCGGGCTGGCACTGTTCCAAACCGGCAGCCTTCAGCAGAGGGGCCGGCCGGCTTCGCCCGGTCGCGCCCTTCTTTTTTTTGCTTTTTCCTTTCCCGGCGGGCCCCACCATTATCCACGTTGAACTATGGTTGGGGAGACATATTCCCCCGGCTACAGTAGGCGCTCGGCCCTTCTTCGGCACCCGACGGCGTTGCGGCGTCCTCCGGCGGCTTCCGGCTTTGTTCGACAGCGACGGCGACGGCGCCGGCAGAGGGAAGAGAGGAGGCCGTCGGCCCTAGGGGAAGAGGGGGAGGCTCTCACTGGCAGCAACAGGAGGGGCTTTTGGCTCTACGGCACCCGCGGCGACTTGCAGAGGGGCTTGCGGCGTCCGGAGGAAGAAGAAGAAGAAAAGGGGAGCAACGCGCGGCTTCAACAAGACTCCAGGGGACCGGTAGACTTCTCCTCCCTCTCCTCTCTCTGTTGCTCTGCTCTCTACGGCTTCTTCCCTCGCTCCTCCCACGGCCGGCTCCGGCAGGCTTTTTATATGCATCGGGAGGGCTCCGTCTCTGGTTAGGAAGGTGGTTCCGGGTCCGAGAGGGACTCAGAACCTCCCATACTCTCGGCCCCATATCTTGGGAGGAAATCGGGATCTTTTTGAACAGGGATAGCCTCCGTCGACCGTTGCCGTAGTCATATCCGAGTAGGATTCGAAACTTCTATAATATGCAGAATCAAACACCGATTGGACTCCATAGCCTGTCGATATCCCAAGCCAGGTCTCCCACTTCTTTCGTCCGACATCTTGCCTTTATTCAACAAAATCCTCTTTCTATTTTATGTCGAGCCCATTTTTGAGCAGACCTGCGGGCTGATTCCTTAGCTTGTTTGGGAGAATATCCGGCCCATTTTTGAGCAGGCCCGTGAGCCTTGGAGATGGCTTGCAAAGGGACTCTACAGCCAGCTGAATTGGGGCCGATCAAGGTCCTGTTCTGGGCCTTGGAGATGGACCGCCCATGAACCTGTGGGGGACAGTTTAGGGGGCCTGCAGGTGGACTGAATTGGGCTTGTTTGGGCTTGTCTACGGTGCCTGTACATGCTGTACACAGCCCAGATCTTTAGGGAGGCCGAGCATGCCATTTCTTTTGTTTCTCTCTTTTTTTTTGAATCGGCTTTGTCAACACATTTTTTTTTACTAAGTTGGGTGTCAACAGGCACATAGCTCAAGAGGATAGGAACTGTTTAAGAGTATCTCAATTTGAAGGTGCGCATAATGGTCATATGGATATTTGCATTACATGGGAAGATATTCTGTCCACATCAAAAACTATTCTGCATCTTTCTTTTGGAGGGACAACCTAGGTGAACTTTCATGAGATATTTATCCATATGCTGTTTCTATTCCCTTCTTTGAGTGTTGTTGAGATCGTACCAAGGAATTCCCAGTCATTATCGGCCCCTGGATCAACCATGACTGACCCAATCCTATTTCGATTTGATTCTCTTTTGAAGGACCGATTTTGACTTGAATTCCGTTGGCATCGGTCGAATCGGATTGAAATCGGAATTCTGATTTTTTTAGATTTTTTAAAAATATTTGAGACTAAATCAGTCCTGAATTGGTCGAATTGCATCGGAATCAGAATCCTAATTTTTTAAAAAGATTTGGCCGAATCGGTCCAATTTGGCCAAAAGTGTCCGAATCGGAATAGGAATATTTTTTTTATTTTTAAATTTTTTTTTTGGATTGGTTTATCTTTTTAAGAATCAGACCGAATCGGACCGATGTGATCCGATTCAAATTGGATCAGTCCCGACCTATTTGGTGACCGATGCTGATTTGGAAATCCTTGGGCAGACTGGTGTCAGAATGAGGGGCAGAGGGATGAAAGAGGGATGGCTGCCTCTCTCCATGCTGCAAAACAAGTGGAGGGGATTACATATCATACCTGTGGGGCCCAATGAATGGGGATCTGCATTCTGCAACTTAAAAATTGAGGATCTCACATTTATTGGGTCCTGCAGCATCCCTCTCATTGGGTCAGTTGTCTGAACGAGACCTGTGGATCCTTTTTTGATGTGGAATAAAGTGTGGAAAAAAACTGAAAATAATGCTACGGACGAACTAAAATTAGACCAAACTGGGTAGAACCTGTTTAAACTGGTCTGAACTCTGAACTGGGATGAAGACTGAAGCGACCCTAAACCATTTTGAACCAGGTTGAACCAGTCAGAACTGCTTATGAGCCGGTGGGGTGAACCGAGTGGACCAGTGACCCAGGCAACTCAGGTGGTCCAGTTGGCTTGTTAAGTCTTCGATTATGCTTCAGGTGATTCCGTGACAATCACAGAGGAAAAGCTGCCAGATTGCCAATGTCAATCAAGGAAATGGTGCAGAGGAGAGAGGAAGATGATGGATCTTGAATTGTCGAACTGTGGGAAGAAACGAGAGGAGAATAGTGTAGATTGCCTAGGGATGAGGAGAGAAGTTCATAGGATAAGACTTGGGGAAGGTCCTCTGCCAAACAGGTGTGGAGAGGGAGAGAGGGGCTTAGTGGGGCTGAGTCCTCTTTCAAACGACAATTGGCTCCAAAAATTCTGTTTCTTTAACTCTATTATCTGATTACGGGAATACAAGAGATGTACTGTATTTATAGAATCAACATTTAGCATTTTGACCCTCAAACAAACAATATTTACAATCATGGCCTTGATGATAAAAATAACTAAAATAAGTGCAACTAATTTCTCATCATTCATCTTCCCTGCCTGAAATGGGCCCGAGAGATGCAGCCATGCAGGCCTGTGTTGAGCGACTGCCGGCCACCCCTCCTCCCACAGATCTGCTAGATCCCTCAAGGGATTGGCATATCTAGGCTGATCCAGCTATTTCAGCCTTGTTTAGTTGGTTCCCAGCAGTTCCTTCTGAGATTGCCTTGGGTTGCCAAGTGCCAATCCCATCCCGCATTGGCTGATCCTGTAAATAGTATTGTCCATTATGAACTTTTGAAGTCGTAAGTAGTTTGTTTAATGTGTCAGAAGACCATATATGGATCAGCAAGATACTTGTGTTGATTTGTTAATTCCCAAAAGAATATTGGAAACATGGTACGTGATTTTTGGCATACCAGTTTGTTCAGTTGCATATACAATAGGATAAAATAGTGTTTGGCTTGCTGTGGTGGTAACAATGCATGGTTCACAGAATTGGCTGATATGGATCGGAATCATTTGATTTCAGATTGGTATTGGCATATGCTGAACTGATTTATGGGGGAAACTCTGATCCAAGAGAGGACTCCCCCCTTTTAGTTAGTCAATTCTGGCCCAAATCGCTACCAGATTGGACTGAATTGGGCCGGAATGAATTGGCAGCAGGGGCAGTGGACCCTGCATCTTCCCCACCGTGTTGGGTGGGGAAGATCATCAGTCACTTGAGTGACCTGGTCTGGGGATATGTCCCATTTCAATATGTTAATAAAAAATGGGATATCCCTTGGATCTTGTTACTTAAGTGCTTGGATCCCATCGTATTGGGTCCAATGAAGACAGAGGGGCAGCACTCCACAAATTTTTTGGCTATTAAAATAAAATTTGAAATTTGCAGTACAAACAAGGTATGAATTTTCGTTCAAGTGCCCGCATGCATCAATTTTGTTATTGGTATTTTTATTTAGAAATATAAATATCAAAATTGATATAATGTCATTTTTAATACTCTTAACCAAATAGAGCATTAAGTTGTGTATTTATTAGCGGTTTCATGAATAAAACAATTCACTACCTTCAATGCTTATTGCACCTACTGTTAAATATTTGCCAACTTACGCCTGATTAAAATGACATGTTTTTGTCTTTGTTTATGACAGTGATACGCCGGGCTCCTCATGAATTTAAGATTGCATGCTTAGAGGTAAATAATCTAAGATTTTACTTGTTCAATATAATATACTAAAGGGTGGACTAAATTCTTGTTTTTTGCTTGAAAATTTTTATGTAGTTTTATGCCTTTGATACCACATGAATGGGTATTTTGCACATAGTGGTGATCCTAAGGTTGTGTTACTTGGCTAGTTCTTTTCACTTGATTGGCTTATATGCTAACATGTTCATTAAAGTAGAAAATTGGCATTCTGTCCATTTTTACCTCTTTCATTTTGTTTTCATTATCTATATAATCTTGTCAGGATATTAGGGCACTTTTCCCTTCCGATTACAATCCCTTCTATGCGGGCTTTGGGAATAGGGACACTGATGAGCTTAGCTATCGAAAAATGGGGATCCCAAAGGGGAAAATTTTTATTATCAATCCAAAGGTATGTTCTTTCTTACAAAATAATCATTTTGAAGTGAGATGGTTCAAATGATTTCTTAGCATATCACATGCGTTTAACAGGGTGAAGTGGCTATTAATCACTGCATCGAAGTTAAATCATATACATCATTGCATACATTGGTAAACGACATGTTCCCGTCTACTTCAGTGGCTGAGCAGGTTAGCTTTTTCTTTTTAATGAGTTTAGGAACACTTCCTGTTGATGCTAAATTGCGGTAATACCATGTGTTTGAAAAGTTCCATATTGGGTGATACCAAAAGAGTTTCTCGAAATACAAGAAAGATGCCTACTCTACTCAGTTTTAAGGTTAAGTTGGATGGTTCAATACGTTTAACATGGTATCAGAGCTCATGATTCAATCCAAGTCTTATGCGCATGCACTCCTATTTGTGATTCACGTGATAGAGCCTAGTTAAAAGAAGTTGGCCTACATGTGAGAGGATGTGTTAGAATAAATCATATTTTGCATATTACCAAGGGAATTTCTCAAAAGATAAGAGGTGTATACTCGTAGTCTTAAGGTTTTGAGTTGGATGGCCAAATAAGTTTAACTCCATGTATCTGATAGAGGGACTAAACGTTTATAAATGAGTTTTCAAGGTGATGAGAGCTTTTATGATTTAATCTTTATCTCTGCATGTTTGTCCATCCCTGCATCTTCATCTGACTGTTTCTGGGAGCTTATGTGCCACTATCATTCCAACACCTAGTATCTCATGAGCATAGTTGTCAAGGCGGACGCCTACTTAGGCACCAAGGCACTTTTGCTTGGGCGTTTTTTGGGGAGCCCAAAAAGGCACCCAAGGTGGCCGTCTAGGCGCCAAGGCGTCCAAGGTGCCCGCCTAGGTGCCTAAGGTGCCCAGGAAGGCGTCCTATGTATTTTTACATGATTAAAAAATAATTTTAAGGGATTTTTCCTCCTTGATACCCCTACAAGGGACACCTATTTAATGATAGTTTGAACATATTAATATATTTCACTATGACTTATGCTATCATACATATTTAAGATTTATGATTATAAACATATGAGGCATATTCATGGAATAGAACATGGCTGGCATAGAACATGGCTGAAGACTTCAGCCGACCAGCTTCCTCCTGTGGCCAGTCTTGGAGAAGCACACATTCATGGAATAGAACATGGCTGGCAGCATAGCATTGTATTGGATATTATTTCCTCCCAATACTGCCTAAAATGTGAGGTCAACTATGCAGGAACTATCTTACAGACTGGTTAACAGTCTAATGGACTTCGAATCATCTTATAGTGAACCATAAAGGTCATCTCACCCTTTCAATCGCAAGTGCGAAACAGATATTGGGAGCCAATTACCCAAGTGGAGACCGTAAATTGGACTTCAATGCCTGATTGTCAGATTGCGATAGGACAGTGCCACAAGATGGTTTACCTGTCTGATCCATGAAGACAAAACACAGTGGTTCAATCACCCAAGTGGGGTCCATGGAGCATAGATAGCATTTTAACCATCTTATTATTATTTATAAAGTTTTGTAAGACTGTTGATTACTTCACCAAAAAATGGTGACTAAAATACAGTTGCCTGATCACCTTATCAAACTTGAGTGGTGAAGTCAATAGTTTCGTTGGCTTAATGAGACAATTTTCAGTTGTCAGTGGTGTAAAGGAGTATCAGCAGCCTGAATATCCAACCGAACCTCGTAAAACAAACTCTACAATTTGATAAATCACAACCAAAAATCAATTCCAAGGTCCTATTATGTAGTTTATCATCGATAACACATTTGAATGTTCGATCATTTAATTGTAGGTTGCAAACTGTTGACTGTCAATGGTTTGATCATACGATGAGTTCTAAAAAGTGCCGTTGGATAACCAACCATCTGGGTTAGATGAAAAGCAAATCCAGTGCCCTGAATCCTCTGAAGTCTTTTACCAGGCACCATCAGTAATTAATCAGCTAACTAGTTGACAGGCACATCAATTTCAGAAAGTAATCTGTTTGAGAGCCTGGGCTAAGCACCTTGTTTTTATTCAATCGCTGAATACATGTTTTTTTTTGGGGGCAAGTATGGATTTACTTTAGGAAGGATGTGCCCTAAAAAGTGTTCTCTTTTGAGAAGTATGCATTTCACTTTCTGTTTTAATATGAAGTTCTGTTGATACTATAGGGTGAGTACAATCTGAAACTGAAACTGCAATTGATGTCCAGTGCCTGAAACCTGTTCGTTTAGTATATTAATACTATAGCATCAACATTGATATTTGTATTGTACACATCAGATTAAAATTGGTGCAATGGATATCAAAAGTGATAATGATCAGGGTTCGTGGGGGCACCATTGGGTCGGACTGGGTTGGCCGACCTAGTCGATTTTTTGGCCAACCGACCCGGTCCCGACCCCGCGACCCCGACCCGGTGGTTGTTTTTAAATTAATTTTTTAATATTTTTTATTCTGACCCCAAGCTGATTCGGTCCGGGTCACGACCCCAACCAACTCGGGTCGGTTTTAGGCCCAACCTACCCAGTCCCGACCCCCGACCCCGCCTACCTTGATAATGATGTCTGATGTAACACCTTTTTAGAAGTGGATGCACATAAAAGACCACTGTCATATGCCAAATTTATCTCGTAATGGCATCTTTTACTGTTACTTCTTACCCCATATTCATTGCTCTCCCGACACTACACAGTTGAACGACTCAAGAAAAGTATAGAAAGGCATTTGAGTGAGGTTGGGGAACTCCACTATGCTTGTAAAAATCCGTGATTTGCCTCTTGAATGGACCTTTTCATCTTTTCCTTCTCCCTCTTTGCAACTCCTTTTTGCTTTATGCCTTGTTTGGTTGAGAGTATCAAAATTGACACTATATCAATTTTGATATTATTGGTATTCCTAGAGGATAGAATATGAAAATTGGTGATGTGGACACTCGTATCGCCTAACATGCTTTGTTTGTGCTGCAACTTTCAAATTTGATATTAATATCCAAGCACCTCTTAATGATCTATATCGATATCAATTTTAAAATCAATAGTTTTCAAAATCAATAGTGACAGAGGTGTCTCATGCTGTTACCAAAGAAGCTATTAAATGAATTGTGGTCGATTACGGTAGCCTTAAAAGAATTAGTATAGAAAGGCTACTAGATGTGGCTCATATCAATAGAAAGGCTACTGGATGTGGTTATCTCATATCAATGTTGACTGGCGCTGTTCTTTCTTTGTTTACCGAGGGATGTACATCAATCTTATATATATATATATCCACGAGCAAACTTTGGATTTCCCAATTGTCTTCTACCCCTCTTTGGTTCCTTCCCTATGATGCATTTTGTGGGACATTTTCCACAGGAGGATTTCAACTCATGGAATTACTGGAAGATGCCTTTGCCAAGCATCGATTGATAAATCGACAACACCAAGGTAGCTCTTCAGACGCGTCGTAGATTTCGTCGGTCAACACGGCGTTTCATTGACCAAACAAACAAAAAAAGAAAGATAACCATTCTTTGGAATTTTTGGACCCTGAGCAAAGGTATGCGAGCATCAGTGGCCCCGTCGGCATTTTGCATATAATTGCCCCACCAACGCTCAGTGTAAAGTGCAAGCCCAGCGATCATGCATTTCATTCATCATATAAATAAATATTGTATATTAGTAGTTGCACGTGTACCCTCACTCCACTCACTCTCTCTCTCTCTCTCTCTATATATATATATATACATATATTTATACACTTCCCTCGTGCTGTTGAAGTTGGATAGATATCTTGCTGCCCCTTGCCGGTGGCGGAGTGGACGTCGCTTCCCCGTGGGAGGTCTCCCTTTCCTGGGTTGGAACCTGGGCACCCGTCGTGGCGGTGCATGCACACGTGGCTTCGACCACTGCTGTACCGTAAAAAAAAAGATATATATCTTGCTGTCACGGTTATAGGGAGATATCGATCTCTGATAGGAAGCGCTTCCGTAGTTTTGATAGTGAGAGATGCAGCCGATCGGGTGCGTTACGCGCACTAACGCATTAATCAAGCTGCACAACGTGATAATCAAAATAGTTCATCATTAGCGCGAATAATGTAAATTAAGGAACAAAGAAGTAACACCATTATACTTCATCATGTAATGCACCACATAATAAGTTATGGCTACCATGTTAGCTTAATTTGCTACCGATAATAATAATAATAATAAGATAAAGTATACGATAGTGCACCATTATCGTTGTTTACTTTATAAATTATATTAACTACTATAAAATGTCCAATTGTACATAACTGTGCTATAATGTTTTATCATGATAGTATCTAAATATAAGGTGCCGTAGATGTGGTGCACGCGGATTGGACATTGAGGCGGTCCCTTCGCATGGTCATGCTAACATTTTGAACATCTGGAAGTGGCTTCGAGAAGGCTATCCATTCTTCAAAGATTGGGCTTCACATCTAGAAATGCATCAGAAGGTAATCGCATCGACTTATCATGAAATTTAGTTTTGGGGAGGCATTCGATGCCCTTCTTTTTCCTATAGAGTAGGTACTAAGAAGATAGCCACGTCTGTTTTTCGTAAATGGAACCTTTACGGAGTGCTAATTCTAGTTTAGTGATTGATTGGAAAATTGCAATGAGAACAATAAATCCACAATCTTCTGTACATGCTAAGAATAAAACAATATATATATATATGTAAGCTAGGACTTCAACTTAAAAACAAATAATGTCTTGACGATGACAACGAGGACAATGCCGTAGTCATGAACGTTTGAACTTCGAATGCCCTCAAGCCTTCGTGACGGCAGCATGCGCTGGATTTATGTTCTCCGGTAACCGTGGAATACCCGAGAGATCAGGTAAACATACAGCTCTGTGACGACGTTTTTTTTGGCTATATTTTCTCACGCAGAACAAATTTCAAATTACACCTTCAGCTCAGCTGCGTTCTTGTGGCAGAGTCAAAATCATTCCATGACCTCTTTATGTCTAAGCTAGAAAATTATTTCTCTTCAATACTTTATAATCCTATTATCGTAAACGAACGTTACCGACGACCGCAAGGACACGACACGGTAAAAGGATTAACAAAATGCCTAGTATGGCGAAGATTCGATGAGGTGGTTTCACCGACTTACCTGGACTTCCTAGAAGGAAGCAAAAGATGATCTTCTGGAGAGACATGATCCTGTCGACTGCTCTTAACTTCAGCATCATCATACAAATATACATTATACTTGAAAATTGCCCGACTTTGACTTGGGGCTTGGGGACTCAGGAAATTGCCCTGTAAACACGTTCTTTAAGGTGAGGAATGCGAAAAAGGATAGAAGCTAGACAGAGGGCGTAATTTCTGTCTAAGAACAAACGTAAAACAAGCTGAAGCGGAAAGCAGATCGACTGACATACAACATGAGCGCCGCCACCTCACCGCTTAGAATTCTCTGGATCGCTTGAGGCAGCCATCAGTTCAAACAACGCATATCCACCGCGATGGCAACCAGGAATTTTCATGGTCACCTTGTTTATATCGCTCTGCAAGTCGAAGCTAATCAGAAACAGATGAAAGGAAAAGAAAAAAGCGCCAGGTGCAATTTTAGACAAGTAGACTGATGTGCTAACCCGTGTCATAGCATAAATCTGTGTTGATTCGTAGCCATCTTGAGCATTGGAATAGAGCTCTTGAACCTCTCTTGATTCGAGATTACACTCCAGAAAAAAGAAAGCGGTTGGTCGTACATTTAGCTTCCTGCGAGATATCCCAATGAACACCGGATCTGTCTATATGTGACTTCATTCAGTACGAGCCTGAACCCACTACGCAAATCTATCTTCAAAGCAAAATACCGAAGGGTGAAGAACTTTGAATTTGCACAAAAGCAGCTGCATCTGCAGCAGTTGCTAATGTTTTTTATTACATAGATCATTGGATCGGATTGGGTAGCATGTATCAGCCATGCTTCTCATGAATGAAAGTCTTACTGATCCATGCACAAGCGTGCCATACATGGATTTTCTTCCAAAGGACAATTAAAGCATCATTTGAAGAATTTATTAAGAATTATTTCCTAATTCACTGAGTTGAGTGGCTTAACTAGAGATGGAGCAGGAACTCCGATTTCTTCCATCACTTCACGAACAATACCATCAAACATTTCCTCTGCAACTTTCTTGTTTAAAAGAGAAGAATCGCTCAAGCCCCTATCAGTTGTATGTGCAGATATTCCAACTTCTGTTGGCTGCAATCAAGAGATAAATAGTTACAGCAGTTAAAATGAGAGTTCACAAGGTCAAACAGCAGACGTACAAAGCTCAGATTGATCAGGTAGCTATTGATACTAAAATTTTGTCTTTGTAGGCTTGCTTAACAATCCATAGAAGCAGCATGAGAATATTCTTTTAGAATAACACAGTAACTATAGTGCCAAACATAACTACTTAAGGCAATAGAAATTAGGGAAAGATCATCCAGACATTGGGAAATAGCATAGCATGCCAAAACAGTCTGTGACACAACGAAGTATAGAAAACCAAAAAAATTTGTGCAAGAGAACAAAATGAAATGTTTTGACATGCAGCTCTCTAAGTTGTTTGAACATGTATTTTTCCTTAATGAGTTGACTGTGGACGCCAGCACAAGTGTAGTAGAAATAAAATTGCAGTAAGAAATAGAAAGCAAAAGCAGATGGCTCAAAGAAGAAAACTTGGACCAAGTAAAGTTTCGTGCAGATGTTTTTGACCTTTTCTCTAGAAAATAGAAATGGGATGAGAAAGGTACCTTATTTGTAAGTTCCATTAAATACGCACCAATGTCGGGGAATGGTCCAACTTAAGAAACATTCTTCAAAGATTAAATTATTTGTATGGAAATGTACCATGAAGGAGAATGGTTTTGGAGAGGTCGAAAAGGTTCAAAGCAAATGTTATACTAGACTGCTGTTTCTTTGGAATGGATGCAGCGGATTGCATATTTCTTCAATGTAGGATTGTCAATGTACTGCATAAGATTATCTTCAGATGTATATCTATTTAGTTGCCCAGCTTGGATGAGTTGGATCAGGTTCTATCTGATCATACCTATCATTTCAGGAAAGTTGATGCTGACACTTGGGGATAGTTAGTTCCTGCTATGATGTGGTAGATTCAAAGAGAAAGGTATAGGAGACTGCCCCATGGCAAGTCCAAGAGCTGTACTCATATAATCATCGATGCCTTTTGCTTGGTTCTTGATTAGAAGCAGCTCCTCTGAGACACTTTTGTCTCTAGTAATCTCTTTTGTGACTTTTGCTCATCTTTCAAGAAACATACAATAAATTATATGCCTTATGACTAGCATTCCTGTATTTTTATGTAATTACAATGTTCTAAAAGTAGGAGAAACAGATGATTAGTTGAACAGCCAGAGCTTGCAATGTCCATTATGAGTTAGCAATTTCAGGCTCATAATGAGAATCCAGTGTTTCACTTTTTCCAACCTCAAGCATATCCCTTATATTACATTCATTTTGCAAGTAATGCATGTTGTCTTATTGGCCATAAACTAGTTTTTATTTTAATTTTTTTGCATAATTCTACTTATAATACTCCATCTCTCTGACCATGGTTATGTGGAACTTCGGGTGAAGCCCATTTGGTACGATTGACAACTTTTGGTGCTCCTTCAAGTTTTTCAGATGGCTGTGGCCTCATTTCAATGATGTGCTGGATGTCATTTGTTGCCACCCCCCTTTTAACATCATGAATTAGAATCAACTTCTTGTCTCTGTTTACCTGCTGCTCTTTGGATTTGGGTAGTACGTTTCTAGAATCTTCAGCAACAATTTATCTTGTATCAAGGACCTTATCACATCGGGAGATGAAGCAGCTTTATCCCTAATTGACTCTTGAGTCTCTTTCCTTTTCTTTTCTTTCTACCACCCTCGTGGGTTCTTGTAACTTTTGGTGCATTTATTGGTTATGGATCTTTTCTGATTCCACCTTCAGAAAAAAGAAGGGATCAAGCCTCTTATGCTGAACTCCACATGCTACCCCAGCCTAAATTGTAGCGTGCAATGTGTAATTTATACTTGCACCTCTGTTTAATTGATATTACTTATTTTCAAAACATGATTGTCTGATGCATTATGTTTAATGTTGATCACATAAAGTGTAAAGTAAAGTACCTCTGAATGACCTCCAGGGAACACTAAGTACCCTGGAAATTCTCCAACGTTAGAACTTCGCTGTAAGAGAAGGATCTTTCTGTCAGAAGTCTCCACTATTGCACCATTACCCAAAGGGCTAGCTGTGTGTTGGCAGCATATGACATCATCTACAAAAAAGTTTGACATAAATAAGGAAGTGTCTTCTAATTCATGATACATTGTGTGTTCATGCAGACATGTAAAAAAAATCACTGTTCTTGTTCAATTACATGAAAATTAATGATCTTTATGAAGACATCATAATTCATTGCAAATAAATATCAAAGAGTAAGTTACAGCAAAGATAAGAATCTTTTTCCGAAAAAAGGCTGTTACCACAAGGACAACCAAATATGATGGTAAATGATACCGATGGAGATAACTTAACGTTTATTTTGAAACAATATTACCTTCTGAAGGGACAAGAAAATTCTCCCAAAGAGGATTTAAATTTGTGCCGACGAACATCCTGAATAACAGGAAATCATCAGAAAGAAACTACTTTTCCTTGAACTTGTTGCATGAGATAACAGTGTACATCTTCAGAAAAGTTACAGACAGACAATATTAATGCATTGGAAGAAATCCAATAAACATGATGCTTTGTGCTTCTATTTTTTACAGATTTCTGCAAGAAACTAGAAAACATCATATAAAGTCTATTTTGGCTGATATTCTCATCCTTTGCCCATGACTTTCTGCCATACCAGACAATGCCTATTTGGATGGACAATTAATTTTGACACCATTTAAGAAACCCATTCAGCCTTTTCTAATACATCAAGTCAGGTCCTCTCCAACCACTTGACCCAAGTTTTTCAGGCCAGGATTTATCTTGACGACAAGGAGTTGAGGACTGAGCTATTGCTCACCTGCTTCCTGCATACATTTCGTGCTTCTGGAGTTCCACATCCTGGGTGCTTATATGCATGCTCATCACGTTAAAAATGTATTGGGAAAAACAAAAGCTTACAGGTGCTTGTGATTAATTGGTGGAAATTATGTCTCAAATGACAAAATCACAAGCATCTATCCACTGACCTATTAACTGAACATGGAGTCATTAGACATTTCAATAATAGTGCCTTCACAGTCTACAATATAAGTATTGTGAATTACAGAGGAAGAATGTGGAAGGCAAGAAAATAGACAACGCAAGTTAGGGAGAGCAGAAGAGAAAAGTTCTTCAGAGTTCGAACTCTCGATAGCACTAATATTAGGGATCTATCAAATCTGTTACAAGAATTAATTCTTTTAAAATGTAAACCGAGTATTGGTCATAAAAGCATCTTCAATTAAATATTATTTCCAGCCACATCAATATTTCAACTGATAGAAACAAAATGCAACGATATTAGCTTTTTTATGAATCATCTCACACAGTATGTCAGTAACCCTAATGAGAAATGTTTCCAGTAAATGAGATCATCCTTTTCATAACCACCCTGAGCATTCGTGTGGGAATACTCTGTGTTTCTATTTATTCCCAATTCGTTTGGTTATTTCTAAGAAAAGTTAGAGCACAAAAAATATGAAAGAGATAAAATTGGTCAAGTCTAACACAGCAAAATTTGCATGTTAGTTCTCAGATAATAATGGCATTAAGACTTTGGGATATATCTCATTCAAATGGATATGATTCTATTTCATAAAACTTTTAGGAGCAACATAGAAGAGATATGCATTTTCCTAGGAAATAAGAGAATTCCATATATACCTTTCTCCCACATTTCTACCTAAGTTTTAAAATATGGGTACAAATAATTTTGATATGACATATTTAGATATTGGTCCATCCATCCCTCCATCTGATGCATAATTCCCAGATGATCTTGAAGTCATGCCCCCTGTCCCCTTCTTCTTTAGTCCTCCATCACAAACAAATGGAGGGGCTTCTAAGAAAAAAGAAAGACCTGAAACTCTATGTAATTACGAAAGCTCCCTCCAATTCGTGTATCTCAGACAAAGTAAATGGCGAGAAAAAGCCTAGGAGGCTAGGATCAGTGTATCCTATCTGGTCCACTCCAAAGGAATGATCCACCATACGAATCCGTTCTGAGGAAATTCAATGTTATTCCTACTTCCTAGGTTAATTTCCAACCAATTAGGTCCATTATGACCTATTTGTTTGTTGCACCTGGAAATTGGGAAAGAAATGAGAAAAGGAGGATGCATTGAATCAAATGACCTCGAGAAACCTCCCGAAAGAGGAACTCCAAGGCAAAGAGATTTGTCAAAGCTAAAGAGGGAGGTGATGAAGCAACCCTATATTAGAACTCCAAAGCTAACCCCACCCTTTACCTGTTCCAATGGTGTATACAGGGATTTTCTTAATCTCTACAACACCTGATGGATCTTGACTGGGTGAAGGAGAAACTCTTCAGTTCCTTTAGCGACGAAGAAAACACTTTGGAAATGGAGGATCCATTGCTTCTGCCTGCTGCAGGATGCCCAGCTAACCAGAGGCAGCAAATAAAGTAGCTGGCAGCTAAAAAAGGCCTTGGCCGGTGGAGGGGTGCATTGCCCAGGTGTTCCACAAGACAGTTCCTGCTGCTGCAAATAGTGTCCTGGAAGAAGGAAAAGCTTTGATTCTTCGGATGTTCCAACACCAGAATAGAGGCACAGGAATGGCTACCCGCAGCCTCCTCCCGGTACACAAGAGTCGCATTCTGCATGCATATTAGTTGGACATAAATGACATGCCAGAAAACTACAACCTTTAAATTCCAAATTTGCAGCTAAGGCTAAGCCGAAGCATACATTCAGTGTCTACTTCAGAAGAAAATGATAAGTTCAGCATATTATGCATCTTTTACAAAGAAAGTCCAGTAAAGATGGATCGATAAGGGTGAACCTGTAGTCTGTCAAACCTAGCTTCAGGCAAACAGAGTCTCGTCTGGGGTCACCTGTGCTTTGCAAGGTGCATCCTCCATACTGTGACATTAAGGTGAAAATTTCCACGTGAAAATATGAATCTAATAGTCAAAAGAGTAAATTTAACGTATAATAAAATATCAAAAGTGATAAACAAGATTCCAGCATGAGAACCTTTCTGGATGATGCTTATTTATTGAAAAAAGAACTGGTAAAGCTTGATTGAAGATTAAAAAAAACTGAAAGCTAACCTTCCGACTTAAAGGACTAGGTACCAAGCATAGCTGAAAAAGTATAAACTCAGAGGCATGAACAAAATACATGAAAAGCACAATTGAGCTCAAGGTATAGAAACAGCTAAAAGGGGAAAAGTCACTAAGTGCAAACATAATTGTCAAGGTACCACCTAGGTGCAAAGGCACCTTTATGGCACCTAGGGAGACAGGTGCCTTTTTTGGTGTCCAAGAGTGTCTTAGGTAGGTGCTAGGCAGCCCAAGCGAGTGACTCAACTACCTAGGCAGTGCATCGCAAGAATTGTAAACCCTCCAGCTCCCATTTGTGTGTTAGTGTAATAGAAACTTGACGTAACAAAGTAGAAAGGGCTGCCTAACACCTGCCATAGCAAGTTTATGATAACTGTAGAAAAACATAGTTTTCTGATTTATCTTCATTTATTATCATTCTCTAATTTATTTTATTTTTACGTGATTATTTGTCTATTAATTAACATATTATTACCATGTGTTTTATCATATTTTTTATTAAAATTTGGTTGATAAATAGAATATGTTTTATCACCATTAGTAGTCATTTCCTATGTATTACTTTGTTACGTCATGATGACTTTGCTTTTTTCCAAATCTTATTAACACTTAAGTTATCATTTGATTTTTATTTACTTATTCAGTTAATATTTTAATTTTATATTTTAGCTAATTTCACTTAAATCACTTATTTTATGATAATTGGTACGAAATTGTCCTTGAGGTGAGTTAAGTCTCACGGGTCAATTTCCCATCAAATCAAGACCATAATGGGCCAATTGGTATCAAAGAAGTGGACTACGAAATTGCTATTGGGTTGGGCTAAAATTGACACTCAAGCGGGCTAGTCTTGGAATTGAAATCTAGCCCATCAAATGTATGAAAAAAAGGTTGCGAAAGTGTCAAAAAAAATTTGGCTCAATCTGAACATGTCCTTGGTTGAACTTGGCGCAAGAACACTTCTATTTCATTTGTTTCCTTATTTTATGGAAAATTTAGGTGTCAACAGTGCCCAATCCATCTGTCCAGTCAAAAGTGTCTTCCCTACCATTTACAATAATCAATGGCTATAAAAAAACTCAAAGAAACACCAGTTCTGCATTATTCCGTTCCATATGTTTGAAAATTTCCTTAAGTTGCCAAGTCAGACACCCATCTTGAGTTCTGGTGGGAGAGATATTTAGAAATAACAATTTTACTCCAAATAGCATTACCTCTGTGCTTAGGTCTCCAAAGCCACTTAGGCCCTGTTTGGTATGGGGATAACCTAGGATAGATCTGGTTTATCCTCAATCTCCTGTTTGATACACACTTAAAAATGAGTTTAACCTGGATTAAGTTAATCCAGGTTATCCCCAAATTAGGGATAAATCATCCCACCTAATACTTGGGATAAATCATCGCGTACACACTCTGTCCGCGGCGGGGGGGAGGAGGGGGCGAACCCCGGCGCTGGTGCGGGGGGGGGGGCGAATGCCGGCGGGGGTGGGGGAGGGGGGCGTCCGGCGGATTAAGATGTTTATGAATATGTTATGAGTAATAAAATAAGATAATATAAAAAATAAAGATAAAAATAAAAAAATTTAAAGTTATCCTCGAATTTATTGTTACCTTATCAAACATAAGATATGATTATCCTTAAACTTATCCTAAGTTAAACCAAACATAACGAGGATAGGGTTAATCACGAGGATTGGTTTATCCCTATCCTCATTAATTTTATCCCGATACCAAACGACGCCTTAGTGAGCAGAGTTTTATTGACCGTCTCCTTCCTATATGCTCCTGCATGCCTGATTCCAACAAACTAGATGAAGACCCCCTTCTCCCTTGATCCTTCCTAGAAATAAAATTCCCTCAAGTTCTCTTAGCATTCTACAAGCACCTTTTGGAATTTGGAATATATATAGGAGGTACAGAGGTTAACCTTGAAGAACAATCTTGGATAATAGTAACCTCCTTCTTGCATAGAGCAATTTGTCATTCCATCTGTGTAACTTTCTTTCAATACCTTTGAACATGTCGCAATCTGAATTTCGAATGCCTCTATTCAATATTCATTTTTACACATAATATGGCAAAAAATTTAAACGAGGTAAATTTGTGAAGGCATAAAATGAGCATATATCCCCTGTATGCTGTGGACTGTTGATTGAAGCATGCGAATGTCACATTGTGAGAGTTAAGAGCCATACTCCCCCATAACACCCTGACTTAGCCCCATGTTGGTCCGTAATGGTCAAAGTGTTATAAACATATAAAGTCATACACCCCACCCCCTATAAGTTAACTCTATGCATGCTATTTTGAACATACAACTTAGGGGTATTGGATTAACAAACCCAAGTCCCATTGTATCACACAAAGATCATAAGAGATATCATTTTATAACTAAGGGTTGTAAGATTCCTTAAGTTCAAATCGCATATGATGACTTCTTTCAAACAATATGCACTTAAGGTTATACACACTGTAAGTTTAAATCACATATGATTTGGCTTTTTTACAAGGATATGCACTTGGAGATATACACCCCCTAACTTTAAACCCCATGTGATTAGATTTTTCTTATAAGGATATGCACTTAAGAGTCATAAACCTTTGAAGTTTATATCACATGCATTGAGTATATGATGTATATATACAGCTTTTTTGAAAGTTGCCAAGGCCATGATTCATTTATTGCAGACGAAAAAAAATGAAAGGGTAAGTATTACAAGTTGAAAAGAAAGGAGAAATGAGAAAGCGGGTAACTCCTTACTCTACCAAGGAGGAAGAATTGTACGAGTCCCAAGAAAAAACATTTCCAATTAGAGAAGAAACTTCTGAAAGTGCGGCAATATGGATAGTACGCAAAGTGAGAAAAATGTCAATCCAACATATTACTAGACATATAGAAAAGGATACCGGTTGGAGAAACAAAACTCTTTAAGCATTTGTTTATTTCTTACTCTCCAAGATGTCTTCCAAACTGCCTTCTCGCCGGATGACTATGGTAGGTTCACTTCCTTGTACCGATACCATAGATCCTCCCTTGAGACTGCCCATAAATGAGGACAATATAATGTCTCATGGAAGCATTTTTATTGGCCAGTCACCATGGCAAGAAAAATGATAAAGTTTTACTACGTCGCACATGAGTAGCATGATTTTCTAGTAGCCTAGATAAGCCACTTGCCAATATAGATAAATGATCAATCAGAATACACATCAAAGGTAATTATTAATTGCAATCGCATAAATATAGATAAATGATCAAGCACAATACACATCAAAGGTGACGATCAATTGCAATCTCATTATTATCTTATCTTCTCCATTCCTCCGAGTGGAAAACACCTATTAAGACAAGATATCTTTTTCTACACAAGCAGTCTATCTATAAGGAACTTGAGGGCTGGCAACCTGAAAAGGTACTGTTGATAGGACCCTCTTCTTGACACCCTGCAAGTACTGGCAATAAACCAAGCATGTAGGAGGAATCCCACAACAGAAAGGAAAATAAAAGATAAGAGTCTGTAGAGTTTCTAAGCTCTTAGTCTCCTCATTCCTAAAGGGGAATGCCTCTCTAAAGAGATTACCATTATTTTCTTTATTTTTAAACGATATTTTTACCTGAACACTTTTAAAACTGAATGTTGCCAAATTCTGTTTTCTCTGATTGTTGCATACCTTTCAAACATAGGGATACCTTCATTTTACTTGGCTGCTAGACATATATATACACATTTTCTTAGACCTTTGAAAAGAGTGAAATACAAGATTCATTGATATTCAACATTCCATCTGTATTATGTAAATCTGCAAGATTGTCCATCATAAAGATAAAGAGTGGAGAAAATTAACAGTGGAGCATACCCTAAACTTCAGACCATTATATAAGGATGGAATTTCTTGTATCCGCTGACTCCAGATCTGTGAAATAAATTATTTGATCTTAGATTGATGATAAACATAAAGAAGAAAAGGAACAATTATGCTAGAATACCAAAAAGAACCTCATCTTTTAGAATGTAAAAAAATAGTGCCTTATCGTGGAAAATGGAAACCACTCAAGTTCCAAAAATATTTAATTTAACTTTATTTCATGGTATGTTACCCATTTGAGCGGGGTTTCTTTAATTTATGAAAAATGAGAAATTAGTATGTGGGTTCATGTGGAGTTGAACTTGTGCTCACTGAACTTAGATTGATTTCATGTTAGTTATGCTGAGCTATGGCTCAACCATCCTTGATCAACTGGCATATGAAGTGATAACTTCTCATCAATATGCATACTCACATGAGAGGCAGCCAATAGGGGAGTCGTGGAGGCACTGGGCAGGGCTCCGGAGGTGCTCCGGGCAGGCATGGTGGAAAGGGTGAGGGGCTCATGGAGGGGCTGAGGGTGCTCCATGGGTAGTACAAAGGACCAGAAGGGGAAGGGAGATGTTAGGGGTCACCATGGGACTGGAAAGAGGCCGGAATTGGAAATGGGGTTCTAGAAGATGAAGGGGGATTCGGTGGTGAGACGTCAGCTTTGAGATGGGCAGGATGGTGCTCAGGATACCTGGACAGGGTGAGGGGAAGCTAATGGAGCACTTCGGGCTTGAGAGGCAGAGGGGGTCTACAATGGTACCGGAGGAGTTGGAGCTCTCGAGAGGGGAAGAGGGAGAGCCAAGAAGAAAGAAGGGCCATCCAGAAGAGTTGGGAGGCTCTCAGGGGAGTTGTGGTGTCCGAATAGGGGTAAGGCTGGAGAAGAAGAAGAGCGAAGGTCTAGGAGGAGGGGAAGAAGACCGGGGAAGGGAAGGGGGCCGGGGAGAAGAAGATGAACAGGGGGGTCTCATGCAGTGCAGGATAAGAGGAAGACAAACCGAAGGGTGAGTCGAGATCAATAAAGAAAAAGAAAAGAAACTCAATTCAATTCTTCATTCATTGACCATCTGTATACATAGGTGGAAATCCTTGTATCATAGTTTGCAAAATTACCCGAAAGGGATCAAGATCGGCCGATTCTTGGATTAGATTGGCCCCTGATGATCCGATTCTCTACCACAAGACCAATATGGTATAAGATCCCAACCGGATCGGCAGAAATCGGTGGAATCAGGACTAGAACCGGCCTCACAATGGGGCCTAGCGGCTACCACTGCGGCCGTCTTCCCCACCCTATAGGGCAGACCTGGTAAGGCTTAAGTCACCAGATCCTTTCATTTGAACCATATCAGGTCTAATGAACCTGATATGTTAAACCGGTAGGTGACTGACTTAAAATCACCGGATCCCAGCCTTACCAGGCTCGACGAACCCGGTAAAACTATCTTTCCCGCACGATATGGGGGCGGGAGGGGGAAGACACCACGACAGCGATTTTGGCCCTACTTTGGGCCCAAAATATAGGGCCAAAATTGCCCCAAACAAGGTTAGATTAGATCAGCATTATTTTGTATTTTTTATTTTAGGATCTTTTTAGAGACCGATTCGGATAAAATTTTCTTCTGGATAATAGGCTAGATTGCACCAATCTGATCCAATCTAGATCAGATCGAACAGGTCCAATCCGATAACCGATTCCGATCTAAAAATATATGCCTCACATAGACTTCATTTTAAAAAATTTAAAGAAAACCCAAAAAGGCCAAACAAGTGCAGACATAGCCAAAATTTGACCCTAAATAAATATTTAAATGTATACATTTAAAATCCTAATTGGACATTCACACTCCTAACTTAAACTTCCAAATAGATAAAGCCCCCAATACTATTTAAAATATTATAACTTTGATGCCGGTGTCGATCATATCCGATTGATGGCGCATGGTCTTCTTGAGTCCATCTTCCATACATGTCACCCAGTCGAAATCGCATGAGTACAGTGTACACTCCAGTCTATGATTATGGGGAAGTGGAGAGCCGAGGACTCTCCACTAACTCCATGTGCTTATGGAGAGTCTGTGGAACTCATATTTGACAAGTGTCATCCCCTTTTTTTCTCTTAATGCTGCAGTCATGCGGAGCCATCAGGAAAGAAGTTGGGCTTGCTATAATTTCTGATGGACTCTCCAAAGGTGGTAAGCCCACCCCGCACCAACTCAAAGGCCTCCTTTGCAGTCACCATACGAGAGCAACCAAAGGGGGAAGGCTCTTCCTCCCATTGCTTCACTCCTCCAGGCAGCACGAGAAGCTATTCCTTTTCATTTCTACTCCATGCAGTGCAGCAAAGGGGGTAAGAGAAGAGCTTGTGGGAGGTTTCCCACTCTCTTCATCACCAAAGGGCATCAAGCGATTCTTCGTTGTCCGGCTATGAGCCACCAAACCAATGTGTTGTAGAGGCCAAGAAAATTCCCTTGTACACCATCGGACAAGTAAAGGGAAATGTGGATTAGCTTTGGAGTTCTCCCAACGGAGTTGGAGGTATGCCTCATCACTTCACTCTTTTTCTTTGATGGATCTCTTAGCCTTTTTGAACCATCACCCCCTTCTCCCATTATTTTTGATTTACATGTGCAACATATTTTTCTTCATTTCAACAAATGAGCAGAATTAATATTCTATCTCACATCAACTTCGACTAGCAATAAAAATGAATATTTGCTATTACATCACCTTGCACATTTTTCTATCAATTATCAGAATATTACCAGTTTGAGGACAGGTGCTATTTTCATTATGCTACCCTAACAAAGAAGCAACTTTTCAGTTGTAAGAATATTTGACCGCAAAGTGCAAACCAAGGGGCTATTATAGCACCTTAGCAGATTTATACAATGTTTTATAGTGTTAGGCTATATTACGTTGGCTAGACCCTCTGCAAAAAGACCTACTGAGATCATACAAACACAGCCGATGTAGCTTCAAGACTAAGAATAACGAGAAGATGAAGGTTTAAGATCAAATGGTCTGACCAGAGAATTGATTTGATTGCTCGAAGTATGCAAAAAAGTAATCAATTTCAGGGAACACACTCATGCATTGTCCCTTCTGATAGTGTTCCATTGCTTGAGGTTTATACAAAAATAAGAACTCACATATGTAGATGAGGTTAGAAAAGATAGAAGTGACTTCTGTATGAAAAGTTTGAGACATACAACTAACCACTACATTTGTCTCCATACAAGCAAACAAGTAAACTGAACTCAACAAAGTCTTAATCTCAAATTATTTGGGTCAGCTATATGAATTCTCTCTCTCTCTCTCTCTCTCTCTCTCTCTATTTAGCAATTTTGAGCTACTTATTCAAAGAGATACTTAAATCAAAGTTGAACCAAAGACAACTGGTTGACCAAATAGATTCCAACAATAAATTACCTACAAGCACAAAGAACAAAACATTACAGGAGAGTAACACAAAAATATACTTGGAGCTCTAGGCATAAAAAAAAATGCAGAAAAGTGTAAGCTCTTGTTGCATGACTGTGGACAAAGGACAATCAGTTCATACCTCAGAAACAGATTTCTCTAAACCGGTATCTGGATGTGGGACCCTGTCATAAGATGTGCTAAAATCGACATATACCTTCAATTAAAAAAAGAGAGAGGCATTCTAACCATGATGTGATAACAATTCATTCAAGTCTACAACATATTCAGTCGTGTGGCACAGCGTAATTACTGTTTCACTTTCAGATGACTAAATCATGAATTATAGGATATGATGCAACAAATGGCAGGAATGAAATAAGGGCTATTAATCACAACGTTCAGGATCAATAAGCAGTTGTGGGTAAATAGATCTCAGAGATACCGTACAAAAACTTGCAATATAACGGATATTCTTGTAAAAAGAAACGAATATTTTATAGGATAAACAAGAAAATGAGGATGACAGCAATGGAACACGTAAAAACAGAAGAATTGTGCCTTCGAATCAAAACATGCCCAATGTGCATCATGCCGACAAGAAAAAGCACAATAGACATAAAATGGACGTTCTAACAAAATGCAGGACACCAGAAATCAATCTCGACATGCCAAGCATGTTTCCACAAACAACTGAAATTATAGGTTTCTTCTGTTCGACTTTCCGACCAAAACAAAACCTCCTGGTGGAACGCTCTGTCAGAAACCAAGTACTACGAATTTCTATCAACGAATAAAATGCGTGAAAGAACGATCGGAAGCACCCGAAGAACTCGGATCCGAGCTTGACCTCCACGATATTATCCAGAAATTAGAATAGCCGCGAACCTGTGATCGAGAGAGGCCAGAGGGGCAAGAGAGGAGAAGTTTGTATTCCGAGCCCGGGCCGCTCATCGTTCCCCGTTTCACTTGTGCTTCGCCGCCTAATCGCGTCTACCCGTGAAGATTCTGGTCCGTCCGCACGCGCGGATCTCGAGATGGTCTTACCCCTTCCAAGTTCTCCCTGGATAATCAAGGAGACGCGCTAGGCTAGCTAGAGGCTGCTGCGGCGCTGCCTTTTTGTTTTCTAGACCCCAAGAAAATAAATTGGACATATATATTATTAAATATACTGTTCCTGCGTTGACAGCTCCATGTCTGCTACCAAAACTTGGCACATATAATTGCTAATGCAAAAGCTAGGTTAAGGCTAAAAATCGTAACCGGTAGTGCTGAGATTAATATAATATTTGTATTTTTAGACGGTATATGCAATAAAACTCTAAAAGCTGAAAAGTAGGTTCTCTTTTGTCGAAATTTAAGACACCACGAGCAAAAAAAAAAAAAAAAACTTCTGAACATCTGATAAGTTGTGATGCTGCGCAAAGAAGGATGCATTGCAATCCAGAGCTTGGTTTGACACTTATTTACGAAGCTAAGTAAACAAGGTTAAATAAAACAAAAGAGTGCTTGGTCAGCAAAATGATCTTACAAACAGGAGTAGAGATTGATAAACCTTTTTGTATTTTAATGGGTGTCTGGTTGCATGATAAAGTATATTTGTATTATCTTTTATATTTTTGTAACAAAATTTGTTAAAAATAATATTTTACAACTATTACCACTACAAGAAATAAGGTTAGTGACGATGGGTAAAAATCGTCGCCAATGAGACTAAAGCCGTCGTTAATAATTACCGACGACGACGGCTCAACCGTCATAATGAGAAATTTATGTCACTAGTTAATTAATTTGTATTTTATTTGAATATAACTTTTTAAATATATAAAAAATTATCGTGCAACCAGACACTCTCACCCGCTAAGATACCCAAAGATAATTATTACATTATTCAAATAAATAATGGCTAGGCACAAATTAGCATACCCTTCGAGTATCTTGGACCTAACTTAACACTATTCAAATTATACGCTTCTGTTGAGTTAAATACGTCAAACACATCTCACTCTTTTTTTTTTGGTTATTACATCAGCCCCCAAACATGCCAATTTTATGTTTATATTTTATTATAATACAACTTTTTATCATAAAAGTATATATAAATTTGCCATGCAACCAAACACCCAGGCTAGCCAAGATACTCAAAAGTAGCCATTACATTATTCAAGTAAATAATGGTTACACACAGATTAACACACTCTTCGAGTAAGTTGGATTTAAATGAACACTGTTCCGATTCCACTCTTTTTTGTTATCACATCCATCTCAAACTTGACAATTTTATGTCGTTGGTTAGTTTACATCATCATTATAATATAATTTTTATCATAAAAATATATAAAAATTATTGTGCAACCAAACAATGATGGCTAAAGACACTCAAAAGTAGTTATCACATTATTCAGATAAACAATGGCTACGCACTAATTAAAATACTCCTCGAGTCACTTGGAGCTAACTTAACACTACTCAAATTTTGTTGAGTTAAATACGTAAAACACAACCCTTTTATCAAAATCTAGTGGATATAGCTAAAGGCTAGCTAATAGATCTTAGACGTGGTTATAAATGTATGATACTTGAGAAGTTAAAGATCCATTTTCTCCTTTGATGCAGGAGTTTTTCCATTCGACTTCTCTTTTCCATTAGACTCATGACAGGCGACCACCCATCACACTCTCCATGCTAATTACCCATTTATTGTAAATATAAATTAATAAACAACTAATAACTCTACTCAGCTATTTTTATAATACGAAGTAGAGAAGAATTTGAAGTTAAAACAGAATTAGTCGAAGGTTGTGTTAAAATGAGTGATTTTTCTTAAAGCTAGTTCTGTAAAACTCTCTCTCTCTCTACATATATATATGCATGTATATGTATACGAATTTCAGTTATTTTGCTCGATCATGGAATTAGGAAAGGCGCAGGGCAATTTTATTTCAGCAAGCGGTACATGTGTATAGTAACAACTTAAGATTCACGGTTTATCCACAACAAGATTAATTAATTCTTCTAAGTTATTGTGGATAGATAGATATACACAAGTGTGGAGGCGATATTAATTGAGTACCCCTACAACAGGTGGTTGATTTCAACCGCTTTCCACCTTTCTCCTTGATCTGATCATCTTGACTTTCAATATTCACTGTTCATCTTAACGACAAAGGGAATGGTTGGAACAGTACTGGATAAATACACTCCCAAACAGTAATTTATAGATCATGATTTTTTTTTCCTACCACAACGTACGCCATATATAATTTAGGGTTTGATAGAGTTCACGGCGCAAACAAGTGTCTATATATATACGACCCACCGATGGATTTTTAAGCTGAGACGTCGACAGTTCGATAAACCAAAAAGAAACAAGCGAGACCACCCGTGCATGGATGTCGCATCTTGTAGTGTATCTTTTTTTTTTTTTGAACTTGGCATCTTGTGTATCAAATGCAAACCCACCCGCTCCAAAAAAAAAAAAAAACTGGGCTACGGATGGATGAACTGCCGTTGATTTTGATGACAGATTGTTTTTTATGTTTACAATATTAACAGAGTAAATATCGCCTTAATTAGTTTGGGTAACTTAATCTAACCTGCAGAAAAATATAATACATAGAAGTCCAAAAGGCATTCAAAAAAAAGAAAAAGAAATCGTCCGTTGTTGCTCGAGCTGTATACATTATTAGTTTTATCACAAACACGGGCTCTCAGTTCTCCGATCATCAAAAATAATATAATGCACGTACATGGTTTATACTCGATAGTTTTAATCTCAGCACATGTTTGGTATCGTAAAATTTCGAGGATAAACTTGAGTTATCTTCTAAAATTAGAGGATAAATCAAATTTATCCACTGGTCATCTCCGTACCCAAACAGCACCTTACCACCTTTGAATTTGCGAGACTCCGCCGGGGGCCATCGGAGGGTGACCTTCCAACCTGGGAGGCCGAATCTCTATATATATATTATTATGATCCAGGAGAGGGAAAAGGACCCTCCTCCCCACGGTTGGTCCCCTCCCCGGGGAAGAAAAGGCCAATCATGTTTGACCGAGGCAGCCATTAAATGCCGGCGGCAAGCAAGGCGCCAAGGCATACGACAAAACACCCCCACCCACCGATCTTTTTCTCCACGGACAAGTATGTATAGGCGAGAATAATAAAGAAGGAATATTTTAAAAAAAGGTATAAACTAAGAAGGAATGTCGGCGAAGAACCGCAAGAACGGCCGAGTAGGAGATCCGGGGGAGCTTTCGGCCGGAAGCACCTCGGCGTCCTCGCCGGAACCCTCGCCCGGTCGGCCCGTCGGCGCTCTCGGCGGAACCATCTCCGCGTCCTCGCCGCAACCCTCGCCCCCGTCGGCCCGTCAACATTCTCGGCCCCATCGGCGGCCCCTTCCCTCCATTGGTGGACACCTCGCAGTGCTCCGCAACTTCCTCGGCCCTGTAGGTGGTTCTCTCGTTTTCTCCTTCGGTGTTTCCTTAGCCTATCCGCGGCTTTCTCGCCCCAGCACCCCCTTCACCGCCCATTAAACACCTCCCTTACTACCGGCTTCATCCCTTTTTCTCCATAGTCAATCCGTCTGCCTCCTGTTCCACCGCCTCATCGTCTCTCCCTTTGGCCGGCAGTAAAACCCCTTCCCTCCCTCTCGCCCTCACCATCCCAACCGCTCCCACAACCCCTTAATTGAAACCTTTGTTTCTCCGGCTCTCTTCTATCATTGTCTCGTCCGTTGTCGTGAGCATCTCCGGCTGGGAGGTATCTAGTTAAACATGTTTCTTTTTTGTGCTATTTTGCTGTAATTGTGGACAGGGAGGGAGTCCCTCCCTCCCTCCCATAAATGTTTAGGTTGTATGGTGTCTCTCCTGTCGCAGTGTTCTACTTAAATTTGTTTTTAGGCATTTTGGTTCTTTGCTGTGCACTGTGAACATGGAGTTCGGTTTATCTACGTCTGTCTTTCTTACAGTGTCTACTGTTTCTTGTTATGGTCGTGTGGTTGGCTTCATTGTCCTCCTCTGTTTGGTCCTTTGCCACGATCTTTTCTTCAAGACTGTTAGTCTGGGCAACATCCACATCTCTTTGGTGTGATTATCCAGTCTCGAGAAAATGGTTAACTCCCTTAGTGGAGCTTTTATCCATACTGTTCAATCTTTCTTTAAGATCGATTTGTGGCTTTGTCTTACTTTGTGGGACAACTTAGTATCGATCCGTATGTTATCTGTCTTCGTCCTCTTAGTTGGTCTTTCTGTTTACATGAGTCTTTGTAACTTGTTGTACCGTTTTAGTTTGGTTTGAATATATAGTAGTTTGCTTTTGTTCAAAAAAAAAGGAGATCCGGGGAACATGAAGAACTATATTATATATGGAGCGAGCGCAGGATGGATCCCGGAGGAAGTGAGTCACAGACAAGAGAAAGAACTTAGTTTTATATAATCTCCTGTGGACGGCGACAACCGGAGCTCCGTCTATATATATATATATCCATGCGGCGGTGACGGCCGGAGTATTTTTTTTTCGGACAAACAGACCATATTCATTCAAACCATTAAAAGATACACACGAGAATATACATCAAATACTACTTTAAAAGACAGAAGACACATAATTAAATTAGACACAAGAGTTCCGTTGAAAATTACCATTTCCAAGAAATAAAAACATATTTATAAATCGAGTGCGTAGACCGTTGAAGAGCAAAGTTAAGAACTCCAACAGTTATGGAGCTAACAAGGAAAGGTAACAATACAGAACTAGGTCAAACTACAACCGATGAAAACAAAGATAAAAAACATAGAAGAGACATAGATAAAGTCGGCTCCACAATTCCAATACAACAAAAAGAAGAAAAAAAAAATTTAATAGTACATTTAGACAAAACACCGGAAAGGGATACAGAACTAGACGGCCGGAGTAACTACTGTGTTGCTGATACTACATCCTGGTACGACGACCATGACCGGCCCTCCCCGCACCTCCGGCGAAGGTCGTGGCGGCAGCCTTTTCCTCCGCGGGGCCAGAGAGAGAGAGAGAGATGGCGAGACCAAATGAGAAACGGAAACGCTAACAGAGATGGCGCCTACTGCGTTTGATCTCTTCTCCGAGACTTACTAGCTAGTCACTTATTATCAGTGCTGCAGCTCGACGGGGATGACGACTCGGTCTTCTGGATCCGCTGCTCCTCATCTGCACAGATCTGCGCCTGGGAAGCCCGGTCTTCCATCCCACGAGCGTAGGCATCGAAGAACTCCGTGTTCTCCTTCGCCAGCTCCTTCCACACTGATCATACAGGATGTCGCCCATGTGTGGATACACATACAAATATATACATACATATATATATATATATAGAGAGAGAGAGAGAGAGAGAGAGAGAGGAAGTGCAGAAATAACTTTTCTCTTCTAAGCGAGCATCGCTTTGTTTTGGGCCAGTTATCAATTCTACGTAAAATTTCGTTTGCGTTTAGAATGTCACTGGGCATGTTGCCATCTAATTTATTTTACTCTTAATTATTTGCTATTATTTATTATATCCAACCGAAAATCACCGAAAGATGGTAAAAATTAATGACTCTCTATATATTCTCAAATCTTTGTATGCATCGTTCGTTGAAAAAATAAGGTCTCCTCCTGTAGAGAGGTTAATTATCGTGCATTTATTTCTTTCTCTGTCGACACTCGGGAAATCCATGGTTGCATCATGCATGCAGGTCTACCCGAACCCACTGGTGCATTTCCTTACGTATCTGATGCATTAGAATTTTTAATTGATTAAATTCTCTTTTGCAAATCCCTACGTATACGTTTACCTTCTGATATATGAAAAAGACGAGGAAGATGGAGGGAGTGAGGTCAGACCGGCAGCCGTGATGACGGGCTTGATGCCGGCGTGCTTGGAGAGAGCATCGACGCACTCCTCCCGGCTCATCTGGAAGGTGAGACACCTCTCTATCAAGTGTTGCACCTAAAAAAAAAAAAGCAGAAGCGAGAGGGCACACAGCAAAGCCAAGACGGGAACGTCAGCAGAACGAAGAAGAAGATGATGATGATGAAGTTGGAGGGGGCCTTCGCCATTCCTTGCTTGCTCGCCGAAACGATCACAAGAGGGGGGTTACCATGCGGATGTAGGAAGCCCAGTCGTCTCCCATGGTAGCTAGAGAGGCAGAAGGGCCACTCTACTACTGTACGTGAGATCGCTCTCCCGGGTAGATATATAGTTTCGGAGCTAGACACGGCAAAGGCAGCACCGAGGAAATTCGAGAAACCTGAGGCGGCGGTGGGAGCGGGGGAAGATAAAATATAAGATTATATAGACACAACGGGAGTCGTGGATAACGCCCAAAAAAAAAAAAAATTGAAACGGCTGAAGAAATACAAGGTGGCGGGGATCAGGAGCCCGCCCGCATCCCATTGGAGGAGAAGCGATGAGGTACGTACGCTTCTGCGACCCTGAGCTACCTTCTTGTGTGGGCACGGGAGTCGAACGAGTCGCGCACGCGGCCGAGTCCACTCGGCAGCGGAGCACCTGTAGCCGCATATAAAACTACCGGTGGGTCTGCGCCTGCGGGGTCTGTTTTGACCGGCGGCTAGCCAGGGAAGCTCCTGTTGCCGCATATGAAATCATCCTGGCCTATTTGCTTACGTAGAATCCGTTTGACCGGTGGCTACTGGGTCCCCGCCCTTGTGGCAGGGCGCGTTTTAATATTTGAGAGGAGTTCTTCGACCGCCACACAGAAGAAGAAAAGGTATTATGATTTGATGTCATTAATGATAATTTGACGATACTATTTTCTGAAAGGGGTTAAGACGCTCCTTCCGGGAGTTCTCCTGATGTGAACTACACTCTTAGACCATGTTTGGTACGAGGATAACTTGGGGATAAACCAGGTTTATCCTCAAAATTTAGGGGATAAACCTGGTTTATCCCCAAAAATTTTGGGTGTCAAACAGGCCATTAAGATTTGTTTGGCACTATAAAATTTTGGGAATAAACCTGATTTATCTCCTAAATTTTGGAGATAAATCAGGGTTATCCCCGAGTTATCCATGTACCAAACATGCCCTTAAAGTCAAGAGTGTGTCCAAGCCGACAAATTGGACCTAACATGGTTCGAAGCGCCGGTTTGGTTCAACCGATTGGAGACTCTTTCGAATCAATTCAAATAATTGGAATCAATTTGAATCTAAAAAATATAAATGGTATTGATAAAAATAATATGTATTTAAATAGTTTATAACTTAAAATAAGTGTATAAATAAATTATATATCATTTTAAATGCTTAATTAATTTTTGGTTTCTAACCGAATCGACTCAGTTCAACTCCGTTCAATTTAAGAACATAGCTCGATCTGGTAAGGGGGGTAAAAAGGAAGAAGAAGAAGACGACTCCAAAACAAACCAAGTCAAGCCGCACACAGCCCCGTCCATCCCCCTCATTGTTTTTCTTTTTCCCTCACCTGCCAGCAAATATGGCCTTACCTACCCACGGTTCTCCGTTGAAAGGTGGACACTCCGCTCGTCCGTGATCTCCATTTCTTTCCTTCTGAATCCAGCCAATATGTTCCTTCACTCCAAAGCTTCTTTGATGAAGCAGGGATGTTTCTATTAACATTAATTTTTGGTGGTTTACAGTACCTGACAATCGGTACTCGTGACCTAATACTTGTTGCTCAGTTTAACAAGGAGGATGGGAGCTCTCGCGAACGCCGAATCTCGCGAACAGCAGCGCCTTGTTTTTAACAAGGGAGGGAGAAAATTTCGTCCTAATCTTTTTTTTCCCCTCTCTCCCTGACGTTTTCTCCGCTATTTCAGCACTCCCTCTAATAAGCTTCTCTCTTTTCGTGCGCTGTGTTGGGGGTGTTCCACTGGTTAAGGTTGCTTTCTTTTTAGTTATTTGTTCAGTGCTCTCTCTTGTCTTTGATGTCTTTTCATGTCATCTCCGTAATCACGATCTTCAATTCGGACGATATCTACATCTTTATGACATAATCATCCGACCTCATGACTAATATCAAATATTATTAAAAGCGTTCATATCTTTGTTAACCAACCATCAATGCACTTCAGCGTGCATGTCATTTTAGTTATGTTGTAACGACCGATTAAATTAGTTGACTGGCTCAACAATCGTACTAATTAAGAGCCTTCCCAGGAGGTCACCCATCCTTAGCTTACTCCCAACAGAGCACGTTTAACTTCGGAGTTCTTTCAACTCAACCTCCGAAAAACGGTTAACCGGTATTGTTGGTAGTCCACTGATTTAATCTTTTAACATATTCACAAATCGGGGTATTACATATGTGATTATATTTGAACAGAGAAGACTTTGAACGATGTTGAAGTTAAATTTGTTCTCGTACTCCTTTGTATATGCTTGCTATCTCTTTGATTCTTCTTTGATATATCTTTGTTTAAGAGTTTCGGTTATACTCTCTCAATATGTACTATTTGCTTATGTTAACCAACCCAAAACCGCGGTACTGAGTTAGAGAGGCCCAGGCTTATAAGCATAGAAAACCTTCCCTCATTGTCCAATATGGGACTATTCTAACTCGCCCCCCTCACATGCAAGCTCTTCTGGCTTTGACACGTGTACACTGTTTACGGGTGACGGTCTGAGGGGGGTCCACAGCCCTTGGCTCTGATATCAAGTTAGATGAGCGAAGTGCAGCCGCGCGATAGCAAACTGTAGTGAATCCTCCTCCTGTAGAAGAACTTGCTGGAGATGCGTAATGCAGATCTGCTTCTTGTGAAGAATCTGCTGTAGATCTCTGGTTCGGAATAAGCCCTCGTTTTTGAAGCAGAGCAGAGCGAAGCGGAGCGCAGCGGAAGAGAACCAAAAACGAGTGAGAACGAAGACAAATCGGGCGGTGGGAAAAATCACACGTTTTCTATATTTCAATCATATATATATGTGTTACAATGTAAATGAAGATGGGAACGTGTACTGTAACAATTACAGATATGTCCTTCACAAATATAAATTTACACTCCCCCTCAAGTTGATGAGTGGAGGTCCCGAATCAACTTGTCTCTATGTGTTTTGAAATGTTCCTTCGTCAAAGCTTTTGTAAACATATCAGCTATCTGATCTTTAGACTTGACATGAATAGTAGAAATTAATCCATTTTGTATCCTTTCTCTAATGAAGTGACAATCAATTTCTATGTGTTTTGTTCTTTCATGATACACTGGATTAGCAGCAATGTGGATAGCTGCAATGCTGTCACAAAACAGATTAGTAGTACTTGACTGTATTCTGAGATCATCTAAAAGATACCTCAGCCATTGGATTTCAGAAACTGCAGTAGCCATAACCCTATACTCCGATTCTGCAGAGGATTTGGACACAGTATATTGTTTTTTTGTCTTCCAAGAGATAGGACTGTCACCTATTAAAATCAAATACCCACTGGTTGATCTCCTTGTAACAGGGCATGATGCCCAATCAGCATCAACATAACCTGTCATCTTTAATTCAGATTGTGCACTTAAGAAGATACCAGCTCCTGGACAAGATTTGATATATCTTACAACTTGCAAAGCTTGTTCCATATGAGTTTCAGAAGGCTCGGTCATAAATTGAGTAAGAAGGTTAACAGAAAAAACTATGTCGAAGTGCAGTAACAGTTAGATACATTAACCTTCCAACAAGTCTTCTATACCTTCCAGGATCAAACAGTTTGTTGTGTTCTTCAAACATCCTATGCTTTACTTCTATAGGAATGTTGGCCGGTTTGCTTTCAAGCAATCCACAATCTGTCAATATATCCAGAGCATATTTCCTTTGGTTTAAGTAAATTCCATAAGAATTTCTGGCAATCTCAATGCCAATGAAGTATTTTGGTTCTCCTAGATCTTTCAGTTTGAAGATGCCATGAAGTTGCCTTTTGAAAAAATCAATCTGTTCTTGAGAATTTCCTGTAATCAAGATATCATCCACATACACTAGGACATAAATCTGAATTGCATCCTTGACATAGATGAAAAGAGAGTAGTCAGATTTTGATTGCTGAAAACCAAGACTAATTAAGGTAGTAGTTAACTTGGCATGCCAATTTCGAGAAGCTTGCTTCAATCCATATAATGATTTTTTTAGTTTACAAGCTAAATCCTTTCCCTGTCTTGGATAACCTGGAGGTACTGCCATAAAGACTCCTTCATCAAGATCTCCATGCAAGAATGCATTATTGACATCTAGTTGATTTAAAAACCAACCCTTTATAGCAACAATTGACAATAACACTCTTAACGGTTACAAGCTTGGCAACCAGTGCAAAGGTATCATGATAATCAAGACCCTCAAGCTGTGAGTATCCCTTTGCAACCAGCCGAGCCTTGTATCTAGCTATTTCTCCATTAGAATGATATTTCACTTTATATATCCATTTACATCCTACTGTTCTCCTACCTTCAGGCAGTTTCACAATGTCCCATGTGTCATTTCTTTCTAAGGCATCTAATTCCTCCTTCATGGCTTTTCTCCTGTTCAAATCTTGATTGGCTATCTCATAAGTTTGTGGTTCAAAAGTCTTTGTAACATTAACTAAGAAAGCTTTGTGATTCTGGCTAAACTTGTTATAGGATAGAAAATTACTTATTGAATGATGGCTTCTTTTATGTACGGAAGCAACATTATAACCAGTAATGTAATCTTGCAAGTAAGATGGCCTCCTTTTCCTTCTAACTTCCCTTGCATGTATAGTTGTTTCTGATGCTGAATTTTCAGAATTCTCTATGACCTCAGTATTGGTCTCGGGAACTTCATCATGTGTGCATAATTGTGAGTTCAAGTCATCAAAACTGTCAGGCTCCTGAATAGGTATAGGAATTGGAAGAGTACTCTGCTCATTATAATGTTTATACGGAAAAATGTCCTCCCGAAATACAACATCTCTGTTCACAAAGAATTTTTTACTCTTCAAGTCAAACAGTTTATAACCTTTTTGGTGTGGTGGATATCCGATGAATATACAAACTTTAGCCCTTTAATCAAATTTGTCTGATTGTAAATGGGAAGTGGATGCATAACACAAGCAACCAAAAACCTTCAAATTTCCATAATCTGGTACCTTTCCAAATAACATTTGAAAAGGTGTGCTGTCGTTCAACCGTTTCATTGGATGTCTGTTAATGAGATATGTGGCATTAAGAACACAATCACTCCAAAAAAACTTTGGAAGTGATGATTGAATTCTAAGTCCTCTAGCTACATCCAAAAGATGCCTATGTTTTCTCTCTACTACACCATTTTGTTGGGAACTATAAACACATGTTTGTTGATGAATCATACCCTTTTCTTTCAGAAAATTTTGAAGCTCAGAATTAAGAAACTCAGTGCCATTATCAATCCTATGATCTTGATGCCTGTAGAAAAAAAATTCTGCACATACTGAATAAACTCCTTCAAAATGTGTGATGTTTCAGATTTAAACTTCATCATGTATGTCCATGTAAAATGAGAAAAATCATCTACTATAGTGAGAAAATACTTTGCTCCTATTCTTGATTCAATGCAATATGGCCCCCACACATCACAATGTAGTAAAGTGAAATGTGCTAAAGAAAATGACTCACTATTTTTAAACGGTAACCTAGTTTGTTTTGCCAGTGGACAAATCTGGCATTTCAAATATGAAAAACTAAAATTCAAATTGCTAGATAAATGCCTGAGCTTCCTATCTGATATGTGCCCAAGCCGAAGATGCCAAACACCTTGACTTTCAGCCTTAGCAGCAAGTGCAATTGGATCCTTTCTCAATAGGTAATATAGGCCTCCCTGTTCAAGGCCCCACCCAATCTTCCTGTTGGACTTTGTATCCTGAATCACAAAATATTTTGAGAAGAAAGTAATGGAACAATTCATATCCTTAGTCAACTGGCTCACAGATAAGAGATTATTTTTGGAACCAGGTACTAAGTAAACATTTAACAAGCTGATCCTGTCATTGACTTGAACATGTCCTGTTCTAGTAATTGGAATACTAGAACCATCAGGGAGACGTATACCTGATGGTTGATTTGTTGAATTCTCCACTTCTTTGAACATCTTTCCAACAGAAGTAGAAGCTATGTGTGCAGTAGCACCAGAATCAAGTACCCAAGGAACAGAATTTTCGCTGGTAATGACATTAGCCTGCGGAAGATTGTTAGATTCACCTGCATCTAACAATTTAATCAAGTTAGCATACTGGTTATCAGTCAAATTAAACTGTGAAGCTTTCTTGTATGTCTTCTTTTTATATCCTTCAGGGTATCCATTTAAACGATAGCAAACTTCACGGGTGTGACCAGCAATATTGCAATGAGTACACCTCGGAGAATTTATTTTGTGGCATTTTTCCTTGGTGTGTCCCTGAATGTTACAGTGAGAGCACCAATTCCTTTTGTCAGTCTTCACTTCCTGATTCACTGAAAAACTTTTACTAAGCATGGCAGATACTTCATGGACACCGGCAGTATGAACTGAACGTTGTGACTCATCTTGTAAAACAAGAGAATATGCCTTAAACACATGCGGTAGAGGCTCCATAAGGAGAATCTGGCTCCTTACTCCAGCATATATGTCGTTTAGACCCATCAAGAACTGTATCAGCCTTCTTTGATCATTGGAATTCCCATCAGTATGATTGCTCAGTTGTGCAAGCTCATCCCAAAGCCCCTTTAAAGTATTGAAATATTTAACTACAGAAACACTTCCTTGTCTTAAGGTCGCAATAGACCTTTCTAGACTATATATTCTCGGTCCATTAGCCGGAGAGAATCTCTCCTTGAGATCCTTCCAGACCTCATATGCGGTGTCACAGTAAATGATTGAAGAAACAAGATCTCTATGAATAGAATTCAATAACCAACATAGAACCATGTTATTCACACGTTCCCAACAACTATAAGCTGGATCATCAATAGTAGGTTTAAGTATGGTGCCATTCACAAAGTTCAATTTATTTTTGGCAGACAATGCTACAGTCATTGACCTCTGCCACGGTATATAATTTTCTCCAATCAGTAAATTAGAGACTAAAACTGTTCCGAGACTGTCGGATGAAGTAAGATTGTATGGATTTTCAATCTCCAAGTTGAAACCAGTGAGATCTCCAGACGCAGCCACATTACGAGATGATCCTTCCATGATTTAGAAGAATACCTGCTCTGATACCAAGTTAACCAACCCAAAACCGCGGTACTGAATTAGAGAGGCCCAGGCTTATAAGCATAGGAAACCTCCCCTCATTGTCCAATATGGGACTATTCTAACTGTTTAATAGTGGACGTGTATTATTTGTCCAAAAAGAGTTTAACTAGGAGGCCATGAACCCACCACCTGCCATGGATTTGAAAAGGTTATCACGACCCACAAAGCCGAAGGACAAAGCCCAATTTCGAATATAGGCCACTCCACATGTCCGAATGGACTGCCTAAACTACCAGCCCCACAAGATCGGCAGTCCACACTGTAATATTGACAGCATTCACGACGTATCTGTGTCGTGCGTGACAAAGGACGAAGTGTTAGGAACTTGGTTTTTTCAACTAGTGCTGCTCACGGGTGCAAACGAACCAATACACTCACAAAAAACTCGAAACTCGATTTGATAAATATTTATTTATTACGTTAAACAAATAAATTTAAATAAAAATAAAACACGACACAACGGTCTTAACCGTCTGGCCTTGGAGGATGTCCTTGGTGAAGGGGAAGTAGGCCATGTCGGGGCGGCTTAGAGGCCATACATGATAAAAGAGGCGGAGGCGGCAAGGGAGAGCCCGTAGATGTGGTTGTAGACGCGGGTGATCTCCTCACCGGCCTTCTTGGTGGCGGCGTAGATCAAGGCCGGTGGGTCGGTGTGGTGGGATCAGCGAACAGAATACGATCATGGAATACCAGAAAGGAAATGCGCATGACATATTTATTTCAGCAAGAGCTATTTAAGATTTTCGGTCGATTGACACCGAGAATTATCTAAGTTATCATGGATATATACAAGTGTGGTGACGATTGGGAACGCTGGTAACGTGTAATTGATTCAACCGTTTCAACTTTTCTTCTCTTTTCCTCCGAACAATCGCTTCTGACCAAAAAAAGGTTGCATGATAAAGGCCGTTTTATTTTGCCTTTTAAAATTTTTAATAAAAAGTCATCTTAAAAGGTGTTTGACAACATTTTAATTTTTGTTTTAAATTTTTCTTGGAATATTGCATGACCAAAAAAAAACCAATGAGATCTTATGGGATGTTTGGTTGCAAGATATTTTTTTTACACTTTCATGATAAAAAATTATATTAAAATAAAAAGTGAACGAACTCATGACATAAAATTATCATGTTTGGAGAGATGTGATAACAAAAAAGAGTAACTATCACACATGACCAAACAAAGTGGGGGGACCACAAGAAAAAAAGAAAGAGATGAAAATCACTTTCAAAACATAAAACTGTCATGGTTGTCAAACATTCCTTTTAGCAAGTTTTCTTATAATTTTTAAAAATAAAAATAAAAATATCCATTATCCGGTGACCAAACACCCCATTAACCTCTTTTTTTGGAAAAATTGATTTCCGATACATTTTATAGAATCGCTGTATTTTTTAATCCGTCGACCCAATTTGTATGAGAGATCTAGTCCATTAAAATCAAAGTTTAAAACGTCCGGTCCAATTCCGTCGTGGTCCGTTTCCTCCGATTGAGTTAACTTTTTTTTTCCATTTTTCACTCCCAAATGCCCTATCGTGCCATCGCGAGGCTCCAAGTCCTTCGAAATGGCAGTAGTAACATAGTAGTAGTCACCGGCCGAGCTTAGCTCAGTTGGCACCCCCTCCCGCCGGGTTTGCGGGAGGGCGGGGGTTCGAGAACGTCGGCTGCGTCCGACTCTCCTCCATGGGGGAGTTATCAGGTGGGGACCGAGCCGCGGGGGCTCGATCCCTCGTCGCCCGCGTGCGCAGTGGGCAGCTGGCCAACGCGACCATGTGACCAACAAAAAAAAACATAATAGTAGACAGTTTTATTTGAGTGCAAATCGATCGGGGGAGATGTCGAGGAGCCCTGCCGGCGAGGAGGATGGCTCCTCTCTCAGCTCTGTCGACATCTCTGCCGGCAGAGACTTCGCCTACGTCCTCAAGGCATCAGAGGCAACGGTGGAAATGAACAAGGCATCAGAGCCAACGGAGACTTTCAACAGCATTCAACAAACATTGACCGCACGAGAATTAAGAAAAAGTTCTATCTGGTGCAAAAAAATAGAATATTTTTTAGATAGTGAGACTAAAGAAAATATAGGAGAAATACTTTTACTAAGACAGTGGAGGAGAGGAGGCTACCTAAAGTAATTTTCCACTAAGGAATCCAAAAGCAAACACCTCCAACATCAGGATATAAGAACCAAAGTAGGCAAAGAACAAACACTTCACTATCCCAGAGGCTTTCAAAAAGATAGAGCTCTGGTTACAAAAACTCTTGTAAGAATATCCTTCTATTCCTCTCCATTCAACAATTGTTTGAAGTGCCCAAGTGAAAAAGGAAAAGTCTCGTTACTACCGGAATAAACATGAATGATGAAGTTTCTACCGCTTTGTCTCGTTACTAGGAAAGACAAAAATACCAAGGCAAAACTAAAAGGGTACATAGTTTGAATTGTAGAGCTCAAGATCTCCTCAATCCATCTAGTCAAATTAGGTATTTCACAATATTGTGATGCTTTATCGTATGCGTATTGCTCGGATAGTTATTTTGGAGTTGGGAGGCTTCAAACTGTGGCAACATGTGATGCTTTTAATCCTTTTTTTTTAACACAGAACCAACTTACTTCATATTAATAAAACTAAGAGTACAACACCAACAAAGTAAATTTTTACATAATCAAAGGAGACTCGATAACACATAAGAACAAGATGCCAAAGCTGCACTGAACGCTTCCATAATAGCCACACCAGTAAGATGACCAGCACAACAAGGTGCGATAGTGGTCTAGAAGCAAAAATTAGAACTCTCAGAGAGTTCAATATTTGCCAGGAGATCGGATGATCACATCGTATCAATGTGGAGAACGCCTAGACTATCGATCTCGCAGATAGATTAGTGGCTACACAGATCAGCACATAGCAAGCTAATACGACTAAGACTCGACAATGAACAAAACCTAAAGAAACACACAACATAATAAACCGATCGACTCTGCTCCTACAAAGACAAAAAGCAAAATATCTAGCATGATATTTTGCTACAAGGTAGGAGCAGAGGGAAGAGTTTGTGGGAGTAAGGAAGAGCCATCGTGGATCTTCCTCCCTCCCCAGAACAAGAGACAAATAAAAAAAACCGGTGAACAAAATAACCACGGGAATACGGGATGAAACTAGACCGTAAATTTCACCACAGCCACTTTAATCGCCACTGATAGCAGTCAAGGGTTTCTCCTCCTCGACGGTGTCCTTCGTGAACCCTCAACGCTGATGTCTGCAACATCCTTATCCTCGTACGCCAACACGACCGCACAAATCCTCCGCGAGTGTTCCCCCTCGCTAAGGTCGGCGATTCTTGTGCCCGAGAGAAACGGCGATGGTGCCGCCGAGCTCCCAGCACAACCGGTGATGCTTTTAATCTCTCCCTCAAATTTTATTTGTATGGAAATCCACCAAACGATAAAACCCCTTTCTATATTGTATAATGCTTTTAATAGCACTGTACCCAGCACAATCAGAATAGACATATTATTATCAAAAAGCACAGTAGATGTTTCCGGAGCTTGGTACATGGGTTTTAGAAGGTTTCGAGATAAAGTCTCAAAGATTTTTAATCAGAAGGTGTACCTCAATTTGTTTGAAGAAGAATTATTTCACATTTTTTCCGTAAAATCCAATTTCACAATACCTTCATGGTTTATTATTATTATTTTGGTCTACTTTGGATAGGGCTTATCCACTCTCATTAAGAGCGCGGGTCCACTGAGTTTTTTAGTAGGGATGTCAACGGATTGGATACGGGTCGAATAATGGTATTATCCGTATCCGTATCCTATGAGAAAAAGGTGTATCCACTTGCTGTTCGTTAACTATCAGTATCGAGTGTATCCACAAATCACATTGTTCTATCCGCTTAAAAACGGTTTACGGTTGAATAATGGACGGTTATCGAATATATAAAAAGATAACATATGTACGATACAACCCAGCAAAATAAGAAGTAAAAATAATTTTATCGACAGAAACACATATAAAAAATATATATTACAATTAAAAACATCTATTTATAGCAATGTAATAGAAGAAAATTCTTAATTATATATCTAACACAAAACATGTGATACAAAAAAATGATTTACAAGTTTATAGTAAAAATGATTTTTGAGTCTGCAGTAAATAATTAGATGCATAATACAAAACATGAGATAGAAAAAAAATCTTAGTTACATATCCAAAACAATGCATGTTCAACAAAAAACATGAGATAGTCGATTTGCAGTAAAAGTGAAATATCTTCGAGTGGAACTGTAGTGTCTACTCTTATTTTGTGTTGTCATCGACTATTCGGCTGATCACATAGTCGATGAGTTTCTCTAGTATGCAAGTTTCTCGGGATGTCAAATTTGGCGGGAGGGGAAGAAGCCATCGTAATGTACGTGGACTGCATTGTCAGGAAGCGAAAGAGGAAGAAGACATTGTTGTCGGACATCAGGGCAAGACTTGTCCAATGTTTAGATCCCAGGGAGGAGGGCGAACTGGAGAGTTAAAGACAATAAGCTGATTTTCTAAATGGGACATATATATGCTTAGATGTCATAGATTGTGAATCATTGTATTATGTATTAATTAACGAATATGGATAACAATTTTCGGGTTTGGTTTATTATGTATCCATGACCGCATCCACTAAGATAACAGTTAATTGATAAACGAACACGGATAGCTTATTCAGAAAATTTAAACTATCATTTAAATGTTCGTTAACTAACAAACGGATCGGATAATCAGTAACCATTGACATCCTTATTTTTGGGTGGCTTCGACCCATTTTCAATATCAACTAAGTTATAGATAGAGTTTGTTTGCTTTATCTTTAGATTTTCCAACTCGTATTATTTTGGTTACATATTTTTGAATGGAAAACTTGAGACTTATAGTCGGTTTACTTACACTATTATACATCTCTATCAAGGGCTTAAGTGTCAACTTTGTATTAATTTCGACATTGATATTCTAACCTCTAAAAATACTGATATCAAAACTGATATAATATCTTTTCTTACACTTTAAAACAAACAAGATATAATGATCTATTTGGTAAGAATATTAAAAATGATACTATATTAATATTGATATTGATATTTTTAAAAATTAGAATATCAATATCAAAATTGATATAAGTCGACACCGGCATCAGATAACATACTTCATTTACATTATAAATTTTTAATTTGATATTATTAATCAAACACCTTGCTATGACTAGTATCAATATCAATTTTAAAATTGATAATGATAAAAATATCTAATAACGTTATCAAATTGGGCCTAAAATAGCTAAAGTGAACAAAAGTGATGATCAATTACAATTTACGTACATATGACATGCGAGAAACGATAAACATACAAAGAAAAGTACGTATCACGGTGATTCATTTCCAAACACCGATAAATATTTTTAATAATGATCTTAGATTCTGTTTGGTAACACCGTTAGACGTCACTTTCACCGTCTAGTATCATTTTTGAAACTCTAATCCAACATGCCATTGATATTTTCAAATAAGTCACTTGGAATATATACAACGTATCAGAATGTCATTTTTATAGAAAACTACTTAAAAAAGAAAGTCAAGTCTCATGGGGTGTTTGGTTGCACGATAATTTTTTTGTACACTTTCATGATAAAAAAATATATTAAAATAAAAAGTGAACCAACTCATGACATAAAATTTTCATGTTTGAAGGGATGTGATAACAAAAAAGAGTAATTACCATACTTGACCAAACAAAAATTGTTTAAGAAGAAAGCGGTGAGATCCACTTTTTTTGTTTAAGAAGAAAATTATTTTCAAAACATAAAATTGTCGTAGTTGCCGGACACTTCTTTTAACAAGTTTTCTTATGATTTTTAAAAATTAAAATTAAAATCTTCGCTATCATGCAACCAAACACCCCCATTAGAAGATCCCACAAGGCACGCTCCTGGCGTCCACAGCAGATATACTAAATGCCGTCCTAGAACAGTAATATATATATATATATATATATTCTCGCCAGAAAATTAACAAAAATCGAAGGCATTTCAAAAAGTAGCAAGCTGCTAGATCTGCTGCGCATGGTGCACGTTATTAATGCCTTCACAAATACAGAACTTTCCATTGTTATGCCGGTTGGTGGCATCAGGGCTGTAAACGGAGTGGGTATGGAACGGATAGCGCATTTTTGTGTCCGCTCCATTTAGTTAGTCGAATAATTCGTATTCTGCCCGAGTCGAATACAAATATAGATCGAATATTATAAGTTGGATAATCTTCGGATTCGGAGCGAATACGGATAATATCCGTTTCGGAATGTTAATTAAATTTATTTGATTGATATATTTAATAATATAGAAATATATAAAAATAAAAGTATAAAATATAAAATTTATCATATATTTATTAAAATTAACTCAGTATACTAATATATAGTTGAGAATATTTAATCATATTTTAAATATAATGATTTTAAATATATAATTATATATTATGCATATATTATCAAATATTGATTTGGAGCGGATCTTAAACGGAGAAGAACAGATATTTTCGTGTCCGCTCTGATTGACATTCGGATAATATCCGCATCCGTTCCGACGGATATCTTAAATCGGATAATATCTGTCTAAACATATATAAATTCGGAATGAATTCAAATTTTATCCGTATTCGCTTACGGCCCTTGGTGGCATCCTCCAACCAAAAGTTGTAAACAAAATCCGATTTAGACAAAAAGTAACGAATTTCGAATTTGTTTTTGAATCTTATAAATACAAGGATCAAAATCGGATACCCCGGTGATTTGTTAGAATTGAAATTGAAATTAGTCGATTCATTTTCTGTTCATCCGATCTTCATAAAAAAATAAGTATACACAAGTAAAATTAATTAAATTAAAATAAAATACACACACAAATCAATAAAATGACAAGAATAAAATTTTGAAGTGATTATCACAAATTTTAGTAGTTATACGTGGACTATTAACTTACTCTTAAATAAAAAATATTATTTAATACATATTTTTTTAAAAAACTATCACTTTAGGTTACGACCCGGATAGCGGATTCAAAATTCGATCGAAATCAGAATCGAAACACCTTTGACCCGAACTATTCTACTGCCCAATCCGGCCACCAATTTGCAGCGGTCCAAGGTCGAACCAGATTTCTCTCGAACCATCGAAGAGCATAGATCACCTCGATTTTTCGACGGAAAAAATGACCTAGATCTCTAATAATAATAATATACGGTCACAATTTTCATCTCATTTAACTGAGGTGATCGGAACGAGCTCATTGTCGAGAGCCATATGATAATCATTTTTTTTTCTGATCAAAACAAAATATTCATGTTCATAACATGATAGGACGACGAGGACCCGAAAGCACTCGAACGGCGAGATTCCGATGCGTGTGCGGTCGGGCGACGAGGACCGAACCGGGCGGCCACCTTGGAGGCGGAGAGAATCTCCGGAGGCGGAAGGACCACCACCTGATCGAGAGGCAAGCTATTAATGCCCTAGACTCGGACGGCCGGTGGGGGCGAGCCAAAAGAGAGCGAGAGAAGCCGACCGAGACGCGCCCCCACCCCCCGCCGGATCTCGCCGGCCGACACCCTCCCAACATCGGAGGAAGACGTTTCTTGACGGACGCTTAATACGAGTACGTGGGGGGCGGAGAGCATACAGTCCTCAGGTGGAGGGAGTACATTCAGTCCTCTGTTAAAATCGGCTACGACTTCGTGTCACTTGAGTAACGGTTCAAATAACAAATTCGGTGAACCACCGTCGAAAAAAGATTGAACTGTTACCGATGTCTTACCAACTTGTTACGTGTCGATAATGAGTCGTATTAAGTTCGATAGTAAATATGTAAGACGTCGATAATAGTTCGGCAACGGCTCATTGACTCGTCGACTCGCTATCAACGGAGTTGAACACTTATCGACGTCTTACCAATTCAATACCTGTGACTTAATGCCCTGTTTGGTTAGAGTTTTATTTTCAATACTATATCAATATTGATATTAATATTTTCAAATGGTGAAGTATCAATATCAAAAGTAATACAAGTTGACACTTGTATTACATAAATTGTTTTGTTTGTACTATAAATTTTAAAATGGATACAATTAACCAAACACTTCTTAATGATTCTTATCAATATCAATTTCAAAATTGATAATGATAGAGGTACTTAATAGTGTTACCAAACAGGGCGTAAGTGATTAGAATCACGATTTTTTTTGTTGAAAACTGGATGATCCGGACTCCCGTGACAAGGGTGGTCCACCTGGTTTCGTGTAAATCCTGAACGAAAGAAAAGAAAATAAAAGAGCGCGGAAGATCGCTACTCGACTCTTTTTTTTTTGACAAGCAGAAAAACAAAACTATTACTAAGCAGGCATATCCTTACACAGTTCAGAATCAGGTAAAGGTTCCGGATACTCGACTCGGTTGTTCGTTGCTGTTCTTTTCCGGAAGATCTTACGAAAAGCATCATACGGAACGTAAAACAGCGGTGAATGTTGATAGGATCAAATCATTTGTTTGCGACGAAATCTTGATGCAGAGATAAATAAAATAATTAGATTCTTTAAATATCAGTCGAATGTTTCCTTTTGGAACACATGGTCTATTATCTTGTTATTTTTGAATCATTCTTCCGAAGTATTTTCGGTCATTTGGATATCCTTAAATCGCTTTCTTGATCTCTCGCGTAAAGTTTTACCACCCTCGTTTATCTACCCGAATATTTAGGAATAACGACTAAACATCGAGTTCATATTTTTCAAGCCAAGTCTGCGATAAAATAATTCTTAGAACTAAAATATTTTGTGAGAGAGCGATCCGTATTGATTTGTCGAACGCACGAATAAAATAAATTTTCTATCGACTGATAAGTGTCGTTAAAAAATTAATTCCAAATAGTAAACCCGTTAAAATTGGTAATATCAAATATTCAACAACATATATAGTTTAAAAACATCTCACGGACCCTTCGCCGAAAATGGCGCCCGCCTCGTTCCAGTCCACGCCAAACTCCGGATCGCCGCGAAGAAGCCGTGACTAGTATATTCTAAGCCATTCATTATATATTATACACGGACAACCAAACAAGTTGGTTGAGGACGTTTTCGAAAGAAAAAAGAAAAAAAACTGTCCCGCCGTGGACTTCTCCGCGCAAACAAGCGGACCCCGCCAAGTGCCATAGGCGGTGAAGCATTGAAGACTGATGGAGCAAGCGGAGGGAGGGCGTTGATAAAATTAATCGTAGATAAGAGGAAGAGCTTATTGCCGAAGCCCCTTTCGACGGCGACAGGCGCCGGCCCGAGCTCCGTCCCAAGGCGCAACAGCTCGCTGCATCTACGTGCCACGACCACGATCCGACACCGCGGCCGCCCCGCAGCACCTCCGGCTGGCTACACGTTCGGATCGTTGTAACCTCCGAACTCTTACAAACCCCAAAATCATGGTGTTGAGGTAGAAGGGCCCAGGATATATAAACACTATATCAAATCTCAAATAGTCAATATGGGATTATCCCCACAATTCTAACACTCCCCCTCACTGCCACAGTGGGCAGTGGAAATAAGAGGCAAGATAATCAAGTATTAAAGATCGATAAGTGCCCGCTCTGATACCATCTTACAAACCCCAAAACCATGGTGTTGAGGTAGAAGGGCCCAGAATATATAAGCACTATATCAAATCTCAAATAGTCAATATGAGACTATCCCCACAATTCTAACACGAATGAAGGGAGAGTAATCTCAATTCTCCATAAAAGATGACCACGACTCCGAGTCTCTTAAGTGACGATTTAAGTAAAAAATTTAACAAATCGTTATCGAAAAGAGTCGAACCATCACCGACTGACGTCTTACTAATCCGTCATCTGCCGGTGATAAATTGTATTAAGTTCAATAATGAGTTAATAACATGCCGATAACAATTCAACAACGATTCAATGACTTACTAACTCACTGTCGTCAAAGTTGAGCCGTTATCGACGTCCAGTTCGTCACTTAAGCGACTGGAATTATAACCATTTACGATTGGAAACTAAGATTGCTCCCTCCACCCAAAAACTGAGGTGATCCAAACTCTCCGGCTACACGTTCAGACTCTTAACTTGTGTCGTCACGATTCACCGAATAAACTTGAACGAAAAACACAACGCCCAATTCATTCGAGGAGTCGAACTTGGGGCGGATCCCCGCCTATTAGACCCAACAGATGCGTGCGTAATGATAACTCGAATGAACACTTGATTTTAAAACTAAATCATGATTATTATTATTAATAATTAGAAACCACGACTTAAATACACAGAATGGATCAAAATAAATTTTGATTCGAGTTTAAATTTTGACCAGTTGGGTTTTATTAACAAATTTGCATCGAGTTTAACTTGAACGTGGATTAACACGGGGACAATTTCGGTTGAGCAGAGAACTAAGTTAGAATAGAACTGTTCATTGTTCGGTTCAACACGAAAAATCAAATCAGACCAGTACTTTAGTTCGGTTCGATTTAGTTTGAACTGCCGATCGATTTGATTTGATTTCTAAGATCTTTCAAACTAAATCAAACCGATAAACTAAATAATCCGAATTAGATTAAATATTTTAGTTTAAGTTATATATACGATAGTATTTACGTATCTTTTCTTGTAAAATTAAATTTGTTTCGAAAAATTAAGACAAAAGTAATATAATGTATAAACATATACATAAGATTTTAATAAAATATAATTTAAAATAAATAAAATAAAATTATGTATTGATATATTTACTATTTCTTAGTAAAATATTATTTGAGCCGAATCAAATCAAATGAAACGGAATCGATTCGATTCGATTCGGGAGAAGAACACCCCTGAGTTGGAACCAGGGGGGTCCGTCCGACCCCGTGAAAAGTAGATGAGGAGGTGAGCATTAATCTCCAATGAGCTCCTCTGCACCCCCTCTAGAGTAGTAGCCTCCGGCGGCGCTCGTGGCGGCAGACGTTTCCGTCCCAAGGCCATGCCACGCCAGCGACGGACGGCCAATACAAAATGAGAAACAGATACTCTTCGAAACAAGTGGTACTGGTAACACTAGAGTCTACAGGGGGGGTGGGGGTGTCTGATGATCTCTTTGTCACTTATCGGTGCCCCTCGACGTTGACTCGGAAACCATCTTCTGGATCCTCTCCATAATCTGCACCTGGGAAGCCCGGTCTACCATCCCACGAGCGTAGGCCTCGAAGAACTCCTTGTTCTCCTTCTCCAGCTCCTTCCACACTGAACAACACACACAGCATATATATCGCCCATCAGAGACGGAGAGAGAGATGCAGGGAGTCGGGCAAGTTAACTTGTAATATATATATGAAAGAAAAAGACGAGGAAGATGGAGGGGGTCGGTTAAGACCGGTGACCGTGATGACGGGCTTGATGTTGGCGTGCTTGGAGAGGGCGTCGACGCACTCCTCCTGGCTCATCTGGAAGGTGAGACACTTCTCTATCAAGTGTTGCACCTAAAGAATCAGAAGGCGGGAGGGCAGAGCAAAGACAGGGCAGCAACGTTAGGAGAAAGAACGTCGAGGAGGGGGTTCGACGCGATCAAGACGTTACCGTGCGGATGTAGGAAGGCGAGTCGTCATCTGCCATGGCAGGCAGAGAGGAGAGCCACAGCCGATCGCCGTCTCGGACGGACGGGGTTTCAAAGGAGCGGCGCCGAGCAGGGGCAGCGTCGGGAAGAGGGAATGCGTTGAATGCTCGGGAGGCTGGCCGGGGTTGGAGGAGGAGGAGGAGGGGGAGGAGGAGGTAAATATAGAGAAACTCCGGGAATATTGGGGGAGAAGAACGCGGAAGAGATGGAAACGAAAATGAACCGGCGATGGGGGGAAGGGCCCCACGATCACGTGCCCCCTCGAATCCCATTGGAGGAGAAGCGATGAGGTAGGTTCCGGCAGGTCCTGCGCTGCCGGAGGCGGGCGCCCTTCTTTACGCGACACGTATCCTTCCCACGTGGCACGTGGGTCGAGCGAGTCGGTCACGCAAACGAGGCGCGCCACCCGGACACGACATGGCGCGCGTCGGCCCTCGGCACGCGAGGGCCATAAACCCAACGGCCCCGACCGAGCCGCCATACCGGCCCCGGACGCGCGCGTTTGGCGGCATCCTCCTGTAGCCATTTATAAAATTATCGCCGCGTATGGCAGCAAACGGTTCCCTTTTTTTATCACGAAGGAATTAAATTTATACTAATACAAATAAATTAATACGAAAAAAACAAGTTTAAAGTTGGTTCAATATTCCACTCACTTAACCATGTCCGACAAAATTTGATATAAAACAACGTCCGGTAAGCCCAAAATCGAAACGGACCAAGGCTGTTTCATACTTGAACTAAGAGTCGATTTTGCCGAACAGTGTGCAACTTCATTAGTTTGTCTAGGGCAGAACTCGATCGAAGTGGAGGAGTTCTGTAGCCTTCGTCGGCAACTCACAACGATGCTGCTGGCCTTCCAAAGCTCGGGTCTGTCTCCTTGATGGTATTTACAACAAGAAGAGCATCGTTTCCAACCGTAACCACACTACAATCAAAGTACTTCCAAGAGCATACAGAACGGCTTCAGCCTCCAAGATCTGCAGATCTACAAAGGTAGTTAAACAAATTTTTCGGGCAAGATCTTGATCACGATAATCTCTAATTACCAATATTCTTAAAGCACCTTTATTTGAATCAATTAATTGCATCCACATTTATCTTGACTTGAGATTTAAAGGGGGGGGCACCCAATGAATAATGGAAACCTGATGTGTTTCGTTAATCTGAGATATGAAAAAGGAGACGTCCTTTTCCGCCCTTCCGAGGATCCATAGCGGATTCCTCTTAACCTCCTTTAGAGAAGTTTCACAATGGTATTTTCATTGATTTCACATGATCGTAATACCCAGAATCCCATGATAGACCAAGTGTTTATCTTTGCTTAACATCCAGTCAAAGAAAATTAGAATAGTGACATGAAAATCACATTGAAGTCAGTGTGTATTAAAACCCAGAGAAGAAGAAAATCAAACTGTTCTGCTCCAAGAGCAAGTAGACAAATATTACAAAGCGGAGATATGTTTGAGTATCTCTTAACTATTTCTATTTTGGTTGGAATAATATGATTAAGTGCCTTCCAGAGGAAAAGAAGAATCATGGATGGCAAAATATGACCCATACGAGGATGTCATAATCTTTTCCATAAAATATTGTTAGAAGAGCCAGACGGTAAAACGGATTGAAAAAAAAGTCCATTAGCCGATTTTGTACTAAATGTTCCAGATTTTGAAAATTTTCGCATCATACTATCTTGTAGCTCATGACCATGGATAGGTGTTCAGAAAATACAATCAATAAAAGTGATATTTGGTCAAAATATCACTTCAAGGTATCCAAATCCCACTCTAGAAATTAATTCGCTGACATATGTCGGTCTTTCCAGAAGGCCGGTTCCGTTCCGTCCTGTTTGAAGTTTTATTGTTTTTTCGAAATTAAAATCGGACCCAAATATGAATGGAATCGATTGAGCGAGCCCTAGATCAGTGATTCTCAGTAGCATCCGATTCGGTTGGTGGGTTTAACGTACATTGTTGAATTCATAAAATAAAATAATAAAATAAATCGATGTTAAGATCGATGCATGCTTGTTAATTTACAAGAGATGACTATACTATTTATATTGTTTAAGCCAGATCCATGATAACACACGCAAAATCAGTATGACATACAAACAAGACAGATCAGACAAGGTGGTCAATCATCTGTTTGTCGGCTTGGTTCAGGTTTGAAGGGGGCAGATTAGAACCGAATCGATAAAAGTTATTCGATTTGGTTTAATAAATCGAATCAGATAAACTCCCGAACCGGTCGGTTGGTTCACCCATCTTTCTTTCTTTTTTTTAGGCCCTGATGACGAGCCTCCGGAACCGTCCGAGTGGTCACCGTGGGTCCCCCGCCCCCATCCTCGCTCACCGGCGAATCGCCCTACGTTTCAACTGTTGAAAGGAGGACGACTCTGTCTGCGAGGAGCTCCCCCTCCCGTCTCCGACTCCCGCCGGCGAGTTTCGTTTCCAGGGGGGTGCTCTGCTCTGCGAAGGGAAGGGAAGGGAGGCGAACGTCGAGATGGTGGCGGGGTGGGTGGGGGAAGGCCGGGATTGCATTCAGGCAAGCAACGTGTGGACGGCGCAGGTTTGCATCCTCTCCAAGTAGTAAGTAGGAAGCTGCTTCCTCTCTTCTCGCCGAGCACCTCCCCCCTGGAGCAAAATCCAAACAAAAGAGGGGCGTGTGGGGAGGGAACCGTGCAACCACAGAAGTCAACAAGCTTGTGACCGACCGGTCGAGAAAAGAGAGGAAGAGAGGCACGAAAAGTGCTCCAAGAGATATTTTGGGGTGACTGCCCTACGAGGCGAAGGGGTCTGCCTCCCTTGCCGTCAGGCGGCTCTAAAACTAAATCAAACTAAACCATGAACAACTAGTTGCATCTTCGAAGTGATAAGATGAAATCCCATCGCCACCCGGGCAATTGTGGTGTCAGTCCATACAACGGGGCCCCGCCGCCAAGGATGCAGAGCTCCAAACGCTAGCGCCGAAAGGAGCCAGGCCCCGCTTGCCAGGGCGACACCTTGGTCTGTGGGACAGTCATGTACGTGCAGCGCTGCCGAATGCCTAGTGGTATTTGCTGAAACATAGTTGCCGCCCCGGACCTGGGGGAACACCCAATGCAGTTTTGGCAGCTTTTAATTACCCTGTTTTGGCAGCCACTAGAAAAACAAACGGATTCCTCCAGTGGCCAGTTTGGCCACTTCCAACAGTTCCTGAAGTAATCCTGGCTAAAGAGAGTAAATATGACCTGCCTAGTGGACAATGATTCATAAAGGGTTGGAGACTTGCAGAGATTACAGGATGGGCACGGGTATCTCAAGTCCACATACAGTGAACTTCCAAGAAAGCGACCGTACGTAGCTTGTGATTCCAAATATCTAGCAATAGCGAGTTGCTTATTCTATGATCCAGCACTGCTTAGACGTAGTAGAATATCTACAGCCTAGTGTCCCCTTCTTCTGGTTCATCAGTTCTGCTCGGAATGCCACCTTACCTGGAAAAATAGACCCCACAAGAAACTCCGGCCGGATACCCTGTCTGTCAGCAATTAAATCCAGTTTATAAATCAAGTATCTTATTTTTCCGGGGATGATAAAAATCCGTTATTTCTCCCATCAAGGACAATCTTGAAAAGCATTCGTGGTGGTTTCCCTTATTAGATCGCTAAAAGCATCAGTTTCTAGAGTTTCATTACCAAGACCAGTATTGTGGTTTTCTTCCTGACAGTAAGGAATGGTATATGGATGGAAAAGTGAAATTTTCATGACGATCAAAACATGGTATCGTCTGTGCCTGCCAGCGAAAATTTCCACATAAAAGCTCAAATATCATATAAAAAATCTCCATCATCTTCTGACCACTATACATCATTTTATCAATCGCATGATTTCTACATCTTCGAGAACTGAAGCCATTGGAAGAACTTGTAACACACAATCACCTTCCCGGAACATTAAATTCTGGAGGTCTCCCTTCGCCATCACGCATAATTTTTTCCTTACGAATCCAGTAAGCAGCGCTGCACAAGCATATAAGTTGTATCTTTGTCATCCAGCACATGGAATGCCGGGTCGCGACCCGGCCCCGACCCGGTCGGGTTTAGGCCCAACCGGCTCGGTCACGACCCGGTCAGGGCGACTCCCCCGGCCGGGTCGCGGAGTCGTGGCCGGGTCGGGTCGCGCGACCCGGCCGGGTCGCGCGACCCGGTCTGGCAACGGTCACTTGACCGTTGCCAGACCGTTGGCAACGGTCTCAAGACCGTTGCCAACGGTCTTGGGGGGGCGCAGCCCCCCCATTCAGCCCCTTGGGGGCTATTTAAAGCCCCCAAGGGGCTCTCCTTACTCCCACCCCCCACTCTCACTCTCAACCTCTCATTTGTGCTCTCATTGCTCTCATTGCTCAAATTTTTTTCTCATTTACTTAATTATTTCATCAAGCATTTCATTAGTTCATTTAGTATATTTATTTAATATTAGTTCCATTGATTAGTGGGTTAAGTAGTTTATTCTTTTTAATACTTATTTGCTTACTTGCATAGTTAGTTAGCTAGAAGATTAGTTAGATATTTAGTTTAGTAGTTACTTAACACATCATTAGTTTGAAGGAATATTAATTACTTACTTAATCCTATATTTAGTTAATCATTCAATTTATATAAATAAAAATATACTTATATTTGTAGTCACTAATTAAGGTTATTAGCTATTTAAATAATTAATTACTTACTTAAGTAATTATTTACTTAAAAAATATCTTCTCCAAGCCAAACAACCCAAACTACCGAGGTGCTCGATACGGGGGCACGGACACTTTACAAGTACAAGGGACCTCAGATCCTCCCATATCTCCTACCACGTCGCTACGTTTTACCGGCGAGGAGCAATATACTCATGCGACCCAAGATACCGATCATGGTAGAAGGCCGCCACAAGGTAGAGGAGGTCATCGTAGCCACGGAGTTGGAGCGAATACCACGATGCCCCCGACTATGTGTATGATTCATCCCAAGGCTCTTGGTTCCCTACATACGATCAAGAGTACTGTGGAATGAATTATGTGGAGTCATCGGATACTTCGATCCAATCGACCTATAATTATGGTGACTCGTTTGGATCAAGTCTTAGGATAGTTTCCCGAGAGACAGACGAATATGATCGTCATGTGTACATGTATCAAGCTTTGTACTCAACCCAAATGACATGGGGAGAGTACATCAACTACCTACAAAGTGTACAACACATCATGTTGGAATAAAATTGATGCATTATTCATTTAAATCATGCCATTTAATTTATCCAATTTTTCTGTATTTTTCCAGATTTTTTTTCGCATTTTTCTTATTTTTTGGATTTTTTCAAAAAATAAAAATAAAAATGAGGGTCGCGACCCGGTCGCGACCGGGTCGGCCTGGGGGTCCCGCGACCCGGTCGCGACCCCCGACCCTACCCTCCTTGATCCAGCCTATATGTTCCTTCACTCTAAACCCTCTTCAATGCAGCATGGATATTTCTATTAACATAATTTTTGTATCTTATAGATTCTAATAATATGTACTTGTGATGTAAATACTTATCATTCAGTTTAAGAAGGATGCCATGAACCCACATGCCATGGATTTGAAAACGTGGGCCATAGATGATAGATAATATCCCCAAAAATAGTGGTCATACAAAATTATCCAAGACCCACAAATCCATAGGACTGAGCCCAATTTCTTCTATAGGATCGACATATCCTAGTAGATTGTCTAGAGTTCTAAAGCACCAGCCCAACAAGATCGGTAGTCCCCAATCTCATGAGAGCAATATTTATGACACAGCTGCGTCGTGACAAAGGATGAAGGGTTAGAATTAGCTTTTCAACTAGTAAATAGTAATACTCAACTAAATGATGAAGCACGCCTATTTACTTACATGAAGCAACAACAGGCTTTGATCTCCACTGGCCGGTAGAGAATCAATGATTTATCATTTTAGGCACGCCTCTCACGAGACATCTTTTTTTGTTTGGTTTGGTTTTGTTTGTTTTTTTTTCTGAGGAGCAGCTTTCTGCACTAAAGATCATCAAATGGATCATACCATAAAACAAGCCATGTGTCTTATTGCATGAATTACCACCGGCAACTTCCAACGTTAAAAGTGCTCCTACTGTAAGATGAGCAGAACATCTCAGATATAGGCCTATGGCATCCGAGGAACGTGACGCGAGGGGTGAAACCGAAACGACTCGGAAGAAACAGAACAGTAGAACAACTACCTGCCAGATGCCTTTCAGCGCAACACTATCTAGTGGATACTTTTCAGGTTGAGGATAGACAGACAAAATTATATGGAAATAAACCTACGCTTGGTGAAGGTGAAGTTTGGCGTTGTACTAAAAGTCCTAAAAATTCATATGAGAAACAACCGAGAACAGTAGAACTCGAAGACGGCGCGACAATATTACTAGCGGAGGCAAGAAAGGCCTCTTTCTTCTTCCTTCACTTGAGAGAGAATGAGCGAATGATGACAGAGGATAGGCAATGACATGATCAGATCTATACATAAACGCTTGTCGAGCAAAATCCCCTCCAGACTCCAAACTCCATCCGGTCCCCCCTTTGATCTCAATTAGAAGAATATATAAAGAGGCGGTAATCGAGGATACTGCCAGGAAAAGGCGAACCTGAGGAGAAGCCTTTTTTTTTGAACAAGTAAACAGAAATATAATATTAACCCTGAAGATCTCTACACAGTTCAGCAGAAATAGACAAAGGGAGAGATTGAGGAAACATGATCTCACAATCAGACGACAAAGAATACTTAGTAAGACAGTGAACTACGTAATTACAAGATCGGAGAGCAAAATAACAGACACTTGAGAATTCTGCTTAACTAGCAAAATACATTGGAAAATTATATGCTGGGAATGCCATAACATAGGACCTGCACCAGTAATAGCTTCAACAAGCATTCTGTCGTCACTTTCAACAATAACTTTTCCAGAAGATGACGAAGCCCAAGAGCATGCCAATAAGATTGCTTTGGCTACCAGGAGTTGCGGATGTTCTGACGAGGTCCTTTTGGTCTGCCAGAAAGTCAGAACACCCATCTGGCGAGGAGAAGCCGTGAACAGAAGGTAGAGATCTCCGATCCAGATCGACGGAGAGGCACCTCACGGGGATCTCCTGCGGCTGCGACGGCACGGGAGAGGGAGCAGAGTCGGGAGACTAGGGAGTCGAAGGGGAACAAGATGGGGGCGTGTTGTTGGCGGGAACTTATCGCGGCCAATCTTCTCCTGCTCGAGGAAGCTTCCTCCCAATAAAACTTCTGTCAATATTTTTTTTCTCAATAATCTAGTTAAATCACATTTCAATGCATAGTTTAGCAAAAAAATATTTAAAATACACCTTGACAGACTAAAATTTTAAAGTTGCTTAAACAATAGAAAACTTCCTTGCCTTTCCACACAGTTTTTCCTATTTTTCGGTGCTTAAAATATTTCCGGAGAACTATTTTTCAGCATTAAATTGTTAGTATGCGACATCCACGAATTAAGTACGCTCGGGACTGAGTTGGCTCGGTCCAAACTGATCTGGATGGGTCAGAGTCAAACTGAATTTGAATTTTGAATGCATTGAAAAAATAAACAATTTTAAAATTTTATTTATATTTAAATCTGACATGAGAATATGTTTCATCTCCTTCAATTGAGATGATAATTTTTTTCTTGGACAGATGACACCCTTTGGGGCAGTTGGAGCACCCCTGGTTAGTCGTTGGTGGCCACCGGGTCTCATGACCATGGGCCCGGATCCAATCTGGTCAAGACCCAAGGTCGAGGCTTCCCCCCCCCCCCCCCCCCGAAAATTGACCAGGTTAGACTCGGGTCATGACCTTATTCACAACTCTTGTTTCCGGGGAGACCAGCAGAACGGCAGAGAGAGGAGGGTACAGCATTCACCGACTGCAGTCTACTCGTCGGCCATCCTTACAATGTTAAGTAGAGACATGGCAGCATCTTAAAAAAAACCTCGAGGAAATGATCTGATTACAATTACACAACGCGGCACATTTTCAGCTATATTTTTGTTTTTTTTCCCCTCTAATCCTACGTGTTGTGGCAACAAAAAGGAGGAGCAACCAAAAAGAATGCTGCATCGAAAAAATACAGGGCATTCGGAAACCAAGAACCGCGCTTTGCAAGTGGAAACTTAATACAGACGGCTACACGATGAATTCGACCAGACGGAGGCGTCTCTCACCGAGCGGAGGAGGAAGGTTTCGAACCTCTTCGCGCCCGGGCCGGGCCTGAGGACCCGGGGGTCGCCCCAGGACTGGCAAGGGTCCCTGCCCCTGTCGTCGCTGCCCAGGCACCATCCGCCCGGCGCTACCCTGCCGCGGCCGCGGCGCAGAACCGCGGCGTCGATCCTGTCGAGAAGCGGGTCGTCGGGGAGGAAGCCGCCGGCAAAGGCAGCGCCGCTGCCGATCATCGCGTCGAGGTGCGCCGGATTGAGGCTCTGGGGCCTTCCCCTCTGTGCGCGGCCGTCCGACGGGTCGAACCGAAGGTCGGAGTTCACGACGGTGTTGCGGAATTTCTCGGAGTTGCAGGCGACGGTGTGGAAGTAGCCATGCTGGGGGGATCTCATGTTGGAGAAGTACATCAGGAGTGTTCTGGGGAGGTTGTCCCATCCGAGGACGGAGAATTCTATAAACTTGCGGCTGAGAACCGTGAAGGAGGAACCTGCAGAGATCGGTAAGCAGCAGTTAGCAACGGATTGATTGATTGATTGATTGACTGACTGATCTGGCAGCTGACAGCAAATGAGAATCGGAAATCCAGGACGATTAGACTAATTTCTTATACATCATCATTCGTAGGTATAAATTTTGCCACGAGTAAGGTGTAAAAAATTGGAAGTGCGGGGATGATGAAATGGGGTTCAAAATGTTGGACACCGAAAGGCAAAGGTCATCGAAGTCTGCATGTTACGTTGGTAACAAATCGTTTTAGGATAGCATCTTAATCAGCAAACTTAAGTTGGCGGCACTTTTAACTGCTGGAATGACAGATCCTCATGGAAATATGATGGTGTATATGATTCACTATGTTCCGTCAGATTTTTGAGACGCAAGGTTTGATTTGAAGGACGCCATGGCAAATATACAGCAAGAAGCAATTCCTTAAAAAAATGAAAGAAGGAAGCCTGTGAAGCATTAACTATATACCAAGGGAATTGGAACTGGACAAGCGAATTCGAGAGAAATGGGCAAATAGCGGGATACAACTGTGAAAGCAGAATGCACAAGGACACATACAAATGAGAGGAAAGGGCATAGGAGTACAGGCATCAAACTTCAAAAGTATCATGATAATCGAAGGGAAACTCAGAAAGTTTTAAAATTAAACGGTGGGGATGTCTACGTGTGCATTATCATAGGTAGAGAGACAAACTTCCACAGTAACACAAATAACTATTTGCGTTTATCTAGAAACTCTTTTTTGGGGGGGGGGGGGGAGGGAGTGGTGTATCTATGAACTCGAATGGAAGCAACATCGGTTGGATCTCAAGAGAATATGGGCATGGGCATTATACCACGTTGAGGGCAAGCAAGTATTGAGCAACAAAATGTGGTTAACAGAGCAGGCACAGAAGTATAAAGAGAATCAGGAAATGTTTAATTTTTATGGTGTCTGCTCCCTGGTCAAGAAGAGCAACATGGCATAGAAGCAAAGAAGAGGTCGTCACAGAACCAAAGAAACAACCCTGTCTTCACTTGCTCTCTAAACTTTCCGTGGGCTTGTAGAAAGAACTATATCCTTGTTTCCTTAAGAGATTTGATCTGTGGCTAGCACCACTTTCAGATTTTAGCTCCATCCCCACTCAAATATAAAGCCTATAATGAAACTAATGGACTGAACTAAAAGAAAAAATTACACACAAGGGGACCACACAAGCAAATGTCCATGGTATGCTCTTGGTCGTGGACATTCAAACTTGAACAAAAATCAATCTCATCTTATGTAATAAGAGATAGTAACTGCCAAGCAGAACAGGGAGCCTCTTTTTCAGCAGAAAATTCAAACAGCAGATCTGAGACTCTGAAAAATTGTCCTACCTGCAATGTTTTGGTTGATCTGGAGTTTTAAGAATAAAAGGTTTTTTAGGACCATTTTGAGAAGCATGCATCTATTCTTCAGCAAATGACGACTTTTGTCAAAGACTGGTATATTTTGCCCAATTGGGAGCACATATTGATGAAGATCTTTTTAGGGACAGATTCTGCCTTTTCAAATTGTTATTTCTATAGCCTTTTGTTTTATCTTTTTCTCCTCCTACTCTCGTGGTAGAAGTTTTCTAACTGTTTTCAGTTCTCAATAAAAATTTGACCTCCTCCGTCATTTCAAAAAAAAAATCAAACAGCACCTACCTACCCTCATATGATTACACCAGAAATTACAAGCATATGCATCATTAACTTGCCAATATGTGAAACAAAAATGGAAAGCAACCCAAGAAATGAATTTCAAACCTTAAGCAAAAAGCTTAAGGAGAAATGAAAAATGAAAAACACTAATAAAATTAAAAATAATGGGGTGGAGACTTTCCCTGCAAGCCTGCAACAGTGGAATAAGGAATCAAACAGTCTTCTTTCCTTGATAATGGCATATAGTATATACCAAAGATTAGAATTGCATTTTCTTCTATAGAACTTTCTGCTAGATATAGACAATCTAGGAGTCAAAAAATTCCTACCTGTGAAAAACTTGTAAGAAGTAGGAAGTGGGCGCCTCTGACTCCCATAAAATATATCCCTTCTTGCAGTAAGATAGATCCCAGGATCGACAACAATCGATACAGCTCTCTGTGCACTGAAACAGTTAGCAATTTCCATGAACCCTGGTGACTGGTGAGCACAAAAAGTGCAAAAATAGAAAAAGAAGCACAAGCACCAATCCAGAAGACTTACTCGTTCCAGCCAACATTACTTGTGTGCTGAATGAAATTCAAATCTCTTGGAACGAACGATAGTGCATGAAGCAAATCTGTAATCAACATATAAGAAAACAAACACATTTAGATAAGAAAATACTATTGGTCAAATATGTCTGCAACTTTTAGCTAGGACATAAAAGCAACAATACCTGGCATTAAATGAATAAATTAGATCGAGAACAAAAAGTTAAGCATTAATTGCAGCATGATGCCATGAACTAGGGAAAGTGGTTTCCAACAAGGAAATATGGAAACTTACCAATCCGTGACATTTATATACCTTATTCAATTGTAACTTCTGGAATGAAATAATCTATTGAAAAAGCTCAAGCTCCCAACGGAGGCGTTTCAGTTAAGTCAAATTATTTGTTACGGATTTGCATCCAGAAGCCTTCCATGTCCACATCAAGTGAAACAACGTAATTTCTAGGATTGCCCAATTTAATATAGAAACAAAGCATGAACCCAATATGAGATAAATGCATCGCGGCTGACTTATTAGGTTCACGCGGAGATGTTTTTCATGCCCCGAGCGTGCAATTTGTTTTAGACCCTAAGAACGCAATCAGTATGACCTGGTGAAGTTGCTTGCTGAACGAGAGGAACATTATGGCCGTGCAGCAGGTGGAAAGATAGGAGTTAGGAAAATAATACATGTATGTTGAAAGGAAGACCATTATTCTTAAACTACTCCAAGTGGATTCTCACCGGTTCATCACATTATGACAAAATGCTACAAAAGCAGAAGCTCGAAGCAACAAAAGTTTTCGTGATTTGAAGTCCATCGAACCACTCCAATTTACCATTCCTCGAATGCTTCAAGCGACTACCATTACATTAAGTTTTCGAAAACGCATCACACGAAGTATGCCTTTCCAATCCATTGAGAAACAAAAGGAAGAAACAAAGCATTACCGTCCTGCGTGATCAGAGGGTAATCGGAGGCCGCCATATTGACGAACCAGTCCCAGTTCTTGCTCTGCCGCAGCATGATCGCCGCCCCACGGAGCACGGACGCGATCGCGGTGCACCCCTCACCGTTCGCGTACCCCGGGCTCCCAACCACATTGACGTTCCCGGCGGCCCCGAAGGCGGCCCCGGCCTGGACAGCCGCCGCGAGCGCGTCCCGCTGCCGCTGCGGCGCGCGGAGATCGAGGTAGAGCAGATAGAGGTTGCCGGGGTGGTAGACGGCATGGAGGAGGCGGAGGACGCGCCCGCCGTCGCCGTCCGAGCCGGATATCAGGTAGGCGATGCGCGGCGCTGGCGGGGAGGGATCGACGAGGCCGGTGGCGCGGAGGAAGGCGAGAGGCCGCGGCGGCCGGGGGCTCAGCAAGGGCAGCAGGACGAGGACGAAGAGGGTGAGGAGGGATATGTAAAGGAGGGGGAAGAGGAGCGCGGCGGAGGGCTTCGCCATGGGCGGGCGGCTGCAGCTCCACGGGGAGGCTTGATCTGGCGCATTGATGGGCTTCCGGGGGACGACGGTTTCGGAGCTGCTCGGGGGCGAGAGAAGAGGGATTCGTTATTTTAATCCTCGTCGCCACAGAGTCGGGGGCATGAATGTTGGCAAGAACAAGAAGTAGTCTGACCGGCTAATCCCGTCCGACGACGGTCCGGTCCGTGGGGGGAGGTAAGAAAACATGGCCGGCGGGCGTATGTCTTTTCCGCACGATCGAACGCTGGTCGGAGCGCGTTTGGTTCATGTAAGACGGTTACAGGGGAAATGGTTTTCGGGAAACAGACTTCTCGGGGAAAACGAGTCGCGGCTCGGAAAAGGGCTTCCGCGCGGTTTTCGATTTTTGGACTTCCGCCGAGAGCCTGCCTGCGGCCAGGCTTCCTATTTAAAAGATAATATAGCATTACATCATGATGTATTCCGAGGATAGATGATAAAAGATGTTCCATTATGTAAGCAGGAGGACAAAACGAAAGATATCAACCACTATATATGTTTCTCGTAATTGGATATTTTTAAAATTAATGTGATGTCACCTGTGTTGATGTTTTTTTTTTCTTTTTTGCATATATATATGTGCACCTATAACTATAATTAATTATAGGTTGTTCACATGAGTTAGATCCCAACAGGGTAATTAATATGTTGTTCTGGTTTGCCTCATTTTACTTGTCTTCGAGTTCGAGAGCTCGACTAGCACACTCCATTATTTGTGTTCAAGCTTGACTTATTAAAAGCTTTATTTATATGTCCGAGCTAAATTTGTTGAGTTGTTCATCTGATTGGGCTAAGTTAAAGGTTGAACACCACAAAGAATTTGACTAAAGTTTAGTCCAAACTCAAACTTCTAATTAACATTGGTTCCATGCCAAGAGAGTAGTCAAAATAAAGGAAAGGTGTGCATATGGGATCAAATGGGGTGTTTTGTGGCATGATACATCGAGTTTTTGGTATAAAAATATATTTTTAAAACAAAACTCTTGAAAATAACTTTTGCTGATCATTTATTTTTAGATAAAAAATAGGTGAGCAAATCTTTTTTCTTCTTTGGAGTCCCCTTTTTGGGTTATACAGGGTTGCCGCTCTTTTGTTATTATATCTCACTAAACATGTTTATTGCTACTTTTATGTGGTTTGACTATTTTACACTTTATGTAAAGATAAATTTTATCAAAAAATTGTATCAAAAGTTATTTTGCAACCAAACAGTCTATAAAAAAAAATCTTGTGTCGCATGATCAAGTAACTAGGCATCTGATTGGCTCAAGCCAGAGTAACAACTAATCAATAGGATGTATAAATTTTATACATTTTCATGATCGAAATTTATATTATTTAAAACCTGAGATAGCTAAAATCAAAAGTATCATATGTTTGATAGGTATATAACAACAAAAAGGGTTGGAACCACGTATAACCAAAAAAAAAAAAGATGGGATCACAAAAAATGGTCCGATAACCAAGAAGAAATTTTCTATAAGAACACAATTTTGTAATAGTGGCCAAACATTTCTCCTAACAATTTTCGTAACAAAAACTCAATTGGTCAGGCAAGCCAAGCACACCACCAAAATTTTAGGGTCATTGATTCGAGCATGCAAATTACTATAAATTACTAATAGTGTTGACAAAAGCATATATATATATATATATATATATATATATATATATATTAGATTAGCAAACCTAGGATCACTGTCTTCGTTAACATGTGTGTGCCCAAAATTGCCACGCTGAACTAAGCACATTAATTAATATTACACCAATATCAACCACTCGACGAGGCTGCCTAAGATGATGCACTAATTATTTGAATAAAAAAATTAACAAGATAACAGTGACGCAAGCTTGCATTTCACTGTTTGATTAATTTAATGTCTAATCTTTGATTAATTTAGACACTAATTCTGTCAAAATATAAACGGGTGTTACGTACCCTGAGAGAGTAGAACTCATCTCCTTGGATAACACAGAGGAAAACATTGGAAATTTTAAGGAGGTGCGCATTACCCTCTCAAGAGAATCACCCTCTCAAGTTGGTCACAATAATCATATCGCGTTTGGAGAAGCGATGTGGAGTGTAATATCAAACATGTTAATGTATCAAAATATGCAAACATCGACCACTTCTATGAAATCAAGCAAAGGCCACACAACAACCCCAGTGTACGGGTGCAGGGATTCCACCGAGATGACAGACATCATGCATGCAGCTGCTATATATCTAGGCTGTCTTTGTAGCGGGATACGTATCTCTCTGCATGGGAACACGTCGCAGACCAATCAAGGCAAGGCACGTGGCAGCCGGGGCCGGAGGGGCCGCCGGTCGGCGGCGGCGGCGGGGCGAACATCGCCGTCAGCTCCTCGTCGTCCGCCTTCCACGGGGAGTCGCCGGGGAGGCCTTGGCCCCATGGCGGGCAGACCACGGCGTCGCAGCACGCGAACCCGCCCGTGCCCGCCGGCTCGATGGCGCTCCAGATCTGGTCCATGGGGTACCCGGCGACCACCTCCTCCTGATCACCCGGAGCCACCGCGCCGCCGAAGAGGGCGGCGCCGGGTTCGTCGAGGGGGCACGACGGCGGGGACGGCGCCGCCAGCGGTGAGGAGTCCTTCCTCCTCCTCTCCTGAGCCCTCTTCCTCATGTGGGTTCTCCAGTAGTTCTTGATCTCGTTGTCCGTGCGGCCCGGCAGCTTGCGGGCGATGCGAGACCACCTGCAGGGACCGAGCGAGAGATGAATCTTCGGGTTCCGAGACATGGCCGTCGGCGCAACAAACTGCTCGCGAGAGATCGGAGGACAGATCGATTTGATTTCTACGGACCTGTTTCCCCAGCGGGCGTGGAGCTCGAGGACGACGCGCTCTTCCTGGGGCGACATGCGGCCGCGCTTGAGGCCGGGGTGGAGGTAGTTGACCCAGCGCAGCCTGCAACTCTTCCCCGTCCTATTCAGACCTAAGAAAGGGGAAGAGGAAAGAAGAAGACGACGGCAACGACGACGAAGAAGAAGCAAGATCGAAGAAAGTTGGTCTCAATTTTCCAAGAAATTTTCTATATCGATCTACGTAGAGGAACAAACAGGATGTAATCGAGAGAGAGAGAGCAGCTGTTATATCATAGATCATAGATGTGTGTATACTTTTGATTTTTCCCCGCCACCCCCCGAACCTGAGACTTTCGCAATGAAATCCCAGCGCCGGTCTCCGAGCAGCCTCACCGAGCACACCAGCTGCAGGTCCTCCTCCTCCGTCCACGGCCCCTTGCGGCTCTCTTCCTTCCCCACCGCCGCCATCTCCACGCCAGAGATGAATCTCTCTCTCTCTCTCTCTCTCTCTCTCTCTCTCTGTGTGTGTGTGTGTGTGAGAAGATGGAGAGCGGCTCTGGCGCCGTCGTGTGACGGCGGCGGCAGGGGTTTATAGGCGGCGCCGGGAAGGGGGATGTGTGTCATGGGGGGGCCTGCATGCTCGTCGGTTAGCTTTGCACCGCGAGCACGACCATCCATGTTGAGGGTAAGATATGCCGGTAGTGGCGCTCTTCTTTGCATAAAAAATGTCATCTCGAGCACTAGTGTAGTGTCCGTCAAAAGAGGTGTCCGCCTAGTTTAAGAGGGTCGCGGACGACGTCGTCGTCCATGAACTCCCCCGAAGCTAAGCAAGGTTTTTTTTTTTCCGGGCATCTGAGTATCATGATAATCAGGATGGGTGCCATTCAAATCTTTTGTCTCTGCTGCCCTTTTAGAACTGTGATGTGAATTTGTTCTCACTCTGATAAAATAATATGTTTCAACGTTATATGCATATAATGACAAATCTTGTATGTATGAAAAATATGGTAGCTTACGAGAGTTTCACATTCAAAATATTTTTTTAGTTATGATGAATAAAAGACTATCTAATTAACATGCTTTTTTATCATATAAACATGTTTTCCAGGTGAAATTTCTTATATATTACAACGCAAATTTAAACACTGCTTGGGGGTATATCATATATCTCTCCTTGACATCAGATATTATCTGTTCGACTAGTCTATATAACACACCCCACTAAAAATATATATTAAAAAACCAAACAGATATTAATTAACAACTCTTGTTAATTGCTATTCCTCTGTTGGTTTGAAAGAACTATATTGAAACCGGGTTTTTTTTTTTTTTACTTGAGAGCAATCGCTGGATACATAACCACACAGTACTGGAAAGGCTACTGACGCGCATAGGCATAGGTATCAAGTCAGATAATAGCTGATTAGTCATTACAAAATAGTATTAGAATCTTTACGGTTAGTTTGAATATAGACTTGAGTCAATTGATCAGTCATCAGACCACTGAAGTACTTCTGTGAACTTCATCCAAACATAAATATTATGCACTTTTCCATCACTTTGGACTAGTCTCCCATACAGGCCAAATGATTCTAAATTTCTAATGACTCAAATGATAGGTTCTTCATATGGGAAACTCTTTGCGCCAGCACTGTTTGGTCCTTTATGATTTATAACCCTGAGTTCAACAAGGAAATTGATACAGGTACTGGACATTAATGATATTGCAATTCATGTTTTATTTATATCATAAATTTTAAATTTGATATATTAACGATCGATCAAACACCCTTCTTTGATATGATTTATATTTAGGGATCATACGATCTCTTCTTAACAAAGATGACATTGGTCATAAGATCGAGCTCTGTTCAGACGCTTTGTTTATGCAAGATCTGGTCAAAAGCTCAAGTCTTAGTTCCGGATATGTTTGGACAAAGTATATCCATAAATATCATATTATGTTTCGTATTAGGTGTGCTGAAATATAATCTATGCTGATGTGTCTACTAAAAATATCAACAATATAATATTTTAGTAAAATGATTACTCTAACCAGACAGGCCCGTACGTAATTAGGTAGTCCATATACAGCACTTTAAGAGGACTCGAGTTCGAAGGATGGTACAGACAAATTAAAGGTGGAGGAATTGATCCAAAAATGGCATGTAAATAAGATCTGCATGACTTGAAAACGATGTCATCTATGATACACTGAAGAGTTCACTTTTTTCTTGGATGATAGCAGCTTCAAAATATACCTAGCTAGCTAGTACTTATACAGAATAATTAATAAGTCACTTCAAAGTTATTTATATAGGAATAATAATACCTAACAAAATCGCTCACTCTGACTAAGGCTCTTCTTGGGTATCTATCAATAATTAATCACCGGCTCTAATTCTCTATGCGACAACATAACCAAATCTAATCCTATCCTATCCTATCCTATCCACTTCCGGATAAGAGCCATGCGCATCGCATAACAACGGCTGCATGCTGCACTGTATTTGCACGCCTTCTGCCATCCTTTTTCTTCAGCTCTCAAGCTAGGTGGTTCATCTCCTCGATCGCCTTAGAAGATTGAGATCTCGGTGTTGTGTGCTCTGCTCTCGACAAACACAAGTACAGATGAAAAGCCACGTTTTGATCCCCTTAAACCGCTGCACGAGAATGATGATCTTAATCTTGATCTTCCTCTGTATAAATTAATTAATGGGGGGTGAGTGTTTTGGTTCCACGACAAGTACAGACTTTGCAAAACTGGTTGAAAAATGTGCTACAATATAGAAAATATTTTTCTATAAAGAATTCCTTTTTAGACAAAGAGACGTGAGACTTTTTTATTTTATTTTATTCTGTTTGTGCTCCCCCCTTGGTCGGTCTTCACTTTCTTGTGATATGTTACGTACCGGCTGTATATGACAATTACTTATGTCTTTAGCTGACTTTTGTTTTTTTAATATAACATTTTATTACAAAATTTATGATTATTGTGCAACCAAACACGCTATAAACTAAAATTTGGCATTCGCACTGATGCTATCTTCGGGCCAAGGAAGGGAACTCCTGTATAATGGATACGCTAATAGAATATTTCTACAGACTAAATGCCTAAATAATATATATGTATGGATATATATTAAACACTCACCAAGAATTTTATGTCTTAAAAATTGGAACATGTCCGAGTGATGGCAATGGGATCCCAACTGCCTGATCAAGTCCATTGTGACAAGACCAGGGCAGGCAGGGTAATGCAACTTGTAATTAATTAATGCCTTGCTCGGTTAGAATATTAAACACAATACTATATCAATTTTGATATTAATATTTAGAGAGGGTAGAATACCAAAAAATGATAGAGGTGAATATTTGTATTACAATTAATGTCCTTTTTGTAGTACAAATTTCAATATTGACATTGTGATGATTTGTGTTAATACCAATTTCAAAATTACTAACAGTGATAGACATATATGTTTAATACTATTATCAAAAATAGGCTGTAAAATTAGAAATTATTATTGGAGCAGGCCTTCTAATCTTAAATCCATCAAAACTAAGATTTTTGTTTGTGCCGGTGAATTGTTCAAACCCATCCAGTAGAAAACCGGGTTCAGTGGTTAGCATGAAACGGACAACGAGTTATGATCGTAACCATGGTTTGCCGAGTTGCCAAGTCGGGTCAGATGTCCCATTTATTAATAGTATAATAATATTTTACTATCATTTATATTATTACATATGGTTAAGAGCTGTGATTATAAATATAAAATACATACTTAAAAATTATAAAATTATTTATTAATCATCTTTACTCTCTATTCAATCTTTCCTACTATATACTAATACAACATAATAACAAAAAAATCATATTCACGTGTATTCATAAATAAACACTCATATTCAATTATAACATTATATTTATGTATATGCATTTTATGTATACATAAATATATAATATAAAAAATTTATTTTTATTTTATGTGTTTTTATATTATAAATATTTTATAAAAAAATAAATAAATCTAGCCATGTCAATTTTGTGACCGACCGACCTCAATCCTACTCTCGACCCGGCCGTCCTTGATCATAAACCAAGCTCAATTTTCTTTTTTTTTTCGATAGTATGCCTAAACAACAGGGCTAAAGCTCAGCGGTAAAACATGAGTTTAATTTAGGTTTTGATTCATGCATATGTAATACGAGGTTAATACATGGATCGACAACTATACGTACATGGCCTAATCCGAAGGAACTAACTGAACAAGTTCCTAAATGAGTCCACTGGGCCTTCTTTGGTTGGCCTACTGTTCACATGGTAACAGTTGGAAACTTGATGTAGCTGGACATGTTACATAAATTTCTTGTTCGTATCATAAATTATAAATTTGATTTTAACAGCCAAAAACCTTGCGATGATTTACGTTCATATTAATTTCAAAATTAACAACGATAGCACTTCTTATAATACTCCCATCAAACGGGACATGAGATACCAAAATGGGTGGCAACCATTTATAACAAAAGAAGTGGGGAACCATACAGGAAAAAAAAAAGAGAGAGATGGGCTCTTGTGATTACTTATATCAATATTAATTTTAAAACTAGTAGTGAGTGAAGCGTCTTAATTATACCGTTGGCAAACATGCTATAATGTGATTTTAAGGGATGTCTGAACATTAAATTACAGTTTTTTTGTTTTTTTAAAAACTTTTAGACCCAGCCTTTTTTTTCGCCAGAATATATAGAGAACTGGATGCCAATGTGTATACACATTGTACATTTTATCGAAATATAAGTTGTCTATCAGATGCATATCTCAAATAAATTATTTTTAACGTAAAATAAAACAATGAACCGAAGAAGAGGCTAGTCTTTCAAATTAAGCCCAAACGCAGTATGTTCCTAGCTAATCTCACCCACCACCGCCTCCGCTCTGACCCGTGCGTAGGGGTGGGCACGGTTCGGTTTGGTCCAATTTGGACCATTTTTTTTCCAAACCGAACCAAACCGAATCACCCTCCCAAACCGAACCGAACCAAACCGAATCAATTCGGTTTGGTTCGGTTTAAACCGAAAATAAATAAAAATATTTAAACTAATTATTTTTTACATATATATACTAATTTTTATGTTAAAAATAATAGAAATAAATATTATTTTATTATAAAATTTATAAAAATAACATTTTTATTAATACTATAATAGTTTTTTATATATTTTTTGATTAAATCGGTTTAAACGATTTGGTTTGATTTAAATCGGTTCGGAGATTTTGCAAATCGAACCAAACCGAAAGGAGGTTCAAACCGAACCAAACCGAACCGAATGAGCTGGTTCGGTTTGGTTTATCGGTTTGAACCGTTTTGTGCCCACCCCTACCAGTGCGGCTGCGACTGCGACGCAACGGACGGCCCAACCCGACCGCCGTTCCGCCGCCGCCGTCGACCACCGCGCCGCCGCCGTCGTTCTACTTCCACAACCGGACCTCCCTCATCTTCTCCGTCGGCGCACCGCAGCCGACTGGGCCGGCGATCCGTGCGGACGAACAGACTGCGGGGTCTTGACAGTACCAATTAATATGATGCCACACCCACATCTGACTGCCCGCCGAGCAGCTCTCTTCCTCTCGAGCGACTAGAAGCAACAACGACGGTGGGTCGGCAAGGTGATCAGGCCAAGTGTAAACATTTGTTCGGTTGAATCATCGTCCGTTCAAGCTCGATATCGGACGCTGCAAGTGGAGCTCCTCGGCAGAACTGTTCGCAGTTCGATTTAACCCGAAAAATTAAACTAAATTAATAATTCGATTCGATTTAGTTCGAGTCGAATCATCGATATCGATTTAATTCGATTACTAAGATCTTTGCGAACTAAAATAAATTGATAAATTAAATAATCTGAATTAGATTAAGTATTTTAATCTGAGTCATGTATAAGACAGTATTTATATATCTTTTCTTAATATAATGTATAAACGAGTATACGAGATTTTAATAAAATACGATTTAACATAAATAAAATAAATTTATATATCGATATATTTATTATAACTCGATAAAATATAATTTGGATCGGAAAGAATCGAATCGAATTAAATTCACCTGATTTGATTTAGTTTGATTCGAGAGAAAAAATTTAAAAAATAAATCGAATCGAATCACCTGCAAGTCGCCAGCCGGTCCGCCGGAGAGACGCTCCCCTCCCTCTCTCTCTCTCTCTCAGCGCGCCGCCGGCGGTGGGAACTCGGCGGCGGAGGAAGGTGCGGGAGCGGTTGGGCCGGCGGCCGAACGCGCGCGCGCAAACCAGCTCCGTGTGGGTGTGTAAATAAAACGCGCTCGGCGGACCGGCCGGTCGCCGTCGCCGGCCGCCGGCACTTCCACCTGCTCCGTGCTGCTCGTGCCCCGCGACGCTTGCGGGTGGCGTGCCGGCGGCGGTCTTGCCCGGGCGCGCCCTTGTTGACGAGATTCGCCGGACTCGCTCGTGGGATGGCGTAGACGCGTCGGCTCCTCCGCCCCCCCCCACCATCTCCAAAAAAAATTAAAAATAATTATTTTAGTAACTATATATATTATTTAATAACTATAGGAGCAGATAAAAAAATTTATTGAGTGGTAAAAATACGTGACTCTCCTTAACAGGTGATCAAAGAGTTTTCTTCCTGTGGACGCCTGAGGTGGTGATCTGCACTCAATTAACAAAGGGAGGGTATATATATAAATATATGTGTGTGTGTATGCAGACATCGTTTAAAAGGGCAGATATGTTGAATCCAGCTTAAAACATCTTGACTAAAAGTCGGAATGCAAAAATTCAACATTGAGATTATGGGTGACGGTTGGACTCACGATAGTCCACCTTCTAGATTTTGACCCCCCCAAAAAAAAAGAAAAACAGCATTTCGGGTTTACTTGGATTCACTTAAAAATAGAATCAAGTAAAATAATTTACGACATAACTTTTACCAGCGAATTGGAAACACAGCCTGATCACGTATAATCCATTTTTCTCGAAAATCTACCCATTCTTCGGTTGTAGAGAAAACGATAATTCTTTGAAATAATTTTATTTATTTCGATGCTGGTAAATCATTCTCTATAGAGGTATCTTATGGATCGTAAAATAGTATGGGTGTTAAATAAAATATTTGTATAGCTACTAATTACTTGATTTTTTTTCATGTTTTAAAAATGAAATTAAAGTATTTATAATTGATATATTTATTAATTTGTAAAACCTATTAATTTCTCTGGCTATCTACATTTCGAAAATTTGAATTTATAGATTCAAAATCGGAGTATGTTTGTTAAAAAAAAGTGAATGTCCTAATGACTCGAAAATAATTTTAAAAGTTAGAATATATTGATTCAAGTAAAGTCATTACATTTTCTCAGGCTCGGTGGCCCATTTTACAGGCAAGCAAACATTTCATTGGTTGTGACAACATAAAATTTCTATCTGCTATGTTTGGTATGAAAATAATCATGGATAAATCAGATTTACCCCGATTCCCTATTTCTTTAGCAAGTAAAATAGGATTTAAACTAAATTAACTCGATCCAATTTATCCTAAAAAATGAGTATAAAGTGAGGGATAAATTATTTCATCTAGTACATTTTCTTCTCAGAAATAATCATCTTATCTAGAACATAGAATGCTTCGAATCATTATTTATATATTATTTATGATATAAATTTTAAATTTGACATTAAAAGTCAAATAATATATATATATATCAATATTAATTTTAAAATTATTAATCATATATCCTATCAAACATAGGACTAATATATTCTCTAAGCATATCCTAACTGAAACCAAATACAGTGGAGATAAAGTTAGTCAAAAAGAGGGACTTATCTCTGTCCATTTTATCTTCATACCAAATATAACTTAAATAATAATAAAAATATTTTTACATATAATTAAATTTTTGTAAAAAATGAAATTTGTCGTTTCTAGGAAAAAAATATTGAATGAAAATATTTTGTTGTTTTTATATTATTTTATAGCTTTTACTATATCAAAACTTAAAGCATTAAAGTTTGGTGAATGATTTAAAAATGTCTTAATGAGCAAAAAAATTTTGGGAAAACATTTCACAAGCAACCAAATAGTGAAATATTTTTTAGTTTTACTTGGGAAGGTTGTCATATCGAAAATATTTTTCTATGATTTACGTTTACGTGGATCCAAACGGCCAGTTGGACTTCGAAGCTGTTAGAGAATTCTGACAAAATCCCCCACTTGGAAGCCTGACCAAAACGTGACGTAAGCGTGAGGGAGTAACGGTGGTGTCGTTCAAAGGCTGTTCACTGGGAAGACCAGTTCGTGAAGCGCTCCATACCTCTGTTGTTGGTGACCGATCGGGTTTGATTTTGATTTGTAAAGATTTACGAGGTGTTTGATTGTATGATAATTTTTTGTACACTTTCGTGATAAAAATTATATTAAAACAAAAAGTGAACTTACTCGTGACATAAAATTATCATGTTTGGATGGATGTGATAACAAAAAAGAGTAACCACCGTACATGTAATACACCGTATTTTTAAATAAAAAAATAGTTATTATTTATTAATATTTTAATCTGGTCCTCTCCCTATTTAATCCCCTTTTTCCTCCCCCGGGAGAAACCCTCCCGTACGTTTCTTCCCTCCCGGCGCCGCTCTTCTTCTCCCCGGAAAACCCTATTCCCCCCCCTCCCTTCCTGGACGTGCAGCCGCCTCCCCTGCGCGCGCGCGCGCCTCCTGCGAGCGGCCGCCGTCTTCCGCCGACCGCCGCCTCGGTCCCGCCGCCCGCCGCGCGGACCGTTTCGCGTGCGCGACGCCTCCTCGTCTTGCCTCGGCCGTCGCGCCGCCCGCCGCCGCCTCGCGCGTGTGCGCTGCCGCGACACCGCCCACCGCCGCGTCAACCAGCCGTTGACCACTCCTCCTCGCCGCGACCGTCCGCCGACCACCGCCTCGAGCCCCGGTTTCCTCGCCCGCGCGGCCGCCCGCCGCCCGCCGCGGTGACGCCGTCCCCGCCACCTCGTACCCGCGTCACGTCAACAGCCGCCGGCCGCCCGTCGCGCCTCGAGCCGCGCGCGCCGCCCACCGCCCGCCGCCGTTGACCGGCCATGCGGCGACACCGCCGCCGGCGCCGTTGACCCGGTCGCCGTCGGCCGCCTCGCGACCGCGCGGCCCCGTGCGCCCGCTGCGCCACCACTCTCTGCGCGGCCCCGCCGCCGTGCGCGGCCGCCCTCTCCTCCGCGCGGTGAAGCCCCACTCTCTCCTCTCTCCTATCACCCTCTCTCCTATTATCCTCTATTAAAATCCCTAGTTCATTATTCTTCTTCCTCGGCGAGTTTTGAAACCACCTACCCGGCTCGGTTTTCGTCGCCGGCCGCAACCGCTGGCCGATCTCGTCGCCAAATTCTTTCTCCTTGGATTTCCGTGCGCCATTCGCCGTTGCCGTCAAGATAGGCGTCTCGGCTATCCTTAGCACTCTAATATTTTGATTAAATCATAATAATCATGTTTAGATCACCAGGATTAGAATATTGTAGTTAATGGGCTGTTTTGGATTTATTAGCATGTTTAGTTAGAGTTAGATTAATTTGTCTAGATCGTGCGCTTAGATTAATTCGGTTATTCAAGTATCTTTGGTCATCATGATAGGTTGTATATGTTTGATTTAGCTAGTTTAGTGTGTCTGCATCGCGATTAACCTTAATCATGTATATCTCGATTTGATAAAAAGCCGTTGTAAAGTTTAGGCATAATGTGGTTAGAATTTAGTTTATTTTCTTTTATTAGATAGATGGTTCTGTTTAAGCATGTAATTGTCATATTTAGGTTGTAAATTGCATGATTCCATGTATATGCATTAGTTTTATTAGATTGTGTTGTGGTATGCAAATATGTGGTGCATAGAACCATGGGTGTTCATCTATGTATTTCATGTTTGATTGCCAATTAAATGTTCCTGTTTTCTTGTCGAGTTAATTAAATGCTTGCATGGTGTGGAATGTGGTTAGTGCGGTGAGGTACACGTTGTGATGAAATATACTTCATGGGAGACTATGGTTCGGTCTGTGGGCGGTAGATGAATTAGAGCAATCTGGAGCATCCTTCGATCCCGAGATACGCGGTTGATCACAAGTACTCACTTGCTAGGGGTACTATGGGATTTAGTTCTTATATGTTACTTCCTACTATATGGTAAATCTGGTGCTAGTTTTGTGATGTGACTACATTTTATCAGATGAAGCATGGTATTTACTCAGACAGGTGTGTAGTTGTGTATGTTGGCATAGATGGTATGTTATAGATGTGTCATTGGTTTTATGTCAGGTTTATGTGTTTTGTGCATACCTAGAGTGGTTTAAGGTGTAGGTTATGTTGGTTTTAATGCATATAGAGTCTAGTCATCATATGGGGTAGTTGATTGATTCTTTAATCAATTAATTGAAGATATATGATTAGTTTATACCCTATATATTAAATCTGATTTTTAGGCTTATTATTCTATTATACCACTAGAATCATTATTATAATGGGGTAGTTCGGGTGTAAGTCCTACTGGGTCTGTTGTGACTCACCCCTTCCGTTGTTAATATTTTCAGGATTACAGGTTTAGCGCAGCAGAAGCGTAGTGGTGTTGTGGAATTCGAGGAGCTAGTGGATTTCTCATTCTATGTTGGTATTTAATTTGTTTAGATAGGTGTTTGTTTATGGTGATATTATGTTGTAAGGTTTGGAATTATTTATTTGGATTATGATTTTTAGTCTTATTTGGTTCCAGATCGATATCCTTTTCCGTTACGTCGCCGGATTATCTTCCGCTGTGCATGTTAAAAATCCGGGTCGTGACAGTACATGACCAAACAAAGTGGGGGGACCACAGGAAAAAAAGAGAGGTAAGATCCTCTTTTCTTGTTTAAGAAGAAAATTACTTTCAAAACATAAAATTATCATGGTTGTTAAACACCTCTTTTAACAAGTTTTCTTATAATTTTTAAAAATTAAAATAAAAATCTTCATTATCATGCAACCAAACACCCCCATTGTTTCGAATCAAACAATGTCGAACCTGCCAGGGTGACAATAATTGTTATAATATTTATTTTAAATAAAAAACTATTATAAATATATTTAATTAATATTAATGATTTTAGGCGAAAGGTCTCTTGAATCAAATCGAACGTGTGTGACGAGTAGAAAAAGAAAGTTCAAATCAAAACGTTTGAACTTGGACACCTTGACCCCAAAAACTAAGCTCTACTTCCAAACGTTATACAACAATTTCTTGTCTAGCTTTTTTTAGCTGATAATGCAAATGCACGCGCCTAATCCAAAAGAAAAAGAAAAAACTTAGCCGTTTAAACGTTTAGAAACCTGCTAGCATCTCTAAGGGTGGTCAATTCAGCAAACCTATATATGGGGTGCTTTATTGCATGAAAAATTGAGTTTTGGTACAAATATATGTTTTTTATGAATCAAAATTGGTCAAAAATGGTGTTCGGAAGTCATTTTAAATTTATATTATAAAGAGATTTTCTTTTTGAACAACAAAATTAGAAAGACTTTTTTTTTCTTTGTGGTCATCTACCTCTTTTGGTCATATATAGTTCTCATTCTTTACAAATTTATATCATTGTCTAACTTATGAGGTGTTTGACTGCATGATAATTTTTATACACTTTCGCGATAAAAAAATGTATTAAAATAAAAAGTGAACTAACTCATGACATGAAATTATCATGTTTGGAGAGATGTGATAACAAGAAAGAATAACTACCATGCATGATCAGACAAATTGGGGGACTATAAAAAAAGAAAGAGGTGAGACCCACTTTTTTGTTTAAGAAGAAAATCACTTTTAAAACATAAAATTGTTATGATTGTCAAACATCTCTTTTAACAAATTATATTATAATTTTTAAAAATAAAAATAAAAATTTTTATTATCATGCAACCAACATTCCAATAGATTTTATTTTACTATAATTTTTTTCTATAGTGAAAATATAGAAAAAATCACTGTGCAACCAAACGGCCCATCAGGGTAAAGAAGTTTTATTATAAAATCTGTTGGCAGCGCATTGCATGAAATTCATCGTATCCGGATCATATCATTGTTTATTTGTTCTAAATGGTATATATAGCTTCAAAAAAAATAAATATTCATACAAACGTTACATATGGTCTCCATTTTTTTTTCTTAACAGTTATCCCATCTTTCATACAAATTTTCTTGAGTTCTTACATAATCGACCCTATAATGCTTTGTCATCTCAAACACATTTCTATAACCTCTACAAACCTTATAAATTCCATGTATTTCCCGCAATCTAATGTAATTTAACTTAACCCAAAACATTTTATTCGAATTATTTCACTCCGCCCTGGGAAACACGTTCACATTCTCATGTATCACTGTCTCTCTAGACACTTTCTTGGATTCCTTTCTAGATTCGCACAAAAAAGAATAAAACCAGGTAATAATTTTTAGTTAAAATTTAAATCAACAAGAAAGGTTAACAAGGTTAAGCCACATGCACAACAAACATAGATAAATATTTTTTAAAATAAAAAATAATTTAAAATATCGAAATTTATAAGAATGAAAATGTCAAAAAAATTAAATAAACTCTATATCAACTGACAGCGGTACCCTCCTCCGAATGAGAGAGTGTCCGTATAACTTTCGTCCTGATCCGTACGACTGACTGTAGACGTTGACGTCATCCCCGCTTCACAGCTGACGACAGCTCACGGAACGAAAGCTACGGAAGCCTTTTCAACCTTCCTTCCAGAACGGCAGCGAAGTTTCCCGGACGGACCTCCGCCGCTTTGCCAGTCGCCCGCCGGCGGCGCGGCCCGTTCTCACCTGCAGCTGCCGGGTATCTCGCCGCCGCCGCCGCCGGGCTCGCCGTGTTCCTTCGCGTCCAAGCTTACCAAACTGGACTGCCCGCAAGCCACACGCCAGCGCGCCGCGTCGGTACTCCTGCACATGTTTGTTGACTACAAACCCTAACCGCCCCTCCGGCCCTCTATAAGAAAGACCGCGCGCTGCCGCTCTCTTTCTATCCTTCTCTTTCTCCTCTGCTTCCGGCATAGCATTCTCACAGACTGATCGGCAAAAAAAAAAAACCCTCGTAGATAGCAGCTCCAATCTTCTTCTCGGTCTTGTCCTCGATCGTCTGGTGCAGAGATAGGCAATGGTGGCCATGAAGCGGCTCAGGATGGGGGAGGAAGCCGGAGCGGCGGAGGGCGCCGATGCGGCGGCGAACGTCCTGATGCTGCTGTCGCACGGCGCGGCGGCGGCGGCCCCGCGCTTCCCGGGGCGGCGGCTCTTCCGGTGCAAGTCCTGCAGCCGGGAGTTCGCGTCCTTCCAGGCGCTGGGCGGCCACCGTGCCAGCCACAAGAAGCCGCGGGTGGGCGGAGACGACAGGTCGCGGGAGGCGGCGGCGCCGGCCAAGCCGAGGGGGCACGAATGCCCCATCTGCGGGCTGGAGTTCGCCATGGGGCAGGCGCTGGGCGGCCACATGCGGCGGCACCGGGGGCCTCCCGTCGAGGGGTTCCCGCTGGCGGAGAAGAAGCCCGGCGGCGGCGAGAAGAGCGGAGACCTGAGCCCGAGCTTGAGCCTGAGCCTGAGCCTGAGCTTGGACCTGAACCAGTCCGCCCCCGCCGGCGAGGAGGTCGACTTCTGCGCGTTGACGCTGGGGAGGGGCAGGGGCCTCCCGGTCGTCTACTGACTAGAGATGTTCTCCTCGTCTCGGTCAACAAAACACCCATTTTCAGTTTTTTTCCTTGTTTATTCAATTGATTTTTTTTGACTCGCTGATAGGAAGACACTTGTATTTCTTTTCTTCCGTGTACATAAAATTTCGGTTGTTTGCATCAGAATTATTTGAACAGGGTATTTCTCGAATTGTAACAGGGGATCGATCGATAAACTTGGTTTATTCCCTATATAATCCTTGTACCAAACGGCGCCGTTTAGATTCCAAGGAGGGGTTGATTAATCTTACCATATATAGATCTTATGCTGACATCTTAATTTTTTATTCTGTCCGTAAAAAATAATAGAATTGGTTCAATGGTACATCAACAAAAACTATCAAATATCGGACATCTTTTACGTCATATACACGATACATTAATCCAAACGGGGTCGTACGTACGTTGAATGTCTAAGAAATTAGGATAGCTGTTTTTGAAGCGAGGATATCATATTGTAGGTCGGCACGCGGTCTAACCTGGGATGGGTAGATTGAATCCAAAGTAAGGTTGTTTCAGCATTATGGGTGATCTGGGGTGACCCCGGTGGGAACAGGTAAATTATATTAGGTGCTGTTTGACACGGAAATAGCTTGTGAATAAACTTGAGTTATTCTCAAATTTTAGGAGATACTTCGTGCTTATTCTCAAAATTTTATGATACCAAACAGGCCCTGAGTAACCGATCCCACCAATCCAGCCGACACGATGTGACTCTATTGATCGATCCAATGTCAGGATCCATCGACCACGAATCGGATCACGTAGATTGGGTAGATGCGACTCACATTCCATGAGTTATAGCACACCGATGTAAATAGAATCTGATATTTTAAAATTTTAGTTCAATCTTGTTAAAAACTAATGTGTTAGAAACTTGATTTTGTATTTTATAATAGGATGTTTGATCACACAATAATTTTTTATATTTTCATGATAAAAAATTCTATTAAAATAAAGATTAAATTGATCAATGACATAAAATTATCAATGTTTGGGAAGAAGTGATAACAAAAAGAGTGGATATCATATATTATTAAACATGTTGGGAAACCACAAAATAAAAAAAGGAGGAGACACCTTTTTTTGTTTAAGAAGAAAAACTCTTTTTTTAACAAAGAGCTCGTTTAACAAGTTTTATCACGAAAACATAAAATTATAAAAAAATAAATTTATGAGACAACCAAACACCCCATAAGGGTACGAGAGAATTGGAATCATTTGATTTTGTTTCCATTTATGTGATTTTGACAAAAATTAAGTATACATGAGTAAGTTTAATTAAAATAAAATTAAATAAATTATAAAATATAATATATAAAGTGATAAAATAAAATCTTGACTATATTATATCAAATTTTAGTGACCATAGGTAGAATACCAACACATTTTTAAATAAAAAAATATGTATCATGCATTTTAAAAATTATTTTCAATTCCGACGACGGAATCAAAATCAACTCAAAACCGGTGATTTCAAAATTATGAAATTTAGAATTAGAACACTCTTAACCCTTATCCAAGTGAAAATCGGATAATGGTGATTTCACTACCCAATTCTACTGGAGTGACTTCTCTGTCTCTTATATTCATTTTTTGGGGGGTGTTCGGCTGCATGATAAATTTAATTTTTGTTATATTTTTTTATTTTTATAACAAGACTTGTTAAAAACGTATTTGACAATCATTATAATTTTATATTTTGAAAAAAAAATATTCTTCTTTGACAAGAAAAATAAAGTTTTACCTTTTTTATCTCGTAGTCTCTCATTTTATTTGGTCATATATGGTACTTGATCTTTTTGGTCCTCGTATCTTTTTGGTCATATATGTTTCCAAACATGACAATTTTATATTATTGACTAGTTCACACGATATTTTAATATAATTTTTAATCATGAAATAAATAAAATATTCTTATACAACCAAACACCTTGTTAATATCAAAAATTTTACGGCAAAGTAGACTTTGGGCTCCAGGATGTCTAAAAATTTGTTAAGAAAATCCTGACCAGACGGTTGCTGCCGACGGGTGAAAGCAAACATGAGAAGTGGTAACCATAAAAGCTCCAGAGACTCGTATGAAACACCTTAATTATAGGAGTTAAAGTAAACAGAAATATTTAATTTAACCATGTATATATAACTTCATTCTAGAAATACACGAACATCTGACAGATCGTCGACACAGTCTCCTCCTTCTCTGTACGAAATGTGGATGTTCTACTTAACATCGGTTTCAAACGAAGTGGGCATAATAGGCACCATATCATGTTTCGGATTTTTTATCACGTGCAGCGGAATAAATCCGACGATCACGAGATCGAAAACATAATTCTTTGATTATGTCGATTTGAAAAAATCAAAGTATAAACAAATTAAATATAGTTTATAATTGAATGTAAATTAAATTCTAATCTAATTATTATTCTGACTAGATTAATAAATAAATTAAATATAAATGTAATTTTTATATATTTATTTAAATTTAAATTTAGATTCGAACTCACGAATTTAAACACCGTGTTACTGGATTCAGCTCAGTAAGTCCAACCGGCTCCGACATCTGACCGCAGTCCGGAGCCTCCGGTTATGGGCCCACACTTGGGGTACCCGACCCGACCGGCCATTTGCCCGGGAATGCGCCTTTTGCTCGGAAAAGCCGCGTTCATGTCACGTGGCTAGTGGGGATCCAGAAGTGATTATGCCTACCTGCCGACGATTATTCTTACACGAGAGGAGATCAGTCTCAGGGGACTCTTGAGAGAGCCCCACTCAGACTACACACAAAAGGCATTTGATGACCTATTACATCACCATTTAATGCACCTATCAAATCATGCCATTAATACCTTTTTGTGTGTGGCCTGACGGCAGAAACCCCGATCTCCTCTCTTCTTGCACATACTTCTCGAATGACAATTCTCACCGAAATATAATAATTTTCCAAATGAATTCCGAGGAGTCCTGTCGGGCGGTATTCCGTCGTCGTGGAGGTTTCTGTATCGGTTGCTACCGAAGTGTACCGAGCACGGTGCGTAGCGTAACCAGCTGCCTAGCAAGGAGCAGGCATCCACGTGGCATGTCCTGATTGGGAAGTGGCGTCCCGTGCACGCGTTTTCTCCACGTGTCTCTGCCTTGGCGTACCTTTTTCTGCGACGAGGACGCAAATTGGCTCGCGTCGTGCGGCTACGCTCGCCGTCTGATGGGGCTCGATTGTCGGCCGTCGGATGGAGGCGAAGGTTTTATTTAGCGCTGGTGATCTTGCCGCGTGGCTTCAGAGAGAGAAAATCTCGGTCGTGTTCCCGGATCTTCGAATATCTCCACAGGCGATGCCTTGCTTACCCGCTGCGCCTGGCAAGGGCAAAACTTTAAAAAAAAATTTAAAAAAAAAAGAAAGAAAACCGCAGACGGGGGCGTCTTCAAATGCGAGAAGAGGACGGAGCACGCCCTTCCAGCAGAAGCGGGAAGGATCACGCTCGTGCTATCGCTGCTGCATCCCTCGCTCCGGCATCGTCGCGCGGTCTCTCACCGCTGCATGCTCGCGCTCCAATCGCCCCGCGGTCATCCCCCTTTCTGTTATTGCTGCTGCTATGATCGCTCCGGCGTCCTCCCTCTCTCTCCCACTGCTTACTCGCGCTCCAGTCGCCCAGGGACCACGATCGTCGACCCCGTCGTCGGTTGTTCGCGGCTCTTGAACGCTTTCCCCGTGAGATCCGAGGCTTCTGTGGGTCTGTAATCCTGGAAGACTTATCCGAACGTCCTGCTTTCGAGGATCTAGTTTTTTCAGGTTTGCCGCTCCCGGTTCTTTATGCGTATTTTGATCCTGCTTCCCTTGTATGTTCCGATCGCGGTAATTATGTATTAGGAGTCTGCGCTTCTGTTCCGAAGCAACCTTCTGGGTTTCCGATTCCCTGGCTGCAAGATTGCAAGAGGATTGCTCTGTAATTTCTTTTGTTGATAGCATTTGTCTCCGCAAATGGAACTAGTATTTTACCATCGTTTTGTTGGATTTCTACATAGACGTAGCTCGGCCCCGTCTTGCATTGATCATTTGCTTGGTGGAGATCGGTGTGGGAGGTGCTTAGACGCACATGCTTGTTTTAATAAAAATACTCAAACTCTTAAAATTATTGTTATTTATTCTACCCAAAAAAATGCGTCGCAGACATTAATCCAACTCTTAACATTTGATTATCTTATTAAACATACGGTGGTGATGTAATGTACCACTGGCCTGTCGATTCGGAAAATGAAATGGATCCGGTGGCATGGTTTTGGAGTTTGTAAGGATTGAGAAATGGAATGGATTCTGTGGCCACCGACATTATGGTACAGTTATCTCCAGTTCTACGTTATTTTTTTCGCTAACGATGTTGGATAGTTCTGTCACGTGTTTGGATGTATCTTATGGTGGTATTAACTCAGTTCCGAGTTTGTTCTTATTTTCTTGATTCTTCTCCAGCGTCACCCTTGTTCTGAAGATTCGGGTTTATGTCGGAAAAAAATGGATGGTTTCACGTATAAATTCTTCGGGTCATTTGGGTATGAGGGGATTTTAGTGATTTAATGATGACAAGAAAAAGTATATGCAAATGAGACGCAAGGTGTATCAGTCAAAGGATACATGCAATGGATCCACAAGATATATCGGCTTTTGAGTCCACGCAGAGAGAGAAACTGCAAAACTTTCTCTCTCCATTAACTAAGAACTTGCTTCGGTGCAGCTTCTGCTGGGTGATAATCTCCATTTTCTAAAAAGTGATGAAAATGACGAGAATTATTTGTATAATCTCTCCTTCCTGAAGTATAACTAAACGCGGCTATGGTATGCATAACTTGCTTGGAGGCCATACAGACAGTTACGTCTCCTAAATTCAGCGTATCATGAGATATTTGTATCATGTGGGCGAGCTGTATACACTATACACTATACACATCTTCTTTTACAATGCTTGTGATCGTTGAAGAAAATGCTTAATCAGGACATACTTTTCATGTAATTGCACATTCCAATGTAGATGTGATATTACCCGTGATAAGCTTGTTCTGTCGAGGAAAGCAAGAAGTGATCAAGGTTGCAGTAGAACTCGCATGTAGAAAGGAATGGAACATTATTTATTTTGGTGTAAGATTGCGATCATAACGATTTGGTCAATATTTATTATGTTGATTGAAGCTTAGTGCTTTTCCCGCAAAGTGTGGTATATGCTTCTCTTGAACATTTATACCCCACTTTCTAGTCATTTGGCCTAGCTGACTTAGATTGTAGTCATTTGGCATAGCTGACTTAGACAGTCGTTTATGCATCTGATTTACCTTTCCCTTTATCTTTCTATCTTGTGCTTCCTTAGTTCAACTTCAAGGAATCACTTTCTGTAGTTTAGAAACTAGGATAATTGTGTATGTACTGACGATGATAGTGGTGAATTTCACTGATGTGTGAAATGTTGTTGACCAATATTTCTTCTTTTAGTGGCTGTTTTGAAGAGAAATGAAAATGTAGGGATACTATCATCATTATTTTGTCATGGTAAAGAAATCTGTTAGGCTTCTGATATGGAAGCTTTTACTTAAACTTGAATTATATATTAGCTGCTTTCTATAGGTTCAAAACATATTATGATTTTATTTTTATGTTGATGCTTAGCCATGCCTGCATCCCTGAAAACTGCTCCCAAGGCATCAGAGACGCATCCGCGTTCCTCACCTTTGCCTCTTAACGAAAGGATATTGGCATCGATGTCAAGGAGGACAGTAGCTGCACATCCCTGGCATGATCTTGAGATAGGTTATTTCTTCTATCACCAGCACTGCACAACACAAATATAGTCTTTCATTATAGTATTATTTGAAGTTTCATCTAGTGTTTCAGATCCTGGCCAATATCTAATTTCTTTTTTAACTGTGGATGCAGGACCTGAAGCACCTACAATTTTCAACTGCGTAAGGCTCTTACCAATTTGTTTAGAGATAGAGGCTACAGTTGTCTAATTTTTGTCTGCAAGAAATGTTAAAATTATTTAAATAGTTGTCCATAGGTGTTCAAATGAATCAAGTAGCTTGAGATTCAGCTCAGTAAAAGCCTGAGTCTGCTCATCCTTTACGCTAAATGAGCAAGCTTGAACAAGAAAAACATGGCAAGTTGAGCTTGACTAATTTCTCACTCGAATCAATAAAGCTCATGAGTAGCTCATTTAAGTATTTGATTAAGTGCTCAATTGAGTACTAGTTCAATCACTCTGGTTTGATACTCATTTAATTTTTTTTTAGAAAATTTTATTAAAAAACACTCAATTAGTTATAAAGTGTCTTTCAAAATTATTTAACAGGTTGAAATTGGATATAACCAGCTCTACTTTGACCTTTGGGAACAAGTTCAGACCAAGCTCGAATTCAAGCTAGAAAGGATCTTGAGTGGAGCTCTTACCAAAGTTTGAGCTTGAACTCGGCTCAAGCTAATAAGTGAGCAGTTCAAGGAGTGAAGTTCAAACAAGGGTGTTGCCTGCGTTTTGAGTATTGAATCGAGCTTGACTAAAAATAAACAAGACATGCTCGAGCAGCTTCATACTCGGCTCAGTTTTGCTTGTTTGCACCCCAAATTATTTACTTATCTAGCATAGTACTGCCAACCTGAATACAGCACACAAACCAAGGTTCTGCTGAGTGATTACCCAGATTACTGCAGTATGTCCTCCATATTTTAATGTCTGCCATGCCAATCATCAAGAATAAATGTATTAGCTAAAATTGGTGCGCATTATGCTGCTACTTAGTCGAATCAAACATGTCTGCAGCATTTCTTATGTGATCATTGAGGTTTATGGCTAATATCTAATATCTACAGGTGGTAGAGATAGGGAAAGGGAGTAAGGTGAAATACGAGCTTGATAAAAAAACTGGCCTAATAAAGGTAAACTAGAGTTTTTACTCTCTTATGTTCACCTTGTTTTAGTTTATGTTAGCTGTAAGCCTGTAACGCACACTCGCACAGAGCCTCAATAGGTGTTAAACTATTTATCACGTTGGCTTTCCTTGCACACTTCAAAGCTTTTAGAATTTAATTAAAAAACTTTACCAAGTGTGTGATGAGTAATTAAGTACTCATGCAACAGTCAAGTCCTGATTTATTTATGTTACCATGTATTGCGTAGGTATCCAAGGCAAGTTGTCTCACTTCCCTGGGTTATTAATTCTGTATATTAAGCAGTCATCCACGTCTATCCTCATTAAGCAGACTGAATATATGGAACTAAATAGTAATCGCTTATTGATGATATTCAGGTAGATCGTGTGCTCTACTCATCTGTTGTGTATCCCCACAACTATGGGTTCATACCCCGTACCCTTTGCGAAGACAGCGATCCTATAGACGTATTGGTTCTCATGCAGGTATCATAGGTTATATTGCAATCAGTTAGATTTTTTATTTCTAATATGCATTGAAATGTTTACAGTGAGCTTGTTACGAAGCATTCATTGTTATTTTTTCCTTGTGGATCTAGTAATTAGACAACTCGTATTTCATTTACTTCTTACCTCATGCCAGCATTTTGATTTCAAATTGATGTAGTTATTTAGTGAAGTGTCATGTCCATTAAAGTTTATCTTTGTGTTATTTTAGGAACCTGTTCTTCCAGGTTGTTTTCTTCGTGCAAAGGCAATAGGTCTCATGCCTATGATAGACCAGGTATGACAGCATACATGCATGCTTGGAAGCTTCGACCACTGAACCAGTAATCTGAACATAATATCTATTGTAGGGTGAGAAGGATGACAAAATAATTGCTGTATGTGCGGATGATCCTGAATATCGTCATTATACTGATATCAAGGAACTTCCACCTCATCGCTTACAAGAGATTCGACGCTTCTTTGAGGACTGTATCCTTGTCTTCTTGACTGTTGGATTATGTCCTAAGCTAGAAACTGTATAATTGCATGAAGGCTTGGATAACCATCATAATTCTATTAAAACCTAATGCCCAATTAATGTTAGTCAATATGTCCTTTCTCTTATATGACAATTTTCTTTTCTTGTTGCAAAGGAACCATGTTAAACATACTATTTGTGTCATGGTTATGTAACGTCTGATGTCTCCTGATCCCTGAAATTCATCAAGATCTCTTATCTAGTAGTAGTCAACTCAACTCTAGCCGTAATCTCAGCTTCTTTATGTCGTTCTTCTATCTTATCTGATGAACTAAAAGTAATTTGGCTGTTCAAGTTGCCTGTTTTCATTTTTTGTTCTCATGTTATTCTGCTATATTTTCTTTGACAAATGTCAAATCAGACAAGAAGAACGAAAACAAAAAGGTTGCAGTGAACGAATTCCTCCCCGCTGCTGACGCCTACAAAGCTATAGAGTATTCCATGTAAGGGCACTTCCTCTTATGTTATGCAGCCTATATAAACCACACCATGCAAATGGATTTACTTCAAACGCAGTCATCACAGGATGACTATTTATTGACATGCTTTCTTGTGGCCACTACCAAAGTTTACAAACACATAGGACATGGCCTTCACACCGTTTTTTAGAGAGCATTATGCATCCCTATGGCAGTGCCTAGTTTTGATTGAACCGCGTTTATGATTTATCTAAGAGAAGTTGCTTATTGTCTCATGAGTTTCTTTTACAGTACGATGTTTTTTTAAATAATCTCCAAAAGTTTAATTATTAACATATGTTCTCTCTCTCTTTTTACTTAGGGATCTTTATGCGCTATATCGTGGAAAACCTACGTAGATGAGCTTCATAGCAAAGCGTGTGGTTTGGAGTCCCTGGCTGTTTCTTCATTTGTGAGCTGTGCGTCCCTGGCTTCGTAGTCTTACGTATATCTGGTGCCCAATTTCGTGAACACAGATGGATAAGGCACAATTTACTGGATAGAATGGCTTTTGTATGATACAGGTCGGCGATATCGACAAATAGAAAACGAACAGCCACCACGCAATTTGTTCGTAACAATATCCAGACGGGGTTTTGGTGTTTGGAGAAGTTCTGCCTTCCTAGTATAGTTCCTTGAATAACATTGCGACCAATCGAGCCGCTTGGCTCGATTGGCACGACGCCCTGCTCCCAAGGGAGTAAGACGCGGGGTTGATTGATCAGCCGGGCCACCCTCGAGGGGGGATGGTATATTGAGCACTCGATCCCTCACCTGTGTGCAATGCACGCCCAGCCAATGCGTCATATGTCCAGAAAACATTGCGACCACCGAGCTTCTACGCGGAGCTTCAGACCAGTCCGCATATAAAATCCGCGGAAACCAGCGAGCTTCATCAGACAAATCTTGCTACCACGATCCGAACTAGGGATGTCAATGGTTACCGATTATCCGATTATCCGACCCGTTCGTTAGTTAACGAACAGCAAATGGATAGTTTAAATTTTCCGAATAAGCTATCCGCGTTCGTTTACCGATTAACCGTTATCTTAGCGGATGCGGTCATGGATACACCATAAACCGAACCCGAAAACCGTTATCCGTATTCGCTAACTAATACATAATACGATATAACTCACAATTTATGACATCTAAGTATATATGACCCATCTAGAAAATCTTATTGTTCTTAACTCACCGGTTCACCCTCCTCTTTGAGATCTTAACATTGGATAAACCTTGTCTTGACATCTAACAGTGATGTTTTCATCCTCTTCTGCTTCTTGATGGTGCAATCGACGTACGCACTTTTGCTGCAAATCGACTATCTCATATTTTATGTTGGACATGTATTATTTTGAACATGTAATTAAGATTTTTTTTCTATCTCATATTTTGTGTTGCACATCTAATTATTTACTACAGACTCAAAAATTAATTTTACTATGGACTTGTAAATTATTTTTCTATATCTCATGTTTTGTGGTAGATATATAATGAAGAATTTTCTTTTTATTCATTGCTATAAATAGATACTTTTAATTGTAATATATATTTTTTATGTGTGCCTTTATCGGTAAAATTATCTTTACTTCTTTATTTTGCTAGGTTGTATTATACGTATGTTATCTCCTTATATATTCGATAACCGTCCGTTATCCGACCGTAAACCATTTTTAAACGGATAGAACAATGCAGTTCGCGGATACACCCGATACCGATAGTTAACGAACAGCAAGTGGATACACCTTTTTCTTATAGGATACAGATACGGATAATACTATTATCCGACCCGTATCTGACCCGTTGACATCCCTAATCCGAACGAGCAGCATTACACATCCCAAGAACATTACGACCGGCTTCGTAGACAAAACATGGAGAAGAGGAGATCCGTGCACACCCCTGTCGGGTAAGAAGTTGAAATTAGCATTCTATCAACATCTAGCAACCGCACGATACCCATTGTCGGCCATTCAACAACCATGAGTCCGAAGCTTTCCGTCAGTGGGCCGTCAGGCTCGTTTTAGATAAGACTAAACAAGTACAATTATCGAAGGCACAGATCGATACACAGAAAGGAGCTCAAAGGCAGCACCCTCGCTCCGATGATCTCTGAGGAATAGACAGCGGAGAAGAGGCTGGCTGAGGAGGCAAGCAATCTAGGCCTTCCTAGGGGACTTCCCCTTGCTCGGCGACTTGGGCTCCTTCCCGGCCTTCTCGGACCTTTTGGGCAGCAACACCGGGTTGATGTTGGGTAAAACACCTCCGTAGGGAATGGTGACGCCGGAGAGTAGCTTCCCGAGCTCGTCGTCGTTCCTCACGGCCAACAGGACGTGCCTCGGGATGATCCGGTTCTTCTTGTTGTCCTTGGCAGCGTTGCCCGCTAGCTCCAAAACCTGCGCATGCGCGAGAGTCTGCTTTAGCCGTTTAGCAAACGACAACACCCCCGAAGAATCCCGGTAAGTAGGGGGAAAGTGCAAGCTGAGAAGAAACCAAGGCCGGATAACAGAGATCCACAACGGCGCAATTAGTACCGCAACGAGTAATTTCAGATAATCGAGAGAGCCAAGGAAATAAGAAGATTCCGAGCAACGAAGCTCCAACTGCAAGAAATCCGTCCCGCCCCTGATAGCGAAACTTCCCTTACGAGAGAAAGATCGGGCATTCCGATGCCAACAATCACAAGAACAACAAAATCAAAGAGTACAGATCAAGAGAGTGCAAAATTTTAAAATTTTCACATAAATTACATCGTTTAATATTTCATAAATTAAAAAATGATTGAATCACGAATTAAATGATGATATTTATGTGTGAAAGATCTAGAATACAGTCTCAGATATCCTCTCTTGCAGTAGTATAATGAAGGGGGAACCACCTCTGCCGCAAGGTACTCGAGCACGGCGGCCAGGTAGACGGGAGCACCGGTACCAAGGCGCTGCGAGTAGCGACCCTTCTTCAGGTAGCGCCCGATCCTACCGACGGGAAACTGCAGGCCGGCCTTGACGGACCTTGAGACCGGCTTCTTCTTAGGGCCGCCGCCCCTCCTGCCGCCGGCGCCCTTCTTCGCCTTCCCCGATGCCTCCATCTCCTCCACTGTTCTGCTCTCTCTCTCTCTCCGGCAGGCGAGAGAAAACCCCGGCGATGCTGGCAGATTCAGACGCTGGTTTGGTGTGGGTAGCTTTTAAAGTGCCGATGAGAGATATTATTCGCCGTTGGATATATTTGACGGTGGACGGCCGAGATCGTTTGGCGGCGATCCGCCTTTTCAGTCCTCGACCAATCACATGCGGAGAAGAGGGGCAGCGCACAGGAGTGTTGACTCTTCTGTTCGATCTGACAAACTAAATTAGTAACTTGGTTCGATATGGTTTCAGTCGAATAATTCGTCATTTTGTGATGAATTCAACAATCTTTTTGAAGCTAAATCAAGCATACAAACAGAATAAGTTACATTAGATTGAATATTTATTATAACTTATGCATGTATTTGCAATACCTTTTTCAGTGGAAGGTAAATATTCTAGGCGTTTTTAAGTTGAAACGAAGCATATACACAAATAAATACGTTAAATATTAATAAAATCAAATTAAATAAAAATAAAGTGAAATTATTTATATACCTATATACGATACCTCGATAAAATATAATATAAACTGAATTAAATCGAACCAAGGTGATTTGGTTCGAGAGGTTTGATTGCTCTGATTTGAGAAAAGTTTCTTAGAGATTAAATCAAACCAAATCATGAACACCCTTGTAAAGGGCAGGTCGGATGATGTCAGTGCTACCCAACATCGCGCATCGAAAGGGAGATGCTCTACTTTTTATCAGCCTTTTATTTTAGCTGATTTTTTTTTCTCAGACATTTGAGTGCATGTTGTTGCCTTATGGTTAGAAATTATGGCTATTCAGCTACATAGTACAAGTTGGATTAAGGGTGAGTTTGGTTGGAATTATTTAGCATATTTTAATCATTAAAGAACCCATGAACACAACCTCATCAAAGCACATTTCATCTTCTTTTTTTAATTCTAAATTATAATGATTGAACTTGAATTTTTAAGAATGAAAGATCAACTAATTATTTACCATCTCTCTTAACTTTGAATAGCCGTCAGAGGGTAGACTATAGGGACATCACACGTATTACAAAATCTAACTATTCAAAAGTATAAATAGATAAATATAATTGTATAATTTATTCTTCAAACAATTCAAACGGAAACACACCCTAAGGGCATGTTTGGTACCAAAATATTTTGGAGATAATCTTAGTTTATCTCCGAAATTTTGGGGATGAATCAAATTTATCCCCAAGTTATCCCGATACCAAACAGGTTCTAAAGGTCTGAATATGTAGATTTTGATTTCGAGTCTTTGAAAATATTTTTTTATTTCTGGAACGATCTCTCATAGACGATATTTTCTTTCCATATATTTTGTAAATTTATTTTTCGAAGATGGTGTATTCTTGTATTGTGCCGTGACATACATGTGTGAGTGTCTGCAAGTCAACTTTTCGAAAATGGTGTAATGTGCCCGTTCACATTCCCACCCGAGGGCAAATGTACCCCTTTTGATGGGGACATTTTTTGAGCCTTTTTTTAAATTGAGTCCTTAAATTGACTGGTCTGTAAATAGTCTTCTTAGGGAGTCCTTTTCTTTAATTGTTCTCCTCTCCTCCTATATAAGGAGTCATGTACATACGAACAGCAAATAGAGATTGGAATTTTTGGAAGTGGCTCCGGCCTGGTGTCCCGCGTAGGGGCTCTGCCCCGTCTTCTTCCCCTCCACCCCCATGGCGATATCCCATTGCTTTCTCCACCCTCCGGCAGGTGGCCATTCTACCCGCTCCTCACCCTCCGGCCTCCGAGCTGTTCCTCACCCCTTCCCCTTCTCGGTTCTTATTCATTCGCGACAGCGCCGCAGCACCGACCTCCGCCTCCCGCTCCCTCTCTACCGGACAGCCATCACCGGGTCTCCTCCCACGGCGGACAGGTCCTGCGGGACCCCTCTTCAGACGGCGCAGAGCAGAAGAAGTGGAGAAGACGGAGAAGATGGAGCTGCGGGAGGAGAGGATCCGGCGATCCCCGGATCCCTCCCCTGCTCCGCCATCTGCGGCTCCGTCCGGAAGACGACGAATGCCGCGAAGACGCCGCCCTCTGCTCCGCTGCGGGGACGCGTCCGGACGAAGAAGGCGACAGTGCGAGGCGACGACGGCGACGCCCTCTGCTCGCCCGCCTGCGCCATCGGCTGCCGAGAGCGCTTGCCCCACCTGCGAGCCGCGCGACGCCTACGGAGACGACGACGCGAAACAGACTACGGGCACGGCGCCCTCAGCGTTTTGTCGCGACCCGCACCCTCGCGGGACAGCCGCGATGCTGCCAAGGCGACGGGTTTCGACGGCGGAGATGCGGCCACGCGACCACCCCCGCGGCATCCAGGAAGGTGCCACGACCCCCCTCCGGAGTTACGCGCGCGAGTTTCGTGCGCACGCGAGCGAGCACGCGCCGGCCGGTCTGCGGCCAGACCGGCTCGTGGTCCAGACCGGCCAACCGGCCAGTTCAGCCGGTTCCAGCCCGGTTCAGGCCGGTTCAGGCCATCTTGAGCCGGTTCGGACCGGTTTAGGCCTATTTTGAGCTCGTTTAGGTCGTTTAGCGGCGGTTAGCGCCGGTTTATCTCGTTTTCGGTCCGTTTAGCCCGGTCTAGCCGGTCGGTCCCGCACCACCTTTACATCATAAATTAGTTTAAATCTTAAAGAATGTGTGGAGACACGATAAAATAAATTTTCACTTCAAAATATAATTTATAACAAAGATTGTTAAAAAGGGTGAGTAATCATGATAATTTCATAAAGAAATTCTTATCGGACACAAAAGGTGAGACCTCCTTTCTCAATTGGTTCCTAATCCTTTTAATTGTTATATGTGATTCACGGATCTTTTTGTTACCAGGTCTCACCAAGCATGATAATCCTATACTCAACGTGACATAGGTTTTAATTTTCATATTCCCATGTATTAATATTACGTTTCGCATTGTTAGAGACTAAGTTGGCATTTATTTTAACTTGATCTGAAATTTTAAATTCTTAAATTTCATATCTAACCTTTTGATGTGCAAAAAGTACTTGATTTACTGAATACATTTATACAATAATTAATTTAGTGTTTACTTGAATTTGTATTATATATGTTACTCATATCCTCTATAACGACATTATATCTGAAACCTTAAAAACTAAAACAAAGAACTCAATTTTAAGAGTTTTATCAAAATATCAGTGAATTTAAAGATTAAATAAGACAATCAAACCTTCTAAAAACTCGAATTATAGTGCAACCAAACACCCTTTTAGTTTTTGAATGCTTATCAAAACAAAAAAGTTTGATTAAGAGTGCCTTTCAAACAATAAGAACACCCTAACCGAATCAAATGTTAGTGTTTCCAACGATAAGACTACCCTAATCTCTGACCGAACCAAAGGTTAGATTCCTATTCAGATCAATCAAAGAATACTGAAGAACTGAAGGGCAAGAACAGTCAGAACCAAGCCATGCTTCACACTGAATGCACTGAAAAAGTGAACGTTTGATTCAACATCCTCTAATCATCGTTTTTCAACATCATTATTATATAAATAGCAGAATCGATCTTGGTAGAACTCAGAAAAATGTAACACATCCAACAATACAAGACCACCGTTATCCACAACCTTCTTGTCGAGTCCCTCGGCAATTTTCAGGTTCAAAATGCCCACATAAAGGGTATCCGAAGGCTGCCTCAGCCTCACTCGGTGTTAGACGCGTCATACATGCTATGCTTCTTGAAGAACTCTCGGAATCCATACGCGCTTAAATCATAGTTAAACTGAAACAAAGTCGTTAACAGGAAACTTCAGATTAGGGTACGCTCGTCATCTTCTGTCAATGAGACAGATGAAAACAGCATAGAAAAGAGTGCAGATATCATAATGTGAAACAAACTTTTCTTCCAAGGAATGTTTGGAGCTAACGGTAAATAGAGAGTTTTATGCAGATATCATAATGTGAAACAAAATTTTCTTCCAAGTTATGTTTGAATGTAACTGTAAATAGTAGAATTTAAAAATTTCTACTATGTTTTGGAGTGTTGTCAATACATGTAAAATGAAACCGGATGCATATATTTACTGGACTTCAGTTTTCACTCTCACCACCAAAAACCAGAACCCATGAGTGACGGGTTTAGTTTTACATCACTTTTCAACAAAATAAACACAGTAGATGGAATTCAAAATGTTGAAATCAATACAATACAACACCCTAAACAGTCCCCAAGTAGTTGGCCTCGAAGTACCAAGACCTCAAACGTTTCACGAGCCAAATTACAGAAATTGTCCCATTCAGAGAGTAAAATCAGGTTGAAACGTGATTTTCAAGTGGAACGGCCCAAATATCAGCAAGATGCCTCACTTGAGAGAATCCTTATTCTGCAAGTATGAGTTCAAAATGCAAGATGCAGAGATTCTTTCTTAATCGATATGGGTGAGGGTGCTTCCAATTGACGTGTTATATGGAAGAATCCTTTCGTTTCCAGTACCAAACTCTGGTTTTTTTTATCTTAATTGATTCATGTTTGACTTTGTTTTCTTTGTATTGATATGAAATATGCCTGGCTGGACGCTACCCATAAGTTGAATGTTCAGCTGGGATGGGAAAGGTACTCGAAAGTCTTAATTAAACCTGGACCGACAGGAATGAGATTTGAGGTAAGACGGCAACGAAAATTAATCTGTACCTCATACAAATAATATTTGCTACGAATGCATTTTACGGTTCCTCAGATATGTCCTGATTATAAGAAGCTATTAAGAGAGCTGCAGATGACAATGCACATCCAGTCTGCTTCCTTGTCATGAAGATAGACCATGTCCATATTGAAGATAATCGTTGAAATCCAAATGCAATGGAAACATAGGGATAAAATTTCCAGGCAGGAAGAAGATGTATCTTTAGTTTGGCATTCATAAATTATTCGATGACTTGAATTATTTTAGAACTTCATAACATAGATAGAAGAAAAACAGTTTGTGGAGAAGAAAGCAGAAGCACGATGAAACCCACTATGTTTGATCAAAAAGCTCCGCTTCCAAATCATCAAGCACAAGGAGGCGATGATGTTATTTTGAAGGAACCGGCTGATGAGGACCAAAAGGACCCTACCTTGCGGCAGTTAGTGTGTATGTTCTACTTCATGAGCTATTGTACTTGAGAGGAATAAACAAAGTAAAAAAAAGCCAGAAAGCAAGGCCAACCTTGTTGAGATAAAATGCTCCACTTCTCTGAAAATTAATTGCAGAAAGATATTACTCTTACTAGCAAGTAGCAACAAATAGTAAAATGCACACTTCGACAATTTTTACAGAAAGTGAGCAGTATCACAAATCACTTTGGAAGAAATGCACAAAAACATACATACTTACAGGCAAGACCTTCACCGAGTATTTTGTAATATTTGGATCGACTACTCTTCCTTGATTAGCAGCCTGCAGCAAGAGCAGCAGTGTTATTAAAAAGCTTATACAAAGATCTCACCCAACTTGAAACGTTTGGTCTAATACAATTGTCTCAGCATAAACCAAAAAATAAAGTTGGGACAACACCTTGATCAGTCATCCTGAGCTGTCAAGGACAGTTGTCAAGGTGACAAGGTGCCTACAACGTTCAAGGGTGCCAATTCCGCTTATGCGTTCAAGGCTACAAAAACTTGTGTAAAGAAAAAAGGATACAGTTCATAACACTCTTTTTCCTTCTCATTTTTTTATTAAAATACCCCGGCCTTGAGGTTTACACCTTGTCATCACCTCATCATCTCACAATACATAAGTCCCATGTTTTGCCAACAAGGCATATGCATCACCAAGAAGATGAAGTGCCTCGCTTTGATGCATAAGCCTCAACACCTCGGGGCGGCACCTTTAAAAGCGATGGTCAGAATCAAGGATCACAGGATTGGAATCGGAATCGGGATCGGTGGGTACTGATCTGATCCAGATCGGATCGGATCGATCCGATCCGATCTAATGGAAGAAAATCGATCCATAATTGGTAAGAAAAAAAAGCAAAAAAAAAACTGATCTGATTCTGATTCCAGACCGATTCTAGCCGATCTTAGTCGATCCGACTGGAATAGCAAAAAAATAAAAAAACAATCCGATTCCAATTCCGATTCCGATCCCGACCGATTCGGCCGATCCGATTCCGACAGATCCGGCCGATCCCGACCGATTATGCTGGAACTTTTTTCCGGATCAGTCCTTCGGCCAAGAATCATTGCCGATCCGATCCAGGAATTGGCCGATTCCGCGATCTATGGTCAGAACTCATTCCGAGTTGGCACAAGTCGGTTGGGATACATCTAAGTTGGCCCAAGTCGGTCAGATCAGTATGAGTTGCCCAAGTTGGTTATGCACTAGGATCAGATTGATGGATCCAAATTCAGGATCAGTCAATCTTAAATCAGCTGAGACAAATCAGTCCGGTCAGCTGGAACCAACATAGATCAGCCATTCCTGAGATATTCTGGCTGATACCAGCAGAATACAGCCTATCCTGGCTGAAACCAACCTGGAATCAGTTTATACCTTGCAAAATCAGATCAGCACCAGCTGATTCCGGTTTGAATCAGCCAACTCTGAAAGTATGGTACAGAAACAATTGCCTCAGCACTAAAAAAAGTATACACGTAAAACAAAGCCCTCAACATTACAACAGAAATTCCAAATGGGGTCTGCCGTTTAGTCTAAAAACAGAGGCCGGCACAATCAAACTGCGTAAGTTTCTCTCCTCATGAATAAGTATTCCAATAGAGTAAAAGAGGACGAACAATATCAACAAATAATGAACAGAATGAAACATACTTGTTCAGGACTGTGAAATGCTTCAATGAACGGATATTCCTTCTTTTGTCTTGTCAGGCAGAACCCTGGATATTTTGGACACTCAACCTGGATGAATCATGTAAAGAACATCAAGCCACACGCAGCTGTAAAGTGGTACAAGGGAACACTGAAATCTAAAACCTCATTTGTCATTAGATAAGACAAAGGATCAACTCAAGTAATATGCTAGATTCAGGCAGCATCAAACATTGGGGAACATGTAGATGACAAAAAGTGATAGGTAGAAGAGAAAAAAAATAGTACTCGAGAATAATACTGTGGCAAACAATGTTAATACCAGGCACACATGGCAAGTTACTCCCCGTCATAAAAGAATTTCAGCCTGGGTGAGCTTTATGACTATCCAACATCTTGGCTTACAACCATCATTAGCTATTCTTTTTTGTTTGTTCGGGGTTTTCTTTTTAACTTTGTCTGGTATCATTTATTCTTTTGATGACATTACAAAGGGGAAAAAGCTGGTATGATCAACAATCGAATTGTTCCTGCATGTTCACTAAAGATCCACACTTACATTACGTTTAACCTTATCACACTGGAGAAGAAAAGTAAACTGCAAATCAACTCTATTTATTATGTAATTAGCTGTTAAATGAAAAGCAAGCAAAAAAACTGAATTTCATCACGGTAATTTATGTAGGTCTGAAAGCCCATAAAATAAAACCTTTCAATACCAAAAGGGGGGCCTTGATTTTCTTTCTGGGACTCTTCTATTGCTAAAAAAACATTTATTTCTGATCACAAAGAACAGGACAATGGCAAAGTTTACTTGAATTTTGAAATAAATGGTCAATGAAGAAAAGAAGGTAAAACATTATAAATGTAATGAACCACGCACCAAAGATTCACACAAATTGACCTTCAACTTCAAAATGTAATAACAAGATCATCAGAAACTGAAAGCATCACTAATTTTAAACAACACACATATAGAAGGGGGTTCGGGTTCTTGAACAGATACATGGCAAATTTCCTGGACATACACGCACAAATTTTATATGTGGATAGAACTCAGAAGCAGCTTCCTCCAAAACTTTATCAAGATGCTTTGTTAATGGGCACCTGAAACAAGACAAGGCATAATGTACAGCTGAAAATTGCCTATCAAGAATGGATGATGAAAAGAACTGACTTAATGGTAAATGCCACAACAACAGGACGACCCTCATGGAGAAGCTGAACAAACTGGCGCTCTGAAGTAAAATTGATGACCCTGGAAGGCCCAAGATCCTTCGGGTAGCCAGTGTAGTACCTAAGATTATAGGATAAATCATCAGATGTGATAGTAGTTAATCATCCATGGACCAGACAAAAAATTGACAGACAGCCTGGTTTTACAGCCTATTAATCTATCTATATTGTTCTAATCTAAGATGAAAAGTGAAGAATAATAACATGTTATGAAACAAATGCATAGAAAAGAGAATCTAAGTTAAATTTTAGTCACGACAGAGGGTAAACATGTTTACTTCAAGTGTAGAAAATAGGTCACATTACATATGATTTAAAAATTGAAAAAAAATAATTATGCTTGAAATTGCAATATATAATAGAGTAATAGTATAGGTGTAATTTAAAAATGAAACCATCTGTATTCCTATATAAGGGCAAAAAAGATAACAAGAAAGAACATAACTACTTTATAAATTCTCACGCATCACAATATCCAACAAAAAGATGCATTGTTACAAGTCCGGTGCGTGTATCATATAAAGAGCAGTACCTTCCACAATCCCCATAAGCAATGGTCAAAACTTATGAAAGATGCAAACCTCAGGCATTAAGATTACCAGTTATTGGGGATCAAGACAAGTGAAATAAAGAATAAAAACTGTCAGGACTCTCATATTGTGTAGCCAAAGAACTTTTTCCAATCCAAAAACAGTATAAGTAAACACTTAAAATAAATTAAAATGCAAAACGTGGTTTCATATCTCACTTGCTAGTGGATCTAAGGTGGCTGATGAATACATTGAATAAAGATGCCCCTTCTTCCGCCATTTCCCACTTCTTAATGGATGGACAGGGCACTATCTTCACCCAAGCTCCCAATAACTAGCCACCTATTCCTCTTCAATTTGTATTAGCTTATGCCCAGCTCCTATTTTCAGAAATTTTACTGCTTTTGCCTGCAATAAACCACAAAAAAAATCACTTCCGTGACAAAGACATTCATAATAAGTGAGATTTTTGCATCAATAAAGGAATTGATGGGGCACATTGGAGTTCAGGGATAGACATCAGCATTGGAACTTAATATTTATTTCTCAAACTTTTGAAATTCGTCATGTTATCCATTGTGTGAGAATATACAAGCATTGTTGCAATGTGTTGCCCAAGGGAAGAGTACTTTCTAAGATGAAGGGAGACGAAAATGATGTAGTGACATGGACTGTGCAGAGAAAACAAGAAGTAGAAAGAACAAAAGGGGGAGGGAAAAGGGTGCAACCACTGATGCGGGGCGAGATGCATGAACCATCAAAGAATGGCAGCCTGCACGGTGATTTCAGGCTCTAATTTTTACCATTGATGCCTCTTGAGAAATATCAGGAAGTGTGAGGCAGTAGGCACAAAACAAGAGGGGGAAAGAAGGTTTGTTGAAGAAGTTAGAAGATGGTGGACGACAAAGAGAGACTTCTGGAGATGGGAAGAAGTAAAAAAGCACTAAATAAAAGGAGGAAGAAAAAAGGAGGTGCAGGTGCTGCATCTCCTGAAGATGAGAAAGTAGATAGGAAGGGGGTCGTAGTCCAGCAGAAGTGAAAGAGAAAGTACCTGACAGAAGGTAGATGACAGGAGGGTAAGTCAGATGGAAGTAGGGCTGTTCATGGTGGTTTGGTTTGGTTTGGTTTATATCTTTCTTTTTCAACCCAATCCAAATCAATATAGAACTCAAACAAACCAAACCAAAACTTTTCAACCCAAACCAAATCAAATCAAACCAAGCTAATTCGGTGTGATTTTCAGTTCTTTCACCAAACAAACATATAAACAAATCACACTATTTTTTCTCTGAAACATTCATGAAAATATTCATCAAATGAAATAACCATAGAAACAAATGTAAAATAATACTTTGTATCTAAAAAGTACATTCAGAAAATATATTTATAGAACTAACATTGAATAAACAAAACTTTATAAAGTAACAACAAATGTTCTTACAAAAACCTCCATATAAAAATAATGCGTTTTTTGTTTCAAAAATTGCAAGTGTCTCCATTATCAATTCTTCAAAACCTATTCACAAGAAAAAAAATATGATAGAAACTTTAAAAAGAGTCAAAAAAGAATAAGTAAAATCAACACATGTGAATTCTAAGTATTCTAAAATTTATATTCTTGAATTGTAATAGGTATAGTAAAACAATTATCTAACAGAGCACATTTCAGCAAAGCAATATTAAAATTTCAATAAATTGAACAGTGCACCTAGCCAATTATATCCTGCTGATCCTCAGCCTTTTCTCGACTCTCTTTTACTGCTGTATGTTGCTGGAGCCTGTAAAAAAGAGCATAAACATAATTTATTTAAAACTAGTTTTGGTGCTTTAATAAGAAACTAGCGAATTGATCAAAGAGCATAAATAGAATAATAAACAAAAATATTACTAATTCTGTAAAATATTGCATTTGTTCCCTTTGAATCAACAGTTCTTATTTTAAACAAGTCCATATGGATCTCTATGTTGAGAAGCTAAACACATATGTTGCATTTGGTGCATTGAACAGTTATTGATGGTGATAACTACAGCAAGAAGCTGGATACATAGATATTGAGGCCACGTTTAGGGTGTTCAAACCAGCGAACATAGCAATCGTTAGTAACAACTGCAACACCAATATTTCTTCGATGGATATTGTTTTTAGAGCACCTCATCTATCACGACATATAGATAGATGTGCACACAAACAGGCCCAATCGCCGAGGCCGTATCTGGTGAGTAACTTAAAAACTCACCCACCGGTCGCCGCTCACTGTCCTATCGCCATATGTAGCCTATCACCGTCGCCAAGCTTGGAAAATCGAACGGGATGAATGAACGGAGGGAGGGCTGGAGGAGTCTTGCCGCAATGCCATCTGCTCTCGCCATTTTGGAGGTGCGCTGTTGCCGGTCTTGCCAATGCGGTACTGGTGAGTGACTACATGAGAGAAGGGCCAACAACTAAGTGCCGCGGAGGAGAGGCGAGGATTGGCTGTGGCGATGTGGATCATGCAAGATGAGGCACGAGGGTGCTTGGCAGGGATGCAATCGAGCCGAGCCAAGCCGAGTAGGACTCTACTCGAACTCGGCTCAATGCTCGACGAGTTTCCAAATGTCTTGCTTGAATTCGGCTTGATTTGAGCTAGACTCGTCAAGATACTCGTTTATGTAAACGAGTCATGTTTAACTCAAACTCGAATAAAAATCTGGCTCGAGCTCGAATCAAAGTCAACTTCGAGTTTGTTTACTTAAAACTCGAGCTCAAGCTCAAATGAGTTAAATTTTAATTTTAAAATATGATAAAACACTTGATAAAATCCTAAAACACTTGACCTAACCAAGAAGAGGTGTCCTGTACACCACTTAGACATTCTGTCGAACACCTCTACTTCAACCAAAAGCTGACCCTACAGAAGCGCACGGATGAAAGCAATTGCACTGTTGTCTCTACCCGTAAAACTGTGTATATGCACACAGAATTCCACTATGTAGAAAAAAAAAAGCAAAAACTTTCACATCGGAAACAAGTCCATTGCAAGAAATCGTAACGTTTATCATCACTTTTAATGAACACGAGAGGAACCATGGAGAAAAAAAAAACACTGACCACTACGCACAAGCGTCGGTGCTCGGAGGAAGGAGATATTACTTGGAGAAGTTGTCGCTCGGAGGAGGGAGTGAAAGCAAAAGACCTAGGTGTTGGCGATGCCGCTGAGCTGAGAGCTGCTGGCTACTGCGTTGATGTGCCGAACAAAGAGGTCTTGGAGTGGTGGATCTGCAGAGAGCTACGGACCAGTTAGGCTGCAGCATGTACGTGAGAAATAGAGAGTGAGAGTGATAAGAGATGGAGGGGTCTCGATTTCGCCGGCGGGGCCGCGCATAGAGGGGAGAGGCGGAGTCGCGGAGTGGTGCGTTGGCTGATAGGAGGTTGCGATGTGCGGTGTTTCGTGTTTACCTGTGAGAAAGAGAGAGAGAGAGAGAGAGGTCCGATGGTCTCGCTCGTCGTCGTCGGTGGAGCCGCAGAGAAACAGGGAGGGGAGAGGCGGAGACGCGGGTGGACCTGCAGCGTGTGCGCTCGTCGTCGTCGGTGGAGCCGCAGAGAGATAGGTAGGTAGGGGGCTGTCGGACCTGCAGTGTGTGCGCGCGTGGTGTGGGAGGAAGAGAGAGAGAGGAGGGAGGCAGGCAGAGAAAGCAGCGTATACTCGCAGAACAAGTTTAAATTGGATCATATTAAATGAAGGGTTAACATTCATCTAACACTATTTGAATGGAAAAGGAACAAGATTAAGAAGATCACGTTGGAATCTTGGCGGAGAGTGTAGTCCATGTCAATAACTATGAAACAGAACTACAGTAACGAAGAGGTGTTCATATGGTTTGATTTAATTTTTTAACAATCTTGTTATGATGTATGTTTACTATTTAGATATATAAAATATGTTCTTACATAAATATATGATAAATATAATTTATTTTTAATGAGTAATTAAATAAATATTTATTGAGTTGTTAACTGATTATTTAGTCAAGTTACTCGGTGAACTCGTGAATTTATCCAGTCATGCAAATCTTTATTCATACTCGATTCATTCGATGAATTGAGTTTTATTATTTTTTTTAAATTTATTTTTTAAAATAACAAATGAGTTGAGTCGACTTTTTTATCGAGTTGAGTATCAAGTTATTTTTCTGAGTGTATTGCTTCGTTTGCACACCTCATTATAAGAGGAAACATCGGATATAAATACTTTGTTAGCAAGTATTTTGAAAGGGTTAGGCATTAAGTAATATTGAATCATATTTCTATGTTTTTTAAGTTATTTATAATTCTTAAATTATTTTCCGCGCATATTTAATTCGACTTGCATCTTATAAAGATTTTATTGCAATTAACAGGTTGTTAAAAAGAGAAGACAGCAATTTGCCACTCCTATATCTATTTGACCTGTTTACATAAATATACATGTATTTTTAATTTTTAAAAATATAAAACAAGTTTTCTGTAAAACATTTTTTATAATTGATCATCATGATTTAAACTTTGTATAACTTATTCTAGGTTGACGCATGTTTTACGGGTCCATAGCTCAGTGGTAGAGCATTTGACTGCAGATCAAGAGGTCACCGGTTCGAACCCGGTTGGGCCCTTTAGTTTGTTAATAATTTTGTTTTTGTCCGTCATCTTTGTGAACACTTCCATCCTGCACGTGCATATTATCGTATTCAGGCCTGAGGGATAACCAAACAATATGTCTGCTAATCAAGAGGTCCATAGCTCAGTGTTGACTGCAGATCAAGAGGTCACCGGTTCGAACCCGGTTGGGCCCTCTACTTTGTTATTAATTTTGTTTTTGTCCGTCATCTTTGTGAACACTTCCGTCCTGCACGTGCATTTTATCGTATTCAGGCCTGATGGAGAACCAAACAATATGTCTGCTAAGTTATCGATACAATATTTTATTTCTTCAAGATGTTTCTTGTTAGTTCATATTGTCATCTTGCTGTTGGAAGATCAATTTTGATGTAATTACCGACTAACTCTCTTAGTGCCATCGGACTGGTTGTCCGTCATCTTTGTGAACACTTCCGTCCTGCACGTGCATTTTATCGTATTCAGGCCTGAGGGAGAACCAAACAATATGTCTGCTAAGTTATCGATACAATATTTTATTTCTTCAAGATGTTTCTTGTTAGTTCATATTGTTGTCATCTTGCTGTTGGAAGATCAATGTTGATGTAATTACCGACTAACTCTCTTAGTGCCATCAGACTGGTTGTCCGTCATCTTTGTGAACACTTCCGTCCTGCACGTGCATTTTATTGTATTCAGGCCTGAGGGAGAACCAAACAATATGTCTGCTAAGTTATCGATACAATATTTTATTTCTTCACGATGTTTCTTGTTAGTTCATATTGTCATCTTGCTGTTGGAAGATCAATGTTGATGTAATTACCGACTAACTCTCTTAGTGCCATCGGACTGGTTGTAAGAGACTCCGACGGTAATTTTATCCATGGACAGGGTTTTGACCTTCGGCACCCCCGACCCTCACTTTGGAAGCCCTCGCAGCCCTGTCGGCGCTCAAATAAGCATTGCTTGATCTTCACATATTCCAACTATGTTGTTGACGGTCATCACAGCGGATAAGAACACAAACTGGAAGATCGATAAGCTGATGGTCGAAACTAGGTTACTCATATCCAAATCTGGTGTCTCTGTCAGCTACGCTCGTAGAGAAGCAAACAAGGTGGCTCACCAACTTGTCCGTCACGTGCTCCAATTGAACAAAGCTCTCTATTTTGATGACCCTGTGCCACCAAGTGTATTACTGATATCTCGAGTTCCGACTCTTTCAATGTTAAATGAAGTTTGACATGATTCAAAAAAAATATATATTGCCATCTTACTTCACTTCCACCTATTCACAAAACCGAACCAAATCATCAACAAATTCTATGCCCGAGTGATGAGATATCCGAATGACAACAGCTATAATTTGCGGACATAAGAGATACGTAAACAAGTCGTTCGATTTCTGAACAATCTGAAATCCCTGACCTCTTCGCCAAGACAGAGACTGGACATAAATAATCCTAGTTAATTTGAATTCTTTTTTTTTTCTTTTGCAAGCAGTCACCTGGGGAGTGATATGATACATCGAGACTCGGAGATCAGCAGGTTCCCCTTGGCTCTTTTTCATCGGGAAATAGATGCACCCTGATTTCAACTTCGAGGGTTGTTTGGTACATCATGATTAATTTGGTTTATCCCCTAAATAATCCTGTACCAAACGAGCTGTTTGGTACAGGATTAACTTGTTGCTTTTAAATAGCCCCAAGAGTCAGCAATGCATCGATACAAGAAAAGATCTTTTTAAAGAAGGCGTTTATAGTTATCTACTGCCGCCAAACATGATCTGCGTAAACTCGTTGCTTTTCTAGTATAGCCGCATAGACAACCGGTAACGCGGTTGACGTCTCTTCCACTTTTTTATCTGTCCTTACGCGGAGAAACCATTGTCATCTAAAATAATAATAAAAAAGATAGAAAAAGTTCAAAAAATTTGACGTGCGAAGGATCCTGAAACATGCTTCTTCCAAAAAAAAAAAACTCCCAAACATGCGGTCGTGCGAAGGATCCTGAAACCGAAGCAACATTTGACGGAAAGATGATGACACAACTCCCACACACATTGAAAGAAGATCCAAATGTTTTGGAAGGGGTAAATAAGGTAATCGTCAGATCAAAACACCAACGAAGGAGCGTCTGGAAAGGATTGAGGCGCCCGATACCTTCTCAATCATTCCGAACACAGAGAACCGACGGGGCAAAAGTTCACGAATCCAAGCAAGAAGAACCCGGTTGATCGCCTCTAAAAAGGCAGTAGTCCTTACCAGCCAGACAAGTACGTCCCGACCGAAGCTGCAAAAAGCACAAGCCCGTGGCAGCAGCTCTCACTCAGTACCTCCGAAGCCCGAACACGCGGTAGTCGAACACCCGCATCGAAGGGCACTCGAACGCCAGGTGGCCGCGGCCACCGCAGTTGCTGCAGACCATGATGCCGATGCAGTCGCGGCTGATGTGCCCGGGTTGGTGGCAGATGCGGCAGAAGACGTCGCGGACGGGGCCCCCTCGGATCTCCGACGCCAAGCTCGACTTGGAGCACTGCCACGCCATGTGCCCGGAGATGTTGCAGAGGTTGCACACGGGCTCGTTGGGGCAGTCGCGGGCCAGATGGCCTGTCTTGCGGCAGTTGTTGCACGCCTTCTCGTTGGTGCAGTCGGCGGCGATGTGCCCGGGCTTGTAGCAGTTGTTGCAGAGCCTCGCGTCGATCACGGCGGAGGAGCCCGAGCCGGGGCATTCGCGCGCAAGGTGGCCCGTTTTGTTGCATACATGGCAGATGGGCTCGTTGGTGCACTGACTGGCCACATGCCCTGGCTCCTTGCAGTTCCAGCAGACCGTCTTCTCAGTGCACTCGGCGGCAATATGCCTGCCATAATAAAAGACCAATGTCACCGAGACGACGCCATTCCACCCCCCTAGCTCACCGACTCAAATCCATATCCATGTGTTGCCTGGGTTTACCATCATTATTACTCAAAATGAGACTGTTCCCGGTTAGATACGTCATATGTAAATAATGACACAGCTGGTGCGACTTAAATCTATTCCGTAAATCATGGAAAAGAAGAGTAAGTGGACCTATGTGAATTACCACGCTACACGATGGCGCAGCGAAAATCAAACTTCTTCGCTTTTCCACCCGTCTAAAGTTGGGGAGGTGGAACACATCGAGAGTGCGGGACCCGAAAACAAATGCAATAACGTTACTCGTCATCTACAGCCTTAAATATCAGCACTCCGATAACCACTTATTCCTAGCAAAAAATTATAGCATTATCGGCTATAGGGATGAGTAAATAGGGAAGACATGTAAAAATGGCGTACCCAGGAAGCCCACAGTTGTTACAGACAGCTACGTTTGGACAGTCTCTAGCATAGTGTCCGGGTCTTTTGCAGTTCTTGCAGAAAAAATCCTGTCTGTGAAAGAAAAAAAAGTTGATCATGAGTTGAGAGCATCGGCCTGCAGATCTCGGCAGTTTCGTGAATTATAGATACAGAATAATTTGCCCAGCATTATGTAACAAGAAAGCGTGACTAAAGAACAAACAATGACAAATTAGAGTAAGCAACCTCTGTTACTGTCAGACCAACAGATAAAACTTGAAAAATAAAAAATTTGAATATAAATAGTTGAAGAACCGAGACGAACAAAAATATAGACATAACAAATCAAAGCTACTATAACCAGTGCAACGAGAAAAAAAAAGATTTTCCTGACTATTACAAGATGTCCAAAACAGTCTCCGAATATTCCTATATATTCACCAACGGAAAAAAAAACAAATAAGGCAGGCTAAGAACTAACCGGTGGCTTAAGACAAGCAACATATGCTCTAGCTCTAGGAGTGTGCAATAAGATGAACATAAAACAAGATGGTCAAGACAACTCAAGAATCACAATTACCTATATATTAGAATAAGCAACTTCTGTTTCAGTACATGTCAGACCATCGAACAAAATTTAAAAAATAAAATTATGAATGTGAAATAATTGAAGAACAACTTGGCAATAAGATGAACAAAAAATACAGACATAACAAGTCAGGTTAGTACAAGTATAACCACTACGACAAGAAAAAAATTTCTTGACTATTACAAGATGTTTAGTAAAACAATCTCCAGATATTCCTAAATATTTGTTAATGACCAAAAGAAAAACAAATAAGGCAGGCTAAGAGTAACTGGTGGTTCAAGATTAAGCAACAAGTGCTCTAGGGGTGTTCAATATTTGGGTAAATCCAAAAGCCAGATCCCTGCACCCATCGAAAATATTGGGTAGGTTATATTTGACCAGCACTATGGGGTTAATCAGGTTAAAAAGTTGTCAACATGATCAAACCAGACCTGGACCATGACCCAAATAATTGCATAGTTTCTCACGCACATATGTGCTTTGCTAGTGTGAAGGTTTATAAAGACTCTTTCTATAATGTAATTAAAATGAAACCATTGGCTGGAGCATTCAACTCCTCTTCACAGGCTGGCATGCAAGAGTCTACGCATGATATCCAATAGGGAGCTGTGTTCGCAGGAGGTTGTGCATGACAGGGGCCATGCTAATGTGCAGAAGGTGCTCAAGCACAGCTAGCAGATGTGATATAACAGAGATGCTTAGGTGGCACAGACTTCACTACTGCAAACAGGGTTTACAGTGGCAAAGAGTGGTGCAGGTCTGATAATGTGCTAAGCACTGCAGCAATAACTGATAACAAAGGTTGGAGTGCTGGTCTGCCTGGAAGTCTCGGTTGTGCACGACAGGGGCCATGCTAATGTGCAGAAGGTGCTCAAGCACAGCTAGCAGATGTGATATAACAGAGATGCTTAGGTGGCACAGACTTCACTGCTGCAAACAGGGTTTACAGTGGCAAAGAGTGGTGCAGGTCTGATAATGTGCTAAGCACTGCAGCAATAACTGATAACAAAGGTTGGAGTGCTGGTCTGCCTGAAAGTCTCACATTAGAACTTCAAAAAATTATGATGGGGAGGGGGAGAATGCTCATAATAGTAGTTAGGGGCAAGCCTTAGGTGTTGACCAGTGAGATTCATACGAAATTGCAACTTTGATTATTTTTTTCCTTTGTGCTGTGTGTATGTGGCATTTTGTAAGATGGCAAACCTGAATGTTCAACAGGTCTAACATGTACCGATTTTTTTTTGAATATTTGGGATCAATCTTACGTATGGATAGAAAATATGACGAAGATGCTAAACATGAGATTAAAGTAGGATGGCTCAAAATGGAGATAGGCAACGAAAAATCTATGTGATCGTAAAATATCTCTAAAATTGAAAGAAAAATTCTACTGCACGGCTATAAGACCCATCATGCTCTATGGTAGTGAGTGTTGGGCTATGAAGAAGAAGCATATTAACAAATTGAGTGTAGCTGAAATGAGGATGCTACGGTAAATGTGTGGCCACACATGAGTAGATAGAATCCGTAACGAGTACGTTAGGGATAAAGTGAGAGTTATAAGAATCAGAGATATTATCGAAGAGGGAAGACTTCGTTGATTTGGACATATCAGGCATCGCCCTTTTGAGACACTTGTTAGACAAGTCAAGAACTTAGTATTGCCAGTGCTGAATAGACAAAGAGGTAGACTCAAGTTAACTTGACATAGACGTATCCAATATGACTTGGATGAATTAGACATAAGAGAAGAGTTAGCGGAAGATCGTGGTGAATGGAAAAGATGAATCCATGTAACCGACCATTATTTGGAACTAAGCCTTTGAGTTTGGGTTTGAAGATTTAAAGGCTTTCTTTTTCAAGTTCAAGCTAAACCAAACCGATCTACAGCAGTTAGGTTTGGTTTGAGGTGGGATAACTATTCCGTTCGTTTAGGTTAAATCTGTATTATTCTAAACCCCAAACCAAACAAAATCGTTAACACCCCCAGTGAGCTTAGTGGCTGTTCTCCAAGCTGAAACCAGAGTATCTAGATCACGATCACTCTACATGATATAATTAGAAAAAAAAACTGTTAATGCAAATGTTATGAACGCAAAATATCAAAGCATTTGTATAAAAATAAGGTAACATATCTATTGATGCCTTTACGCAGTTTACATGCAATTATGATCGTTTGAACTTTGAAGTTTGCTGAGACTTGAAATAAGTAAAAATTATTAAATAAATAGATGGGACTCAAGCATTCAACCAGGACAATCAATTCATGTAATATTAGAAGAAATTGGAGGCAAGTAAGAGACGACCAGAAGTAGCCACATTTTTTACCACCAGTTAAGCAGGCAGCTACTGGGTAATCCTATTTGTAGAAAGAATCCACGCCACCAAAAAGGTGGTTAAGCATAAGTTTGTTGTAAGAACAGTAACAACAAAGAATCCACGCAACCAAAAAGATGGTTAAGCATAAGTTTGTAAGCACTGTAAAGACAATCAAATACAAAAAGAGCGATAGAGCAAAAGTGTTAACAATAAGTACCGGTAGGTCTGACGGTCCCTCCTATATGGAGCATCACGATATGACATACGATCACCGCCACGGGATCGCCTGGCAACTCGAGAGGGGCTTCTATAATTCTCAGGACTCATATTTCAAGATATAAAAAAGATGACGTTGTTTCTAAAGCCTCAAGATGCTTCTTTCCCTTAGCTTCGTCAGCTGTAAAGAACAGGAAAGTTAGGGAAGATGTGCTGACACCCGGAAGACTCCTTATATGCAGATCTTTCACGCCAATTTCCTTCTAAATAATACAAAAAAGAAAAACAACCTTAGAATGCAAACATCGAGGATGCGAAACATATTTCGAATAAATCGCCTCGGAGAGGGGGTTTCTGTTTTGTGGCCGAGAAACTACTTAGATGAAAGGCGAGTCGGAACGTCTAACACACCGTACTCGTTGCATCAACGCATAGGTAGGATAAAGCCGCGCGAGAGAAGGGGAGGGGTCTCGCAGATGGCCGAAACGGCCGAAAACCGACAATCGCAAATGCTTCGACAACGAAGAACTGCGGGTCAGAAAGGCCATCAACAATGAAAGACATGAAACAACAAATCGAGACCACTGAAGGAAGAAAAATCACAAGCAACCAAGTAAATATGCACAATGCCAAGAGATCTGATACCCCGATCCGACGAGGTCGTCCAACATCCCACGCGAAGAAACCCTAGAGACACGCCGCAGGAACGAAAATCACGAGATCGTATCAAGAGACGAGGCGGAACGAAAACCTTTTAGCCACCTACTGCAACCTTTCCTTCCTCGGCACCGTCGGCGGCAGGACAGGAGAGAGCCGGCAGCGGCGACTGCGACGCCGGACGGTAAGAGCAACGAAAAAGGATCGCGAGCTTCGTTGCCTCTATTCACGACGCGGGATTCAGCATCTAAAGAGAGCAGCCTACTGAAAGCCCATAGCTTATTTCATAGACATTAATCGATCGGGCCAGGGCGGCCCAGAAAATCATGTCCATATAGGCCGTAACACATTAACTGCCACGGCTATCTTCCGGCAATGTAGCCCATATTGTAGGTAACCCTTTCGTAACCAAAAAAACATATACGGTGTTTGGATGCGCAATAATTTCTATACAAGTTTATGATAAAAATTCATATTGAAATAAAATCATAGATAGCTAAAGATATAAAATTATCAGGTTCTGCTGAGATTTGATAAACCAGAAAAAAGTAAGAGCCATGCATAACAATAAAAGGTGGAAGACCACAAGAAAGAACAGAAACTTCACCTCTTTTATCAACAAAAAAATGTGCTATGAAAATGCATCAAACGCCCCTTTTATCAAATTTGTTACAAAAAAAAACCTATCTCGTTGAATAAAACTGAATTTGCCATGCAATCACTTAGACGTATTAAAAAGCGGAACTTCGTGCTAACATTAGCTGAGCAGAATAAAAAACAATTAAGTTCTGAGCCAATACAGGTGAATCCGCGTTTTACCACCCCATATCTACAGAGTTATTAGCTCAGTTTTACAACCATCAGCTAATTAATAGAATGATTTTACATCCGACTCACCTTTAACGTGCTTCGACAAGGGCATGAACCGTTGACGGCAGGATTACCGATAAAACCCATTGAGGTGAGGTGAAATGTACCTTGTGTCCACGACACATGATTACGGGTAGGACTGTCGATGGATCTGAAGATCCGACAACCCACTTCTGTGAACAGAATTGGGTTCGGGTTATGTTCAGGCGATCCTGAAACATCAAGATCTAGAATCAGGTTTAAACCCGATTATGTTAAACCCGAATACTTTTTTTTGGGTTCTTCCTAAAAAACCTGATAGGTTCTTCGGATGGAGCAAAGGACAGTTGGCTGTTGTCACTGTCTCATGTCTTCGACCCATTGCCGCCGTGCCACCTTTCTCACTCGCTCTTCTCTCCTTCGATCGAAGCCCTTTGCAGCTTGCCGTTCCACCGCCGACGAAAAAGTGAGGAACAGGGCGACATAGGTGGCTTCCATGGCGACGCCATCTTGCTTCTTCAGTAACCTCCATCTTCTTCTACTCTATGAACCTCATCGATCCCACCCCCTATATGGGCGTTGGCTGAACCAGAGGACTGGTTGCCGCCGGTGTTGATGGCACCTGCTGTGCCGCCTACTAGGTCTTCCCCATCGCTACCTGGAGCAAGGCCCCCATGTTGCTTCCAATGGTGATCTTGAGCACCCTCCAATGCCATTTTATAGCAGAGCTGGGAAGTATTAGAGAGAGAGAGGGGGGTATGGAGTTATATTACATACCTTGGTTGTATCGGTGTTGCTCGGGTTGTCGGATCATCAGGATCCATTGACAGTCCTAATGGCGTCTCCCTGTTCTTCCCCAGCGAGTTGCCGGCCGCCGCTCTCTTCCGTGGTCCCTCGGCGGCGGCGCATATGGAGTGCCGTAAAAGGGGGCGGGGGCCCGACGGGTAGGAGGACGAGGAAGGAGAGATCCCTCCTCTCGTCGGGGCGTCGACGGCGTCCGGTTGTAGCTCCCTCGGGGAGGTGAGCAGCAGCAGAAACCTACAGGCACCTCTGCTCCGTTCTCTGCACCCGGATGGAAAATAGGGAAATCCGAGTGATACTCGGATCAGGGTTTTATCCAAATCCGAGAAGGTAACATCTTCGGATCCAATTTTGGATTCGAATTTTTGTTTTCAGGTTCGGATTCGGATCCACACAGATTCAATCCGAACTTGACCCATTTACAGGTCTAATTACGGGTGCAATCAAGCCGAGCCGGCCGAGTAAGGTAATTTAACCATTCAAACTCGATTCAACACTCAACGAGTTTTCAAAAATTTTGTTCAAACTTGACTTGATAGCTCGACAAGTTCGAACTCGACTCATCCATCGTTTATGTAAACGAATCAACTTAACTCGAACTCGAATAAAAACTATGCTCAAACTCGAATCAAACTCATATTCGAATTTGTTTTCGAACTCAAGGTTAAACTCATTTACTTAGAACTCGAGTTCAAACTCAAATTTGATTTAAAACATGTTTTAAATTACTATTTACACATAAAATTATAATTTTACATAATATTAAAAAAATAAATACATAATATACTTATAATTTAATTATTTAAATAAATAATTAAATAAATACTTAATCAAACATTTAAATAAACTATTTATAAACTTATCCAGACCAACAAATCTCTCTTTCATCTATAAATTGAGTTTTTTACTGTTCAAACACATTTATTTAACTTAATAAACAATTAACGATTCAAGTTGAGCTTTTAACAAATCAAATATCGAATCACTCGTCGAGTGTATTGGTTCGCTTGAACCCCTACACCCTACACCCGTTGGTTGACCAAGAAAGAAAGAATGGGACAAAAAAACTACTTACCAAGAAGATTACCCTCCTGATCTCCATCCACCGACGAGCCTCATGACTCAGACGATCTCCTGATGAAGAGGGTTGTAGTTGTATGACGACCATTTAATAGGAGGGTTCATGGAATCTCAAATTTTAAATTTCAAAATTACGATGGAAACAGCTGAACGTTATGCGTCGGTTGCATGAGGCCAGGAACAGGCAGCAAGAATTCCACAAAATATACACACCAAAAAGAGCCCCACCATACAGAAGTCTATGTACATAGGTTGCTGCGGTTTTGGAGGTTCCAGACGACAAGACAGACAACATCCTTGCATGTATACACGACGACGTTTTGCATTGTCCCCTTTCGAGTTGCTGCCCCCGATTGATTAGCACACCGCAGAAATTGGTCCGAATGGTCAACAGATGAAGTTAGAAGACTGAAGACCTTCATCTCCTTCTCTTTTTAGGAGGCTCTGACCGACTTCCTGCCATCATAAGAGAGAATGCCTTATGGGGTGTTTGGTTGTATGATAATTTTTTATACATTTTCATGATAATAAATTATATTAAAATAAAAAGTGAACTAACTCATGACATAAAATTATCATGTTTGGAGGGATGTGATAACAAAAAATAGTAATTACCATACATGACCAAACAAAGTGGGAGACCACAAGAAAAAAGAAAGAGATGAGATCCTCTTTTTTGTTTAAGAAGAAAATCACTTTCAAAATATAAAATTGTCATAGTTGTCAAACACCTCTTTTAACAAGTTTTCTTACAATTTTTAAAAATTAAAATAAAAATCTCTATTGTCATGCAACCAAACACCCCATTAGTTGTTGTATAGGTAGTCTCATTGGAAAGTGGGTCGGTGAGAAATAACATTAATTAGGCTGAAAAAATATTTCACAAACGTATGCTTCCATCTGGATACTCTCCTCTGCACATCCATGACCCAACTTAAGATGAACAACATGAGATGAACAACTCGAACAGCAGATCATGACGCAGAAAAGACGTTGATTATCAAGTCTATAAATGCAGAATACAATAAAGGAGAAACTCAAGGTAAAAGGGCAAGGACGATAAACTAATTGGGTGTTTGGTTGCATGATAAATTGGGTTTTTGTTACAATTTTATGTTTTTGTAACAAAACTTGTTAAAAGAGGTGTTTGCAACCATTATAATGTTTTCTATCTCATGGTCCACCACCTTGCTTAGTCATATATGATATCTACTATTTTTTGTTATCATATATTCTCAAACATGATAATTTTATGTCATTGATTAGCTCACACTTTATTTTAATACATTTTTTATTATAAAAACATATAAAAACTTATTGTGCAACCAAACACCCTACAAGGGACTCGATGAAAACTAAGAATAGAGATCGACATTGGCGTCACATGATCTTAAAACGGTCAATGTTAAACGCAACTTATCGTTGAATGCATCAATGCACCAATCGATAACAATCTAGAAATGCAACACTCCGTAAACTAACCTCTGGGATAGCAGTTAATAGCATCAACACCACTTACGATCCCACTGACGCTACCATCCTGAAATGCATTGAACAACCATTTCAAGAGCATGCTAAGATAGCAACTTCCGCCAATGGAAAAAAATAAAAAATTCACAGCGTACACCGAAACCAACATTGCTACAATGTTCCAGAAGTTGGCCAGCTGAATGAATCCAAAGTACACCGCAAAATGTTCCTCTCAACTAGGTAAAATCATGATTCCACTTTGCTGTTTGTTTCTACATTGTTCCCCTTGTATGCTAAAACATGGTCAAACTATATTTTTGCCCAAACAAAGACTAGGGAGTGTATTAGCTATTGGAAAAGAAAACCGTTTGACTGGTCTTGTACTGGTACCAGTTACTTTAAGTAAATTAACATACAACTATTTAAAATAAATGTATATGTGTAATATTGTTGAAACCTCATAATTTCATGTCTTCCTCTTTTTAAAGAAGAAAAAGAATGTGTTATCTTTTTTTCTGGCTAGCATTGACGATTATAAAAATACATGATATTTAAAAACTATTAACTAATTTGATATGAGGTATTACTACGTAGGAACACCGGTGGTTTCACAAAATTTATAAGTGCTGATAATGAGAATCACCATGATTTGAACCACATTTTATATTTAGTTAACTAAATTTTTTGAAACTAAAATTTTGACATTCCAATGTTAATTATATCGAGTAACTATTTAAACACTCCTAATTAACCATCAAGGTAACACATTGAAGGTAAGTCATTCATTCACGTAAAATACAAGACTAGAAGACATATCTCTGAGATTGAATTTGGTTTTGTTTTTAATTTATTTTTTTTTGAGTTTGTGGATTTGACTTCTAATTTAGTTTATTTGTCTTTTCTCATTGACTGACCTAGGCGATTTGAATTGAAATTTTTGTGAATATTTAATGTTGTGTGCATGTTTTTATGTTTTTAGGGAGATTAGTTTCTTTTTTGTATTTTTATTAGTACTTTGTTGTGATTTAAGTGAATTTTTTTATTAAAATTTATTCTTATTAACGTTATTCGCTTAAATTTTATAGTTAAATTTAATCCAACTTAACATGATTTTGTAGTTTAACATTTTGTTAATGTTTAAGTCATTTATTTAATTTGATCTATGCATACTTATTTACTTAAATAGCATTATCTATTTAATTTCATGGTTAAGTCAAGTGGTACTTTACATGTTTTTATAACCATTGGTGGTCATTTTTTATGTATTATTTTATGGAGTGAAGTTGTTTCAATTATCTTGATATTTTATTAATGATTAAGTCGTTATTCGATTTGACTTTGATCAACTTTTTAAGTCATTTAGATAACTTAATTTTATCCATCTTTTAAAGTCCTTGTGAATTAAATGTCACTTTAGAGTAGCACATCACATCAAGCAAACTTGAATTTTATTTCATTTCAACTTAAGTATATTAAAATATAATAAATGAAGAGACATGCAAGCTTTGTTCTCCAATTAATGGAATTAATCTCCATCATCAATGTCGCAGTGTTTTTATGCATATTTATTATGTATTACTCATTTTGACAATTCGGCAACATTCAAACAAGACTGAGTTGGAATGGTTTATGCATCCAAGCATAGCTTTGTTGCATGAGAATGCGACTATTTTGGTTTCATTCGATTTCGGCAACATTTTGACTAAACCGAATTGGGTTTTACTTTATAGGTTCAAAATAGTTTTATTTGCATTTGACATGCAACTATTTTGATCCATTTAATTTTTTCAACACTTCAGCTGGACCGAACTCGATTAGCTATATGATTTCCAAAATAACATAATTTGCATTTTGAAATGCGAGCTTTTCGGTCCCCTTTCTGGAAAAAGGTAAGATTAAAACCGATAGAACTACTTTGCCATCAGGCCAAGCCCTACCTTCTTTCTAAACATTGGGAAGTCTTCGGAGAAAACTGAAAAAACTTGGAGTTTCTCTCTTCTTCACAATGGGCTTAACAACTCAAAAGAAGCAACCTTCAATGAGCTAACCCCTTGTACGTATGCACCTTGAGACCTATTTATAGAGAATTTTAGAGGGGCATTTTGTTCTTAAAAGATGGTCCACTAATCCTATTTTCGCAATAGTGAGGGTGACTCAAGTGGAGGTGAGCTTACCCCATTTCTCCTCTTTTTCTCTTTTGCTATTAAGCTCTTGTTCGACCAACAGTCAAAGAGAGAGGTAACAACACCAAGGTGACCGGATCTGATTACTGACTGAGTCCTACTGTACGATCGCCCACACGCACGTGGGCCACGACCGCCCGCTTGGGTGGTTCATTTTGTTTCCTCATTTAACCCAAACCCTCTCTCTCTCTCTCTCCAATGAAAGGACAAAACCCTCACCCAAGGGTTTTCTTCTCAACAGCGAACTCAGTGATGGCAGTAGTGACAGCGGTGGGGGAGTCTAATCCTCCCCCTCCCTTTATGTTTTGCCTGACGCAACGGACACCCCTACAGAACAAGGTTTCATGACAACCTCTCGGTTGGCCTTCACACAACAATGGTAGCGACAACTCTCAGTGGCTGCGGTGGCATGCCAGGGCAACGATGGCAAGAGATTTTTCCTTCTTGCTCTCTCTCTCCCCGATGCGGCAGACACCCGCACGCGAAAAGATTTCGCAGCGAGCCCTCTCTCAACTGGACTCCACAGCAGCAGCTCTCGGTAGCATCATCGGTGGCAGCAGACCCCAGCAGCAACGGTGGTGGAGACAACGACGAGTGCGGAGGAGCCTCCTCCTCCATCCCTTTCAGCTTGAGGACTCTGTAAAAGCGAAAGATCGTGGCAGCTTCTTTCCATTGCTCCTTGTGGAGCCTTCGAGCAGACCTCTTTGTGGTGGTGGCATTAGGAGAAGGTGGCAGAGGACACTCAAGCACCTTCATTTCCCGTATTTTCCCCTCGACATGCACAAAAGCCCACACGGTTTGCTTCTTCCAACACATGCCCGCGACTGACTTCCTTCTGGTGGAAATAATGGTAGCAACTAGCAAGAGACAGCGGTAGTGGTTTATGGTAGAGGTGACAGCAGTTGGAGAATGTAGCAGTGGTCTTTGTAGCGGCTCCCCTTTCTGACAATGACGGTTGTGGTTGGAGAGAGTGGCGGTGGTGGTAATCACTCCGATCGACAGCGAGTTCTCCACTCCCCCATTCTCTTTTTCAACGTGACGGGAAGGTCGACAATGGCGTGCAAGGGTGTCAGCGGGAGGTTCTCCAACTGTTTCCTCTCCTCTTCTGTCCCCAACGTACAGAGAGCCCTTCGAGTTTTTTCTTCCTTAGACAGCGGTGGTGCTGTCAGTTCTCGACTTTAACAATAATGGCAGTGGAAGACTTCGGCCTTTCTTCTCGACGACGTCCAAACACTCAATCCATGGAGATGCCTGGTTGCCAAGAGCTGAGAACTTCAAAAGTAAAGTAAAATAAAAAAGAATGCAAATAACAAGAGAAAATGACAGTGTACCTTAACAAAGAGAATGTGCTTGAGAGATTATGAGTTCTATCTTCTCTCTTCTCGGCGCTTAAAGTAGTGTTTAGTTGCTCATACAACAGTAATCCACGCAAACAAGTAAAAGAGGATTAGAACTAAAAGTGTGTAGTATCTTGCAGAGGGAATAAATTGAAACCACTAAAAATAGAATTGACCGGATTAGGAATGACTCTAAACCCCCTTTTTATACTTTTTTAGGAGATGGAAATAAGATGATTTTAAACTAAAGACATGCATGCAAACATGAAGGTCTAAAGTACGACTTAAAAGAAAAGGTATAAAAAGCTATGAGGGAAGAAAAACAAGTTTAAGCTCCAAGGCTAATTCTTCGGGTTTCCCAACATCCCTACTTCAGTGACAACTGACATCAGACATCATGGTGCATGCATCGTCTGGTGTCCTTTGGACCATGCCATCAGGTACTCTAGTGATCGATTTGTGCACGAGCACTACTGCAATCCTTCCGAGTGATCATCAAGACATTTTAAGGATCTCTTGAACGTGGATTGCTAGCATCCCCTTAAATGTAGAGGTTTTGAAGAGCTTTTGTAAGTTATGACAATGAAGGAATGATGTGTGGATCGGTGTGATCTTGATGGTAGGATTAAGAAGCTGTAAAAACTCTCTTGGCAATAGAATTTGGGAGTGGAGGAGCCTTGAGATCTCTGTTCAACCTTCTGGAGCTTTGAAATCATATTTCAACCTTAATAATGTAATTAGAGGGTCTTTTTATAAACTCAAGAATAAGGGTATTTTAGATATAAGTTGAAAGTGTCAGACAGAGACAACGTCGTGTTGCTCGTCTGTATCAAAAAAACTAAGTTTTCTATAAAGTGTATTTAAGTATTGTATCAAAAAAACTAAGTTTACTAGAAAACAGAGCTCTCCGCACATTTTCAGGCTTTCGAGACGTGATGCGTACTCAGTGGGGCACCAAGTCCCCAAATTCAAAATTTTCACTCGTCGATAAGCGTATGACCATCGACTGGAATAGTAACCCCGATGTTGCCTTCACCAGGGCATTTCATGTCAAGACATCCGATCCAACCACACGAATGGCGTGGTGTTAGGCATGCACGTGGCTCATTCACGACGTTGACCGATCAACAAAATGTCATTGGCAAGATACACATGCATTAATACCGGTTCGGGCACTCAATCTATTGGGACATTTTACAAATGCATACATCTTTTTTAATATTCCAAATTTGTCATTCGAGTGACCATAAGAGGAGACACATCTTCAACCTTTTCACCTCATCACATTTACTTCTTTTATAAATTTCACATTTTTGACTTGTCACCTTTTCCACCTTGTCACCTTATTTCTGATATTGTCACATTTTTCACTTTATCACCTTACCACCTTTACTTCATCCACAAGTTTCTTCTCTTTCTCCTCCAAGTAAAATGCATCCCCTTTAAAAGGACACTCACACCTTCATGAAAGAAGGTTGATTCCAAACGCTCAAAAGGCTCTAAGCTCTCATACCTCTTTCTTTCCTCTCAACTCTTGAAGGTTCTCCACATCCTCTCTTAGCCAAATATATCTTTCTTCACCTCTCATCCCCCAACATCCTTAGTACATCCCAAAGCTTTTCCAATGTTCTTACATCACTCTCGATGCAAGAAGTTGGTCCAAAGGAGAGAGAGAGAGAGAGAGAGAGAGAGAGAGAGAGAGAGAGACCTGATCGATGTTCACTGCCACTCTCTGATCTTCAACGACTTACACAATATTCTTGGAGTGGATTCCGACGAGGTTGTCTTCAATAAAGTTCTTCCTCGGGTTGTCCTCTCTCTTCTCCAACAAATGGAACTCAATTCCGACATTACCTCAGCTCATGGTGGTTGCTGCACCGACATTGTGCTGGTGGAACCAAGATTTCATCATCTGCCGTTGTATTCTCAGCAAATCTCTGACTTCTTCCTCACAGATTTAACCAACATTCTCTTCACATAAAATCACCTTCGATGAGCCTATTTTCATTTGCAACAAGCAGAAGTCGATTATGACCTCACCTCCATCCGCAATGGCTTCTACAACAAGACTGCGCCGACAGAATCCAATTTTTGCAACTTTCAGCCATTGTGTTCTCATAAAATTTACAACATCTTCCCGGTGGATTCAAGCCGACCTATTTTCACAAAAAAAACTCCATCGGTGAGCTATCTTTCATTTGCAACAAATGGTAGTCAATTCCAACTTTTGTAGCATCTATAGCAAGCTCTAGAGTGAAGTTACACTTCAAACTTCTAGTTTCAAACTGAACACCTACATCGGCACCGAGCTTCATCGATCATTCACCAAATCATCCCAGATTCGCTTCCTTTCTTCTATGAATTCATACTTTAACCATCCTTCATCATGTTTGCATCATGAATTCATATGATGATGTTAAATTTAAAAAAGTTGTCAATCACAAAGAACTTCCCATCTTAATAAGATAAGCAAATCATGTTCAAACCAAATCTTTGAATAAACCTCAATCAATTTAAACTAAATCTGAACCACAAATTGGATCAAATTCTCACAAGAAATGAAACAATTTTCAAAATTAACTCAAACTAACTAAATAAAATTCAAATCAAACCAAATCCAATCCAACTATTATGCATTTAAAAAGCAAAATCCCAATCAAAATCTAAAAAAAATCACCAAGATGACAAATTCTGATAAGATATGAACAACAAACAAACCCAAATCACAATTCAAACAAATCTGCAATATGAAAGTTTCAAAGAAACCTGAAAATTCCAATCAAACTTAAACCAAACTTAAATCAATTTTAACCAAACAAATTTAACTCAAATTAAACAGAACTTAAACCAATAAGAAATCCAATTCTCACAAATCAATTTTAATTCAAATCAAACTAAAATCAAAGCATTAAGTGTTCGCAATCCATCAAGTTCATGGAGTTGTTGTTCACGTGAGTGTTTATTATTGTGGATGTATGTTTTCTATTCTATATATTGCTATGGCGGATAATTAAGGGTGTTCAAACAGTTGTTCGATGTAATTAATATTGGTACTTCGCAAGTCTGATGGGAAGAGGTCAAAATAAATTTTCAAATAACCTAACAACCTCAATATATATTTTATACATATTATTAGCCTAGCTAGTACTCCCATCGAATATCATCTATTTTCCTAGTGGTCAACGTTAAGTCAAAGAAAACAAAAAAAATCCAAACCAAAATTCTAAATTTTGAAGTTTTGAGGTCACATTACACACCAAGTCAGCTCAACCAGTTCAGCTGTAGACCAGTTCAAACTGGCCTGATCAATCCAGTATAATTTATCTGAACAAATCTGAACCATGTCAACTTAAAACCGGGTCCAGCAAGTGCAAGTCTAGAACAACCTTGTTTAAAAGACCAAACCTCAGGTCAATCAATTAATTACATGCCATGGAGGGTTTCTCCTCTTCGTCCCGCATCAGGCTTTGCATTCACATCTCAGATTTTGTCATTATTTTATTCTCCATAAGTTTCAATCCAACCTAGTGCAGTCATGACATTTTGGAGCCAAAAATGTAACACATTCGCAGAGGCTTGGAAATGTAAATAAAATATCTGCATTCATCTTTCTTGTTTGGCATATATTTGTTTTCCTAATAAGGATCAGGACAGTCGAGACAAGACAGAGCATCCACTAGTAGGATAACAAAGTGCTCTTCCTTAAATTCATCCATCCATAACCAAATTAGTTCATTATCAAAAAGGGAACTTACCTTGACACTTCACATGCAGAAACAAATGAACAACTGGTGAATGTGATAATTACAAGAAAAAAACGAAAAGGCAGAAGAAAAGAGTTCAAAAAATTTGCGTTTGATCCATGCTATGAAAGCCATAAATAATAAGCATCCTTAGATGGGTAATAAGAAATTGTTACGGCTATAACAAGGTTTTAAGATCACAAACCAATTCGTAAAGGATTTGTTGACACCAATTAGATATTGGGGGAATAATTAAACGCCCTGCAAACAACACACAGATAGGTAAACTCTCAAGAGAATAGAAGGTATGTAGCTTTTTAGAGACTACCAAATGGCATCGTCAAAACAAAAGGTACAAGTAGACCTGATCTGGATCTTCTAAAATTCAACAATTCAGAGGATTCAAAAGATAGTGCTTTAACTCTTTGCCTGGTCAAAGGAACCTTTGCTCTCTGTAAAATGAGAAAATAGAATAGTAAAAATAGCATTCACAATAAAGGGAAAGGCAGAATATTACATAAAAATGATTAGATGACAATCCATGTGGCAAGATTGTAACATATATGAACATGGCTTATCGAGCTGCTTGTTTACTTGATTGAACTCAAACTCAGATAGGAGCTTGGTTCAAGCTCGGGTTTGATCTCGATTTTCGCTTGTTTATGAAGAAACATGGCTTTTCGTGCTGCTAGTTTATTCGATCGAACTCGAACTCAAACAAGAGCTTGGTCCAAGCACAACTTTGCAATTTTAGCTCGTTTATGAAGCTCAAACTCAAGCTCGGTATAAGCTCGTTTGTGAACCTCAATTATGAAGCTCAAACACAAGCTCGGTCTAAGCTTGTTTATGAACATCATTTATGAAGCTCAAACTGGAATTGAAGCTCAATTTCAGATTATTTAATATGTTTAATTAACATTGTACAGATTTTAAGTGATCCTAATTGTTGGCGTCAGATTTTTCAGAAAAAAAAAAAGAAACAGGAGGGGCAGCAAAAAAAAAAGAATTGGTTCAGGCCAATTTCTGGCTGGACCGACCCCCAATTGGGTCAAATCAGGACCCAAAACAGATCCTAAATTGGGCCCATTGGCACAAATTCCAGCTGGCCCAGTCTTTCTTAATTTAATTAACTGAATTCCAGCTCCTATAACTCACCTACGTACAGGCCCATAAGAGAGGGAGGAAGTGGGCCGCAGCCATTGAAAAAACAGGCCCAGTTTTGCCACCTCAGCAAGCCTTGTACGCACATAACCTGCCACCTCATCCTTGACCCATTTATGAGGTGAAGAAGCCAATGAGGCCAGCCTACGTGGGAGATACCAAGGGTCAGTCCAACATTGAAGACTGGTGGGAATTCAAAGAGTTGGGGAGATCAAGGGACAGCCAGCCATTAAATTGCAATAAATGGAGTAATTGCATGGGGGAGGCCAAGAGGCCTACGTACAGGCCACCTGCTGGCTCTTCACCTCCCCTCCAGCCTCTATAAAAGAGAGGGGGCGCACCAGCCAGAGAGGGGGCTGCTTCAGACGCCGATAGGCTGCCAGTTTGTCCACTGCACCTGCTGCCCACTGCACCTGCTGCCCACTGTGCACCTGCTGCCCACCGCACCTGCTGCCTGCCGCCAAGAGGAAGAAGAGAAAGAAGAGAAGAAGAAGACAAGGTAGGAAGGAGCAGTACGTACTAGCTATGTAGCCCTCTAAGGGCACTCTTTTCAACCTGTTCTAGCAGCCCTTTTTCTATCCTTTCTTCATCTCCAGAAAATGCCTTATCTCGGCCCAACTAAACCCCCTTAGAGTGGACTACACTGACCTCTGAACAGGCCATTTTTAGGTCCCCAAACAGGTCCATTCCCAGCCCATGCTCGACCCCAATCCAGGTCCATATACAGCCCATGTTCGGCCTATCCCCAGGCCCATGTTTCGGCACACCTGCAGGTCCATGCGCAGCCACCTGTAGCCACCCAAACCATGCCCCCTAAAAGACCCCACATAGGTCTATGATCGGCCCATCACCAAGGCCCAAAACAGGTCCCTAAATCAGACCCCAACCAGGTCCTGTTCGGTCTCCAAACCAGACCCCTACACAGGCCCTGTCCGGTCCCTAAATCAGACCCCAACCAGGTCCTGTTCGGTCTCCAAACCAGACCCCTACACAGGCCCTGTCCGGTCCCTAAATCAGACCCCAACCAGGTCCTGTTCGGTCTCCAAACCAGACCCCTACACAGGCCCTGTCCGGTCCCTAAATCAGACCCCAACCAGGTTCTGTTCGGTCTCCAAACCATACCCCTACACAGGCCTTCTCCGGTCTCCAAACCAGACCCCTACACTGGCCTTGTCCGGCCCCAAAATCAGACCCCTACACAGGTTATGTCTCAGCCTCTACCGCCCACACTCCAGGCCGCTGCAGCAGGGGAGAAAACTCCCAAAACAGGTTCTGCAGAGGTCCAATGAAGCGGTGGACAGCAGCCAGAAAGTGGGCCGACTTGAAGGTGACAGCCCGGCACCCCTTGGAAACCGTCCGACGGGCCAAGGGCATAGCCGGGTGGCCTTCCAAGCCGGTCCAGCCAAGCAGGGCCAGCAGAGCAGCAGCTTCCCAACAGGCCCATCCGGCCCAAAGACAGTCCAAGCCAGGCCCGGCGGGCCTATGAAGATTGAAGGCCGGCTCGGAACGCCGATGGAATTGAACCGGCCTCCATGGCCTATGTTTCAAAAAATGAACAAATTAAAATCCAGAATGCGAAAGCTACATTAAAGTAAGGAGATCCACCCTTTGTGGGGACTCCAACCTTGGACGACTCCCCCCGGGTCCGCCCCGGAATGTCGATCCGGACGGTGGCGCGGGCATGCTCCCGTAGCCAGCGGTTCCTTCCCCCAATATGGCTAAGCTAAGGCTGGCTATTTTGGATGGGTAAATTTTCACTAAGTTGGAAAAATGGTTGGCATACCGTCGTAATGCCAAAATTTTTCTAAAGTAGTGGAGATAAACCTATATTGGGGGAAGGATCAATCATATTTCACACCAATGTACTCCACTCATTTTTTTCAATGAAATGAAGTTCAAAGTCAATTCGATGCATGAAAGTGGGCACCGGTTGGCAGCCCAATGTGCCCGATCAGATGCAAACCGCCAAAACTAAATAAACAAACTGTTTTTTTTTAAACAATCAAAAAATAAAACAATGCAGGTTCTGAAATGGGATTTTACTGCCACATTTCCCCAACCGCCTGCAGGTCTCGGACCACCAACCAGAGCCCAGTTCGGCCCAATAACAGAACCCTGTCCAGACCCTTAGTCGGTCCCCTTGTGACCAGGTTCCAGCCCATCTGAAACCACCTGCGCAGGCCCCAATCCAGGCCCATGAACAGCCACTGTTCGGCCTCCTGCATGGATCACCTTCAGTCCGCCTGCTGTCTCTTCTTTCAGGCCCAGCTTGAACCTATATGCCAGGCCCAAATATGGCCCAAGTCCAGTTCAGGTTAATCTGCGATCAGCCTCCCTGCCAGGCCCACACATCAGCACATCTGCAAGCCTATGGTTAGACCCTGAAAATCAGTCCCCTCGCAACCTGATTTCGGCTCATTTAGAGCATCCCTAATAGGTCATTTTGCAGGCACATTTTCAGTCCTGTTTGGCCCACCTGCTGACCCATGCTCGGATCATCAACTAGAGCCCAGTTCGGCCTAATAACATAACCCTGTTCAGGCCCGCAACCGAGCCCATAACCGGCCTATTTCCTGATCCCTTCCCAGGCCTAGAACTGTCCCCAGTTCAGCCCAAGTTCGGTAGCCCTCATGTGGTTGACTTCCATCCCTCTGAAGCTTACCTAAAGCCGGCCTAAAACAGGTCTTCAGGCGGCCCATTTTCGGGCTCATGATCAGCCCATCTAGCAGACCTCCGAATAGGCCCATATCAGCCCATTTGCAGGCATATGTCAAGAGCTTAAAACCAGTCCCTTTGTGACCCGGTTTCAGCCCATCCAGGACATCCCAGACAGGCCTGTATTCTGGCCCACCTGCAGGCCTATGTCCAGATCCTAAAACCAGTCCCCTTGTGACCCGGTTTCAGCCTATCCAGGACATCTCAAAACAGGTCCCCGACCGGTCTATTCAAAGTCATCTGAACAGACCCCTAAGCAGGTCCGACGCTGCCCTTGCTCAGCCCACGTTCAGGTCCTACGACCGGTTCCAAACCAGCCCTCTGTCCAGACCCATCTCGGCCCATCTTAATCCATTCACTCCAACCCCTTTGTGGCCCGGTGAAATCTCAAACCAGTCCTTAAACAAAAAAATCAGATTTTGATCGAATTTAAAGCAGATGAAGCTCAAAAATCAGAAAGAATCAAAGTCATCCAAAAATGACAAATAAAACAAACCCGAACAAATCGGTTTGCATCTGATCGGACCCAAAAGGCCGCTGCCCTTTTGAGTTCTTTACTTTGTGGATGTGCATGTCTCCAAAAACAGGTCGCCGCGACGGTTAATCAAAGGCGTTCGAGCCGTTGCTCGATGTAAGTTAACGCCGGATACTCGCACCATCCGGCGGAGAAGGGTCAAAAAATGAAATTTTCAAAGAACCCGAACCTCGGTTCTAATATTTTTTAAACTATCACCGGACTACCTAATATTTTTAGGATATCACATATTTTCCTAGAAAAGTCCGGAGATGTCTTTCTTTCTAAAGAACAGACGCAGAAAAAAGAGGTTCACACACTAATATATTTTCTAAGATAATCAGCCAAGAAGTTTATCAAGAATTTAAATGAGCTGCTCATGAGCTTTATTGAGTCGAGCAAGAGTCTACTCAAGCTCGGCTCATTAACAAGTTGAGCTTTATTTTCTTGTTCAAATTTGCTCATTTAGCATAATAAAAAAATTGAGTTAAGTATTTATCGAGCCAAGTCTCGAGTTACTTGTCACATCTATCCATTCGTTTGAACCTCTTCTGCATATGTGTGCATACATATAAATGTGTATTTATGTGTGTAATTAAGTACATTTGTGTGTATGTATACACTTTTTAAAAAAGAGAAAAGTTTGATGGACTGAGGAAAAGAAAAGAGAGTTGAGATTTAAAAAACTTCATAATTTTTCATAGTGATAAAAAACATTTTAATATAATTTCATGACCTTTAAAATGGGCGCCTACGACTCAGCAGAGGAGCCAGCTACCTAGGCTGGAATCTTGGGTACCTTTGTGACCCATACAAAGGTGTCCTCGCAATTTGGTGCCTAAGTGGACACCTTGACAACCATGGCCCTACCATTCCCTGTCCCTGGTGTCCAAAAGTGCCTCCAAAACTTCATGTTCATCCTTTTCTCACCAGCTGGTCAAGGCATGCATCACATTGTATGAACGGCAACCCTGCAATGCACCCTGGTAGAATAAAAAACAATCTGCTGCGTGCACCAGCAATCATTCCAGACCTAATAATAGGGCCAGTGACGATGCAAACTGTTAGTCAACTGCTTTAGCTCAGAATGTGATAAACTCGTGCTCAACGCAGCTTGACAAAAGTTTCTTACCAAGCCAAGCACAAGTCTAAGTGGCTGGGCTCTTTTGTCTCAACAGCCTGGCTCGATTTTTTTGTTGCTATAAACATGTATATATCCAAAATATATATATTTCAAGATATATCAATAAATTAATAAGAAAAATTACAACTAGATTTCACACAATTCAGTATAGACTAAATCAAATTCAGGTAAATCTTTGGCATCAAACAATAAGACTCGACACAAACACAAGCATCACTTTTTGGCTCATCTTGATCTTCAGTTTCAAAAGAAGTTTGAGAATAGGTGATTTGGGCACCATCTTGCTCATGGCTACCCCTACCAACGAGTGCCAGGACCCAAATACCGACGATACCCTTTCATGGGTTTCACTTCAATGCGGGTTCCTCAGGGCATCATGGCATCACTCCATTCACTTCCTAGTCATGATACTTGTATTGGGGTTTTAACTTAACCATTTGTATTTTTTGCATTCCTACATGTACATGAGAAAATGAGCAACCAGATGACTATAAGCTAGACAAGCCATATCCTAGCGTGGAGGTAACTTTTGAACGTTCATTTTTATGCTTGTTTCTTCAATGTTAGCTTATGACACCATGCCTCACGAGATTAAGTTGCCTGAACAGTGCATGAATACTTTTGGCATATGAGAAACGTTCCCACCTCAGAGGTCCACATAAAACATACAAAGCACAGTTTTTGGTCCAGCACCCACTGCACTTGCATGAACTCACAAGCAAGACAAGTTTTCATGTCACACTAGCCTATAGCTGGATTCTATCTGTTTTTTTCATTTGCCTCTTACACAGTCTCATTGCAGTCATCAGGCTCCTCCACACAAAAGAAGCCACAGGATCAAGAACAAAGGAATGTATCTGTTGGCGTACATTTTTTTTCAAAAAAAAAAGGAGGACAAATGGGCAGGCCTAGGAGCAGGCCGGACAGCCCACAGTTCAGCCAAATTGGGCCCAATCAGGGGCCCATGTATGTCCAATCAGAAGCCCATGATCCCATCCTAAAATTGGGCCAAATTCCATCCTAAATCCAGGCCCTGCGCAGCCCACAGCAGAAGCTGGGCCGCAGCCTCCAGCTGGCCCAATTGGCCCATGTAAAAGAAGCCTGTGCGCAGCCCATCTCTAAGGCCACCTGCGGCCTAGTGTGAACAAGCCACACTGGCCCTCCTGCCACCTCAGCAGCCACCTGCGCACCTGCCAGGTCACCCCTTGACTGGTTAATGGCGTGGGGAAGCCCAGGCAGTCAAGGAATTAAAGTCAGGGGGATATCCAAAGGGTCAGATCATTAAAACAGCATGGGAGAACTCAAGAGCCATCCCACGTTGGTTTCAAGATGACCTCTGATCTCCCCCCATCTCCTATAAGAAGAGGAGGGCGCGCCAAGCACCAGGGGACCAGCAAAAAGACGCCGAGAGGCTGCCCCTCTGCTGGCTGCTGTGCGCCTGCTCCAGCCCCCTCTGCCTGCTGCGCCTGCCACCTGCTGCCAGGAAGAAGAGGGTGAAAGGACGCCGACAGGCTGCTGCACTGGCTGCTGCACCTCCTGCGCACACCTGCTCTCCAGCATCTGCCAGCGGCCAGAAGAAGACAGCTGCTGCTCCCTTGTGCGCCTGCTGCAAGACCTGCCTGCTGCTGTACGTCTGCACCTGCCAGCAGCCAAGAGAAGAAGAAGAAGAGAGCTGCTGCTCTCCTCCTGCCCACGTGCATACCTGCCAGCAGCCAAAGAAGAAGGAGAGAAGAAGAAGAGAAGAAGAACAGAGCTGCTGCTGCTCTCCTCCTGCCCACGTGCATACCTGCCAGCGGCCAAAGAAGAAAGAAAAAAGAAGAAGAGAAGGAGAAGAAAAGGTAGGGACATACACATATTAACTATGTAGCCCTTTAAGGGCACCCCTTCCTCCTCTTCTAAGTTCTCTTCTCAACCCCTCCAATGGCCTAAGCCGGCCTTCATCGTCATTGGCAACCCATGGCCCAAACAAATTGGTTCCTATCAGCCCCTGTTCGGACCACCTAAAAACCCATTTCTGCCCCATTGTTGGCCCGCTGAACAGAGCTATTACAGGGCCTGTTCAGTCCTCTAAAACCGGACCTCAGCAGGCCCCTGCCCGGTCTCCAAATCAGACCCCTACACAGGCCTCAACCGGTCCCCAAATCAGACCCCAATCTGGTCCCTGCCCAGCGCCCGAACCAGGCCCTTGAAATGCCCCTGTGCAGGCCCATTTCGGCCCCTCTGCGGCCCCATCCAGAACACCCCTACACAGCCCCCAATCGGTCCATTCAAAGCCATCTGAACAGACCCCTTAAGCAGGTCTGAAGCTGCCCTTGCTCAGCCCACGTTCAGGTCCTAGAACCGATTCCAAATCAGCCCCTTTGCGCAGGCCCATTTCGGCCCATCTTAATCCATTCACTCCAGCCCCCTTGTGGCTCGGCGGAATCCCAAATCAAGCCCCTCAAAATCAACTTTCAAAGTCAACCAACAAACAAATAAAACAAATCCGAACAAATCGGTTTGCATCTGATCGGACCCAAAAGGCCGCTGCCATTTTGAGTTCTTTACTTTTTGTGGATGTGCATGTCTCCAAAAACAGGTTGCCGCGACGGTTAATCAAAGGCGTTCGAGCCGTTGCTCGATGTAAGTTAACGCCGGATACTCGCACCATCCGGCGGAGAAGGGTCAAAAAATGAAAATTTCAAAGAACCCGAACCTCGATTCTAATATTTTTTAAAACTATCACCGGACTACCTAATATTTTTAGGATATCACCTATTTTCCTAGAAAAGTCCGGAGATGTCTTTCTTTCTAAAGAACAGACGTAAAAAAAAAGAGGTTCACACAGTATCTTTTAGTTAATATAACATGTCAAGGGTTCTTGACAAAGAGCTCCTCTCAGCTACCCACTAATTTGGCATTTAACATGCAACAATCATGCATAAGTGGCACCTAGGCACCAAGGTGCTTTTGACCGGGAACCTTGTCAGTACCCAAGGTGCCTACCTAGGCGACCACGGCATTTGCCTTGACACCCAAGGCACCTGGGCTAGGTGCCCCACGTCGATCCACGATTCTTGGACTCCCATTTAATGATAGTGTAAATATTTAGACTCGCATATATGTAAGATTTGCAATTATAAATACATGTTTATACTTAAATTTTGTAAGGTTTTATGTTAACTCTCATAAATTTTGTAAGGTTTTATGTTAACTCTCTCTCTCACTTAGTCTATTAAGATTAATTGTTTTCCAAAAATATATATACCCACACATATATATATACCCATACAAAGATACATTCAATTATAGCATACAAATATAATTGTGTGCATGTATATGCTTGTATGCATACATAAATATATGTGGTATCAACATCTAATCAAGAATATTTGCATATATGTATATATATCTATACACATATATGTTAAAACCTCGAAAATAATAAAATAAAACTTTTAGGAAAAAAAGTTTATTTTTGTTTGTGTTTTGAATTTTAGCATTAACGACTATGAAAAATATGATATTCGTAAAAGTATTCATTAAATTTGTGTAGTATTTATACATAGGATCACACAGAGGATCTTGCAAATAATCTAAGTGTTGACATAGGGATTGTCCCATCATTTAGACAATCTGAAACCACATTTTTTATAAGTTGAGGTTATCTAAATTCTTTGAAACTAAATTTGATCTCTCCACACTGGACTTGTGATATCTTGATGTTAATTACTTCTAGCAACTACTCGAACATGAATAACTATCGAGACAATGCATTAATTGGAAATCATTCATCGACATAAAGCACAAATACTAAGTTTGGATTTTGATTTAATTTGTTTTAAGTTTATTGATTTAATTTTAAGATTTGATTTGCTTTGGGTTTAGAGATTATCTTGATTGATTTAATAAGATGTCAAGAGGTTGTTTGATTTATGAATTTTTTCATTAGATTTGTTTATTTAATTTTATTTGTTATCTGTTATCATCAATTTGACTTATAAAATTTGGAATGATTTGGTTCTTTTAGTTTGAAGTGTTGTTATTTTTTATCATAAATCATCTTCCTCTTTTATGTGTTTTACTGTTGTTTTGTTAGGATTTAAGTGTTTTTTGTTATTAAAATGTGTTCTTATTAACATTATCTACTTAATTTAATGGTTAAGTTAGATCCAACTTAACATGTTTTGAAACTTTTGGTAAGCATGTTTTATGTTTTATTTTATGAAATGATTTCAGTTTGATTATATTAACATTTGTTAATGTTGAGGTTGTTATTTGATTTGGGTTTCATTATGTATACTTATTTAGTTAAGTGATTAATTTCATGGTTAAGTTAGATTTAACTTAACATGCTTTTTTAACATTGACAGTCATTTTTTATGTATTATTTCATATGATGAAGTTGGTTTGATTATCTTAACATTTTATTAATAATTAAGTTATCATTTACTTTAAGTTTAATTATGTCTGTTGTTTGTTAACCTTTAAGTCATTTGTCACTTATTTGTCTTTATCCATCTCATTAAAGTCATGGGGATTTGGTGCTATTTTTGTAACAACGTATCATGTCAAATAAACTTGAATTCATTTCATTTCATAGTACATCATAGTACATAAGTGAGGAGACATAAAAGCCATGTTCCTTAAAATTGGAATTGGTTTCCATCACTAAAGTGTCAGAATTTATTTGCATATTTGTTATGCATTACTTTGTCTTTTCTACATATTCGAACAAGATTTTGTATACTTAATACAAAAATATACATTTTTTAAAAAATTGGCAATATTCCAACTGAATCGAGTTGGATTGATTCTATGTATGCAAAAATAACTTTGTTTGTATGTATATGTAGCTATTTTAAACCTATCCAATTTCGATAACATTTCGGCTAACCGAACTTGATCGACTATATATATGTCAAAATAGATTTGTTAACAATGCATCTATTTTGGTGCACCTTTTTTGTTAGAAAAGAGATAAAAATCAAATTTTCGGTAACGTTTCTACTATCTCGAATGGGATGGTTCTGTATATCCGAAATAACATAATTTGCATATAAATAGAAGTTATTAAGTCCTCCTTTTATACTAAAAAAATTGTTGAACAAAAATCATAAGCCGACTTCATCACCAAACCAAGTCCCACCTTCTTTCTAATTGGCTGAAGAGCCTTTTAAGAACTAGAGTTTCAAAGTTTCTCTCTCCTCCTCCTATACCTTCAAATAAGCCGACCATTCTATATAAGGCCACATGGGGTCTATTTATAGAGAATTTAGGTGGTATTGTCGTCCCAAAAAAGCTTTCTCACTACCTCATTTTCGTGTAAATGGGGGATGGACTGGACAAGAGGTGAGCTCACCCCCCTCATTTCTCCTTTCTTCGGATTTTATGGGCTCTTGTTGACCGGCAGTCAAACCAAAGGGTAACTCCACCCCTAGTGACCGGACCCAATATCTAAATGGGCCTTGTCGACCACCCACCCACATGCACCTATGCATGAGCAACAATCGCCTGATCGGGCAATTGCAGGGAATGAGTCGACCCCAGTCCTTTCATTTTTTTTGTTTGACCCATTTGACCATGGCCTCTCCCCTATTCGTCGCTCTCTCCTCGACATAACAAGAACCTGTAGAAATCCTTTGGTTTTGGCAACAGCTTTCCTTGGCCACATCTCCTTCATATGGCAGCAGCAACAGTGGGAGATAGAGGCAGAGGATCCTCCTCCTCCTCATCCCCCCTTTTTATTTCTCATCGACGCAATAGGAACCCTCAATGGGTTCCTTCTTCTCCGACAACTCCTCCACTTGGCGGTGGCGACATATCTCGTCAATGGTGGTGGCAGCAAGAGACGGTGGCTGCAGGGCCTCCGATCACTTCTCCTCCCCTCTCCTTACCAAGCGCAATAGAAAGCCTGTCAGGGCAGGGGTCTGCCACGGCAGGGCTTTTTAGTGGCCTTTCTCGTAGCAATGGCAGCGATGAACAAGGGCAATGACAACCTCGAAATCTCGTCTTTCCGAGATTCTTTTATCCTTCTTCACTTTCGACAACAATGTTACCAATGCCGAACTTGGGAGAGAGTGACGACATTAAAGAGATGCCCCTTTTTTTTCAAAGCGACAATGACCAATCGTGGCATTGAGACCCGTGGGTCGTGAGAGGGTTCAAATCTTACCTTACCCTATTTTCCTCTCGTGACTGTCGACGACGATACAACAGTGTCATCCAAAAAAAATAACATCAATCCTCCCTCTTTGTTTCCTATGGCAATGACGATTGATTTCTTTGGCCGATCTCCAAACAAGTTTTGTTGACATTCTCCTTTGGTACTTGCAAGTTTGATTTTTTTTTCCTTTAAAGGGACCCGTCAAGATTTCATTGTCATCCCTTATGGAACTTAACAAGAGTTCATCCCCTCATGATCAGGTCTTCAGAAAGTAATTGTCTCATTTTGGCAAGCAATGAGATCATCATCTCTCGAGAAACTCAATAAGGGTTTATCCCCTCAAGATCATGACTCTAGAAGGTCGTTGTCTTAACCACGTGAGCGAAGAAAATGTCGTCCCTTGAGGGACTGTTGGCGTCCAATTTTTACAAACAAAAAAGGGACAATGGGGCAGGTCTAGGAGCAGGCCGGACAGCCCACAATTCAGCCAAATTGGGCCCAATCAGGGGCCCATGTATGTCCAATCAGAAGCCCATGATTCTATCCTAAATTATGGCAAATTTCCTCCTAAGATTAGGCCCAGCGCACAGCCCACAGAAGCTTGGGCCCATGGCCTCCAGCTGGCCCATAAACCAGTGAAATTGGCCCATGAAAGAAGCCTGTGCGCAGCCCATCTCTAAGGCCACCTGCGGCCTAGTGTGAACACGCCACACTGGCCCACTTGCCACCTCAGCATCATCCTGCGCACCACCTGCCACCCCAGCAGCCAGCCGCACCATGCAGCCAACCCAGCCCTGCGCTCAGCTCAAGAAAGGGGGAGGAAGAGGAGGCAGCCAGTCAACAGCCCATTCAATGCAATGGCTGCATGGGGGGGAGGCCAGGAGACCTGCGCACAAACCCAGGCCCATGCGCAGCCCCTGCTGGCCCTTCACCTCCCCTCCAGCCCCTATAAAAGAGGGGTGCGCACCAGCAAAAGGGGGGCTGCTTCAGACGCCGGGAAGCTGCCAAACTGCCGCCTGCACCCTGCCACCTGCTGCACCTACGCCTACACCTGCTGCTAGGAGAAAGAGGAAAGGCTGAAGGACGCCGACAGGCTGCTGCACCGGCTGCTGCCCTCTGCCTGCTGCTGTACGTCTGCACCTGCCAGCAGCCAAGAGAAGAAGAAGAAGAGAGCTGCTGCTCTCCTCCTGCAAACGTGCATACCTGCCAGCGGCCAAAGAAGAAGGAAAGAAGAAGAAGAGAAGGAGAAGAAAAGGTAGGGACATACACATATTAACTATGTAGCCCTTTAAGGGCACCCTTTCCTCCTCTTCTAAATTCTCTTCTCAACCCCTCCAATGGCCTAAGCCGGCCTTCATCGTCATTGGCAACCCATGGCCCAAACAAATTGGTTCCTATCAGCACCTGTTCGGACCACCTAAAAACCCATTTCTGCCCCATTGTTGGCCCGCTGAACAGAGCTATTACAGGGCCTGTTCAGTCCTCTAAAACCGGACCTCAGCAGGCCCCTGCCCGGTCTCCAAATCAGACCCCTACACAGGTCTCAACCAGTCTCCAAATCAGACCCCAATCTGGTCCCTGCCCAGCACCCGAACCAGGCCCTTGAAATGCCCCTGTGCAGGCCCATTTCGGCCCATCTGGGCCCACCTGAACAGCTTCCAATCTGGTCCCTGTCCAGTAACCGAACCAAGCCCTTGAAACGCCCCTGTGCAGGCCCATTTCGGCTCATTTAAGCCCATCCGAACAGACCCCTTAAACAGGTCCAAAGCTGCCCTTGTTCAGCCCATGTTCAGACCTCAAAACAGGTCCTGAATAGCCCCCCTTGTGGCGTAGTCGGACAGACCTCTAACAGGTCCCGCTCAATCAAACAAAAAGAAGCAAACTCGAGGTCTCTTCCAGCAGCCCCCTTGTGGCTTTCCCGAGAAGAAGGACCAATCCAAGAAGCTCCAGAAGTGGGCAGCACTGCGGCACTCAACCAGGGAGCGGAATCTGCCAACTTCCAGCAATGGTGGGTAGTGGTGGATGTCCCGGGCCCTTTCGGAACTCGTGTGGCGGGGCCGATCGTCCGCCCGGGGCACTCTCCCTACCCTACCATCAAGACATTGGAGGCACAAGCACCAGTCCAACAGGCCCATCCGGCTCAAGAAGCTCCAGAAGTGGGCAGCACCGTGGCACTCAACCAGGGAGCGGAATTTGCCAACATCCAGCAATGGTGGGGTAGTGGTGGATGTCCCGGGCCCTTTCGGAACTCGTGTGGCGGGGCCGATCGTCCGCCCAGGGCACTCTCCCTACCCTACCATCAAGGCGTTGGAGGTGCAAACACAAGCCCAGCAGGCCCATCCGGCCCAAGAAGACCAAGATGGGCATCCCGAGCCCTACAAATTGAAGCCCGGCTTTGAACGCCGATGGAACATGGACCGGCCCGGAGTGGCCTTCAAAAAATAAATAAATAAAAATCAGAACGCGAAAGCAATACTTAAATTAAGGAACTCCACCTTGGACGAGGGAAAGGGCATGTTCCCGTAGCCGTCGATCCAGACGAGGGCGCGGGCAAGCTCCCGTAGCCGTCGATCCTACCCCCAATTTTGGCTAAGTCACCGACTAGCCTTGTTGGACGGGTAAACTTCACCAAGTTAGAAACTTGTCGGCATGCCGTCGTAATGCCGAAATTTTTCTAAACCGGTGAAGAACCTAAGTTGGGGGAAGGATCACCACTCATTGTACTCCATGTACTCCAACTTTCAATGAATGAAACTTTGATGTTCATATCGATGTATAAAACCGGGCATTCAAAGTGGCCCGATGGGTCGGAGGCAATGCAAACCGCCAAATGAAAACCAAAACAGAAAAAAATCAAAAATCTGGAATTCAAACAGCAAACCAAAATAGACAATCAAATCTGAAAGTCAAAACAAAAGAATCAGAATTAAGAAGAAATCTGAAATTCAAATTCAACTTATTCCGGTTCAACAAACAACCGATCTTCAACAAGATTGAACCGGTTTTTAAGCAAATCAAACCGAAATCAGATTTCAAACAAAATCTGCCAAAACAAAAAATCAGATTTCAATTAAATCTGTCAACAAAAAAATTTCAGATTTAAGCAATCTACCAAAACCGATTCTAATCAACTTCGATTGCACAACATTCCAAACACCCAAAATGGATCAAAATCAACCTAAAACAAAAAATCCAGAATCTGAAAATTCAATAAACCAATCAAACAACCAATATCCAAATATGCTCAAAACTTTAAGCACATCAAAATTGAAATCAAAACAAAAACTTGGACCAATCAAGTCCAAAATTAAACAATTCAAAACTAAACCAAAACAACAAAACCAAATCAATCAAAACAAATTGATTCAAACCCCAAAACTCAAAACCGACTTTCAAGTCGACCCAAAAATCAACCAACAAACAAATAAAACAAACCCGAACAAATCGGTTTGCATCTGATCGGACACAAAAGGCCGCTGCCCTTTTGAGTTCTTTACTTTATTTTGTGGATGTGCATATCTCTGAAAACAGGTTGCCGCGACGGTTAATCAAAGGCGTTCGAGCCGTTGCTCGATGTAAGCTAACGCCGGATACTCGCACCATCCGGCGGAGAAGGGTCAAAAAATAAAATTTTCAAAGAACCCGAACTTCGGTTCTATTACTTTTAAACTATCACTGGACTACCTAATATTTTTAGGATATCATCTATTTTCTTAGATAAGTCCGAGGATGTCTTTCTTTCAAAAGGATAGACGCGTAAAAAAAGAGGTTCACACAGGGACCCATCAAAAGTTTATCCCCTCGAGATCATGCCTCTGAAAGGTTATTACCTCAACTGCGTGAGCGAAAGGCATGTATAAAAGTTGTCCCTTGAGAGACTCAACAATCCCTTTAGGATTAGACCTCTTGAAGATCATTGCTGCGATTACACAACCAAAAGGCATGTATATGAGGTTAAGGTGGCATTTGAACATGTTTCGAAGCATGCCTTCAATGGCTTGCCATGTCTTTTTATTTAATATTTTTCATGCTTGAATTTTTCTAAAAGCAGGCTTAATTGAATTACGGATAGGCTGTACGAGGACATGTCCCATAGACATTCCTCATTTTTCATGCTAGCCTTATCGTACTTTCACGAAAATATGTAGCCCTCAAATGACAAGTACAATATACATATAAATATAAATATCTGATGGTACCACCTAGGCAACACTTAACCAGCCGCCTTATTGTCTAAGCAAAATTGACACCCTTGAACGCCTTGAATGCCTTGTCGCTTTGACAACTATGGTGCATAATGAAGAACAGGGTTATGAAGTACTGCAAAGGGAGCTCAAAGATCAAACAGAAGTTTTCTACCATTGGTAGTAAGAGAACTTGTGATATCCGAAATCAGCCTGTACAAACAAGAGACTTGACCTCAGGACTGCTTAGGTGGTAAGTGGAGGCCTTTAGCCAACTCTTCTAGGAGCTACCCTCTGTTGTCTAACATGTAGTAGTTACTGAGATGCCTTTACGATAAAAGAAAATTTAAACAAACATAGTACGGTCACAAAAGCTTGCCTGTAGAGATAAGGTTTGCTTTTTCTTTGATTTTTTTGTTGTCCTGCCCAAATACTTATCAAATCCTTGATCCATATTTTTTTGTTGCACAATGTGCATGTCAAGGTTCTGAGAGCTAACCCCAGCTCGGTCACTAACACTACGTAAATCTTTGAAACCATTTTCTGCATTCATGAAGCCACAGACGTCTGCAGCAGAAAGGACCTGATTCATTCCAGCATCGGAAACTTGCTCATTCACTTCATTGCCAGATCTTGAATTCTTTTGAAAATCATGACACAAGCCTTGCTCAACTGAATGCACGTGAACAGAATTTGCATCTTGGTCAGCAGATGAAATGGTGTTTCTTTCTAATCCAACATGTGAAGCTTCAATTAAGGCTGTGTTATCATGGTCATCAAGTGATTCATGAGAAAAGAAATTTAATTTGCGAGCTACAATAGCATGTACATCATCATTCCTTTGATGACTTTCTTCTATCACAGATGTTCTACTTTTTCTAGTTAACATATTCTTCTTACTCTGAGCAGCATATGACACTGTTTGAGAACTATTCTTCTTCCTATTTTGCTCATTATTCTCATAGAATCTCTGCATCTCAACATTGTTTTTCAGCTTTAGCAGCCTTTCACTTCTTCTCAAAGAAAAACATCTACTTGCAGGTTCACTCATTGCCATCCCCATGCTTGGTGGATCAATGTTAGTTGTTTTGACACTTGGATTCATTACAGACCTTGCAGCACAATCAGCAAAAATTCCTGAGCTGTCAGGTTGTAGGTCTTTCTCTTTGTTATGAGAACATTCAGTGTTAGTTTTCTCGACACTTGTGCAAATATTTGAAGGATTTTTTATAGACCTTGCAGCACAATCAGCAAAAGTTCTTGAGCCGTCAGGTTGTAGGTCTTTCTCTTTGTTATAAGAACATTCCATAAGGACCCTTTCAGAACCAAGATCCATCATTCCTGGATCAACAAGGCTCTGATCCTCATCTTCAAGTAGCTGGCGGACATTCTTCTCAGTTACTGAAGAAGATATCTTTTTAGATGTAGTGTTTAAGAGGCAACTCGGTTTGGGGCTAGCACACTCAGTATCAGATTCCAGATAAACTTTCTTATTTGTGGCCTCTTTTAATGGCATCATCTTCTGTGAGTGTGATCTAACTATTCTTCCATCACTATCTCCACCTGGCAAAAAACTATTCATGGCGTGCACATCATCCCCTGTTGCACCTGAAACTTCTTGAGGCAGACAATTTGTTTCATTGCAAGAACATTCTTTTGGCATGGGCATCGAAGTCACATCTATGTCTACTTCATCAAGATTATTACTGCATGATGATTTCCCTTGGTTGCAACTTATATCTACACACTCACGAGGGACCAAATGGGAAGAAGGGTTTGCATGTTGTTCCATCAACAAATTCATGGAATCCTTTGAAAAACAGTCCACCAAGGAACTGGTAGGTTTTTCCAAAATTGTATGAGATTGAATCATAGATGTAACCTCCGGTAAACAAAATGCTTGTTTCATCTTTTTAATTAGAAAATCTTTTTCTTGTTCTGCATATTTAGAATTTTCGTTTCCTGGCGTCAACCCTCCTAGTAGGAAGTTAACCTCAAAATTAGACGCAAGTATGACATTTTTCTTGCTCATGTTACCATTCACCACATTATCAAAACTAATAGAACTGGGTACAAGTTCTTGGGTTCTGATACTTAAGCAAGTGGCTGCTTTCATCAAAGGCTCCATGTTAAATCCAGCGACTCTCTCCAACGGCCTGCTTAGGATCATGCTTTGACAAAGAGAAGAATTACCAATGTTGTGATTATTAGACTTCTCCAGTTTATCAACAAAAGCATTCATCCTTAAAGAATCATCACATGGCCAACTGGCAGACTTTAGGCTTCCATTGGCACCATTATTGGCTCCATCAGTGCTGCAATCTGCTTCTTTTGTGTGTTTGCTGTTATGAGTATTATCAAAGATTTCCATGCTACCAGTCCTTTGTGTGCAATCAACAATTTCGTGGCAAATGGAGTTTAAGCTATCCACCACTTTGCCAACTGAAAACTCTGTCAAGCAAGCAGGGAGATTGTTGCCTATGGTGTCAGCTGAATAAGCAGCAGCATCATGATGAACAGAAGTACAATCCAAATGGGTTTTGCCTTCAGATTCTGTTCTGAAATATCTATCAGCATATTCTCTCCATGCATAGGGAAATCCGATGCGGAAATGACTGCAAGCCTGTTATGTAAAAAAATTTGGATTTATGCATCGTTCTAGATTAAAGAAGACAAGAAAAGGCAGTGTGATGATAAAAGAACTTTAGAAGAAAAAAAACAAGCATATTACTTTTGTGCAACATCCACAAAAAATGTTTTACCATAGTAATGGAGAAAGTATCTCGATTCATACTTATGATGCTAGTTGTCACTTAAGAATTGTAAAATGCTTAGCAAGAGAACCCAAGTAAGAATATAGAAACTCACATACCTCGGAGGGGAATCCATTGTGATGCATACGTGATGTATTTATAAGTCCCTGAACCCTAACTGTGATTCCGTCAGCTGTCTCGATAGTGTAGCCATCATATCTCTTTATAATTGGTGCAGACTTGAATATCCGTACCGCTTTTCTATCACAATAAATGGTCAGTGGGCTGTTATAATTAATACCCAGCAGAAGCAGAATCTGAAAACCTAGCAGATGTTAAACTGTGGTGCTTGTTGAAAAAATGTAATGTCATGTAAAAATTTAGATAAACCATAAACAGATGGTATTATATCATTTTTATCGAAGTTTTCATTATGATAAAGACACATTTCTTATCCAAACATCACTCTTAAAAAAGTATAAATCCCACGGTCAAGGATCCAAACAAGCAACTTACTTGAGCATTTGCTTATTTAGACAGCAGGTAAGGATATGAAAAACTTAAAGCCTGCAAGTGATGACAAATGACAATGCATTTTACTATCGAGCATACATAATGTGGCTGAGCCAGTTGGTCAGCACAGACAAAAACCTTTCAAGACGATTAAGGTTACGGATGTATCTCATGACCAAATATTGCCCCTTAGATTGATTGATCATCAATGTATTATGTGATAAAACCAAAGATGGTATGCACTTCGAAAAATGTCCAAGTAGAGACGTACTTGGCACAAAAAACATTACCTTTCTGCACTTGGATTTCACTTGACAACCTACTCTTGTCCTTCCTTTCGAGAAGCATTCCCAAACCCCAGCTAGATTGTCACTTGTAATAAAAACAGCTCAACATATTAGACCATTGGGTGGATTTAGTAGCATTTCACCAATCAATGGCAGAGAGCAGGGCGTTTGGTGAGTTTATAAAAGGCATCGTGTCCATTTATTCACAACAAATTCTGTCCTTCCTTGACATTTGAAGATACATCTGTAACCTTACTCCCAGTGAATTTTCTCCCCATTATGCTCTCAATTACCCTTATAAATTTGTTATCTCATGAGATTTTATTAGTGGAAGACAAAACATTAAGTGTCAACCGCCAAATAAGAACATAAAAGTGATCTGCCAATTATCCCATATATGTAAATATGCCACTGAACTTTATATACCTCTTAAATTCAGTAATGTTATGTTCTTCAGATAATGTATTTGAACAGTTTGTCAATAGTTATTTAGTGGCTTTACATATTTTAAATCTACTAATTTATGTCATTTAGTGTTACTTCAGTGAGTGGATTGGCATCCTATTCTGAAATTTGTTAGAATAATTGAGTTCTCAATTTGGGATTTAACCTGACTTGCACTGAGAAGTATATGGGGTGAGGAGAATGGGTCAACAACTTTTTAGTAAATTTATTTTTTATCTGTTAAAGTAAAACAATAAGTAACCTTTATTTGTGTAAGATATTAATATTCCTTTGAAACTCTTTGATAGTAAATATAACCAAGACATTGATCAAAACGTCCAGACTAACAAAAAGGGTGATAACTTTTACTTTATAAATGATACATGATACTTAATCTATCATGTACCAAACAGATAAAAAATGCTTCTGAAGTTTTATTGTTTTTATTTCTTTTCCCGATTGAAAATTTGTATGACCTCACTAATGTCCCCAACGACATATTGACGTAACCTGGTAAACTATTCATTTATAATTTTAGATGTTTTCAGTTGCCAAGCAAATGACGGCAACATAAATGATAAAACACCCTCTTGTGCGATTTTACTGGGTGTATTCGGGCATTACGGTGAAGTTTTTCCATTGCGGTTACGTATTGAGACCAAAACTATGTTAAACTGATCCGGAAATTCCAAACCCTGGGACGTAAAGAAAATCCGCACAAACAGATCCGCCTACATGTTACCCTAGATTTCTCCAGGGTGGCTGAAACAGACAAAACACGAAAGAAATTTTGCCCGACGGAAGACGGGAAATGCTTACCCTGTAGTGGCCAGTCCCCCGACACCCAGTCTTGCGCAAGAGTGCTCATCCTCGACTTTGACCAGCCACCAGTCATTTAGCAGCACCTGCATAAACCGAATGAAAAAGGACCGCCAAAATGGCAGGGAACGTCGCAGATGTTGGAAGAAATATAAACGGGAGAAAAGGATAAGACTAAAGCTCACAGTTTTCTCAAAAGAAGAGCAAGAAACGCTCGACGGAGCGCCGGCGGCTCCCGCTTCCTTGCGGCTCCTCTCGTCCGTGTGAGGCGTGGTGGTGCGCACAGAGGAGGCACTGTTCCCCATCGAGGGGAAGAGGGAGAGAGGGGTCGCGGAGATTCCCGGAGAACGGTGAACAGGCGAAGGTGACAAAGGTACTTGGGCGGGAAATTGGCCGAGGGAGGGCAGAGGTGGCGTACAATGTATTTTTTATGTATTATTCGGCAGTATTTCATCAAACCCTTGTCGTTCAGAAGTTTTTATGAAATATCTAGTTGCACCCCAAATTTTTATACATTTTTCGTGACAAAAATATTATATTAAATAAAATACAAGGGCAAAACCGGTGGAGGGACCACTGGACAAAATTAGAAAATCTCATTTTCTTAGACGATAATGAAAATATTTTTTAAAATATAAACGTGTAATGATAGTCAAACACTTCTTTTAACAAAAATTGTTTTAAAATTATAAAATTACAACAAAAACTTATTTTATATACAAAGTAGATGTTTGGTTGCAAAGCGATTTTTTATATACAATGTATCATTTGATAAAAAAAAGTGTGAAGCTTCATTTTTCCGGTGGTCCCCACTATTAGTTGGTGATACACGATCCATATATTTCTGTCATTATATATCCGCGAAAGTAAAATTGTTATGACTTTGACTATGTTGTGTTTTTATTTTCAAACTCAAATTCAAAGTCTTGTTTTTAAATGATCGGAGTCGATTACATAGATTCATGTTTTTTATTTTTCGCGGTCTTCCACTAATCCTCTCTCGTGCCTAGAACAGGAGTTTGCAACAAACACTCGACAAAGTGATCAAAGCACATCTGCCTTGTATGCCAACTTATTGTGAATCTTTACATGGCAAGGTCACGATTTTATGATGAAATGTTGTTAAAGATAGCATTTCTAATTTTAAACTTATTTATGTCGTGATTTAATTTTTAGTCTCTAAGTTTATTAAATTTAACTTTTCATCCAAAACATGACGGTTGGATATCTTCTAATCTCATTGGTCATAAAATATCACCTCATTCTTATTCTACCCTCTTCCCAATTTGTTTGGCGCTTGTGAGGCCTCCCATCCATCTAAGTCTCTCTGCTCCCAGCCATGAGAATGACTAACTCACCTTGCTCTTCTTGCAACTCCCGCTTTGAGGTTCTTGTGTGGCAATTCTTACTTTTCTGCTCCCTCTTTGGTAGATCCAAAGTGACAAGAGCCATCAAGGGTGGTGAGGACACTGGTTCAAGTTGGCATTCTCGACCAAATTGGATCGGTCCACATCGAGATCGAACAATCGACACTATTTTACTTAAATCCGATTTCCCCTCGCCCACCCCCTTATTTTCTATGAGAATGTTACTTTATCAATTAATAAGATTAATATTGGTTAGCTAATAGATAAATATTTTTAATTTCATTAATTAAAAGGTTTGCAGTTTATAGGTAACTAATTTCTAGTCTTATTAAGAAAGTGTTGTCTTTTTTATGGTTAATTCCTATTTTAAGTTTATTGATAGTTGTTGAATTAAAGAGTGTAGTTTTTACGGTTATTAGTACTTGTTGATGTGAAGAAAAACATATTTTAAAGGAATCTTGTGGATTGTAAAAACCCTTATGGGGTGTTTGGTTGCGTGATAATTGAAATTTTTATTTTAATTTTTAAAAATTGTAAGAAAACTTGTCAAAAGAGGTGTTTGACAACCATGACAATTTTATGTTTTGAAAGTGATTTTCTTCTTAAACAAAAAAAGAGAGTCTCACCTCTTTCTTTTTTCTTGTGGTCCCCCACTTTATTTGGTCATGTGCGGTGGTTACTCTTTTTTGTATCACATCCCTCCAAACATGATAATTTTATGTCATGAGTTGGTTCACTTTTTATTTTAATACAAATTTTTATCATGAAAGTGTACAAAAAATTATCATGCAACCAAACACCCCATTAGTGTATCATCTTGTACGATGATGATGTTGAAGAAATTTAAAACTTGAAGTGTGTTCTCTTCATTATTTCTTATTTGATAAACATTAATTTAAAATATAAAAAAAATCAAACATTACTAAATGAATTCTTAGAAACTAAGGCCATGTTTGATCAGGCTTATTAAACATCTAACCTTTGATTCGGTCAGAGGTTAGAAATTTACTCTTGTTTGATAAGACATCGGAACCAATGTCTAGACTATTTTCTAAAGTCTTAAAAACATTTGAGCCAATCAAATCGATGACCTAGCTTTTTCTTTTTTTCAAACACAGCCCCTCTTCGTCTGCGCAATTACTGCATGTCTGATATCAAAGTGACACTCTTGATTCTGTTAAAGGTCCTTCCAGCATTGCATTTTAACAGTAGAATTGTTTTCTTAAAGTCATTTTAACAACAAAAATTTGTAAAAAAAATCGTACAATCATAGAAACGTAGTAATTATCAAACAATACTTTTAAGAAGATGACTCGAATTTTTTATCAAACAACATAATTCACTTATGTATGAATCAAAATTAGTATTTTTTATCACTTGTTAAGAGGTTAGATGTGAAATTAAAAATTAAAACTTTCATATTAAGTTTAATCAAACACCACCTAGCAGTGAAACATTTTCCCCATATTTTTCGTGACAATAATAGCACCGCTGCGTCATGACAAAAAAAAAATGTTTCACCGAGTGGGAGGAACACAAGTTCACAAGCACAACAATGTAGGGGAGACAGGAGACGGCGTGGTAAAGCAAAAGAGACATCATTTATTTTCCGCAAAAATATGTTTATTACATTTTTACATCCCGATTATTATATCTATTTACTTGAGTGCGCGTGCGCCTCACGTGCCAGTTTTCTGCGGGTTTTGCCGCGATCCGTCTGACAACCTCGACAAAGGGCGCCGCTAGCGGCAGGGTCTCGGCGCGAGCGCGCGCTCCTCGCCGCGGAGGCGCCGGCCGCCGCCTGGAACGCGGCTGCTTGAAACCAACCAGCAGTTGCGGAAACCGAAAGCCGACGAAGGATTCAGAGATGGAGCAAAAAGGAATGGCGAGGGATCAGGAAGGTCGACGACGAGGAGATCCGCATCGGCCCGTCGAAGAAACGGCGGCTCCCTGCGTCGCATGATCCCATGGCTACGGAGGTACGCGGATCCCTTCATCCGTCCTCCTCCTTTCCGATCCCTCGCACTAGTAGCTTATCGCCGTCTTTCGTTAGAAGCGTTCCTCCATTTCCGTCGGATCGCAGATGATCCCGTAGAAGAGTTGTTAGTTCCGTTGGTAGAAATCACCAAAAGGGATTAGCAAACCTCCTTCCACCGGCGGCGAAGTTAGATCTGATCGGTTTTGTTTGATTACGAATATTTTGTCAGAATTTTTGTGTGACATGGGGCAAGAGGCAACCGATCGCATAGCGGAGTGGATATCGCGTTAGACTCCGGATCTAAAGGTCGTGGGTTCGAATCCCACTGCGATCGATTCGTTTCATTTTTGTTCCTCGCTGCTGAGCTTGTGACCTATTCCTGTGAACGTAATGCGTTTGTTTTGGATTGTGTGGCAGAGATCTCTGTCAACATCTCTAGAGATTATTATGTTAATGAGCTGTGACAGATTTTCGTGACACAAACTTCAGGTGTCTATCTCTTTTCATGTTTCAGAACATCTTTATTTTTACTTTACAGAAGCCAAAAAGATTATAACGCATTTGATTAAATTTTTAGTTATCAGAGATTTCAATCATTTGAAATCTTTTATAGCTCAATTGTATAACCAAATGCACCTGAGTCATTTTTTGGAACAAGAGTAAAAAAATAATTTCACGTGTTGAAATCTAACACTTAGGCCCTGTTTGATTGGGCTTAATCAACCACTTATCTCTGATTTGGTCAGAGATAAGATATTTGACAATGTTTGATAAAATCACTGAAGTGGTGTCTGAAAGAAGATCTAATCTCTTAAAATGATCTGAGTGATTCAGATCCGTGAACTAGCTTTTTGGGGTTCAGACGTTGCCCAGCCTCCGCGACGCCATCTCTTCCTACTCATCGTCCGCGCAGTTGCTCCCCCGCACCATGCGCAAGTGGCAGGCTGCTGCAGCGCACAGGAGCCGGCGGTGAGGCGGGTGGCGGCGGGTGACCATGGTGGCGGGTGACCATCGCCGCGGGAGGGAGCTCGAGCTCCGTGGAGGGGGCGCCGCGGGGGGGAGCTCCGGGGAGGGAGCTCCGGGGGGGAGCTCCGCGGAGGGAAATCCGCGCGTGGGGGGGGGGGAGCTCCGCGGAGGGGGCGTCGCGGGGGAGCTCCGGGAGGGAGCTCCGGGGGGAGCTCCGCGGAGGGAAATCCGCGCGGAGGGGGGGGGGGGAGCTCCGCGGAGGGGGTGAAGGGGGCGCCGCGGGGGAGCTCGGGGAGGGAGCTCCGGGGAGCTCCGCGGAGGGAAATCCGCGCGCGGAGGGAACGGGGAGCGGGGGAACGGGGGGGGGGCGTCCGCCGAGGAGGGGGGTGTCTGCGGGAGGGGGGCGGACCGCCGGGAAGGAAGGTGGGGGGGGGGGGGAAGGGGGCGCGCGGGGGGAGCTCCGGAGAGGGAGCTCTGGGAAGGAAGGGGGAGCGGGGGGAAGGAGGGGTGTCTGCGGGAGGGGGGGGCATGCCCCTCTGTCTCTTCGCGACGCTAGTACACGTATTTTAATTCAGATTTTTTTTATCAAACAACATAAATCACTTATCTCTTACTCAAATTCAGCATTTTTTCACCACTGGTTAAGAGGTTAGATGTGAAATTAAGAGTTAAGATTTTCAGATTAAGTCTAATCAAACACCACCTTAGAAATTCTAAATAACTACGCTCAAAGTGAAATTTTATTATAACACCCAAGAAATACTATTCAAGTGATTTCAAAAAAAATTATAAATGCTATCCAAATGCAACCTAGGCCTCAAGGAAACTTTTCAGTTTTCATCAGTCTTGTTTAATCACCTTCAGTGAGTGATGACTCTCAGGCGTGGACAGGGGTGCAAACAAGTCTAGTCAAGCTAAGTAACACAGTGTTCAAGCTGGACTCATTTATTTTACACGAGTTTGAGTTCGAACTCGAGTTTTAACGACTATGTTAAACTCTTGTTTAAACTTGATTCTTTTATTAATCGATTTAAGTTGAGCTCGAACTCTTGTAATAATTAGACTAAAATTTAATTTACATTCAACTTAAATTATATACAAACTCATTTATAAAATTTAAAATTAATAAAAAATTGTTTGTGAAATTTTAGATTTAATTTATTTATGAAATCCGATCTAAAATTAAACTCAAATTTTGAATTATTTAAGATAGTTTAGTGTCAATATATAATTATTAATATTTTTTAATTTAAAAATAAATATATATTAAAATATTTAATCGAGTTACTCGCAAATTTATGGAGTCAAGTAGTAGTTTGTTCAAACTAAGTTTGAATTTTATTTTTTATTCAAATTTATTCATTTAACATAATAAGCAAGTCTAATCGAGTTTTGAGTTACTTGGCGAAGATATTAATTTGTTTGCACCCCTCACGGAGACTTGCAGGGTCGGCTTTCCCTTACGCACTATCTTCAAAATAAATGTGGTTGAGACTAGAATATTAGGATGAATATATGATCGTAATAAATTATATAAATTGTATAATAAATTTATTAGAAAGAACTGAAGGTGCAATAATAATTGTAGATAAATTAAAATAAAATTATTGATATAATTTAGGCATATAGATATATAATTTAAGTGGAAGACATTAAAACAAAAAAGTAGAATGATCTATTTTAAATGACTTAAAATTAGGACTAGAGTTAAGTATATGTTTCATTTTAAAAATGCTTATTAATTTCAGAATCATGTTGTTGAAGTTGATAGCTCACAATTTATAAGTGAACCTTTCTAATAGTCATAGACATTTCAAGCACACTCTTCTCTTTGAATATCTCTTTGAATATGAGTTAAGATAATCAAATATTATAGTAAATCACTATCTTTTTTGATACTATTTTGCAAACCTCAAAATTATAAAGTTGAGGTTGAAAGAACATGATTTTTGGGGTGTTTGGTTGCATGATAATTGAGGTTTTTATTTTAATTTTTAAAAATTGTAAGAAAACTTGTTAAAAGAGGTGTTTGACAACCATGACAATTTTATGTTTTGAAAGTGATTTTCTTCTTAAACAAAAAAAGAGGGTCTCACCTCTTTCTTTTTTCTTGTGGTCCCCCACTTTATTTGATCATGTGCGGTGGTTACTCTTTTTTGTAATCACATCCCTCCAAACATGATAATTTTATGTTAGGAGTTGGTTTACTTTTTATTTTAATACAATTTTTTATCATGAAAGTGTACAAAAAATTATCATGCAACCAAACACCCCATTAGCGAACAAAAAAGAAAGAAAGAAAGAACAAGATTTACGGTCGAACCTTTCTCATGATCATCATGTTGGATTATCCCCATTTTTTTAATAAAAAACATAATAATTATTTCACCCTCAGGGCTCTAACCTAATCAGATTCGTAGCATAATCATTTGATTTTGATTTCACTCAGAGTGGAGGAGTTTTGATTATGATTTCGATGATTTCTTAACTATTATGTTTCAATTTTGATTTGATTTTGATTTATTATTGGAATTATAATGGAATTAGATACTTTTAAAATATATATTAAATATTTTTTATTTAGAAATGAGTTAAGATTCTGTTCTGACAAATTATATGATTTCGTACTTATTATTTATAGAATAAAAAACAAAGTTTAAATTATTAATTTTTATCAGAAGCAAATCCAAATATTAAATTATCATATTCCATCCACATCACTATTCACTACCATGCACCTTATAAATTTGATTAGATCTCTCAGAATCATGTACAAAACAACGGCTACTTGCGGACCAAGCGTATATCAAACATAAACTCCAACTGGCCAGCAGGTGGGACGTGACCGCGGAGCCGATGGGTCCAGCCGTCCGCGGGTGCATCCGGCCGAAGACCTCCGGCGGGAGGCCGCGGGTTCGAACCCGTGCCGCGCTGAATGCGCTGAACGCGCCGCGACCGTTGCGGCGTCTCCTGGAAACCCCTGCCAGTTTCTAGAGACGGCCAGAGGGTGGTGGATTCCCCCCGAAGCAAGATCACACGTCATTGGACTCCATTTTGCGAGAGATCAGACGGTGGAAAGCCGGCCAGTTCGAAGGTTCTGGAATCCCCCCTCACAATAAATACAGAAGGCGCCAGGCTCTTCCGGAATACGTCAGTTTTCAGAAATTCAGTTTCTCCTGTTGTCGCTCCGTGTTTTCGTCGCCGCGGAACGTTTCATCTTTCAGTTCCTTTCTCCTAGTTTTCCTTGTTTGGGGGCGATCACTCTGGGGATCTTTTCTGGAGCTGCATAGGTAAGAGTACGATGGCGGGGAAGGGCGAGGGACCGGCGATCGGCATCGACCTCGGCACTACATACTCCTGCGTCGGCGTCTGGCAGCACGACCGAGTGGAGATCATCGCCAACGACCAGGGCAACCGGACGACCCCCTCCTATGTCGCCTTCACCGATACCGAGCGACTCATCGGCGACGCCGCCAAGAACCAGGTGGCGATGAACCCGACCAATACCGTTTTCGGTGAGTATCCCTTCTTCACGGCGACGGATGCTCTTCCCGTTGAATCATGTGTCAACGGCTTTGCTTGTTTTCCTGATCGTGGTAGCTAATTTTAGTTTTCATTAGTTTAATTTGACTGCCTAGATGTCGAGGATTCTTTGTCTGTTTGATTAAATACAGTGAGACACGGCTACAACTTATATTTATTATTCTATACCGCCGGATAAAATTTCTAGTTCGGGATTATGAGCCATGGGATTTTATAGATATACTTCCGTTTTAGTCATAAATTTTGTAGTTCTGGATTATGAACCATGGGATTATATAGATTTACTTCCGTTTTAGGCATGGGTTCTCTTCCGTCTTACACTTTGACCTTCTAGTTTAATTTTTTTCCATAGAATTTTAGTTGTGTAGCTGGGCCGGTTTAAGGGATTTCTCGCAACTGATTATTAGCGGGTCTTGATCAGAGCTGTTATCCTCTCCCGTCGGATAACTATGTTCTGAATTTAGAACCTCCGTTTTACCGATCGATATTTTGGTTATTTATTTGGATTAAAAAAATTTCTAACTAATAATTGATCTATCAAAGAAGTCATACATGAATGCCGCCTTGTGAAAACATGTATCGTAGACGTGTTGGGATTTATGACTTGCATTTAATCTTTGGGTCTATTTGTTCCATGGTTTGATTGGCTTAAACGCCTCTTGCCTCTGATTTGGTCCGATTTTTATATATTTAGACTGTTTGAAAGTGTATCTTAATTAATTTTTGAACACATTTTTTATCTCTTGATAAACTGTTGGAATCAAGTTGTAAATGTATCTTAGTTAATCTTTGAACACATTTCTTATCTCTTGATAAACTGTTGGAATCAAGTTGTATGTTTTAGGTTTTTATTTTGCAGAAATAATCTCTTCATTGAGGATAGTGTAACCCATGATATATTTAAGTAAAAACTAAATTGATTAATATATGGAATCAAGTTGTATGTTTTTGGTTTTTATTTTGCAGAAATAATATCTTCATTGAGGATAGTGTAACCCATGATATATTTAAGTAAAAACTAAATTGATTAATGTATAAACATCTTAATCAAATTAAATACCACTATGTAACCCATGATATATTTAAGTAAAAACTAAATTGATTAATATATAAACATCTTAATCAAATTAAATACCACATAATAACAGGTAATATTTCAGATTTTCATTAAAGTAAAAACTAAATTGATTAATATATAAACATTTTAATCAAATTAAATACCACATAATAACAGTTAATATTTCAGATTTTCAGGTTATGCTATAACAAGCGCCGTTCAACAACAGATCGATTTCTTCTTAGGGGAAAATGGAGATTGAGCTGTGATAGAAGAAATACTGGTTCTCGATTCTGACTCATAGTTTATCCCAATGATATAGCAGGATTAACAGCCGCTCAAACTAACACAGCATATATCTACACTCCTAGCTGAAATTTTGGGACAGACGGAGTATGAATTGATCTATTAATGGATTTCTGGCAAACAAACTGGACTTAGGGCTTGAAAATTCCATGTTATCCCTTGGCTGTTGGCCACATGCGCTTTTTTTTTCCAACAGATGATATCTTATCGGGGTGGTGTACTAATCCCACTGCCAGGAAAAAAAAAAACTTTTTGATGAGCATTCCGGGGTTATAGTTCGAGCTTTTACTTGCCATCGATTTCTTTCAACTTCATGGTTCTCATTTACGTTTCACCAGGTTTCGGTTCTATCTTTGTTGGGTGCCAGAGCAGTTGTCGTTATTACTATTAGACATGTACCATTGTACTTAAATTTTTTTCTGGTTGCACCAGATGCAAAACGTTTGATAGGAAGGAGATACTCCGACCCCTCCGTTCAGGCGGACATCAAGTTCTGGCCGTTCAAGGTAATTGCCGGCCCTGGAGACAAGCCCATGATCGTCGTCCAACACAAAGGTGAAGAGAAGCAATTTTCCGCGGAGGAGATATCTTCCATGGTCCTCACGAAGATGCGCGAGATCGCGGAGGCTTACTTGGGTACCAGCATCAAGAACGCCGTAGTCACCGTGCCGGCGTACTTCAACGACTCCCAGCGTCAAGCAACCAAGGACGCCGGCGTCATCGCCGGTCTCAACGTCATGAGGATAATCAACGAACCCACCGCCGCCGCGATCGCCTACGGCCTCGACAAGAAGGCGGGCAGCTCCGGGGAGAAGAACGTCCTCATCTTTGACCTTGGAGGAGGCACGTTCGATGTCTCTATCCTCACCATTGAGGAAGGCATATTCGAGGTGAAGGCGACCGCGGGAGACACCCACCTTGGCGGGGAGGACTTCGACAATAGGATGGTGAACCACTTTGTTCAAGAGTTCAAGAGGAAGCACAAGAAAGACATCACCGGAAACCCCAGGGCTCTGAGGAGATTGAGGACGGCGTGCGAGCGGGCGAAGAGGACCCTGTCCTCCACCGCTCAAACGACCATCGAGATCGACTCCCTGTACGAAGGCATCGATTTCTACTCCACCATCACCAGGGCCAGATTCGAAGAGCTCAACATGGATCTCTTCCGCAAGTGCATGGAACCGGTGGAGAAGTGCCTGAGAGATGCAAAGATGGATAAGAACGGCATCCACGACATTGTCCTCGTGGGCGGGTCGACTAGGATCCCGAAGGTGCAGCAGCTTCTGCAGGACTTCTTCAACGGGAAGGAACTTTGCAAGAGCATCAACCCGGACGAGGCCGTCGCCTACGGAGCCGCTGTCCAGGCTGCCATTTTGAGCGGCGAGGGCAACGAGAAGGTGCAGGATCTGCTTCTGCTGGACGTGACACCTCTTTCCCTGGGACTGGAGACGGCTGGAGGAGTCATGACGGTGCTGATCCCCAGGAACACCACCATCCCCACCAAGAAGGAGCAGGTCTTCTCCACCTACTCGGACAACCAGCCCGGTGTTCTCATCCAGGTATTCGAGGGTGAGAGGAGCAGGACGAGGGACAACAACCTCCTCGGCAAGTTCGAGCTATCCGGTATCCCGCCTGCTCCGAGGGGCGTGCCCCAGATCACCGTGTGCTTCGACATCGACGCCAACGGCATCCTGAACGTCTCGGCCGAGGACAAGACCACGGGCCAGAAGAACAAGATCACGATCACGAACGACAAGGGCAGGCTGAGCAAGGAGGAAATCGAGAGGATGGTGCAGGAGGCGGAGAAGTACAAGTCGGAGGACGAGGAGCACAAGAAGAAGGTGGATGTCAAGAACTCGCTGGAGAACTACGCCTACAACATGAGAAACACCATTCGCGACGAGAAGATCGCCTCGAAGCTCTCCCCCGCCGACAAGAAGAAGATCGAGGACGCCATCGAGGGCACCATCACCTGGCTCGACAGCAATCAGCTGGCGGAGGCTGACGAATTCGAGGACAAGATGAAGGAGCTGGAGGGCTTATGCAACCCAATCATCGCCAAGGTGTACCAGGGTGCGGACGGGGGCGGTGCCATGGACGAGGACGGTCCTTCTGCCGGCGGCGGCGCTGGGCCCAAGATCGAGGAGGTCGACTAAGCCCCCGTGAGGTATCCGTGTGAAAAACTGCTTGCGCTTGCCTTGTTCTTTTTACCCCCCTGCCCCCCCGGTGAGTGTCTAGTGTGTGTAATATGAGTACTGTGATCAGTTGAGTGCTTCCGCAGCAGAGGAAGAGAATAGATAGGATAGGCTTTTGATGTTCGTTCATGTTGACCATTCTGCGGTACTTCTCTTGTACTTGGATTGTTGTCCCGTGTCGCAATGCATTTTGCAGAAGCTTGAATATCCTTTTTTAAACATCGTGTGCGTGGCGGTGGGTCAAACCATGCTGCTCCCGCAGAGGGATATGAGCAAATCACATGTTCGAGCTCCTGGGTGTGATGCTCGAATGCGGTTGGCCATGTCTGCTAGAAGAAGGCAGTGCTGCTGGTAATAGGTTCATATTTCATCTGCTATTAAAAAGATGGAATTAATTCTGAATGTGTTGGGAATTTATAGCCCGCGGCCGTATCATCTAACACGTTGGTATCATCTGCATAACAAGAGTTGGGTCTTACATATGCTATCAGGTGCACGGTCCCTTGAGTAAGGCCTGCCTTTGCACAACGTCTCTATTTACGATGACCATTTCAATGGCTGGGCAACAATTAAAGTTCCAATTCCGTTGTTGCAGTCTGAAAGACTAAGTGATCTTATGGTTTCTAATCTTTCGCATCAGAAGAGCCTTTCTCTGCGGTACACACAAACTTTATCCCGTTTGAGTGGAGCCTGACCAGCCGGATCCTTTGTACGTGGTTAAATTGTGGGATTCATAATGATGGAGAAAAAGAAGACTGCAAGCAGCAAAATTAAAGGGGAAAGTATAAAAGGCTCTATCAAGAGGATGCGGGCCTGAGGAGACCTGCGAAAGACAGCAAAAAAGACCGACACCGGACGGGAAAGGCATATCGAGTGAACAAGGACCTGCATCCTCGAGAGAAACCATAACGAGAAGTATTAGAGTTTTTTTCCTTCCTTTGTTTTGCTTCCCAACCTCGCATTCCCGGACGAAAGACAGCAAATTTCGGAGAATGTCATTTTCAGGCGAGGGAGAGCCCTTGGAGAATTTTTTTTTTTTATTCCTGATCCAATTTGACGATAACAGGGATGAACTGGCTTGCAGGCATAGGTCAAAGAATGCGGGTCAGATCTTTCGGGAACAAAGGATTGCCGATCAAGCAGAAGTTTTCTCGTAGCTTCAACCTCATGCAAAAGGATCCCGATATAACCTTGATGATAATAAAATTCAAGAAAAGAAAAGAAGGGTTGGTCCTGGGATACTATTAGGGGTGGAAATGAGCACATCGAAAGTGGTATGAAATATGAGCTCCACTCCGTTTATTTTAGACGAGTTCTAATTTTTATAAGGCAGTGATTAACCAAGATAACCAAAGCTAATACAAGCCTACAACGTATGTCGGCATGAAAATCTTTAGCCCCGAACATGTAAGATACCAGAGAAATATTTGTCGATCAAAAAAAAAAAAAAAGACAGCTAGACATAAGCAACATGACATTCAATTTCATACCCTGAAAAAGTATGGAACATACGCCTTTCCATCCATATATTTCTCTGCCTTTTTTATGGTTTCACAGTGGCCAAATTATGAAGAATTAATGTAAGCGCTCAAACAGGTAGCCTCACCCTTTATGATCAAAAAGTAAAATATAATCAATATAAAAATAAATATGTAAATACTTAGTGATTTATGAATGATAACAATTTTATAAATATTGAATAAAATTTAAGGCGGTGTAAGATTTATCAGTTACATTTTCAATAAAACTAATATGAAAAATTTAAAATGTCAAATGTAATTTCACCCTGGTAAATTCGAAATCAGAGAGAGAATTCTTTCTGGAATTTGATCTTTTTACAGCGCAGAGGAAGCACTCCCAAAAGCGAGACTGCTGTATAGTCTGAGGTCTACGGTTAAAAGAATCGATAAACATTTAGTAAATCCAGTCAACGAAGTAAATCATTTATTGTCTTTCTTATTCGGACCGGAAATAAAATTTCCCTTGTGCGTCCGGCGCCATCGCTTTGGGGATCTTTTCTGGAGCTGCGGAGGTAGAGTACGATGGCGGGGAAGGGCGAGGGGCCGGCGATCGGCATCGACCTCGGCACTACATACTCCTGCGTCGGCGTCTGGCAGCACTGTCACGACCCGGAATTTAATTAACATAATCACAAATATGCAGCGGAAATACACAACGTCGTGACAGTGGGATGAAACCCAATACTTGGATTCCACAACCCAAACTTAAACAATTAATTCCATAAGATCCAATCATACAAGAGAATAGAACCATACTTCTAAGTCTAACCACACTCTTGTTCAAGAACAACCAAGACCGTCTACCTAAGTAGAGAGTACCAAGAATCTCCAACTGCAAATGACTCTGAATTCCTTTGGTTCCACCTGAACTTCATCTTCAAGCTCCTAAATCTTCAAAACCTGCTGAAAAATTTATCCCACAACGGGGTGAGTCCCGGGACTCCGTAGGATTTACACCCATTTCCCGCCAATCGGATACTAATATATAAACATGCAATGATAGATAACATATTTAAATGGAGATGTAAATACAAACATATAGAATGTCTTCTATATTAAGCTCACAACCCACATCCAAACCATGATTATCTTTAAGGAAAAAGATTATGCCAATGCTACTCAATTCTAGACCAAAACACACAAGACCATACCAGCTAGACGAATGACCTCAAGACTTAACTTAACATGACCAAAACAAAATGAGACAAATCTGAATTTTCTAACATGACAACTTAACATCTATACATGACACATAAGTAACCAAATTTCGTATTCTTTCCAATCACATAACCAAAGAGCAAGGGATTGGTTGTCTTGCTTCACATGTACAAATGCATTCACCAGCTCTAATATATATAGAAGTAACATATACTAAGCTAGCCCAAAGTGCACCTAGGCAGTGGTGACACTAAGGGAAAAACCGCGGTAATCCGGGATCTGTGGGAGGGCCGGATTCAACTAAGTTACCCAGCGCCCACGGGCAATTGACTAGAATAAGTGGTGAGGCCTTCATAGCACGTCATATCAAGAGTTTATAACATAATTTCACATCATGACATACTCGACCATACCATGCCTACATGACATAAACATCTAATTTCATAACCTTTCATGCAAGACATAGCATTCATAACGAACTTGACAAGACATATGATAACCCGACTTAATTGAACTTGTTCTCAATGACAACTTGTACTAATCATGACCAAATTGACATGACTAACTATACATAGCATAACCCATGATCCGAAACCAAATTAAACATATTTTCCCATAAACTAGACAAGACTTATACTAACCGACTTGGTTGACATATTCCAAATCAAACCTATACCAAACTTGACCATATGAACATAACCACTCCATGCATGACATAATACATAATCTGAAACTAAACTAACCAAAATTTACATAACTTACATACATGAAATGACAAGCCAAACTAGACATACTTAATTACATATGCAAGACATTTAACCTGAATCAAGCTTGGCATAAACTAATCAAATTAAGTTATGAGGCAAATCAACCACAATATGACCTAAACAGGTTCTAAAAGGTATGATTTGAGGATCCATGATTTTTCCAAGTTTACACATAATTATCTTTCAATTCTAGGTCCAAACTAGCATATAATCACATACATAACTAACATAAGGTCAAATCTCATGAAACATATCTCTACCCATCCAAAATCAAGCTAAATATGTTCCATAATTTTCAAAATAGTAATTTCAAGATTCTAGTTTCAAGGACTTTTGAGAAGAATTACTAATCATAAGTTCAAAGGCTAAACTAGTCAAATCAAGGTCCATAAGTTAAATCATGCATATTTTCTAATCAAAACGGGATCAAATAAATAGACGAGCTTGAGAAACCTACACGGAAGCTCCTGTGAATTTTCTGGATTTTTTCAGAATTTTCCTGCTATTTTTCTGGCATTTTCTCTGATTTTCGGATTTAATAAATCCAATAAAACGGTTGAACCGGCGTTGAACCGGGCGGCGACGGAGGGCGGCGGCGACGTTCACGGCGGGCGACGGTGACGATCGCCGGCGACGGCGACCGAGGGCTGCAGCAGCGAACGGCAAAGCGATGGGGTGGAGGCGGGCAACGGCGGCGGCGGCAAGGCAGTCTCACGGCGGTGCCGGCCAGAACAGGGGAGGCCGGCGGGGCTTCCGGCGATGGCGACTGAGGGGTTTACGTCGGCGGCGGCGGCTGGACAGCGGCCGAACGGCAATGGCGAGGGCGAGGAAAAGAGGGACCGGAGGCTGGTGGCGACAAGGGAGGCAGGGTCGTGCGTGCAGACGGCGGCACTCACAAGTCGGAGGTGCGGCGGGCGAGGTCCCGGCAACGGCGAGCGGCCGTCGGCGAGGGGAGAGAGGAGAGGAGGGCTACGGCGTCGCGGCTGGAAGAGAGGGAGAGAAAAATAGTGAGAAGAGAGAGAGTCGACAGGGGAGGGGGGATTCGCTGGCACACCGCGGTGCGAGGGCGGACGGTGCAGGCGGAGCCGGCGACGGCGCACAGCGGCGGTGGCGCTGGAGGGGACGGAGTCAACGCCGGGGGGGGCAGTAGGATGGTGACGCAAGGCGAGGGGCGACGTGGAGCGTGTGTTCGCATGGAGCCGAGGCGGAATGAGGGCCAAGGGCGAGGCCGCGGCGGCTTACGGCGGAACAATGCGGGGGCGGAGAGGACGCAACGACCAACGTCCGAGGGCGTGGTCGTACGGGTGCTGGGTGGCCATGCAACGGCGCTGGAGCGGAGCGGCTGCTGGGGCCCAACTCCGTCCGGCGGCCGGCTGCGGGCGGAAGGCCACGCGCTACACGGTCGGCGAGGTCGACATGGAGGCGGCTGACGGCGGGCGGTGGCGGCGGCTGGGCTGGATAACGACTGCGGCGGCCATGCAGGGAGGCTGGACAGCGACGGTGGGGGGGTGTGTGTGTGTGTGTGTGGCCGCAGCGCCAAGGGGACGACGCAGGAAGGTGCGGCCGCAGACGACGGCAATCGGCGGGAACGGCGGCAGACGAAGAGGAAGAGAGAGAGGGATGAGAGCTCGACGAGACCGGAGGGGGCGCGCGTAGCCGAGAGGAGGACCGGCGAGGCGACGGCGACGGCGATTTCATGCGGCGGCAGGTCGCGCGCTTTCTCTCGCCGGGAGAGAGAAAAGAGGGAGAGAAATAGTTACGGCGTGGTGGAGGGTTCAAGCAGAAATATATATATATACACATTAAAAGGAGTAGAACTCCAAATTCGGTAGGACTTATCTGTTACGTAAAAAGAGGGGTAATAAGAATTTGAGTGATAACATACGTACTTCCACGTAAGGAGGAGAGGTACGTAAAAGATAGAATAATTTAGTGAAAGAAATTCAATGAGATTAATTTCTAGTAGGCTAATCCCACATGATTCTATCCATTCGGGATGAGGAGTTCAAATTAAGAATGACTCTAATCACAAAGGAATTTACTATGGAAGGAACGTGAAGAGATAAAGATAATCGAATCAAAATAAAAAAAGATAACAAAATAGAAACTAAAAATAGAATAACACTAATAATATCACGCTAATAAGAAAAAAAATATCATAATTTAATACAAGTGCTAAAACTAAAATATTTAATAAAAAAAAATATACCGGATATTACATTCTACCCTCCTTAAAATAAATTTCGTCCTCGAAATTTCTAAACAAAAACTATCAAGAAAGATGATGATGGGAATATTTACAATCTCTCAATCTATTAAGTGATCTCTCTTATTTCTAATAATCTATCTAGTATACCTACGTAGCATCATCATCATTCTATCTATCAAACCATTTTGTCTAATCCTTTCTCTATATTAATTATCCAATGAATCATCTATATTCGATCTACCCATCTACATGTATACCTTCTATCTATACACCTGCCGATCCACTAATCAACCTACCTATCTATCTTTGCATCAATGTACACATCTATCCACATAGCTATCTATCTATCTAACCGTCTATCTATCTATCTAACTAACTGCTCTTACATCAATTTACCTATCCATCTAATATCAAGCTTCAATGCCATCAAGATTCTCAATCTAAGAGACAATCTAAATTACTCTATCTATCTAAGATCATAATCTTCCAATTATCAATTCTATCTAATCAAAACCGATATCATAAACCCGGGCATGACAAAATAGTCATTCCGGCCGGGTTAATGCTCTGATACCAACTTCTGTCACGACCCGGAATTTAATTAACATAATCACAAATATGCAGCGGAAATACACAACGTCGTGACAGTGGGATGAAACCCAACACTTGGATTCCACAACCCAAACTTAAACAATTAATTCCATAAGATCCAATCATACAAGAGAATAGAACCATACTTCTAAGTCTAACCACACTCTTGTTCAAGAACAACCAAGACCGTCTACCTAAGTAGAGAGTACCAAGAATCTCCAACTGCAAATGACTCTGAATTCCTTTGGTTCCACCTGAACTTCATCTTCAAGCTCCTAAATCTTCAAAACCTGCTGAAAAATTTATCCCACAACGGGGTGAGTCCGGGGACTCCGTAGGATTTACACCCATTTCCCGCCAATCGGATACTAATATATAAACATGCAATGATAGATAACATATTTAAATGGAGATGTAAATACAAACATATAGAATGTCTTCTATATTAAGCTCACAACCCACATCCAAACCATGATTATCTTTAAGGAAAAAGATTATGCCAATGCTACTCAATTCTAGACCAAAACACACAAGACCATACCCATTAGACGAATGACCTCAAGACTTAACTTAACATGACCAAAACAAAATGAGACAAATCTGAATTTTCTAACATGACAACTTAACATCTATACATGACACATAAGTAACCAAATTTCGTATTCTTTCCAATCACATAACCAAAGAGTAAGGGATTGGTTGTCTTGCTTCACATGTACAAATGCATTCACCAAACTCTAATATATATAGAAGTAACATATACTAAGCTAGCCCAAAGTGCACCTAGGCAAAGGTGGTGACACTAAGGGAAAAACCGCGGTAATCCGGGATCCGCGGGAGGGCCGGATTCAACTAAGTTACCCGCTGCCCACGGGCAATTGACTAGAATAGGCTGGTGAGGCCTTCATAGCACGTCATATCAAGAGTTCATAACATAATTTCACATCATGACATACCTGACCATACCATGCCTACATGACATAAACATCTAATTTCATAACCTTTCATGCAAGACATAGCATTCATAACGAACTTGACAAGACATATGATAACCCGACTTAATTGAACTTGTTCTCAATGACAACTTGTACTAATCATGACCAAATTGACATGACTAACTATACACATAGCATAACCCATGATCCGAAACCAAATTAAACATATTTTTCCCATAAACTAGACAAGACTTATACTAACCGACTTGGTTGACATATTCCAAATCAAACCTATACCAAACTTGACCATATGAACATAACCACTCCATGCATGACATAATACATAATCTGAAACTAAACTAACCAAAATTTACATAACTTACATACATGAAATGACAAGCCAAACTAGACATACTTAATTACATATGCAAGACATTTAACCTGAATCAAGCTTGGCATAAACTAATCAAATTAAGTTATGAGGCAAATCAACCACAATATGACCTAAACAGGTTCTAAAAGGTATGATTTGAGGATCCATGATTTTTCCAAGTTTACACATAATTATCTTTCAATTCTAGGTCCAAACTAGCATATAATCACATACATAACTAACATAAGGTCAAATCTCATGAAACATATCTCTACCCATCCAAAATCAAGCTAAATATGTTCCATAATTTTCAAAATAGTAATTTCAAGATTCTAGTTTCAAGGACTTTTGAGAAGAATTACTAATCATAAGTTCAAAGGCTAAACTAGTCAAATCAAGGTCCATAAGTTAAATCATGCATATTTTCTAATCAAAACGGGATCAAATAAATAGACGAGCTTGAGAAACCTACCTGGAAGCTCCTGTGAATTTTCTGGATTTTTCAGAATTTTCCTGCTATTTTTCTGGCATTTTCTCTGATTTTCGGATTTAATAAATCCAATAAAACGGTTGAACCGGCGTTGAACCGGGCGGCGACGGAGGGCGGCGGCGACGTTCACGGCGGGCGACGGTGACGATCGCCGGCGACGGCGACCGAGGGCTGCAGCGACGAACGGCAAAGCGATGGGGTGGAGGCGGGCAACGGCGGCGGCGGCGGTCTCGCGGCCGGTGCGGCCGGAACAGGGGAGGCAGGCGGGGCTTCCGGCGATGGCGACTGAGGGGTTTACGTCGGCGGCGGCGGCTGGACAGCGGCCGAACGGCAATGGCGAGGGCGAGGAAAAGAGGGACCGGAGGCTGGTGGCGACAAGGGAGGCAGGGTCGTGCGTGCAGACGGCGGCACTCACAAGTCGGAGGTGCGGCAGGGCAGGTCCCAGCAACGGCGAGCGACGTCGGCGAGGGGAGAGAGGAGAGGAGGGCTACGGCGTCGCGGCTGGAAGAGAGGGAGAGAAAAATAGTGAGAAGAGAGAGAGTCGACAGGGGAGGGGGGATTCGCTGGCACACCGCGGTGCGAGGGCGGACGGTGCAGGCGGAGCCGGCGACGGCGCACAGCGGCGGTGGCGCTGGAGGGGACGGAGTCAACGCCGGGGGGGCAGTAGGATGGTGACGCAAGGCGAGGGGCGACGTGGAGCGTGTGTTCGCATGGAGCCGAGGCGGAATGAGGGCCAAGGGCGAGGCCGCGGCGGCTTACGGCGGAACAATGCGGGGGCGGAGAGGACGCAACGACCAACGTCCGAGGGCGTGGTCGTACGGGTGCTGGGTGGCCATGCAACGGCGCTGGAGCGGCTGCTAAGCAGCTAACTCCGTCCGGCGACGGCTGCGGGCGGAAGGCCACGCGCTACACGGTCGAGCGAGGCTGACATGGAGGCGGCTGACGGCGGGCGGTGGCGGCGGCTGGGCTGGATAACGACTGCGGCGGCCATGCAGGGAGGCTGGACAGCGACGGTGGGGGGGGGTGTGTGTGTGGCCGCAGCGCCAAGGGGACGACGCAGGAAGGTGCGGCCGCAGACGACGGCAATCGGCGGGAACGGCGGCAGACGAAGAGGAAGAGAGAGAGGGATGAGAGCTCGACGAGACCGGAGGGGGCGCGCGTAGCCGAGAGGGAGACGGCAGGCGACGGCGACGGCGATTTCATGCGGCGGCAGGTCGCGCGCTTTCTCTCGCCGGGAGAGAGAAAAGAGGGAGAGAAATAGTTACGGCGTGGTGGAGGGTTCAAGCAGAAATATATATATATACACATTAAAAGGAGTAGAACTCCAAATTCGGTAGGACTTATCTGTTACGTAAAAAGAGGGGTAATAAGAATTTGAGTGATAACATACGTACTTCCACGTAAGGAGGAGAGGTACGTAAAAGATAGAATAATTTAGTGAAAGAAATTCAATGAGATTAATTTCTAGTAGGCTAATCCCACATGATTCTATCCATTCGGGATGAGGAGTTCAAATTAAGAATGACTCTAATCACAAAGGAATTTACTATGGAAGGAACGTGAAGAGATAAAGATAATCGAATCAAAATAAAAAAAGATAACAAAATAGAAACTAAAAATAGAATAACACTAATAATATCACGCTAATAAGAAAAAAAATATCATAATTTAATACAAGTGCTAAAACTAAAATATTTAATAAAAAAAATATACCGGATATTACAAGCACGACCGAGTGGAGATCATCGCCAACGACCAGGGCAACCGGACGACCCCCTCCTATGTCGCCTTCACCGATACCGGGCGACTCGTCGGCGACGCCGCCAAGAACCAGGTGGCGATGAACCCGACCAATACCGTTTACAGTGAGTGTTTCCGACACTTCAGGATAACGACCTCTCTTCCCGTTGGATCGTGTGCGTTCTTACAGTTTTGCTTGTTTTCCTGATTGTCGTAGTTAATTTTAGTTTCTATTAGCTTAATCTGGCTGCCTAGATGTCGATGTTTCTCTCATTCTGTTTGATTAATTACAGGCGACACGGTTATACCTATTGTTCTCTCCCGCCGGATAAATTGCCTGGTTCTGGATTATGTTTGCTAGGCTTCCTTTTTAGACATGGGTTCTCTTCCATTCTTACACTTCGATCTTCTAGTTAATTTTTTCCCTTGAATTTTTAGCTGTTTAGTTGGGCCGGCTCAAGGGATTTCTCGCAACTGATAAGTAGACCTTTTACGTCTGTTATTCTGTCCGGTCGGATAACTTTGTTTCTGAATTGTATATTGTTTCTGAATCTCTGATAGCTTCCTTTTTGAACCTCCTTGCTTTCCCTCCCTCTCTTAAATTTTAGTATTTCTTGGGACTGAGCTATTAGATCTAATGCTATGCTGTTAGGGTCCCGGATATTCAAGGTCTTATTGGTGATCACTATTTACATCTCCTCCGGTCCCGTGGTTATTGGGTGATATCTTAAACATCAAATTAACATAATTATCTTTCCAGATTTCAGACACTTTGGAAAAGATTCATTTTGATGTTTGGGTTGGTAACCATTATAATTTATTTACGGTAAACCACCGTAATGGGAATCGATATTTTTGTTTTTAATTCGGATTAAATATTATATATGTTAAGTCATGTTCATGTATGAATGCCTCCTTGTAAAAACATGTCTTGAAAATATGTGGAGATTTTTGACTTACATTTAATCTTAGGCTCCATTCATTCTGTGGTTTGATTGATCTGATCATTCCTCTGACCCTTGATTTGGTCAGAGGTTTGGATATTTAGACAGTTTAAAAATGTGTCTTGATTAATGTTAACCGATCTCTTATGTCTTAATAAAACTCTTAAAATCAAGTTGTCTGTTTTACCTTTTTTATTTTTCAGATATAATCTCTTTATAGAGGTATGTTCTTCCTTTATGGAAAAAGAATTTCTTTTTTTTGGGGTTTAACTTGGACAACTATGAAAATAGGTGCTATTTCATAGGAGTATAGTTAATTGAAAGTGGTATGTGTATTTTTTGGGTTGACTTGAATTTCTTCTCCGAGCAACCACACACACTCATTAAGCTGGCCACCATATTCCAAGGATGCAACGAATCAGCGGTCAACTATATTCGTGATTGGTGGAACATTTGTATAAAATGCGCCAACTTGCCAACAATGTACTTAGGAACTTTCAAAGTAAGTTTCATAGATCTTCCAAGTGTTGACATAGAAAACACCTTATCACTTGGACAATCAGAACCACATTTTTTATTTGTTGAGATTATTTGACTTCTTTGAAAATTTATTTTTTTGACCTCTCCCCATCAGACTTGTGAAGTACCAATGTTATTTACATCTGATTTCTTTTGGTTCGGAAAATTTCTAGATTTGTCAAGCTCTAAATGGTCAGGATTCCCTTGAATCTTTGGATTTAACTTTTTTAGTTACAAATATTTAGGTTCAATTTGGGACATTTGAATCATTGATTGATCCACATTTTTTTACTGTGGTTTTTTGCTCAAATAAAGAATCCTGGTCCTTATCCCCGCCTCTGCAGGCTTCACAACATTCTCAGCTCTCTAATGTGTTCTGGTTGATGTTCTATACAGTTTTTCTTTCCTTTTCTTAGAACTTCATAAGTTTCTTGGTCTGAAGACTTCTCAGATAGACTGAACTGTGGGCAATTAGAAATTTTCCTGATTTGCAGAATTTTTGTTGTAGCACTTGAGATTTTTGTCTTTTCATTTTTTTGTTTGCATTCCTCCAAGTTTATAGGCTTTTTGTGCTCCCTCATCATATCACATGTGCACCGAACGTAGAATTCCTCTTCAATTACTCAGATTGACATGCATATACATGGAGAGAAGGCATGGAAGGCATAATTCCCATAGAATTGAGTGGATTAAAGTGGCATCCCTTTTAAGCTTTAATAGGCATTAGGAGATTTATCCCATCGATTGATGTGGGGTTGAATCTTCTTTGGCATTTAATAGGTGTTAATGACTTTCCATTGATTTAGGATAGAATACACTCGGTCTCTGATAGGCTTGTGTGGATTCTTTTCATGAGTTTAGGATCAAGTATACCCGAGCCCCTAGACATGTGGGACCTCGTCCCATGGATGTATGAACCTCACTAGCTTGTTGTTCTGCATATTTGCATGTTACACATACATAGCTCCCCCATAGCTTAATGGATATATTTCTCCATGTTGGGTGCATGGTATGATATTGGGGTCTTTATTTGACCTTTGTATGCCAACCTTGATGACGTCGGGCATGCACAAGGCCACCCCCACCCCCCAACTAGTCCGCATGTTATAGTTCTTTTAAATTATGTCAAGATGTAGGGGCATGCACAAGACCAACTCCCCAAATAGTCTTGATTGTGGATTTTTATTTAAATTTGGTTGAGAAATAGGGTGCCCTTGGACCCTAGCATCATTCTCTAACATCTTAATTGTTTATTTTAGATATTCAATGGCCATCCGGCCTGACTTGACTAGTTCTGGAGCCATTGGGCCTGTCAACGGGTCGAGCCCAGTGGGCTCACCTTGACCATTCTTCAGTCTTCACCTAATCAACCTTTCTTCTCAATCTTGGACACCTTGAACAAGTATGCTAACCTTGCTGTGGACTCCCAACACAAACAACGATGGTAGAGGATGTAGTGGTTGAGGAAGTCGTAAAACTTGATGGCGGTAGTAGAGGTAAGTCGATGCTGTTGGAGAGAAGACAATAGCAGTAGTAGGGGCAAACAACGACATTAGAAGCAATGGAAGCAAACAACTTTGATGACGATGGTAGGACTTGTCGATGGCCCCGACGACGATGGTAGAAGAGACATAGGGAGTCGATGATGTTAAAAGGGGAAGTAGTCGGTGTTGGCGGCAACAACAAAGGAAGGGGAAGACCCAAAATACACCAAATTTTAATCTCAAACAGAAAATAATAATAAAGGAAAAGTTATACCTTAATCGAACTTAAAAGAAACCTGATGCGGGACAAACCGGCTAGGCCGGGCTAAACCGAACGAAAGCGACTTAAACCGGCGCTAATCGCCCTAAACAGACCTAAACGAACCCAAAAATGGCCTAAACCGGCCCGAACAGCTCAAGACGGGCCCGAACCAGGCCGAACCGGGCCCAAGGTGGTCTGAACCGGGTTAAACCGGCCCAAAACGCACCGAACCGGCCTGAACCGGGTGGTTCAGGTGCCGAACCGGCCTGAACCGGCCCGAACCGGGTCAGAACCCGGTCGAACTGGCCGGTTGGCCGGTCTGGGCCGTGGACCGGCCGGGTCCGCGCTGCGCGAGCCGACCGCGCGCGTCGCCCGGCGCTCGCGGGTGCGAGCGTACCCGGGGGGGGGTCGTGGCGCTGTCCGGCTCATTGCCGTTCGGTCACGTGGCCCTCGTCCTCGCCGTCCCTCCTCCGTCCACGTGGCAGCATCCTGACGGGGCTCCCGCGCGGGTGAGACCCGACAAAAGGGGGGTGGGGGCAGCGCGGAGGCGCTCGCGTCATCCTCGCGGGGGCTTTGCGACGTCGTCGTCCGTCGTCCGGACAGAGGGAGCCGAGCACGACGCCATCGCCGTCCGGTTGCTGCCGCAGAGCGATCACGACGCCACCAACGACCTCGCAGAGGCGAGGGCATCGCCGCCGTCGCGATGAGGGCCAGATCGGGAGGAGGATCCGGAGCCGCCGTCGCCGTGAGAGGAGGCCGCAGAGCAGGGGGAGGACTCCGGGGATCGCCGGACTCTCCTCCCGCCTAGCCGCCTTCTCCTTCTTCCTTCTTCTGCTTCACGGTGCTTCCTGGACGACACCAATGGTGGACGGGGAGGAAGTCGAGGCCGGCCCGTGCGCTGCTGGTTCCGTCGCCGTGAGGGGGGAGGTCGCAGAGCAGCGGGAATGGCGGAAGTCGATGTTGAAGCTGAAATCGAACCGAGAAGGGGGGGAGAGGGGAACGGCACGGAGGCCGGAGGACGAGGAGGAAGGGGTAGACGGCGACCTCGTCGCGTCTGGAAGGTGGAAGGGAGACCGGGAGCCCTTCCCGGAGGTGGAAGAAGGGGACGGCCCTCACTGGCCGGGGTGGGGGAGGATGGGGCCGCAGCCCCCGTGGGAGGAACCAGCGCTCAAGGCGTTCCAAAAATTCTTCAATTGATTGATCAATATGTACATCGGACCCCTCTTTATATAGAGGATGGACAAATTTTAATAAAAGACCCTCTAAGACCGACTATTTACAGACTTGTCCTCGCAGGGACACAATTAAAAGAAAAACCCAAAATTATCAAAAATATGTCCCCATCAAAACCCCCAGTAAAAGACATCAAATTGTAATCAAGTAAAATCCAAATAAAACACATCTCTAACCAAAGTTTAAGTCAACTCATACCAAACTAAAAAACATAATAAAAAAATCAATCAAATTCAAAAAAAAATCCTAAATCCAAAAGACATTAAGTCCTAATAAAAAATGAACAATCAACTCAAAACAAATCAAATTCCCAAATGAACCCAAAGTCAATTCAAACAAAAAAAAATCAAACTACAATCAACTCCAAATGTTTGCATTCCATCAAGCTTATGGGGCTGTTGCTCCCATGTGTTTGTTTTGTGGATATATGTCTATTGTGCATGAATTGCTATGTTAATTAATCAAAGACATTTGAGTTATTGCTCGATGTAATTAACATCAGTACTTTGCAAGTCTGATGGAGAGGTCAAAATAAAATATTTTCAAAGAACTCAACAACCTCAATATGTATTTTATACATATCATGAATTAGCTTATACTGTTATGGAATACCACCTATCTTTCTTGTTATTCAAGGCTAATTCAAATTAAATTCTTTTTTCCAAAAAGGAAATTGATAATTTTTGAGGTTGCATTAGTAGTTAATTCTTAATTCCCAGAGTCCTTGAAATTTTGTGGATATGCTCCCCATAGTGGATATGTAGGACGTCAACCTCTCATGTATGATACCTACAATTTGCTGAAGATTCTTTAATCCCAAGGTTTCCTGTTTGAGTCTCCACGAGTCCCCTTTGTTATTTTGCTGTTTTTTTTGAAAGTTTAGGTGCCAACAAGAAGATAGATATGACACATGATATATTTAAGTAGAAATTAAATTGCTTCATATGTATACATCTAAATTAAATTAAGTAGCACAGATTGAGCAGTAAGAGTTCAGATTCTCAGATTAAGTTTAAACAAATGCCCTTCTGCAATTGATCCATTTCTTCTTCGGGGAAGATTGAACTGTACTAGAAAATTTCTGTTTCTCAATTATGACTTATAGTTTATCCAAATACACCGAGAATAATTGCAGCTCAAACCATAACAGCTTATATCTACAATTCTATGTTCATAGCTGAATAATTGGAATATACTAAGTATGGATTGATCTATTCATCAATTTTTGACAAATAAACTGGGTTTAGGGATATGAGTTTGAAAATTTTATGTTATTGCCGTTTGTCACGTACTTTTTTTCCATGGATATCTTGTTGGGGGTGTACATACTAATTTCACTGTCAGGAAAAACTTATTTTGACGATCACTCTTGGGGTTATGGTCCAACCTTTTACCTGCCCTCGCATACTTTTCTTTCATTCAACTTTGTGGTTCTCATTTATGCTTCACCAGGTTTTGGGTTCTATTCTTGTTGGGCGTCAGAATAGTTTTTATTACTACTAGATATGCATCATTGTACTTAGAAGGTTTTTTTTCCTTCTGGTTGCACCAGATGCAAAGCGTTTGATAGGAAAGAGATACTCCGACCCCTCTGTGAAGGCAGACATCGAGCTCTGGCCATTCAAAGTAATTGCCGGCCCCCGAGATAAGCCGATGATCGTCGTCCAACACAAGGGTGAAGAGAAGCAATTTGTCGCAGAGGAGATATCCTCTATGGTCCTCACGAAGATGTGTGAGATCGCAGAGTCTTACTTGGGCACCACTATCAAGAATGCTGTAGTCACCGTGCCGGCACACTTCAATGACTCCCAGCGTCAAGCAACCAAGGATGCCGGAGTCATTGCGGGTCTCAATGTCATGAGGTTGATCAATGAACCCAGTGCAGCCGCTATCGCCTATGGCCTCAACAAAAGGGATGGCAGCACTGGGGAGAAGAATGTCCTCATTTTTGACCTTGGAGGAGGCACGTCCCAAGTTACCATTGTCACCATTGAGGAAGGCATATTCGAGGTGAAGGCAACCGCCGGAGACACTCATCTTGGCGGAGAGGACGTTGACAATAGGATGGTGAATCACTTTGTTCAAGAGTTCAAGATTAAGAACAAAAAAGATATCACCGGAAACCCCAGGGCTCTAAGGAGATTGCGGACGGCGTGTGAGCGGGCAAAGAGGATCCTGTCCTCCACCATTCAAACAATCATCGAGATTGACTCCCTGTACGAAGGCATTGATTTCTATTCCACCGTCACGAGGGTGAGATTTGAAGGGCTCAACATGGATCTCTTCCTCAAGTTCATGGAACCAGTGGAGAAGTGCCTGAGAGAAGCAAGGATGGATAAGAGCAGCATCCATGACATTGTCCTCGTGGGTGGGTCGACCAGGATCCCGAAGGTGCAGCAGCTTCTGCAGGACTTCTTCAATGGGAAGGAGCTGTGCAAGAGCATCAACCCAGATGCGGCTGTAGCCTACGGAGCTGCTGTCCAGGCTGCCATTTTGAGCGGCGAGGGCAACGAGAAGGTACAGGACCTGATTCTGCTGGATGTCACACCTCTTTCCCTGGGGCTGGAGACGGCTGGAGGAGTCATGACGGTGCTGATCCCAAGAAACACTACCATCCCCACCAAGAAGGAGCGGGTCTTCTCCACCTATTCAGACGGCCAGTTAGGTGTTCCCATCCCAGCGTTCGATGGTGAGAGGAACATGTGGAACACCCCCATCCCCACCGAGGAGGAGCATGTCTCATCTACCTTATCAGACAACAACCCTGGTGTTCTCATCCAGGTATACGAGGGTGAGAGGACCAGGACGAGGTACAACAACCTCCTTGGCAAGTTCGAGCTATCTGGGATCCTGCCTGCTGTGAGGGGGGTTCCCCAGGTCACCGTGTGCTTCGATATTGATGCAAACGGCATCCTGAATATCTCAGCCGAGGACATGGACACATGCCAGAAGAAGAAGATCACGATCACTAGTGGGCTGAGCAAGGAGGAAATTGAGAAGATGTTGGAGGAGGCGAAGAAGTACAAGTCGGAGGACGATGAGCACAAGAAAAAGCTGGATGCCAAGAACACTTTGGAGAAGTATGTCTACAACATCAGGAACACCATGCAGGATGAGAATATCAGGTCGACGTTTTCCTCGACCGACAAGAAGAAGATCGAGGATGCTGTCAGGAGCGCCATTAGCTGGCTGGACGGCAATCAACTGGCAGAGGCTGACGAGTTCGATTACAAGATGGAGGAGCTGGAGAGCTTATGCAACCCGATCATCGCCAACATGTACCATGGTGCAGACATGGGTGGGTGCCATGGACGTGGATGGCCCCTCAGCCGGCAGCACCGGTGGTCAACTAAGCTGCAAGGTGTCCATGAGAAAACTGCCACTCTTGCCATGCTCTTTTCCCGCGAAGATGGGATCTATCGGCGAGTTGGCGACTGAATGAACTTCTCTCTCAAGATTCATCTTAATGCACATCACTACCAGACAAGTTGAGTAGTAGGTTGATCTGAGTAAGTTCGACTAAAAGGATTGTTATCTCCTTTTCCTCCCATTGACTGTCCATAGTAAGGTACTGCCAGAACACAGTTCTATAGCATTATTTGTGGTCACTTGGGTGCTTCAACGGCCTACAAATTCGAATATCCTATTCGTCTCGTGGTTGGTGACTTGGTGTTCTTCTTGTACTTTAATACTTCGACTGGCCAAGCAACGGATTTGCAGAAACTTGAGCATGCATTTGAAAACTGTTGAACTTGGAAAATATCCAGACACCTGTGTTGATTTTCATTGCAATTGAGTTATTGAGAGATCACGTCATCTCCTTACAAGTTTGAGAATATTAGCACATTTCTCTGAATATTTGTGACTCTCAACACCGATCTTGGAAGCTTGTTCCTGGTGTATCTGTCACGTGCATAATCAAAATCAAGTTTGTATACCAGATAAGAATATCTTTCTTTACTCTTATGAAATGCAAATGTAGTTTTATGTGCTATATCTCTCAATCTTCTTTGTTATACAAACCAGATGATCTCCCATGATTGTTAATAGATTTTGAGCTAATTTTGTTGGCACAACTTTATGCTGTTATATGCGCCATTAAAATTGTCCCACAGGAGGTTGTAGTTGTATGCTCTTTTCGAGATTGTTGTATATGGCACTTTCTTATGTTGATAGACTTAACGATACTCACTCCTCCTGTTCCCATCACTCACACACATTGTTTGACCCGGTAAACAATAAATTGATGGTAAATACCAGCAATCATAACCTAGAGAAGTGGATGTCAATCATAACCAGGAAAAAAAAATGGCAGATAGATATAAGCAGCGTGACATTCAATTTCAGAGACTGAAAATGGAAGGAACATAGTCCTCTATCCTTAAACTTCTCCTTCCCTTTTTAAGGTTACACGGTTGGCAAATAATGAAGAATATAAGCACTCAAACAGGTAACCTCACCTCACCCTTTATGCAATCAAAAGTTCATTTGCTGCAAGGTTATGGCGTAACATACATAAATGTCATGTTCTTCTTGCCCCACTCGGTGCTTTGGGACCAGGATCTCCAAAATGGTGCCTGTCTTATCATAGTACGCTTCTGGTATCTTCAGTAATAAGAGTGCCTATAGGGACTTACAAATCACAATACCATGGTTTTGGAATTTGTAAGTTAGTACCCTTGGTGACTTCATTATAATCATTAATTATTTTAACTCGTATATTCGAACTGTCCATCTCTGGTTATGAACACCGTGGAAGTAAGATCTCCAGGCGATCAATAACCAGGCGTTGATACCAGATGTTATGAACATCACAGAAGCAAGATCGCTGGATGATTTACAAGGTGGCTCAGATACCAACTTACAGACTCCGAAACCATGGCATTATTAAGGTTGAAGGGCCCATGATTCATAAAACAAGTGAACCTCTTGCATCTATCGACCTCGGACAAAACAACCCACTTTCCAGCAAAGGGACAATTCCCTAATATATTCCCCGGGTGGGCAGTGATCTAGGGAGGGATCCTGTAAAGCTTAAATGCCCATATTTATGGCGTCCGAACAGTGCCGACACAGAATTTCTTTACCATCCCGTGATTTAGAGTATTCCTCCAAGAAACTTCTTCCACAGGTCAGGCAAACTAATCATGATTAAGGAGCCCTCAATCATCCTCATGTATTGTCTTTGCGGTACTAACTGGTTCATTGGCACGCCTCATCGCCAAATTCATGCAGCCATGGCGATTCACCACCAGATGCAACTCCATATGATGGATACTATCAGATGAAAATTCTGCGGGTGGAAATGCATCCTCCTTGCTCTTTTCACTGCCAACTGTAAGATCAAGCTCGTTGCGGCCGACGAGGTTAAACGGCTGTGACAATAAATTTAAACCAGATTGATTCAGCACTCCCCCCTGAACTGAATGAGACGTGCTCTTTATAGGAAGAGGCGGCCTGCCAAGCTAAAATTCTCTATTGTTACCAGGAAGTAAGAAGGCTCCTCCACGGCTCAAAATCGCTCGCGACAGAAGTTCAGACCCTTTCCCGTTAGTGATGTCCACTTTCCTTGCGATCTGCCTTGGAAACAACCGCCAAATTGGGCCGTCCTTTATTTTTTCCCTTTCCACCGCGTCACACTGTGGAATGTTCTATTTAACATAGGAGTTTATGAATTATTTTTTAAAATATTACATCATTAAATATTAATATAGATCCAAACTTCATCAATCTACATGAACATCCCTTCAAATCACATTCAAAATTAACCCGCCTTCTTACCGATACGCAAATGTTAATGTTTTTTTTCCAAACGAGTTCCAGATAAATGTAAGCAAAATATGTGAGAACGACAATATTGTTTGCATATCGGCATATTTAACCTAGGTATCCCACATCACACAGAATAAAACGACGTTAAGCGAAGTATTTTTAAAACAAAAATGCTCCGAACACTTGACTGGTTTACGACGGCGATCTAAATCACAAAGAGATGCGGCAGAAATCAAGGTCCCCCCGGTTCCAATGGGACGGGCAAGCAGTTTGAAAAATCAAAATCAAAATAGCACAGTTGCATTGCACCTTGCTATATCATAATATATATAATATATTGCACCGCATGAAAACCTGACTAGATATAATATTGCTATATTATATTATATATTGCACGGCATGAAAAACCTGGCCAGATAGACTAGCAAACGACGCAAGATGGAAGAAAAAAGCTGCTATACCATAGCATTGGGGAAGAAAATGACAATTTAGAGTAGAGAAAAATCGCAAGCAGTTCCAAACTAGAATAAACATTGTCCGCAAGAACCAAGCAGAAAGAGAGGATAAGATGCAGGTCAACTGATTTAGTCGACCTCCTCGATCTTGGGCCCAGCACCGCTTCCCCCGGCGGCGGGACCATCTTCGTCCATGCCACCCGCCATGTCCGCACCTGCGCCCTGGTACATCTTGGCGATAATGGGGTTGCAGATACTCTCCAGTTCCTTCATTTTGTCCTCGAATTCGTCCGCCTCCGCAAGCTGGTTGCTGTCCAGCCAGCTGATGGCACCGTCGATGGCGTCCTCGATCTTCTTCTTGTCAGCCGGGGAAAGCTTGGAGGCGATCTTCTCGTCCTTGACGGTGTTCCTCATATTGTAAGCGTAGTTCTCAAGGGTGTTTTTGGCCTCCACCTTCTTCTTGTGTTCCTCGTCCTCGGACTTGTACTTCTCGGCCTCCTGAACCATCCTCTCGATCTCGTCCTTGCTTAGCCTGCCCTTGTCATTGGTGATGGTTATCTTGTTCTTCTGGCCGGTGGTCTTGTCCTCCGCAGAGACATTCAAGATACCATTCGCATCAATGTCGAAGCAGACGGTGATCTGGGGCACGCCCCGGGGTGCCGGAGGGATACCGGACAACTCGAATTTACCCAAGAGGTTGTTGTCCCTGGTCCTAGTTCTTTCACCCTCGTACACCTGGATAAGGACACCGGGCTGGTTGTCCGAGTAGGTGGAGAAGATCTGCTCCTTCTTGGTAGGGATTGTGGTGTTCCTGGGGATCAACACGGTCATAACACCTCCCGCTGTCTCCAGCCCGAGAGAAAGAGGCGTGACATCCAGCAGCAACAGGTCCTGCACCTTTTCATTTCCCTCGCCGCTCAAGATAGCGGCCTGAACAGCAGCTCCGTAAGCAACGGCCTCGTCAGGGTTGATGCTCTTGCATAGTTCCTTCCCGTTAAAGAAATCCTGCAGAAGTTGCTGGACCTTGGGAATCCTAGTCGACCCACCCACAAGAACAACATCATGGATACTGCTCTTGTCCATCTTTGCATCTCTCAAGCACTTCTCGACAGGCTCCATGCACTTTCTGAACAGATCCATGTTGAGCTCTTCAAACCTTGCTCTGGTAATAGGGGAATAGAAATCAATACCTTCATACAGGGAGTCGATCTCGATGGTTGTTTGGGCAGTGGAAGAAAGAGTTCTTTTTGCCCGCTCACATGCTGTCCTCAATCTCCTAAGAGCCCTAGGGTTCCCTGTGATATCCTTCTTATTTTTCCTCTTGAACTCCTGAACAAAGTGGTTCACCATACGGTTATCAAAGTCCTCCCCTCCAAGATGAGTATCACCAGCAGTGGCCTTCACCTCAAAGATACCCTCCTCGATGGTGAGAAGAGAGACGTCAAATGTTCCACCACCAAGATCAAATATGAGAACATTCTTCTCACCAGAACTCCCAGCCTTTTTGTCTAGACCATATGCAATGGCAGCTGCAGTAGGCTCATTAATAATTCGCATGACATTAAGACCAGCAATAACACCTGCATCCTTTGTTGCTTGCCTCTGAGAGTCATTGAAGTAGGCAGGGACGGTGACAACAGCATTCTTCATGACAGAACCCAGATAGGCTTCGGCAATTTCCTTCATTTTTATAAGAACCATGGAAGATATCTCTTCAGCAGCAAACTGCTTTTCCTCACCCTTGTACTGAACTGATATCATAGGCTTGTCACCGGGACCAGGAGTAAGCTTGAATGGCCAGAGCTTAATGTCACTTTGGACAGAAGCATCAGAGAATCGTCTTCCAATCAACCGTTTAGCGTCTGTGAAAGTACATAAAAGATACATTAGGATTTAAGAAGCTGCGTAAACAGATGATATATTAGCTGTACATGACATGGATGTGCATAAAACAAAGCCCTCTTTATAAGGTGAAGGATGAATTGCAGGTATTGGATTAATGCTTATCAAATAACATAACTTCCCCAACACAGGCCCGAAAAGATCACATGAGCCTATGGGAAACAAACAAGCCAAAAAATCCATTAACATAAATGATGGGTTCTATTAGGCCACAACTTTGATGACAAAATTTCACAAAAATACAAGGCATCTTTTTGCTAAGTTATAACTTAAAATTGAAGCAAAAGAAGAATCCTTCGATGGATTGCACTTTTCTCAAAATTCTCAAGCAGAATAAAAAATTTACTCAGATCAAGCATTGACCAAATAATTGTCCAAGAGCAAAAATTCACTCAGACTAAGCATCTGCTACATCATGGTCCAAAAGTTCATAAGGTGTTTGGTAAAATGATGAAACGTGTTTTCAAAAGTTGAATGAAACAGTGTTTGGCAATCATGATAAAATAGGATTATAAAGTTTCTTCTTTGATAAAAAAGAAGTGAAGCTTTCTTTTTTGCCCTTGTGGTCTTCCACCCTTTTTAGTTAGTCGTGGTCCACATGCTTTTCATTATGATCTCACAACAGATAAGAATTTTATGTTTATAGCTATTGTAGAATTATTTCATTATATAACTTTATCAACAAAAAGATATAAAAATGTGTTCTGCAACCAAGCAGATGGTAAAATTCATTCGGATCAAGCATTGGACACAAACTTGTAGACAAGCTAAGGTCCTTGGGTTGCATTGATAGAATTCTGAAACACTGAGATGGCTTCTTCCAAGGAACTATCGACCCAAGTGGAAACACCTCACCATGTAATACATAAAAAATAGTTAAATAATGTGTAACCTCGAGAAAATCATGTCATAGACAGATAAAGTGTTATCTGTCCTATACAAAGAATATCTCAGAAATCCCTTCTTGGTACAAAGAAAAACATCTCAGAAATCCCTTCTGCATATCCGACAGAATTGTATGTTACCAAAAGAATACCCTAGAAACCCTTCTGTGCATCTGACAGAAGTGAATGTTACCAAACAAATATCCCAAAAATCCCTTGTTGGTACCAAAAGAATACCAAGGCCATTGCACTTTAAACCCTATCAGATTATAAGTCAACAACAAAAAGGCTTAATAAAGTTAATTTTTGGCTTTAGGCAATATGCTGGCATATCAGTTAAGATAACCGCAATATTGTGGCCGTCTAGATTGCTTCAGATAAACACTTACATGAATTGCATACACAATGTTTTTCACTGGTCTCCCAGATGATGTCTCAGAAACAGTGCTAACCTCAACTCCAAACTACTATGATAAACTGAGATTAATATTCCTTACTACGTCTGCATGAGGGCATATCTTGTAGTTCATATAATGACTCATCACTCATGACCAATAGATTTGCTGGAATAGGAACACCAGCATGTTATCAGTGACTATAATTTCGAAAAAAAAACAGGCCATATCATTTTATCATGATTGGGTAAGAGATTTGAACTAATCAATACACTAAACACAATCAGAAATTTTTTAAGACAAATGACATCGATATTTCAGGAATTAATTGTCATAACTGGACAACAGAAGATCATAGACAGCACATCAACGTCAAAACGACGGCCCCATAACTCACTTAGTCAAGCACCTTATACCTTAAAATAAATCAACACTCACCTTCTATACAAGCAAGACAACAGAAGAAGGCGGAGACTAAGGAATCGGAAAGATCAGACGCAGAATCCAGAAAGATAAATGCAGATGGCTAGTTGACCTGACAGATCTAGGTATCCAAACAAATGATATACTAAACTTATCAGCAAAACACCCGATCCACATACAAAAGATGCGTTTACCAAACGCAAAGAGAAGATAATAAAGCAACGCTTGTGAATACCAGGGAAACGCATCATCCGGGAGTAACTTACCGAAGACGGTGTTGATGGGGTTCATCGCAACCTGATTCTTGGCGGCATCGCCGATGAGGCGCTCTGTGTCGGTGAAGGCAACGTAAGAGGGGGTCGTTCGGTTGCCTTGGTCATTGGCGATGATCTCGACGCGGTCGTGCTGCCAGACACCGACGCATGAGTAGGTTGTGCCGAGGTCGATGCCGATCGCTGGCCCCTCACCCTTGCCGGCCATCTCCCTCTAGCTAGCGAGATCGAAAACCAACGAAGGACAGACCGGAGGAGAGCAGCGCAGGAGCACAGCGCCTCGGCGAGCGGCGGGATCAGAGGGATTCCGAGGGTTTGCCATTGCGATCCGTTTATAGGGGCACAATAGGTTTCTGGAATGTTCCGAAGCAACAGGTTTTAAAAAGCGATAGAGGCCAAAGGTGGGCCTCCGCCTAATTGGGCCTGTAACCGAAGTAAAGTGGGTCCGACCAGACTCGGACAAACGAACTGAATATGTTTACAGTCATTTAAAACTCGGCTGAATAGAAACATAATTTAGAGTCGGCCGAGCTCAGCTCGGTTGGCATCCCTTCTACTACTTTTAGCCGGAGAGCGGAGAAAAAATAAAAATAAAAATTATCATATATTTATTGACATTAACTTACTATATTAATATATAAAAAAATACTTAATCATATTTGTAAATATAATAATTTTAAATATATAATTATATATATTATGTATATATTATCAAAGATGGATTCAGAGCGGATCTTAAATGGAGCGAAGCGGACATTTTTGTGTCCGCTTCGATTAACATTCGGATAATATTCGTATCCGGATATCTGTTCTGACGAATATCTAAAATCGGATATTATCCACCTAAACGGATATAAATTCGGAGCGAATCCGAATTTTATTTGTACCCATTTATTGCCCTAGTGGTCATGGACACCTGGCAGAGTTTTCGAGTAGGGGCCGATCGAGCGTGGCCCCATGCTCTTAGGAGAGCTCGATCCCCCGTCGCTTACGGGAGGGGCAGGCTCCCGACTGATTAGGCCGGTTCATGTAAAAAAAAGCATAATTTGTCACTAAAATTATTAAATGAAAATTTTTAAATAAAAAAATAATTTATAATAATGTTAAAATCGAGCAGGTTACAACTGGGCTCAATAAACTTGTCACTAATTCGATTAAGCTTTATTAAAAAGTAAATTGTAAATATTAATAATTATATAATATTAGTTACAACTATATAAATAAGGTGAAATCAAGTTTAGTTTGAGTTTAAACTTACATAGATTTTTTTCTGACTATTTTAAATCTGAACTTCATAAAAAATGTAAATCAACTTCAATTCAAGTTTCATAAGCAAACTTATTTAAGTACTATCCACTATTGGATATTGGGTTAGACATTTTACTTATTATACACCCACATACACATATATTTAAAAGTCATTCAAATCAAACTAAGGCCATGTTTGATAGGATTTAAAAATCCTCTTATCTCTGTTTCGGTTAGAGATAAAATCTCTGTGATTGTTTGATAAAATCAATGAATCAAGATCCGAAGCAACTACTTAAGTCTTGAAAGTGTTTGATTCGATCAGATGCCAATATTAGCTTTTTTGAATTGAGAGGGAGGGAGACTGGCGGCATCGGCTAAGGCTCCGTTTGGCAACCCAGCGGAAGTCCTTTTTTTTGCCTTCACTTCCGTAAAGAAGACCTTCGGTGGTTGAAACGGACGTTTGGCAACTTTATGCACTCCGCTTCGTTCGGTCATCGGAGGAGGAAGGAGGAAGTTATCTCCAACTCCTTCTTCGGCTGGCTTTTCTCCTCCCGATAACTGCAGGTGACTCTTGGTTGCTCACGGTAAGTCGCGTTCCTCTCCCTATTAAAGGCCTCTCGCGCGCATCCTTCCTCACCTCCGCCAGACTGCGGCTGCACGTGTCCTTCCGTCGCCGTGCTGCCGTCACCGCCTGCGTGCGACCGCCCGTCCTCGCCTTCCGCCGGCGCCCGTCGTCGCCGCAACATCGTCGCCAACCTGAGTGCGGCCGCCGTCGCCACCTGCGTGCACCCGCCGTCGCCACCAGCGCGCACCCGCCGTCGTCGTGCCGCCGTCACCACCTGCGCGGCCACCGTCGCCACCTGCGCGTGCCCGCCGTCGCCGTCCAGCCGTCACAACCTGCGCATGCCCGCCGTTGCCGTCCCGCCGTCACAGTCTGCGCAGCCGCCGTTGCCACATGTGTTTTGTTTCATAGAATTGTGTGTGATATTTAAATTTAACAATCTTTGTACTAGAAGTGATTGTTGTGAATGACAAAAAAATTAGTCAAACAGCTTTCCACTTCTTTATGTCCGAAGACCTTCTATTAGAAGTGACTTCACAACGAAAGTGCTTCAAAAAGAAGTGCTTCAACCAAGTTGCCAAACGGAGCCTAAGCTTCCGCTGGAGGAAGAGCCCAATGCTACAGAAAGGACACAACGACGGTTATACATACAGAAACCATGATAAAATTTTAATTAGATATATTGTCAAACAAACCTATCATTTATATATTAATCAAATTTAGTACCTTCTTACCACAAATCAAGATATTAGAGGTAAAATTAAGAAGTTATATTTTCATATTGAGTCTAAACAAATGCCACCTAAGGTTTATTTTAATGTAAACTTTAACTTATTTTGTATGTTGATCTAAATGTTTCATCAAACAAACTTATCACTTATATCTTAATTAAGTTAAGTGCTTTTTTATCACATGTTAAGAGATTAGAGGTGGAATTAAGAGTTAAGATTTTCATATTAAGTCTAGTCAAACATCACCTAAATATATGAACTGAATGACTTAAATTAAACCAAGTGTTGTGTGATATAAGCTGTATCAATAACATTTTTATAAAATTATTTAGAATATATTTTTGCACTTATTAGTTTGGCTTAGTTCGGGGTGGCATTTTGCTTGGATTGTTTTACCGTTTAACCAAATAAAGCCCGCTAAGATGGCCACGAGTTTCAGATGGGCTTCAATGGGCCTTCTGAAGTAGATTAGTCTTAAATTTCATTGGATGAGTCCTCTGCTTCCAAGAGTAGCCATCAAGCTGAAATTTGGGTCTTACTCTGGGCCATGGTACTTTTGGCTAAACTACATGTCACTATGCCAATTATCTACATCTTGTTTATGAGATTATAAAAGTAAGGCAATCTGTTTATTAACTTTATTTTCTAATGACCTGTTTAGTTAGAATATAAAAAATGATACCATATTAGTATTGATATCGATATTTCTAGAAGTTGAAATATCAATATCAAAATTGATACAAGTTGACATTTATATTACATAATATATTTTATTTGTATTATAAATTTTAAAATTGATATTATTAACCAAACACCTCTAAATGATTATCGTCAATATTAATTTTAAAATTGATAGTAATAGAGATATTTGACAGTGTTACTAAACAGGGCCTAAGAGATAGGGAGAGAGAGAGAGAGAGGGGTAGTTATATAATCTTTTATATCTTATAACTAAATGATAAACTTGCAGATTCAGCTGTTTCTAAGTTATTTTATCTTCTTAATATGCCCTTTAATTTTTTTTTCATTTAGAGAGAGAGAGAGAGAGAGAGAGAGAGAGAGAGAGAAATGCCACAGTAAAGTTGTTGCATGGTTATTTACTTTTAGAACAGTTCGGTCACCAAAATCTCAGGTTTTTAAAATGAAAATAACAACATTATTTATAGTCGGAAGTACTGGACGTAGTTAACAGGGTATTTGATTACATAATAAACTTTTATATATTTTCACGATAAAATTATATTAAAGCAAAGGGTAAATTAGTCAATGACATAAAATTGTCGTGTTTGAAAAGATGAGATAACAAAAAAAAGTGTAAGGTGTGAGGGACCGGAAGATAAAGAAAAGAGTATCACATTTTTTTGTTTGATAAATAAATTTCTATAAAAACATAAGATTTTAATGATTGCCAAGCTTTTTTTCAACAAATTTTGTTATAAAAACATAAAATTGTCAAACTACCCATAACATGTTTATTTTTCTTTTTTTACTATGAGCCCATCTGACATACTCCAACTAAAACCGGAGCGGGGCTCGATAAATTATAAGCAAATAACTCAATGGTCTAAGTTTCAACTATATATATCAAGCTCTTAACGAGTCAAACTATAATATGTATTCAGCCTCTTTATCAAGCTTGACCAAAGATGAGCCAACCCAACTTAAACAACTTGCTATTAGTACTAGGATCAACTCATTTGCATTTTATATTAAGAGTTTAGGATGCTTTTAGGGATACCTGAAGATTATATATATATTGCAGTTCTTCTATATATATAAATATAATGCTCCCTCACTAGCTAGCCTAGCCTATCATTTAACATTTGGCTCTCCAAATTATATAAATGTACTGCTACAACCTCTAAGGGCATTTGTCCCTGCCTTCCAATACGTAGAAACATTGTTGATGATGCATTCTCTTCGCTCGTAATCATGTTTATCTAAATCAGAAATTGGGTCAAATAAAAATCAATCAACGGTTAAGTCCCAGTCAGTGATCGCCAGCTCCTATCCCTGTTCTGTGTGGTTTCAAATGGGTTCGGCTCAAAACTACCCCGTTCATGTTTCTATGGCACATGTTAATATTTTAAATTTATACAAAACTATGTCTTCTTAGGATTGTTGTCAGATATTAAATGTAATCATTTCCAAAAGTATTTTGTCTCATTTTATCTCGATTTACAACACTACAAATTGGTGCGAACAGTAATTCTAACTGACACCCAATATATATTGATTGTTTATCAACCGGTAAAAATTGCTGGTCAAATTTGACCTACCGCACTTATGGGGTGTTTGGTTACATGACAATGGGAGCTTTTATTTTAATTTTTAAAAAGTGTAAGAAAACTTGTTAAAAGAGGTGTTTGGCATCATCGACAATTTTATGTTTTGAAAGTGATTTCCTTCTTAAACAAAAAAAGAGTGTATCACCTCTCTTTTTTCCTTGTGGTCCCCCCACTTTGTTTGGTCATGAACGGTAGTTACTCTTTTTTGTTATCACATCCCTCCAAACATGACAATTTTATGTCATGAGTTGGTTCACTTTTTATTTTAATACAATTTTTTATCATGAAAGTGTACACAAAATTATCATGCAACCAAACACCCCCTTAGCTCTCATCACATCAAGGGTAAGAAACCAAGTTAGTATTTATGAATTCAGTAAACGTAAATAAATATGAATACATAAATTATTAATTAACTAAAAATTATGTATCATAAGAAGTTTACACGCTAGCATTTTCCTTGGAATTATATGATTTAATTTCTTTTAATGGATTACACAGACATTCTAGATTTATCAACTTCAGACAATGTTGTTGAAATTGTACGATTCAATTTGTCAAACCAACTTAGAGATGTGTCGAGTCAAAACAAACGCAACTTAAATTAGAGTTTTCTAGTCTCTTAACTATATTAACTTCTAAACAAACACCTCCTAAATTAGCATCTAAACACATCTCCTCCGTCTTTATCGAACTCTTAAAATTAAATTTTATATATGATTTAACTTTTTATTTTGTAGACATAACCTCTCTGCAAGTATAGAAGTAATTAAATTAACTATACTATATCACAAACTTAAGAGTTTTCACATGAAACTAATTATGGGCTTAGAGATCAAACTAAGAGTTCAGATTTTTAGATGAAACACACCAAAAAAAACAGCATCTTGATGCAAGCGTTCTCATCCCTCAAATTTTCGTTCTGTTTGTTTTACACAGAGAGTTCTTAAAAATTTCTTTCAACTTAAACATACAAGATCCACATATATATCTTTTGTTGTACGAGTGTATTTAATATATTCAAGGGCCTGACGTAATGAATGTTTAGATTCCAGGGAAACTCTTTATGGGGTGTTTGGTTGCATGATAATTGAGGTTTTTATTTTAATTTTTAAAAATTGTAAGAAAACTTGTTAAAAGAGGTGTTTGACAACCATGACAATTTTATGTTTTGAAAGTGATTTTCTTCTTAAACAAAAAAAGAGGGTCTCACCTCTTTCTTTTTTCTTGTGGTCCCCCACTTTATTTGGTCATGTGCGGTGGTTACTTTTTTTTGTAATCACATCCCTCCGAACATGATAATTTTATGTCATGAGTTGGTTTACTTTTTATTTTAATACAATTTTTTATCATGAAAGTGTACAAAAAATTATCATGCAACCAAACACCCCATTAATCTTCGGATGAGAAAATCCTCACTCAACCTGTATCTTTAGCAGCGAGATGAATCTGCTGTTAGGTAGGGGTGCAAATGAACCTAGTCGAGCCAAACAATATGGTGTTCAAACTCAGCTCTTTTATTTTACACGAGTTCGAGTTCAAACACGAGTTTTAATGAATATGTTGAATTTTGTTCAAACTTAGTTCATTTATTAATCAAATCGAATCAAGCTCGAACTCAAATAACAGCTAAACTAAAATTTCACATTTAAACTTTAGTCATATACAAATTCGTTTATAAAACTCAAAATTAATAAAAAATTATTTGTCAAACTTTAGATTTAACTTAATTATGAAACTCAATTTAAGTTTAAATTTAATTTTTAAATTATTTAATTTATTTAAGTGACAATATATAATTATTAATATTTATAATTTAATTTTTAAAATAAGTAAATAATATAATATTTAATCAAGTTATTCGAGAGTTTATGAGTGGAATAAGAGGCTGTTTAATTAAGCTCGACTCATTTAATGAGTGAAACTTTATTTTTTATTTAAATTTGTTCATTTAACATAATAAATAAATCGAGTCATATTTTAATCGAGCCAAATTTCGAATTACTTGTGAGGTATATTGATTCATTTGCACCCCCAAAGGCTACAGTTAGGGTTTCTACACTGCAAGGGCCCTCCTCCTTGCCTTCCTTTACCCCTCCCATCGCCGGTCTCAACTTTTCATGCACGAGCAGCCATTGAGCCTCCGCTACGGAGAAGCTTAAAGGCCAAGCAACCCTCTCCTCCAACCATACAAGAGAGAAATGACAAACCCTAAAGAAAGGGGAGGATAACAAAATACCCCAACTTCTTCTTCCCCTCTCTCTCTCTCCTCTTCCATATTCTCCTTGTCCTTTCTCTCCTGGACTCTCCCTCACCGCATCCACCCACCTCCTCCTCCTCCTCTCCTTCCCTCTGGATCTGATCCTTGTGACGTGATTCTCCATCATCCCCACACAAGATCATATCACAGCGCACCGAAGAGAAAGGATACAAAAAGGAAGAAGAAGAAGCAAGGACAGCCATGGTTTTCTCATCTCATCCTGGGCTGTTGTATCCAGATTCAAACAGCTGGCCCAGCCAGGTGAAGTTTTGCTCTCAACACCCTTGCATGCGTTCTTCCTACCACCTCCTTAAATTCCTTTTCCTAATTTTCAAAATCTGTTCTTGCGGATGCCCTCTTCCTCGGAAAAGAACGACTGAATTAATCAAAGGAGGAAAAAAGGAAAAAAAATATATTCTCGAGTCTTTTTCTCTTTCTCATCCTCCTGTGAATATACTGGGTCTAAGATAATTTGATCATGTCGGGTACTCTTTTTTGTTTAATTTTTTAGCTTGTTGCTGCGTGCAGCAATCTAACCATCAGCAGGTTGTGGATCGCGGCGCCGGCGGTGGAGGAGATGATCACATCCGCCGGCAGCTGCCGTCGGCCGCCGCGCCGCGTGCGGAGAGCAGCAGCTTGCTCGCCGGCGCCGCCAGATCGCCGGCCTCGATGACCGAGCGGGCGCGCCTGGCAAGGATTCCGCCGCCGGAGCCGGCGCTCAAGTGCCCCCGGTGCGACTCCTCGAACACCAAATTCTGCTACTTCAACAACTACTCCCTCTCCCAGCCCCGCCACTTCTGCAAGACCTGCCGCCGGTACTGGACCCGCGGCGGCGCGCTCCGCAACGTCCCCGTCGGCGGCGGGTGCCGCCGCAACAAGCGGAGCAAAGGCGCCGGCCGTTCCAAGTCCGCGGCTGCCGGTGGTACCGCCGGCGCTGACTGCCGCTCCGCCGGCAACTTTGATGATGCTGCGGCGACTTCCGCCGGCGGCGGTGCAGTTGCTCTCAACATTGATCCCCATCTATCTGATCAGCTGCCATTCATGGCTCCTTTGCTGCCGTGGGCGGCCGATCGCTGCGCGGCAGCGGCCCCCGGTACAGGGCTGGATTTCACGGGTCGGTTCCAGCTCGGAGGCGGCGGGTCGGGCATAGCCGGCTCCGAGCAGTGGAGGCTCCACCATGCCCAGACGTTCCCGCTCTTGGCAGGCAGCTGCCTGGAGCCGCCCACCATGCCGCCGTCCACGGAGATCTTCCCGTTTCACGGGGAGGTGGCGGTGGACGGGGGTGTGGGGGACTTCGCCGGACGGCCGGTTGACGGGAAACCTTCGGCCCCCGGCGGCCTTACCACGCAGCCGCCAGCGGCCGTGAAGATGGAGGCGAACCCACAAAGCGCCGCCGCCGCCGCCTTGCTTGGTCAGTACCAAGACAGTATCCCCGGGTATTTCGACCACTACTGGAGCAGCGCCGGCGCCGGCGTGTGGGCAGATCTATCTGGAAGCTTCATCGTCTCGTCATCAACAAGCAGCATGCTGTGATCTTTCAGTGCGCAATGACCTCGGAAGCTCAGTTTTTGCCGAAAGCTTCGAAGAAACCACATTGGTGGAGAAGAGGAGAGAAGGGAATGTCGCTGATTCTCTGGATGAACATGGAGAGATCTCTTCAAGAACTGAACTTGATATATTTGCAGGCAGGTTTTGGCTTAGAATTAATTGGTGCAGTTGATGGGTGTTTCTTCTTTTTCTTTTTTAAATCCCCTCTTTTATTCCTTGCGCAAGACGAGATTTTTAGCTTTATCTTAATTATGTTTTTTGGAGTTTGGGTTAAAGACTTCTTTCTTGACACTACAGTTAAGAGCAGTGTGCTTTACTGTATATATATATATATATTTATATATATATAATATGCATCCTGCACGTACGGCCAGTCTTCAGTCACCAGCATCTCCTTGATCTCTGTGATCTGAATAGATCAGATTCATGTTTGACTCCACACTTTGACACATTAAGATGAAACTGGCTCTACATACATGCAGTCCGTTTGGTTAGAGTATTGAATTGAATATAGTGTTACTTTTGATATTTCTAGTATATACATATCAACATTATATTTCAAATTACCCAAAGACAATATGATGTTTGTAGTTAATACTCTATCCAGTCATGTCCTAATTAAGATTTTAGAAGCTTATTGATGTTCTCAGAGAGAAGAGATTGTCGACCTTGCATTCTAGTAGACGACAATCTTGGTAGACTCAGGCCATTAATCTCAAAACATTGAAATTGGTTTGAGAATGCACCATTTTCTGACATGAAATTAACGACTTTCCCATCATGCTGTGATAACCGTAAATTGTGGATTACTTTGAGATAATGATTGGATTGAATCGTTCGGCATCCTAACTAATAAGCAACACCTAAGATGGTAATTAATGTTCTATTTGGTTAGAGTTTCGTTTTTGGTACTATATCAATGTTGATATTAATATCTTCAAATATTAGAGTATCAACATCAAAATTAATACAAGTTGACATTTGTATTACATTATATATTTTATTTGTACTATAAATTTTAAAATTGATACAATTAACTAAACACTTCTTAATAATTCTTATCAATATCAATTTCAAAATTGATAATGATTGAAGTGCTTAATATATAGTGTTACCAAACAGGAGGTAAAGTGAAAAGAATATCTGATTATTATATTAATTTTCATTAGTATTTTTTGATTTCTGATCAGCTTGAAGCTATATAGCAACTATTCACATGGGTGTATATATATATATAAATTAAATGTTGGAATCAGATCGATTGTATGTGACGTCTTTGCAATCAATAGTTTTTCCCTGTCTCTTGAACGAACATATTGGCACATCGGAAAACACACGCATGCACATCAAGACGTACATCAACTTTATTTGGGCAGCGTCCTGTCAGATTATACATATATAGTTCTGTCCTTGAACCACTGATTCAAAGTATATATGATATGCTCTCATTCTTATCTTGGGAGATAGGACCTGCACGCCTGCATAACTAATACACAGTAATCTATCGCGCTTGACTACAGCAATTTCCGCACAGTAATAGAGGAAGGGAAGAGGAATCTAACAAGAGAACACAGGAGACGCCAAAATCTCACTAAAAACCATGCAGCGAGAGGAATCGTTAGAACACAACCTAAGACCAGATCGAGCACTACCGAGAGAGGAAGAAGAAGGATGAAGATAGGGGGGGGGGGGAGACGAAAGAACTGCGAAGAATATCTGCGTGTGGAGGGGAATCCGCGGTCCTGTCAAAAACTTTACCGAGGACCGAGGCCGTCTTCGCTCTGAGACAGAATAAAGGGGAGACCCGACCCATGATGAAAAAGAGGCGAAACCCTTCGTGAGGTGTTGAGAAGGTACGTATTTGTTGAGATGCAGATGCCGATCGTTGGTTCTCTGAGGGGCGCGGAATTCCATGTGCCTGTATTTTAATCGGACGGGATTTGTATTTACAAAATCCCAAATACATGGTGTTGCAGTTGAATGAATGGCCCAAATTAAGTTTATAAATTGTCGAGCTTTGTTTGCATTCAACCATGTCAACACAATGTCTACGGTTTCAAACACTCTCTCTTGATCAAGATGGACAGAGAAGATACGAGTGAAGACAATCAAAAAATTATGATAAAGTCAATACGTTGTGATTAGACCTGTAAATGGATTTAGGCAACCCGTTATCTTGCCTGAATCCAAATATGAAAATCAGATTTGGATATTCGATTGGTGGCTTCAAATAAATTACATTTTCGGGTTCGGGTGTACCCGATTTGAAATAGATCCGAGTATTACATGACCGGTTATATTTGAAAACCCGATTGGGGTTCGCTGGACCCGATCGCTCCCCTCCCTGCAATCTTCGTCCCCCTCGCTCCCCTCCCTGCAATCTTCTCTAGCTCTCTGCGCGACCGCTCTCTTGTTTTTCCCGGCGCCGGCAACCGCCTTTGCACTCCATTCGCAGCCGCGACAGTCCCCGTCCGCAGCTACGCCGCCCCCTTCAGCGCGACGCGGGGTGCTCACTCGCCACTCGCCGGCACCGCACGACGCCGTAGCATCTTCTTCCCCGGAAACGGCAGATCTTGCGCACCCGCGTCGCACGCGAGGCAGACTCGCCGTAATATTCAGGTCCTTTTAAAAAAGTAAATATTAATTTTCTCCCCCCCCTCTGTTTATACTCTTATTGAACCCTCCTTCCCCTTGCCCTAGCCACCACTCTCTCCCCCTCCTCATTTTTCTCTCGCGCTCCCCCCCCCCCCCCCCCGCGTGCGCCCCCCTCTGCAGTGCGCAGCTCCAGATGGGATTGCGCAGCTCCAGATGCATGTAACGGGAAAGGGACTTGAGGTTACCCAATCCAGATGGGATTGCGCCGTTGAGGTGGTTGGACAAGAGGTCGAGCTCCGCGAGGTCGCCGAGATCCGTCCAGATCCCACCCGGGAGATTGCCCGAGAGGCGGTTGTCTACAAGGCGAGGAGGCGCTGGAGCTGGCAGCAACGGGGGAGGTCGGGGGTGACGAGGGCGAACGGGGCATTGTGGGAGATGTTGAGGTTCGAAGGTGAGGGAGGTCACAAAGGGAGGGCGCTGGAGAGGTTGTTGGAATAGAGGTAGAGAGGGTGGAGGGAGGTGGCGACGATGACGGAAATCATGCGGAGGAGACGCCGGCGGCGAGCGACGGCAGCAGGCGCGGCGCGAGCGACGTGAATGGGGTTTCGTGTTCGCGGGACCGGGGCGGAAGGAGGCGGGGAGGGGCGGCTGCTTGCGGACGGGGGGCCGGGGAGGAGCGGCGGGGGCGGGCGCCGCGGGGTCCCGGTAGCCTGGGGCTTCTGGAGCGGCTTGCCGTTGGGTACCGCTGCCGGCTTCTCCGCCATATTCCGTAGCAATGGGGTTTACGGGTGGATCCAGATCCAATACCATTTTCGGATTCGGGTTTGGATATAGATCCGAAATCCAATTGCTTATCGGATTTGCTATTCGATTCGGGTTTGCCTTATCGGATTCGGGTTCGGATCCTGAAGATCCGACCCGAAATGGACCCGTTGACAGCTCTAGTTGTGATGGTGTTATCTTACGAGCCCTAAAATTGTTGTGTTGAGGTCAAAGGGGCCGCCATGATTTATAAGTTACTGAATATTATTTATATTCATCCATGTGGGTCAATACCCACGGTTCCAATGGGATGCTCCCGTTGGGCGGTGCAATATTACTCATGTCATAGTCTTTTGGAAGTTATATAATTCTATTATTTTCATTTGGTTCCTTTGAGTATACATTTTGTTGTTTTGGTTCAAGTGACAAAACTCAATTAAAAGAAATTTATTTGCGTGTGAGGGAGGGTGGTAAAATTATTCTATGTCAATTACTATTAAAGAAATAATGGTACGATGTTTACCCCAATCAAAAACTTTATAGTCTCTTTGATATGGATGTAATTTGGAGATAAATCTAGTTTATTCTCAAAGTTTTAGGGATAAATTTTAACTCATACCAAGTTGCCCTTGAAGTTTTAATGGATGGCTTGATACAATTTAATTAATAGCATGTGAGTGAGCATGTTAGAAGAAATTTATATTAAGTATTAGAAAAGAACATAATGGGATGATATATATATATATATATAATGCACTCTTAATCTTATGAGATCTATTTGATACGGGTCTAATTTGGAGATAAATATAGGTTAATTTTCAAAGTTTCAGGGATCAATTAAATTTATTTCCAAAATTAACTCATACCAATAGACCCTTAAGATTTTGAGCTGGAGAGCTTAATAAATTTAATTGATAGTATAATATGAACTAGAAACTGATCATATGATTCAGAGAGAGAGAGAGAGAGAGCGAGAGAGAGAGAGAGATGCATGCAATCTTTTGGTGCTGTGGGGAAGAGAAGGGAGGCAGCACAGAGGCAGCTTTACCTTTTCCTTTTGAGACCAACAGGGTTTCTCTTATCTCTCTTCTCCTACTTGCTGTGAGTCTAGCAGGGTGGAAAAGGAAAGGAAAGATGCCACCACTAAAGATTCTCCTGTCTCCTCTATTACATGTATAGACTCCTTTTTGTTTGTAAAGTTAAATGGATACTATTAGTAAAACACCTCGTTTATATTATCAATTTTAAAATTATTAGTGTTATATATGTGTGTTTGTGGCTAGTACCCTAAAACCAAACTTGGCATAAACAAAGAGTTATGCATTGTTCACTCTAACATATATATATTTATAGATACAAACAGAGTAATTGTATATTTATCCTCTCACTTATATTCACATTGATTAACCCACTATTTTTATATCTATATGGTACTCAACAATCTTAAGGGCAAAATACATCTTTACTGGAGCTAGCATGCATTCTGTCTTTGGAAACCTTCCAGTTACCAATTAAGGGTTCGTTTGCTTGGAAATTTGTGTCAGCTATTTTTCCAAAAACATCTAAAATACAAAAAAACTCGTATTTATGAATTTAGAGATATTTCTCTGACACAAATTTTATGTGTCTGTCTCTCTCTTATCACATATCGAATTCTCTTACTATTTTTATTGCACTAAAGTCAGAAAAAAATAGTGCATTTAGTTAGATTTTTAAAGTGTCAGATATTTCTTTCCGATAGAAATCTGTCTTCGAATCTGAATCAACTGCGTCCTAAGACAGCTTCCACGAATATCACCAGTTACTCTGTGACCCGACAATGATCAAAAACAACTTTGACAAGAAATATTCATCGGTAATCTTAATTTCTCAGGCGTAATGATCTGAAAAATGCTCGCCTAACCAAGTTTCACTCTTCAGAATATTAAATTAAATTCGCTTTCTGAAGTTGCAGAAGTAAAGATTTTTAGTTTTAATAGTTTGGATTATGATGAATTCTTAGTGATTTTTGTATATTTATTCTTGCATATATTGACAATGTATATTAGTTCATATATATATATATATATAGCTATCGACTGCGCTAATAATGTTAGAAGAGTACATGCTTGCATGCACGTCATCACACTCGTCACAGCATGTTTTTGCTATACACAGTGCATACAGTTATGAAGCTTATAAGCAAATTAATGCTGAGAAAAATAGAGATTAAAGTTAAAAGGATGAGGAGATACACGCACTATTTTATCTTGGCACAAAAAATAAAAAAAATAAAAAAGTGACTAAAAGTGATTATCTAGTTTCAAGGCTATTTTGGGATTTTTCATCGGAATATTGAAGCTTATCAGTCTCCTCTGCAGATTTCTCTCTATTCGGAGACGTACAAAGAGCGGCGCTCCTCCTCACGGCAGGGGTCGTCGGACAAGGACGACCATGGTCGCCGGCGACGGAGCAGATAGCCTCCACGTGGCCCTCGTCTTCCGGCCATAGGCGTCGCCGAACACGGCCTTCCGCCCAACGCCGGCGTCTCGCCGCCGCCTTCCTCTTCCGCGGCGGCAGGCACGCCGGGGGCGCCCGGATCGCGCGCCTCGGGGACGTCGGCGTGCGGCAGGCGGTGCCGTCGCCTACTGATTCCATGCCCTTGTTCCTCTCTGTCGTCCGGGCGGCGCCCGGCTTGTCCTCGCGGAAGGTCGGCGGCGGCGGTCGCTCGCTCGCGCGGACCGTGGATATCGCCCTCGCTCCGGCTTTCCTTGCCGCGAGTCCGCTTCCTGGACGGAGACGGCGACCGGAAGAGGAGAGTTCGAGGCGAGTCTCTCCAGACCGATCAGTCGCATCGCGGCTCTTAATCGGAAGGTTTCTTTCTTCTTCCCCGGGTGCGTGTCCGTGCGGCAGAGAGGCGCATACGCCCGCATGGAAACCTTCTTTGGTAGAGGAAGAGAGAGTTTTAATTTGAGTTCAAGTTTTATCTGGTATGTTGAATCTTTATTCAAATTTAGTTCATTTATTAATCGAATCTAGTCAAGTTCAAATTCGAGTAATAATTAGATTAAAGTTTGATTTATATTCAAATCAAAATTATATACAAATTCGTTTATAAAATTCAAAATTAATGAAAATTTATTTTTGAAACTATAAATTTAACACATTTATAAAAGTTGATCTAAATTTAAATTAAAAATCAAATTATTTAATATAGTTAAGTGACAATATATAATTATTTATATTCATAATTTAATTTTTAAAAATAAATATTTAATATAACATTTAATCGAGTTATTCATGAGTTTATTGAGTCGAGTATAAGTCTCTTCGAGCTCGACTTATTCAATGAGTTGAGTTTTATTTTTCGTTTCAACTTTGTTTATTTAACATAATAAACGAGTCGAATCGAATTTTTATTGAGCCGAACTTTGAACTACTCGTAAAGTATATTGATTCATTTGCACCCCTAAGAGAGAGAAACTGAGATATTTTAGATCCTACGAGGTGATTCTTGTTTATATTTGGATTAAATTGAAAGTATAACATTTCGATTTCGCTCGGGTAATCAATCCGAATCAGAATAATTTGATGATTTTTGAAATCTATGTTATATGTTATGGGGTGTTTGGTTGCATGATAACGAAAGTTTTTATTTTAATTTTTAAAAATTATAAGAAAATTTGTTAAAAGAGGTGTTTGACAATCTTGACAATTTTATGTTTTGAAAATGATTTTCTTCTTAAACAAAAAAGAGGGTCTCACCTCTCTCTTTTTTCTTGTGTTCTCCCACTTTGTTTGATCAAGAATGATAGTTACCCTTTTTTGTTATCACATCCCTCCAAACACAATAATTTTATGTCATGAGTTGGTTCACTTTTTATTTTAATATAATTTTTTATCATGAAAGTGCATAAAAAATTATCATGCAACCAAATGGTGAGACCCTCTTGATCAAACATCATTCTTGATCAAACAAAAAAGAGTAACTACCATTCTTGATCAAACAAAGTGGGGGACCACAAGAAAACAGAAAGAGGTGAGACCCCCTTTTTTGTTTAAGAAGAAAATCACTTTCAAAACATAATGGGGTGTTTGGTTGCATGATAATTTTTTGTACATTTTTATGATAAAAATTGTATTAAAATAAAAAGTGAACTAACTCACGACGTAAAATTATCATGTTTGGAGGAATGTGATAACAAAAAAGAGTAACTACCACATATAACCAAACAAAGTGGGGGATCACAAGAAAAAAGAAAGAGGTGAGACCCACCTTTTTTATTTAAGAAGAAAACCACTTTCAAAATATAAAATTGTCATGGTTACCCAACACCTCTTTTAACAAATTTTATTATAATTTTTAAAAATTAAAATAAAAACCTCCATTATCATGCAACTAAACACCCCATAAAATTGTCAAGGTTGCCAAGCACCTCTTTTAACAAGTTTTCTTACAATTTTTAAAAATTAAAATAAAACTCTCCATTATCATGCAACCAAACACCCCATAATTATTATTTGAAACACAGCAAATACGTCTCACTCTTATATTAACATGTTGATATGATATGTTTTAAATTTTATTTTTAGCATCTATATATCATGATTTTTGATAGAAATGTATGCCCTACAAGCCAATCATATATGATATGATTCGATATTTCTAGAAATATCTCATTCAATTAATCAGACAAATCTTTATTATAAGCTCTTATTAGATGCGAATATCATAATTAAGTCCTTAATCAAATACAATGATGATTAAATCAGGATGAGATCATGATAATGAGAATGATCATCTAGAGGTATTTGATCTAAATGTTCCTAGTCATAGGATACTTGAGACGGGACATCAAGGATCCGGATAGACTAGTGTATGTGATGTCTTCTCATGTGATGAGGACGACCGATCTCATTGGTCATTAGTGTGGAGACACTGAGATACACATACAGGTGCTCATTAGTTAAATGAGTTCACTGAACTGACCGAATTAGAAACCTGAATGGTATCTTACCGAACTGTCTATCAGGGTTTTCTATCATTACGGTTGCATGGTTGGACCTTTGACCTGAGTCGCCAAAGATGCCTTGTTGGGTGGAACTTGTGCTTTGACCATTGACTTATGGATCACAATTTAGATGGTCCTATATAGCGATGGATCGGGTACAAGGAAAATCTGATGGAGGCAATTGAGCGGACAACAAGGGATCGTCCACTCTCGGTAAGTGAGAGTGAATGTCCTATGGGATAGTACTCTAAATCCCTGGCCAGGGTAGATAGGATAATTGGAAAAGGAGTTTTCCAATTGATCCAATTCCAAGTACATGATCCTATAGAGTCGGTACACTAAGGAGTTGACAGTCGATGCCGTACTCCTTTCCGACCGGGACATTGGATGGATGAGGGTTTATATCCATGTGGTAACTGATGATGGAAAGGCTAAAAGGAGATGAGATTATCCCCATAACCATTTGGGATCATGGGATGTGGCTTGTACCCTTCATGATCGGTAGACCGATTAATCTGTTATCGGATAACAGATTTAATTAAATCAAACAGAATTGTTCTATTTTATTTAGGCCTCAACCAAATAGGTTATTGGGACTAGTGGGTCACACACAAAAGGACTTATCTACAAGTACAGGGGCAAGGACATAATTTATAGAGATTTTGGGTTTTTATGAAAAATTCCATAATTTTCTATAAATACTAATGGTTTTAGCCAAACTCCATCAAGTCAAGGGTGAAAACCACGTTCCTAGCCTCCTCCTTACCTCCTCCTCTCTGTAGAAGGTGTCCATGGTCGATGGAGCTCCGCTCGGGAAGAGTTCTCGAGGCCGACGCGAAGGGAGAACCTGCTGTGGATGAAGTTCGTGTGGATACTGCTGGAGACCGGACGCTTGAACGGTTTGTAGAGCTTAAGAAGCTCATATCCTTCCTCACCATGGGATTATATGAATCACTATCAGGTATATTCGAACCCGATTTGATCGGTTTTCGATTTTCGTCGTTCAGTTCTGATTGAGACGGATTCTAAAGGAACCCATAGGAATCGTCGCTTCCGCTGCGCCAAACTTTTATGAGTGATTCCTTACAATTTTAACCATTTTTATGTTTCTATTTATTATAGTATTAGGTTTTACGTACATATCGATTTTTATCAAAATTCGATTCCGATTTCGATAATTCATGTTATAAAAAATTATGTTCTGAGCTTGTTATTTTTTATCAAAACGGAATGGAATTGGAATAACTGTATATTGGTTTAAATTTCTTCTCTTAAAAGTAATAAAATTATATGTACTTGGCTTTATTTACATAATACATTATTTTTTCTTCGGTATCTAAATAACTGTTCTTTATACTCATTGGACGTTTGACAACTCTAATTGCATATAGTTTTTTTTTTGAACAAAAGCATACAATATATTCATAACACGAGCAAGTACAAGAGTAGCATTACGTAGACACAAATAAGAGAAAACAGACAGACTACGATGACGAACAGACCAACTACGGTTCTAATAGATATTATCGTGTCCAACAGACACAAACATAACCACCAATCGACTAAGCGTCGAAAGGCTGAGATAAGAACTCTCTTCATGGAGTTTGATGATTTCAACGAGACCGGAAGATCACACCAAAGTGGTGTGGATTTCGCCCAGACTATCAGTCTCGAAAGTGAGATCGTGACTACGAAGGAAATATGGAAAGATAACTTAACTAAACCTAACCAAAACACAACTGAGAATAAAAAACTAAAACGTAGACTAAACAAACCTAGATACGATGGGCTCAATAACTCTAGTGCATATAGAGGATACAAAAAACCTAGATGGACATATAAACAGAGCACTAGAGAATGAGCGATCCCACAAAAACTAAACATTTTGGGAGGAAGGCGTTAAACCTTCCTCCCGGACGGAGAGACACTCAAAACAGCAAGCTATCGGTAACACCGACAAGGGGGTCGCGATCACTCACCAAGGCAGAAAGGGATTGGGGTCCAACGGACAGGGAGCTGAAGGAGCGGGATGAGGTGAATCGCAAGGGGGAGGTCGGAAAGCCGAGGAAAGGGTTCCTGGGGAGGCCGGCACCTAGATGGGATTCGGGGGTCAGGGGTCAGGGGAAACCGTCGGGAGGGTTGCCGGAAAGGTGTCCGATATAGCAGGAAAGGAGCTCTACCGGGAGGCGGTGAGGGGGCTTAGGGGTTTAGGGCCAGGGGTTGCCGGAGGGAAAAATAGGGGTTGCCGGATGGGGAGTGAGGGGTCTACCGGAATGCGGTGAGGGGCTTAGGGGTCTAGGGCCAGGGGTTTCCGGAGGGAAGAAATAGGGGTGAGCTCCGGGTGATCAAAAGGAGGGGAACGGTGAGGGGGACTTAGGGGTTTAGGGCCGGAGGGGCTTGGAGGAGAACGGATAAGCTGAAATGGGGCAGTTGAAGGAGAGAACAAAGGAACAAGAAGGTTACCGAGACCCAAACGAGGGACGGTGAGCGTCCTCCTGGAACCGTCGATGGAGACCGGCGAGGACGCCGAGTGACCTCCTGGAACCGGCGAGGTCGATGTTGCTTCCACCGCTGCAAGAGCGGCGACGATGCCGCCGAGCGTCAGGCGAAACTTCCGGAGGAAGCCCTCCGCTGAGCCTGAGATGGCGAGATCCACCAAAGAAAGTACCCGAAGACGAATGAGTCTAGTCGAATCCTCAAAATAGTTGATTCACTTAAAATTTTATGTTGCGCGAGTACGTATTTATCAGATAATACGTACATGACTTTATATGGCTGAATTATTAATTCTGTTCAAATAAGCTATTTCTTTCAAGAAAATATCTAGTTTGCCACGTCTGTATGTATATATAATATAAGTAAATAAGTATGTGCATTTTTGCCTGATTTAACATATGATTAGTCGCAAATTTGTTATTTTTTTAGCTAATAAGGTATTTGGTTGAATGATAAAAAAGTTTTCTTCATAAAAACACACCTTTTGCAATAAAAATTGTCAAAAAGTGCCTGCAATTGATAAAAATATAATTTTATATGAAATTCTTTCTTGATAGAAATAGATGATATCTCATTTTCTTCTTTTTCTGGGGTCTCTCACATTTCTCTATCATACGTGATTTTCACCTTGGCAGACATTGCAATCAAACTAACACAATGATTTTAATTTTAAATTTTAAATTTTAGATTTTAGATTTTAGTTTAACAATTTTTTTTTTGCAAAAATGCACAAAAGTATTTCAGAAAATATCTTTCCTAAGAGCTCAAAACCTCATTTTCTGTACTTAGACGGAAGGAGGTACATTTTATATGTATATATTTAAATGTTCAGGGCTCGACCATTAAAAGATTGGTGAAGTAAAAGGTGGAATAAAGTAAGAGCCAAAGTTCGCTTAACCTTCTGGTCGTGGGATCGAGCCCCACGACGGCGTTAATTTTTTTTTATCACTGTCAATTTTAAAATTGACATTGATGATAATTATTTTAAAATATTTAATTAATATTATTAATTTTAAAACTTATAATACTGACAAAATAAATTATGTAATACACATGTCAATTGATATCAATTTTGATATTAATATTTTAATTTATAAAAATATTAATATTAATATTAATATAATATCATTTTTGTTACTCAGATAAGTCATAACATATCGCAACAGGGCCTACTCTACAATACCATGTTGTCACTTCGGTTACATCTGAAAATCAAAAGGAAAAGAATGAAACTAATCAATTGTAAATATGTTTTCTTAGAACAGATTGAGGTTTAAATTTAAACAACCTTCTAAGAAAGCTACGTTCTTTTAAATAAAAATTAACGAATTATTTTTCTTTGAGAAATGTTAGTCTGTCCCCATCTTTTCTCTTATTAAATTTCCCAACGTGTTTAACTTCTGTTGATTCTGATGATTGCATGTCGGACATGTCAGCAAGTATGAAAACAAACCATGAAATTAACAAGCCCATTAATCACATTAAATATATATGTTTTTGGTTAGGTTGGTAATAATTAATTATGGGATAGACTGTATCAGTCCTAAAATATAATATTTTAACTGGGTGGGGCCAACCCAAAGTTGGCCCTAAATGCTACCTTCGGGCCGGGCCACCTCTACTCATACCCAGCATCTTAACACAGTTCCATTTTTTTATTCAAACATCTTTATCTCATGATTATTTTGATATTTTCTAAACATGTCTCAAAAAATGTTGACAATCTTAAAAATCTTTGAAACATTGTGCTTCTGAAAAAGAACACCCCTCTTAAAACCCTTTAAAATATAGTTAGTCATATGCTTTTTAAATTTTTGACAAAATGCCATCTTTTTTTCTAAATAGATAGAGAGGTGACCGTAAAGAGAAGGGAAAAAAAACGAATAGAGAGAGGGTATTTTCAACTGGATTAAAAAACTAGCAACATTGAGGGCCTGTTTGGTATCATAAAATTTTAGAGATAAACTTGGATTATCTCCTAAATTTTGGGGATTATCCAAATTTATCTTCAAGTTATTTCCGTACCAAATAGCATCCGAGGACTTGTTTGGTACCATGAAATTTTGGGAACAAATCTGAGTTATCTCCTAAATTTTGGGGATAACCCAAATTTATCCCCAAGTTATCCCCGTACTAAATAGCATCGGGGTAGAGACTTATTTTCCAGTAAAGAAGATTTAAGAAGTTCATTAATATTTTCAAGTTTATGGGGGATGCGTTAAAATATAAAATAATCATAGAGATTAATACTTAAAAAATGATTATTTATTCAACTCTCACCAGGTCCTCAATAACTATTAATTCGGTTTCTCAATTGCTGATATGGTGTTTGCTTCTAATATAGTTTTAGCCAGTCTTATAATAACATAATATACTAAAATAAAATTTAAGACAGTTAAAATATATTTTATAAAAAAATTATTTTATTATGCAACCAAACACCTTATTAACAACTTCGGTCGGCCAGCTCATCAAAATAAACAAAAGCGCACCGGACCGATCTTCGCATCGCACGGCCTACAACTCCCCGGGCAAGATGAACGGTCCACAACCTCTCGTAGCCTCCGGAGGAACTGTGCCGTTCGCGGTTCAAACTTCCGCGTGGCTCGTTGACGGTCTCCGTCACTAGCCGTTACCCGAAGGCTCCCCCCTTTTGATGGGGAAACCTGACGGCTCCCGTCACGACGGACGTTACCCCTCCGGCGTCGTATGTTCCTCGTTGATTCTCACTTTTACTCATCGCTCCCTACAAACAATTCTTATTGTAAAAAAATTAAGTTTATGGAGCTGATATTCGTCATTTATCTGACAATCAAGCAACCGTAGAAGCGTAGAAACAAGCAACCGTTGACGAGGATTATTCTGACAAACAAAAGATTACAGGGACCGATCGTAAATAACCCATTATTTATCTTTTCTCTCTCTTCTTTCTTCTCTCTCTCTTGTTTGGCCTGTGTCTTCAACGGGCGAGGTTTTGTTTGAAAGCCTTCTTCCTTCTCCGGCGGAGGAGGTGGGCTGAAGCTTCTTGGGATCGAGGGTTTCGAAGCGCCCCACGCATCCCACCGTCTCATGTGAGCTCTTCTCTGATTCTCGCCGCGATGGAAGGCACTTGCGGCGCCTTCACTTGTCTCCCTACTCTTCGCCTTTCCCCCCTGCTCATCAGAAGATCCGTTCTGATCGCGTTTCGATGGATTGTAGGCCATAAAGTTCTGTTAATTGCTATCTCTTCACGCAATTCTCGTTCTCTCCGTGTCTTGTAGTGTTTGCTACTCGAGATCCGGTTCTTCTTTCTGCGTTGCGACACCGGATTTGGTTGTCCGGTGTTTCTTTTTGCTCAATTTTGATGACTTCAGCTTTCTGTCTGATGCTATGTGGTAATGCTCGTCGATGGTTCTTGACGGGTAGTCTTATGGTTAGGGGCTTGTTCGTATTGATGTCTATTATCGGTGGTTGTCGCGTCGCGACATGGCGGGCATGAAGCTGGAGGAGGCTTGCGTGGAGAACAGGCAATCAGCTGCCGCCTCAAGCTCCTCTCAGACTGAGGGGAGCTGCGATTATTCACGAAGGTCGCCAGCTGTTTGCAGCCCGGGAACATCGTCACCTTCTCACCGGTATCACTTCGTATGCTCAGTTGAATTACGGGTCGGTTATTTGAGTCTGAGCTGATATTTTCTTGTAAAATCATCTAATTAGACGACTTGCTGGTGTACTAATTTTATGTTGATAGTCATCCTCTCGGTTGGTCTGCTGCTTGCGGAATCAAGTCGAGCCCTTCACATGCAATTCTAAAGGATTTCATCTCGTTATTTTGTTTTACACTTTTTTTTGAACTTTTATTACCCCTATAACCGAATCTGTCAGAAGATAGCGGAACTCAGAATCTGCCATCATTTATAGCTATATGAGTCTTCTGATGGTAATTCACCGTCCGCTAAGCGTGTGTGTGTGTGTGTGTGAGAGAGAGAGAGAGAGAGAGAGAGAGAGAGAGAGAGAGAGTTAACCTGTGCATCTTGATCATGATTGTTAACTCCAATGCCTATTTTGTCTGTGTAGCTGACTGTCTTTCATAAATCCAAAATTAGCTAAGCAATATCTTATGATCAGTATTGAGAAGAAGCCTGAGCTCAACTGTAAGAGTGCTTCAACGTATATGGAGTTTGTGGAACCACATTTAGACATTTGTGACACCTCTCAAAGTGTAGTCTTCTCTGCTTTTATAGGATTGCCTTGTTTATGGCACTGTGTGGTATCTGATCTTTGAGAAGTTCTAACCATGAACGCTTACACAGACATCTTCCTTTCTTAGTTCCTAACGAAAACAACATTGAGTGACACATGGTACCTTGATTAGTATAGCAGGTCAAAAAGGTTTTATTCTTTGACAATTTACTGTTCCAATCATTTTTCTTTTTTAGTAGCTTGAATTGTTCGTCAGTGTCAAAACTTTATATTTGCACTTTCGTCAAACACTTTTTTTCTTGCATACTAATGATTCTTTTTTTTTTTAACTAGGAGGACTACTGGTCCTATAAGGCGAGCGAAAGGTGGATGGACACCTGAGGAGGTACAGTTACAGTTATCTTATATGCACTTGGATATAACCTTCACTTTTATTTTACTATCAGGTTTATAAGATAGTTTCCTAATACTGCTTAGCATCTGTTTGTGCTCAATTAAATTGTTTTCTTTAGTGTTGTTATTATTACTACATTACTACTAGTTCCCATCACATTACAATCTCCAAGGTATCTTCATATCCTGTTCCCTACAAGATTTCGACATTTAAAGTAAAAACCTGGCCTAGACATGGCTATCATGCAGTGTTTTCTTGTGTTTCCATTGAATTCCCTATTGTTTCTGGTGATAAACCTTGCATGTGCAATATTTTTCTTGTGTTTTAATTGAACTACCAACTGTTGCTGGTGATAAACCTTGCATGTCATTGTCATTACACTCTTTGGTATGTATTAGTGTTTATTTCGTACATGTGGTGAATATCATATTTTGTCTATATATCGTGTTTTCTTGGTACTATGTACTTTATTTGTTTGTATGTGCCATGTAACAATGCAGGATGAGACTTTAAGAAGTGTCATTAAAGCCTATAAAGGAATATGTTACAAGAAAAACTGTGTTTATTTCTTGTATGGGGTGAATAGCATATTTTGTCCATATATCTTGTTTTCTTGGTACTAGGTAGTTTATTTGATTGTATTTGCTACATCATAATGCAGGATGAGACTTTAAGAAATGCTGTTAAGGCCTATAAAGGAAGATGTTGGAAGAAAATAGGTTCTTCTCTGGCTTTTTTATACTTCTTTATTTCCTTTTATGATTCACCTAATGTTTAGTTTGCTCGGCACCTTTATTTGATTTATTTATGTTCATCTTTGATTCTTTTCTAGTTGTCCATAGACAGACATTACCAGGTAGTATCCTTGTTGCCTATGAATATCTAAAGTTATTCAATATTTATATCTATAAATATTGCTTGGATTTTCAATGTCTACTATCTCTATTACGTTCATACTTCTAGTGCATTCTTGTGATTTTAGTAAAATAAGTACTCTGACTATTAATGTTTTGGAAAAATTACAGTTGGTAAGAAAAGTGTTTTACTCTAATTAGTGTATCATAAACCAGACAATGGTCATTTCCCTCCCCATCCAACATTGTGGAAAGAAATACCAAGTGTCTTTTATGCTGACTAAACCTGAAGCATGATTTATAAAAGCACTGATAATGGTAACTCTTTTACGCTTACATACTACAACTTTCACCATGATAACAATAGCAGCAGATGTGTATCGTGAGAAAAAGAGGATTTGTGCAGACTTAAGTTGGGGGTATAAATATGAAGCAACAAAATACATATGCATCTAGAAAACTACACTGTTATCCTAATGCAGTTGGATATTTCATTATGTTTTATGCATATAATGGATCTGTCACTGTTCTGAAGAGTTTTAAAAATGGATTTCATGATGAGTAACAAAATACATATGCGTCTAGAAAACTACACTGTTATCCTAATGCAGTTGGATATTTCATTATGTTTTATGCATATAATGGATCTGTCAAAGTTCTGAAGAGTTTTAAAAATGGATGTCATGATGAGTCTAAATTTATTTTAATTTCATGCACATACAGCTGAATTTTTTCCAGATAGGTCAGAAGTGCAATGCCTACATCGATGGCAAAAAGTTCTTAATCCTGATCTTGTAAAAGGTCCATGGATGTCAGAGGTATGCTTGCAAAGAGTCCAAGTGTCATTGTTTACAAGTGCTGGCATTGATTTAATCATTTCTTGGTTCTAATGCAGGAGGATGAAAAAATTATTGAGCTGGTAACAAAGCATGGACCAACGAAGTGGTCAACCATAGCGAAGTCTTTACCCGGTCGCATTGGGAAACAATGTAGAGAGAGGTAATTATTAGGTATTGTTCATTTTATTTCATACATATTCTATTGTTTCTAGAAATTTATACTTACAACTAGTAGAGTTCCACCTTTGCTTCTCATATTTATCCTTTTTATTTGAACGGTTATCATAACAAAGTGCATTATCAGTAAGGTAAGGGAATATCATATTCTATTATTTGTTAATTAGCTGTTGATTATTACAGAAATTCGTGAAGTGAAAAGAAGCTCAACTTTTCAAATTTATGTTTCCAGTTAATTAGATTGTTCATTCTTGGATAAGGTCAAACTTTTAGTTTTTGGTCCCTTTAAAGGCTTTTGTGTTTTTTTATGAGAATGTTAACTCTGCCATATGGGCAAGCTTTTATTTATAGCTGACACATTTTTGTGTTTTCTTCCTACATCATGCAGCTGTCTCTAGCTTGCTATATATCTTCTTAAGCTGATTTTGCCATTTGTTTTCAGGTGGCACAATCATTTAAACCCGATGATAAAGAAAGATGCTTGGACAGTAGAAGAGGAGCTTATACTCATAAATGCTCATCAGATATATGGGAATAAATGGGCAGAAATTGCTAAGGTTTTGCCTGGAAGGTATTGTCTTGGTATTCCCATCCCATCTTCCAATTACAAGTGTCATTGCTTCGCACAGCTAGAACTCCGACTATGGCACATCACTCATCACTGTGTCTTTTGTTGTTGCTTTTTCTCTGCTGCTGCTACATCATTGTCTCCACTTCATGAATAGTACCTACTATTAATGGTGCCAGAAGAGGCTATTGATTGTATTTCAGATCACTTTAGAAGCAGACCTGGCAGCTGCCCTGTTCAAAAAATGAGGATGGGGGCAGTAGGATGGATATAGAGCAACATGTGAACATGGATCTTGGAAATAGTTTGTTCAGGTTAGGATAGATCCAGTATCAGTTGGTGTTAAACTGTGTTCACAGAGATCTTGATACAGTAACAAAAAATAGGCTCTCCCTTATCTCATTGGTCTAGCTGGTCCTTGAACCCTAGTGCTAGCACTTAATGGCCTCTTTCTTACTGAAGGAGAGTAGGACAGTCACTAAGGGGCACAACAAGACCCTCATTTAGCTGCCATATGGTGCCCTTGTTTTCCCATCCTCATAGTTCCGTGATATTTTTGGTCCTCGCTCCTTGATGAGAGCTACCATAGTGCCAAGTTTTCTTGGACATAACAGGAGATTCTGTTCAATATAAGTGGTGAGGATACATGTGCACGGGTCTGATTTGACCTGAACTATGTTTATAAATTTCACCGACATAGATAGAGCTCGTTTTGGATCAAGGATGATTTGAGATCATAGGAGTCACATCCTCCTTGGAGATGATCAATGAATAGTATTCCCACCCTTTCCTTCTTTTGGAACCTTACCTCGTGTTTCTTCTTCCCTAAGGTTCTTCCTGCAGTGGAGTACCACCTTCTTTCTTGCCCTGCCCCCCTCCTCTCCCATGAGGACTTCTTCCCTGAACAATCTCCCTTTCTGTTTCCTTCTGTGGTTCACAGTGTCTGCTACTGTGACATTAGCTTTGGGAACTTGTCAGATTCACCAGTTCAGAGTTTGCATTCAGTGGTAGCTGTCCATATTTTGTTTGTGGGCTTCATGGCAACCACTATTCCTTTCTACTCCAATTGCCTTGACAGTGTTGTGATTTTCTCCCACAACTGTGAGATTGATAGCCATCGAGGCTGATTGTGCTGCAAATATCTTGCCGGGGTCAATCATCCTACACAATACCTTCATTTGTTTCTTTGGTAATGTCTTTATCGTGTTTCTGTTAAGTGCATCAACAACTCTGCACTTACATAATCATTTTAGAACAAATCTTGGTCTACGTAAAAATGGTTGTCTCTAAATACTACCAGAGCCCAAGTTTAACAGCTAAAAATTCTCACGATCATGTATCCATGTCCATGCATCATGTAGCTATATACCTTGATTGAAAGATAACATAATAGCATGGAATTAACAATTTGAAGCTTGAAGAGCTGATTGAAATTTTACATAAGCCTTGTAAGGCACTTGTTGGAACAAAGGGATATGACGAGAGAGTGGGTTAAGAATGTTTTTTGGTTAGATATGATGATAGGGAGAGTATTATTAACTACTGTGAGTTGTTTCGGCACAATAAAAGCAGTTTCCAGGTTTGCCATTATCTTGGACCCCCTCTAGCTTTGGTAAAACTAGGGCAATTATGTCTCCAAAGAGATTACGCTTGATTATGTCAAATGGCAATGCCTTTAAAATGGCACATGAATCAGTTTACAACAGTAGCTAACATGTATGATGCCCAAACAGCTATCTGAAAGATAGCATGTTATTATTTTACTTTTTATCTTGTGACTTCTAGATATTCACGCAAATGGAATTGAGGACTCCACAAGACATGTGGTATACAAGTAATATGACATGGTCATTGCCACCAAGTTGTTGGTCCATTGAACGTGAGGATGGGAGACTAGCACACATATTTTCTAGTCTGCAAGCAAGGAACAAGAGGTTGGGATTGGATCCTGGATCAGCCAGTGCCAATACTGACCCGTATTGGACCAGCCAGACCAACCTATGTGGCAGAAGCCAAGAATTGGCCCTTTCCAACCTGAGTCAGTTGTGACTTGGTCTGACTAAAAACAAGGTTGGAATCAGCCAATTCCAAACTTATAATCAGCTAGTCCAGGATCCAGATCAGCCAATCTTGACCTATCTCAGTCAGACCGAGACACTTTAATCCAAGGATTCCGGAATCGGAATCGGATCGGCCAATTCCTAGAAATTGATCGGAATCAGCCGATTCTTGGGAAGGGAATAGGTTCCAGAATCATTTTTTTCTTCAAAAAAATTCAAAAAAATCAGAAAAATTTAGAAAAATACGAAATAGCCTAGAATTTTTTTTTAAAAAAGGAAATGTAACATTTAGCTTGCATCTATGTGTCATAGTTTATGGAATCGGCCGAATCAGATCAGAATCGATTAATTACGGAATCATGTGAGGAGGTTTTTGTCTTAGTTCTTAACTAAGAATAAGATGTAACATGATAACAATAAGATGCTCGTGATTGTAACATTATAACAAGATAACATGTTAATAAACTTGAGAATATGCTAATAACATGATAAGATGCAAAAAGTATAATAAGATGTAACATGATCACATGAAAGTAAAAGCATGCATTTTATGACATGTTCACCAATATCTATGATATTGGCCTTCATCCTCTTCCCCTGTTGCTCTTGCCACGATTGAGTTATCTTTAGTTTTCTTGTCAATACTGGCGCATATCCATATGAAAATAATGAATCCGCCATCTCACTCAAATCGTACGCATCGGACTGTGGCACATAGGTAGGCTCAAGTGGAGGAAACCATGGCTGCTAGGGATCATCAAATTCTGGATAAGTTGGCAACATATAATGATAATGTGATAACTACTACTCCAGGCTGAAATATGGCTTTGACCGCCATGAATTAAGTGAGTCTGGAGCTGTTGCACCTACATCTGGTATATGCACCTCTCCCTCTCATGCTGGATACGTGGCCGATAGACACTCCTCATCGTCATCAACTGAGGAGTGAGAAGGAGCATGTGTGGTCATCTGGGGTCACAGTACGTCGCCTAATGTCTAGCTTCTTTCTCTTCACTTCTTCTCCTATGTTTGATGTCCCACCACAACCCAAAGATTTTTTCAATTGTGAAAATCAGCTCATTTTTCATGATATCACTTTTGTTTCAGTCCTGCCTAGATTGCGAATAAGTTGGGTAGTTGTGGCTGGGACTGGAGCTGGGGCTAAGGTTGGAGGCGGCTATTCTATAATTGTTAGGGTAGAAGATGGCCTGCTTGAGCCTGAAACGTAGGTGGCCCATGCACGGTTATCAAGATCAAACTCATTTGGATGATTCCTAGTTGTCTTCTTCTCTATCCAAGAAACAAGTGCATGCTCCTCTTGAATTATTTGGTCATGTCAACCTCCTCAGGTGGTGATGTCTGTGATCTTTTTCTTTGCTCATATGGACCACTTGCAAATCGTGTAAATCTCTCCTCTGAGATCTTCTGTCGGTCTTTTATGTTCTTGATGCGCAGTCTCATGTTGTAATGGTAGAAAATCAGGTTCTTCAGCCTATCAGAGGTTGGGGAATGAGAAACTCGAGGGAAGGTTCCAGAAGAAGGAAAGGGCGAGAATGCAATTCATTGATCATCTCCATCTTTGTCTTACACATGAGGAGGGTGTGATATTTATAGGACTGTAAAAGAAAAAAAAACTATATCAGAATATAACAGAAAATGTATTTACAGATATGCCCTCCAATGGTCTTAAATTAGGGGTGTAGACGGGTCGGATTCGGTAGCAGAATCACAGAATCCGATTCTGATTCTGATAAGGGATAGGGTGTTCTGATTTCGATTCCGATAATTTCAGAATCACCATGTTCTGATTTCGATCCGATTCCGATTCTATTATCGAAATCGGAATCGAATCCGATAATTTCCAATTCCGATATTAAATATTAATTTTTATTCAAAAATAAATTAATAATTCACATATAATTAATAAATTTTGGTATAATGTTTTAAAACTTTATTTTTATCATTTTATCAATTTATATATTATATTTTATGATTTATTTGACTTTTTTTATTATTTTTACTTATATTTATTTATTTATTATCGAAATCGAATAAACGGAAACGGAATCACCTGATTCCGATTCCAATAGCTTATAGGATACAAAAACAGTTTCCAAACCCGTTAATTTTTATCGGAATCGAATCGGAATTTTGGATGATTGGATTCCATTTACACCCCTATCTTGAATAGTCCTCGATCTAAATCGAGCTCAATCTATGCCGACATTTATGTACATAATTTGTGTCAAATTGGACCCATAAACGTGTCCTCACCACATTTCGTATTCGGAAGAAATTTCATATGTCTGCTGTTTGCCTTTGAACAACACTACACTAAATTGATCTTCTCAATTGAATATCAAGTAAAGCTTGATATATTATTTCTTTTTCCTTTCTTTCTACTGTAATCTGTGTCATTTCCTTTGGACGTGTTGATGTCCATGCATGTTGGCATTAAGAAATGTTTGATTAAGTAATATGGTAGATTGATCTGGTTTATAATCAAATGCAGGACTGACAACTCAATAAAGAACCACTGGAATAGCTCCCTGAAGAAGAAGTTAGATTTTTACTTGGCTGCTGGTAATCTTCCTACAATTCCAAAACCTGTTATTCTTAATGATGCCAAGGATGTTGGAAAACCTGCTAATCTTGAAAGTGCCCAGCCAATGAGAAAATCTGGTTTATCCTCTGTTGCCTTTGAGATGGAAGACCACAAAACTTTGTCAGGACGATCACTCAGGAAATCTCTAATCAGATCTTCGACCAATGTGTCCATTGATGATCTAAATGATCCTATTGATACCGATGGCAAGAGGCAAATGTCAAGTGATTATCTTATCTGCAACAGCTCTGATGTAAAATTAAAGAACAATGAATGCAGTAATAACATGAAGGCTGGAACATCTTATTCAGAAGTTATTTCTAAGGATGGTTCTTTATGCTACAAACCCCCTCTCCTAGAGCTACATGATCCATCTATGGCATCTTCTATCCTAGATACCTACAGTCTTCTGCAGGAATTTCCATCCGACTTGAACTGTTTTACGCCAATAATAAAAGCTAAGGAGCTGGCTGACTACAGCCTTGAGACAAAACTAAAAAATGCAGCAGAGAGCTTCCCAAGTACGCCATCCATTATTAGAAGAAGAAAAAGGACATGTACACCATTGTCATTTTGTAAGGATGATAAGTCAGATGATATACCGATTCATGACAATCTATGCACATTGGAGGAAAATGGAAGAACTAGGAGTTTTTCTGGACACATCTTATCTTCGAATTCAAGCTTCTATTTAGTTCCTTGTAATGATAACCATGAAATGGTACTAAGTCATGAGGAAGCCTTCAGTTTTTCTCCTCCATATAGATTGAGGCCTTTGCGAACTGCAATATTCAAGTCTATAGAGAAACAACTTCACTTCACACCTAAGCCAGAAATTTTGATGAATGACATGAACTGTGTAACTCCAATTGCCAATGCTGTACTCAATGGAAGTGATCCCAACACCAAGATTGATGATAAGCAACAGGATACAACCAGTCATCCAGTTGGATCATGTAATGAAAGCATCACTTCGAGACACACATCCAGGAGTGAGTGAGATTCAGTGAAAAGTAAGTTCAAATTTTAATACATGCTTTTTAGTCATAAATGTGCCCTGGGCGGAAATACTTTATTGTTGATGTTATCTAACGTGCTTCTTTTTGTGTATAGTTGTCTGATTTTGTCCATAAGACTTCCGAATGGTGCAACGATGTCATATAGACTTTGGTATCATAAGGGAAAACTCTTAACCAAAGAATTGCACTTAACGTGGACTTCAAGTTTGAAACATGAATTTTATGCTATTTTGAGATATTTGGCATTTTTTAGATGCATCTTGAATTGGTTTAGTTAGATGCAGGTTATGCCATTGTCATAAAAATGTAAAGCTGCTGCTAATGTTCTGTTACCTGGTTATGTGATGAAGCATAAATCAAATCGTTAACACATTTAACCTGAATGCGAGTCCTTTTTGAGTAATGTTTGGTGACTGATTTCATCTTAACCAGTAATAGTGACTGATTTCTAAAGGTAAACTATTTGTCTAGGGAATTTGAAGTTGTGGTGGCATTGTTTTCTAACGTGGATGATGGCCACTCAGACAGATATCCCTATGCTGGTATTCCTATGCCTTGCCAAACAACATTTACCCATTTGTATTCATTACTCAGCATGAAGTCAATTGACCTGGTATGCATACTATTCTGATGCAGCCAGGATCTTGTTATGGTTGTCAAATTCCAAGTTCAGACATTTGATAATCTTATATGTGCTATAATAAAGTTGCGTGGTATTCTATTAAAAGAAGACAAATTTTGAGCTATACTAAATACCAAGGGTAGTAATTATGAAATACGCATGAAATTTGATGTTTTTGAACAACCTTAGAGGTGGTTAAGTTGAATGTCAACCATAGGTTGATACCAACCCTGCTAGCCAGGGCAAGCTAATTTGTCCCATTGCATTGCTGACGGTGCATGCATGCCATAAATAATGTCCCAGCCTGTCCCATTCTGTCCTCAAATGCTGGTCCATCCCAGGTTATCTCAGAAGAGAACATCCATCCCAGGTTATCCCAGAAGAGAACGTCTCCAAGTCAAGTCAGTGAATTGTTTAATAGTGGTTCAGCCTATATAGATGGGAGTATTTTCTTAAAAATTAAGACATTTTATTTGTAAATTTTCAACCAAGAGAAGTTTAGAATGTATTAATATCATATATTTTATACTGACTTGGACTGCCTAGGCAGTTCTAAAACATGCATCAAAAGACATGATGCACAGTCATATATTGACAAGATTCAGATCTCTCAACAATACGTTGCAGAAATAAATGACATGTACGTATCTAATATGTGGAAATCCATCGTAAAGAGCAGGTTCAGGTTGAAGATTGGTGAAGACACTCTTGAAACCAATCGCTGTGTGGTAATTTTGGCTTCTCAAGCTTCTCTCCACACTTTCCCTCCTCTTGAGAAGCTCGTTTAGCGGGATAGCCTGTCCCAGATCAGAATTGGCCAAGGCCAGACCTGAAGCCCTCTTATAGGATTAAGTGATTAATCCTTCCCCGATTTCAGGCTGGGATTGGCTGAACCTGACTGGAATCTATAATATGTTGGACATCAAACTTTAATGCACGATAAGTTTTCACCACCCCCCCTGGTTCCGGGCCGAAATCTAGTCTGATTCATCAAGGGCAACCTTGTATATATTTCTCATTTTCAGCTGCCTCTTTGGGAAGTGCGGAAAAAAAGCAGGGCATATTTCTCGATTTACTGACTTTTCTGTGTACCATTTGGTCATGTTAATTTTACTTGCCCCCTTGTGCTTTTCTTATTAAATTACCTGATGCAGAGAGGAATGTAATAGTAATATTTACTTTTCACGTTGTCAAAAATTATTTGAATACACAGCCCGAACAATGGATTTCACTTTTCCTCATCAACGACTGATTTCTCTACCTTGTTTTTAGACAAACCAACACCGACCGTGCAGTCCGAAGGATTGCGCCATTGCGGATCATTCAGGCACGGCGTGATGTCTTCCACAACACCGATTCCGATCGGCCGAGAAATGAATCTTAACAACAAGAGATCTAAATCCAGATCGGACGAACAGAGTGGAACTAACTCAAGGTCATGGGGGATCCCGCAGTTTGTGTCATTGGAAAGAACAGCAGGGCAACTTCCTGGTGATGCGCACGCTCATTCGTCAATTGAAGGTGTAGAAAACCCCGTCTGTCCTCACCGTTGTAAGTATTTGACGTTTGACTCTCTGGCGTGCGTACATAGATCTCTCTCCTTGAAGGACAAAACCAAAGAATAAAGATTGGAAACACCTGCAGTTGAATAACGGATAACCGTCTTTCTGCCAAAGAATATTGCAGCCGTTGTAATTCGCATCCGTGTATCTTCCAGTGTACCATTTCTGAAGGAGTCCAACTTGCATCTGTATTATTGGTTTATAGTGAAAGTTCTTGGTGAAGGGTATCAAGGGGAACACTCTTTAAGATCTATTACGTACATTTTCTGTGTCGTCAAGGTACAGTAATTAGCGGTGTTCACGGTCTGATTTGATCTTCGAATTTTTTTTTTCGAAGCAAGCTAAACTAAATATACCCCTCCGACTAAACTAAATTGAATCAAACTAATTTATTTTGATCTTGTTTGATACCGTTCAACCCACATTTTATCAAGTATATATCTGGATGTAATTTTTTTGTTTATTTTAAATCACATATATCAAAGCATAGTGTAGATATTGACGTACGTATGGTTACTTTATCTTGTGAACGTTAAAAGTATTCATTTTTACATGAAAATACATAAAAGTCGCCGGCATGTTCTGTGTAAAAATAAATAAATATTTGACATACTTCAGGTTGTCAGCTGATTTAGTTCGAATGATTTTTGAAATCAAAATAAATAATTCTACAATTAAACTCAAATCAAATCATCAGTTTGGTTTGATTTTTCATGTAGAGCGAAACTATGAAACACGTCCTGACAAGTAACCATATACATCTCCGTAAATTTATGAAAAATCATACCATCCACTTCATCATACGAGCACCCTTTCCTTCATCGGGGTCCGGTCACCGCGTGCCCGCCCAACTGACCGCGTGCCCACGCAGGTCATGGCGGATCCGCACGCGGTCTGCTGGCTGCTGGTCGGCGGTCAACCGTCTCGACGTACGCTTACCTGCACGGGAAATATCGACGGCTGCGCACATTGCTTTAGTTTTCAGCGCTGCTTGACCAAGATCCCAGCGTCAGACTCGGTTTGAATTTAATATGATATTTTTATATAATAGATATATTAATTTTGTGCTGTTTGATACGGGGACAACTGACCAAACGCCCCCAGAGGTACTGTTTGGCACGAGGATATCTTAAACATAAATTTAATTTATCTTCAAAATTTAAAAGATAAATCAATTTTATTCTCAAAATTTTATGATGCCAAACGGATCCTAAAACCTTAAGCCAGCTAAGCAACTGGTTGGCTACGAGAATCAAACAACTGCTCCCAGCCGATCGGACCGGGCAGCCGCGGCGTGGACCGGACCACTCTTTTTCTCGCCTGCACTGCTCCCTTCCGCCTCCCGCATGCTGACACCTAACCTCCATTGTCTTTTTTTTTTGGTCACGTGGCTTAGTGGCCTAGACTCTCGCCGCGCCGCGAGTGGCGAGGGTTCGAGACCCCTCGAACCCCACAAGTCGCCCCCCCATGGGGACGCCCGGCTAGTCGTCGCCGGGAGACATCAAAGCTCTGACCTGCGCCCCCAGCGTAGGTCCGTGCCAGTCGAGCCACGCTCGACTGGCACCTAACCTCCGTTGTCCATATGAAGAATTAACTTTCGATCCAAATAAGAAAACAAGTTTAATTATTACTCCGTTGACCATGTTTACTTAAGAGTGTTTGGTTGGATAAGAATGTATACATTTTATTGTAAAAAATTGTATTAAAAATAAAATATAAGTAATTCAGTAGAACTATAAACGGGTTAGATTCGGTAATGAAATCATTAAAATTCGATTCTAATTCAGATAAGAGTCAAGAGATTTTGATTTTAATTCTAATAATTTCAGAATTACTATGTTCTGATTTTGATTCAATTTCGATTTTATTATCGAAATCAAATCTGAATTTATTTTTATTTAAAATAAGTTAATGATTCACATATAATTATTAAAATTTGATATTATCTCTTTAAAATTTTATTTTTATCATTTTATCAATTTTACAATTTTGATAAAAATATTTTTTTTTGCAACCTTCAACGCACACATAAGTCTAAAAAGAATAATTTTAAAAACATAAAATCGTAGTAATTCTCAAATATATTCCTTTCATAATTTTTTATGAAAATATAAAATCAAAATAAAAATTTAATTTATCCCGCAACCAAACAGTAAACAGCATCGTCATCTTCTTCGATCATCTTCACTTCCGCCAGAGTGTGCTCCTCCTCCGTCTATCCGGGCACGGAAGGGAGAAGAACCCGGCCATATGCATACATCGATGTGGGATTTTTTTACATATAACACAGTTTTAAAAATTATTTAAAAAAATAGTATCTTTTGATATAATTTTAATAAACTAACACACTTTCTTTTGACAAACGTACGGATGAACAGTGTACGAATGAGACACACTTTCAAACAAAGTGTGTTAGTTTGTTAAAATTATATAAAAAATACTATTTTTCTAAATAATTTTTAAAACTGTGTTATATGTAAAAAATGCCTGCGTGTGCGGTTGCCCGTCGGCGCCGTCGGCCTCTGTCTCAGCGGCGCCGTCATATCGCCGCCGCCGCTTATAATTTCCCGGCGCAATCGAACTCCTGCCGCTGGCCGGCGTGAAGAAATATCATGCACGGTTTGACATTCTGGGCGTCGAGACGAGAGAAGTTCAAGTGGCACGTAGACTTCTCTGTCGGTCTCTCGGCCGGTCGCCTCTCTCCTCTAATATACTTCCTCTAATCTCTCGACGCCCCGATCACCGGTGGTCGGCCTGATCTCTCCGCTGCAAATGCAACGCAAGTCCACTCTTCGCCCATAATATTTATGGCGATCGATCGAGAAGATCCGCCGGCACCGCGGAGTCAAAAGGTGAGCTGTGTGCGCCTAACCGGAAGCCGCCGCCGGCCGGGTCAGCTTCTGGCTCGACCGGTTGCCGCCGGGGCCTTCCGGGCCTCTCCTCCTCAACTCGTACTCGTTGTACCATATTTTATGCCCGCCGGGGGCGCCTGGTCCTGCCGGAGGAGGAAGAAGACGCCGTATAGGCAGCGGCGAAGTCAACTCTCTCTCTCTCTCTCTCACGGGTTCCCCGGCGGGCAGAGAACGATAATGGAGGAGAGCGGGCGGCGCATGTGCCGGCGTAAAGGCGCGGTGGGGACGGCGCGGGGTAGGTCGATCGGGTCGTCTCGTCTCGTGTGGGGGTGATCAGCTGTATCCATCTCCATCGTACACGCCGGCGCCGGAGGGGGAGAGAGAGGAGAGCCGGCGGTGCCGTCGTCCCTGTTATATTCAGACACGCGACGGCGGAGATCAGGTGCATGAACCGGATGGGATGAGCTTCTGTCTGATGATCTGGTTCATTTTGACGGTTGTTGTCCCGTGAAGAGAAGAGAGCTTGGATCCGTCACCACCACACAACCGATCGCATGGCTCTGGTGTTTTCTTCTCTGTTCGATTAATGAGTGGACCGGGACGAGTTAATTAAAAGGGGTTTAACAATGGACTGGCGAAGTTTTTCTAGTCTTTAAAGATGGGATTCTGTAAAATTTAACGAAAAAAAGAGACTTCTTTAAACAAAAAAAAACACAATGACTAGTTGATGACTTTTAGCAAAAATAAAAAATAAAAAACCGTCGTACGTTACAAGATATATAATTCCCATCTCCCTCCTGCCCCGAGAAAAAAAACGAAAAATTCTCTCTTGTCAGCTATTGACTATAGAGAGAAAGAGATTAATTATTTGTAGAGAGATTTCGATCATTTGAAATGTGTGTAGTGTCATCAAGGGTATCATTTTTCCTATGGAGTCGCAAGTAGAAAATATTTAGTCAAAGGAGAGAAAGAGAGAGAGAGAGAGAGATACACACAAAGAAATAAAAAATTTCAAAACTTAAAAGAAGAGGAACCTAAACTTATGACACATCACATCTCCCTCTTAGAAATTTTACATTCTCACCCGGTAACGCGAAAAGTCGGGCACAATAAAAATGAAATAGATATCTTATAAATGGTGAAATAACCTGGGCGGTAACATCCCAAACCTACCTCGGTGTTCTTGCACTTTTCTTATATAGACTGCAAAACAAATAAGTAATATCCAACTCAAAAATTTCAGAGGGCTGTAAGATGATAACAAGACACTGATTTTATCATGATATTTAATTATCTTAAGCTCCTGTCTTCTGCGTCACAAGAGGGTGTCGGAGTCGCGGACGTAATCCTCGGACCTCAACGCCGTCGTCATGTTAAGATTCGCAAGAGGAATCAGTCTCTACGGAATCACCGCGACGTCCAAGAAATCATACGACTCCCGATCGACCAAGTTTGTCAACCAAAAATTAGTTCCAAACGCATTCAGACAGAGCCCGCCCGACCGTGCCGAGCGGGCTCATCGCCCGCCCAGATCCTCGAGCAAGAGCGGCGGCCGGGAGAAGCGCGTTTGTCTCGTAACTCAATAGGAAAAATGTGATCTTTGCCGTAAAAGACGACGTTAAGTCTTGCGGCGTGTCTTTCATCGCATGGCAGGGAGGGGATGGTCGCTGGTCGGCAGCGGGCACCGGTGACGGCTCTGGGCCGGTTGCTTTGCTCGCCATTACTGCTCCGCCTCCTGTCTCCGTCTCCCTCGAGGGGGGTCGGGGACCGCCGCCGCAGGCGGATAAAGGTCAAACCTTGGGGCGAGGTCTAAAGCGGAAGCGGGGGGAGAAGGGGGGTGACGCCGGAGAAGAGAACCGTGCTCGATCGATCGCTTTAGCTCCGCCGCGCGCGTCTCTCGTTTCCCATACCTTTTGCTATCCCATCGCTATTTCTCCGGCTTCGTAGCCCACGCGTACCCGCCGGCCACCCACCGTCAAACCCGGCGGTGCCAGCTCTGTGTCAGCCGCTCCGGCCGCCGTCGCCCTGTTACCCGCCTTCGTTAAATGAACCGCTGGTGCCGGAGGCGGTAGACGGTTGGCAGAGGGGGGTTCTGGGGGCGAGGCCGCACCATTCTTTGCCTTGTCCGGCTCCGGCGGCAGGAAAGGAGGCGTTTGTCCGCACCGTCCCGTGGATTTCCCGACGATTCCTCCCGCACCATAGCCCGTCTCAGGTGTGTTCGGAAGAAGACGGGACCGCCGCCGCCGCCGCCACCCGCAGTGTCCAGGTGGCGTCGTTCTTCGAGAGATTGTCGGCCATGGGGAACTGCTTTACCGCGAGGATCAAGGCGGAGACGCCGCTCCACGGCAGCCCTTCCTCCGGTGAGCCCGAGATCGGCCCGGATTGATCCGAGGCTTCCGATCCCAAAAGATTCAATTTTTAATCTCCCCCTTCCGACGCGCAGGTGTGAACTCCGAGCGCGTCGGCGTGGGCAACGAAGGCGATGCGAGCGCTACCGGTTCCAGCCGGAGAGCCTCCGCGATTTCCGCTCCGGCCACCCCTCGCAGCGAGGGCGAGATCCTCCAGTCGACGAATCTGAAGAGCTTCGCCTTCACCGACCTCAAGAACGCGACGAGGAACTTCCGCCCCGATAGCGTGCTGGGGGAGGGCGGCTTCGGCTCCGTCTTCAAGGGCTGGATCGACGAGCACTCCCTCGCCGCCGCGAAGCCCGGCACCGGGCTGGTCATCGCCGTGAAGCGGCTGAACCAGGAGGGGTTTCAAGGCCACAAGGAGTGGCTGGTGAGTGTTGGCGCTCTCGCTTGTTCGTCTTCTTCCCCTGCGCCGATCTGCCGATACGCCATTAATCAATCAATCAATCAATTAACCGGCCGGCCGATCCGTCTGCAGGCGGAAGTCAACTACCTCGGCCAGTTTCATCATCCGAGCCTCGTCAAGCTGATCGGGTATTGCATAGAGGACGAGCAGCGGCTTCTGGTCTACGAGTTCATGCCGCGGGGCAGCCTGGAGAATCATCTGTTCCGGAGTATGTTAATCACCCTGTTTCCGATTCGATTACGCCGTCGTATCTAGCCCTCTCTGTTCTGACATGCTCGATCATCTGAATATTCGGGAGGTTATATGTTACTTCCCTGTATTCCATTCGATTCGATTATGCGGTGAAATGTAGATATCTCTGTTCTGACACGATCGATCACCCCGAATTTTTTTTTCAGGAGCCTCGTATTTCCAGCCGCTGTCGTGGAACCTCCGGATGAAGGTCGCCCTCGGAGCGGCGAAGGGGCTGGCTTTTCTGCACGGTGCGAAGGTCATATACCGGGACTTCAAGACTTCGAACGTCCTCATCGATTCGGTAAGCGGAAGGAAGAAGGAAGGGGACTCTGTCGATGCGCTCGATTATTAATCAACCGTGAGGGGTACCAAGATCTGATCTTCTTCTTCTTCTTCTTCTTTTTTACAGAACTACAACGCGAAGTTGTCCGATTTCGGCCTGGCGAAGGACGGGCCGAGCGGCGATAAGAGCCATGTGTCGACGAGAGTCATGGGCACGTATGGATATGCCGCGCCGGAGTACCTCGCAACAGGTCCGGCGGCTCTCTGCTTCACGGGTCTTGGTCTGATGTTTTGATACGTAGTTGTTTAAACTCCACTCACTTCTAAAAAGGTGTTTTTTTTAGCTAACACAAGAATTTTATTTTCTAAATCAACGCATTTTCTTAGAAGTCGAGCAGGGAAGGATGAAGTCGGATTTAACTGGCCCGACTTTTATAAAACAGCGAAGTCAGTTCTTGAGATTAAATTTGTTTTTTTTTTTAATAGAGTCGGGTGGTAAGAATCTGATTTCATAGTGTGTTGTGTCAGATAAGGGAGAGCTGTGGGTTAAAATGAGTAAAGCGCTTTTTTTTGCGTGTAGTGAAGGGGTTAGTAACATTTTACAGGGATTAGTAACTAAAAAAAATAAAATGTTACCAAGTGATTGCGACTTCACTTCATAAGTTGGATTTCGTTTATTATTATTTTTTGGACATTTTCTCCTGAAATCAGATTTGAGAATAATTTTGTGTGTGCTGTTGTAAAAATATTCTTTGAAAATAAAATTTCTTGTGTGCCAAGTATTTCAGAAAATATTTTTTAACGTGTGCTTGTTTTAAAAGTTTTTCACTACTGATCATCTTCCAAATTAGGTCACCTGACGTGCAGAAGCGACGTGTACAGCTTCGGGGTGGTTCTCCTGGAGTTGCTCTCCGGCCGCCGGGCGGTGGACAAGACCCGGCCGTCCGGCGAGCACATCCTGGTGGACTGGGCGAAGCCCTACCTCACCAGCAAGCGCAGGCTCTTCCGCCTGCTGGACTACCGCCTGGAGGGGCAGTACGCCATGGCGGCCGCCCAGAAGGTGGCCGCCCTGGCGCTGCGCTGTATCTCCACCGAGGCCAAGTTCCGGCCGACCATGCAGGAGATCGTGAGGACGTTGGAAGACCTTCGGGACGCGAAGGACGCCGCGCGAGGCTCCCGCGCGGCCGAGCCGCCGAGCAGGTCTGGGAGGAGGGGTCGCCGCCGGGCGGACGGCGGCGACGGGAAGGCGGCCCGCCCTGATCGGCCCCCTGTTTCCTGACTCCGCCCGCGCAACACTGCTGATACGCGGAGGGAGACGGAGAAAGAGAGACCGCCGCCGCCGGAGAGAAGCTACAGCTCCGCCGTGTGGGGCTGTACGTACCGTGTGCTTCTTGGATGACGGAGACGGAGAGGGGTTGTTCGCCGGGGACGGAAGCGCCGCCGCCTGTGTAAAAGGGGATGCCGTAGCCTGAGCTTTTTGACGTGCATGACGCTTCACGCCATCATCTGTGTTGTCTCTGTTTTACTGCTCTGCTCAAATTCTTACTCTTCGCTGTTCTTACCGAGATAACTTATCTCGGTTACTCTCTTTTTCTTCCTACTCTTGTCGCTGCGGTCGTCGTCCTTCACTGATATAATCAATTATCTATGAATTTAACTATGTTGGTAATTATCTATTCGTCTACATAAATTGTTACCACCAGCGGCATATACACGTTTCAACAGTCCCTAGTTATATGTTGCTGTTTTACCTGCGAATCGTTTACTTTGAGCTGTATGATTTCGTGACAAAACAATTAATATAACACAACTGTAAATACCACAAATTTTAAAATTTTTATTTTTTAAAAATAATAGTTAAGTTTTTGACAATATTTTAAATAAGAACTACGGGGCAGAGTCACCGCACCTTGAGGGAGATTAGGACATTCTTGTCCTCCAAAACTCGTTCTCGAAGGGGAAGAGTTCACCTCCAAGGATTATGATAACGAGGCCGAGAGTGACAATGGTTGTCTAGTGGCGGAGGAGACTGAGGTGAGGGATGGGGATGATGGGGTTTGCCGAAGGAAGGGCAACTTCGGAGCGGACGAGGGTGGTGGTGTTGGGGTCGGTGAACAAGAAGAGGAAGAGAAAGAGGGTGACCGACCGTGAATGTGAAGGAAGCAAACTAACATAGGAGGAGGCCGAGCGAGAAACCCGACCTTATCGGGGCGGGGCGAGGGTGTGGGGTAGGTGGCGAAGAGGACAGCAGGCGAGGTAGACATCGAGGAGAGAGCACCGGTAGGGGAATGCGAAGAAGAGAGGTGGAGAAAGAGGGCTCGAGAGTTAGCCCAGAGCACCTCATTCTCAGAACGGAGGCAACTCTCGCGCTCACCTACGGTACGATGCGTCGGCCAAGGATCTAGAATTTTAATTTAGTGGAATCATTTAGGACATTCCGGTGAGGTCGTATCTCGATGATTACTCCCGGCAAAAACTTATATCCAATAGATATATTTAAATTTTTAATAAATCTGTCAAATCTTAGTGAAACTACACGACCTCACCACCCCAGATGTAGTTTGATCTCGATTCATTATAAAGCTCTACCTCGAGCTTAGTTTGTTCACGAAACTCGAATAAATTTTCGTTCGATGAAACTCGAAGTGGAACTTAAAATCGATCTTAACTTATTTAACATCCTTAACCAACATTGTATAAGTTTTACTTCATTTTAATTATTTTTAAGATATTCTGAGCAAATAGTTGATTGGGCTCTTAAACGAGCTATTATTCCGTTCAACGGAGTCAAACGAGATGACAGAGATGCACTTTTATTTACTTATTCAAAATTATCATTTTAACGTGGTAAACCAGTCGAGACTTTATTCACAACCCATTTGACAAGTTACACACTTGTACTTGGTCGGAGAGCAGGGGTGTAAGTAAAATCCTATATTCTAATTCAATTTCGATAAAAATTCGTGGATCTAAAATTTGTCAGAACGGGAATTGAAATCGAAATCAATTGATTTCATTTTCGTTAATCTTATTTCGATAAGAAATTGGTATATATAAATAAAATAAAATTAAATAAATTATATATATTCCAAGCGCCTACTTAAAGCCTACTCCTCCGCACACACACACACACAAAGTTTCTAACTTAATCTTCCAGATAAAAGAGACCAATTAACCTTTAAGGGCATGTTTGGTGTGAAGATAACTTGGGGATAAATCAGGTTTATCCCCAAAATTTAGGGGATACACCAGGTTTATCCCCCAAAAATTTAGGTGCCAAACAGACCATAAGAGATGATGAGATATTTTGCATGCTTTACTACCGTCACGCCAGGCATTAATGAAAATAAATGTAACGGATTAATATTAATGAAATCCGAAGTCGCCAGCGCCGTGAATGAGCACATAACTCACGGTAACCGAAAACTGTCTTATCGGGCCGAGGCAGTTTCGGGTCCCATTTCGGGTACCTGACCGAGAGCGCCGTCAACGGCCGGTCTGTTGGGAATAAAAGGGCAATCGGAAACTTGGCTCTAGGCTATATTAGATCAAAGACTAAGGATAAAAAAGAAGAGAATAAAGAGGACTACTCTTTCAACCAAATCACACAAAGAAAATGGAGAAATAATCATAAGAAATTCTCTCTCTTGAGAAGTTGCATGTGGAGGCTCAACATACGTGGAGTGTGTGTGTATACAATGGGTGATAATGGTCCTTTATATAGGCCTCCTCTAGGGTAACCCCAATGGGTTAATAGCTAAGTAACTCTCTCCTAGAAACTCCCATTTTAAAGTCTTTGGAAACCCACCCACGTAACACCTCCTCTCTTACAAAACTCTCTCTTTATAACCCCAACGTAACACCTCCCCAAAGATAACATCTTATTAAAATAAAAAAACTCACAAACTCCCATATTCAATTTGTAACTTCTAACATTCCCCCTCAAACTTGAATATGTTTGACTCCAGCATTTCTACGAGCTTTACAAATACTTTAGTAGGAAGTGCTTTTGTGAATATATCTGCCACTTGTTCTGTGGTGTTGCAATAGATCAAGCTGCACATTCTTCTCTTTCACATGTCCCCCGAGAAAATGAAATGCAATTGTCGATATGCTTGCTTCGACCATGTTCTATTGGATTCTTTGAAAGCTTGATGGCAGACATATTGTCAACATAAATGCTTGTGGGTTCAACCTGTGGATTATGCAGCTCATTGAGTAGATTTTTGAGCCACAAAGCTTCACTTACAGTGGATGAAGCTGCAACATATTATGCTTCACATGTGGACAGAGCCACAATACTTTGCTTCTTCGAACTCCAAGAGAAAGTTGTAGGACCAAAGTAGAAAACATAACCGGTGGTACTTTTTCTCTCATCAAGATCACCACCCGGTCACTATACGAATAGCCAGTGCTTGCTACTTTACCATAGGGATAGAAGAGACCATGTTCCAGTGAGCCTTTGACATACCTTAGAATTCTTTTAGCAGCAACCCAATGAGAATTCTTAGGCAATTCCATGTACTGCTCACTCATCAGCCAACTGCATAAACAATATCAGGTCTAGTGATGGTAAGGTACCTTAGACATCCAACCAAACTTCGATATAGAGTTGGATCTATGGTGCTTCCTTCTCCTTCCCTTGTCAACTTCAAGCTTGTAGCAACATGTGTGCTAACAATATTACAATTCTCCATCTTGAATCTATGAAGAATTTCTTTTGCATAGTTTCTTTGAGAGATAAAGATCCCATCTTCTTCTTGCTTTACTTCAAGTCCAAGAAAATAGGACATAAGTCCACAATCTGTCATCTCGAACTCTCTATGCATGCCTTTGCTTGAAGTCTTCAAACATTGTTTGGCTATTCCCTTTGTAAATAAGAGGTCATCCACATAAAGGCATATAACAAGCAACTCTCCATTGTCACCTTGCTTCACATAGACGACATGCTCATATGGGCATTGTATGAATCCATTCGATGTAAATAGTTGTCGATGCAAGAATTCCATGCCCTTGGTGCTTGTTTTAACCCATAAAGAGCTTTCTTCGGTCGATATACCTTGTGCTCCGAACCTTGGATGGAAAATCCTTCGAGGTTGATCAATATAGACTTCTTCTTCTAGAGGGCCATGCAAGAATGCGACTTGACGTCTAGTTGATAAATCTTCCATACTGTGATGAGGCTGCAAAGAAATCAACAATCTCCACCGTGTCAAGTCGGGCAAGCGGGTGCAAAGACTTCATCATAGTCTATGCCATACTTCTGCTTATAGCCTTTAGCTACAAGCCTTGCCTTGTGCCTTTCAACTTCACCATCAGCAACACGCTTGGTCTTATAGACCCATGTGACGCCGAGAGCTTTATGTCCATCTGGAAGAGAAACAAGCTCCCATGTCTTGTTCTTCTCAATGGCACGAATTTCTTCCTTCATAGCTTCTCTCCAACAAGGTTCTTCCATAGCCTCATCATATGTTAGAGGTTCATGATGCATATAAGCAAAAAAGATTTGTATCTCCCCTTCTTACCTTGCTCATAAATCTCTTTCAAGCTCTTCATTTTAATTGGGGTTACGCTTGAAGAAGAATTTGAGCATTGTGAAGTTGGAGTGCTTTGGGTTGACGTTGCTCTTCCTCTATTAGGTGTTTGTGGAGAAGATGGTGCATGTTGTTGTAGAGGTTGTTGCTGCTCAATCTCTACTTCTTCAATTGTTATTTGTTCAGCTTCCTCGGTCCATCTCCATGATTGACTTCATTGAAGATGACATCCCCTGTATCCGCAATTTCATTCTTAAGAGGATTATATAGACGGTAAGCTTTTGACTCACCGCTATAGCCGACGAAGATGCACTTTTCTCCACGATCACTCAGCTTCTTTCTTTTCTCAGCCGGTACCTGTGCATAAGCAATGCACCCAAAAATGCGCAAGTGGTCAACACTTGGCTTCTCTCCACTCCATGCTTCTTGTGGAGTAATGTCCTTCAAGGTCTTTGTTGGACTTCGGTTGAGCAGGTAGACAGTACAAGCGGTTTGCTTACCTTGAAATGATTTAGGCGATTCTTCTCCTTCATCATGGTCCTCACCATATCGAGAATGGTGCGGTTCTTCCTCTCGGCAATGCCATTTGCTTCATGGCGTATATGCGGTTTAAGCTGTTGCACACGATGCCTTCCTGATTTACAATAATTTTTAAACATATTCGAGGTGTACTCACCACCTCGATCAGACCTAAGGACTTTAAGTCTATGACCACTCTCTAGCTCAACACGAGCTTTAAAATGTTTAAATACATCAAAAGTTGCGAGATTTTGCTTCAGAAATAAATCCACAATTTTCTACTATAATCATCAATGAAGGTAATAAAATACCGATTACCTCCAAGTGACATAGGCTCAAGAGGACCACATATGTCGGTGTGCACCAACTCTAATGGCAGATGCTCTTCTTGAGGTTCCCTTTGGAAAAGGATGCCGGTGTTGCTTTCCCAATGTACATGACTCACAAACGTGAGTTGGATCTTCAATTTCGGGCAAACCTTGCACCATACCTCTTGATGCTAAGCTGCTTCAAGTTGTTGAAGTGGAGATGCCCGTATACATAGTGCCATCTCCATGACTCATTCTCAATGAGTCCATAGAGACACTTCTCTGGTACAGTCTTCAAATGGAGAGGGAACATTCTATTCTTCGACATTTGCACTCTTGCAATATGTCTCCCCTTTTGATCTTTTAAGATAAGCATAGATTCTTCCATGTGTACTATGTAGCCCTTTTCTAAGAGCTGCCCGATGCTAAGAATATTGCTTTTCATGTTAGGAACATAATACACATTAGAGATGTATTGGGGCATACCGTCCTTTTGCAGAATTCGAACTCTTCCCTTTCCTTCTACTTGGAGCTTTGATGAATCTCCAAGGTCCGACGATTACCATGAGCTTGGTTAGAAAGCTCCACAAAACTCCTTTTTTCCACACATGTGATTACTTGCTCTGAATCAAGGAACCACACATGTTGCAGTCCGATATCTCCTCCCGAGCAAGGAGAAGTGTTGGGTTCTCCTCAACACTGAAGCATCAACATAATTAGATTGCTCGCCTCGATCCACCTTTTTGTTTCGACATTGTGATGCGTAGTGCCCATATCGTTGACAATTGTAGCATTTGACGTTCTTGAGAGAACGTACGGAATGTCTCGCCCACGGCTTGCATCGAAATTCCTGCAGGAGAGATCATCACCTTCTCTCTTTTGTTGTTGTCCACGACCACGGCCTCTTCCACGGTTGTTGGCTCCTCCTCGGCTCCTTTTTTGGTCATTAAAAGTCAACTTAGACTCTAATGCGTGGTCAATTGTAGTGGGTTGTGACAACTTGTTGATTCGTTGCTCATGGACTTGCAATGAACCAACAAGCTCCTCAAGAAAGCGTCTCCAAGTTTTCGACTCCTCGATGGCGATGACGACATGCTCGAACTTCGGTGTAAGTGATCGAAGCACTTTCTCGATGACGCGGATGTCCTCAATCTTTTCACCATTAAGCTTCATCGATTCACAATAACAAGTAATCGTGAATAATAGTTAGAGATACTTTCCTCCTCCTTCATACGAGCAACTTCGAATTCAGCCCTCAAAGTTTGAAGGCGGGTCGCTTCACTCGATCTACGCCTTTGTAGATCGTGCCTAGGCTCTCCCAAGGGCTTGTTTGCTCGATGTCGCATCGGCAATCTTCTCGAACGTCGCCTCATCCAACCCTTGATAGAGAAGAAATAAGGCTTTTTTATCCTTCTTGCGCTGGTCTCTTAGAGCACTCCGTTGCTGCGGAGTATAACCGACCTCACCTTCGGATAGTGGGTTCAACATACCCATCGCAGACGATCTCCAATAGATCTTGCGATCCGAATAATGCCTTGATCTGGATACACCAATTCTCATAGTTGTCTTGAGTCAACTTGGGAATCAAAGGTTGTACGAAGTTTGACGCCATTACAACTAGAAAAAAATGGTAAGATAGCCTAGAAGGATTTTGGGCTCTGATACCACTTTGTTGGGAATAAAAGGGCAATCGGAAACTTGGCTCTAGGCTATATTAGATCAAAGACTAAGGATAAAAAAGAAGAGAATAAAGAGGACTACTCTTTCAACCAAATCACACAAAGAAAATGGAGAAATAATCATAAGAAATTCTCTCTCTTGAGAAGTTGCATGTGGAGGCTCAACATACGTGGAGTGTGTGTGTATACAATGGGTGAGAATGGTCCTTTATATAGGCCTCCTCTAGGGTAACCCCAATGGGTTAGTAGCTAAGTAACTCTCTCCTAGAAACTCCCATTTTAAAGTCTTTGGAAACCCACCCACGTAACACCTCCTCTCTTACAAAACTCTCTCTTTATAACCCAACGTAACACCTCCCCAAAGATAACATCTTATTAAAATAAAAAAACTCACAAACTCCCATATTCAATTTGTAACTTCTAACACGGTGGACGCCTTGCATCCCGTCCCTCCTCGTCCGCCGCCGTCTTCTCCGCGCGGCTCCGCCGCCTCCGTCGCACCGACATGGCAGCCCCGGCGGAGGGGCCAGAACACCGTCCGGCCGCGCGCGAGCCCCTCGAACGGGCGATCGGCCTGCGTGGGGTGGGTAGGGTGGAACCGGACGGACGGTCGCGGGCGGTCGTCGACGCCCTAAATTTAGCTCCTGCGGTGGCGGACGGGGGAGATATAAAGAGGCGGGGGACACCGGGCGGCGATGGGAGCGGACGGGAAGCCCTCTGCCAATCTCCCATCGCCCCCATCCAGCAGGGAAGTTTTGCCTACAGCGGGCGGCGAAGACGATCGCGACGGGCGGGGAGATGAAGCCCACGACGGCGGCGGCGCCGCTGCTGCTGATGCTGGCCCTCCTCGGCCTCGCGGCGGTGGGCGCCGAGGACCCTTACCTGTACTTCACCTGGAGGGTCACCTACGGCACCCTGTCGCCGCTCGGCGTGCCCCAGCGGGTCATCCTCATCAACGGGCAGTTCCCCGGCCCCAGCATCAACTGCACCTCCAACAACAACATCGTCGTCAATCTCTTCAACCACCTCGACGAGCCCTTCCTCCTTTCTTGGTAAAGCCGCGGCGGAAACCTAATGCCCCGTTTAATCAAGAATATCAAGGCGAATATATTATAGCTAGGCATGATATTGCTTCTTCTTCTTTGTATATATGATCAAAGATATATCTTGACCTCGAGCAGGAACGGCATCCAGCAGAGGAAGAACTCGTGGCAGGACGGGATGCCGGGGACGAACTGCCCCATCCCGCCGGGGAAGAACTTCACCTACCACTTCCAGGTGAAGGACCAGATCGGCAGCTTCTTCTACTTCCCGTCGCTGGGGATGCAGAAGGCGGCCGGCGGCTACGGCGGCCTGCGCGTCCACAGCCGCCTGCTGATCCCGGTGCCCTTCGACCCGCCGGCGGACGACTACACCGTCCTCGTCGGCGACTGGTACACCAAGGACCACGCCGTCCTCCGGGGCGTCCTCGACCGGGGCCGCTCCCTCGCCCGCCCCGCCGGCGTCCTCATCAACGGCAAGAAGGACTGGGAGAAGCCCATGTTCACCATGGCCGCCGGCAAGACCTACCGCTACCGGGCGTGCAACGTCGGCATGAAGGACACCGTCAACTTCCGCATCCAGGGGCACGTCATGAAGCTGGTCGAGATGGACGGCTCCCACACGATGCAGAACGTCTACGACTCCCTGGACATCCACGTCGGGCAGTGCTTCTCGGTGCTCGTCACCGCCGACCAGAAGCCCGGCTCCTACTACCTGGTGGCCTCCACCCGGTTCATGAAGAAGGAGCTCACCTCCACCGCCGTCATCCGCTACCGGGGCGCCGGGGGCGGCGCCGCCCCCTCCAAGGTCCTGCCCAAGGCCCCCGTCGGCTGGGCGTGGTCCTTCAACCAGTGGCGCTCGTTCCGGTGGAACCTCACCGCCAGCGCCGCCCGCCCCAACCCCCAGGGCTCCTACCACTACGGCAGCATCGACATCACCCGCACCATCAAGCTGGTCAACTCCGCCGGCACCGCCGCCGGCCGCAGCAAGCTGCTACGCTACGCCATCAACGGCCGGTCGCACGTTAACCCGGAGACCCCGCTCAAGCTGGCGGAGTACTTCGGCGTCGCCTCCAAGGTGTTCAAGTACAACACCGTCGGCGACCGCCCGCCGAAGAAGCTGGGCGACACCGTCGTCGTGGAGCCCCTCGTCGTCAACGCCACCTTCCGCAACTTCGTCGAGATCATCCTGGAGAACCGCGAGAAGAGCATCCAGTCCTACCACCTCGACGGCTACTCCTTCTTCCCCGTCGGGTACGTACGGACGTACGCAGCACCACGCCGCATATCACATCTTGAAAGGGAATTTTCTTTTCATAGAGTTCGAATCACCACAACTTATAACTTTGAGTGCAGGAAATATTCTAAGATCACGACACTAATCACTCCCGTGATAAATAGTGAATTAGTAAACGAATTGTTATTAAATAGTGATTTTTTTTGTCTTTGCTCTCGAAGGCGTCAATTGACGTGTGTGTGTGACTGTTGCACGGTGCAGGATGGGCGGCGGAAAATGGTCGCCGGAGAAGAGGAAGACGGCGTACAACCTGCTGGACACGGTGAGCCGGCACTCGATCCAGGTCTACCCGAAGTCGTGGACGGCGATCATGCTCACCTTCGACAACGCCGGCATGTGGAGCCTGAGGTCGAACGTGTGGGAGAAGCAGTACCTCGGCCAGCAGCTCTACGTCAGCGTCCTCTCGCCGGCGCGCTCCCTCCGCGACGAGTACAACGCGCCGGACAACCTGCTGGTCTGCGGCCTCGTCAGGCGCCTCCGCCGCCCGCCCCCTTACACCATCTGAGGTGCCGCCGCCGCCGCCGCGCGAGCACGTCGATCGGCTGAATCTCTGCTAGCTCCTCCCTTCTCCACGGCGGCGCCGCCGCCAGAACTAGCCAGAAGGCTCAAAGCAGCACACATCATGCATATATATAGAGTACTCCATGCATATATTTCTCATACAGATCAGACACACGCACGAGAGAGGAGATTCGAAGATGTGTATACCCAGAAGAATATATTATCCGATGATGTAATTGTAATATTTGAGCCCCAAATCTGGGGTATATATGAATGTGTAAGCCTTGCGTAAAGTATATATATATATATCAAATCTCTGTGTTCGAATATATGTATATATATATGTTGTTAGTTATCTACTCCATCTACAAGATATATAATCAAGAAAATTACCATCGATCATCAGAGGCTTAGAGTTTCAGGGCCTTCAATAAAACTTCTATTCTCATAGTTAGAAATTCAAACTTTCAGACTGCTTCGAAGTGCTTGACCCGATATCTAAACGTATGATCACCCGGATTTAAAGAATCGTTTTATTCTCGGTGAAAACGGAACGCACAAAATTGACTTCTAGATTCTGGTTAAAAGTTGGGTTTTTTATGTCCAACTTTAACCAAACTGTGATATTCCACTAATTTTAGTTTTTACCGTACTATTTTAAAAATAAAAAAGAACTACGTCATTTGACATAAACTGGAAGAAAACGAGAGAGAGAGGAGATAGCATACTAAAAGATATATTGTAGACAACGGCCATAAAGACAGGAGAAAAAAAAAACATAAATGCCATAACGGTACGCTAAACGATCATACAGCTGAATGTTACCCATCAGAAAATAAACCAATCTGAGTTTGCATCATCAAAATCATCGGAAATAATTTACAGAGGTCTGCAAGATACAATAAAGCATGGGGACAAAGCACGAGGCAACAAGAAGTTCAGGTCAAATTCATGCCTTCTGTTTGCTTCAATTGCTGCGGGCAGGTGATATGTCGGCAGATCGAGACCGTGAGCCAGAGGGTGAACGCGATGCACGCCGACGAGAGTCACCAGCGTGAGAACGAGCTTTCCTGCAAGTTCGGCAAATCATAGACTGAACATCAAACGGGAAAGAAACAATCTAGAACATTTCTGATATTGCCATTATTCTGGTCAGAGAAAAGATAGAATAAATCCAACATCAGATTTTCGTTCAAAAATGAAATCCCATTGGAACGGGTACATGTAGAATGCCCCAAGAAGACGCAAATGGCCACATGACAAACCAGGCATGTATCGCCTATTCAGCATTACGACATCCAAAAGAAACGTCGGCTTGGAATCAGTGGAAAACAAATGAACCTTGCTCACCACTTTGGTGAACGGTTATCCATTATTCCTTTTAATAAGAACCAAACGGAAGGTGCGCAGAAATCTCTGGCAAAGAAAGATCAAACGTCTCGGTTTGAGCAAGTCCAATCCGTTAGATAACACCGGACGTAATTCATAGCGGGAGATGAGATCATTTGCTTCTTTAACCCTTCCCCCAGAAAGCTCACTTTTTCACATGCCTTACTCTGAGACTTGGGTGATGTTCATAGCTAATTATTTTAAATACAGAAGTACGAGCATTAATTGCGGTTTTGATCAAGATCAAGAAAACACGCTCATTAAAGCAAGACGCGAGCCAATCTAGGACATCTTGATAATGTGGGTGCAACATTAGGAGCATAGGACGCTAGAGCTGGACCAGATGTCCCAACAGCTCGGGATTGACTAATATCAACCAGCTTCGAGATTCTTAGCGCTCTTTTTATTGCACATTTTTGTTACTTTTAGGGGGCCTTAAGTAGATGGGGGTATTTCTGTAAATTATTACGCCAAAGGTGTAATGTAAAATGGAAATGTTAAGTTTTATCGTAGTTTTAGCTAAACACGAACAATTAAAGAAAGAAAAGACATGCAACTTCCCTCAATCCACTTTCTGCTCCATCTCTCTCACTTTTTTTACCAGCATGCACAGATGTTCTCCTTTCCCCTCACTACATGTTCCTTTCCTCTCTGTCTCTTTATTTCTCTTCTTTATCCTTCTGCTCCCTTGTAACTTCTCTCTATACTCCTTTGTATATCTATTTCCTTCATTCTTTGCATCATCCGCCGACACCTGTCATTGTCCTCACCAGCTATGGAAACACCGCTCCTCCAACTCCATTGACATGGCAACGTCAATCAATTGTACCACCGCTCTAAAACTGTCCCAGCCGCCACCCTCATTGCTTCCCCTGACCAACACTAATTGCTTGGGAATCTACCCAGAACACTGGCACCCACTTGTGCTCACGATGACACCTGCAAATTCAATCCAAACACCATTTCCCATCACCAGGACACGAGTCCACATTGTACTCTAAGTGACACCACTGCAATTCTTCCCAGTCTAATACCCTGCCAGAGTCACCCTATACCCCAACCAAAATCCATGGCCTTCAATAAAAAAAAAAAGATTGTAGTAGAGTTCATTACTTCCTGCTCAATTAACATTAGAAAAAGATGACTAAAATCCTAAAACACATAAAAGTGACATCTTACTCATCATATTCATTATCAGCTCGGTCTTGATTGACATTTCGACGATCAGGAGAATATGAACGGCGACCATAATCCCCATCTCTTTCTTGTGATTGCTCCCTTGGGGATCTTGTGCCTCTTGAATGCCTTTTCTCCGGAGTAACTGAGACATCACGTCTTCTTGGTGCAGGAGAATAAGATCTAAAAAACCATCACAGTTAAAAATGTGACCTTAAATATGAAATTATAAATACAGTCTAATCAGAACTGCAGAATACCTTGATTGACGGTGGACCCTAGAATTGCGAGGAGGGGAACGTGAGCGAGAAACAGAACGAGAGTGAGAACGACCTGAAGAATGTGGAACACATGATAAAATGAAAATGAACCTTTTAAGGAGAAAACAAATGACAAAATTCAGCGTTGTGCTTTTCCCTAGAAAATAACATTAACCTGAATCTATAATATATATGCATTAAACCATAAGACCATAAGATCAGCGATGAACCTTACAATAATGTGAAGAATACACATATGCCATGTATTGTGGTTTAATAGGTCAATTGAATAAAAGCACAAGTGAACAAAGTGTCTTAAACAGGGCTGGTGCCAGGCTGCTGGGCATTATGAAGCATGAAGAGCATGAATTGTACATAGCCAGTGACTTCAAAATGTTGCTTCCTTAATAGCTTCAATATTATTTCTGGTAATAAGGTATTCTGGAAGTTGAACCAGCATAGATTACTTCTATGTTTATCTGAAAACCTAACAGATATCACATCATTACTCGTTAAATAGTTAAAATTTAAAAGCTGACAAACAATTGCTTACCATAATATGAGGAACGACGCCGATTGTAATTAGGTCCACTGCAGGAGCCAAGTGTTGTGTAAACAAGTGATGAGATGATGAAAAAGGAAAACAAATAATCAACAAAAACAACAGATATGGATAGCAAGTTTCATCTACCTGGCTCTAGGTCTGCCACGCATATCCTCTGGCCTTTTCCTGTTTTCTGCAGCAACAAGAACAGTTATCCTTCTTCCACCGAAAAGCTGTCCATTCATGTGGTATTGGGCCTCAGAAGCATCAGAAGGATCAATGAACTCCACAAATGCAAACCCTCGAGGTTCTCTGCAGGTATGGAAAATAAAAAACTTGATAATCCTATAGCAGAAGTGGCTAGCAGTTTCATTAGGACAAAACCAATTGGGAAAGCTTAAACAACCACAGAAGTGAACTCATTGTCAGGTTGCATCACCTTTTAATCTTCTTAAGGATTCTTCTAACGTTAAGTATTAACTTTAAGCCACTTCCTCAACATGCTGCTCAAGCAACATAAAAGAAGGCAAGATTAGCCAGGCATTAGCAACTGACCTCTTTCCTTAATTGGTCACTATGAACTGAGACTCCATGAAGTCCATGGGACCTCAAATCCTCAACATCCTTGTAATTATACAAAGCATGTGGTATTAACATTGCTCCAAAGTCCAAACGTATGTCTTCATATATCACTTCAGATGTAAGCTTCAGGAAAGAACACTTCATCTTCTCTTCAACCAAATTATATGAAACTTGATCATAATCTTCACAAAAGGAACTTCATTCGAACAGAATTCACCATTGATGAAATGGGTATATTAATAACACTAACAGTGGGCTTCATCAAACGCAAGGCTTGTTTTTACTTCAAACCAAAACAACCCCTGAGAACCAGTTCAGGAAAAAAAGACTCATGTAAAAGCTAAATGATATATGAGAACAAAGAACATACGCCACCCTATAATCATACTTCACACATTGGCAAACACACAAATAATCTCACTGGGAAGACTAAAAAAGGTGCTATGTACACAGGCTCATTTGAACTCGGTGAGAAGAATATGAAGGTATGAACAACAACAAATATGACTATTGACCTTCAATAGAAAACTGTAATCAATCAAAACACCAAGTAAACACAGCATACATCATAACATTTAGTCAATAGGTGCCTCGTGGTGCGTAAGGTATAAGAAGCATCTTGTGCAGTTTTTATGTGCATATGGTCCAATCAACACTTGAAACCATAGTTCCTTTTGAGAGACACCACCAATATGCATTATTCTTTTTTTTTGGAAGGTGGCAAAGCAACAATTCATTAATTCATAAAGAAAGAAAAATAATACAAAAAAGAAATAAAGAAAAGAGAGAGTGAAGAGTAGCAAAGATCTAGATTACTGCCAAGAAGGTGACAATATAAAAATTACAAGTATAATTGCTTCCATCAGGAGTTCATCCTCAAAGGAAGACCAAAGCAGAACTTTTCAGATAAAAGCAAAGTTGCAAGACAAACCTTCAGATATCCCATATTTCTTGCTTTCTTTTGTTACTCTTTTCCTTCACTTTATATTAAACATGCAGCAGTTTAATTTTCAAGCCTCATTTCTCACTTTTGCTTCCCATTACACTTCCCACCTCCCTTTACCATGTTGGTAACAATAGTTAAAAGAAAGGAGAAATAGGTGATCACTGAAAACATGCAGGAATATGAAGCTAATGAATTGAAACAGACTAGGCTAACCCTGAGTAGTAATCCTTTGGCAAGTATACATCCCTCACTCGCCCAAATCTTTCAAATGAAATTCGGAGATCTTCTGGCCTGCAAGAAAGAGAGAGTAACATATGAAAACAGCTTATTAAACCATTTTGATGTAAAGAACATATTGGCTTTTACAACAATTAAGTCTAATTTCTCTGTCAAAGCACCGAATCTTCCACTGGAGTCCATTCTGATATCAACTAACTTACGAGAAATCCAACCATATTGAAGACCAAAAGTGCTTAGAAAAAACTATTCACGCAGCAGCAGCATGCATATAAATTAACTGAAAACTTTGGTTACATGGGGAAATGCAACCATAATCATGATGAAATGGCAGTAGCTTGGCAGCGTCGACATTGTAAAGAAGATATCGATAACATACGTCACTAAATGCAATGGTGGTCAAAGAAAGATTTTGAGATATGGAGCATATGTGATAACATATCCATCAAAAATTAAGTTAAATTAGCATGATGTTTTTGGTGGACGCTACGTATTATGTCTCCCTAGTCAGAGAGTTCTTTTGTCTAAGCAACAAAAATTCTGTTCTAGTAGACATTTTAAACAATATTGTTAGGAGGGAAATGATACTTACGAAGAAAGCATTTTAACTTGATAATACTTAGATAAATAAATCAAGAAGAATATTTACCATGACAATTTTATATTCTACCTTCTAAATACTATTCTTAACAGCAATGAAGTTAAATTACCATTACAGTTTCAGATTCAGCACATCATGTATCACAGTACCAATAAGAAGAACCTATCATCTCTTTAGCCTAAGCATGTTCTGTTCATGCAATGAAAATGTCATTGCCAGACAAATAGACACCTTCAGTACAAAAACGTAATTAAAAGTGAAATGATACCTAGACTGAATTTTAGGTTGATAACAATTACATAAATAAAAATATTTATTTTATTTACTAGCATAAATCCACTAAAATTTCCAGGACAAGGGCACTGGGAGTGTGAACGACACTGAAATATCTCATCCCAAGAGGAGAAATGAACACTGAGGGAGCCAACAACTTCAATCAACACTGCCATGAAAAGAATAGGTATTTCAACTTGCCAAGCCTTGTCCAACGGCCAACCACAGCCAAATGTCAGACATGCTCTTGATAAGCACTAATATATGTGACTTTTGGATGCATAGCTTTACTCAAAACAAGGGCAGGACACACACCCTATGTTATGTTCAAAGGGAAAGATATATTACCAGTCAAGGTAAGTGGGGTCGGGAGCAGGTCGGTTGAGCCCAAACTGACCCGAGTTGGCTAGAGTCAGGACCAGGTTGGGACCCAGGTCGGCCAGGGTCGTAATAAAAAATTATTTTCAAAACATTCACCAGGTCGGGGTCCTGGGATCGGGACCGGGCTGGTCAGCCCAAAAATTGACCAGGTTGGGACCCAGGTCGCAACCCGGGTTCCACCCCGGCATTCCATGTTACCAATATCATGTTAGAAGAACGTATTCTGCTAGATTTCCTAAGAGACTTCAGGAAGAACCTTTGCTTGTCAGTCATCCACTTAAAATTGAATAGAAGCAAAAATATAGAGGTCAAACGCTATGTTATGCGAGGTACGAGGCACTAGAGACGAGAAGAGCCTTGCCTCACCTCAAGCACTTGAGGGGAGGGAAGAGAACATGTGGAGGGGTGAGAATGGGTGCCCTGGAAAAGGAAGAAGACAACAAGAATGAACATCTGGGTGGAGAAGATGACAAGAAGAGGTCCCTTGGACCCATTATGAGAAGTTGAGCAAATCTAATTTGGTTCGCTTATACTACTCACCTCCAATGTTGAAAACAAGAAGGGGAAGGTTCCACAGGTGCACACTTCCAAGCAGCCGCAGGCATTTTGGCACTGGTTGACATTGTGAGCGGCTGTCTCACTTTATGTAGTCAGAGGTGAGAGATGCTTGAGGTGAGGGGGGCGTCGCCTTGCCACAAGTGCCCGAGGTGGTAATTTTTTTATCAAAGAACTCCTTAAAAAAGATGCCCGAGGTGAGGGGGGCCTCACCTTGCCTCAGGTTCCCGAGGTAAGATTTTTTTATTGAAGAACTCCTCAAAACAAATTGTCGGACCAAAAAAAAAATCTCTCAAAAAAGAGAAAGAAGAAAAAAAAGAAGAAGAAATGAAGCTGCCGGGAGCAGCCACAAAAAAAAAAAACGGGGAAGGCCCTTGCAGGCTCTGTGTCCGTCGCGGCGAGGGGGCAGAGGAAATGGCGGAGAAGAAAGGAGGAAGAAGAAGGGGAGGAGCCGTCGCTGCCGCCTCCACCAGCCGCGGCTGCTGCCGCCATCGTCGCCGGAAGGGGCTTCTCCCGCAGCCGTCGTCATCGCCACCGTTGCCGTCGCCGCCGTTGCCGTCGCCGCCGTCGCCATCGCCGGAGCCCGCCGTCGCCATTGCCGGAGCCGTCGCCGGAGCTCGCCGCAAAAAAAAAAACCCTCGCGGGCATCTCCTGTCGGGGAGAGAGAAAGCCGAGAAGGGGGAGGCAACGGTTCGCGGTCAACTGCAGTCAAAAAAAAAAAGGGGAAAACGTGCGCCCACGCGCGGGCAGCCGTGGGGGTGAGACCCGGTCAAAGACTGGGCCAGCACCGGGGGGTGAACTTACCCCCCCGGTTTGACTTTGGTCAAACAGTGCGAAAAATTCAAAAAAAATGGGGAAAAGGGAGGTAACCTCACCCCACTCCGGTCACCCCCCACTAACTCGAAAATGGGTTTAGTGGGGTCTTCCAAATGACCCTTTTGCCCCTCCCAAAAACCTCTATAAATACCCCCTAAGTGCCATACGTAGAAAAGGTTGGAGAGTGGTTGGAAGGTGAGAAGATTGGGAGGAGAGAGATTTCCCAAGAGAGAGGAAGTCTATTCTTCAAAGCAAGTCCCGATTTTCTTCGAATTGGCTTTTGGCCGTTCGAAAAGGAAGGAAGGGTTTTGCCCGACCTCCAAAAAAAAAAAAAGTTCCAATCACCTCGAAACGGCTTTTGGCCATTCGAGAAGGGAGTAAGGGTTTCGCCCGACCTCCAAAGTCCAATCGATCCCGATCCTATCTCGTTTCGCGAGAGGGATCGAGTAGCCCGCATTTAAAAATGCGAACTTAAGCTACTCGGGATCAAATCGAAAACCCAAATCGGTCAAACCGAAATGCCGGTCAAACCGAACGGGAATTCAAGATGAAAACCCAAATCGGTCAAACCGAAATGCCGGTCAAACCGAACGGGAATTCAAACAGAAAACCCAAATCGGTCAAACCGAAATGCCGGTCAAACCGAACGGGAATTCAAATAGAAAACCCAAGTCGGTCAAACCGAAATGCCGGTCAAACCGAACGGGAATTCAAATCGAAAACCCAAGTCGGTAAAACCGAAATGCCGGTCAAACCGAACGGGAATTCTAAATGAAAACCCAACTCGGTCAAACCGAAATGCCGGTCAAACCGAACGGGAATTCAAATGAAAACCCAACTCGGTCAAACCGAAATGCCGGTCAAACCGAACGGGAATTCTAAATGAAAACCCAACTCGGTCAAACCGAAATGCCGGTCAAACCGAACGGGAATTCAAATGAAAACCCAACTCGGTCAAACCGAAATGCCGGTCAAACCGAACGGGAATTCAAATAGAAAACCCAAATCGGTCAAACCGAAATGCCGGTCAAACCGAACAGGAAATCAAAGTGAAAACCCAAATCGGTAAAACCGAAATGCCGATCAAACCGAATGGGAAATCAACATGAAAACCCAAATCGGTCAAACCGAAATGCCGGTCAAACCGAATGGGAATTCAAATCAAAAACCCAAGTCGGTCAAATCGAAATGCCGGTCAAACCGAACGGGAATTCAAATCGAAAACCCAAATCGGTCAAACCGAAATGCCGGTCAAACCGAACGGGAATTCAAATCGAAAACCCAAATCGGTCAAACCGAAATGCTGAAAAGGCCAAAACCCAGATCGGTAAAGCCGAAATGTCGGCAAACCCGAACATGGTCCAGAAATGCCGCATATCAAATGCAATCAAGCTATTCTTGGACACATGAAGACAATCTGGTTCGGTAAGGCCGAAATGCCGAGAAGGCCGAAACCCAGATCGGTAAAGCCAAAATGTCGGCAAACCCGAACAAGCTCCAGAAATGCCGCATATCAAATGCAATCAAGCCATTCTTGGACACATGAAGACAATCTGGTTCGGTAATGCCAAAATACCGGAAAAGCCGAAACCCAGATCGGTAAAGCCGAAATGTCGGCAAAACCGAAGAAGCTCCAGAAATGCCGCATATCAAATGCAATCAAGCCATTCTTGGATATACGAAGACAATCTGGTTCGGTAAGGCCGAAATGCCGAAAAGGCCGAAGCCCAGATCGGTAAAGCCAAAATGTCGGCAAACCCGAACAAGCTCCAAGAAATGCCGCATATCAAATGCAATCAAGTCATTCTTGGATATATGAAGACAATCTGGTTCGGTAAGGCCGAAATGCCGAAAAAAACCGAAACCCAGATCGGTAAAGCCGAAATGTCGGCAAAACCGAAGAAGCTCCAGAAATGCTGCATATCAAATGCAATCAAGTCATTCTTGGACATACGAAGAAGATTTGGTTCGGTAAAACCGAGATACCGGCAAAGCCGAAACTCAAATCGGTAAAGCCGAAGTGCTGGTCAAACCGAACAAACTTTGACATGTGTTGAGGAACAAAGGCTCGAATGCCCCCTCATTTATTGTACTTCCATGTACTCAAATCGACATGAAATAAATTCAAGTTCGATTGACCCGATGTGTCATCCAAAGATGACATCTAATCCCCATGGACTTTGAGAGGTGGATAAAAATTAAACAAAATTGTCTAAGTCAACAAATGACCAAAGACATAAACAAAACAAATCAAAACAAATCTTAAATCAAAAAGAAAACCAATGAACCCAAACTTGAAAGTTTGAATAAGTTCAACCAAATTCCATCTCATAAGGCCATGGGGATATGTCTTCCAGCTTTGTTTATGTGGATGAATGACTTCCGATCAATATGTTGCTGTGACGGTCAATCAAGGGTATTCGAGTGTTCGCTCGATGTAATTAACACCGGAATATCGCAAGTCCGGTGGAGAGAGGTCAAAATTTATTTTTCAAAGAACTCAAATAACCTCATAAATTAAATTGTGGTTCAGATCATCTAAGTGGTGGGTGATACCCATATCGACACTTAGCAAATCTGTGGAACCATCGGTGTTCCTATAAAATAATACCACATCAAATTAGCTAATACTCCTATGAATACCACATATTTTCATAGTAGTCAATGCTAGCCTAAAGCAAAATGAATTTTCTACACCACAAAAAGAGAAGAAAATTCGAGGTTCCAACAAATGGCACGCCCGGTGGGACCTCTCTCTCCCTTCATCTTTCCGTCACAGCAACTTAGTGAAGTCATAAATCCACCAAATTCTTATATAACTTTTCATCCCTTTAGTCTGTCTTTGTTCTTTCAGGAATGAAGACTCAAAGCACCAAGCAATGGAAAGGGAGACGAAGATCTTCTTCTCGGAAGACTACGTCATCAACTGCGACAGGGGGCACCTTGATGTACCCTTGGCGTACAGGGCATTTCCCCTTAGTTATCCGGCAATCGGACATCTCGGGGTGGATCTTGCCACCCCAACAACTGAAGACTCAACGCTGAGTCCTTATGAAGCATTCATCACTACCACTAAGGCAATGGAGCCTATGCTCCCCATCCTTACCAAGGTAGACGTGATGCCGACATCGGTGCCTGCAACTGTCGACCAAGTGTCGGTTGTCCATGCACAACCAAAAAGGGCCCAACCAAACTTGAAGCCTACAAGGCCGACATTGCAACATGTTCACCCAATGAAAGAGGTTGATGAAGTCAAACCCGTTATCGGGTCATATGCCAGCATGGCCCGTCGAACAAGGAAGAACTCCTCGACATTCAAAAAAAAGGATGACCTATCATTGGTCCAACTGCTGATGGCAAGAAACAAATCTCATGCCCGTTTGGCTACTACACAGATTTAAAGGTTTATTTTGTGATGGCACCTTGGTTGAGGAATCATTTCCTGAAGATGAAGACCGGTCGATTTCCATATTGACCAAAAGTCACTATCGGGCATTTCAAGCCCACAATGCCAACTTTGTGAGGGACATCACACCACCACTTTCCAACAGGCTTGTCCCGTTGGAGAGAATCAATGAAGATAGATCCGTCATCGGGTCCCATGTCACTGCTACTCTTCGGGCGAGAAAGAACTCCTCGGCCTTCAAGAAGACCAAGATGGACCCAGCACGAGTCCGGCAAGCTAAGGTGGAGAACAAATCTCCCAACCGCCATGCTATCTCTGCGAGCCTATTACAGGACCATCTTCCATGAGGCCGTAGAATCACTGCCTAAAAATGAAGACCGGTTGGTATCTGAATCGACCAAAAGTCATTAAGGGGAGTGTAGAAAGAAGCTCTCCTGTCTCCTGAATTGTCTTTTTGACTGGGGGCAAATCATGTGCCCAGAGGGCATCAAATTGTTCAAGGGAGAACCACTCCCCAAAATTCAAGCAAGTCTGGGTTCCCAAAACCCAAGTGCATCACATGGTTGCGAAATCAACCACCTCGGTGTACACCGAGTTGTTCAAAGGGGGTACCACTCCTCAAAATTCAAGCAAATCTGGGTTTCCAAAATTCGAGTACATCACATTGTTGTTGATGCACCTCAATCAACAAGAAAGTCATGGATTGGTCCGACCCTGAAATCGACCACCTCGGTGTATGGGTCAAAGAATCACTTCTTTAAACCTACCGCCACCACAAAAGAACAACAACCTTAAGGGGTGTCCGTTGTTAAACACCTCTCCCTCTCAAAAGAGCCTGCGGCAAAAAAAAAAAAATGCCACACCGGGGGCACGTGGCAAGATGACAATCTTCGCGTGCTACACATTAAGTTCCAATAACCGGTCTGAGAATGTCAGGGAGGCTTTGAGACAGCCAGCCCGAGTAGGTCCGGTTACACAACAACAGGCATTTTTGGCGCAACAAAATCTTCCAGTTGATCTTTTTCAACAAGAAGAGCAAGGGGAAACACGTCATCAAGACCCCCCTGTGGAAGCCGAAGCCACACCTCCCATGCTCAGTTTGGCTGAGCTATGGAGAGAAAATAAAGAGCTTAGGACTCTTGTCATAAGTGTGGAAGGGTTGCAGTCTCAACCTGCACCACAACCTGGGCTAGTTGACATACACGTAGGTCGCCCTGCGGAGACGTCCGAACAACCGACACTCCCTCTACCAAATCAAAACACCTTTCTTCGGTTCTAAAACAAGCTAGAAGGCAATGTTAACAACCAGGAGCAAAGTATATTGGCGGACCACCATGCAGTTGCTCATAAAATGATGATCGAGCAAATTGTGGATGCCAAGTTGGCAGAACATGACGATGGTATGACGACCATAGACTTGTATCGAGTTCCCTATCGCGTCCACCGTCAGTTTAAATGGCTGCCGTCAGAGGTGACAAAGGTCCCAAAATGTCCTAGATTTGATGGACGGGGGTCACCTAAAGAACATCTAGCAATGTATGTGACTCATATGGGCAAGTTAGCCCTAGAAGAGTCCTATCTACTTTGCTACTTTTCTACCACTCTCACAGGTCCTACCTTCGAGTGGTACTCCAAGTTGAAGCCTAACTCAGTCATGGGTTGGGAAGACATGCAGCGGATCAAATTGTCGTTGACTTCATCAAAAGACGGCAGAATCTCAGCATGAGGTGCCTTAATTCGCTGGCAAATGAAGAGGCTGTAGGACGATGCAAGAGGGGCTTAGGCCCAGAAATCCTTGAAAAACTCCTGATAGCCAACATTCGGACATTCAGCAAGATAAAGTAAGTCATGTCTGAATGGGAAATGTTTTATGCGGACAATCCTATCAAAGGCCGCGAAAGAGAAAGTCTCCATGTCCTTACATAAGGACGTTCACACTGTTGACTTCACACCAGGGGCAAGCACAAGCCTCAATGGGGCAACCCTTCCTGCTCCCCTCCGCAACCAAGAAGCCCGCTCCACCGAGGAATAGTATTCCTCTAGCCGAGCGAATGAAGAAGTCTTACTCTTTTGCACAGGAGCACACTAAAAGACTTTCTTGATGTCTGTATCAGAGAAAATCTGATCAGCTTGTCTCAGCCTAAGTGGCCAGTTGAGACCAATAAATCTGATGACCCAAACTTCTGTGTATACCACCGTACGTTGGGTCACCTCGCTAAAGACTGCTATTTGTTCGCGAACATAGCGTAAAATTTGATCAAGGAAGCCGCAATTGACATGGGACAATACAGGTCAATCCTCCGCAATCACATGTCAATCCAAAACCACAACAAAACATCACAGTCAATGTGATTAGTGGTCAAGCTTTCCCTACATGGTGACAGGGACCACAGGCCATTGAAGACCTTCCCCGCATCAACCTCAACCATCGGAGGATATTGATGAGGCTAAACCCGTCACCGGGTCAAATGCTACCGTCACATTCCGAGCAAGGAAGAACCTCCCTGCCCTTCAAAAAAATTAAGGCTGGCCTATTTGCAGGTTCAACTAGCCAGGATAGAGGAATAAATCCTCTACCCATCTTGCTACTAAAGTGGATCTGCTTAAGACCTGTTTATCAAGATACCCCAGTCAGGGAATCACTCCTTGGAATTGAAGGCCAATCGGTTGCTGAACCGATTAAAAGCCACCATTGGATGTGCGGGTGAGAGATCTCTCATTTCATCTACTGTCATCTTGGGTAGGGATAAATCTTTAACCCAAAGGGCACCAAGTCGGACGGGAACAAATCTTAAATATTGGGCGTCAGTCAGTATAAGGGGGAACCAATCCCCGAAAGTCAAGCAAATATGGGTTCCTAACGCTCAGATTCGTCATGGCATTGAGCATTCAACACAACACACAGGGGGCAACCCTGTTTTAAACTTTGTATGAACAACTACTCTCTCCAGGGGTTGTCTAAAAGAATGTCAAGGCAAAATGCTGAATTCAACGCGGCCAGGGGAGCCCAATAACCCAAGAAGCCCAAACAAGCATGCATGCCACCTCGACCCGATGCCATCGAGGCTACTGGTGTTGATTTAGTTCAAGGTTCAAAAGAGAACCCCATAAAGATGGATGCCCAATATGCTTCACCATCCTAACTACGGAGGAAAGCAAATGCTCATAGAAATGGGCTGAGAGGAAAGAAAATGCTCGATCGGCTTATTCTCTCACATGCCCTACAACAAAGCAAGCCATACTGGGGGCAAGGTGATGGACTCTCGTCTTCCTAAGCCCCGTATCAAAGTTGTGAAAGTCGGTTCATAAACATATATTGTTGTTTGTCAACAAAATATCCGACCAGAATGACAAATAATGACACCAAGTCGAAGTTCAACCCCTTCACCCCCAACAAATCCGATGGATCGGGGGTAATTAAAAGAAGAAAAGGTCAAAATCGGCCTCGAATGAAGGAACAATGTTGTTGGCCGGACAATAGAGAAATTTCTCGAATTCAAGATGGCACTGCCGTCATCCAATGTGGGAACAAATCCCTAAACCCAAATCAATTATGTCCACCAATCAGGGGTAAAAAAAATCTTCGACTTAAATGTCGACGGTTATCAATTGGATGAGGAACAAATCCTTCGCCCAAAATTCTCAATGGTTGGCTAAGCAACGGCCTACGCTAATGTTACTCCACCGAGGAATCAATTCTCATTCTATGACGTGCAGTCACAATGGTTGCCCAATCAGAGGCTAGACCTCCCAAATGAGTGAGGAATAAAATTTCTACCCAGAAAAGATGATGTGATTGATCGGTCAACGGTCCATGTCAAAGTTGCTCCAAAGGGAAATCAACTCCCAAGAGAACAAACAATTCCGGCTAACTGGTTCAAGTACTTATGGGTAAGGAACCAATCCTTAACCCACAAGAATACCATGGCTAATTGACCACTGGTTTAGCCCAAAAACACTACAAAAACGAGGAACAAATCCTCTATTCAGAAGATGTCAGGACTTTCCAAACGGTGATTGCTCGGGTGGGGGCCAACCCTCAACCCATCAGGTTACTATGGTTGGACGGCTCAAATACCGGTTATCAACATTTACACAAGGGGAAGGAACAAATCTTTCACCCAAATGAATGTGATGGTTGTCCGCCCACACGACCACTTCAAAGCTATTAAGACGGGGGATCAACCTTCAGCTCACCAAACTATCAAGCTAGCCAATCAAAGGTTCGGCCCAATATCCATAGGCGGCTGGGGGCAAGCCCCCTAAACTATGCCGTGACGACGTGGGCCAAGAACAAACTTTCTATTCAAGGGACTGACAAGGGTAGGTGAAGTAATCCCTATCCAGAATGTTGCATGGAATCACCAATTCGCCGCATTGGTGAAATATGAAAAGTTCAAGCTGATAACCAAGCCATCAATTGAAGACTGGCAACATTTCTACCGTAAAGGGGACAAGGAAGAAATCCTCTACCCGGAAGGAGAATGGCGGGGAATCAATCCTCCATTAGTCCATATGTTGTAGCTGACTGGTTATCAGTTTGCCTCAAAAACATCAATCGGGCTTGGAATAAATCCTATGCCTGAGATAAATTTTGCCTACATACGATGCCTCAACATTCTACTCGGGCGACAAGACAATTCTCAGTCTATTATGCATTGGAGGCTAATTGATTCATTGATCACCCCTAGAATTCTGCTCAACCAGCAAAGGGCGAGTCCCTAGGCCACATTGCAGATGCACGGTCTAAAGCTACACGGGCTAAAGATCCAAATTCTACCCAGAACATTGACAGGGGGCATAGGAGCAAGTCTTTTGCCCGAAGGTCCGAGGGAAAGCATTCTCCCAAATTGAAACAAGCTTGGATGCCAAAGGTTGAGGTCCCCACTTCGGTCTATCGCCAAAGGCTGCTTGTCTACAACAAGCTATCATGGCCCTCAAGGCCTTTATAGCTCTCGAAATTTCATATCATAGTGACCGTCTAAGGTCCATATGATTTTCAAGTTTTTACACCATAATGACCATTTTGGTCCGCTTGGTTCCTAAAAGTTTATGCCATCATGACCAGCAAGGTCTATGTGGCTTTCCAAGTCTCCATACCATAATGACCTTTTTAGTCTATGTGGTTTCCAAAAAAAACTCACGCTGCTATCATGGCTTTCAACGCCTATATAGCCTCCTAAAATTTTTTTTTTTTCATGCCGTCACGGTTCTCACAACCTACATGGCTTTCAAATCTCAAGGCGTGAATTACTTTTAAACATTTGTACCATAATGACCCTTTCAAGTTTTGGTCTACATGGTTTGCAAAAAGTCTCATGCTATCATGGTCTTTTAGACCTACATAGCTTTCAAACCTTTGTACCATTATGACATTCATGGTCGTCATAGAAACTCTGATGTTATCATGGCTCTCAAGGCCTTTATAACTCTCTAAGTTTTGTGCCATCATGACCACCAAGGTTCATATGACTTTCAAGCTCTTACGCCATAATGACCATTCTAGTCTACATGGTTTCTAAAGCCTTATACCATCATGACCAGCAATGTCTATATGGTTGTTCAACTCATACCACATGACCCCTCGGGTCTACATGGTTCTCAAATATTTGCACCATCATGACCAACAAGGTCTGAATGGTTGTTAAATCCATGCCATCATGACCCTTCAGGTCTATATGGTTCTCAAATCCTTACACCATCATGACCAACAAGGTCTATATGGTTGTTAAACCAACACCATCATGACTCTTCAAGTCTATATGGTTGTTCAACTTATACCATCATGACTTTTAAGTCCATATGGTTCTCAAATCCTTGTACCATCAAGACCATTAAGGTCTGTATGGTTTTCAAAACTTTTTATGCTAGCACGGCCCTCAAGGCCAAGAGATAGCTTTCAAAAAAAATCTCATGCCATCACGACTTTAAGTCTACATGGCTACAAATAATTTTGGTGTCATCATGACTTCCATGTCTATTTGGCCTCCAAAGCTTCATATCACCGTAACTCCTACACCCATGTGGTTCAAATTTTAGGGCTTCTATTCTCCCAAAATAGATGCCTTCGAGATCAAGCTTGGGACCCCTTGTTCCTTGTCTCACAAGTCTCACTGGCAGCAAGAATTTCAATGGCTCAGGGGAGGCCTAAATTCTTCACAAAAAAAAGAGGGCTAAAAAATAGAGATGCCCTGACAGTCTTGGTTGGTCACCCATAATTGATCAACTAAGAGCAAAAGTGTCAAAAAAAAATCCAGCTAAGGTGAAAAAAAAACCCACAAAGGACACCTCAGGCAAAAATGGATAACCCTGTGAAAACCTCGTAAAGAGGACATACATGCAAAATATGAAAGGGGCTAGTCTGGGTGAAAACCCGAAAAGGGCAGTCAGGCTAGTTAAAAGAAAAAAGAAAAAAAAAAGGAGAAATGTTGGGAGTTGAGTCTATTATGACTTTTATGTCTAGCCTCATCAAATGTCACACCAACATACCTTGTACACTTGTAAGGCCCCTACCCCTACATAGCCTTGAAAACCTATACCCCAAGGCCGAGCGTGATTCTTTCATCCTCACAAGCCCACGGGTTCCAATGGCATAAAGCTACCCCAAATTTCATACCCCCAAGGCCGAGTATGATACTTTCATCCTCCCAAGCCCATGGGTTTAAATGGCATGAAGCCACCCCAAATTCTAAACCCCAAGGCCAAGTATGATCCTTTCATCATCCTAAGCCCTAGGGTTCAAATGGCACAAAGCCACCCCAAAACCCATATCCCCAAGGCCAAGTATGATTCTTTCATCGTCACAAGCCCACGGGTTCCAATGGCATGAAGCCACCCCAAAAGTTCACACCCCAAGGCCGGGCATGATCCTTTCATCCTCCTAAGCCCAAGGGTTCAAATGGCACAAAGCCACCCCAAAACCCACATCCCCAAGGCTGAGTATGATCCTTTCATCCTCACAAGCCCACGGGTTCCAATGGCATGAAGCCACCCCAAAAGTTCACACCCCAAGGCCGGGCATGATCATTTCATCCTCCTAAGCCCAAGGGTTCAAATGGCACAAAGCCACCCCAAAACCCACATCCCCAAGGCCGAGTATGATACTTTCATTCTCCGAAGCCCACGGGTTCAAATGGCATGAAGCCACCCCAAATGCTAAACCCCAAGGCCAAGTATGACCCTTTCATCCTCCCAAGCCCACGGGTTCAAGCAGCACAAAGCTAACCCAAATTTCATACCCCCAAGGCCGAGTATGATACTTTCATCCTCCCAAGCCCACAGGTTCAAGCCGCACAAAGCCACCCCAAACTTCACACCCCAAGGCCGAGTATGATCCTTTCATCCTCACAAGTCCACGGGTTCCAATGACATAAAGTCACCACAAATTTCATACCCCCAAGGCCGAGCATGATACTTTCATCCTCCCAAGCTCACGGGTTCAAGCAGCACGAAGCCACCCTAAACTTCATATCCCCAAGGCCAAGTATGATACCTTCATCCTCCTAAGCCCACGGGTTCAAGCAGCACAAAGCTACCCCAAACCTCATACCTCAAGGCCGAGTATGATCCTTTCATCCTCACAAGTCCACGGGTTCCAATGACACAAAGTCACCCCAAACTTCATACCCCTAAGGCCGAAAATGATCCTTTCATCCCTCCAAGCCTATAGGACATACCCTATAAGCCAAGCATGCTTCCTTTCATGCTCATAAGCCAAAGGGTCCCAATGGCATGAAGCCGCCCAGAATTTGTATCATACAAGTCGAATGTGATTCATTCATGTTCACAGACTAAATGATACAAAAACCCTTAAAGCCTTATGGCCCAGGGGAAGCCTTAATTCCTCACCGCCCAAAAAATCCTATGGCCTGAGGAAGCCTAAACTCCTCATTCACTCAAAAAAAAAGAAGATCAAATAAGGGCTGAAAATAGAGATGCCCCGACAGACTTAGCCATTCATCTTCAATCGATTGGCTAAGGGCAAAATTGTCAAAATATACCTAGCTAGGGTAAAAACCCGAAAGGGTGCCCTAGGCAAAATCAGGTAACCCCGCTACATAAAAAAAAAGAAAAAAAAACTCATTGAGGCATGTAGGCAAAATACAAAGGGGGCTAGTCTGGGTGAAAACCCGCAAGGGCAGTCAGGCTAGTAAAAAAAAAAAAAAAATCATCATCATGCTATCATGGCCCTCAAGGCCTATATAGCTTTTCAAAAAAAAATCACAAGCTATCATGGTCTCCATGGCCTACATAGCCTTAAAAAGTATATACCACCGTAAACAATAAAGTTTATGTGGTTATCAAACTCTTACCATCATGACCCTTTCGGTCTATATGGTTTTCAAAAAAATCTCATACCATTATGACCCATTTGGTCTATATGGTTTTCCAAAGCCCCCATGCTATCATGGCCCTCAAGGCCTATATAGCTTCAAATTTTAACTTCATACCATCGTGGCCCATAAGCCTATATGGTTCAAACTCCATACCGTCATGGCCTTTAAGCCTATATGGTTCAAACTCAACACCCTCGTGGCTCTCTAAGCCTATATGGTTCAAAGTTCATACCTAAACTCATACCATCATGGCTCCCTAAGCCGATATGGTTCAAACTTCATACCGTCATGGCCTTTAAGCCTATATGGTTCAAACTCAACACCCTCATGGCTCCTTAAGCCTATATGGTTCAAATTTCATACCGTCATGGCCTTTAAGTCTATATGATTCAAACTCATACCATCATGGCTCCCTAAGCCGATATGGTTCAAACTTCATACCATCGTGGCCTTCTAAGCTTACATGGTTTAACTTCATACCACCATGGCCTTTTTAAGGCTACATGGTTTGAATCTTCATATCATCATGTCTCTCACGGTCTATATGGTTCTCAAAAAAAAAAGGGGGGGGAGGCAATCACAAGCCATCATGGTATCCATGGCCTGTATAGCCTTAAAGAGCATGCACCACCATAACCAACAAGGTTTATGTGGTTATCAGGCTCATACCCTCATAGTCATCAAAGCCTATACGGTTCAAACTTCATATCATCATGACCCTTCAGGTCTATATGGTCATTGAACCAATATATCATCAAGGCTTGCATAATTCTGACCATACTATGCAAATGTGTCAACATGCACACAATCCTTCAAGGTGACTATTTCTTACAAACAATGGGATTTATTACATCCCACAACACATGTTTGAGAAAGGATATGTCACAAATGAGAAGAATTCAATATCGTCAATTTGTTAACCACCGAAGGCAATACAACAAGTACAAGCCCAAGGAAGGTTGAAGCATGATACAAGAAGAGGGAGTCAACCAAACTAGCACCAATCATAGTGCCAGTCAACTCCCAGGCAGCCAAATGGAAGTCAAGTTGCCCAAACCTGGAGATGTCCAACTGGTTAGGCTTTGGCAGAAGCTTCTTTGGTGGAATTGCGATGGCAAAAGTGGCAGATCTCTTTGAAGCAACTGTAGAATGGGAGCCCATGCCTTGTCTGCGACAAGCCTCTCCCCGACTAGTCTCCAGCATGAATCGAGCTCCTCCACACGCCATGCTCGAAATACAGAGAGGTATTAGTAACATACTAAAAATTATCTCTCATCCATGGAAGTTAACATTCGAGAGAAGAAGAAAAAAGGAGAAGATTAAACCCGTTTGGACACGGGACACTCCCCTTCAACCTCGTCTCCGGGAAATGTCCCATGGGGGGCATTTGTCGGACCAAAAAAAAAATCTCTCAAAAAAGAGAAAGAAGAAAAAAAAGAAGAAGAAATGAAGCTGCCGGGAGCAGCCACAAAAAAAAAAAAACGGGGAAGGCCCTTGCAGGCTCTGTGTCCGTCGCGGCGAGGGGGCAGAGGAAATGGCGGAGAAGAAAGGAGGAAGAAGAAGGGGAGGAGCCGTCGCTCCCGCCTCCACCAGCCGCGGCTGCTGCCGCCATCGTCGCCGGAAGGGGCTTCTCCCGCAGCCGTCGTCATCGCCACCGTTGCCGGAGCCCGCCGTCGCCGCCGTTGCCGTCGCCGCCGTCGCCATCGCCGGAGCCCGCCGTCGCCATTGCCGGAGCCGTCGCCGGAGCTCGCCGCAAAAAAAAAAACCCTCGCGGGCATCTCCTGTCGGGGAGGGAGGAAGCCGAGAAGGGGGAGGCAACGGGTCGCGGTCAACCGGTCGAAAAAAAAAAAAAGGAAAACGTGCGCCCACGCGCGGGCAGCCGTGGGGGTGAGACCCGGTCAAAGATCGGGCCAGCACCGGGGGTGAACTTACCCCCCGGTTTGACTTTGGTCAAACAAAGGCGAAAAATTCAAAAAAAAATGGGGAAAAGGGAGGTAACCTCACCCCACTCCGGTCACCCCCCACTAACTCGAAAATGGGTTTAGTGGGGTCTTCCAAATGACCCTTTTGCCCCTCCCAAAAACCTCTATAAATACCCCCTAAGTGCCATACGTAGAAAAGGTTGGAGAGTGGTTGGAAGGTGAGAAGATTGGGAGGAGAGAGATTTCCCAAGAGAGAGGAAGTCTATTCTTCAAAGCAAGTCCCGATTTTCTTCGAATTGGCTTTTCGCCGTTCGAAAAGGAAGGAAGGGTTTTGCCCGACCTCCAAAAAAAAAAAAAGTTCCAATCACCTCGAAACGGCTTTTGGCCATTCGAGAAGGGAGTAAGGGTTTCGCCCGACCTCCAAAGTCCAATCGATCCCGATCCTATCTCGTTTCGCGAGAGGGATCGAGTAGCCCGCATTTAAAAATGCGAACTTAAGCTACTCGGGATCAAATCGAAAACCCAAATCGGTCAAACCGAAATGCCGGTCAAACCGAACGGGAATTCAAGATGAAAACCCAAATCGGTCAAACCGAAATGCCGGTCAAACCGAACGGGAATTCAAGAAGAAAACCCAAATCGGTCAAACCGAAATGCCGGTCAAGCCGAACGGGAATTCAAATAGAAAACCCAAGTCGGTCAAACCGAAATGCCGGTCAAACCGAACGGGAATTCAAATCGAAAACCCAAGTCGGTAAAACCGAAATGCCGGTCAAACCGAACGGGAATTCTAAATGAAAACCCAACTCGGTCAAACCGAAATGCCGGTCAAACCGAACGGGAATTCAAATGAAAACCCAACTCGGTCAAATCGAAATGCCGGTCAAACCGAACGGGAATTCTAAATGAAAACCCAACTCGGTCAAACCGAAATGCCGGTCAAACCGAACGGGAATTCAAATGAAAACCCAACTCGGTCAAACCGAAATGCCGGTCAAACCGAACGGGAATTCAAATAGAAAACCCAAATCGGTCAAACCGAAATGCCGGTCAAACCGAACGGGAAATCAAAGTGAAAACCCAAATCGGTAAAACCGAAATGCCGATCAAACCGAATGGGAAATCAACATGAAAACCCAAATCGGTCAAACCGAAATGCCGGTCAAACCGAATGGGAATTCAAATCAAAAACCCAAGTCGGTCAAATCGAAATGCCGGTCAAACCGAACGGGAATTCAAATCGAAAACCCAAATCGGTCAAACCGAAATGCCGGTCAAACCGAACGGGAATTCAAATCGAAAACCCAAATCGGTCAAACCGAAATGCTGAAAAGGCCAAAACCCAGATCGGTAAAGCCGAAATGTCGGCAAACCCGAACATGGTCCAGAAATGCCGCATATCAAATGCAATCAAGCTATTCTTGGACACATGAAGACAATCTGGTTCGGTAAGGCCGAAATGCCGAAAAGGCCGAAACCCAGATCGGTAAAGCCAAAATGTCGGCAAACCCGAACAAGCTCCAGAAATGCCGCATATCAAATGCAATCAAGCCATTCTTGGACACATGAAGACAATCTGGTTCGGTAATGCCAAAATACCGGAAAAGCCGAAACCCAGACGGCAGCCGAAATGTCGGCAAAACCGAAGAAGCTCCAGAAATGCCGCATATCAAATGCAATCAAGCCATTCTTGGATATACGAAGACAATCTGGTTCGGTAAGGCCGAAATGCCGAAAAGGCCGAAACCCAGATCGGTAAAGCCAAAATGTCGGCAAACCCGAACAAGCTCCAGAAATGCCGCATATCAAATGCAATCAAGCTATTCTTGGACACATGAAGACAATCTGGTTCGGTAAGGCCGAAATGCCGAAAAAACCGAAACCCAGATCGGTAAAGCCGAAATGTCGGCAAAACCGAAGAAGCTCCAGAAATGCTGCATATCAAATGCAATCAAGTCATTCTTGGACATACGAAGAAAATTTGGTTCGGTAAAACCGAGATATCGGCAAAGCCGAAACCCAAATCGGTAAAGCCGAAGTCTTTGGTCAAACCGAACAAACTTTGACATGTGTTTAGGAACAAATGCTCGAAAAACCCTCATTTATTGTACTTCCATGTACTCAAATCGACATGAAATAAATTCAAGTTCGATTGACCCGATGTGTCATCCAAAGATGACATCTAATCCCCACGGACTTTGAGAGGTGGATAAAAATTAAACAAAATTGTCTAAGTCAACAAATGACCAAAGACATAAACAAAACAAATCAAAACAAATCTTAAATCAAAAAGAAAACCAATGAACCCAAACTTGAAAGTTTGAATAAGTTCAACCAAATTCCATCTCATAAGGCCATGGGGATATGTCTTCCAGCTTTGTTTATGTGGATGAATGACTTCCGATCAATATGTTGCTGTGACGGTCAATCAAGGGTATTCGAGTGTTCGCTCGATGTAATTAACACCGGAATATCGCAAGTCCGGTGGAGAGAGGTCAAAATTTATTTTTCAAAGAACTCAAATAACCTCATAAATTAAATTGTGGTTCAGATCATCTAAATGGTGGGTGATACCCATATCGACACTTAGCAAATCTGTGGAACCATCGGTGTTCCTATAAAATAATACCACATCAAATTAGCTAATACTCCTATGAATACCACATATTTTCATAGTAGTCAATGCTAGCCTAAAGCAAAATGAATTTTCTACACCACAAAAAGAGAAGAAAATTCGAGGTTCCAACACAAATATACATAACATTGAAACTTTTGAAGAAAAACATAAAAAATAAAAAACTCACTTCTATGGCCTACAATGCATCAAGATATTAGAGGACTAGGCATTGGGGGTTTTGGGGCAGGGAAAGAAGATTTAAGTTACCAGATCCGGCTCTCACAAGGTCCAAATCCGGGTAAAACAACAACTGCCAAAGCAAAAAATTTGCCTTGCCTCACTGCAGTGCCTAGGAGCTTGAAGTGAGCATCTAAGATAACATAAGTCTTGCTCCAGTTGATCACCTGGGAGGTTGCCTTGCACGTCTTTGATTAATAGGTAAAAAACATTAATGAAGCTAATGTTAGGAAGATATTTCCCTGCTTTGAGGCTCAGACGTGTGTATCCATTTATGGGTGGCTGACTGGCTGTGAAAGAGGACACATTCACATTCTGGAGAGCGTGATGTCACGATCAACGTCCAGCATTTCAACACCAAACACAAAGTAGACAGAGGGTTTGAACTCTGAATTGCACCCAAGTAAAAAAAAAAAACCTTTGATTACATTTTCTATGGCAGTTGATACAAATTTTCTTTGCTTTCGTCGTTGATTACCACTCGATGTATCTTATTTATCAACGTAGATCCAAACAAACGAACGACTGAACAGACTCATGATTAATAATCAGTAACCCCATTAATAGGCGCAATCTAAACATCGAGAATCTTGTTTACTTTACCTGCAATCTAACGGTATATTTCGAACCAAAAGGCTCCCATGGTTCTGTTCTCTGCGTCCACCATAGCCCCTTCTCGGTGGACTTCTTCCTCTACCACCATACCCTCTTCTTGGAGGGCTGTAATATGGTGGACTGTATCTCCTCATGCTAAAGCACAGAGAAGAAAAAAGAACATTCCACACAATCAATTAGGAAACTTCACAACAATATTCGATGAAATGCATTTCGGTACAACATGCCTCAAAGGAAGGTATCACTGATTTCAGTGATCGTAGAAAATGTCTAGCGTCTGAGCGGCTATGAGGATGAGTAGGAGGTGAAGCGAACAAACTTTACCTGAGGGGTTCTCCTGGGAAGCGGCGAAGAAAGACGGTAGGAGTAGAGCGGCGACGCTGAACGACGAGAGTAGCTGGCTAGGGTTACGGTCGGGCGATCGGGCTGAGTGCCCCCCTTAGGTATATAAAAGGAATAAATAATTCTGAAAATACTTTAGCCACGTATTAAAGTATTACTAGCTTCCAACTCGTCAAATATCATAAATAAAATAAAAAGTACGGATGACAATGGAGTTTATATACTGAGACGAAGACTTTTACTTTGTATATTACGTAAAAAGAGTACATTTTAAATAATAAAAAAATTAATTTGTTATTGTATTACAGTAATCTTTGATAAGAAATTATGTAATTTCATATACAGACAAGTTAAATTTTTGTGGAGGATTGGTTTTAAATTTTTTTATGGAGAACAGCTACCCTCCCAACACCCAAGGGAAATAAAAAGAGAAGTGTAATGGAATCAAAACCCGGTTAACACATCCTATATGAACCAACAGAAACAAAATCTAATATTCTGACGACAGGAAATCGGAACATTAACTATTTAATGACTTCATCTTAAGTTAATATGCATAATATATTTTTAATTGTCAAATTCAATCCTAATTCTGATCAAAAAATCAAAATAGTGAGGTCAATTTAATCAAAACAAAAAATTAGAATTTTTTAACTCTTTTCGGAACCAGAATCGGAATAAAAAATATAGAATTCTAATACTAATTTGACTTGAAAATCCAATATCATTTTTAATATAATAGACTAAATTTATATATATATCTAACTTTCTAACATAAATATATCTAAGTGGCTGTACTATCGCTTGAGACATTACAACCTCCTTGTTCCTCGAGACTCTAATATAAGTCTCCATGTTCCTCGAGACAATTGTGAAATTTAACGATTTGTTGGTGGAAGGAAAGACATAAAAGATTTCAAATGGTCAAATCAAGTTCGCAAATGTGAGGTTCAACATGGGTACAGTTCTGCATACAATCATCTTCACCAAGTTCACTATAATCTCCGAAACAGATGATGCCATCACTACTCAGACGGAAAGAGAATCAACAAAAATTCGATCAATACAACAGTTGTTTGAATCTAGAACAGATGACGAAGTCATTGGAAAGTACTTTTAGATTGTTAACTTTTGTTTACATGTTCTAATATATATCGTTCATATTTACAGGTCTATTCTGCATAGTTATCAACACCGACGAAACAACAGTTGTGTCTCGTGGTCTGATGGGAAGAAAATTGAACGTCAAATATTAACCTTGACAGACAACACATAATATCTACCTCTTTATTTGGTTTAAATCATTAATTTGTTCTTCTTATTAACAGTCTTTGTTTATTAGAAGCCCAACTCCCATAATGCTTACGTTATGGGAAAATTTTGCTAAGAATGATGGAAAAAAGATTTGACACATCATAGACGAGAAACCAGTCATATTTGCAACTTCACTGAGAACCCATTCATTTCGAGGTACGGTCACATGTTTCGTTTTTTATTCGACATTGATTAAAATAAATAAAATTAAAGATATGACATTTGTTTTCTTGACAACTTTAGGAAATTTTGGTTTGAAATCTACATTTGACACAAAGATTTATATTCATCAAAATATTGAGAAGGCTACCCTATTAGTCAACTAATACTGCGATTTCATTTATTACATCAAAATTCTGGTTATATCATTTTACCGTTCTTAAGTTATCTTTGTACATTACTTTAAAGGATGAAAGATAATAATAGCGAATTGACAAGGAGGCTCATCGATGGAACATCAGAAGATATTATAACAATTAATTCAGTGAAGATCTCTATAAAAGAATTGCTTGACACCACACGAAGCTCTTCTTCATCGGTACCTTCTTAATTACATCTCTATGACAACATTTTTATCTTACTCGTTTAATGAATTCTTCTAACACCATTTTTCCTTTGGTACGCTTAAAATTAGTTGAAATTGATTCTTGACGACGGTACTATTCTGGGATAATATTATTCATGACAACTTCTTCGTAACATCTCACAGGTCCTCATATACGACGTTCATGCTTGGGTCCAAGATGTTGTAACAAGTAGGGATCCATGGTACAAGACTTGTTCTTATTGTGCCAAACTTGTTACAGATGATAACAACGCTTACTATTGTTCAAAATGTAGCAAAACCATAACTCAACCGATCGAAAAGTTATTTTTCTCCTTCTTATAAAATTCTTTCAAAATCGATATGTAAGTTGTTCTTCACAACAAACATATTTAACATTTATATTTTATATTTTTGTATAGATATTGTTTAAGATTGAACATTGCCGATGAAACATCAAATCCGTGTCTCACCTTTTTCAACAATCAAGCCGAAGATATGTTAGGGTTGTCCTTGCATTTGTTGAAAGAAAAGAAGGTATCTCTTATTAAATTTCTACTTTGCAACTTTTTATCAACACTTATATTTTCTGATCTTTTCAGAAAAAAAGATTTGTCTGCAAACTTTGTGATAATGGAGAAATTGATGAACAAGAGATACAAGTTGACGGTAAAATGTGTGAAAAAAGGAGACGGTGAGAACGTCAACTACACAGGTACGAAAGTTATCTATATCACCGACAACAACAACAACGCTTCCACTTCTCAACATGTTGATGAAATGCAGGAGCCAATTTCTAAGAAGCCCAAACTGCAATAGGAACTTTAGTTTCATTTACTTTTACGAGGGGTCAAGTTTTTGGAAAAAATTGTGAATTACAGGAATTACATGTCGCATGATGAATATTGATTTATTTGCTCAATTACAAATAGCTAAATTTGTCAACACAAAATTTATGAAACTTTAAATTATATATAATTATTTAAAAATATTTTTTCCCAACGGTACATATGCGAAACACGTTATTTTAACTAGTATATATATAAACACACACATCGGTGAATTCAATGAGCCTCCTACGTCCTCACTGCAAGGAATATTGCAATGCACGCGCATCGACTAAGAAACATATCAAGACAGGTAGCCATATTAATTCAACACACACACACACAAATACATATATAAGTTACATCGGAGTCTCTTGGAGAAAAAAATTCTTTACTCTCTCAAAAAAAATAAATTCACATATTTATTTATGTGAGTCTCACTTTTTTTTGAGAGAATAAAAAATACTCTCTCCACTGCTCTCGAAAAGATATATATATATATAAGCTAGCTAGATCTTTTTTTTTCTTTTTTTTTGAAAAACGACTTTCATTCAACTAAAACTCAGACAAATACAAACGACTGACACAAATACAAATTAACAAAACTAGTTACAACAAATAGAAACAAAAGATAGATTCTAACAACAACAAGACCGGACATAAAACTAACAGTAGAATGACTTCGAGGTTTTGACACTAACTCGATCGAGGACTCTCATCCAAGAGTTTGATATAAGCAAGGAGGCTGGATGATCACGCGTTGAAGGCGTGGATGATGCCCAAACTAACAGTCCCGCCAATAACGACACGACAATATACTTGAATAGAAAGAAACCTCCAAAATAGAACAGGGGATAGACACAAATATGATAATACATCCGTCTAAATAGACAAACGAACTCACCTCTGAACACAAAATGGACCTCAAAGAGAGAACAAATGCGGTGGTTTAGTCTAATCAGACACCTAAACACACTGAAATAGGAGAAGAAAAATAAAGGTTTCGAGGTAAAAAATCTTGATGAGTTTCGAGACTCTCAGAACGAAGAGTTTCGAAGAGACAAAGAAGAGTATTTACCGTGTCCACCTGAAAATCAGGTTGGTCGGAAGAGAAGATGAATACATTCCAAAAGGAAGCACATTTTCCTCATCCTACCACGCCCTTTTTCCAAGTGAACACCACAAAAACCACTAGTTGATTCAAATTGTCTGAATCAACAAATCTCTAAATCAGTGATCAAATGTGTGTTAGACTCGAATTATTATATGTATATTATATTAATAGTATAGTGATATTTTTTTAGTAAATTGATTTAGTTTGATTTTATCAGCTAAAAAGCTCTCAAACCCAATCGAACCAAACCACTAGTTCAAACTATTTAAAAATTTGATTCTATTCAATAAAATCAATATATTTAAATTTTTTGATGTATCTTATAAATCATTAGAAATGAAATGAGATATTTTAATAGCTTGCAACATTGCCTGATTTTGATTAAAAAACAGTGTCTGTAACAACAAATAATAAAACACAAAAATAAATAACTTAAAAACATTATATATAAAGTGACAAAAATAGTAAGGAATAAATCTCTGAAGAGATTATATCAATTTTAGTGATTCTGTGTGATTTATTAACTTATTTTTACGTAAAGATCAATGCATGGTATGTATTTACGTTTTCCTACATGAAAGTGTTACTTAATTAGTTGGGGTACGCAGGATTCAATATTCGGGAGAGACACAGTATGTCATGTCGCGAACATCGCTATCATTGATTCACAAGATCACGGCATTTGATCATGTTCATTGAAGATCAGGAAATTTTATTGAATGATATTAATGTTGAGTGTTGGAGAAGTATATTTTCTTCTTTTCGTAGAAATAGGTAAATATATTGTAGTAAAAAATCGTCGGTACATAATTTCACCAAGGGAGTTGTTTAGATAATTATTCTCTGATAGTGAAGTAGAGATTATTTCAAGGTTGCAAGGAACTGCATCTACTTAAAATGATGATTGCATTTATTAAAAATGACTATATTTTAAAATCTAAGAGCTGTTTAGGAATTCTATTAAAAATGATTGACAAAAGAATATGCTTCGCAAAGAATTTTCTATTGCATTTTTGGTGATCTCTGCATTCTCTTGATCATATCTATCTATCTATCAACGAGTCTCACCTTTTTGTTCTCATCTCCCTGAACATAACAAACTTATAATATTTCTGACTATTTTAAATTTGATTCATCATATACAATGTTATGTAGCATGAAATACATAAAATGTTTACATTCTTTTGGCCATTGTGGGGGGTGGTAGGGCACCCTCCGACTAATATATATCTCTGAAAATAGAAAAAATGCGCCCACCTACCCCTACCAAATTTCAGAAATTAAATGAGAGACAAGAAAAATCAGATGCGATAATAAAGCTTTGACAAGCTTGGCGTTTTATCATCTTTAATTAAATCGATCATAAGGTCATGATGTCATGATCCGGATTTTTAATATGCACAGCGGAAGATAATCCGGCGACGTAACGGGAAAGGATATCGGTCTGGAACCGAATAAGACTAAAATCACAATCCAATTAAATAATTCCAAACTTTACAACATAATATCACCATAAACAAACACCTATCTACACAAATTAAATACCGACATTGAATGAGAAATCCACTAGCACCTCGAATTTCACAACACCACTACGCTTCTACTGCGCTAAACCTGCACTCCTGAAAATATTAACAACGGAAGGGGTGAGTCACAACAGACCCAGTAGGACTTACACCCGAACTACCCCATTATAATAACAATTCTAGTGGTATACTATACACATTAAGCCTAAAAATCAGATTTAATACATAGGGTTTAAACTAATCATATATCTTTAATTAATTGATTACAAAGTCATTCAACTACCCCATATGATAACTAGACTCTATATGCATTAAAAACTATCACAACCTGCTCATTAGACTACTCTAGGTATGTTCACAATATACACAACCTGACATAAAACCAATGACACATCTATAACACTACTATCTATGCCAACATACACAACTAAACACATGTCTGAGTAAATACCATGCTCCATCTGATAAAATGTAGTCACATCACAAAACTAGCACCAGATTTACCATATAGTAGGAAGTAACATATAGTAACTAAATCCCATAGTACCCCCAGGCAGGGAGTACTTGGGATGAACCGCGGTATCTGGGATCGAAGGATGCTCCGCATTCAACTAATCTCCGCTGCCCACGGGCCACTAATTTAGTCTGGTGAAGTACAAAACAACCACAATGCAGCTCACTGCACTAACCACATTCCACACCATGCAAGCATATAATTAACTCAGACAGTAAACACATGAACATTTAATTGGCAATCAAACATGAAATACATAGATAAACACCCATGGTTCTATGCACCACATAGTTGCATACCATACCACAGTCTAACACAAACTGATGCATATGACTAAGATCATGCAATTACAACCTAAACATGACAATTACATACTTAAACAGAACTATCTATCTAATAAAAGAAAATAAACTAAGTTCTAACAACATTATGCCTAATCCTTACATCGGCTTTTTAACAAATCAGAATATATATTTAAGGTTCACCGCGATGCAAACAATGCTAAACTAACTAGGTTCAACTATAAAGATATACCAAACATGCTAACATGCATAATTGAATAATTATCTAACATGATGAATAATCATGAATATAGGACAATCTAAACCTGTTTGATTACACAAGCTAATCTAAACTCTATCTAATCATGCCAATAAATCCAAACAACCCATTAATCACAATCTTCTAATCCTGATGATCTAAACATGATTCTTACGGTTTAATAAAAATATTAGAGTGTTAAGGATAGTCGAGACACCTACCTCAACGGCGATGACGAACGGCGCAAGGAATTGATTCGGGTGAAGAATATACCGTCGTGGTCACGACGGCGATATAAAGCCGAATCGAATGATATCATGACAATCTGCTAGCATAAGAAAGAATAGTGAATAAAAGATAATAATAGAGAGAATAGAAGAGAGAGAGATATGCGATAGGATAGATAGGAGAGAGAGAGATCGATATGAGAGAGGAGAGAGAGACCGACTGAGGGGGGGCCGCGGGTTGGCGCACCCGGGGCGCAGGGGGGGCGCACGCGCGGAGGGTGGCACGCCGGCGGGCGCCGGCGGGGGCGTCGCCGGGCGGTGGTCGCGCCGCGGGAGGGAGGCCGGAGGAGGACGCCGGCGGCGTCGCGGGCGGCGGTGTGCGGCGGCCGGCGGAGGCCGGCGGCGGGGTGGCCGGCGTCGTGCGGGGACGGCGGCGCGGCGCGGCGGCGTTGGGCGGCGCGGGGAAGGTGGCGGTGACGTCGCGGACGGCGGCGGCCGGGCGTAGGCGCCGGGCATAACCGAGGGTGGCGGTAGCGGCCGGTGGTTCGCGCGGTGGTGGGCAGGCGGCGCTGGTGCTGCGGCCGGGAGGGGAGGCGGCGGCTGCGAGGGAGGGTGTGGTCAGTGTCGCTGCAACTGGGTGACGTAGGAGGGTTTGCCGGCGTCGGGCGGCAGAGGATGGCCGGCGGACGTCGTGGAGGAGAAGGGCGGCGGCTGCCGTGGTCGGTGCTGGCGCGGGACGAAAGCCGTGGGGCAGACGCTGGAGTGCAGCGGACACGCGCGGCGGCGGCGAGGCAGCCAGCACTCGCAGGCGCGGGGACGGTGGCTGCTACGGCCGGCCAACGAGGAGGGGGGGTGTTAGCGCACCAGGGCGGCGGTGGGGCGAGCCTCGCGGGACAACACCGCGGGTGGTGGCATCGGCGGTCGCCGCTGCGGGGCCGGCGGGGAGGACGAAGGCGACTTCGCGGTGGCAGAAGGTGGCCGGCGACGGCGGTGGTGGGCGGGCACGTGGCCGACAGCGACAGGCGGCATGGAGGGAGGCGGCTCGTCGCACGGCCGTGCAGGTGGGGTGGCGCGCGGTGGCCGGCGGCGTCCGGGTGGGTGCAAACAGGAGAGAAGAAGAAGAAGAAGGAGGGCGGGGGCTGCTGTGCTCGCGGCAGAGAAGGAGAAGGGAGGAGAAGGAGGACTCTGCCGCAGGGATTAAATAGAAGGGGGGGGAGGGAGAGTCCGACCGGGAGTGAGAAGAGGGGGGAGGAGATAGAGTTCAATTGGGAGAGGGGACGGCGGTCTAGGAAGATTATCCGGAGGGAGAGAAAAAATGGGAAGAATAAAGAAAGAAAGTAGAATAATACAAATAAACTCATAATAAATATAATAACTACTACTATTTTTTATTATTTATTTAAATAATCGGAGTATTACACATGATGTCTGAGTCCAGATATATATTTTACATAGAGAGAGAAGAAGAAGGAGGTGGCGGTGCAGGCGGCGGCGGGGCGGGCGGCGTCAGGTGGAGGCGGAGGGCTTGCGGCGTCAGGGTCCTCAAGAAGGAGGAGGAGGTGGCGGTGCAGGCGGCGGCGGGGCGGGCGGCGGGCGGGCGGCGTCAGGTGGAGGCGGAGGGCTTGCGGGCGAGGGTCCTCAAGAAGGATCCGCTCCTGGTGATCTCCCGCAGCGGCTTGTCGGTGAAGCGGACGAGGTTGTAGGCCCAGGCGCCCGCCACGGCCCCGCAGAGCGGCCCCACCATGTACACCCAGATGCCCTCGTAGCGCCCCCCAACGATCGCCGGCCCCAGCGTCCTCGACGGATTCATCGACGCCCCCGATATCGGCCTGCGCCGCCGCCGATTCCGGCGGCCAGGTTATACATATGTATACAGCAGAGGAGACGGACGTCGCCCGTCCGCCGAGCAAGAACGAGGTGACGACGTCAGTCAGAGAACGTACAAAGATATATATATATTATATACACGTCGACGGTACGTATACGTACCCTGCGAAGAGATCGCCGATGAGCACCGTCGCCCCCACCGCCATCCCCGCGAGCTCCCCCACCTGCAGCAAGTCGCCGTCGCCGGAGACGGAAGCAGTCAGAAGGATTATTTCGGAAAAACCCGCGACGATTTTTAATCCCTTTGACTCATTATTAATAGATAGCGTTTGGCTCAGATTCAGAGAGAGAGAGAGAGTACAGGGATGGACACAAAACAGTTTAAACCGAGAAATCAAATAGAATCAGTCCATTCGATTCGATTTGATTTAAATTTTTTTTAAATCAATTCAAATCAAATCAAATTATTTAAATTGATTTAATAAAAAATATAAAAAATTATTATAAAATTTAAAAATAATACTTTATAAATTTTATAATAAAATAATATTTATTTTTATTATTTTTAACTTAAACAGTAGTATCCATACGTAAAAAAATTTAATTTAAATATTTTTATTTATTTTAATTTAAATCGAATTAAATCATACCAAATCAAATTGATTCGGTTTGGTTCGATTCAATTTGAGAGGGTGATTCAATTTAATTCGGTTAAAAAAAATGATCCAAATTGAATCAAACTGAACTGTGTCCACCCCTAAGAGTGAGAGAGAGACTTCATTTTGAAATATCCGACGACTTAAAAACTCAACCAAAATACATCAGTTTCTTTTTTCCTTGTATGCATGACATGAAAGTTGAGGGAAAAAAAAGAAATCGAGAGAGATATAAAATCGAAAAGAGCCCAAATCTCCTCTGATAGAATTACGTGTCTCATCAGTTTATCTGTGAAAAGATTACGTCTCAATCAAAAATATCTAGCATACGTAGGAGGGCTAGCTGCAAACAGGTGGGACAGGACAGAATTTTATTTCTGATTTCGATTTCGGAAATTGAATACAAACCAATTTCCATATTTTTCGAAATGCATAGATATGCTCTATGTTAATTTTTATTTAAAAATAAGATGATAATTCACATGTAATTACTGACATTCAATATGGTCTCTTTAAATTTTTATTTTTACTATTTCATATCATGGTATGATTTATTTAATCTTACTCTAGTGAAATGATAACAAATCGGGAATCCATTTATTTAATCTTACTATAGTCAAAATGGAATCGGATTAGAGATGTCAATCGGTCATATACGAGTCGAATAATGGTATTATCCGTATCTGTATCCTATAAGAAAAAGGTGTATCTACTTGCTGTTCGTTAACTATCGGTATTAGATATATTCATGAACCGCATTGTTCTATCCGCTTAAAAATGGTTTACGGTCGGATAACGGACGGTTATTGAATATATAAAGAGATAACATATGTATGATACAACCCAACAAAATAAAAATAATTTTACCGATGAAAACACACATAAAACATATATATTACAATAAAAAACATCTATTTATAACAATAAAAAAAGAAAATTTTAATTATATATCTAACACAAAATATGAGATAAAAAAATAATTTACAAGTCTACAGTAACAATAATTTTTTAGTCTGTGATAAATAATTAGATGCGCAACACAAAATATGAGATAGAAAAAAACTTAACTACATATCCAAAATAATACATGTCTAACGTAAGACATGAGATAGTCGATTTGTAGCAAAAGTGTGCACATGGATTGCACCATCAAGAAAGCGGAAGAGGACGTCTAGGCAAGACTTGTTCAATGTTAAGGTCTCCAAGGAGAAAGGTGAACGGATGAGTTAAAGACAATATGATTTTTTACACGAGACATATAGAAGTTTAGATGTCATAAATTATGAGTTATTGTATTATATATTAATTAACGAATACGAATAACGATTTTCGGATTCAATTTATGGTATATCCATGATCGCATCCGTTAAAATAATAGTTAATCGGTAAACGAACGTAGATAACTTATTCGAAAAATTTAAATTATTCATTACTTATTCGTTAACTAACGAACGAATAGAATAATCGAATAATCGATAACTATTAACATTCCTAAATTGGATTTTATCCGCACCCCTAATCAATTAAGCCCGTGGATATTTTGAAGGATTTTGGCAGCTCAAAACGTCCGGCACAAACTAAAATCCGAACCAAGCGGAGCCCCATGGAGCGCCGGAATCTTGGACGGATCGACGTGGCCGGTCGGCCGGCCGGACGCCGACGCCGGTAATCGCGCAGAACCTCGACAGTCGACACGGCACCGGAGAAGAAGTACCGAACCCGAACAAAAAAAAAAAAAAGAGTACCGAACGACCGGGAAGGGAAGGTGTGGTTGACCCACTCACCGCCCTGTTGTCGGTGGCGACGCCGGAGATGACGAACATGAGGTAGAAGGTGATGATGAACTCCAGCCCCAGCGACTGCACGTCGGAGCCCCGAGGGACCGTCCCGGCGAAGTGCTCCCGCTTCCCGCCGAACAGCAGCCGCAGGGTCCCGCTGGCGAGCGTCGAGCCGAGCACCTGCGCCGACACATACGCCGGCACCTGCAGCCGGGAGAATCGGTTATGGGCCGGGGGCGCCGCCGGCCGGCCGGCGAGGTCGCAGAGAGGGCCGATGAGGAGGTACCTGTGCCCAGGGGAACCTCCCGCAGGTGGCGAAGGCGAAGGTGACGGCGGGGTTGAAGTGGGCGCCGGAGATGTGGCCGAGGGAGTACACCATCACCATGACTGCCAGGCCCCAGACGATGCTTATGCCGGGCAAGGTCACCACCGACCCCTTGCTGAGGTTGACCGTTACGGCGGCGCAGCCGGCGAAGATGAGGAAGTACGTCCCGAACACCTCGGCGATGAGCTGCCGGCGCTCGATCGGCAACCGGGAGAGAACGACATTTCGGAGATCGAATGGATTAATTAACATATATGGGTCGATCCAAGATCGGCAAGAAAGAAAGAGGAGAAAGATCTCGGACGGCCGGAAGAATCATGTTGACATTCGGCGGAACCCTAAAGCTCACCTTCTGCACGAAAGGGATGGAGATGGAGCAGCCGCGTCCCTTGTTGCCGGGGAACCGTCCCCGGCGGGCCTCACCCTCTCTCCCCCCGCAACATTCCGAGTGATCGGCCACCATGTCACCCAGATTAACAGCCACCGCCGCCGCCGCCTCCTCCGGCGCCGGCCGCTCCAGATGGCCATTCGACCCGGCGGAGCCCCCTCCCTTCCCGGCGCTCATCTGATCTCTCTCTCCGCTGATCAACCGAGTGAGAATAGAATATAGCCGGAAGAACAAGATGGGTCTGCGTGACTGCCAGATCGCCGCTGCTCTCCTTCTCTTATATAAGATTTCTCCAAGCAATAGAACAGAAGCAACAAATTCGAAATAAATATACGATGAAGTTGAAGTAGCGGAAGGATGAGAAAATTCGGACGCCGCGCAGGACCCAGCCGAAACAGAGCAGAGAAGAAGAAATTAAGCGCGAGTAGTAAGAGGAGCAATACCTGTGGTGTGGTAAATGTGCACACGCACGGTCCTTACATATTAAATGAATGAACGTAGTTACATGCATATAGTTAGTAGTGTGTGTCGCAGTGTACAAGGTGGCAGAACGGTTACAACAGGAAGCAGGAGGTGCCCAAGTCCGTCCAAGGAGGGGAAGGAGTTTCTAGAAGGAGTTGGTGGATGTGTGTGTAATACAGTGTGTTTAGAGAAGAGAATTTACATGTAACAGATGATTAGATAAGCATGAATTCTAACAAAATAAAATCAAATCTGCTGCTTCGAGATAGAACTAGAGTATTGAGACGGGAACGAGAGAACAGAACAGAATCAGAGGAAAATATAGAATTCGGGCAAATACGAGAGCTCTTCCGAGTGAGTCTCCCCCGTCTGTATCATTCATATATATACGCTGTGTTACACATGTGGCATTTGCCACGTCATTGTACACGTGGACACACACGTGGCACACACTATCCCTTGGTACAGTCACACACACATATATATATTTATCTTGAACTGTGTTGATATCATGAAATCGGGCTGCTGCCGGAGTTAAATATACGTAGGGTTTAACGGGATGACGGAGATGAGACGGAGTCCGGTTTGAAAAACAATTTCATGTAATGTAATGTAAATTCATGACGGGATGACGGAGTTAAATATACGAGTACGCCCAATAGTATTGTGTGCATGATTAACTTGTTTCATTTATCTTTAAATGCATATCTCTAACTTAGCAAAGCAAGCCAAGTAAAAAAGAGTAACTACTATACATGACCAAACAAAGTGGGGGACCACAAGAAAAAAGAAAAAGGTGAGATCCTTTTTTTGTTTAAGAAGAAAATCACTTTCAAAACATAAATTTGTCATGATTACCAAACATCTACTTTAACAATTTTTCTTACAATTTTTAAAAATTAAAATAAAAATTTTCGTTATCATGCAACCAAACACTCCCTGAGGTTGATTCAAATTGGTGGGCACAGCTACACTTCCTATTTCAGCCACAAGATCTTCTCTCTGATATCAACATCATTGCCATGTTTTGAGAGACGGTAATTTAGGCCTAGAGACCCTTGTTAATGGGCCGGATCCAGTTACCCTGTCCGAACAAGAAGGGGAAGTTGGCAGGGACGTCTGCCTAAATTGGGCCGTGACTGTCCTTTTCTTTGTCGGAACGATGGTAATGGACCGTCCATCTTGCCAACTTCGACCCATTAGGCCGAAGAGTCGGTACTCGTACTCGCCATCACATGGTTTGGTTCGGTGTTCGGTTCAGATTCTAACAGCTTTCGGCACGGCTCAATTTTGTGAATTTGTGATAATAGCTACGCTTAAAATACGGAAAAAAATGGCGAAAACATGCGGCTTTAATCCTTTTTATTTTAGAGATGAACTATATTGGTGGGTAGGTTGAAATACATTTTATTTCATTTTTAAAGTGTAAATGCACACTAGGTCCGTTTTAAGGAAACCACTTTACCACTAGGTCCGTTTTCAAAAACATCTTTCCATTAGATCCGATTTTTCAAAATATCGTCACACCCACTCCAATTTGGATTTGAAATGTCATTTTTGCCCTTTGCACATTGAAGAAGGCGGCAGCCCTCTCAGCGGTAGTGCCCCCCCGCCGCCCCCCTCCCCCCGCAGCGACGCTCTCCCCCCGGGCTCGCCAGGGACCGACGGTGGACGCTCTCCTCCCGTTTCGTCAGGGACCGACGTCCGTAGAGAAGTGGCGGGGCAAACTGGGCGGACCTCCTCCCAGCCCCGGGTGTCCTCCCACGAAGCCTCCCGTTCCGACGCCAGATCCCGCACCCTTCCCCTGAGCGCGTCGCCGGAGATCGACGGGGCGCGGCCGGTGATGGTGGCGGCGGGGGAGAGCAGCTCTTCTTCGTCTTCCTCCGACTCGAACCCGAGATTCGCCCACTCGAGAGCGCTTCTCGGCGAGTGCGCCGATGCGGATCCTGTCTCTTCGGCCAGGAAAGGGTGCCGGAGCAGCTGCTCGCAGGACCATCGTTCCATGGGGCTCCTCCTCAAACATCGGCCGAGGAAATCGCGCCCGTCCTTCGACAGCCCGGCCGGAAATTCAGGCACTTCGTCGCCTAGCGCGATGCGGAGGAGCAAGTGCCCGGCGTCCTGGTGGCGGCAGTGGCTCCACGGCGGCCTCCCCGTAGCCATCTCGACGACGGTGCAGCCCAGGGAACAAACGTCGGACGCGGACGACGTGGGCTCCCCCCGAACGACCTCCGGTGCCATCCACAGCGGGGTCCCCCGTGCCGCCCCTCCGCCGGCGCCGGAATTCGCCGCCTTCGTTCCGCCGCCGGAGATTCTTCTAGCCGATCCGAAATCGGCGAGCTTGGCCTCATCGGCAGATACGCCGGCGAGGACGTTCCGGCCCTTGACGTCCAGCGACGTTGAAAGCGATTTAACTCGGGGGAGGGGGGTAAAAGTGGGATTTGAAAATGATGGGATGAAGAAATGGATTGGGAGCGATAATGAAATTCAGTGTCAACGGACTAAACAGTAACGAAATGTGGTCGATAGAGTTTTTAGTAAAGTCATTTTTTTAAATGAACCTAAGAGTAATTTTCCCTTTTTTAAATTAATGTATATTTGAAGTTGAGAGAGATAGAAGGATTATTGTACAATTTCTTGTCCACGGAACATAATCGGGGAATAAGATCAGATTATCCGGGAATCAGATTCTGTTTGAGGTGGGGTAACGGAGAAGAGAGGAAGAGGAACACGCGTGGCGCTGAGCAGACGATCTCCCATCTCCCTCCTACGACGCCGCCCCGAAGCGGTTCTCAGCACCCTTGCACTGCTCTACCCCGCTCGTCCAGCGTAGCAGCGCTGAGGAGTCTCTTTGCTTTCCGCTCTCGTCGTCGGCATCGTCATCGGCGGCGGCGTTCATGTTCTCTTTGGTGGTGAGATCTCTGCTTTTGTCGTGGCTCGAGAACTACGAGCGGCTCGAGAGCACTCTTGTGCTGCTCATCTATGTCCAAGTAAGTCCGGTGCATTCTCGACCGGTTGCATTTGTTTTGTTGCTCTTTCGATCGCAATGTCCAAGTAAAGCTTCGTTGCCGGGTGTACGGTTCCGACTCCATTCAGAAGCTTCTTCCTAGTTATAGATGATTTGGCTTGCTCTCTTTGTTTTGTTTTGTTCAGCATCTTGCGAGTTATTGAATGTGTCATTCAACCTTCTTTCGCCGTTGTCCGCTTCTGGTTTGAGTATTTTGGAAGCGTTTCTGTTAGATGTCCTGGCCAGTGTCTTTCCTGCATGGTGTTTCTTCTCATATTTGACTGTTGATATTTGATCCTTCCCTTTTGCGCTTTGACGCAAAACCAGTGTTCACTCCGGGAGGAAGCGAGTCAATGTGATTATGCTTTAGTTGCCAGATTAGATATGTGTTTGTCAGTTCCCTTCGATTTCTGTACAATGGGGTATTATTGATCCATTTGACGCTGTCCCTGTTTGTGCTGATTGCTATTGAGAGCAGCAGTTAGAATCTAGATCGAACTTACGCGATACTATTTGCCTGTGGGATCTTGCTTGACGTTGTGTGGTTCATCCTCTTTGCGCACAGGATATTGTGTGTGATCCAGATATTAGTTTCCGGGAATAAAGATCAAGTCTTTATTTCTTTCTCTACGATTCTAACTGATGCATTGTTGTCAAGAATATCCAATGGTTGTTTTTCCTGCGATGTTATGCTGGCCACAATGTGATCAGAGTTGCAGCAAAGAGCAGAGCCGTTATGTCACAGGCATGGCGACAGAATTCTTGTTATTTGTATGGGGCATCTGCATTGTCAAGTATGAAGGTGCACTGGTGCAGTAACATACGGGAAACAAGGATTACACGTATAAATTTCTGCAGTCTCCTCATGTATCTTAGTCTTATTGTTTGCAGTAATTGATTGATGCCATGATATATATTTTTCTTAAAATTTTTCTTCTACAGAATTGAGCCTATTAGATGATTTGATGAGATAAAAATGGTTTTTATTATCTCTTTTGTGCTTCATCTTTCTATCTCTTTGGGAAACTAATATGAAAGATTATATCTGGAGTTGGACACCTTTAGTTGGTATTTTCATGATCTAAACTGATAGCACGACTTTCCATACTTGTGGAAGCATACAAGGAAGGTTGGATCCTGGGTCATAACTGAGGCCGACCCGTCCGACCATATTTTCTTTTGAACATAAAAATATGGCAATAGATTTTGAAAAATAGGGGATATGCAATAAAAATATTTGCATTCATTTTACACAAACTTTACTTGGTTTACATCTTCTATATAAACTTTGTAATTTCCCCACATCATTGTAGTATATATAGTCGGCCAAACATGCATAGGAATATTATACTCGGGAGTCGTTTGTATAATTATCCTAATGTAGCTATTGGATCCCAAAAAGCTACCAAAATAATTATCGTAGGGGGATTGAATCGGGGTGTCTAATGATGATCCATAATTTATCTCACTCCACTCTTGGTCATACATAGGGAATCAAAAGTCTTGAGATGAATCATACACATAAGTTAGTTGTTCATATCCATAGTACTAATTTCCGCCATGCTAGGTATATTGTGCTCTGTCACCTTGCGATTTCGCATCATGATCCATGTCTTGGGTCGCGTGGGTATACTGCTCTTCTCTGGTGAAGCGTTTTGCCGTTGTAGGAACTCTCCCTACATCCGTGGATCTCTACCTGCTTGAAGTGGTGCCTCCTCGTCCCTGGTGTCTTACTCAATCACCTGCTGTTGCTCTTCGATGCAGAATCTTCTGACACCTATTGTTGCTCTTCGATGAAGAATCGGGGTGTTTAATGATGATCCATAATTTATCTCACTCCACTCTTGGTCGTACATAGGGAATCAAAAGTCTTGAGATGAATCATACCCATAAGTTAGTTATTCATATCCATAGTATTAATCTCTGCCATGCTAGGTATGTTGTGCCCTGCCACCTTGCGATCTCGCATCATGGTCCATGTCCAGGGTTGCGTGGGTATACTGCTATTCTCTGGTGAAGCATTTTGCCGTTGTAGGAACTCTCCCCACATCCGTGGATCTCTACCTGCTTGAAGTGGTGCCTCCCCGTCCCTGGTGTCTCCCCGTCCCTGGTGTCTTACTCAATCACCTGTTGTTGCTCTTCAATGAAGAATCCTCCGAAGCCTGATACTACACTCGGATGTTGAACTCCGGAGTGTCTTCTCAATCCTCGTCAATTGTCTCTGCATCTGCTATGTTAAGAGGATCATTTAAAACATGCTTATCATTTCTCTTGCTTTGCACAACCTTACAAGATACTACGCAAGCAATTAAGAAATAATGAAAAATGCTTAAGTGAGACTTTGAGAGCTTGAAAATGTGGAGAGAGAGGAGAGTTTTAGAGAGGTAAGGAAGGGCCTAAGAGGGGTGGGAAGGCTTAGAGGGGTGGGATTGAAGGGGAGAGAGGTGGGGTTGAAGGGTCTCCCTTGGGGACCTTAAGGGGGCTTAAAAAACCCCTCTTGCTTTCCCTCATGGGAAACAGGAAGGGAAGCATGGGATCCCCCTAGGGATCGCAAGGTCACATGACTCAGCGAACGGGTCATGACCCGAGGGGATCTCACCCTTGGGTCGGGCCGACCAGATCCCGATTGGGCTGGTCGGCCCATTTTCCGAGCAGGTTCGGCCCAGGTCGCAACCCAGGTCCCTACTTGGCATTTCATGGAAGCATATGTTGGAAGAACCTATGAACTCAATTTGTTTCTATTTTGGTATTGGGTATTTGCTTCCAAGTTCTTACCTCATCGAAGCTCTGAACTTTTTGGGGGCATCCTTGAATGATTTATTATAGTAACTTTTAACATTGTGATGTACAATATCACATGAAAGAACGGAACTTTTGATGTAAATCACCAATATAGATGAACACGGACAGGGAATTTCCCCTTGCTTGTACTTGTTCCCGGTAGGAGGCAACAGTATCCTCTCATTGGATGATCTATATAGAGTTACATGCAATCTGAAGTTTTTATGTTTGTGATCCCACAGTCCTTTTTAGGGAGGCTCAAGGTTAGGTTTGGTTCATTTTCGGATTTTTTTTTTCAAAACCAAATGAGGATCCTAAACCAAACCAAACCAAACAAGTTCAATCATATTTCATTTGGTTTGAGATTGAAAATTAATTAATTATTTAAAATAATTAACTATTTGCATATAGAAAATAAAATTTAGTTATATATTACAGAGATAAATATTATTTTATTATAAAAATTGTATGCATATCTTTTGGTTAAGAATATAGTAATATTTTTATTTTATTTTAGTTTAATCGGTTTATCCCATTGGGAAGGTCCCTAAATTGGATAAACGGAACCTTCCAGGTTCTAGGGTTGACCGATTCCCGGATCGATCCACCTGGATTGGTCCAAGATCAACCAATCCGATCAACCGATCCGGTCGATTTCGACCGATCCAGTTGGGAGTCCCAACCGGATCGATAATTCCGGCCGAAATCAGATTGGTGGGTACCGATCCGATCCACGAATCGGCCAATCCTGATCCAGATCGGCCGATTCTGCAATCTATGCTGTGAAAATATTTAGTAGCCACATGCATTTTTCTTTTGGAGTTGGCTTGAGTGCTGCAGTAGGGCCAGTGGGAAGGGTTTTCGAGGCAGATCTTCATGCTGGAGAAAGGGACTCTGGAGTGTGTTATACTTACAGTTGCAGTAGAGGTAACACGGGATTAGCAAGCTGCCACAAGATTTATTATCTATGTTACAATATTGAAAGTTTGCTGTTGAGTGAATGTTTGCTTCAGAACATGCTGCAAGGCTTTCAACAGAATTTTTTTAATGCATATATCTTTAGTGTACTGCATGGTGATGTATAAACTTGTTAAATAAATAAATTTGTGAATATATTTACATCTACATGCTTGTTGCCCATTTTTCTGTTGAAGTGACATTATTCAGACTTTTGCAGCCATATTTTGCTCTCTTTTTTTCAGCTTTCTTTTTCTTTTAGTTTTTTATGTCAACCATTAGCAGGTCATAATATCTACCTCCTTGAGCCTGAAATTGAAATTCAAAGAGCTAAGCAGAAAATAAAGCAGGGTTTGCAACTTCTAATAAGATAGTAAAATCTGGTTACCTGGAAATTTGACCCAAGATGGTACCATTTGGAATCCCATCAAACAGTTATTCACTACAAAGTTCTCTTTGGCTTTGCAATCTGGCAAGAAGCTTGTATTATGTAGCTCATAGCCGTATTTTGCTAATGATTGCTTGTCCATTGTTGTTAATTGAAAATTGAAAGCTGCATAGCTCCATATTGCAATAAAATTGCATCTTAAACATATCTTCCACAAGAGATCTCCCTTTCTGTTCTTAAGTTTGTTGAAATTGTTTCTGTTGCTTAATTTTTTGCTTCTCGAGAACTTCTTACATGATTTGATAGTGGAGGGAAATATGCTTTAAACATTTGTCTTTGTTATAGTTTTGCTTGATATAGATATTTCATTTTTACATGCTACCGCAAACTAAAAAAACTTGATTGGAAAGGGCAAGAAAAAGAGGGAAATATGCTCTAAACTTACGGGTATATTTACATATGTATATATCTAATCTAATCTAACTTAATATAAGAAGCGGGAATCGCTCTTTTTCATCCTCTGTACATGGACTTTTTGGCGGCTAGATGCTGCCCCGCCAGGGTCGCCACGTTTCTGCCCACAACGTCTCCAAGCTTTCGATCTTCCGCCCACCCAACGGTTTCGCCCCCACTCCGTCGCTGTTGGGATCAGATTTGCAGCTCACCAAAAACAAGTGAAACGTCTTCTCATCCTCGCCTGCAACTCTCGCCACCACCGCCGCCAAAGCATCCTATCTCTCCCTCTTTTTCTCCCATATCTGCATCTAGATATAAGCTTCGGCCCGATGCCCGATCGCCTGTGGCAACCGCCGAAAGAAGGTTGCCGGCCGTGCTTGTAGATGGCGGCGGCGAGAGGCAGAGATGGCGGCGGCGGGATGGGGTACATGTGGGTAGGGGAAACCCGCAAGCACCCGGATTCTGAGGATGTACGTGAGCCTGGCACAGACCGTGGCTGGCAGCTTGCCATCACGGGTGGTCTTCTTCTTGCCGCAGATGGCCGTCTTGATGCAGCCACGATAAGATCCACGATCTCCTTGGCCGCCCCGGCACCTGTCTCAGCAACATTTCTCATTTACCAAGCACACGCTGGTGAAGAAGAAGAAGAAGAAGAAGAAGAAGAAGAAGAAGAAGAAGAAGCGGAGGTAGGAGAAGGACGGTGATTGGTCGTCTGCGCTCTGGTGCAGTTGCAGGTTCTTCAAGTTTCCAGGATCATGGAATTTCTCTGTCTCTATATGTTTCAAGGTTTATGCCCGCCAGTCGAACGATCATATGGCCTCCAAGAGTAAACTCGGGGTCTCAACTCTGTTGAGTGGGGAAAGTGCTGATGCTGCTTTGTTGACTGGAAAATGAGATCAATTCTTGAACTGAACAAAATTCTTTGTTGACTGGAAAATTGATAGTTTATACTGTGTTGTCAATCTAATCTAATCTTAGATCCATTTTTATATTGGAAATAGACTAATGCCTTGAAATTAAAATGCCTCATATTGTTTTTTAAATAAACCAACAAATAATTGAATTTTTAACATGTGACATGAAAATGGACAACATTAGTGCATTTTGAACTTCACTATGGTTGGAAACCAAAATTTTTATTTTCAAACGATGAGATTGTCAAATTCTGTGAATACAATCTAATAAACTATCCAATTCTGAATGGGATATGGTAGCTATTTAAAGAAAAAAAAATTTACGTGTACGTGTTGTTTTAGCTTTTGGTTGAGGAACATTCTTGATTTTTATTTCTTTTTTAAGTATTAGGCTTAGGCTCTATTTTATCTTCTCAAATGTCCTGTATCTCGGGTTGCTATTCAAAGAAAGAATATTCAGATCTATTTATTGTTTTACCTTTTTGTTGAGGAACATTGTTGGTTTATGTTTCTTTTTAATTAAGTATTAGGCTCTATTGATTTATCAAGTTCAGCTATCAAAATTTATATGTTTTCAAAAAAAAAGCATTGAAAATGGATTAGAATGATATGATATCGATACATAATATATAAATTTTAATATTATCAAAATAGGTGCTCTCAAGTGCTGTTAAATGCCATGATGTTTTATGAGGCTTGAGGGACGACTTACTTTGTGGAATCGGTTAATTAATAGGGTGAGACAGACATCATATTGGTTGATTGATACAACATGGATCCGGTTACTACTAGATCCCCATCGAGCTACCCAATAATATTATATCCGTTGCTTATATTTTATAAAATAAGTGTTGTCGGGTCGGTTAGACACGAATAAATGCACAGTTGATGGCACTTAACATTATTTATGTATGATAACTTTAAAATATTTTTTAATTCATTAGTACTCGTGCGAAACACATTTTTTTAACTAGTATATAAAAGCTAGGTTAGGAGTGGGGTCAGAATGGTAGGGTTGGGCTTCAACCAAACCGGGTTGCCTAGGGTGGTTGACACAGGTCCACCTAGATCAAAACGGGTTAGCTAGTCGAGATGATTTGGAGCCAGCCATTGGGCTAGTCGAGACCAACTCGGACGTACTACCTTGTCTAACACCAGATTTACCCGGTTCATCAACCTAGCCAATCCGGGTCGTTGATCGGACTGACCTAATCCGACCTCCCGGATGGATCGGCTAATTTCGATCGGGATCCAAATCTGACCAAGTTGGGTCGGATCGGCCAACCAGACCTCTACACGGCATTCCATGTATATACAGTGTAGTAAAATTTAATAGTTTCATTTTATGGTTTTTAGTTTTTATAAATATAGATATATCTATTTAAAATTTTACTTACATCTATTAGTTACTTTTATCTAATATTTATCGTAGCTGAAATGTGATTTTATCAACATAATTTATAATATAATCGTGTTGTATAGTTTATATTAATAGAACTTTATATTAAAGATTAAGAATTTTCATACTCGATGGTTTAATTTGTAGTAAATTATAGTCCCAGCCACCTTAGTTTCAAAATACTTCCATTTCCCTCGTTTCAGCTAGAATAAGAGAAAATAACTTGTCTTTTATTCAATTTTTATCAGGCTAGCTCCATTTGATTCGGTTTAATTGATGACAGAGATTAGACATTTATATTCTAGTTTCAGAGATTAAACAGCTCAAACCGTTTGATAAAAATGTCTCAACTAACGTCCCGATACAATAATAATCGTTTTAAAATTTACGTAATTCTAAGTAGTTGTCAGAGCTAGCTGGATATATAGTTTAAATTTGTGTAGATTACACATGAAATTAAAATTTCAGACCAAGCAAATCAAACGCCATGCCTACCCACAATGCACTTGTCTTGATGAAATATTTGTGTTTACCCGTGGCTGAGGAGGGTCTTGCTCTCATCCTAGACTCTTGTGCCCAAGAGAGAGAGAGATTATAATATATATTATTTAGAATCTATTGAAAGATTAAGATTGGAAGGTTTTTTACGAGAGAGAGAGAGCCCGTCACAGTCGAGAGCGGATCATCTCAGTCTTCAGGTGGAGGTAGAAATCTTAGTCTCCAATCAGAAACGGCCACATATTCTCGCCACTTAAGTGGCGGTTCAAGAACCGGTTCAATGAACTGCTACCGAAAAAGGCTTGAACCGCTACCGACGTCTTATTAACTCGTTACTGACGGGTAGTGAGTTACAAAGACGTCGATAGAGATTCAATCTTTTTCGGTAGCGGATTCAAGATTTTCAAGTTATGTTATTGAATCGTTGTTGAACCGCTATCGAAAAGGGCTGAATCATTACCGACGTTTTACTAACTTGTCAACGACAGGAAATGAGTTACAAAAATGTCGGTAATAGTTCAACTCTTTTCGACAGTGACTCATCGAATCACTTCTTGAAAGGCCACTTAAATAACGGAGGTATAGACTTCTTCGTCCACCGAGACTGAGGTGATCGTCACAGTCAGTCGGTGGGTGAGAAGTTGAAGTGGTGGAAGGTAGGGGTGTCAGGTGGACGGGCTTGGGCCAGCCCGGCCCAAACCCATCTTATTCCATATGTTGACAGCCCAAGCCCAATCCACTTTAAATATAATCGATGTAAATGGGTTTAAGCCCAGTGGGCCACAAAAGCCCATTTACAGCCCAATAGGCCAAACAACATAAAAGGTAAACGTGTTTGCATATCCTATAATTAATTTGTGGTTCACGATGGGGAATCTATAACTCTATTTGGTTGCATAAAAAATGAAAAGCATTGAAAATGTTTCACTTTCCTGCAAAAATACTTACAAATCGATTGGAAATAATTTTATTTAATATAGTAATTTTAAAAAAATTAAAAAACTTGTTGCATCATGTAACTACTTGTGTAAATATTTTTTAAAAATATTATCAAAAATTTAAATGTACTTTTATAAAATTATTTTAGTTGTATATCACTTTACCAAATACATAAAGTTTCTTTTCTTATTTTATATAATAAAATTACATGAGTTTTGAATTAGTTTTTTTAGTTAGAACTAGGGGTGCAATCGAGCCTAGCCGAGCCGAGCAGGGCATTGTTCGAGCTCAGTTCGTTCGATTATTTAGCTATTCGAACTCGGCTCGATACTCGATGAGCATTCAAAGTCTTGTTCGAACTCGGCTCGATTTAAGCTCGACGAGTTCGAGCTCGGCTCGTCGAGCCGCTCGTTTATGTAAACAAGCCAACTTAGCTCGAATTCGATTCGAACTCGTTTTTGAGCTCGAGATTCAACTCGTTTACTTAAAATTAGAATTCAAATATTTAAAAAATATTTTAAACTACTATTTAAACATAATTTTAAATTGATTGATGTATTATATTTTAAATTTTATTTTAAATTTAAATTATATATATCATATTTTATTAATTTTATTAATTTTAATATTAAATTTAATAAATAGGAAATTTAATCATAAATTTTGAAAAGGTCCGTGGAGAATCTGAAAACAATAAGGAAATCTATCAATTTGTTAATTGCCATAATCTGAGAAGTAAAAAAGAACATTACACTCTCAAAATTTTTGAAAAACTTAGAATTCTTAAAATTGCTTAAGTATGAAATTTTCTAAGGTCCAAAAATTTGCAAATTATGTATTTTTTTAAAATATAAAATCTAAAACACAAAACTCAGTAAATCAAAATTCTCAAAATCTGAAAGTTTTATAAGATCGCAAAATCTTAATTTGGTATGTAAAATCTCAAAATATCTAAAAATCTTCGAGTGATTTCATATTAGGTGTTTGACTAGTTTTCATCAATTTCGTAGCATTTGATTTATTTTGTCAAAATAATTATTTGAAATTTTAATTTTATCTCTGTTGATTTACGAAACAAAAAACTTAAATATTCGCTCTTGAAAATAAAATAAAAATTATATTAAATCATTTAACTTTCAGTAAATTTTTAAGAGATTCCCATCGTATTCAAGTATTTTTTGAATGATCAGATTATTTAATTTTTAACTGAATAAAATATATGTTTTATCAAATACTTTAAAAATATCTAAGCATTGTGCATCGTTACGGACTCGGCTGGCACTTTTGAGTTGCATGGAGGAGAGTTTACGTGGGCTCAACGGGCCAGATAATGTCAGGCCCGCCAACCACATAAACATCAAAATTTACACATTTATTTGGCCCATGACCAGCTTTACAGGGCCTGGCCCAAGTCCGTGGCGGGCTTTCCTGGCGGGCTCACGGGCTTGCCTGAGCACTTGACAGGCTTAGTGGAAGGGGGGCAGCAAGTAGCGGAAGGTGGCGTGGTAGGGGCGGACGTCGACGAGGTCCGCCACGGCAGCCGGCGGCAGGTGATGGTGGTGCAGCTTGGCCGGGTCGACGGTGGCAGCGGCGGCCCGGAGGCAGTCCATGATCATCTGCTTCTTGAGGGCGGAGGAGCCGGACCTGGGCAGCTGGCTGTAGATCCACTCCACCAGCGACTCCGTGCTGTCGTCGCCGGCGAAGTCCCTCATGTGCCACCACAGCAGCTTCGGCAGCGATATCCTCTTCATCTTCCCCCCCGCCGCCGCCGCCGCCGTCGTCATCTGCACGCTACTCTCCAGGTACTCTATCTTCGCCCTCTCCAGCTCGTTCATCACCTCCTCCCCCCTGTAGATCCGCAGCTGCAATATATACATACATACGTATACATATATATGTGCATGTCACACACCCCAAGTATCATTTATTTTAGGCTTGCTGCATTTATATATTTATATGGTATATGCATGATGGGGAAATGGCATACAGCCGGTGAAGACCATGTCCCTCGGCACAGGGCGAATGTGACGTCCGGTTCTGGGTAGCTGAGACCGAAGGTGTCCCGAAGAAGGGCTTCCTTTTCATCCTCAATTCCCTGTCTTATTTTACATATATATATGTGTGTGTGTTATTCATTTATATATATATATATATATCCATGGTGAGAATTAAATGCTACATATTAGCGCGAAGACGGGTGAAAATATATCAGAAGCTGGCGAGGTGTGGGCTGAGATTGATCTCTCTTACGTACGATCTTAATGGAGCTGCTGGGACGATGCCTGAGAATGAAATGCTCGATAGCCAGGGCGTTGAGTATGATGCCCCCAACGTTCATCGCAGCCTGTTTTTACAAAGGTAAAAAAAATCTCAGATTCAAATCTGAGATATATATACATGCTTTTGTCACAGAGTATATATATATATACACACGTAGTTCTTTCGAGATTTTAACTGTAATATATAGAACAACATGCATGTATATATGTATATGGGGTAGTGGCTAGTTATTAAAGTATACACACTCACCCTATTGAGTAGTGCAAGCACCTTATCTGAAGAGGGAGGTAGGCCGTGTTGCAGAAATGCCTGTAGATAGTATATTTATTGTCTACTTCATCAGAAATTGTGACAGAACTATATACATATTATGACCCAATAATAATATTAATTTACTCAAATCAAAAGTACATTCATAATGCAGGCATTGTAGATGTTGATCCAGAAAGCTAGCTTTTGCTTGTATGTCAGCGGTGAGAGGTCCACCCAGCATAGCGCACGTATCAACACCCTGAAATTAATTAACAAACAATTAATCCCGACCTTAAAATATATACGTACCTCTCTCTATACATGTATAAAAAATAGAGCAGCAGTCTTTTCGGCTCAAAATACCAAGACTTAATACGAGTGAAGTAGACACTATATTCTTATTTGGGTGTAATTTGTTGGCTGCACAATAACTTTTGTATACGTTTTTGTGATAATATTTTGTATTAAAAGAAAATCTAAGATGGCTTAAGATACATACAATGATTATGTATCGTGCATGTTTGGTGGCATAGGATGACAATAAGAATGGAAACCATATGTAACTATAAAACAGGTGAGCAACACCATGCATACAAGGAAAGAAAAAGGAAGGAGGAGGAGGTATATATATATATAACATGCATGCCTCTCTTTTTTTCCTAAGAAGAATTCTCTATAAAATATATTTTTTTAATAACCACCAAACATCCTTTTCAACAACAAGTTTTGTCACAAAAATATATTTTTGTGACAAAAATCAATTGGCCACGCAACGAAAAACCCAATTATATATTTTGATGAGCTCTTAATATATATATTCATTAATACAAGATTATTCTAACTTATCTTTTTATGTGCAACTAAATTTAACTGAGCTTGTTGTTTCACCCAGAACAAAGGTTGTTCTGTACACTTATAAAATCAGATTGAACTATATAAGAGATTTGATACCATGTTAAACTATTGTGTCATCCAAATCAAACGTGTAGGATGAGGGATATATATATGACTCTTTATATATGTAATATCTAATATGAGATTATTTTAACAGGCAGCAACTTGTATTATCAGTCTTTAATTAGCTGATTTCACTATGGAACTGCAGCAATAAACAAAAATGAAAGTGAACTATATAAATAGGAATTACTTTTCTGAAGTGGAATGCGATTCATACACACATATATGTATATAGATATATCAATAAGCTATTTTTCTGCAGTGGAACGGGGACTATATATAGATAAATATGAATAAATAGATAAATATTTTTTTTTTCTGAAGTGGAATAATATTGGGGGCCCGGGCTCACCTCAGTCTCCGGATGCTCGGAAGACAGTGATGGATACGGCTCATGTCCAAGGAGCTCTCGGTGACGCTGACGAAATTCTGGTACGGCCCTCCCGATTCTCCGTCGACGCCTCCGCCGTCGTCTTCCTCCGACGAATACGCCGGCGTCTTACAGTTGAACGACGGCCGGGAGGCGAACCCTTTCGAGCTCATGCAAGAAGACAGGCTGAACTTGATAGTGGCGGCGGGCGAGTCATGGCCGGCGGCCGCTCTGGGGGCTGCCACCTCCGTCCGGTTCAGCCGGTGGAACACGCCGATCAGGCATCCGACAAGCTCCTCCGACAGATCGTTCGGGGTCCCGATCAGCCGCGCCTCCGCGCCGGCGATGGCGCTCCTCGCCGGCTTCCCGGCCGTGTCGCATTGGGGTGTTTCCGCATCCCCGCTCTGGAGGTTATTCTGAAGGCGGACGTCCGATGTTTCTGGGGAGATCGATCCGAGAGAGGCGTTTCTTCCCCGGAGTCGCCGTCGGCCGCGGGGCTTCGTCTCGGTCGCCGGCGGATGACGCTCGGCCAGCTCCGCCGCCGGCCCCGCTAATCTGCAGAAGGAACCGCGGCGCCGCTGCCGACCCCATCTGTCCCGGCGGCGCAACCGGCTCAAAGCGTCCGTCTGCTCCTTCTCTTCGTGTAAGCAAAGCTTCAGCCCGTCCACCTTCTTCTCCAGGTGGATAATCTCTTCCTCCACCATCGCCAGCTCGGCGAGAAGCACCTGAATCTGTCCAGAACAACACACACACACACACACACATATGTATATATAATTTAATTTTTTGGTTAATTTTAAGAATAAAATTTCTGATGTGTCAGCTCTAGAAAACAATTTTTAAATAGGTAGGTTAAAAATGTTCCCGTGCATCTATCTCTTTTGTGTTGGAGCGACGATCGACTGCAGCCTCCGACCTACCTGAAGAGGAAGCCGAGAAGAGAAGAAGCATGAACGAAAAATAAGAGGGCCATGATGCAAGGCGCACCGAAGGATTCTGCCCAATCTTTCTTCTCTCCTCAAGACCCCTTCCAGCTCCGCCACCTGCAGTTCAGATCAGGGACAGAGCGGAGGATCAAACTGGAGTTACCGCCGCCGGCGACGACCACCGGGAGGGGGGGGGGTGACAGGCAGGGCTTGTCGTCGTCTCACCTCCTCCTCAAGCTCGCATCTCCTCCTCTGCTCCTCCCGCCTCCGCATCAGGAAATCTTCCAGCTTCATCTCGCGGTTTTCCGGAGCAGCTGGCATAAATGGGGAGCCCCGCGCCCCGCCGCCGCGCGCGGTGGAGGGGGGGGGGGGGGACGGAACGGTGCTGCTGCCGCGCGGCGAGGCTGCGGGTATTGAAGAAGCGAGAGGCGGCCGGCTCGATCATTAATTAATTAAGCACCGCCGCCGGCCGGCGGACGGATGGGAGGCCGTGATCGAGCGCCGCCGCCGCTAGCTGGAGCTAGCTCCGAGGGAGGAGGAAGACGATCGGGGGGAAAGGTGGTTGGGGAGCCTCGGGATCCATGGCCGGAACGGGGCGAGCTCTCCTTCCTGGAAATCCTGTGCGGTTCTTTAACGTCCTTCACATGAACCCACCTGCAAGTGTGTTCCGGAGGGGGGCGATGACCACCCATGATCGGTATGATCGGCATAAAACCACCTTTCCGGCTTCGACATGGGAGCGCTCGGAAGCAGCGCCGCCGCCATTAATGAACCTGCCCAGCCTTAGCTGCTCCATGGAGATATATCTTCTCTCTGGAATAAATAGTGGTGCAAAGTATTATTATTATTTTTGGACGGAAAATTAATGGGCAACTCAGTTCAAGGGGTTTTTAATAGAAATTTCGGTCGTTCAGATTTTCGTTTTTCATTTTCGCTTCACTTTTGATTGAAAATGTCTGAACCGGTTATTATTAAAGGACCGGAGAAAATGACTATTGCGACCCAATGTCAACTATTTTTGTTACGGAAGAGAATGCACATACGGATTTGTAAAAAAAAAAAAAATCTATTAAATCATTGTTATGCAAAAAAGAATAAATTCAGTGGGGTTAGAGTTGGAAACATATTGCTCAGTGGATGGAAGTTTGAAATTATGGTCAATGGATCTAACACTATACCGATAATTAATCGGATGGGTAGTAAATTTTTTTTTTTCTATGTGCATGAAATTTATATTAAAATAAAATATAAAATAGTTGAAATTTATTCTACGTTTGGTGAGATAGGGTGACCAAATAGCGGAACCATCGTATAACTATAGAGTTCGGATCACCTCATGCGACCAAAGCAGGAAACAGTTTCGATCTTCGATCAGAAACGATCACAACAATCCTCAATCACTTAAGTGATTGTTCATGGTGAACCGGCATTAGCTGAACTAGATTTTATAATGGGTTACATTAACATTCACAATGGTTTAGTTCGGTTCGTAACGAATTATGTTGTAATTCGTAATAGATTACACTGTAATTCGTAACAGTTCATTCGATTTGTAAAGGGTTATATTGTAGTTTGTAACGAGTTTCGTTGTATTTTTGTAACGGGTGAATCGTTACAAAGCACAATGTATTCCGTTGCGAACCCAAATGTAACATGTTACGAATTGGACTAAACTGTTATGAATTATAATGTAACCTATTACGAATGATAGTGTAACTCGTTATGAAATTCAGCTCAACAACAGTTCATGCCGATCATCATAAACCATCACTCTAAGGTCTAACCTCCTTTTTTTCTTAAAAAGAATCTTCTACGAAAGCATATTTGATCCTGGGGATTCCACAAATATCGGATTCCCAAAAAAATATAAAGTTTGAGACAATTGGCTGAACAAAATTGACTAGGCCGTAGAGTCGAAAAAACATATTTAATTTATCTATTTATTTTATTTATATTTAAATATATGATTACATTTACATATATATTTATTTACATAAAATGTATTTATATAATTTAAATTTTATACTAATAATTTTTTATCATAAATATTATTTAATATATTTAAATTTACTATGTATAAATATTATTTTATATATTACGTATAATACACATCATACATTCTTATAAAGAAAAAAAAACTAAATTATTTCTACTCCTCTTGCGATAAAAAGTCCCCTAAGAAAGCAAGTTATTTTGTTAGCCAACCTTAAGCTAAAACAAGTAAGTTTCAGCACACTAAAATTTTGGTGCAAATATTTTCTCATGTAATCTCACTAAAGGAGGACCCATTTTAATTTTCTGCAGCAACAATTAGGCCCGTTTGTCTAAAACCAGAGGTTAAAGCTAATTAACCCATAATGATCAAAGTCCAATCGTTAGCCCATTGACACTTTTTTTGTTCCTACTTACATGTTTTATATACTCCTTACCTTTAAGAGTGTCTGATAACTATTTTTTATCGAATTAATTTTGTTCTAAAATTTATATCACATTAGATTTTAGCATAAATTTTAAAATTAAAACAAGTAATTGATGTGTTGGTATAAATGGCATAAGTTTTAAAACCTAAACAGACTGTTTGGTAAATTTGCAACGTGTATATATATATATCATACTGCATAAGTTTTAAACCTGTATAGACGTATGTTTGGTAAAAATATTGTTTAATTCAAGGAATGTTTTTCTGATTTAGGCAAATCTTGTTCAATGCCAGACGAGAACGTTCTGAATTTGTTTTTGGGCGTTTGTGTGGCAACCTAATATAATTGATGGCTGAATTTTACAGTAGTTTTGGTCTGACAAGACCGGATATCTCTGCTGGTCAACCAGGCAAATCCATTATTGTGATAAATCTCTTTGAATTGGTTTCATATCAAATGTAGTGAATTGACATATTCGTCTATACCATAATATATTAATGTTTCACGTTTTAATTCTTGTTTTGTTTCTCACTTCATATCCCATACTTTTCCATTTATACTTATATTAGTTCTTTTAGCTAGAATTTTAAAGTTTCTTCAAATATTTTGTTCCATGTTAGTAACTGTATTTAAGCTGATTAGATCTTTTGGTCATGTAGCTTTTTTTTCTCTTGTTGGGTGATTAGATGGTGATAACACATCCAAATGATACGCTATAAGGCTTGGAAAAGATGGAGTGCGTTCGTTTGATATGGAAAGGCTCTTGACCATCCGGTGAATAAAATATTAGTTGGCAGCGTGCAAGAAATAATGTTTTTCCTCTAGTAGAATGTTTGGTAGAAAAATATGTTTTGTGATAAAATAACTGAAGTGTATGACCAGAAATCAATGAAGGATCACAGAAGAAAGAGTTAGGATCACCTCAAACACCTGAAAGACGAAACTCTTTCCGTCAATTTCCACCTAGCCAACCCCACTTATGATGTTTTGTTGAATTTCTCCCAAAATGTGAGAAAGTGGTTAGTAATTTTTTCATTTATTATTGAACAGCTTGTATAGTTACTGACATCTCAACTTATTAACCACTTGTATGATTACTATATCCCGATTTACTCATCCGGACGCAAAGTTACTACACATCTCGTATAGTTACTAATCTCCCAACATATTTAACTGTTCCTATGGTTACCATCTTCTGACTTACTCGTACGGGCATCTAGTTACTAAACCGCTCAAATAGTTACAAATCTTCACATTTACTAAACCGCTCATATAGTTATTATCTCCCGACTTTCTCACGCGGGTATATACTTACTGTACCGCTCATGTAGTTACTAACCTTTTCACATACTAAATTATTCGTATAATTATTATCTCTCGACTTACTTACACAAACGTATAATTATCATATCAGTCGTATAGTTACTAATCTCCCCACTTACTAAACCATTCGTATAATTACTATCTCCTAACTTACTCTGCTGGTATATAATTACTATACCGCTCATACAATTACTATCTCATCTCAGTAACTATATGTCACATTTCAGTAACTATATGGCCCTCTCAACAACCTGTTAATATTTATGAGAAAGTGACAATACTTATGATGAGCTGACAACATTGACGAGGAGGTAACAATATCTATGACCAACCTTCTCTTCTCCTCCTCATCTTCGGGATCTTTAGGAGCATCTTAAGTTGGATGTGCTAGGTGGCTCTCTCTAGTCAAAGATGGAGAAAATTCTCTTCTCCGAAAATCATTTGAGGTGATCCCAACTCCAATAGAAGAGATCCTTACCTTTTTTTTATATTACAAGAAGAGATCGTCCCGAAGTAGTGTTGGGTAAGACGATGAGATCAGACAACCAGGACCAGCCCGGGAGATTTCCGGCGTTTAATTTTAATTCGGTATCTCTCTCCAACTATGTTGACGTATCCGTGCGACTCGGGCAGGTGGGCCGGTCGAGGCCCACTTTAAAAACACTCCAGATTCCACGCGGTGGTTCCCGTTCACACGCGAGGCCCGCTTTGCTTATCATAATAGGGTGGGCTTTCTGCTCCAGAAGGAACTTTTTTATCGGACCGGTGCGCAGATGAGGCCCGGTCTTGGTGGATTTTTAATAGTTATTATTTTCTGGTCCCTTCTACTGGGTTCTTCCATGATTGTTCAACTTTACTAGAATATTGTCTAATGATATCATTTTATACTGTTTTCCCGGGTGGGCGGCTGCATGGATAAAAATACAAGTGTTCACTATCATCTATGATCCTGGATTATCCCGTATTCATGGGCTCGAATAATACAGCTGTTTTCACATGTAGCTGGGGAAAAAGAATATGACAAAGATATGCCGGGAAGGGAGGGGTGTGTGGCTCATTTACGGCCGTTTGGTGCAGATTTAATCCGAGGACAAATTTAGTTCATCCATGATTTTGGAAATAGATCAGATTTATCCCACAATTAAAATTCTTACCGAAGGGGCTCTCAGCAGATGAAAGAGTCATCCTTGGACTCAAACAGGGTTATTCAACCTTTCGGATTCTCAAGGGCTCTGTCTGGTTCATTTGGTGCACTACAAATTGTCTACATTGATATAGGATATTAAAATCTAGTATTAAATGGTGCCAATTACAGTGTCCATATATCTAACATGCACATCATACCTCGATCTTAGAGCGTATACTTAGGAGCTATAACATGTATATGATTCATGCTTTGTTTGTACAATAAATTTAAAATTTGACACCCGCGATGACTTATATTTTTCTTTTGGTCAGTGTCAACGGTTGTGGCCGGACGGCCACATTTTGCCAGAAGGCGATGACCCCATAGTTTTATTATTGTTTTTTTTTAATAGATGTTGCTATGATCCACATGCCCTCCGAATTTTAACACCAGTGTGGGCGGTCTCGAGCACCTGAAGTGGCCTCCCCAGGAGATCGTGTTTAAAACTACGACCAAATACGCTGTTCGGTGACAAGAGATGCCTTCAAGTTTGATGAGCCATAACTTCTTAACTAGGATTGTTCTAACAGCACTTGTTCTAATAACACTTCATCACTCCTAGTTTAAAATTTTATATATAAAAGTTACATAATGCAGAACTAAACACCCTATATCAGGATTTGATGTTCATAAGTGATTCGAAGACTCCTCGCCTCCTCCTCGTGGAGCCTTGATTGGTTCTGAAGAAAAGGAGAATCTGTTTCTTTTCTTCCAATTCTCTCTCCGTTATAGGAAATATAGTGGCAACCATACCATCGAGGAAACGTTCAAGAGAATATAAAATTTATCAGGTGTCTTAAGAGAGCGTATATATTCAGCCATGTACACTTGGAAGGGTACAAGGATGAGGACTGCAAACTGAAACCTCAAAGAAAAGAATTTTGTTAAGATGATCTGATTTTATGTCTGCCCCCCAATAGGAATTAACTATCGTGATTGAAAAATCCCATTGAAATACTTGTAGAAGATGCAATTTTGTACATGAAATCGGATCTAATTACATGCTTCGCCAACTCCACCGAAATCCCCACGAGCTACGCAGAACATGATCCCCACGAGAGCTCAAACTTGACATTGATAAGAAAACTAGAATGTAAATCTTGTACCAAACCAAAAATATGAATGTATGTGTATACGTATAGATATAGATATCCAGTGAAACCACGTTCACAGGGTGAGGGCACTTGGAGAAAGGAACGCTGGCTAAATAGAAATCATGTACAAAACAGAGCCCTCTGCTGCTTACGTAAAAGCCCTTGTCGAGAAGATCTACACTGGACTGGAGAGCCAAAATGGGGATTACAAGACCTACAGATCAGGGTTTAAACAGGGCTTGCCGAAGGGGAGATGCATGACTGAAATTCAACCAACAAGGCATTTACTTGTTAAAAGACAGTAAAAAATATACGAACTTCCAAACCAACGTAAAAATTTCACTTTGTTTTTTTTTTTTAATTTAGATCCGGCAGAGGGGAAATAAAAATCGAAAGTTTTGTAGAATTTTCCGCTGAAAAGGGGGGACATGCGGAAAAGCTTCGGAGGCATAAAAACGCAGAGAAAGAAATCTTCTGCGTACCGTCGGATGAAGACTGAAGGGAAGTGAGACGTTCACCGCCACTCTTTTCCGTCGGATACACGGGAGGGCGGCGGGCGGGGGCGGCGCTCAGAGATCAGATGCCGGCCCTGCCGTGGCTCCATGTAGAGAGCGCGCAGATGATTCGGCCCTTCCATCCCTGGAGCAGCCACCCGCTGTCCTCGTCAATGAGGAAGTCCTTGTGGTAGCAGGTCCTCACCTTGTCTTTCGTCTTCCTCCTGATGCCCGGGTGTAGAGGCAGCTGCGTCAGCCCCGCCCTTAGGATCCTCCCCTGCCACTGCTTGTACGTCTCCGGCCTCTCCACCCTCTCCCTTCCCTCGCAGGCGATGACGTTCGTGGCCTCCCGCCCGAAGATCTCCCTCTCGATGAGCTTCCTTTCACCGTGATCCCTTGGCACTGTCGCGTCGAGCATGTCGAACAGCGCCGAGAAGTGGAAGAGCGCCTCGCGGAAGCGGGTGACGAAGAAGGGGGCGCCATAGGCGCCGTTCACCACGCCGTGCACGAAAAGATCCGGCCGCATCCGCCGGATGCGCTCGAGGACCAGGTCGCGGGGGCTCTCGGCCACCACCGTCTCGTCCACCAGGTTCTTGAACCTGTAAAGGCAGTTCACCACCAGTACCTCGTCCCTGTCGATGTCCAGATCTTCCACCTCGATGGCCTCCCACTTGGCCGCGATGGGCCGGTACTCGAAGGGCACGCCGAAGCGCCTGGCGTAGTCCGCCAGCCGTCGCCCTGCCTCCTCGACGCGCTCCGCGGGGCGGAAGCCCGGTTGGGGCACCTCGATTCCCGTTATGCGCAGCCGTGGGGGGCCGCCCGGGCGCAGAGACAGGCGCTGGATGAGGCACGGCCACTGGAAGCCGAAGTAGATACCGAAGTCGACAATGTGCAGGCGTGAGGCGCCCTCCGCAACGTTGAGGATCATCTGGTTGGAGAAGAAGTGCGAGACCTTCTTGAAGGGGCAGGCGGCGAGGTAGAGGTGGTACGCTTTGAGAATAGAGGCGGCGGAGCGTGTCTTGGCGGCCAGTGAGTGGTAAAGCTCCACCCCTGTTCCCGCCATGCGAGCCTCCAGCCCGTTGGCGAAGCAGTGGGCAAGCCTCTGGGCGCCGTCCCCATCCATCGTTGAGTTCTGCCGTATCTGCCTCAGAAGCTCGCCCGCGCTTCTCCGGTCATCCGTAGCGACGGCCTGCGCGCAGTGGATGAGCAGCGTGCGCAGATCGACCACCTCCTTCTTGGGATGTCTCCTCCCGCGGGACTTGCTGCCGTGGCCGCCTTTGCTCCCTAGTTCGCTCTGGAGGGCTTCCCTGAGGCTGGAGATGGCCTCGTTGGGGCAGCCGGGTGGGCACAGAAGCACTTCGTCGAACATCTTCTGTGGCACCTCGTCCTCGGCGGAGCAAACCACCGCGGAGTGCTTGGAGCTCCTTCCTTCCTCCGGATCTGACTCTTCGTCATGGTGTGGATTCTTTCTGTTCCTGGTTTGCATATTCTCTTCCTTCTCCACCTTCACCGCGTCCGGCATCTCGTTTTTATGCAGCTTAACGTGATCTCCAGTCGTCGTAGAGATCGTCGCCTCCAGATCGATGAAGAGATTCTGCTGATTTGGTAAGAACTTGATGGCTTCTTCCATTCCTTTCCTGTACTGCCACAGCTGTCGGATTTCAATTTGCTGGGCCTCCTCTGTTGTTCCCATGAGGGACCCTTCCGCGCCGTCCAGCAAGCTGCCGGCGCCATGTGCGGCGCCAAAGGAGGTCTGAGAGGCGTAATCGCCGGAGAAGCTATTGACGAATTGGGGAGACGGCTGCTCTCCGAACTCGTGGAAGCACCCGTCGTCGAGCACCCCGCTGGGGCTGCCAGAGCTGAGGGAGGTGCTGCAAAAGCCGCGGCCGCCGTACTCGAGGCTCTCAGAAGTACTGCTCTCACAGAACAGAGGGAGTAGGCTCGGCGGAGGAACGCTGTTGTCGGTTAGGAGCTCATAGAAGGGCTGGACGGCGTCCCGCAGGGCGGGGCCCCGGTGTGTGAGAAAGGCTCCATCGTCCTTCTCCTCCTCCATGAGTATCTCGGAGATGTAAGAGAGATCTATGTCGGAGAAGACGTCCGCCTCCTCCGACCAGGCGCCCTGCGGGCTGGCGGTACTGAGGGTCGGTGCAGGGGCGACGTCGATGACCTCAGGGAGGTGCAGCGGCGGCTCGATCAGGCCATTGTGGTTGAAGAAGCTCTCCGGGTCGCCTGCCTCGGCGGCCTCCACGACTCCTTGGTTACAGAGAGGATCCCCAAGGCAGAAGCCATTGATCATCCCCGAGAGATCGCAGATGCCGTTATCCATGACCATTTGAAGACAATATCAACCCTTTGACTCATACAGTAACCTATCCAACAGAAAGAGATCTCTCAGAATCCAACAGCTAATACCGGCGATGAATCGGGGGTCAACCAGAGCATCGGAGACTGTTAACTAACTTCGAACTAGGAAGCAGCGCGGAGCATAAATTCAACAGATAGACACAAGAATTAGGGATCGAGACGGAAAATAACCGAAGCTTCAGGATCTCCTCCTCCACCTCTCGAAGTATCAAAGACGGGGAGAAAGGCCGCCGGATTCCCCGTTAGAGTAGCACGAATCAAAGGCGAAGCTGGAAGCGGAGGACGGGAGGAGCAAGGCGTACCTTACCAGACACAAGAACGGGACGCCCGGAATAGGAACAACGAGAGAGGAGCGAAAGCATACCCCGACTCCCGAGTTCACTGGACGGCCGCCTTCCCACGGTCTCTCTCTCCTTAAGAGGGGGCGATCTCCTCCGTCTGGGCCCGATCCAGCTTCCAGGAAGGTCCTGTCACCGGCATCTGCCGGTGCCTGCAGTGGCCTCCGAACACTGGGCCGGTTTAACAGGGAAATGGGCCGTGAGGATCCTCGAGTGGGCTCATGCTTGTCGTACCATCTGGGTCCAGGGAAAGGTCCACCGGTGGACCGCCACGGCCTACGAGATACGACTAATGGAGTGGGGTCCGGGGTCGCGTCGCGTGTGCACGTGGCTCCTACGTGGATTATCCGTTCCCACCTCATCATCTCTCTGGCCGTCCGTAGAAATCTCTCTACTCCGGAGCTGCACAGCGGCTGCATTATTTAACAAGATGCAGAATTCTTAAAATATATCTTATATAAGCCTTTAGAGAGAGGGACGAGTTTAATTGTTTATTTAAAAACCTTATATTTGTTAAATTTATCGTGTCATCCAATTTAAAACCTTTTGTTGATGTTGGTTACGGTATTCAACAGCTCTGACATTCTCATTTTGAAATTAATATATATATCATCAATCTTGTAGCCGATAACACAAAATAATTTACGAATATACCTTTACTATGTGGTTTTTCTGTTAATATATTTTGGGAGAAGATCCCTCGTCTCGAACTCTGCATTAAATACAACATCGAATTATATTTATTGCTTCTTTATCCCTGATCAAATTATGTCTCGTCAAATTAAGTACGGTAGATGATGCATCTCCCCTTCTTAGGTCCCCGACCTCCTTATTTAATTTATTGATTTTTGAACTCCATTTTAATATTTAGCGGAGTGTGGTCACTGGTCAGGGCCGGCAGGCTCCGTTTGAAAAAAATTCAATGTTTATTTTTTATTGTTATTATTGTTTTTGGTCTCTCGAAGTTTCCGGCGGGGTTATTTAATTAAATCCCGCCGTCTCCGTTTGTTTGTTGGGGATTAAGTTAATGGCGACGTGTCAGCGAGGCGCCCGCATTCAAAGGCGCTTCTGGGCCCACCACCGGCATGGCCCATTTGACCGTCCACCAAGTCCAATGTCGGCCCATAATATCTATATATCTCTCTCTCTCTCTCACTCAATATATATATATATATATTAAATGGAGACAGTTGAGAGGAGTGTGAGCGGAATCTGATAAACAATAACAGATCTGGAAACTTTTTTATTTTATCATGTTTACTATGAGAATCTAAATTGAATGGTCCAATGGAATTAGTTCGTTCTCTTTCTGCTTATCCCATTTTGATAAAAAATAAGTTATAAGTAAAATTAATTATAATATAATATAATATATACTGTATAAAATGTAAAAATGATAAAATAGAGTTTTAATAGATTATATCAAATTTTAATGATCATATATGAATTATTAAATTATTTTAAAATAAAACTAATATGTAAACTATATTTAGGATATTATCGAATTTGGTTTCGATTCCACTAATAAAATCGAAATCAAATTAAAAATAGAGTTTATCGATTCTGAAATTATCCCAATTAAAAATAGAACACCTTATGCCTTGTTTGGTAACATTATTAAGGGCCTTTATCACTATCACTTTTAAAATTGATATTGATAGGAATCGTTAAGAGGTATTTGGTTAATTATATCAATTTTAAAATTTATAGTGCAAATAAAACATATTATGTAATACAAGTGACAACTTGTATTACTTTTGATATTGATACTCCAACATTTGAAAACATTAATATCAATATTGATATAGTACTAAAAATGAAACTCTAACAAAACAGGGCATTAGCCTTTTATTGGAATCTGAATAGGATACGGGTGATTTTGCTGCATAATCAGATCAGGAGAGAGAGAGAGAGAGAGAGAGAGAGAGAGAGAGAGAGAGAGAGAGATTTTAAAGGTTCCCCTTGAAAGGATTGGGAGTACAAAATTGATAGTGTATTGATTTTAAAAGTTTTAAAAGATAGAGCATTAATAACAAAAGAAGAGATATTAGTCGACACACATTATAGATTGTATTTTTACACAGTAAATTTTAAAATTATTATAATGGGCAAATATATTATGATAATTTACATCAATGTTGATTTTAAAATCAACAGAGAAGAGGAGGAGGTGGGTAACTTGTTAGCACTTGTACCCACTTGCTTGGCACCATGGGTTATTATGCAGCACAGATGCATGCATGTCCTTTTCCCACACAAGCATCTGATGGAGAATTCTGCTCCAAACAATTAATATTAGGCTCTCTCTCTCTCTCTCTCTCTCTCTCTATATATATATATATATCACCAGTGGGGCCTACATATAGTTTTTTTTTTTTTTTTTGAACACATGGCCCGGTGGCCCACTACGCCTGCAGCGTAGCAGGCAACGGGGGTTCGAGCGCTCGAACCCCACCTGTCACCCCCCCCAGGGGGTGCCCGGCTGGCGCTGCCGAGAAGCGAGGAGACGACCTCCGCCCCCAGGCAGAGGGCCCAGCGCCAACCGTGCTACGCACGGCCGGCGTAGGGCCTACATATAGTTGACAACCCCACTGTCATTACTTGCATGTTTCATTTTAATATGTGTATTTTTTATTTAATACAAAGAAAATTTGACATTTATTTATGATATCAAATATGCAAATGGATAGTCCTTCCTCTTGTAAGGTATTTGGATGTGATATAAATTTTACACACTTTGTGATTAAATCAATATACATGTTTTGTATGAAAAAAAAATCTCATAAGCAAGGAACCACATGAATAACCAAAAATTTTGTTTTTTGTAACGGACCACAATATAGAAAAAAAAGAGAGTATCAACTCTTTTTATCTAAGAAGAAATTCGCTATAAAACCATGTTTCATCACGCTTGGGTCAAACATCTTTATTGTAAAATAAATCCTTATGGATTGCCTCAGCGTAATCAAATTTTTTTTTAAAAAAAAGGTTAATTCTCTTCAAAAGTCTTCGGGTCCTTCTAGAAGGTCATCTTGATGTGCCTGCGCCTAAGCTTCACATCCAGCAGGAAAGGGTTTATTTTTATTCACATGCACATAATGCTTAGCTGTCTGTTTCCTTCGACAAGAGGACATGTTCCACCTGACCAAAAAAAGAGAGAGGACATGTTTCAAGGTGCCATGCCGTGCCTTCTAGAAGTGCCCGGATCGAACCGGGTCGAGGTAGAGGGGGTTCTCCCCGGCCCCGATGACCCGGAGAGCATCTCGAGTTCAAACCCGGGATGATTTGCGCCTCCGGTGACCCCCCAAAAAAAAAAAATCTCTCTAACATGACACATCCAAACGAGAGAGGATCATCTCTTTTCTCAGGCCTCATTAATCTCCAATCAAAAATGATCACATAATTTCGCCACTCAAGTGACGGTTCAAAAATTAATTCGATGAATCACTACCGAAAATAGTTGAATCGTTACCGACACCTTACCAACTCACTGCCCGTTGGTAACGAGTTAACAAGGCATCGATCGGTAGCAGTTTAATCTTTTTCGGTAACAGTTCAATAACGATTCGATAATATAACTCGAAATTGAAAGTCACGAATCCGCCACCGAAAAGGGTTGAAACGTTGTCGACGCCTTATTAACTCGCTATCTATCGGTAACAAGTTAATCATACGTCGGTAGTACTTCAGCCCTTTTCGGTAATAGTTTACCGAACCGATTTTTGAACCGCCACTTGAGTGGTAGAGATATGTGATCGTTTTTGATCGAAAATTAAGACAAATCCCTGCGGTCAGGGATTGAGACGATCCGCTTCTCTATCCAAATCAAATGAGAGGACGGAGAACGCTTGAGCCGATCAGGTTAAGCTGATGTTAATGGATTCTGGTCCATGATCTCAGACACGTCATGACCCAGTGGGCCACCTCCAAGTTAGTGGGCCCGGTCTGGAAGTGGTCAGGATTATCCGGATTGTCCGAGAACATACCATTGGGCTCATGCTTGTTTTCGGCTTAATTGATAGTTTACCGGGTTGTTGGTTGCACGATAAATTAAATTTTTATATTTTTATAATAAAAAATTTTTGATTTTTTTTAGAATCATTATAACTTTATATTTTAAAAGAGAATTTTTTTTCTCGTATATAAATTTACCATGCATCCCATAATCTCTCAATCTCAGCGAAAGATGAACGCTGAAATCTTTGGTAAAATAGTTAAATATAACAATATTCGAAACCTCAAATCGAACCAAATTGGTTCGGCTGGTTTGGAGAGATCTTCAGCACTGCTGAATCAAATCAAACGGATTGATTCGATTAAATTTAAGGTCCATTTGTTTCCCTGTAAAACTAGATTCATGTGGAGGTTTTCAGGAAAATGAAATTTTTTTAACCATTTGGTTGCATGCACTGATGACATGGCAAGAGCGGAGGCCATTTTCCGGGAGGTTGTTTTTAAGTATTTTTCATCATAGTCTTAATAAAAATTATATATATAAATGTAGAATTTTAATTTTTAAATAAAAATAATGTTTAAAGTACGATTAGGATGAGTCTAAGTTAAAAAAAGAATAATTACAATAAAATGTTAATCTTAGTAGTAAAGAAACTTATTTTATTAAATAAATTTTTATTTAAAATAATTCATCAAAGTTAAAGTGCTAATTCTATAAAAAAATTATTTAAACCATTTAATATGTTAAAAAAAGTTTATTTATTTATCAGATTTTATTTAAAATTTAAGCAGGCCTATTTTGATGAATATAATATTATTTACTTATTGATGATGCAATAACAAATAATGTCATACCAGATTACAAATGATAAACTTGAAAAAAATTAAAAAAACATTTTTTCTAAGAACCAACTAACCAATTAAAACCAAAATCTGGAAACGTGCGTACGTCTAACCAAATAATAAACATGATTTTGGATTCGGTGGAAAAGTCACTCCACAGAAAACATATTCAAAAATTTTAGTTTTACATGGAACCAAATGGACCCTTAAGTTAACGCACTCAGGTATATATATATTATGGCAAAGTGATGACGAATAGAATGGGTACAAGAGAATAGAAATCAACGAAACATTTAATTAGGCTTCCGATCAAACTATTTATTTTTAGATCTGATTCTTTTTTTAAAATATATCATCTTCCCAGACACAATAAAACATCATTAAAATTATAAAATATTAGCTTTTGCCCCCATAAAAAAAGCACACACACAATAAGCTAGAGATATATATGTTAACACAAGTAGCTAGTATTGATTCATATAATCTTATGGTAAAAAATATCCACCTCAATTATTTAAGGATTACTTACAAGTGAGTAAGTAATAGCTAATATACTATTTAGTTATGGTTGAACTCAAATCAAATCAAACTAAATTAATAACTAGCTAGTTACATTTGAGGGCCTCAGCTAGTTCGGTTTCGACGTTCAATTTGTAAGAAAGTAAAAAAGAAAATAAACTTCAGACCATAGTTATATACGGGTCTAATATAATACGGTAAATATAGGTTTGTGTATAATTCGTTTATAAGTTTTGAGAGAACAGTCAAAAATATTAGATCAAACATTTTAAAAGTTGGCATATAATTACACGCGCATGAAATAATATCGTATTGCTATATTTTAACAGTACGTAATAAAAATAAGATATTACTCCGTTGCCGACCTTCAAAGTCGGGAACTTTGAAGATCAAGATGAAAGGAAGTAATATTGAACTTGTACTAGGCAAATATTTATTATACAAGAGTAGGATCTTTTTGTTCGAATAACCAGTGGCCGAGAGTGTGCTGCAGCGGAGTGCACCGACGAACATTCGAACCCCAACTAGAGAGGATCTCCCCCCCTCCCTACTAGCAATATGTATTTTCATTACATATTCGATCAAACATCCACACATTTTAGAAGCTGACATATTACACGCATGAAGTATCATATCGTTATATTTTAACAATACGTAATAAAAATACGATGTTACTCCATATATTGTCGACCTCTATCCAGGCACTTTGAAGATCAAGATATGAAAGAAAGTAATATTGAACTTGTCCGAGACAAATATTTATTACAAGAGTTTTGTTACGGTGCATGTGACTTAAGTTATTATTATTTTTAATTATGGAATCATTAACTATGGTATTAAATCAGCGTTTAAATCGTAAGTACATTTTATACGGGAATAATTCGGTAGAACTTCGTAATTCGTGTACAGGATCGAACATTTGAATTTGAGACGGAGGCGAAACATTTCTTTGTTTAATATACGTTATTGAACCGTATTATACGCGTACTAATTAACTGACCAACAAAACCATTTGTAAATCTTTTTCCCTGAAAACGTGAAAGATTTTCATACCTTTTTATTTTACGTCGAACCAAACGCATCTTAATGTTTGGTTGTACAATAATTTTTGGTATATTTTCATGATAAAAAAATATGTTAAAATAAAAAGTGAATTAACTCATGACATGAAATTATCATGTCTGGAAGGATGTGATAACAAAGAAGAGTAACTATCATTCATGACCAAACAAAGTGGAGGATCACAAGAAAGAAAAAAAAAAGGTGAGATCCTCTTTTTTGTTTAAGAAGAAATTAAATCATCTTCAAAACATAAAATTATCATAATTTTCTTACAATTTTTAAAAATAAAAATAAAAATCTCCATTATCGTTGTGCAACCAAACACCCCATAAAGGGTTGCACTTGCACACCCCTATTTTTTCCACGTGGTCTTTAAAGATTAGGGCAAAGTCTTACGATGACATATGAGACAAGTCGACGAGGTCATTTTATTTTATTTTTTTCAATTGGTAAGTTGCTTCGTCCATGTTCTACTTCTACTCGTGTGATGTGGTCTCCTTTCAAATCTGACCATGTCAAAGAAAACGTTGAACTTCCCATAACAAGTAAAAAAAAAATAGGAACATTTTTTTGGATACTGGCTCAGTGGCCACGAAACTCCGCCGCGTCGCGGGTGACGAGGGATCGAACTCACGCTCGATCTCCACAAATCACCCTCCAAGAGATGCCCGACTGTAGCCGTCAGGAGGTGAGCCCCACGCCCTACTCTCCAGGGAACCCAAGAGGAGAGACGATGACAATCTAACTACGCTCGACCGACGACATGAACATATTCGTAGACACTTCTTGCTTTCGGCTGTCATATCGGAATCGAATATGAATTTAAAAATGTTTATAGGATGATAATACCTCGGCTCATTGGTTTTGGGGTCGTTCTTACCAGCAAGCCCATCGAGGCATGCTAGCGTTGTTATCGGGTCGAATGGATCGGGTGGGTGGCGGGTATCCATGATTTGGTTTTCCATATCCGATAAATTACAGAGGTTCCGTTTGGATCCCCTGTACAATTGGGTGCTCATATTAAGTTTTCCCGGAAAAAACTGTGCGTGTATATGAGAGAGAGAGAGAGGGAGAGATTATTTTTAATTTAGAAAATATTTCTTTAAGGAGGTTCCTTTACATCTAAAACAATATTACATAAAATTGACAAGAATGTTAAAATCACCATATATATAATTTTATATAAATAATCTTTGATCAGTGCGATATCTATTTTAAAATATACGTCAACAACACTACTAGCTACGGCCTTTTGATCACGTATGATCTATGAATTTGAAAATTTACAGTCTCAATAAAATAAAAAATTGACAATCCAACTTTAAATATATGAACACGGTGTTACAAGTATTCAACTTTTGACAAAGCAAAAATTTTAATGAAAATATTAAATTTTGAGATTTCTTACCAACTCCATTGATATTTAGAAGAAATTTTCCATCACTTAAAAGACAATACTTTTAGTTGCACGAACCACATGATGTCGGGGCTCGAGAGTGAGTTGGTTGGGCCCAAAATGACCCAGGTCGGCCGGAGTCAAAATAAAAAATTAATAATTTAAAAATATCTATAGAGTCGGAGTCTTAGGGACGAGACTATAGGTTGGCTATCCCAAAAATCGACTGCGTCAAACTGGGGTTACGACCCAGGTCCCAACTGCATTCCATGATTCCTATGAAAGGTAAATTCTTGTGTTTCTTTTTTATGTGCATCCAAACATGCCCTTAACTTGGTTTAGTTTCGCTTCATTTGATTCCAATCAAGTTTTATTAAATATGGTAGATTGAGTTAGAACTCAACTCAATACCTCAACCAGCGTAGCTCGTACAATGATCAAATTTCGTCGTCAAGAATCAAATGGAGCTTAAACTCAAGTAAAATTAAAAGAGCCTAACTCAAGTAAAGCATCTAATTCTTGGCTAAAAGGTAGTTTTGTCGAAATACGTGTGCAAATGAGCAGTCTAGTTAAATAATATACTATTTAAGTTTGACTCGTATATCTTTACTCGACTTCAGATTCGAGTCTGAGCCCCTACTGATAGGCTCATCTCCTTTTCTAATTTGATTTGCTATTTAGTCCAAGTTAAACTCAAATGACAGGTCAGGTTCAATTTAAATTCGAGTTCAAAATCAGACATGGACTTGAGATAAGCATCTGGGGGCACCTACCGGGCCTTCGACTATTTGCGCTTGTGTCGGCTCAATCTGAAAATCCATACCCTTGATTTCGTGTATATCTTTTAACGTTGCGATAGAATTAAAACCAGAATTTGATTAAGAGCTGTGTGTATATCAATCAATTTAATATTTGTTTAAATATATAACACATAAATCTATTCTACCATCTGTTAAATACTACGTCTAAAAAATAAAAAAGCCAAACCCTACAGCTTTCTTTCAAGAGGTTTATCAAGATACAAGAGCTCAAAAAGATACAGAAATCAAACCGCGCGCCTAAATTTACCAACCCTGGTCGGGTAGCTAGGTCCGTTAAAGTCAAATCAAACGGAACCACTTACCCATCGATCTCTTCCTTTCTCCTCCACGAGTTAAGGCTCTTGAACCTCAAGCTGATAATCAGTGAGTAATAAAACAATGGCATGTCACTTCATCTGATTGTATAAAAAGTAGAACATATTTGGATAACCAAAAAGCAGAGAGAGAGAGAGAACAAATCAATGCATTAATGAAAAGAATCGAGACGAATCATCACATAACAAGTCAATGAGACGACGCCAAGAACAGCTCGTGTACAGCTGAGAGAACTTCGTTAGCGCCGAATGGCGGGGGGGGGGGGTGCTGCTTGGTACTGCCAGACTATATTCTTCTGCCTTCCCCAGCTTCTTCCTATCCTTTGCCAGACGGATCAGTCGTCGGTATGCGTGTACAAAATCTACAGATCAACCCCGGAATGAGACAATCCTGGCCACTCCCCCGTGCAATTTTTCACCGAGCGAGAGGACCAAAGATTCCCAACCGTTGCAAGAATGCCAAGAATTATCGTCATGGCAAGAGATTGTTAATTAAACTTCACCCCCCCCTCCCCCCCACACACACACAAAGAAAATTTGAAAAAATATGTCACCTGCGCCTTTTTCTTTCGTTTTCCTTTTCTTTTTTTGCTATGTCTTGTCCGACGACTTAGATACAGATCGATCATGAGTCGACTTCGCCCGCCGCCTGCACCACCCTGGATGACTAGGGGGGAGGAGGCGGCGACGCGGAGCGGGCGGAAGAGCCGCCGGCGAGAAGGCACGGGTCCGGTTGCTCGACCTGGAGCTTGGCCGTCTGCTGCTGTGACCAGTTGGCGTGCGCCGAGAGCACCCGGTCGAGCAGCCCCTGGGGGACCGGCTCCCCCCTCCGCCGCTGCGGTGAGATCCGCGCCGTGTGCACCAACGTCTTCCACTTGTCCTGCGCCATCCCAACGTCAGCAGCAGCATTATTTTAACGTAACAGAGATTGTAAATGACAGAGAACAACGGGTGGGGGAGAAAAACCGTCGTAAATTTTTAAACAAAAGAATATATTTCATCTATAAACGATGACAAATTCGACCCTTACGCAGAAATTAACCATCGCACCAATCTCCTCTCACGATCCATACCAAACTTTAATCTCCTAGATCTCCCGAGGTGGTTAAAAATTCCAAAGGGCTGCCGTCCATACTGGGTTCGTCCGCATCCTTTTTTTCTGCACGCCGATAAAGCAGCGTACAGCGGCCGCGGCGGACGCTGAGATTCCCAAAGAAGGGTGGTGGTGGTGGTGGTGGTGAAGAAGAAGAAGAAGAAGAAGAAGAAGAAGAAGAAGAAGAAGAAGAAGGTAAGGCGAAAGCGATAGCTCATCACAAGGGGCGGGCACCTCGAAACGTGCACGACCCCAGGATCAGAGGGTCGATCATTGCGCGACAAGAAGTTGGTCGGTGGAAGTGTCGTCGATGAATCAAGCGGCGTGTTCTACTCACCTTCAGGTCGACGTAGGTCCGGTGATCGGCGTCCTCAAATGCGCGCAACTTAACGTCGCGCCACCTGTGGATCGCGAAGAAGACAACTTGTCAGAATCCCGACCACGGTGGTTCGTTATTTGTTCTGTTGTAGGAGGCCACATGCTGTGGCTACCTTCCAGTGCCGAGCTTCTCCACGGCGTCGACGAGGGCTTCCACCTCCGAGACGGAGAAAGGCCTTCGCACGCGGCGCTGGCCCGCCTCGGCGCGTCTGGACTTCGGTCCGGGGGCAAGCTTCGCCGCGTCCACGGCAGGGAGGGCAACCAGAGCCTTGGAGCAGGCGGGGTCTTCGTCGGCCGGTGCGCCAGTGTTGGGATGGAAGAGATCCCGGTGTTGGTCGCCCTCCGCACGGCTCCCGGACGTGGTGATGGGCGGCGGCTGGGGTTTGGGTGGAGACTCCACCACGGCAGTGTCGGAGGCAGGAATCTCCGGAAGCCTGAGAAGCAAACATCCCTGTCAGCTAGAAACGCACTCAACGTACGTACTTCATGCCCACTGCAACATGCGCTGCCCTCCAAACAATAAGGGAGACCGAAATAGATGAATTGCGCCCTTATTTTGGCGGGCAGCAGCTCAGCCATTAAACTCGGAACTGAAATCAGGAACGCCACAGATTCACGGGTGTTATTCAAGAAACGGAGGACACCCTACACAAGCACGATGGAACCCAACGGAACTTGTCGGTCGATGCCCGATGCGGTAATATACCTTTTTAGTTGTTGGTCAGCTTCACATACAGGAAGAAAGTGAGTGCCCTCGGAATCGGTTGTCAGCTGCTTTGGGGCTTGAGAAGAATAAGGTTCCAAGGTAAAACCCAGCCCATCGAGCTCACCAGTGTAAGAAATCCCAGCTTGGAGCAAGGTTTTGCTGTCATCCCTCACTTTCTTCCCTTCTAGAAGAACACCAATTCCTAAACCGCCACCAAATATGGCAGACACTGCCTCCATGACTGCCCTCTGTGGAACAAACCAAAAGGTGTAAACAAAATAAAATGTCAAAATATCATAGGAACATATTAACGAGGATCTTAATGGAGAACATATGAACACGGGGCACGCATCAAGAAAATCTTTCACGATGGAGAAATAAGGATTAGCATTCTTATAAGAACCTTATTTTTTTCCCCAACAGACAGCATGGCCAGCGATTATACTTGAACAGAGATAAGTCCCCCGAAATTACTTTTGCCATCGTCATCCAACTGCCTATGACATGTTTTAGCTAGACACCAGTTTAACTTCACACGTCTATAGATACTCATTAGCGTTTCCATTTTGCAGTTAAAAATAGGATCAATTTTCTCATTACTTTCAATGTCGGAAAATATCCCCTGCAGCACCCACATCTGGGAATGAACTAGATTAAGAACAAAAAATTGTGTATACCTTCAACGTGCCAACAGTAGCTGTCTCAGGTACCTCAATGAACAGCTCTGGCACCTTGAAAGATTTGATGCTGAGTTTCACTGTACGATGGAAGAAGGTGATTGTTAAGAACCTTGTGGTATCTAAAAACAGATGCATCAACATGAAGCAATAGAAACATTTCTTAACACCATGAATCCAATCATACCAGGAAAATCAACTGAATCACTATCTGTGGAGGATGATGTGCCGATACCTGATGGAGACAAGTTAGTATTATATATTATTGAGGTGATAAAAAGGGGAAAAAAGAACATATCAGAAATGAGAGAACGGTGAGAAAATATTATAACTACCTCCACATGCTTTTAAAGGCGAGGAATTTGCTTCTTCCTTGATGCTTCTTTCAGGTAAATGAGAAATGCTTTCATGGTTTAGAAGTCCATGGCTTAGAAGTCCATTATATGTCAATCTTGAACCTTGCCCAGAAACCCTCCTACGCTTGAAAACAGATTTCTGAGACCGTTGGCGCAGGTAACGCGCTTTCTTGTTGTAGAATACAGATTTCAGGTCCTCATCTGCCATATTATATGGTCTATCAAAAGACAACTTACAAACTAAGTTGTTTGATTTTTATTTACTCCAGACAAGGATAAATAGCAGAGAATATGAATGTGTAAAGTGCTTTTAATGAGAGAGAGAGCAAATCACCTGAGTTTGAAATATCCCCATCCTTGACGTGCATAGAATCTAGTTTCCAAACCTTGGATGCTAGTAATTTTCTTATTCTTCTATCTCCAATGCACTGTCGCCTATAACGCTTGGATGACACATTACAAGGAAGAGTGCTGCCAAGTGACCTTCCATCATCATTTTCATCTACGTGAAATTCTATATCACCTTCACACTTGGAACTACGATGAACCTTGTTATCACCATGCATACAGGGTTTAACATCTATTTCCATTGGATCTTTGACATTTCCATGAGTTCCTATTTTAGACTTTCGGCAATCAGATTGAGATGGTGTTGTAAACTCATCCTCTAGTTTACCTTGATATGAAATTGCAGAAACAGGACAATGTCCTATGGAGTTTAGCTTCCTCTGATCCAACTCAGATTTGTTTCTGTTGAACACAGATTCCCCAGCACAGGTTACCCCTTTCAGTGGACCAGTTTCCATAACCGTTGAACAAGGGCGAACAAACATAGACCCAGAAGCATGTAAGCATTGATCCACTTTACCAATCTGCACCATCTGTTGGAAACCAATCTTTGATATCCGTGTGCTTCCATTGCGGTTTCGCTGGTCACATGGCTTCATTTCCTCCTGTTCTTCCACTTTGATTTTATCCCTTGAAAACACAGATTTCAGGTTTTCTCCTGATATTGTTCTCTTTGGCAAAGGAGAACTTTCTCTTTCTAATAATAGTCTGCCTGCGACGGTGGCCAACAAATCAAATGCACACATCTGATTCTCCTCAACTCTCTTTCTCGCAGAACGCTTTCTCTGAAAGCGCACATGAAATTTGGTGTATTATTCAATGATGACCAAACAAAACAATAAAAAAACGCCTTCAGGTGGTGAAAAAAATACCTTGGCTAATCTTGAACCATGAGACATGTATGGTAGCTGGTATCTGTTGAATCCAAAATCTCTTCTCTTCTGTAACACCATAATTTTGGAAGTTTAAGCAACTGAATTATTCAGTTAGAAGCAATCTCTTCAGACCAGAATCAATCATGTGTCATGTGTAACAATTAGCTGTCATGAAAACCGGCTGTGAGTCTATTTGTATCAAAAAGTAAAAAAGCCTTTCAAAAGAAAAGTAGTGAATTCAGCCATGAACTGTCAAGGTGATTGCACAAGAGAGAACAATAACGCTGGTTTGACGTCTTTTGAACAATTCATCCAGAAAATAAGTTAGAATCTACCATAGAACGGCAAGAAAGATAACAGACGGAGAGCGTTGCACAACGCTTGTTTGCAGAACCGAAACAGAAAAGAGGGAAAATGCATAATTCATAACAGAACAAACATAATAAACATGACGATAGGTACTGTGAATTCGTTTGCGTCGAGCAACAGCTGCATTCAGGCGGGGAGATAGCATTAACGAGAAAGTATATTAAAGGAAAGATCAGGTGAATGATCCGACAAGAAAACAGGATCCGAGGAGAAACTAACTTGGCTAGAAAAAAACGGTTAGCTAAACAGGGGATCCACACATTTCAGCGATAAACCGCCCTTGTGCAAAAGAGAAGCAAGAAGAACTTTAGCTCCTTCGTTTCAGAAAAGAACGCGGAACATTGATCATAATGATACCTCCATGCACATAATGAATTCTGACTTCAAAACCTCAGAACGGAAGAAATCAGAAAAAGTAAATTCGCGAAACCGAGGCACGTTAGACACTGAGAACTCCAAAAGAGATATCGACCTCCAGATTCATAAGGTTCTCGATGCCTCGATGTCACACAACACAAATAGGTACCACACGAACAAATAATAATAATAATCGGCCTCCATCTATAGAGAAGAATTCCAGCAAATCACACGCAAATCTAACGATGATCATCCATCCCCACAAATTTACAATTGTGAACAGCAAACGTTACCGAGATTGATCCTCAAAAACCCAGGAAAACCCCAGACAACAGCCATCCAGCGTTCCAAATGTAGCGAAACTCGATCCGCTTACCTCCGCAGCACTGGCTCTTCTTGGGCAACGGCTCCCCGCCGGAGACCCCAGATCACGGATCGGAATGATCGCCAGAAGGAAAGGCGAAAAGGAAGAAGAAAAACCACAATGTTATTCCGCCGAATTGCGCGTGGAGGAAGATGCTCCACAAGATCTCGGCAACCGAGAATTCTCGCAACCCACGCTTCTTCCCGAAAGACCTCTGTTCGAGGCGTTCTCCCCTTCTCCTCCTTGTTCTTCCGGATTTCACTCTCCTCCTCTTCCTCCTCTCCCTTCCTCCTCTTTGTTTTCCCCCTTCTCAGATGGCGTGGATCACCAAAACCCCGGAAACTACCCCCCACTTAAACCCCGGCCCCTCGTGCTTTTGACCCCTCCCGGCAACTGGAACCAGCCGGTAACCCCTTCCGCACGTGATCCACCCCGTCCTCCGGGTCACCGACACCTGTTCCCACCTCCGTCCCTCCGTCCCACGGTTGACCGGTTCTAACCGTCGGTACCCTGCCGCCGGTTTCTGAACTTTCTTTGCCATAACAGGAAGCAATGTACTTACGTGCGACAGGGAGCCACCCCCCACGCCCGGAGAATCAGGACCGTCCGATCGCCCGATGCCCGAATCGTACATCCCGGTCCCGCGTCCGGGATCCGATCTTATGTTATCATGTGGAATCCGCGAAAATTATCTCACTCATTGTTGCGGGAATCGGCAGCCGAACTAACCGGTTATAAAAGCAGGCGGATCCGGATCCGGATCCGGATCCGTCATCCACCAAATGGCTTTACGCGTGAGCGCGGGGGAAACCCGTCGGAAACCGGAAAATGGTTTGTATATCCGATCTAAATCATGGAAATCGCGGAAATCATAATTATTTCGCGATTCACTTATTTATTTATTTATCTTTGTAATTGAATGCCATTTTCAATACTCCAGAGACGAACAATTTTCTCATATCTCTGGTTTATTTTTAAAATGTAGAATATTAATTTTTTGCCGTCGAAGGATTTAGTCTCGTGTTAGTTATCGAAAAGAGTATTCTTATATTTACACGTCTAGTCCTAATTATCTTAATACCTAAATTTTGAGATTTTTCGGATAGTGTCAGGGTAAGTGGACTCGGGTTTTGTTCCTCCGGTGGGTCTGCCTCCTATTTTCGTTCGACTCTGTTTCGTGTATTCCTATCGTGATTCTGACAACGGTGACCGACCGAAAGAGAAAATATCGAAGGAATTAGCCTCATATTAGGTACCGGAGAAAATATGGTCCTGATTATCTCGGTACCTAGATTTTTGGAGTTTTCCATGCTCATCTCTACTAATTAATTTCGTGAGACCTGATATCTATATAAATTATCAGATTCCTATTATTGATGATGTGATTTACTCCTTCATATGTGACGTTGTGTGATGATTAAGGCAGTACTGGCATCAAATTTTTTATAGATATTTCTAGAAGGTGGACTCTATATATATATATATGTATCAGTAGCAAATTAAATTTATACAAGTGTGGACACTTGTAGCTAGTGCTAATTCAATTTTCAAAATTGATATGTACGTAGATCATCTCTCTCTCTCTCTCTCTCACGATGTATATCGTCTATATATATTGAGAAATTACATATACGCACATTATCATATATATATGTATTATATATATGTGTGTGTTGAAGAAGTGCATACGCACACCCATCTGATCTGACCACCCACGGCTCTTGAATACGTACGCCAATCTCCGATGAGGAAGAGGGCGCGTGCTCGATCGATCGATCGTTATCGTTAGCATGGCGTGTAGGCGAGAAGCATCGGCAAGATCGGTTCTTCCGCCGGCGCGCTGGACGACGACGACGACGACGACGACGACCCATGCATCTTTCCGATCCGAGCAGTCTCCCCAGCTGCGCTGTCTCCGAACGGCACCCGCCCAAACAATTACTAGGTTAAATCAGCTATATATATATACTAATCATCTATCATGCTAATAATTTAAAGAACTATATATACGCTGCGCTCCACAAAGCAGCACCTAATTATATAAACTTTCTTTAAAGGTTCGACGTACGTTGTCGTTAAGATCTCACACAAAAACACACCGTATATATCATATGACTGAGACTTGACCTTCCGATTAGCTAGGTCACATGCGGCGCTCTAATATTATTTGAAACAAATAGATTAACTGACTAAATACCTCGACAACCATGTTGATAATTAACAGCATCTTGTGCAAGGGGTCTCATGTATTCTCGGATTACTCTCAAACAAAATATAATTAATTAGCTTTAGAGTTTGTCTGACTCAGCCATCAAAAAAATAGTTAACCAAAATTATTGCTAACTACTAGTTCATTAATTTAGTCTCTTAATATATTTACAAACAGCTGCAAACTTGACTCATGTGAGCGCACATAACTCTCTCTCTCTCTCTCTCGTCAGGAAAGAGAACATTTTGATAAGAGAGAAAGGCACTACTGATCGATCCCTCTATATATAGATGGTCCCTTGTACTAAACAAGGACCCAATCAAAGATAAGCAGAGATTGGATTCGGAACTCACCTTCTTGGGTAGCAGATAAACAACTCTTATTCATATGGGATTCAGATGTGATCGGGAAGGGGGAGAGAGAGAGAGAGAGAGAGAGAGAGAGAGAGAGAGAGAGAGAGAGAGAGAGAGAGAGAGAGAGAGAGAGAGAGATTAGTTTTATTGGTTATGTGGGGGGAGTCCTCAGCGCATACGTAAAGCGACTATAGATGTAAATAAACACCCCCCAGCCCCCACATGCACGAAGGCTGGCTCAAAGCTGACCTCTGATATCTTCTCTTCACATGCATGTATATATGGATATACGTACAGCAAGATAAAGACATATACACAGCTGCCTGCCCCTGTTGCGTAGAAGGAACCCCTTCCCCTTCCGGCACATGCGAGAGGTTGGGGTGGCTCTGAGCTTTGATCGGCAGATCTGATCTGACCGCCCATTATATATATATATATATATATATATATATTGTAGACATATCGTAGTGAATTTCTATAGTGAGAGACTATTTTTTGAGGGTGCATGTATATTGAATTGCTGGCTAGACTTAGTTGATTAAGGGGTGTCAATGGGCCCCGGATCTCTGTGAAGGTCTCCGTTGAGAATATTAGCCAGGGGTGTTCATCCTAACCCGTAAACTTGGTGCGTAGGAGTTAGTATCAACCCGGCTTTGACACTTTTTCGTCTTGCCGTCCTAAAAAATTATAGGGAAAATTACCACCAGGTCCATTTAAGAAAATCGGTTTACCAAAAACTCCGTTGACCACTTTTTCATCCCATTTAATCCGTTGACAACACATTATATTACCATTTGGTCCGTTTTGCCCAGCGACTGTCCCGGTATCCCCATTTTACCCTTCCCGCAGCGATGGTGGCACCGATGGCGTCGGCGACGAGGAGGAAGAGCTCGGCCTCCGGGGGGAGGGCCTTCGCGGGCGGGGGGAGCCTCGCCGGGGGGGCTTCGCGGTTTGCGGGTGGGGGAGCGCCGGCGGGGGGAGCCGCTCCGGGGGGGGGGGGGGGGGGGGGCTTCCGCAGGGCGGGGGAAGCATCGCCGGGGGGGGGGGGGGGCCTTCGCGGTTCGCGTGCGGGGGGGACGCCGCCGGGGGAGAGCATCGCCGGGGGGACCTTCGCGGTTCGGGGGGAGGGGGCTTCGCGGGTGGGGGGGAGCGCCGCCGGAGAGAGTATCGCCGGGGGGGGGGGCTCCGGGGTGCGGGGGCGGGGGGAATGCCGCCGGGGGCTCCGCGGGCGGGGGGGAGCGCCGCGGAGGGGAGCCACGCCGGGGGGTTCGGCGGGCGGGGGGGGCGCCGCCGGGGGGAGAGCGTCGCTGCGGGGGGAGGGGGCACTACCGCCGAGAGGGCCGCCGCCTTCTTCAATGTGCAAAGGGCAAAAACGACATTTCAAATCTAAATTGGAGTGGGTGTGACGATATTTTGAAAAAACGGACCTAATGGAAAGGTGTTTTTGAAAATGGACCTAGTGGTAAAGTGATTTCCTTAAAACGGACCCTGTGTGCATTTACACAAAATTATATTGGCGACGATTTTTTGTCATGCCGTCATAAAAGAATCTGTCGCCAATAACATTGACAACGGCCTAATGGGCAATGGTTGCTACTAAGCTCATAAATGAAAATAGTAATTGTTGCCCGACACTCCGGTGCCTGATCAACTTCTCTTCCTCCACCACACCTTGAGCGAATCTCGCGTACGTATACACATAAATATATATATTTATATATATGTGTGTGTGTATGGGTGCGCGCGCACACACAAGTTCATTGATCTCTTCATGCGTGGTTGGACGCGGATCTGAGTCCAATTAAATCACAGGGAGCTTCTCTCCAATTCTAGGGTCAATATTCTCTTCCCTTCTTCAATTTGAACTCGTCAGCATTATGGATAAGAAGCTTCAATTCCTTTTGAGAGAGAGAGAGAGAGAGAGAGAGAGAGAATATATTAGGGTAGCTGTCAAGTTTTGGTGGTGGTGGGACAATCACGTGCAATTGGTTGTTTGGAGATTATTCCTCTCACGTACGTGCGTGACATAGTCGAAGAGGGTAATTATATTATTGATTTGGGTTTAGGTCAGTGTCGAAAAGCCCAGAGTCAATATAAGATAATCAATGGATAGACACAAGGGAGAAAAAAACAGCAAAACAGGGTTTCTTAGGTGGTTATAGTTTTTTCTTTAATTTTAAGGAACCAAGGACGGTGACTTAATCTGGGAGGGGTTCGGATGTTGAAGCTCAGGTCACCCGCCGAGAGAGAGGCGTTAACTGCATATGCTTTTGTGGTAAATTCTGTCAGGAATTTTGTAAATCATGTTCGATCCGCCCACTTTTTTTCCCTTACTCTCCAACCTTGGGTCAGAGGAAATGCTACTTAAACTCGACAAAAAGATAAACGAGATTCACACGCATGCATGATCTCACGTTACAAATATATATGGGTGCAACCGTGGATTTATTGTATCCGTAGATGGCACATGTTTTTGTCTGATCAAAGATGCATTTCCTCTGATCCGTGGCCGAAGATGTCCAGTCCATCCAAGTTAGTGTGCGCACGATCGGCAGCGCACAGAGGAGACGTGCGAGTTTCGGCTTGCAGGAACGGTACCGAAGGATATATATATATATGTGTATGTATATATGAATGAATGTGGAGGAGAAGGAGAGAAGGTTTCGACGCTTGCGTCTTCAACACTCTTGTTAGGTTTGGCTGCCGTCGCCGCCGGCGCTCAAAGATGGAAGGCACGGGAGGTGAGAAGGTTTCGAACATCTGTTTGACGGCCGGCCTCCTCGCTGTTGAGTCTTGACTTGACTCCCCCGTCATCGCCCGAAGCGAGTAATTACGAGCCGGTTGGTTGCCTCCTTTTTCAGAATCGGGTAGTTCACGGCAATAAGCAGTAGAGTTTGGTGGGTCCGATCCAAGTTACGATCGGTGGTGAAACGATTCAGATCATTGCATAAGCGGTGGGCGTTTCGGGGTCCCCTGATCCAAATTTGGCACGATAAAATATCGACACTCTCTGATTTCATTTCGGTGGAACACACAAAATATTAGTTATTCGTGTTTAGAAATAAAAAAGTTACGGTAAACAGCAAAAAAAATAAGTTATTTTCACGTGGTTACTATTATATTTAGATATTTTATCAAGATATCTAGGTATCTATCTTCTCACCGATTCCGAGGTTAGATATCAATGGAACCAAAAAAAGAGAAGGGAGGCCTAACTGAATGACGTTGATCATAACTTTAAGTGGATGAAATTTCTGGGTCCGGCAGAATGAAACCGATGATCATGCATGGGGAGATGCACACCACGAAATAGCAAGAGAGGAGTAGCCGGACATAATAATCACAGGCGGCAGTTTGTAAAGATCCAGATCTCTTCGATGGCCTTTGTTCTTCGCATGATTATAAGACCTACGAACATTTTACACCATGACCTTCTTAAGAAAGATTGCAAGACAGGAAAAAAATCCCATTCGCTTTAATTGTCTAAGTCAATCCGAGTGATAGATATCTTCATCCGTACGCATGACACTCTTAGAATGAGAGTAAAAATAATCATTTCATATCCTTTTCAGACCGATCTTCTGCTTGATGGCTGGAGAATCTAAAGAATGAGTCGAATCTCCATCTCGGATATTTGTACTCCAGCCGTTCAAACTTTTTTTTATATATAAAATTGCGTATTAACACCCGAACAGTTGTTTCTAATTAAACCTCCGTCAGGGACCTATGGCCTTTTTCCAAACTAAACCGAAAACCCAAATACAAGTATCTATGATTAGAGGTGTAAACGGATTCACAAACTCCGTTAACCTGACCCGAGTCCACTTATGTTGCCGGATTTGGAGCGTATTTTGGTGAACCTAACAATGCAATGACGGGTTTGGGCTCAGGGCATAACCCGAAAAGACATGTTTCGGGTCAGATAAAATATTTGTCGGGTCCCAGTTCCGGGATGGTCCGCTGGGAGGAGAGGGAGATGAGCTCCCAGTTCCTGGACGGCTGGACCCGTGATGTTGGTGAAGCCGATGGAGAGCGCACCCCCGGCGAGCTCCAGACTCCCCAGCTGCCCCAGGCAGAGCACTGACACCATCGCCAAGTACACGACGCCGGTACCTGTACATAGAGGTGTCTTTGCCGGGACCCAGCTTCCGCCCGCAGAGGCCGCAGACCCTCAGGAAGGCGGCAGGCTCCACGGCGAAGTCGCTGGAGTTCCGCCGGGGGTTCCGCGGCGACACCATCGACCACACGCGCTGGTGCTGGTAGCAAGGGTACTGGAGCGGCTGGCCGTCGCCGGCGTGGTAGGGGTTCTACCGGAGCTGCTGTTGCTGGCGCCGGGCGGTGGCCACGGCGGGGGCCGGCCCCTGGTGGTGGCGCTGCGGCTGCGGCGGCGGCGGGGGGTTGCCGGGAGGGCGCTGGGGCTCCTCCGCTGTGCCCAGGTCAAAGGTGATCTCCGTCAGGCTGGTGGTCCTCCTCATGGCTGGGCGAGGCCTCTTCCCCAGCAGCATCCGCCCCCCCTCCCCCCTTCCTTCTACCTCTATTGACAGGGAGAGGAGATCAAGAGGACGACGCCAAATCCCTATTTCGGGCACTTCGGGGTTAATCCGAATCCAATGAGTATTTAATATCGGGTTTAAATTTGGATTCAGGAAAAAAATTATTGGATCAGGTCAGATCCATCTCTTATTAGATTCGGATTTGGATCAGGTACCATCCGACCCGTTGACACCTCTATCTATGATGAAAGTAACGATTTCAATTCCATACATTTCAGAAACAAGAACTACAGAAAACCTCAAAAACAACAAGAGGAACGAGGTTTCAACATTCTTGAATGAAGCAGAAGCCTGCTCATCTTAAACAACTTCCATATAGCCACAAACAGTGATGAATCAACAGCGGAAGCCGTGACATACGGCACAGACGTTTAGGTCATCCTAAAACAGACCACCGCGAAGAGCTTTTACATCATTACCAACATATATGAAGCGTCAAGCAAGAAAATACATATACATAAACATTTCAAACCCTCGAATAGAACAATTTAATAATCTAATGGTCCAGAACTATGCTAGACTGTGTGATACAGAGTGAAGGAAACAAGCAAAGCAGAAAGATCAAACCGGCAGATCACGCTGAAGAAAGGCCTGTATACTGCCATGGATTGAATTCGGTCGACTTGTTATCTGCCTCAATGGTGTCGGAGCCATCGACCGCTGCTCGGTGTGCGGTGTACTTGCCATTGTATTGATACACCTCCAGGTCTCCCCAGGGGGTAGGAGTGACCTCCTCAGTCATGTCAAACCATCTTGGGGTAAATTGATGAGTCTTGGACTCGCGTGTTCTTTTTTCTGCTCTTTGCCTCTCCTCCAGTCTATGGATAAATTGCGTGCTATCAGAACAAAAGTAGCTTGCCAACAAAGAGCAAAACATTGTATAGATAATAAAGAGCGTAGCTCATTTGCATGTCAAAGTCTTCGGTTAGTCAACCCACCCAGGTCTAAAACCTATCATCTCGAACATGGTGTAAAGACCAAAAACAGATTTCTATTTACCAGATAATATCAAAAAATAAAAAGAAATACCTGCTCTTTTCGGTGCCAGATTTCGACATATCACCCATTTCAAGGGCATATCTATCTGACCGCAAACGGGAATCCGATGCCAACAATTTCTTGGGTGCTGTATCGAAGCTGTTTATCTTATGTGCGAAGTGTGTGTACTGGAACTTGTCATTTTCTGGAACCGCAGCAACTCTCCAAACCTATCGTGCGGCCATAAAAAAGAAACCACTTATCATACAATTACAACCAACAATCAGAACATGGAGACCATAAAAGCATGTACACCTGCCTAGCAATGCAAAGCCAAAATGGTAGGACATAAATCACCAATATCAAGATATAAGTTGTAAAAAATCCTCGATTTGCTTTTAGCGCAACAATCCATGCAGAATACGAGACAACTTCTGTAGTTACAGCATCAACCATCAAATTGAGGCATACGATCCAACCCCATATTTGAAACAACTTTAGCACTCTATTATGGAAGATTATGTGACCCTAAACTGCATAGCTAATAAATTGGAAGAACCCTGGCTATTTTGAAACTCTGGACAAGAAACATATGCCGAGCATAAAAATAAATAAAGTACATAGAAGATTTTGATAACAAGATAATACGATCTCAAGGTTTCAGTCAAGACCTTCAGTTGATACCTTAAGTGAAATTGATTATCATGGAGGCAATGGGTAGACCGAAATCCCATAAAACATGCGCATTTTCAACATAGAACCCACAAGCTTGGTTTTACCTAAACTGGGCTCACTTTAAAGGTATAGTATTCACCAAAGAGAACACATGCTTTCTAGTTCCTGCTGCCATTTTTCGCTAATTTCTGGACTAGAGCTCAAACGTGGTCTCAGAGCTTGACGATAGCAGTGTGATGCTCCCTCTCAAAGTTTTAACAACTTTAACCATAATAAACAAGTTGATATTTACCCTGAGGGCATGTACATTGCCTTTTCTGTATTTTACATTTTCCAGTTGAGGTATTAACTCTACAGTCGTAGGTGGAATGAGACTGCACAGTAGGTTTCTAAGAAACACATGAAATTAAAACAAAAAAAAATCTTTGATGTTGATGCCGTTTTCCCCATTGATACATCTTTCAAAAAACATCTTCAAAAAAAAAGAGCAAAAATAAATAATGGACCTCTTTCAGCTCAGTGCCTGGAAGAGGCTCCCCTTCAAGGTCACATGGTTGGTAACTCAATGACTCATTCCATTTCCCTGTCATTAAAATCTTTGGTTCCTCAGTTGCGTTGTACACATATCCATCAACCTCATAACGGCCAGCCCTGGAAAGATCAACACGTCAATGAGGCTCTATGCCAAACAGAGGAAAGGACATCATTTTACCAAAAACAAACAATTCATGTTTTGCACTGATCTGGTAAGGCATGAATCCCAAGAAAAGTTGCAAATGAAATAGTACTATATAAATTAAGACAGTCAACTGGGCCGGACATAATCAAAATACCATTAAGCAGCCCGTTAAAAAACTGATGTGGGCTTTTTTTAGGCCTGTGAGGCTTGTGAAGGCCCATACCAATAAGACTGATTTTCAAATAGATTAGGTGGGCTTGGGCTGGGCTGGGCCAGCCCATGGGATGACACCGCTCTGGCATTTACCTGGATGGAGACTGTGAGGATAGGCTCCCATTGCTGTCCTCTGACAGCCCCATCCGATTCCTCTCTCCCGTCCCACTGCAAGCGGCCAAACAAATGCGGCTCTCTAGGGTATGGTGTATACAGACAAAATGTATCACATAATTTATATATTTATATATTTTAGTGTTTTAAATTATACTTAATAAAAGTTTGATATTTTCATTTTATATTCCATACAAAATTTACAAATAAATATTTTTCTTGTTTTTAATAAACATTTATAAAATAGATTAAGCAAACTTATATTTTATTATTTTAGTTTAATATTTTTATTTGTATGATAAAATAAAAATTAAAAGAAAAGTGGCACAGTTTCAACCAAAATGGTGAAATCATGGCCACTGATCACTATTTCTCAAATAAAATCGCAATCTATATTTATGTATGATGGTATTATTTTGTTAAATCAACTCAACTCGAGTCTTGATCTCAAATTACTTAGGATTGGTCATATAGATTCTATTTCTCCACTCATGTTGATTTTAAATTAATTTTTCAGAAATATTTAAATCATCTAAATCATATTGAATTACCTAGTTAACCTAGGTCTACCTTTTTTTGTTTTTGTTATTTTAATATTTTTCTACTTTTCTTACTAGAGCCTCGTTAGGTTTTCGTTTAATATACAATTGTTGTTACTCCTACATTTTCTCTAATATAATCATTTATGATTCTATTTAATCTAATATGATCACTTATCCATCTTAACACTCTCGTTTTAGCAACACTTATTTTAGAAATATGTTTTCTTTTTATTATTCAACATTCACTATTATACAACATTGCAGGCCTTATACTTGTACGATTAAATTTTTTTTCAACTTTAGTGAAATCTTACGATCACATAGAACTCGTAAAACCAATCTCCATTTCATTCTACCTGTTTTAATCCTATGACTAACATCTTCATCACATTCTACAATTTTTTTAATAATTGATCCAAGATACTTGAATTGGATTCTTTGAGATGATATTACTACATCCAAACAAACACCACCACCTACTTCTATTTGGTTTTCATTAAATTTACAATGCATATATTCTGTTTTAGTTATATTTATCTTGAAATCTCTAAAGTATTTCCCCTCAGTTTTAACTTCCTATTCACTTTTGTATTTCATCTATCAATATAATATTGCTTGCAAATATACCCTAAATCACCAATAACAAATAGTTATAAAGTTACTGAATAATATACCCTAAATCAGCACTGTCCAGTTCCTGTATCGACCTTTTTTTCTTCAAAGTAACCAAATGTGACACAATTAAGTGATAAGGAAAAATAAAAATACACTGATAAAAATAAAACAAAAATTACAACCAAGCAATTTTTTGAGTGAAACCACAAACCCATGAAAAAGACAAAAGCCCTAAAAGCAATAGACTGGGATCAGTTCGAAATTCACAAAGATGGAAATTCTCCTCCAGTAGAAACCCATTGCATATGAACATGTTCAGCTACTGAACACCATTCAAAACAAAGTTAATAATGAAAAGAAAGGCAAGACAAGGTGGACTTTTAGCAGTATCAAGCTCTTCTCAGTAACATCTATATCAAAAAATCTTGTGTGAAGAATCTAAAGAAAACTGGATACACAGTGTGGCTGAAGAATATTCCATTGAAAATTCAGATTTCCATGTGGGAGGCTGTGGGCAAGACTCTCCACAGACAACAGGCTGAAGTGGGTTAAAACAAGACAGAAATAAAAGACTAGATTTTGTACTTGTTTTGCAGAATACCAGAACCATCTCTTTTTTTGTATGTGTGTGGCCAAGCAACCAAATTTTCTATTAATAACAAAAGAGAACGGCAAGTTACATCAAGGCACAAAAAACAGAGAACAAAGAAAGGAGAGAGACTACCAAAACAGTAGAAAAAAGGTTTTGCAAAAAAAAAAACCTTTGAAAGCAAAAAACTCATCCCTGGAAGAAGCAAACTCCACCCAAGAGCCAAAGTAGGTGAAGGACTAGTCTTTCACACAAGTAACCATTTGGTAGAGAATAGAACCCGAATTCTGGAAATGATCTTCAAGAATGCGACTGTTTCTAGCATGCCAAATGGACCAAAGCATAATAGGTAGAGTAAAATTCCACAACAACCCGCTTAACAATCTTTGATTCAAATCAAGGATTGCCATATCGGATCTCAGCTTCATCTCAGGGGGGTGAAAGAGAAGAGATCTCGGAGAGATCTCGGAAAAATCTCAGAAGATCGGATCTCGGATTCTCGGATCAAAATGTATATATGTATGAAACATAACATAATATCTTATAAAAATAGGAGTACAACAATGAATTTACATGAAAATATATAACACAATTTGTACATCAATTGTGTGAATGAACAATTACAAAGCACTTTCAATACCAAAAAGATGATCTTTGTGCTTCTAAAAGATTTAAACTTGTATGTAATCCTATTTAAATACTAATATGGTATCAAACTTGTAACACATTTTTATGTGGTAGTATAAGTGATAGTAAAATATATTAAATGTGTTTACGCTATCATAAATGGGGCGCATAGTAGTCGCGGATCAGGGGGGCAGCGCCCCTTGTGGGGGCTATCAGGGGGGCAAAGCCCCCCGATTTTTTCAGACCAAGTTACATGGGGTGAGATCTCGGCGATCTCGTTTCTCGCCCCCCTTGGAGAGACCGAGATCTCGACGAGATCTCGGCGAGATGGCATTCCATGATTCAGACCAGGCCATTTCTGAATAAGTGACATTATGCTATCAGGTTCAGACCATTAAACCATATCTCTAAATTGTGGTTAAACCAATGCTGTTTGGCAGATTTGTGCTAAGGTCCTTCACATTCACCTACCGTCAGCAAAAGATATCAGAAGTAGGTTACATTTAATAAAGACTTCAGAAACCCCCTTGACATTCATCTTCTTTGAGTTGCATATCCTATCTATCTATCTCTGTCCTCTCCAGACACAACTGCTTAGATCCAGGCTTTCAGTTTGTAGGCAGCACCAGACAAAAAAAAAGGTCCGGCCTCGCTTTCCTTTCTCACCCAAGTGTACAGCTGCTACAACAAAAGTGTACCCCCCCTCTGCGTGATGGGAAGCCACTCCTACAGCAACATAGACAATATGGACAGATCACAATAGCAGAATATCCAAGTAGGGGTGGCAATGGGCCGGGCCGGCCCACAGGTTCGCGGGCCGGGCCGGCTGCGGGTCATTTGACGGGCCAAACATTTTGGCCCGCGGGCTTTAGTCGGGCCGACATACGGGCCGAAGCGGGCCGACACGGGCTAAAACGGGTCAAATAACTTTCAATTTTTTATGTCAAAAACATCATTTTTACTTATTAAAAATAAATTTTAATTAAATTATTATTAATTTTATAATATTATCTTAAATAATTAAATTTATCATATATAATAAATATTTATTTATAAAATATATAGTTGGGCCGGGCCGGGCCGGGTCGGGCCAAGTCAATAATTTTTGCGGGCCGGGTCGGGCCGGGCCAACAATGTAGTGCGGGCCGGGTTGGGCCGGGCCAATATATTTTGGACCGGGCCCTAAGCGGGCCGACCTCGGGCCGGGCCGGGCCCGGCCCATTGACACCCCTATATCCAAGGGGCAAATTCAGCCTAACGTGCAGTTTACTGTGCTGCTTTCTTCAAAAATGGACTATTGTCCGATATTAGTACCAAGAGGAAGTGTCACCAATCTTGAAGAGACTATAAAAGAGATTTGTTTTACTATTGTTGTACTGGAAATCATTTTTATGGTAATGTCCATTTTACTGGAAGTAGTCGGTGCTCTAGGGGTGTAAGTGTGACATTGTTTCCAGTTTGTTCCTAAAAGTTTCCTCTTTCATTGGGCCCTCTATCATCTCGATATAGTTTTCTTGAGTCTTGTTCTTTTGCTTGTGTCAGTGCTCTCTCCAGCATTAATGAAACTAATTCTCCTCATGGATGCTTTCAAAATAAAACAACCACAGAAACTCCTGGATAAGATTAAATATCCTTGTATGAACCAAAATATCTTAAAAGCAAATTGTCCAAACGTTACTTGAACATGAAAGCCAGCATATTCATAGATGCACATAGCAAAGAGAAACCATGTGCCAGTCAGAGATCACAGATCAGTAAACATTCAAGCACAGGCATGCATGGGCGTTGCACTATTGCCACAAATATAGTGCAGAGAAACAAAACAAAGTACTAGCACAAACATATGAATATCACATAGTGCATAACCAGCAGAAACATAGAGTGCAAAATCAGCTTATCCAAATTGGGATCAGCATAGGCCAACATGATCTTGGGGTATCAGGTCCATCCGACCCAAGACGCTTTGAATACCTTAGGCTTAAGGTACCAGATCACTATTTAACGGGTCTCTAGACTAAACAAAGTGACCTGTTAAATAGAGCTAAAGATGTGAAGTTACGGAAAGAACTCTCAACACGTGGTCTCAGAAATAGTTATTTACCCAAACCAGCCACATGGTTGAAAATATAATACAACTTTATCACCGGTTGTCAGGTTGGTCATAACCATTTCCCCTAGTGAGTCAACCCAGGTCCTTCCAAATATAAGATTATTGACTTTGGTAGGAGGCGGAACCAAGTCAAGAACAACACCGTTTCTTTTGAGGGTGACCCTTGTCCTGTAGAATAGGAAAGAAAAAAGTGGATCAGCTGTTTGCGAAGGTAACATCTTAAATTAACATGGTGTAAACATAGAATTAATATGTAAGTTTACGATGTGCATGTATCATATGAATTAGGATCATTGCCATAAATGCCTTAACTAAATAAAAAACAATAATCTATATAAATAGATAAAAAAGGAATCACAATCTTAGTGAGGATGAAACCAAGGTGCTTATAGAGGGTAGTTTAAAGAATTGTTGGTTAACTCAACATATCATCCCAAGCCTAGGGTATAAACCGATCTTAACTAACATCTACCTTCATTTTTAAGAGAAAGGTCATGTGACCATATTAAAATATGCACTCAGCCTCTCAAGGAGGTCTCTTGCTTACATTTCTTGCTTACATCATAACCAATAGTTGCAGCACGAGAGGGAGAGGAGAAAAAAATGGTAAAAAACTGGCAGCTGCATAACCAGTGACACAATCTACTGGCATATTCTTCCTCCCCTTCTGCATTTCTCATCTTCTTCCTATCCACTTCAGCATTTGTTCTTAAATTGCTTACCAGGACAACAAGGATTGCTGAAAAGATAAAGTTGTTCATTATCAGAAAGTGAAGAATGTGGCAAAAACTGAAAAGTGAAAAAAAAGAGCAGTAAATTTGAAGACTGACAAATATTTGTACCATTTGCCATCTTTCTTAACCCATATTTTTGTCAGCATATCTTAGAGACAAGGCCAAGTTAGAATTTAATGCAGAAGATCAGAGGTAGCGTTCACTTAAACCTCTCGTGCCCCTCAACCCACATGCTTGAAGTTGGAAGAATCGTAGGACAATGTTGCTGCCACTTTTTTAAAAAAAAAAGTCGAACCAAGGGCCCAGCTGGCCTAGTCCCCAATTGGTCTAAATGGGGCACAATAGCCCATTAAAAAGGCCCATCGGATAGAAAATTCAGGCCCACCAGCTGACCCCTTTAGCTGGTCCATTCGCGCAGCCCACCTAGTGTAAAAAGGGAGTGGGCCGCAGCCAACATTTGACCTGGTCAAAATGCCACATCAGCAGCCACGTCACCCCATCTCATTATTAAGATAGCATAAGATAGTGGAAAAGTCAAGAAGACTTAATGGCAAGGTATTAAGATGACATAGGAGAAGTCAAAAGACAAGTCAAAATTTAATGACAGCATTAAGAAAGCCCAGGAAAATAAAAAGTGAAGTTGAATCAAGTGAACTACGAAATGGGAAAGGTCATCCTACATTTAATTCTAGCCCATCTCTACACTCTCCCTCATTTTTCTATAAAAAGGGAAGGGATGCCCAAGAGAAAGGGACCGCCAACACTACGCCGACAGGCTGTTGCACCACCGGTTGCTGTCCCCTGTGTGCGCCTGCCTGCCACCCCCGCTGCGGCCAAAGGAGAAGAAAAGAAGAAGAAGAAAGAAAAAGAAAGGAGAAGGAGAAGCCTCCTATGGCCCCCTTGGGCAGGCTGGCCCACGTTCTTCATCCAACACCAAGAGGAAGAAGAAGAAGAAGAAAAGGTAGCGGAAAACATATATATCAACTATGTAGTCCTTTGAGGGCACTTCCCCTCGATTTCCAAATTTTCTTCTCAATCCCTCTCACAACCTAAGCCGGCCTTCAACAACATCGGCAACCCAAAGACACTCCAAGGTCTGGTCGACCCTACCCAAATCACCTTCAAACAGGTCACTTCCAGACCCCCTAAACAGGCCCTGTTCAGACCCTTGTGCAATCCCCCCAAACAGGCCACTTTTACCCCATTTTGGCACCTGTTTAACCCACCAAAATTCCCCTCGAGCAGGTCATTTTTGGGCCCCAATACAGGCACTGTCCAGCCCCCTGTTCGACCCTCCCAATAGTCCCCTGTTTTGGTCCACCTGAAGACCCCTTAAACAGATCACTTTCAGACCCCTTAAATGGTCCCTGTTTTGACCTTAAAGCAGTCCCTTAAACAGGTCACCTTCACCCCCTATTTTGGCACCTGTTCAGCCCACTTAGAGGCCCTTTAAACAGGTCACTTTAAGCCTCCAAATAGGCCCTGTTTCGACCCCTTGCTAGCCCCCCTGTTCGGCCTATATAAACAGCCCCTTTGCCAGCTTCAATCAGTCCCCAATCAGACCCTTAAACAGGTCACTTTCAGTCCATAAAATGCCCTCACATGGCCCCATTTTCGGACAACCAGAAAACCTCCTGAATAGGCCATCCTTGGCTCTCCGAAACTCTCACCAAACAGCCCCCTTGCAGCCTGCTAAACAGTCCCCTAAACAGGCTTCTAAACAGCCCCTCTGCGGCCCATTTAGACAGCTCCTATACCGGCCACCCTTAGGCCTTGGCCCTCCAAAACTCCAACCAAACGGTCCCGTTGCGGCCTGCTGGACAGCCCCCATACAGGTCCCTATTCGCCCCACAGCCCAAAACAAAGTTCATTCCGACCCCTTCATAAGACCCCACCCAGGTCCACAACAGCCCTACTTGTGCGACCCTTCCCTCCAGCCACCTTGTGGCTAACAAAAAATCATCCTGCCCCCTTTGTGTGGCCTGTCCTCCAGCCCCTTTGTGGCTCACTAAAACAGTCCCCCCCCCCCCGGTTGTGGTTTTCCCAAAAATTCAGCAGTCCTTTTGTGGCTCACATCAACAAAAAAGAGAACATACAGCCCCTTTGTGGCATACAAGAAAGGCAAAAAGCAGTCCCACTGCGGCCTCAAAAAAAAGAGGACAGCAACCTCCCCTTGTGGCTCAAAAAATGTAAAGCACCTTTGTGGCTCTCAATGAAGGCAGAATCTGTCCACCATTGGCACCTCTCTGGGGGTGATGTCCCAAGCCCTTTCGGAATCTGTATGACAGACTGGTTGTTTGCCTGGGTGGACCGTCACCCTACCACCAAACAGTTTGTGAAGCGAAAAAGGTTGAAACTCCAGCAGGCCTACCAGCCCTTGATACGGTGCAAAATGGGCCCACCGAGCCCAAGAAGACTAAAGGCCGGGTTAACAAAGCCAATGGAATGAACCGGCCCAAGCAACCTTGACAAAATAAATCAAAAAATAAAAAAAAATCAGAAACATGAAATGCCAAATTTAAATAAGGAGTGAAACAACCTTCCACAGCTACTCCATCTTTTGGACAGCTCACCCCGGGTACACCCTGGAATGTCCATCCGGATGACGGCGCAAGCCGGTTCCAGTAGTTGGCGATCCTTCCGCCGATATGACAAGTCAAAAAATGCTTGTAATCTTGAATAAGTAAATTCTATATCGGTTGGAATAAGCCGACATGTCAACGTAATGCCGAAAATTTTCCAAACTATGGAAATTAACATCGGAGGAAGGAACGCCAGCCTTTCCACCAGGTGTTGTATTCAAATCACTTGTACACCGATCTTACGAAATGAAATATTGTTCCCATAGTGTCTCGAATGAATGAAATTGGGCTTCGAATGGCAGCCTAATAAACCGGATGGGGTGTGAACCCAAAGTAAATCAAATCAACTATAACTTGACATAAAATATAAACACAAAAATGTAAAAAATCAGATTTCTCAGCAATCTAAAAATTCAATCAAAAACACACTTAACCCAATAAAATTGAACTCTTAAATCAAGTGACAATCAGATCAAACTATAAATGACACATAAGATGTCAAAAAACATTAAAACCAATCCCTACAAAAAAGATCTAAAACTAATTTAAAAACTTAACAGAAACACACCTAAGTTTTAAAAGAAATTAAACAACAAACTAAAAAACGCTAAAACAAAAAAATCAGACTTAAATTAAACCTGAAATTTCACCTACAAAATTACTAAATCCCATTTAATTAAACTTTCAGTCAAACAATCCTAAGAAGGAATCGAATCAATAACACCCTAAACACTTAAACATACCGAAATCCATGGTTCACCGGGTCGGCGACCTGGTCGGCCAGGTTGCCCGATCCGGCTGGTTTCCGGGCCGACCGGCCCGGAAACAACCCCACCAGGCCAACTCCAAGCCGGCCTAGCGGGGGGTCGCGCGACCCAGCTTCAAGTCGATCCACGACTACTCTACGCCGCATTTAATAATAGTATAACAATACTTCACTATCACAGTATCACTTATACCATCACATATACACATATAAGATTTATAATCATAAATATATGTTATATACTTAAATTTTATCAAGATCTATTTTAAGTCTCTTCTCTTTCACACACACATCAAGTTTGTCGAGAATAATTATTTTTTGGGGTTCCATTTATTGATAGTACAACAATATTTTGTTATCATTTATATTATTACATATAGTTAAAATTTATAATTATAAATATATGATATATCTTAAAATTTATAAAATTATTTGTTAAGTATCTTTACCTTCTCATTTAAGATTAACTCTTTCCCAACATATACTAATACAACATAATCACAAAAAAAAATCATATTTATTAGTATACAAAGATAAACACTCATATTCAATTATAATATAAAAAATATAATTATATTTATGTATAGATTTTATGTATACCTAAATATATAATATAAAAATAGTGTTTCTATTTTTTTCTTATTTATATATATTATATTTTTTATAATAAAATAAATAAAATCTGACTCCATCCAACCCTATCCGACCCAGGGTCACAACCCCGTCCGACTAGGTTGGTTTTGGGGCCGACCAACCCCAGGCCGACCCCCGACCCCGCCTTCCTAGCCAAAATCAACTCCAAAACAAAAAGAATCAAATTTTTAGATAATCTGAAAACCTAAAAAAAAGAAGAGAAGAACAAGTCAAACCAAATTCCAAAAAACAGTACTTAAAACATACCAAACACACTAAAACCGAAATCAAAGCAATCAGCCCATATAAAAGACAACCAAAAAGCTCCCTGGATCACACATCAAACAAATAAAAACTAGATTGTTTAAAACATCAAATCAAAACAAATCAACTTAAACCAATCAAAGTAAGAAGGCAAATCAACTAAAAAAGGAAACCAAACCAAAAACAAAACAAATCAAAACCAAATAAAACTGAAACCCAAACCAAACTAAAATTAAACAATCCCAAGGTCAGCATAAAACCAAACAATAAAAAAATCAACAAACTTATAAAACCAACAAAAAAATCAACTCCAAACAAAATGGTTTGCATCTCATTGGGCCCAGAAGGCCGAGGGCATGGCCCTTTCAAGTTCATTACTTTTATGTGGATGTGCACACTCTCCAAAACAAGTTGCTATGATGGTTAATCAAGGATATTCAAGCTGTTGCTCGGTGTAAGCCAATGCCATACACTTACCATCTGGTGGAGAGAGGTCAAAATCAAAATTTTCAAAAAAATCTGAATCTTGGTTCTAATACTTTTAAAATATCACCGGACTATCTAGTATTTTTAGAGGATATAACCTATTTTCTTATATGAGTCCATGACATCCATATTTTTTTAAACAAAACTTTTCAGACTTTGAAAAAAATGAGGTTCTCACAGACAGATAACTAAAGGAAGGAAATGAGATTTTTGCTCTTTGTAAAGCTAAAATGATCTCTCTTTAACTGAATATAGATGTTGCTAAAACCCGTAGTAATAGAGTGATTTATCCATGTAAAATTTAAAATCTGGACCATCAAAGCTCATTTATCCCAGGAATCAAAGAACAAAACATACAGATTAGATTAGTGGGATGAGGCATGGGCAGAGCACTGGCAGGTCAACCCTAACAGAAGTTTATGAGATCCATATGATCAGCTGACGTGGGATGAGGTCCTGAAATCCATGATGGCACGCAATTTGACCAAATTGACCGACTGAACCACACCAATCCCGGTTTGACTGGCAGAAGGACCAGCCAAAGTTGAGTGGACTGGTCCTGGGACAGTTGGATTAACTAGACCAAACCAGAATGGTGTTGAACCAGCCAGAACAGAAGACAACTCGACTGGACCTGAACCAGGCTGGTGAGTTACTTGGCAAACCAGCTAGGTTGGTGGTTAGGCTGGCAATAAGATCATGATCCACACCAGCGAAGAGCTGATCTAGTGCAGGAGCCACCCGGTCCAGGTGTCATCCGGTTCATGCAACCATTTTCCCAGTCGATGCAGGCATCCTGGTTTACGTGATCCACTGATGCATGTGGTTGGCACTTGGCAAGGACCCCACCCATGGTCAATCCCGTGCAGAAAGCCTCAGCGATTCCTAGAATGTCAAGTGCCCTTGTTGCCGAGGTCGTCTTGCAATGATGACAGTTGTACAACTTTGGCAGGACACGTGGGTGTCAGCTCGGGTGGACAGCAAAGCAAGTGTCATCACAAGCTATGGCACCAAGGGAACTGTACGAGATGGTTGAGTTTGGTGAGATGGTGGCTGTCAAAGGCTGCAACGGCATTGCAGGGAGCTGGGATGACAGACTGGATGCGGGCATATTCCTTTGGCTGATCCTCCAGTGGGTTGAGGAATTCCCACTGTTTGGCGTGGTGCCAAATAGACCAGAGACATTAAGGTATGATCCTGAAGAGGAGTGCTGGGGCAGAATTGGTGTGTGACAAGGACCAGGGGGAGAGCCTGAAGAAGGGAGGCATTGTAGGAGAGAGAAGATCGGGAGGACAGGAGACAGATGAATACATTTATTCTTCAATGTTCCTTGGAATATAAGATGGGAAATTTTTATAGAGACCCAATTTTGAACCTTATAAAAGTTACCCCACTTTCTACAAAATGTGACTCTCAAAAAAAAAATCTCATACCTTAACTTTTGCTCTGATGCCTTCAAACTAAAAGTTTGTAATCAAAGGCCATTAAATCCTAAAACTATTAAATAGAATACAGTCGATGTCAATAAAGATCGAGCCCAACCGGTGGCATCAAATCCTCAAGTCTGTCATCCATATGGTCCAGCCAAAAACACATCAGCAGTCATCCTCCATTTAATCTTGGTAACACAACTTCATGCATGGTTTGGTACCCTCATATAGCTTCCGTTGTTTTCAGGATTGATGAATCCTGGGTCAGGATCAGCACCAGCTTATCCTATCCTGAAAGGGAGACAGATCCTGAACCAATCTTCAACTGAAATTGGCCTGGATCAGGCCAGATCTATTCCGTATCAGGATGAGATAAGCTGATCTCAGCAGATTCAGCAACAGGAACTGACTGACTCCTAACCAATCTTTTTTGTTTGTATATAGGACCCTACTCTTTCACTTAGTACTTCTCTCCTTTTGAATGATATGCCGCAAGAAAAAGAAAATAAATAGCCAAAAATTTTGATAGAAATTTGGTCTCGACAAAAAGTCGCATAGCTCAGTAAAACCTAAACCTAAACTGGATGTGGGTGGTGGAAACAGAAAAAAGAAAAAATAAAGCATGTATATAATGTTATTTAATCCCAAAACTTCCCTCTTCCACCTCAACCGTTATTTTCCGATCTTCCTTGCTACATATTCTTATTCTCAAGTTGTTGCAGTTTATGTGACCAGCCAGATTGGTGGCAAATAAAAGTTTTGACAACACTTAAGATGTGAGAAGAAGACATAAGTGCCTAATGTAAGAAAATAAAATAAAATGGTGAGCATTTTACAGAGTCTCAACCAAAAAAGGTATATGATGAACTTACCTGCCAACAGGATAAACATCCAAAGAATTTCCTAAAAATTTTGTCTTTAACTTGGATGTAACATCATAGGTAAAATGCTCATTCTCCGCATGCCCTGCACTCATTGGAGGATGGTGACTAACCTGAAAGTAAAATGTGAAACAAACTTAGGCACTTGAAATGATGCCAAAACAGTATAATTCTTCATTAGGGTTATAGACAACACAATAATCCTGACGTAGGACATGCCAAGAAAAATAAAGAAATAAAATTTGGTGGTGGAAAGAAACAGATCATGGTCTATAAAGCATGGTTTTCTATCTCGGTGAGATCTCATGAGATTCTTGGTCTCGGTAGGCTGCCAAGATTTGAGGGTGGCGAGAAGGCTGGTACAGTGGATGGTGCTGGAGGGGGTGCGAACCCATATAGAGCAGGGAAGACAGGCCACACAGGTCCAAGATGGTCTGAGCACTGTGCTGTCAGAGGTGCAAGGCAGCTAATGTGAGAAGAGCCTCCTCTAAGCCGCAGGGGCCTTAGACACTTAAGGTGTAACCCACGTGAAGAAGTAATGGGGAAAGGAAAAAGGACAGTGATGGGTGAGGTGAAGCGAAGAAGTTGCCGCATGATCAGGCAGAGAAGAAAGGGTCTGCGGGATTCGACATTGGACCTGCAGGCCAGTTATCAGCCAATCCACAACTTAAAGCGAACCAGGCAGCCCCAAAGCGCTGAACTGCCCGGGTCATCAAGGCCGTTTACATTAAGTCATCAGGTCCCGTCCAAACAGGAGGTCCAATGTATCCATCTTCTCCATCTGATAACGGATAGAGAACAGCCCCCTCCGACGGTGAAAAGGGGGGGTCGCCTAGGCGTTTTGAGCTAGAGCGAGGCATTTTATGCCCACCTCGCCTTGCCTCATCTTGATGCCTTGGTGAACGAAGCATCTGCCTCAGATAACATAGACCATGCAGCCCGTCAAGTTGGGATCCCCAACTTCAGTTGAGGGGCAAGGACACAAGGGATCCACAACTAAGCTAGCAGGCTGTGCCGAGTCCTAGACTCCAGACTGGCACAGCCCGTCTTCCCCACCAGATAGAGCAGGGAAGATACCGCGGTGGCGCACCTCTGCACCTCCACCTCTAGCGGCCTCCCTTCGCCCCTAAACCATTTGCCTCACTCTGGTCTCGCAAGAAGCTCAGTGAGATCTCATCACTTTGAGGCGAGGTCAAAAGGCAAGACGGCATTCCTTGCCACAAGACATTTTTGTGCTTCCCGTGTTGTGGGGGCTTATCATGCACAAAGTCCAGTATTCTAGATTTGTTCCCACCTGCAATCCACCTTTGGAAATGTTCATTCTCGTGGATCCTTAACAGAAGCACTATATACCACAAAAAAGATAACTTGCAAAGGAATTAACCTGTTCCGCGATAAAGAAGATATCCCCATGATTGACCATCTCATAGGTCTCACCAAGAATAGGGTTGAAAGGCTTCCATGTTCTTTGATAGGCAAAGTAGACAGATACTGCCCAAGAAGCTGCAAGAGATAAATCATGCGCCATATTAGTCAAATTCCCCATGGCAAAAGAAACATTTTTGATGCATCCATCGAAGAAAAATGGCATACATACAAGCATACACTAATTGCATATAAGGGTCCTCGCACTCATCTGCTAGATCTAGCAAGTGACAGTACTCCATCAACTGTGATCAGTGTAAAAAAGATGTCAGATTATCGTCGTTACAACTGTAAAAGCCAAAAAATATATATAATATAAAAAGAATTGATGCTCTGCAAAAAGCTGACCGCATAATGCATATAGTCTCCATTAAACATCCATTATAATGCAAAAATGGTTAGCAACAAGCATTTCCTGTCTTTTTATATCTATTGGAACTATCAAGCAGGCATTCACCTTAATTAATCAGATGGTCCTCGGACTCAATCAAATACTTACATGTTTTTGAGGAACTGTCATCGAGAAAGTCACTCAAGCAACCATGAGTGTGATCAATGATCACAAATCATGAAGATAAAAAGGTACAAAGAATGTACATTGGACAAGGCAAGGCAACTGAGAGTGAATGCAAACGCAGACACACCAAAGCTAACATTAACCTGCTGACTAGAACGGTAAGACAAAAGAATCACAATCTATGCAATGTGGAGATTGGCGATGAACGAATCTTTGACCTTGTAGCCAATTTATTTTCCATTGAGAGTGAAGACATTGCAACTACCTGAAGCCATCAGATATGAACGCACCACAAAAGAACAAGTCATGACATGCCATGGAATGCAGAATCGGATCAAAATCGGCTGAATGTGAATGGAATTGGTTAGTCTCAATCCAATTGTAGGCTGAAGGACCGATTCCAAACATAATTCAGTTGGAATGGGTCGAATCAGCCTGAATCAATCCAATTTTGACCTAAAATCAGCTGATCTGACCGATTCTGTCAGGATAACTTAAGTCCCAACAATGGATCAATATCAAGTCCGATTCAGACCTGATATTGATCCGATTTAAGAGTGATATCGGCCCAGAAAGACCAATTCGTACTTCCGAAGCACTAGGGCTCCTGGTCTTGATGATTCCGGCAGCGAGCAGGCAATTCTAGCTGCGATCCAAGCAATTCCACTATCGATCCAAGTGATTCTTGGGCGATTCTGGCGATTCCAACGATCTGGGCAATGATTCTTCCTCAACGATCTATAACTTCAAGTTTTTTGTAAGTTTTCATCCCTTGTAACATCATAAAATTGTATTTAGGGTCCCCTAATCTCTTCCTGTCCCCCTTTCACTATCCCCTAAAGCCACACTTCGATTTTCGTTGACTAAACAATCCGAACAAGAGCAGTTCTCTTCTTGGCCAACCCTTAAATATTTCGTATTCCATCATAATTTAATTATGGTCTTGTTTAACTTGGGTTGTTTAATACTTTAATTGAATTTTCTTTATTTGTAGTTACAAACAATGACTAACCACGGTGAAACAAAGCACCCGCAGCATGTGACATCGGGTGGGAGCATAGACATATAATGAATGTTGTCAAGAAAACAGTGAAATGCAAATGGTGTGAGAAGGGAATGAATAAAGAAGTGTAAGCAACACATTGCCGGGATTGATGGCAATGTTAAAAAATGTGATAAAATACCTAAAGAGATTAGTGAAGACATTAGATACCACCTCATAGGAAGAATCTCACAGAGAGATTATAATCGAATAAAGAAGTGTAAGCAACACATTGTTGGGATTGATGGCAATGTTAAAAAATGTGATAAAATGCCTAAAGAGATTAGTGAAGACATTAGATACCACCTCATAGGAAGAATCTCACATAGAGAGATTATGATCGAATAAACGAAGGATTGCATAATGAATTTCTAAGGAAGAGAAGGAAAGAGATGCCAACCTCTAAAGGGAAAGAGAAGGCAAGAGTTTAGATTTAACCTGAGAGTGAGAATTCATTCACAGACTCTAAACTAAAGAAAACTAGGCATACAATTAAATATGCACAGAGAGAGGATGAGGAGAGAAGAAGGGGAGCAAGAAGGTTTGGAGTTGACCATGCCTTTCATCAATCACATTCGACACGACCTACACCCATTAAAGGTGTGGGTATGAGAGCAGGAGAAGGGAATATCATCGATCTGAATCGACACGTCTGGCCCTAACAACAATAAGAGGAGATAAATATTTGTTTATGACACACAGTGCATCGCAAAGGACCATTCAACAAGCAATGAAATGAGTGAAGACAACATGAACAACTGTAAAGAGAGTAGTAAGATATATGGTGAAGTGATTTTTGCATGCAGATATAAATCTTAAATAGTTAAATTTGTTCTCTATTTTATTTTATTATAATTATGCAGGCATCATAACACATGCATTCATTAGTCCATACTGGTTGATGCTATCGCTGAAGCAAAAATGAGATTGAAAGGCCCAAGTAGTAAAATTTTTTATGTTGGAGACCTAAAGCAATAGGTGGAGGAGCTAAAGACATAAATAGACGAATTCAAGTTGATGTGGAGGGAAATGTTGCATAGTCATAGATGATGGATGGACATGCATTACTAGAAGGAGCATGATCAACTTCTTGATTTATTGTTCAAATAGTACAACTTTCTTGAATCAGTTGATGCTTCGAGTCAGATTAAGAATATCAATTACATTTTTTCCTTGATAGCATTATTGTAGAAGAGATTAGAAAAATATGATGTTCAGTTTATGACTGACAATGAACCATCTTACAAAGCAATAAAGAAGAAATTGATATAGAAAAGATATCATCTCTTCTAGATACCATGTGCAGCACCTCCATGGACCTCATTTTAGAGGACATGGGTAACAAGCCTTCAATATTTGCACTAGTCAGGTAAGCCCATATGATCACATATTTTATCCATTCACACCCCGTTTATTGCATTACATGAGATAGTATACTGAAAAGTATGATTTGATCAGGACTAGGCCTACTAAATTTGCTACAAATTTTATTGCTTTGGAGAGTTAACATCAACATGACATGCACCGGTTGGGTTTGTAAATGTCGAAGCTTACTATTACATGGTTGACAACCAGCACAACAAAGAGGATCAATTAAAAATTCTAGTGAAGATGGAGAATTTGATCACATACAAGAGATTTTGAAAGAAAATTTTTTACTACTTGTCAATTATTGAGCCACTGATAGTTGTTTTGAGGTTAGTCGACTTAAATGACAGAAACATATGGGGACTCTTTACATGCAATGGACCATGCAAAACTGAGGATCAAGAAAAAAATTCCGAGAGACTTCAAAAATGGTGATAAATAATTGATGCAAGATGAGATAGGACATTGTATCATGATGTATATACAACAAATATTTTAATGTGTTTATGTTTATTGTATTTTAATTTAATCATTATAATGACATTGACATTTGATTGAATGATTACAAGATATTTCTTAAACCCCATATCTAATATGGAGAATAAGTGTTCGATGACAACAAAGTATCACGGGGTAGTCTATCAGTGATACAACAGTTGACTAGATCACAACAAGATAGGACAGAAACTAAGTTGGAGATAAGTGATTCTTAATTATTTGTAAATATTTTTAATATTTATTTGGGTAAATTTTTTTATATTTATTTGGGAATGCGTTCATTTCATATTTATCAATTTTTATATGCAACACTACAAGATGAGAGTTGGAGTCTTCTCAAATCAAGATCTAAGATACTCTTTTGACAAAATTTCTCTTGGTATGTTTACTATGAGATTTCAAATTAATATGTTATGTTTGGGATTACAAGTCCTCTCCCTAAAGATTAATCATTTTCCATTTGTTATGAGTTTTCAGTTAAGTGGTGGGTTCAGGTGAACAAAAAAAATGGCAGGAATGTACTTGCATCTATTGTCATCAAGATTTTGGGCCAGAGCACTAGTTTCTCTCATACACACCAAAAGAAGAAACAAGTTGACATCTAATAAGTTGGAGAAGTTGATTTTTTATTATTATATCATGACCCTGCGCATAAAGAGTAATAAAAACCATTAGAAGTTATCAAAGGAGAGCTTGCACAGTTTGCATATGGAGCGTATGAAGAGAGACAAAAAACATAAGAACCACATAAGCAGGTTAACATTGACTATATTTTTCAAAATGAGCACTCACTTACTGTTTGGATGGAGAAAGCAACCAGAGACGAGCCACCTAAGTTTGATCATGAAGACCGTGTATGGGACCGATTCCGATTCCGATTACAGGAATCGGCCGATTCCTGGGAAGGGAATCGATTCCGGATCGGTCCGGAATCGGTTTTTTTTTTGAATTTTTTTTTCGTCAAAAAAATCCAAAAAATCCAGAAAAATTCTAAAAAAAATAGGAAATGAGTTAGAATTTTTTTTAAAAATAACCAATGCATTCATCCACATGACCACATCGAATAAATACTAATGAACTCCAATTGAAGACTTGAAGTTAAGTACATATTCCAATTCCATTGATTCAAAAATAAATGAGTTGATACATCATAAAAAAAAATTTACATCATATCAATCTACTACCGATATCCGGGATATAGATATGGGTCTTCCTCCTCTCTCGTCGGCTCGTGATGCTCCTCCCTCGTGCTCGGTCTTGTATCTTGTCCGGGACCGTATCCGTATGAAAATAATGCGTGCCATGCCATCAAGGTCGTATGGATCGGACGGGACGGCACGGGACGTAAGCGAGATGATGGTGGGCCCGGTGGTGTAATCCACCGTCAACCTGGCCAAATGCTGGATACTGTGGCTCCATAATATAAGACTACGGTGTCTGCTCATCCAGCGTGTAATACGGCTTTAGAAGCCGTGAATCAGGAGACTCAGCTGCTGCTGATGGCTGCGTCGCTGGTATGCACTCCTCGTCATCATCACCTGAGGAGTGAGAAGGAGCTGCGTCTTGTCATCGGGCCGACGGGACGCGACCTCCAACTTCCTTCTCTTCACCTCTTCGGCCATCTCTCGAAGTACCGGAAGGACCGGAACCCAAAGTTTTTTCAACTTTGCAAATCCTCCCATTCCGTGCCGGTCATCTTTGTTTCGTTTTCCCCCGAATGGTGGTATGTATTCTTGAGAAGCCGGAGCTGGGGCTAAATTTCAAAAACTGCGTGGTGCTCATCGTGGCAGAGCGAAGAAGGCCCCTGCTCGAGCACGAGAAGTAGATGGAGGTGGGCTGGAGCATCCTCCTCCGCTTCAACACCATCCAACTCTCCTTCGGCCCGTACGCACGGTCATCGGGATCAAACTCGGTGCATGATCCCCCGGCTTCCCTCTCCTCATCCGTGGAGGCAAGTGCATGCTCCTCTGGAATATACGTCGTGTCCACCTCCTCGGGTGGTGGTGTGGCGGAGGAATGCCTGCTCGTACGGGCCACTGCGAATCGTGCGAAATCGTGCCTCGTGATCTTCTGTCGATCTTGATGTTCTTTATGCGCGGCCTCACGTATTGTAATGACGAAGACCGGCTTCTCCGGCCAGGTCCGAGGTCGACTCGTTCCTCCTTTTCGTATGTATCGGGTTGAATGTACTTCGCCAGTTCCTCTCGCGATGGAGGAATCCGGGTGCTACGTGGCGAGTATCCCGATACCGATGGCGGCCAGTGGATTCCATCCACTCTAGTGTTCACCGAACCCACCACTACATTCTGATAAAAAAATAAGAAAGAAAAGGTAAACAATTAGCCCATCATCTACCATAACTTATATGAAAAGAAAATAAAATCTTCATCGTATTCTTATACCAGGGTGACACTTTGTCAATCGAATATTTAAGAGTCGGCATCCGAGTATACGCCGACCCTCATCTTGTACTTACGCATGCGAAAATTTATAAAAAAAAATATTAGTTGCACAGTAAGGGTACTCCAAGGTATTTAATGAACTGCAACACTTCTATCTCGGCCTACATGTATCTGTCGAGATCGACGCGAACGTATTTGAATAACCGCAAGAAGTGTACCCCGCATCACCTCGTTGTCGTTCACCACTGTCCTCCATATTGGATGCGGGGGTTCAAAAAATATCTGTAAGATTTTATTAGTTAACAACGTGCATATAAGACAATTATACGTGAAAATAATTTTTTTAACAAAGTTACTGCCCCGTGGACATCGTGGTGTAAGGTCTTGTCCCGTCGGTCATCTATGATCTTCCACCACTTCTTTGTAACCTACGGGATTTTTTTTCTTTGATTTTCGGCTTTGCCGTCCATGGCATCATACAACGTGCCCATCCGATCCTAATGCAGTACTACCAACCTCGAGACAACTATCGGTGGCTCAATGATTGCCAAGTAGTAGGCAATCCTCTCCCGAAACCTCTTGTCGGTGATACGTTTCTCGGACACGACAAGAATCTCCAACTTGTTCTTTCTTGTCGTATGAAGTTGTCCACCATTACATAGTTGTAATACTCCTCGGACGTGAACCTAACCAATGCATGCTGTGCGGTGTAAACTCTCCGCCGCAACGATGAAGTTCGTGGCAAATCGTGTCGGACCGGGCCTAACAAGATCGTGCCCTCTTGTGTGAGATCTCGCGATATGTAGGAGGCGGGGATGCGAATAAATAAAAGATGTGATGGTGCACGCCTGCGACAAGTGTAGATACACCCTCCTCCTTGCCTATATCCTCTAATATGAGATCTATGGAATGTACGCACGGGGCACCCGAAGATGTGCTTATCTTCTCCATCAACTTCCTCCCGGCCCGCCTTATATGATGGTTCGTTGTCGGTGACAACCGAACCATTGTCCTCCCGATCTCCTCCACCACCCCATCCATCGAGAGAAAAGATGAAGTCGGCATTTTTAATCTTCCCGGAAGCATCTCACCGACTTGAGAATGTAGTCCTCTCGGAACATTACACCAAGTTTATCATACTCCTCTTGGTGATACTGTCCACCCATCGCACATAATTGTGCAACCCCTCTCCTTCCACACCAACTTAAACCCATCCGTCCACTCCCTCAACTCCCGGACCTCCTCATCCGGAGCCGGCGCCGTATATGTGTACGCGCCGGGGGCTTGCAGACCCGGTCCACGGCCCTCACCCGCGGCATCCACCATCGTCTGGAAGTAGGGGGTGGTAGTGCGTGTCTTGGGATGCCTACATCAGAAGTTAAAAAAATTGGGATCGGGGTAAAAGTAAGTTTTAGTAAATAAACACACATAATGTCAATTTTAATTTAAAGAGTGATACTGCGTGTAAAAACCATTTGACAATGTGGCGAACGGCTCTCTTTGCGGCCGTTCACCGTTGCCTTCACCCCTTTTCGTTACTGCTTTATCATCTCGCCCGGCACTCATTTCTAAATAAATACTCGTCACTCGGTGTAAATCGAGTCTTGGTAGAAGTGGAACGGCGGTATGGCTCTGTCTCCTGAGGGGTCGGGGCTCTCGGTCCCCAGTAGGGCGAGCCGATCTTCCCGATCGGCCCAAGGCCGGGTCAACTCGGACCCGGACCCTCCGCTCCCCTCCTCTGTCCTCCTCCTCCGGCCCGATGCGCGCTTCTTCGCGTGCCCCAAAGCACGTCTCGGCTCGAAGTCCGAGTGGACTCGTCCTCGCCTCGGCTCACGCTCGGTGCTTGCCTTCCCTTGTCTTTCACTTTCGATGTAGGCGGAATCGCGGTCCCTCCTCCTCGGAGTAGCTCGTCGTGCGACTCCTCTCTCTCGCTCGATCCCACCGCCCCGTTGAGAGAGGATCTACACATGTAGCCTCTCGTCTCCTCGCTCTTCTCCCTGGGCACCTTGTCGTTACATTTCTTGACATTCCCGCATGTTATTCGACGATATGTTGTTTCGGTAGGAACACCCCCCCCCGTTCATCTCCTTCCCACACCACTTGCGGCGTACCCTCTTCCCGATGGGTCTACCATCTACGCCGTGTTCCCCCAACCCACGTCGGAAGCACGTCTTTGGTCTTGCGTCACCTCTTGATCGGCCATTGCTTAAATCTGTAAAAATTGTAAACAATGCACTTTAAAAATGATTAGATAACATAAAAATTGATTTAGACGCTGTTCGAAGCGAGACAACCCAAGTAACACACCATTCGGTATGTTTAAAGGGTTACGTATTTGCGGAAATAGTCGTAAATTAACGTACGGGGTATCGAAATTTTTCCCGTACAAAGAACATCCAATTGATGTTCAAAGCAACTGAGCGGAGCTATTCAATCAAAAATCACCGAGTTTAACTCTACTCGAAGTCGTCGGAAACGAGTAAAAATAGGCGAACGGGATATCCGGAATTTTTCTCGGGCAAAAGGGACAAAAACGGACAGGTCAAAACTTAAACGGACTTGTTCGGACGGAAATCGTAAAGTTTAACGACACTCAAACTCGTCGAAAACGCTTAAGAATGGACATACGAAGTTTTCGGCGAAGAAATCTTACCAAAAACCTTACAAAGATCAAAGAAGAGGTTGATTCGATGACGATCCGAGCTTGAATCGGCGGAATCCCTTGAAGGCCAAGCTTGGAATCGCTGGAATCGCCGCAGAATCGACCCTGGATCGACGGAATCGGCCGGAATCGACCCTGGATCGACGGAATCGAGGCCGAAATCGACGGAATCGCGCCGGAATCGCGCCGAAATCGCGCCGGAATCGCCTGCGCAGTCTCCTTCCGCCGCGGGATCGACCGAGAGCTGCTCTGCGGGTCGATTCCGGCCCTAAAAGGGCCGGAATCGGTTCGATTCCCGGTCCAGAGTCGAACCGGGAATCGAACCGGGCCGGGGTTGACCCGGCCTTCCGAAGAATCGGTCGGATCGACCGATTCCAGACGATTCAGTCCGATTCCGCGGAATTCTTCCCGGAATCGGTCCTTCCGCCCGGAATCGGATCGGAATCCACCGATCCGATTCCGGAATCGGTCGGAATCGGACCGATTCCGCCGATTCTGCAATCCATGGTATGGACAGAAGGAGAACTAGATGATATTGAGGTTGAGGACATGAAAGAGAAAGTTTATGCTACTCCTCAACCAGTCTCATCTTTTGTCCCAGCAGCCCTAGATGCAGGCATGCAGCTTCACCCCCACCCCCAATTCTAGCCCGACCCCACTGTCAAACAACCAAATCCCAGTCCCATGAAGACAAACAAAACAACAACAACAAAATGGGACACTTTGTACAATTGAAAAGAAAAAACATGAGGTTTGGAAGTTCATCATATGACATAGTAAAACAAGTCAAAAAAAGAAAGTTGGATATCAGACGAAATTCTGTGAGTCCAACAGAAAGTACACAACCACCTTCACACTTATCAAGTGATGATGAAGAAAAGTTTATACCACTCACCCAGCTAGGTGGAGGAGAGAGTAGAGCAGGTGGCAACCCTTCTACTAGTGCTTGAACTAGTGGGAGAAATATAGATGATTTGGCTTTGACGCAATATTTTAGTGGGAGCCAATGGATGACAAATCAAGACTTTTTCGATGAGTTCGCAACATATCAATATCCAAAACCAACTTCTCATCATGATTTTGAATCATACATTCTATCTGCTTCACCAGTACATAAGTAGAATACTACATATGATTTTCATGAAATGGCCGACTCATTTTTTTTCATATGGATACGGGCCAATAATGACAAAAACATCTCAATGGAATACTTAAGACCAAGAGACTTAGAAGGAGCAAAAATATGAAAACCAATTTAATAGATATTAATGAAGAAAAAGATATCAAGTTACATCTTATGTCAATGACTCATAATTTTATCTTGTTAATTGTTATATATGTTATGTGAAAGAATCTTGCAATATTATAAATTAAAAACATGTTAAATATTACATTTTTTTATTTTTTTTGAATAACTTTTCTATTTTCTAAGATGTTCCTAATTTTTATAAAATTTTTTAAATAACTTCTCTATTTTTCTAAAAAATTTCCTGATTTTCCTCATTTTTTGAAACAAAAAATGATTTGGACCAATGCCGAATCAGTTTTCCTTCCTTTGGGATCAGTCGGAATTGGTCAAATTGATCCAATTTAAATCGGATCAGTCTCCACTGATTCATATATCCTTGTGACCAGCGTAGAATCTTTTACAAGAAAAGATTGATGCAAACTCAGTGCAGTCTGTATGTGATTTAATATACTAACCATAGTGCTACGTCATATTGCCCATTTTCACTTTTAAAAAGCCAGAAAACTTTGCACTTATTTTCCAAGAAACCTCTTTATTTATATTTATAATTAGTAGAAAGCCAAACCTCTGCCATTTTTTGAAGCATTGTCATTGGCTCAAAAATGATCACTGGAAGAGTCACCAATGATGTAACATCAGATCCTACGTATTTATGCATCATTTTCCAGTAACTGTCCCGATCCTGAAGAAAAAACAATAACTTTAGTGAGAAAAATGTATCAAGAAATTTTGGATGCCTGAGGAAATAAAATTACAAATGATGAGTAAATGGAAAACTAATTGAAAAGCAAAACTCGACCTCAAAGAGTAGCTATTTCACAATCATCTCACCTGTCTAAAGCATACGCAACTGAAAAATGATCAAATCTCATATGACAATATTGTATGACCAGACTTGCGTATAATCGCAATTTATGGATTTCTCACTCGAATCTGACGTGTTCTACATACATACCAATACATGGTAAATGACATACAAAATTTGCAAGTTCGTGTAACTCAATTATTTCTTCTAGGTAATTGATTTCAAAAAAATGCAATCATTTTCAAAATTGTTTAAATACTCACATCAACATCAACTTTAACTTTAATTTGAACTTTCTTGTAGATAACATAGGATTGGCATGCTTTAAATTTGTAAACACTAGCTCAGTGACTTAGTCAGCAAGTCACCTTGACCAGCAAATCCTTTTGGAAAATTAAACAGCAAAAATGACCATGACCCATACATACAACTAAACTCAACTGTCCCAAATTGTTTGGGTTGACCATGTGTCCTCTAATTCCACTTGAAATGATTATAAACCTATGTAGTCAGAGGTGTAAGATGCTTGAGGTGAGGAAAAGGTAGCCTCGCCTCAAATGCTCAAGGTGACTGACTTAGGTGGTAGAAGAGAACGCAGAGGTCAGGAGGGCTTGCTGGAGGACAAAGAAGCCGTTAGACATTGAAGAAGCTGTCAGAGGCATTGTCTTCCTTACCGGGCGGGAAAGACAAGAAAATAGGACTCTTAAAAAAATCCGACAATCTGCTTAACTTAAAGTTAAGCAGATCATTCGAACCAGACCAGTTCATTTTACTAGATCTTGCCTAACCAGTATTGAACTGATTAGGCAAGAGGATCCCAGGACCCATCCCCTCCCAATAGGGGCTTGCGGTGGAGGTGGTCCACCAATGCTCCACAGGGCAGCAGCCACCGAAGGGTGTATTGGACGTATGGCAAGTCCCTGAGCCTCTTTATAAAGTGTTTAAGGTGCTAGTGAAACAGCCGCCTTGTTCACTATGGTAGAGGGGGTCAATCTCGATAGCCTAGGCGATCTGACCAAATCAAGGCATTTTACACCCGCCTCACGTCACCTCGTCACCTAGGAGAGTAAGGCAATCATCTCTGATAACATAATTATAAACTCTCTTCAGACAAGTTTAAATCCTCCAAATCACATTGAATTGTACCCCCCCCCGAGTTAATGTAGGTTTATCATGTTCTCTCTACCTTCCTACTATCTTAGTGTACCATTTTCCTAAGCAATAATTCCTTGACTCTAGGGCTAATATCTTTTACTCTGTTTAGGTTTAAGGATAATACAAATTGGTTGGACCAGCAAATTGAATGACCCAGTTGACACAGTATTAACCAGTCAACTCCAGGATCCCTAGTTCTTAATATCTCTCTTTGCTCAGCCATTTCTACTTCCTCTCACTCAGAGTTCTCTCATGAGGCACCCTAGCCTCTAGAAATTTTGACACCCTAAATCATGTAGGTGCAGCAGCATAGTGCGTGGTGGATGGTCTCACTGGCCTGTCTGGGCACATAGAAAGAGGGGAAAAGGGAGCAGAGGTGCAGGGTGGCACCAATAGGAGGCTTGAGTGTATGTAGTGGCAAGGTGCGCATGTGTGGCAGCAAGGGGCAGGCTGGGAGGTTGTAGTCAAGAGCATGTGGAACATGCAGGCTGCACAGGACAAGTAAATCCCTCCAAACATCCTTCTTCTTTGGTGAGTGATACCAACTTGGTAGTTGGTTGGACTTTGGAGCACTTTCCAAACATCCACTCCTTTACATAGGTTGGCTTCATATGAAGAATGAATCTTGGATTAGCAAAGCAATAATCAAAAATACGTTTGTTCCTTGTACATCAAACATACCGGAGAGTAGCAGGTAGAACCATATTCCACATGTTAAGTTCAGAGGCCCATGAGAGAGAGAGACCAATTGATGACCTTAACTTGCCCAACACACGGCCTGATATCTATTAAAAATTCCTTAAAGAGAGAGCTCTCGTGAGGGATGAAAGAAGAAGCATTGGCTCTTACATGAAGCCCATAAGGCCCCTTGGAGGACTTACAAATGAGTTTCATTAGTTAAGATTGACTGCAGGAGCAGCTGATCCAGTCTCTCCAGAAGAACAGATAGATCAATATGGCTGATTCAGCTCACTACTGGTCCATCTGGGCGATGGCCCAATGCAGATGAGCCAACTGACCACCACACATCAGCTGACTGCCTGCCACAAAGTGGCTGATGTCTGGCAGGACCCGTGAACCAAAAAGCAGATAGGATCATCTGGATATTGGCCGATTCAATCTCCCACAGTATTCCATGGTCCCCGGCATATAGTAGTAGATCTAAAACATACATAATGAGAAAAACTACTTCAGGATTGAAAGAAACTATAAAAGATTGGTGTGCCATGGTAAGAGAACATTTTTTGTCATGTATCTAATAAAGGTACGCAGATGACCAGCAAATTCTAAATTGAAATGGACAGTAACATAGGAGACTTGATGCTCAAAATCAATGTGTGATCAATGTGTGAACCAGAGTCGGCACAATAGAAAGGAAAACTATAGAATCAAAAGAAAACATAGTTGTCAAAACATTCAAGAGTGTGCCAACTCCGCTTAGGCGACACGACAAGGCCTTAGGTGTCGCCTAAGTGGTAAAATTAGATGTTCATACTATATATGTATGTATACAAACATATATACATAAATACAATTATATTTGTAAGTTATCATTGATTGTGGGTTACATGTGCATGCATGTAAACGTGTTTTTATTTATGTAATTATGGGTGCGTGGGTATATATTTTTTAGAAGAGTTAAACTTGATAAACTAAGTGAGAAGAAGAGAAAAGAGTAAAATAATTTTAAAGTATATAACATATATTCATAATTAAAAAACTTAAACACGTGTAATAGTATACGCAGTAATGATGCATATTAATATGTTTTCATTATCAAATGGCTATCAATAAATCGTAGATCGACCTACGTAGTCAAGTCGCAATGGCAAAAAGGGCACAATTCCTTGCATGTATGTGTGTTTGGGGAGAGGGAGGGTTTATCTGTTAGCAACACCCATGAAAGAAATTTTTTTGGACATGTAGAAGGGCTTGGACCGCTTAACCAGGCACCTAGGTGAGTGCCTTAGGCACCTTTAGGCTCCCAAAAAGGTGCACTGGTGCCTAAGCATGTGCCTTGACAACTACAGAAGAAAATTGCTCTCTTTTGACTTGGATGTCATCAGAAGGAAACCATGGGCCCCTAAAAAGTGCTTCAGAAAGCTTGGGTCACCTATAGATGCGCACAAGTAGTCAGCACAAGATGATCTAGCAATGAGATGCAAAATAGTATGAACATTGATCAAAGGTTATTTTTTCTAGTACTAATGCCAAGCTAGAAATCCACACTCTAAAGACAACAAATGTTATTTGTTCTGGCGCTGACTGTTATCTTTTGACTTAGATGTCATCAGAAGGAAACATGGGAACCTAAAAAGTGCTTCAGAAAGTTAGGGTCACTAATACCTGTGCATGAGCAGTTAACACAATATGAACTAGCAATGAGATGTAAAACAGTATGAATATTGATTAAAGGTTATTTTTTCAGTATTAATGACAGATTGGAAATCCACAGACAACAAATAAATTAAAGAAACATCCTTGAAAAACCAAGCGTCACAAATCATTAGGAGAACACCTGTATAATTGCCACACTAAAAAGTAAGTAGCATGAATAAATTTTACAATAGCTTAAAGAACACCACACGTATTTTTCAATGTTCACAGCATAAAAAATTGCATATTCTCAGATAAAACCATTCAAGAAACCATAAGAAAAAAATAGTTAATTTGCAAAACCAAGTCATCCAATGATTAGGAGTAACTTGCATTTTTCATAACAGCAATTACATGTAGAATTTTTTTTTAAAAAAAAAGGATAAAGATGAAACCTCTTGTTTCCATCTTCCCCTTTGAGCTTCTTCCTCCGCATCTTCAGTGCCTCCCTCTGGATTTATAACTTCCAATCCCTCATACCCTAGAACCCTAGAAATATGTTCCAGTCAATACTGCTTATAAAATATGAATAGTAAGGCCAGAATCAAAAACTAAAAAAATAGTAAAACTCATCAAGAAAAAAGCATGCATGTTGCAAACATGTCCACGGGGAAAACAGGTGTCTCCAAAAATCCACCATAAAAAAGTTAAAAAAAATGTCATAATAAAGTCAACCAAGACAGAAAACTGTTTCCGCATATCAATCAATAAATAATTTAAAATGTAGAATAAAATGTGTGCTTAAATAATAAGATAATTCACACAATTTCTCCACTTTCCAGCCACACGGTCTAAGTTTTACCCTACATGCATAATAGGCTTTCTGAGTATAAATGGGAAAAAAGGAATGTAGGGGGATACAAAGCAAAAAAAAAAGGTCGACCCAACATCAGATAAAGAAGACATGACTCAGGCATAACCAGCTAACACAAAGACAAAAAACAGTTTGCACTATTAGCTTAGCCAATCCATCTAAAAATAGTTTGATCCTTACATAGAGTTTGCTGTACTACACGATTTGGACAGAAAACATTAAACCAAACATAATAATCTTTGTGAATGACTTAACCTGAAAAATGACTCTAGTTTCCCACCTCAATAAATTTCTATCCTCATTCTCGTTATGAAGTAATTTGTAAGCAAGAGCCTGTAATGCCATTGATAGATCTGAAAACTTCTGCTACTTTTTGACCTTCGTATGAAGAAACAGTAACCAGAATATGAGCTTCCCTCTTGTGCTCGATAAAAAGTAAAATAAACCGTGAAATCCAAAACGTCAATTAACAATGTGTGTTCTTGAACAATTTAGAAAGAAAAGTAATGCATAAGTTACATTTTACTTCAAAATCAAGTACACTTAGAAAAGAAAAACACAGTTGAATTGGAACCTAGAAGCAGGATGTTTCTGTCCCCACCATCAAACAAGTCATCGAATCGCTTTTAGTGTTCCATTGTCCAGAGATCTTTCCACTTGACTGAAAACTTGGTCAAGGCTATATGTACTCTTGATGCTTAATTACTTATAGACTTCTTCCCTCCAGACACGGTTCCTCCCCTTGCAGTAAGTGAGAAACTGCATCTACAAAGACTTGTTAAGCCAAGCTAAACGATCAGTTGGTCACTTAATTGACCTGGGATAAGTACTTATTTTTACCTTCCATTCCTCAATTTCTTTATCAATATAAGTGGAAAAGGTGAAACCATATGGCTGACCCCAAAGAAAATGGAATCAGGGCTAGAGTTGAGTTACTTTGCGATTTGTGAATCCAAATCGTTACACAGAAAACTTGGGACAATCCAAATGTTGTTAATTGAGCATACTCATATTAAAATCGGATACATGAAGCACCAATCAAGCAATCTCGTGAAATCCGAACAAATGCCAAGACTTCTCGAAGAATAAAGGAGTACAGTGCCTCCATTCCATCGCTCCATACCTCGTACCTGCGCGGGCAATACATGGAGGGTATTGCTACTCGCAGCAAAACGCCACAGCACCGGTCGGATAAAACAGAATACAAAATACGAAAAACAAATAAAAAGCAGAATCTTCCCGAATACGAAATGACCAATCGGGCTCGGATAGTAGGGCACCAACGGCCTAAACGCCGCCAAACGGTCAAGTACGGCATGGGAAAAGCATCTAATCGAGTTGCAGCGATTCAACCAAATCCCTCACCCATTAACAGATTTCTGCATCGCACTGCCCCAGTTCCGGACACTGGACGTGATCGCGGAGAAGAATCCGCCGCCGGTGGATTTCTCATCCTTCGACGCCATCTCGATCGACCTGATCCAGATAAAGTAGAAAAACCTCACGTCAGCAGGGGACTCCGAAGCTCTCGTAGACAGATCTACAACTCGGCCGAATCCTTCGAAGCCGGAATCGGAGGGAGATGCTGCGGAGAACCAGAGCAGGGCTCACCGGAGTGGATCTGCGAGGCGCGCGGACGGGAGATCCCGGGAGCGGGGAACTTGCGAGAATAATGTTGAGGGTGTGGAAGCGACGCACGAATATCGTCGGGAAGGCAAGCGGGTCACCTTGCGCGTTTCATCAAAGCCGACTTTTAAAATAAAATATTTAAAACCATCTTCTTTCGCAATAATTAGGTTCTTTACCTGATTGGTGAAAAACAAGCAGATGACGTCACAACCAGCTTAGCCGCCGAGCATCTAGCCAATCGGCGTTTAACGATCTTTCTGCGCCGAGGAACGGTCCGCCGGTCTTCCTATGCGGGTCCAAAGGCACTTCCTTTGATTGAGACATTTTATATAATTAATTAATCAGTAATTTTGTCGGTCACAGTGTTTAGTATAGGCAAGATATTGTGCCAAAAAATAATATACATAACTTAAATTTGATAATAATTTATCATGAAACGAAAAAGAATTACGAAATTGGTCAAGATAACTTACCAAACAATCTAACCCCCCGACCTCTGAGCAAATAAAAGGTCAGATGTATAATAAATTGCACCAAACGGAACCCAAGTAGAAATATAATTATGTCTTTCTATTTTCGGTAGGGTAGTTTACTAAGGTCATAAACTCATAGAGCTTGTTTTGTACTATAAAATTTCAGAGATAAAATTAAGTTATTCTCTAAATTATGGGAATCATCAAGATTTATCCTCGAGTTATCTCCGTACCAAACAACTGCGAATGTGTTTGACTGCATAATATAAATTTCATATTTGTGATAAAAATATATATTGATAAAATTGTACTGCAGCGACGAACAGCATCTGCCATGTTTGAAAGAGATCTGTTGTAAAAAAAAATCATAAAAAATCACAGCAGAATATTAAAACTACTTTTATTATTAGAACAAATGGAAGGATGTTTATAGTTTATGTCCTGTTTGGTAACACTATTAGGTACCTCTATCACTGTCAATTTTAAAATTGATATTGATAGAAATCATAAAGAGATGTTTGGTTAACTGTATCAATTTTAAAATTTATAGTGCAAACAAAGCATATTATATAATACAAGTGACAACTTGTATTACTTTTGATATTGATACTCCAACATTTGAAAATATTAATATCAATATTGATATAGTACTAAAAATGAAACTCTAACCAAACAGGACATTACGTAAGGTGGACAGTCACGTGCCGAGAATCTCGCACGTGCATCACTGATTTTACCCGAAATTGCTTTCCTCTTTTTCTCCGCCTGCTCCGATCTGAACTTGCAAGTCGCAACGGCGAACCGCTGCTCGGACTGGGGGCGACGACCGGCGTATCCATCCGCGCAGATCTTTTCCCGACGCCGCATCCTGGAGCGCTCGGAGATTTTGGAACCCTAGAAGTTGATAAGCGCGGGGAGCAGGCGGTTGCCCGACATCGTCGTCCACTGCTTCGAGAAGAACATCGGTCCCTTCGGAGCCGTCCTCGTCGCCGCCGTCGAGCTATGAAGGCGGGCAAGTCGGCAAAGTCGCACCCCTCGAAGGCTGGCGGACACGTCCTCCCCTTCAAGCTCGCCAGATTGCTGGATCCGGCGGCTTCCTGGGACAAGGTGCGAGTCTGATCGCTTGTCCCTTGTTTTAGCGTGCTAAACGGAATTTAAGCGAAACGTGCGACAGAGTGGTGCTTGTGCTTGTCTATGGTTTCACCCCCTTCTACTCTCAGGATCAATTGGGGGACGTGCTTCACTGGATCAGGCAAGTATTGGGAGCGTTCTGCGGGTTGCTGTGGGGTGTCGTCCCGTTCGTCGGTGCCGTATGGATCGTGGTGTAAGTTCTGGTTGCTAATCTGCGCACACATGATACTTGGCGTTTACTTGTTTTTTTTTTTTTGTTCTTCAGGGTAGAGAGAACGATGTGGTTGTATGGCCATGATCCTGTTTACTCTATATCTCGTTTCTTGAAAACTCTCCTCCTCCCTCCGAACCAAGGACGAAGGGTGATATCACGAAGGATGAGTTTCCACAACACATGGTCAGACATACCAAGTCTCCACAACACATTGTCAGACATACCAGGGCGCTAAGAGATCCTTGCCATTATCAGGATAAACTTGTGGAATATCAGTTCCAACCTTTCCAATAGTGATACCCGAAAGGTCAGAAGAGCCACAGTCTGGCTAAGCCACGTCAAAGTGTCTTCTGCAAGATAAGGTGAAAGGACACCTTTCTGAGTAGACAAAAAGTGACCAAGGCGTCTACTGCCTTTGTCTGCCGCCGCTATTGTCATTTTGGCAATGGCTTCTGCTGCTCACACCTCTTAAAGTAGCTGATGCTCCATTCACTACCTGCTGGCCTTTATGACCTTCGGATATATTTCTCGTCTCTATGTCAATCTTCCCTAGTTGTCCACTCCCCCCCTTCCCCACACAACTGTGGTAAAAACTAACGAATATAGATAGGTAATTTTATCTGTTATCAATGTGAAATATTAAGAATCATTAAGCAACGATGACTTCTTATCCACAATATGTGTGAAGCAGCAAGGCTTATGGATTGTATTAGTTACCATTGTGATTGCTTGCTTTTGATGACATGTTATCGTATTTTGGAGCAAAAGTGATAGTTGTAAATCCGTCCAAGAAAGGATGGAGACTTTTACCCGCATACTTATGGTGTATGCTGGGCAGCTGAAGAATAGGGAGAAGTAAAATTGCTGTCTTCTATACCCTAAGATTCTTATGATATGTGAAGTTGATTCATTGGAATACTTCTGATGTTCCCGGGAAATGAAATTTTGTGTTTTTTATTTTTTCATGGCAAAAATTCTATTATTCTTACTATACCTTCATTGTAATACAGTTTTAGTGCAACATGCACCTTTTCTAAACAAAAAAACATTTGGTCACACTGAGTTCCTACTAGACTGTATAAAGCATGTAAGAATTAGAATAACTGATCTATTGCCTAGGGCTCAAATCCTAGGTGAGTAAATAAACTTTTTTTTTTGTTCACGCTGGGCCAGTTGGCCCGGAGGCACGCTGCTCATGCGCGCAGTGAGGGATTGAGCTGGGGCTCGATCCCCACCAGTGACCACCCCCCAGGGGGGTGGCGGGCTCTACGGCCCATTCGAACCCACGCCTCTGCTCACGGGAGCGGAGGTTGTGCCAGTCGACCTACGGTCGACTAGCGAGTAAATAAACATTTGGGAATGCACTTCCCACCATAAATAATGATGAAGAATAATGTTAAATGTGCACGGAGATGTAAATCTTTTGAAGATACCGATGAAGACAGATTTGTAGAATCACTCTGTCTTAGAAGTAGTGAATGGTCTTGGCAAGCAAAAATGAGATAAAGTGTACTAACTTGGCATCTTCTTATCTGATCCCAATAAAGTTCAAGAAATAGAGTTCACTTTTGTGATTTCTTTCAACTATGTTTTTATAAATGATTCTTTTATCCCTTCACTTTAAGTATTCACCATTTGATACATTCTCGTGTCTCCCCGTCTATACATATAAGAAACTTGCATCACCATACCTGTGCATCACCATGCTTGGGTGGCTCATGCACTAGACACCACCTCTCAGAGCAGTACTATCAGCCCTCATGATGAAGGTGCTTCCAGATGAAGGCTTGAGGCTTATTTCACTTTCAGCGTGCTTGTGGGGATCCATTAAGCCATATCCATATCCAAGGTTTTCAAGGCGACCAAGGCGACATAGTACCGCCTAGGCAATAAGGCAAGGTGTTAGGCGACGCCTTTTTTATATAGTGAAATAGATAAAATAACAAATATATATGTAAAAATGATGCAAAATAACTTTGACATCATGCAAATCAATTAATAATGTGAGAAGTACATAGTTACATAGACTAAATAACTTGACAAATTAGTTAATTTTACTATTTAAATTCTATTAACTATCAGTAAACACTTAAAAAATCATTTAAGCCTAGTTATTATTTCATCAAAATGTTAATTTATAGTCAAATTAACTATTTGAACTAGTTTTTTACTCCAAAACAACTTAATTATGTGATATTGACACTTAATTAACATTATTTATTATTAAAATATATAAAATAATAATTTAAGGCAATGGGCGCCTAGGCACCCATCGCCTTGCCCCCTTTGAGGGCGCCTTGTCCCCTAGGTGACGGGTGTCACCTACGTGACACCTTGAAAACACTGTCCATATCTGACTGCATTGATGTCCTTTACCTTTCTCAGCTTCCATTAAGGTTCCTTTGGATGACAACCTGTTTTATGCTGTATTTGTGTCTACAGAGAAGGTATTTTTTCATTGCCGGTAAGCAGCTTTGTCTCAATTATTAAATTGGCCTATTTGATTATAGCACTGTAAGCATTTTATAAGAGGGACTAGCATCTGAAATTTGGTAACTGTCTCATACAATAGCAAATGTATAAGCCCTGGAGTATGATCAACAAGGACCAAAATCTAAAAACCATTCCACATGTAAAAGGTAGTTGAAAAAGAGCCTGTGTGAAGATGGATGGACAGAAATTACCCGATACACATATATGCTAATAGGACATTCCACAGGAAATGTGCAATAACATAATTCAGATATGTTGACAGCAAGCTGTATGAACTATGAATTGGGCTGGACTTGATGAAAACATCAAAAGTGTTGAAAGAGACATGAACAAATGTTATTAAAGAAATCGAACCTAATTTGTATAGAGATGGCGACACTTGATAGATGGCCTTTAGGACAACCTTTAAATGGGTTGACCTTGACCTAAATGCTAAATCTGAGAATCCTAAGTACCCACGAGATAGTGTTTGGTAGAATGTTTCAATAAATATGGCCTATGCTTGATATTTAACCCTTTCAAAACATAAAGGGTTAACCCAGCGAAGTAAAACAGGAGATCAGTGTTTTTGTCTGCACACAAGCAAATACTGTAATTAAAAAGTTACCTGCTTGGACCACCCTTTGTTACAGTTGAATAGGAGTCAATCAGTGAAAATCTCGAGGCACTTGATGAACTGAGGTGCCTCCAGATAATTATACGGAGATAAAAGAGATTCCCACAGATCACTGTCAGCTTAGCAAGAAAGAAACTGTATGTTGATTCAAAATTTATGGCAGACATCGGCCTAATTGTAGTATCAGTAATCGGTATTGTGTTTTGTAAGGGATGTGGTAGTGTTGTTTTCTTTCCTTTTGTCTCCTCATGGTACTTTTATTTCAAAATGTAACCTGCTTTCTTGAGTCTAAAAGAATTGTCTGTCAGGTTTTGACCTTCCTTCCCCACCCAACCAAAACAACCCGATAGAATACTTATGCAGGCATCTGTTAATCAATACTCATGAGTAATATCAGGGAGGACAAATTTCTACACACATCAGGAGAATAATTAAAAGTGCAGACAACTTGATTATACCAGCGTAAGAATATGTGCTAGAAATAAATGCTTGCATAAATAGACATTTTTTTAGTAACAGTTAGTCGATTTAGTTGTTTTTCCATTGTTTTCTTTTGAGAATTTTTGTGATGTCACTAGAGTTGATTGGGATGTTGTGATGAGCAAGTTGCTGAACAGATTTCAAGCCAGAAAGGAGAAATCGTATCGAGTATTTCCCCTCAAGGAACGTAAAGTTGGGATTGGACCCTGCATATGCCAATCCTCTAGAAGTCAAGAATTGGTTCAGATCAAGGCGATTCAGTCCTCACTTGGGTTGAGTTTCTATGAAAAATTGATGGGTGCCGTTAAATTTTCTCTTCACTCTCTCCCTCTCTAAACCCCACCCCTCCCTTGGAGATTATATTTATAATTAAATTTCAGCAAGGGAAATCTATGACTTTAGAGATTGATATTGTGTTCTCTCTCCACTTTCCCTCTCTACAACTCCACCGAGATGGGACATTTTTAATAAAGAGTATTTACTACTGCGAAAGCTATCTGCAAACATGGTAAGGAAAAAGGTGGAAGGCAATGCATGTTTCTTCTTTTCTCATGCGAAGGGAAGAAAAGGAAATAAAAGAAATCGTAGATATGTATCTTACTGGTTTTTTCAGAGTCATTGGTAAGCTGTCTTCAGTGTGTTATTGCACTACCTGATGAAGTCAATAATAATATATTCTTCACCGTCAAACCAAGAAGCACAAAGGAAGAAAAGAGATTTAGGGGAGCGTATAAGTGGACGGTTTGCATGGGACCTGGCACTTCCTTACCTCTGAGATTGATTCTTATATTATTAATCTTCAAGAATTTGGTATTTCTTCGTGCAGGTTCTTGGCACTATCTTCCGCTATCATTTATGGGTATTATGCACACGTACTAAAGATTGATGAAGAAGAATTTGGAGGGCACGGGGCACTACTCCAAGAGGGACTCTTCGCATCGCTCACCCTGTTTCTGGTGCCCCTCTTTTCTTTCCCTCTCACTGCTCTCCGTCATGTCATGTATCATTTACCTAGTGCCCAGGGGAGATTCAATTTATCTTTACGCCCTCAATATATGCTGAAGTTAAGAATTGAAGCGGTTTCGTGGCTTTGGTGCGGAAATGCCCAGAACCATGCTTCTTATTAAGCATCTGGGCGTCAAGTTGGTTCATCGTCTCCTAACGGTTAACGTGTTCTATGTTTTTGCAGCTATTGTGGATTCTTGTTTACAGCCTCCTGCATTTTTGAGCGGCTGACCTTTCAGACCCATGGATGATTTTTCCCTTCCCTATCTATTCCATTCTGAGCGTGATGATGTATAACTCGCCCGATTACTGGGAACCCATTGGTTCTGTTATTTGATTCAGCAGTCTGAAGGTGCGTGCTGACTTCTGTAACGGTGTGTCGTCGTCGTCGTCGTTCATCTCTCCCTCCCTCTCTCTCTCATATATATTTTGGTGTAAAATGTTTTATTCTATGGGCATCCTAATTAGGACGACTCTTTGAAATGGCATTGAGGTCATCCATTATTTTGCGTTCTTTCAGTCTTGCATGTTGCCACCCCCACCTTGGATCCTGTTAATGCATGTTAGCATACCTGACAATATGGAACAACTTATTTTTATGATGTGTAAAAATGTGAGAGTGAAGGTTAGTAAAATTTGTTTCTAGTTTCACCATTAATGTTCCGTTCTCATTAAATCTCAATTTTTTTGAAGTCAATCATATTTTTTAGAAGTTAAAGTCTACGATGTCTATTTTTATTTGTTAACTGTAGTCTCTTTACATCTATGTTTGGTTTATCCAAATCATTTCATAATATTTTTTCCAATTTATCTATAATTATTGTTATTCTCACATTTACTCTGGTAAATTCATTATGTAACGACACACAATCATACATCCATCTCAATATTCTCGTTTCAGTGACATTTCTTTTTTTAAATGTTTTTTATTGTCTAACGTTTAGTACCATATAATATTGTTTGTTGAAATCTTATAATAACATTGCATTCAGCCATAACGTAGAAATGCCCCTATAATTAAGGGCGATCTATTATTCGGTACCAGGAGTCTGATCCTAACACGGAGCTCTAAGTTATGCACTTACTTCCATCGGTAGGATAACCGAGTTAAGCTCGGTTAATCCCGATAGTCGATAACCGATTTAACTCCAGAGACTTAGTTAATTATGTTTATAACATCCCCGACTTTGTAAAAGAACCCCAATTTCTCTGATGAAAGAAAACTTCAGCTTGGAATGATTTTTCCTTTTCTTTTGGTGGATATACATGCTCTCCTACATCTGTGAAAGCTCGACTAGAGAATTAATACTGACATGGGTACTTCGCAATTTCGGTTCAATCTAAAAAATCAAACCAATTTTATGATTTGATTCAGTTTATTTTGGATTGATCAAAGAACCGCTTTGAATTAGCTTCGTAGGTTGTGTGAAAACCAAACCAAATTATTAAATTGAACAACTTAAATTGCACGGAATATTTATGTTGAACTTAGCTTCGTTAGTAACATTTATATGTCTTTTTCATGTAAAACAAGTTTTAAAGAATTCTTGAGGTAAAAGTAAGCGTGAATATAGATATACATTCATTGTATTTTGATAAAATCAAATGAATTCATATACAGACATATGCATGTAATATGTCTTAATAACATGTGATTTGAACCTAATCAAATCGAACCGGTGTGATTTCTTTTGATTCAAGAGATATATTTAGTTTAATTAGATTTAAAAGAATTATCCAAAAGAATTCCGTCAAAGTTGTGGAAGCACAAAGTTATATTAATTTCGCTCCTCTTCATGGTTGATCAAAGACTTATCTCCACGTTGGAAACTGTTACCCAAAGGAATTCCTTCAAAGTTGTGGAAACACAAGTTATATTAATTTCGCTCCTCTTCAAGGTTGATCAAAGACGGTCCGTTTATGTGGTGGGAGACGTTCGAGCGCAATCAAGGGCATGCGATCTTAATAATTGCCCTTGGAATTAATACCGCATTCATATTCAATTTCTGTTTCTTTTGTTTCTAGCGACAAAGAGCAACCTTCGCTACAAGATAATTGATTAGCCGTCCCAAGTGAAACAATTTCATAACAGATCCGTGGACAAAGGGGATCATTAACGGCTCGTCCATCTCTTAAAACATTGTTCACACTAAGTCCTTTCCGCCAACCATCGTCAAGTGCCGGGTAAAAAAATTTACGTGTTCCACAGGTGAAGGGCCGAGTACTGCCGGATGATATGCCGGAGTACGTTAAAACCTGTATGCGTTTGATCAATAGGATGTTTAAAATTATACATCAAAGCAGTATAGTATAACTTAAAATATGAAATCATTTTATTTGGTTGGATACGATGACAAAGTGTATGAGAAGCATGAATAGCCACAAAATTAGAAATCACCAAGAACAAAACTTGTATCTTGTTTTTCCTGTTTGATAATTTCTTTTGTAAAATAGATATATGTTGATTAAGATTTCATCTATTTCAAACAACTTTTGCTATAAAAATATACTTTGGGTAGTGAAAATTATATTTACCATATTGTAATGTATTTATTTTGTTGATAAGCTTTCTATGAATTTGTTACCAAACTTTAGAACTATCGTCATTCAACTTAATCTCAACATGACAAATCAAATTTATTGAGCGACTCTCATACACTTGTGATCACTCGGTCAGCTGTCCTGTCATTTATTTGTTCGGGGCAAACATGACAGACACACATAAAGACTTAATGCCAGATTAATTAGCTCGTTTAAGAGAGAGTTAAACGCTAAATTGCCGTTTCATTTAAATACTATACGATCACTCGATTAGCTGTCCTGTCATTTATTTGTTCGTGGCAAACAAGACAGATTGACACGGCTAGATTTGTTTCCGCAATAATAAAAAAATTAGAAATTAGTATGATGTTAATTACAATCAAAACGCGTTTCTATTGAAGACTATCCTCAATGAGATTTTTTGCCGCACAATAACTTTTATACATATTAAATAATACATTAAAATATATACAGTGCAGTGTATCTAATTAAGAATGAAAAAGCTGTCATGCTTGATGACATATGATGATAAAAGAAACTGGAGATCAAAGTTAGGGACCGCAATAAAGAAAAAAAAAGTCACATTTTTATCTAAGAACATCTTTTTTATAGAATCATATTTTGTCATGACTGCAAGATAGCAAAACCTTATTTGTAGAAAAAACTTATCTTGTCACTTCAACCATACACCATACTGTATATTAGCTTGTAACTTTCAATTGCCGAAGCCAACCAAGCTTCACTGGTATTTAGAATAATTCATGAGATTTGTAACTAGTCTTTTTCAATCAATTACATACAATAAATCATACAAATACGTACATGCCTTTGATTATCATTTCTACTAGCATGGGTTCCTTAGGCGCCCATACGAAGAAACACTCTCCACTCAAATACAAAAAATATGAAACTCACCATGATTAACCCTTTGATTTGAACTCACATTTTTTTGTGTTTGAAGTTGAGGATGTAACCTCGAGCAAGCGCCCCGAGTGATCCTGCACTCTCATTCAACCGAGATATCTGAATAATCTAATTCCAGTGAGTTGTAGCTTCTTCTCCGAGAAGTACTTATTGCTCGTTGTCGACGGTGATGGTCATGCAAGGCAACATCTTAGAAGATTGACGACAAGGAGGGAGTTGATCCCCATTGAGGAGTTGACGAGGTTACGAGCCTACCAAGCCACCGACCCTCTCTTCTCCTGCCGGTGCCATCCTCGACCAACCCACCTTCTTAGTCACCCCCTTGATGACGACCTCGAAGGCATCCTTCATACCCACCTGGCTGCCATCGCCGGGCTTTGCGTATACCAACCTCGGTATCATCTTGATCACCTCATCCCTCATCACTCTCACCTTCCCGTTGGACATGCCAGCCAGCCTCTCCTCCATTCTCACCATCCCCCACCTCACCTCCGCCTTCGGCACAAACACCGAGTAGTTTCTCCGATCGGTGTCGAGGAGGTGCCACCTGTACTGTTGCTCCGCTGTCAACCTTGGGTGGAAGAAGATGGAGCACCCGGTCACCCATGGCATCGAACACTGACCATCGCATGTATGAGTCGCCCAGCGACTATAGGCAGAATGTTGACCTCTGGAAGCCCCCGCCATGCCACTGAGTGAGTTGCAATCGGTCATCGATGAGCTATAGTCCAGCAGCCTGCACCGTTGGGATGCCCGACACTGCTCGAAGATGTGGCCTTTGATGGAGGAGTCATTTCCGCCGCCGGGACGTAGTGCGCCGGCGAAGGCGAAGAGCCATGGCCTTGTTAACTAAACCAAAACTGCGATGTTGGGTTAGAGAGACCCAGACTTTTAAACATTGGAACCTTCCCTCTCCACCCAATATGGGACTATGCTCTTCTAGTTTTGCTATGTGTCAATTGTTGAGGGTGATGGTCGACGGAGGGGATCCACTGGTCTTTGGCTCTAATACCATGTTAACTGACCCAAAACCGCAGTGTTGGGTTAGAGAGACCCAGACTTTTAAGCACGGAAACCTCCCCTCTCCAGCTGATATGGGACTATCTGACTGGCCTCCTACTCCTCCTCATCTTCTCGTGCCATGCCAAGACCTCACTGATCCCAAAAGGGTGGAAGCAAGTTAGGTACAGTATGGAGATCTCATCTCTATGCCAAGTGTCAGCCTCGAGCACCAGCACCATCATGTTCTTCACCTCCGAGAGGCGCAAGAGGTTGTTCCCCAAGTCTGATACGGAGTGTGTGTACCGGTGGACATCCCAAGCGATCCTACCGGTGACTAGAAAGTGGTCTCTTCCTCCTATCGCTGCCCACTATGGCCACAATCTCAGCCACCTCATGAGATTCAACGTTGTTACATCGCGCACCGAGGTGTTGTAACCAAATAAGTATCGACTGATGTCAAGCCCAGTAGAAGTAGGGACGAAGACAACCATCGCCTTGGCAAAGTCATTGGTCAGGCAAGGTAGTGCTTCATGCAGTTGTAGAAGACGATATCAAGGGTGAACTAGTCGGTGGTGTATCAATTGTTGGAGTTGGAGAGGATACCGCCCATTTTGCCAAGTCGGGGACCCAGGCCCCCATCGGACATGAACCGCTGCATATTGGTCCACATGGAGAGGGCGTAGCACTCTCTGACGATGTTGGCATTGAAGCGGCCTAGCAAGTCGTGGACAAAGATGTAGCAGCCAAAGCAGTCGCGGGCCTCGACAACAGTGGTGGCAGTGATGGGTGTGTGGGACTGGTGTTGGAAGTGGAGGACAAAGGTGACCCAAAGGGTGCCAACAAAGAATGAGACGCAATGTAAGAGGCGGCCGATGAGCACCACCCTCAACGTGAACGAAGCCATCACCTAAATCGGGACACACTAGCAACCATTCATGAAGGAAGACACAGAGATAGAACTCACCAACGTCAATGTAGCTCGATAGAGCATGGAGGATGGCAATCGGGAAGGTGCCATGGCAAGGCTTCGATCCCTCCCGATACGCGGCTGGGTTGTTGACTTTGAGCACGATGCTGGTTGAGAGATGCTTATTTAAAGCGCCTCCTAGGGATGTTAACGAGTCAGATATGAGTTGAATAATAATATTATATGTGTATGCAGCTTATAAGAAAAGAGTTCGAATCACCTTAGGAAGTCTGCGAATGTTACTCTCTCCACTTAGACACAAAAAATGTGACTCACTATAATTAGAATGCTGATTTGACTCGTGGGCCCTCAAAGCTTATGGTCCGCTTAAATATATATGGTTTTACCATGTGATCAAATATATCATTACAATTATTTTTAAATTATAAACACAATACGGTGTTTGGTTGCCAATAATTTCTTCATTTTCCAACAGTGAAAAGAGTTTTCTTCTTCATTCTTCGTGACACTACTATCGGCTCAATAACGATATTGATAAGAGATCAATAACAATTTAGTAATGATGTTCACTAACGATTCGATAACATAACTTCATACCGAATGGTCGCTCAAATAATCGAGGATCATGATGTATTTTGATGGAAAGACGTTAAAAAACTTCCTCAATGTGGCCGCCACATGAGATGATCCGCAGTCGATAAAATTTATATGTGAACATATATGTGTAATGAAATGAGAGCGAATCCCTGGAAGATGATGTGAATATTAAATCATTAATGTAAAATTCAATTTGTTTGTGAGAAGGCAGTAGAATATACTTTGCTTGGGAACAAAGAGGCCGGATCCCCTCAGGTGGGCATTTGAGGGGATCCGGTCAGCCTCTATCACATTGAGGCTGACAAGATGGTGATCTGACAAATTCAAATTACCATCTTATCATTGTCGACCCCCTCAGGTGCCCATCTGAGGAGATTCGGTCTTGGGTCTCCGGAACAAATAGAATCAAGAGACCGGATCCCCTCAGGTGGGCACCTGAGGGGGTCCGGTCAGTCCCCTCACATTGGGGCTGACAAGATGATGAAAAGATGGTGATTTGAGGAGATCAAATCACCATCTTGTCAGCTCCAATGTGAGAATGGCTGACCGCAGTGGCGGATCTAGAATTTTGGGTAAGTGGGGTCACTAACAATTTTCGTGGGGTCACTTCATCTAAAATCATTTTAATATAAAATATTATGGTAAAAAAATTAATAACATATAATAAATTTTTTAAAATCTAGTGGGGTCACTTGACCCCACTAGTTATACTCCAGATTCGCCACTGGCTGACCGGACCCCTCGGCTGCCCACCTGAGGGGATCCGGCCTCTGGAATCAAATCGGCCGGCGTGCAATCCGGCACACAGCTATCCGTCTCTTCCGCGGTCTTCGCCGGCGGGCAGCCGGGAGGCGGCGTCCATGGCAAATCCGGCCGCCGCCTTCCTAAGCTGCGCCACCCTCCCGATCACCCCCTCCACGGCCAGCTCGAAGGCGTCCTTCACGCCCACCCGCCCCGCCGCCGGGTCGGCGTACACCACCCTCGGTATCATCCTGATGACCTCGTCCCTCATGGCCGCCACCTCCGCCGCCGGTATCCTCGCCAGCCTCTCCTCGATGGCGCCGTTGCCGGCCGCCTCCCCTCCCGCCACGGCCTCCTCCTCCGGTATGAACACCGAGTAGCTGCTGTGGTTGCGGGGCAGGTGCCACCGGTACTGCGCGTACGCCGACCGCCGGTGGAAGAAGACCGGCACGCACCCGGCCACCACGGCGTCGAAGGCGGAGCGCCGCGTGTAGGAGTCCCCCGGCGGCTGCAGGCAGAAGGCCGACCGCCGGAACGCCGCGATCACGCGGCGGGGGGAGTGGCAGCCGCCGGCGCGGGAGCCGCCGCAGTCGAGGAGCTTGCACCGGGCGGACGAGCGGCACTGCTCGATGATGCGCCCCCGGGTGTCGCCCTTCCGGTCGGGGCGCGGCGCGCCGGCGAAGGAGAAGAGCCAGGGCCTCCTCGCCCGCCGCATCCGCCGCTGCCACGCCGAGACCTGCGCCGCCGTGGAGGGATGGAAGTAGGTCGGGTACGGCACGGAGATGTCGTTGCCGTGCCAGGGGCCGGACTCCAGCACGAGGACCGTCGTGTTCACCGCCTCCGGCAGGAGCAGAAGCTTGTTGCCCCAGTCGGAGTCGGAGTCGGTGAGCCGCCGGAAGTCCCAGGCGATCCGGCCGGCGGCCAGGAAGTGGTCTCTTCCGCCCATCACCCCCCACTCCGGCGTCGACCTCAGCCACCTGAACAGGTCCAGCGACGCGGCGTCCCGGAGCGACGCGTTGTGGCCGCCCCACAGGTACCGGCCGGCGTCGAGCCCGGCGAAGAAGGGCACGAAGACGGCCGACGCGCGCGACGAGTCGACGGTGAGGCAATCGTACTGCTTCATCCGGTTGTAGAAGATGACGTCGAGGGCAAACTGGTTTGTGGCGTACCAGCCACCGGAGCCGGAGAAGACGCCACCGGACTTGCCGAGGTGCGGGCCGAGGCCTCGGTTGGACATGGACGGGCACATGTCGGTCCACAGGCTGAGGGTGCGGCACTCCCCGAGCATGTCCGTGTTGAACCGGCTTGGCAGGTCGTGCACGTAGACGTACCGGCCGGCACAGGCGTCTGGCGGCGGCGGCGGCTCGGCGGGGGGTGATTGCCTGCTCTTGGCCGACTCCGCAGGCGGCTGTTCATCCTTGCCGTCGGCAGCGTCGTTCTCGCCGCTTCTGCCGTCGATGGCGTCGCCGCTGGAGGAGGCAGACTGTCGAGAGAAGAAGGACGCGGCGGCGGCGCCGGCGATGGGCATATGCGACTGGCGTTGGGCGTAGAAGGAGGTAAGCCAGAGGATGCAGGCGAAGGGGAGGACGTACCAGACGAGGCGTCCTCCTCTGCCGGTAGATTTCAAGAAGCACGACGGCGAGGTCCTCTGCATCTTGCTAGAAGAAGAAGAAGAAGAAGAAGAAGAAGAAGAAGAAGAAGAAGAAGAAGAAGAAGAATGCGCCTTTCTGTGAATGCGTAGGCTTGGCTTCCTCCCTGCGTATATCTTTAGATTTAATGCGCCTTTCTGTGAATGCGTAGGCTTAGGCTTCCTCCCTGCGTATAGCTTTAGATTTTATGCACCAAAAAGAGATAGATATAGATTTTATGCACCAAAAAGAGAGAGAGAGAGAGAGCTGTTGGATCGGATCTGCGGATTTGTGCATTTTTGGCAAGTCATAGGTGGAATTCCTGGTACTTGGTACATATGAAAGGGGCGTGGATGACGTAGGGGGAGAGTTTCCCAATCCTGGGGCCTGAACTCAGCCTCTGGTCAAACCCAGTGTGGTGCCCGTGCACGTTGGACTGGACTTCTTTCTTCCCTTCAAACTCGTTATCTTTCTTCTTCTCGATAATTGCTTATATTTTAAAAAAAAAGTTTTTGATCGATTAACATGTAGACACCTCTTTGGCTATTAATTTTAAAGATAACATTCATGTAAGTTGTAGAAGTTGTCGACCAACAGTATCAAATATCAATTTTGAAATTTGTAGAGCGAACAAAATATGGTGCGTGATACATTTGTTGAACTGGTATTGATTTTGATATTTTAACATTTACAAATATCGATATCAAAATTGGTATACCATTATTCTAATTTGGTACTCTAACCAAATAGAGCGCAAAATAATCATGATTGGTGAAATATGATAACATAAGAGTGAAAGAATTATGTATAGCCGAAAAAAAAGACGAAGAGCGAAGATTACAAGAAAAGAGAAAGTCTCATTTTGTATCTAAGAAGGAAATTTATAAAAAAAATTATTTTTATACGGAGTCAGTTATCTTCTCAATTTCTAATTATTTTATATATCGACCCTTGTGATGCGGTATGCAAAAATTGCATAGAGATTACTTGGGTCATTACAGGGAATTAAAAGTCTATTTGGCATCAAACTATTTTGGAAATAACCCTGGTTTATCTCTTAAATTTTGAGAATAAATCAGGTTTATCCTTCAGTTATCTCGATATCAAACCGCCCCTAAAGAATTTGGCCTAGTTCATAAGCCAAAGAAAGGGGTGCTGATCGAATCAAAAAAAAAAAAAAGTTCGTCAGGGCCTTCATTTGGGATATTAAACTAGGAGAGGTGCATAATGATCCATTATCCCTCTAGTGTCAACGTGAAGAGACAGACACCTCTCCATGAAAACAATCTCACCCAACCTGATGCTCAAAAGAATTTCTCAAAGAATAAATCTATTCTCTCATCGCATCATTTGTCATCTAGATTCTATTTATGCATAACATCTTCGCACTTGTGTCATAAGATTGTTCCTCACCCAACATTTGTGGTAGTAGATCCTTTACTCCCTTATTTCTATGAAAAAAAACTCTATAATACACCATCGGATAAGGGCTCTTTCTATCGCCTGTTTTAATATGAGACAGATGATATTCCCGAGTTCATCTGATACCACACGTTGACTCAAAGACCACGTATATATGTGCTCATTATACTCATGTGACAATGTGGCTCTCAATCTAACAATAGAGGATCCACACATCATTATAAGGGCCTCCCAAAAGACACAAATATTTCAGATATTTTGCCCGAGCCTTGGGGCCTAATTAATACACTCAATATCAGTCATCATAAAATAATAAACCCTCGCATGGAAACAACCCAGATGTCCAGCCCGCCAGTGGCGTAAGACCTTCCAATTCTTTATTGTGCAATAGAATTTATTGATAAAAAGGAGTCATGTTCTGACAATTTTCACGATAACAACCAAAAAAACGTCGAGTCCATTTGGCTCATGAATCGAAGCAAATGCCGCATATATCTCATCTTTTAATCACCGCACAAATTGGACTGAAATGATCCCAACAAACTCTTTCTCTAAAACCCATGTTGGCGGCAATCTGCTTCATTCGCAACCTTCCATTTAAGAGAGACAATGAAGGGAATAATCCATTTCTTCAGTATGTTAATCACATATTGCAGGCTCAGTGTTGCACAACAAAGGGACTAATAACAACGACCAGAAGTTGATTTGGTACAAGATTAAGCAACAACGGATGTCTCGATGGCGACCTTGCCTTGCTGCTGGATGTGCTCTCCCTTCTTTTCGTCGTCCCTCCGGAGCTCAGGCAATGCTTCTCTCAGGTTATGGGTGCTCTCCAGTGCGTGGTCCGCGCCTTTGCACCTCTGGGAAGTCCCAACCTGAACAAACAGAAATTTTGATATCATGATTACAATTGAAACAGGCAGATCTTTGAGGGGCTGGTACAAGATTAATTTGGGGATAAATCTGATTTATCTCCAAACCTTAGGGGATAAACCAAGTTTATCTCCTCCATAATCTGGTACCAAACGGGACCTGAAGGGTTGCACATATCACCATCATCGGAACGTTTAAAAGCAGGAAGATTATTTTAGCACTGGCTCTCAAAGGGGTACCACTTACCAGGACTGTGTGAAGTCCAATTCGTTTGCCAGAGAGGATATTGCGGATGCTATCGTCAAAGAAAATCTGCAGCACAAAATCCATGTAGATTATCAGACAAAGTCCGCATATCTTCCTAGTCAGCAATCAGCATCACACACAAAGCCTAGTTGCTAGCCTTCCATCAATTAATGACATAGCTTCAGCTTACAGTTCTTTGAGGGTCAATTTTTGCGATCTTAAGAGCACGCTCCATGGCGAATTCTGAGGGTTTACACATAACTGATGTCCTTGGCAGCTCTGCATCAGCTTTACCCTGAGATAGGTGCCCCATAATATCAAACACTTCTGACCGCTGCCCATGGGAGGATGATGGTTTTACTGGTGGATTCAGGGTCTCAAAGCAGACTATCCCTTCGAAACACTCTTCTATCCCGAGTCTGTTTAGCACCGTTGCCGCATGCACTTTATCTGCGTTTGTGAATATCTGTTTATATTTCACAAGAACAAACGAAAGGGAAACGATGAGAGTTTGACGGACATAAGAAACGAGTATGCCTATTTTTTTGACGTCTGAGTCCTAAAACTTAAAGGAACTCTGAAATCTGCAGTGATAACGTACAATTTTTCGCATAGATATGCTCAGTAGTAAGTTCCTCAGAATAGAATCTGGCTTCAGCTTATCATAGGGCAACCTCCCATGAACAAAACTGTGGAAGTCATCGTAGTCAAATTCATAACCATAGCCTGCCATAATAATCAGATGTATAAGCATCATGACTAACTAAACATTTGTGACAAAAAGATAGATTGAGGCCAAACAGCTGAGACTCTAAGACCCACCCTAAGGCCAGCCATTGTCGTGCCGTACTTCTGGTACAATACATAACAAAGTTCTGGCACCTTGCTTTCCTCAATCCCAAGCTTTTGAATCATATATTCTGTAAACGTAAGGGTAAAAGAAGAAACTTTGCATCAGAACACAAACCGAGTGAACCTTAATACGACACAATTGGCAATTGCCAATAAGTGACGAAATATAATACCTTGTATATTCTTGCGGCATTCAGCGGCAATTCCTGAACTAAGGGGATAGAGGGTATCATCCAGATCTGAAATTTTCCAAAGGAGCAAGACACATTATTGAAGGAATCCCCACACGAAACTATTTATCGGGAAAACGAGATGAAGATGCCCACCGAATACAAGACAATCGTATCTGGCACTGTTGTGGTAGCCTTGCTGATATTGATCTTCCATTTCCATTCTATCACGCAGATCTCCGGAACGAACGATTGCGAACAAGCCAAAAACTAAACATATTAACAGTAAAAGATCCATCAACCAAATGTGATTCTACAGCCACGTTTGCAAGTGTTAAAAATAATATTATATCAATGTTTATACTGATACAGGCGGACATCTGCATTACCATCGGTCAGTACCTTGTTTATATTATAAATTTAAAATCGACATTAACAGCCAAACACCTGGTGCCGATCCATATTAATGTGAACTTCAAAATTCATGCTGATAAAGTCGTTTGATACCGTTAACAAACAAAACAAGCCGTACATCAATGCAAACACGATCCGACGACAGATGTGATCCTCGGGGAGAAACAATCACGGGCCGAAAGTTCACGCGTCATTCAATACGGGAAATCCACGCACGATTCTGCTCTACAATCTTAAGAATGCCGGAAAGAGGGAAATGCATTGCCTGCGACCTTCGGATGCACAAACACGAGGAAAAATGGGGGAAACGAGAGGAGAGAACGACATCCAACGCTTCCACTGGACCTCAACATGGACGGGAGCAAGCGGGGCGCCGGATCCTTACCAGGAACAAGAGAATGCCGCGACGCGCGGGCGAGGCGAAGAAGAGGGATCGCGGAGCTGGGGAGGAGGTCCCGCGTCGGGGGGCGGAGGGGAAGGCGGGAGCGGGGGGGCGGGGGGGGCAACGGGTGCCGGTTGGGGAAGGCGCCCTACGGGATTTAATAGGGCGGACGCAGACTCGTCCAGCTGGCGGTTAGAGATTGGTTGGAAAAGTCTCTTCGTGCGCCGTCGTACGCGGCGTCTTATTTTGGTTCGGAGCCGGTTCTGGAAGGGACGACCGTTTCCGGTCCGAACCGTCGCGGTCAGACGTTGCTTGCTACCCATGCGGTGACTTCACCGCCTAGCTGCCATGCCATCGGATTCTCAACGACGGCTCCAAAGGTCCTGGGTCGGTGTGGCCATAATCTGGAAATCGGTTACTTTTTTTTTTGAAGAGTAAGATGGTGACGTAGACATCTTGTTTCATGACCAGGACAGAGAAAAAAAGACAAGAAAAAATTAAAAAAATGTTTTTCTTCTGGTCAAAGATGACGATAGAATTCCCATAAACATGTAGCGATGTTGGATAAAGCGAACCCTCGCCTCCGCGGCACCTGCGGGCTCTCTGGCCACTGAGCCACGTGAATCAAAAAAAGAAACATTAAGAAATATTTTTTTTGATCTTTCTCCACTTTATAAAAATAAAGATTTTATCCTGATTGATGATCTCAATAATCTGTATCTGGATAATTCTTTCAAGTTGAGAGAAAATATATGTGAGATGAGTTTAAAGCTATTTTTGTTTAAAAAATGTGGTTGTGTTTTAACGGAACCAACCGATCCTATTTATTTTGTGGTTAAACCGGACTAGTAATCTTCATATTTAAAACTTTTCAAAAACAGGGGGAATAGAATATTCCGTGAGCATCTTTTTTAAGACAGTTGGGCACATGTTTTTATATATAGAAATAAATAACCGAAAACATCTCTTGGCACACTTCTTGAGACATTGATATTTTGTGGAGTTTTCTATTTTGATAATAGGGTCTTTGGTTGGACAGTAAATTTTTAAAGACTCTTGTAAAAAAAAAGAAGTCATATTAAGATAAAGTGTCATGACTAGCAGAGATGATGTAAAATTTTCATGTTGGGAGGGATGTGATAACAAAATAAAAAAAGTGAGTACCATATATGATCATACAAGGTGAGAAGAAGACAAGGTAAAAAGAAGTGGTGAAATCTTATTTTTTTGTCTAAGAAAAAATTTTCTCTAGAAATATAGATTTATAATAGTTTCTAAACACCTTTTTTAACCAGTTTTACTACAAAACATTAAACTGTAACAAAAACTCAATTTATAAACACCCCATTAAAATTTTTTAAGAAAAAAATATGGAAGTAAAAGAAAATTACGAATCAACGGTTGTGGATCCACATAAGGGCCTGTGACTTTAAAATTTTGGTTTTTAAGTTTTGAAAATTTTTATCGCTTTTTTATATATTAAATATTCTATGTCAACCACTGAAGTAACCATTTGTGTCAATGTGGAGGTCAATTCATACTACAATATGCTGTGGTCAATCTTGGAAATGGCACTGGAAGATGATCACCCAAGCAATAAAACAAGCTCCATTTGGAAATAGAAGAGAGAAGTAATCCCTTTTGAATTATCTTTAAATAAAACTTGATTTAAGTTAAAAGCCTACATCTCTACTACAAAAATAAAAGTTATTTGGTATGGATTTTTGATCAGAAAAGAGAAGTACTTCAGAAACAATATTTGTATTTCTGATAAAACGTGTGTAGAAGAAAAATAAAGGATCATGTCATAGCAAGATTAACAGGTGGTTAAGAGAGGAAAATATCAAACGAACTAATTTTCCATCAAGCTTGTTGATATGATATATGATGACAAGAAAGATGAGAGAGCAACGGTGGGAAAAAAGTTCTCGCATCTTTCCTTATCAAATGAGAAACCTATAAAGAATATAATTTTGTCATGATTGTCAGATATATCTTTATAATTATACGATAAAAAAATATTTTTATCGTGAAATCAAACACAACACTAGGGATATAACTCGACAATTTTTCTGATTGTGAAGGTGTAGAAAATAAAAGGGCCTTGAAGATCAGGATAGTGCAAGCTGCTGCTGTAAGGGTAATTTTTGGACTGCAGGAGAGCAATCAGGCCTATTTCCTTAATCAAAAGACAGGTTCTTGTAAGTTCATAATTTGTTACATATTATCTCTTAAAAGATAGGTTTTTGAAAATACGGATGTATGTCTGAATTACATATCCATGAATCTCAAAAGACTTGTTTGGCATGAATTTAATTTGGAGACAGAGTTTATTTTATTTTCAAGTGTTGAGGATAAATCAGCTTATTTTCCCAAGTTAAACTCATAAGAAACCGGCCCTAAAAGGTTCTCATTCCCTATATATATAAATAGATATGTTCCTGGTGAAGAAAATATCATGTGTCAATATAAAGTCTCTAATGCTAGGTAACATCAGTCTCAGTGACAATATTGTAATTACCGAACATGCTCTTAGGTACCCTTTAGTACAAATTTTAGTTTGGGGATGATTCTAATTTATCTCTAAAATTTGAAGATAAACTAATTAAGATCATCTCCGAATTAAACGATTACTCAAACAGGCTTAAAAGCTTTAACACGTGCTCAAGCTTGGTGAAAGGTCCGGACCTTAAGCCCAGTGGCCGTACTTCATACTTGCCATTTGTTGAGTTACCATGCCGACTATGTATATATAACCTTCATAGCTCTCTTACAACTCCGAGGATGTTGTTAATTCTCGGATGAAAATCAATTTGAGAAAATTCATAGTTCTTCCATTCGTAGCGGCTAAACTAGTTGGCTGACCTGATAACCATACCGGTTAGCGGCGTTCTTAAAAGAATATTCATCCTCGATCCTACTCTAACTGAGCACAATTAATTTAGCAATTCTTTCGGCTCGATCTTCGAAATATAGTTAATCAGAGTTATTAGTAGTTTATTGATTTAACCTCTTAACATATATTCATAAATGTGGATGTTATAATCTCTCTCTCTTTCTCTCTCTTAAAAATCCGACATCTTTGTCAAGATTACTCACACATTACGTATCACGTATCCAAACAAGTCATAACTAACTACCCTCCTGACGACTAAATCAGATGATCGGGTTAACAATTGTGTTAATTAATAGTCTTTCTGCAAAGTCATCTATCATGGGTCTCCTTTTCGAAGAAGCACATTTAACTTTGATGTCTTTTCAACTCAACTTTTGAAAAATAATCAAACGGAATTATTGGATTAATCTTTTAATGCATTCACAGGTGTTACATATTATATTTGTTATATTATTGATTTTCATACATGTGATTTTTTCTTGCACTACTGGTGGAAAAATTCTTGTTACAAAATTTTGACAAGCTTCTAACCTAGTCAAATGCCATAATCTTCTATGAATGCGTAAAAATGAAAATCGGTAGTGTCTGAATATCATTATTGATATTAAGCTTTTCGGTACAAATAAAAAATACGATGTAATACAAGCTTTCATATGTATCAATTTTAATATTAATATTCAGATCTATTCTTTAGAAATATCAACATCAAAACCGATACAACATAGTTGATGGGGTGTTTGGTTGCATGATAATTTTTTGTACACTTTCACGATAAAAAATTATATTAAAATAAAAAGTGAACCAACTCATGACATAAAATTATCATGTTCGGAGAAATGTGATAACAAAAAAAGATAACAACTATCCATGATCAAATAAAGTGGGGACCACAAGAAAAAAGAAAGAGGTGAGACCTTCTTTTTTTGTTTAATAAGAAAATTATTTTCAAAATATAAATTTGTCAGGGTTGCCAAACACCTCTTTTAACAGGTTTTCTTACAATTTTTAAAAATTAAAATAAAAACCTCCATGCAACCAAACACCTAGACCTGTCAATGGAGTTCCCGGAACCGACAAACAATTCGAGTCCGAAATTATTTTTGGATCTTAAACACTTAATGGCTTACCCGACCACACCTGTATCGGGTTCGGGGATAGGTGAAAGCCCGAAATTGAGATTTCGGGGTGCTCTCGGGTTGCCTGATATCGAGATTCGAGACCCACACCGCCTCAAGGCCGCCTTCGTCACCGTACCAGGCAACCGCACCTTCGCCTCCGCCACGGGCCAGCCCGCTTGACGACACCTCCTTCTACTTCGCCCCTACCGGGCCAATCACCCAACCGGCTCCTCTCCTCTCGCCCCCGCCCTCCCGCCGCATCGCCCGGCCCGCCGCGGCCGGCCGGCCGACGCCGCCGCATCCCCCCCCCGGCTGCGGGGGACGGCCGCGCATCGCCCTCCCCGGACAGCCGGATGCTGCGGCATCGCCCCCACCCCGCCGACGCCGCCGCATCGCCCTCCCTCGGACGCTGCCGCATCGCCACACCGCGCCGACGCTGCCGCATCACCCCGCCCCGCCACGGACAGCCGCCGTACGCTGCCGCATCGCCCTCCCCTTTGGCGACAAGATAAAACTACTATTTTTTGTTGCCGTCGCCGTCACCGCTGCCGCCCTTGTGCTTCACGTCCTCGGAAGGGCGGTCTAGTTGAGCGGCATCCCGCGGAGCGTTGGGATCCCTTCGAAACTGGTCCGGTTAAACGTCAACAGTTGTCAGACAAAGGGGACCTCGTCGAACAGGCCATTGAACGCCACACTGAAAGAGGAGAGAAAGGTGAGCACTGCCAACTCGCAGGGGACTCCGCCGGTGAGGTTGCTGTGCGAGAGGTCCAAGCTTTGCATTATTTTGCATCTCCTTCAATGAGGAGAGGGGCTGTCCTGCTATCAACCCGAATCCGGATGCTGATCATGGGTTCAGGGCAAAGTTTAGATGAAAAAGTTTCTCAATGTCAAAATCGGATTCGGGTTTCACTTTTAATTAACAAATTTGGATTCGGATCTAAAAAGATCCAACCCGTTTACAGGTGTACAAACACCCCATAAAAGGAAGATATTAATTTTGCAAAATTTCAACGGGAAATTCACATCCGGTCCGGTTCAAAGAGGGGTCTTCAACGGACAGTCCTATGTCAGAAATGATATAATCATAGGTCCTTTTTATTGAAAATTTACCACTCCCGCTCCAATCTTCACCCTTTCCATCACTACACTGTTAGATTGGAGATGATTTGACAACTTTACCCCCCCTTGACAGAAGACATCGCAGCTTCAATTTCTTGTTGGCTGAGCCAATTTCCCTCCTTTCAATGCATTCTCAATTTGATGTTTGAAATTTCTCATGGATAGATTGAACATGAAGATCAAAGTTTTCAAAGAAAAATTGAAATTCTGTAAAATTAAAATATTTATGATATTTGATGAAATATACGTTCATCTTTCAGTATAAATATAAAAGAATATATAATTATTAGACATTATTTGTATTATATTTAAATATTAGTTATAAGTTAAGTATAATATTTTTTATTTTAAAGTCTAAACATATTGATATTTTGTAGCCCATAATAAATTTGATGTGATAAATAGGGTTATTCACGCTATAATCTTATTTTAATTAAATGATGTGATAAGATATAATTTATGTGACATATTAAATAAATTAATATTAATAAATTTTATTAAATTTAATATAATTAAATTATAATAACGTTATGCTACTTCCATGTAGTCATACATCAGACATAGATCAATTTAGTATTTTATATTTTATATCATATTCAAAGGTTTGATATAAATCAAATCTAGTTTTTTTACCGTAAACAAATTAATATTTTAATCATAATCAGATATAATTAATAAATATATCTGTAGTCTTATCTCAAACCATTATAAATAAAACTTCGTAATTATAAGTTAAACATAAAAAAACATAATAATTAAATTAAATTAAATTTTAATTACATATATAAAATTTAATATTAAATTAAATTTAATATAATGCTTTTATTTTAAATATAATAATAAATTAAATTATTATTAAGTCATTAAAAAATTAAGTTACACTGTTCGTCCAAGTGAAGCGAACAAAGATAATAGAATGCTCTCCATGTTTGAAGGGCAATTATGTCATTTTGGTTTTTATGTGACGGTGAAGTAACAGAGAGGATCTTGCATTAAAATTTTTTTCAATGCCGGACTGTTGATGGAGAAAATTGGGTCAACGGACCTACGATTAAAGTCATTTTGTTAATTGGATCGGGAATCAATTTTCCCAAATTTCAATCTATAACAAGTTCAGAAGGAAATAGGGAAAAACACACGTTACAGAAGATCGCTTTAAGCTGAAAACAATTTTGCAATTCTCGCTTTGCGACAGTGGAAAATAATTTAAACTCCTGTCAAAAGAAAAGAAAAGAAAAAGAAAATAATATAGGTTTTATATAAGATCCACCGACACCTGAACGCCACCGTAGCTCCAAGACGGAAGGTAGTCGGGTGAAGCACTCAGACGAAGACGTTTCCTGCGGCCGGCGGGCGCCGCCATGCCCCGTCGTTCGACCTCACACAGCGCCGGGCAGCTCTTCCAAGTCAGACCAAGAGGGGTAGTGTGGCCGGAAGGGATCCGACGAGGAGAACGACGCCGGAGAGGGCGGCGAAGACAGCAGCTCCAAGTCGTCAAACCAGGCCACCTGCGACCACGGGAAGTGCACCGAGGAGGACGGAGAAGAAGAAGCCGCCGGCAGGGGGGTCGGCGGAGAGAAGAGGCTGGTGACGGCGGCGGCGCCCTTGCCGCAGGGCTTCCTGGCCAGCCCGGGAACGACGTCCTCGAGCAAACCCTGAGGGGGTAGGTCCTGCGGCGAGCTCGGCAGGGCAACGTCGACGCCGTCTACTAGTGCTCCCAGCTCAGGGGAGCTGCTCCTCTCTCCCGCCGCCGCCGCCGCCGCCGGTGCTCTGGACGACGCTGCAGGTCTCTTTGGATCAGGAACCACGCAGCTGTCCCGCCGGAGGGGGAGGTTGGAGAAGGCGTAATGGAGGTGGAGGCCCTCGTAGGTGACGACCAGCGTCTCCGGGTCCTCCGTCGACCGCTCCACCTGCTTCTTCGCGCTGCACCTCGGGTTGGTGCATCTGTAGTAACTCCTGTTTAATTAAACATTAATGATGTAAAAAAAATATTAATGAAGATCATATGTATATATCCCTCAGAACATGTCGGAAAGAAGAAGACTTCGAAAGGACAGGCAAATCATCTTAAATCTGCTTGCTTTGTTCATCTCCCTTCTCGGATATCTCTATCTATCTATCTATCCATATTCTCCGATCCATATAGCATGTTATGTCATATGCACACTCTTTCATGAATCAAAGTAAAAGCTCAATTTTACTTGTTGGTTTGGTCGCAAAGTTCTACCGAAATAATAATGCATTTATTCTATTTTACTGTATTTTTAATCAGTGGAGAGTTAGTGTATGACGATATTGTGTTTTGAAAACAAGGGTACCTAGCTCCTAGTTTGTTTTAAATTATGTGAGGAGGGGGTCAGGTAAACCAAATGTTATAGATGTAAAATTGGAAAATTGGTCCCCTACTTTGTCCCTTCATGTCTTTTTTTTTTGAACAAAGGGGTTTTTGAAACAAGAGAATCGCACTACAGCAAACAGATCCTTGTCGGATAATCAAAGATTATACTCGTCTGGGGATGCCATGCCATGCCATGCAGAGAGACAGAGAGAGAGAGAGGGGGGGGAGACCTAGGTTGTTGGCTGTTCTTGATGAACTTCTGGCCGTATTTTCTCCATTTGTATCCGTCGTCGGCCATCTCATTCGAGCAGCACTTGACCCGCAGAGAAAACTTCTCCTTCGTCTTGCTGAATCTCTCCGGCAGCGTTATTCTGCAAGCCCCGCGGAGGGCCAGAGAGGAACAAGAACAAGAAGAAGAAACACCCGTCACGATTCCGAACACAGGACGGGAAATCGGGCGACATGAAAACCCAGGACGTGCGTACGTACGTACCTGTCCCAAGGGAGGAGGCGGGCATGGCCGCCCGGCCGGGCGGCGTTAGCTCTCACGGCGAGCGCCGCCTCGACGTCGCCGATCGTCGGGCCGGAGTAGACGGACGGGACGACAGATTGGCTCCAGCAGGTTTCCGGCCGAGGGAACGCCGGACGCCGTGCCGTCTCCCGCCGGGACGAGAACGCCGGTTCTTCCGGCCTGGCGGGATCCCAATTAATATCACGGCACCACTCGGCAGCCTCCTCCGCCATAGACGATGTTGCGAAGAAGGTGGACATGTCAAGACCCAAAGACTTGGAAAATTAATAGGGCCGGACTCAGGCGTACATGGATTATTTGCTACGATGGGGCTATATATAGGGTTGAGTTCGAATCACCTTGGCCCCCGAAGTGGAGAGAGTACACTCAATCTTTAATGTTTATAAAAATTGGCCATGACCACAGATCATTTAAGTGGCGTTTCAAATAACATATTTGGTGAACTGTTATCGAAAAAGACTGAATCGCTATCGACATCTTAGTAATTCCTTACCTGTCGGTAGCGAGTTATATTAAGTTTAATAGTGAATTTGTAAGACGTCGATAACAGTTAGATAATGATTCACTGATTCATTAACTTGCTACCGACAGAATTGAACCGTTAGCGGTGTCTTACTAACTCACTACGTATTACTTAAGTGGTTGTGATCGTGACCTTTTTTTCATTAGAGATTGAAAGTACTCTCTTCACTCGGAGACTGAAGTGATCCAAACTCTATACGATTGTATATATGTTTTCATTGCACCGTGGACTTTCTTAACTCCTTGGGATTGATTATGTTATACCTTCAAGATTAGTCATGAGCCCTGGTTTTGGAAGACTGGTTGACCATGTGGACCTCAAAATAATGTGTGGATAACTTCAGAAGGGCAAGTTACTGTTCATGTAATAGTGTGGGTATCCCTTTCTAGTGGACCTAGGTAGATGCCACTTGGACAAGAAGAGTCTAAGTCTGTCCAAATGAAATGCATGTGGATGTGGGTGATAGACAGCTTTGTCTTGTCCCCCCCACCCCCACCAAGCAACCACCACACTGAAGGAATTTAGAGGATGCCCACAAAAATGGAGACCCAACCCTATAAATACATCAATATGTATATATATATATATTACTTGTACTGGTGGATACAAAATTCTGGGCAGTCCCATGTCTAGTTTGACTCAACTCATCTCAAAATTCTGAACATATATATATATTTATATATGTAGAGGGTGGAGAAACAACAGGAGCCGTGTGTTCATTTGTGATGGATGATTTCTTTTGTGATATTTAAAATAAGACTATTTTAATATGCCATCTCAAATGCAGGCTTTGTTATCACACTTCGCCATTTGAATCGCACCGATATACCCTGTGATACCATGTTACATTTAAGAAATAATTAATCTAGCTCAAAACTTTAAGATGCTGTTTGGTATGGGGATAACTTGGAGATAAATCAGGTTTATCCCCAAAAATTTGAGGATAATGGGGTGTTTGGTTGCATGATAATTGAGGTTTTTATTTTAATTTTTAAAAATTGTAAGAAAACTTGTTAAAAGAGGTGTTTGACAACCATGACAATTTTATGTTTTGAAAGTGATTTTCTTCTTAAACAAAAAAAGAGGGTCTCACCTCTTTCTTTTTTCTTGTGATCCCCCACTTTATTTGGTCATGTGCGGTGGTTACTCTTTTTTGTAATCACATCCTTCCAAACATGATAATTTTATGTCATGAGTTGGTTTACTTTTTATTTTAATACAATTTTTTATCATGAAAGTGTACAAAAAATTATCATGCAACCAAACACCCCATAAACCTAGTTTATCCCCAAAAGATTTTGGTGCCAAACAGACCCTAAAACAATAAATAAAGCAGGCATCGTGTGCTCATATTTAAGGGTGAAAATAAAAATCATACAATCGACGGACAGCTCGAAACACAATTCAACAAAAGTTCGACGACGCTGACTATTTAATGTATGTTGTTAAATAAGTAAATTTGAATAAGAAAAAAAAGGTTTTCTAAGGAACTAAACTTGGACTAGCTTGTACTCCACTTGATGAAACTCACGAGTAGTCAGAGTTATTCAAATATTCATTTAAAAAATATATAGATTATAAGTATTCGACAAGTGCACGATATATACGAGTTAAATCTCTATCAAACATATAGTCTGAACTTGAATTTAATGCGAGTTAAAACTCGTGTTTGAATGGAGCTTGACTTCAAGTTTTACAAAGGACTTCAAGTTCGAGATTTGACTCGACTAATTAATCTGATCCCCTGGCTGTATTAAAATGATTTATTTCATTAGCTTGAGGCAGAAACATGTCAACGTCCGAGCGGGTGGTCGGTCCGCCTGCGGGCGCTTGCTTATTTGGGAGGTCTCTTGAGTCCTGCTGACCTTACGTCGCGCACGCCCCCATCCATCATGTCACGTGCGCCCGAGACCGGTCCGCGGGGGCGCTTTCGCCTCGTCCGGCTCGACTCGGTCCGCTCGCTGACCGAGTCGGCCGGCCGGCGGGGATGCCGATTTCCACAGCTCACCGAAAGGGACGAGGCTGGACCGGAGAACGCGGAGCTGTGAATCCTGACAAAATTCGAATTTTCTGTGTGGATTTATATTCGTCCGAGTTGATAAAATTAGATTACGAGATATTCGTCAAAGTAGATATTTCAGATATATTATTCGATGGTTAACGGGAGCAGACAGAGATAATGATGTTGTTTCCGCTCCGTTTAAAGGTTCGCTCTTCTTATAAATATATATGCATGATATATTTAAAATTATTCACCTAACATTAAACCTAACCATTCTTCAATGCATCAGCATACTTAATCGGCATTGATAAATATACCATGAGTTTTATATTTTAAATTTAATTACTATACACATTTATGTATCGATCGAATTTTTAACACTCCGATTTGTGAGTATAAGATTAAATTATTGGGTTACTAGCAACGTTGGTTAACTATTTTTCGGATGTTGAGTTGAAAGAATTCCGAAATTAAGCGTGTTCGGTTGGAAGTAAGTCGAGGATGCGTGACCTCTTGTGAAGATTTTAAATCAGTTGATTTAGTCGGTCGTTACATGTGGTATCAGAATATGACCCAGTTGGAAAGTCGGGTGTGACTTGCCTGGATATGTGATATATGATGTGTGTGGTTTTAACGAGAACGTCAAATCTTCAAGGGGAGTAGATTGTGATACTCCGATTTGTGAATACATCAAGAGATTAAATTAGTAGATTACTAACAATACCGGTTAACAATTTTTCGGATGTTAAGTTGAAAAAATTCTAAAGTTAAATATGTTCTATTGAAGGTAAACTAAGGATGGATGACCTTATACGAAGGCGCTTAATTAACATGATTAATTGCTAGATCAATCAACTACTGATTTAGTCCATTGTTACAAAATTTATTTTAATTACAATTTCAAACCATGCCTTCCGATCAGAGAAAATATCAGAATTATATGATTTATGATTCAAATCTGATTTGAATCGAATACGGATTATCCATCTAGCATGCATCAATACTTGAATGTTTCTTCCTCGTAGTGTGGCCATGCGACAAAATTACGATACACTCAAAAATTTATTCCTTATCTATGTTTTCTCTATCGGTTATTGTGGGATTCACGTAAACATTTAATCCAAAAAACTTTGATATACATAGATATATATTGTAGTCGTAGACATAATTTATTCTCCAACTGATCTTGTATGGGCAGACTTGATCAATCGATCGGTCATAATTAATTTAAAAGACAAACACACACAAATATATATATATATATTAATGTAACTAAGACTGTCAAATTTAAAGGTGTCACTTTCTGTGGACAAGCATGGTCTGCCCAAACTAGTGCATGCATGGGTTGGTATATATACGTATATATGTATACATACATATATATATATATATATATATCTATGTACGTACGTATGTGTGCTTGAATGCTTAGGTGTGACGGTTCTCAGCTGGCAAGGGTGCAAACGAACCAATACATTCGACAACTAGTTCGAAGTTCGGCTCGATAAAAATTTAACTCGACTCGTTTATTATGTTAAATGAACAAGCATGAACAAAAAATAAAGCTCAACTCATTAAACGAGTCGAGCTTTAATAGATTCCTACTCAATTTGATAAACTCGAGAGTAACTCGATTAAACATTATATTATTTATTTATTTTTTTAAAAGTAAAATTTTAGTATTAATAATTATTTATTGTTACTTGAATATATTAAATGATTCAAGAAATAAATTTAAACTTAAATTGAATTTCATAAATAAGTTAAATCTAGAGTTTCACAAATAACTTTTCATTGATTTCGAGTTTTATAAATGAATTCGTATATGGCTTAAGTTTGAATGTAAATTAAATTTTAATTTAACTACTACTCGAGTTCAAATTCGACTCGACTCAATTAATAAATGAATCAAACTTGAACAAGAGTTTCACGTACTCATTAAATCTCGAGCTCGAACTAGAACTTTTGTAAAATAAATAAGTCGAACTTGAACACCGTAATAATGAGCTCGACTGGTTTGCATCCCTTCAGTTGACCGAGCAACCACCACAACGACAGGTGGCGTTTGACGCGGCTCGTCTCGATTCTCAGACGACCCTTTGACCAAGACGGATGGATGGCCATACATGCGGACCTAAATATATAGGTGGCGTAACGATCTGTCCGTTTGGTCCGAACGTGTACGTCGTCTGATCGGGTCAGCGGTACGGGTGTTTATATATTATTTGATCATACACGTTAGTTTACTTCTTATAAGTTCTAAACATATATATTTCTTATAGGTTGGCAGAATTACCGTGCATCCAAGCCCCACATTAATTTAATTAGATGGGTTATTTAGATGGTTTCGACACTTTCTCGATGTCTCTTTCTATATATTTCTTATAGGTTGGCAGAATTACCGTGCATCCAAGCCCCACATTAATTTAATTAGATGGGTTATTTAGATGGTTTCGACACTTTCTCGATGTCTCTTTCTATAAGTGGCACTTGTCATGGCTTGGATCCGAAAATATATGCTAGGTGGTGTTTGACTCGACTCAATGAAATGTCCGAAATATTAATTCTAGGGAGAATTACTCTTAGGTCCATTTAAGAAAATGACTTTAGTAAAAACTCCGTTGACCACATTTAATTACTGTTTAGTCCGTTGACATTGAATTTCATTATCACCCAGTCCATTTCTTCATCCCGTCATTTTCAAATCCCACTTTTACCCCCCCTTCCCCGAGTTCAATCGCTGTCCCCTTTCTCGCCCGCGGCGCACATCCTAGCTTTCTCCTGTTGCCGCCGTGAAGCCCAGCCGCTGCCGCCGCTGCCGCGAAGCCCTCCCGTTGCCGCCGCGAAGCCCTCCCGTTGCCGCCGTGAAGCCCAGCCGCTGCCGCCGGCTTCCATGGCGGATCGGCTTCAACACTGCATTGCGGTGGACGACGGTGATATGATATTCGATCGGAACCCCCTCCAGGCCCTCGTCCGCCTCGCCAAGAGCATCGCCCGCTGCGCCGTCCCCAACTTCCCGCAACACAGCAACTGCAAGGCCGCCGTCGAGACGGTGGACGTGCTCGCCCACATCCTCCGCCGCGTCCAGTTCATCGTCGGCGCGGAGGAGGCCCTCCCCCAGCCGACGCTCCGCTGCTTCCAGAAGCTCTCCGAGGTGCTCCACCGAATCCGCTCGCTGCTGGAGTTTTGCTCCGGCGACAGAGGATGTACACTACGTGTCTTCTTCAATGTGCAAGGGGCAAAAACGACATTTCAAATACAAATTGGAGTGGGTGCGATGATACTGTGAAAAAATGGACTTAATGAAAAGGTGTTTCTGAAAACGGACCTAGTGGTAAAATGGTTTCCTTAAAACGGACCTAGTGTGCATTTACACTTAATTCTATCTCAAATATCTCTCTAGTAGAGCATACAATATTAAGTTATCCATCTCCGAAAACAAAAGAATAAATCATGATTTTTAAGAGGTTATTGTATTCAAATGTTTTATATTTTAATTAATATCCATAATTAACAAGTGATATTTTAGAAAGGGAGGCGGAGTTTCGACCCAAAGTGATAATATGCACATCTTCCTAGTAGTATTTCTTTTCTTCTATATTTTACACTTCAGTTTCGACCCAAAAAAAACTGCCACCACCACCAAAATTCTCTATCGGACTCTTATTTCCCATATAGAAGGGTTTACTTGTTAGAAACGGTAAAACAAGATATCTAGCCAGTACTTATTTAGTTGTTTCTACGTTAACATATTCTCCATATAGCTAGAAAGATTCTTATGGTAGGCGTGCGAAGGGTACCCGTAACAACCATCATCAAATATATAATTAAAATAAACTATTCTCGGTAAATAATAAGAGGAAAAAAAACTTCCTTTTGCCATCTAATATTGCCACTAACGCTTTTGCACTATACGTACGTGCTTTAATAACCGTACAACTTTATTGGCCTGAATTTATTTTAGCATGTTAATTATTTTTACAGACAAATTCTTAAGGATAAAAATGTACCGTAAATGTCGGTCTCTTTAATTTGATTTTCTAGAAGGATAAGGATGGTAATTCAGGGAAAAAATCACCATGACATTCTATCGGGGAAGTTTGAATCAGTGAAGAGAGTACTTCTTAATGTTTTATGAAAAAATAATCACGATTTAAATGATAGATAATGAGTTAGTAAGATATCAATATCAGTTTAACTCCGTTGACAGTGAGTTAATGAGTCGATGAATGGTCGCCGAATAAAAGTTATCGACATTTTACAAATTGACCGTCGAATTTAATATAACTCGTCGCGGACGGATAATAAATTAACAAGGCATCGGTTAACCGTTCAAAATTTTTTCAATAGCATGGTTGTTGCGTGGTTTTCCCTTCACTGGGTCGGGAGGTGAAAGGGGTTTTTTTTTCAAGTAACGCAGTCTTTTTTGCTATTTTTAAAACTAACACGGTAAAACTTAGTTTTGTAAATCTAACGCACTTTGGTCAAAGTCGAGTTTTCAAAACTCGACTTTGACCCAAAACAGTAAACCCGCCTCGACTAATGACGGTGAAACCGGATTAGCTTAAAGTCGAGTTTTTACAACTCGACTTGTTAAAGTCGAGTTTTAATAACTCGACTTACGGGAGTGAAAAGTGTAAAAGTCGAGTTTCCAAAACTCGACTTTCCCACAGAACTGGTTTTCACCGACTGAGAAAAAAACTGTGTGGGAAAGTCGAGTTTCCAAAACTCGACTTTCCCACAGAACTGGTTTTCGCGGACTGAGTAAAAAACTGTGTGGGAAAGTCGAGTTTTCAAAACCCGACTTTCCCACAGAACTGGTTCTCGCCGACTGAGAAAAAAACTGTGTGGGAAAGTCGAGTTTCCAAAACTCGACTTTCCCACAGAACTGGTTTTCGCCGACTGAGAAAAAAACTGTGTGGGAAAGTCGATCCAAGACAAAATGATTTAAAAAACAGGTGTAAATATGAAATAGATACATACTTGCAATAAATGTATACAGCCACCGATCCGGTTACGTTTGGCCGCCGTAGCTGCACATAATTGGCGGTATAGGAATGCAAGAACCGCCCCGCCCCACGATAAGCGACCACATTCTACAATATCCTCCATAAAAAAAAAGATATTGCATATGGACCTCCGTCCCGGAAGTGTCCGGCAACAAAAGAGTGCCGATGTACATAAGCATGAGAGCCCGTGTATGATATAAACATACTAAACGGGACTCGTCGTCATCATCCGTCGGTAAGTCCTCCGTCCTCTGGCCAAATGTATGAGATAGCCAGGTCAACCTCAAAGTAGCTGGACTCTGACCGTATGGTGCAATCTCATCATCCTCCTCCGGACGGACACCTAAAAACCGTTCACATACATCTGGCCATGTCGGAAACTCCCCAGATGGAACACGGGGAGGTGCAATGACCGGGGGCCCATCTATCCTTAGACCCATAAGAACAGAAACATCCTGGAGGGTTACTGTCATCTCCCCCCGGCGTAAATGAAAAGTAGACGTCTCCGGACGCGGCGTTCCGCAAGAGCGGTGATTAATTGCCTATCTAAGACGATAGCACGTAAATGACGCAAATGAACAAAACCACTCGCTTCTAAATAACCTATGATCGTGGGTTGTCTATTGTCCACGCGGACATTTGACGAAATGGGAGACTAAGTACGATGTAGAACCCTCCTGTAAATATAAAATTGTAGTGCAATACGAATTAGAATTTAACCAAAAGACCTATTGAATTTTTGAAATGCAAGTAAAGTTAAGACCTCGGGTTCGCCGAACGAGCAGTGTTCGCTCACGTAACAGCGATGCATCACGAGGTCCCCGTCGATCCATGCCTACAAATCATGAATTAACAAAATTAAAAGACTGAACAACAGAATAATTTTACAAAAGAAAGTAACAAAATTAACAGACTGTACAAAGAATAATTTTAGTGGTTCATGAATTTAACAAAATTAACATTACTTTTTTAACAAAAATACGCACCGTGGGTTTCTACGGCAAGTTAACCGGTTGTGTCCCCGTTCTTTACAAATGCTACATGCATTTTGTTGTCTGTTCGTATCACGATCCATCACCATTGGGTAACGTTTAGTTCGTGGTCTTCCGCCTTCTCCGGATGTTTGAAGGTGCCAACAACGGAATTATGTTCCTTTCTATGTTGAATGATGGCCAATAACGTGCATCCAATACGGTGTGAAATTCGCATCGTAATCGTCACGATAATAAGCAACTGGTGTACCACTTTGATGCATATGCATATGGATCCCGCTTAACCGAATCGAGAGCGGCTTAAAACATGCCTACACGGAAAGTGTCTAAGCATTGGCTCACAGCACGTGCATGTAATTGTGTCACGGCTAATGTCAACTCGAAATACACGGCCATTTGCATCGTTCAAATCCCACTCACCCATATTGACTCGGGCTTGAATGATGATCTCGCGACTTTTTTCCTTCAAGTCAACTAATTTCTTCTCAAATTTAGTGGTTGTGTTTCCATGTTCAATCCACATGCACGACGTTGAAAAAACATAAGCACGAGCCGATGATATGTCATGTGTACTAAAGCATTAATAGGCAAACCTCTTGCAATTTTTAAAACGCTATTAAAACATTCGTAATAATTTGTTGTCATTATTCCAAATCGTTTACCATCCGTATCAAACGCTAACGCCCATTGTTAGATTCACTTGTAGTAACCGGTTGTATGCATCGGGACACCTCAATCGTATGTCCTCCATTCGCCTATTGAACTCTAGATCGTTAGAAGCCATACTGCCCGCAAGATACATCCTTTCCGAATAGATCTTTTCCGGTGAAATGTGTTTGAAAATTTTGACGGTAATGCCGAAGACAATAACGGTGGGTCGCTAAAGGAAACCATCTCTCAATTGCATTCTTGATGCTCGCGTGCCTATACGAAATGATACATACTTCATGTCTTCGTTCAAGAATGGATGGAATATAAGACAACATCTCGTTGAAAGAACCACGACCATGATCGATCATTCTCACTGTTCACAATTGCAAATGCAATTGGAAACAAGCCTTGATCGGCATCCACACCACACGCAACTAGAAGTGTACCACGGTATTTCCCGTGAAGGAATGTCCCGTCGACACTTATAACCGGGCGGCAAGAGCGCCAACCTTCGATGCATGGCGCGAAACTCCAAAAGAAGAATAATAATTTTTGATTATCAGCTTCACACAAATAAGTATAAATTGTCCCTGGCATTGTCAACTTAACCGCTTCCATGTATCTCAACAAATGAGTGTAAGAACTCTCCCAATCCCCAAACAACTTCTTGAAGGCTTTTCTTCTCGCATTCCAAGCCTTGTGATACGAAGGTCTTATGGCATACTTGACTTGAACCATATCCATGATGTCCCTTGGTCGGATATCTAAGCGAGATCGAACAATAGGCATGATTAAATGACAAATTGTAGTGCATGTCAATTGCCTATGAGCCATGTTGCAAATAGGAGTGGAACATGTATGATTATTTTCAAAACTCATAATTTTCCATAACCCTCCAACCCGAGTACTAACGGTACATGTAGCCTCCACTTACATCCTTCACGTCTTGATGGACAAATCAAAGTAAGCAGTGATTTCGTTGATCTATCCGTTCGGTGTTGGACATACCGCTGCAATGCCCAAGTAGCTATGGCTTGTACAACGACTTCTTTACATCAGAATACATCTGCAACGGAAAGGTCATCAACATTATCTCTTTCTTCTCTTGGTACAACTGTATCTTCTCCTCCAAAGATCCTCCTCATCACCTTCTATGTAAATATTGCTTGCGACGGCATTATTGATCCAAGTGATATCTTCGTCGTCATGATAGGCATCGACTGCCATAATACTATTCACCATCTCATTTTCTAGTTCTTCGTTGTCACTTTCGGTTTCATCACTATCATATTGTTCATCTTGCTCATCTTCGACATCATACTGCTCGTTCAAAGTCATTTCACTATTCTGATATGCGTTGACTGCCATATTCCATGGACTAATGTTACTTTCAACTTGGGACAACAACTGACCCATTGTTGGTTGATTATATGTCTCCTGATTCCAAGTACTACATCCAGCCTGATTTGACTTTTCTTGACTATTGTTGACTGATCCAGGTTGATTATATGTCTTTTCTTGTCAGTCTTTTACAATGTAAAGTGTACTATCAGGTACTTCACGACATCTCGTCAATGTGTTTCGAGTGGTACCGTCATCTAATACCTCGTTCACACCATCAAAATAATTATAAAGTAATCTTATGTTCATTGACCCCGGGTTACAACCAATTGCATCAAATATAAAACTCAACAAGTCTTCGTGATTACATCCTTGCAATAGCTTCATATTCCGTTCATCTCCACCATAGTAAGAGACAAACTCATTGCGATGGAAATCATTCCATCAAACATGATGCGGACGTTGATAACCCTCGATGCCATATTTTTAATTGTTTGATACTAACCTGAAATTAACAAGTTGTTAGAATTTACACCCTTAAGTCTTGACCCCCCCATCCCAAATTTGCTCTTCGTTTCAAACCTATTCACACCCCCCCAATCTCCATTTTTCCCTTCCCCTACCCTACATAGGGGTGTTCGTAGTTTGGTTTCGTTTGGTTTTTTGAGTATTTTTTCTCAAAACCAAACCAAACCAAAACAAGACCATATTTAATTCGGTTTGGTTTGGTTTGATTCGGTTCAAACCATATTTTATTAAGGTATAGTAGATATATCAATATATAGTTTTATTTTGTTCGTTTTAAATCACATTCTATCTTGTGTACATGTTTATAGATTACATTAATTTTACCTTAAAAACACTTTAAAGAATTTTATTTTTACAAGAAAAGATACATAAATACTATCTTATATATAATTTAAACTATAATATTTAATCTAATTCGGGTTATTTGGTTTACGGTCGGTTTGATTTGGTTTCAAGGATCCTAAAAACCTAACCTAACCGATCGGTAGTTCAAAACGAACCAAACCGAACCAAAGTACTGGTTTCGTGTGATTTTTCGGGTTTAACCCAATTGTGAACCGCCCTACCCTTACAATCCATTCCAATTTTCCTTGTTATCAACACATACCTAAACCCCAATCTCTGTCGAACAAAAACCTGCCCTAGGACGGATGAAAACGTCGACAACATATACAACTTCTATTGTCGGATGAAAAACAAGCAAAATGTAGACCGCACATACCTCACACTACCTCACTCTACCAAGATCCAAAGCCGCCGTCCGCCACCCACGAGATCCGCCGCCGGCGTCCACGAGATCCGACGCCCAGAAGAATCGCCGCCGCCGCCGCCGAGCAGATGCGCTGTCCAGCAGATCCGCCGCCGCGCCGCCGCCGCCGTCGATCCACTGTCCAGCAGATCCGCCGCCGCCGCCGCCGAGGAGAGCCGCCGCCGTCGAGAGAGGGAGCCGGGGTGAACGAGCGCCGCCGCGGTGAATGCGCAGGGTAAATCGGGGGGTGAAACGCGGGGGGGTAAACTAAGCAAAGTCGAGTTTACAAAACTCGACTTTAAAGTCGAACTTCCTAAACTCGACTTTAAACAATGTTTTGTAACGGGTTAAAGTCGAGTTGTAAAAACTCGACTTTAACAAGTCGAGTTGTAAAAACTCGACTTTAAGCTAATCCGGTTTCACCATCATTAGTCGAGGCGGGTTTACTGTTTTGGGTCAAAGTCGAGTTTTGAAAACTCGACTTTGACCAAAGTGCGTTAGATTTACAAAACTAAGTTTTACCGTGTTAGTTTTAAAAATAAAAAAAAAAACTGCGTTACTTCAAAAAAAAACTCGAGGTGAAAGGAGATGGAAACGGTGGCGTGAGAAATCTGCTACCTGCTCGTCTTTCTTCTACCCCGGATTTCAGAGGTCAGAACGCGGAGCTTTGATCCGAGACCCTGACTTCAGCCACGGCTCCTCCGCGTGAATCTGCCCGTGAATGCTCACCACCAAGGAGGTAATGTCGTCTCGTTTCTCCCTCCTGCCCCTGCGGGTTTGACTTCTGAGTTGTCTCCTTGACGTGGTGGATGGATGAGGGCCCCGCATCTTCTTGCAATCGGCTATCGGGCGGGGATGATGCGGACGGAGGTGATGACGACGTGCCCACGGTGGGTTTGGAGTTTGATTCGGTCGAGGAAGCGGGGAATTTCTACGTACCATAGATATGGTGCCAAGGTGGGGTTTAGTGTTAGGGTTTGTAATACCAAGCTGAAGGACGGAGTGGTATCCCACCGGAAGTGCTGCTGCTCTAGTCAGGGTTTTAGGCTGCCAGATCGAAGGGACGATGCCGTGGCATTCCATAGAGCGGAGACCAGGTGCGGCTGTGATGCGCACTTCGCTGTAAAGGTGATGATGAATGGGAAATACTTGACGTACAAGTTTGATTCCAAGCACAATCACGAGCTTCTTAACCCGAGGAATTTGCACTTCTTGCGGTCACACCGGCGAGTTTTCCTTGCGCGGATGGCAGAGGCCGAGAAGACAGCTGGGCGTGGGGCATCGTCAAATAAAGACATGGAGAGCTCGTGGATTTCAGTCCCGTCAATTTGAAAAACTACGTGCGGACTAAGCGGCGGACTCCAATGAAGAAGGGCGAGGCAGGGGCAGTGCTAGAGTACTTCCGTGTGATGCAGTCACGTAGCCCTTCAACTTTTTATGGGATCCAGCTAGATGAGAATGAATTGATGACTAACATGTTCTGGGCAGATCCAAAAATGATGGTCGATTATTATTATCATTTTGGTGATGTTGTCTGCTTCAACACAACGTACAAAACATGCAATGAATCACGCCCGCTAGCACTATTTTTGGGGGTCAATCATCACAAGCAGTTAGTGGTATTCGGTGCTGCATTGCTTTTTGATGATACAAGGGCACCATTTGAATGGCTGTTTGAGACATTTGTTAAGGCCATGGGAGGGAAACAGCCTAAAGCCATTCTTACCGACCACAATGCAGCAATGGATTGTGCAATACCATCTGTTTTTCCTGGGATATGTCATCGTCTTTGTGCCTGGCACGTGCATGAGAATTCTAGCATACATCTGCATGATATTTTAAAAAGAAATCCTGACTTTGCAGCTGATTTTAGAAAATGTTTATTCTACTATTATGTTGCTGAGGAATTTGAATTAGCCTGGACCAGCTTGATTCAGAAATATCATCTTCAGGGAAACATCTGGTTTCAAGAAATATCTTCAAATAGGGAGAGATGGGCTTTGGTATATAGAGGAGAAGCTTTCTCTGCTGACATAGCTAACACACAAAAGACTGACAATTTTAGTGCTGGTGTAAAGAAACATCTTAACGGTAGAACAGAATTATGGCATTTTTTTGAGGCCTTTGAGAAAATGTTGGATGAGAGGCGTCACAGAGAAGTGCAAAGTGATTTTGCAATGAGCCAAAGCACACCATATCTACGTGTTCAGTGGAAGCTTCTAAAACATGCAGCGTCCACTTAAACTCCTACTGTTTTCAAGGTGTTGGAAAAGGAAATTATTGAAATTCTTGATCTTCAGATTGTTGTAAATCATGTACATGGGACCTCAACTGAGTATAAAGTTTCTGACTCTGACCATAATAACTCATGTATAGTCTTATTTGATGACTCTAGTTGCAGCTTTTCTTGTTCCTGCAAAATGTATGAATCAGAAGGGATCTTTTGCAGACATCTCTTGAAAGTTCTCGAGGTCAAGAACCTGAAGAATATACCAGAGCATTATATCATGAAGAGATGGACAAGAAAGGCAAAAGATGGTGTTGTGGGTGATAGTCATGGAGTACCGATGGGTGTTGATCCAAAGGTACAGTTTTCAGTCCGTTATAGAAACTTATGCCCTATGCTTGTCCAATTAGCAATGAAGGCATCATTTTCGGATAACACTAGCCAAATGGTTTCTGATTTCACAGTGAAAACGATGAAAGAAATTGATAACCATTTGGCCGGTATACTTCTTCACAGTTCTCATGCTACCAAAAATGCAGATGTTGGATGTGTAACAGTTGAAAATATGGAGCCAATGGATGGTTCAAGTGAAGATGATGAGAGTCTTATCGATGAAGAAGGTGATAATGAGTACGAAGTTGTGTAGTGCTCGAAAGGATCAAGGGACAGTGACGAAGTCATCACTAAGGATTATGTTTGTCGGGTAAGATGTTGCTCTGAAACAAGTAAAACAAAGAAGCCAAGAAACACATCTCAGACATATCCAAAATCAAGTCCCATTGCACAAGAACCAAGGCTGCAGGTTGATCTGCACTTACACATGTAGAGTTATTTTTGTTAGGTGTACAATCAGTAAAATCTGACACCTTGCTGTTTATGGTAGGGTGCATTTCAATCATGTGCATTGTCTCCGGGAATTGCCATTTCAAGCATGCCTGATTTACAGCCACAGGTCAGTAATTGCACTAGTTACACTTGGAATACATTATGATTTTTTTAGCGACAATTGGAAATTCAGTGCATTAGTTATGAATCATATGCAATGACATTTTTGCAGATTCTATTTAAGTCTAATGCAGAACTCACATCAAGAGTCCATCACATGTTTCAACCTTCCCAGGTCAGTTTCAATGAAATATACCAATCTTTCTGCATTCTAAATCTTTTTTTTTGTTATAAATTATACTATAATAGGTAAAATTTTAAATTAATATCAGCAACTCTAAGGTGTATGTATCATTTTGCCAATCATCCTGTGAGCTAATTTAGACAGCTTTTCTTTTTAATCATTGCAGTATTGCTTAGGAGTTAATTTTGTGCTTTCCTGTTTTTGTCTTCTGGCAGTGCAAATACTTCAGTCATGTGTGGTTGGTATTAGGTAAGCAAATATGGTAAAAAGAATCAGATAATAATTTAAATAACAGAACTGTCTGATCTTAGATTGGATGATAGGAGAAACATGGATGTCAAGATTCCTGTGTGCAAGTTTTATTTCATCAACTATTTTCACTAGTCCGTGTTAACAGTCTCATTTTGTTAAGGGGGAACTTCTCGTCTATTACCTAATATTGTCACAAGATGTTGCAGCCTTGCAGGTACGATACGAGAGTCTCGTGGCTGGTCTCCACCTTAATTGTTCTGTTTTGATTGATCCTATAGCTACTCTCTTTCTGACACCCTTAAACCAGTTTATGTGACTGAACTAAGATACTCAAAATGATTAATTGGAGTGACATCACCTTATCAAGTTAACTTTTTTTTATTTGACCTTTAGCAATTTTACAATGTCTATATTCTTAGTTTTTTTAGTGTGGAACTCTCGCACTCTCGAGTGTTCATCCAAAGTTTAAACTTCATTTTAACTCCTACCTCATTTATTGCCCCGATATCATTTATAAACATCATAAACTTGGCTAGTTCTTTTATATTTTTGAATGCTTCTGATAATTCACCTATAGCCAATGCAAAGCAATTACAGCTCATCGTGGATCTTTGGTGCATAATTCAATTAAAACAGACAAATGTCATCTTTCTTTTCGAACTAACGATACTAGTAATTTCTCCTCCATGTATCTTTTACTTACCACCCTTTCAGTACGAGTCTTCTTGTCCTTGGTCCGAACCGAATGCAGTATGTGACAATCAGCATAAATACTTGTCACATCCTATGTATATGTTTGAAAAATAATCAACAAATTAAAGGGGGAGGGGAATCTGAAGGTGCGCGTGAAAAGAGCATGCGAAAGCCTACAGTTTGCGGACAGCATCTACTCTGCATACTCTCTCAAGTCCTTCTTTTTATACTAGTATAGGAGTGTAGATACATCTTTTGCGCTTATAGGTTATCTATGGGCCTGCTTATTTAAATCTTAATAATTTGCTCCCACAAATAATTAGTCACGGATATCCCGGGTCTAGGCAGACACCAGCCCGGCGGCAAGGAGCATCTGAACTTGTTTCCGGCCAGCTTGGGAGTAGGGGTGAGCATGGTTTGGTTTGGTCCGGTTTGGGCCTTTTTTTTTCAACCCGAACCAAACCGATTCAACCCCTCAAACCGAACCAAACTAGTCTGGTTTGGTTTGATTCGGTTTAAACCGAAAATATATAAAATATTTTAATTAATTATTTTTACATATATACCATAGTTTTTAAGTTAAAAACAATCAAAATGAATATTATTTTATTATAAAAATCTTATTTTTAATAATATTTTAACAATTTTTATATAATTTTTAATTAAATCGGTTTAAACGGTTTGGTTTGGTTTAAACCGGTTAGAAAGACTTCCAAATCGAATTAAACCAAACAGGTCGGTTCGGTTTGATTTTTCGGCTTGAACCGTTTAATGCTCACCCCTACTTGGGAGCCCGTACTGCTACGACCAACGGATGCAGGTAGAGTTTTGAGTACTGTTCCCCGTATGTTTTTATTTATATACATTTTTGCGCTATGTTGATTCATTCTGTATAGGAACAACATCTTTTGGTGTCCGTCTACGAAGGTCGTTCGTCGAGCAGTCCGCAGCTGATCCAGTTCCAGGTAAAACAGCAGATTTTACTTTTCGCCGGTTGCACGACAGCTCTCGGTTGAGGCCATTGACATGACATTTGCTGAAAATGTTGTAGGGATCAGGAATTGGTTCCCTAGGAGAATGTTGTTCTCGGAGGAAACTCAGCTTCAGCATGATTCAAGCTAAATCATGCCCAAATAGTTGAAGTCCGCATGTGAATATTATTGCAAATTTCTTGTTTTTTTTATGAATGCCGGAGAGAGTAAATATTTGACCTCCGCCAGAATTCCTTCCGTTTCTTTCTTTTCTGTGTTGGTTTTGGCATCTGAATCTAATGAGATGTTTGGCTACATGACAATTCTTTTGTACATCGTCGTGATAAAAATTATATTAAAATAAAAAGTGAACTCACTCGTGACATAAAATTATCATGTTTGGAGGGATGCGATAACAAAAAAGATCTAGTTACTATCAGTCATGACTAAACAAAGTGGAGATCACAAAAAGAAAGAAAGAGGTGAGACCTTCTTTTTTGTTTAAGAAGAAAATCACTTTCAAAACATAAAATTGTCAAGATTGTCAAACACCTCTTCTAACAAATTTTCTTACAATTTTTAAAAATTAAAATGAAAATTTCCATTATGATGCAACCAAACACCCCCACAAGAGTAGACTCCGAAAAATGACGCAGTGCACGCGGTTAGGTTACCTGTGCTGAAGACGAAGAAGCTTCTAACCAGAGACGAAGAAGCTTCTAACAAGAAGAAGAAGAAGAAGAAGAAGAAGAAGAAAATTAAAGATGAATAAGCTGATCTGTTATCAAAAGTTGGTTGCTTTTGTTGCAAAATAAAAAAATAAATAAAACGAAGCTTGTTTCTTTGTAGAAATTATTTAGTTTCGTTCTCTTGTTAATTCCGTGTAATTCAGACCTGTCAATTTGGAGCTGTGAGATAGAGGTGAACCCTGGACTAGTTGGAGAAAATGGTCTTTAACCTGAGGCTCCCTTGGGTTCTATGAAAAAGAAGATTTCAAAGAAATATATTTTAACGGATCGACCTTTCGAGGAAATCAAAATCCGCATCTCTTGTTTGGTTGCAATTTAATACATCTTCTTGAAAATATGATCAAATGTCGTGTATGCCAATTTTTAAATCCTAAAGGCTCTTCGTGTACTGACGCAGGACAATTAAAATTACTATGTAATAAAATAGCATGGAGGAGTCACAATTTTGAAAGATGGATAAATATGTAATAAACAAGTATATTTACTTTCTATTATATTGAATAAAAATTCGGAATTTTTACCTAACATGTAAGGTGTTTTACGTTGACAAGAGGTTTTTGGATTTTTTACGAGTATTCGTATCTTTCGATATATATGTCTTTATGAAGCTAAAACTTCTCAATATCCTCACTTTTTAGAGAGAAAAAGAGGATGTAAGAAGAGGAAGAAGGGAGAGATAATATTAAAGAGACTTTTTTTTATCATGAAATAGAAACTAATTAACTAATTTTATCTAGGAATGTTCACACGGCGGCGACGACATTCTTTAATAAAAATGAATTTAAAATAATCTATCAATATATTTAATTTTTATAAATATATATTTAAAAATAAGTTAAAATATATAAATTAATATAATCTACGAAATTATAATATATTAAATGGAAGCATTGAATGCCATTTGGCCTTATTATACCAAGGTTGTGCAAAATCTTCCCTCGCGGAAAACGGCGTGGATGACAACATTTTTTGCAGATAACCAAAGAAATGAGATGATAAAGAAATCGGAAGAAAAAAAAGTCTGTTGTTAAATCGAATGGAACCATTTTGATCAGGTTCCAGTTCAGTTCGAATAAATAATTAAATAATAATAAATTAAAATAATTTTTGTATTAAGATATCAATTTAGGGGTTAGAAATACATGGATATGTATCTTTATGGTAAAATATACAAGTATTATCAAGCAATATTACGGATCATTTTTAAACATCGGGTGGGTTAGTTTTGATTGGCAGTTTAGTATTACTAATTATGATTAAACCGACTCGGTTCATCTCTGCAAATTGGAACGAAAATTGTATCTGCTCTTGATAGTCGAATATGTATATAGCGAATTAATTTCGACGACGTAACCAGGAAAAACAACTCCGACGAAGATATCAATTTGAGAACAAAGTTTATGATATCGAATTAATCATAAAAAATTATATTGAAATCGCGATCAATTCCAAAACTCGACAATCCCTCCGTAAACTTCGTAAATTTCGATTCACTACGTTTCTGTTGTATTAAACTCGATAATAAAAATACTGAAGATGGGAAAATGATAAATTACACTTGTTCGGTAGGATTTATACTTGAATTATTCTACTATACTAGTCATGACCTGAATGATAAACGTAGATAATAAGACCGACAAAATCAATTAATAATATACATAACTACAGCTATTTATCAAAGTTCAAATATTTAAATGGGATACTTTTCAACCATATGACAAATTAACATGAGTCCAAATGCAACCCAAACTATCTATAACTTAACCATACTGACATATCCTACGTGCCCATGCCACCTAGACTTAACATAAAATGAAGAAAATACAATTAGCACCGGCTATTCTACATATCTTAATGACAATCTAAATCATTTGTCTAAGTAGATTACATATTTCACTTGGATATTATATTTATGTCATAGACCTAATACCATATCTAAATATAAATAAAAAGTAACGCATAGTGAGTTAAATCCCATGATACACCTAGGCAGTGACGTACTTCAGATAAACCATGTTACCCTGGATCAAGGGATGTTCCGAATTGTTCTACTTCATCCGTTGTTCACAGGTCATGAATTATAGTCCGATAAAATAAAATTTCATCACAGGATGCAGTACAGTGTATCGACTACATCTCACAACCTGAAAGCGTATACTTATTCAAACATTCACAAATTTACTAAACCAGATATACAAACTTACTAAACTAGATATACAAATAACAAATCATGCATATAACTCAACTATAAACTAATATATTCAATTTTACCCAATTAAAATGATACGCATCACATACAAACATGCCAAACCGGAATTGACTACGGTCGATTAACAATTGACAAGATGACATATGTATTCTAAAACCATACAATCTACCATGACTTGACATGTCATACAATTATTAACATTAATCTATTACAACTCACACGTATTATGCCAATCTATATTTCATAATCAACCCCTAACAATTAAAGCAGTTCAAAGCATAAATCAAGATAAATATACACAAGATCATAATAGACTACAATTAATATTACATGATAAACATGCACTCAACATCTAAACACGATAATATACACCACTAAATAAATAATTAAGCGTGGATCATTAAATTAACCTCTAACTAGCAATACACACGCAACGTAATTAATAACCCACGTACAGTACAGCCGCTAAACTTTTATTGACTAACCAAAGTTAACTAACCAAGTTTTGATGTCTTAATTAATATATTTTAAGTAATAAAGATAGCCTAGATGTCTTCCTCGCGACGATGTCGACAGCTAGCTTGTTGAAGTCCCAGAAAGAAAAATCAGCTGGGTAAAGACCACGGCATGACAATGGCGAGATAACACGGTGGATGTCGATCCCTTGAACAAGTCTCTAAAAAGAGGGAGAAAAAGGTGTGTACAGTATGTGAGACAGAGAGAGAGAGAGACTCCGGAAAATTATGATCCGCTAAATCCGACTCCATGGAGGTATTTATTTATTATTATTATTTTATATATATATTTTTTACTATACATTTTTTTGATAAAATATAAAAAATAAAGTATTCATAATCCGTCGTAAACTCCTGCTCCGGCAACGATACCTCCCCCCGCGACAGAGTCCTTCTCAGCTCTCTCTTCTTCCCCGCGGTTGGCACATATCCCGCCGAGTCGCCGGAGCAGCGCCACCACGACGCCTCTCCTTCCTCTTGTTTGATCAATGATGCCTCCCCCCGCGACTCGACGGAGTCCTTCTCAGCTCTCTCCTCTTCCCCGCGGTTGGCGCATACCCCGCCGAGTCGCCGGAGCAGCGCCACCACGACGCCGCTTGTCACGACCCGGAATAACCACAAATACGCAGCAAAAATACACAATGTCGTGACAGTGGGATAAAACCCAATACTTGAATTCCATAACCCAAACTTAAACAATTATTTTCATAAGATCCATCATACAAGAGAATAGAACCATACTTCTAAGTCTAACCACACTCTTGTTCAAAAACAACCAAGATCATCTACTTAAGTAGAGAATACCAAGAATCTCCAAGTGCAAATGACTCTGATTCCTATGGTTCCACCTGAACTTCATCTTCAAGTTCCTAAATCTTCAAAGCCTGCTGAAAATTTAACCCACAACGGGGTGAGTCCGAGGGCTCCGTAGGATTTACACCTATTCCCCGCCAATCGGATACTAACATATAAACTTGCAATGATAGATAATATAACTATATTGAGATGTAATACAAATGATAATAACATGTTTTCTATATTTATCCATAACCCATAACCAAACCATGATTATCTTTAAGGAAAAAGATTATGTCAATGCTACTCAATTCTAGACCAATGCACACAAGACCATACAAGCTAAACAAATATCATCTAAATAACCTCAAGACTTAACTTAACATGACCAAATTAAAACAAGACAAATCTGATTTTCCTAACATGACATGGTTTAACATCTATACATGACACACAACTAACATATTTCGTACTCTTTCCAAACACATAGCCAAAGAGCAAGGAATTGGTCGTCTTGCTTCACATGTACAAATGCATTCACCAACTCTAACATATATAGAAGTAACATATACTAAGCTAGCCCAAAGTGCACCTAAGCAGTGGTGACACTAAGGGAAAATCGCGGTAATCCGGGATCTGTGGGAGGGCCGGATTCAACTAAGTTACCCGCTGCCCACAGTCAATTGACTAGAATAGGCTGGTGAAGCCTTCATAGCACGTCATATCAGGAGTTCATAACATAAAATCAAATCATGACATACTTGACCATACCATGCATATATGACATAAACATCTAATTTCATAGTCTTTCATGCAAAACATAACATTGATAATGAACTTGACAAATCATATGATAACCCGACTTAATTGAACTTGTTCTTAATGACAACTCATACTAATCATGACCAAATTGACATGACTAACTATGCATAGCATAACCTATGATCTGAAACCAAATTAAACATATTTTACCATAAACTAGACAAGACTTGTACTAACCGACATGGTTGACATATTTTAAATCAAACCTATACCAAACTTGACCATATGAACATAACCATACCATGCATGACATAATACATAATATGAAACCTAACTAACCAAAATTTACATGACTTACATACATGAAATGACAACCCGAACTAGACATACTTAATTGCATATACAAGACAATTACCTTAAATCCAGCTTGGCGTAAACTAAAGAAATTAAATTCTGAGGTAATCAACCACAATTTGACCTAAACAGGTTCTAAAAGGTATTATTTGATGATCCATGATTTTTCCAAATTACACATAATTATATTTCAAATCTAGGTCCAAACTAGCATATATTCACATACATAAGGTCAAATCTTATGAAAAATATTTCTACCCATCTAGAATCAAGCTAAACATGTTCCATAATATACAAAATAGCAATTTTAAGATTCTGGTTTCAAGGATTTTCGAGAAGAATCACTAATCTTAAGTCCAAAATCTAAACTAGTCAAATCAAGGTCCATAAGTTAAATCATGCATATTTTCTAATCAAAATGAAATCAAATAAGTATACAAGCTTGAGAAACCTACTTGGAAGCTCCTGTGAATTTTTAGGATTTTTATTGATTTTTATGCTATTTTATTGGCCTTAAATCTAATTTCCGGATTTAATAATTTCGAAAATCAGAAAAATGCTGAACCGGCGCTGAACCGGGCGGTTCGACCGGATGAACCGGGCGGCTCGAAGGCACTGGACCGGGGTGCTGGGCCGGCTCGACCGGCGGCTCGCGATGTTCGCGGCGGCAGCGGCGCGGCGGCGGCGACGGCGCTCGCCGGCGACGGCGATCGGAGCTGCAGGGCACGGCGGCGGCGGCGACGTTCGAAGACAACTGGGGGGGACTGAACGGCAACGAGGAGGGGCAGAGGCTGGCACCGGCGGCGACGACGGCGAGGGAGACTCGCGGTGGTTCCGGCCGGAACAGGGGAGATCCGGCGAGGCGATCGACGGCGACAGAGGGGCTCACGTCTGCGGCGGCGGCTGGACAGCGGCCGAACGGCGATGGCGAGGGTGAGGAGGAAAGAGGGGAGGTACCGACGGCTAAGGGGAAGGAGGCACAGCGGTGGCTGGTCGCGCGGACGCACGGGAAGACGGGGCACGACGCTGGCGCACGAGACCGGCTGACCGGCGGCTGCCGCGCACGTTCGCGCGGAGGGAGGCAGCAGGGGGCGCGGCTCAGGCGGGCGGCCTGGTCAGCGCGGCTGACGGGCGACGAGGAGGCAGGGGGGCTGAGCATGGCGTGGCCGGGCGGCGCTGCAGACGGGGCAGCGCGGACGGGAGGTTGGCGATAGTGCAGGCCGGCAAGGAGACGGCGGCGGCCGCGGGTGCACGCTGCAGCTGGCCGCGAAGGCAGAGGCGGCCGGGCGGCTCAAGGGGGCTTAGGCGTGGTCGTGTGGAGGCTGGGTGGCCGGTTGGCGCGTCCGTGCACACGCGCGGCGCTCACGCATGGGAGGGCGGAGGCCACCGGGGACGATGGCATTAACGGCCGGCGGCGAAGGGGGGGTTGGCAGGGATGATGCCGGCGACGGCGGCAGCAACGAGGAGAGGGAAGGCCGGTGACAGCGGCGGCGATCGACGGCGACGCAGCGGCGAGGGAGGAGAGGAGGAGGGTGGCGGCGTCGCTGCTATAAGAGAGGGAGAGAAGGAGAGAACTCGACGAGGGAGGGGGGGGAGAATATATACATATCGGGAGGGGGAGGCTTCCGTAACCGGGGAGGGAGATGGGAGTCCGAGCCGGAGGGTGGGGGAGGGAAATCCGGCGAGCGCGGGGGGGAGGAGTCCGGGTGAGAGGGGGAGACTGGAGAAGAAAAGAAATTTTTTTTTTCAAAATGTTACACCGCTCCTTCCTCTTGTTTGATCAGCCAACAACGTCGCCGGAGCGCCGCGCGGGAGCCACCGTCACCTCCACCGCCAACCGTGCAATTCGACCGACTTGGGAGATGCCCACCGGCGGCCGTGACCTGCCTCCCTTCCCTTCTGCTCACGCCGGGGGCCATGGCGACGGAGCCGTGCCGCAACACCTTACTCCGTCCGTGTACCAGGATGCTCCGCACGTCGACGCCCCTTCTCTACCTCCTGCTAACATCGCGTGTCCTGCCGTAAGCTTACCGTGCGGTGAATATGTGGAGTCGCTCCCGTTTTCTGGTGTCCAGGACCCCCTCTTTGGCCAATTCGCCGCTTTTCATGGGATCAATGCAGGGGAGGATGAAGACCTGGGAGTTTCTGACGTCTCCGGTATGTTCTCGCCCCTCCGTCTTCCTTCACCACCGGACGGCAGGGAGAGGGAGGCGTCCTTTGCGGGGGGCGCAGAGTATGAAGGCAGCGCCTTTTTGTTCTCTTCTCTCGATTCTCAAGTCGGCAACGATGGCTACTGTGGCCAAAACCCCCTCTCTGGCCAATTCGCCCCTTCTCTTCATGTAAACAACACGGGGGAGGACGTAAACTTGACACCTTCCGCCGTTCCCGGTGATTTTTCGTCTTCGCCTCTTCTTCCTGCTGCACAAAATGACGGCATGGTGAGAGAGGGATCATCTTCATGGGGGATTGGGCATGGAGGCTATGCCGTTCCCACTTGTTCGCTCGATGGTCAAGGTGGCGTTAGTGGCTACGCTGATGTAGGCGGAGGGGATTTAAGCTTGTGCGGAAACTTGCATCAAATCGGGGTATCCTCCCTGCCCAGAATCAGAGCCACAGGTGTCCTGAGTGGAGGCCCGACTGCTGGATTTGGGTACCTGAGAGACGGCTATATCACAGGCACGAACTGGACCGACGAAGAACAGACGATATTGGAGCGTGGATTGGTGAAGTGAGTAATCCCTGTCTTTTCACTGTTGTTGTTGTTGCTGGCATCTTCTCAGATTCTTGCTTCCGTGTTCTGTTGCGTCTGTATACATCTCATTGTTCCCGATTAGGATGTTGAGGCGTATGTGAATTGATGTTTTTGATCTTACTTTAAATTCTTTGCAAAGGCCTGGTGTCCAAGAAGTAGTGGGTTATCTGTTGAATAGGATTGCATTACTACCCCGAGAACGTTTGAGTTTTTTTCTGTCAATTCTTGTCTAGGCCTCTGAATTATGCATCAAAATTCTTGTCTAGGCCTCTGAATTATCCATCGAAATTCAGTTTCAACTTCTCCTCCCTGTATCAAGATCCCATGATGATAATATGCCTCAAGGATCTTCAAGCTTTTCCCTTGCTGTCCGCTTTGGTCAATTTTTGTTCTCCAGGTTCATGCTTTGCTCTTTTCAACAAGACCCTAGTAGATTTAACTTTCTTAGTAGATTGAATACTTCAGATTGTTGGATTCAGTTTCCACTCTTCTGGCATCATTGTATTTCATCCTCTTATGCATAGAAGACTTAAACAGTAAACATTGTGAACATTTTGAATGTAATAGACTTGATGGTTTTGGTATCACATGTTTAAACTTCAATTCACAATTCCTTCCTAGATAATTAACTTAGGACGTTTCCTCACAATCCTGGCACTTGAGAAAACGTGTTGCTTAGTAAAAGTAAAAAGACAAGTTCATAGGTAAACCAAGCTAGCATTCTGTTATTCACCACAGGTCATCAGCAATATTTAGTTCACAGGTGTAATGCTAAACTTCTATTCATTATTAAGTGGTGACTAAAGACTCTCAACTCCTCATATTTGATACCTGGCCATTATAAAAGAAACCCTAGTGTCATTCTATTAGACAACCGTTGTCTGGCTGGCAAAAATACATATACACATTTTAAAACCAGAATGTACAATATTTTTGTTACTTGACCAACCATCTGAAGAAGCAGATACAACAGGTACACTAATCAGTAAGATTGATGAAGTTGTAATTAATGCAAAAACATCCAATTGGAAAGCAATAATCCTACTTGCAATCCTACAAGCTACCAACAAATATACTATACCATTTGATCCCTCGCTTAGTCAAGATTGTGATAAAATGCATCATCATGGTGGGATTTGGCCATGGATCCATAAATGAAGAGACATTGCACTTGTACATGTAGCTGTCCATGGAAATAAAACTTTATTTCTTTAATATGCCATATCTTATCCATCCCTGCTATTTTGAGCTAGAACTTGCTCCCTCTACATGCAGCTATGCTCATGAAAGGAATGACATCAAGTATGCACATATTAGCTTGAATTTGGGTGGACACAAGTCGATAAGGGACGTGGCCATGCGGTGCAAATATTGGATTGTAAGATCTAATTTTCCTGAAGCTGTATATAACCTATGAATGTCTATACACGGTGGACTTGTATTTGCATATTATACCTTAAGTACGTCATTATACACTGAACTCAAAGCCAAAATCAGAAACAGACATTTCTGATTACTGTTGAACATAGAAATAGAATTCAATCTATATTTGATTCCTACTGTGTATTAACATTTATTCATGTTTGGTTGGATCGAACGAGAATAAATCTCATACTATGATTTTCAGTTTATATTTTCAGCTAGTGCATGATTTCTAGTGATGAACTTGGCAATTCTTGAATTTTCTGCCATTCTTTTGGTCTCAAGATGGATATTTTTAGTACTAATTAAAATATTTTTAACAATAAAACTCTTGTATATAAATTTATTTAGTCTTAATCATGATTTGGATGCACTTTCAAGTGTGGTTCAAGGGAGGAGATGCTTAAGGCCTACAAATAGTACCCAAAAACATGAGTGAATCTCACTTGGATTAATGACGATGAACTGGCATCCCATGCACCTGTGTATTTCGTATGGTTGGATTTTTGCAATGGGCTTAATTTCAAGCTCTCCTTTGCGTTTGGCCAAGCCGATAAACTGAACTAAACCAAACTAAGCCACCTTGGTCATGTCAAAAGTTCTGTCTTCAGTCTTGGATCTTGGATGTTGAAACTGAACTGCAACTTGCCAATTCTCAATTTGGGTCAAACTGAGGAGTGTATGGCACAAAAAATGCCAAAGTCCCCTTCCCATCTTCTGAATCAGTTTCTTCCTCAGCTGTCCTTCTGCAGGCCTATAGGATATAGCTGCAGCATTCTATCTCTAAGGTGGCTGAGCCATTGTAGCATCCAGTGATGGCATGATGGGTGATGAGAAATGATTGTTATCATCATTTTAAACGTAATATTTTGAAGTTGTTTGAGTTTAAATAGTCATATTTTGTAAGAGGCATGATTGTAAATAGCTTTTGGCTAAGGAGGTTCTATGTTCATGTTTGCTCTGCTTTCTAGAGCCCATCTGGTAACGCAAGTTGGTCAAAGCCTAAGGATTGTATTACAGTCCACTGCTTAAATCATGCTGCAGCTGGCATAAAATCTGAATGGAGAACCTGCTGCTGGACTAGGAGTAGAGAAACTGCTGCTATCACATCCTGAGCAACAGAGAGGATGCTAGGAGCTAGGGGATGACATTTTTGCCAGACCTTTGACTGGCAACTCATAGAAGTATCAGGACACTACAGCATCACTTTCCCATAGGATCCAGTGTCCTGATAGTATTCCAAAAGTAGGAAGGAACAAGGAAGGAATAGTCGGGGGTCGGCCCCGGGTCGGTCGGCCCCAAAACCGACCCGGGTCGGTTGGGGTCGCGACCCGGCTCGGGTCGGGGTCGGGTCGGGGTCGGGAAAAAATATAATAAAAAATTCAATTTAAAATAATAACCGGGTCGGGGGGTCGGGGCCGGGTCGGGGTCGGTCGGCCCAAAAAGCGACCGGGTCGCCGACCCGGCGAACCATGGGAAGGAAAGAGGGACTGTCATACTCTAGCATCACTATATTTTCTACGAGTGTCCCCTACGTGCAGGACATTGGAAAGGGATCCGACAGTCCTGGAAGTTGAAGGTTTAATTACCTCTAATTTTAGTTAACTATCTTGATGACTATTGTTTAAAATAAAAAGTTTGGACATCGCAACTGGGGCATGTTTCCCCTGCAATAGAAGCTTAACTTTTATTTAGTTTGTTTTTCTTATATTTTTATATTATTAGTTGAATCATGAATATATAATAATTTATTCTAAGCAATAGTAATTATAAATGTTAATTGATTTTTATTGGAATTTAGTGTTTAACACCCATAATCTATAACCATTCATATATATATTTCGTTTGTATATTAAAAATAGCCAAGTGTTACTTAGCCATTTGAGAACTAATTTCTTTTTAAGCTGTATCGGCAGATATTATATCATTTTAATTCATTTTCAGCGCTTATTTTACGTTAGATAGTATACATGCAGATAAGAGTTCAGTTCTTTAGAACAAACTCAATCTTACATCACCTTAATATTTAATATAGATGTTATTATAGCATCTGAAACCCCCTTTACCTTGTACCATTAACTCATTAAGGTGTAGCCTTTAAAGTTTAAACTATGTGCCCAGTTAGTTCACTGGAACACCTTCCGCTACCAGACAGAGTATATGTAGGTTATATACCATTTTGATTTGGTTGTACTTATTTACTCCACATTTGGAGTCTTATCTTATAAATATAAGTTTTGATAAAATATTTGTATTTCAGGAACATATTGGAGATTGCTCAGCAGATTCAACAGCTCATTCGGATGCACAAAATGAGCATGTGGTCCAAAAAGGTGGTTTACAGAACTTATTATAATTTATGACCTGACATTTCATAGGGTGCTCCAAGTAGGTAGTAATGATAGCCAATAAAGTTTGCATGTAGAACTTGTCTTTGTGAGTGACAAACAAAAAGGACAGTCTGGCACCATGGCATTCTTCTTCTTATAAGATGATTTAATGATGTAGACTGGAAGTTGGAGGAACAAATAACGATTTTCAAGTAGATAGCACTGCCCCATCTGCTCGGTTGGCAACAAATCCTACCTCATGCATTTAGTGTTGTTTATACTCATATTCTTTAGTTGGGTGGTGTTAACATTATTTTTAGTTTTAAATGGCATATTTTTATCAAAATTTTACATTTTCCCATATTTTCATGGTTGAATATTCCTTTACACCTTTATTTTTTGGGGGCTTTTACGTCTAGATCCTTGAAATGATTTGTATTTTCACGTATATCCCTCAAATTTTGTTAATCATTTGTTTGGGGGGAGGTGGGGAGTCCATGATGGAGGGGATCATTAATCGGGTGTGGTAGAGAGGGGGGGGAGGTGGTGGAGGGGTAAGTTAGTCAAATTATCTTGAGTTGAGTTAAATTAAGATGGTTTAAGTTACATTTTATGTAAGAAATTAATGAGAGGGTTTGTTTGGAAACGGAGTAAGATTTCAGAGAGCTAAAAACATTCACAATTTGAGGGACATATGTGAAAATACGAATAATTTCAGGAACCTATATGTAAGAAACCATTATTTTTTTTCTTCTAATGTCTATGCAAGCTTTAAAATCCCCCATATAAAACTATGCATAGCCAAATTAAATATAATCTCCTTTCCTATTTTTCACTTCTACCTTCTATCAATCGTATCTCTCTACACTATACAGAAACCGCAAAAATATATGATTTTGATATTTTTATTTTTAAATGATGATAATTTTTATTTTTAAAATTTTTTATAAACAAGAAATAATTTAAGATTGGATCAGGTATTGGATCCTTATATGGTGTGCATCGACAGGAAGCAGACCTATCTGCTCTTGACATCTGACACTTTCTTCCTTACCTCACATTTTTTAGATTGAATTTAAGTGAAATAAAGGAAGATGTAGTTAGCAAAAGTTATGACATAACCTTGATACTCCTTTTATGAGGCTTACCTGCACAGGCGCATTATAGACTGATTCAAACTTCTTAGCTGTTCCATTAGTAAAGCCTTCTGTTCATGTATCTGTTTTTCACTGCTTCCATGATCCAAACTTCTAGAAACAAGATATAAGATGTCAATATGGAGAAGACGGCTATAGATTCATACTGATGTACAGTTATAGCAATGGCCCTAATTTCTTCTTACATAAAGAAAATGAATTTACCCAATAGAAAATTTTAAAGTCATACAGAGCAAATCATTAAGTATGGAAAATGTCAAATGCCTGTCATTGTTGAAAGCATGTCAATATGGTTTTCATCTCTTGTAGTGGATCTTTTGTTTTTTTTATTTTTTATTTTTTATATTGGTAATCAGGTTATTATTGCTTTGTTTTTATAGCCTATGGTTTCATAACGGCATCCATTTTCTCCGTCATCTTCCTTTTTTTCTTTTGCAGATTTAACAGGAGTTAATGATGCTATGACTGATCTTTTTGAGCAAAATGATCTTATTTTTGGCCAAATTATTCAAAATCAAGCATTGTTGAAGGTAATTGGTAACCTTTTCAATGAGAAATATAATAATCATGCTTCTCTTATTCCTAAATTGACCTATTTAGGAATCCATAATTAATCTGGTCCGGTGAAATGTTCATGGGGAGCAGAATTAGCCAATAAATACAATTTTAAAGTTTCACATTTTAAAAGTAGTTTATGTTTTACATGGTGGTATCAAACATAAGAATAACTTGATACATAGCCTATGCATGTTTACTTGATTATTTTTATTTTAAATATTTTATTTATGCTTCACTAATTAATAGTATTGTGGATCATGAATGAAGAGCTTGTTTATAGTAAAGATCATCAATAATTTTTGAATCTCACTTGGAGTGAGTGAAATGTAGAGTCTGTCAACTTGTCTATCACCAACTCACTCTGCATGTGTTATGTGTGTGAGATGGACAGAGGGAGACGGGGGAACCAGTTTTATTTTTAAGTATCTAGAAAATTTGAAATTCCTTGGATATGTGTTTGAACTTGATTGATGATCATTCTATTGAAAGAAAAAAATGTCTCTAATAATGGATTAGTTGGATCAACATTACATAAATTTGATCCATTGGTTCATAGAATGTAAATAAGATTTAAATGGATTTTAAATAAGTTTTAAGTTTAAGTTGCTTATATTTTATATTTTGGTACGTCTAGACTTTGACTGCATTTCTCAGATTTTGGAGCTGTATTTGTAAAATTACAGAATGTGATTAATTTGAAGTTGGTTCAAACATCATTATCAATTCTGGACAGTAAGGTAAATGACATAGGGATTGCCGAATTGAGCACATAACCCAGCTTTGCCCCTTATCTAGATGGCTGATCCAGGCTGATCATGGGCAATCTACAACCTGTCCGTCTTTCTTTTCCTCTCAATCTGGTGCCTTCCAAGTTCCCTGCTTGTATCTATCACGATTCTAGTCCCACCACAACTTTTGCTGCAACAGTTGCAGCAGCATAATCATCTATGGCAACCACAGCAGCGAAGCAGGTTGATGATGGGAGCAGTAGTGGGTGGGGATCAGGTAGTGGGCAGTGGTATGCAGACAGATCCACGTTGTTGGATTACTCTCTCTTAAGCAGACTTGGTTTCCCATCTGACTTTCCTATCCAATATGACCCATTCTGAGGATCTGCTAACAGATTGCTAAGGGTCAGATGCTTGGAATCCAATAAGTTAAGAGATCTGGGTCAGTCATTTTCACTGTTCCTTGCTAGATAGATATGATGTTGTTAATTATTGGTGTGAAGGTAATTTTATATTGGGGGGGGGGGCAATATGCAATTAGGATGCAAGAATTTAATTTGACTTTTTAAATATTTTTATTGTTTTGGTGTTGCATGAATTTTCATATTATTCAGGTGTTGACAGATAAGTGCAAATCATTTAGGGATAATCTCATACACCTTTTAGGGTTAAATTTCAGTTTTGGTGTATATTACTATTTTGTGACATGTCTGTGTATTATTCAAGTATTCAGTTCATTTTGGCATATTGGGTACTTAATACTGTGAAGGACATGAAGTTTTAATTTATTGTAAAAATTTAAAGTATGCTTTATTTTTTATTTTTATAATTTTTCCAAGCTTCAAGATAAAGTTGCCATTTATGTGAGGAAGAGAAAAAGATGGTTGAGATGGAAATTATGATTTGTTACTATATTTGTGTAATTAAAAAATTTAATCTATATGAATAGTATAGGTGATAATAAAAGATTTTCATGTAATTTCACTTCCTTTAAGTGGGTGCTTACAATTTGTGAATCGCCTAAGATTTGCGCCTTGCTTGAAGTGGCGCCTTGCTGGCTAGGCGGGTGACTTGACAACTGTTCTGTCTACCATTCAAATTAATATGATGGCTTATGGGATGATTAGGCACAAAGTTGCCATTATTGTTCAAGGTGCTCCATTTCCTTTCTTGGGCTTAAAAGATAGATTAGTCCCACAGAAGCAATTTAGATAACTTTAGTTGCTCATCCAGGCAATTTCAACCTGGTTAGGCACATTTCGTTTGATAATTCAAGCTCCATGAACTACATGCTTCCTTTTATTTGTGTAGTTTTTTTTCTTTCGTAGTACTCACCCTGTCTAATCTTTTTTTTTAATATTTTATGATAAATTATATGGAGAAAGGATAGAGGAAACTGGAATAACATTCCTTGATATGTAAGTCCATAATTTTCATACTAGCCAGGTTGATCTGAATAAGAATTTTGGCGATCTGAATTGATATGGGCACACCACAGTCTGACTTCAGCCTGATCAGCTGGAATCGCTGGAGCTTGGATGATTCATCTCTGTCTGAGATTGCCTAAGATTGACTGATCCTGACCTCAAATCAGCTGACATTGGCTGATTCCAGCTGACTAGGGCAAATCAGACTGAGCCATGGCTAAGTTCAGTTTGACTCCACCTAACTTCTAGCTGATCCCTGACTACCTGATCCTCATCCAAATAGGGAGGCCAATCCAGGGTGAGATTCCATTATGTTTTATTTGCATAAAACCCCTTTCTCTCTCTCTTCTTGGTTATATTCGCAGTTGACACTGGGAGTTATCGGATAGAAGTTTGCCTGGATTTGTTTAGGCGGATCAGCTAAACTTGAATAGCATTTGCAAAATACAGATATTTGGAATTTGAATTGGCCGATTCCATCACTTGATCTAGAGAAACATCCATATTACTCTAATTGATAAAGTAGGACAATTCGTTGAACTTATTGCGTAAGGCAATGATTTCAGTTAGTACTGTTGCAACTTATCCTACTGATCCTAAAATGTTTAGGAGTCTAATTGCATGACGTGTGATGCATTTATTTTAAACATTTAAGGTATTTATATTTTTGTTTCAAGATAAACTTGTTCTTGTTGTCCATGTAATTATGAAGGATTTATAATAAATACAAAAAAATCAGATGATTTTATCCCAAAACGTGAGAAGGCTAATAAATTTTGAAGTGTGATTTAGTATAGTTGCTTGAAAAATAATAAAACAACTGGCATAAATAGTGTTTATATCAGATTCTATATATGTTCTTTTGCTAGATATCTCATAACTGGTGATGTGCATGCATGCCTTACGCATAACCAATGGTCCTACGGGTCCATACTCAACTAAGATAATATGAACTTATCAAAAGCATCCACGGATTCTTGCTTCCATAGTATTTACAACAACCATCAGTCCATTATTTATGTAGCTTGGTTGAAATGCAACAGTTTTAAATCATTTGTTGGTTGCATGCATTTTTCTTTCTTCAGTTGAGATGTTTCCTAATATTAGCTGATAATCAACAGCTTTGTATTTCTTTTGTTGGATATCTAGCCGTAATAATAGTAGTATTTGCATGTTAAATAGGTGAATGCATGTTGATGCATCTGTACTGTATGTAGGGGTGTTCATGATTTGGTTTGGTTTGGTTTTTGAGTATTTTTTTTAAACCAAACCAAAACAAATTATCTCCCAAACCAAAACAAATTGAACCAAATTAATTTAGTTTGGTTTGGTTCAAATCATATTTTATTAAGGTATAATATATATGTCAATATATAATTTCATTTTGTTTGTTTTAAATCACAGTCTATTAAACTTCAGTGTATATGCTTATACATTTCATTAATTTTGTCTTAAAAACTCTTGAAATAAATTTATTTTTATAAGAAATTATACATTAATATTATATTATATTTAACTTGAAATAAAATATTCAATCTAATTTGGGTTTTTCGGTTTACTGGTTTGTTTTGAAGTGTCCTAGAAACCAAACCAAATCGATTGATGGTTCAAACCAAACCAAACCAAATTGCTGGTTTGGTTTGTTTTTTCGGGTTGAACCAATTAGTGAACAGCCCTATTTGTAAATTTTTTGTTTTTGTAAATTTATCCCTCACAAATATTCTAAGAATGTCTCTTTTTGGTTGCAGATAGATGATAACATCAATCTATTTGCAGATGCTCGTAGGAACATTTGTATGATGCTTAGCAGGTATACATGCTAGCCTCCTATCATTGTGATAGCATTGGAAGTACATACTTGGAGAGGATACTAACTCTTAAAAGAATGTCTAGTTCTTGTAAGTTGTTGAGTTGGGTATCCTAATCGGTTCATAGAAAAAGTGCAAAATGATATGAAATATTAGTTTAAAAGACCCATCTCCATTTGGATTAAGTATAGAGACCCTAGCTCTATGATTTCTTTGCTCTTGAAGTATGTTTATGAGTTTGTTTTCTTTCATTGTCTGCTATTGAATTTCTTTTAGCATCTCATGAATAACTTTGAACTTGACTGCCTGAATTGGAGTCATTTTGATCCTATAAAATCAGAATTGAGATTTTCTGGATAGATATCTTCAGCTCATGTCTTCTAGAATTATGCTTTTAAGTCTATGACATTTTCTGAGGGCTAGCACTTTTAATGACTGGGATATGTATGGAGCTTCATATCTGAAGTGATAGTCTAGTTGGCATAAATTTTACGAGGAACATAAGCCCAATGAAATATGTAGATCACTCTGATGCCATCACTTGATAGACTTAAAATGTAAAACTACTGCCTGGAAAGGTATCATTGTGTTTAATTTTTAAGATCTGTCTGTTTGTCAACAAATGGCATCATGATTATCCTGTAAAGGCCCCTTGATCTAGGAGCCTATTTTGCACCAGCAACGGCACTGTTATTGTTCTGGTGTCATTTTTTATTTATGGATATTTATTCTATTCATTGTCATGTCAAACAAGGGTATCCCTCTGAAAGGGCCTAGTAAATTGACCCAGTTTTTGTTTGGCTGGCCCGTGCAGCATCATATTCAATATACTGCTTATATGTGTTATTGCCACATTTTATTCCTGAGTTACATGTTTACCTGTATGGGTGCTGATGCCTGACAGTTTCCTCTTTCATGCTGCTTATATTAGGTAGTATTTCATAAATTCTCGCTCTTCCATCAAAATTTTACTTTAATGCACAAGTGTATCTTGCTCCTTTTGCAATACATTCGTTTCTTTTTCAACTCTGTTGCAGCTTAGATAACAATGTGTCTGAAGATGCTTCCAAAATGTTGAAGAAAATGGGTCCACTCCATGAGAACTTGGGGTGCCTAATCCCCCCCTCATAGGTTTCAGGTAATGGGGCCAGAGTGAGCACACAGTTGTTCTTATATTCTTTGGTAGAATCAACTTAGCTAGACTGATGACATCCGGAGGACTTCTTCAAATTATATACACCATCTTCTTCCTAGTTCATTGCATCTGAAATTTACCGTATGCCCCCCCCCCCCCAGAGAGGGGTGCTCAGGCTCATCTGGAAAGGTTTACTCCGTGTTCTATTCTTTATTTGTTTTAATTATTCATTTATACCGACACTAGCTAGTCATTATCACCCCACCCATTTATTTAAGAGAAAATCAACTTCCGCCCCCGTTGCACCAGGGACACTTATTTTTTTGTCCCATACATCTTAGACTTATTTTTTTGTCCCATGTTTTAAAAATATGTAACTCCCGCCCCTATGTTTCATTGACACCGTTAACTCCTCCATCTTTGCTTCAAATTTTCCAGATTTACCCCCCTCGTGCGAAGACAGTGCTGACCTTCCGTGTAAATTTAATCTATTGGTAAAATACTTAAAATTCTAAGAACTGCTGGTGCAGAAGGTAGTGCCTTGCGGAAGCTGCGATGACGGAGCTGATGGTCCAGATCACACGCAGCTTCAACCCTCTGTTGGTGTAGAAAGAGTCGAGAATGTTGTTGTCCTCCGACAGCAAGGACTCTGCCGGGTCACCCAGCACCACTGCCTTCCGGTCTATCTGTGTCCCTCCTAGTATGACACAGCTCTGAAGGGTGCTCCCAAACTCTGCCCTCCACTTCAGCAGGATGTCGTCCTCCGCATTGACGTCGCTGGCCGGGAGCTCGATATGGAGATTGCATATGTAGTTGAAGTTCTTCAGCACCTGGGCTTCAACATGCGGATCAAGGATCTCCTTCAATGGTGACAGCAAGTTCGAACGGCGGTGGGTTAAGTTCCAGACGACGGCGATGACAGTGGAGGAGATGAGCCTTCCGGAAAGGGGAAAGTTGGCCCCCACTGCCAGTGGGTTTCGATCCAGGATTTCACAAGTAGACCTGTTAGGATAATTTGGGGAATAAAAATTATAGATCAAGGGACATGACGGAGGTGACATCAAATTTTATTTTTGATAACGTTGGGATTTTTAAATAATTTTTGTAACAGTGAGACTTTTAAATAATTTTAGGTATTTAATGGGACCCAAAATTAAAAACCCCTTTATTTAATGCTGCCGAAGAGATTAAAATGAAATGAATAAATGCAGATTAGGAAAAAGATGCAGCAGAACATCTCTATTCAAAGAGTGCCAGTTGCGTCTCAAACAAATTCTATGAATCTCATGCACAACAAATATATATATATATATATATATATATGTGAGGCTCACAAAGTTTGTAATGTCGGTACCCTCCGCTCCAGTGGCAAATCATGAACCCAATTCATGGGTGTATCAAAGACCAAAAGGCAAAAAGGTTAAGATGGTTTTATCCATTTACATGCTCTTGTAAAAATATTGAAGTTACGGCCGGCCAGAATCCCGCAGAATATTGGTATTGGTGTTGTTCTTACATTGCAGCAAGCACTGACGAAGGTAAGTACCTAAATGAGTGTGTGCAGTCAGGAGCCCGTCTGTGATGTGGAGCCAAATTAAAAGGGTCCTTCCCTTCCGACGTCCCCCCCTCTCTCTAGGCTGCCCTGTTGCTGTTCTGATCTGGCCGGCAGGAAGTACCACCACCGATCCACGCCGGGCGGGGAAGCTTTAATTCAAATGGGCGTGTCGGGCATTGCATCTCTGCGCTGCGCGCGTCTGGTGGGGGGTCGGGCATTGTATCTCTGCGCTGCGCGCGTCTGGTGGGGGGTCGGGCTGCACAAACTTACTCAATGCAGCAGGGTAGAGAGTTGAAGAAGCCAAGAAGGGATTCCGTGTACGAGAGAGAGAGAGAGAGAGCAGCCTTGATGGAATGGACTGCTGGGTTTATGGAGTTGAAAGGGGAAACCCCGCTTTGTATTGTATGCTGGGAGAGCATGGCATGACCACTCCAGTCTCCGGCTGATCACCGTCTACGTCACAGTCAGATTCCCCTGCTCCACAGAGATCTCTGCAAGCAACAACTCTTTTGAGCGCATGCCCATAACAGATGATAGAGAAACTTGCCGTGAATTAATTAATTGGGCCGTATATATTGTGTATCTTAAAAATCTCAAAATCACGAGACCTTGAAGGTGAACACGCCTAAAAAAGATTTTCAAATCTCAAAATCCAAGCGAGAAGTTTTCTCACCGACTTTCTGTAACTCACTGTCAAGATGGACGATGTGAACAAGAGTGCAATCAAAGATGATAACAAGGTTGAAGGACCCAAAAAATATATAGATATAAGCAACTAAACCTGGTCGATGTGAGATTTCCCCCACTGTTCCAACAATAGATATGCATCATCGTCTTCGACTGATTAGGTCACCGCACATCGCATCGCGTAGAGAGATGGGGAGATGGGCAACTTTAAGGACTGCGGTCGCTCTCATGTACCGACGAACAACTGTGTGGTGTGGCTGCACAGAGTTGGCACCATCCGGAAGAGAGAGAGAGAGAGAGATAGACGGGAGAAAAATGTCGTTCTCTTCTGATCTCATCAGGCAGGACCATTGCTGCAGAGCACCACGGAGCCTCCGGTGCTCTCAGCCATGGCGTAATAAAAGCTTCAAAGCCCAGTACCGGTGCTGCAATGATGGGAGGAGGAATGAACCTTCACTGCACACACGCAGCCTTCCCCGCCGCAGCAGATCGGGGCGCATACGCCATTGTTGCAGAGCGAGATGGCGCTGCAAGGACGACGAGCCCGTGACGTGCAACACTCGCTGTGGGGGAGGAGAGGGGATCGAATTGGGTCTACCACCCCTTCCTCCCCCCCCCCTCTCTCTCTCGTATTCATATCTCGAGGGGGCATATTCACGGCTTCGTCTCTTTCCAGCCTCCCCCCCACAGTCGTCTACGTTCCTTCCTGCAAGGGCAGGCGGAAGGAGACCTGCCTGCCCCGCCCCTCTTCTCGGAGCGGCCGCAGAGACGGGCGAGAAAACGACGGGACGACCGGAGAAGACGCCATCAGAGATGATGTTGCGGATTCAGCAGGGAAATCGATCGAAGAGACGCCCACCAAGTCAAAATGATCGATCTTTTCACCTACAATAATCGCTCGTATTACGCTCTTTAATCGTCATTTAAAATCAATGAAGTTATTGGCATACTATCTTAACCTGGAATTGAGTCGTGTTCTTCCTGATCTGTAGAGACTAGCTAGCACTGATCCACGTACGGGTCATCTTATTAATTCTTGTCTTAACCTTGGCTTGGTTCCACTAGGAGAAGATATAGCTACCACATATTCTTCAAATTCTCAAGTCGTCACCAATACATATATATATATATTTATTTATAAGCATGTAGGTGAATTGGGCTGGCCAGAAGAAGGTACAATTGCTGACTAATTTTCACCTAATTAACAAAGATTTAAGTGCAGCTTGGCGTCATTTTAATCATTCCTCTCCGCTTGAGTTTATGTCTTTTAACAAAACTTGTCCAAAAAAAATGTTCGACAATCTTAATTTACAAAAATAAAAGATGAGACCTTTGTTGTACCTTGTGGTCCCTCACTTTTTTAGTTGTTCATGGTCTCCACACCTTTGGCTATCGTGAACATCTCATTAAAAATGATAATTCTACGTGTTTAGTTACCTTAGACTTTATTTTAATCAAAAAGTTAATTATTACGAAAGTATATATATATATAAACTAATGTGCATTCAAATAGCTCGATCAAGAAGAAATTTGCACTTCATCTTGCGAGGCCCTTCTTCGGTATAATCATGGTGTGTGGAACATCATTAATTAATGTCTAGATTACCAAACCCCCCCAAAAGGGATCCTATACGGTGAGCAAGGCAGTGTGGGTACGCCTCTTTTCTTCCTCTTCATATCACATGGTTTTCTCAAGTTTCTGACCAGACTAGCGATCGAGGAAATGGGGTAGAGGTACTTTCAGAGCACTCATCATGCATGTTTCAAACTTTCCTGGTAAGTTAAGGGTCATAATCGATCACCTCTAGGGCTCTATCAAGGAAAGGTGATATATATGTGGGAGCCAAAAAATAGTCAGACATGATGTTAGAAAAGTCTCACAATATTGAAGAATGTAAAGACATCGATCCACTGAGTTGTTCTCTCTCTCTCTCTCTCTCTCACTCAGTTGGATGACCCACGACGTCAAGAGATCCAAATTTGTGTCAACCATGATATTTCATGTTTCTTCTTCTTCTTCTTCTCCCCCCCCCCCCCCCCCCCCCCACACACACACACACACATATTAAACTTACTACAATTAGGGGTGCAAACTAGTCAAGCCTAGTTGAGCCAAATAATGTGTTGTTCAAGTTTGGATCATTTATTTTACACAAGTTCAAGTTAATCTATAACTTTTATGAGTATGTCAAACACTTCTTCAATCTTAGTTCATTAAATAATCGCTCCAAACCCGAGTTTGCGGTTGAATAATAGTTCGCCTTATATTTAGCTCACATTCAAGTTTAAACTCAACACATACTAGTTTATAAAACTCAAAATCTATCAAAAGTTACTTATGAAACTTTAACTTTGACTTATTTATAAAATTTTATCTGCGTTTCAAATCAAATTTTATTTTAACTTATTTCCTATATTTAAGTCACAATATACACAACTTTTAATACTCGTAAAAAATTTTGTCAAGTAATATTCAGTCAAGTATTTAATTAAGTTTATCAAGTCGAGTCAGAGTCTATTCAAACTCAATTCGTTTAACAAATCAAATTTAATTTTTTGTTCAAACTTGTTCATTTAATACAATAAATAATTCGAAACTACTTTTTATCGACCATATATGCCAACGTCCAACTAAGCAGTGTTTGCATGAGAATCACGGAGAGAAGTATAAACTGAGATTTTGTTTGAACCAATCAATTAATTAATATTTTTATCAATGTTAAATGACTATATGCTTGAAACAAGATGGAGCAACTTGTTGGCTGGTGGCAAACCCCTGCCCAAACTCGTCGTCTGAGAGAGATGATATAAAAGGCAAGTTATATGACCTAATATGCATGGTATACTATTATTTCTCATCTTATTTGTGCAGTGCTCAGAGACAGAGAGAGAGAGAGAGAGAAGGAGGAGGAGGAGGAGGAAACCCTAGTTAAGCCTAGACTGTCCCCTTTGGGGCCGAAAGCTTCTGCCAATCCTTCCTGTCTTAACAACAGCTTGTGGAGGACGCAATTCAAAACGATCGCATACTCTGCACCCCGCCCGGAGCTAGCTAGCTTTAGTGTGCGCGCTCCAGCAAGAACCATCGGAAAGCTTTGCCATTGCCAGGTATATCATTAATCAAGAAGAGTATAACAGCTATCTCCGGAAGCTAGCCCTTAATTTCCCACCAAGATCAGGAGATCATCAATTAATCGCAAGAACCCTGAGCAGGAGTATGAATATAAATCTACCCTCTGCCGGCATCTAATTTAGGCCGATCGGGCAGGAGCCGACCGATCACCTCCCTGGCGATTTTGGGAAGACGAGATGGCGATGTGTAACTGCACCTGTGTGTCTTGCGTACGACCTTCCGCTCGATCACATGCATGCCCACACACACACTCGTCTCTCTGATCTGAATCTCTCTCCTGTTCACTACACACCACCGGACTCCCCCCCCCCCCTTCTTCCGTCGACGACCCCTATATTTATGAGCCTCGTCTCCCTGTTCCTCTCCCAACTCCCTTCTCTGCGCCTCACTCGATCTTTTCATTCGTGTCTTCCGGTGTCTTCTAACGATCCTCCCCGATCGCCTATACCCTACCCGCCCATACCCGGCCGGCTTCTTCTGTTGTCGTTTAGGTTTCCCGAGGTTTAGATACCGTGCTTAATTTCTGGTGTGGGTTTTCTTCCTTCGCTAGCTGGTTGGCTGATTGTTGATTAGGTGTCCTGCAGAGGTACGGTTGTGTGCATGGGTTGGATGTGGCCGGCGATCGATGCTATACGAAAATTAGGGTTCCTCAGCTGGTGTGCTGCGCGGTCGAGTATATATACCGGAAGCCAGTCGCTGTTTGCTGATGTAGCATCATCAAGATTCACACTGTTCCAGAAACGGTGCCGCAGATTCTTCCGCATGCTTGCTGAAGAGATGAGAATCTTGATGATGCTGCATCGGCAATAAGGGACTATGTGTTTATATATATATTTGTTAATCTGGATCCCTAGAAGAATACACAGAGCACCGGGCGCGCGGCTTCAGAAGTACTAGCTAGATGTCTGCATTGCTGTTCTTGAGAATGAAGAGCGGATGTAGAGCGAGTCTAGACATGCAACATATATGAACGAGAAGGAACATCAAATCAGACGAGATCCAGGTCGATCGGTGGTGAAATCAAGACAAGAAATTTCTTTCCGTTCTTTTTTTTCCCGATGAGTAGCTGGTATTTCTTCATTATCACCGTGCACTACTGTTTTCTGACCTTTGAACTGTCTGTTAAGGATGAAATTACTGCTTCTTGTTACTAACATAACTTTCAGGCGGCTCTCGCAAGTGATGTTCTTTTCTTCCAAAGATCTACTTACCTCAGTGCGGCAAAAAGGTCTGACATGCACCTTGAGATCATGGAAAACCAGTTTAGTTTATGGCATGAAAAATCATGGAACATGCCAGCTCTCTCTCTCTCTCTCTCTCTCTCTCTCCTCTCTACACATATAATATATATATGTACTGTCAGTTCACTGAAAACAACTCTTGCTGTCATATTATAAAATATACCAAGCACACTGTCTGAAAAGCAGTCTTTTCTTGACTTGTTCTTCAACAGATCGAGATGCCCACTTCACGGACAATTTTTGTCGAGCGTTTGGTTTGTCATTCATCTCAAAGTTTACATAAGCGCAGTTCTTTTTGCAGTCGCTTGTACTTCAGCCTTTCGCCCTTTAGATATTGGATCTTTGCTCTATCAAGTTTTAGAAGTTTTTGCTTCTTGATCGATATAGCGCAGATAACAGTACCATACTTGTGTGAATGTGCATGTGTATGCATGCGCTTATTTATGCTTGTATGCGTGTGTTAGAGAGAGATCAGATACTACGGTGTTTTGCCTTGGCAAGCCTATCGAGATTGTGGAGAGCCCAAAAAGGACCCTGAACAAAAAGGAGATAAAACTCAAACTAACATAACAGTAAACAAGTAATTAATATTAAAATAAATGGCCTCCAACCAAATATATATATATATATGGAAGGACAACAATTCTTTCTACCAGATAAAAATCAAAGCTTTCACCGTCAGGTCCTCCACGAGCTACACCGTGTGACAAATAACCAGCACCAGCTCTTCCCATGGCTCTTCATGTTTGTCGCTGTTTTAATGGAAAACCTGCCGCGCGTCAGCTTTGAGATTTCGTCTCCTGTTATCGTTTGCCATCAGATTTGAACCTGACTTATTCAGTAACTTGTTTAAGTTTCGTAACTGTTCCTCTTCACGTTACAAGCAACAACAGACGGATCGACCAGAAAACAGTACATACGAGCTATGTAGTCCTTTGGAAGATCACTTCTACAACCAGGAGTCTAATTTTCAACGTTGACAAGTTACTGATAAATATGTACAAAAGAGTTAAGTATATATTCTCCTGACAGGGGTCATCCGATAGCCAGTCCTTGTAACCTAAACCCACCGCCTGCCATGGGTCATACAATCCAGTATATTCCATTCAACATGCACGTTTGTTAGTCTGGTGTAGCAAACCAAGATGTGGCTGACTTGATTTTTGAAGAAATGAACACAAGGTCCGCTTCAACATATTCCCTTCAACACTCGCTAGATCCGGTCAAATGCTCACTTTAACACAAGATCTGATTTTTACCCGCTCCATTTTGTACAGAATCCGTTAGAATGATGTTAGAGGATGAGTGAAAGACTATTTTGCCCTAGTACATTAATAGAGAAGTAATTAAATAGACTATCTTGCCTTTCTGTTTAGGCTCCGATTGTGCTCAATGCCATCTCTCTTCCGCCGCTTGTTGTCGCCGCTTGCTTGCATGATCTCTTGGCCATCCGAAGAACAACGACTGAACGAGTGATGTTCTCAGCTGTCTTAGATTGATGCATATTATCGCATTGGTGGTCCATTTGTCGCCTCCGACCATCTAACATGTAGCCATATATATCAACACACATTTTATGTCTTCGACAGGTTCGGGTTTCCACAAGAACAAATTCTAATTCATCCACGCGTCTTTGGAAGAAAGCAAGAAAGAGGAGACAGATGGATTAGAAGATAACCTGGCCTTCTTTGTCGACGAACAAAGTGGTGAAACATGACGGCAGCTGTGCGACGAGCAACTGACGGCACTTGGGCGATGTAGCCGGCCGGTACTTAATTCAGCAGCGCCGGATGGTGCAAAGAGAGTGCGAGAACGAGGGAGAGAGGGAGCTAGGGAGCCATATGTGGGAGCTTAAAGCAAAATTGAAAATTGAACCTCACCTAAAGCAATTCTAAAAACGGATCTGGTGTTGTAGTTACTTAACCGGACCCTAGTATTAACTTTCAAACGATGAGTTCAATATATGAATTCTGCAATTTAATCTTTACGTAAACACACATGCCTAACATCGACATGAACTGAGGTAGAAGGGATGTAGCTAATCGTTCGCGAGAGAGAGAGAGAGAGAGAGAGAGTAGCTAGTTTGATCTCGAACAAATAATACATGAACTGAGACCTATGTTTACTGATTTGGGATCGTCTCAAATGCCCGGAGGAAGTCCTTCGATCTCCAACAGAAGATATCCACAACTTTCGGTCATTGAAGTGACAATTCAGAGATCAATCAGCATGAATCGTTACTGAACGGGATGTATATCAATTAATTTATTTTATTAAAGATATAGTATGTTTGTTACATCTATTCTATTATAAATAGATGATGTCTGAAATAAAATAAAAAGTTAAAGCGTGCAATCCATTTTTAGGAGATTTGTTAATACAAATAAACGTATTCAAAGGTTAATTAATTAATATGTAAAATCAAATGCTCTAAATACACAATCATTTTGATCAAATTAGAGGTCAGAGTTGTGTTAAAATCAGCTCAATGACATTTGTTTTGGCTTAACTTAAAAATTTTAACTTTAAGTTCGTGTCTAACGTACCTCTTACTTAGTTATAAAAATTAAGATATTCATACAATGATCAATTTAGTGTTTCCTTAAAATTTTATCATATGCTACACTAAAACATAACACTTAAATTTAAAAGTTTTATCTTCGATGCAGAAAAGATATTTTAGGCATTAATCAAGACACATAATCAAACAGTCTAAATATACCTAAAATCTTTGTCCAAATCAGAGGTGAGAGGTAACCCCCAAAAAGTCTCTGTTTATGCGAAGTAAAAAACTTGATTAATTATCACCGTCTTGAATTAAACAGCCGAGATAAATCAAGCGACGAATCTCCTTGATGATTAACGTAGTTTTTAATTATATATTTGAAGAGGCATCTAAAGCCAACTTAATTATTTGTGAGGTTGTGATTGATGTAGAAAAACTCTTAATGCACATATTAACTTATTGGCACCAAGACTTCCTATTTAGAGAGCATTAATTAGTCAGTCCTACGTCATATTAATATCAAGAACCTATATATTTTTTGTCTATCCAGACTTTATCTTCTTGCATCGATCATCTCTCCTCTTCAAAAAATAAAAATTCCATGCCCTTTTAATTACGTACCTCTTTAATCTTGTCGGCATTAGATTATCTCTATTGGTCTAATCTTTGTGCTTGATAAGACAGTCGAGGTTAAGAATACTTATCTTTTCAAATTACTCACTTAAAAATCTCTTGATAGTTGTTCTTTAGAGATGGAAGAAAAAAAAGAAAGGAAGGAAGAGAACTCCAAGATAGAGAACTCCAAGTCAGCCTGACCCCAACTGACCGGATCATGTTTGGCTCGGATCGATCCGGCAACGTGTTGTGTTGGTCAACTGGATCGATCAGGTCAGACTAGGTTGGGCAGCTCGACCCGTTCAGAGTTAGCCATTGGGGGTGCTTCCCCCTTCACATATCCACTCCTTAACCCTCTTGTTTCTCACTTTATAATCCACCATAAATTCTTTCTCCCTCTAAAATTCTCATACAATCTATATATGAAACAATGGTTCTCTTGTACTTCTTCAAAGATATTTTCTTTTCTTTTGCATCAAATCTCTTTTGTATAACAACATATATATATATATTACCGTTTTTACAAGGAGATAATCTGTATCGAAGAATAAATTTATACTTGGCCTAGAGCAGAAAGAAGAAAGATATATCTGCGAGAGGATAAAAGAAATATTAGTTCACGTAAATTATCTGATCCACGCAAAGAAAGCAGCAGTATTATTCTGATTGATGCATCACATTCCCTCCCCATCTATGTCTAATGTTTCCTGTGCTTCCTTGCTTTGTGCATTAATAATGTTCTAGCCTGTGAATTCTCATCGCCTTTGATTGGATATGTGAATCCTCAAACTGAATCTATTCGGGGGTAATGCACAAGGAATTGACAGAATTTTATGCCGTGTTTGTTAGAGTTTCATTTTTGGTACTATATCAATATTGATATTAATATTTTCAAATGTTAGAGTATCAATATCAAAATTAATACGAGTTGTCACTTGTATTACATAGTATGTTTTGTTTGCACTATAAATTTTAAAATTGATACAATTAATCAAACACTTCTTAATAACTCTTATCAATATCAATTTTAAAATTGAAAGTGATAGAGATACTTAATAGTGTTATCAAACAGGGCATTAGTTGTTGAAAATTAGTGTCTTGTTTGGTTAGAATATCAAAATGGTATCATATCGATTTTGGTATTGATATTTCTAAAAATTAGAATAACAGTTTGTTTGTATTATAAATTTAAACTTGATACTTTTAGTCAATGATTGCTATCAATATAGGAATAAATGTGTTTAATACTGTTACTAAACATAGTCTAACATTTTTGTATAGCAGCGTGGTCTTTTAAGCATGGCGAAACGCCTGATCACCTGCTGGTGGTGATAAATGAGAAGATGTCTTCCTCTTCCGCGACCTTGATCACCATAACATACAAATGTTCTGACAAGTTCCATAGGTAGTGTTTACCCGGACACCCATGTATCTTATTGTTACCTTTCCATCTTTGATCATTTTCTCAACAATCATTTCTCCTCTTATTCTAAGATAGTTGTTCACCCGTACGTTTCATATACTCAACTCATGGTCGTGGAATTATATTCAGAATGTAAAATTCGGATAGAAAAAAAATGGTATTTTTTGACAAAATTCATTTTTTTTAATTTCTTCGACTTTTCTTGATTTTAGATTCGATCTGAATCCATCAGACCCGGATCTGGGGTGAGGCCGAGTCACCAACCCCGATCAATAAATATCATACCAACCCAGGCCTAACAACCATAGAGAATTCCCAATCAATAGATGAATCTTCAACTACTGTTGGTATCCACTAACTTGCTGAATTTGCCTCAAGATGCCTGTTTACGGAGCATTAGCCGGTCCTGCATCAGTTATTAGCTCTTATTTGGCAATAGAATAAATGAATACTACGGAGAAATACAGGCCAAGATATATGGAACACAGTGGCATAGATGCATGCTCGAATATTTAGGACAATGGAAAATAAAAATGTTAAAGCTCCCAAGTTGTACACGGATGATGGATCTATCTCCAGAGCAACACACGGTATGCAGCTGAATAAACATGGGTGGCTCGTGTACTTCGCCAACGACAGCTGGGGAACCTTGAAAACCGGTGAAGTGAATGAAACAGAAGAGTAAACAAAGGAGCAGCACAGGCATTTGGGCAAAATTAAAATCGCGTATGTTCCCAAAAGAACAGACACTGGAGATAGAAAAAGAGATTAATATTACACGCACAATCAGATGTACACGTCTTTCCAGCAAATTGCTCGTTACATCTTAAACATGTTCAGGTCCCAAAATCCCCTGCCGACGGAAATCAAAAAAAAAGAAAAGAGGCACGATATTCTTCCACAAGAGCCTCACAACACAGTCCAAAAATTAAAAAACAGGCCAGCAGTAGATGATTGATAACAGCATAAGACTCGGTAAAATAGCAAGCACGCAATAATGCTACAAACAGGTCTATCAGCATGAGAATCTAATCTACTTAGCTCCGTTGCAGCAAAGTATCGGTCGAATGTCAACGATGAACGGAATTCAGATTACTTGGTTTGACAACTACGTTAAGGGATCACCCAATAGACCGATAACTAGGGGGTAAAAAATACAGCATATCTGTATTAACTATGCAGTAGTTCTGGAAAATGAAAAATCTATTGTTCGTGATCTGAGGTTATTGCATTCATACTCCTGAAAATCCTAATACTTTCATTTACACTCTCACTAGTCCCGAACATCCTCAGAATGCTACAGTTATACCCACCTAATACCGACTTCTTAGTGGTGACATGCAAATCTATTTACTCAACACCTATATCCTAAAAAGTTATATCAGGGGGCATAACTGCAGTATTTTAAGGATGTCGGAGGCATATAATCTAGTAAGTATTTTATAGGGATAATACATGCAAATACAAGTAAATGCATATACAAAAAACCCAAACTGATGGCCCGTTCAGTATAAGATTAAATAGAGAATAAACCCAGTTTATCCCTAAAAAATATGAGAATAAACTAGGTTTATCCCCAATGTGTTAGCCCACTAGAAATGCATTCAGGAAAGAAACATAACTCTGAACTCTCCAGAGGGCACCGGTGTTATAATTCATAATTGAAAAACCCAAAATACCCATATCACCCACCCGACCAACCTCACCCAAATCTGTCCGGGTTAGTTATCCTGTAATAAAAATTGAGAAAGTGACACAAGATCAGCATTCTACTTTAATGATCAAACCAAATTGACCTATCAATGCTAATATGAAAAGAGTTTTGAAATCTTTTTATCATTTACTAGCATACATATCAACATTAAACAACATCACAATCTTTCAACTAAAAACACAACAAAACTCAAAAGGCATTTCAATAAAAGTAGGTAAGTAAGACACCTGGCATGGGGAGCAGAAAGCATGAAGTTGAAAAAACAGCAACATACAGATAAAAATGTATCACTGCTCAACCAAGTGCTCAGCATATGCAATGCTTTCCGGATGAAAAACATGAACATTTTTTTTCATCATGGCCAGAATAAGTCATCTTCTATTAATGAGGTGAATCAAAATACATTGTGAAGACAATTAAGAACAGGAAAACTTCTACAAAGGTGGTAAAAGTAAAAACAATACTCTCAGAAAAAGAAATTTATCCTTGAAAGACAATTCGAGGTGAATGCATATATTAGTAAAATTCCAGTCTTTGGCGAAGGTCGTTATCATCTAAACGATCATGCAAGACTTGTTGTAGTGATCATCCAATGTTCTTCTATTCTGTATACGCCAAATTCCCCAAAGTAAAGCAGACAACAAGAGCTTCCATAACCTGAACTCTGTTGATCATAAATTCAAAATAGATCAGGTTTGCAATAGGTTTGTTGTATTATTTGGTTCTGATTGTAAGTTTCAACTCTTGAATAAGGTATGCCGTAGGGAGTTAATGATCCCATAATGGATAAACAAGTGATCAACACCTTCTTTGATTTCACAAAAGACGCAGAACACAAATTTAACTTGACAGATCTTATGAAGATGATACATAGAGAAAAGTCTCCATCTACCAATCTTCCATAAACATAGTTTGATTTTGGCAGGGAAAAATGGTTTGGTTCCACTGGACTTCCTGACATACAAATCTCAGTTTAATTGTTGCTGACTTGACTGAGAAGCATACATTATTGCATGGCACCCATACCAATTACCAATCTATCCTCCAGATCCTCAACACAAGCATCACCCTCTAAGAGCTCCGACATACTTGTCAAGTTGCAGATTTCCTCCTCTAGATTCCTCATGAATGCTGAACTCTATCTAGCCCTCTCATCCCAACATCAATATATCTTAACTTGAGGATCACAAGTTAACCTAATCAACGAAAGGTACCTGCTAGCCAAAGGGAGCAAGCTTGATTCATTGGTCTTCCCAGAATATTGTTTTCTTACTATTACCTAGTGCAATAGAGAATGATGAGTAGAACAAATTCCAATTAGATGAATATCTTTTCAAATACCTTAGATTCTGCATCCGTCACTAAAATACTTAATCCAAATCTCATTGCCCCCCAACTTCATATCTTGATCACATAATTCTATCTCAGTAGCTCACAGAGGTCCAGAAAGAATGCATTTCATGGAACAGCAACATTGCGATTTTAGTCCATTCTCTCTAATGAAAGGCACCACCTTTGATACAGTGATTAATATAAGAACCAGCCCAAAACAAGCATCAAAGACTGCATCAAAGATTTAACAAGTTCATGTAGGCTGGGAAAATCTGTGCTATTTAGGTAAGTATATCCAGACAAGTAGATGCTACGCAAGATGTAGACAATCATTATTAAGCAAAAATGGGAATACCTAAACTTAAAAATGCACTAACAATGTGCCGGAAAAATCAACAAATACTATAGCATCTAATGGCAGCTACAGGGACTTGCTTGGTACTTGGGATTCTATCCCGGTCCCTGGAGGAATCATTGAGAGGTGTAGTTCCAAAATCAGTGGATACCATTACAGAGTAAAGAATATTGGGGCAACCATTTGACACAAGATCGTTCAACTCAAGTCAGACAACCTAAAATATAGCTTTTAAAAGGAGGCTAATGGGCAAAGATAATGAGTATAAATTACGCCACGCATTCAATTTATCAGCATGTCAGATCATCATCATCATCATCTGGAGTACTTTCATGACAAAAAATCACAAAATAAAATTGCAAACTTCACGTATATACCATGCTGTTTATTAGCATAATTCAACTGAATAAGAAACAGCATCAAGTTTCTTGCCAACAGAACCAGTATAATCAACATGAAAATGTCCCAAGCAGGATATAATGAGAGAAAAGAATAAAAAATATCTAGGTAGTATCATTTTTAATAGGTTTAGTACATGAGCGGATGTACTTTCTAATCACCAAAGCTGGTATCAAACTCCACATCATCTTCCCTGTCAACCAAGGAATATATATTTCCTATTTCATAGAGGAGCTTTGCAGAAAGGAGACAAAAGAGGTGCAGTCATTCCGCCTCCCTATTTACAGTAAAAAAAGAACACGTCGTTTAGCTTATATGATCTCTTCTTCTCTTCCCACAAGAACATTAAGAAAACAACTAAACATGAACAAGGTAAAAAAAAGATACAAAGAAAAGAATATTTAGCATTTCTCTGCACATTTTTCCGTCAAGCAGTCCCAGCGCCATGCTCATTCCAACGACGAACCACGGCTACGCCTTCTGAAGTTTCTACCAAAACCATGACCAAGTATCCAAGAAGAAGTTGGAGAATGTCCAGAATCTGAGCTAGTCCTAGCGGATGATGAAGAGGAGGGCCGCCTAAAGAGTCCAAAGAAAGAAAAGAAACTGCGGACAGCCCGCGCCAATCCTCCAGTCTCCCTGGAGCGGCTACTTCTGGAAGTCCACGATATCCGCCTTGGCGGCCCACTAATGCTGAAGCCACCATCCATCTCTGTGTAAACCACAGGAAGCTCTCTTTCTCCGGCTCTCCGTGCACCTGAAAACCTCCCAACAGCAAAGCCACCGCCAGGGAGCCTCCATATTGTAAGTCCCACAGTTTCCTCCTCACCTCCGCCGCCCATCTGAGCTTGCTCCTCAATTTCTGCTTCTTGTCCACCCCGTCCTGTTCGCACATCTGTGGGTAGCTCATGGCGGCATACAGGGCAGGAATTTCTCAGTGACAGCCATGGTAAGATGCAATCTTGGTGGTAAATATGCTTGCACGGCATCTCTCGGGCTACCATTCCAATCTGGAAGGGCTCCTTGCAAACGGCGCAGTGCGCTTCCAAATCGACAAGGCCTTCGGAAATTTCAACTGTTGGCATGGATTCGACGGCTGCCTTCGATGCTGGCGGCTGATCGCACCACCTTCCTCCGATCCCATTCAGCTCTATCTGCCCGAGCTGGTCAAGCAGGCGGTCAAAGCCCGCCCCCATCAAAAAATCAGACATGCTCGTCGGCAGCGGCCTCAGCCCCAAACCTGTTCCGTCGTCGTAATAAAGTTCGAAGGCCCCGGTGGGGCGGTCAGTGTCCCCGCCGTCCCTTTCCCCTCCATCAGAGGAACCCCGCAGGACGATCACCGGATTAAACGGGGACCGGTCCCCCGCCGCAACTCGCCGGGAAAGGCGGAATCCCGCGTCAGGATGGTGTCCCAGCTGGCGAGTTGTTGCTGTGGGGGTGCCAGTGGTGGAGCCTTCTGCACCGGGAGGGTAACTACGCCTCGGCTCGGCGACCTGGAGACCCGACGGCGTCTCCACCAGCTCGACGAAGCCCGTATCGCAGTAGGGGCACACGACAGTGCCGCCGGCGCGGACCCTGACGAAGCGGCTGCAACGATAGCACCAGTATGACGTAAGAGGCGCTCCCCCCGCCGGCGGCGGCACCTCGACAGCACCGGTAGACATGGAAGAAACCCTACAGCAAGCGTGCAGATCTGAAAGAGGTAACCCTCGGACCCCTCAGATCGCGAATCTGCAAATCCCCCTCAACGGCCTCCCGCTCCCGACGACGCCGACGGATGAATCAATCGAAAAGAACGAGATGAACCGTTGGAAGAGATGGAGATCAACAACAAAACTCCACCGGATCTGCGCCCCGCTTCTCCTTCCGTCGCAGGCCGTACTCCAGGCCGCCGTGAGAAGAAAACTCCACGGATCCGAGGCCGAACGGCGACGGGGCTGCCGGTCAGGCCAGGGATCGAGGAGAAGGAAGCGGAGGATCAGGATGAGGGGCGACGACGGGTGGTCGGAGAGAGAAGGGGCTATCTGGTTGGCCGTGACGAAAGAAGATGGTGGTTTCAAGCTTTCGGCAACCGCCTAACGCTGGAACTCGGACGACGCGACGATTTCACTCCTCCCAATCTCACAAAATAATAAACAATGATAGTATTAAAAATAAATAATACATAATAACATCAATTTTGATATCAAAATATTTTGGAATAAATTTTTATGCCCTAAATTTTAAAAATAAATTAAATTTATTTTCAAATTATCTCGATATCAAACAATCCCTTGGCACTGACATTTTTCGAGGATAAACTAGATTTATCTCTTAAAATTTGGAGATAAATCTGATTTATCCCCGAGTAATTCTCATGAAATAATTTGAAGATAAATATGAGTTATCCCTAAAATTTAAAAAATAATCCAAATTCATTCCCAAAATTTTATAATACCAAACAGGCTCTGAGAGTATGTTTCGATTCGAACAATCTCCAAACTTTGCACACGTTAGTTGTTAGGTTGCAACATAAATTAAAATTTTAATATAAAAATATATTTTACAATAGAATTTGTCAAAAAAAGTCGAATGGGCAATCGCCTACTGTAAAAACAATATTTTATAAGAAATTCTCCGAGATAGAAAATGAGATTTTCTTTTTTCTTCTCATAATCCACACCTTTTTCTCAGATATATATGGTCCCCACCCTTTCATCACCACATCTCACCGAATGGGATAAATTTTATGTTTTTTTGTCACTCTATAGCCTATTCGGTTACAATATTAAGTATATATAGTGCTATACTTTTAAAATAGCTAGAACAAATAAATCATTCATTGTAATACAAATGTCCACTTGTATCAAATTTGTATATCAAAATTGGTATAATATTATTTTTGATACTCTAATCAAATAGGGCATTATATTTATTTCGGTATAAAATTTTATCACGAAAATGTTTGAATGGATCTGGTCCTTCATCTTGGGCTGAGAGGTTGGGTCCTACTTGTTTGATTGCTGGGCTCGATCACACAATCTGCTTCAAGAAGCCTACACCGTTGGGACTGTTGTTTGGCATGGATTACGTGTCCTACCCTTGTAATACAAGTTCAATCTAGATGAATGAATAGGGTGTTTGGTTTTAATTTTTATAGGTAGATAGTTTTAGTCTTTTAGCATAGATAAATGAATAGATATCTACAATGGCGTTTCCCACGTCCTTTGTTCTCCCTTCTGAGCTTTTCTTTCTTAAAAATAAAACTATTCCTTTGTTATTTTCAGTTTGAGGGAGATAAAAAAACATCTTTTTGAAATAAAAGAAACACCTAACCAAACACATATCTATAAATGTCTTTCACTTATTTATTATCTACTTCATCTTTTCATTATCATATAGTTCAATTTAACGTTTGACATAGATCATAGCCATATATATATTTTTGACATTTGTCTAACTTTCATTTTTTCTATTAGACAAAATGAGTAACTTAAACAAAGCTTGGATATGTATTCTTAACAAATTATGTTGTAGGTATCTTTGAGGAATCGAATAATTGTTAAATTATACTTTTCATGAATATAGGGCCTGATATAAACATGAACAACTTGATAAATTAATCTAATATCCTAATAAAAATTTTTGCAACTTCTTAATTTTAAAAATAGATGCTGTGAAAGAACATTTAATTTTTGATGGCATGTGGTAGATCGATTAGCCAATCAAGTCGATCTCATTCTTAGAGAGATCCACCTCAATCTGCTCTTGTTGAGTTTGGTATAACTCAGCCAAGTATTTGTCAGCCCACTCCATTGACACCTACTCATTTTGACAGCCCATTGTCTATTGTCTCAAGTATATATTTTATTAAATATTTTAGAATCATAATACACATATTAGTGACTAATATAGTATTATTTTATGGTTAATTAGCTATATGTAGTAGACATGGGAGAGGTCCTTTCAGAGCATATTTTACGAGAACAATAGGTCCTAGAGAGACTTTCAACGTCGAATTTGTAAGTGGGTCAATTATAGGATTACATGATCATGAATTTTCTCTTAGAGTGTGCAATATAGGTCATTGTAATTTATGATAACAAAATTACATTACCCTTATACCGAATACAGAAGAAGTCATTTTTCTATATCTTAAGGTAAATATATTATTGTCTTTATAGTTTTAATTTATACATGATGATTAATAGTGTAATGTTAATGATTATCAATATGGTCATTATGCAATAGCATTTTACGTTTGAGTGGTTTGTATCTATAATATAGATATCTTAAGACACATAAGTAAAAGATGCAAAGAAAATAAAAAAATTATTTGAAAAAAAAGTAATTACATATTTAGTTTTTTCCATTGTTGTATATATATTAAAACTAATAAAAGTTGATGTATGTAGCAAGATGATCACTGAACATGGCCTATGAGAATGTGTCTCCAAAATATGATGATGACCAGTAATGTCATATATGACATATTGGCCAAGTATGGCAATAAGCTAAAAACATTTTTTATTTAAATTATTTTTCCTTTGAATATGACATTTCATCAATTATTAAGTTCTTACCAATTTCTTTGTAGGTATTTAGTGAAATAAATAAATATAATAGGATTCAACTATCAATACATTAGAGATACAATTAATTAGTATCTAATAGCAAGGAATTTCAAGTGGATATCTTTGTTTTCTGTCTGCATTAGGGATACTTTCACAAGGTAACACAAGTATAAAAGAAATGATATTGAAACTTTTAAGGGAGTTTTCGTGCTCAATCAACTTTTATGGGGTGTTTGGTTGCATGATAATTTTTTGTACATTTTTATAATAAAAAATTTTATTAAAATAAAAAGTGAACCAATTTATGACATAAAATTATCATGTTTGGAGGGATGTGATTACAAAAAAGAGTAACTACGTACCACACATGACCAAACAAAGTGGGGGACCACAAGAAAAATGAAAGAGGTGAGACCCTCTTTTTTTGTTTAAGAAGAAAATCACTTTTAAAACATAAAATTGTCATGGTTACCAAACACCTCTTTTAACAAGTTTTCTTGCAATTTTTAAAAATTAAAACAAAAACCTTCGTTATCATACAACCAAACACCCCATTAGGCTCTAGGTCTCCAAGATGTAATACTAATGTGAAAAGAAGTAAGGCTCTACAGAACTTGATTAAAAAAGCTCTAAATTGACTCAAAGCTGAAAGGAGGAAAAGTTAAAGCGCATATTTGTATCTCTATTCACTCTCATTTGGTTTGATTGATAGATCATTTTCTATTACTTTAAAGAGACAAGTGTGAGGAGGATTACACCAACTTATGTGATGTATGGTGCGTTAGTCGCCTGTGGCTAAATATATACTCCTTACATATATATAGATGTGTGTGGTAGGGAATGTAAGTCTCAATAGCATGTTATTTAATCAAAATTGAGTCCTTCTAAATCTAGTCTCTTCTATCGTCATTTGATCGTTTTCTACCTATATTCATTGTACACAATAATTAATTATCTATGGGGGTGTGTGCTGATTCTATCCTAACTGAGAATTCATACATTTATGGTTTGAGAAAAATTTAAAATTGAATTTGGAGATAAATCTAATTATGGATGCAAGTGAATTAAGACACTTGATATGTAGACCAAAATTCGACTCATAGAAATGGGTCTCAACTCATCCATTATTTTAAACAAGTATTCTTGATCGATTAAGAAAAAAAAACTTGATTTGTTAATAAGTGGGCTTGAGTAGACCTCTAGTCGACTTGATAAAATTTATGAGCAACTTGTTTAAATATTTAAATAAATATTTTTATAAAAACTAAATTTATGAAAGTATTCATAATTTAATAAACAAATGTAGATTGAATTTAATTTGAGTTTAAACATAAATCAAACTTCATAAATTAATGAGCGAGAGTTTGTGCTTTATTTAAGTTCATAATAAGTTCAAACTCAGTTCAAATAGATAAATGAATATCTTCGGAAGCTAAGCTCCAAGTTCAAACAAGTGATCAACGAGTTCAAACTAGAACATTTGTCAACTCATATTATCCCAATTAGCTTGAGTAAAGGTAAATAAATTGAGCTTGGGCAGCCTATACTCAACTCGGCTTGGCATATGTTTGCACCCCTAAATCTAATTCACCTCTTAGTTTGTTATACCAGGCTCTACAATTAGTTGGTTTATCTCAATTGTAGGGAAAAAAATACTTGTGTTATATGAATGCCTTTCCCTCTGATGTCATGCAGCTCCTTTTGAAGTCTGCTACCCTTGCTCGGAAGACCTAAATGCTAAGAATTAGCTTTAGTTTGCCGGATTTGAGGCCCTTAATCTTGACAGAGAAAACAATGAGAAAGGTTTAAGCTTTGCTCGTGTATATATATATATATATATATATATATATATATATTTCTGGACTACTGTCAACTATCAAGAACCCTTGAGAATCAGGGAGCGTTTCCAATTAATAATCTCCCTAAAACCAGCTTCAAGAAGTACTTGAATGTTTCTATCTCCTGGTACTCGTCGAAGATGCGACACACACACATGATGGAAGCAAAGCCAAAGGCTAAGTCCATCTGTCCTAATATATTGTCTCGAAGATGTATACGTGTTCATAATCTGTTGTTCTATTACATACCCTAGACTGTTCAAACAACTGCCATAATCCTTTGTAGGCTTCTCTATGAACTAGATGCATTGAAAGCAAATTATGTCCCTCGATCTTATCTTAAGTATTAACGGCATCTGATTAATTAATCTCGATCTACTAGTCCCTGAGCAAGGGTATTATTTGCTATTACAGAAATGATAACACGTTTCTTGTTTTCTGGTTCTTCTTTGAACTTAGTGCAGGTGTGCCTTTAATCCACAAGTAGGTTAGGATCACAATTGCTAGATCTAGATAAGCATGTGTGTGGAATTCGTAAGATTTCTAAAGAGTTCTAGTGAGATTAAGTTTTGTGGATTCTTACAAACCTTAAAACTAAGATATTAAGGTTGAATGAACCAAAATCTATAAATATATGAACTTCGTCATATTTCAACGACCTGGGAGAATACCCACATTCTAACACTCCTCCCTCGCCCTGTCAAGATGGCAGTGGAAATACAACTTAAGATAATCAAAGATTTATGATAAAGTTAATGTTTGCTCTGATATATAATGGCATTGAGGTTGAAAACTCAGCATCTATAAGCATATATAAGAACCTTTGTCATATTTCAAGGTCGGACAATATCCAGTTCTTCCTGCGTGGATCAATCTTCTTACAAATAACTTGAATGATTCATTCCAGCTGTGTTGGGTGTTAGAGGGAGTAATTGGAAGAGAAGTTTGGACTCTTTGGTATGATGAGATTTGATTTCTCCTGAATTTCGTTTTGTGCACATATATATATAAATATATATATATATAGTGCGTATCTAACTCCTCCTTTGCATGTTGGGATCGACGCTCCGCTTCCCGCTCCAAGTGGTATATCCCAGTTCTTACAACAGAGAGATGTGCATGGTATCCCCCCACGAGCAACGGAGCAAGAACAGTTTGACAGCCAGCTGAAAGCATTTAAGTTTTCATGAAATAATCACCCTGGCGAATGTTGTAACATGGTGCATCGTTTTGGGTTGTGCATTTTTCTTTTTATGCTGTACAGTAGATAATTACTGCGCTTGCAGGGGCACGTGCACAGGCGCACGTGCATGGGGTAGCTCTTGCATGTCTAGGGAAGATGAGAGGATGTAGATTGTATCGACCGGAGTTAATAACTAACCAGCAGTAGCTTTATTCTATTCCAGACAGTCAATCTAAAAGCAGCATATATAAGTAAACTAAGGCATCAGCTAGGACACTGTATGTATATGTATGTATACCCTATTAAAGAGGACATCAGAGAGCCTGTACAAGAGAGTGCCTTGGCATCCCTCCCAAGGCCTCCCCGAAAGCACTACACTCCATTCTCTCTGCAGAATTCTATAAAAAGTCCTCCCCTTCAAATACGACGGCATCCATCCATGTGCCCTCCGTTGCCACTGCAGTAAACCCCTATCTGCCAAGAACCCTAACCCTAGCAACCGGAGGAGCCCATAAATTTTGACGCAGAAACCCCGTCAAGCCAGAATATAGGACGACACCAGAAGCCAATGCGCTCTTCGCTTTGAAGGGCTCCTTTACGTGGATGTGGTGCTTCTCGGAAACCGATACGGGCGTCGGAACCTCTCTTCTTGTTGCCCCTTTTGTTACCCGGCCCCCTTCTTCCTGCACAAGTCACAGGCATCTAATACACCCATCCAGTCCCTGCTTCTAATTAAGATCAAGAAGGAAGCCTAGCTGAGGTCGTACTTGAATTCTCCTGACAACCATTTTAGTGATTCAGACGCAAGAAACGCGTACATCCTCTACTTAAATTCTTTCTTCTTACAGAAAGCCTGTGTCCATGTCGTCAGGTCTCTCTACATCACTCTATCCAGCACCGCAGAAGATTCTTTCAGAAAGGAGTTACCCTTTCTTCTTTCCTTTTTGCTAGAGCTTTAGGGTTAGAGTCTTCAGGGGCGGGGTACTGTTCTTGGGTCTCCACTTCCCCGAGTTCCTGAGAATAATTTTATTCCGAGAGGAATCGATAAGATCGAGCAACGGTGCAGGAGAAGAAACACAAGGACCATAAATCGCGCTTGGGTCTATTCTTCATGTCGATATTAAAATGACCTTCACATATATATACTACGGTCACCAAATGGGAGGGCTATATTCTCTCTTGGGGTTCAAAGCTGGGAGGTCATTAATTAAGCAATAAGGAATATATAAAACATATATATTTATAATTAAAAGTAGATGGATCCGTGCAAAGAGATCTGGCTGATGCTGCGGAGTGGGGTGGAAAAGGGAATCCATGTACCGGTGCATCTGATCGTTTATAAATCGTTTACTGCAGCAGCCCGACAGGCATGTGGTTTAGTTCTCCAACTGGAATGTGTCAGTCTGTGGCTTGGGCTGGAAACAGACAAGACATGTAACCTCACTAGTCACCAGTTCCCATGCAGGACCCTGTTTTTATTTCTACTCTAATTCCTCCCCCAAAATGTCCCCCTTTTTAATCTTTGTGTGAAGATATACAATCAGCTTTAATTGATTAGCTTTAGAGAGCCGGCCCTTTGAGAGCCTGGAGTGAGGCAAAGATGATCCGTTCATCCTGTCTGAAAGTAATTAAGCCGCCATTAATTCATGATCCAACTTATTTATATATATATATATAAAGTTACAGATTACTGAGCATAAAGATTTAGAGAGCCTTTTTCACTTGTTCACATGAGACGCTATAATACAATTTGTTAAGGACCGTCGTCCTTGTTGTCTTGGTTAAAACTATTACAGTTCAAAAATTTCTGAATTTTTTCAGCTTGTTCCATGCATCCCTTCATCAAAAGCTAGCTGCTGTCTCTTGTTCTAATTTCGGGGGAAAAGGAAGATGGTCATAATCAATGTCCACAAAGGCCAAGTCCAGAAAGATATTCGCGTAATAGACATTGATTGTGGCAACGAAAATAAGGAATCAACAAGACCTAGCTATATATAATTGGCTCTAATCGGCTGAAATCATTAAGCATTTAATTAGGAGCTTGTACTGTTGAGTGTTGAGAATAAGCACATTCTATCTTACAGTTAAGAGAAACGAAATATGTGCAATAACACATTACTCCAACCGGCTGGTAGAAGGAAACAGTAACTTCTTTAATTAAGCTCCTAGTAGCCACACATTTTATAAATTTTGATACAAAGCTAGTAGATCAATATATGAACTAAGAGATGGGTTAATTACATGAGCGAAGAGGTTCTGGACCTAAAGAAATGGGACTAAAACCAGTATAGAATTAAACTCGGAGATTTGAAGCTTGGATCCAGGATATATACCCAATTGTTGAAAGAATTCAGGCATCTATATTTGTCTGGCATATTTCAGTTCGTGAATCAGACCTGCAGATCGGAGCAATACATGAGGATGTGGAATAAATGGTTTCCGGTACTTGTTTAGTATGTAAAAGATGGATCTTTAAGTATTCCTATGCAGAAAATGCAGAGAACTCGGACCGTGAAGAACACTTCATCACCGGAAATTAAACAAGCGTCTCGCCATTAGTTCCAAGGTTACAATTCGCAAAGTGAAGACCAAGAAAATGACAAGCTCCCTCGAGGGCACAGGAATTTTCGCTACATGGAGGAATGAAAATAAAGGAAGCACGGATAAAAAGAAAGAAATTAGAGACAGTAGTGCAGATGTAAATAAAGGGATATCATACCTCTTCGTGCACAACATCGAAGCCAACCACAATTCTATTTGATCACCTTGGGTGGATCTCCAAGCCTAAGCTCGAGATCTAATTCCCTGACGGGGCTAAGACCATGCCCAAGAACCGCAGATTGATCATGAGGAGTACCCTCACCTTGGGATGATGATCCGCGACTACCGTTGACGTCAATCCGCCTCCTCTTGAGACTTGGAAATTCTTCAACCTTCTCGGGGCTCCTTTTTTCTCCAAGCTGCGGTATCTTCATATCCTTATGATCATCTCCATTAATCCCCAGTTTCAGTTCTGGAATAGTTCCGCGTATGCTGAGCGAAAGCTGATGATCTGAGAGCGAGAGAAAGGTGTACGGGTGCGTGTTGTTCTTCTCGTTGGTCGCTGCAGATATGGAAGGGGCCGAGAAGGAAGGAGAAACAAGGAAGATGCGCTCGTTGGGGTTTTCAGGGGTAGAGGCCGCTGAAACCCTAGAAGCAGAGAAAGATGACCCGGGTAGAAAGCCGGACAGGGCGCTAGGCTTAGGGTTTTCCCCGTACACATGAGCTAGACGTTGGTGCGGCGTCGGCGCCATGGGAGGACATGAAATACTTGGACTTCGGAGATGGTGGTGGTGCTGCTGCTGCTGGAGATGATCGGGATGGTGGCTGCTCTCGATGCGGCCGACGGCGGATGACAGCTTGAGCCTGGCACGGTCCCTCCGGTGCACGTTCATATGACCGCCGAGGGCCTGAGCCGACCGGAATTCTCTTCTGCAGAAGCTGCAAGAGTAAGACCTGGGCGGCCAGACGCAGCCCTCCAAGCCGCCGGCCGCGTCTTCTGCGAAGGCTTGCTCCTCCCAGGAATCATGGTAGGCGACGGCGGCGCCGCCTTCTTCGGCTCCGACAAGGCCCGGGAGATGAGACATCCCGGCCAGCTTTCTCCTACTCCACATCCAGTACCGGCTTTGCTCCATTGAATAATTTCGCATATACATAGGTCGATCAGAAGCTAACTAGCACAAACGTACATATAGAGGGAAGAGGGGAACTTCGGCAGGTTCGTTGCGCAAGTAGCTAGCGACGGGTGTGTCCATGGTGGCTGTGAGAGGGAGGAATAAGAAGAAGTCTTATTAAGGAGGAGGCAAGAGAACAGCAAAGGAAGAAGAAGCCTATTTCCGGTGGATTCAGTCGGTAAAAATTTTCGGCTGATGCTCGTGACTGGGGGTCCAAATACGATATTTTGAAATTCTGATTAAAATTTTAATAGATTTGAAATATATATTTATATCTTATAAACTATGGGAATCCAAATTAGATATTCGGATAGTTTATCAGAACAGGAATTAATCGAAATCTCCCAGTTTCTGATAAGCAATAGATATGTATACATAAATTAATTATAAAATATGATTAATACAGTAGTCGTTAAAATTTTAGGCTATTTCAAGAAGTCTAATTAAGGAGGGCAAGAGAACAGCAAAGGAAGAAGAAGCCTATATATTTCAAGTAGATTGTTCAGTAGGGTAAAACTTTTCTGCTGATGTGCTCGTGACCAAGTATAAATTCCCTTTTTACTGTGAGACGTAATTTAGACTCTCGCTCGCCCATCATACTCATCATCTCAATCTAACCATGCATGATAGATGTAGAGAAACTCCACTGACCCACAAGCTCTATTAGATATATATATATACGTACACACACATTCATTGTACCCTCTGTTCGAATAAGTTTGCATGTGAAATGCTGTCACACAAGAGTGCGTCCACGGGAAGCAAAGGCTTGTCTTTTTCCACTGCTACACACCACCAAGCTTTTTCGAAAGACATTGCGTCTCATTGCTTCATTATCACTGTGTTTAAATTTCTAATTGTTTCTTGACTCTGGGGTCGTCACTGACTGATATACAATATGGCTGAGATCCCCGAGTGAGAGAGCTTTCCTAATCTATCCACTCTCAAGAGAAGTACTACACTTATTCGTCGAGCTGTTGTTTTCGAGTTGATCTTTTATTCCTCCCATCATATCTAGGGGAATCTTGCTGCACTGGTTCTTCCGACAAGCTGACACACACAATCGTTGCCTTCTTCATGCCCTGGTTAATTAGTACTGTAGGTTTTCGGCAAGTGCGTGATGAAGGGGGTGACAAACGTCCCCCACAGTAGTGCGAAGGGCACAGTTAACTATCGTTGAAGGGTATTATCTTATATTAACCACCAGAGGAGTATTTTATACCTTTATCATAGCCTGGATCTGGGTCTCCTAAATGCACGTGCGTTTTTAAAATTTTACATAGTATCAGACCGTAGGCTCTGTCCTCCGGTAGATTTTTTCCTATTTTCGCTCGGTCATGTCCCGTGTATTCTTATCGTGACTCTGACGGTGGTGATTGGCCGAGAGGGGGAGTGTCGAAGGGTTTTATCTGATCATATTGGTCATCGAAGAAGTATTTTGTGTCTTTATTATAGTCTGGATCTGGGTCTTCTACGAACACGTATATTTTTGAAATTTCACAATTATAATTGATCGTCGGTTAAAGCTGAAACAAGATAATTGAGGTGAATAACTGATGATAAAATACATATGTGAGAGCTTGCTTCTGGTAGTTTGAACCAAGTATTTCAATAAACGTCCGTAAGATATATTATACGTCTATTACAATATTATTACAGACTGAACTGCTCGCAGATGGGATTGTGCTGCGCATCACTATGTATAATGGTTGAGATGAACCTCTAGCGAGAACACGGTTACTCGTATATATAGATCCCGTTTGGTCGAGATCTTAGAACTAATTATGTGATATCTATTTTGATGTTGACATGTATGGGGTCTCAATATCAAAACTGATACTACTGAAGGACCAAAGAGAACGTTTGACGTAGGTACGTACCTAATATTGCTGCAGGATAGAAGATACTAGTTTTCCAAGTCCTTGGTATAAGTTAAGTAGCTAGGCGACTGTTGGTATACATCATACCGTGTGGTGTGGAGGGCTTGTTTCACCGTGCCCATAAAGAAGTCGATCGACTCGTATATATCCGGTCATGTTTCGGCACTAGTGAAGAGAGTGGGAGTCAATCGAATCATTCAGCTGTGATATCTCTTGATTTAAAGATAAATTCGTTAATGTGCCCCCTTTATCTTGAGAGCATAGAGTCTCTTAGTTGAAGAGAGCATTTTCCAACTTCTGAACTTTATAATACTTTTATAGATCACAGTTATTTATGTCTACTTTCTCCGGTAACTTGCTCTTTTTTATATTTAAAGCTCAATGATGTTATTTCTCATCTTGCTTCGGGAAAAGGAACAATCAAATGATTGAGATAGCTGAACAAATCCCTCTAGAAGGATTGACGCATCCATATAGTTAACAAGGACACTGCTAATTGTGACCGATCAAGGACCACTTTAAATGCGAACAGATTAGAAAGATACACATCAATTTAAAAAATGACATAAATTTAACATCTTGATTTGTGAGTATGTTAAGAAATTAAATTAATAGATTACCATAAACATCGGTTAATCACTTTTAGAGGTTGAGTTGAAATTAATAACTTTGAAGTTAAAGATGTTTTGTTAAGAGTAAACTTAAGATAAATAATTTCCTAAAGAAATATTGATAATTATCGTGGTTGTCAGTGTAACATTATTTCAATTTGTGAAAATGTTAAGAGATTAAATCAGTAGATTATTAAAAATATCGATTAGTTATTTTTCAAAAGTTGTGCTGAAAGAATTTTAAAATTAAATATGTTTTGTTGAGAGTAATATTAAGATGAATGATCTTCTGGTGGAAGACTAATAATTAACAGAATTATTAGAACATATTTAATCATTTCAATAGAAGAGTATATCACCATGAGCTCTGGTGTCTATACTTGCAAGACAAGCTGATCATACGATAAATTAAATTGCTCCCAGTCGGCTAAGATAGAATTGTGGTACAGATCGATGATTGTTGTGAAATTCCAAAAATGCACATGGGCAAAGGAGACCTAAGTTCAGGCTATGATAAAGGCATGGAATACTCTTTCGGTGGCCAATATGGGATAAAACCCTTCAACACTCTCCCTCTCGTCTAGCCACCACCGTCAGAGCCACGAATACACGGGGTAGGGCCGAGCGAAAATAGGAGCAAATCCACTGGAGAACAGAGCCTACAGCCTTATCAGCTTTGATACCATGTGAAATTTCAAAAACGCATATGCGCCTTTTTGAATTTCACATGGTATCAGAGCTGGTTAAGTTGTAGGCTCTGTCCTTCGGTGGATTTGCTCCTATTTTCACTCGGCCCATATGAAATTCCAAAAAACACACATGCACTGAGGAGACCCAGGTCCAGGCTATGATAAAGGTATGGAATACTCCTCCGGTGGCCAATATGGGATATAACTCTTCAACACTCCCCCTCTCGGCCAGCCACCACCATCAGAGCCACGATAGGAATACACGGGGCAGGGCCGAGTGAAAATGGGAGTAAATCCACTGAATGACAGAACTTACAGTCTGACCAGCTCTGATACCATGTGAAATTCTAAAAGGCGCACATGCATTTTTAGAATTTCACAATTGCATTATGAAAGTTATGTCTTCCTTTTTCGTTCTTTCTTGATTCTTCCATTTTCTTCTTCTTGGACTCGATCGACATGGTGTTCTTAGACACAACATCGTATGTTTCCTCGAGTCTTTCTAACCAGATGAGGTCCAAAAATACCCATCAGTTGTCTTCTTCACTAAGAGCTTATGGGCTAAGCTGCTCAATTTCTTCACCTTATATAATATATGTCGCATCTAATGTTGAGATTCAATGGGATCTCCAACACCACACGACGATCTATAGTTGACGAGTGAGTGTATCATTCGATCAGAAATTTTAATTCCATCTATATATATGATCGATATATGCAATATATTGTGTCTATAACTATGAGAATGTATTGTGATATCAGTGTTCATGCATCACCAATAAATGAATGTACTGTTACCATAAATCGATTTATGCCTACTCAAACACCTATAACTAATCGGTAACTTTTTTTAGAAAGATTACTCATTCTAAAACTACTCTCTCAACTGAGCACATTTGACTATAAGTTTTTTAACTAAATCTTTGAAAAATGATTAATCAAAGTTATTAGTAGACTACTAATTCAATCTCCCAACAAATATGTTATTACAAACTAATTTTTAAAGACTTGATACCTATAGGCCAATAACCATGCATGTATTAATTGGTAGCATTTATTATTAGGATGGTCACTTATCTTGAAATTACTCCCAACCCAAACATATTAAAGTTTACAGTTCTTATTAATTTCAACATTTTAAAAATAGTTAAACAAAATTATTAATGATAATTTATTAATTTAATTACTTATGGGGTGTTTGGTTGCATGATAATGGAAGTTTTTTTTAAATTTTTAAAAATTGTAATAAAACTTGTTAAAAGAGGTGTTTGGTAACCATGACAATTTTATGTTTTGAAAGTGATTTTCTTCTTAAACAAAAAAGAGGGTTTCACCTCTTTCTTTTTTCTTGTGGTCCCCCACTTTGTTTGATCATGTATGGTAGTTCCTCTTTTTTATAATCACATCCCTCCAAACATGATAATTTTATGTCATGAGTTGTTTCATTTTTTATTTTAATACAATTTTTTATCATGTAAGAGTACAAAAAATTATCATGCAACCAAACACCCCCTTAGCAAATTTTATATCAAAGTATTGTGTATTATACACAAGGTTTGAATTTGATGATTTTTAAGTTCTAGTAGTAAGGAGAATGCTATGCTTTCTACCTTAAATCAAAAAACCATAATGATCAACTAAATCAAGTGATTTACCTAACAAATGTGTTAATTAGTAATCTTCCCAGGAGGTCACACATCTTTAGTTTACTCCCAACGAGTACGTTTAACTTCGGAGTTCTTTCAACTCAACCTTCGAAAAATAGTTCACCAGTGTTGTTGGTAGTCCACTGATTAAATTTCTTAACATATTTACAAACTGGAGTGTTACAATCTACCTTCTTAAAGACTTGATTTCCTCATCAAGATCACACACATCACATATCACATACTTAATTAATTAAAAGAGTCACACCACACTTTCAGACTAGCTAGGTCATACTATAGTACAATATGTAACGATTGACTAAATCAATTGACTAGCCCAACAATCACACTAATTAATAGCCTTTTTAGGATATCACACATTCTTAGTTTACTTCCAACAAAACATATTTAACTTTAGAGTTCTTTCAACTCAACTTCTAAAAATGTTTAACCGATATTGTTGATCATTGGACTATCAATGATTTAATCTCTTTAACATGTTCACAAATTAATTGGGGTGTTACAAAAGCAGTATCTTTGGATCTAGAAGGGATAATTATCCCAACGCTGCACAGTACCTACGCGAGCAACCTCAGATTAGTTATTCAACAAACCAATGGATAAACACTGAATTTCATATCTGCAATCAACGTAAAAAATCGACTACATTATATATCAGCGAAAATAAATCATCCTCACTGATAACACTAATTTTATCTGGACAAGCATGACGTATATATTCCGGCCGCTAATCAAAGAGAGCGGATCACCAGGTGTCCTCACGCCATTGAGGACTGCGGGAGCTCCCTTCACCCGGGGATTGAGGTGATCCGCTCTCTCTCAAAGGGCCAGAGAAGCAGCACCCCCGGTGGCATCTATTAAATGGAAGGTATTGACGAGACATCTGATTTAAATATGAGACTAATGACTTGGGTCACAGTGCGGACTGTCACATAGTACACTAGTAGAGATAAGACAGCCTCATTGAGTGTAATATATAGATGGCTTGTTCAGTTTAGTCTATTGTGAACTAAACACTCACGAGATTACACATGATTAATCTCTCTTATTAGTGATCTGCCCATTACTGCTAATTAATTAGTTGTGGGTTCAAAATTTTGGTCTCTGTCATATATATGTTCTTAGCTCTCATTGGTTGCAGGGCCACTGCCTGTGGTTAGATTTTAAAGGGCTGTGGAGCTGACAAGACCACCAGTGATGGGCAGGTGTCAGTTGTTTGTATTTTAACAGAATATTGATTTGCTGGAGGAACCAGACAAATAGTACCATGACGGACATTAGAATATTCACGAAGAGGTTAAGCGTCGTAAGGATCAGTTGTTTTCACTACGTACGTACTGATATAGATGGCTGATATTTGATATTGTATCATGCAGCAGGATACAGTCACGAGACTGCTGGATGTTGATTTAATTTGCAATGACAGATGCTTTTGGCAGTTATATTCTTTCCTTCTGGCGCGCTTTTTTGGAATACTTAATAACTGAGTAAAGAGGCTTGATAGGTTGTCAGATTTCTACAAATATTTTAGCCGGAGAACGCTAGATTAATCTCGGTTACATGCTAGATTAATCTCGGTTACCCCCTACACAATCTGAAGGGTGCTAGCTAGATTAATCTCGGTTCTGCTTAACCCGTTTTAAGCATTTTTAATATTGAATCTTGATAGGTTCTTGTGCGCGTACTTCATTGTCCGGAGACACTGGAATAATGCCGGTACCGTGACAAAGAAATTAAGCCATGACGATCCGGACGTCAGGGCGCAGCTTTCTTCCCGTATGTTCCGGGAGATATAAAATTAGCATCAACTTTAACCCAATTTAATGGGAGAACATGGATCTTTCTGAAAGTAATTCGTCTGCATAGGGAAAATGACGAGAATATAAAATGTTTTTTTAAATACATGGAACCCTTTCCGGTGAATAAATTAGTAAGATGTACCAAAAGAAAATGGATGATGCAACGTTTACTTGTCCATAAAACGTGGAAAATTGTCGGCAGCTATGGGGTTTCTTCTGTGTATACGTATAGTATATATACTTCTTTTGTGTAATGAACGTAACAAGATTTATGTGCGTCTGTCATAATTACTAGGCTTCATCATCTAGCTAGGTAGTTAAAACCTAAAAGGAGTAGGGTAAAGACGAATTGCTGGTCCAAACCACAGAGTTATAGCTAGCATTACCCATGTTGAGGATCGCGGCGAATATTACTGATATTAGTGTGGAACCGAAATGCCGACTCTGCAAGGAATAAACAAACAAAATATGTACGAGAATTAGAGATAGAGAGGAGCACACCAGAATTTACGTGGTTCAGAGACGATATGTCTTCTTACGTTCACGGGCGAAGACGAACAACTTCCACGTACTCGGGGGTGTTCACGGGTTGATTCAGTTTGGTTTATAGTGATTTTTCTCAACCCAAACCGAACCGGTTGAACCGAACCAAACTGTGTCGGGTTGGTTCGGGTTGAACCGAAAATTATTATTATTTATTTATTTAAAGATAACATTAACTTATCAAGCCTAATATGTTATTTATTTAGGGATAAGATTAACTTATCGAGCTTGAATAACATAGTACTAATACATCCATCGAGCATGAAAGGTTTACTTTTATAACAATTTTCAACTCTCTTTCCATTGAGACTAATGATGTGTGGGACTAAAGTTGAGCTGTTAGAGTGTGGGCAGCCATGGACAGTTGGCGCCAGCTAGAGGGCACTGCAGCACAAGGGGGCACGTGAGCAGCTGCAGTTGGAGTGCTCTAGCCTCCATTTAGTCCCACATCGCATAGGTTAGAAGAACAGTCATGTTTATATTCTTGTCAAAAGCAGGATCCTCACAAAAATCTTCCAAAGCAAGTGTGTTGTGCTCTGGGGTTCGGGTTATTTCAATTTTTCTTTTTGAAACCGAATGACCCGTGCATGGGGGATGACCCAAACCAACCCGACAGTTTTGGGCTAGTTCGATTCGGGTCATCGGGTTGACCCGATGAGTAAACACCCCTACTCCCACTATATGAGAAACAAGTACAAAGGATGGAGAATCTCTCAAAATCCGAAGCCCTTTACACCCATGAATTGACTCTCTCTATAATATCTCCTGAGAATATAAGAAATAGAAATAAAAAGAGAATAGGGTGGTGGTGGCTCTCTCTTGTTAGCTTGGCCTTGTCTTGCTAATGTGTGTATGTTCTTGCCCCCTCCTCATGCCTTTATATAAAGGTGGTAAGAACTCTGTAGATATGCCTAGAAGATACTTTTTTGGATATCTCTAGAAAATATCTAAGCACTCTTTAGATGTGCTTAGAAGATACTTAAGCACTTTTGGATGTGCCTAGAAGATATAGCTAGAAGAGTCCGAAAGAATCCTTAAGTTGACCAAGTCAACTTTTACAACCTACAAGTAAAATAGGATGATCATCAATTCTTCGCATAGAAATTTAATACCTATTCCTCAATTTATATCGAGCTTCAATGAACACGGATCACCTTAGTTCCACGGTGAAGAGAACACTCTCATTCCCCAATCAGAATATGTCACAACACCCAGCCGCTAAAGTGTGTTAGAATTGTGGGGATAGTACCATATTGACTATTTGAGACTTGATATAGTGCTTATATATCCTGGGCCCTTCTACCTTAACACCATGATTTTGGGGTTTATAAGATGGTATCAGAGCGGGCACTTATCGATCTTTAATACTTGATTATCTTGCCTCTTATTCCCACTGCTCACTTTGGCAGTGAGGGGGAGTGTTAGAATTGTGGAAATAGTCCCATATTGACTATTTGAGACTTGATATAGTGCTTATATATCCTGGGCCCTTCTACCTTAACACCATGGTTTTGGGGAAAGTGGTGGTTCATTGTTAATGAACCGTTACTGAGCGGGTTCAGTAATTTAGTAACGGTTCATAAACAAATTACACCGACTTCAATAACGGTTCAGTAAAACTTCAATAACAGTTCAACAATGAGTTGCACTAACTTCAGTAACAGTTCAGTAAATTTTCAGTAATAGTTCAGTAAGACTTTGATAATGTTCAATAACGAGTTTTAATGACTTCAGTAACGGTTCAATAAGGCTTCAGTAATAGTTAAGTAAGATTTCAATAACGTTCAGTAACAAATTACATTGACTTCAGTAATGGACCAGTAAGGGTTCAGTAATGGTGAACTGGTTTGGTTCAGTAATAGGTGAACTGGTTCTTATTGAACCGTCACTTACGTGACTTAAAGGTTGTGACTATTTTTGATTAGAGACCGAAACTGTTCCCTCCACTGGAAAACTGAGTTGATGTGCTCTCAACTTCAATTTGAGCTTTTAATTGTTTCAAAACAACTTGAATCAAGCTCAAACTTGAGTTTTAGTATCGTACGTAAAGCTCAGAATGAGTTCAAAGTTGAGTTTGAGTTGAAGTCTTATCAATTCGAGCTCAAACGTTGGTCCATATCAACGTGTATTTGACAAATTAATTAAGCTTGAGCATATATATCGAGTTCTTAATAAGTGAAGCTAGCTAGAACACGTACATCATGTCTACTCATCGAGTGTCAATCCATGCTCTAGTTTGAATTACGATAAAGCAAGGCTTGTTTAAATCCCTAGCCGGGAATTGAACTAAAATAAAGATGGCAGAGGCAATTAATTAATTAAGGCCAGTGCGTGCTGTCTAATCAAGATCCGATCCTTTTATATATATATATATATGTTCGGTCGCTGATATATATATATCGCTAGAGAGGAGTGATCAAGCGTGAATAAGACAGCTTGTGAAGAGCCTACCCTTTCGTTAGTAAAATTCCCAAAACCAGTGGGGTCGATATGCTCCTAATTATTAACTGGTTCATGTTCTGAAAGGGACGACGAAATTAGCAGTACGTACTAGTGCTGTGCTCCATAGTCGCGGCCGATCGATAAACCTAACGAAACATCTGGTATACGTCGCTGTATCTATCAAACGCCTGTGTGTCTTTAAAGAAAAAGCCCTCTCTTACGTTTATACGTTTAGGACGTGCTATGAACTTCACGTTTGACCTGCTGTACACTTCATGAAGCAGCAGGCCGGTTTGTTAAAGGGTCCAAGGTTGAAAAACAACTCACATTAATTCTGTGACATGTTCTTAAGAAACTGTAATTCATACGTTCGGGTACTTAAACAAATGAGATTAGTCAAACAAGACGCCCTTGCAGAAATACGAGCTGCAAAGCTAGATGTGTAGTGTCTTCTTCTTGTCAAATATTACGACTGCTACACAGTGTGTGCTCCTTAGGGTCCATTTGGTTTCATGTAAAACCAAAACAAAGGAAAAAGTATTTCATGGAATACTCTTTTCAAGGAAATTGAAAACATCCATCCTCATTTAGTTGCATGTAATTGTCTTTCATGAAAATGTTATCAAGTTCTTTGATAATTTTATTAATATTTAAATAATCAAAACATTTTTACAACAAAATCTTGATATGAAAATTTTTAAGTTATTTTTTATAAAATTATTTTTTGATGAAATTTATAACATAACTTATTATTTATATATTAATAAAATATTTAATTGAAAAAATTACTATTTTTTTAATTATTTGTCTAAATTATTTTCATTCATTTGAATAATTTCGAATGATTTTTCTAAGTTCCATGTAAAGTCTTACTATAGTATCATCATTTATTTATTTGAATTTTAAAAATAATTATTTAATATCAAGTTTATATTTTCAAATTAATTACTTGATAAACTATTTTATTTAAAAATAAAACTTTTCATAAAAATTTGATTTACTAAAGATTAATATTTTGGAAAGCTAAATAATAGTACAACATAAATTGTATTGGTAAATTTTATATAAAATAATTTAATTAAAAAATAATTTAAACTAGAAATTTTATACTCAATTCATGTTTTGGAAACTCACAGTGAGTATAATGATAATTGAACAAAAGATATAGAATCTAGTTTAACATAAAATGTTCTAATAATTTATATACAAAAATAATTTAACTGGCAAAATAATTCCTGCAAACTCAAATTTCAGTTAAAATTTTATCAATAATTTTATTAAATGAGTAACGTGTTTGATAAAATTGCTTGACGATAAAAATATTTTATTCCTTAAACATATAAAAATAATTCTAAATAAAATTAATTATTTAATAACATAAACAATAATTATAAATTTTAATTATTATTAAATCTACCAAAAAGTTTGAAACACGGAAAACGGCTTCCGCCTAAACTTTCTGGATGTCAAAATCCTCCTTTTTCTTGGTCAAAGGAAAATATTTTCCTGATCAATGTTTTACATGCAAACAAATAACAATAATATTCACTTTTTCCCGAAAACTTCATCCTGCACCCACTTTTACAATGAAACAAACAGACCCTTAGTTTCCGATCTCCTCTTACCCGGATATATTCGTTCGAATCCACGGGAACAGTGTCAGTGCTTGGTGAGATATACAGACCTAATCTTGTGCTTGCCAAAGATGAAGAGGAATTTGGGGGTGGGGGGTCGGCATCACCGAATGATCTCTCTACATGCGCAGACGCGCGGAAACATTCGAATAAGAACAAGGAAGCTGACATAAAATATTGCCAAGAATCTTTTGGTGTGATCCGGGGCAGAGACCTTGGGCATAATTATTAATTGAGGGCTTGTCATCAACTAATGAAGACTTTCAATCTGCCGTTACCATTAATTAGTAGGGGGTGCAAAATCACTGAGTTGAGTCCAGTAGTAGTATGTTATTTAAGTTTGATTTGTTTATTTTAGCCGAGTTTGACTTCGATTAATCCTTGTTCAAATTTAATTTGAATAATTTAATCCAATTGAGCCCGAGCCCAAGCTCGAATAAAAATTCAACTTAAGTTCAATCCATAATATTCAAGTTCACACTCTGTAAGAACTTATTTGTAAAACTCAAAATCAATCAAAAATCATTTATAAGATTTTATATTTAATTGATTTATAAATTTTTTATCTTATTTTATATATTTAAGTGACAATATATAATTATCAATATTTTTATTTTTTTAAAAAAAATAAATATTTAATTAAATATTTAATTAATTAAGTTGGTCACGAGTTTATCGAGTCAAGTAAAAGTTTGTTTAAACGTGGCTCACTTAATGAATTGAGTTTTGTTTTTTTGTTCAAATTTATTTATTTTGCTGGTAAATAAGTTGAGTTAATTTTTTATCGAGTTGAGTTTTGAATTTTGTTGACTGTATTAGTTTATTTACACCTCTAACCATTAGTTGATGTCTGCATCGCAAACAAATTGAAGGTTCCAATTTTTATGTGCATCATAGACAAATTAATCTATCTTTTCTTCCCTGAAAAAAGTGAAAGACTGTGAGCTTCTCTGTTTTATTATAATTCTCTTGTTTCAAAAATCACTTTTGAATATAAGACATTTTGGATTTTAAAACAAGAGTTTTTGATCCTTAGTTACTTTGTAAAAGTCGTGAAAAACAAAGTAAGTGATCACTGAGTTTACTACTATATAATTAACATGTTCTTGTTTTGGTTTCTGCTTAATTCAAAATAAGAAACCTTTAATGTTTTAAAATAGAATATTGTTTATGAACCCAAACAATTGAAAATTCCGCGAAATGGAGCAAGTGCACTATATTATAAAATTTTACAATCAAACAAAACGAGTTCAGTGATACATGAAAAAAAATCTAATTTGACAATAAATCGACATTGTTGAATAACAGATCCAAATTTTCTTGTTTAATAGCCTGTTTGCTTAGAGTATCAAAAATAATGTTATTTTAGTATTAATGTTGGTATTTAATATCAAAATTGATATAAGTTGACATTTCTATTATATTATATGCTTGGCTTTGTTTACATTACAAGTTTCAAAATTAGTATTATCGGCCAAACATCTCTAGGTGAATTCAATTAATATCAATTTTAAAATTGATATGGACAAAAATGTTTAAAAGTTCTACCAAACATGGCCACAAACTTTGTTAATGGTTAAAAGTATTTTTTATTATTAAGTATTAATTATGACCCTAATAAGTTTAATTTGAAGTTAACTTATTATCATGTTTAATTTTTTAGTTTGCCAGGCTTACGTATGTCTTCGCTTTGTTTAATTGAGTTAAATATCGTTTGAGTGATAGTTGATTTATATCTTATAGGGATTTTGGTACAAAGTTAATTTAGTTAAAGGTAATTTTTGGAGCCGGTAATAACAAGATATTTTAGTAGGTAATGTAGTTGTTGCCTCCTCCATAAATTATTGTAAACCTTGCTTAAAAGACATTTGATAATTTTAAGAAAAATGACCTTTATATAAACGGTTTCAACTTTCGAAGAATGATGATGTGGTCATAACTCTGCTCTTATTGTAGTGCACTAGCTAAATGTTGATTTAAGTATTTTGTTTCTTCTTTGTGTACTACAGGTATAGAGTTCGATTTATCCATGTTCGTTTCTATTATGTTTTCCATTGTTCATAGTTGGTGTTTTGTGGTCGGATTCTGTCAAGTTATTTTTCTATATCCTTTTCATAGTCACGGTATCTCTTTTGAGACGGTTAGTTTAAACAATATTCGCACTCTTTTTATATAATAATCTAGTCTCAAGATAGCTATCAAACTCTACAAGAAGAGTCTTTATCTATGTTTTTTTGACATTTGATCGATATGTGACTGTCTTTATTTGTTAGACAAGATGATCTCCAACATAACTTTGTTTGTTTTCATTTTAATCTGATTTTTGTTCTTGTTTAATAGTGTCATTGTAAATTAGTTATACTCTTTTATTATGTCATGAATATGTTGGCATTGTTGTTGTTGTTGTTCAAGAAAAAAAAAACTTGGATCATAGCGAACGTCATAACGGATGATATAAGACTGAACTTGAGACGAGAAACGATGACCGGGTGGCCGAGTAACGACCTCCTCGCAAATCAAACTTTCCATGTATTTTGGTCCTCATCTGTCAAGTTCTTGGTTAATGTATACTCTCTTGTCAATGGCTCTCTTATAAAGGTAATAACTATTCACCTTTCCCATCAACACCCAAATTTGGTCCAAATTAGAGTCATCTTCTGTCGCATGCCTCACCTTGGTTGATTCCCATCTTGGTAAAAGAAAGATAACGCTCCTATAGGAGAGTGATTGATCAAACATTGTTTAAATGATGTGTTTGGGTATATAACGTGTATGTTTGTTGATTATGACACTTGTTTACGGAACATATTCATAGCACTTATTTTGACATTAATCCCTTGTATCCGCTACTTGTCCTGCACATTGCAAAAGGGTAGAACAGGAGAACAGTTGAGGGCTTGAAACTTCTGATTCATTCTTAAAGAATCTATAGTTAAGACATTATTTGGTAACGTTGTTAGACATCTTTGTGATTGTCAATATTCAAATTGATATTAAGAATAATTAATCAGAGATAGATATTTAGTTAATAGTATCAATTTTAAAATTTATATTACAGATAATAAATATTGTGTAATATAAGTTCTCATCTTTAAAAATATCAATATCAATATTAATATCATATCATTTTTGATACTCTAACCCAACGGGTCCCGAAGAATCTATAGCTACGTGTTGATAAAGAGAATTAAGGTTTAATTAGTAACTATGGTAAGCTCCTCTTAATCGAGAGAGAGAGAGAGAAACTCGTTAAATTGTATATTATTTTTATTTAAAAATAAGTTAATAATTCATATATAATTACTAAAATTTAATATAGTCTTTTGAAAATTATGTTTATAGCTTTATATATTACAATTAATAATTAATTTAATTTAATTTTAATTAATTTACTTATATATTAGTTTTTACCCAAAGTAGATGAACTAAGAGAAACAACTATTCTGATAAACCATGGGAATATCTGATTCTAATTTTGATAATGTATACCTTAAAATTTATCGAAATTGATTCAGAATTTCAAAATATAGTTTTTTACACCCCTATGTGGGCTACCTGGACACAATCTTGAGTGGAGTGGCACGTCTTGAGTCCGAATTGGTTGATAATGAGTTTAAATGAGCCGACTCTACTTGTTTAATTGGGTTGAAGTAATGTTTAACTTCTGACCTCTCAAATGCTATAATTTTTAGCTCATTTTTTATTATTAAAATGAGATTATATTAGAAGTGAAACAGTTATTTTGAATAAATTATTTTTTTAAGAGTATGAATTCTGATTCTAGAATATAATCTCATTTTAATGACAATTCTAATGTAAATAATGTAGAATGAGAAATTTATAGTTTTGTCATAGCAAACAAGGATTTAAGGTGTTCAAACTATTTGGCAACACATTCACTGCTTAACTCTTGAAATTCACTTAATTTAAAGCAATTTACTATATCAGTTAAATAAAAATAAACATAGAAGATCTAAAACATCTCCTTTTACGAATTAAAACAAACCAGGAATATATCCCATTATCGATGCTTAGTTTGAAAACGGATAAAGCACTTATCTAATTCACTGAATAAATCTACAAAAATGTGTACCTGTCTAATTTTAAAATATTTTATTAATGTTCATATTAACGTAAAAATGTACCTAAGAAAAGAAAAATATTTTAAAATTTATTCGAAGATAATAAAAATTCAGTGTTTATTCGATCTCTCTTCTTTTATTTGTATCTTATTTAATCTTAGTAAATTAAACTTTGTTCTAAACTAGAAAATTCTTGTTTGGTACAGACATTAAAATAATAAATTGCAAAGAAATTCAAAGTAACCGTAGAGCTAGTCATCAACCTTGTCGGAGTAAAAGAAAAAAGCTATCCTTCAATAAAAAAGAAAAATAAACTGATGACGCAATGCCACCTCATTCTGTCCGGCGACGTGGCTTTCTTTGAGGTCATCAATCACCGTGTGGAAGTCCGTCCGCCTACAAATGCCATGTCAGCAAGAGGCGCGGCATCGTGACCGCGGCACTTCCGGAAGCTTCGAGGGGAGTAGCGGCTGGTAATGAGCCGTAAGATCTAGAGGTCCACCTTCTGCCACGTGCCTCCGGCAGAAGCTTCTTCGACCAACGTGGCATTTCTTCTTTTCTGCAACTGATACGGGCAAATTAGGGTTTGCTTTTCTGTCTAGCCGTAGTTGCATCTTTTTCCCCAGGTAGACTCAGTGAAACGGAATCAGGGGTGGGAGTGTGGAGGAGAGAGGCAGGGATTTGGGGACCAAGAAGGCGCTCGTGAGGGCTATATGCTGTGGTGAGATGAATGGTGGAGGGAAAGAGGAGGCAATGGAGGAGGCGGAGATAGTAGTCGAGGCGGCATCCGAGCAGAAGGTAGCGCTCATGTGGGGCTATCTTCCCGGGGCATCGCCGCAGAGATCACCGCTGCTTTCTCCGGTGCCCGTGACGCTGCCGGGGTCGTCTAACGGGGACGTGTGGCTGGACGTGTGCGGCGGGGGATGCGGCTTCGCCATGGCCATCTCTGGTAGGTTATTGATTTTGCTTGCCCCTGTTCTAGCAATTCTTGTTACTTGCTGTTTTACGACTTTATTTATTTTCTGGGCTGGGATATTAAGATTTCGAATTTATTGATGGTTGTCCAAATTTTACGTTTCTTTTCTCCCTCTCTCTGTGTGTGTGTTTTATTTGCTTACATTTGATTTGTTACATCAATGTCTATAAATTATTTGTTCTTCACTTAAATTGTGCTTCTGGTAAGATCAACTTCGCGTGAGGTACGGAAGCTCGTTTGGGGCATCTGCGATGCATTGTAGATATCCATCTTAAATGCACTGCGTATAAACTGTGAACTCATTTAATGGCTTGTTCTGTTTAGTTAGTGTCTCTTTTAAACAAATGGGAACTCGGTTAGTCCTTTTCAAAATAACTTTCTTTTATGTATGTCTAGATTCTGGAAAGCTCATGACATGGGGTTCAACGGATGATCTAGGTCAAAGCTATTTAACTTCAGGAAAGCATGAGGTTCTTAACCATGACCTGTCCTGTTTTCTTTCTTCTATACCCTTTATATTGATAACTTCATGTGCACAGGAAACACCAGAAGCCTTTCCTCTTCCAACTGAGACAGCAATAATGAAGGCTGCAGCAGGATGGGCTCATTGTGCTGCGGTTACAGGTGGCTAAACGTCAGCCCTTGATATGAATTTACACTCACTGGACTTAAATAATGCTTTCCTTTATTTACCAGATTGTGTAGACCCAAAGGATTAACTTTTGTGAACAGCTTATGCCAAACTAGACTTATGAACATGTGCAGAATGAAAAATTGACTTAACAGACCCTCCTAAATTCTAGTAGGGCTGGGGCAGTGTACTTATCTTGTTCAACTAGGACAGAGACGGCTGCTTTGAAACCATTGGACTGGAGGAAGTTGGCATTGGCTGTCTTGAATTGAGTTTGAGTATAGAAGTAATACATAATTACATTTGTTGTAAGCATACCTGATGGACCTAAGGATTATTATGCTTCATTGACCTTGTGAAGTAAGACAACTTTTGTAGTCTTTGCATCCCCGTACTTTTTTTGTTGTCATCTGTTTTTTAGCTTATGATATCCTATTTCCTTTCAAATAAACCAGCTAATGGGGAAGTCTTCACGTGGGGTTGGAAGGAATGTGTGCCATCTGGTAAGGCCACTGGCGATCAGTCAGTAGGTGTACGGTTATCGGAAAAGGAAGCGTTTGAAAGACAGAGTATGGTGTTGACTGACCAAGGTACAACACTGAGAAAATGTTGACGTTACACAAACAATAACTCCTTTTATTCTATTCTTTTTTATTGTTGCCAAGTGACCTCATGCTTCTAATAGTTTATTATTGTGATTTCTTTGCTGCATAGTGTCAATCCGCTTCATCTATATTCTCTGTGTTACATGTCATGTCCATGTCTACACAGGTGACAGGCACAGTGAGGAACCCTTGACTTGCTTGTATGCACACTTTCTTTTTCACTCATTTGTGATGTCTGAAAATTTCACAGGTAAATTTGGCAAAAGGAAGGTTCTCTGGATATAATAAGATCCGTGCAACCTACTCCAGTATAGAAGTTTGATGTCTAATTTCGTATACATATTATATTCTTTTGATATTATTAATCCAATTTACTATGAAATCTAAAATTCCTTGATTAAATAATTTGATTTGGGATGTTTATGGTTTGGTTTGGCATAACTTTTTAGCAATCGTTTCTAAACCAACTTAATTTGGTTTTGTTAGGTTCAGACCGTATTTTATAACATGTATCATAGATATGGAAAATTTTACCTTTCTTACTATTAACATATTTGTTTTAATATGAAAGATATGAAAATCTCATTAACGTACTGTTGGCACCATAAATATTTGTGAATATTGGGTGTACCAAACAAAAATGGCTGAGGGTGTGTGGCTGTCTAGAGTATGAGGCATAAGCGAAGAGGCACACAATATATGTGTGTGTGTGCTTACATGTACAAGTGCACAGCATTATGATCGATTGGGTTACACTGTGGAGTAACATCCATTGAGAGCCCCAATTCGGTCAACTCATTATCTTCTTACAATATCACACAGAAGGCATATGAACGGTGTAATTAAAACATTGTATAAGGATTAAACAGTACCCCACTGGGTGTAGTTAGTTATGTACCTGTGGGACAGAGGGAAGTGAGCCGATGATTGGGCAGCTGAAGAGGGGATTGTCTGCTCAATAGGACCTGTGAAGAGGTCGCAAGAGTTAGGAGGAAGAGGCAGTCACCAGAGCCAGTTAGTGCATTCCATAAGACATGGAGTCTCGTCAAGATCTCCCGGAGGATGAGACCATCAAGAAGATGTGTTTACGGAATGGCTCCAAGACATCTGATGGTATATACGTAACCGACTGAGAAAGGGAGGCAGATTCCGAAATAAGGGAGGAGACCGGGAGCAGCAAAAGAGAGAAGGATGCTGTGGTGTAATTGATCCTCAGTCGGATCCCGCGCAAGGTGGGAGTCTTCCGACGTTGGAAATCATACAAGGAGGGAAAGACTTCCCAACAAACTGATTCCGGGCATTTTTGGAATCCCCCGAGTCCATCTCGAAGCTGGAATCCCTGTTTCGGGAGGTTTCCTAGCGGGGGGAGGAGATCAAGCAAGCGGAGACAGAGAGAGGGCCGGATAGAGAAAGGCTCCGAAGGAGGGGTATCTTTTGCGTTCGTCGCCGTCGCCATCGGAAAGCCTTCACTAATTCCCCTTGTTCCCTTTGCAAGGAGAGTTGATGGATTCTAATGTTAAAGCTCCTTTTCCGGTGCTGCCGTTGAGGACCTCCGCTGCGGAAGAGGATGTCATCGACGTCGTCCGCTTCAGCTTCTTCCTCCCTTGGAATCATCTGCCCTTCCCGAAGTTGTCGTTGGCATAGACAGAAGCTGCCGCAGCTGTCGAAGACCGCTGCAACTTCTCCCTCACCTGTGACAGCCATCATTGGGAAGGTCCGTGAGGTGGGTCGCCACCGCCGAAGCCGTTAAGCCGTCTTCTCTTGTCACCGTTAGGGACCCGAGCTCCGCGTAGGACGCCGCGGTCGCAAAAAGCCCTCAAGGCCTCTCTCCAAGCTGTCGGGTGAGCGGGACGCCGGTCCGCTGCCTCGCGAAGACGGATAAGCCGTGGGGCCCACTTGTTAAACATGTTGGAAGAAGAAGAAGAAGAAGAAGAAGAAGAAGAAGAAGAAGAAGAAGAAGAAGAAGAAGAGATCCCCCACGGGATAGCTGGCTGACGAGGGCACAAGGCCCATTTGATGGCTAGCTACAGGCGATGGGCAAGGCCCGTTGCGATGCCCTGGACCTGCAAGCCCATTGGGCTTCAAAGGAGGGGGGCTCACACTTTGATCTGCAGAAACAAAGAAAAGAGAAGAGATTTTTTTTGAAACATATAATCAACTAGAAATCTAAAATAAAAATTTACTAATTAATTTAAACAAACTGAGACGAACATCTGGCTGGCCTGTCTCATAGTCTCGGCATAATTTAAAAGAATGAAAATAAATGGAAAACAATAAGCCAACTTTAAGCATACCTCTTGACCTATAATTTAATAAAATAATAATAAAACAAACAATAAACAAAAATTAAATAAAAATCTTTTAAATTAATCCACAAACTGAGACGAGCATCCAGCTGGTTAAAAACCCGCCTCATGGTTTTGGCTTAACTTAAAAGAATTCAAAATAAATAGAAAAATCAATGGGCCGGCTTTAAGCACGTCTCTTGACCCTTTAAGGTTGACATACAAAGGTCTATTAAAAGACCCCAATGTTTTACCATGTCCCAAGAGGGAGTCATTTGCCCATTATGCCATAGGAAGACTGTGTATGAACAACATGCCAAACTATGAGCTAATGAGGGTCATCAACCATGAGATGAGTCCCCACAAGCTTATCAAAAGCCGGGTGCACTCAATCTTGGACCAATTGGGAGGAAGGATCATGTGCCTATTAAAGGCCGGAACATGTTCAAATTTCAAGACGACAACATTCAACTCGATCGAAGACTAACACATACTTGGTTTCAAGTTGATGGAATGAATGTCAAAAACCAGAAGAATTTAATCCTGAATCATCAAGGATTCTGGGAAGTAACTTACATGTATTCCAAATTGAGCAGACAGTATGGGAGATTATGCTCGGTGCAATTTAATGAAAAGGGTAAATCAATGACCTCATGAACATGAAGTTAACGGAATGCAAAGAGTAAAGACAAAAAATGTTCAAAATATGAGATCTGTAAGCTGGAAGGTGAAGTTGAACTTGAGAACCGAGCTGAAAATTTGAGTTTCTTTTCACCAATCTGACATCCGACAGAAAATTTGAATTTTGTACAAGATTAACATATGTAGGATCAGAAGTGGGAATCGTCAAAATACCCCTAAGCTACAGCTCAATCCAACTTGTAAACACAAATATAACTTGATTCTAATCAAATAAGGCATGATAAATCAAAATCCAAACTTAGCACCATTTCATAAATCACAATGTCAATCAAATTTAAGAGCCTGCTATTCAAAGTCTTCCCAAGCAGTTTATACCAAATTAAATTGATCCCAACAGCATGCCTAAATCGAGTTCCTCTTAAACCATTTAAACCCAGAGTCTCCAGATTTGAAAATTACTTCAAATAAAGAATACATTTAATCAAATAATGAAAGGTTAACATCCAAGCAAACTTAAAACCAAGGGGCATCAAATTCTGATCAAGCCAAATTCACTTCAGAAAATGCATGTGTAAATCTCAAGTTAAAAAAAAACGTCAACATGTCAACTCATAATAAGAAATGAACAATCATAAAACAAAATCTGTGAACAAACTTTGAATTTGCAAATAAAAAATCAAATTAATTCAAATCTGTGTAAACCACAAGCCGAAAAGAGAATCCCTAGCAGATTTGAATCAAATCAAGTGGAAGAAAGCAAAAGTAAAGCAGACTCAGATCATTTGCAATTTGAACAAATCAGGAGATAACAAATAAACCTTAATCAACTCATTAAAATTCAAAGGCAATCACCAATCTGTTCAACATGTAAACAACTCAGATCTTTTAAATTAAAGTCATCAATTTTAACTAAGCGGAGTTTGTTCAAACCAAATTGAATTCAAACTAATAAGCAAACTCAAATCAAACATGAGCCAGCCATGCCAGATTTCAAATGGTTTCAAAAAATAATAAAATACTGACTGAACCATATCCAAACCAAATCCAATCCTAATAGCATACATCCAAACCAAATCTTCTCCAAATCGAACAAAATCCAAATCAAGAAAAAGGCTCAAGCAAACCAGAAATCTGAAAATTTCAAAGAAAAACCTGAAAATTCCAATCAAACTTAAATCAAACTCTCAAATCAGGAAGATCAACAAGTTTTAACTCACTAAATCTCAAAACAGATATCAAAACTCAAAATCTGATATGGCTGGCTCATCTCTTGATTACAATCAAATCCACAAATCAAAACACTCTCAAACAAACCACAAACTCAATTACATCCATAAACAGAATCTAAACCAAGCAAAAATGATAATATCAAGCTCAAATAAATCAAATTTAAACTGAAGTTCTAAACGAATCTCAATCAATTCAAACCACAAACTTCAAAATGAATTCAAATCAATCTAAACCAAGCCAAATCAATAGAAACACACCAAATTGCAATCAAAATTTAAAATAAGATGATTCATAATTCTAAATCAAATCTCACGAACCAAATTCAACTTTAATTCAAGCCAAATTGAGTTTAAACCAATAAGCAACCCATGACCAAGAACCCAATTTTCCAATTTTAATCAACTAAATTTCAATTACATCAAATTGAATTTTAAAAAAACCAATAAGAAATTCAGATTAATCAAATAAACCAAAGAACCAAATCAATTTAACTTAAATAAAACTAAACTTAAAACAAATTAAATGCTTGCATTCTATCAAAGTTCATGGGGCTGTTTCTCCTATGTGTATGTGTTTATTTTTGTGGATGCATGTTTTCTATTCCATGGATTGCTATGACGGATAATCAAGGGTATTCAAGTATTCTCGATATAATTAACATCAGATCGTGGCACCATCCAATGGGGAGAGGTCAAAAATCAATTTTCAAAGAACCTAACAAGCTCAACCTATATTTTTATACATATCATGGACCTAGTTTATACTTTTATGGGATATCACCTATTTTTCTAAGAAGTCAATACTAAGGTCAAATCAAATCAAAATCAAATCAAAATGGAAAATGAATTTCCAAAATTTTAAATGCTATTTTTGAGGTTACATCACATACCTAAGTTAACATAAGTATTTGATCTAATTTGGGTTATTCACTTCATTGGTTTGGCTCGGTTTAAAGGACATTTTAAAACCAAACCAGATCGATGTGTACTAAGAACTGAACCAAGCCAGTGTTTCTGTTTTGTGTTATAGGTTAAACAAATAGGGAGCATCCCTAAAATTGATCATTTACAAACTATTCATTGTATATTGTTTGATATTATAAGATTGCTTGATGTTATGAAAAGAAGTATAACGTGCAGTTTTATCTACAGGTCAATTGCTAATAATGAAAATTTGTAGTTTGTAAAAATCTGCCTCCAGAAAAAGGTTTCTTTATGTAGTAAACATCAAAACATTTGTTGTAGTATAGAAAATTTATCTTCTATTTTATTATCTAGGTCATTAAACTATTTCTACACTAATACTGATCTGTATACTTTATCTAGTGCAACTGATGTGTACTTCGGTATCTGATGTGGTAAAAAAGGTTAGTACTGAAAGAACATGACCGACCAGTATCTGAGAGTGCAGCAAGATGATGAGAGAAACATATCTGAAGCAAGTTGTAGGTCTAGTTTGGGGATCTAGAGTGGATCACTGAAATGCTAGGGGTTATTGAACTATTGAAATCTGACTCATCTGTCAAGGCTTGACCAACTGTTGTGTCCTGAACTAGCTGTAGCTATCTGAGCATTTATACCTGCCTAAGGAGAACATGCTGAGCTCTAGATGAGATCAAGCTGATCTTAGGTGGGGGTAGCGTGGGTATGTGAGAGTTGGATACTTTGGAATGTGCTTCTGGGTCTTCACAAGAAACAGTCCATTAGGTGAATCCTTCATAGGATGGATCCCTTTGACAATTAAGTAGGGCTTCATGCTAGGGAGAGAGAGATTGAGTGAAGTTCAGGATGGGCAAATACAACAGAAATTTTGTTGGTTGTGGACTAAGAGAACCCCCTCTCTTATTTTGATTTATAGCAGCATTTAATCTTTGTTTCTCGTAGAGTGGATTCAACAGGTTGTGTGGGTGTGACTAATATGTACGTGATCTCCTTTGTCCATGTGTCCTGTCTAGAGATGTTGAATGGATCTTTGGATGGTGTCTGGTTGAGGAAGTTTTTGGTCAGGCTTGAAGTATGGGCCAATTGCATTAGCTGGAACTGGCCTGCAATTTGACCCACATTAGATATTAGAATTTCTATAAGATAGGTGTACGCAGCATATTAATTTTGTTGGTGCTTGTGACAATTGATTCATTTTGTGAAAACATAACATTTTTGTCAACATTTATATTCATAAATAAACTTGTTGCAGTAAGTCCAAGATCAAAAAGTGGTGAGGAAAGCACAAAGCGAAGAAGATTATCATCATCTAAACAAGGTCCAGAATGTTCAACCGGGGATGAAAACTTATCCGCACTTCCCTGCCTGGTAACACTTGGCCCAGGAGTGAGGATTATCACTGTTGCTGCTGGTGGACGCCATACATTAGCTTTGTCAGGTAAATCCATTTAATTCTTGTTTCTTGAACCATGTGAGTAGTGATCAAACGGCAAAGTACCTGCATACTAGCTTATCCTTTATACGGATTGGTGGTTGATGAAGATAACTGATATGTCCTTGTTTCCAAGGTTTCAGATACTGGTCAGGTGTGGGGTTGGGGATATGGAGGTGAAGGACAGTTAGGGCTGGGCTCTCGGGTTCGCATGGTGTCTTCTCCTCATCCTGTTCCCTGCATTGAGTCTGCTGCATATAGTAAAGACAAATCTCAAGAGTGTATCGGAGGAAGCATCAGTGTTGAAGGTCAGGCATGTAAAACAATTGGAAGCCTGGTGAAGGCTATTGCATGTGGTGGACGCCATAGTGCTGTTGTAACTGGTCAGTAATCATTACTTTCTTTCATGCCTGCCAATGCTTTGTATGCAGCATCCAAACACACTCTTGAGAGTAAGTCTGTTTGTCACTGGATGACATAAAATATGGCATGCAACTTTTAGCTCTCCTTAGAGTTCAGACAGAACAAGAAGCTCTAAAACTGATTTACCATAATCTTTTCTTTGTTTGTTGACATGATCATGTGAAGGGAAAATCAATCATGTGAATGAAAATCAACCTCTTGTTTTAAGTTCTGTAAGCTAACTCCAGAATCCACAGCGTGATTTTTTTGTGTCTAAGCCTTAAGATTGAGTTGAGATGGCTTTCTGCATATAATGAAGATTCCTTTACCATGTTATAATGTTTGACCTCTTTTTTAACTATTATTATGCACTTCTAAGTCATTTCCACATTGTCTTAGATGCTGGAGCACTGCTTACATTTGGTTGGGGACTTTATGGGCAGGTGGGTTCTCATACCTATTTCTCATGCCTAAGCAGATTTGATAGTTGTTGGAGCATTAGGTCTTGATATTATTAGTTACTGGTGATGCCAAATTTGTCTTCTGATGTTCCTTGATTGGAAGTTTCACAAGCTTACTTTCTTTTTTTTCAATTTTAAATTAATACTTCTCCTTTTGGCTTTTGGTAAAGGATGTTGAGCCAGTTGCTGATGTTACCTGATGATATTTGTTTTTAAGTGGCACATCAATTATTGACTATTTGTTCAATTGAATTGATACTAATTTGTAGAAAGTCAAATAGACCGTTATCTTATGACTTGCCATGCAGGATTGTTTCAGTGCTCTGCTTATGCATCTTTGGTTTCTTTTACCATGGTGAGGTTAGTGAGATGTGATTTTTTAATTGGGAAAGAGAATACTAAGGAACATTTTACCTATGACTTGCCATGCAGGGTTATTGAAGTGCTCTGCCCTATACATGGTTTCTCTCCCTTTGGTGGGGTTGATGAGATGTGATTTGGAATAGCGTAACTTGCGTGCGCGCGCACACATCATAGTTGTCAAGATGACGAAGCAAAGTGCTCCTTGTATACTTAAGCAGTAAGGCATTTGCTTAAGTATCCTTAAGTGGTATGGTGAAATGACCCAAGATAATGAATCCTGTATTGACCATCAGCACAAAGGTTAAAATTCAGCATGATATAAAGTTTATGAAATTGGATCCAAGTACATACACAGATTGCGGAATCGGCCAGTCCGGACCAGGATTGGCCAATTTCTAGATCGGATTGACCATTGCCGATCCGATTCTCAGCTGAAGGACCAATCCGAAAAAAAGTTCTAGCAGAATCAGTCGGGATAACTGGATCGGATTGGAATCTGAAGCGGATCAACCAGATCGGTTGGGATCGGAAGGAGATCAGATAGGAATCGGAATTGGATCATTTTTTTTTTTGCTATTCCATTTGGATCGGCTTGGATCGGCCAGGATCGGTCTGGATCAAAGTCAGAATCGGAATCATTGTTTTTTACATACCGATTCTGGATCAGTTTTGTTCTATAGGATCAATTGAGATCGGTCTAATCCGATCCAGATCGGATCGGTACCCACTAATCTCGATTTTGATTCCGATTCCGATCCCGTGATCCTTATATATACATGAAGAAATTTTGTTTTTTATGCTTGACCTCTACATGACTCATTAAGTTGGATGATAAAGAATAAAGCTTTTCTCACATGCTTTTAACATAATCCAAAGGTCATTTTTCATTGAACAAGAAGGTAATTACATACAAGCTTCTACTAAGACAGTAGAAGAGAGAGAGCTAAGAAACACTCGGAAAATGAAAGTTACAAGAGAAACATTCTAAAATTTTCTCACACATATGTATATATATAGAGAGAGGAAGGATTGCAATAGGAAAAGGGAGAGGAGGGGAGTTGGAAAGAATGAGAAGGAAACTCTGACCGACATTTCCTTTGACCAATCATGGGGAATGTAGACATTAAATAGAATCGACCTCGTTGATTTGAGATGAGATACACTGAGCCTTTGATAGGCGGGCGGAAATCCCTTCCATTGGTTTGAGTTGATCGTATCCTGGCTTTGAATAGACATATGAGCATCACCCATAGGCTAAGATCTCATTAATCTATGGTTCAACACATTTGTATATTGATCATACAGTGCCATCCCATAACTTTATAGACTTATACCTTTAATAGAACGATGCAACATTGGGGTCTTTTAATGACTTTTGTATGTTGGTCTTAAGGGCGTAGATGTATGCGGAGCCTCCCAACTAGTCCCGATTTGTTTAATTAAATTTGTGAATTTTTATTTACTTTTCAATTGAGAGTTTATTTTTAAATTTTTTTTATTGTCAATTTGAGTCCGTCCCTTTGGAATGTTGTTCGCCCAGATGGGCCTTTTCTTGGTGCGGCTTCAGCATAGGGGGAGGAGAGCTGCGTTGCAGCCTCTGTTGGAAGGACTGGCCTCCCTCTTCTTCTTGTTGCTGTACGTGGCTACTGCCTTTTCCCCCTCTCTCCTTCTAGTGGACGGCGACTGCAGAACCTGGACGGAGAGGCACCGCAGGCCTGGCCTACTGCTTCTTCTCCCCCTGGTGGATGACAGCTGGGCAGCACTTGGAGAGAGGTGGCAGAAGGTGTGTACGACGTGGGAACTGGAGTAGCACGGTAGGCAGCAACTTCTCCTCCTCCTTTCCCTGTTGATGGCAGCGGGTTGTTGCAAATGTGCAGCTATTGTTCCCTCGCTCGCTCTCTCTTGGCTGGATCTTGTCGAGGGGAGACCAAGAAGAGGAAAAAGGAACCTTGCTGCTCGTGACCGCTGATGCCGGATGAAGCTTCTGCCGGCACTGCTATTGGAGGAGTTGGGACAGGAGGGAGGCAGCTGCGTGCTGCTGCCGTCCGCCCCCTCATTGAACCTCCCTCTCCTCCTTTTATTTTCTTCTTTTGTATATGATCTGCTGCCCTGCCCCTGTTGGCAGCGTACGTGATGCTTCCTGTTTTTTTTTCCCCTTAATATGCATGCCTTCTGTCGCAGACGTGGGAGAGGGAAAAAGATAATAGGGGGAGGTTTTCAAATCCTACCCAATTTTCTCCTAGATTTTAGGCATTAACCGAGGATAGGATTGCTGCCGTACTAGCCAGGAGAGAGAGGGTGGCGGCTGAGATTTCTAGGTCATATTTGACGCAATGTTGATCAAGACGGCTCTGATCCAACGGTCAATATTAATTCCAAGTGAAATTAATTAAATTAACTCCAAAATTGATCAGAATAATCTGGAAGATACTTGGACGGTTGTAGATCTTGTGCTCTATCAGATCTACAGTCGAGAGTCTTCAATTTATCTGGACATCATCACTTTGATGGATTTTTTGATTAATGTAATCTCAGTCCTCAAAAATTCCGAAAATGCACTTAAAATGTAATTACAATTGTATACATTCGAACTTTGATTTTCATGCAAAAATAACATGTCCAGGGGCTATTTGGACAGATTTGCCCTTGCCTTGAGATACGTGTGAGTTCTGTAACTTTTTGATTTTTTACCTTAACTTCCTGAACATGAGTCGGAATGCCGATTCGACATCGACATTGTTTTTCTAGAAGTCGGGTGGACATTTTGATGGTGCCAGATGCTAATGAACTTGTCCCAATTTGTTTAAGCCTGGTAGGGGTAAAATGGTCATTTTTTCGTCAGGAGCCGGATTCTAACATTCAGGACACCGTTGTGGAGCTCTTGACCAGAGCAAGATTGTCGATTTGTTGACTTGGTCATTTAGGCCCATTAAGCCTTGCAAAGGCTGTCCGGAAGTTCACTTTCACTATTTTGCTTGTATCTTTTCAGATATGAGTCGGATTTTCAATCCGACTTCAATATTGCTCTAGCTAGAGTTAGGCAGATCTAGTGATGAGCCAATATGTTATTGGGTCTGTCCCGAATTACCCGGACCCACCAAGTGCGAAAGAGGTCATTTTACCGTTCGAGGTTCGTCCGAAGTCAAATTCTAGCATTCGGGATACTATTGCGAAGCTCTCGACTGGTACATTTTCATAGACCCACTTGTTTTGTCTTTTGGGCCTAATATACCCTTGACGAGGACGTCTGAAAATCGATTTTCAGTGTTTTCTCCGTAACTTCCTAAATATGGATTGGATTTCTAATCCGACTCTGTCATTGTTCATTTGGAAGTCAAGTGGATATTTCGATAATGTCTGATCGTTATTAGGCCACCATTTGGTCGGTTAGGTCCAATAAGGCTTATTAGGCCCGTTTGCCCCGTTGGTCCTAAAACTGATGAAAAGTGAGTCTCGTATGTTTGTTTGATTTTCTTTTGTGTATTTTGCCTAAAACTTGCTATTTATAGGCACTTTGACATTTTTGGGTGCCAAAAAATACACAAATGTGATGTAAGATACATATCATGGTGCGCAGTTGCAAGGTGGTCAAGATCAACACACACAATGAGACGGCCTATGTAGTCAGAGGCGAGAGGCGACCGAGGCTTGAGACGGGTGCCTCAGGAGCCCGAGACGACATTTTTTTATTGAAGAACTTCTATAAAAATATACATATAACATTGAAACTTTTGAAAAAGAATATAAAAAATACAAAAAATTCACTTATAGGACCTATAATGCATCAAGATATTGGAGTCTCAAGGTGGAAAACTAGGCATTGGGGGTTTCGGGGTGGGGAAGGAGGATTTAAGTTACTAAATTTGACCAGGGTCCTCACCCGGGCGAGGTGAGATCTGCCGAGGCAAGGCGTTTTTGCCTCGCCTCGCCTCGCCTTAGTGTCTAGGCGCCTGAGGCGAGCATCTCAGATAACATAGGAGACGGCAGTACATACTACGAGTAATTTTATGGAGTTGATTCATCTCAAGATTCTTTGTTTACTATATATCATCAAGAGGATTATGAAATGACTCAACCTACATATGGATCCTCATCGGATATTTTCATGCAGTGCACGGTAGTTACGGTAGATCATTAGGACCTTATCTTAGGATGATTATACGAAGTAGTGACAAGTGCAATCATCGTGTATGTTCATTGTTGTGTATTCTTCTCAATTATGCGGGAAGAGTGCATAAATTATGCAGAAGATTAATAAAATGTAATATTTGAATAGAAATGAATGAAATAATTTTTTATTCATATCTCTTGTTTTTTCAGTTTTTTAGTATTTTCATATTTTTTTCGTTTTTTGTATTTTTTGTCTTTTTGTACTTTTTTGTCTTTTTAAAAAATTAATTTTCTGACCCGGTCTCATTGGATCTAGTTTGGGTCATACCGACCCTCCCTTCCTTGTTGACCAAATCAACATGGATAACCTTTGATTGATTTTCTGATTTATTTATTTTATGTATAAAAATATTTATTTAATAAACACCCCCAGAGATCTTTAGTTGCCCCTTGCCCAAGCTTTTCTAGACTTCGTTGTAACTCTGTTATCGGAGGTCCATGGCCCAAATGCCAGTTCTAGAGTGCAACAAATCGATCTCTCTCTCAGAACCCATTTTATCTGTAAGTGGCTAGTACCGCAAGTCATGAATAGAGAAAACATTTGCATGTATTGAGCGGTTAATCGGTCAGTACACTGGAATAAGGTATTCCCATGCTGGAGAAAACGTAGTGTGATGACTGTCGGTCTTTTTGTACTAAATAATTTCAGCATGTGTCTCTCGCATACAGCCTTCTGACTTAATACGCGAAAATCAATATATTTGAAAGGTTATTTCTGCAATAAACGTATTCAGCCCCTATATATTCCAAGAATTGCAGCCCGTTGGGAAATTGGGATGAAAAGTTGATAAAACTGACACGGAGAGTTTATTTAGGGGGCCATTGTAGTTTTTTGCTTGGAAAGTTTGCACAGCCCATACATTATGCGCTTACTGACATGGTGCAGGAAGAAGTCTACCTGCTTTGATGAAACTAAAGTATTTTGGGCACCATGTTTGTATCTTATACCTTGAATATGTCAGATTTTGTTGCTTGGGTGTGTTATTAAAAGCTCTGCTGTTGTAACAAAGTATAATGATGTCATCTAGTTTGGTGTACGTTTATCTACTGTGAACTTCTTACACAAGTAGAAGCATAGGTAAAAACTTGCTAAGCCTTTTTACTGAGCCAACTACGGAAAGGGCACACCGAGCGTCTTCAATCTTCATTTTCCTTTTTCTCTTATGTTATCTTTTTGTTCAGTGCGGACAAGGGAGTACTGACGATGAGCTAAGTCCAACATGCGTATCCTCTCTTTTGGGCATTAAAATACATGGGATTGCAGCTGGTCTATGGCATACTCTTTGCACATCTGTTGATGGCGGTATCTATGCTTTTGGTGGGAATCAGTTTGGACAATTGGGGACTGGCACTGAGCAAGCTGAGGTATCAACTAGGGAACAATTTTTTTTTTTTTTACAAAAATATGTTCTTAATCTGTCTTAAATTTCCCAAAACAAGTCTTTTTTGTGTTCCATATCGATTAGACATAATTTTGTTTAGCATGGCATCAATAAAAATTTCTTTATTGAAAGAGTAACATAGCAAGGGCAGTGCATATTTGCCGTGGTTAACTTTTCTGTTCTTTTTTTGTCCTTCCCAGACTGTACCCAAGCTTCTGGATGATGAATGTCTGGAAGATAAAAACGCTAAAGTGCTGTCTTGTGGAGCGCGTCATAGTGCAATGCTAACAGGTAGGCACCTTCACCATCAAGTTGAAGATGTCATCAGCACAAAGCAGGGGGTAACAATTAAATAGTTCATCTCTTTAAGGAGTCAAGTTGATTAATTCATTAAGAATTTTAAAGTTTCAGCCTGTATAGCAACCCTTATCCTGCATTTATTCTTTGTTTGTACTGTATTTATTTAAAACGGAAGTTTCTTGAATAAGTATACGCTCCATTTTCATAGTTGTCCATTTACTTTTGGTAATCATGTAGTTATGTAGACTCAACTAGGAGTCTAAAGCTATGTAATCAGATGGAGAGGCCACACTTATGTTGTCTCTTCGGCATAATAGTATTGTTGCGTTGGGTATGCATCATGTGCTCGTGGCTTGTTTGCCAGGTCGGACCTCTCTGTTTTTCCTTGTCGTAGTTCCTCACACTTCTTCTTTACGTCATGTTCTCAGAAGACGGCAAGGTGTTCTGCTGGGGGTGGAACAAGTACGGCCAGGTAAGCCTTTCAACCGACTGGTTGCATTGGGTGAGCAGCAAACTTCGTCTCCCGCAGCGAGGCTGATTCGCTGTTGATACTGCGGCATGCAGCTGGGCTTGGGAGATGCAATCGACAGGAGCACTCCTTCACTGGTCCCCATCGACAAGTACGCACCGAAGAACGTAGCTTGTGGCTGGTGGCACACGCTGGTGCTGGCGCAGTCGCTCACATGAGTGGCTGCTTCTTTTTCTTTTCTTTCCCCTTCTTCCTCTTCTTTCAAACAAGGGCATCGCGGAATGCTTTGGCAATTTTGTTAGGGTAGGCTTATCATCTGGGTGTGCAGATGTAGATGTCAAACCAGTGCGTACACATGTTTCCCGAGATGGGTGAGATGTGCACTGATTTGGTGTGTGGATCATGAAGGTTCGCATGAAGCCCATTTGTGTATGCAAAATGTAAATCTCATATCTGATTCAAGTAAGGTTCCCTTTCTCATCTTCTTCTTGGTCGAAGTTTGTTCCCGTCGTTTATCTTTGTTTCTCGCTGGTGAGTGAACTCGGGCCCGGCCTTCTTTTGGTCACGCTTTTTTCAAGGGCTCGATGATCTCGGCACCGCGCGTGATTGCAGGGCTCTTGGCGATGTCGAGCAACAAAGGCAGGGGTTTGAAGCATACATACATATATGAATATATATATATATATATATAGGTGTGTGTGTGTGTGTAGGGTCGAACTTGACTTATCTCGTTTACTCGATAGCGCTCGAGTTGGGTTCGAGCTAGTTTGAGCTTGTTTGTAAAGTTCCAATTCAAATTTATTTTTGGCAAACGAATTTAAATTTGAGATGAGGTTTCGATAAGGGTAGGCCTCAACTTATTTGATGTATGTTTATTAATGTTGTGTGGATATTTAAATATTTAACTGAATAGTAAATCAAGGGTTTAAACAAGTAGTTCACGAGTCTTATCAAGTCAAATATTAGTCTGCTTAAGCTCAACGCCCATCTTTGTTTTCTTGTTGAAATTTATTAACGTGATAAACAAGGTAAGTTTTTTTCCCTGTTTTTGAGCCGAGTCGGGTGGACTCCCCTGGATTGGCTGCTTGTGCTAGGGTAAGATGATATCAGTTTTGGCTAAATATGAAAAATATGAACTCTTTGATGTTAATTTTAATATTTTAATTCAGGGCAGAATTTTATTTTATTTCGTTAAGACATACAACGATTTGCAGTGTCGCCCGGGAAGTCTTTAAGGCCAACATTGGTGTGTCTATTACGGCACGGCCACAGGACTGACAGCCATTGGTAAGTACCTTAGTTGAAATTATAATATGTATATTATATTTGTGTCCTCTCAATTCTATCTTCAAATCAAGGCATAAGAACTGACAAATAAAAATTAAAGAATGTAACTTAATTTTCAGAGTTTCTTTTAAGATATAAGAGATGGCTCAAGAGAATAATTAAGAAAACTCTTCAAACAAATGAAAATCTTCAACCTCTGATCCAATCAAAAGTTAATGGGGTGTTTGGTTGCATGATAATTGAGGTTTTTATTTTAATTTTTAAAAATTATAAGAAAACTTGTTAAAAGAGGTGTTTGACAACCATGATAAATTTATGTTTTGAAAGTGATTTTCTTCTTAAACAAAAAAAGAGGGTCTCACCTCTTTCTTTTTTCTTGTGGTCCCCCACTTTGTTTGGTCATGTGTGGTAGTTACTCTTTTTTGTAATCACATCCCTCCAAACATGATAATTTTATGTCATGAGTTGGTTCACTTTTTATTTTAATACTATTTTTTATCATGAAAGTGTACACAAAAATTATCGTGCAACCAAACACCCCATAAGAGAATGGATAAGGGCAATCGAACAAAACCCACAGAAGTAAATAAAGAGACGTAACCAACTAAGGTCAATGTTAGCTTAATATTTTATTTTTTCAGAGAGAATTATCTCTCTTTGTTAAAAAAATCAGTGGGTATAATTTTTATATTTTCCGAAATGGACAACGAAATTTCCAAGGGAGTCCACAAAAAATAATAGAGGAATTTGGTAGTTTTGTCGGAATTTCAACGGAGGGATGGCAAATACTCACGGTTCAAATAGTTGGGTAAAATGTGAAAAATATTTTCGCAGCCGTTGCTGTCCAGAGACAACAAGTCGATGTTGTGATTACGAGATGATAACGTCTCGACTCGACTCGCGCAGGTGAAATCTTCCGTCATCCCCAATCTCGAGCCCCGTTCGTAACCCTAAAGGTCTCATCCGCCGGCGATCGCTGCCGTCTCCTCTGCTTCGTGCCCGGATCGGGTGATTGGACGAGGAGAAACAAGAAGTTCCGTCGCACATCGGTCTCATCCGCCGCCGATCGCTGCCGTCTCCTCTCCTCCGTGCCCGGATCGGGTGATTGGGCGAGGAGAAACAAGAAGTTCCGTCTCCTCTGCTTCGTGCCCGGATCGGGTGATTGGACGAGGAGAAACAAGAAGCAAAGATGGTGCTCGCTCAGCTTGGCGGGAGCATCACCAAGGCATTGCAGCGAATGAGCAATGCCACCATTATCGATGAGAAAGTGCTGAACGAGTGTCTTAACGAGATCACCCGGGCGCTACTCCAGGCCGATGTTCAGTTTCGCATGGTCGCCGACATGCAGAAGAACATAAAGAAAGTCGTCAATCTCGACGACCTAGCCGCCGGCCACAACAAGCGTCGGATCATCCAACAGGTGCGCACTTGAAAACCTCTGCACGTGTTTCTATCGAGAGTGGATCTGCCGTCGAACTTTCCAAGACGAAATCTTATTCGGAGATGGTCAGATTTTCATTTTGGAGTGCTAGGTTTCCGCTTAATTATCCTTTCAGATGCCTAGTTATATATGTATGTACTTTGTGGCATCTCCTCCGACATGTATAGATAGATGGACAGCTGGAAATTTTGTATTTGGAGACGATTCAAGGTCTGTAGGAAGCCCATGTTAACCGTGTTCGAGAAAGGTGTTTAAGATCACTGTTTTTCAATTATTATCATATTCCCATATAATCCCTTCGGTTTCCCTCCTTGTTTTCCTCTTGCCTCTATTTATTGATTACGTTTTTTCCCATGGTGAGTCTTGCTGAATAGTTGAAGGCTTTTCTACATTAAATCGTCAAGGGAACTTTATGAACTTGTTTGCAGGCTGTATTCAATGAGCTTTGCAAGATGTTAGACCCTGGGAAACCATCATTCACGCCAAAAAAGGGGAAGACGAGTATTGTCATGTTTGTTGGTTTGCAGGGTGAGTTTGTTCTACTGCTCGTTCTTGATCCTTGCTTAGAAGCCATTTCAATATGCAGCGACAATTTGCCCATTCTTCTCCATATTGATATTTATTTTAATATAACCAAGGTCATAATTCATTCAATATATAAATAGAAAGGTACAGCTAGAAGAAAGGAAATAGACAAAGAGGGGACCAGCAAAAAAAGGAACCATCCCAACTACCAAGACAGTAGCGGAAGGGCCACAACCAAAACAACTTAAAGGTAGAAATGCCTCCATGATAGAAAACGGTCCCTGAATGGACTTTGCCAATAGCCTGGTATGGGCCTTACTCGAAAAGAAATAAGTAGGAGGAATATTCTCGAGTATGTATCTCTGTAGATGCTTAACACATCTGGAGGTGTACATGGTAGGATTTGGATCTGCTTTTGGTAATCTGATGAGCCTGTATTCACATGTCTTCAAGGATCTGCCTTTTGATTTCCCTTTTGCTGTGGTCCTTCTAACAGCTCTGTCCCACAACCAAAACAGGGTATCAGGAGAAGAAATGAAGAGTTAAAATTCGAAGCTAAGATGTTTCTGGCTTGCTCAGAATCCCTGATACCTTTAAATATAACATACTACAACTACTCATGTCTCAAGGAATTTAAGCAGAAAAGAGAGAGAATAATTATCAACAAACTCGTAACCACTAACATCCACTGGTGGTCACTACAATTATGAACAATTCAACAGTGAACCAGAGAGCCTATTGGTTCTCACCCTTACTAAAATTAAACTTGTTCCCAGTTCAACAGAGAACCGGAGAGCATATTGGTTCTCACCCTTACTAAAAACAAACTTGTTCTCAAGATTCAGAATCATAAAATTTCTTCTAGAGTGTAGGGGTGGCGATGGGATGAGTGAGCTGTTCCGGTGATTTTGGAGGGCCTAAGGGGGATGGTTGTGAAGTCTCACAGGTTGACCCAGGAGGTCGGTTGGCAGTGGCTTGTCTTCCTTGGCAGGTCATTGCTGTTGGTAGGCTTGTGGAGGGGTTGCAGACAGCAATGGCATGGGAGATCCAGCATGAGGGGGAAGGTGGTCATCTGACCTTGCAGCCTTCTGCATGACACTGGGACAGTGAATCTTCGGTGGTTGGGATGACAATCTGGAACCATTGTGAAGTGAAGAACGACCCTTCTGCCTGGAACCAGGCATCCGGCAGGCAAAGATCTTATAGCAGTGTGGTTTCAAAGGGGAATGTTGCCAGTCAAGGTTTTTGGTTGTGTGGCAGGTGCTACAATAACAACCACACAACAGTAGCGTGCTAGATTGGTCTTAGGTGCCAGAAGTGTTGGGTAGGAGTGTAAACGAGGCGAGTTGAGCTGACTAGTATATTGTTCAAGCTTGGCTCGTTACTTATTCGAGTTGAGCTCAAGCTCGAATAGCAGGTCCACTCAGTTCAGTCTAAACTTGAGTACAAACTTGATATGAACTTGTTTACAAAATTGACATTGATGTAAACTCAGTTCTGAAATTTGAGCTCGGCCTCGTCTATGAAGCTCAATTAAGTATTTAGATTTAAACTCAAATTTAATTTTATTTCAACTTATTTTATATATTTAAGTGACACTATATAACTACAACCATAATTCAATTTTTTAAACAAATATTTAATTGAGTTACTCACAAGTTTATCGAGTCGAACAGTGGTATGTTTAAGCTCAACTCGTTACGAATCGAGTTTTTATTCCAAGTTTGATTGTTTAACATAATAAACTAGCAGAATTGAGTTTTTATTGAGCTGAGTTTTGAGTTACTTGTTGTGTATTGGTTTGTTGCCAACCCTAGTGTTGGGGCATTGGCTGTTGGGTGTGGGGGTGCCCTGTTGTGAAAACAGGGCACTGCACGGTTCGTGCACAAGAGCTGAGCATGCCGGCTGTGGAGAAGATTGCATCTGAGGTTAAAGTAGGGGTTGTCTTCATCCCAATGCCTTCTAGCATGCACGTAAAGAGTGAGTGACTGGGTCAGTGCAAGGTTGTCTCCACCTTGAGAGTGCAGCCATGAGGAGAAGCAACGCTTATTGGATTCTTTTATGAAGCTGAATTGGCTTGACACCTGGGCATGGTGGATTGGTTAGTCTTCACATGGTGCTTTCCTCGTTAGTTAATAGTTTATTCAAGGATTGGCTTGGTTCATCAGGAGGTAAGTGGTGCCTGGTCTGGGGAGGCAAGGAGGATGCATGTGAAGTCATCACGCGATCATGGGAGGAGGATGAGAAAATTGGAACAGATGAGGGTGAGCCTTGAAAAATGTGGGTTAAGGTGATAGGTCTTTTGCATGGTTAGAATCTACCCCATGAAGATTCTTTAGCCCATTTTGGGAGGTCTTTGTGGACAGATGGTGTGGTGAGCAGCAGAAGGATATTTGCTGTGATTTTATTTCTGAACTTAAAATTATTATCTCAATTGACAGGAGGTAGTTTTCTGTCTGTCTGCTCCAGTCCAACAAGGTGCCGAAGTCTGGCATGGAATTAATGGTACCAGAGAAGAGGATGGAGACCTACACATGACAAGAATTGAATCGGTTTAGTAATTGCACCTTGTTTTCGGGAGTTCATGAAGGGCTACTTATATAGAGCCATCAATTTGACACTTTAAATGGTACCTCTAAACAAAAGGATGTTCGAAAACATGTCCTTGAGAACAAAACAACAACTGAAATTCAAAAAAGAGGCCTAACTAAATTCTCATCATACTCTTCAACTACTCGTCCTCGAATTTAAAATGCCGCATCTCAATCATTGCAATTATTTATGCTCCATGCGACGATGTTGAACTAAAGATCCAGGAAGATCGTGCATGGCATAGTGTCCCTTAAGGTTTTTAATTGGTACATGAGAGGGATCAAAAGGGATGACAAGGTTGGAGTGCATGTTGATTGATCCTTGATGTGAGCAACAAAAGGCTTTCTGGCTATTTGTTCTAGCCAACTGATGGTTATAGTGGGGTTATCCTGGTGATGTCAAATGCATAGTTGTCAAGGCGACAAGGTGCCAAAGGCATTCAAGGGTGTCAATTCTACTCAGACGACAAGGCGGTTGTTTAGATGTTGCCTAGGCAATAGCATAGTTGTCAAGGCGACAAGGCGCCCAAGGTGTTGAAGGGTACCGATTCCGCTTAGGCGACAAGGCGGCCGCTTAGGCATCGCCTAGGCGGTCAAGGCGGTATTCAAGGAAGGCTGAGTCGGGAGGTTGTTATATATAAAAAAAACATAAATATAATTATATTTGTTATGTTATAATTGAATATGAGTGTTTTATCAATGCACGTAAGTAAATATGATGTGTGTGTGAAAGAGAAGAAAGTTAAATAAATATTTATAAAATTTAAGTATATAACTCATTTATGATTATAAAATTTATATATGTGCAATAGTATAAGTGATGGTAAAATATTGTTATAATATTATTAAATGGGGGGGCGCAGAGTAGTCGCGGATCGAAAAAAGTATGTAATAGTATAAGTGAGACAAAGAGAGAGAGAGAGGAAAGAGTTGAAAAAGAACTTAATTAAGTATATAATATATGTTTATAATCATAAATCTTAAATATGTATGATAGTATAAGTGATAATACAATATATTAATATATTCAAACTATCAATAAATAAGTGTCCCTTGTGAGGGGTATCAAGGGAGAAAAATTCTCCTCAAAAACTTTTTTTAATGATGTAAAAATACCCAAGGCGCCTTGCTTGGGCGCCTTGGGCACCTAGGCTGACGCCTTGGGCGCCTTGGGCGCCTTTTTGGCCCCAGACAAGGCGCCCTGGCAAGGCGCCCTTGGAAAGGCGCCTTGCCGCCTAGGCGGGCGCCTTGACAACTATGCAATAGCATTAGATGTTTATATATATGTATATACATATATAAATATATAAATTAGATGTTAATACTTTATATATATTTTATGTATACATATATACATATTTGTGTGTTCCAACCGATGTGTGTTTATGTGTGCATACATGTAAATGTGATTTTATTTATGTAATTATGTATGTGTTTGTATATTTTTTTGGGAAAGTGCTAATCCTTATCAACTAAGTGAGATGGGGATGAATGAGGGTTAAGAGAGAACTTTATAATCTTGATAAACTAATATTAAACATATGTAATAGTGTAAGCTATGTTATCAGAGGCGAACGCCTCGGTCGCCTAGGCGAGGAGGCGAGGCGAGGCGGCCCTCTGCCGCCTCGCTCTTGCGGCGATCGCCTGAGGCGATCGCCTCCCCCGCCTCAACCGCCTAGGCGGGGGAGGCGTGAGGCGAGGCTGAGGCGAACGCCTCGGCCTGCGCCTGTCGGATCCGGACCCAAGCGGCCGGATCCGATAGAGCAAGTGATCGCGGTGGCCCCCCTCTCTCTCTCTCGCACCCGACGCGCTGCCCCCTCTCTCCCGCGGCCTCTCTTCTTCAGCCCGACGCCGCCGCCAGCCGGAGAAGGTCCCGCCGCCGCCGCCTCCAGCCGGAGAAGCCCTCGCCGCCGTCGCCAGTCGCCGGAGAAGCCTCTTCCGCCGCCGCCAGGCCAGCAGAAGGTGTCGAAACCTTCTAGAGCATCGGAGGAGCTCTCCAACCGGTCCGTTTTAGGGTTTTAACGTTTTTTTCTTCAATTTTTTTTATCTTTTTCATTCAACATCCTTCTAGTAATACAGAACTCTTATCTTTTGTTTTATTTTCTTCTTTCTTGGTGTACATTGTTAGAAGACCGGATTTAGACGTACAAGGTACGTTTTTTTTGTTAATCTTCATATTTTTCATTGTAAATGTCATTCCAATATCTTTATTAGGCTATTGGCAATGTGTAGAAAGGCGCAAGTGTTGTTAGCCGGGTTTTGCAAAGATTACCGAACAACCCGGACGTTGTCGAAAAAGGTATAATTTACGTTTTGATATATTCTTTTTTTATGTTAATGCTATTTACATATCTGAAATAATATTTCTGAAATCTGATTTGTTTTTTTTTAATTCTGATTTTTTTAAAATCAGATTTCTGAAATCTGATTTGTTTTTTTTAAATCTGATTTGTTTCTGTTAAATGAAATCTGATTTATTAAATCAGATTGTTTGTTGAATCCGATTTATTAACACAGAGTTTATGTATTTTTTGTTTATGTATTTTTTGTTTATGTATTTTGTATGAAGATGTCTCAATATGTGGAGCAAGCTTCGGGGACGGGGTCAAACACCCAAACAACGTCAACGGGCCCCATTATCTCGGAGACATGCTCCTAAGTCGAAAGGATGTTGGTTGGAAGTATGGAATTTTGGTGGATCGAAAAATCGGGATCTTGTTAGATGTACCTTTTGCAACGAAGGATTGCGAAGGTGGAATATATAGGTTGAAGCAACATATTGCGGGTTTATCCACCAATGTGACAACTTGCGAAGGCTACACCGGAGGCCGAAAGAGATTAAACAACATATGGAGCAAGCTAAACAAGCTCGGTTCGAGAAGGTTGCGGTGATTAGAGAGATTGAGGGAAGAGACAACCTTCTTGGTGTCGACACTTCGGAGACGGCAGAAGGCGAAGATACTTCACTTGTTTGTGATCCGGCATTTTTGCCTCCTCGTTTGAGAGGTCCTATGGACCGTTTTATGAGCAAAATCCGAGAGGTTCCAAGAGAAAAGTGTTAAAGACAAAAAGTATTTGAAGGAAGAAAGGGAAAAAGTAGTGCAATACATTGCTCGGTGGATGTACCAACGGGTATACCTTTCAACACCGTACGCTTGAATAGTTTTCAAACCATGTTAGAGGCTATTGGTCAATTTGGCCCGGGATTGAAAGGTCCATCATATCATGAGGTGCGGGAAAATTTGCTTGTGAAAGAGCTTCAAATAACTAAAATCAATAGTCTTCTTAAAATCAATAGTCTTGAAGTGAAAGATGCATCTTCTTTGATGGGCACAGTCTTCTTAAAATCAATAGATGCATCTTCACAAGTGAAAGATGCAAGGTTGTTGGCTGATTTGTTGGACAAAATTGTTCTTGAAGTTGGGGAGAAAAATGTTATCCAAATTGTAACGGATAACGAGGCAAGTTACGTAGCCGAGGTAGATTGTTGATGTCTATGCATCCTCGTTTGTTTTGGACTCCGTATGCGCAGCCCATTGCATTGATTTGATGCTAGAAGACATTTCTAAGTTGTCGGAGTATCAAATCCACAATTAAAGCGTACGAAGTATGTGACTACATTTATTTATGGGCATACAAAGTTCTTGCCGTGATGAGGAAGTTCTGATGGAAGAAATTTGTGTAGAATGGCGATCATGAGTATAATCTCAATTTGAAATGTATTTTTATATTGTTTAAATTGGTTTGTGAATTGACTTGCGATATTGAATGCCATTAAATTTTTTTTTGTGCAAGGTTTGCAACCAACTATCTCAACTTAGAGAGCCTACACAACTTGAAGGCTGAATTGAGAAGGATGTTTACATCCGAAAGGCTGGGCTCGACCGATGGGCTAAACGGCGGGGAAAGAAATCATGTGACATCATTTTGAAAACAACTTTCTGGAGAGGTGTAGTATATGCTCTTTCAATATTCAAGCCTCTTGTGATAGTCTTACGCCTAGTGGATGGTGAGAAACCAGCAATGGGCTACATCTATGAAGCAATGGACCGGGCAAAGGAAGGTATTAAGAGTGCCTTGGATGAGAAGTTTGACAAATACGGTCCAATTTGGGACATTATTGATAGGAGGTGGGACAATCAACTCCATCGTCCATTACATGCAGCAGGTTATTATCTTAACCCCCAATTTTTTTACTCAAATCCGGATGTTGAGAGTGATGGAGAAATAAAACAAGGACTTTATGATACCATTGAGAAGCTAATTAAAAGTCCTGATGAGCAAGATATTATTACCAAGCAACTAAATACATACAGGGATGCTGAGGGCCTATTTGGTAGAGATATGGCCATCAGACAAAGAAAAACTTCTATTCCAGGTTGACATTTAAGCTGTTCAAAACGTTTCATTTATACGTTTCAGCGTATTGTTTTGATTTTAATTAATTCTGATGTTTGTGTTAGCACGTTGGTGGAAGGATTGGGGAAGCAAAGTTCCTCGGTGCAAAGGTTTGCCATTAGGGTATTGAGTCTCACTTGTAGTGCATCTAGTTGTGAACGCAACTGGAGTACCTTTGAACAAGTATGCACTAGTATCATTCATTATTTAGCATGTTTCATTCAATACTCTACACTAATGTTCATCCTTAAATTATAGGTGCACACAAAGAAAAGGAATAGATTGGAACAAAAAAAGCTAAACGATCTTGTCTATGTCACGATACAATCAAAGGCTTCGAGATCGCCATTTTAGGATGGAGAAGTTCAATCAATCGTGATCCTATTTCTTTGGACGATATTGATGAGGCTGATGAGTGGATCACTAGAGAGGACGACGAGTATGTGCGTGAAGGAGAGGATCTCGCATGGAGGAAGTTGAACTAGCGGCGGGTATTGATGAAGAGGAAGGTCCATCGACTAGAGCGAGAGGCCTCTAAAGGCAAAGGATTGAGAAAGGAAAGAGTGTGGCCATGGATGAAGATACCTCGAGAATCGGATGGGGATATTCATGTTCATCTTGCGATGATGATGACCCTTACTCTTCCGATTGATTATTGATATTTCATATTTGTGTTAAGCGATTAAGGAGACGTTAGATGAATGTACCTGGATCTTGTTGTTGTGAACTCATCGTTATTTATGTACTTCTATGTTTGCTTTATCATTTTTATTCAACATCCTTCTACTTGATGTCATGTATTCTTTGATTTTGGTGATGTGTTCAATTTCTAGGTATGCTTATGGAAATGAAATGAGAAAAGGTACTTCTTTCAACTTATTTTTGCAGTTATCATTTAATACATGTTTAACGTAATTTCTGCTGTTTTTTGTATTTTTCTGAATTTTTTAGATATGCTCAGCTTTTTTAGATAATTTTATATGCATTTTCGGACATAACTTTTATTTTTCCTGCAAATTTAAATTTATTCCTTGTATTTTCATATATATTTCCTGCATTTCTGATGCATTTACTGTATTTTTTTTATATTTCTTCACCTTCTTATATAGATTTTTCAAGTATTAAAATTAAATCTCAAAAAAAATAAAAATGTCGCCTCGGGCGCCTGAGGCGCCCGCCTCAAGCGCCTGAGGCGAGGCGAGGGGTGCCTCGCCTCGGTCGTCTCACGCCTCTGACTACATAGAGTGTAAGTGATATAAATATGTTAATATGTTTACACTATTATTAAATGTGCACACACGAATTGTAGATCGACTTGGCCAGTTAGGTCGTAGGGTCAAGGGAGCACCCCTTGTGGAGGATATCTAGGAGGCAAAGTTCCCTGAATGAAAGATTTCTAGTCATGAAAAAGACCTAAAGCGCTGCCAAAGCGGACGCCTTGCCTTCCTCCATCGAATGAAGTTTTGAAACAAGTTGCTCCATTTTTCCAAAGATTTTTATATTGTGTTTTTATCGTACTCATGATCTCATGCTATGATAAGTAAATCAGACAGGGTTGTCTGCTATTTTTACTTTTCTAACTACATGATTAGTTTTTGTGTACTTTCTTGCTTGATGCTTTGATGTTTTTCTTTGTTATAAACTTCTAGGTGCTGGGAAAACCACCACATGCACGAAGTATGCATACTATCATCAAAAGAAAGGCTGGAAACCTGCTTTAGTATGTGCAGACACATTTAGAGCCGGAGCTTTTGATCAATTGAAGCAAAATGCGACCAAAGCTAAAATTCCTTTTTATGGAAGGTACTTCGTATTTTGAGTTTGCAATTTATTTCAATGCAAATAATCTTAAATGCAATGTAACCACCTCCAGTTATTTTATTCATGCTACATGTATCAAATCTCAATTATTTTTTATTCAATGATTTTAAATGAAATTAATAATAAATGCAATGAGATGTCTCATTATTCTGGACATTTCCATTTCTCACAACCTGTCTTTTTCACATGCACATTCAGATGAATACATGATTAAATAATCTCAAGGAAATATTATTCACCATAGTGTAAGTAAATTAAATAGGGTTGGAATGGACTCACAGGTTTCTTAGTGTCTTATTTGCTCAATGGTGTGGTAGAACGCTCATTAAGCACCACTTGGGGTGGGATAAATCCTATGTTATCCGAGGCGTGAGGCGCCTGAGGCGAGGGACCCTGCGCCTCGCCTCAGGCGCCTAAGGCGGGCGCCTAAGGCGCCTGAGGCGTTTTTAATATTATAATAAATCAAAAGAACCAAAATAACCTAACCATTTATAATGAATCAAAAGAACCAAAATACCAGGCGCCTGAGACATGATAAAATTTAACCTAAAATGAACCAAAATAATAAATCAAAAGAACAAAGCATAATGTTAAAAATCAACTCACAAAATGTACTCATCAAATGTTAATTATCGTCTAATATGATTATACGAATGAAAGCGATGTCAATAAACATAACTACGTAATCAATTAGGTGCTTGCTTGAAATAATCAAGAGAAAAAAAAACAAAACAAAAAAAGATACCTACGCCCCTTGTGGGCGGCCGCAGGTGCAGCAAGGCGGCGGAGGGTGCAGCAGGCGGCGGCGGGTGCAGCAAGTTGCAGCTCCAGGCGGCGGGTGCAGCAAGTTGCAGCCGGCGGCGGGTGCAGCAGGCGGCGGCGGCGGCGGGTGCAGCTCCAGGCGGCGGCGTCGGCAGCAGGTCCAGCCGCAGGCGGCGGCGGTGGTGGGTGCAGCTCCAGGCGGCGGCGGCGGCGGCAGGTCCAGCCGCAGGCAGCGGCGGCGGCGGGTGCAGCTCCAGGCGGCAGCGTCGGCGGCAGGTGCAGCCGCAGGCGGCGGCGGCGGCGGCGGGTGCAGCCGCAGGCTGCGGCTAGGTCCGGAGGAGGGAGCAGCGTCGGGGGCGACCGTCGGGGGCGACTTCTTTGGGCGTACGAGGGTTCGGGAGGGAGGGAGAGAGAAGAATGGGGTGTTTAAGTTACCCGGATCCGGTCTTACCGGACCGCAGGGGGAGGCGGGCGAGGCGGGTAGGGCGCCTGAGGCGCTCGCTGCAACGGTCGAGGCGCCGGAGGCGCTCGCCTCAGGCGGGAAAAGCCAACGCGAGGCGGTTTTCAACCGCCTCGCCTCGCCTCACCGCCTAGGCGGGTGAGGCGAGCGCCTCTAACTACACAGGATAAATCACATGGGATAGGGCAGGTGGCCAGGCACTTACTAGGGCCACGATGACCAACAGGGGGGAGACCGCAAGTATGAAATAAAGTCAAATGAAAGTGATAAATAGGACTTGATGGAATAACGATAACTGCGGTGAAGGAACATTGTAAAAATGCGTGATATTAGGTGTTCGGCCCAAATTGCCAAGGTGATATCTGGAGTTGACTTGGTCCCTAAAGGTGTTTACCTTAAGGTGCTTTTAGACCGGGACTGGGTCCACTTGGCCACCTGGTTCTGACAGTATTTTTTTATGAAGACCAGCAGACCAAAGTTCTATTGACAGACAGGAACGTTACATAGCTGGAAGAAACGTTAAATAAACATGCAGGAAACAAAGTAAAAAAACCATAGGCGAACACTCAACTACCAAGATGGTAGCAAAGTGATGAGATTACATGAAAAAGGATATGAGAGGCAAGAAATAATCCCTGAACGCAGTCCTCTCCATTGAGCTCCCAGTGTAAGCAATATACCGGTCTTTGACATAAGAAGTCATAGTTTGAAAGATAAAATTCAGATTTTCAAATTGGTTTTTGTTTGTTTCTTGTGCGCTGGGCCAAACTTGCAAGAGGGAGATATTGTCATAACTTAGAAGGGTCTGACCAAGAAATCCGCCAATGTTTAGCAAAAGTCATAAGAAATTAATGATCCCACACTTGGTGAAAAGATGATCCACACCTTCATCCCTGCCGCCACAAATGACTAGTGGATATGACAAAGAAAATCTTATATAGGTGGTGATGTGGGACCGCCTCTAAAATCAAACATCGGACAAGTTTACATTATATGGATGTGCCAAAACCGCAACACTTTAAGGATCCAAATAGCGACTAATTCTATCTACAAGCGACCAGAGGTGCGGTACCCATGAATGGGCGGCACTGAGGTAGTTGGTCCACTACTTGAGTTTAAGACGCTCAACTACTGATGCTGATCCAATTAGTATCGAGATATGTCCACTCAAATAGTATGCCGACAGTATTTTAAATTAACTAGTTAGGCGCATACTCCCATGTGTGACACAACAGATGAACGGATAATAAATGAGCAAAATAAGAAGCATAGAGAGAGATAGTGTCGTACCTCCACACTGTGGTGTGGGTGATGTCCGCCTGATGATGTCTCAGTGATTTGCTGGTCCACTTGAATGTATCTTCTGTAACTCGAACCGATTTGGGACATCATACTAATACGTATCATGTGTCAATACAATACAGACAAAGGACTTGCTTCTTACCAAATTTATTTTCTCTCTCTTATCGTATCTCTATTTCTCCTCCTTTTTCTTGTTTTTGTCCTCGTGTTGCACTTCAAGTCAGGCACTGCAAGTTTCCTTGTCCTTGAGGCAGTGCTACAGTAACCTGAAAGTTACCGTAGCTACTTTTGGTGGTGATGGAGATGGCAGGGAAGGCAGACCACTGGTGGCTGTGGTTGTAGGGCACCGAGGCAAGAGGCTGCCATGAGGCGGCAGCGTGGAGGTCGATAACATTCATTGGTGGTGAGGCTGGGGCCACGACGGGTGCTACGACAGGAGAAGGCTTGTGCGGAGGATCCCAAATGGCCAGGGTGGTGTTCGGATGCCGCTAGCAGTGGGGGCTGTGACCTTAGGGGCCGAAGGTCACAATGGTTGTGGGGCTTCATCTGTGCTTGAGGCTGGATGCTACAGGGGCTCAGTTTTGACAATTGCTAGGGCCTTTGGGAATCCCGGACGGTGTTGGGCAATGATGGTGAGTAGGTGGAGGCCATGATGACAAAGAGGCCGAGAGATTGAGAGGAGACAAAGTAGCTTTTTTTCTTCAACATGTGCCCTTAAATAGAGCTCACTATCCAAAATTTGAGAAAACCCCATAAAACACAAACATACATAAATACTTAATTGCCTATATATATTCTATAAATAATATCTTACATTTACTGTTCATTCCCGATCCATAGAGTCCACAGTTCGGTGACAACGTCGGTACACGTGATTTGGATCATATCATATTCGTGCTCGGGTGCCCTTACCAATTCTCCCCAGTTGGGAGGAACTTGACCTCGTTGAGTGAGGGTCGCAAGTATGTTGGTAGCACTCCAAAAGATCTGGGTCCAACTATTGAAGCTCTATACATCACCCAAGTGTCCTCGGTGGGAGGTTGACTTTTCTAGCACACTAAATAAGTAGATAGCACTGATGCGCTCCCGCTTGCGTTGTCACTACTGCAGTCAACCTACTTATATTGTAGTAGTGAAAAGGCTAGAGGTGGACACTCAAGTATAGGGTCACTTGAAGGAGGGGAAAGTGGCTAATAAAGTTCCATGGGTATCACTATCAGATCTTGATAAGCTACTACATTAGAGATGTTGAATTTTGAGTTGAGCTAATCCCATAGTCGGGTGGTAAGCCCACAAAGTACGTGTTGGTCTCAATCCGCTCAACCACTCTTAAAGGTCAAACTCCTCAGGCTTGAAACTTCTTAACAATCCTTGTAGGGAGCCATTCAAGTCTAACCATGATCATGACATAGTCGCCAATCTAAAATTCTTGTATCTATAGGTGTAAATCAGCACACTACTTATAATGTTCATTGATGGCCTCATTCTGATGCCTAATACGATTGTGTAGACTTCTAATATGTTCAGCTAAGGACTCTGCAGAGACTAACACTTAATTGAAAGGGGCAAAGGTGCCAGATTTAGGGGTGCATACGAGTCAAGCCGAGTATTATGATGTTCAAGCTCGGTTCATTTATTTCACATGAGTTCGAGTCGTGCTCGAGCTTTTAAGAGTATGCTAAATCTTTGTTCAAGCTTGGTTTGGTACTTAATCGAGCTGAGCTCGAGCTCGAGCTCAAATAACAGGTCGACTCAAGTTTAGTTTTATTTCAAATTCAAACTCAATAAGAACTTCTTTATGAAACTTAAAATCAATCAAAAATTATTTGTGAAACTCCAACTTTAGCTCATTTATGAAACTTAATCTAAGTTTAACTTCAAAGCAACTTTTATTTCAACTTATTTCTTATATTTAAGTGAAAATATGTAACTCGTGTTATTCATAATTTGATTTTTAAAATAAATATTCAATCAAGCATTTAATGGAGTTACTCGTTAGTTTTTCAAGTTGTCGTTTAATGAATCAAGCTTTATTTTTTTGTTCAAATTTATTTATTTAACATAACAAACGATCATAGTCAAGTTTTTATCAAGCCAAGTTTTAAACTACTTGTTGAGTGTATTGGGTCATTTGCATCTGTAGCTAAATTTACCAGTCGCCTAGGTCTAAGGACAGTAACCATATCAAAGGGGATCAAGCTAGTAGATCTGTTGACCGAGTCATTGTAGGCGAGCTCTGCTAGGGGAAAGATGAGATCCCATGTGTAGACGTGATTGCCTACAAGGCAGCATAGGAGATTACCCAAACTCAGATTGATGGTCTCAGTCAGTCTGTCAGTATGGGGGTGATGGGCAGTGGAAATTTTAATTTTTGTCTCCATAAGATGCTATAAAGTATTTTAAAAATAGATGACAAAATGGATGTCACGATCCGGGACAACTGACTTAGGCAGTTCATGCAACCGTACAATCTCATAAAGGAAAAGTTGGGCTACTACAAAAGCGTCAAATGCCTTGGAATATGGAATATACACGAACAGCCCTAGACCCAGGGAACAACCCTAGACTTAGGTTCCTCTGATAGAACCTTCCTCAAATGGCCTGCTGTCCATAAACCCTCCTCCGGATTGCTCTGCCTTTCCAAAGATTGCCTTGCCACAGAATTTGAGTTTTGAAGCGGAATGTCCCTATGCATCTTCATGGGTGTTGCCATCCCTTTCAGGACTGCATCTTCTATCCAGCTGATTCAAACCCATAAAAAGTTATCTTCCACATGCCATAGGCTGAAAGGTATCAACTAAGGTGGCATTTGATAACACTTAGATCAGAAATAAGAAATATGAGATTCTTCTTTTATATTTGAATATGTTACATAAAAGTTTGGACTCTTAATGATTAAGATTGTTTGATGATTAATAACTAATATGTGAATCTGAAATTTGAATAGATTTTTTTGAAAATTATGAATTAACATTTTGAATTTTTACTTATCTTTTTTAAAAAACATGTAGTGTTTTTTACCTTTCCGGAACCTTCTATATCAAATATATGTGCCATGCAAAAATATTAATAATAAGCACATTCAAGAACGAGTATGCTTACCCATCTTTTAGTATGTTAATAGTAAAACGTAATAAATAAATATTTATGTGAAAAAGACGCACATACTTATAATTAATAAAATTATTTTATCAAGCTTTTAGTAAATCTGATATATATTTAATTTTATTGAAAAATTTAACTATAAAAATATATTGTAAAGGTAAACTAAAGTGACAAAAATAATAAAAATGTGGTTAATTATTTTGAGGCTTTATTTTTTTAATTTGACATCTCTTTTATGAAGATGTTACAGTAGACACAACTTGACAAAGATGGAAATCTCAATATTTTGTTATGCATCTGTCATATTAAAAAAGTGGGTAAAGATGATGTAAAAATACTGCACTTAGCCGGAAGCCCAGAGATGTTCATCCAGTGATGATGTAAAAATCCTAAATCCTAAACTCTAAATCCTAAACCATCTCCCGAACAAAATCATTGTACCCCTTGGTATCAAGCCAAGCTTTGAAGGAGCAATTTTTGACCAAAAAGCTTGACCTGGTCCACTACTCACCACATTCCGGCCAACTCTATTTTAGAAACGAAAGCAACTTGTATCGTTCTTCATATGTCACAATTGGTCAAGGATTCGTTCTTTGCAGCTAAGGCAACCAGTTGGGACATCCTTAAGGAGCATATTTGCTCACGGAATCGTTTTTTGTAGTTAGTTTGTGTTTGTCGTGGTTTTGTTCACCTAATTTTTATGGCCATTGATTACCATCTTGGTAGTCGGGGTGGTTTATTTTGTTTTTTTTATTTGGTTCGTGTTTTATGAACTTGAATATGTAAATTTAATGAAAATCAAAGAGAAGTAGGTGATGTTGTTAGTTTGGATGTGATAATATTATCTCAAATAACTCAATTCAAATATTTTGGATTAATTATTTAAAAAGATGGAGAATGTGATGAAGATGTTAATCATATGATTAAGGTAAGTTGGATGAAGTGGAGATTAGCTACAAAGATACTATGTGATCGTTAGATTACAATAAAGTTGAAAGAAAAATTATCATACAAGTAATAAATCTACAATGTTGTATGGTAGTGAATGTTTAATAATAAAAATAAAACATATCTCTAAAAAAATGTTAAGACGGATGAATGGTTATACTAAATTAGATAAAATTGAAAGAAGAGAGATTGAGATAGTTTGGGCATATTAAAGTAGACCTAAGGAGGTTTCAGTAAGAAAAGTAAAAATATTAAAATAACATAAACAAAAAAAGACATGATATACCTAAGTTAACTTGGAGGAGGGTAATTCCATATGATTTAGATGAATTAAATTTTTTGTTTGAAGTAACTAAAAATCGACATGAGTGGAAAAAAAGAATTCATATGGTCCATCCCAAGTAATTTGGGATTAAGGCTCGAGTTGAGTTGAGTTTTTGTTGTTTGAATGTACGTTTATTATCATTCATTTTTAATGCATTGTGACATGCGGTCACCTTCTAAAAAAAGAAATGAAAGCAACTTCTCTTCTTCCACCACCCCACCTGCACCAACGACCCTGCAACCACAACAACATAGGCTGTCTCTGCACAGACCCTCTTCGCCACAAGAGTACAGCTGGGAGGAATCGCCACGATCAGATCCAGCTCCTTTGACTGAGGCATTGAATCTTCCTGCTGCTGCTGAAGAGGAGTGAAGTGTACCTTCTGCACAAAGACCAGTAACAGGGCATGGCCAGCAGTTTCTGCAACACCACCAATTCCAGCAACCAAGGGAAAGATGACCAACCTTGAGGCATTTGCCACAAAACACTTCACTAGCCTCCCTACCTTCCAGACGCCCTTTGACACAACTTGGGCAAACGATCTCCAGAGATTCCCTTGGCCACCGGCATTGGCAAAGGTATAACCCTTTCCACAGAATTAGTTAGGTTTTTCGCTTTGATTGCACCAGTGCCCGAAAGACTCCCCTGCTTCCTGCCAGCCCTACCCAATGTCTAATGCCCTGTCCTCCTTACAGCCTTCACCGCAAAAGATCCCAGCAGAACCGCACCCACCTCCTGACAAATCTGAAATCTCAGCATTCCTCTGTCCACCACGGGTGCCAGTGCTAGGCACCACAGTAGTGCCTGAAACTCTGGAGCCACTCTCTCCTCCGCGAGCCATCACCCCTCTGCCCACTGTTGCAACTTTGTCCTGAAGTGTTTTTGACCATCGAGCTTACTTTGATTTTGTACATATTTGGTATTCTCGTAACTGCAGCTTGCTAGTAGGATGAGTCAATGGGTAATGGTGGAAGTTTGATTTTGACATAGAACGATGGGCATTTCTGGTATACCTCAGATTTACTATTTACATTTATGTTAATGTTTGTGTCACTCCTGCTTATTTGACAAATTTAGTCTCCTTGCTCCAAGGTTGTATTATTCTTTTCTTGTTCTTCAACCATTGTGTTGATCGTTCCCTGCTTTACGCTCACTACAGCTATATGGAGTCTGATCCTGTGAAGATTGCAGCAGAAGGTGTTGAAAGATTTAAGAAAGAAAATTGTGATCTTATTATTGTTGATACAAGTGGACGCCACAAGCAAGAGGCTGCTCTCTTTGAAGAGATGCGCCAAGTTTCTGAAGTGACAGTATGTTACATTACCTTATATTTTTTTCCTTTTTTCATTTGTGTGCTAGTATTGCTGATCATGTTTGTTTTGCTTTTCCAGAAACCAGATCTTATAATATTCGTAATGGATAGCAGTATTGGGCAAGCAGCCTATGATCAAGCTCAAGCATTCAAACAAAGTGTCTCGGTGGGTGCTGTGATTGTGACAAAAATGGACGGTCATGCAAAAGGAGGTGGTGCGCTTAGTGCGTAAGTGCTGCCATCTTAATTTGGCTGGTTTGGCTACTAACGAAATCTGGCAACAGAAACTCCAAGCTGTTTTCAATTATTAGTATTAAGCATTTAACATGTGTGATTTATTCGTCTGAATCAAGAATGAGTAATCTGATGTTTAATCAGAAAACGGAATTATAAATTATCTTATTTATTTTAGAAAATTAACAGCTAGGCGATATACTACAGGATATTCTGGAGTAGGGGTGCAAACAGAGTCTGGGATTCTGACTCCATTTCAATAAAAATTAATAGATTTGGAACCTCTTTGTGCATGCTGTGAGCTATCAAAATTGGAATCCGAATCACAAACAGTCAATTTATATCCATTTTATGATTTCAAAAAAATCAATATATATCTAAAAATTAATAGTATAATAAAAATATGAAAGTGGTCAAAATTATGATATATAAATGATAAGAAATTACACTTACAATTGTAAAGATATTAGATCGAATTTTAGTAGTAATATGATATTTATTAGCTTATTTTTAATAAAAATTAATTTATACTATAGATTTTGAAAATTATTGGATTGTTTTGATTCTAGTGACAGAGTTGGAATTAGAATGAAATTGGAATATCGTCATTTTGATTTAATCCAAACTGAATGCCTTACCCTTATCTGAACCAGAAATAGACAATTCCACTACCCAATATGGTCATTGTTTACGGAATCGGTGGAATCGGACCGATTCCGACCGATTCCGGAATCGAATCGGAGCCGATTCCATGCGGAAGGACCGATTCCGGCATGAATTCCGCGGAATCGGTCGGAATCGGTCGGAATCGGTCCGGAATCGGCCGGAATTGGTCCGGAATCGGAATCGGATCATTTTTTTTCTTTTTTTGCTATTCCAGTCGGATCGGCCAGAATCGGTCCGAATCGGCCGGAATCGGATCGGAATCGGAATCGGATCGGTTTTTTTTTTTTTTGCTTTTTTTTTCTTACCGATACTGGATCGATTTTCTTCCATTGAATCGGTCGGAATCGGTCCGATCCGATCCGATCCGGATCGGATCGGTACCCACCGATCCCGATTCCGATTCCGATCCCGCGATCCTTGAATATGGTCCATTTGCTGCCCTATTCTAGAGCATGTGCAGTCCAATTGCTAGTTTCTTTTGAAGGTTGCACTGTCAACATTACAAGCTACCATGCCAATGCCTATCTTTGACGCTGTAACAGAAAGCGTGGTTTGCATGATCATATGTTTTGGATCAGGATTGGCAAGTGCTGAGCTCAATCTTGGGTGGGGGGATCCCAATCCCGTTGTTGGTTTCTGCCAAGATTGGGCTCAACTCCTTTGTATCTTTTGGATCTGCCTATTCTAGGGGTATCCCACTGGTGGAGGGGAAGGGCTGCTTCCCTTCACCACTTGATACATGTTGGGTCTGCCATCCATCTCTCATGGGTCTACAAACCTGACAATCTTGGATCCACCTCTCCTTTATCAACAAAAGGTGGTGAATCCACCCAATCTCGACTGCTGCTCCACCCAGGATTGAGCCCAACACAATTTTTTTTTAATTCAAGGACCAATCCTGGATTGGTTTTCTTCTACTGGACTGGCCAGCTGAATGATCTGATCCTGATCTAGATTAGGATTGGCCTTGACCAACATTGGAATACCTTGTAGGAAAGTTAGTTCTTGACCTTTCTTTCTCATGTCAAGCATCTTTTTTTTCTTAATCTACCAACCAAAGCCATTTAATTGCCTCGTAATCCCTACTGAAGGCAAGGAGAGTACACAAATTCAGTCTTTTTTTTTTCTGTTGGCAGGAGTTACTATGAAGAACATCCTGGTCACATTCATTCAATGTGGGTACAGCAACTGCAGTGAGGCTGTAGACCACATAACTGTAATGATCACCTCCATTGTTTGCAATTCTCTAGATACTTCCCTTCGTGTTTTCTGTTTTGTTCTATGTTTTGTCTTCCAGCTATTTGGAAGATCTCCTTTTTTGGTTTTTGAATTGAGAATAGAAGTGTTATGGAGGCATCGTGTACCTATTGTAACTTGTAAGGAAGCCCAAAGATGCTTAATTTACAATTGCAATCAGAAACAAAAACTAGAGTCGATTACTGGAACGCTATATTTTGCTTTTCTTTTATTTCACCCTAGTGTTGGACTTCATTTTTGAATTAATGGAAATCCATGGCCTGACCACCTTCAAATACAGAAACTAGAGTTCCCATCTTGATCTTTGTTTTTTTTGCAGTTGTATAAGAAAGAACTAATCTGGTCTGATATTTTCTTGTGTTCATCTTTATTTTCCATAAACACAATGTTATGCCTTTAGTTATATAGACTTCGTTTTGAAAAAAAAAATCCATTTAAACTGTCTATCAAGATTTTTTGTTCATCATTAGTCTCTTTAATGAGCAAATTTTAGTTGAACTATGCACACACTTTGCTCTGTTTGCTGTGTCTTGTATGTGTTCTCTATAATGCTTAAAGCTGTCAAACTTGGATAAAATTGTGGTGTCGCACACAAATCCAATTGCATAAAGGAAGTACACTTTTAACTGGTAGCTGGTAAATTTTAGGGGATTGATCAGATTGTAGTACTTCTTATTTCAAAGTGTTTAAGAAAGCAGACAATGTTTACAAACATTTATAGTGTTTACTGTTAAATTCTAGCTGTTAGATAGTGTAGTCTGGATTGTGTGAAGTGCTATACACGAAATATTACTTTTTAACGTTTTGAATATTCTGGTTTTGTTACACTCGTAGCTATGAAATTTCAATATTCAACTGGAGCCTAAAGAGTAAAAACCTGTTGCAAGCATTTTGGCTTGAGTAAGTCTCAGCTGGATACAGTTGGGAGGCCTTGCACCAATCTTAATGATGGTTCAGAACATGGTTGCAGGAAACTCTCCCACCCCTTCCTTTTTTGCCTTTTTCTCACGTTTCTTGTTCTGTCTTGCTTTCATCTTGAGGAATTGGGGGGAATATGTATTGTTTCTGAGTGACAAGGCCATGATGTTAATGTTGACTGTTTTGTGTTGAAGGCCCAGTGCCATGGATGGAAAAAAAGATCAAAAACTTGGAATAAATGGGAGATAAGTGTTGTTGATGGTGATGACTGATGGAGGGAAACAACCCTTCATCTAACCATTTTTTTTCCTCTCTGAGGCAGTTGCCTTATGAAAGCCTTCAATTTTCCACCACCTGTATTTGTTATATGATAATGTCTGTTTTGCATTTTGTGTTGCCTTAACCATTATATTACGATGTTCCCTGTGTTCTGGCAACTCAAATTTATTGTGCATGTCCTTTACACATGTTTCTTTGTATTTATGAGTACTATTTAAAAACAAACGCTATACAATTGTCTCATTTGTTAAGGTGAGGTCATTTATATTCTTACCTTTGATGATATGAGACTGTCCTTGTCCTTCTATAGTTTAACTTTAACATAAAGCATGCATTATGTCAAAGTACAGAAGTTCTTTTTGAAAAGAGGATGGTGAAACAAACTACTAATTGCGTATGTCATTGTTTGAGTATATGACTGAGTTATCATTGTCATTGTGAGGTTCATTTTTTCCTATACATGGTAACATTGCTACTTCCACAATTGTTGACGGTTTATCTAGGAGCTTACATGATATATATCTGATGCAGTGTTGCGGCCACCAAAAGTCCAATTATATTCATTGGAACTGGAGAGCATATGGATGAGTTCGAAGTTTTTGATGTTAAACCCTTTGTCAGCCGTCTTTTAGGTGAACTTTCAGGGACAAAATTTTCGAAGTTGTATCATTTATGTTGATCTTACTGGCTTTTTCATTTGTCAGGGATGGGTGACTGGTCTGGATTTATGGACAAAATTCATGAGGTTGTGCCAACTGATCAACAACCTGAACTTCTACAGAAGCTTACTGAGGGGAGTTTTACCCTTCGAATCATGTACGAGCAGTTTCAGAATATCCTGAAGATGGGTCCTATTGGACAGGTATAGTTCATGAATTATACAATTATCTGCTTTCATAATCTAGTTGTTCAAACAAGTGTAAATAACCTTTTGTTTTCATGTGCAATTTTTCCTTGTACATTTCAAATCTTATGAACCTGAACAGACTTGACTCTTTCATCACGTTAATACCCGAGTTTTATATTTAAGTTCATGATAAGATTGCTTTAGGTTGCTATATGGATGGTTATGTTCTAGCCATACCTGATGCTCCTGAGGGCCTTTTTCTAGTCTACTCTTAAGCTTTGGTCAAACAAAATATTTTGCTGCTGTCCTCGGTTTACTTAAAGGCTTAAAGCATTTTCTTTGTTTGTCTAGAAGAGGTGGACAATGCGAGTGAAGCATATCTCACCTAAACTTGCTTTCATTTCATTTGTTTCTTTGGCACTAGCACCACATTACAGATCATTAGATACAAATTCAAACAGTATATTATTTTTACCTTTGTAAAGTCCGTCAGTTGCTTCAGCTACCGCTGCTTTTGGTATGTTGCCTTCCGCAATAAATGTTTGCTATTTTACACGTGAAGAATGCATTTTTTTTATGATGCGTGGTTCCATGCTCTTAAGATCAATGTCACAGCTTCTGATTTACATTTCTAAGATGCCTCTACTAAAATGGTTACGTTCTGTATTTGATTTCCAGTCACTTAGTTTCTTGCATATCTTTCTCTCTCACCTTGAATAAGGACACGTGGGCATGGAATTGTGTTGTACACGAGGATTCCATTTTTTTTTATTGTTCTGGATAATAAATTTATTCTGCCTCCTATAGTTACGTTGTACCCTTTGGATTATTGGCGTTTGATGTCTCAAACTATTTGTCTGTGATTACTGTAGGTTTTTTCCATGATTCCTGGGTTTAGTTCGGAATTGATGCCGAAAGGCCGTGAACAGGAAAGTCAGGCAAAGATCAAGCGGTACATGTATATGATGGATTCTATGACCAACGAAGGTGGTGTTATGGTGCCTGCCTTTCTCTCGCATATTATTCTCTAACATCTTGCTTTTTTGCTTGTCTTCTAAATTTTGCATGCATTACATCAATATGAATCACCTAGAGGGAACACACTTGTTTTGGGAATTTCTTTTTTCAGAACAATATCTATGTCGTTTTGCCATTTCTCTGTTTTTTGACTATCCATTCTTGACAGAACTGGACAGCACGAACCTAAAACTGATGAATGACTCCCGGATCATGCGCATTGCCCGAGGTTCTGGCCGGCCTGTTGTGGAAGTCATGGAGATGCTGGAGGAATATAAGCGACTGGCCAAGGTCTGGAGCAAAATGAAGGGGCTCAAGATTCCAAAGAAAGGGGAAATGAGTGCTCTGTCTCGAAATATTAATGCACAGCATATGAGCAAGGTTCTTCCACCGCAGATAATGAAACAATTAGGTGGCATGGGTGGCCTGCAGAATTTGATGAAACAGATGGGTAACGTGGGCAATGCGAAGGACCTGCTGAATGGCTTGTAAATACGAAGACTGGAATCTGACAGTAGCTAGTCGAGATGTCAGGTAGAAAAACTGTTTTTATTTTGTGGAAACAGGCCTTTGAGCAGTTAGTGGACGGGCTCAGACCGCAAGAAGATGGTTGTACCATGCTCGGATTGCGTCTTAATCTCCAAGTGCAAGAAATATTTCTCGGTTATTGAGGCTTTTGATGTCGTTGGCCTTCAGACAGTGCAGTTGACAATCCGGGAAGGGGGTGGGGTGCTTCCCAATGCAGACTTGGATTTGTTTTTGTAAATTTATAATAAAACTATGTATAGGTTTCCAGTAATTTCTTTCTTTCCAACGTGTAAGAGGGTACAGACATAATTGCCTTTGAATTTCAGTCTGGAGTTCCTGGGAGCTGAGAAAATGCCTATGATTATACCGAGTTCCTGTTCCATTTTTTTGTGTTTTTTGTCCTGTACATCTTTCTGCTTCCGCCTTCCATGGAAAAGTATTGCATGAATCTCACTGGAATTAGTGACATTATTTTGTATAATCTGGAATGGTGTACTACCTTAATATGCCAGTTTCCATTGAAAAATGTCGTTATCTCTGGCGTTGCGGCCTTCTTGCTTTTACCAAGTTGTATGCAAAATTTTGTTTGTCATGCCCCCCAAGCCGGAACTACCCACCCAGTATGAAGTGTCTGCCAGTCAAAATTCTTTTCATGAATTGGATGATCATGTTAGCAAACAAAATTGAAACATTTATACACAATGATACATAGAAGTGTATGCCAAACTAGAATTATTTTTGTCCAAACTATAGCAAACTTGGGGATGAATGGGTCTACTAGATAATCTTTGAATTACAAGATGTGGATGATAAGTGGTAACTGAGAACCCAATATATGCCACTACAACCCCCCCCCCCCAAACATAAACAAGAACTACTTCATGGGTAGTTGGATTTCTCATGGAAAAGAATAAAATATAATATAAGATTAGGCAAAAAATGCCTGCTATTGCAAATATGACCTACTGAGAAAAAGTACCTTCATCTTTTCTTCTGATCAAGCTCTCCTTTCATGGGCTCAATGATTGAGCATGTTGTCCTGGCTCCTCCAAACAAAAAAAGGGAAAATCCTAATAGCTAGCATTTGGATGCTCTTTACCAGAGTGGAAACTGGAAAGCAAGAAATTAGGTATCCTCTACTTTTCACTTCTCTAGCAAAAACATTTACGGGGTGTTTGGTTACATGATAAATTGAGTTGTTACAATTTTATGTGTATAATAAAATTTGTTAAAAAAGGTGTTTGACAACTATCACAATTTTATGTTTTGACAGGAGTATTCTTCTTGGACATAAAAAGAGGATCTCACCTCTTTTTTTATATTGTAGTCCCCTATCTTGTTTGGTCATATATGGCACACATTCTTTTTTGTTATTTCATCTCTCCCAAACATGACAAGTTTATGTCATTTGGTAGCTCACTTTATTTTAATAATTAATTCAACTTTTTAATCATGAAATTGTATAAAAATTTTTGTTGCAACCAAACGCCCCCTTACACATTGAACAAATTATTCTCATGTGATATTTCCTTCATGTGATATATACATGTCATATTGCTATCAAACTATTATTCTTTACCTAAAAAAATCCTTAGTGACACTGAGCTGCAAATAATCCCAAAAAATGTGCATGATGAAAAGCTTTTTATCTGCATGCATCTCATCGTATAAACTAGTACATCTAATGCCTGAAAATTTATTCGTTTGAAGCCGAAAATAATTACATATAACATGAAGTTTGCCACTGTATAAAAATAACAAACATATTCTTTATTTTTCCAGTCATGCATGAGCACCACTTATGGGTATTTTTGGTTATTTCAAGGTAGTCAATTACAACTTTGACGTTTTGGAAGGGACATTTTTATTTTTTAACTGTAATTATCGGTTATAAATTTTATGTATTTTTTTTGAAAAAAGCATGTCATGTGCTATTTTAAGTATCTTTTGGGCAGAAATGATTCCAAAATGTAAAAGAGCAGTGAAAGCTAAAAATATGGCTATAAACATATCTGGATGTAGTTCATATTCACTCTCGGTCAGCATCTATCATCCGACTAGGTTAAATTTAAATACAGATATTATATATCCAGTAGCTAAAAACAGGTGGACGTAAAAACTATTTTCTCAAAATAATTTTTACTATACATATTTATATATTAAAAGTATTTTATTTCAAACTATGCTTAAATATTCTTCAATATACACAAATGTGCTTGACTCGACATTGAAAAAAATATAATCAATTTTATTCTAAAAATTATTTACATGTATATATGTGTAATTAAACTTATTAATTAAATACAATTTAACAAAAAATTCAAACCACATAATATTTGCACCGGTCTCCAAAATTCAAGAAATATATAAATTATAACGAGGAAATCGAAGGATAGCGTCCGCTCCCCGACAGCCCCTACAAAGAAAGATCTTGTTTCTCAGCCCTCCCATTCGCCAGCCTGGATCTCTGACACGTCACCTCTGCACTTTTTCCAAGAGCAAAATATCTGGCGCCTCGTCAAGCCCCGCCCACGGGAGATATTTTCCGGACACGGTGCGATGACTGTGCAAAGCGCCGCCACGTGGCACGCGGGCTTCGACCAAGGTCCACTTTTTCCATGCCCCGCCTCTGAAGGCCTCCCGACGGGCGATCTCTTGTGCTGTCCGCTGCAGATTTCCGGAGAAAACCGAGGAAGAGGACGGTGGTTGGTTGCTGCTCGCCATGGATGGGAGAAAGGGAGCCTCGTCGCCGGCCGGCAGGGCGTTCGGAGGGGACTTCCAGCGGAAGGGGGGTGGGATCGGCGAAGGCGGGGGTGAAGACGGTAGCGAGGCTGCGAGCATGGTGATGTTTCTTTCCTTTTGTTTTCTGTTCGTGGTGTTCTTTGTCGGTGCTTGTAAGAGATCTGATAGGTCATGGACGATGATTTGGTTTTTCTTCACCCTCCTGGGAGGTTGATTTTAGGATTGCGTTCTGGAAGTGGTGAAGGTCTTGGTGTTCTTCCTTCCACTGAGCCGTCATCTGATGAATAGATAGATCTCATAGAAAATTTCATGGTTATGGGTCAGATTTCGACGGGAACTTATGTCAGATCTCCTAGTTCCATTTTCACTAAGAGGCTACCTTGGTGGGCTTCTTAATTAATGCTTAGGACATTAGTATAGAAGGTAACAATGCCACTTTTAAGGTGTGGAGACCATCTCATGAAAGTTTCAATAGCATTTTCACCAAAACTACAATCTTTTCTTTAAAAAAGTACTTTACAGAAAGCTGCATTTTGGTGTTTATCCATAGAAAATGAAAACACTTTTGTGATGTCCAGACAGGATGAATTGAGTGGCATTCATTCGAATCTCTTCCTCTTCCTCCCTCTTTCCAGTTTCTTCTTCTGGAAACTATGGAACTGGAGGAGTGGCCTTCCATTTCTGTATGATGCATTAATACAACAATTGTTAGTGGCAAGGTAATGCTTTTATGGCCTCATCAAAAATCCCAATATACTACTATGATAATGAACCATAGCATGGGTTGGTCGATTGCTATTGAAACATGCTTTCTCTGTCAAATCAAAGTTCGAATACCTACATCTTAGTTCATTTTTGCGCATGTTATTGTTTCCACATGGTACCAATGTCCACCTCCAAAAACTATCTTGTCAGTAGGTCCTTTATTTGCATAAATCTAGTAACCTTTAACTTTGACAGCTAATCTGTTATCTGTAGTTCCTTATGACCAGAAGAAGTTGAGATATAGTTTGAAGCCATGTTACCAACTAGGGTTGTAAATGGATCTATATAAAATCCGGTTTCACTCCAGATTCATATCCATTTATGTGGATAATATCCGATTACGAGATATCTGGCGGAGCAGATATCCAAATACAAATATTATCTGATTGTTAACCATAGCGGACATAGAAATAACTGCTCGGTTATTTCTCTGCAATTGCGATTTGAACTGCATGATCAAGGGTTATTATAATGTACTTGGGTAGTAGCCTAGGCATTGAGGTGACATAAGGTACTCCCCCCTCACAAGTTCACCCTTTCTTTTGAAGCATGCTCAAGAGTCCTTTAACCATTTTGCTTCACAAAAATTAAAATCATTGAAATGTACTTAAGTTTTTATCATATATTTGATTCCAAAAGATTTTTTATAGTTTTTAGGTGTATTACACCCTAGTTTTATCACATTCACGTGTATAAATACACTATATATGTGTATTGTAAACCCTATAATTGCCATTGATGATGGGGGTAGGGCTGCAAATGGGTTGGATTCGGTAGTGGTATTAGCTATTTCCAATTCCAATTCTGATAAAGTTAAGCGATCCAACTCTAATTAAATTGGAACCATAACATTTTGACATAGCTCCTATTCCATTATTGGAATCGGGATAATCTGATAATTTCTGTAATAATATATATCAAATTTTATAAAAATAATAAATAATTTTTGTTTATTACTTATGTTTTGATATAATATATTTTAAATTTTATTTTTACTTTTTATAACATTTATATACTATACTTTTAATCATTTATATATTTTTTGTAGTATAATATTACTTTAGCATATATATTTTTTATTAAAATCAAATAAAGGGATATAGAATTGACTATTTTTTATTCCGATTCTGATAAACTATCAAAATATCTGATTCCAAAAACTTATAGGATGCAAAAATATGTTCCGAATCCATTAATTGTTTACCACAATCAGATCGAAATATCGGATTCCATTACCACCCTTAATGGGGGGCCACTTCCTTGCATCAACCACCTTTCTCCTCTAACTAGATATACCAATGGCTAATGCATGATTTTTATCCAGTGGAGTCGCTTCATTAAAATTGATTATTTATGGAAAATAAAAATATTTTTTCAGTCACCTATGTAGACATGTTCATGGGTGGGTGTAACCATGTACAGGTGTGTAAACAATGGCACAAGCACAGCCTATGCATTGGGCGATTCAGCAGGTACTTGATGCATAAATGCAACAGTGTTCGTGCTGATACATGCGTGGGCCATTGGGGATGGTGCATGCATAGCGGGCTGTAGTGTGCTGTAGTGGGAGGCAGTCCCCAGTATGACTGTGCAGTAGTTGAAGGTACTATCCTTGAGACTTGGGATGGTGCCTTGCTGGAGAGGGGCACTACATGTGTGACGTTGAAGCCATGGAGAGCATGGCACTGATAGAGACAACCAACAATGGAAAGCTAGAGAAGGTGACAGACATGAATGTGGATTGTCGGATACAAAGAGGCAGACACGTGGTGCCCTCCCAAACATGTCAGGTTCACACATGAAGGCCAGCACCAGAAACTTGAATCCTACAGTTTCTAATCATGACACACTTTTGTCGAAACATTTTACTTTTGTCTTAGAAGTGGCCACCTTTTATTCCATTTATTTTAGTACTTGACCTTCCACTTGAAAAAAATGCATTCAAAAGTTAAGGGCCCTAATATCTTAGAAATCTTTACTTCCTTTGGGAATTTCAGGCTGTTGATTTTACTTTCACAGAGTGGACAGATGAGAAGCATAGTTTATATCTAAGTTCATTAGAGGAATCATTTGTCAGTCAGCTATATAGCAAAGGGTTCTGTTCAAACAACTCATCTGGTCGGGCATCAATTACTAGAAAATATCCAAGCTCACTTGTGGAGAACCGATGTTCTGATCAGGTAAAAAATGATCTCTCTTTCTCTTTCCTTTCTCTATTGTCTGTTATCTGGGAAAGTAAAGTATATTTGCGGTTTAAAGTTCTTCATGGAGGTTGCTGGAGAGAAATTAGATTTGAAAGATGGCTTGCTCAAGCAGTTGATGAAAGTGAAATTCAAATTCTTGCAAATAACCCTTCGTTTATGCACTTTTGCTCAGTTTCTTCTAACAGAATGCTTGAGCCCTTGCCATCTCAACACCCTAGAATTGATGGTACTATTTTTTTGACAAGTGGCATGGAAAGCCAGAGTCAGGGAATGGCAAATAATGGAGAAACAACAAGCTTGAATAATCAGATTCCATGTTATCCTCACATGCATCATCAATATTCAGTTGGTTGTTACACAGGTATCATTTTCTAAATTCGTTTTCATGCTTTGCTGAATACATTTTATCTCTTAATTCAACAATTACATTGACTGCTCTATTTGTTCTTTAGCCGCATAGATTTGTCTTGATGATGGAGTACATTCTTTACATTTTGTTTCTTAAATAAACCTTACGTAATCGGTGTTGTTCATGTTCATTCATCGTTTGCATAAGTGGTTAAATCCTGGTGTAGCCAAAGGTCGAGAAACACCCAAAGCTTGCCAAGTGTGAAATGCAGATAAATGTTCCAATTAATATCCCACTCGGATGCTGCTAAGTTTATTTCACAACTACATATAGTATAACTTGTCTTGTACAACTAAGTCTTTTTAGCCTTGTTTTGCAACAAGTGATTGTGGAAACTCAGTAGCAATTAATTCGTTTGACCTCCTGTAGCTAACATTTTAGATTAATGGAAATGCAATTATCACGTCCTGCAATTAAAGGATTGCTAACAGCTAAAGTTTAAGTTGCGGCAACGTTTCCAATAGTGACAATTACTTGTGTTGTGATTAATGCTCTTAGTTGCAGCTAAGGCTTTGAGGTGATGCAGCTAATAAAGAGGGAAAAACTTGCGCTTTGGATTGCAACTAATAGGTAGAAAGGCAAATGATGCTTCTGTTGATGCTAATAGAAGCTGTAGCTGTAACTAACTCCTTGAAGCAAGTCATTTCTTCTTGCAACTAACCCTAATATCGTAACTAGCTTCTCATGAAAGCTGAAAATCAGTTGGTGAAAATCTTCACGCAACTGGATTTTGATCGATAGAGCCTCTGTTGCCAACATCACATTCATGATCAAAACATCAGTGGTCATTAATGGAAAATCTTCATTAAGATCTTTTAAAGTTTCATGAGAAAATAAAATGACAAATAGTTGGTACTTCAGGACATGTTTGCGAACTATATTGAACGCATCTATCACTATCAATTTTGAAACTGATAGTGATAAAATTATCCAGATGTGTTTGGCAATCAATATCAATATTGAAACTTTTAGCGCAAACAAAACATAATATGTATACTAAGTGTCAACTTGTGTGAATTTTGATATTGATAATCTATTCTCTACAAATATCCATATCAAAATTGATATAGTATCATTTTTGATACTCTGCCCAAACAGGGTAATTGTTTAACATGTACTGCAACGTAAATGTGATGAGTTAAAATGGCCGCTCTTTGTAAAGGCTACACAAAAATAATGATGCATTGCAAAGGGATACACATACAGGTAAATATACTTTTGCAACAGTTCATCAGTTTACTCAAGAAAACATACATAATTTGATATATTCACTTAGGCACCCATATGAAGCTTCAACTTTCATGCTTCTACAACACTTTAACTTTGTTAACTGAAGCCATCAGCAGCAAAAACATACTCCCACTTCTACAAGTTGAAGATGACTTCCACTTCTCAAGATTAAGCTTAAAAATCCAATATTTTTCTTAGTTTCTGTTTTTTAATCTTTATTGTCTATCTGCATGTTCAAGAGGCGTGATACAATCCTCATTCACTGCATTCGTGATTGTGTTTATCAAGTAATGCAGGTGTTATATACTATAGGTGAGAGTTTGCTTGCTGGTGCAATGCATGTTGTCTCTCGATGAGATAGAAAACCATTAGGTGTGGTTGATAATGAGATATTGATGGTGTTTGCTAAGGAACTGAACATTGCCTGTTGACAGTTGAACCCATGTTGAAGTTGTGCTATCTTTATTTTGTTCTCTTTGTCTATCTTGTCTGATTATCTGTCTACTTGCATTGTTCATCTTTGCCAAGTTCAACTTTTTTTTTTATTCCTCCCCCTGCAAACCATTGTATGGGTAACAATTTTTAGAATTTAGTGTGTACCCTACGGATTGACTTTTACTGGAAATGATCTCCTCTCAAATTCTTTTTACCTTAGGTCCTTATTAGCTTTTAATTTTTGGCAATATTTTACATTTTATTGTTTTTAGTCAGGCTGATTCTAACCTAAGTAGCTTTAGATGGACTGACTTGGTCCTGGAGCTGATTATGAACTGGTATTTATCTATTCATGTTCCCAAGCTGATGATTTTATCTTTAGCTTCTGTGTCAGTGCTTCAAGGCAAGGAGGGTAGGGTCGGGGGTCGCGACCGGGTCGCGGGACCCCCAGGCCGACCCGGTCGCGACCGGGTCGCGACCCTATTTTTTAAATATTTTTTTTTTGAAAAATTCAAAAAAATAAGAAAAATGCGAAAAAAAATCTGAAAAAATACAGAAAAATTGGATAAATTAAATGACATGATTTAAATGAATAATGCATCAATTTTATTCCAACATGATGTGTTGTACACTTTGTAGGTAGTTGATGTACTCTCCCCATGTCATTTGGGTTGAGTACAAAGCTTGATACATGTACACATGACGATCATATTCGTCTGTCCCGACGTCTCCCCAGGCACTCCCCTCCCGACGTCTGCGATCGTGTCGATCATGTTCTCGTAGTATGGTCCCTTCGCGGCATTTGCCGGAATGCTGTGGTGAAAGAACCACCTTGACGTTGCCCGGCCAATCCTATCCTTACATAATTTGAGGTTCTTCATCGCCGTCGTGATTGTTGTTTGACGTTGTCGTGGTTTGGTGATTACGGGATCCACGGGACCTACTGCCGGGTCGTCGTCTTGTGTGAGATCATGAACCTGATCTTGCGGTTGGTTGTTGGATCCTCTTCCGCTACCTCGACCACTCCCGCCACCAGACCCTTGACCCATCATTCGGCCGGTATGTCTATAGAAGTCTTCCTCGGCGAATGATCTTCGACTTGCTTCCATCCCTCGTGAGAGTTCATCTTTTTAAAAAACATTTAATTATCAAGGCTACTTAATTATCCTTTAAAATAGAATAATGAACAACGTTTATGAGTAACACCTCCCATACCTTCGTACTCTTCGTCTCCAAAAATATCCGGCCTCTCTTGTCCGGTTCCGTAAATGTGTACGGATCGTCTCCCCGGTTGTTGCAATTCTTCTCGGACGGTCTCTTTATGTCTTTTGCTAGTTCCCTTCGTTTGCTCCATCGCTTGTAGGTGCCTACGAAATTGAGCTCTGACCTCTGGCAGAGTCCGTGTGCAAGGAAGAACATTTCCCTTCATGCCTGCAAGATGAAATTTTAAACGATAAATACCGCCGAATATTACTTTGTCGCAATATTTACATTGCACTTTTCTCTCCTCCATGGAGATCAAATTGCAATGCAACCAAGCCGGATCACTCCGGGTCGCACCGGTAGTTTGGGTTGTTTGGCTTGGAGAAGACATTTTTTAAGTAAATAATTAATTAAGTAAGTAATTAATTATTTAAATAGCTAATAACCTTAATTAGTGACTACTAATGTAAGTATATTTTTATTTATATAAATTGAATGATTAACTAAATATAGGATTAAGTAAGTAATTAATATTCCTTACTACTAATGATGTGTTAAGTAACTACTAAACTAAATATCTAACTAATCTTCTAGCTAACTAACTATGCAAGTAAGCAAATAAGTATTAAAAAGAATAAACTACTTAACCCACTAATCAATGGAACTAATATTAAATAAATATACTAAATGAACTAATAAATGCTTGATGAAATAATTAAGTAAATGAGAAAAACAAATTGAGCAATGAGAGCAATGAGAGCACAAATGAGAGGTTGAGAGTGAGAGTGGGGGGGGTGGGAGTAAGGAGAGCCCCTAGCCCCCAAGGGGCTGAATGGGGGGGCTGCGCCCCCCCAAGACCGTTGGCAACGGTCTTGAGACCGTTGCCAACGGTCTGGCAACGGTCACATGACCGTTGCCAGACCGGGTCGCGCGACCCGGCCACGACTCCGCGACCCGGCCGGGGGAGTCGCCCCGACCGGGTCGCGACCGAGCCGGTCGGGCCTAAACCCGACCGGGTCGGGGCCGGGTCGCGACCCGGGTCGCGACCCGGCATACCATGCTTCAAGGTGCATCTACATGTTCAGATATTACTATTCTTCATTCTACATGTATAATCTTTTGCCCCAATCTACTTATTATTCATGCACCAAAGATTGAAAGAGGTACATATATTCTCGTTAGGGAACCTCATACTAGGATACCACTAGGTGGCAAGAGGATTAATCAGCTGGTAGTATGTAGTATTGAGCCTTGCATTAAATCGGAAACTTTACTTCTAGCAAATGAGTTGCCAAAAATGATGTGTCTCGTGCTTTCCAGATCACATATTCATGTGACAACTTCCTAGGAAATGGCATGTCTTGTGCATGTCCAAATTTCTGTTGTCCGTTCAACTCAATTCAGCTCTGGCCAAAATAAGGGAATTGAAAACTGCAAACATCAATCACTTTGTCATCAATTTTAAATTGAATGACCATATTAACTGAACTACCATGTTTTTCAGAGGTCTCAGATCAAAACTTCATTGATGACCTTGAAGGAGTCAAGCCATCCAAGGTCTGTAAGAAGAAAAGAACCAGGAAGGCATTCTCTAATGCTAGAGTTCAGGTACTGTGCATTTGACTTTACTCCATTGTTCTCTTTGCAGAAACATATTGCAGATGCAAATTTGGGGTTGATAATTACTTTCTGAAGGTTGACATCTAACCGCTGCTGTTGCAGTAAGTCTCATGTGAAAACACCATAACAGCATCAAATGTGGATAGGCGCATCTTATCTAAGAAAGACAAAGGTGTGGAGCTCTCAAGCACAAAAGCAGCAAAATTTGGCTGACCTGAGTACTATGCTCTTCAGTTTAATCTTAACTGACTTTGTGGGTTCATGCTGCATCGAAATACAAGTTGAAGGAACGCAGTTTCAGAGCTTCTTTAATCGGAAGTCCTTGAAGGCTTTAATGGCCACAGATTTCATCATGTGATAACATTCTCCGGTGTGCACAGATATTGTAGAAACACAACACATCTAAATGGAAAAATGCTCTTCAGGGTTTTCGAGCGCACTGAGAAAAGCAGATTTTATATTTGAGAACCTTGTTGCTGTGATATTTCTTTCTGAGGAAGATTTGCCTGGGCGAAGTTCTAAACTACTGTGGCCGAAAAGTAGGCTCAACAATATGAAAATACAGAGGACCTCTTGATCATTTGTGGGATTGGTTAATTTGGATTGCATTGTGAAAAATTAATAAACTTTTCATAGATGTCAACAATTTATTATAGGGTTACTTCCATCAGTAACAATGTGTGTACATGTACATACAATCCTCTAGTTTGAAGGTTAACTACTTGTTCCTGCCTTTTCATCACCTCTCCCCTTGAGATATCTACTATCCACTGCTTCACCAGTCTCTTTTTTTTTTTTTTTGAAGAGTACGGAGTTGGTCAAGCCGCCCACACATGGCACCCACGACCGAGCACTACCATGTTCAAACCCATCGGGGCAACCAATCAATGGAGCAACAGGTACATCTTGCACTGTGCCACTATCTTAGTGGATGTCTGGTTGCATGATAAAAGTAGTTTCTCTAAAAAAATGATAAATTCATGACAATGAAGTGTGATCATTTTATGCTTTAAAATATGATAATTTTTATTTTAATACACTCTTTTCACAAATTTTACAAAATTATGTTTTGTTGTCCAAACACCTCATTACGTTGTAGACGGACATGACATTGATTTTTTTTTCATCAATTGCACAATCTATGGAAGATGATGCCATTCAAGGATATTTGGGAGATTAAATTAATGAACCACCACTGATAAGTCTAGAATTTTATTTATTTTTTTTACAAAACTTCAAGTTGCAAAGTACAAGATATAAAAGTGCCAAATTTACTTTCAAAGATGCAACGATTCGGGTCTATCATTAAAAAGAAATTCATGTGTAGACGATTTTAGGTGGCATTTATTTATTAGGCGTCTCTCTCATCCGTCTGTCCCCTCTAAACTGCTCTCCTTTGATATATTTATTTTATTTCTGAAAAATATCAACTCCTCTCTAGAGACGTCTTTTAATCTTTGCTCCTTTGGATCACCACGTCGTATTTTCATGATATATTCCACAATTATTTAAGGAACAAGCAGTATATTCAAAATTATTTAGGTTTTCAGCGTATTTTAAATGTATTTATTTCTTAAAATGCTACATTTAAGTTATTAGTTTACTTGATATAGCTGAATTCAGGATTAAATTTAAATAAAAATTTGACTCAAGTTGGATTCAATATGAAATAGTTGATAGGACCGGCACTTAAGTTCGATTGGAGTTTATTTTGTGAAGCTTAAATTTGGCCTAATTTATAAAATTAATTTAAATTTTAATATATATTAAACTTGATTTTTTAACTTATTTATCATATTTATTCAGTATTTTACAATTTAAAAAAATTATAGTTTGATTTTAAAATTAAGGTTTTAATGGACAGTTGACGCTTGTTCAAACTTGCAGGTTTAACGTATAAAACCGACCGAGTCAAACATGTTTTTCATTTTCACCGCTGCCGCAAGGCTGATTCCTCCTCCTCCGCTCCGAGGCGCGCGAGCGCGGAGCGCCCCCCGCGGGCGGCGGCGGGATCTCAATATTCAAGATCGACGCAGCAGGCAGCAACGCCGGCACCGACGGGCATCTCTCTGAAATCCCTTCCTGGAAGCGGAGAAGAAGCCCGCCGCTCTCCTTCCCGTTCCCCTGCCGCATCTGTCGCCATTGCCGGCCGTGTGGGCCACGAGGGAGGGGTGCCGCCACGCGCTCGCCTGACATGCGGCGCCGATGCAGTGGTCGTAGTGTGGGTTGTGGCGTTCGTGGTGTGCTTTGATTTGATGCGCGTTTCTGGGCCAGATCTCGCCGCGAGATAGCCGGCAACAATGTGGAACGCGATTTTGGCTGGGGGCGGCAAGGTTCAGTCCCCAGAGCCGTGGCATTTCCTGGTCGCGATCTACTTCGCGCTGGGTTTCGTGCTCCTGAGGTTTCTGCTCGACATCTTTATCTACCAGGTTTCATTCTGTGGTTCTGCTGACCTCGTTAGAGTTCTTGTCCCTTTTCATTTCTGCCATCGCTTTCATTGACAACGGGGATCTAGTCATCCTTGCTTCGTGGCTTGAAAGAGTTTTTTTTTATCGGGGATTAATCTTACTTTGTTCGCTGGTTGCTGATTCGCAACGATACTAGTCAAGAATTATATGCATGTTTTACACGTAAATGACGAACCTTCGACGATGTTACTAAGTATATGATTGGTCCATGTTGGGGGTCCATTGTTTACCAAGTATATGATCGTTCCGTGTTGATGGTTCATAAGATGTGTGACCTTTGTCATTCAGGTGGGTTCTAGTTATCCCTGTGGAAAACTTCACTGGATGCGAATCTTGGTCGGATTTGTCGGAAATAGATTCAAGGTGAAGGACTTTGGGAGGTGCATCCTGGTAGTAGAAATCGGGAGTAATTTTTTAAATTTTATTTTGAAAATGCCGATGGTAAGGTAAGCTGAATCAGTCTATTGAGGGTACAAGTTGAAGATGCCAGAATGATTCAGAGGACATTTAGTGTTCCCTGCAATTAAGCTTAGTGGAGTTCAAATAGGATAACTTCTGAGAGATTTTGCTTGGAGTTACCCAGAGGCAGTACTTTACCTTCTGTGTACCTCTGAGCTTCCTATTGTTTCTAAACTCAGCATAATCGGAGGGATTAATGTCCCTTCTAAATTTCCTAAAGACTTCTGAATGGTTTTATCTTCTCAAAGAAATAATCTGACTATTTACCATTCACAAAACCAAAGATCGTGTCTAGCAGACTGGCAAAGTAGACTTGGCCTGTTGGACGGATTCCAAGAGTCTCCGAGTCATCACTCGCCTAAGGCCCTAAAGGGATTGTCCAAAAATGTGTTTGGAGACCAATAAGGTATTTTTAGGGCTGGTTGAAGGAGCTGATGTGATGCTGTTTTGATAGGCCATGTAAGTGGTTGAATAGGTTTATGGTGTCCGGAAAAGACCTGACTGGGGTGGCTTATGTGAGCTAAAAAAGGGACTAAAAAATGACCTGCATAATGGTTAGAAAATGGGCCAATGGCAGCCTGTTTTTAAGACCTGTTTTGGGGGTCCATTAGGTGGACTGACAAGGACTGGAGATGACCTGTTTTAGGACCTGTTTGGGGGTCCATTAGGTGAGCCGACAAGGGGGCTTAGTTTGAAGGGATAAGGGGCTGTCTTTGGAGCTGTGGGTTACCTGTGTAGGGGGTCAGAAAATGACCTGCTTTGGGGCCTCCATAAGGGCAGAACAAGGGCTGCTTATGGAGCTGAAATGGGACCTGATATAGGGGTCTCTTTGGTGGACCAAAATAGGGCTAAAATGGGGCATGCTTTGAGGGCTTTCAGGTGGCCTGGATAGTGGCCGAACAGGGGGTAGTTTTGTCCTGTTTTGGGGGTCTGAGAATGACCTGTTTTGGGGGCTTTAGGGTGAGCTGAACAGGTGACAAGATGAAGGGATATAAGGCCTGTTCAGGGGACTGCGCAAGGATCAATACAGGTCCAGTTTTGGGCTACTCAAGAGGGCCGAAAGGGGCTGTCAGGAGGGGGTCGACTGACCAAACAAGGGGGTCTCAACCTGCTCTTGAGGTATTTTTTTATGGGTCGACCAGATGGTCAAACAAGGGGTATTTGTGACTTGTTTAGGGGTCTGCGCAAAGGCCAAAACAGGGGGTTTTAAGGGATGGTTTTGGTCAGTCGATCAGGTGGATCAAACAGGGGGATTTATGACCTGTTTAAGGGAACTCTTGATGGGTCAGAACTGAGGTTGGCAAAGGGCTTTGTTTAAGGCCATGGGTTGCTGTACCATGTGAGGGGTTGAGAAGAGAGTTCACAAGAGGTAGGAAGGTGCCTTTAGAGGACTACATAACTAGTATTTTTGCCTCTCCTACCTTGTCTTTTAGCTTTGGATGTAAGGGAGGATGAAGAAGGATGCTGAAAGACTCCCCTCTTCAAGGGAGATTGGTGCCAAGTGGAGGCCACAAGGGGAGCCCCCTGTTCTCCTTCTTCTCTTCTTCTTCTTCTTCTTCTTCTTCTTCTTCTTCTTCTTCTTCTTCTTCCTTCTTTCTTTTGGCTGCAGGCAGAGCTGGAAGTAGGTGCGCAGAGGAACAGCAGACCGGCAGCTTGTCGGCGTCTCTAGCTGATGGTCTGGCCTTGGGTGCCCTCCCTTCTTTTATAGGAGCAGGTGGGATACCAAGGGACATCAGGGGAGTTAATGTAAGATGGCTGTTGATCTGTCCTAGGTGGTCAAATAGGCTTTAATTTCTTGAATTCTCTTAAACCATTAAATTCTTTTGACCACCTTTTGAGTTCTTCCATATTGACCAGTCCCTTGGCTTTCCCCATGTCATAAATGAGTTAAAGATGAGGTGGATGCTGAGGTGGACAGGGCGGTGGGGTCTGCTGACTAGGCTGGTTGAGCTGGCCTGTTGATGTGACCTGAATTGAGCCTGTTTGACCTTGACCGCGGCCCAACTCCTTCCTCTCTTGGACTGTGTGCAATTGGGCTTCAAAGAGGGATGGAAAATAGTTAAATTAAATCAGGTGAGACTGGGCCAGCTGGAGTTTGTGCCGATGGGACCAATTTAGGACCTGTTTTGGGTTTGAGTGGGCCTGATTTTACCAATTGAGGGCCAGACCGGTCTGATTTTGGTCCGGTCCTCTTCCTTCTTTTTTTTGCTTTTTTTGCAAAAGTTGACACCAACATTTTCTTAAGTTTTATGTTTAATATGTTATAATCATCTCAATCTCCCTTTTTTCAATTTGTCTACAATGAATGTTATTCTCATCTTTCTTTAATATATTCATTATGTATTCTATCTAATCTAGTATGATCACACATACATCTTAACATTCTTTTTTCAACAATAATTTTTTGGAAGTGCATTTTTTTTCATTGTCCAACATTCACTATCATACAATATTGTAGGTTTTATAACTATACAATTCCTCTTTTTTTTTCAAATTTAATGGGATCTTATGCAAGGATGGTAGGGTCGGGGGTCAGGGGTCGGGATCGGGTCAGTCGGGCCTAAAATTGACCCGAGCCGGTTGGGGTCACGACCTGGGTAGGGAAAAAAATTTAAAAATTATTATTTTAAATTAACAACCGGGTCGGGGTCGCGGGGCCGGGTCGGTCGGCCCAAAAACCAACCGGGTCAGCCGACCCGGCGAACCATGATCTTACAATCATATAAAACCGTTATAGTCAATCTTCACTTCATCTATCCTACTTTGATTCTATGGTTACATCCCTATCATATTCTAAATTTTTTGAATATTAGATATTTTTAAATTGAATATTTTTAGATAATATTAATCCATTCAAACTTACTCTTCCTTCTTCTTTCTTTTAGTTTTCTTTAAATTTACAATATATATTTTGTTTTAGTTCTATTATCTTGAACCTTTTAAACTTTGAAGTGTTTCTCCATAGTTCTAGCTTTTTATTCACCATCTTCTTGTGTTTATCTAGGCCATTACAAGTTGGTCCATCACATAGTGGTCAAGGTGCCTACCTAGGTGGCAAGGTGCTTTTCAGGGGGCACCTTATGGGGGGCCCAAAAAATGCCCGCCTATGTGCTGAAGGTGACCAAGGAATCTGCCTTGGCACCCAAGGCACCAGGTTATTATATATGGTCGATCCGCGATTTCTGGGCATCCATTTAATGATAGTGTAAGCATATTTCACTATAACTTATACTATTATATATAATTAAGATATGTGATTACAAGTATATGTTGTATACTTTAAACATATAAATTCTGTATTAATCATCTTTTCTCTCTCACATGAGATTATCTCTTTCCTATAAAATTTATACAGATACACATAATTAAAAAACTAAAATCATATTTACATAGATGCACACATAAACAAACATATTCAATTATAACACACAAATATAATTGTGTTTATGTATATATGTTTGTATGTATACATAAACATATATTGCTAACGCCTAAGCAACGCCTAAGTGGCCGCCTTGTCGCCTAAGAGGATTTGGCACCCTTTAACACCTTGGGCATCTTGTCGCCTTGATTACTATTGACCATCATAAGCATCACATCTATTAAGTTTCTTTAATGAGAGAACTCACAACATCACAAGGAAAATCCATGGTGTCCACTTGATTTCAAGCTTACCTGTGCTTTTTTTGTCCCAAGTCAAGGGAGAAGAGTTACTCTAGGTGACAGTCAATGTAAAAAATCGTCGCATGCCATAATATAAATTTAGATGAACATAAAAGATTATGAGTGCCCCATCATTGTATTAAGTACATGAATCTAAGTTCTATCTGTTTGCCTAGGCCATATTCACAGGTTTCTTGAGCGTGGACAGTTACTTGCCTAATTCTTTTTGAAATACTTTGCTTGATAAAGAATGACTGGTCTGGAAAAAATGAAGACTTCCAGCAATTCAAACAGCTTAGAATCTTAGATATATCATTTTATATAAGATTTGCATTGTTACATTGGCTACTCTAACTCAAGGATCGCGGGATCGGGATCGGGATCGGTGACCACCGATCCGATCCGGATTGGGATCGGATCGGTCCGGATCGGCTGATCCTCCGGAAGAAAGGGTGTCTTGGATCGGTCCGGATCGGGCAAAATTTTTTATTTTTTTTAATCATAAAAATCATCAAAAAATCAGGAAAATCATAGAAAAAAATAAAAAAATAAAAAATAATGTGGATGACATTCTATCAAACAATGCCATACAACGTAAGTTCCTTTCAAGAAACTATTATATGAGAGAGAGAGAGAGAAGAGAGTTAAAATAGATATTTATGTAAATTTAAGTATATAATATATATTTATGATTATAAATATTTTATATATGTGATAGTATAAGTGATAGTGAAATATATTAATATGTGTAAATTATTTTTATGGTGGTAAAGGGAAGGGGAAAGAAGGGATCGGAGCCCCCCCCTTAAATTTACCTGTTTAGGGGGGATCGGCCAATGTTCAAGGTGGATTGTTGGGGGGAGGGGTCTAGGGGGAGCCCTAGACAATGAAGGGGAGGGGGGAAGTGAGAATGAGGGGTGGGAATGGGGAATCAGTCCGATCTCTCCCTTATTGGGGGGATCGGACCAGAAAATGGTCCGGAATCGGGTCCTGAATCGATCCGATTTTGGACCCTTCCGGGTTCTAAGGAATTGGTCCGGATCGACCGATTCCCAGATCAATCCACCTGGATCGGTCCAGGATCGACTGATCCGGTCGATTCAGACCGATCCAGCTGGAATCGGATCGGTGGGTACCGATCCGATCCAAGAATTGGCCGATCCCAATCCGGATCGGCCGATTCTGCAATCCATGCTCTAACTGAAATTTACAGTATATTGTAAATCAAGTTTTAGCAACCAAGCTAACATTCCATGTCTTAGCTTGTAAAACAAAGCTAATGGGTGTTTGGTTGCATGATAAATCTAGTTTTTGTAATATTTTTTTATTTTTGTAACAAAACTTGTAAAAAGTGGTGTTTGGCAACGATGCCATTTTTATACTTTTTAAATTTAGTGGTCCCCCACCTCTTTTGGTCATACATGTCTTGCACTCTTTTTTATCACATTTGTTCAAACATGGCAATTTTATGTCATTGATTGGCTTACATTTTATTTTATTACAGTTTTTTTGTCGTGAAAGTGTATACACATTTATTGTGCAACCAAACACCCTATAAAATTTTATAAGAACCATACCCTTCATCTATAGTGTGGACTTCCTGATGAGCCAGTTAGTCTCGTCTTAGCTGATATTGATTGTAAGGGACTAAACGAGGAAAGAAAAGGCTTCTAGTATTGTTCTCTAGATACTTAACTGGCGCATCGTGTTTGACAAAAGCAAGCAGCTTTTCATAGTTTTCTGCAACATGAACGGTAAAAGCACTTGGTTGGTTAACACTTAATAGTTGTCTCAGAATGCATGGAACGTTTCTTGTGAAATGATATGCGGGGCTTAGCCTTTCTTCATGTCTGATGTAACCTTGAAATCTCCAAAAAAAAGATTAATTTTCTTTGTTTTGGAAATTCATTTTCCTTTTGAATTTGAATTAGACCTTAGTATTGACTTTGTAAGAAAATAGATGATATTTCATAAAAGTACTAACTAGGGTCCAAATTATGTGTTGAGGTTGTTAGGTTCTTTGAAAATTTGTTTGACCTCTCCCCGTCGGATGGTGCGAAGATCCGACGTTAATTACATCGAGATTTCTCGAATACCCTTGATTAAGCGTCATAGCAATCCATGAAAATAGAAAAACATACATCCACAAAATAAGCATTCACACACATATGGACATAGGAGAAAACAATCCCATGAAACTGATGGAATGCAAGCACTCAATTTTAGTTTGAATTTGATTTGAATTGGTTGAGTTGATTCGTTGGTTTGATTTTGATTTGAGTTGAATTAAATTGGTTGAATTAAATTGGTTGATTTGAATTTGATTGAATTGAATTCAGTTTTGAGTTGAATTTAATGGGTTGAATTGCTTTTGGTTTGGGTTGAAATTCGATTTGTTCATTTTTAATTGAATCAATTGATTTGAGTTGTTTATTGATTTAAATTTGGTTCAATTTGAATTTGTTGATTGATTTTAAGTTTGATTTGGGTTAAAGACCGTTTGTTTATGGGTTTAATTTGAGAAATTTTGAGTTATGTTGAATTTGGTTTAATTTGAGTTTGTTTCATTAAATTTGTTAGAATTCAGTTGAATTTTTGTTTGATTTGGGGGATGAATTTGACAGTTTCTGGAATTTCAAATTTATAAACTGATTTGGGTTTGAGTTTGATTAATTGATTTGAATTTGGTTGGAATGGGTTGAATTGAATTTGAGTTTGATCTGAGCTCAATTTACTTGTCTTTTTTTAGTTTGATTTGATTTTATGTTTGGGGTTCACTGATGGTTGCGTGAAATTTCTGCCTTTGAGTTTTTTTTTTTAACAGGGTGATTGTGATGTGTTGGATCAAATTCACACTTCATTTGATAAGTTGATAGGGTTGATTGCAGAATTTCACAGCTTCCGGATCTTACAGGTTCAGAATTCAGATTACAAAAATTCTAGTTTGGATTTTCTGCAAATTCAAGTCTTCTACAAATTCTGCACATGGCACACCTCTGATTTCCGGCTGCAGGTTCTATGGGCATTAAACTTTCAGATTTCTGCACTTTCAAAGATTTCCAGTCCTCCAAACTTCAGATTTCTTACTGATTTCAAATTTCAAACTCTAAATTCTGCACTTTTCAAATATTTCCAGATTGCAGATTCTTGTGGGTTCGACACAGATTCAGTTTTCGGATTTTATGGTGCCTTCATATTTTCAGTCCTCCGGATTTCAATTGCAGATTTTTATGCTTCAAAAAAATTTCAGCTTCCAGATTCCTCTCCTCCTAGACTTCAGATTTTTAAATATTTCGAATTTGCAGGCTTTTAAACTTTAGATTCTGGACTTTAAACTCTGCACAAATTCGGATTCATTATACCTCAGACTTTCAGATCTTACAGGCCTTAATTCCCTTGCAAAAAAATTCAGAGTTCGACCTCTCCAAATTTCAGACTCTAGAGCCTGCGGCCTCTGCTCCCTTTAATTCAATTTCAGATTTTTAAATCTTCATCTCTAAATGTGAAGTTCAGATTCTGAATTCATACTCTATTTCAAACTTCGGATCTCAATTCAGGTTCGGAATTCAGATTCTGTACAGATTCTAGGTGCTCCAAAATTTTCAGGTCCAGACCTCAGATTTATGTGGATTCTGCACCTCAATTCTCAAATTTCAGATTTTTCTGCTTCTTTTTGTTTCAGTTTTGCTGTATGTTTCAAATTTCAGAAATATAGCATTCAGACTTTGAAACTCCTGAAAATCAGACCAATTCCAGATTGCAGACCTTTGTTCGGATCTTCTGCAGTTTAATTGATCTTCAGGCTGCAGATTCTCTAGATGGGCTTCTGGACCAATTCAGATTTCAGACTCTTCAAAGCTTCCAATTGCAGATTTCCTTGGCTCAGATTTTCAGATTTTTAATCTCAGGATTTTAGAGGTGATTTCAGATTCCAGAAAATTCAGCTTCAAGTCTGATTTTCGGTTTGGTTTTACAGATTGACAGATTTCATATTTTTACAGGTTCAGATTTCAGATTTCATGTTTGCATTCCGAACATTTCATGAGGTCATTGAACTCCTCTTTTTTTATTGAACTTGCACTGAACATATTCTCCACACTGTCTGAAATACAACATCATGACATGACGTTCATTCTATGAACTTGGTATCAAGCATCTGTTGGTCTTGAGATCAACTTGAATTTGTTGTCTTGAACATATCCCAGCCTTTAATAGGCATCCTGGAATTTGTTTTCAGCATTTGAGCAGTGTCCTGCCTTTGATAGGCATAGAAGTCTTCTCCCAACCGGTTCAAGGTTGAGCATACCCGGCTTTTAATAAGCTTGTGGGCACTCATCCCATGGTTGGTCATCCTCATTAGCTTATGGTTTGGGCATATTGGCATGTTGATCATGCACAGCCTCTTCATGGCATAATGGGCAAAATAACTCCCTCGTGAGGGATGGTAAGACATTGGGGTCTTTTAACTAGACCTTTGTATGTCCCCCTTAAAAAGAGGGTCAGGAGATGGGTTTAGAACCGGCCTCCTGGTTTCCCTTTGTTTTGAATTCTTTTAAGTTGAGCCGAGGCCATGAGGTGGGTTTAGAACCGGCCTTATGCTTGCCTCGGTTTGTTTAAATTAAATGGATTTTTATTTAATTTAAATTGATTGTTTATTTTATTTATTATTTTTGAATTAATCATGGGTCAGGAGGTGGGTTTAGAACCGGCTTTATGCTTGCCTCGGTTTGTTTAAATTAAATTGATTTAAAAATTTAATTTTTTGAAGCCATGGTACTGTTCATCAGGGGCCTTGCCGATCTCCTCCTCCTCCTCTTCTTCTTCTTCCTCTTCTTCTTCTTTCTTTTTTTTTTTAAGCAAATTTGAAGGTGGGCCCCACTGCTTGTTTGACCCGCAGGTCAAACCTCTCACGCGAGCAGCCCGCGCGCGGCTCCTCTTCTTCCCCCCCTTCTTCTCTTTTCTTTTTTTTTTTTACATTTCTCTCTGTGGGCCCCACCATCCGTTTGACCCGCAGGTCAAACCTCACACGCGAGCAGCCCGCGCGGCTGCCTCCCTCACGCGGCCGGCTTCGTGCGCGGGCCCCCCTCCCCGACCAGCATGTCCAGCCTGGACATAAGTTGAGGGGAGAAATAACTTTCTCCCTCCTCCCGCGCGCTCTTCCTCTTCTTCACCCGCCGACGACGGCGACAACGGGCAGCACCGGCCCTCCCGACATCGATTGCGGCGGCCCTCTTCTGCTACCCCGGCCAGACAGCGGCGGCGGCGGTCCTCTTCTCCTCCTCCCCGACCAGACAGCGGCAGCGGAGCCCTCCGGCGGGAGCGGGCGACGGCGTAAGGCACTGCGGGGCTCTCCGACGGCGGAAGAGGCTACTCAAGACTCTAACGGTGGCGCTGGACCTTACCGGCGGTGGTCGGACACTCGACGGGCTCCGAAGACGCTTCCGGCGGGCCGACAATCGGGTTGGCTTCAAGGGAAGGAAGCTTTGAGCGACGGTGGGGGGTGAAGACAACTCCGGTAAGCCCTGGGTCTCTCGATAGCTTTCGCTCTGCTCTCCCTTCTCTTCTGCCTTACGGCCCCTCCCTTCTGGGCTCCTCTGCGCGACCGCCTCCGAGGGGTTTTATAGGCCCCTCGGCTCTCCTTCTTTGGTTAGGAAACCCACCGCGCAATGCCTCCGCCTTCGAGCTGGACCCGGAAAGGTCCGGGATTTTGTGGGATTTACTCCCTCGTCTCCTCCAAATCCCCTTGCCGCGTGGGAAAAAACTTCCATTAAAGAGGATTCTGCTCCCCTTTCTCACGCAGGAGACCTTGCCGAGCAATGCACTTCCGGCTTCGAGCCGGACTAGGAGGAGTCCGCGATTTGCGGGATTAACTCCCCTCTTCTTCCCCTTCTTCCTATAGTGCTGGAAACGTCCGTACAGGAGGATTCTGCTCCGGGATTATCTTGAACGGATCCGTAGCTTACGGGACCCGGCTTCTCTCACCTGTATAGGCAGCCTTCTTCCATTCCCGTAAGATTTCCTCCCCTCGGGTGAGTCTGGTTTAACATGAGATGCGATGGGAGACTGATTTGGCCGCCGAGGCCCCCCCTTCTTTTCTTTTTTTTTTCTTTTTTTTATTACTCAGTATGGCTTTGCACTGCCACGTCTGAGGATTGAATCTCTCCTTTGTCCCGTCTGATAGGCTTTTCCGCCTCCATCAGGTGCTACAGGATTGCTATTGCTGGTGTTGTACTAAGCAGCTCACTCCAACAAGCTGCCTTCCTCCTCCGCCTACGTCCTTCTCTTTTTGACAACAAGGTACTCACGTAGCTCAAGTTCCCTGCATGTCCCTCCTCTTAAAATTGTGTGTTGACATGGAATGGGCGTCCCATTTACCAATGCCTTCATTCTGATAGCTGAAGGATTGGTCTTTTTCTTTCTTTTTCTTTTTTTGTTCCTCTTTTTTTTGCATCACTTTAATATCTCAGTTGCATTTAAGCCTGCCTAGATTTCCCAATTCTATTTTACAAGGGAGCGACTCCCTGTGCTTTGAGAAATATGGGTGTCAACAATGTCCTATTTTACTTTTATCAGTGGAAGCACATAAGATGAATTTTGCATACAAACTTATACTGGTACCAGTTTTGTGTTATTTTTAGAAATTATCTTGGAATGTCAGTCACCAATTAAAATGTAGACCATTCTTCTTGTATATCAGATATTAGCTCATTTTAGCTGCATCTAAAACATGCAGATTTTTCCATGTTGGGTCTATTGTTCTTGCTCTACACGATGCAAGTGATGTGTTTCTTGAAGCAGCCGAAATGTTCAAGTACTCAGAGAAAGAAATTGGGCTCTCTCATGGGTTTCATTGCAGCTCCAATTCTTCCCTTTATGGGTCATCAAGGCATCAAGGTTCATCCCGCTGCTGTTTATTTGATGTAGATAGATGAAGCATCTTTTCCTTTTTCATTCTTAGTTTCTTTCTTATTATCTGTTGGTTCAACATACAGTTTCTATTCAATAGAGGACTTGTCCGTGTCAGACAGTTTCGCTTTCGTGTACTACAGCTTCAACACAATGCTTCTCACACTGCTAGTGTTTGACATATACTGGTGGATTCTGATTTACGCAATGATAATGAGGCAACTAAAAAATAGAGGAAAAGTGGGGGAAGATATCCAATCTGGTAAGTCATGGCCTTGTATATTTTGATATGGAAATTTATCTATATTATTGCCATCATGTAATTAGTTGGTTGCAGAATTATTGGGTGTGTCTAAAACATCCTTTTGTGGTATTTGACTAAATGAATATTTCTTGACTTAGTATCCTTCGTTTTTAAACTTATTTTAAAATATTTGTGATTCAGACTTGATAGTTCTGTTTTTTCTGGCTTGAGAAAGGTTTCAGCCGAAATTATCTTTAAGTTGCAATGATAACATTGCTTTTAAATGTAAGTCAGCCTGCAGTTCTGTCCAAGATAGAGCGGTGTTGAAGGACTTAGTCCTTTATTGTATTTTTTTTATCACTCAAGCTTCAACGTGGAATTGGGCATTCAAGGCACTGCCTAGGCCCTAGGCGCATTGGGCACCAAGGCACTAGCCTGCCCTTTATGGGACCATAAAGGTGCCTTAAGCTCTCGCTTTGGCTGCCTAGGTGGCCTAAGATAGTGCCTTAGCCTTAGGGACTGATCCTTGAGTTGGGTGCACTCGTTTGGAAATAGTAATCATATTAAAATATTTTTGTCACATATTTATTATATGTTTTTAGATTTTTTAGTATTATGCATATATAGATAGCTCTCCCTTTTTACACTTGAAAAGCTCGGAAATCCTCTCAACCCTCTCTATCTTCTTCTATGTATCAATCTTATCTGCTTCCCAAACATGTATGTACACACGCACCCGTGCTCGGGCACACACACAAGCTCCCCCTCTTTACACTTGAAAAGCTCACAAAATTACACACACACACACCCCAATCTCAGCCTCTAAATATGCTACTTAGACAACATCTAAGTAGCTGTCTTATCGCCTAAGTTGCAACAGACCCTTGGAACTTGGATACCTTTTGGAAGCGTTTAACAATTCAATCATTCAATTTGACTTCTGTGGTTGTTTTGTTGTTACTGGATTGTTTTAAATTACTTGATTTCGGTCATGGTTCATACTTTTCCACACAAACAATTTGATTGCACCGGTTGCAATTAGGCTACTTTGAACACTTCCTACATCCTTCAACTACAGATTCTGAGGATGAAGACTGACCGAGGTCGTTCTTGGCTGACTAATTCTTGACAGTGGTTACACTTGTTTACGAGTTGTGATAACTGGTGAGACACAGGATCTTAGTCCTTCCATCCATTCAATCCAGAAGCATTTTTGCTTGGGTCTTTATTTGGTTTATATATACTTGGCCTTGTATATTTATTCTCATTGGGTGCACTGGACTAAATTTTATCTTCTGTTTCAAACTTTCACCTTGTAATTTTTGTACTCAGTTTTAATGTATTGTAGTAGAGAAATTCTTGCTGGTTAAATTGGGTTAGTTGAACATAAGTTCCTTTGTTGTTCCTACTGTCATGCAGATCAAAACAACATCAGATATTTGAACCTTTTTTTTGTTTGCTTCCTTAATCAACTAAACTAGCTCAACTGAAGTTGTCTATCAACATTTACGTAAGGTGGCTTTCCAAAGTCAGGAAATGCCTACCAAATCGCTGATTGGATGATCACTATTTTTTCTGGTTTGCCAAGGAAATGCGATTTATCTTGATCATAATGACAAGTGATTACCTATAGTCGCTTAAGCCTTGAACTATAAAAGCCCGAAGAAGAGAAGAAAGGCGGAGAGCCTAAAGATCAATATTTTAGTAGTTCCAATCTCTACCATTAGTCACGTTGGTTCTTTAATTCTTTTAGCGTTTTGAAGTAACATCATTCTGAACTACTGTCAATGCATTCCTGTTGGACCCTAGTAGGCTACAACTCAGATTACTATAAAAGGAAAACAACAAAAGGTACGTTATCTGTTGATAGTTATAGCCACGGGCTGTGGTAATCAAACTATCCATAACTAATTCAGCCTTAAATTTAAACCTCACCTTTGTGGCTATCCAGAAGATTTGCTGGATTGGATTAGGTTATTAAATTGAGACGGCAAGATCTAGTTAGAACTTTTTTTTGTCCCACAGAAAATGCCGCACATATTCGCTTCATTTAGAAGATGTGTGCATCTATTTGAAGCTTTCCTATGCCTGAGAATGGAGACTCAATTTCGAGACAAGTATGTGGCATGTATAGCATCTTTGATGATGAAGATAGGTAACTCACAGCCTTGCAAGGTGTTAAAAATAATATATTAAATTTATAAAAATATTTTTTATATTGCTTGTCAAGCACCTTTAACAAGTTTTGCTATAAGAACACATTTTTATAACAAGAACTTAATTTGCACATCCGACCAAACTTGCCGAACTGACTCGATAAGGTGGCTTGGAGGAAGGCTAGAAAAAAATGTTGAAGCACCGGTATCGACTTGAGAGTAGATGGCTATGCATTTATCTAGTCCACGAGTAGGCATTTTAATATCCGCTGATATATATATAACCACAACACTGATTCATGAAGGTGGGGAGATTTTCGGCTGGGAGCTCATCATAATTATGTATTTCGAGAGTTAAATAATAAAAACACAGATACCCACATGAATTCTAAAATCAATCTACGTTACTCGGAGTATATGCGTTTCGAGCGAGACGGTACAATTCTATGATCTTCTGGTACTGCGATTCAGCCGCTGGACAAGATTGGCTACTGAATCTTGTGCAATGACGGATCTACTCTGAACCAAATAGCGAATCTCACATTCCAATCTTTGCTCGGCTTGACCAGGCACTTGTGTTCAAATCTGGGTGAAAATAGTTATAATGTATCAGCGGTTAGAAGGATTGATCTTACAAACTCCAAAATTATCGTGTTGAGGTAGAACAACTCAGGATATATAAGCATAATATCAAGTTTGTGATATTTAATATGAAACTATCTTTACAATTCTAACATTTCCTTACTTTCAAAGTGGACTGTAAAAATAAGAGATAAAATAATCAAGTATTAAAATAAGATAAGTGTCTACTCTAATACCATCTTATAAACTCTAAAATCATAGTATTGAGATAGAAGGGTTCGGAATGTACAATCACATATCATGTCTATAACATTCGATATATATAAGATCATCTCCACAGTTCAAACAATTGAATTGTTGAAAAAGCAGGACATCTTATCACTCTGAAAACATTGGCTGAACGGAATACAACAATCAGGCTCTAAATCTCTGAAGCCAAAACAAATAAATATCATAAGAATAATCAGAAGCGTCAAGCAAGAAAACTAGCCATGCAGGACACCCTTACCGCATTGCCGCAGCTACCGGTGACCGTATGTGTGGCACTCCTCTTCAGAAGGTTCGTCCACTTAAAACCCATAAATGTGACAGAATTCGTAGAATAGAAGTATTTCTTATGGACCTCAAGTTCAGTTCAAGGAGGCATTGGATTGGAACCAGTTGCTACCTGACGTCTTGACTCTTGAGCATATTCTACAGGATAATAACCAAATTTCTGGCGCCAGCTCGTCGACTCTTTATTACTCACCAGGGTAAGAGTTTTAATGAGCAGAAGCCTTCCACTCCTTGTCATTGGCTGTCAACACGAACTCAGAAAATAGAACATTTCTGTTGATGTATGGAATTCAAAGGATGAAGCCCGCAAAGGAATACTCCGAAAGGAGACTACAACGAGGAGCCAACATTATCATCACGCCACTCCACGACAAGCCACAGAGAAGAAATATTAGTCCACAGCGGAGAAGTTGGTCTAAAAAAATGGTTTTTATGGCTGGCTAGAAGATTAACGGTTCACGGCAGCAGGTTTCGTTGTTGCCCGAAACTGAAGCCCACCTCTCCTCTCCTCCCGACAGCCATGATTACCTGCTTGCGGGTGGCCGCAGTCCACGGCGGAGTGATGTGAAGAAGTATCTTGTGGATTTGTCAAGGGACCGCGGTTCCGGTTGTGCATGTGGACGTGGGAGTAAGGCCCTCATTTCCGGATTTGGGTTGTTGGTAAGGAGTGATCCGTGGTAAGAGGGGGTAAACCGTCCCTGTTTGGTTCGTCGGAGGAGAAAAGGAGCGATCTTTGTACAGTTCCTGATATCCTGTGGAGGATTGTGGAATCCCATGGAGGTTCAGCTGACGATGTCTTTCCTGTCGGAACAAGGGATTTGAAGGACATAAAATCTGTTTCTCCTGAAAAGAGATGAAGTCTCTGGTCGGGAGCCCCGGCACCGTCAGCGGTCTGCTATTAAGGCTGGGGCAGTGCCTGTTTGCTGCTGCTTCCATCGGGGTGATGGTTTCTTCCGCCGGGTTCTCTAATTACACGGCCTTCTGGTACGATTTTGTGAATTATGTATCGTTTCTCCTATTATTGTTCTTTGTGGTCTCTTCTTATGAGTATCTTAGTATCCTTTAGTTTCAATTGCCGTTTTCCTGGTCTTCCTTGTTTGTCATAGGATATGCGCTTCACATTTTTGGGAAAGTTTCTTATTTCGTCAGTAGGTTTTTGGGTAACATTTGATAGATCGTAGGTGGTGTGTACCAGTTGGTGGAAATGCTGTTTCTGTCTACTTCTCAAAGTGGTGATGGCCCGAAATGAGCATCTGTTGTTATTTCCTTAAGTTTGTCTACAAGCGGCACTTTCTGATGTCGTGGCAGGTGGCGTTGCTATTGTGAAACTGATGAGGCCGCCAAGCTGTAGTCTGTATGGCAAACTTATGTATTCGATGGAAAAAAAGATTCAGAAATTAATCGCTTAACATATAGTTGCAGAGAAATTCTTCCTACTCCTTCATTTCTCGCCCTATTTTTTGCTTCCTTACTCGTGTTTCTCATTTCATTTTTTGTTGAACTGCAAAATAAGCACCCGAAGTAGATGATGTATGTGTCATTATACACCAAGAACTGTGTGGATTGCATGGCTCCCATCTTTGCTTCCATTAACTCATGGTTGACTTGTATGATGCAAGATAATTAGGTTTTGGGACCTCTGTAATCTTGACCAAAACTTGTCCTCGTTTCTACAACTTGTATCTACATTGCCATAGAAATTCATCTCACTTATGGCTTTATGCCATCTTTAGAGTGACATTGTCAAGGTTTCCTTTTGGCCATTAAGAAGTTAGTTAATTTGCAAATATGCAACCTGAACTTCATGCCTTTCTTCTTTGAGATTTCAATCCGGTTGCGCTTCCTATGGATGATACTCTCTTCACAGAAGTTCTAAACAAAATGTTGGTATTAGATGGCTGAAGTCCATAAATAATCATATCTGTGATCTTAGAAGCATATTAACTGGTGGTCATGATTGTATGAAACTATGAATAACAAATTAGTTGATGTACTTCTTGTCGAATAGTGGATCACATCTTGGATCAGCTGAATTCATGAACTCTAGCTGATATTGGGAAAAAGCCCCTAGTTAAGTAGGGCATAGCTAGAAGGAAAGAAAAAAAGGTCTATTTGTTGATGCATGTCTACGCTTTGTATATCAATGGAACCTTATGAACAGGACAAGCCTTCTCAGGCTTCTACATTTTTATGCAGTTTCTGTAGAAAGTACATGTGCTTATCATTTATCCAAATACTATTTGTTTCATTGCTGTTGGTTGTGTTACCTTACCATGCTAAGATACAACGAATTTATGTTGTAGCGGATAAAAGAGAATGCTGCATCTGGGAGGTCATTAACAGCTATAAATACCATTTGTCTTTGTATAGTTTTGATTATTCATATGGTTGGAGCAGTAAGATCTGTAATGTATTGACTGCAGTTTGGCAGAGAAAAGGATATCACTGTAAAGAAAGGGTCCAGAACAGTCACAGTTGGACCCAATATTAGCAGTATATATTAGATATTCTACTTTCTAATTATCAGAATATTTAATATCAATTCATCGTGCTTTAAGATCAGGTCGTCATTACTTAAAGTTCCATCAGGGAATAAGATGAGGATTATCATTATCGAATCACCCTAACCTTTCTATTAATATTGGTCAAGGCCAAAAAATATCACAAAAGTTAAGATATCCACATAAGCAAGTGACTCCAACTGAAAAACCACTGCCATGTATTGTCCATTTTTTTGGGAAGCAAACTTCATGAAAGGAGGCCCAAAATTTGGTAGACATAGGTAAATATGTTGTTAAAGCTATGCTTTTCAGGAAATAGAAAATTACATTAGTTTGACCATTCTACTGAGCCACTTGAGAATGTGCCACTGCGACACTTTTAAATAAGATGATTTGGAATGATGTGTATATGTTTGTGTGGTGGATGTCAGGGCTGTTCTATTTCTGAAACCATCATTGGATGAGGTGATAGAATCTGGTAGAAGCTGCGTGTGAATTCATTCTCCTGTTCCAGATCACATTTAGCATCTCATGTCACAATGAGTGTCGTCACACAGTCACACAGTTCATTGATGTAAACTTAAATTCTAGTAGCATTCATGTAACCAGGTAGTTAATTATTTATCAGTTACGAATTTTACTTCATTATTTTTTTTACGCTTGACTTGTCTGCATATGAAAGAAAGTGCAGAGATTAAAACAATCAATTAAAAAATAAGTGTTTAGTGCAAGTGATTCATGGGAACAATCTGCCTTTGGCAAGTAATCAACCAAGTTAACAAATTGAGTGAGTGCTACTTGTGGGATCTGCCAATTCTTGTAATGATAAATCTTAGCGTTGAAGGTCCTCAATGTTGAGAATTAAATGGTTGTGTTAGGGATGTGGATAAAATGGTTCAAATTGCCAAACTGAACCGAACCAAAATTTGTTTCGGTTTGAACCACTGGTTGAGTCTGATTGGTAAATGCTTCCAAACCGAACCAAACTGAACCAAACATCCCATAAGGGGCTGAAGAACTTTCCTGCAACTGGGATTGCAACAATTTGTTAAGAAGAAATCTTACTGTGCAGGAAATTTCAGATTCATGTTTCTCCATGAATTGCTGCATTAATTTCCTGTAATCTACAACAAAATAAATAAAATGATTTGGAAATGGGTCAAGATTGCGTCGCTTGTAATGCATGAAGTATACAAAAGTATCTACGATACGAAGTACAGAAGTAAACATATTCTTAGATAAATATAACCTTAAAGATCATCTCTCTGCATCTACGATATGACCTATCCTACAGGTGCGGAAGAATATCTTTGCCTCTACAATATGAATTGTTGTACAGAGTGGTAAATGACTAATTAGTTTGGTGATAGAGCAGTTATTCTGGTAGCTGATAGATGAAAGTCATGTTTCTCCATGAATTGCTGCATTAATTTCCTGTAATCTACAACAAAATAAATAAAATGATTTGGAAATGGGTCAAGATTGCGTCGCTTGTAATGCATGAAGTATACAAAAGTATCTACGATACGAAGTACAGAAGTAAACATATTCTTAGATAAATATAACCTTAAAGATCATCTCTCTGCATCTACGATATGACCTATCCTACAGGTGCGGAAGAATATCTTTGCCTCTACAATATGAATTGTTGTACAGAGTGGTAAATGACTAATTAGTTTGGTGATAGAGCAGTTATTCTGGTAGCTGATAGATGAAAGTCATAAGAGATAGCCCTAATCCCAAATTATTTGGGGTATGGAAAGTCAGGTTGGGACCCGGGTCTAACCCAATCGGATTTTGGGCTGATTGGCGTAGTCCCGACCCCGAGTCCCTGACCTGTTTGGGATTTGAGGCTGGGTCACGTGACCTTACTCTGGCCCGATAGGGTCGCCAATGACTAGCCGACATCCTCACACCCTTCCATACTCATACTTTAATACTTTCTTACTCTAAGGACTTACTATTTCAAGTGTTCCATAATCCATGCTCATCCCCACACCCTTTTATACTCATCCCCACACCATTGCATTACAAGCTTGGGTCGATGATTAAGAAGGATCGGGCATGCTTGAATTCAACATAGAAATTCGACAATGGGTTGAAGGAGAGGGGGACAACGTACCTTTAGTTGAGAAATTCTATATTTGTCCTTCAATGCCCAAGAAACAAAATATTGAAAAGTCTTCTTACCAAGGTAAAAGCTTATATGGTAAGGGAAAACAAGTTGTAACTGATTTATTGGATATTGCAGATAAAGAAATGGCCAACAAGGAATGAGAAGACACGTCAGAGCCAAATATCTGACTTTATTACCAGATGTCAGACAATTCAACTTCAAAGAGTAGAAACGATAGAACATTTAACAACAAAAGAACCACTGTTGGTCAAAGGAGATCTACATATGCCGGGATATACTGATGAGGACTGATTTTAATGAACTTTAGTTTGTTTACAGTTCAATCTTTAAAAGGGCGTATTCGTAAATATCTATTTTAATTGGTCTTTTGTAATAGTGATCTTCTCTATATAAGGAGCCAACGGTGTAGTCTTGACTCTTGAGAGATAGAGAATGAATTGAATTTTTGAAGTTCTTGATTCCTGAAAAGAGCCAACGATAGTCTCTTTTTTGTCACTACCTTGATCAGTTGAGGATGCCCTTAACAGTTTCCACCTTCTTGGCTGGCAAGCCCCTCTTCTCATTCTTCTCACCCTCTGGCCTCCACACCTTCTTAGGTTCGACATCTTAGATAGATCTTGATTTGTCTTCTTCCTTCGTCCATCAACTTTATCGTCATCAAGAAAGCCAATAAGGCCACGGTTCCCTCGCCGATGATGCTTCTTCTCCAATGAGCATCACTTGTCTATAGCTTATTTAGGCGATCCCCGGATAACAACATCAGCATTGACTTCATCCCATATAGCTTTGTCAATAGGTCTTCGATGCAAAAGAATGCAGATCCAACGGTGCATCTCCAAATTTTCTTCTGCAGCTTCTAGCAGATGTGACGATCCTCGGAGCCAACAACAACAAATGGCAAAGTCTTCTAGAAACTTCTTTTCTTACTGTTTGTTCTTCTCTGCCTTTGTTTTCCACTTTTGTTTCGGTGAACATGTTGAACAATACACAATGAAGCTTTACAAAGGGGGCAACTGTGGCTACAATGTCGATTGGAGGGACTCTCGCCTAATGTGCACCAGTCGGACTCCCTGGTCATCTTGGCAGTTCCCTGGGGTTGCCACGGCCCCCACTGGCTCAACATTGGACCATAGTTGTCAAGGCGCCCGCCTAGGCGGCGCCTAGGCGCCGCCTAGGCGGCAAGGCGCCTTTCCAAGGGCGCCTTGCCAGGGCGCCTTGTCTGGGGCCAAAAAGGCGCCCAAGGCGCCCGCCAAGGCGCCCAAGGCGCCAGCCTAGGCGCCCAAGCAAGGCGCCTTGGGTATTTTTACATCATTAAAAAAAAATTGAGGAGCTTTTTCTCCCTTGATACCCCTCACAAGGGACACTTATTTAATGATAGTTTGAATATATTAATATATTATATTATCACTTATACTATCATACATATTTAAGATTTATGATTATAAACATATATTATATACTTAATTAAGTTCTTTTTCAGCTCTTTCTTCTCTCTCTCTCTCTGTCTCACTTATACTATTACATACTTTTTTTGGGTTCTATCCGCGACTACTCTGCGCCCCCCCATTTAATAATATTATAACAATATTTTACCATCACTTATACTATTACACATATATATTTTATAATCATAAATAAGTTATATACTTAAATTTTATAGAAATTTATTTAACTTTCTTCTCTTTCACACACACATCATATTTACTTATGTGCATTGATAAAACACTCATATTCAATTATAACATAACAAATATAATTATATTTATGTTTTGTTTATATATAACAACCTCCCGACTCAGCCTTCCTTGAATACCGCCTTGACTGCCTAGGCGACGCCTAAGCGGCCGCCTTGTCGCCTAAGCGGAATTGGTACCCTTCAACGCCTTGGGCGCCTTGTCGCCTTGACAACTATGCATTGGACTACTCAACTGATTTCACGTGCATTGGTTTCCTCATGTGTGTGTGTGAGTGCTCAAATGGGCAGCTATGCACCCATGCTGGACGCTACCAAGATTCTCTATGATCCCTCCCTGGGTCTCCAAATGAAGCGACCCTCCACGATATCTTTGTCATGGTTAAGGGAACTGGCCACCAATTCACCTTGCTAGCGTAGCTTGCCCAAGCCGGTCCTTCATAACATTTTTTTACAACATTTTAGTTCTCTTTCATCATTTTATTTCCGATTTTGGTATTTTGATCCCGTGTCACCTACACTACACCAATGCAACTCACTGGGAAAGAGTATTATACACATGTGACACAAGACTAAGATCATGATGTGTGGTCACAAAGTGAAAAAGATTAATACACACAATGAGACGAAAGTCAGCACTATAATTACTTATACGGAGTTTCATGTCAACACTCTTAGTGACATATTACCAAAAGGGTTATGGGATAACTCAACCTAGTTATAAATCTTCAATGGACACTTTAGTGCACTCCACCTATGGTAGTTGTGGTGGATCTTGAGGAACTTATTCTAGGATCATTATAGAAGGGAGCACATAGCTCTATGATCATGTATACACTTTCGTGTTTCGACCATAAATACTCTTTCTAAATTTGTTGAGAAGAATATGTAATTATGTAGAAGAACAACAATATGTAATTTTTGCATAGAAATGAATACTTTTTTATTATACTTTTTATTTCTCTATAGTTTAAGGTTTTTTTGCAATTTTTATGAATTTTTCTTATTTTTTATTTTTATTCTTATCTGGTCCAGTTGACTTAACCTAGGATCAATCATATAGATTCTCTTTCTCCATTCACATTGATTTTTAGTAAATATTTAAATCATCTAAATCATATTGAATTACACTTCTCTTAAGTAGTTTAAGTCTACTACATCCTTTTTTGTTTTGCTATTTCAATATTTTCCACTTTTTTAGCAAAAGCTTATTTTGATCTACGTATAGTGTGCAAACCATCTCAATATCTTTTCTTTTAATTTGTCTACAATTGTCACTACTCACACATTTTCTTTTATATACTTATTTCATCAACTATAAGAGCTATACACTATTTGTAATGATTCCACGTGGTTTCAGAATGAATTGCAGGAAAAGCCCATGCTTTATTGGGTATAAAGGGCCCAGCTGTTTGGCACACAAGGCTCATGCCCGGGCACCTTGGCATGGACTGGATGGCCCAGAAATGAACCCAGCCGGTTCAAAAATTTAAACCTCCCTCTCACCTGTTCTCTCTCCCTGACATTCAACACCTTCCATTCCTGACGGAAGCAGCTCTAGTCACCCTTGGCGAGGAGAAGCCAATGTTTCCCCTCTGGCCAGCACCTTTTCCTCTCCGGCCATCCCCTCTTTCCCCGCCAGCCAGGTGCCCACTGCAATACCGCTACCCAGGCTGGCAGGCCCTCAGCTTCCCTCTGCCGTCAAGGGTCACAACCTCCCAGGCTGCAGCTCCCCTCCGCCGCCTAGGCGGATGTCTTGTCACCAAAGTGATATTGGACTCTTTCGGTGCCTTGTTGCCTTGACAATTTTGATCTCAAGGTATTTTGGGTTGGCTACTTGGATTCATTTTCACAATTTGTGTGCTTTTTTAGCTATTTCTTCGAAGAGAACTTGTTTCTCCAAATCACATTGAATTGCTGTTCTCTAAGTTAATCTGTGTAATCTGTCATCTTTTCTCTCCCTCTATATTACTATTCTCAACCTTTTTAACTGAAGCTTCCTTCGCTTTACATCAAATATGTAGAAATCATCTCTGCTTTGCTTTTTTTAGTCCATAGGAGGAAGGTTGCAATAAGTGGTAGTTAGTGAAGAAATATTGCCACATCTTATTTTATCAGTTCTATCAAAATTTGATGGATCTTTCATGTCAAAATATTATTTTGGTAGAACTCTAGAGTTCTGGATATTTTACATGCTCCTTTCCTGCCCAAGAGTAACCCTCATTTGAAAGTTGAAACAACTGAAACAAATATGATGTACAAACATGGGACTTCTAAAGGTTTAGTATCCTGACCGCATCCCTTTTATCATTTTTCTGGATGTTATCTTGCACGAGATGGGTTGCTCTTTGACAATTTCTTGACAATGATAAGATTCCACCATGGTTTTGTCACCGATAGTGCTGTATTGTTTGACTGACAATGGCCTCTTGCTCAGCTATCTGATCGCTTCCATGGGACTTCAAGTTTTGTGGAGCATGGGCCTCGCATGTCTAGATGTGTATGCGCTGAAGATCAGGAGGGATCTTCACAACCCAGTTTTAGTGAGCTTGTTCGTGGTTGGTGATTGGGTAATGCATTTTCTCTCCTAAATCTCACTTGTGAATGCAGCATGCGTGCACAAATGTGTATTTGCCTTCTGGTTATCATGGAAGCGTTTGGACTGTAATGTTTATCTAGTGGTACCGAAGTTGTGTGTGACATTGTGATCTTTTCTTCTCTTTTCCTGACAAGCTTCAGTTCAAATTTTCCACTGTAAGTTAGAATGACAAGGTATAATCAATGTAGTGTGTAGGCATTATAATTTGTTACTAGTTTATAGGCATTATAATTTGTAACTAGTTTGAACAATGATAGTTAATTCTTAGTCTATGCAACTTCAAGTTAATCCATGGTTTAAGTGATGGTATGCCAAATTAGGACCTGGGTCGTGACCCGGGCCCGACTCGGTCAGAATTTGGGCCAACCAACCCGATTGGAATCCAGTCGGACCGACCCAATGGTGGGATCCCCTGGGGTCGCGCGACCCCAGGATCCCGTAGGGGATCCCTTGCCCCCCACGTGGGTCCTTTTGATCATGTTGTCACTTGACTATGGCAACACGAAACATCAATAACGACAACATTGAAGAATTTGAAAATATGCAAGGAGAAGATCGGATGGGTGACATCAAGGTGGTTCTTCTATCGTAGTATATTGGTGAATATCATCAAGAGACCATACTATGAGAACATGATCGACACCATCAACGCCATCGGAGGAGGAGTGCCTAGACTTAACCCAAAAGAGATATACAATATATCTTTCCATAGAGGTGGACAATACAAGAAAGTATGTTAAGTCCTTTGAAAGGATTTCAGATAAAAGGGGTTGTATGTTGATGACTGATGGTTGGACCAGTAAGTTCACTTTACATAGTGCCTTACTTAATTTGTTGTATGTTATACCTAATTCGTTCATATTCTTCTTAACAGATATAACTAAAAAGATGATGATAAACTTTCTAGTTTATTGTCAAGTCGGCACTGTGTTTTGAAAGTTGGTTGATGCATCAGGGAAGACGAAGAACTCTGAATATCTTTTTGATTAGATAGACAGAGTTTTCCAAGAGATAGGGGGACCGAGTTGGCCAAGTAGTCATAGACAACGTAGCTACGTACAACATGGTCGGTCAAATGTTGATGGTCAAGAGACCAAAGTTGTATTGGACACCATGTTCCGTGCATTCCCTAGATTTAATGTTAGAGGACATGTGCAAAGATAGTCAATAGATCTGGTTGTTAGCCTAATTTATCTCATCATTCATTTACAACTATAATTTCATCATTAACCTGATGAGAGAACATACGAAGGGGAGAGAGCTCCTCAAACCTCATGCCATCCGCTTTGCCTCTCATTATATCTCTTTAGAGAGTCTATTGACTCGTAGGAGAGTTCTATGTCACATGGTCATCTCAATAGGGTGGGATGCTTGGTTAGCTAGATGTAACTCATCGGATAAGTAGAAAGGGAGGAAGGTTGAAGAAATAATAGAGAGTGGAGATTTCTGGAAAGTTGCGAAGAAGACGTTGAATATTGTCAATTCTATAGTGAAGGTGTTAAGGATAGTGGACGGTGATAGAAAAGCAGACATGGGCTATCTATATGATGCAATTGACAGAACAAAAGATGAGATTCAAAAATCATGTCCAACTTCACTAAATGGTGGGATATTATTGACCGTTAGTGGGAGCAAATATTACATCGGTCAATACATGTAGCAAGTATATTTCATTACTCTTATACTTCATTCATTTGTATTTGAAAATATGTTTTGATTGTTTAGTGACATGCGTATCTTGTTAGATTACTTCTTCAACCTTCAATGTTGTTACAGACTACAGTCAACAATTCAGGGCAACAAATGAATTACTTGATGATGTCAAGACCGTCATCACAAGGATGCTTGATGATAATGATCGGTCAATAATTGTCTACAATAAGATGTATCACTACAGGATGTAGTCTAATTATTTTCGAACAACAAGAGTGGAGTGAGCTGTTATGCTCTTAAGTCCGGGTATATATCGATCAATTCCTGTTATTAGCATTCATTATTGATCCTTAAGCATATTTATCTGATAAGGCTCTGGCTTTTATTTTGTAGTTGATTGGTGGATGGACCATGGTAAAGCACCAGGTTGTGAAGATTTGGCAGATGTTCCTATCAGAGTACTTAGCCAAATGACTTCAACATCTGGCTGCGAGGTGAATTGGTCCACGTTCAACTTGATCCACACAAAACAGAGGAACAAGTTGACATTAAAGACTTGAGGACCTTGTGTATTTCCACTACAGAATGAGGCTTAAGTTGAAAATTTTAGAAAGAATGATGCAGAATCAAAGGGAAGAACAACGGTGGATGATAACCACTTTAGGTGGTCAAGCTAAGGAACCAACGAACCAAGAGGAAGGCATTAACTTGGGTTAAATCTTCAATGAGATAAATCCATTAAGAGCGTGGGTGAACGACCAAGAAGGGATGTGTGAGTCTGAGTTCGAACCTGAAGATCGACAATGATCTAAAGGAGTGCTCAACGACGTCCCTCTCACCTGAGAATTTCAAATTCCACCGCCGTGGTGAAGAGACGGAAGATCGATGGTGAAGAGACGGAAGATCGATGAAGGATCTAACAGAGGTACGCAGAGTAAGGAAAAGGGTAAGTAGGTTTTAACTGATCTTCTTAACATAACAGATGCAGACACAATTGAGGACGATCGAGAAGACACTCTGGAGTTTGACATTCGAGTGCAGTATCAAACTTCGGAGGATTCTTCTTCGAAAAACAGTAGCGGTGATGGAGTGAGACTCTAATGGTAGGGGAGCCATGGCTTCAAGTAGGTAGAGGTTCACGGATGTGGGGAGAACTCTTACAATGGCAAAACGTTTCATCGGAGAAGAGTAGTATACCCATGCGACCCAAAACATGGACCATGGGGTGAGGTCACAAGATGGAGGAACACAACATACCCAGCACGGTGGACATCTATACTATGGATATGAACAACCAACTTATGGGTATGATTCATCTCAAGACTCTTGATTCTCTACATACGATTACGAGTGGAGTGAGATGAATTATGGATCATCCGTGGACACCTGATTCAACCCCCCCTATGAACATTATTTTGGTGATTTTTTAGTACTCAATAGCGACATTATGGTCATTATAGAAGGGACTCCGTAGTATAATATTTATCAACATGTGTGACAGACTGTATATGTTACAATGTCGTGGGAAGAGTATAAAACTTACACGTAGAAAATATAGATCAAATAAAATTTATGTAAACTATGTAGTGAAATTTATGTTAATGAAATAGAAATATTTCTATTGTTATATCTTCTATTTTTCAGAATTTTTATATTTTTTGGTGTTTTTTCATTTTTTTTGAATTTTTAAAAAAAATAATAAAAAATAAGGTTGGACCAGGTCGGCCCAAAGTCGGGCCAACCTGGTCGCGACCCACGTTCCAACTTTCCTTGGTTTAGGCACCTCCGCACCTTCCAAAATGATCGTTGATTTGCATATTGACAAATCATGTTGGGCTTGAGCTTCTTAGCGACTGGCAAATGTTCAGTACAAGTCTAGAGATTTGGCGATCACTGTTGCTGTTCTTGGTGATACATCTGTAGATTCCTATTCATATTTTACCACGATGCTACACAGGTTACAGCGACCCTGTCGCTTGCTGCAGCATGCTCTTCAGCGGGCGTCACAGTTCTGTTTGCCAGGGATGTGCATTTCTGCTCAAAGAACATAGGACTTGCATGCAATAGGTACCAGATATCCATATCGTGCGCCTTTGTCACCTGGGCATTGATCTTCAAGTCCTCCCTAGTCATGTTCTGGCTCTTGGCTTCCCTGTGAGGAAAGATCTGTACATGTTCAGTGTTCCTTTTTGCCGGGGCAGAGTTCTATTGCCTTGTTTGAAGTTTTTTCTGTTGTGTATGGACTGCAGCTTTAATTTTTTGAATGTAATGGATGGAGGTTCCTTTGCAGTATCTCCGGCTGATTGTTCCCCCACTTCTTTCCGAGACTGACCTTTCAGATCGGGGTGGGCACGGTTCGATTTGATCCGGTTCGAAACATTCTTTTCTTAAATCGAACCAAATCAATTTTAATTCCGTTAGATTCGGCTCAAACTGAAAATATATATAAATAGTTAAATTATTTAATTGTCACATAATATAATAATTTTTGAATAAAAAATAATCAAAATAAATATTATTTTACTATAAAAATTATAAAATATCATTTTATTAATATTATAATAATTTTTAATTGAATCGGTTTAAATAATTTGGTTTGATTTGCATCGATTTCGAAAATTTTTAAACTAAATCGAATCGAATCAAACCAAAGGAATCGGTTCGGTTTGATTTTTCGGTTTAAACCATTTAGAGTCCACCCTTACTTGAGTAAGACGCCGGGGGAATGAGGTAGTCTTGTCGTTACGACTTACGAGACCACCGGTGTGGATATTAGTCTTATCATCTTGATACTATCAGTTCCGTTTGTTTTCAAGTAAAAGTGGCTTCGTGCATAGACTTTTCGGGAAAACCTCGTACTCCAGTTAATTGGTGCCACGTAAAAGTGACAGCAGGGGAATACTTTTTCCGTGGCATACACCATATTCAAAAGTTTTGGCTTCCGGATGCATCTTCTTTAGTTAGGCACTCCGTGTATCATGAATTCATGATCATATATATATATAAATAGTAGATGATAATATGTAAAATTGTCGAATTTAAATAACATTTATTTTTTGTGCACTACATTTATAATTAGTAAAATAAAAAGTAATTTTGTAAACTGTTAATCATAATAGCAAAGAAAAATTTGCTTATTAAATAAATTATTTTGTCGAGTTGAAGTGATAGCGTCTTAATCGAATAATTAGTAAAATAAAAAATAAATTTGTAAACTGTTAATCATAATAGCAAAGAAAAACTTGTTTATTAAATAAATTGATTCTATTTAAATTATTTTGTCATGATAATGTCTCAATCAAAGATGTTGATTTAAAATATTCAAGATGTCGGAGAAGACTCGCATTGTTTGTAAGAGATTATTAAAAATTTAAGCAGAGTTTTAGAGCTCATTTTATTAAATGTAATATTATTTAATAATACTTACTTGTGAATGATGCAGTAAGGTACAACATATAAAATTTAAATAAAATAAAATTAATTTTAATAAAATATTTTGAATAGAAATCAAATAACCGAAAGTGTACCAAACAAAAAATTTGCATTTTCATTTCCTTGAAAAGGTGTTCCACGTAAATTATTCTCGTCTGTTTTTGTTTTACGTTCAACCAAACGAACCTTATGGGGTGTTTGGTTGCATGATAATTTTTTGTACACTTTCATGATAAAAAATTATATTAAAAAAAAAGTGAACCAACTCATTACATAAAATTATCATGTTTGGAGGGGATGTGATAACAAAAAAGAGTAACTACCATTCATGACCAAACAAAGTGGGGGACCACAAGAAAAAAGAAAGAGGTGAGACCCTCTTTTTTATTTAAGAAGAAAATCACTTTTAAAACATAAAATTATCAAGGTTGCCAAACACCTCTTTTAACAGGTTTTCTTATAATTTTTAAAAATTAAAATAAAAGTCTCAATTATCATGCAACCAAACATCCCATTATAGTTCGAATTTAAATCCGAGAAAGTTGGCAAGCGTTGGATATAAAAATGAACTTCCACCCAGGGCCCTTCTGTATGCCGTAAATAAATTTATCCAAGCAAAAAACATTTAAACAGAAAATTTCCCACAACGTTGCCTCAGCTCTTGAAATCAGAGTCTGTCATACTGTTCAAAATTAAAAGTTTGGTCTCTACACTATTATTTTAATCATAAAATATAATTTTCTCTGCAATTTTCAGCTGTGGCCCTAACTCAAGCGTCGGCAGGCCTACGTTTATAAACTTGATTTTTTTTTAGGCCCTGATCTGAATCCAGTTGACGTCGAGTCCCGCGAGCTGGTAAGTGTCGATAAATAAAAATTAAGCAATCACATTATATTCTGATAAGCGGATTAGGCTAGATAATCTACGGCCGTCCATCCTGATTGATCTGGCCGTGCGTCCTTCGGAACAGCGACAGCCCAGCGCGATGCCTGGCAGCAATATTTCCTGTCTCATCATTCCTTGCTGTTCCGATAATTCCATCTGCTTCGTGAATGTACGTACAATATTGTTCTTCCCTTTTTCAAGGAAAAAAAAAGTGTGGGTGCTGAGAGGTGAGCTGGATGTTAAGTGTGCGTTCTGGTGTCTTTTATTTCGGTGTTTTGTCTAAATAATTTTTTATCTCATCTTGTTACGTTGAAATTGTGAGTCAATTTTATTTATACCTTGTCCAAAAAAAAATTTATTTATACCTATTTTGTGTTTTTTATCTTTATTATCGTTTGTTATAGTTTTGTCGATTTCTGTACCGGCTATTAATTTGAACGATTCTCACACTCTTTTGATATGTTTATCGAGTCTCGTGCCAAATGTCAAACGGAATCTTTAACTTTGCTCTTCGAAGTGGTAGAAGCCGTACAGCATCTGACAGCGCAGCCGAGCGATGTGTGTGAAGATGACGCTTCACCAGATGATCAGAGGGGGGAGGCCACGGACGGGTGCACAATAATTTGGGGGGTTTTCATTACAACTTACGAGGGGGTGTTTTGTTGCACGGTAATTTTTTCATGCACTTTTATGGTTAAGTTTTACACTAACGTTAAATCTAAGATAGCCAAAGACGTAGTAAAGTTATTAAGCTTTGTTAAGTGTGATGGCGAAAGGAACAAACTAGAAAAAGACGGGGGACCACAAATGTAGAAAAGAGGTCTCGCCTTGTCTAACACATTTTAAACAAGTTTTATTATAAAGACATAATTTTGTACTGAGAACCGAATTTATGATGCAACCAGACACCGCATAAGTCTTTTTAATGATGAAATAGGGGACATTAGCATAATAAAACTTTGATCTTAGATGGTAACATAAACTTGGTCCTAAGTTGCTCTTGCACCGACGCAGCCACAAATGTAGAAAAGAGGTCTCGCCTTGTCTAACACATTTTATACAAGTCTTGATATAAAGACATAATTTTGTACTGAGAACCGAATTTATGATGCAACCAGACACCGCATAAGTCTTTTTAATGATGAAATAGGTGACATTAGCATAATAAAACTTTGATCTTAGATGGTAACATAAACTTGGTCCTAAGTTGTTCTTGCACCGACGCAGCCTACGCTTACTCTCTCTTCTCTCTTCTCTCAAAAGAACCATCGACGAACTTCATTGATGAATACCCTGAAGCAGTAAAAATTGAACTGAGGTCGATGAGAGGCACAAGTTTGCAAAGGAAGCGCATTTTCTGTAGGAACTGCAGCGGAGGAGAAATTTATGAAAAGAGAGATGATTCCCATCCCCCCCCCGACAATCAAGCGAAGAAAGATCTCAGGCAAAAGGCTGCTGTCCGAATATTTTTCCACACAGATGAAGAAAAAGAGCCGAGGTAAGGCCCAGTATGCATACCGATGCGTCAAGGTTACACAGCATCCTTCTACACTAAAGGAACGACGCTGTTCAAAGAAAATAGATTGTCACTAATTTTAAAACAAATCTACAAGCTTTAAAAAGCTGTCAAAAATTCAATTGAACATCCTTTGAGTTCGGATGCAAGATCTTGATGAGCAAGACAGCAATGAATACCTTACACTATTTTTTGGCCAGCAAATCGCCGCCGGGTCAAAACATACATAGGCTCGCCCACGCCCCGACAAGAAGAGCAGAAAATGAAAAATCTGACACATTTGCCAAGTTGATACATACTTGCAGAAAAGAACAGAGAAACAAATTTTGCCACGTCGCGATTCAGAGCTCGGAGGGGTTGCACGAACATGGTGGCGGCGGAGGAGGATTTAGAGTCCTCGAGTCGAGTGGGCTACCCCCCTCACCTCGGTTCACATGACGATCTCAGGCTTCAGGATGCTGGACTTGATCTCCTTGTGGGGGAGCACAACCCCTCCGTTGCTGTAAATCTCGTCGCAGACGTGCACGTCCTCTCCGAGGATCGTCATGTTCTCCACCCGAGCCCACTGGCCGACCGTCGAATGCCAGCCTATGATGCTGCTGGAGATGCACGCGTGCTTCTTGATGCGCACCCCGCTCATCACCGTGCACCTCGATAGCCTGACGCCGTCCTCCACGACGCAGCCGGGGCCGATGGCAACGTCGGGGCCGATGAGGCACCCGTCGCCGATGACGGCGGTCTCGTGCACCAGGACGTTGCCGACGACGTGGGGTCCGGCGGCGAGCGCTGAAGGCGAGCGCTTGCGGAGGGAGCCGAGGTAGAGCCGGAGGCCGGTGATGTAGTCCCTCGGCTGTCCGATGTCCATCCAGAAGCCGGGCAGCACCATGGCGTAGAGTTTTCTCTCCGAGGCTATCTTGGGAAAGATCTCCTTCTCGATCGAGGTGGGTCTGAGCTCAATCCTGTCCAGAACAGAGGGATTCAAGAGGTAGATGCCGGCGTTGATCTTGTTGCCCACGAATATCTTCGGCTTCTCCACGAAATTCTCCACCTTTCCTGTCTCCTCGTCCATGACGACGACCCCATATTTTGAAGGCTCGTCCACCTACACGAGCAGGGTAGTAGATGAGCTTACAAGGGAAAACGAGGACGAGAGAATAATACAGCACATCTGCCGATCCAATCACACCTTGGTGACCATGATGGAAGCCTCCCCACCATGAGCCTTGTGGAACTGAATCATCTCTGCAAGGGGGTACTCGCTGATGACATCGCTGTTGAGGACAAAGAAGGGCTCCCCAGTCTCGCCTATCAACTTGTCCCTGGCAAGAGCCAGGGGCCCGGCCGTCCCCAGAGGCTCTGTCTCCTGAGAGCAGGTGATCTTGATGCCCAGCTTGGTCTCGTACTCTTTTAGAAAATTGAGCATTACCTATCAATGGGCGCCATGAGAATCTTAGTGACCACGCCATACGCAGAAGAGAAAGAGGATGGTACAGATGTTAGAATTTACCTCCGGCTGGTAATTGATGGCTAGAACCACTTCTGTGACTCCGATCGACTTGAGAGCTTCAATCTGGTCACGCAACACAAGACACAAGCAGTAAAGAACGCATCCTTCTGTGCAAACAAGAAGAAACCGGAGTACTTCTGGAGGCATTTTACCTGGTGCAGGATCATGGGCTTGTTGGCGAAGTCGACAAGGGGTTTAGGGACGCTAAGCGTCAGGGGCCGCAGGCGGGTGCCAAAACCTCCAACAAGGATAAGAGCCTTCATTGTGGGATCTTACCCTTCTCTTCTCCCGCTGAACACAGAATTACTGATCAATGATCAAATTCACAGCAACATATAAATATGCAACAGCTCATTCCAATCCCGCCAGAGTGGTCAAGACTCAAGACTATGGGCGGGACGTCAAGAAATTTAATACCGACAGAAGATCTCAAGTTGGGGGCTAGATTTGAGAAAGTTGGAAGCTTTAGTTGTTTGCTGAAATGCGCCAACAGGTGTCCACAGACGCTTAAAACTCTCTTGGCAGCTGCCGGCTGCTGAAGATATACGGAAGTAACAAATCATGCGCAGCTCGGAGCTGGAGCCCCCTCTTTAATTATAGAAGCCAAAGAAAACAGTTACATTCCTTTCTTCTCCCATTCACCAGATCTGTCTGTCTAATTCAGTTCTCTGACCAATTAAGCCTAGAGGTGAAAACTCGAGTTTTAAGAACAGAAAAACGGGATAGGATGAAAAGCGATGTGGGCTGTTCTACCTACATGTTTGTCCTTGAGCACCAAAAGCACAGAACTACCAGATCCAAGCTACCAGACGAAATGGGCGATAGTGCCGGATGCGGACACCATGCCCTGAAACCAGATTCCGAGGGCATCCAACCGCAGGGGAGGGGAAAGAGGGACCGTAAGGCAAATCGGGAAACAAGCGTCAGCAATTCCCGCCTCCGCGTTCCAGGAGAGCCATAAAGAACCTCTTCCCGCGGCCGTCGCCCAGGACAAAAATCCGACTACCAGGAGGAGGAAGAGGATTTGCCTCCCACCAGATCCGGCGGAAAACCGACGAATGAGCGGGATTGCAGCAGAAAGCGGAAATCAGCGGGGGGGCGAGCGCGACCATACCGAGATTGATTGCAGCGGGATGGCGAGGCCGTTGGTAGTTTGGATCGAGCGCCGGATAGCTTCTTCCTCCTCGCTCTCTCCCGCCCGTCCCGTCGGTGGGAGAAGAGAGCAGGGGAGGGAGGGATGCGGTAGAGAGAGAGAGAGAGGGGGGAAAGAAACGCGGAAATGACGAGCGTGTCCTCCCGCTAAACGGCCCACGAGCGGGTCGAAACCCGGCGAGCCTCCTTTTATAGGGCCCCTCGAGACTGCGCTCCCATCTCAGAGGCCGCACCACGGCCCACCGGGACCATTATATAAATAAACAAATATATATATTTATATTTCAGAAACGTTTTCCTTTATTAAAATGTTTTGCACTTTCCGTATTGTTGTATTAACCTACAGAGGTACGTAGGGTCACCGGCCTGAGTTCGACCCCTACCTTCCTCCTGTTTAAAGGAAGAGGTGTGTGTGTGTATATGTGTGTATATATATATACATATATATATCATGACCCTTTAAGTACCCCTTATTTGACCCCTCTCTAAGGTTGAGGCACACCGGGGTATACGCCGATTTTTAAAAATTGGGCCTGTTGTGAGAGTCTTAACCCGAGCTCGTTCAATGCCATCTGGTTTGATTCAAGGATAAAATAAAATTACTATACATCTAAGATAATAAATGATACGTGATACACTTTGTCAATGTAAATATTGTTTCGGTAGGAATTCATACAAATACTACGATTTTATCAGCTGTGATGTATACTAGCTAATAAATTATCATGCTTGGATGGTTTCTTCAATTTATCCGAACTAGTTCTATTTGGAGGATGCTCAAATGGGATGAGCTAAAAACAAATGAAGGTAAAATTTTGTAAATGGCGCACCTGTTTCATTACCAGTATTTTTTTTAATTGTTTGGGCGACTGATAAAAAGAAATACTATATATTTTGAAATATTCTTTCTTGCTTTAAGGTAGATGATGAGGGGTGGAAACTAAAACAAATTAAACACAATATTGTAATCGTAAAATCATCTCGATTAATTCCATGGTCCCCTAGCTATGTCTTTTTTTTACAAAGTATGTTATACGGCAAAATATTCTTGTTTAAAATCTAGAAAAAGCTGTTTTCAAAAAAAAAAAAGTGGTTTTGAAAGTAGAAAACCTTAATCGACAAGACAAACAACAGCCCCTTAATGTACACCCCTAGAGAATATGGATCAGGCGCTGGCCGAAGAGGTCAGATAGGTGTGTATACATTGGCCCGTCGTTAATTTTGCTTGTTTCACCCTAGTCTCTTCATTCATATTAATTGTTGTAGATTTCAGCTTATTTTCAGGCTACACCCAGTGCATGAGAGGGGGGGGGTCTGTGCTGTTGACCTGATCAGAGAACAGGACTAATTAATCCCTCTATCAATCCTTTTTCTTTCTCCATCTTAAAAATCTGAAATCTTTCCTTTCTTCTCAGCAGGTAGTTGCATGCTTCCGTTTGGGTTCTTTGAAAAGAAACTGGTTTTTTTTTGTCATAACAATATATCACTGATTAGTTTTACATACTTCTGAACAAATGCCTTGGCTTGTTTGGCATCAAGAAATTTAGGGGATAAACTTGGTTCATCTTCTACAAACATGCCCTTATTGTTTTTTTTTTCTTCTTTGACTTTATGTGTATTGACAGTGATGAGTTTAATCAGGAGAGATAAAAATGCCAGCTTCCTGGTGCCGTGGTGGGTAGAAATAATCCTCCATATGTGCTCCGAGAAACAAGCCTCAATCAGGTGCCGTCTAATTGGTTTTAACCGAGCATCTCGGATCTCTGCTTTGCTTAGAGATTAAGATTGAATGCTGTATATATATCTTAGTATATGATCTCTCTTAATATAATAAAATACTAATTAGTTTAGCCTTTTACCTTCCAGACAAACTGCTTAGAGCTAGGGAACATGACATGATTAAGTAGAGCTCATACGATACAAGCAATGACCAAAGGTGAAGATCTGAAGAAGGATCGTTTCTGCCCACACAAGCTTCAAACAAATATATATATATATAGAGAGAGAGAGTATATTAAGTAATTATATAGGGTACTAATTAACCTATGGGGTACTGGAGAGTATGCGAGATAGATAGATACCGTGCAACTGAATGCGCACGCAGCTGGAAAGGTGAGATCGTGAAGCTTGATTGTTTGGATTTAAATTTCCGACGAAGAATATGTGAGAGATATTGGGATCTGATGTTAGGCGGATCAGGGAGTGACGTACGAGGGGAACAACAACCCAGCTGTGCACAGAAAGAAGCTGGTGATATATATATATGTATATAGTTTGACCACCCTTAATTTGCATGTTTCACGTTCCAATTAATCAGCAACACCAGTGCGGTGCAAACTAATCAGGGCTTCACATAAACGGTGCCCCACTCATGGGAAGAGGTTAATGGTGACGGCTCTTAACTTAACGCGCGGCCACAGTTTCTGAAAGTCGCCCCCGATAATATTAATATTCGAAACCCAAATATAATTAAGTCGTCCCAACAGTACAAGAACCGGTGACGGCCATGTGCCGTCGCCATATATATCGTACGTGTTAGCGACGGTTTAGTTCTTGTTAACGCAGGAAAAAAATTTACTCTGTCAATGAAAGTGTAGGTTGTTCGTAAGTGGTCGCGCATGTGAGGTTACTAGCAATGCTTTACATTCAACTTAAATGCACCATTGACGACGACTGAGTAAGTAAGTTGTCCCCCCAATTTCTTTACTCATTTTAAGGCCCTCTCTGTCTCTCCATTTTCTCCTTTTTACTTTCTCCCCGGCCCTCTCACGCAGACACTACTACCATCGGAACTTCCTCCTCTGCCACCACCAATATTGACGCGCCATCATCGCCCGTCCTCACGTCGCCAACCAGCTTGAGATGAACATTTTCAGTCCCAAATCAACTTTGAAGATCCTCGATGAAGTTTATATGAAACGATCTCTAGTATAGTTTTCTTTTAAATGTTAATATATCAATTTAATTTCGTTTAGAGTACATGTTAAGCTTGGAGCATGTTAAGTTTAGAGAGTATGCTAAACTAGGATTTTTTTTTTTCAAGTTCTTATTGATCTTGTTTGGAGTATGTTGATTTTATTTAAAATGTTAGTCCCAAATTACTCCATCTATCGTTGAGCTTGTTTAAATGTTAACATTAGAGAGTGTGTAAACTAATATTAGACGATGCTTGTTTGATATTAGGTTACTAGAGAGAAAGATCTTAGAAAAATGTCTTGGATGGTTTGTTTCTACTGTTATATAGATACCGAGAGTTTATAATATAAGAATTTTGATATTTAATTTTCATTAATCTTGGGAAAATTAAGATGCAGAAAGATTGATAGTTTGGTTTTTTCCTTTTTCAAAACCTTTTCAAAACCTTAACACATGGCTCAAAGTTATAAACATTAGATAAACTATAAAATAATTTGATTTGATTCAAGATTATTAACAAATTATATAAAACGAGCTGATTTGATTTGGTTTAAGATCGTAAACAAACTATAAGTTGAGCTAAATCGGTTAGGCTCGAAATCATAAATCACAAACCTGACTAATTTGATTTGATCCAACTCTTTATTATTGAATATTATCTATATATAATTTTATTTGATCTATTCTAAATCATAGCCACAGATATAGTTCGGATCTTTTTCTTTTCTTCTCCTTCGTCTCTTTATCATTCTTCTGGTCCTTATTCTTCGTGTTACTCATTTTTTTTCTATCTACGGCTGTTGAGTCGGTAGTAGTATCAACGATAACTTTCGTTACGAAAGAGAAAGCCAGCATATGAAACTCACGCCGACGTCCATGGCACAGCTGCACCCAGCTTTACCGACACTTCTCCGAGAGAGAGAGAGAGAGAGAGGGGGGCCGTGCAGATCGGGAGACCGAGAAGAGCAATATAAACAAAGGAAGAGCCTGAGTGATCTTGGCGGCACGACGCCGCAAAGTTCTCATCCTCGCCGTTGACCGGCGGGGCGGCCTCCGCCTCCCTGTGGGCGTCAGACCGGAGAAAACCGGCCAGGCCGCTGTTCTTCCGGATCCCGGGACGTACGTGCGTGCCTGTGCATTTCATTTCACCGATTAGGATGAGCAGAAAAGGAGTAGAACGCAGACAAATAAATCTACGGATGATTCCATTCCTTTTTTTTTGAACAACACAACAATTTACTTCATTATAACATAAAAGGTACACAGGTAACATATACAGACACAGGACTTAAGGTAGACAGACATACAATAGAGATACATACTGGATACAACGACACATTGAAACATTTGGCCGAGTTAACAACAAACATAGTTGTCTTGGAAAATATATTTCCAAAAGACAAAGCAAGACACCAATTGACCAGCACGTTCAGGTGCAAATATGGTCGGATGGCAGAAGTAGAGACTCCGTCATGGGAGTATGACAATTGCTTTGAGACCGGAATATCACTCCAAACAGGAGTGGATAATGCCCATACCAACGGTCTCAAGAAAGAGTTAACGTCCAAGACGCTAAGAGAAACAAACCATAAGTCATATCTCGGCCGTGGGACTACAAACAACAACAAAAAGAAAAGAAGATAAGACAGACGTAAATAACCTGAACTCCGCAATTCTAGCATGACAAAAGAAGACAAAACGCCTAAAAATATATTTAGGCAAAATGCTAGAAAAGGAGATTGGGAGGGAGGAACCTCCCTCCATCCCAAACCGAAGAAAACCTCAAAACGACGACGATGAGCTTCCACAACGAAAATTCCAATCAAAACAAGAGAACAAAGGCTTTAGCTTGTAGTCACGTAAGAGCTTACACTTCCTGAGCTGGCTGGAGTGCCGGACACCGCTATCGGGGAACTAGGGCTTCGCCTTCGCAATGGTTGCCGCCTTGAAATAGCCGTCGCAAAGAGTACTTCGCGAGGGGGAAGCCGCGAGGGTGCCGCTGCCGCTGGGAACGGCCGCGAGAGAGACTATGAGGGTTTCAGGAGAAACGCCTTTGCCGTGTGAGAGACCCCCGCAGACGAAGGAGCCGCCGCGGGCGCGCCCGCAGGCGAAGGAGTCGCCACAGGCGAAGGGACCGCCGTGGGCGCGTCCGCAGGCGAAGGGACCGCCGCAGGCGAAGGGACCGCCGAAGGAGTCGCCGCAGGCCAAGGGGGCCGGGCCAAGGGGGCCGCAGGCGAGGGACCGCCGCGGATGCTGCCGCAGGCGAGGGTTCCGCCGCGGAGGGGGCCGCAGGCGAGGGGGCCGCACTGCTACTCTACCCCCTTGGCCAAGGGGGCCGCAGGCGAGGGACCGCCGCGGATGCTGCCGCAGGCGAGGGTTCCGCCGCGGAGGGGGCCGCAGGCCAACACCACGGATGATTCCATTCCATTGTAGTACATCTATACACTTAATGAGAAGCCCGCTTTGGCTACGTTTACCCTGCTCCTCACGGAATAGGACGTGCCGAGGAAGCCAAATGCAGGACTGAGTTCGGATCATCTCAATTTCCAGGTGAAGTGAGCTCTTGTAATCTCCAATGACTCGAGGACACTTGGTGTCATAGAGTTAAAGAGAGTAAAATAGATGTGACGTTGCTCGGTAGTGGGTACATAGTAGATTTTTGGAGTCTCAGTAACTCAGTAACGAATTGATAGGAGATCGGTAATGGATTCTTAAAGACTCAGTATCAATTTAATAGAGTCTCAATAACGGGCCTCGGTAACAAATTTTAAAGATTCGGTAACAAGTTAAACTAGGCTCGGTAGCGAGATCTTAAGAAATTGAAAAGACATCACATCATCTTTAAAATGTACAGACACTTCATCTTCTGCGACACTATATATCCTCACATCATTGGGGACTATGGGAGCTCTCTTCACCCGGGGAATGATATAATCCAAACTCAAAAAAGAGTAATCAAGACATCCAATAGAGAACTGTTTTGATTTTCACGAAATTCATCTTTACAATATTGGTATTTGTAAGTAACTTCGTTCCATATATAAATTTGATTCCTTTATTTCACCAAGACACATGAGCCGTGTTCTTCAGATATTCAGATAAACAATTTCGTTTCCTTACGCCATGCTTGATATATAATTATATTGAACGTCGCTATCAATTTTGAAATCAGTATTAATACGGATCATCACTGGATAATTGAATATATCGATATCAATATTGAAACCCCTAGTTCAAATAAAACATGACTACGTATTTATTTTGAGAATGGTACTATCTCCTAGGAACATCAATATCAAAATCGATACTGCATCATTTTTGATGCTCTCGCATCAGGTCTTGTTCGGTAATATTATTAGATATTCCTATCACTATTAATTTTAAAATTGATAATAATAATAATAATAATTAAAAAATATTTGTTTGATGATATGAATTTTGAAATTTATAGCGCAAACACTGTTATATGATACAGGTGTCATGTGGTGAAAGAACATGCTGTGTGCTGATCGAGGAAGAAAGGATGGTGGGTTGGCCGGGAGTTGGACCGGGCCGATCCGACCACTGCGCCCGTTCCGTCCGATCCAACTGACCGAATGGTTGCCGGATCGGTCTGTCTGATGCAGAATCGGATCGATCCGGAATCGGATCGATCCGGAATCGGACCGATCCGGGTCAAATCTGATCAGGTCAATGGTGCATTCCATGATGCAGTAGCGTATCACTCTAGCTCGATCAGGTGAATGAATGACAACGTGATTGCATGAAGAACCTTGATTGACAGTGCTGCTCTATTCAACCAAACCTGGAGGAACAGTGCTGCCTTGCCTGAGGAATTCATGTTGCTTGCTGGCTAAAGATCCTGTCCTGACTAAAGATTGACACTAGTTAGGAAGAAGTCAATTAACATGCTGCTGGAGATATGATGTTTCATTCCAACCAGATGGATCATCACTGGCACCCACTCCACCTTGCCCAGTCGACGAACTGCATCCCTCCGTAGACGTTGTTGGCAAAACGGACTCCGACGGTGAAGGTCATCGCGAGGGGAGGTGCGCGTCTCGCCACGGATGACGATTCAACCATGCGCTCCAGACCGTTGATAATCTGATATCTTGCGTTGGAAGAGACGGCAAGAAAAGCACCTGCAAAAAAATAAAAATGAACACAGATCATCAATCTTTTGACATGGAAAACACCAATGAAGTGCCGATATTCTTGGAAAGAAAGAGTCCATATCAGCTGGTGTTTTGAGATTTCTACTGAAATGATGGTCTCATAGATAAAGATACATCAATATGGTGGACATCGATGGTAGAAGTAGCTTTATTGGAGACATCATATATCGTCGGCTGGGCTAAAATGTGGAAGGATCAAGATAGATAACAAGGTTGCAGTCTCTGAAATTCAGAGATACGATAAGATTTACCTAAATCTCATATTGATCTGTTGAGAAGCATGCTTCCCCAACATTGTAATAAGAGGCGTATCATGAAATCATCAGAACCCAACCAGCATGGATCCACAATTATACACCTTCGGTGTAAACGAATAGAGATTGGCGGTTGATTTCAAATTGTAACATAAATTGAAAGAGAATGTTTGATTTGCATGGAGACTGAAAAGTTCCAAACTTTTTTTTTTACAAAATTGAGTGCCTAAAGGATATGAGAAATGATTCCAAGCATACCCCAAAGAGCAGCACTTTTAAGAAGAGGGGGAACAGGTATATCTTCTTCTGATTCTCTCATAAGCCTGCGTTGCAAATGAAATTCAGTCATGAAGTCATAAAGTACATGAACGGCAAACAGGAAAAGCACTGTAATGCATTACAAAATGGTCCACCATATTGTAGAAGAACGAGGGACATCGCAAACTTGCAATGTAGAAGACGTCCACCCATTAAAAATATATATGAGGGCTAAAGTTAATACGTAATAACCTAATATTCACTACAAGCTAATTTAAATTATTCACTCGTTTCAATCTTATGATCAGTTACATCAGTACGCCAGAAAACAAATGACTGCTTCTGCATGATCGAAAATAGAGGCTTTAATGTAATCCAATTTGATATTCTAACCTTTTGAAGAATACATCTAAGTTAGAGATAAACTTGTATGCATAGACTGCACTTCCCTGCTTCATATCAAATGTTTTATGATCTTCTCAATTATTACGAGAAAGTTACATTTTTCTCTACATGTTTCATTTTCTTCTCAAATAAACTTAGAGTGAAACTTCTAACCTGAAAAGAAAAGTGCAAGTCTCCCTTAAGAGTTCAGAGTTACAAAACATGTAATCTGAGAACAAATAAGCATAAATAGAACATACTCTTAAAATTATTTTCAACTTGCAAAAAAAGTAAAACCAAATGCAAATATATAGATGTATTCCTATAAAATATAAAAAAAAGCTGTGTCGGTCTGAACACACCATAATCCACAAACAAGGTATTTGGGATAAGATTGGCAACCTAGATCTACAAGTGGGGATCTAACAAGGATCAGATAGAATTGCCAGAATTTGCCCAAGATCAGCCTTAATCAGGAGGAACCGATCCTGACCCAGATCAGTCAATTCTGGCACATAATGGCTGATCCTGCCATCTAATTCACACCAGAACCGACCGCAACATGATATTAATAATTAAATTAAAACTAATGATTTGTTCCAAAGGAATGGAAGGACACCATAATAGAATAGACATTAATAAAGTTTACCAAAAAACATGGAAACGAATGCCCCATGAGACCCTAAAGCAGCATGAAAACAGCAGGTGCATCATCCCACTTGGATGATTCTGCTTATTTTTAAGAAATTAAGGCAACTGGAATAGAGACAAACTTGATAATCGGTGCCTTCTTTGAAATTTGAACGGCAAGCTACGGTAAACAAATGAACTAATGGGGTGTTTGGTTGCACAATAATTTTTTGTACACTTTCATGATAAAAAATTGTATTAAAATAAAATGTGAACCAACCAATGACATAAAATTATCAAGTTTGGAGGGATGTGATAGCAAAAAAGAGTAACTATATATGACCAAACAAAGTGGAGAATCACAAGATTAAAAAAAAGAGGTGAGACCCTCTTTTTTTGTTTAAGAGGAAAATCACTTTCAATACATAAAATTGTCATGATTGCCAAACACCTCTTTTAACAAGTTTTATTACAAAAACATAAAATTGTAACAAAAACTCAATTTATCATGCAACCAAACACTCCATAAAGGTGAAAATTCACATGTTTCCATGAAACCATGATTGTAAACTAATTTCCAAGTGTAGTAGACCTTTCACAATTGAAATAGTTGTAATAGGTAGAGATACCTTTTAGCAGTCATGATCATATTTGCAATGCCTTGACCTACAAGGCCACACACAAATCCAACAGCACCATACAGAACTCCCTGTTGGTAAAAGAATGTTAATTTATCCAAGCATAGTAATGTGACCAAGAAACACGGCAAAGTAAAAAAATGACTCGTCGAATAACCTTGAACATAGAACTGTTGAATAACCTTGAACATAGAACTAAATAGTTTCAATAAAATCTAAAAACATTAAGATCAATATGTGTAAGCCTCTTTTGAGCTTATATTACAACCAAATGTCTACGTAATATACATCATTCAAGGAAGATAATAAGTTTTCCCGACAAACTACAGCATCTACCTTATAGAAATAAGTCCCAATTCGTTGTTGGATGGAGAATTTGCAGCCTGGTCTTTCAGCTTCGAAGACACTGCATGAGGACATAATCTGTTATAAAAGTACAGGAATTCATTTACACAATTACAAGATTCAGAATAACAAAATTCACATGGGGTTATCGTATAAATAACAGTTATCGACATAGGCAATAATGGCTGCAACGTAAGAAATAAAAGTATGAAACATGGTCTGAACATTAAGAACATTTAAAGGAAAAGAAGAAATTTGATAAACAAAATAAGGTGAGAAAGTTTCCGTGCAACTACAATTCAAATACAACAAGAATACCAATAAAACCAACCTGCTAGGAAGGGCTCCCCAGACACGAGCCATGTTACTAAACAACCCTTTTGATGTGGACGGCTGACCAATACGAGCATATGGTGCCAAAAGGCCAACTAAAACTACATTAACAACTACCCCTACCAAAAGGTCTGCAGCATACAGCTCAAACTCTGCCCAGAAATCCTTTCCCCTCTTTTGAACTTCAGCGAACGTGGCACAGCAGGAATCAATAACTATCTGCAAAATACAAATCCTCAAGAATCAAGAAGTACACCGATAGAAAATGACATGAATACGAACTTGACAAACCTCAGTCCCGATTTTAAACAGAAATTGACGATCAGCAAGCATCCGATCACGGAGCAAAGGGCACCATTTGATCGCTGCACCCAGAGGCCAACCTAACCCCTTCCATTAGAAACCAAAACTCTTAGGGTCATACATTTATAGACTCTCGATTCCTCTAATAATAGAATGTGATGTTTAGGCATGAAGCGGTCAGCTACCTGCAAATCCAGGTAATCATCAAGAAACACTTTCTGAATCCCAGTAGTTTTGGCGGCTTCATACATGTCCGGGGGGAGGTTCACCCCCCTTGCTTCAGTTTCCTTCATCACCTCCTCAAACTTCAAGACTGGTCCAAACTCAGCATCACGTTCACCATTCTCACTCTGCCCGTCATTATTATCATCTTCGCTTCCACCGCCACCTCCTCCCCGTGGAAATTCTCCATTTCCACCAGAACCACCAAAAAAACCCGGATCACCACCATCCACATTGTCTTGATACAGATTAGCGCTCACATCTGAGGCGCCACCATCCTCTGTGAGGAAGGAGGAGGAATTCACGGATCCAGTCTTTCCATCAATGGGTTCTTCCCCCACAAGGGGCTCTTTCATGGTATGCCCCAGCTCACATCGGGTCACACTTACAATGCTCCCGTGGTAACCGACGGAGAGACGGAATTTCGATTGTTTGAAATACAGTTTGCAAGCAAAACTAGAAATGTTTTTGTAGCAGAAACCTCTCCCACCTAAAGTTTCGCCCTTTACCTGGCTACAGGAAAGGGGGCCAAGATTGCAACGGAGATCACTTGAGACATACGAAGAACCGCAAGACTCGAAGCTTGGAAGGATAACAGATGCCATGTGTTCACCAAGAACTTCAAATCCCGCAAAATAGAAAGTAATGGTCGACGAACTTTAAAAAAAAAATGTGATGAAATTTTTTTTTTTCTGATAATCTACAGACACCAAACCCGAACCTCCGGTGAAGCCCAGGAAGCCAAGCAGAAAGATATCCCAGATCTAGCTTAAATCAAACAAGAAAAATGAGACCAAAAGCAACCAGCTCTGCTCCATATATGACAATTCCAGGAGTCTAGAAATTCTGACAGACAAAGCTTAAAACAAACAAACTGAGACGAGGGAGACCAAGAGAGAAGGAGACGCAAGAGGAGAAGGGTGAGTGAGGTGACAGACGCAGCTCCCACCTTTGCGCCCTCTCCCTTCCCTCCTCTCTCTTGGCGGCGGGACTGCTGCTTCAGGCTTCTCTACCTTGTGGTATTTATAGTGCGTCCGTTTAAGCGCGGTGCGTACGTGGGGGAAAATCTGCACGAGGGGGAAATCCGTAGGTTCGGTGAATATATGAAAAGAGTATACCGAAAATATTTATATCTCTCGTATGTTTAGAAGTTATAAAGTTGTGCATTTACCGATTTTTTTACAATTTTAACTTAAATTAAAAATAATAAGGAATGGGAGGATGACCAGAGGAATATAATTTCACCAAGAAACCAAGGGTCCCGTTGGCAACATGGACGGAGTACTTTCAGAAGTATCTTCTTTTAAAAGTCACCTGAGTTAGAAGATCTTCTCATATACGGAAATCAAAGTTGTTTGATTGCATTTTTTTTAAAAGATACAGAAGCTCTTCCGGTATTAATTGGTTCCAGTCTCACTTGATTGTTATCTTCGGGAAAAAAAAAATTTCTTGTTCATACTACGAAAAAAAAATCTTTCAAGCAAATGAGTAACATGATAATATTAATCAAATTAAAGATTCTTGGATGCAATTCGGATGAGCATTCACACGCCTTCACCTGGTATGAAAAATGACCACATGTACATCAAGTGGACTGGACAGACATTTCCCTAGTTACATGTGAGGAATTACCTAAAGTTCAGTTGACTTATTTGTGAGGAATTAAGCACCGGTTATCTGCGTGTGCTAATCTTAAAAAGCAATACAATTACATTGAATAATCTCGATTTTGTATATTATGAAGTGTTCGGTTGCATGATAATTTTTTGTACATTTTCACGATAAAAAATTATATTAAAATAAAAAATGAACCAACTCATGACATAAAATTGTCATGTTTGGAGGGATGTGATAACAAAAAAAGACTAACTACCGTACATGACCAAACAAAGTGGGAGGACGACAAGTAAAAAGAAAGAGGTGAGATCCTCTTTTTTGTTTAAGAAAAAAATTACTTTCAAAACATAAAATTGTTAAAGTTGCCAAACACCTCTTTTAATAAGTTTTCTTATAATTTTTAAAAATTAAAATAAAAACCTCTATTATCATGTAACCAAACACCCCTATTAGAGAGATAGGTTGCACCATCTGTGTGCTTACAGACCTGAGCAGTGCGCATAAAGTAACAGTCGTTACATATAGAAGATACAGAATAATATAGAAATGCTTATATTATTGATTTTATTTTTACAAGCGAACGCTGCAAAGACAAAGGAAAACTAGTGGCTGTTGCGAATGCATCGACGGATGTTGGTAAATTGCCAACGAACCGTGGTAAAATACAGAAATAAATGATTATATACTGTAAATCGAGAGAAATACACCCAAGAAAATAAACATGATATCTGATTTATTAGAACCATGTCAAACAATTTACCGAAGAAAGCAACATCAGGCGGTGGACAGGCCCCCAGATGGAAGCATGCTGCAGGAACGATGAAGTGCAGCAGACAGGTCCCATCGGGAAGAGAGAGCGAGAGAGAGAGAGAGAGAGATTACTTCTACAATATTTATGCAAGCCGAAAGAACCATCCAGAATGAATTTATTCATCTCCTGACCAACCTCAACACGTCCCCCACCAGGTACAAGGAACCTGTCACCAGGACCTGGAAGCCAGAAAAATCCCGATTACAGCCCTTAACAACTATTACATCATGAAAAAAAGCGTACATCTTTTCCGCGCAGATGAGATCGGTGTTCCAAACGTAATGTTGTTCTTTCAGTGGTTTGGTTTGTAAAGACGTTTTTCCAAACCAAACAAAATATTATATTTTGTTCAAATGTAATGTATATATATGATTAATTTAATCTTACACATTTTTAAAATGCTTATCTTTACATGAAACGTAAATAAGAATATCATTAACATACTTTTTTTGAATAAATATTCAAACGAATCCGAGTTATTTGATTTACCGATTTAATTTGGTTCGAAAGACCTTGGTAACCGTTTGGCTGTCAGAGAAGAAATTACATAATCCCCACCATGATAATGATCCCCAACGTCATTTTAGTATCTAAAATGGTCATAACAAGGACTTTCGATGGGTACCCCGAGTTGGAACGAACACCACATAAAAAAAAACATCCAAAACATCAGAACCAAAGCTTCAAGGTGGATACGTGGATGGCCTTCATGCCCATTACCATGTGATCATAAACCTCAGAAGTTGTTAAAATTACGCAACCTCCCACCTTTAATTACAGCATGCAATCCCAAGTCAAAAGGACCCCTAAGAAGATATAGTATCCTAGTTATTATATAAAGTAATTATTACCTGGTTAGTCCCCCAAATCTTATGTCTCTGTCATGGATAAGATGTCAAGACCATGGTTTTTTATCTTGTCGAGATCTCGCGAGAATCTTGATCTCATCAAGGGGCCGAGATATGAGATCGCCGAGATCTCGCCCCATATAGACTGGTCCATAAAAAAAATTCTTCAGGGGACTTTGCCCCCCTGATACCTCCCACAAGAGACATTGCCCCCTTGACCCCTGCGACTTGACCGCGCAAGTTGATCCGCAACTACTCTGCGTCCTATTTATAATAATGTAAACACATTTAATATATTTCACTATCACTTATACTGTCACATCAAAATGTGTTACAAGTTTAATACCATATTAGTATTTAAAATAGATTATATACAAGTTTAAATCTTTTAATATTGAAAGTGTTTTATAATTATTCATTCATACAATTGATGTACAAAATATGTTATATATTTTCATGTAAATTCAGTTGATGTACAAAATATGTTATATATTTTCATGTAAATTCATTGATGTACTCCTATTTTTATAAGATAATATGTTATGTTTCATACGTATATACATTTTGATCCGAGAATTTGAGATCCGATCTCTCGAGATTTTTTCGAGATCTCTCCGCGATCTCTTCTCTTTCACCTCCCGAGACGAAACCGAGATCCGAAATGGCAATCCTTGGTCAAGACGTTCTCAGCCTTGGCAAGCTGCCAAGATCCCGAGGAGACAAAACGGAAGCTGGTGGTGCCAAAGGGCTCCAAAGACGGGCCATGCTGGTCTGAGTTCTCGGACCCAGCAGCATCCTGAGAAAACTGGATGGTGCCTATCAAGGGGCCCGACAGCCTGATCTGCAACTTTATTGCGGATCCAGCCTTTTTAGACCACTGCTGGGTCCAAAAATGTGGACCCCATGGCCTGTTGCAGCGGCAGCACAGAGTGGCCTGCCTCCATGCCGCCACGTAGAGGCAGCCATCTCCATTCCAGCGTCTGCATGCGCTACTCAATCGCTACTCAATCTCCAAGATCTCTTCACTCCAACCTCTCTGAGGCGAGACACAAAGGAGAGAAGACCATTGAGAAGATGATTCCTCAACTACAACTAAGAGCAATTATCATAATCAGCACGCAGCAGCACTATATACCCAAAAACTCCTGATGATCCTTACTAGCCATGGAGACACTAGCTTTTCCCCTTGTACAGCCTCCCGTGACCCTGGATCATCACTAGTGCACGTAGAATGTGAGGGTGGCTTAGTCATTTCACTATCAATTTTGAGATTTAGTCTGGATCTCTAGCGAACATTTGATCTGCTTATATGCTAATGATATATCCATAAATGTCTTGATCAGGAACTGAAAGATAAATTCGAATCTAACAATGAATTAGTTAACACAGTTTAAAGAAAGCAACAAATGAAGCAGCGAAGGCGTTATGAAACATGAAAGTTCAGCAATCTTAAGAAAATATATGTATTGGTAAAATGACATCTAACTATTACTGTACTCAATGGTAAGTTCAATCAAAATACAAGAACCCTATTTTTTCATACCTGTAACCGGACTGACTGACTTTGTTGGACGCTGTCCCTTAACCATTTGATGGCCAAAGGAAGAGAAGCAAACACAGAGCTCCTGCTGGAATCCGTTGCACCGTTCAGGAGGACATCTCTAGTACTTTCACCAGGATAGACTGCAATTGCATTTGACATATAAACCTTAAGATAAGCAACACATGTTATTCATTGTTTCTTGAAAGATTCACTTAATCTATGTAAATAAAATGCTTCAAACGGTAAGCTCATGAAGATGAAGCAAATATGCAGCCCTAATCAATAACCAAGAAGCTAATCAGTTCTACATGATATGTATGCAAGAACTGAAGTCTATAATTGAGGAATGATGTTATTCCATGCAAAATCAGAACCTTACGCATGTGGGTACTTGTACCTTTTCCTCCAACAAGACTTTCCCATACTCTCTGAAGCGTAAATTGCCATGAAAGGTCCACGTGAGGAGAATCAGCAGGAGTTCCATAAGAACCAATCTTGTTAAACATAGACTGGTTCGGTACAAAAATAGCTTTGTGAAATTGGACCCCTGACATAACATTCAAGAAGATTATTGTGTGTTGATCCAAGAAAGAAGATTATTAATAAAGAGAGAATGTGGTAACATCATTGAACATTCTTGAGAGTACAAAAGTCAGATATTGTTTGCATCCCATCTTTATCGTGCATTAAAATTATGCTTGTTGTACAGAGTCCGAAAAATCAAGGAAATCCGTATTTAACTCAAGTGGCAATTTTTCCTCCTTAAAAATAAGCTTAAGTATGCTGGCACAATATTTTTTGGAGGTGAGCCAACATTGTTAGTTATGGAAACACAAGATCCATAATCATGGAACTCCAACGAAAGGACATACTGACAACCATGTTAAAAGTAAAACTAGGGTGGTAAACGGTATCCAATTTTTCAACCCAATTTCGATTAGCTTAATACTAAGTGGATATTCAATATCAAGTCCGATGAGATATTTGAATCAGAATCAGATAATCTGATAAGCAATCATATTCGGAAACGGATAAGAGGGTATAAATCTGACCATCGATGCAGGCAGCCCTAACTTCTTAGTTCTTATACCCATCACGATGAAACGCAGCTGCAGCAGTGCAGCCCTAGTTCTCTCTCACGTCAGCACCAGCCATTGGCAGATCCCCTTCTCCATCACAGTGAAGGCATCGTGTGGGCCATGGGCCGTGGAGGTTGATCCCCTTCTCCGTCGCCATGGAGGTATATCCAGCCATCAGCAGCGGGTCACCATCTAGCTCCACTTCTCCATCACCAGCAGATCCCCTTCTTCGTCGACCATGGCTCCCTTCTCTATCGCCAACAGATCCCCTTCTCCATTGACTGTAGCTTCCCTTATCCATCACCGATAGCTCCCCTTCTCTGTTGACTGTTTCTCCCCTTATCCGTCACTGGCAGCTTACCAAGGCAGCGGCAGTGGCAACACCCTCTTGGGCCTCCTGCAGTTAGCCAGTCAAGTAGTTGATCTTATCTGTCTCTCCTCTTCCCCAGTGAAATTCTCCTCTCCGAGTAAATCCAGACGCCCAGACCCATCTATGTCTCTCCCTTCACCCTTGAGAGCCAGAAGACCACCTTCTCAAGCCAGTCCATCGTTCTGCATGGTCTCCTTCAAGACAGCCTCATCTGCACACCATCCTTACTCCAGATTGGCACATTGGCGGAGGGAGCAGCAAACTCCATTATCCAAAGGCCACTTCTCTGCTCTTGGGCGTCAAATGTCTTCTTAGCTGATTGTTTTATCAAATGTCATCTTATCTGATCAAATGTAGATTTGGACGAAGGGCAACATTTGTCAAGGGACTAGAAATATAGGCATACAGATGATGCATATCAAGAAAAAAATATCATTCCTCTTATTTATATGAACTTCAGGAGAAATGACCTGTGTAGGTATCCCTTGTAGGCATTTCCCGTCAGCATTGCAATTCTTCGCTGCAGGAAGAGCTCACAGGTCTTGATGAGTTGCAGGGTTCACAGTGAAGGCAGATGGAAGCTTCTCCAGTCAAAGACCTTGCAATAAAACGGGTACGACCTTCCAGCCACCCACTTATACACCTTGTTGGGGGGGGGGGGGGGCATAGCTGTACAACTCACAGAGCCTCCATCACATTTTTCTTTGATATTAAATGTTGTATTTATTTTCTATGATATGATAAGTGAAAACCATATAAGATATCCAGGCTCTTGTCTATATGATTTCCAGCACCTGAGAGGAATACTTTGCACCAGAGGCAATACCTTTAACAGCTAAACTGTACAAACAAGTGTGACCAGTATATATGTTTGGGCCCAAACACAGTTATCCATGGATTATCAAATGCTACTAGGTAGAGCTTGCTCCTGTACGTGTTTCAGGTGGTAGAAGCAAAGAGTTGAATAGATAACATTAAGTATAGTTGACAGGAAAAATAGTTGTAAAAAATCTTTAAGAGGATGTCAAAAATATATTTATAATTTTAAAATGATTTATCAAGTTATAAGTATGTTTGTTTTTTACTTTTATAAATAAAATTTTTAATTATTTCATAAATCCGAAATGTTATCGGAATCGATGTTGATTTCGATAATCGAATCATAATCGGAAATGACTATTCCGGTATTATCGGAATCATATTCAGAAATAGATTCGGCTTATTGGAATCAGAATTGAAAACAGGTGGTACCACTACTGAATCCAACCCGTTTACAATCCTTAGTAAAACTAACATTTAGGTCTGGTAGTTAATTATATAAATTATCTAAAAGTATTTTTACTTAAATAATTATATTTTATATTTTAAAAAGTTAATTATAATCTCCTTTTCTTTACATTTTTTTCTTTTGCTAGTTTCTTGTCCTTAAAGGTCTATGCCACCTTGCCAAAAGCTCAACGGTAGATATTTTTCCCCTTTTGAGTCTACCTCTGTGCTCTCTCTAAAGACCCTCAACAAGTTAGTCAAGATAGCTCTTTCTATTTAGAAGGTTATTGTCATTTCACCAGATTCCAATGGCTGGAGATCATTCTCGATCCAATCAAAAAGTATCATAGCATCAACTTAACTAGCTGGAAATCGTTCTTGATACAATAAAAAAGTATCCTAGCATCAACTCAATGGTCTACAACTTCTTGTGCAAGAAAACAAACAGAAAAGAACATAATGCCTGGATAAATCTAAATGATGCTTCTTGACGAGGGGAATCAGGATGCAAGTCATCCATAACACTAGTAGAAAATGGTAGAAATTTCTAATCATTACCATTATGTGTACAGGTATCCACCAAGCGTGGAAGGAGTAACTGAGGGTCTCGAACGGACATGCAATTGAATAGAAGAATCTGTTGTTTATGAAAAGTTTAGACCCTAATATAGAAAAACCTCTGTTGTAAAAATAACAAACAGTGATTTCAAACCTTGATATCTAAAAAATTATGAAATAAGTTGAGAAATTAAAAGATTTTACCTGTTTAACATGTGTTTTATCATGTGAATCCCCCTGACATGTTCTTTTATGTTCAATGTCCTCCTTAATAACTTGAGAAAACCATTTTGCACATGTTTCCATACTCTCTGGACTATGGGATCCATCCAAATAAAAAATTAAAGGATTGAGATTAAAACTTTGCTTGTTTTCCATGACAAAGTATGGATCTGGTACAACTTGTGCTCGACCTTGCAAGTTGCTTTCAGTGAGCCCTTTAATGAACTGTTCTGGTAAGTCAGTCTGATTTCATGAATAAAAAATGAAAGTCAAATTCTTTATCATGGATAAAGGCAAGAAGTGATAATCATACAATCAAGAATACTTACATTACCACTGAGATGCACCTGTTCCATCTGTCCATTTTTTTGAAGCCATGTTTGACATAAGACGACTGCAAGGCCAGCATTTACATATTGATGTTCACCATCTAAACCAAGTTTCCGACACTTTAGTGACACAATATCCAATGGTGATGCTATTTCAAGAGGAATCTACAACAGGCATAAACAATGAATGGAAAAAGGCATCAAAATCTCTTAGTTCAACTGTACAAAAAAATGTAAGAATGAATGGATTGTACATCTGATTGAACTAACCCCCATCTGAGAAGCCTTATCTTGGAGTACTCGCATTGCTTCTTCTGGCTGAGGGACTGTGTAAGCTGGAACTCCTTTCTGTAGAAAAGAAATAGAAAGAGACCAAAAAAATTACATTAATAACGTGCAAACATGACTTTGAGCAAGTTTATACACAATAAAAATAAACCTTGAAGATACCAGCTTTCTCCCCTGCAATTTCTCCCAGTGTATTTCCTGCCCATCGCAACATTAAGCATAAGCAGCATGGGCAATTTGTAGGGTACAATACTATGAAAGAATAACTCAGGCAAAATATTTTTCTTTGCGACATGCATCATACTCGAACATTTCAAACGATATAGAGACATCTTATAATAAGTAAACTTACCAAGAATCTCCATGTGGTCATAGCCTAGAGAGGATACTCCACATACAACCGGTGCCTGCACCTACAATGTAAAGAAAACATTTTAACCACACATAGCAATGAAAATGCAATATGACAACTGAGACATTTATATTTGATTATTTCAAGATGAAACTGTCTCAACATAGGGAAAATTGATCCTGAACAAACCACATTAGTTGCATCAAATTTTCCTCCCAAGCCAACTTCTAGAATAGCAACATCTACCTGTTTAAAGATTTAAAACAAGATAAGGGCTCATTCAAACTGCAAGTGTAACTCTCATCTAACTTCTGTATGAGGAAATAAACATATTGATTCATGATAAATGAAGTAACATAACCCTTGAATCGCCATCATAAAGGATCATCTTGTCAAACCTATAGTTAGTTGTGATTTATGAAGGAAAACCCCATTTTCGAGTTTATAAATAAAACAATTCATTTTGGAGATATAAGAATGGCTTCTGAATAATATCAAGAATGATATAAGCAATCAAAGCCAACAAGTGAACAAACTTTAACATACCTGTTCTGCAGTAAATATCTTGAATGCAAGCAAAGCTAAGAACCGGAAATACGTAGGCATGGGAACAGTATCATTTGTTCTCTCCTGTAAACACTTCCAAGGTTAAGAGATGGCATATGGCAAGTCCCAACCTTTTTCAGAATAGAATTCTCAATTTCAGATGTACCTTACTCATGGATAAGTATTTTCTAAGATCTCTAACAGAAAAAGATTATGACCCGAGAAAGATATGTACATGTGCTTACCTGCAGCCTGTTCCAACACCACCAGAAGTATGCCAAAAACTTCTCTTCAGAAATGTCCGCCCTACAAACATCAAACCAAAACTTAGACGGCGTTATCTTCTAGGAAAGATTATTAGTCATCCAAGAGCTCACCCATTCAGACGGAAACGCTCGCGAATATCGATGAGATGAGGACTCGTAAAGAGTCCTGTGCGAAAACCGCAATTACGCAGTATTGACTCAGTGAACGTGCATGTCGAACCCTGAACAGCCGGAATTCCCGTCATAAGGCCAACAAGTGGAAGCAGATCCCGCTCGGCGTTACGTGGTATCAGCATTACACATAATAACTTCTTACCTTCCCTTTGGTGCCGGCGACATGGATAACCTTCAATTGTGAAATTGGTTCTTCCAAGTCCAGAATCTACGAATGAAGTCGGAAGTTGCAAATAGAGAAAACCAAATGCAACACAAGAAGGCAAAGACCCTAACTAAAGACGGGCAATTTTGAAGAAGAATTAAGATAGTGAGTGGACCTGCAGATAGTCGAACATCAGATCAAATCGGTCGCCCTTGTTAGCGCCGTCGGCGCGTGTGCGGCGAGTAATGAGGGATGACAAACATCCAAGCGCCTCCTCGTAGGCGGAGGGCACCACCTCCGGCGCTCCGGCGTCTCCTGCAATAGGGGACAAAGAGAATGAACACCTTCCGGCGCGAGGTGAACGGGGAACGGGCGCGAAGGGAGCAGAAGCGTGCACCGTCCGCCATGGAGGGCGTCGAGACGGCGCGGCAGAGCGACAATGGAGAAGGTGGAAGCCAGAGATAAGAGTGGGCTGATCTAGAGGGGCTTACGAGGAGGGGGTGCGCCAAAGAACGGCCGCAAGGTGAAAGCGCTACTGCACACTTTTGTAATAAAAATAATATATTAAAATATAATATATATTAGTTAAAAACAAATTATCATAAAAAATTAGTTAAAAACAAAGTTATCGGATTAGAAAATCATATCTTACCGAAGAGCGACCATCCATCGTCAGAAGAGTGAGAGATTACAGAGAGAGAGAGAACCTCCCTTTTTTATCTAAGAAAAAACTAAGGACAGCATTATAAAATGTTAAGAATAAACTCAATTTATTTCTTAAATTTTGAAGATAAATCAAGCTTATTTTTAAATTATCCTCGTTTCAAATCTGAGAATAAACTCGGATTATCCTCAAATTTTAGGAGATAACTTTATTCTCAAAATTTTATATTACCAAACAGGCTTTGGTATCGGAATAACTGGGGGATAAACTTAGTCTATCTCAAAAAAAATCGATAAGAGTTTGAAATCACCTTTTATATAGGAATATATATATATTTTATATGAAGAGACCTAATTTGCTTGACAATCACATAATTTATATAAATGCATAACTTCAAGTAAGTAATAACTTACATTGTCAAATAATTTAAATAATAATAAAAAATTACATATAAATGAATCGAGCACAAGTAGAGATGTAAGTTGAAGTTTGCAAGATGGTATCAAAACTTCAAGTTAGTCAAATCTGGGAGCTGATTTTGGTCAAAGGTGTTTTATGAAATATGACGTCTTGTGAGGTTTGAAGTTTGGTGGTTGAAGATTCCGAGAATGAGATAATTTTATCTTGCACATAAATATTCTTAGAGAGTTTGTTATCATGACAAGGAACACGAATAATGCCAGCCTCAGTCTTCCGTGTCGATCTTTAATAGAAAATATTATTAATCAATCCTGCAGTGTGTGTAAAAATGAGGACCTTTTTTGATGTCACATGACTTTGAAAATGTAGTTGAGAATAATTCTACGGAGAGAAAAATCAGATCTCAATGAAATTCGGAAGAAATGTTTAAAGACATTACTTGCTCTTCAACAAGTAGTCACAGTTTCCAAAATTTGTCAATACCACAAAATCAAGTGAAACTTATGGGGTGTTTGGTTGCATGATAATTGAGGTTTTTATTTTAATTTTTAAAAATGGTAAGAAAACTTGTTAAAAGAGGTGTTTGGCAACCATGACAATTTTATGTTTTGAAAGTGATTTTCTTCTTAAACAAAAAAAGAGGGTCTCACCTCTTTCTTTTTTCTTGTGGTCCCCCACTTTATTTGGTCATGTGCGGTGGTTACTCTTTTTTGTAATCACATCCCTCCAAACATGATAATTTTATGTCATGAGTTGGTTTACTTTTTATTTTAATACAATTTTTTATCATGAAAGTGTACAAAAAATTATCATGCAACCAAACACCCCATTAGACTATTTAAAGCAAGAGTTTCGTGACAGTAAACATTGTGACACTCCAAACTCTCGGCAGAAGAATTTGAGACCTTATTTAAGAAAGGAAATGAAACTATTCAAGAGTTCTTTTCAAGAATTTTTGTTATGAAAATTTTTGAAGAGACAATTTCATATCAAAAGGTAGTGAAAAAAGGTTTTAAGAAGTTTACTACAGAAGTTTGATATGCTGTCATTATTATTGAGAAGCCTAAAGATTTGTCTAAAATTATTCTCTTAATAAATTAATAGGTTCTCTTTTAATTCATGAAGAAATGATGAAAAGATTGGCCGGAAAAAAATTGTGCAGACTTTTCAAGTCAAGATGGATTTCAACAACAAAAGTAAACAATGTAAATATTTTTCAAACCAAAGACATAGATAAAGAACGTGGTAGAGAAACTATGGACATGAGAGATATGGTAATGATCGTAAAAGAAAAGAGACTTTAGATAAAAATTACCAAAAGTTAGAACCACAAGAAAAGATATTATGAGTTTTGTAAGAAAATATGGCATACCGAACTATATTGTTGGTAAAGATAATACTTCAAACTAATATTGTTAGAAAAACAGATGACTAATTTTTTTCTCACTCATATAGAATCTAAAGAAAACGGGGCTGACCTCATTTAGATGGTGGTTGTAGCAATCATATGACTGGAGATCAAAATTTATTTCGCCATCTTTGATGAATCAAAGTGGCAACTTGCTCAGTTTGAAAATAGCAAACAAGTGCATATTAAAAATAAAGGTACAATTGTAGTCAAGATAAAATTAGGAATGAAAAATTGATCCATAATGATTATTGCTCACCAAGTTTAGCATGCAATTTGCTAAGTGTGGGATAACTGATTCAAAAGGATTACTTGATTATTTTTCTTGATAACGTATATGAAATTAAAAATAAAAGAAATGAAACACCACTTCTGATAATTCATATGGCTAAAAATATAATGTTAATGTTTCTTCTTGATCTCTCATGTTTTGATGATTGTGCATTGATTGTTAACTTGAACAAGATGCCCTGGATATGTCACATACATTATGAGCATTTGCATTTTAATGGGCTAAAGTTGTTGAGTCAAAAAGACATGTTTTGTGAACTGCCTACTATTGTTAGTGATGATGATGTATGTGAAACATGTGTGTTTAGAAAGCAACGTCATCTAGCATTTCAAATTGAGAAAGCTTTGAGAGCTAGAGAACCTTTACCCTGATACATGCAGATATTTGTGGGCCTACGAGAACTCTATCATTAAATAAGAGTGAATACTTTTTACTATTCATTGATGATTTTTCTCACATGTGAAGGGTACTTTTTCCTTCACAAAAATCAAAAACGTTTTATAAATTTCAAGAGTTTAAAGCTTTTGCAAAAAAGAAGAATGGTTATCCTATCAAAATTCTCCGCATAAATAGAGGAAGAGAATTATTATCTAGTAATTTTGATCGTTTTGTAAGCAACATGGCATCCTAAAGTAGCTAGAAGTGAAAAAAAAAACTCCATAACAAAGTGGATTTGTAGGGTAGAAAAATCAAACAGTGATAAAGATGACTATAAACATGCAAAGTGAAAAATAACTTTCGATTTTTGGGCCGACCTAATGACAACATCAATCTATATTCTCAATATTTCTCCAACTAAGGCTATTCACGATATGACTCCATATGAGTTTGGTCCAACAAGAAAGTGAGAAAAAAGGAAGGTATAACGTTGATGGAAATATTCACAAGTACAACTCAAGACTTATTGTAAGGAAGTGTGCTCAACAGCTAGATGTAGATTTCTTTGAAATATTTGCATCTGTCACCCGGTTCGAAATAATTAGATTTATTTTGGCACTAGGTGAAATGGTAAGTTTTTCAATTTGACATAAAATCTACATTTTTGAATAAATGTTTAAAAGAAGACGTGTATGTTAACCAACCATAAGGATTTGATGTCAACCGTAGGAAGGACAATGTGTACAAGTTAAATAATACTCTAAGGCGTCGTTTGGTATCGGGATAAATTTAATGGGGATAGGGATAAACCAATCCTTGTGGTTAACCCTATCCTCGTCATGTTTGGTTTAACTTAGGATAAGTTTAGGGATAACCCTATCCTATGTTTGGTAGGTTAACAATAAATTCGAGGATAACCCTATATTTTTATATTTTTACTTTATTTATATTATCATATTTTATTACTCATAACGTATTCATAAACATCTTAACCCACTTACATATTTATATAATAAATTTAAAATTCTATTTAAATATATAAATAAAAAAACTTAAAAATATAAATTTGAAAATATAAATAATGTAATTTATTAGGAGGAATATTTTAACGGGAAGCAAGTGTGTTCCTCGCGCCCCCTCCCCTCCACCCGTCGGACGGACCCCCCCCCCCGGCGGACCGACGGTGCTCCCCACCCCCCTCCCCCCGGCGGACCGATGGCGCTCTCTCGCGGAGCCGCTCCCCGCCCCCTCTTCGGCGGACCGACGATGCTCCCCTCCCTCCCCCCCCCCGGCGGACGGACCCCCCCCCCACCGTACCGGCGGTGCTCTCCGTGGCCGCTCCCCGCCCCCTCCCCGACGGACCGACGGTGCTCCCCGCGGAGCCGCTCCCCGCCCCTCCGGCCCCCCATTGGCGGACGAGCCCCCCGGCGGACCGCCGCCCCCGGCCCCCCGGCAGCCCGACGCCCCCTGCCCCCAGGCGGACCGCGTTCAGTTCGATTCGGTTCGGTTTGGGACCCGTTCAATTTGGTTCGATTTGGAAAACCTCTAAATCGATTTAAATCAAACCAAATCATTTAAATCAACTTAAAGATGCACGGTGCTCCCCCCCTTCCCGCGCCCTTTCCGGCGGATCGCGGCGGCGCTCACCCCGGCGGCCCGCGGCGCACTCCCCGGCGGGCGGTCGCAAACATCCCGCCCCCCTTCCCGGCGGACCACGGCGGGGCTCCCCCGGCGGCGGCATCGGCCGAAGCCCCCCCCACCCGCGGCGGCTCCTCGGCCGGACGGCGGCGCCGCCCCTCCCCCGGAGCCGCCGGCTCCCCCTCCCGCGGAAGCGCCCCTCCCCTCCCGCGGCGGCTCCCCGCCGGACGGCGGCGCTCGGCCCCTCCCCGGGCTCCCGGCTCCCCCTCCCGCGGAAGCGCCCCCCCTCCCCCCGCGGCGGCTCCCCGCCGGACGGCGCTCGTGCCCCTCCCCCGCGGACGACAGAGCCCCCCCCGCCGGCCGAGTCACCTCCCCGCCCGCCCCCGGCTCTCCCCCCCGGCGGCCGACGCCGGCCGTAGTCCCCCCCGCCGGCTCCCCCCGCACCCCCGCGCTCGCGGACGCCGGAGCAGCCCCCCGGCGGCGCGTTCGCCCCCCCCGGCGGCGTTCCCCTTCCCTCCCCCGGCGGCGTTCGGCCCCCCTCCCCCCGTGCCCCCCGCGCGCACGCCGGCCGGACGAGCCCCCCGGCCGGCGCGTTCGCCCCCCCGGGCGGCGTTCCCCCCCCCTCCCCCGGCGGCGTTCGGCCCCCTCCCCCCGTGCCCCCCCGCGCACGCCGGCCGGACCGGCCGAGTCCCCCCCGCCGGCTCCCCCCGCGCCCGTGGACACCGGCCGAGCCCCCCTCCGGGGGCGGCGGCGCCCCGTCCCCCCCCCCGGCGTTCGGCCCCCTCCTCCCCTCCGGCGGCGTTCGCCCCCGGACCCCCCTCCCCGCGCGCCTCCCTCCCCCCCCCCCAGACGTCGTATCCCCCAAATGTGACTTGAGGATCAGTTTAACCCAAGTATTAGGTGGGATGATTTATCCCCACACTTATCCCTAATTTTGGGGATAAACTGGATTAACTTAATCCAGGTTAAACCCAATATTAAGTGTGTACCAAACAGGGGATTAGGGATAAACCAGATCTATCCTAGGTTATCCCCATGCCAAACAAGGCCTAAGGGCTTAAGCAAGTACCAAGAGCATGGTAGTGCCAAAGTAAGTCTAATTATTTCTATCTTTTCAACCATGACTTCTATAAAAGTGAAAGTGTGAACCCACCTTGTATGTAAAGATAAAATGTTCTAATTTCTATGGTGTCAAATATCATAAAAATAATGGGTCTTTGAAATAATAGGGATATATTTTATGTCATTGAATTTTTTCTCATTGTGGAATAAGTTATTTTGGTAGAAATTATGAAGACCTTAATCTAAAATATAATATTAGTCTAATAACCATTTTAATATAAGATAATCTATGATAAAAGCTATTAATTTGTCGTGCCAAATCAGAAACAGAGGATCAGAATCCAGGGCTAGATATCCCCATTAGATGCTTGGTCCCTACGTGGCGAGCAACTTGCAGCTCGACGACGAAAATGTCTGCAGATGATGACGTGGTGACGTAAGGCCGGGGGGGACCCCTTAGATGCGGGGATCTGTCCGGACTCTTGCCTTTATACCAAAATGCAGCAACTTATACAAATCTTGGCTTTTCAGACATACCTCATTGTCATATTTGATTATATGATAATTCTCTCTCTCTCTCTCTCTCTCTCTATATATATATATATATATCGGAGGTGATGTGTACAGAGGTGCGCAATGAAGCGAGTAGAGCATCTGATCTAGAGCTGCATTGCAGGGCGGAGCGGGAATACGGAGTGGATATGATGTTTCTGTATCCGCTCCGTTTAACTATTCGGATAATCCGTATCCGGTCCGAATCGGATACGAATACGGATCGGATATTATAAGTCAGATAATCTTCGGATTCGGAGCGGATACGGATAATATCCGCTTCGGAATGTTAATTAAATATTATTTAATTAATATATTTGATAATATATAAATACATAGAAATAAAATTATAAAATATTAAATTTATCATATATTTATCAATATTTAACTTAGTATATTAATATATAATAAAGAATACTTAATCATATTTGTAAATATAATGATTTTAAATATATAATTATATATATTATGTATATATTATCAAAGGTGGATTCGGAGCGGATATTAAACGGAGCGGAGCGGGCATTTCCGTGTCCGCTCCGATTAACATTCGGATAATATCCGTATCCGGATATCCGCTCCGACGGATATCTAAAATCGGATATTATCCCCCTAAACGGATATGAATTCGGAGCGAATCCGAATTTTATCCGCATCCGTTTACAACCCTACTACAGTGACGTAGACATTGCATTGGGCCAATTATTTTTTATCATTTTTCAATATTATTATTTGGCTAATCTTTTCTTATTTTTAATCATCAAAATAGATATTTTATAAAACTTATATTAAAATACACAGTTACTATTATCCTGGAGGCTTGAGAATAAATTTTATTTAAGCACCCCATAAAAAGACAGTCATTACAGATAAAATTATCAGAGTACAGCAGACAACAAGGTAACTGTGATCAATCAACATATATAGTCAGGTACTCTTCTATTTCTACAACTAATTGAGTAGAAGCAGTTAACTGGACACTCTTTATTTTTCTACAAAATGTAAAAACACACAAAATTTAATATTTCTTTCTTTTCTTCCTGGTCTCCATGATGCTGATCTAATGAGATATTTGACGGCTTCCTGCACCCTCATCTCTCAATCAGTCACAGCCTCTCTCTTTTTATTTTTTGTTTTTTTGTTTTTTTTTTTTTGCTTCTGCCTTAATTTCCAGCACCGTAAAAGTCTCAAGTTTCATAAGAGTAATTATATATGCGCTAAAAATAAGAAGATGATGAAAACTGTTATATATATATATGTTGCTTCCAAGACATATCCTCCTCCCAGCTTTAACTTAATTGCATCACTGCAGGTAAGAGTAAGAGTACGTACGCATCATCTTCAAAATTTATTATATACACAAAATAGATAAATTTATCAGTATATGTAATTAAAATTTACACACAACAAAAATAGGCTTACACCTCACAAAAATAATAGATCTCACTTCTTGTGTACCCGAGATGAAAAGAACTCTATCCATCAACTCCAATGTGGAAACTCAACCGCAGTTTACTCGCTTTGCTTCTCTCTCTTAGCTTGTTGACACATGCATACATGAGATGGCTAGTATCAAAGATGTCATTTCCTTCGTTCAACATCAAAATTGGCAATTGAGAAATATAAAAGTTAATGTCGTATTTGGTTTGAGTATATCACAAAAGCTGTCCTATATCAATTTTGATATTGACATATATGCTGAGAATAGAGTATCAACATTAAAATTGATACAAGTTGATATGTTTGGATTATGTATGTTTTATTTATCTCAAGAGTTTCAATATTGATATTGATAGTCAAATATTATATCTTACGGTTTTGAAGCATTCGATGAAATTTCGTGAAAATCAACTGCATGAAACTAAAGGGCTAAAGTTGTTTCGAGTTTTCTTAAAAATAATATCCAATGAAAAATTTTTCCTTTCATTTTATTTTACATGAAACCAAATGGTCCCTAAGTTGTCAACATACTTTCTTTTTGCGACAACTTGATTTTAGCCATTGTAAATGACCGCTCTTTGAAACTGTCGACCAATAACGTGCACCAATAGTTAATTTTTGCTTGTGGTGCGCAAAATGTGTGAACTGTGGTTTTTTTTTTTTTTTTTTGCATGTGAATTGTTCTACCATATTCAAGAAAAACTCTGTTTTAAGACAAGACAATAGAATTCCATGTATTCACCTCTCTCAAAAAGCAAAAAATATATATATCTATACTAGCATACGTGCATGTGCATGGGTATTAATCAAAGATATATATATATATACGTACACTCGGTAATCTTGATCAAACTTCTCACGATCCTTCCATATCGGTTGGTGATGGAGATTATCCCCACCTTTCTCACAAGATATAGATGAGACTTGTATGAATTGATGAAAAACAAGGAAGATATAATCCGTCGTGGGCTTCTCTTCCTGTCCCAGGGGCGCTTTTAATTTGACCGGCGACGGTCGGGCCGCGACGGGAGAACGAAAGAAGCGGACGTGAAGGAGACGCCGCCGCCGGCGGTCAGACCTCTAGAGCGGACGTCTACGCGGCGGCCGGCCTAACACGCGTGCCTGCTCGACCGCCGCCGGCGGCCGCGACGGACCGGGACGACCGTGGCGAAAGCAGACGGAAGACGGCGTGCGTGTAGCTCCGTCGGGGATAGGGTTTGAGACACCCCGCAAGCTGTGGACCGGAGAAGCAGCAGATGAAGGGGTCGACGAGGCGATATGGAAGTCGTAACGTAGCGGGGAGGGGAGCCCCCCCCCCTAATGAAACCCAGCTATCAGTGTCAGCTGTAAGCTCCTCACCTACCCCGGCAGCGGGCGGCCGGCCGGGATGGTGGGAGCGCGTCGAGACGAAGTTCTTCGCGTGGGCGCAACAACCCTAACGAAACCCTACCTGTTCGGTGCCGTCTGCCCCGGCAATTACCACGCGAAGGAGGGGAGAATGGAATGGTCAAAAAACTCAAACAGTACGTACTTCGTCGTTCTTGTAACAAGCTCTCGAATAATTACAGTAACTGCGGTAAACTTGTCCTTTTTCCCAGCTTTCGGGGGTTTGCATTTCTCTTTCTAGAGACTCGAGCGCATTTGTTTGTTTTTTGTTTAGTTGATGTTTAATCCCCGAATCAGTCAAGATGTTAGAATATGACAGTAATTCCTTTTTAAGTCACTTATTTAAGAGTTTGTATTGCACAAGAAGAAATAGATATGATATTAAGATATTAAATATTTTATTAAGTGAAATCAAACGTCATCTTGCACTCGTAGTCTTTGATGAAGAAGCATGTTACCATATCATGACCTCCTCCAATCAGTAATATACGACAATATTGTTGATAACATATAGCTAGAGTGACTTAGCAATACACATCTCGAGTGCTTTAGTAATATATGGACTTGATTAATAATATATGTACCGACTTAGTAACAAGGACTTATGGGGTGTTTGGTTGCATGATAATTTTTTGTACACTTTCATGATAAAAAATTGTATTAAAATAAAAATTGAACCAACTCATGACATAAAATTATCATGTTTGGAGGGATGTGATTACAAAAAAGAGTAACTATCATGACCAAACAAAGTGGGAGACCACAAGAAAAAAGAAAGAGGTGAGACCCTCTTTTTTTGTTTAAGAAGAAAATCACTTTCAAAACATAAAATTATCATGGTTGTCAAACACCTTTTTTAACAAGTTTTCTTATAATTTTTAAAAATTAAAATAAAAACCTCAATTATCATGCAACCAAACACCCCGTTAGTAATGACGCCATTTCATTAGGTCGATTATGATGTAAGCTTGCTTATACATGAGATACCGTAACTTATTCTTTTGTTTTTCTTACAGGGGAGACCGCAGGAACTTACATGGTTTCTACGTACGTACGTACTAGAGGATGACAATACTATTACAAAAGTATATTATAGGTAAGATGTCAGGTTGAGTCACCTACACCCATCACTACTTCTAAGTTTCAAATTAGATGGTGTGCATGAACTAAGCTACGTACTTATATATGCAACCAAAATTTGGAGAATTTTTTTTTTTTTGATCATAGATGAGTACTGAAGGTACAGTATATATATATATATCATGATGCATGGAAGATTGAGTCAGCTTTGGCCAGCTATATAAGATGTCGATCGACTCAAGTAGGTATGGGAGTAATCGATCGGCCTGAATGGCAAAAAAAATAGTGGTTATTACACTACTAGCTAGAGATGAGAGAATAGTTGACCTCAACTTTTTTTTATTCATTTTTCTTCGTCTTTTTTTTTTCAGTCCAACTCAAGATCAGAGTTGCACTTATTCATCGATCTGAAGTCCAAGACTCCATCGACCCAACACCACGATCTGTGCAAGGAAGACCCCAGCCTTCACGTCAACATCCGCCGATGTATTTTAGCCATTCTGAGTGATAAAATTGTGGCAACAAAGTGGGGCCGGCTCAATGCATGTAATTAATCAAGTCTACTACCATCATTATTATCATTATCATCATCATCTCAGAGAACCCTCGTTTCAAGTCTATAAGTGCGCGCGCTCTCTCTCTCTCTCTCTATATATAGATATATATATGTGTGCATATATCTCTGTATACGTGATGTGGGAGCCAAGTCAACCGACTTCCCATCTCATGGGGTGACTATTGATTAATTAGAAGTGTGGAAGGCAAGCTAGACCTCTTAAATAAATTAATCCCATCCCTCCCTCCCTTATTATTATTATTATTATTTTGTAGGATCAAATTATAGCTGGACAAGTGGTGTTTGCTGGTAGGCAGAGAGAGAAGGGACGTATTTGGAAGTCGTCAGGTGAATCAAATATTTACACAGGTTTTAGACGAGGACTTGGGGAGTCCTGCAGGCGCGTCTGATGTCCTTGCCCCTTCGCTTCATCAAGAGCCCATCGACCCTCTTTTTTTTTTATTATTATTATTCTTATCTTGAGCAAGCAAGTAATTAATAATTTAATCACCGTGTTTTTCCGGCACATGCTCGCCAGCGTTCTTAAATGGAGAGCCAGCGGCCACACGTATCAAAAGGGCACAACGTGGAGCGCTCCCTTGGTAATATATGTTTTGCACTGAACTGCATGCACCTACGAAAACAAAAATTGTGTTCCTACTTTTTTTTGGAGTTTTGACTGTGTTTTTTTTTTTGGTTGGGGGTCAAATAACACAGGTCTGTTTCGTATTTTTAAAATAAAAAGTATATATACAATATTACAAGTAAAAAATAAAATTGAAATTTGTAAACAAGGGCATAGAAGAAAAAGGGCACGTGACAAGATAAATATAACTACAGAAAGTTATCGTCTACGTAGGCACACTCGAATACAACCACGTAGCATTATTAATGTACATGACGAGGTGCATAGAAAGTTAAAAAAGTAGAGATAAAACTTCTCGGGATAGTGTTTGATAATTGGATATCGGATAATTATACCGAGAAGATGTGGATATTATCCAAAGTGACAATTCTATTAAAAAATTTATTATTATGAATAAGATTTGGGAAGACAACGAGATATACTCTAACTACAAGATATAAAAGGACAACAAATAAGAACGTAGTAAACACCAACTTTTAAAATTACGAAGAAAAAGAGATTACGACAGTTTTTTCTCTCTCCTTAAATTGAGACCACTTTAAAATAACAAATGACACTCCACAACGAAGGACAAATATAAATATAACTATATTTCTGTTAAAAGTCATCGTCTCCACCACACTAGAACATAATCACGTCATGACTTGCATGCTAAAATGTGCATAGAAGACCTAATAGCAAAGATAAATGAGAGAGTTTGACAATTATTTCGAGACTGAATGATCACACCAAGACACATTCAAATTGATGATCTTGTTAGGAAGATATATATCACAGTTGTGAATAAAACTTAGAAAGATCACGAGATAGCTAGAATTAAACCACAAAACAGAAAAGAGCAACAAACAAGAACATAACAAACACTAACTTAGATAAACCGAATATCACGACTTCAATGCATCGTAAGAGAGAAACACCTAACCATAAAAAGAGAGAAAGATCAGGACAAATTTCTTCCCCGGGATCATCTCAAAATGACAATGATGCTCCGCGGTGAAATTTCTTCAGCTCCCCGGGGCGCTTATCCACCATTGTATCTTGTGATTTTCTGTGCGAGTGATTTCATCTTGCGGTTCATCACGATGCCGTGAAGAGCACAGGGTACATGTACGCAAATAAAGATGTGGCGAGGGTATGCTGTGGCCTGGTCTTCGAGAAGACTGACCGGGGGGGAGGCGAAAGTGAAAGTAGGCGGTGCCGGCGGGGCCATGTCCGGGAATCCAACCTTGGGAGGTGGGCGGAGAAATGGGGCCGGGCGCATGTGGCCGGAACGCTCGCAAGGGAGGAAAGAGGCGGAAGGGCCTCTCCGGCGATCGAAGAGCCGCAGGGCGATTAAAGTATGCCAATATTTCTTTTAGAATGAGTCCACCACACTGTTCTTGAATATCATATTCAAGCTTCTAGGTCTTCGGAACTGGCAGTCCACGTCGCAGCGCGCGCGCGCGCTCTCTCTCTCTCTCCCTCCCCTGCATCTTCGCATGAATTGGTAAAAAAATACGTTTTTGACAAGAAAAAGTCCTTTTTTTGTTCATTTCTTTTCAGATATTTGCAGCTTATTATACGTATGTGATTGTTATTCCGTTCTTCAAAAGTGGGCAAGGGGGGTTTGGCTGCATCTACCTCGGTTTGCGATCTCTCACGCCTTCTCTGTAACATAATCCTCCCCCCCCCTCAGTCCCTCCGTCTCTGTCTCTGTCTCTCTCTCTCTCCCCGTGCCTGGGCCGGCGGATTCGATTCGTCCAGCCTTCGGTTGCCGCCAGCCATCCACATTGCCTTCGATTTCTTTTCCACTCGCACAACCCCTTTCGAAGAAGAGGAGCCAAAGAGGAGGAAAAATCTCGTCTTTGGCCTTCCGGCTGAATCCAGAGGATCTGATCCGAGGTGGGTGCCCTTTGTTTTGTCCAATTCTCCTCTGCGTCTGTTTTCCGTCCGACGCTACTAACCTTCTGTACATGATCACCATCGGCTCTCTCGTCCTCCTCCACGCGCAGTCCTGCTTAAAAAGCCGGGGTTGAGGTCAGCTCGTCCCTTGTGTCGGGTGGGTCGGCGTTCGGTAGCGGACTTCGGACTAGGAGGATGGCTTCAGGTGCCAATGGCAGCGGCTGGGTTCTGGATTTCGGCGGGATAGAGGAGGTAAACGCAGCGGAGTTCATCTGGCCGCCCACCTTCGTGGACGATCCCGCGATGCCCAGGTATACGGATTTTCTTTGTTCTTCGGGTATTGTTCTTTTCTTTGCATACGGATTTCGATTGCTATCCAGGATTGGTCCTGCATGTGGAAAGAAACCAGCGTTTTTGACTCGAGCGATTCTTGATGTTTGCTCTGATGCTTTTGACGAAGCTTTTCCTGTGATCGATGATTCGGATTAAGCAAAAGTGCTAAAATTTCTTGTTGAAGGGTTTAATCCCATATTGGCCACCGGAGGAGTATTCCATGCCTTTATCATAGCCTGGACCTGGGTCTCCTAAATGCACGTGCATTTTTGGAATTTCACATGGTATCAGAGCTGATCATAGGCTCTGTCCTCCGGTGGATTTGCTCTTATTTTCGCTCGGCCCTGCCCCGTGTATTCCTATCATGGCTCTGACGGTGGTGGCTGGCCGAGAGGGGGAGTGTTGAAGGGTTTAATCCCATATTGGCCACCGGAGGAGTATACGTGCGTTTTTGGAATTTCACATGGTATCAGAGCTGGTAGGCTGTAGGCTCTGTCCTCCGGTGGATTTGCTCTTATTTTCGCTCGGCCCTGCCCCGTGTATTCCTATCATGGCTCTGACGGTGGTGGCTGGCCGAGAGGGGGAGTGTTGAAGGATTTAATCCCATATTGGCCACCGGAGGAGTGCACGTGCGTTTTTGAAATTTCACATTTCTGGCTGTCAAAGATGTAATCCGATCACTTTGTCTTAGCAGTTCCTTATTTTCATATACGTCTTCTCTACTCCAGCTGTGATTCTTCCAGCCGGCAATTTTACAAATTCCATCTTTTTTTTCCTTCAATCCGTTCCTTTCACACGCTCCTACCATCGTCTTTACCTGCTTCGGTTTCTTCTCTTGCTTGACGTGTTGCTTATTTTTCTATTTTCTTTCAAATGAAGCACGCTGAGGCTGGATATTTCGCGGAAGGAAGGCAACAGGTGTCAAAGTGCTTCAAAGAAACGGTACGAGCAAAGTCTTATCTCAAATTACCTAAGATTGCGCATGGTGAAGAACTTGTTCTATCGTTGCCTCCCGATAGTTCTTGATAATGCCTCTCTTTCTTTTATTTTCCTGGCTATTTTTTTTCTAAGGCCCGCTATTATCTGTTCTGATTGATAAAAAAAGGTGCATGTTTTATTATCTGTAATGATTGATAAAAAAGGCCCATGTTTTATCTTCACTTCTCATTGATAAAATGGCGCATGTCTTCGTCCGACACTCCTTGATCAAAAGAGAGACAGCTTTTCGATCACCTCCTCAGGTTCTGATTTCCTGGTTATGTAGCTGATTAGATCCGGACAAAAATCAGTTCTTGGTGGGGAAAAAATGTTATTTTCTGCTAGGAAATGTTTCCCACGAATGACCAACCGCTCAGTTGCATTTCTGTAGATTCTTCACATTTTTATTTAACTGGTGCGCATTGGAAAAAAAAATAGACGACTTTTTCTTGCTACAAGTCTGCTCCTTTACGCCCTGTATCATCATCCTTTCTTCTTTTCCGTTGGATCAGATGTCTCTTGTTTTTTTGCTTGTATCACGCTGCTCCTCTGATGGTTACTTCATGGCTGATTACTACCTGCAGAAAAAGAGTAACCTCATGTGCTGAGCCGGGGACCAAAGCATGCCGCGAAAAAATGCGAAGAGACAGGCTCAACGACAGGCATGTATTTGCTCCCCATGGATCTCAACGCAAGCTTGCACATTGATAAGAGAATTTAAGTTCCTTAGCCTAATTCTCCACTTGCAGGTTTGTTGAACTGTGCGGTATTCTGGAGCCCGGGAGGCCTCCGAAAGCAGATAAAGGTGCCATCTTGAGTGATGCAACTCACCGCCTGAGTCAGCTATGCCTTGAGGCTAATAAGCTCAAGCAGTCAAAAGAATCACTTCAGGAGATGATCAAGAATCTCAAGGTACAATTCCTTAAGTGTATATACTGTATCCAGGACAGTTTTGTGCAATCAATCTGTGAGGATTACATACGCAAAGTCAAAAAGAAAACAAGGAGAAACAATGAGATCTTTGAATCACATCCCACTTACTAGCTCCTTGAAGCACTCAACACTCGGTTGTAGTCAGTGCTTGGCCAGTAATTCTTTTCACACCAATGGCGTCCTTGCTTGATTTTAAACTTGAAACCGGAGACTTCTTCTGGCTTGTTGGTTTACTTATAAAACTCTGCAAAATAGTGCACTTATTCCATTTTCATTTTAATTGTTTGGGTTGATTTAAAATATTGTATTTGAAACAACAGTATAATTGTAAAATCATTTTAATCATGTGGTCCCTTACTTTTTTTTTGACTTATATAAAGTTAACCAAACAAAAACTCTATTGTGAAATCCAAACGGAATCTTGCTTTTTAATAAGTAATTTTGAGGCTATAGAATTATAATAAAACAAACAAGCCCTCAATCTTGTATTTCTTGGACCAATCAAGCAATATAAACAGTATGGCTCAGGCTCGCCTGTTATTTCTCTTCTCTGGTATCACAATTCACATCCAAGAACAGCCTTGTTGCCATTACAGCCAAGAACAGCTTTTCAGTGGTAATCTCTTAAGAGAAGTTCAGTGCGTTCCTCATCTGTAATATACCGTATAAAAGCATTTTCTTTTGATCTTTGACGATGCCCATTTTGAGATTGCAGGCAGAGAAGTTGGAACTTAGGGACGAGAAGGTGAGGCTGAAGGCCAAGAAAGAGCAGCTGGATCAGATGCTGAAGAGCATGATAACAACTCCAACGTATGCCCCACAGCCAGTTGCCGCCACTGTCCACCCTGCCTCCTGCAACAAGAACTTCGCCTACCCGAACTACCAGATGATCGGGGGGATGTGGCAATGGATCCCGCCAGCATCTCTGGACACTTCTCAGGATCATGTGCTGAGGTCTCCGGTAGCTTAGCCTCTTCAACTTGCTGGTGCCTCCTCTGGCAAGAAACCCTCTTCTGCTGCTGCTGCTGCTGTTGTTCTTCTTCTTTTCCTTTTCTTTTCTTTTCTTTTTTTCGTGCTGTCCTGTTGATATGGTAGGTCATTTTGCCCGTGTAAATCCCAAAGTTAAAAATGAAAAAAAATAGCTTTGGGTTCCTGGGTGATCATGTAACTAAGTGGCAACTGATCCCCCTTCCATTTTATGTCCTATCTGATTGCCACCAGCTGGTTGATCATATGGAATAATGCTTGTTCTAGAATCAGCTGGCAGCTCGCCAGCTACTCATTTGAAGTGTTACATGACATGATGTTTGGTTGTAGTAATTTTCCGTCTGATTTCATGATAAAATTTGTATTCAATTGAAGAACATGGCAAACATTTGAAGTATATTGCGCTTGATTAGCATACAACCAAGTGCCATATAAAGCGTTCAAAGTGCATTCGGTTGAGACTGTTGGAAGAACTGTAAAGAACTTCCTGGTTGATGTTGTTTTATGAAGGCTTTCTCCTTCAAAAAAAAGAGAGACTGTTGGAAGAAATTTTAATCATTAAGTCTCTCAAAAGATGTAATCCTGTCCAAATATGTAATATCAATTTTTTTACTTTTAGTTTTGTATCAATTGAATTTATATTTTTATAGAAGGGATATACTTGTTTCTTTCTTCTCTCCAATTCCAAAAGCTATCAAGAGATGGATTGTGCAGAGTATAATCATATCAAATTTTATTTTTTGAAAATGTCAAGTAGGGAGGAGATTATTTCATTAGTTTTTTTCTCTACATAGTATCATTACAATTCTGATTACCCCCTTCAGAAAGTTATGTGCTATCATAAGAAATATTTGAATTTTCTAATTCATTAAGTTTTTTGTGTCCTAAAATATTCAAAAAAGAAAAGAAAAGGCGTCAACAGTTGACTTTCTGCATCCGGGCACAGCGCCAGCGATACGGCTTGTGCATGACTCTGGTAGATAGATAAACGTCACTTGCAAGGAAGCTTTGGCACTAAGATTGCACTTGGTTGATATTGTGAACGAGATCTTAATTATTAAACATCTTAAAATATGATCCAAATGTATTTTATCATATTTTATGTTTACATTATAACAAGTGAACATGAATTTTTAAGGAAGAGAAAGGTAGACATTTCTTTTTTTTCTCTTCATTTTCAAAAGCTATTAAATATGTAGATTATAAAGGCTTTCTATTATTAACGAATAACACAAATTCACATTTTCAAAACCGGAGAGAGAAGATAATTTCACAATTTCTTCGTGCACCAAATGCGGCCTAGGTTTAAAACATTATAGTGCAGTGAGGGACATATCTCGCTCAAAAAGTTTCTTCCTGCGGCAGGAGGACGTCTTGAGTTTGAACTTGAACAATCTCCAATGACCTAGGTTTAAAACATGATAATGCAGCGAAGGACACCTCTCGCTCAGAAAGTTAGTTTCCTTCCTCTAGTAGGAGGACGTCCTGAGTTTGAACCTGGAACGATCGCCTGTGGCAGCGGCGCGACCATTGCCACAATCACCAAAACAAGAGTAGGTTCCACAAACTTCAAGAGAGAAATAAAAGGCTGGACTCCTTCGTTCAAGTCCACAACGGAAGAGCAATCTCCGAGACATTTTCGTTCTTTAATTCACGCTGGAAAAGTTAGATCTATTTCAATCCCTTTCTCCTTTGCTAACCAATACGCTTGACTCGTCTGTCCAGAGTTTTTTTTTTTTTTTCACTGCAGTATGTCCATCATTTCGATTTTATTCAGCTTCTCCTTAGTCGATCTTATTGTTAATTTTCTCTGGTACATTAATTATATCCAACTTAGCCTCCTTGCCAATTACTCCTTTCCAGTGTTCGCCGGGTCGCGACCCGGGTCGGTTTGGTCCCGACCGGCCCGGTCGTGACTCGGCCGGGCCGACTCTCCCGGCCGGGTCGCGCGGGAGTCGCGCGACCCAACGACCGGGTCGCGCGACCCGGTCATATGACCATTGCCAACGGTCATGGGGGGCGCAGCCCCGCCCCCCCCCATTCAGCCCCTCGGGGGCTATTCCCCTTACTCCCACCCCCCACTCTCATTCCCAAGCTCTCATTTTGCTCTCATTTTGTTCTTTATTTACTTAATTATTTCATTAAGCATTTCATTAGTTCATTTAGTATATTTATTTAATATTTGTTCCATTGATTAGTTAGTTAAGTAGTTTCTTCTTTTTAATACTTATTTACTTACTTACATAGTTAGTTAGCTAAAAGATTAGTTAAATATTTAGTTTAGTAGTTACTTGACACATCATTAGTTGGAAGATATAGTTAATTACTTACTTAATCATATAATTAGTTAGTCATTCATTTTACATAATTAAAAGTATACTTACATTAGCAGTCACTAATTAATGTCATTAGCTTTTTAAATAAATAATTACTTACTTAAGTAATTATTTACTTAAAAAAATGTCTTCTCCAAGCCAAACAACCCAAACTACCGGCCGGCTTGGTTACATTGCAATTTGATCTCCATGGCGGAGAGAAAAGTGCAATGTAAATATTGCGACAAAGTAATATTCGGTGGTATTTATCGTTTAAAATTTTATCTTGCAGGCATGAAGGGAAACGTTCTTCCTTCCGCATACGGACTTCGCCGGAGGTCGAGCTCAATTTTGTAGGCACCTACAAGCGATGGAGCAAACGAAGGGAACTAGCAAATGGCATAAGGAGACCGTCCGAGAAGAATCGGCAACAATCGGGGAGACGTTCCGCACACATTCTTGCGGACCGATGCAGAGAGGCCGGATATTTTTAGAGACGAAGAGTACGAAGGTATGGGAGGTGTTACTCATAAACGTAGTTCATTCTTCTATTTAAAAAAATAATTAAGTAGTTAAATACTTAAATATTTCTTAAATAGATGACCTCTTACGGGGAATGGAAGCAAGTCGAAGATCATTCGCCGACGAAGAGTTCCATAGACGCACCGGCCGAATGATGGGTCAAGGGTCTGGAAGTGGGAGTGGTCGAGGAAATGGAAGAGGATCCAACAACCAACCGCAAGATGAGGTTCATGATCTCACACAAGACGACGACCCGGCAGTAGGTCCCGTGAATCACGTAATCACCAGACCACGACAACGTCAAACGACAATCACGAGTCACGACAGCGATGAAGAACCTCAAATTATGTAAGGAGAGGATTGGCCGGGCAACGTCAAGGTGGTTCTTTCACCACAGCATTCCGGCAAATGCCGCGAAGGGACCATACTACGAGAACATGATCGACACGATTGCAGACGTCGGGAGGGGAGTGCCTGGTCCAAACCCAAAGGAGATATACAATGTATATCTTCCTATGGAGATGCAAGAAACAAAGAAGTATGTGGCATCGTTTGAACGAATATGGGAGGAACGAGGTTGCACGTTAATGACCGACGGATGGACCAGTAATTAAATTTTCTTTTACACATTTATATTAAATGTATAAACATTCTTTTTAGTATAACTTAGTTAATATCTTTTACTTAACAGGTATAATTAAGAAGACAATGATCAATTTCCTAGTGTACAGTCAAGCCGGCACTGTCTTTTGGAAGTCGGTCGACGCATCGTAGACATGTAAAGAATGTGGAGTATCTTTACCAATTGATAGATGGAGTGATAGAAGAAATAGGAGAGAGCCGGGTAGTTCAAGTAGTCACGGACAATACGTGCCGCATACAAAGCGGTCGGCCAGTATGCTTATGGTCAAAAGACCAAAGTTGTATCGACACCTTGTTCCGCCCACTCTTTAGACTTGATGTTGGAGGATATATGCAAGGATCCTCAAATAGACAGGGTAGTTAAGCTAGCCCAGTTTTTTTCTTCATTTATTTATAACCACAACTTTGTCCTTGCACTTATGAGGGAACACACCAAGGGGCGAGAGTTGTTACGGCCCGGTGCAACCCGGTTCGCCTCTCACTATATTTCCTTAGAAAGTTATTGAGTCAAAGGAGAGCTCTAACTCAAATGGTCATTTCACCGGATTGGGGTAGTTGGATAGCTAGATGTAACCCATCGGATAAGAGAAAGGGGAGAAAAGTAGAAGAGACAATAGAGAGTGGAGATTTTTGAAAAGTTGTAAAGAAGACGTTAGACATCGTCCAACCCATAGTGAAGGTACTAAGGATAGTTGACGGAGATAGAAAAGCAGACATGGGGTATTTATATGATGCGATTGAGAGAGCGAATGAAGAAATCTCCAAGACCGTGTCCGACTTCGCCAAGTGGTGGGATATTATAGATCGTCGTTGGGAACGTACATTACATCAACCCATACATGCAGCAGGTATATTTTCTTAAACATTTACTAATCTTTTTATTAATCAAAGTTATGTATAAGTTGTTTACTAATACTATTTGGTTCGTAGGTTACTTTTTCAACCCAAGATACTGCTATAGTCCACATTTCAAGGCAACGAACGAGCTATTAGATGACGTGAAGAACGTCATCCGACGGTTGCTTGGTGACGACGACTTGGCTATTATCGCTTGCAATAAGATGTATGATTACAGAATGCGAAGTTTTCACTTTGGAACGAGCAGAGTTGAACGAGCTGTGATGCTACTAAGTCCGGGTACGTAAAAATGTTTTTCATCACTTAATTAATCAAAGTTTACTTAGATAATAATGTAAGACATTCAATTTATGCAGCTGATTGGTGGATGGACCATGGTAAAGTACCAGGGTACGAGGACCTGGCGTACGTAGCCATCAGGGTCCTAAGTCAAACCACTTCGACTTCGCGCTGCGAGCGAAATTGGTCTACATTCAGCTTGATTCACACAAAGCAAAGAAATAGGTTGACATCAAGGAGGCTTGAAGACCTCGTGTATTGTCACTACAACATGAGGTTAAAGTTGAGGAATTTGGAGAGAATGAAGCAGAACCAGATGGAATAAAAGAGTTGGATATCACAGGCGGCGGGACGTTCGGTCGAGGAGCCGCAAATTGAAGAGGAGGACATCGATTTGGATCAAATATTCTACGAGAAGAACTCCTTAGAAGCTTGGGTCAACGACCGAGAAGGGTTGGGAGAACCGGAGTTCAACCCAGAAGACCGACAATGGGCTCAAGGAGTGCTCGACGATGTCCCTTTGGCCGAAGAATTCCGGATCCCTCGCTCTCTAGCAAGCGCCAGAGTACCAGAGAAGGAACTAGTCAAGGTACGCAAAGTAGGCGAAAAGGTAAACAAGTTATGACTGATCCTTTTGATATTGCAGATGTTGATACGGTCGAAGACGATCGAGAAGATACGCCGGAGCCGAACATCCGAGTGCAGTACCAGACGTCCGAGGATTCGTCGTCAAAGAGTAGCAGCGATGATGGTGCTGGATACGGGGGCGCGAACACTTTACAAGTACAAGGAACCTCAGATACTCTCATATCTCCTACAACATCGTTATGTTTTACCGGCGAGGAGCAATATACTCATGCGACCCAAGATACCGATCATGGTAGAATGCCACAAGGTAGAGGAGGTCATCGTAGCCATGGAGTTGGAGCAGAATACCACGATGCCTCCGACTATGTGTATGATTCATCCCAAGGCTCTTGGTTCCCTACATACGATCAAGAGTATTGTGAAATGAATTATGTGGAGTCATCGGATACTTCGATCCAATCGACCTATAGTTATGATGACTCGTTTGGATCAAGTCTTAGGATAGTTTCCCAAGGAATTGACGAATATGATCGTCATGTGTACATGTATCAAACTTTGTACTCAACCCAAATGACATGGGAAGAATACATCAACTACCTACAAAGTGTAAAACACATCACGTTAAAATAAAATTGATGTATTATTTATTTAAATCATATCATTTATTTTTTTTCCCAATTTTTCTGTAATTTTTCAAAAAAAATTTGGCATTTTTCTTATTTTTTTGATTTTTTCGAAAAAAAATTTTAAAAAATAAAGTCACGACCCGGGTCGACCTGGGTCCGCGACCGGCGACCCCTCCCTCCTTGCTCCTTTCACCATTCTCATCTTTCTATTGCCCATTTATCAACTTCATTTTTAGATGTCAACATAGCATATATTTTCGCAGATCTCAGCCATAGATTGTTCCTTCCCGGAAAATCTTCACATCCATTTGTTACCTGGTAAATTATTCAGCTGGTGGCATTGCGGCATCGACCAATTAGCTTCCTTATACATAATTTCTGCAACTTCAATGTTGCTTTGGCATATATCCTGGGGAGACGTTGGGCGACAAATAGGAAAAACCTAAATTTTCTCGTCTTGTTTCAAAACGCGATGAATATATTTGGCACATCATTCATACGAACGTTTTGGTCGCACCCCTTGCTGGTACAAAGATTAATCAGGAAATAAACCTAATTTATCCATAAAAATGTAGGGGTAAACCAAGTTGATCCTCAAATCATAATAGGGTAAACTGAGTTTTCACCAAATTAAACTAATGCCAAGGGTGTTCCAAGACAGATATTATACACAGGAATCAGAAGACAGGAAACGAAAGAAGCTGGAGAAGATGCAACGCGTCAAAGATGGAATCAATATAATGAGCCAAGTACAAGGAATACAGCCGGTATTTGCAACTAACATTCACATGCTGGACATTAAAAACTAGCATGTCCTCACATACTGACGCATAGACGAGACATCTCGGATAAGCATCAACACGAAAAAGACTAATCAAGCGAAGGAGCCGGGGAAAAATTACAATAGACAAGGACGACCAATCAATAATAAATAAACTTATTAGATTAAGATGTACGACAGGGACAAGTCTGGATACGCAAGATCACTGTTCTCCTCTAGTCCTATGCTTCATTTCTTGGTGCTACGATCCTGAGTCCCTGAAATCCAAAAAATTAGTCTAAGTGGCAGTTAGTTCCTTCGAATTCGGGGATCCTCTACACTGCAAGAAACAATCGAAATGGATAAAAGTAAAGAACAGCGACCAACAGTGGTATACAGCACAATCATAAAAAGGTTAATGGCAAATTTATACTGCCTTATCATTCATCTTCTTTAAGGGCACACCTTCCGATAGGACTAAGCTCCGTCCCCGGACATTAGCAGTCTAATCAGCTTTCTTTGGTAACCAGATTTGCAGGGTCATCAGCACAAATCAGTAGATGTACAAAGAATACTCACCACAAACATGTAGCACTCATGACAAATATTTGCGGTTTCTTTATCCAGTATTACTTTTCTTGCCCCTCCAGGAGAAACATTAAAACTACGTTACAGGAATACCATATCACTCTGACCACCTTGATGCCCTATGGCCGTGAATGAGTTTCAAAATACCAAGCACATAAAATCAGAATATTTTCAAAAGCCAATTTTCTCTATGTCCTGACTAGGCATTCTATGCCCTATGGCCATATATAGTATTGTGAATGGTCGGTTGGTTGCCCCCATGGTCTGTGGTCTAGTGATACTGGGGTGTGGTGGATCATCCTTAACAATTAACACCATTATTTGGTCTGATTTTGGAAGGAGCAAAATGTTTGGATCTTCAGGAGAATCAAACTCCTAACTCTACTATGTACTAGAATGAGCTAGGTTTTATAATCTACACTACAGCACACTTCTTTTTTGCCTCTGGATCTGCTTTGTGACCTTCATAGAGTTTTATCGTACGCAACTTCCTTTTGGTTTATTTTTTGTAATCAAATACAAGTTTGGTGCCATCCGCTTCTCAATAAAATCAGAGCTTCCAAGAAAGAAATACCGGATCAAGATTCATGGCTGACGAACAGAATTATGAGCCACATTGTTTTCCGGATCATGAAGTTTGACTACGATATGTGTGACAAACTAGTCACCAAAAACAAGAAAATATATTGAAACTAGCTGAACATACATGTTGTAGAACTTTTGTTAATCATCTCCGAACCCACAGCACAAAAAAAGCAGAAAATATATAAAAAAATAATGAAAGGAAAATATAGATAGTGTGATTCAAGGAAACCAACTTACTATTTAAAAAGATTCTTGTGGGTATACACAACACCTTTGTCTCCATTCACCACTTGGCCATTTCCCCTCAAGATCCTGCATTTTCCCGTACAATATGGCATCAGATACAGAAATTAATAATTCTAATATAAGCATACAGCCTGAGCTGTTCATGTTAGTAAATAGGATCATAGAAGAGTACTCAATTCAAAACACAAATCATGCAAAGAAACCGTCTTGCTGATTCACTGACAAGAAATCCTCTAGGGTTAGGTAATGCAAAAGCTACTTTGGGAAAACGCTTGTTATGAGCCATTACTGAAGTTGTACAATGATGTAACCTCAAAATCTCCAAAGATGAATTCTTTTGTTTTGGAAATTCATTTTCCTTTTGAATTTGAATTAGGTTTGACCTTAGTATTGACTTTTTAGAAAAATAGATGGTATTCCATAAAAGTACTAACTAGGGTCATAAATTATGTGTTGAGGTTGTTAGGTTCTTTGAAATTTGTTTTGACCTCTCCCCGTCGGATGGTGCGAAGATCCGACGTTAATTACATCGAGATAACTCGAATACCCTTGATTATCGTCATAGCAATCCATTGCAGTAGAGAACATACATCCACAGTAAGCATTCACACAAATATAGGAGAAAACAACTCCATGAATTTGATGGAAGGCAAGCACTTAATGTGTTTTGGATTTAGTTTGAATTATTTGAATTGAATTGATTTGAATTAAATTTAGTTTTGAGTTGAACTTTTTGAGTTGCTTATTGGTTTTCAGTTTGATTTAATTTGGATTCTGTTTGAAATGGATTGGATTATTTAAATTTCAGTTTGGTTTTGGTTAAAATTGATTTGAGTTGAATTTGTTTAATTAAATTTGTTAGTTTGAATTAAATCTTTGGTTTGAGTTTTGATTGAGGGATTTTGTTTGCAAATGGTCGAACCTGCAATTTGTGAAGATTTTCTCTTTTGAGTCTTACAGATTTTTAACCTTCAACGGACCTTCAGAAATTTCAGACTTTGGGTTTTTACAGTTTCAGATTTGATCTGCTTTAACTTGAATTTGAGTTCATCTTGAAGGTTTGGTGAGAATACTAGATTTTGATTTAGGATTCCGGTTTTAAGGTTTGATTGACAGGTTCACCTGATTTTGTTGGAGTCGCATGGTATTTGTTGGTTGTATTTGGAACAAGCAGGGGCTGCTGTACAGATTCTGGGTTTCGGATTTAGCAGACTTTAGATTTCACATTCTGCAGATTCTAGATTTCTCCAGATTTCAAATTTTTAAAGGGGTTGAGTTCAGATTCAGATTTTAATCTCTGGATTTAGAGGTGATTTCAGATTCTGAATATTCCTATTTTTTCAGATCTGCAAATTTCACAGTTTTCAGATTTTCAGACTTGTGCGTATTGCTAGATTTCATTCTCTGGATCCCAAATTATGGACTTTTTCAGATTTTACAGGGTTCTCATTTCAAATTTCTAGATTTCAGACTTTTGAAATGGGTTCTGGCTTCCTGGCGCACAGGCTCTAATTTCTGATTTTTCGGTTTGGTGCAGATTTCGGATTTTTACAATTTTTCATATTTCTTTTGTCTTGCCTTCCAAAAGTTTCATGTGATTGCTCTCTCTTTGTAGCATCAACATGTGCACCGAATATGAATTTTCATTTTGTTTTTCTCAACGTGAGACACGATTTACAACTTGACCAGCAATCCGGTCTCTTGAGTTCTTGATGAACCTGTCAATTCATGGGCGGCATGTACCCGGTCTTGATAGACTTATGGGCATCCCCCACTGTTTTGAGATTGAATGTACCCGGCTTTTGACAAGCTTATAGGCAATCGACTTACTGATTTGAGATTGAGCACACCCGGCTTTTGTTAAGCTTGCGGGGACTCATATCATACTTCATGAACCTCATTAGCTCATAGTTTGGCATATCGGCATGTTGATCATGCACAGCCTTCCCATGGCATAATGGGTAACTTCCCTCTTGGGGCATGGTAAGACATTGGGGTCTTTCACCAGACCTTTGTATGTCCACCTTAAAGGGTCAAGGGGCGTGCTTAAAGCCGGCCCATTGCTTTCCCTATTTGTTTTGAATTCTTTTAAATTAAGCCAAGACCATGAGGCGGGTTTTTAGCCGGCCGGATGCTCGTCTCGGTTTGTTGAATTAATTAATGAATTTTTATTTAATTTCTGTTTATTGTTTGTTTTATTTCATTTTTTGAATTATGGGTCAATAGATGTGCTTAAAGCCGGCCTTATTGCTTGCCCATTTATTTTGATTCTTTTAGGTTATGCCGAGACCATGAGGCGGGTTTTTAGCCGGCCGGATGCTCGTCTCGGTTTGTTTAATTAATTAAGTGCATTGTTATTTAATTTCTGTTTATTTTTTATTTTATTTTGTTTTTGAATTACGGGTCAATAGACGTGCTTAAAGCCGGCCTATTGCTTGCCCATTTATTTTGATTCTTTTAAGTTATGCCGAGACCATGAGGCGGGTTTTTAGCCGGCCGGATGCTCGCCTCGGTTTGTTTAATTAATTAGGTGCATTTTTATTTAATTTTTCAGTTGATTGTGTCTTTTAAAATCTTTTATTTTATTTTTTCTGCCACCGGCCAGCGAGGGATATTGGGCCCTAGCCCACCTCCTTCCTCTTCCTTTCTTCTTTTCTCTTTTTTTTTAAACCCTTCATAAGGTGGGCCCCACCGTAGGTTGACCTTGGGTCAACCTCTCCTGCGAGCTTCTCCCGCGCGCGAGGCGCCTGGCCGCGGCTGCGGCCGCGGCCTTTTCTTTTTTTTTTGGCTTCCTTTTTCTGGGTGGGCCCCGCCCAATTTTGACCTTCGGGTCAAAATAGGAGCCGCGCGCCCCTTCTTCTCCCGATATGTGCCAGCATGGACATAAGTTGGCAAAAAAAAAAAAAATCCGGCGGCCCCTTTCTCTTCCCCCGACCAGGCGACGGCAGCGGACGGCACCCGACGCTCTCCCGGCGGCTTCGGCGGCACCCGACGGCGGAAGCAGCTTTGGCAGGAGGTGCTCCGGGCTTCTCCGGCGGCGGCAGAAGGAGATCCTTACCAGTTCGGGCTGGTTTGCGGCGAGGGCTCCTTGCGGCGCGCCCCCGGCGAGGACCCCGCGGCAGAACCTCCGCGACGAGGGGCTTCCCGCGAGGCTTTTGCGGGCAGAACCTCCGTGGCCGGGACTTCCGCAAGCCTTGCTCCTCTTACTCCCTCCCTCGGTCTCTCGATAGCTCTCTCTCTCCGAGGGGGGGTTTCGCGCACTCTCGGGCTCGTCTCCTCGGTCTCCTTTTTTTTTTTTTCACGCACGGGTTTGCAGTGGCTTTTTATAAGCCTTGGTCGTCTCCCTACCCCTCACGGGATACTTCCCGCATCGGAGATTGCGGCTCCAAACGGGACTCCGGAGCAATCCCGGATTTTTCGGGATCGACCCCTCCTTCCTCCTTATCCGCCTACTGCCTTCCCGCGGCAGTTCCTGCCGTCTCTAGCATGGACTCCTGAGGAGAGTCCGATGGAGAGTTAATTTCCTTCCTTGCTTCGACTCCTCCTCCTCTTCACTTATCATATTTTTTTTTTCTCTCCCCTTTTTGACGTGGACTGGTTATAGAGGAGATGACATCCATGGGCCGGTTGCTGGCTCCATGGATGCTGGCCCAATTGGGCTGTTTCGGACCTCCTCCTGGCCCAACCGATCTCCTTTTAGCTGCTGACCTGCTTTCTCTTTTTTCTTTTCTTTTTTTTTTAACACGTATGTGACATACGTATCAATTTTTTGAGTGCCAACATACAACATTGAACATTCAATCAACAAATAAAAGTGGACGCCTTGCAGAAGAGTACCATCGTGTCGTTAGAAGACCTTCCACGCCAACAGGTCCTCGAGCATGAATCCTGCTAGTACTTATGCCAACCTTCTCAGCAATTAAAAACAAATTAAGTCCTTGAATTTTGCATTCAAGACAAAAAGGATTTATGGAACTCATTTACCTCTGCACCAAGCCCAAAACGAGCTCCATCACAGAAACGGGTGCTTGCATTGTGAAATACAGCTGCACTGCTTGTCATGCAGAAAAGGAGTCATTTTGATATACATATTATCCCAACTAAACTTATAGTGCACACTAAACTGACTACATTGATCACTAAGAACCAAGAGCATTAATCAATATACAAATGAATGGCAGTACTAGATAGGATAACAGAGATTTTTTGTAATTGACATCTAAGTACGCACTAAAAACCCAAAAAGAAGAAGAGAGAACTGCACCATGTCACCAGTCCACTGGAATCAACTCATGCGCAATGGAAAAATCCTCCTTGTTATTTCAAAATTTCAACTAGCAAATTTAGAATGGATAGTCGCATTATCATACTCATTTTAAGAAAAAGGAGATATACAAGATTGTTCAAATTATAGGGATCAAATGAGTCATACTATGAATTGTAGAAAAATAATTGTGGAGCAGTGATAATAGGTGTACAAATATTTCACCAACTAAATTTGAATTTATGCATGGTCCATCTACAATGAAAACTACTTTGCTTATTGAAAGTTTGATAGAGATATACTGAGATATAAAAAAGATTTGAACAGTGTTCTTGGGAAAAAATGTATGATAGAGTTCCAATATATGTTTTGTGGTGTGTTGGAGGGAAAGATATTACCTATTAGATATATATATATACACACAAGTGATAAAAGACACGTATGATAATGCAACCGCCGCATAATTGGAGAAAAAATAAAATATTTTATAATTCAATTAGTTTATATAAAAGGTATGCAATAATGTCTAATCTTTTTGCATTAGTTATAAATGAATTAACAAAAAATATACAAAATGATACACCGTGGTGTATAAGGTTTGCAATTCATTGTATTAACAGATGAGACATGAATAGTTAATAGGAAGTTGGAACTTAAAAGAAACACTTCAGCATCTAAGGCTTTCAAAATAAATAAAACTAAAATAAAATAAATACATTGTAAATTTAATGAAAACCAAAGATGGAGAATGTGATGAAGACATTAACCATAGGATTAAAACAAGATGGATGAAATGGAGATTGACTACCAAAGTTTATTTATCGTAAGATTCACTAAAGTTAAAAAAATTATCATATAACTATAAGACCAACAATGTTGTAAGAGAGTAAATGTTGGACCATAAAAAAACTTCCAAAATAAGTGTTGTTGTAATGAGAATGTTAGAATTGATTCATCATTCATGATCATACTGGATTAGATACAAATACAATAGGAAATAAATATATTATAAAAAATATAAGAGTAACAATGATTGCATACAATGATGGAAAGAAGGGAGATTGAGATGAGTTGGCCATATTGAACATGGACCTAAAGAAGTATGAGTTAAAAAGTAGAAAATATCAAAATAATTAAAACAAAAAAAGATGTGGTAGACCCCAATTAACCTGAAAAAAGATAATTCTATATGATTTAGATGAGTTACATATCTTCGAAGAATTAAATAAAAATCAACAGGAATAGAGAAAGATTAATTTGGAAATAAGACTTGAGTCGAGTCGCACTAATTTATGAGCACAAGTGCTCAAGATTCATGCATCATGAAACACTTTTCTCACTGTTGACTATAACGTTACATTTTTATGACTAAAAGGGAAATATAAAGGGAGCTGAAGCTAAAAAATTGTAAGATTAGGTACTGTGATATGTACTTGCAAGAAGGAAAAGCATGCATACAAGACTAAAATCAGAAAATGAATGCATCAAAAGATGAGATATGAGAAATACTTCACCTGTCAACCTGTTTAAGGAACGTTTCAGCAACTTCATGATCCTCAGCGACTATGCAATCAGTATGTGCACTGTAATGCAAAGGTACGTACTTAAAACATAATGTTGCTATGGTAGCATTAATAAAGTCCAGTCTTTTATAGTTTCTTATTCATCGCCAGAAAATCTTCCCTGTATCAAATATGTCAGATTATCTGACAATACTAAAGTGGGACGGGAACATACCTTCCATGACAATGAATGTGCTCAATAGCAGCAAAAACATCATCTACTACCTCAATCGTGCAATCCAATGAATTATATTCATGGTGGAAAGACACGGCCTCTGGGATACCTAATTCAGCACTCGCTATAGGTCCTCCATGAAGTTTAACACCTGTAAAGATATCATATCTGATAAGCAATAGTAAAAAGAAACAGAAAGCAGAAAAAGGATGCAAAAGGATCGTGTTTAATAACTGGTTAATAATTAGATCAATGCTGATAAAAATATTGAAGATAAGAATACTTGTTATGCTTCAAGAGTATCAAGAATGTACTTAAGTTGTGAAATTACCAAGCAGTGCGTGCAAAAATTTCACAATTGTAAGGACATGCTCTCCCAGCAGTCCACAGTCAAGCATCCTCAAACATTGCCTGACAGGCTTGATCAACATACCAGACCTAAATATATCTTACTGATTGATATACCAGTCATAAATATATCTTACAAGCACATTGCTGTAACTAGACCTGTAAATCGGATCATAAAACTCGACAAGTCAATCTGAACCTGAAACAGATACCGGCTTCGGCAGTTCTGTTAATTTACTCGAAGATCTCTCAACCCCAGATTTGGGTATCAGGATTTCTAAAAATCCATTCACGGGTTTTCAAAGTAAAAACTGAAAACATGACCTGCATACAACCCTCTAGGGTTCCCTCCCCCTCACGCTCCATTGTCGCAGCGCAATGTTGCCGATGCAGAGCACCTTATTGTTGGACTCACCTTCTTGAGAGAAAGAATCAAAACAGAGCCCCCGCGGGTACACACTGAGTCCTGCCCCAAAAACAGAACCCAGAAGTCATGCCCCTTCACGACGGTGTCAGCGTCATCCTTGGCGAAACAGTCCGGGTGGCCTCTCTCAAGCCACACCACTCTCAGAAGCACCACCACAATTGCTCCCACTCTTTGCATGTGCCCCTCTGCCTGCTCGCACCACTCCCATGGGCGATGGTCATGCCCATGGCTTACAAGAAAAACTTTGTTCGCCTCACCTGTGCAGCATCCAGGAAGAGTGCCACTGGACAGCTGATGATAAGGCAGCAGCGGCACCTTGTGGCACCAACGGCAGAAGGTCATCATCTGCGAGTTGCCCAGTCTGTCCAATGCCACCGCCATGCCAATGCCTCGACTGCAGTTGGGTCTAAAGTAGGTGGTGGAGAAGCCCAAGACACGGCAGCCAGAAATACCTTGAGTGGAGTTAAACCTGGCAATATACTGGAGGGCCACAGATCTGCAGCCTAGCCTTCCACCTGTGCTGTGACACTGCTGCCGCCGCCGCTGCTTCCGCTTCCCGGAGAAGAAAAGGGCCCAGCTCTCTGCTGCAGGTGAGTTAAATGTGAAAAAATTGCAACAGTGCCCAAACGTCATTGCGGACATATTCGAATCCAATAGTAGATTTCGGATTCAGGTCAAATTTGAAATATTCCAGTCTGATTCAAATCTTTTTTCAGATTAACATTATCGTATTTGATTTGGGTTTGGGTTCAGATTTTTATAAATCCGGCCTTTTGACAGGTCTAGCTGTAATATGTCTGTTGTCACTGATTTTCAAGATGATAACAGATCACACCTAAGGCAGCTGCATTTGGACTTGTCCAGGGAAAAAGATGTGAGCTCTGTAATCAATCAGGAGTTAACTTTAACCCATTTTTCCGGTTGTATTCTGTTGGCGTGCATTTTTTCAAAAAAAAAAAGGAAGACAAATGGGCAGGCCTAGGAGCAGGCCGGACGAACCACAATTCAGTCAAATCAGGCCCAATCAGGGGCCCACGGATGTCCAATCAGCAGCCCATCATCTCACCTAAAAATTGGGCCAAATCCCATCCTAAAACCAGGCCCTGCGCAGCCCACAGCAGAGCATGGGCCGCAACCTCCAGCTGGCCCAATTGGCCCATGTAAACAGGCCCATGTGCAGCCCATCTCCAAGGCCCACCTGCGGCCTAGTGTGAACAGACCTCACTGGCCCACCTGCCACCTCAGCACCCCCCCTGCGCACCACCTGTCACCCCAGCCACCAGCCGCCCCATGCAACCAACCCAGGCCCTGCAGTCAGCCCAAGAAAGGGAGAGAAAAAGCCTGCGCACCACCTGGCCCATCTGCCACCTGCACACCACTTGTCACCCCAGCCACCAGCCGCCCCATGCAGCCAATCCAGCACTGCATGGGGGGGGGAGAAAAAGGCTGCGCACCACCTGGCCCATCTGCCACCTGCACACCACTTGTCACCCCAGCCACCAGCCGCCCCATGCAGCCAATCCAGCCCTGCATGGGGGGGGGGGGGAGAAAAAGGGGTGGACACCACTTGGCATCTGCTGCCACCCGCCGACCCACCCCGGCCCCTGTGCAGCCCCCTGCTGACCCTTCACCTCCCTCCAGCCTCTATAAAAAGAGGGGTGCGCACCAGCATTTGGAGAAGGTTTTCTGGACGCCGACAGGCTGCTGCTTGGCTGCTGCTGCCTGCGACAAGAAGAAGAAGAAGAGAGGAGGAGGGAGCTTGGCGCACCAACAGGCTACCACCTTGCTGCACCTGCCACCCCCCCTCCTGCTGCACCTGTTGCTGCCGCCTACAACCAGAAGAAGAAAAGACAAAGAAGAGAAGGGGAAGGAGAAAAGCTAACTCCGGCGTCTCTTCCTCCTGCAGGAAGGGGTCTTTTCAGGCGGCCAGCTGCATCCCTCTTCATCCGATATCAAAAGAACAGCTGCTTGGGTGAAGGATCATTGCATAGATATGTAGCCCTCTATGGGCGCCATCTTCACCCTCCCTTCCATACTCTTCTAGATCTCCTCCATTGGCCGGACTGACCCAAAGAGGGCCGTCCCCAAACAGCCCCCCCCCCAAATATGCCTCGAGCAGACCCACAAACAGGTCCCTCTTTCAGCCTGGTTTCAGCCCCGATCAAGGCCCAAAAGACCCCCTTTTCAGGCCCAGCTAGAGCCCATATGTCAGGCCCAAGATCTGGCCCAAGTCCAGTTCAATTTAACCTCCATACCCAGCCCCATGCTGGCCCATCTTCGGTCACCTGCAATACATCCAGCAGACCTCCAAACAGGCCCATATTCCGGCCCACTTGCAGGCCTATGTCTAGGGCCTAAAATCAGTCCTCTTGTGACCCGGTTTCAGTCCATCAAGGACATCCCAGACAGGCCCATAATCAGCCCATCTTCTGGCTTACATCCAGATCCCAAACCTGGTCTCCAAAACAGCCCTTTGTGCAGGCCCATTTTGGCCCACTTAAACCCAAACCAAACAGCCCCTCCTGGCTCAACCGAACAGGCCTCAAACAGGTCCTGTTTCTCCACAAAAAATGCTTGAAGTCTTCTTTCAGCGGACCCCCTAGTGGCACAAGATGCAGCACATGTGCGGTTCAGCAGAAGGTGCAGAAATTCAGCAATGGTGGGTAGGGGCGATGTCCCGACCCTCTCGGAATCCGTACGACGGGCCGATTGTTTTGTCCGGGCGGGTCCTTGCCCTACCATCAAGACGGAGGAAGGGCGTACAAGTCCAGCAGACTCTTCCGGCCCAAGAACAATCCAAAAAAAGGCCCTTCCGGCCCAAGAAGACCGAAGACCGGCTTTGAACGCCGATGGAACTCAAAACCGGCCCGAGTGACCTTTTAAAATAAAATAAAAAAAAACAGAAATAAAACTAAAAAGAAATGGACGGCTCCCCCGGGTACGTCCTGGGATGTCGATCCAGACGTCGGCGCGGGCATGCTCCCGTAGCCGATGATCCTTCCCCCAATTTTGGCTAAGTTATTGACTAGCCTTATTGGATTGGTAAACTTTGCCAAGTTAGAAACTTGTCGGTATGCCGTTGTAATGCCGAAATTTTTCTAAACCGGTGAAGAACCTGAGTTGGGGGAAGGATCACCTCTCATTGTACTCCCATGTACTCCAACTTTCAATGAATGAAACTTTGATGTTCATATCGATGCATGAAACCGGGCATTCAAAGTGGCCCGATGGGTCGGAGGCGATGCAAACCGCCAAATAAAAATAAAAAAAAATTAATTAAAACAGAAAATCAAATCTGAAATTCAACTCATTCCGGTTAAATCCAACAATCGATCTTTAACAAAATTGAACCGGTTTTGAAACAAACCAAACCGAAATTAGATTTCAAACAAAAAAATCTGCTAAAACAAAATCAGATTTCAACTAAATCTGTCAACATAAAAAAAGAAATCAGATAACCTGCCAAAAATCAGATTCTGAACCGTACTGAACATCAAAAATCAGGTTTTCAATAAAATCTGTCAATAAAAAAAACCAGGTTCCAATTAAATCTGCAACCAAAACAAATTCTAGCCAGCTTCAAAAATCTAATTTTTGGTAATCTGAAAATCCACTTAAAATTCACTAACTTCTTCCCAAAAGGAATCAAATAAACAACATTCCAAACACTCAAACGTGGATCAAAATCAACTCAAAAATCAGAAAATTCAGAAATTAGAAAAATCAAAATCAACCAAATAAAAATCCAAACATGCTTAAAACTTTAAGCAAATCAAAACTAAACCAAAACAACAAAACCAAATCAATCAAACAAATTGATTCAACTCAAACCTTCAAACCGACTTTCAAGTCGACCCAAAAAAATCAACCAACAAACAAATAAAATCAACCCGAACAAATCGGTTTGCATCTCATCGGACCCAAAAGGACGCTGCCCTTTTGAGTTCTTTACTTTTTGTGGATGCATGTCTTCTACTTTCATGGATTGCTATGACGCTTAATCAAGGGTTTTCGAGTTATCTCGATGTAATTAACGTCGGATCTTCGCACCATCCGACGGGGAGAGGTCAAAACAAATTTTCAAAGAACCTAACAACCTCAACATATAATTTTGACCATAGTTAGTACTTTTATGGAATACCATCTATTTTCCTAAGAAGTCAATGCTAAGGTCTAACCAAATCTAATTCAAATTCAAAAGAAAAATGAATTTCCAAAACAAAAGATACGAAATCTTTGAGAGAAATTTGAGGTTACATCATATTCCTTACCCTCTCTATTTGGAGTGATTGGAGTGTTGATGGACTGATTAAGTGGGTCATGAGTTCAGCCCATGAATGTCGAAAGATAGTCCAGCTTAACGGCTATAAAGGTGCTGACACAAATAAGGGATATTTAGGGCATATTTAGCTCTTTGTGGATCCAGCCCATATATCCATTTAGTTGTCCTGTTAGGGGCCTTAACATAGATCAATTCATACAAGACATTTCCAGACATGTATCAGTCACTTGATTTTGTAGCATATTTGAGTATATAAAATCCCAGGTTAATACCGTGGTCATTACATAATAAATCATAGCATAATTTATGGAACATAGATACATTACAATTACACCAAACAAGTGATCAATTTATGAACACTTCTAACTTTTTTAGATGAGTTCAAAGAAGTCATCAAACTCTTGAGAAGCTAAAACTACCCTTTGTAGTGCAATCTGTGGTGTGTAAGAGAATAGATGCATAAAAAGAGGTGATAACTAATCCTTTGATACCATATCAACCCAGGATGAACAATATAATGACCAAGTCTCCCATCCCCCACATAGAACTGATTAAAAACAAAGGATTGAAACATTAGGCAGATGGCAACAACTGATAAAAACAAGGAATTGAAATAGTGGGCATGCACAACTAGTGACCAAGGATTGCCATCTCGGATCTTGGCTTCGTCTCGGGAGGGTAAAAGAGAAGAGATCTCGGAGAAATCTCGGAAAAATCTTGGGAGATCAGATCTCGGATTCTCAGATCAAAATGTAGATATATATGAAACATAACATAATATCTTATAAAAATAGGAGTACATCAATGAATTTACATGAAAATATATAACACATTTTGTACATCAACTGTGTGAATGAACAATTACAAAGCACTTTCAATACCAAAAAGATAATCTTTGTGCTTCTAAAAGATTTAAACTTGTATATAATCTTATTTAAATACTAATATGGTATTAAACTTGTAGCACATTTTTATGCGATAATATAAGTTGATAGTGAAATATATTAAATGTGTTTACACTACCATAAACGCGGTGCAAAGTAGTCGCAGATCGACCTACGCGATCAAATTGCGGGGGGGTCAAAAGAGCAATGCCCCTTGTGGGGGGTATCAAGGGGGCAAAGCCGCTCAAAAAATTTATTTTTTATAGACCAGTCTACATAGGATGAGATCTCGGCGATCTCGTATCTCAGCCCCTTGGCGAGACCGAGATTCTTGCGAGATCTCGGCGAGATGGAAAACCATGCTAGTGACAGAACAAAGATGAATGGCTTTCTCTATTTTGTGAACTAAAAATTAAAACTAAATATAAAAAACTAAAAAACAGGTAAAGTGGCTGACATACTAACAAAAGGGTGGAATCAGGTTACAACATAGGTCTGCTTGTACCAGCGTGAAGGCAATCTTTGTAAAATCACAATCTATTGTGATGAAGCAAAGCAAAAACATGCTAAATACAGGTTGTTATTCTGTTTATTTCTTTTCTCATTACAAAGAAAAAACACAAGAGCAGAAGGTTTCTAAACACTGACAACCAAGATGATGGTCATACCTTCGGTAGTGAGTGCCAAAACCAGCTCATTAATTTGACCACCCTTTAAAAGATCCTTGTGCACAAGAAGTGTTTCCTTCATGCCAAAATAATCTGATGTTAGTTATTCTATAAGTCCATCTTGCCCATAATATATGGCAAATTGATAACATTAAACAAAACAAAATTCAAGAAAAAAATTAAGGAAATAGCATTAATGTTAACAACATAGCAAGTACCATGGCATTGCAAGCTGCGGGATAATCTGTCTTTGCATCTACAACGATGCGCTTTGCAACATCCATGTCAGCAGATTTATCAACATAAACATGACAAACTCCATCTACGCAACAGATATTCACTTTAACTTAGAGTAAAGAGGCTGAACTTGCAGATGGTATGATAATGGATATATTTCAACCAGATTGCACGCAAGACAGATATTTTAGCAATTTCATCCTACCAGCATGACCGAGGACAGGAATCTTCGTTGATCCCTTTATCTGAGAGACAAGTTTGTTGCTGCCCCGTGGTATTACAAGATCTATCACATCATCCAGCTGGGATGCAATGTACACTTCGGTAAAAGCAATTTTTTTGAGAATTTTATACATTTGCTATCATTTGTGCAGCAATTTACCTTAAGCAGATCAGATATTTCATCTCTTGAGGTAACCAGACCAATGATTTTTTCACCAACTGCTTCTGGGATGGCTCCAGTAATCACCTGAACAAAAAGAAACATTGCTACACGACAATTCACCAAAAAAAGAATAGAAAAATGAAGCAAATCCAATAAAGATAATGAGGCAGTGGCTAGCTTCATGAAACCAACCTTATGCAAGATTGCATTAGACCTCATGGCTTCTTTTCCCCCTTTAAGAAGAAGACCATTACCACTACGAAGTGCTAATGAAGCAATCTATTCATCATGGAAAATTTAAATGCAATCAGCATAGTACTTAGGAAACCTGAATAAACAGTATGTTTAGTACCATGCATGCTCAATTCATGTTGTGGTATGTTCAGAACAACTACAAATTGTATTACAGAAAAAACAGACATCCTTAGTTCTAGTTTGAATGTAGGCAATAAAAAAATTCCAAATGCCCTCCATGCTAATATCAGTAGAGAAAATGATGAACAACTAAAACATCAGTGATGCGTCGTGTGGACGTGTGGGAGTGGTGTGGACGTGTGGGAGTGCACGTGTTACAACAAAACCAAACAGACAAACAAAGGCAAAAGACAAAAGGGTGGGGACTCAACTACCGAGGTGGCAGATGAGTAAACGGTTACATAAAGAAAGATCTAAAAGAAAAAAGATCCCTAAAGGTTGCCACATCCTAAGATCTACTGAAGTGTGCAAAAGTCCGGTCTTTGACTAAAGCTGCTGCCCAATACAAAATCAGTATCAGGTTATCAAATTGGTCGACAAAAACCCTTTTATTCCTAGTACGCCAAATAGCCCACAATGTGGCTGGCAGAACCAAATCCCATAGATTAGGTTCATCAGCCCACAGATTGAACTGAGACCATGTGAGAATGAGAGCTGCAGTGTTGACAGGTTTGGACTGGTGCAAGTTCAAACTTGTCCTCCAGAGTGAATTGATGATGCCATGACCAAAAAAAAGGTGATCAATGGATTCATCCAGCAAGCCACAAAATATGCAAGAAGTAACAACATCATTGAAGATCTTCTTGAGGTGACTCCTAGTCGGCAGTCTATGGTTCCAAATTTTCCATAAGAATAGTTCAATTTTAATGGGCAATGGAGGACTCCAAATAATAGGGTACCATGGAACTTCCATGCCCCCCATAGATAACCTCTGAATGAAAAAAGCATTGCTGCTAGATAGCCAAATAATATTGTCCTCTTGATTCATGATACAACTATAATCTTCAAGAAGCAGTAATAGTCTAGAAAGATCACCAATTTCCTCCTCTTTCGGGTTTCTTCTAAAAGTAATACTCCACTTTGTTCTCATATCCCAATGGGGACAGACATTCGCATATGAAACACTAATAATTTTGAAAAGAGAGGGAAACCAAAAAATTCTAGTGTGCTGTGTTCAATCCATCTGTCCAACCAAAAAGAAGTTCTATTAATGCCTCCCAATTTTATTGCAGAAGAAGCATTGAAAAAATCTTAACAGTAGAGGATACCTTTCAAGATATATTCAAAATTCTGCCTTTCCCTGAAGTCAGTGATCGACACTCCGATCCCCCCCCCTACTGCTCTACACCATATTTGGACCAAACGATTCTAGTCCAGATAACGTTTCTATTATGGTTTAACCTCCGTAGACACTTTGAAAGTAGAACAATGTTGATAGTATCCAAGAGAGCCACACCTCCCACTTTAGTTAGTCAACGCACATTATCCCACTTGATAAGATGAAAACCCTTTCTTGTGGTCTGGTGACCTCCTTTCCTCTTTTCTCTTTTTTTAAGTATTTGCTTCGCTCTATTTTTGCTTTGTACTTTGCCTTTATTAATGGAAATCATGGTCTCGACCACCTTCAAAAAAAAAGATGAAGACCCTTACTGTCACTTGTACCTTGCCATAAAAACCAGACCTGAATGCTTTCCAGTTTGCTGCAAATACCCTCGAAGACATTAAGGATAGTAAAAAAAGAACTAGAGAATATTCTGCAAGACTGATTTAAATAACAGCCATCTACCACTAACCGAAAGCATTCTACTTTTCCATCCTTGCAACTTGCCCTCCATCTTCTGAACCACACATCGCCAATATCTACTGTTAGTACCTTTGTTGGATAGTGACAAGCCCAAATATTTGATGGGAAAGGCAAACCTAGGCATATTGAAAATGCTATGCACCTGACCCCCAAGAGACTCCTGCAGAACTATCAGTTCGCATTTTGCATCATTAATTTTCAACCCTATGACAAACTGTAGAAAGTATAGAAGGATTCTTAGAAGGATACATTTGACTAGGTTCCCAGAAGAGAAGAGAATGGTGTCTTCTACAAGATGTAAGTGGATCGACTTGTCTGAGGCCTCTAAAAAATGTAAAAAATCAAAAGATTTATCATTGATGTCAACAGAGAACTTGGCAGAAAAGTTTTCTGTAAAGATCTAAAGCTGCAATGCCAATCTGATCGGCTCCGATAAAATCTAAGCCTTCCACACTCAGCCTCTGGATATGGTTACTTTTTCTTTCTGATCGATGCTTGTCTGTGAATAAACTGTGAATTTTTGTCACCCTCCTTCAGCCAGATCTTCTTAGACCCCTGTTTCCACTTGATCGTCTCCTTAAGACTCCATTTTTATACACATTCTTAGCAAAGAGCCACTCATCTCTCTGTCTATCATTGATCAGTCCCTCACTATTAAGTTGCTCAAATCTGTCAATCTTGGACATACAATCTTTACTGACTTCAGCAGTGGTGTTGAACACTGACCTGGCCCATTCTTTTAGTCGCCTCTTAATCCGACAAAGCCACCACATTGCAATAGGACTTTGACCGATGGAGTGAAACCAACGACAACAAGAATCAGCCACCAAAGCTCTGGTACCCAACGCCAGCCGCCATCAGGACACCATGGTCCAGACGCCCTTGCCAACACATCTTCTCACTGGATCTGAGGATGGAAGGGTGTTTGACAGTGATGTGAACAGTCAACAGTTGCCCCCACATCCTCCCCGCCCATGATCAAGGGTCCACAGCCACAGGTCCACCCATTCGGATCCCATGGACCGATAAATGGAGTATAATATAAGTTGCAGACCCCAAAATACTGGATCTGTGGGCATGCCCATTCGGATACCATGAACCTCGTCTTTCTGCCGGAAACAGGGTGGGAAAAGTGCAAGAGGTGGCCATGGACCCTAGGCTTCCCACTGATTGGCTGATTGTCAATCCTGATCGGAAAGACCATGGGTTCTAGTGTCCTAGAAACAAATAGAAGAGAGATGCTACTATCCAAATGTGCAACTTAAAAACAAATGAAGTGAAATTGCGAAATTAAAACATAAAATGACGTACTGCTAGCTTACTCATTTAGAATAAATTTAAAACACATATTTTAAAAAATAAAAAGTAAAACAGTTGTTCACCTGTACAAGAGCATCAGGACGAGACTCAAAAACAATTAATAGAACACCCAAAGGACATGCTGTCTTCTTCAAGACTAGATCATCTGCAAGCTGGAGAATGTTGAACTTCAGTTTTCAGGTTTTATGAAATTAGATAAATGCCAACATTACATCTAAAGATACTTAGGTTTAAGGGCTATCTACTCATTTTAAGGCAATACTCAGTCTCCCTTTGTATGAACATATCTTTTTTTATCCTACAATCAAAATGCCCTATGGCAATCAAAACAGCTCTTGTTGATAGGCAAGGTAAGAAAAAACAAATTTTAAAATTACCAAAGGTATAGATTTTCATGTAATGTTACAACATATTACCTCAGTCCTTGTCAGAACTTGCCCTATTGGTTCCTCCATGTCAGCAAGCACACGAATAGATTTTGCTAGGCTTGATATCTGTTCATGAACAAAAACACGCAAGTTCACCTGGAAATCAAACGAACTCTACATGCAAATATGTTCAAACATTTGTGTGCTCATACAGGACATGGCTATGGTGCAGATCCACAAGGGCTGACGTTAAAACAGTCAATCCAGTAATCCATAAATATTACGCAAATGGTCAATAAGTAAAAGCACAGAAAATTAGTAAAGTTACAGATAAGAATCTTATAATAAGTGATAAAAAGATTAGCATACCTTCCCTGGCTTCAAAGTTAGTCTAGAAATCAGTGACTTCTCATATCCAGCTTGTGTTGCAGCAGCAACATCTGCCTCATTCTCAACTCTAATCAACTTTTCATTGGCCTCAAGAGCATCAGCAACATCAAGCAAAATTTTTCTACGTTGTTCTGAGGTCAGTCTCTGCAACAAATTATGGTGTCTGAAAACAACAACCAATCTAGGAAGAGCTGTGACACTTGATGCTTGTTTATATAGAAGACAATATTTAAGAATGTCGAATTGTAAAAAAAAGTTCAAACTTGAAAAATGAGCGCATAAAGCACCTGAAGGCGCCTAGAACATTCTCGAGCTGAAACTGCCATATCACGTGCACATGCCACTTTATCCAAGCTGAGTTCACTGGGTGTAACCCATAAATGTGCATCCATGTGAAAGAGTGTTCCCACTCGCTCTCCCTTGAGCACTTTTGTGATGCCATCAGTAGAGTACCCGCTTCAATAATATATTGCAATGTCAGTAGGTCAAGAAACTATAATTAAAGAACAGCAAACTGCAGCTTCTACTTCCAGCATCAGAATGAATTTTTCATTTTTAATCAAGCATGGCAATATAAATTTGGACATGATAAAAATTGATAAATAAAAGTAACAGTTTGTCCATTAAACAATCCAAAAAATCTGGCAATTACTCTGGAAAAAAACTTCTCTCAAAGAGAATTCAAGCAATTATCCATAACAATAGCACATAAGTATTAGAGAATTTTGTGCTGAAACAGAAACTAACCTAGTGATGACAACTGGGATGCCAGCAGAGGATGCAACTACTGCAGCTTTTACTTTAGCAATCATACCCCCTCGTCCCAATCGAGACTTGTCCCCAAAAGTTATCTGTGCTTGATGTGCTTCCTTTATGTAAGTGTGAATGATTTTTGAGTCAGGTTCACTAGGAGGACCACTGTATAGACCTTCCACATCACTTAATAAAATAAGGAGGTCTGCTTTCAATTCCATAGCTAATAGACCTGCCAAGCTGTCATTATCCCAAAATATGCCCGAAGAGTCCTGCAGAGACACATAAATAAACAAATAAAAAGCACCAGTTATATACCTATAGAAAAGCAAAAACTAAAGGCATTTAACGGCTATTATGATCAAATGGCTTTATGCTTAATGCAATAATAGAGAGCATGCCTCGAAAATTCAGAATAGAGCATTAGAAATGAAGGTTTTGACGAACATCGATGTCAGCTACATCATTTGTTAATGTCACTAAGTTCATTCATTGAACCACCATTTCTTTGTACATTACTCCATGGATTAGAGCCATCCTCATGTACCACTTACAATCAATGATGTGTGTTCATTAAGGGAAAAAGTAGGTAAGTAAAGGGAGGCACCTTCACGGTAAGCCCTACACCTACAGTGGACTGACAAACTGTTGAAAGGATCCAACTGTACGCGTGTAAGATGCTGGTTTGTGGGAGAGATGAAGTATACATATTCCACTTGATAAAGAATTCATAGGAATTTGTGATACATCTTTTACAAGTAACTGATTGAACTTTCTTGGTGCAAATTGTTAAGTATGGGCTTTTCAAGATTTTCTTACACTTGTATATGCATCCTCTGTGTCCACCTTAAGAAAAAGACATTGAATTGCACGATATATAACCCCAAAAAACTACTAAAATTTTAAAGAAAACAAACACCGAAAGTGGGTTTTCTAGAAAATACAAAGGTTCTATTTTATCCTACCTTCACCAAACAAAATAAACACAGTCCTTGAAATTTTGAAGTAGTTTTCCTCAGTTTCATAGCTTTCATCAAATACATTAAACATTCTAATGATCACCTCATCCTTGGTAAATCATGATAATACCCACGTTGAAAAAGAAAGACATACAAGAGAAACATACCTCATATGGAGCATTTCTAGTACTGATTGCATCATTTTCGTTGAAAATAGGTACAACCTTCAAATCTAATAATGAATTTACAGTCTCTGAAAGCTGCATCCGGAAACTGGGATCATGAAAGTCCTTGTCAGTAACTAGGAGCTGTGATGATGCCACATCGAGCTGTATGAAAATTTGTTACCCAGTTTATGTTAGGAGGTTTATAAATAGAATATCTAAAAGTAAATTCAAACATGAAAGCAAAAAAATGAGAAAAATAAAGAAAGGAGCAGCTAAAACCTTAAAGGATTCTAATTAAGTCACAAAGGAAATGTGGCTTCACCTGGCTAAACAAGGCATCATAGAGTGCCATAAGGCCACTTTGCCCGACAGCTGCACACGCTTTTCCATCAAGCTCTAATTGAGGTTTCTGCAAATCTGCAAAACTGCAGAAGAGAAAGAGAACATCACATAGTTGTTTAAGCCTTTAAGAAGTAAAACATCATTCGCAATGAACTTTTCTAGCCCGATGCAGACTGTTATCAAGTATGATAAACCCATTTGCTCTGGAAGTAAGTATGTTCGAATTTTTAAGATGACTACAATGTCACAAACAATGATTGTAAAGCCTTAGAGATAGTATTGAGGTGTTTTGCGAAAACCTCTATGAGGTGCAAGCCTCAAAACAGGCATAAGCCTCAATTTAAAAAAGCATATAATTTATTAACATTTAAATAAATAATCCTACAATCATTGAACTATCGTCTATAAGTCTCATAACTTATTAAAACATTAAGCACCAATTTAAATATATATATATAATCTATGAATATTTACATATATAATCATGCAGTCTTTAAAATGTCTATAAAACCAGCAACAAAAAATATAATTAATTATTAATTGTTTAAATTTCTATGTTGCACAAATAAACAGAGTTATAACATTTAAACCTAATTAATGCATTCAGTACTCGTATTTTTCTATAGTTGTTATTTTTATTTGTATAAATATTTCAATCAAATAAATTATATAGATTTTAAAAAATACTTGTAAAAAAGCCAATGAGTGCTCTTAAGGAAAAATATTTGTTATAAAAGTTTTGGTGATGGAAAGTTGAAATATTTTCTCTTTGCAAACATAAACAGTTCGGAACTCTTTTTCTCACTTTTTATCAAAATACCTTCAACATGAGGCTTATGTCTTTCTATAAGTGAGGCATTGAGGCGGTGAGGCATAAACCTCACATGGAAAAAAGTTTAGACCTCATGTTTTGCCAACAAGACGAAAGCCTGACCAAGGTGGTGAAGAGTCTCACCTTGAAACATGAGTCTCGGCGCCTCAAGGCGAAATTTTTCTAAACAATGGTCACAAATGTTTTGAAGAGTTGGGGAAGGTACAATTGCTCTTTTTCATTGCTATTTCTACCAACTACTTTGTTTTCCTTTGGGAAATCATTTGTGTGTGGTTTCATTTTTTTATTCCCTTTCCTTTATGTAGAATTTTCTATCTCCTCAATAAAAGTTCACTTTCTTTTATTGTTTTTTGCTTTCATTGTCTCCAACAAGTCGTGACAAAAAAAAGAAAAAATCCTCTTATATACAATTTTAAGTAGTTAATATCCAATATAGTATTAAAAGACCTACAATATTCTCAACATGAACACAAAAATAGTGTAAGAAAATCAATCCAGGTCAGCCATTCATTCAGAGTGACTCAGTCTTGACTAGGTCTAGTTGAGTCATCTCGATAATCTGAAACAAAAAGGCTAAATGGCAATGCTTGTACATTCAAATCTATCAAAGGAATAAAAGCTTCATTGTATTATAGGTTATAGGTAAAAAATCCCAAACAATATATTCAAATTAAGAATCATAACAGTTATCCGCTGACCGCCAATCGAGCGTAGCTCTGGCTCGACCCTTACTCCTGGGGGAGCAGGGGTGGGGTTCAAATCCCGGCTGAAGCCGGGCTACCCCCTAGGGGGGTGGATCCTGTGGGGCTCGATCCCTCGCCGTGCGCTGCGCTGCGCGAGTCTCTAGCCGTTGTGCCATGTGTCCAAAAAAAAAAACAGTTATCCGCTGACCAGCTGCAGTGTCCACCTTAGCGGTATACAATGATATACATGTTGTGCTCCACATCTTGTGACTTGTGTCTTGTGTCCTTACACTAACATGGATCTTTAAAATATCTAGAAAGATACATGCCATCAGATTTCACCTGAATTTATTCGACAATGACAGGTCTAGCATGCACAAAGCAAACCACATAATTTCCCTTAAAGGGAGTTGTACAGTAGCATTCTAACTTTATTCAATGTAACTGTATGAAATAACTTTACAACCATTGACTGTTGGTATTGACAACAGTCATTCCCTTCACTCTTTTTACTTTCAGGCATGGGATAATCATCAACCCAGATCTGCCATACCCATACTTGATTGATTCTTACTAGTCTAACGAAAAGCACAGCATAACTGTTTACTACATTTTTTCTGTTTCTCCGAATAATGACATGCAAATTACCCAACATCAGAAATCCCATAAAAGCTTTTTGTGTTTACTTCTAATTGGTAGCTTAACAACCTTTGTAACAAATGGTCTTTGCCACTTTGTAACCTAAACAGAAGCTTAATTTCCAGGAAACGTGGTCTATAATAGTAGTCAGTACAAAGGAAAGGTACAACAGTAAGAAAACCTGCTGTTAACTAATCTTCTGTATCTCAGCCTCTGGCGACCAACACCAACTGCCCCTGAAGTAACAAAAATTACCTCAAGGCCTTCAGCGTTCAATTCCTTAATCTACAATTGATTCTCATTAGATAACAGGTAGAGATAAAAATTTAAACATGGAAGTATACGACAAATATCCTCCACAAACTTCATAAAGTCATGATTTATGTATAAATTCCAACCTGTTCACATAAGCATCCAATTCTTCCAAGTGCCAACCTTCCATCTGATCTGGTAACAACAGCCGTCCCCACCTTGATATTATTAAGAATACATTTGAATAGTAAGAATTTTGTAAATTGATAAAAATATTATTTCGTGAACAAATGAAGACAGGCCAGGAATACAGTGGGAAAAAGAACAAAGTACAAATGATTAGGAGTCTATCTCTGTCATAATATCTCTGCTACCTCATCAAAATAAAATCAACATTTTAACTATATGTCTACGGTCCATGCAAGCAACAACTTCGGGGGCAATGCTATCGATGGGGTACAAAGACTTGTTTCTGGTAATAGATGAACAATGACATAAGTATATTCAGGTGCATGGTAGACATCGGTATTCCAGTGCATTTCTCCCTCTGATTCAGAATCAATATGTTTTCGAACCTTCTCTTTAAAATTTATAGTGGATGTTTCAGCACGTATTTCAGCAATCACTTGTTCTGATTCTACATATTGATCATTTTAAACTAAAACCAAACTCTTTTTATTTTTAGAGAGGGGGGGGATGTACATTGAGGATGATATCCTGACTTCCAATAGTTACATGCATACAGGTCTATAGAACATAGAAAAGCAGAGTCTCCATGACGGGTACGTCTGGAAGGAACCAAATCCTCGTGAAATCTTATTCTGTGCAGTCCGGTTTTGGACCCTTTACCGATGGATAAACAAAGAAAATAAAACGACATCTGAAAAAGTAGCGCTAATTTAAGGAAAACAATGGCTGAACTAAGATCAACCAATGCATCGAGACAGAAAGAGAAAAGTACTTAAAACGGTTAGGGGGCATCAACAGCCAGAAAATGCACAATTAACCGGCCCGGAGTCCGGACTTAAAACCACAGCTGTCCTACCGAAAGCAGAGGCTCCACAATGCCATGCCTCCATTAAACCAAGTCCTTACGATGTCCAGCAGAACACCAACCAGGGATACATCAGAACCCAGCGGCAACAAACACCCAACGGCACAAAGGAAAATTGCAGAAAGGAGGTCGAGACTGCGGCAGCAGCCGTGCACCTTGATGACGAGGCGCTTCGTCTTCTTGATGAAAGCTCGCCTAGAGTCCATGACGGCCGACTTCTCCTATGTCAGACGAATAGTGCGGCCGCTACTGCAGGCCCCCGTCTCCTCCCCAGCCTCTTCGACGGTGAGCCGCTTTTATAGTGGACGGAAAACTAAGCGGCAGCTAGTTCGGCGCGTAGGAGAGTGCGTCACCCGAGAAGCCCCTTCCCATTACGCTGCCGGAAGCCTGCCAGCAAGTCGCTGAAACTAAACCCTAATGCGGTATTTAGATTATCGATATTTTTTATAAATTTATATTAAAAGTAAATATAAAAAAGATAACAACAAAACATCGTGTACAATGTGATTGATGACAAAAAATATGCTAAAATGATGTGCAGCTATCGGAGGCATTTTCATCTCGTTTTTATTAAAAAATATTTATACAAAATATATTTTACGTTAATCAACAAATACTTTTTTACGGTTTCTTTTTAAATATTTTTTTTTGCAAGATGCAGCCGGACACCTCGTGAAGCTGCTTGTCCGTTGCACCGTCCTCCGCGATCCGTTCACCGTGGGCCGCGACGCACGCTGTTTCTGGATCCAGTAAATTACAAGCGTACGAGTCTTGTCCAGTCTTGTCCATGGGTTTTGGCATGTGACGTGGCGTTCGGTTGCAAAACAAAATTTTTATATATTTTTGTGAAAAAATTGGTATGTCAGAAATAAAATGTAATCAGATATTTAATTGAATGATAATTGCTTGTGGACAATTAAATTAGTTAATTAAGAGTTCCAAAGTGTGGGATAAATATGCCTTTCGACTCAAAATTCTACGAGGTGTTTGGTTGTACGATAATTTTTTGTATATTTTTATAGTAAAAAATTATATTAAAATAAAAAGTAAACACATAAAATTATTATATTTAGAAAGATATGATAACAAAAAAGAATAATCGTCGTATATAACCAAATAAAATGGGAGATCACGAGAAAAACAAAAGAGGCGAAATCTTTTTTTATGGTTAAGAATAAAATTATTTTTAAAACATAAAATTATCATGATTTTTAAATATCTCTTTTAATAATTTTTTTACGATTTGTAAAAATAAAAATATTTATTATCATACAATCAAACACTCCATTAAGATTAGCAGCGGAGCAAAATCATTTTTTATATCTTGAGATATTTTTTTATTGTTTCTAGCATTGAGACTATTAAAATAAAACGAACTTCAAAATGTCAAAACTTTCATCTAGATTCAACAAGAAATGGTTGTTTCAGAACTAACTATCGCATTACAATGATTGTAATTTTTTATAATTAATCAGAATTAAACTTGAAATAAATTAATATGTGTATTATCAGTATTCTGATAAATTACAACTCCACGAATCACAAAAACCGTGGCATGTAAGATGAATATCAGAAAGTTATTATGTGAAGAAATAGTAAATGCACGGTATTTATCAACAAAAATTAAATGATTTTAATATATATTTTGATTTTTTAAAAGTAAAACCTTTTATCTCAACTACATTGACAGAGTCAAAGTAACCATTTAACCCTCGCCGAAATCAAAATTAATTCTTTTACCCGGTCAGCCCCACCCGCGGGCAGCCAAACCGAACTTTGACCATGGACAGTGACCTGACACGTGTAGGTTGCAGAAGGGACAAAACATAACGTGGAGGTGCTATGACGTGGATGGCAACAAAGAGAGAGAAGAGAAGAGGTTATAACTTATAAGGTGCATCTATATGATACGACGCCCCCACATTTTCAAGACAAGCGGCCTGAGAGGCAAATTTTGACTCGTCCAGTATTTAAATAATCAAAATTGAGTGAATAAAACAAAACTCAATAAATTTATTTTTTTTGGACAACGAGGCCAAGTGGCTCGGGACGTGTTATTTCGCACGTAGATGAGAAATCGAGTCCCTTCTTGATCTCCACCAATAGTCGTCCCCTCAAAGATAATCAGGCTCGGCTGGTCCTCGAATCTCTATTCCTGTTCCCGTAAGTAGAAAAAATACCAACCGACCTAGAGTTGGTCGGCAACAACAAAACTCAATGAGCCGATGAGCTAGATTAAATACTATCCTATAGCGGAAACAAGTTGGCAAGATATCTTTCGTACGTCCTCATGTCGCCGCACAAGAGAGAGACATATATGCAGTCGTATGCATTATCTAGTTAAATATATATATATATATGTATGTTAAAAATTATAGCAAGCAAGTTAAATTGAGTTTACCCAGATCAATTTTGATTTTTACAGACAACCGTGATTCGAGTTTCAAAAGCCAACTAGTTTATGGCCTGTTTGGTTAGAGTATCAAAATTGATACAATACCAATTTTGATATTGATATTCTAAGAAGATGTAATATCAATATCAAAAGTGATGGTATTAAGTTTTTTAAAATGTTTGGTAATATTATATCAATATTAAAATTGATATTAGATGTTTGATAATACAACGTCAATACGAAAATCACTCTGCAGCCGCGGGGAGGGGGGGCTCTCCGCAGTGTGGGGGCGATGGGGACACGGGGGACTCCGGGGGGGGAGGCTCTGCGCAGCGGGGGGCGACGGGGGACTCCGGGGAATAACCCCCCCCTTCCGTTTCAGATCGGCCGGAAGTTTCAAATTAATCGATAAAAAACAGCCCCGCGTGGCCGCGCTCCCCCCCAAGCCCCGTTCCCCGGCGGCCTCCCCCTGCCGTCACCGGAGAGGATGCTCTGAGAGCGAGGCCGGGAAGGTTGCGGAGCAATCTTGTGTGTAATTTATGTGGTTGTGGATAGATACGGCCGGATCCGGATTCGCCCATGTCTTGCACGCGGCAACGCTGAACAGAGCGGCGAGGGAGGCGGCGGGTGCAGCGATGGCGAGGCGAGGGGGCGCGGCGGAGCTGCGGGGGAGGGGCGATCCCGACGAGGCGCTTTCCGCGCCGGGTTCCCCAGGATGGGCTGCGGGAGCTCCAAGGTGGAGGACCTTCCCGTGGTGGCCTTCTGCAGGGAGCGGAGGGATCTGATCAGGGCCGCCGTGGACCACCGATTCGCCTTCGCCACCTGCCACGAGTTCTACTTCCGGGCGCTGGAGGGAGTCGGAAAAGCCCTGCAATGTTTCGTGCAGGAGGAGCTCGCGGTGGTGCCGACACCGTCGTCATCGTCGGGGACACCGTCCTCCCCTGTGCTCATGATCCCCTCATCCGAAGGGGGACTCCGGGGGGGGCCCTCTCCGCAGCGGGGGGGGGCCCCTCTCCGCAGCGGGGGCGCGACGGGGACTCCGGCTCTACGGGGGGGCTCTCCGCAGCGGGGTGGCGACGGGGGACTCCGCGGGGCTCTGTCCGCAAGCGCGGGGGGGGGTTCTCTGGCTCCGGCTCCTCTCTATCACTTTTAATACAAGTCTTCACCTGTATTAAAAGTGATATTTTTTTAATTGTTAATTTTAAAATTAATATTGGTATCCAAACACCCATTGATACAAAGTATCAATATCAGTTTTAAAATTAATACTGATACAGTTACATAATACTGTTACCAAACAGGCTGTTAAGTGGAATTTGAGTTCAAATGTTATAACCAAATTTAAATCGAATTGCATAAATGGACTCTTGAAAGGAAGTCAGACCTGTGTTTGATAAACCAAGTTCTTACTTGGGTTTAAATCGAATTACTCGAACTAACTGAATACAGATAGAGCGAGATCAAGTCCAATTTAAATACATATTAAGGATATTGAATAATCACATGTAAGACTATTAAGTTGAAACATGATCAGGTTCGATCTAACCCGTTTATGCCCCCCGAATCAATACTTGAATTAAAGTCAACTGATCACGTAATTAACACAGAAGCTTCTAGAGCAAAAAAAGAAAAGAAAAGAAAAGAAAAACACCGCCTTTTCTGGTACCGCCTCCCACCCCCTATCTCTATCTCTATCTCTACCTATCTGTCTATCTATCTTTTATTTTGTCTATTCTTATTTTTTTAATGATAAAAAAGGAACAAGAGCAAAATTGCAATATGCATGTATTTGGATACGAATTCTCACTCTCTGAATTACTGTGAATTAGTTATGGTCTGATCATTTAATCAACCTACATGTTGCAATTGCCTGTCATATTTCGATGTATCTAAATATTTTATATATATTGTGATTATTCACTTTTAGTCGTGGTGTTTTAATATTTGATCATTTATTTGTTATACGATGAAACTAATATTAAAACTATTTATTTTATTTTATTGTAAAATTATTGAATATGACACGTGATATTTAAACTTTGACATGTTTTAATGCATATTTTAATTGTATTTTTGTGGATATTTTGGTTAAATAGTAGACGACGGCAAGGATGTTTTTACTTTTTAGGTCACAATCGTGTGGTTCATTTTTATTATTTTATATATTTTTAAATACTTTAAAACATGTAGTCAAATCAAGTCGAGGACCCGTTCAATAAATATTTTTGTATTGAGAAAATTTGTGTTGTTAATACTTGGTCGATTGAGTTAGGAAGATGTAGAGTTAGCTATAAATTTTAATCTTTAAAATAAAAAATTTGTAAAGTGATAAATATTTTTTAAAAAAATACAGTTAATTTATTTTTTTATTTTTATGATTATTTGCTTACTTGGATCATCATATCTTTTCATCTCCGATCGGTGACACCACACAGGTAGTCTGATTAGTTTCACCGTATTGTCTACTCAAATGTACAATACGATGGTGTAACCGTGTAAAATACCTTTGAACCAGGGCTTATTCAGATGTTGTTTGGTACGACATTAACTTGAGATAAATCAGGGATCAATCACTTGTGCTGTTTGGTACAAGAATAACTTGAGGATAAAATTGGGTTATTCACAAAATTTATGGGATAACTCAAGTTTATCACCAAAATTTTATAATATCAAACAGACTCCTACTTAAATTTAGGGGATAAATCCAAGTTTATACTCGCCAATTTGGCATTATCTCCAAAATAATCTCATACCAAGCAAGTCTTACTTAAATCGTGAGAAAAGTCTCTATTACATATTTGATAATGTGTTTATATGTCATGAACCCGTCATTATTTTTATTTAATATTTTATTCTTATTTTTAAATCCACGTTTCACAATCCCTGTATTTTTTTTCTAATAGATCCTTTTGGTCACCCAACTCCTCAGATACTAATATATTTCAACCTTGCCTTTCATCGCATATTGGACCCGCATTATCTAATGGGGTGTTTGGTTGCATGATAATTTTTTTGTACACTTTCATGATAAAAAATTGTATTAAAATAAAAAGTGAACCAACTCATGACATAAAATTATCATGTTTGGAGGGATGTGATTATAAAAAAGAGTAACTACCACACATGACCAAACAAAGTGGGGGGACCACAAGAAAAAAAGAAAGTGGTGAGACCCTCTTTTTTTGTTCAAGAAGAAAATCACTTTTAAAATATAAAATTGCCATAGTTACCAAACATCTCTTTTAACAAGTTTTCTTACAATTTTTAAAAATTAAAACAAAAATTTTCATTATCATGCAACCAAACACCCCATGAGTAACTATTTCGTCAATTAGCTGATTGGTCAGTAAACATGTTAATTGGTACCTACTTTAATGTGAGGTCACTCATCTTAATAGGGTGTTTGGTTATAATTTTTTACATTCCTTATCTTATTTTTAAAAATAGGAAAGATGTGATGTTTAGTTAAAATTTTTTAATGTCTCTTCTTTTTCAAAATCGATTTCACTCTTTTATAACTTCTGTTCCGAAAACAAAACAACTGCAACCCCGTTTTGTTTTCGAAAGAGAACGAGTCGGCGTCTCGCTTGTCTCCCACACTCGAGATGAAGTCGAGATGAGCCCGCTGGCCGTCCGCGGCGGGGGAGGGGGGGGTGCAGCATCGTCAGGCCATCCGCGGCAGGGGGTGCTCCTCTCCTCTGGCGATGCAAGGGGTGATGCACCACGGTCCAGCCATCCGCTGCAGAGGCGGGCACGGGCGGGGGGCGGGGACCTCCGGCGTTGCAGTGCCGTCCGGGGTGGCTTTCCTCCGGCGATGCAGTGCCGCCGGGGGGAGATGAGCCCGGCGGGGGGCGGGGACCTCCGGCAATGCAGCGCCGGGGGGGGTCTTCTCCCCTCCGGCGATGCAGCGCCATCCGGGGGGTGGCCTGGCCGTCCGCAGGAGGGGGTCACTCCTCTCCTCCTCTGACGATGCAGTGCAGTGCCATCCGGAGATGAGCCCGGCGGGGGGCGGGGACCGCTGGCGATGCAACGACGTCCACGGGGGGGCGGCCATCTGCGGGAGGGAGGGGGCGTGTCACGCCCCGAGCCGGAGGCGGAAATGCCCGGCGAGGTAATGGGAAAAAATATCCCATAACTAGTAGTTTAAGATCAGAGCAAACTAAACATATCAAATATTCCACGACAATAAAAATTAACCCACTAACTATATAATTTTCCAAATATGCTCCTCAACCCTCTTAACCAACTCTCCGTCAACCTAACTCAATCCACCAGAACGGATCCTTATCTTGACGTTCCCATTATCTGAAAAAAAATATTTAAACAACAGGGTTGAGTCACATGAACGTGACTCAATAGACATTCCCACTTTCATCCATTGGTCTGCCCAAAATGTCTATACATGCATAACTAAAAATATTCATTGAACTCATGTACCATAAATATCACAGATTTACGAAATAATTCATATTGAAACCAAATAGACAGTTCAAATATCATCGTATACCAAACAAATGGATCTAATTCAAAACAATCAAACGATCATACAACATATTGTACATATTTTTATCTTAATTATTATATTCTACTTAAATTGTATTCACATGCAATTAAGTTGAGAAAGTCTATATATATGCAATGCATTTCGTCTTTCCACTTTTCAGAATAGATACTCCAGCCAGAGAATTACCATATAGTAGAATGTACAGAGTAGCTAACTAACACCGAGTACGTCTAGACAATGGCGTACAAGGCGATCAACTGCGGTACCTGGGATCGACGGATGCACCAGGTTCAGAACATATCTAAAATCCCGTTGCCCTCGGGTGTTCATACATATACTGGCGAAGTTCAGATTCAGATTCAGATGCATATTTATATTCAGATTCAGATTCAAATTCAAATTCAAGTGCATATATTTCATATTCAACCTATATCATATATTCAAAAATCAGATTTCACATCATAATCATAATCAAATAATTTTATATGTATCCAAAACTAAATTTCATATCAAAGTCATACTCAAATAATTCCATACATGCTTAAATAATGCAACCTACACAAAAATTCATATATAAATTCATATGTACCGCTTAATCAATCAAATCAAACCAAACATAATAATTCTAATCTAAAGTCACAATATAATCATACTCAAAATAAATTATAACATAATCCAAATCATATTACAAATAATATAGACAGAATGTACAATCCATAATTAAATCATTAACCACCAAACCAAGTTGCTAGACAATCATAACTAACTCAAAATTTTCCTATATTGAATGGACAAATCAGTGTTTAATCGAATAAAAATAAAATAAAATTGTTTCTTAACATAACAAAATCTTCTTGTGAATAATCAGATTTCACTAAAATCATGTTAAAATCACAACAACCAGATTTAATTTGAAACAATTACACAGATTTGCTAAATCAAAATAACTATGCCAAGATGTTTAATTTATCATCAAAATGCTAATTAATCATGCATTTACTCAAAATAACTAATTTTAAAGCAATAACCCAATAAATGAGAGATAAAAATTCTACCCGAAGTAATTCTAAATTAATCCAACGGATTTCCAGATTGATTTGCTTCTCTCCTGAGTCTCTTTTATATATATATATATTTTTTTTTTCTACAATAACAACCAAAACGATTACAAGAAGAAAATGAGAACCGTGAAGAAGAAAACTGGAAGATGGAAACAGATAGGATAAGAAGAAGAAATAAATAAATAAATGAAAACAAGAGAGGTCTTCGGACGTACAGGAGGAAGAAGAGAGACAATGGGAAGAAGAGAGAATAGAGGGAGAGAACGTGAGGGTGGGAAAATAGTAGGAGGAGAGAGAGAGAGAAAGCCGTAGAGGGAGAGGACTCTTCTCTGAAGCTTCTGTCGCCGGTGCTTAGGCATCTCCAGCTCCTGCCGCCACCTCTTGATTAAGGAGAGAGGCCAGGTCGCCATGGGAAAGAAAAAGAACAGAGAGAAAGAAGAGAGATTACCGTGAGAGTGGTGGGGGAAAAGAGGGCCGCCGGTGCTCCACCAAAGAGAGATCCTCCCCAGACTCCTACCGTCGACGCCTGAGCAGATTGAGGGGGGGGGGGGGATTCTGCTATCACTAGGACGGAAGAGAAAAAAGAGGACAGGTGGAAGAAGAAAAGAAAAAAAATAAGAGAAGAGGGAAGGCGGTTCGTCGGGGGGTAAAGATGGAATTTCATTTTTTTATTTTGACGTCGTTACAGGGCGCTTCTCTCCTCTCCTCCGGCGATGCAGCGCCATCCGCTGGGGGGTGGGGGTGGTGGCCCGGCCATCCGGGGGAGGGGGGGGCCCCTCTCCTCTCCTGCGGTGCAGCGCCGTCCGGAGATGAGCCCAGCGGGGGGCAGGGACCGCCGGCGATGCAGCGCCGTCCGCAGGAGGGGGGTTCTCTCCTCCAGCAATGCAGCACTGTCCGGCCGTCCAGGGGGCAGGGGGAGTTTGGCTCCGCTGTGCCAGGCGGGGGTGATGTTCTGTCCGTTGGGAAGGGGGATGAAACCAGTTTCAGCAAAGAGGAGAGGACAGAACACCGGCCATGGGAGGAAAGATGAAACCACTTTCAGCAGACTGAACACCGGTCGAGGGATGAAACCAAACACTATTTTATAAAATTTAAAAACTGTGACAATTTTGCCGAACACAAAATGATTGAATTTCATTGATTTTAAATTTAAAACTAAGAAGTCAACTAATTTTATTTTTAAAAATAAAATTGACTTAAAATTAAAAGTGTTACCAAACACCCTATAAGACTCATCTTGAAAACATATGTTTGAATTTCGCTGTTTTTTTTCATCCTACCTCAAAAATGGTTAATCATAGTTGTTGGTAGTCCACTTGTTTTCTCCCGCGGCATATTCTTAAATAGTTAACCACAGACTATCACGCTCTGGATTTTGACATGTACAGTAGAATATTCCGACCATGTGATTAGAGAAATTAACCTCTTAAATATATCGGTTTGGAAAAAGTGGAGACAAATTAAGTTGCATATCATAAATCCACACATTCTAATAAAAAATACATTGCTAATGCTATAATCATGTCAAAACTATATATCATTTAAAACATAAGTATCATCCAATTACCTTCTTGAAAAATCGAACTATCATATTTATGTTGTGCTAAACATGATTACCTAAAAAACTGATAAGAGCATTGAAATGAGTATGATGACTCAGTAAACACCTCATCATCCACCAAATCGAATAGTCAGGTAGCCCTAAATGATAATAGGTATTCATATATATATATATATACCTACATCCATTGTATATAAGTACTTAATTAAAAATACATTAAATATTTGACTTAACCACATGTTTTAAAACATCAACCAACATCTAAAACACACCAACCAACACTTATAAGTTAACCAACTAGCCTATAGGCACCTATGAAACAACCTAAATCAAAAGGAATAACACATACATGAACCCATACTACATATATACTATATATGATAGAATGGCTGCAAATGAGATCGACCATGTATTCCATGTAACACAATATGATAGATGACAATTTAAAACACACACTATACCACTTTTACATTACCATACACTAAATGCACTTATCCTCTAATAAAAAATTACATTCACAATATCGTAGAATAGATGCACCTATCCTCTAATAAGAGATCACCTCTTTTCTTATTAACAAGGAATGTGTTGTCTTGCTATCTTAGCTAGCTAAAATCAGATCCACTATTTATAGCAGTACCATATAATTAAATGAAATCCCATTGTACACATAGGTAGTGGTAGCACTTAAGATGCCCACGGGATATGAGATCGAATGATACATCAGACAATTCTAACCTTTGTTGCCCTCGAGTCATGACTAACTAGTTTAGTGTTCCTCAGTATTCCATTTACATTCAATTCATCATGTATTTAAATAACACATGCCACGCCATGACCAAACATATGCAAGACTAATGAATTTAGACAATAACACCATAACAAATAAATCACTAATGTAATGACCACAATCAACACCACCTAAATTACTTGTTCATGATGTTAGAACTCTAAAATGACATGTATAGACAAAAGCTAACATAATACCATCACATATGTTCAACAATACATGACAATACCATACCCAATTAGACCCTTTCACTTGGTAAAATAACAAAATCATGGTTAAAACAAGTTAATTAAACTAGCTAATCATTATCTAATCTTATTGACCTATCTCTATACATACATAATAATATTAACTCAAAAGGATAACAACAAACTGGCTAGACACATGTTAACTAAAAAGGACTATAGTTTGCCAAGAATCTAATAATTAACATATTGTAGACAACATGAAATCATTTAACAAAATCTCTATTACATACAAAAGAGAATAACACTGTTGATCATGCTAGTTATCCACAATATGTAATGTTAACCTGACTAATTAACTCATTATAAATTTCATGGAGGATTTAAAAATAAGAATTTAATGATGGTAGATGCATCAAGAATGCCTACTTGAACGATGCTGGAAAAACTCAAAGATTGATGACCAAGAATAATACCGAACATCGATAATGTGATGCACAAACCGAACCATCCAAACAAGGTGCACAACATATCAATTTAATATTGATATAGTATTACCAAACATTGTAAAAGTCTGATAGTATCACTTTTTATATAGATACTTCGTCGTTTATAAATATCAATATCAAAAATAATATTTATTTTGATACTCTAATGAAACATGTCCTCGAATATTAAAACAAGGTGAAGAGAAGCAAATCCGCATCTCATATGGATCAATCATCCTTGGTTCTCACAAAACGTATACCACCGGATGAAATACTACAAGTCCATATTCACAATTATCGTTTGTCAGAAAAACAAAAGATTGTTGAGATATCTGGATCTTATGATTTTTTACGAAGACTACATCAAATTTTTTGCATTCTTACTGATAATTTATTGTGCCGAAAGATTTCAAAAATATCAAATTCAAATGTACAAAATTTGGTCCAAAACTAGACGTTTTACAAGAATAGTCATATAGGTAAATCTAGTTGTGTAGACCAAATGAATTTTAGTGCAGAGGCAATGGTGGATTTATCTTGGTCTAGGGGCCTAATATCCTAGTCCAATGGTCAACGAAAAAATTCGAAATAACATTGTTCTTCGCGGTATTCGTGACAAATACTATCGCTCGTACCGATAATAATGTTGCATAATTTGTTAAATTTTGCGAAATCTACCATCCGGTAAAGGAATTTTTATAATTTTACGTATTTAAATATTTGTTCTTTTGTCAAAAAATTCCGACGCATAATCTGAACCAAACGCAACCTTAATATTCTTCCAAAGAGCACGGCACCCACCGTCTCCGCCCTCACGGGAAGCAGAAAGCAACCGAGCATCGGTGCTCCCACGGCGATTCTTCTCCGATCTACTTCCACCTCGCAGCCCCCGCAACGCTCTCGACACAGCTGTTGTAGTTGCCCTAGAGACCGGCGGCGTAAAGAAGGTGGGCGGAGCATCTCCGGCGGCGCTAGACAGGGAGTAGGCTTGGGAGCGGGGGAGGTCCTGCCCGAGGGAATGGATTGGGGGAGCGTGACGACGGAGGACCTGGTGGACGCTCTGCGGGAGGTGGACTGGTCGTCACCACCGCGCCCCGTCTCCGAGTTCTTCCACCGCTTCACCTTCCCTAGATCCTACTCCAAATGGAACAGCCGCATCAAATGCAACCTCTACTAGTGAGTTTTTCACTTAGTTTTGTTTTCCTCTTCAACTCTTTTGATCGGCTGCCCTGCGGAACAGTTGATTTCTTCATGGCTATTGAAAATTGCTTCTCGCCGTTCAATTGATGCTTATATCATTCCAGCTTTTCAACCCTACAAATTTTACAAATTTCATATCTAGACAAGGGTTGGTCCCGACTGAACTTCATATTTCATCTTATTGTTATTTTTTATTTTTTCTTACGTTTGAGGGACTCTATCGGGTCATTTTTAGCAGTCCCTATTGCTGTGAATTTACATAACCTAGTTCAACTCGTCATGATATCGAGTTATTTTTCCCTTATGTTTTCAGCTACCGGACTAATTATTTCATCATGGTCATGTTCATCCTCGGTAAGTGAGACTTTTAAAGAATCGACTTCTGTATGGTTCCATTTCAAAAAAAAAAAGACTTCTGTATGGTTCAAACTCTGACTGATGTTTTCTATGATCCCATGCGCAGGTATTGGGTTTCTTCGGAAGCCACTGGCCATTGTTGCTGCCGCTTTAACAGCACTGAGTATGGCGTTTTTGAATGACAGGTTGGCTTTCTTCCTGTCGTCATTAATACTATTTTCATGATATTGATTTTAGCAAAAATGCCAAGAAAGGTTTATAATTCAGACAAAGCTGAGGCGCCCAAGCACAATGCTGTTATCCCACTTCATGCAAAGTGCTAACCACCTCAGCCTTCTATGATTTATACACTTTCGGGGTCTTCAGCAATGCACCATCTTGTTGTGTTAGTGCCTTCTATATAACCTTTGCTGCATCTTGTTCCAATGGTTGCCTCTTGTACTTACCTTTCCACCAACAATCACTTTCATAAAAATAGTGTTCTCATGATGATCATTTAAGGATGCCTAAAAGCTTATGTTGCATACTTATGCTACATTTTATTGTGAATTTATCTCACTTTCTTTCTATAGCTCAGTCCTTTTTCCCTCGTGGTCACATCTTGTGTTCACCTTTGCACATTTATGAAAGTGCGATCCCAATCACTTTCAGGAAAATTGTATTCTCATGATTATCACTTCAAGGACACCTACAATCTTACGGTTGTATAGTTATCCTATAGAAGATTATCGTGTATTTGATATGATTGCTTACATGTTTCAATATGCTGAGCTATCTGTTTACAGCTTTGCAGTTACTTTTAATGAGAAGGTGACTAGGTCTATAAGACAGTTTTCTCCACACTTAGCTGCAAAGATGCGGCCACCTATTGCGTAAGTACATTCTCTTTCTCATTGTATCACTATCATTTACGTAGCTACCATATCTCGCTGAAAAACATTCTTTCTCACACATACAAATACTCTCAGTCCCGTTATTCGTGGGAGGCCATCCGCGAAAAGAGCTATCCATATATGTGGACAACCTCGTTGGATATTTGTCTTGATATTTTCATCTGGTATTTCAAATTGTGCCACATCATCTAGGTATTTTTTTTTTCAAAAAAATTAACCATTACAACTGAAACTTTTCCTTACCTTTTGGCCTCAGCCAGTTGCATCCTGTGGTTAACCTCCTGCAGACTCCTGACTGTTCTTTGGGCGCTTCTTCTTGGCCTTCTTGGTAATTTCAGTTCCTCTTTGTGCTATTTTGCTTTTATTATAAAATACTTTCTTCGCAAGGGTTTTATCTTCTATTCTTGACACTTCTGCAGGAACATTGCTTCATGCTAGTTTTAGAACACCTAATCTGAAAGCACGCCTAAATACATTCCGTGAGGAATTCCGTGCTGTGTGGCGTAATTACAGTGAACTTTGATCTTGTACTTATTGCTTTACCAATGTGAGTATATTTTTTTACGTGCCAAATCCTATTCTTTGGTCCTATTACTTTATGAAATTTTACTAGAGAAGGCTTAGTTCTTACTATATTTCATTATATTGGCTGTTTTCTTATTGTCTCATTGAAAATTTTGCAATGATCTGCCATAAAAAGTGCAAAGATGGCAGTTTTTAAAATTTTGTTGTATCTGATTATGTTCTACTATCTGGCGCATCTTGCATATTTTTAGACTTCAGCATGCAAAAGCGTGGAGTTATAAAATGCATTTTATGTTTATTATTTTTAATTAATTTATAGATTCAAGAAAATATGCCTTCTATTTGTTGCTGAGAAATGATCAAAGTTAACATGAAAATAGACATTAAAATTTAAATGTCATTTTTAATGCGGTGCTTTTGGAACTATTGCTTTACAATTGGTTGATGGAAGGCTGAATTCTAAGTGGAAAGTTGAGTGGCATGAGTGTTTGATGGGGACATTTTTGAGTATTTTTTTAATTAAGTCCTTAAATGGACTAGTTTGTAAATAGTCTTATTAGGGAGTCTTTTTTTGTTAATTGTTCTCCTCTCCCTCTATAAGAGGAGGACCCATGTACATACGAGAGACAAGAAATAGAATCAATTTTTGGAGCTTTTCGGAGGTTCTCTCCCGCGCAGGGGGCTGCGGCCCCCAACTTCTTCCCACCCCGGCGATGGAGCGCCGTCTTCCCCTTCACCTCCGGCAGTGAGGCCGGCGTCTCTTTTCCTCCCCGATCGGCCAGGAGGGCCATTCCCCTTCCACCTTCCAAGCCCGGCCAGGTAGGTCGATCCCTTTCTCCCTCCTCACCCTCCGGCCTCCGCGCCGTTCTTCTCTCTTCCTTCTCTCGGTTCTTCTTCCTCCCCTTCGACTGCACCGAGCCCCCCCTTCTGCCGATCCATCGTCCTCCAGGGAAGAGAGCTTCCGGCGTTCCCCGGAAGGGCACTCCACCGTCGCCTCCTCCATTTCGGCTACGCGCGGCATCCAATGCCGTCCCCCACACACGCCCATGGAGCCCCGACCTCGACTTCCTCCCCGTCCACCTTTGGTGCCGTCGAAGACGCACCGTGAAGCAGAAGAAGAAGCGGAAGAGGAAGAAGGAGACAGCCGCGGGAGGGAAGCTCTCCGGCGATCCCCGGAGCCCTCCCCCTGCTCTGCGGCCTCCTTCCACGGCGACGGCGCCTCCGCCTGCGCCTCCGCCTCCTGCCGGACAACGTCGAGGCGGCTCGGCCATCGCCTGCGCCTTTCCCCCGCTCCGGGCACTGCACTGCGGACGGACGGCGGCCCGGCGTCGCGAAGCCCCCGCGAGGACGTCGCACGCCGGCTGCTCCACCCGCGAGGCCGCGTCCGGACGAGAGAGACGACGCCCGCGCTCGCCGTCCTCGCGTTTTGTCGCGGCGCGCGCCCGCGTGGGCGCTCGGAGATGCGGCCACGGCGACGGCGGGCACGACGGCGTGGGTTCAGCCACGCGACCGGCGGAAGCGTCCGGGGAAGCCGCCGCGACCCCCCCCCCCCGGGGTACGCTCGCGCCCGCGAGCGCCGGGCGGCCGCGCGCGGTCGGCTCGCGCGGCGCGGACCCGGCCGGTTCGCGCCCCGGGCCGGCCGGGCCGGCCGGTTCAACCGGAGTCCGGACCCGGCCCCAGGCCGGTTCAGGCCGGTTCAGGCCGGTTCAGCGCACCGAACCGCCCGGTTCGAGCCGGTTCGGGCCATCTTGAGCCGGTTTAGACCGGTTCAGCTTGGTTCGACCCGGTTCTGACCCGGTTCGGGACTGTTTTGGACCGTTTCGGACCGGTTTTGCTCCATTTTGGGTTCTTTAGATGTTTTAGCGGCGATTAGCGCCGATTTAAGTCGTTTTCGTTCGGTTTAGCCCGGATTAGCCGGTTTGTCCCGCATCAGTTTGGTATCAGAGCCCGGAATCGACTCGTTCCCACGAGTCGAGTCTTGGGTACGTCCGAACCGGTTTAAAAACTCGAGGTCGAGTTTTCTCCCGGTCGGAGAGAATGATGGGGTCATTTTTGAGTTTTTTTTAATTAAGTCCTTAAATGGACTAGTTTGTAAATAGTCTTATTAGGGAGTCTTTTTTTGTTAATTGTTCTCCTCTCCCTCTATAAGAGGAGGACCCATGTACATACGAGAGACAAGAAATAGAATCAATTTTTGGAGCTTTTCGGAGGTTCTCTCCCGCGCAGGGGGCTGCGGCCCCCAACTTCTTCCCACCCCGGCGATGGAGCGCCGTCTTCCCCTTCACCTCCGGCAGTGAGGCCGGCGTCTCTTTTCCTCCCCGATCGGCCAGGAGGGCCATTCCCCTTCCACCTTCCAAGCCCGGCCAGGTAGGTCGATCCCTTTCTCCCTCCTCACCCTCCGGCCTCCGCGCCGTTCTTCTCTCTTCCTTCTCTCGGTTCTTCTTCCTCCCCTTCGACTGCACCGAGCCCCCCCTTCTGCCGATCCATCGTCCTCCAGGGAAGAGAGCTTCCGGCGTTCCCCGGAAGGGCACTCCACCGTCGCCTCCTCCATTTCGGCTACGCGCGGCATCCAATGCCCCCCCCACACACGCCCATGGAGCCCCGACCTCGACTTCCTCCCCGTCCACCTTTGGTGCCGTCGAAGACGCACCGTGAAGCAGAAGAAGAAGCGGAAGAGGAAGAAGGAGACAGCCGCGGGAGGGAAGCTCTCCGGCGATCCCCGGAGCCCTCCCCCTGCTCTGCGGCCTCCTTCCACGGCGACGGCGCCTCCGCCTGCGCCTCCGCCTCCTGCCGGACAACGTCGAGGCGGCTCGGCCATCGCCTGCGCCTTTCCCCCCCTGCTCCGGGCCTGCACCTGCCGGACGGCGACGACGGCGTCGCGAAGCCCCCGCGAGGACGTCGCCTGCCCCGCTGCTCCACCCGCGAGGCCGCGTCGGACGAGAGAGACGACGCCCGCGCTCGCCGCCCGCGCGTTTGGTCGCGGCCCGCCCCCGCGTGGGCGCGCGGAGATGCGGCCACGGCGACAGCAGCCACCGGCGTGGGTTCAGCCAGGCGACCGAGCGGAAGCGTCCAGAAACCCGCCACGCCCCCCCCCCCGGGGTACGCTCGCGCCCGCGGCGCGCCGGCGGCGCGCGGTCGGCTCGCGCAGCGCGGACCCGGCCGGTTCGCGCCCCGGGCCGGCCGGCTGGCCGGTTCAGCCGGGTCCGGACCCGGCCCCGAGGCCGGTTCAGGCCGGTTCAGCGCCTGAACCGCCCGGTTCAGGCCGGTTCGGGCCATCTTGAGCCGGTTTAGACCGGTTCAGCTTGGTTCGACCCGGTTCTGACCCGGTTCGGGACTGTTTTGGACCGTTTCGGACCGGTTTTGCTCCATTTTGGGTTCTTTAGATGTTTTAGCGGCGATTAGCGCCGATTTAAGTCGTTTTCGTTCGGTTTAGCCCGGATTAGCCGGTTTGTCCCGCATCAGTGTTGGTAGTGTACTAGATGGAATCATGTCATATAACTATATCATGTTATGTGTTGGATGGCTCAAAAGAGTTATGTTATTGATTTCCGAAGGTATTGGATTAATAAATACGTCTTCATGTTGATTGTCAACTGTTATTTAAAGCTTTAAAATTTAAGTTATTTTAACTGTATAAATCCACCAAATTGGTGGTTATGCTGTATATATTGATGATGTTAGCAGCCTCTATCGCTGTTTCTTGTTTGCATGCTTGTTAGGGGTGTAAACGGAATCTGATATTCCGATTTGATTTGGATAAAAATTAACGGGTTTGGAGCTTATTTTTGTATCCTATAAGCTATCCGAATCAAAATCGGATATTCCAGTAGCTTACCGAAATCGGAATTGGAATTAGTCGATTCCATTTCCGTTAATCCGATTTTGATAAAAAATAATTTTATATAAATAAAATTAAATAAAATAAAGTTAAATAAATTATTAAATATAATATATAAATTGATAAAATGATAAAATGATAAAAATAAAGTTTTAATGAGATTATATCAAATTTTAGTAATTATATGTGAATTATTGACTCATTTTTGACTAAAATCAATATTCAATATGTATTTTGGAATTTATCGGATTTGGTTCCGATTTCAATAACGGAATCAGATCGAAATCGAAACATAGTGATTCCGAAATTATCGGAATCGGAATCAGAACTCCTTAACCCTTATCGGAATCGGAATCGGATTGTGGTGATTCCGTTATCGAATCCAACCCGTTTACAACTCTAATGCTTGTCCGAGACTCCAGCTTAGTCAATTCTGTCTTGGTACATGACTTTATCAGTAGAGATGATGGAGAGGTTGCAGAAACACATTTCGTGGAAGTGGGACTTTTTTCTGAAAGTGGGTAAGATAGTGGAGCAATGGCAGAGACATGAATTTATTTGAAAATGGATGATGCAGAGGCATAAATATGACATGGGTGGCTATTCATATAGGATGGATGTATCTTATCTTTTCATCCACATTATTAATTATTTCTTGCAACATTATGTGGAAACATCAAAATTTCAAAATTATATGAATCTTTTTATACTAAATAAACTATGATTTTCTATTTTAGGAATGATGATATTTTTATTTATTTTTTATTTGTTTATTTTTCAAAACATGTGTGGTTATGATGCGGGCCCATGAAAATCAGAGTTGGACCTCTCTTCACTGGTTCTTGAATGGACCCGATGTTAATTTCGTTGAGTGGTAACTTGATGATTCTTGATTAAGTACGAATACAACCCCTAATATAAAGCGACATTTGAAATTCATATCTGGCATGCTGCATGCATAATGATACTAGAGGACATAGTTGTCAAGGCGACAAGGCGCTCAAGGCGTTGAAGGGTACTGATTCTGCTTAGGCGACAAGGCGGTCGCTTAGGCGTCACCTAGGCGATCAAGACGATATTTAAGGAAGGCTAGGTTGGGGGTCGTTATACATAAAAAATATGCATAAATATAATTATATTTTTACGTTATAATTGATTATTAGTGTTTTTTCTATGTATATAAGTAAATATGATATGTGTGTGTGAAAGCGAAAAGAGTTAAATAGATTTTTATAAATTTTAAGTATATAACACATTTATGATTATAAAATTTATATATGTGCGATAGTATAAGTGATAGTGAAATATTGCTATAATATTATTAAATGGGGGCGCAGAATAGTCGCGGATTGCCCCTTGTGGGGGGGTTATAAGGGGGCGAAGTCCCCCGAAAGAAAAAAAGTATGTAATAGTATAAGTGATTTTATATATGTAATTATGAAAGTGTAGGTATTTATTTTTGGATAAGGAGTTAATCTTGATAAAATAAGGGAGAACTTAATTAAGTATATAATACATGTTTATAATCATAATCATAAATGTTAAATATGTATGATAATATAAATGATAGTGAAATATATTAATATGTTCAAAATATCATTAAATAGGTGTCCCTTGTGAGGGATATCAAGGGAACAAACTCCTCAAAATTATTTTTTTAATCATGTAAAATTACCCAGGGTGCCTAGGCAGGTGCCTTGGGCACCTTTTTAGCCCCAGACAAAGCACCTTGGCAAGGCACTGTTGGAAAAGCGCCGCATTGACAACTATGCTAGAGGATGAATTTTTTATCTTCCCATGGTTATTTATTTGAAGAATTTAAATTTTATGGAATTTATGTTTTGATTTTGATTTATCTATTATATTGTGAAACCTCCATTTTTATATAAACATGGCTATCTATGTTTGTTGTTTGAAAATTCATTTTATTTCTATTTATTTGGGAAAAGAATTTTCATCATTTTTGACTAACGTATATTACTATGAAAACACATGATATTTTATAAGAATATTATCGAAAATATATGTCATGCATAAAAATATAAACATATCGAGGTTTGGGGTTCATTAAAAATGTCTTTGGACCTCTCTCCATTGGAAGGTGCGAAGTTTCGATACAAACTACGTTGAGATACTCAAATATCTTTAATCATTGTGGGCAAAGGGTCCGAATGTCGACCCTCTTCTTATCCCCCCAGCAAGGGAGGACAAAGAAGGTGCTTTGCAGATTTTTTGGGGGCACAACAAGAGTTGTTTTAGGACATGCTTCAGACCTGTTTAGGGGTTTGTTGGCATGGCCCAACCAGGAGTTTTTGGGCCTGATTGGGGAGCCCCGCAAGCATTGTTTACGGAATCGGTGGAATCGGACCGATTTCGACCGATTCCGCAGTCGGATCGGCCAGAATCGGCCAGAATCGGCCGGAATCGGTCCGGAATCGGATCGGAATCGGAATCGGATCGTTTTTTTTTTTTTGCTTTTTTTTCTTACCGATTCTGGATCGATTTTCTTCCATTGAATCGGTCGGAATCGGTCCGATCCGATCCGATCCGGATCGGATCGGTACCCACCGATCCCGATTCCGATTCCGATCCCGCGATCCTTGCCCGCAAGGGGCTGTTTAAGGGGACAAAATGGAGGCCGGATGGGGCCAAACAAGGCTGGTTATGCTCTGATTTTGACCCTTTTAGAGGTATGAATGATGACCAGCCAGGGGGATTTTTAGGGACCGGTGGGGGCTGGTTTACAAACTGTTCAAGGGTACGTGTGTAGGGGCTTCTGCCCATGGGAAGTCTGGCCGATGGAGAAAGAGGGCCAGGAGTGATTCAAGGAGAGGTCACAATTGAAATTAAGGGTGAGAAAAGGGAGGGGAAGGCAGGGGAACCAATGGCTATATGATGACTTACCTTCCTCTTGTTTCTCTCTTTTTCTCTTTGATAGATGCTGCAGCGTAGGATTTCTTTTTTTTTCCTTTATGCTGATGAGCTGCTGGCGTTAGGTTGCAGAGCTGTGGAGTTTGGACTTCTGTTGCTGGCGTGGGTTGTGAGCTGACCTCTCTATCTTCTCTTGCTGTTGACGTTGGAGGTAGGATGCTTGCCTCTTCTTCTACAGGTACTGACTGGAGGAGAACGTAGGCAGCTTTCTTCTTCTGTTGATGGAGGCAACAGCCTCGGGTGCACAACCCAGGGGAAGGAAAGGGGTCCGTACAGTCTTCTTTGCTCTCCCCCCTTTCTCCCTTCTGTTGATCGCCGAATGCAACCACCGGGAAGGGAGAGACCGCCGCACCGATCCTGTTGGTAGGATCTATTCTCCTCTCCTTTTTTTATATATTTGATAGATGACAGCGTGCAAGATTTGTGTCTGTGCGAGACCTTTCGGGAAAGGCTGTTGCGCAGTTGATTTCTAGGAAACGAAAATAGAGAGCCAGGGAAAGAGAAACCAGTTGCCTGGGGAAGCATCTCTCTTATTTTTTTCTTCTCTTTATTTTATTTTTTAAAATCATATCATGGAAGATAAAGGAGATAAATGCTCCACTCAATATCTCCTAGATTACAGGAGCTAAAACATGGTAGAAAAGATCTTGCGTTGATAGGAGATAGGATGGGTGGCGGCCTGGTGGCTGACCTTTTTAAGTCATATTTGACCTAATTTTGATCAAGATGACTCGGATCCGACGATCACTATTAATTTTGGGTGGAATTAATTAAATAAACTCCAAAATTAACTGAAATAATCCGGAAGATGTCTTGATAGCCGTTGATTTTGTGTACCATCAGATCTACGACCGAGGGTCCTCTAATTGTCCGGAGATTACCAATTTGATGGAATTTTTGATCGGTACGATCTCGGCTTTTAAAAATTCTGATAATTGCACCTAAAATATAATTAAATAAATATGCATCAAAACTTTGGTCTTCATACAAAAATAACTTGTTCAGGGATTGTTTGGATAGATTTGCTCCTATCTTGGGATGCATGAGAGCTCTACAAATTTTTGAATTCTGACCATAACCTCTTGAATATAAGTCGGATTGTTGATTCGACACCAACGTTGTTCTTCTGGAAGTCGAGCAGATGTTTTTGGCAATGTCGGATGTTAATAGACTTGCCCCAATTTGACTGGACCCAGTAGGTGCAAAACAGTCATTTTATCATCCGGAGTCAGATTCTGTTTTTAGGACACGTTGCGGAACTCTCGACCAGGGCAACATTGTGGGCCTGTTGGCTTCGTCATTTGGGCACATTAAGCCCTGCAAAAATTGTTTGGAAGTCCACTTTCGCTATTTTTCTCATGTCTTTCCCTATATGAGTCGAATTTTCAATCCGACTTCAATGTTGTTTTGGTTGAAGTTAGTTGGACCCAATGATGTGCCAATATGTTATCGAACCTACCCTGAATTGTCCGGACCCACCAAGGACGAAAGAGGTCATTTTTTCGTTCAGGGTTTATCCGAAACCGGATTTGGACATTCGGGGTACCATTGCGAAGCTATCGAGTGGTACAATCCCATGGACCCACTTGTTTTATTTTTTGAGTTCGATATGCCCCCGATAAGGCTGTCTAAAAATTAGTTTTCAGTGTTTTTTTCATAACTTTCTAAATATGGGTCGGATTTTTAATCTGGCTCAGGCATTGTTCATCTAGAAGTCAAGTGGACCTTCTAGTGGTGTCCAATCATTATTGGGCAAACATTTGGTCGATCGGGTCTAATAGGGGCAAAATGGTCATTTTACTACTCGGAGTCAAATTGTGGCATTCAAGGCATCATTGCAAAGGTCTTGATCAGTACAATATCATGAACCTGCTTGTTTTGCCATTTGGGCTCATTAAGCCTTCCAAAAACCAGTTGAAAGTCTGTTTTGCTACTTTGCTTGTAATTTGCCGAATACAAGTCAGATTTTTTATTTATCTTCGGCATTACTCAAGTTTAAACCAGGCGGACTAGATGGTTGTGCTTGATTGTTGGCCACCGTCCGGTTGGCCGGGCCCAAGAAAACTTATTGTGCTTATTCGGCCCATTGATGAAAAATAGGTCCCACCTATCTGTTCGGTTTATTTGTGTGCTTTGTTCAAAACTTGTTATTTTTGGGTGCCATGACATTTTAGGTGTCAATAGTCTCCCAAATCCACAACCCAAGACAAAGAAAGGAAGAATTTGTCCAGCTTGGATTTGAAAATAGAGTTCAACCAGGTGTAGTCGAGGTTAGAGCTGGGAACCTCAATTAGACCACATTTGGTAACCCAATCATTGAAAGAGTACATTTCCTGGACCCATGCACTTCGACCACAATTTTCTCCCGACCTCAAAACTGCATTTAAATCACCTCTCAGACATCAAGCATGCTCACTGTAATTGCTCATTACTTGTGTCAGATTACAGAAGAAGTTAGGCTTCTCATTATCTTTCACATGACCATAAATATTACGCAAATACCATTATTTTCGATAACCTATAACCTTGAATTTGAGAATCTTAAAATGTTTGTCTTTTCAAATTTCATTCATCATGAACCGGTTACCATCCTTCAGGACTGCTAGATTGCCGCTCCTCCCGTTGGAAGGCACAAAGGAAAACCCTGTCAATTTTCCATGTTCAGCATCTTTGAAGCTTCTGTCGCCAAAGTCCATCTTAGTTTTCCTGCAAAAGAAATACATCTGGCTTACGAGCCATAACCATGTTTTGAAACTCCTGGATCTTCTCGTTGTTCTGAATTCCTTTACAATTCTAGGAGATAAAAATAGTCATGAATAACTATGCTCTTTCCCTTCTTCTTGCTCCTCTCCTGCCATCCACCATCACTCCATTGGTAAGAATGAAATTCATTTCCCTTGACCCAATCCTTTGTTGGATTTGTTTTCTGGCTACCTTGCATCTATGTGGTCCCATAATTTCTTCTCGGATATCCACAAAAAATCTCGCTTCTTGTTTGCTCCCTATGAAGTATAGCCCAATTTGTATCCCAATGGTCTTAATGTCATTGTCAGAGATGTCCCAAGCCAATTCTTCCATATCTGCCCGGCTAAGAACCTCTGCTGCTCCATCAGAGGCTGGGACTAAGGCAAGATCACGTGACCTATGCTCGCATTCTTCAATCAGCATCTCAGCACCAACCCTACTAGTGCCCAATTTGACAACCTCAGTTGACCCTGTCTGCTCTATGATAGCTACTAGTTAGATTTATGTTATCTGAGGCACGAGGTGCCTGAGACGAATATATTGTCAACTTTATTATGGAATCTATTTAAAGATTTATTTAAGTATTATTATCTGATAAAATTTCATAACTTAATATTTTTTATGACCATATATATGTACAATTGACTCAGGATGTCATATCAATCTCTAGAGGTTTCAAAGAGATCCTCTCTTCATACTTTTCAAGATGAAGCTTAGGTGTGACATAAGATCCTTTATATATCTTCTATTAACAATAATTCACTTTTTATGTATTTCAATTTTTAATACTTTTTCAGTTTATTTTGATGTTGAATATGAGTTCTCTTGTCATTTTTAAAGAGATTACATGACATTTTACACTTAAACATGCACTTTGATTGACATTTCCGAGACCTAATCTTTTGAATTTCTTTCAAGATTTCTTTGAAATCTCTTTTCTTCAATCTCTTTGAGATAAAATCGAGATGTGAGATGACAATCCATGGTTAGGGATGGCCGGATGGGGGTGGGTGGCTTCAATTTTTGTCTTAGGCTTGAGGCGTTGGGAGAATAGTCAAAAGGGGGGGATTAAGCCAATTGGATCCAGTTTGGTCCTAATGTGGGGTGAGGCGAGGTGCTTGACACACGCTTTGGGCATTTTGGGCGAAGTGAGGCAGTTTTTGACTGCTTGTCTCACCTCACCACCCTCACAGCCTAGGCGGTTGATGTGCTTGCTTTTGATAACATAGAGCTGGATTGTTGCATTGTCCTTCCTTCCTCTCCACCTAGGCCTTTGAGAGAGTGATGGCTTTAGACGAACTTGATGGCTTTGGACAAACTAAACAATCCTTCCTGCACTAAAAAGAGTGATTGCTTTGAAGGCTTCAAGGCCTTTAAGAAAGCAGTATGCTGCGATACTGGTATGAGTCACATGAAGAATAAACATGGAAGAATAACATGCTAAGTACTAGCGAAGACATTTAACTGTCGCATACAATACCTAGACACTTTTCTCAGATGATGATGAGGAGGAGGAGGAAGAATTTATTCTAGCCACACAACAAAAAAGTGTGGGAGATTCAGGTAAAGGAGAAGGTGGTTCTAGTAGTACACGTATAAGTGGAGCAAGTCCTAGAGATTTAAGTGAGGCAGCATTCTAATAGGAGTCAGAGGTGGAATCAGATGAATTTCTTTGATGAGTACGCTGTAGCACATTATACAGAATCTACTTTAGATTTTGAGCCTTGCTATTCATCCACACCTCCAATTTCAGGAGCAAGATAGTGTATATGATTTTATTTAGAAGGTTCAATCACTATTTTCATATAGACGTGGCCCAATCATGACTGATGGTGAAGTATCCGGGAGAATGAGTTGCATGAGCAGAACAAAGATTATGAGGGACAGTTTTGTGCTTGCTGGTAAGAAGTTTTTTTTTCTATTGTATTTGAGTAATACTTGTATCGTCTTTTCTGTTGTATTTGAATTTTGATTTCTACTTATACCATCCTTCTTATTTAATAAAATAAATTTTAATGGAACGAGAACTAGGAGAAACTTGTATTATAAGAGACTTGTTTGTGAGTTTGTTTTAGTCTTTAACATCTCTCTTATGATATCATTTAGGATTTGTTTTTCTATTTTTTCTGTAATTTTCAAGAATTCTCTTGATTTTTTTGAATTTTTATTGAAAAAGATAAAAAATCAATCCGGGCTGATTCTGCATGGCTTTTTTTCCGGTGGATCTGTCCGGATCGGTACCTAGCGATCATGACTCTAATTTCGATCTTGTGATCTTTCGGTTGGATAGACCAATCGAAGGGAAGAAAAACCGATCTAGGATTGGCCTTGACCAGCTCCTCTAAAAATAACATAAAATAAATATATAAAAATATGAAGGATGGAAGATGGGCCAAATTCTATTCTTATTTGTATCAGCGCCAGAAATGGTCCTCCACTTGGGGCAACAGTGTGTCCAATGGGCTCGGCCCAGATCTGGTTACTTATCATATTGGGTCCATTTAAGTCGATATTCTGGACCCGATATGACCCTCTTCCCCTGGTCTGATAGACGACGCGATATTCTGGATCCAGTCACTTAAGTGGGTTGACCCTATTGTAGGTTTCGTTTACACGTGAGGATGCGTGCTCTTCCGCTTCTTTCCTCAGCTGTTTGCACTCGTGCAGGTGTACAATTTGTTATAAGCCAGTTCCCATTTCTTTCATATGGCAAGAGTGTGGTGAGATATGAAGCCATAACTTATGCTGAGAGCTCGTTGATTTCACATCACATCTTCGTTTGGCTTTCTTTTAGAATATCTTGCTCCGTCAAACATTGATGTCAATTGCTACTGGCTAACATTTTAAAGAACTAGATTCCGTATACCTGTCTATAGGCTTGTGTTGATGATCACTATGCACAAGCATTAGATTCTTGATTTTTTATCTCTGCCTGGAAACATGCTGAATACATTTCTTAACTAGGATGGAATGGAACCTCTCGGGAACAGGCAATGACCGTGCGGTGAAAAGGCTTGTTACAGGTCCATGTCATATTTTATTATGAATAAGATTGGTAATCCGGTTTATTAATGAATTGATTAATTTCTTAGATTACACCTTGAAGCTGACCTATGGTGATGACCTCACCGAATATGGGTTTCTTCGTGATTTTCTTTATCGATTAAGAGGCAAATTTGCAGTTCATTGGATGCCTCGTAGTGAATACAACTTATCGTTTTGTCATATAATTACATTTCTGAAGTTGATAAAGCTAATCTAGTTTGTAATGCGTAATTTTGATGAGGGCGTTTGTGATGTGTATATTCATGTGAATTATCGCAGGGGAAGTTGATTTTCCGTTTTTTTAGGATTCCTGTGTTTTGGAAGTGATTTCAGGATTGTACAAAGTTTTACGGTGGGAAGGAAGGTTATTATATATTTGAAGTTGCATACGGCCGACCGTGCTCAGCTCGGTTGGCGCGAACCCCTGCTCCCCTCCTGGGGGAGCAGGGGCGGGGTCGAATCCCGGCACGTGCATGTCCGGGCCACCCCAAGGGGGGGGGTGGATCTAGTGGGGGTCGAGCGTTGTGCTCGATCGCGCGCCGCGCGCTGCTCAGCGCGAGCTCGTTGCCGTTTGCACCATGTGACCCAAAAAAAAAGGTGCATACGACTAAAGTAGGGTTTCCAAAATAAGTTCGGTATATGTATACCAGAGACGTTTTTCTTGTTGATAGGTTTCAAGATCAGATTTGGCCACTTGTCCACTTTTTAGGGCATGTTTGGTATCAAAATTTTTTTGGGGATAAATCAAGTTTATCTCCACGTTATCCCGATACCAAACAGCCTCTTATGGCTTGTTTGGTACCATAAAATTTTGGGGACAAACCTGGGTTTTCCCTAAGTTATCCCCGTACCAAACACCACCTTAGGTGCTGTTTGGTACAGGGATAACTTGGAGATAGCCAGGGATAAACCTGGATTATCCCCAAAATTTTGGGGATAACTCAAGTTTATCCTCAAAATTTTATGATACCAAACAAGTCCTTATGGGAGTGTTTGGTTGCATGACAATGAAGGGTTTTTTTTTAATTTTTAAAAATTGTAAGAAAACTTGTTAAAAGAGGTGTTTGGTAACCATGATAATTTTATGTTTTAAAAGTGATTTTCTTCTTAAACAAAAAAAGAGGGTCCCACCTCTTTCTTTTTTCTTGTGGTCCCCCACTTTGTTTGGTCATGTGTGGTAGTTACTCTTTTTTGTAATCACATCTCTCCAAACATGATAATTTTATGTCATGAGTTGGTTCATTTTTTATTTTAATATAATTTTTTATCATGAAAGTGTACAAAAATTATCATTATAGCTCGTGGTTTGGAACAAAAGTCAGTTGGGATCAGTCGACCCAAATCTAACCTGGCCGAATGGTATAGAATTTATTTATTTTTAAAACATATTTTAAAATATAAAAATTACATAAAAATAAAAATATGAAAATATATATTTTATATTATATTTATTTATATAAAATTATATATACATAAATATAATTATATATTTATGTTGCAATTGAATATGAGTGTTTATAAATATGATTTTTATGTGATTATGTTATATTAGTATTTGTTAGAAACGAGTTAATCTCATGAGAGGGTAAAAATAATTCAGAAATAATTTTATAAATTTTAAATATGTATTATATATTTTAATTGCAAATTTTAAATATATATAATTGTATAAGTGATAGTAAAATATTATTATATTATCAATAAATGAGATATTTAAGAATCGCTTGCGTGATTAGGTAGCGGGGTTCAAAGAGACAATGTTCTTGGGGGGGGTGTCAGAAGGGCAAAATCTCTTGAAATAGAAAAAAAAAGTAAGTTACGAGACCTAGTGGTCTAGGGTGGCCCGATGTTGAGGTTGGGTTGGGTCACAACCAGAATGGTCAGCCGACTCTTTTTTTTTTTTTTGGTCAGATGGCACAAACGATCCCGAGACGGGTCAGCCGACTCGATCCGGCCCTAATTAGACCACTTGGTCTGGAATAATAATATAATATGCTTCAGAGCTGTATGATCTTCTTAAGGCTGAATGGGTGTAAACTGTTGGTAACTATCAATCCCCTCAGATGGACCCGTTTAGTTCTTTGTAGGGTGTTTGGTAGTTTCGTTTTTTGAATCTAGATCATTTTATTTTTAAAGCAAAGATCAAAGTTACAACTTAATATTATTTTTAAATTAAAAAAATATATACTTTGTGGCAGAAGTGATATAATTTATAAAATTTGTAGAGTAGTGTTTGGTAACATTTTAAAATTTAAAATATATCTTAACATATTTATAAAATGAATAAAAAATGTTGTATGCCTACACAATGAAAAATTGCTAAACAAATGTCTAATTATATAAATGCATCGATAAATAATTTTTATTCACGTATTAGTTGACGACATGATAAGAAATATTAAAAGGTAAAATTACATAAATGTAATGTATGGATAATCAAACTAGAGAGATAATTTTCATAACACTAATTTTAAAAGAACTAATTGAGTAAATATGCTTTTGAAGTATTTTGTAATGAATATTAATCTTTCCCATGTTTTGTTTTTATTCATAGATGATCTTTAAATTGTTTAAGGATGGTTCACGCATAAGGGTGGCAATGGGTTGGGCCAACCCGTGGGTTTGCGGGCCGGGCCAACTGTGGATCACTACATGGGCCAAATAGATCACAAGTTTCAAAGGTTATCAAATTTTATTTTTAAAATTTAGAGAGAAAAAAGTATGAAAAAGTGAAACCAAGCATTCTATTAATCTCTACTCTCTCATCAATTGCATCCGATCCACTTAAGAAACAAAACTCAAAGTAGGCCTCATCTCTGCCGGTCCAACCCATCTAACTGAAGGGAGGACCACTTATTTTCTTTCTTTTTGGGGGGGGGGGGGTTCTCCCGTCCCCCAAAAGGGACAAACCACACGAAATGGACAGGTATTTTGATATTGCAGCAGATCTATCTTCCACCGTCCACGTGTTATATCCTTTTAAGAAATAAATAAATATATGTATACACACATACGTCAATACAAGCTTAATATAGAGTATCGGTCCCAACTTCTTTTTCGCGCACGTGAGTTCACGCCACCGTCCCGCTGCGCTCCCTAAAAACTGACAAACCGACATAATTTGACAGGCCCTGACAGATGCGAGAGATCTAACATCCACCGTCCACGTGCTATGTTATTTCTTGTTTTTTTTTTTTTGAACACATGGCGCATTGGCCGAGTGTGGTGTCGCGTCCACCGAGTTCAGCACTTGCTATGTTATTTCAAACATATTATTTGACAAGAGTGGACATATCTATATATATATATTTGTATGCAAAGATTAACAGATTTTGAACATATTACTGTACACACTATACGCTATGGAAATAAAGACATCCCGATAATTTATCAAAACAAAAAACAAACAATCAATCCTCCATCCGCTTAACTAATTCTGAAAAAGAAAATTACAATGATTTGAAATATAATATTAAAGAGTAGAAAGATAATCTAAAACATATTATGATAAAGCGTAATGATAAAACAAGATTTATTCGATGCTTTTTTAATAAAGATCGAGTTACATATTATCTATTTGAAAAATTAACGAAATAGAGAAATTAAATAGGAACGTGGTAGATCGGATTTAATGGAAAATCATATCGTCGGAATCAAAACCTGTTAACCCACCTAAAATCACAGTTCTAAATTTTTAAGTTTAGGTATTTTTTTAACATGACTGACTGACTAATATGACATTATTCTAATTCGTCTTCTTACGTGTAATTTTTTCTAAATTTGTCACATGTATAATATTTATCGGTAGTGATCGACAAAAAAAATTAACAACTCTTCTGATACTATGTTAATTAACTTAAAATCGTAATTAGTGATTCACATTTTTAAATTTAAATATCTCTCTTGTTTAGTCAATATAATATTATTTTAATTAAATTAAAGTCAAAATAATATAATTTAACTGATTGGGTCCCTCCGGTCAGGACCAGACCAGTGTACTACCCTGAGCGACTGGTCCAAACGTTCCATTATTGGAGAGAGTCGGTGATAGGTTTAATTTCCACCGTCCACGTGTTATACATACATATATATATATTTATCTCTATTTATATATATATATGTATGTACTATCGATACAATTGTCATAATTGACTGGTCCCAATAGTGCGTGGGATGGATACCTATCACAACCACCGCCCAAGAGATAAGGTGCTATCGTTCGTACGCATTGGAGCTACATACATTTACATATAAATATAAAAATAAATATATACATATATATATATATCTACCTCGCTGAAGCTGCATTAATGAGACCATTGAATGATCGATGGAGTTAGATCTAAGAAAGTGTATAACAACGTACAACGCCTCCTGGTATGTCAAGGTCTCGACTAATCAATGGATGACTTAGCTAAGAGTGCAATATTTCTTCCACGAGTTCCCACCTTAGTCTCCTCGGGTGAAAGAAAGTTCTTGCAGTCTCAAATAGGACGAGAACACACGATGCCGCGGAAGAAGAAGCGACGGTGCACCTCGAAGACAACGTGACGTTTGTTCGGTTTCTCGATCAAGATCTTGTTATCAAGCTTAGTTTAACTTATTTTCGAATTTTTAAAAATTTGCTACCGAGACCCATTTCTGAGACTCTATTAAGTTACTATCGAGCCTTTAAGTACTCATTATCGACCCCCTATTAACTCACTATCGAATTACCGAGACTTCAAAAACTTATTACCGACCCTCTACCTACTAACTCACTTTACTCTCTCATTAAATCACACCCTCGCTTTGTCTTCCGTGATACCACATGTCCTTGTGACATTGGCGATTGCGAAAACTCCCTCTACTCGGGAACTGAGATGATCCGAACTCTTCTTTCACTCACTCCAATAAAAAAGGTAGGTGGAAGGGCCGGACACCATCCACATCGAAGTATACTCAACACATCATGATACATAAATTAATATTTTATATTTTAAGTAGATAAGTAATAATTATAATAAATTTTACATTTTAATAATTTTTATCAAAGTTAAAAATTGATAAAAAGAAGATGTCATAATTTTTGTTTTAAATATAATACGATGATTGCATCACACGTTATTTATAAATTATATTATGTCAGATTTTAATCGTAAATTGTTATGTTGACATATTATGAAGCATAATAAATAATTAAATTTAATTTGAAAAAGTGATTGAGGAGAGGGAACGCTGGGAGAGGCGGGGGAGGTAGAGAGAATGGTGCGACAGTAGGGAATTACGTACAAAGTTGCTTGGGTGTTTCTTAACTGTAACGGAATTCAATTTTTTTAAAAATAAAATTTAATTTACGTGTCGTACATTTTGGAAAGTTTTTAAGTGTATTACTTTAAACGGTTTTGGAGCTTCATGATACTACATGATTAATGAATATTACTGTGACTTTTAATTCGTGGCCCAGATGTGTATGTATGTACCGTCGGGCTCGACTTTGGGTTAGAGTTAAAAGTATGTGTGTGTACGTAACAACAGTATTTCTTGGACATCTCCAGAGTCTTAATGGAGTCGCTGACATATACATCGACTGGTATTTACAAAATAAATAAACAAAAATATACATACAGGGCTGGTAGATGACTTTTGAAATATCAGGCGCTGCGCAGTGAAATTACGTACCCCCGCCGCGGTCTATAAAACGCAGGCAGAGGCGACGCATACCGGCACCAGGCTCCGAGGCAGTACCACAGTAGAGAGAGAGAGAAGAGAGAGCTAGGGTTTCATCTCGGGCATCGTCGGCCATGGCCAATCTCCTCCTCTCCTGCCTCGTCCTCCACGCGGCCATCCTGGGCCTGGCCTCCGCCGTGGGCACCAACTACCTGCTGACCGGCGAGACCCTCCAGACGGACGACCAGCTCCAGCACGGCGGCTACACCTTCGTCATGCAGGACGACTGCAACCTCGTCCTCTACAACGGCGGCTGGCAGTCCAACACCGCCAACAACGGGAACGACTGCAAGCTCACCCTCAACGAGTTCGGCCAGCTCGTCATCAAGAACGGCGCGGGCTCCACCGTCTGGACCGGCGGCTCCAAGAAGGCCAGCGGGAAATACGCCGCCGTCGTCCACCCGGAGGGGAAGGTGATCGTCTACGGTCCGGCCGTCTACACCATCAGCCCCTGGGGCCTGACACGCCCCGCGCGCCTGGGGAACACCCCCATGACGGCCAACATCCTGTTCTCCGGCCAGATACTCTACGCCGACGGCAGGCTGACGGCGAGGAACCACCAGCTGGTGATGCAGGGCGACTGCAACCTGGTGCTCTACGGCGGCACCAAGGGGTGGCAGTCCAACACCCACAGCAGCTACCAGAGGTACTGCTTCCTGAGGCTCAGCCACAAGGGCGAGATGGTCATCAAGGACGACAACTTTGCCACGGTCTGGAGCAGCGGCAAGACCTCGACGACCGGCGACTACGCGCTCATCCAGCAGGACAACGGCTACGCCGTCGTCTACGGCCCCGTCGTCTTCTCGACCAAATCCTCCGTTTCCGAGGACGGGATCGCGATGGTGACCGCCCAGAAGGAGGAAGCGAAGTAGTTAACCCCATCTGTCCGAACAAAATGCTCGACTCGTACGTAGACGCTCCTCCCTCGGTCGCGAATAAATAAATCGCATCCGGGCATGCCTGCATGCATGCGAAGACCTCCTGCCCCCACCCCCGTGTTCTGTCCTAGTATGCACGTACGTTTTAAAGTTTCATGTAGCTTGCCTTGTTGAGCCAGAGCATATATATATATGTGCAGCTGGTCTTCTCTTGCTATGTGAAGTTTTTATCGACCCTAGTTTCGAATTACTTATAGAGGGTATTAGTTTGTTTTCACCCCCACACACACTGACACGAAAATGAGAGATTGGGTTATCTCGGCTAGACAGTGAAAGAAACTTCTTCTGATACAATATATTTAGTGAATTTCATTTTAACGTATAAATTTTATCAATTAAATTATGACAAATCACATATTTTATTAAAATATTTTTTTGTTTACGATAAAAGAAGGGTTTTCAATTTTTAATCTTAAAAAAATTCCAATTTATTTTTTAATCTCAACGTTAAGAACACTTATTTTTATGTCCCAACACCGTTCTACTTTTTTTCTATCGTCCTTTCAGTTGCAAGGACAATTATGATACCCATTTTACCCTCATGATCTACTCTCCCGATCTCCTTGTTGACGTCGTCCAGAGACAATACCCCTAGCCACTAGGGCTCGCAACACTGTTCCCCAACCTCTATGGGGTGTTTGGTTGCATGATAATGGATGTTTTTATTTTATTTTTTAAAAATAGTAAGAAAACTTGTTAAAAGAGGTGTTTGGTAACCATGACAATTTTATGTTTTGAAAATAATTTTCTTCTTAAACAAAAAAAGAAGATCTCACCTCTTTCTTTTTTCTTGTGGTCCCTCACTTTATTTGGTCATATATGGTAGTTACTCTTTTTTTTTGTTATCACATCCCTCCAAACATGATAATTTTATGTCATGACTTGGTTCACTTTTTATTTTAATGTAATTTTTTATCATGAAAGTGTACAAAAGATTATCGTGCAACCAAACACCCCCATTTCGACAATTTTCTCTGCCGAGCCTTCTTCTGGTCGATGGCGCTTCTTCCCTCTTCCAATCTCTTCTCTCTGGTTGACAACGTGTCCATCTCTCTGGTCTCTCGTAGCAAGCCAAAAACCTCTTATCTAGCTTTCATAAGTTCTTCGTTGTCTATGGGGCATTGCTCTTCTCTTCTTCTTGGCGAGCATCATCTCTAACAGACATTTTATGCTCCCACCACCACCACCATGTTCTTCCACTACTAGTGCCTTTCCACACCGTGCCACCAGGTGCGGTGCCACGCGCGTCCTTGGGCAGCTCCGCCACCCTCTCTCGTTGTCGTCCATCTCCGCCACACTGCCAACCCGGTAGCGGTACACTCTGCTGTCGAAAGTCTTTCTTGGGGCACTCCTTGGCCTCGAGAGAGTCCTCTCGAACGGGCTCCCAGCCTCCCACTACCCCATCGCCCCGTCAAGGGCTTCGGAAGACTTGCCGAGCCGACGCTGCATCTTCATGCAATATCCTCCGACAATGTGGAAGGCTTTTTCTTTTTAGGGTTAAAAAATAAAGTTCAAGGGTCATGGGACTATAAAATAAAGTCCACCCCTCAACTGAAGTAGGGGCGAGCCTTGATTTCTCTTAAAAAAAGTTCTCTCCGTCACTCTTAAAAAAATGGAGAACGATAATGGTAATCGTCAAGGGACAGTGATGACAGTAGACCGTATGTCTAAAATATAATTTTTATTTTAGAACGTTTAGGTGTCATATATTTGATATTTTTTATTTTATTTTAATATTAATATTTTATAAAACTGAATTGACTGTTACCGATTTGGATACAAGAAATAATTAAAAATCAGTAAATTTTTATCCAAACCGAATGAGAATATCGGTTTCGGTTTGGATCTCTGTCGATTAACATCCACCTTTCATATATATATATATTATATTCTTTCAAAATATTACTTGACCGCATACATATATATGAATAGGGGTGCAAACGAACTAATACACTCGACAAGTAACTCGAAGCTCGGCTCGATAAAAACTCGACTTGGCTAGTTTATTATGTTAAATGAACAAGCATGAACAAAAAATAAAGCTCGACTCATTAAACGAGCCGAGCTTGAACAGACTCCTGCTCGGCTCGATAAACTCGCGAGCAACTCGATTAAATATTATATTATATATTTGTTTTTAAAAATTAAATTTTAAGTATTAATATTTATATATTGTCACTTAAATATATTAAATAATTTAAAATTTGAGTTTAAACTTAGATTGAGTTTCATAAATGAGTCAAATCTAAAGTTTCATAAATAACTTTTCATTGATTCTGGGTTTATAAAGGAGTTTGTGTACGGCTTAAGTTTGAATATGAATTGAATTTTTGTCTAACTACTACTCGATTAATAAACGAACCAAACTTGAATAAGGGTTCTACGTACTCGTTAAAATTCGAGCTCGATCTCGAACTCGTGTAAAATAAATAAGTGGAGTTTGAACATCGTACTATTTGACTCGACTCGACCCGTTTGCACCTCTATCTATGAATAAGTACGTACGTACGTAGTCATGTACGTATTATATGTACGTGTAATTGATTGATTGATGTACCAGCTGCGCGACTTAACTAATTGTTTCTTCCCCAGCACGTGACTAATTAATTCGCAACCGGCAACCGATCGATCATCGGAATCGGACTGTAAATGGGGTAGGTCGCGCACGTGAAGGCGTTGAATAGACTGGATGGACGCGATGGATACCTATCTATTAATTTCAAGTGAGTTTATCCCGGATGGTTGATAAGTATAGTTCCATTCAATTAGATGCTACCCTTTCTTCTTCTTCTTATTACTTTTCTATAAAAATCGCGCCCCGATGCTTCTAGCTTATGACAGATGCCCTACGGCACCTTGAGAATGGATAAATAACAGAGAGGTAAGCTTCGAAGAACGATCTTAGAAATTAGTAATCATCTTTCTCCATGGGAGAGCATTCTACTTTTCCATCCATTTAATTTGTCTTCAAACTTCTGTGCCATTTCTTGTTTTTGGTCCCCTTGCATGATAGTGATAGACCGAGGTACTTGATAGGGTAAGAAGACCATGGCATCCTGAATATCCTTCGTACACTTGGACACCACTCCTCACAAAGATTGGTACTTAATGAACTCACATCATCTGTATTAACTTTCAGCCCAGTAACTTCTTGAAGTAAATAAATAACGATTCTTAAATTTACACACTTGTCGAGCTTTGCTAAAGTAAAAAAGTAAAGTACCATCAAGTTGAATAATCCTGTCCTCATTTTCCCTGACCGCAGTACCCTCAACCAAGTTGCACTGCTCTGCTTTATTTATTTCACACACCGCTTAAAACCTTGCCCACCAAACTAAATAGTTGGGGAGGAATTGGACCCCCCTGCCTTGAAACCCTTTGAAGCATCAAAAAAATCAAAACTTTGCTCATTAATATCTACTGAAATTTAGTAGTACCTACACACCATTTGATCCGTGTGATCCACTTATCATTGAAACCCCACCAACTACATAGTTATGAAAAGACAAGGCCACTTGACCATGCCATATGCTTTTTCAAAGTCCAAATAAAATTTATTTTAACATTATTTTTTAGTAAAAAGTTTTACCTTTACTTTTTTAACATTTACTTCTCTCTCTGGTAGTTTATAGACTGTAAAAAAGTAATTTAAATCTATTAATTTACGTCGAGAGAGGGGATATGACAGGGAAAATACGATAGTGCCTCCGTCATATTATATTGGCGCAACTTGATGATGGCGAGTGGACAACCAAAACAAATAGCATGTAATAATTAATCGACCGGTCCTACAATTTAATTATTATATATCTGCGCTTTTTTAATGTGATTATTCGATTTTGTGATAGCTGTTATATAAACTCTTTTGACAGAGTCCCCCGTTCCATTATTAAACCTTAACAACAGCTTTAAATGCTTGGTCCCAAGTTCCAACACAAAGCATGCATATTTCCGTGCCATGATTTGCAAACTGGCGATTGAATATAACTCCGGTCTCTCGAGATCCGACAAGCATGGGTCCATGCCATTTATTAATAATTAATAATTAAATATCGTTTTATTAATTAATTTTTTTTTCAAAATACTACTTGAACGAACACCGATGTCTGTGTGTATTTATTATTCGATTCAACAGCCTTAATTGACTGTTTCCGACACGTGTGTGTTTACAAATTCCAACCCCTTCGTTGGAATGCGTGGAAAGAACGTGCTCTCTTTTTTTTTTTTAGATACCAAAAAGAAAAAAAGAATACAACGTGCTGCTACGGTGGACCTGACCGGTCAAATGGGCGGACTTGGCCCATCGGCCCGTCAGAAAATGTAACGCGAGCTGTGAAAGATATTAACAAAGTCCTTTAGAGAAATTTGGTTAATCGACAGCTCGTTGATCATGGCCCATCCAGCCCGTCAAAGACCCGTCACCTTATTTAGGATCAATAGTTGCCCGGTTAACTTATTTGGAGTTACCATGCAGAGATTAAAATTTGGATATGAATAGATTGATTCATCAAGCTGTCTAAATAGTAAAATTAATTTATCAAACATTAGAAAATCGATACATGCAGTCACCTTTATCACATAATATATTTTGTTTGTACTGTAAAATTTAAAAATAAGATTAATAGTCAAAATACATTATGATGATTTATACGAATATTAATTTCAAATTAATAATGGTAGAGATATTAAATACTGTTATCAAACAAGTTACAAGTTTCGATCATTAAAAAACACAATATTAATTTTGATACTAATGTCAAGCATTAGAATCAAAATTGGTATCGTCAAATATGAAGTTAAGATATCTCTATATGTCAAGAGTTACAAACTTGAATATTTATTGGCCGGTTAACTTATTGGGGGTTACCATGCAGAGATTAGAATTAGGATTTGAAGTAGATTAATTATTAATTTACCAAACATTTTAAAACTAATACATGTGAATACTTGTGTCACATAATATATTTTATTTGTATTGTAAATTTTAAAAATAATATTAATAGTCAAGATACATCATGATGATTTATATAAATATTAGTTTTAAAAATAACAAGGATAGAGATATATCAAATATTGTTACCAAACAAGTTATAAATTTTGAATACTAAAAAATACAACATTAATTTTGATACTAGTGTCAAGTATTAGAATCAAATCGTCAAATAGAAGATTGATGTCTCTCTATATGTCAATAGTTACAAACCTCAATATTTAATTAAGATTAATTGTTGGCCTGTTAACTTATTGAGGGTTATCATGAATTGATTAAAATTATGATTTGAAGTAGATTAATGTAGTTATCAAACTATCTAAATATGCTGAAGTCTGACGGAGTGTATTCAGCCCAATCAAATGGGCCCGAAGTCCAGTGTTGGGCTAATAGAAGTTAGGGTTGCTTATTAAATGTAAAAATTAGTTAGCTCGTTGTTGTTGTTTTTTTTGAACAACAGAGCATATTTATATTCATAACAGAGAATAAGAGTACACGACCGACATTACAAGGACCCAAATATGAAAAAACAAACAAACAGACGCCGATATCAATATGTTGAGACTTGCATGAAGTTTAATACCGATATTTCAATTTAAAAAATATCAATATCAAAATTAACGTGATATCAATTATGATACCCAAACCAAAGGGGGTCAAAATTAAAAACCTCAAAATATATTCCATTCTGGTGCTATCAATAGCAACTCACGTTGAATCAATATATAGGCTTCATATATCTCCGCTTGCTCAACCAAGAGCTCGTCTGCATCAAACAATTTATAATTTATTTAAATACTTTAACATCATTTCTTTGTTTCTTTTTTTTTTAAGTCCTACTCCCGTGGGGGCGTGGTGGTCCGAGGAGACGCCCAAAGATTTGCCGAACCGGACCCTCTCCGCGCAGGTTGTTTCCTCCTGGATGGCTGTGGCCAGGTCTCCCAGGATCCGCGAACCGGCGATGTGGAGCCGACGAACCAATATGCTGGACAAGTAACTGGAACTTCCGCTCGATAAAAATTCGATTCGATTCATTTATTATGTTAAATAAATAAATTTGAACAAAAGGTAAAACTCGACTCATTAAACTAGCTAGTCGAGTTTGAATGTACTCCTGCTCGGCTCGATTCACGAGCCGATCGATTAATAATTATATTATATATTTATTTTTAAAAATTAAATTATGAGTGTTACTGATTATATATTGTCACTTAAATATATTAAATAATTCAAATTTACACTGAGTTTCATAAATGAGCTAAATCTAGAGTTTCTCACGACCGACTTTTCATTGATTTTGAGTTTTATAAACGAGTTTGTATATAGCTTAAACTTGAATGTGAATTGAATTTTAGCCTAACTACTACTCAAGTTCGAACTCGACTCGGCTCGATTAATAAACGAACCAAGGTTGAACAAGAGTTCCACGTACTCGCTAAAACTTGAGCTCGAGCTAAAACTCGTGTAAAATAAACGAGCCAAGCTTGAACACCATACTACTTGGCTCGGCTCGGCTCGTTTGCACCCCTACTGAGGATGCTGTGGGCGTTGTTGAGTCGTGCGCCGATCCACCGAATCATGTCTGAGCAGAGGAAGGTCACCGGTGATCACGGAAATAGAGGGTGCAAATGAGTTGAGCCAAGTCACTTAGTATGATGCTGAAGTTTGACTTGTTTATTTCACACGGATTCGAGTTTGAGTTTCTGTCGAATAACTTAAGCCATGTTTGGTAATATTATCAAACATCTCCGTAGTTATCAATTTTTAAATTGGTATCGAAGATACAATCACCTAGAGATGGTTGATTAATAGTATCAATTTTGAAAATTGTAACGTAAATAAAACATATAATGTAATACAAATGTCAACTTGTATCGATTTTGACATTGATACTCTAACTTCTAGACATTTTAATATCAAAACTAATATAGTGTCATTTTTGATACTCTAATCAAACAAGTAATTAAACTATATATGAACTCATTTATAAAACTCAAAATTGATAAAAAATATATTTGTGAAACTCTAGATTTAGCTCATTTATAAAACTCGATCTAAGTTCGACTTCAAAATTTAAATTATTTAATATATTTAAGTGACAATGTATAACTATTGATACTCATAAATAAATTTTTAAAAATAAATATTTAATAGAGCTACTCGCAAGTTTATCGTGCCGAGTAAGAGTCTATTGAAACTTGTTCATTTAACATAATAAATGAGCTGAGTCGATTTTGTATCAATCCGAGTTTCAAATTACTTGTCGAGTACATTGGTTTGTTTGCACCCTGAGAAAACGAAGACTTAGAGGCCAACGATGAGATGGGAGGAGAAGGTATAATTTAAGAGGGTTGAGGAGAACCAATGTTTGCCGCCGAGGGTGGAACTAGAGGTCGGGACCTCCTCAAAAGTTTCAGCCCGGGGCAATGGGGGGGGGATTCGGATCACCTTAGATGTCCAGAAGAAGAAGGAACTCTCTCCGTCTCCAAGCCACTAACACATCCAACTTAAGATATTTCATATGATCCCGGAGATGAGTAGAAGAGATGATTAGTCATGAATATTGTCAACTCCTCGTAAATGCCGTCAGCTCTTTGTAAATACTGTCACATCCTCGTGAATGTTATCAAGTTTCTGAGAGGACCCTATAATTACAGAGGTGTAATATGTAGTTACCGAGGGCACTACATATAATTATTGAGACAGGGATATAGTTACTGGCGGGGACGTATAGTTATTGAGGATATATAGTTACCGAGAGAGTGGCATAACTATTGTGATGTGACATATAATTACCGATGGGTGCGTATAGTCACTGGGGGCATCTAGTTACTAAGGAGGGATCTATAGTTAGTGAGACATGACATATAGTTACTGAAGGGACATATAATTATTGAGAGGGACATATAATTATCGAGAAGGACATGTAGTTATTAAGATAAAGTATATATATAGTTACTGAGGTGGCATATAATTACCGAAGGCATATAGTTATTGAAAAAAAACATATATCTGTCAACTGGTTTTTTTCTTTTTGATATTAACCCCATATATATATACGGACGTTACTAACGTCTTATCAATGAGTAACTTATCCAAGATGTTGTTAATTAATAATAACAATAATAATAAGAAGAACTAGATCTGCAGGCGTGTCGGCAGAGCTCATCAGGAATCTCTAAAGAAACCAATCCCCACCGGGCCAACTTGCCGCTGGATCGCTGAATTATCGTCACACACACAAGTTCTGCGTCGTCGTCCTCCGCGGGACCGGATGCTCTCTGGCGCTCGTCAGTCGTCACCTCTTCATTTATACGTACACCTCTTTAATTACACGTTGATAAATTATTTATATATAAATCATAATAATTGTTGATTGGAACAGTGGTCCCAAGTCCTCACAAGTGTAACTTATTCCGCTGCCACGTGCGTATTATATATATATTTAATTGTTTATATCCATCTATCTATATATATATATAGTTAATTCCTACCGATAATTGACTGGTTCCAGCAGGGTGCATGCTCCTCATCAAGTTATGTGGAGCAGGGACGTCAGAACTATGTACCTGATCACTACCGCCGCCCAAGGGAGATCATAAAGTGTTATATATTATATGTATGCCATTGATATATATTGGATCTCCATCCGCCACCGAAGTTGCACATTAATTGGGGTACTGCTCATGGTGGTTTGGGTTGGATAATTTCTTTTCCAACCCGAATCTAACCTGAATGGTTGGCTAACTCAAATCTGACCGAACTGATGTTCTTATTTGATTTGATTCCGCTTAGTTCGATTCGAATCGACGACTAGACGATTATCGTTTAAAATATATTTTTATACGTAAAGTTGATAATTTATGATTTAAAATATTTAAAAAATATATTTTTAGATGATAAAAGCATTCGCACGAATTCTTTTGATATATTTCGAGTTAATTCGATTCCGATCCTATACGATCCGATTTCACATGTTCTCGAAACTGAACCAAGTTTACGGTCCGTTCGACTTGAACCACCACATCGAGCCTCATGGCATGGTTCGATTCGACTCAACGGGTTGAGCTAAATTAGATATAAGAGAAGAATTAATAAATGACCGTGTAGGATGAAAAAGACGTATTTATTTATGTAATCATTCGTTTCAATTATATGAGATTAAGATCTTGAATTTATGTTTGGCTGCGCCGAAACGTGAAAGGCCTATCAATGCTGCATTGATTGACGATGTCATACACTGGGACCCTTTGAATGTGGTGGGGATGTGTACGTAACGCCGGCCTTCGTTTAGATTTAGAGTTAAAAAATATGTGCGTACGTACGTTACAACAGTGTGGAGATCGATCCCAAGGTCAAATGGAGTTACCATTTTATACAAGGCTGGGCGCCGGTGAAATATTTGGGCGCTGCGCGATGAAATTAAAACCGGCGCGGTCTATAAATGAAGGACGGATCGGGCCAGCCGAGGAACCCAACATCCGAAGCAGGGGAACTACACTAGAGAGAGAGAGAGAGAGCTAGGGCGTCATCTTGGGTCACCGGCGGCCATGGCCAAGTTCCTCCTGTTGTTCATCCTCCATGCAGCCATCCTGGGCCTGGCCTCCGCCGTGGGCGGCAACTACCTGCTGACCGGCGAGACCCTCCAGACGGACGACCAGCTCCAGTACGGCGGGTACACCTTCATCATCCAGGGCGACTGCAACCTCGTCCTCTACAACGTGGGCTGGCAGTCCAACACGGCCAACTACGGCCGCGACTGCAAGCTCACGCTCAGCCAATACGGCCAGCTCGTCGTCACCACCGGCGGGGGCTCCTTGGTCTTCACCGGCGGTTACAAAAGGGCCAACGGCAGCTACGCCGCCGTCCTCCACCCGGAGGGGAAGGTCTCCGTCTACGGCCCGGCCCTCTACACCATCAGCCCCTTCGGCCGCTCGGCGAGCGCCGTCGCGCGCCTGGGGAACGTCCCCATGACCAGCAACATCCTGTTTTCCGGGCAGACGCTCTACGGCGACGGTGCACTCACGGCGAGGACCTACAAGCTGGTGATGCAGTCGGACTGCAACCTGGTGCTCTACGGCGGCACCGTTGGGTGGAACTCCACCACCCGCAGCGGCACCCAGAGGTACTGCTTCCTGATGCTCACCTACAAGGGCGAGCTCGTCATCAAGGACGGCGACTTTTCCACGGTCTGGACCAGCGGCAAAACATCCACCCCCGGCGACTACGTGCTCATCCTCCAAGACAATGGCTACGCCGTCGTCTACGGCCCCGTCGTCTATTCCACCAAACGCTCCGTTTCCCGGGACGAGATCGAGATGGTGACGGACCAGAAGGAAGCGAATTGACCACCAAGTTGCGTGGAAGCCATCGAAGCCTCGGTGTGAATAAAATCATCAGCACCTCGTAGCTACTCGATCGATCCGCCCTGAATAAATAATCGCATCCACGCCAGCCAGCCAGCCATGCTGGCATGCGGAGGCCTTCTCGGCCCCGTACGTGTTGTATCGGTAGTAGGTATTACGTTTTGAAGCGTCTTGTAGCTTTCGGCTTGTTGAGTCCCTGTATGGGCCTTGTTCGCCTTTATTTGCTCTACCTAAACGACGCTTGAGGAAGTCGTCCTTTCTCTCGTTTGTAACGATGGCGAGAACTGTGCTTCCATATATGATTGAGTGCGGATTGTCTCGTATGGTCGATTGAGAAAGTTTTCTCAACCTCCAATAAAAAGATGTCTCCACGCTGAGTTTGGATCGCCCTTAATCTTCAGGGTGGACAGATTACCCTCAAGACCCAATGAAAAAAAGATTACGATCCTAGTCACTTAGGTGATAGGTAGTGTGTAATATCCGGTAAAAAAAAAAAAAAAATTCTGCGGAATCTCTCCCCTCCCACCCGGACTCTCTCTTCCCCCCCCTCCGCGCCCCGCGCTCGCCGGACCCCCCCCAACGAGGTCTCTTCCCCCTCCCCGTCGAGCTCTCTCTCCCTCTCTTCCTATCCTGCCGGAGCCGCGCCCCTCGGCTGCTGCCTCCCTCCGCGCGAGCGCGCATGGCAGCCACACGCCCGGACCGCCATTCGTTGAGCATGGCTGCCGGCCACCCTGCCGCCGCCTGCCCCCACAACATCACCGTCCGCCGTGCGCACACAGCCGCCGCGCAGCTGCCTTCGCTGGCCTCCGCCCCCCCCCTCTGCACCGGTCGTCGTCGTCGGTTGTGGTCGCCATCATCGCCGGAAGCGAGCTCCGCCGAGCCCCTGCTGCCACCTAATTCCCCGTCCCTCCTTCCTCCTTCCCTCCTTCATCGTTCCCAGCCCCCCCTTCGACAGCCTTTCCCGTGCCGCCCTTTTGCCGTCGCCGTCGCCGGGACCTCCCCTGTTCCGGCCGGAAACCGCCGCGGTCCTCCTCTCGCCGCCGTCGTCACCGGCCTTTACCTTTCCCCTGCCCGCCGCCGTCGCTAGAGCCATCACCGTCGAGCGCTGCCGCGAGCTCCGCCGCGCCCCCGCCGTCGCGAGCGCCGCCGCGAGCCGCCTCCGTCTCCACCGCCCGTGAACCGTCGCCGTGAACCGCCGGTCGAGCCGGCCCAGCGCCCGGTCCAGCTCCGCCCGGCCCAGCTCCGTCTGGTCCAGCCGCCCGGTTCGACGCCGGTTCAGGATTTTTCTGATTTTCGGAATTAATTAATCCGGAAATTAGATTTGAGGCCAGAAAAATAGCGGGAAAATTCTGAAAAATCGTAAAAATTCACAGAAGCTTCCAGGTAGGTTTCTCAAGCTTGTCTATGTATTTGACCTTGTTTGGATAAGAAAATATGCATGATTTAACTTATGGATCATAAGTTGACTAGTCTTAGACTTTGGACTTGTAATTATTGATCTTCACAAAATCTCTGAAATCAGAAACTTGAAATTAGTATTTTGTATATTATGGAATATGTTTAGCTTGATTATGCTTGGGTAGAAGCCTTTTCTATCAAATTTGATCTTATGAAAACCATGTAAGTAATTATATGCTAGTTTGGAACAAGAATTGAAGGTTAATTATGTGTAGACTTGAAAAACTCTTGGGTCATCAAATTATACCTTTTAGAACCTGTTTTGGTCAGATTATGATTGATTACATGAGATCTTAATTTGTTTAGTTTATGCCAAGCATGACTTAGGTTAAGTGTCTTGTACATATGTTTTAGTATGTCTAGTTCGGTTTGTCATTGCATGTGTGAGGATCATGTAAATTTTGATTAGTATGATTTCAAATTATGTATTATGTCATGCATGATATGATTATGTTCATATGGTTAGGTATGGTATATGTTTGATTCGAATATGTCAATCAAGTCGATTAGTACAAGTCTTGTCTAGTTTTGGCAAAATATGTTTAATTTGGTTTCAGATCATGGGCTATGCTATGCATAGTTAGTCATGTCAATTTGATCATGATTAGTATGAGTTGTCATTGAGAACCAGTTCAATTATGTCGGGTTATCATATGTCTTGTCAAGTTTGTTATGAATGTTATATCTTGTATGAAAGGCTATGAAATTAGATGTTTATGTCATGTATGCATGGTATGGTCAGGTATGTCATGATGTGAAATTATGTTATGAACTCTTGATATGTCGTGCTATGAAGGCTTCACCAGCCTATGTTAGACAATCGCCGTGGGCGTGTAACTTAGATGAATCCGGCCCTCCCACAGATCCCGGATTACCGCGGTTTTTCCCTTAGTGTCATCACTGCCTAGGTGCACTTTGGGCTAGCTTATATATGTTACTTCTATATATATATTAGAGCTGGTGAATGCATTTGTACATGTGAAGCAAGACGACCAATTTCTTGCTCTTTAGCTATGTGTTCTGGAAAGGATATGAAATATGTTACTTGTGTGTCATGTATGGATGTTAAACCATGTCATGTTAGAAAAATCAGATTTGTCTGTTTTAATTTGGTCATGTTAAGTTAAGTCTTGAGGTCATTTAGATGATATTTGTCTAGCTTGTATGGTCTTGTGTGCATTGGTCTAGAATTAATTGGCTTTGGCATAATCTTTTCTTTGAAGATAATTATGTTCAGATATGGGTTGTGAGATTAATATAGAAGACATTCTATACTTTTGAATTACATCTCAATTTAGATATGTTATCTATCATTGCATGTTTATATATTAGTATCCGATTGGCGGGATACGGGTGTAAATCCTACGGAGTCCCCGGACTCACCCCGTTGTGGGATAAATTTTTCAGCAGGTACTGAGGATCAAGGAGCATGAAGATGAAGTTCGGGTGGAACCAAAGGAATCAGAGTCATTTGCACTTGGAGATTCTTGGTATTCTCTACTTAGGTAGATGGTCTTGGTTGTTCTTGAACAAGAGTGTGGTTAGACTTAGAAGTATGGTTTCATTCTCATATTTTGATGGATCTTATGGAATTAATTGTTTAAGTTTGGGTTGTGGAATCCAAGTGTTGGGTTTCATCCCATTGTCACGACGTTGTGTATTTTCGCTGCATATTTGTGGTTTTATTAATTAAATTCTGGGTCGTGACATAGTGAGTTAGTGAGGTATCGGTTACGGTTCAACCTCGTCGATAGCGAGTTAACGAGTCAGTGAATCGTTACTGAATCGCTACCGAACACCTTACAAACTCACTACCGAACTTAATATAACTCGTTACCGACGGATAGCGAGTTAGTAAGACATCGGTAGTAGTTAAGTCATTTTCGGTAGTAATTCACCAAATTTGTTATTTGAATCGGCATTTAAGTGACCTGAGATCGTGCCTGATTTTGATTGGGAACTGAGGATACTCCTTTCACGTGAGGACTGAGGCGATTCGAACTCTTCCGCTCTTGGATCATTTAAGTGACGGTTCATCATAAGTTACTGAATTGTTATTAAAACACTGTCGAATAGTTCTTGAACCGTCATTAAACTCTTAATAAGTCATTATTAGACTCTTATCAAATGTTTATTGAACCACCGAGCGCATTGTTACCGAACCATTATTAAGTTGTTACTAGATCATTGTCAAATTCTTACTAAACCCTTATTGAGTATATATATATATATATAATTTATATATGTCAGCACACGGCACAAAAATGGAGGAAGTTGGTGGCAATGAGTTAGCGACTAAATATTATTATTTTATTTAAATGAAGAACAACTTAGTAGTATATTTATTTGATGATAATTAGTTTACTAGCTACTAAATACATGTCCAACAAATACATGGTGTAGATAACTATATTGAATTGTAGCATGTTCTAGAGTGGAGTTCTTGCCAAAATAAGCTAAGTATATATCTCATACAGAAGTTTCCGTGTTTCTAAATAATTTCTGGATCCGATTTGGCCACTTATATATATATATATATATATCGAGACAATAATATAATATGGTTTCGGCGCTATGTACGTATATGGTTTTCATAAAACTAGATGGGGACAAACAGCTAGCTGGTAATCAACTAAATGATTTCTACAGAAATTACAATCATCCTTGAGACGATTAATGACCCGTTTAGTTCCTTAATCTCCTCCTTTTCATCATCGATCGATCGGCAGCGCTCACCATCCACCAAGTTTAATTAAAGAACCTCAAAATATATATCGTGCTGGTGCCTGCCATGGCAGTAGTAACTTGCACGTATGTACGTTGAATCCGTCTAATAGGCTTCATCTGTGGGTTTTGTTCAACCAAGAGATCGAGCTCACCTAACTCAAATCATTTAATTACGTACTCGATTGTTTTTAATATTATTTCTATTTTTTTTAATTTCTACTTGCAATTAACTCTCTCTCTCTCTCTATATATATACACACACATATATATTATCCTTTACCATATCGTTCCACGTGCCTTCAGACGTAGCCCTTAATAAAAAGTTAAAAGCTTGGTCCCAGTGGTTGAATTTTTTTGAAATCTGCAGTACATACCAATTTTTATCAAAAATAACAAATATATTTTATTATATTGTTAAATTTTTCGATTCAAAGTTTTATTTTTACCTTTTTAACATTTATATGTTATAATTTTAATATTTATATTTTAATTTATTAAAATGGTAATTTTTTATTGAAATCTATTTTCGACTCTAAGAATATTTAGTTACATTCTTCTTTTCTGTTAGTTCATAGAATATAAAAATATACTTTAGATCTATTATGGGGTGTTTGGTTGCATGATAATGAAGGTTTTTGTTTTAATTTCTAAAAATTGTAAGAAAATTTGTTAAAAGAGGTGTTGGTAACTATGACAATTTTATGTTTTAAAAGTGATTTTCTTCTTTAACAAAAAAAGTGGGTCTCACCTCTTTCTTTTTTCTTGTGGTCCCCCACTTTGTTTGGTCATGTGTGGTAGTTACTCTTTTTTGTAATCACATCCCTCCAAACATGATAATTTTATGTCATGAGTTGGTTCACTTTTTATTTTAATACAATTTTTTATCATGAAAATGTACAAAAAATTATCATGCAACCAAACACCCCCATTAATGTACATCGAGAGAGGATATGACTGGGAAAATCCGCCTGTACCTCTCTTATATTATATCGATGCAACTTGGTGATGGTGAGTGGACAACCAAAACGGACAGACTGTCATTATTAATTGACCGGTCCTGCAAATAGTCGGTGTGTACATACAGAAAAACACATCTATTCATAACACAACATAATACAAATATAATAATACCATCATAACCATAAACTAGAAAAGACACAACCAAGCTCGAGAGAATTAAATTTTCATTATAACTTATTCTTTCCAAGAAAACTCAAAAATAACCACAAATCCACCGAGAATGCTTATAAAATCGAACAACAACAGAATAGACTCTGTAAAAAGGGTTTGGCCGTTGTCACGAGTTCGAACGATGACATAAGAAAAGTATAAATATCGCTTAGACTATTAATCTTGAAATAAGGTGAGTGATTATAAAGATAATTAGAAAAAATAACACGAAAGAACTCGACCGCATGACATCGAGTACTAACGAGAAAACTAAGAAAACAAACAAACATACATAAGTCGAATTTCACATCTTCAACGTAAGGAACGGAGGCAAAAAACTTAAAATCATATTTAGGCAGAGCATTGAAAAAGGAGTGCGAGAGGGAGGGTCCGTCCTAGAACAAAAACAACTTCAAAATAGCAAAAAAAAAAAAAAAGAAAACTTTGCAACGAGGACAGGGAATCAACTAGTGTGGGTTGTTGTTGGGTGAAGGTTTTTGTCTCGAGATTCCGCCGAAGGGGGGCCAACGTGAGGGTGTCGCCGAGTGCGGGGACCTCTGGTGAGAGTTATCTCCACAAGGTTTCCGCCGGAGATATTGGGTCGCCGCGAAGGTACTGGCGAGGAGTTGCCAAGCGAGGGTGCCGCCTTGAACGGGCGAGGGTGTTGCTGGGCAAAAGTGCCGCCGAGCGAGGGGACCGCTGGCGAGGAGCCACCAGGTGAGAGGACCATTGGCGTGGAGCAGCTAGCTGAGGGTACCCTATATACATATATACACACGCGTATTATCAAACACCTGCATATACACTCTTCAAAAAAAAAAATATATAGACCAACTTGTACCACTTGTGGTGGCTAGCTTGTGGTGGCTAGCTACTAAAATAGGAAGGGGTGTACGTACCTTGAATGATTCAAAGTGCTAAATCCCGAGATGACTAGTGCGGTTTCCGTTTGGTTAAGTTTGAGTCACTGGTTGGTTGGTGTTCCTCTAACTCAACATTGTCTAATATGGGTATTTAATTAGTTGTGTGTGAATGAGTGTTTAATTGGACATTTATTGGGTGATCAAATAAAACTATCAGCTAGTTAACTCTCTACCTCTCTCTCTCTCTCCCCCTCCCCCTCCCTTCATGCCACATGTCCTCGTCCCTTTGATCGATGGTTCGGCCGTCTTTGATTGTCTTTCCATCAAGTAACAATGATTTTTGTTCACTTAAATATTCTTTTTGCAAGATCTTGTGTATATCTGAGAGAAGTGTTGAATAGCACAAATTCCTTTTGAAGTATCACACCTTGATGATCAACATATGGTGAAAATATATTCATCTCGTACTTCTATTCATCAGAATGAAACAGGCCATGTACATTTAATAAACTAGGTAGCCGTTCGTGTATGCTTCAAAGATTAACGTAGATGCAGTTACTACTGACTTTGAAAAAAAAGGGAGATTAGTATTATAGCTCCTGATAATACGTACTGATAAATTAATACTAACCTGGAAGACGTCTTTCCAGATTTACGGATCCCCAATTTTTGGAGGCGGAGACATTAATCTTTGAAGCGTCGTCCTGGGAGTTCTTAAGCAAGTCTACTGTTACGATAGAAAGCGATGTTCTTACTGTGGTAAACGTCATCGTCCGAAACTCTGGTCCAAGTATTTGAAAAGTTTCTTTCTTCGTTGGTAGGTGCCGCTGCCGCCACGTCTGGAGGAGACGAAGGTTAAAAATTTAATAATGACAGAGGTACCAATAGTGTTATTATCAAACAGAGCAGTAACGAACAAGGTTAAAAATTTTAAAGTAGGCGAAAACGAGACTAAAATAAAGAAGACTGACGGTGAGATTAAAAAATATTTCTGAAATCAAAATAAGACCTAAAGTTGAGAACCCCTATTTTATTCGCTCAGAGGCGCTGCGCCATTATGGGATGTTACTTTCTGGATCTAGCAGATTTAAACAAGTTAGGTCCATTAATTGATCCTCCTTTCTAGTTATCGTGGATATGAAAGTGAAAGAGTACTATGAATTTTGACATCTCATTTTCTCAATTTTAATATTTTTTTGCCTCATATATATATATATATATATATATATATGTTCGATGCGTTTTTAGAATGCGCTCTGCCCAATTTAATTGTTACACTAATGTCGATACACCTTAACAGCTTTAAATGCTTGGTCTCAAGTTCCAACACAAAGCATGTATATAAATATATATATATATATTTCCGTGCCATGATTTGCAAACTGGTGATTGAATATAACTCCGGTCTCTCGAGATCCAACAACCGTGGGGGGTCCATGCATGCCATTTATTAGTGATTAATAATTAAATATCGTTTAATTAATTTTAATTTTAATTTTTAAAATACTACTTGAACACACACCGCGATGTCTGTGTATATTTATTATCTCGATTTAACAGCCTTAATTGACTGTTGGAATGCGTGGAGAGAACGTGCTCTTTGTTTTTTTAGATGCAAAAAAAGAAAAGAAAAAAATAACGTGCTGCTGCGGTGGACCTGGGATGTATCCTCCGCACTAATATTATTACATTATGAAATAAATAAAAATATAATAAAGATATAATATTTTTACATCATCGATAAAAATAATAATATACATTTTATTACATAATAATATTTATATCAATCATTTATAACTTAAAAATGAGCATATGTTTTTTATATAATTTATCATTTTAAATATTTAATAAAATTTTGGTTTTAGACCGAACCGAACTAGACCAATTGGGTTTAGTCCCGTTCGAGAACCCTTTTTTTTTCTGTTTGAGAAGCACTTAACTTGTTGATTAGCACAAATTCCCTTTGAAGTATTACATCTTGATGAGCAATATATGGTGAAAATAGATTCATCTATTACTTTTAATAATTACAAAGAAATAGGCCAGATGCTTTTTAAACAACCCTGCAGGTTATGTTCCCTTCTCATTTCCTATGGATCAAGATTATTTTATCAGCTTCAAGGTGCTGCCTTTTCTGATGTTACTTTCTGGTTCTAGCAGAAACAACGAGGTGTAATTGTATTTCTTTAGGGCAATTGAACCTAATCCTTTCTAGTTATCCTAGTTGTGAAAGTCAATGGGCACTTTCTATATTTGACATCTCATATTCTCTCATCTTTAATATTTCATGTCTCATCTTAATTTGATACATTTTTAGAATGAGCTTTGCCCTATTTATACAGCCGTTACTAATGATATTAAAGGCTGATTCATTTACAATATAGTTGGGTACTTTGCAGCATTGCTACCCAACTCAAAAACATTTTAACCGCATAATTTTCTTTCACTTTCAAGGGATGTTTATATATATATATATATCTTTTTTTTGCCAGTAAACCTTCTTCTTGCCTTGGTTAATTTTCTGGGAAAACTTGATCTGACTTTCTCTTTGAAAGTCTTTCTTTTGAAACATATGATCACTTGCCAGACCAGTGTACTACCCTGAGGCCTGAGCGACTGGTCCAAACGTTTCATTATTGGAGAGAGAGTCGGTGATAATTTTAATTTCCACCGTCCACGTGTTATACATACACACGTATATATATTTATCTCTTTTTATATATATTTATATATGTATGTACTATCGATACAATTGTCATAATGGTCTCAATAATGCGTGGGATGAATATCTATCACAACCACCGCCCAAGAGATAAGGTGCTATCGTTCATACGTAATGGAGCTACGTATATTTAATTACATATATATATATATCTACCTCGCTGAAGCTGCATTAATGAGACCATTGAATGATCGATGGAGTTAGATCTAAGAAAGTGTATAACAACGTACAACGCCTCCTGGTATGTCAAGGTCTCGACTAATCAATGGATGACTTAGCTAAGAGTGCAATATTTCTTCCACGAGTTCCCACCTTAGTCTCCTCGGGTGAAAGAAAGTTCTTGCAGTCTCAAATAGGACGAGAACACACGATGCCGCGGAAGAAGAAGCGACGGTGCACCTCGAAGACAACGTGATATTTGTTCGACTTCTCGAGATCTCGTCGTCGAGCTTAGTTTAATTTATTTCCGAGCCTTTGAAAATTCGATACATAAATTAATATTTTATATTCAAAGCAGATAAATAATAATTATAATAAATTTTATCAAAGTTAAAAATTGATTAAAAGGAGATGCCATAATTTTTGTTTTATATATAATAAGATGATTGCATCACTTTACTTATAAATTATATAGTAATTATATTATGTCGGATTTTAATCGAAAATTGTCATGTTGACATATTATATATGAAACATAATAAATAATTAAATTTAATTTGAAAAGGTGATTGAGGAGAGGGAACGCTGGGAGAGGCGGGGGAGGTAGAGAGAATGGTGCGACAGTAGGGAATTACGTACAAAGTTGCTTGGGTGTTTCTTAACTGTAACAGAATTCAATTTTTTTAAAAATAAAATTTAATTTACGTGTCTTGCATTTTGGAAACTTTTTAAGTGTATTACTTTAAACGTTTTGGGTTAGAGTTAAAAGTATGTGTGTGTACGTAACAAGAGTACTTCCTGGACTAAATAATGGAGTCTAATGGAGTCACTGGTATTTACAAAATAAATAAATAAAAAAGATACATTCAAGGCTGGTATATGGCTCTTGGCGCTGCGCAGTGAAATTACGTCGTACCCCCGCCGGGGTCTATAAAACGCAAGCGGAGGCGACGCATACCGGCACCAGGCTCCGAGGCAGTACCACACTAGAGAAAGAGAAGAGAGAGCTAGGGTTTCATCTCGGGCATCGGCGGCCATGGCCAATCTCCTCCTCTCCTTCCTCGTCCTCCACGCGGCCATCCTGGGCCTGGCCTCCGCCGTGGGCACCAACTACCTGCTGACCGGCGAGACCCTCCAGACGGACGATCAGCTCCAGTACGGCGGCTACACCTTCGTCATGCAGGACGACTGCAACCTCGTCCTCTACAACGGCGGCTGGCAGTCCAACACCGCCAACAACGACAAGGACTGCAAGCTCACCCTCAACGAGTTCGGCCAGCTCGTCATCAAGAACGGCGCGGGCTCTACCATCTGGACCGGCGGCTCCCAGAAGGCCAGCGGGAAATACGCCGCCGTCGTCCACCCGGAGGGGATGGTGAACGTCTACGGCCCGGCCGTCTACACCATCAGCCCCTGGGGCCTGGCACGCCCCGCGCGCCTGGGGAACACCCCCATGACGGCCAACATCCTGTTCTCCGGCCAGATACTCTACGCCGACGGCAGGCTGACGGCGAGGAACCACCAGCTGGTGATGCAGGGCGACTGCAACCTGGTGCTCTACGGCGGCACCAAGGGGTGGCAGTCCAACACCCACAGCAGCTACCAGAGGTACTGCTTCCTGAGGCTCAGCCACAAGGGCGAGATGGTCATCAAGGACGACAACTTTGCCACGGTCTGGAGCAGCGGCAAGACCTCGACGACCGGCGACTACGCGCTCATCCAGCAGGACAACGGCTACGCCGTCGTCTACGGCCCCGTCGTCTTCTCGACCAAATCCTCCGTTTCCGAGGACGGGATCGCGATGGTGACCGCCCAGAAGGAGGAAGCGAAGTAGTTAACCCCATCTGTCCGAACAAAATGCTCGACTCGTACGTAGACGCTCCTCCATCTGTCGTGAATAAATAAATCGCATCCGGGCATGCCAGCATGCATGCGAAGACCTCCCCCCCCGTGTTCTGTCCTAGTATGCACGTACGTTGAGCCAGAGCATATATATATATATATGTGCAGCTGGTCTTCTTGCTATGTGAAGTTTTTATCGACCCTAGTTTCGAATTACTTATCGAGGGTATTAGTTTGTTTTCACCCCCACACACACTGACACGAAAATGAGAGATTGGGTTATCTCAGCTAGACAGTGAAAGAAACTTCTTCTGATACAATATATTTAGTGAATTTCATTTTAACGTATAAATTTTATCAATTAAATTATGACAAATCACATATTTTATTAAAATATTTTTTTGTTTACGATAAAAGAAGGGTTTTCAATTTTTAATCTTAAAAAAATTCCAATTTATTTTTTAATCTCAACGTTAAGAACACTTATTTTTATGTCCCAACACCGTTCGACTTTTTTTCTATCGTCCTTTCCGTTGCAAGGACCATTATCTCTGCTGCTATTCGACTTCTAGTCGATTTGTGGCTATGTTTGTGGTCACTGCATACGATATTCTCCAGCAGATTTTCGACTTGTTTGGTAACAATATTTGATATATCTCTATCCTTGTTATTTTTAAAATTAATATTTATATAAATCATCATTATGTATCTTGATTTTTAATATTATTTTTAAAATTTACAATACAAAGGGTTTATAAAGGAGTTTGTGTACAGCTTAAGTTTGAATATGAATTGAATTTTAGTCTAACTACTACTCGATTAATAAACGAACCAAACTTGAATAAGGGTTCTACATACTCGTTAAAATTCGAGCTCGATCTCGAACTCGTGTAAAATAAATAAGTCGAGTTTGAACATCGTACTATTTGACTCGACTCGACCCGTTTGCACCTCTATCTATGAATAAGTACGTACGTACGTAGTCATGTACGTATTATATGTACGTGTAATTGATTGATTGATGTACCAGCTGAGCGACTTAACTAATTGTTTCTTCCCCAGCACGTGACTAATTAATTCGCAACCAGCAACCGATCGATCATCGGAATCGGACTATAAATGGGGTAGGTCTAGGGGTGTCAATGGGCCGGGCTTGGGCTGGCCCGGCCCAAGCCCACTTAAGCCCATATACATAGAGCCCAAGCCCAAGCCCACGTGGAAAGCCCAACGGGCTTAGATTGTGTAAATGGGCTTTAGCCCGCCAAAGCCCGTTAGCCCAACGGGCTTCAGTTTTGCAAAACAGTCATAAATAAAAAATTCTACAAATATCAAAAAATTAATAAAAATGTGAAAAATTTTAAAAATCACAAAGAGATTATAAAATCATCCGTAAATTTCATAACTCAACTAAATATAAAATCAAAAAAAATAGAACACCTATCAATTTGTGAATTGCCATAATTTAAGAAATAAAAACAATACAATAGACAAAGATTAATCCCTTCTCCGAAGAACATACAAAAATTAGAAACATAAAAATCAAGTCAAAATCCGAAGAACCCCTAAATCTGAAACCGACTTATTCGTAAAATCGCAAGAAATCGAAATCCGGGAATTTAAAACTTGAAGCCTAACCTCGTAAAATCCGAAATCCGAAAATCAAATCACATCCGAAATTCAAGGCCTAAAACTCGGAGTCCGGGAAACCGAAATTTTGAAACATAAAAATCGCATCCTGAAAGTCGAAATCCGAATACACCATAAAAATCGAAATCCGAAATTGCGTAGAGAAGAAGCCTCCGCAAACTGGAAATCGATTAAAATGCGGAATCCGCAAGAGATATGGAGTCCGAAATTTGAAGAGATCAACATCCGAACTTTGTAGCCGAGATTCGAGATTTGAAATAAACTGAAACTCCAAATAAAAAATGATAAGTGCGAATCCGAACCCTTAATCCGAAATCTAAGAATTTGAAATCGAAATCCGAACAAACTTGAAGATAGCTAGCCGAAACTTGCATAAGAGAGAATCCAGACCGAAAAAATTTAAGAATGCGAATTTGAAATCTAAGGTCTCGCCAAGTCCGAAATTCAAAATCGATCACTAAAATCGAAACTTGTAGTCTAAACCAGAAAATGCATGCACCGAGTAGAATCTCGCCACTTTGCAAATCCAAAAAATGAAAGAATCCCATCATGTTCAAATCAAACTCACTAAAAGAAATCGTTTAAATCAAACCGAAATCAACTTCACATCTAAAACAAGAAACCAAAACCGTAAAAATCATAATTCCAAGCCAAGAAATCAAATTCAGAAACACCAATCAAATTCAATTCCAACTCTTAAATTAAACTCAAGTTAATCTCGATCAAACAAAACTAATCCAAACAAACTTCATTTCAAGCCGAATCTGACTTGAACGAATTCAAAGCAATTTAACTCAATCCCAATCAATTTCTTAAAACCCCAAAACAAATTTAATTCATAAAATTAGCATATAACAAAAAATTTAATGAAAATTTTTCAAGTTGGAAAAAAGGAAGTCAGAAACTATGAATTTCTGACTCCACCCCTCCAAACTTAATGAAAATTCTTCCGGCAACCAGTGTAGCAGACAAAACCATGGCTAATAAGCGGTTGAAAAAACCGTCTCAATCAACAAGCATCGCAGCTCAAAGACCCATTCCTCTAACGCAAACATCACACGGTATAGCATACACATCATAAATCATGTACAAGCACCAACATGATTCCAGTATATTAAAATGTAACCAAACTTTTGAAATTCGTTTACGAGGACGTGATGAAGAGGAATGTGTCTCAGGTTCAGTGGTTGACAGATTTATACTGGATTCAACATTCAAACTCTCATTTAAATCCATCTGAAATGTAAAAAAACTAAATAAATACGATAGACCACAGATGGGTTAGTGATAAAGCATGGCTTCGAGATATTTTTTCCGGTCTTTTATTTAACCTTACACAAAGAACATGTATTTTTTACAACTTTATGCAATTCTTGAGTAGTGACGTCTATGTAGATGTTTAAGTGAAAAAAATAAGAAGCAAATATGACTCATCTGGAGAAATAACAATTAAGCATGTTGCAGAATCCCCTCCATTCAAATCCTTTTGCTATTTTATATATACAATCAGTGATACCTATCCCACTTACAGGACAGTAACACATGCTGAGAGGACAATACTTGCTGAGAGGATAATACTGAAAGCCTCAACCTAAGGTGGGCCCACAATAAACCAGCCAATTAGTCAGCCAAATAAGCCAATATCCAAAGTGAATTGATGATAGCAAATCCCATTCACTTGTAAACTTGACCCTTGGGATTAGCCTATTTAGCATGCATGAATTAATAGAAGATTGGCGCCATATCTCCAACCAACCATCTCTTCCTATTACTATCACATAAAATATGGACCTTCTGCTTACCTAAATCCTCTTCACCATGCAATTCCTTTATCCATTTCTATGTCAACTTCATGCGTGGTTTTGCAGGATTGGCAGATCATAGATCTGGGTCGGTGCCCCAATCTGATCTCAAGGGGAGGTCAATCATGGGATGATTTCAACCGGGATCAGCCTGAATCTGACTGAATTAACCAATTCCAGATAGGTATCAGTCAATACAGGACTGGGATCAGCTGATCCGAAGTCAGATCTAGGCTGATCCAGTTGAAGCAGATCAACCAATACCGGGTCAAAATTGGCTGATCAATCCTAGCCATACTTGGACCGACTCATCTCTGAGTTAGTCCAAGCCAAGTTGGGCCAATTCGGGCCATTATCGACTTGGCCAATCCAGGACTTTCAGCATAACCTCGAGTGAGTTGATCCAAGTCATGGCCAAGTTGGGCTGAGACAGGCCATTATCAAACATTTAATGTCATCCAACTCCGGGGAAAGCCAGCAAAGAAAGCCAGCAACCAAATAAAGCCAGCAACCAAACCTTAACGTAAGAATGCATGAGTGGAGCATCGGCTACGAATGACCCTGCATATACAATCTGACATGGTTTCCTCTCCGATCTACCAGGTACCTTGTTCCTAGAGCTTAATAAGCAGACGCAGATGCCATTTCCAAGAAGATATCACTTGCAGAGGGCACCAAGATGGTGGCGGTGATTGAATACCACATGAGGGAATGCAAAACATAAGACCCCCAAGGAGATGAAACGAGACCACTTCAACAACTAATACGCTACAAAATGCTGCTATCTCACTTCCGATCAAAGACTATTCAAGACTAGAGGACTACTATCAGACATCGACATAGCATATGTCATGAGGCAATATAGGAGAAGAACAGAAGAACACACAAGTTAAATCTAGCCGGGAAAATGCAGAATCAATCTTCAAGTAGTTTAAAAGCCAGAGGTGGAGGAGGAGCAACGAATGGATCGTGCGGGGATTAACCAAAACTCTCCCCTTCAACCACAAGGTAAAAAGAAGTAGACAAGAACGGACATGAGAAATCTTGCACCTTCGGGGAGGCAAAGCAGATCCCAAATCCGCCGCCGAGCCAAGAGACGTGTGGTGGAAGGAGAGACCTTCGGGGCGGCGGAGATTACCTGAGATGGAGTCGTGTGGACGGCGAAGCCGTTGAGAATGTGGTGGAAGGTGTAGAGCTTCCGGTTGGTTCCAGCGTCCAGCCGCCGCCGGAGAAGCTGGTCATGGAATGCTGCTCAGTGCTCAGGGCTCCAGCCACCGCCGGGATGCTGCTGCGCTGTGCTCGCTCTAGGGCTTACGGGCTGACGGGCTTTTGGCGGGCCAAATCGACGGGCCGGCGATTGAACAGAGGCGATATTCCGATATTCTGATATTTCGATTCGATTTCGATAAAAATTAGCGGATTTGGAACTTGTTTTTGTATCCTATAAGCTATCGGAATTGGAATCAGATATTCCGGTAGCTTATCGGAATCGGAATTAGTTGATTCCATTTCCGTTAATTTGATTTTGATAAAAAATAATTATATATAAATAAAATTAAATAAAATGAAGTTAAATAAATTATAAAATATAATATATAAATTGATAAAATAATAAAAATAAAATTTAAAAAAGATTATATCAAATTTTAATAATTATATGTAAATTATTGACTCCCTTTTGAATAAAAATTAATATTTAATATACATTTCGGATTTTATCGGATTCGGTTCCGATTTCGATAACGGAATCGGAATCGGATCGAAATCGGAACATAATGATTCTGAAATTATCGGAATCGGAACCCCTTAACCCTTATCGGAATCGGAATCAAAATATTCTGGTGAATCTACTACCGAATCCAACCCGTTTACAGCCCTACTCCCACCCCACCAAAAAATAAACAGAAAAAGAAAAAAAAAAGGCAACGTGCAACGTAGTTGAACTGAGATGTATCCTTCGCACTAATATTATTATATTTCTATTTGAATGAGACGCACAGATGAATCTCAAGATGTTATGGAGTTTGAGTGCAGTTATAAGATATAAAGACTGCGTCTCTCTCTCTCTCTCTATATATATATATCTCTCTCTCTCTATATATATTAGCTAGTTGTGAAAGAAATTGTTCAGGAAAATCATGTGCAACATGTATATATTTTTTGAGATTGTCCCCCCCGCTCTCTCTCTCTCTCTCTCTCTCTCTCTCTCTCTCTCTCTCTCTCTCTCTCTCTCTCTCTCTCCCTATATATATATTTATAGTATAGACATATTTTACTGCGGCAGCTAAGTAATGGCAAATCTCAAATGAAAATTGAGACAATCTTTTGAATAAAATATATTCGGCAAAATATATAGCAATGTGATTGTAGAATATAAATAGCTATTCAACGACACAATTTTATTTTATTTTTATCGAAATCGATTTAACGGAAACGGAATCAACTGATTCCGATTCCGATTCGATAAGCTACTGAAATATCCGATTCCGATTCCGATAGCTGATAAGATACAAAAACAAATTCCAAACCTATTAATTTTTATCAGAATCGAATCAGAATATCGGAATATTGGATTCCGTTTACACCCCTACCTGACCCCCTTTACGCTGCGATGGTGTTGTTTTCTCCATGGGAAAATGGGCTTATCCCATGGGGCCACACACCGACCCCATCTAGAGTCCAATGGGCATATAATTTTGGCTACTAAAATAGGGGGTGTAAGGTGTTCTTGAGTACCCGATTAGTTTAAAAATAAACTTGATTTATCCCCAAATTTGAAAGGATAAACCAAGTTTATCCCCTTAATAATTTGGTGCCAAACATGCCCTGAATGATTTGAAGTGCCAAATCCTGAGGTGTCTAATAAGATTTTATCTGGTTATGTTTGAGTCACAAGTTTGGTTTGCCCGGTTAGAAAACCCTCCAAACATATAACGAAACTAGAGAAAGAAATAAAAATATTATTACATCATAAACATACTATTATATGTTTATTACAAAATAATATTTGTATTAAATATTTATTATTTAAAAATGGGTATATATTTTTATATAATTTATTATATTAAATATTTAATAAAATTATGATTTTAAGACGAACTGAACCAAACCAAATGATAGCATGCACATCACCTGATGTAAACTCAATGTTCATTCCTTCCTTTTCAATTTTTTAATGCATGTACCGGGCCTCCTACTTTGAGGGGGGCATCCAAATCTGACGCTAGTTGGTTGGGTTCCTCTACCTCAACATAGAGTGTGGATCACCTCATTTGTTGGTGAAAGGATTTGTTGCAGTCTCCAACAACGTATTTGTAAATAATCATTTTCTAAATTTGGTGTAGGAAAATCATCGATTGTTATATATTTATGTTGATTTTGTCTCAATTAGAATCGAACAACGAAAATCGAAAATCGATCAAAGCGAGTTTGAATATACTTGGTAAGGATTCATTTAATCTCTTGGAGAGAAAAAGGAAGAACTTCTCAAGTCATAGCTTCTAACAGTATCCATACAAACTTCTTGTACAACAGATTCTTCCTTCGTACTGGATTCGAGAACTGTTCCGAGTAAAGCAGCATCACCCATGACCATAGATGTCTTCTGAAGATGTGGTGACGGTTTTCACCTTTGACTTGATAAGATTTGGCTGAAACTATTAATATTTACAGAGAATTTGACATTTTTAATATGTTAAAATCCATGAGTGGAGAGTACGGGTGCAAACAAGGTAATACAATTGACAAATAGTTAGAAACTCGGCTTGATAAAAAACTTGACTCGACTTGTTTGTTATGTTAAATGAACAAGTTTGAACAAAAAATAAGACTTGATTCATTAAACAAGTCAAGTTTGAATATACCCCGGCTTGGCTCGATAAACTCGCGGGTAACTTAATTAATTAAATACTTGATTGAATATTTATTAAAAAAATTCATATCATGAGTAACATGAGTTATATGTTGTCACTTAAATATATAAAATAAGTTCAAATAAAAGTTGATTTGTATTTAAATTTAAATCAAGTTTATAAATCAATTAAAGTTAGGGTTTCGTAAATAGATTTTAGTTAATTTTGAATTTTGTAGATAAGTTTATATCAAGTTCGAACATAAACATGAATTGAGCTTGGGTCAATCATTTATTCAAACTCGAGTTCGAACTCAACTCATTTAACGAACAAACTTGAGCAAGGGCTCATGATTAAAGCTCGAGCTCGACTCTAATTATGTCATATGTAAAATAAGGAGCCAAGCGTGAATATTATCCTGCTGGAGCTGGGCTCCACTCGTTTGCACCCCCTACTAAAGAGAAAGGGGAGAGTGGCCTACACTCTGTATTTTCTATCATATATGATCATTTCAACGCGTTCTTATTACGTAAAGCATATCCTCATGTAATCAGATTTTCTCAAGAACTTTTGTCGTCGTTATTTTGACTCGCCCCGGGTGCACCCTTACAAAGAGGGATGTGTGTATTTAGTTTATTTATATTATTTTTTCTGCAACTTGAAAAATTGGGCTGAGGTTGGTGAAGGCGTTGCGTATATAAGATTGGTAAATCTATGTATGATAGCTAGCTTGCATTCCCATATTATGTTAATAATTGCAGGTACACTCTCCGATAAGCTAAGGTCATCTGATTAATTAATTGATTTCCTTACACCTGATCAGAGTGCAATCGTACGTACGTCTCTTACTGATCTACTGAGATGAAAATATATATATTTACGTACGTACCTAGCTGGCTGGCTGGGGTAAATTAAGTACACATATGGAACAAAACATTTCAGTAAATAGGCAAGATAATAAAATATAGGTCAATGGCAGATGGCCAAATGGACGGAAGGGAGAATTTCGGAAGCACTGTCTGTTGTTTGATTGCTACTGTCTTCCGTCAATCAAGTTCGGATGATATATATATATGACCCCGATGGACGTGCATCTCTGTCGTACGTACGTCATTGGTAAAAATGGAAGATAATTAAAGTTAAGGAGAGAGTCTATCTACCTAGCTACGTAGAAACGTCCCATGGCAGATGGCCAAATGGACGGACGGAGAAGAATTGCGCGGAATCACCTTTAAAGGCTACCTGATCATCTGTATACGACATATATATATAGTTCATTCTTCAGACCACGCGCCATTGCGATGATGATGGACGTTCGGTGTTAATCTATTTAGCTTGGGAGTACGTAGTGTTGAGAAGCGGAGTTTTGTCCTGCGTCCACACAGATGCAGTGAGGTTAAACAAAGACGATTCATCTCAAGAGGGATTTTGAGAGAGTTCTCTCGATTTTTCTCACAAAATTTATTAAAAACACAATCCAATGGTCATTAAAATGTATGATTTGATGGAGATATTTAATAGACTTTTCACAAAAAGGTTGAGAGAACTTTCTCGGGAGCTCTTCTAAGATATGAACCGTCCGTCCTCAATTTATTTTATATATATGTTTTGACTCTTTCGGTCTCGACATCATAAAGTTTATAAAGAGATATCAAAACAATGACGTCCTCAATTAATCATTATATATGTTTTGATTATCTTGCCTTCGTACTGTCTATCTTGAAAGTAACGTGGAATGTTAAAAATCCACTCTTTTATATTAGTTTAAATCTGCGCTCCCCCCCTTTCAAAAACGAAAGTAATTAACCTGAAACGTTAAAAAGTGAGAGTTTTGTCCTGTATCGATAGATATATACTAAAGTTAGATTATTTTATATATATATATATCTTAAATCTTTTAACCTCAACGCCATGACTTCAGATATAGATTTTAAGAGAGTAAGAGAGTCTATCTAACTAGAAACATTCCTATGTATATATAATTTGTCTAAAGCTTTTTAAATGCCAACGAATAAGAATCTATGGTAACTGTTGAGATTGGGATTATGAAAAATGGGTTAGCCAAGAAAGACAGAGAGAACACTCCTACGAGTGAGGTATTCTCATATATTGCTCCTCGTGCTTAGACTATATGTGCGGTATTCTCTTACCCTTAAGTACAAGTGCAAATTAAAAAGGTGCCCATTCAAGTCCAGTAATGTGTTATTCTGAGTTATACTCATTTATTTTACGTTAGCTCCGACTCGAGTTGAAACTCTTACAAGTAGGGCTCAAGTCTTGTTCAAATTTGGCTCAAGTCTTGTTCAAATTTAAGGGCCTGCAGTTTGGTGTAAGTTTAGTTTGAAGATTAACTATATATGTTTACCATTAAAATTTTGAGTGTAAAGTTACTTTATCCCCTAATTAAGGGTCTGTTTGTTTAGATGGAAAACATGATACATGCGTCGCTTTTCTTGAAAACATACTGCAGTAATTTATTTGGTTGCATGGAAAAGGTGGATGACGTAAAATGTTTTACGTGCACCCAGAGCAAATTCGGATTTTGGCATCTGCCGCGGTGCGACGGATGCCGTTTTCCAGAGAAAGGTGTATATTACATTTATTACTAAATATGTAGATAAAAAATTTATTTTATTCTTATATTAAACATAAATTATTTTTAAAAAGTAATTTTATCATACAAACTATTTATTTAATAAATTTATTAATAAAATTTTAGCTGAAACTTATGTTTGCAAAATGTTTGAACTACTTTATTAATTAAATTATTTTATATAGAAAACACAATAACACTTTGGTGTACTATTATGCAGTATATGTTTTATTTAGTTCTCAGGTTGTAGGTTTACAACATATGAATTTGAGTAAAGTAATGTTTTATGAAACTTTTTAGTGTTAAAAATATTTTATCCTATACTAAATTTAAAAATTATAAACTTGATATTTAGTAATTATATTTAAAAACTTCAATAAATAAAATGAGTACACTCTAGTACACTTTTACATAAAATTTAGAAATATGATTTACAGATATTCAAATGACTAAAAATAATTTAAGGAAACAATTTTAAAATAAAAAATTTAATATATATTATTTTTAATAACTTTTTTTACTAATATATAAATAATAAACTAAATTTTTTTATATTAAATTTTTATTATAAATAAATAAATTTATTACACAATAAAATCCTCATGGTTGATAAACTTTTCCAGAAAAATTAACCAAACAACCATCCTTGTTTTCAATTTCTAGGAAAAATGAATTCCAGGAAAGACTTTTTCTTGAATTTTGATTTTACACCTTACCAAATGGACCCTAACCTTGCACCAAACTCGCACTAGAAAATCTACAAAGATTATTTTAAATGGAGACGGAAGATGGAAAAGCAATATCTCAAATTTAGATAGACAAGATATAAATAGATATGTGTATAAGGAAACCAATTAACATAATGAATATACCACTTTAAGAAAAGAGTGTTATTGGAGATAGTTTAATGGCGACGATTTCAAAAAATCATATCCAATAACGTTAGTAATGACGGCTTAAGACATTCTCGATAAAAAGTATCATCACATACGTACTCAGTTATGGGTGACAACTCAAAGAAGTCATTCTTATTATCTTTACTCTCAATGACTTAAAATTGTTGTTGATAATTGCTTCAGCGATGGTTAAAGGTCAGTGGCAACGACTTTAAATTGTTGTTAAAATGGTTAATCTCACTCTCCAAAATTCTCCGGGAGTTGAGGTACGTAGCTGATTTTGTGATGGCTATAAGTTATCGTAATTAATTTATTGGCAACGGCTTTAAACTATCACTAATAAACATATTTCTTTCCCGAAAGTCATCATTAATATCAGTGACGACAGATTTATTTGGGATAGAGGAGCCGTCGCCAATATACATTATTAACAACGGTTTCTTTTGTTGTCGGCGATGACTTCGGACCATAGCCAACAATTTTTTTATAGTGTACCAAATTAATGCATACAAGTCTCGAATGTTAGTCGGAAAGAATTCTCTTTACCAAATTAGCTATATTTTTTATATTGTGTTGCAGACATGAAATTATAATGTTTGCACTGGTTAATTATTGTGTCAATTTGCGTGAGATGAAGATGAACCGACGTCTGCCACACTTATATGTGACGGTAAATATCTAGCTAGATGAATATTATGCCTATGTAGGTCCGATAAAATCCAGACATGATGTCTCTCCGATATATTTTTAAAATAATAAGGGTTTTGTTCTTTCGCGGGGCCACCAAAATGGCTTGGAAAACTACGTCCGTTGCGAAAACCCGGCGCTACCCCCCTCCCAGGCAAGCTTCTCCAGTATAAAAGAGGAGGCCCGGGCGACGCTTGCCGGCACACACCGGAGTAGAGCGACGGGGGAACAAAAATACATAGATATCTGATCTCTTGCTCTCTCTTGCCATGGCCAACGGCCTCCTCCTGATCTCCTTCATCCTCCCGGCCATCCTCGGCCACCTCCTCCTTCCCCACTCGGCCTCCGCCGTCGCCGACAACCACCTGCTGACCGGCGAGACCCTGGACACGGACGGCCAGCTCAGAAATGGCCGATACACCTTGGTCATGCAGGGCGACTGCAACCTGGTCCTCCACAACGGCGGCTGGCAGTCCAACACGGCGAACAACGGGCGCGACTGCAGGCTCCGGCTCAACCGGTTCGGCCAGCTCGTCATCCGGAACGGCATGGGCTCCACCGTCTGGACCAGCGGCTCCAGGAAGGCCGACGGGAACTACGCCGCCGTCGTCCACCCCGAGGGGAAGTTGGCCGTCTACGGCCCGGACATCTTCACCATCAACCCCAACAAACAGCTGGCCTTGGGCGCGCCGCTGGGGAACATCCCCATGACCCGAAACATGCTGTTCTCCGGGCAGATACTCTACGCCGACGGCAAGCTCACCGCGAAGGACTACCGGTTCGTCATGCAGAGCGACTGCAACCTGGTGCTCTACGGCGGCACCCACGGATGGCAGTCCAACACCCACAGCAACAGCCAGAGGTACTGCTTCCTGAGGCTCACCCACAAGGGCGAGCTCGCCATCAGGGACGACAACGACTCCACCGTCTGGAGCAGCGGCAAAACCTCGAGGACCGGCGACTACGTGCTCATCCTCCAGGACAACGGCAACGCCGTCGTCTACGGCCCCCTCGTCTTCTCGACCAAGCCCTCGGTTTCCCAGGACGAGATCGAGATGGTGGTGACGGCTTGATCGACCTTCCGATGCCGCCAGAAGCCGGTCCAAATGTACGTACCTAGCTAGCTGGTACTAAATAAAATGAGCATGCAGTACCGCTCTGTCCTGAATAATCGTGTCCGCGCCATGCGCGCGACGACCTTCCTTGTATTAATTCCCATCTTTATTAGTACTTACCTCCCAGTATTTTGGTTGTTTGGTCCATGTATATGTGGCTTTGGCTTTGCTTCGATCGGGGTGTAAACGGGTCGGATTCGGTAGCGGAGTCACAGAATCCGATTTCGATTCCGATAAGGGATAAAGATGTTCCGATTCCAATTCTGATAATTTTAGAATCACCATGTTTCGATTTTGATCCGATTCCGATTCCGATTTCGATAATTTCCGATTCCGATATTAAATATTAATTTTATTCAAAAATTCATTAATAATTCACATATAATTAATAAATTTCGATATAATATTTTAAAACTTTATTTTTATTATTTTATCAATATATATTATATTTATGATTTATTTGATTTTATTTTGATTATTTTTACTTATATTTATTTATTTATTATCGAAATCGGATAAAGGGAAACGGAATCACCTGATTCCGATTCCGATAAGATATCAGAATATCCGATTCCGATAGCTTATAGGATACAAAAATAGTTTCCAAACCCGTTAATTTTTATCGGAATCGAATCAAAATTTCGGATTATCGGATTCCGTTTACACCCCTAACTTCGATGTTGCTGCTCTCTTGTTGTTTACGATGCCTCCGAACGTACATACTATTTAAGTCCACCGCTAAAAGTTCGTATAATAACTTGTTTTTTTGTGTCTCAAAAAAAAACTTGTTTTCTGATAAAGTCAGATTTCCAAATATATCAAAGGTAGAATAATCAATATTATAAGATATATTTGGAATGCCAAAATATTTATAACGATGAATACGTGCGAAGAATCTAACAATATTGATTTGATACAGCTGTATGCATCGGCATCAAATTGAAATGATGAAACAATATGAAAAAATTGTTGCCCCCATAGGTGCCTCTCAACAGCTGGACCTTGAAGGAGAGAAGCTACAAATTTATTTTCCTTTCACCCGATGATACGTACGTTTATGAACAAAACAGTATTTAGCGCAGTGGCGGGAGTGTCTGATCTGCAGGCCGCAGCATATGAGACCGGATCCCCTCAGGAGGTCTCCTGAGGGGATACGGTCAGGCCACACACATATGAGTGATGTGACCGGTGATGTGATGGGGCATTAAATATGATGTGATGAGTCACATCACCCATATGTGTGTGCACCTGACCGAATCCCCTCATGAGGCCTCCTGAGGGGATCCGGTCTCGCAGCATATATATATACGGCAAAGTGTGCAGCAGAAGATGCAGACCATTGTAGGGCGCCCCCTGTGGGTCTGGCCCAACCCCAGCCCCCTGGAAGATAAGTGGGCCACGTCCGGGCCCATTACTTTGTCTAGTTGGCTCCTAAACTAAACTAAATTTAATATTAATAGGTAATTGAGATTTTCTATACTTATCATGTCATTAGCAAATAAAACCTATAAAATTTGAAAACATCTAAAGTATTTAGAAACATCTTCTATGTAACAAGACTAAATGATTGTAGTATGAGTTTAATTTGTTTTCATTTAAAAAAAAATTAAAAATACCTTCTTCTCCTTCGTAAAAATGTCTGCTCGCTATAGGAATCCACGGAAGCTGACCACCATGTTGGAGGTGGAGTGGAAAGAAATATCAAGGGAGAATGAAAAATAATATAAGTAGTATTCTGTCCCCTTGTCCTTCTCCTCATCGTCATCTTCCTCCCGGTCTTCATCCTCTTCATATATATTTTTAATGTCTTTATGGTTAGCTTCTCCACTAGCTAGGTTTGGTATGATTTTTAATACCCGTTAGACCAAACCAAATCAGCTCTAAGTCCTTTTAACCTAAAGGCCTTTTAAACCTGTTTGGTTTGATTTTAAAAGTCAAAGAAATTCACTAGTTCGGTTTCGTTTAAAAGTTTTTAGGTATCAATTGGTTTGAGATGTCATAGAATCAAATCTTAAGGTCTTAGAAATAAATTAAAAGAACTTAAAAATCAAACAAAACTAGTTTGATTTCGATGGCCTTAGAAATCAATTAAACCCAACCGATTTGATTTGATTTAAAAGATCTTAAAAATCAATTGATTTCAAATGCCTTAAAAATGATTTTAAAGGTCTTAGGAATCAAACCAAACTGATTCGTTAGTTTCATTTGATTTAAAATGCCTTAGAAATTAATTGGTTTCAAAGGCCCTGAGTATCAAACTAAACTGGTTTAAAAGACCTTATAAATAAATTAATTTCAAAGATAATAGAAATCAAAGTAAACCATTTTAGCTATATACATGACATGATTGATTTTATCACCCACAAATTATTGATGAAGTTGAGAGGAAAAAGAAAGTTAATAGATACTATTAATTCCATGATTTATAAGTGTTCAAGAACTTGTGGGGGGAGACTCTACATGCTATAAGCTAAATATGCTATGCTGACAAATGGTTACCCCACTTTATGTATGACATATAATTTAAATTTTCTTGAAGTGTGGGGGTGTCTTGTAAAATTAAATATTTGAAATGAAATAAAAATTATTTGATCATACTAGACTAAGAATTTTATGTGGATAGATTTGAGGTTCTATTATTTAAAGTTAAATAATAATAAAGTGTGTAAGTCAATTAGAATATTGTATGCTTGAACCATGCAAGTATTTAAATAATGACGTGAAAATTATTTGTTGAATGCAATTTTTCTTATTACTTGAAAGTTGGCCAAATTGGTACATGTATGTGACATAAAATATTTGGTAGACAAATCATTATATTGTCTTTATATATTGATAAAATCTTGTTCTTTAGATCTAGTATGCATTTTATTTGACGTTGAGATAATCATTTCAAAACATGGACATGAAATGATTGTAGTTGATATTTATTGCATTAAACTTGAATAAACTGAGATATATTTTGAGTTGTTCTAATGATCACAAATTTTGTCTCTCCTATATTTTACATGAGTGCAGATCATGCAGATGTCAAATTAAACAAGTACTTATAAGAGAGACAAAGTCTACAAAAGACAAAATTGTGATTGCATTTAAAAGCCTTAAATTTTGTGAAAGCAAAAGAAGGATTCATGAAAGGCTTGCCTAGAACGGTGGTTCTAGAAGCGTCGAGGGGGATGGGATTGAGCCTATAAATGAAAAGTTACCACGGTGGCAACCCAACCTCACAGAGGTTCAATGGGTAGAAACAAGCTGATGGGTAACTATGTGTGAAGCACTTATATATTATGCTCTCATCCCTATGGCGATAGTGCTCATGTAGAAGCAAGTGGTAGGATGAGTTCTAAACTCTTAATGAATCCAAGACCCAAGTGGCAGGGTGGTTCCTTGCTCTCACCATTGGAGGATTCACCGACATGTGTGGAGTCGTGAGGCCGCAACTATGAGATGTGGGCTATTTTATAAAACACACATGAGATACCTGCGCAAGGCCATTAATAGCGCAACCCGCATGAATTTGATCTTGCTATACTATGTGTGGATTTGGGAGAACTTGAATCATCGAACCCGATTCAAGGTGAAACATCCATCGAGTGTTCTACAGGCAATCTCAAATATCACTAAGTGGGGTTCAAACCGAAAGGTACCTTCACCTATTACATAGTATAAGAGTGCTTACTAGGATTTGTTTATTGACATTATTTTATTTTGATTTGATAAATTTCTGCGAGTTTTAAGAAAATATGTGGGGGATTGTTAAGATATTTTCTTTAAAACAATAAATGAAAGAAGGAATACGTCACCCGACGGACGTGTCGGGTGACCGTCCCTCGCGCGCGGGTGTGGAACCCCCGATCCGGACCCGGTTCCTTCTCCTCTTCTTTCCCGGGGTCGGAACGATGAGCGCCGCTCCTCTTTTCGGTTTCGTTGGTGGTGTAGGGTTGTGGTCGCCAGGAGCCGCGGGCTCCGAGAGTAAAAGATAAGAAACGATGTAAGTCTTAAAGAAAATGACCAAACGTACCTAAGCGGGGAGATCGTGTTGGGGAGATTATGGGTTCCATCTTCTTCCTTTTCGGCCGGCCGAGAAGAAAGAGCTTGAAGCACTTTAGTTGTTCCTACAAAAACAAGTAAGCCACGGAGACAAGTGAAAGTAGATTAGAACTAAGATAGTGGAGCATCTTGCAAAAGGAATGAACTAAAACCACAAATGGAGATGGACTAACCGGATTGGGAATAACTCCCAACCCCCCCTTTTTATGTGTTTTCGGATAATGATATGTGATATTACTAAGTTAAATATGCATGTAAGTATGATGATCTATGATGGAAAACATAAGAACAAAGTAATGATAAAAGGTGGTGGAAGAAAAACGGGTTTCGGCTCCAAAAACGGAAATCTGGAGTCCCCGGGCGACCCGAGGTCGCTGGGCGACTCGGCAAACGGGTCGCCCGGGCGACTGGCAGGGGTCGCCGGGCTGCACCGTAATTCGGTTTACTCCCGGATGCTCCCGCAAGGCTTTCGGATGGCTTTAGAAGCTTGATGACGACTCCCGGAAGCTCCTAGGACGTGGATGATGATTCTCCCTTTGATGTAGGAGCTTGAGAAGCTTCGAAATGGATGCCGATGAAGAAACGGGATGAAGAACGTCGATTTACGGAGGTGGATGGAAGTGGGAAGCTCTCAATCTCTTTCGACAATGAGAATTGGGAGGGATGGAAGAGGTTTGGAACTCTCTAAGGCTCTCTCTTGGGAGCTTGGGACGTTCTCTCTCTTCTAACACTCTTCCAACCCTTGACAAGTGGTTGGGGTCCCTTTTTATAGGCAAAAGGGTCCCGGGGGCATTTCGGGCATAAAAATCACTTTTCGAAATCCGCAGTGACCCGTTGGCGGGTCGCTGCGCGACCCGTACGCGGGTCGCCTGCGGAACTTTAAATGCCATTAAATGCGCGTGCGCCGAAAGCTGGCGACCGCCGCCCGGGGTCTGCTACGGTCGGGGCGACCCGTCGGTCGGGTCGCCGCGCCGATGACTCCGACCATCCGGACGAGTGTGCGCCGCTCACGGGTCACTTCGCCCAGTTCGTACACTGTTTTGGCAGGCGACCCGCTGGTCGGGTCGCTTGTCGTACCTGACCAGATTCGACGTTTCACCTACCACCGTCAGAACGGACGATTTGGCAGATGACCCGTCAAACGGGTCGCCTGGGCGACCCGGCAAACGGGTCGCACCGGCGACCCGGTAGCGGGTCACCTACGCCCCGTAGGTCATTTTTCGGCCGTTTTCTTGGTGATCCGGTTTGTTTATCGGAAAACTCGAAGACCTCCTAAGAAAACATGGATCTTACGCTCCTCAAATAGGCAAAATTTGCGTGTCTGCTGCCTTGCCTCGCCTTGGTGTCGGCTTTGTAGGGAGCAATATGGAATGAAGCGTAGATGAATGTAATGAGGCGTAGCGGCGTGCAATGGCGCGGACCGAAAAGGTGGCACCAAGGTGTAGATTTAGACACGTTGTGCTACTGCCTAATTGGGCAATGGGCGGACATTACCTGTCCTTTGCCGTTCCCATTTGTCCTCTTCGGATCATTCCCGTCATTGATTGGATGGATGCAGTGCCGCGGGCACGAACATAAAAGGAGAAGCCTGTCCCCCAGCGTGGGGGACCTCCGAGTCGTGGCTCGTGAGTTCATCTCGGTTAGCGGCCCAGCTCTGTGGTGTGCTTGTACCGAGAAGGGCTAACTAAACTAATGAAAACAAAGAGTGAACATCCAATCATTTCGGGGCTATATCTTCTGAGTTCATTTGGTCCTTGCAAGGGTACCGATTTTGTCCGGAGTGGAATGACTCCATGTTCTTCTAGAATTTACTGAATCAAGCGAGAAACTTTTCGGAACACCGGAATGCAGTTCGTTCGAAATGTCTTGAGAGTATGCGATGCATGATGCATGATTTATATATATATATATAATTTTTTTTTGTGGGGAAAAAAAATAGAAAAACAAACTCAAAAATAAGCAAATAGTTGAAGATATAGGTCCTATGTCTACGGGTCAGGATACTGATCAGGAACCGTCGTCCCCGTGCATAAGACTTTGGCCTATCCGCGAGTCTAGAAACAGTTGATCCATCATTGTTTTTATTGAGGGGGTTCTCAGGCACAACTGTCCCGAACTCGAGGTCTTCAACGTTCAATTAGATATATATGGTATGAGAGTGTTCCGACCGTCTATTGGGTGCCCAAACTGCCTAGGCGACCCGTCTGCCGGGTCGCCTGGGCGACCCGTCTGTCGGGTCACCTGGGCAGGCGACCCGTCTGTCGGGTCGCCTGGGCGACCCGGCATCGGGTCACCTGGGCAGGCGACCTGTCTGTCGGGTCGCCTGGGCGACCCGGCATCGGGTCACCTGGGCGACCCGCCTGCAGGGTCGCCTGGGCCCTTCCTTCTGCGCGACTTTCTTCCGGAGGTTGCTACGGACAAACGGGAGCTCGGATTTTACTTCCGTTTGTTGCGTATGAAAGCTAATAGGCTAAGGAAGATCATCCAATAGTTATATTGGACAAAAGATGAGTAGCATACCCTCTATAATCTTAGAAAGACAAGCAAGTGTTGTAAAGTGCAATTCTCTTCCAATGCTTGATATGATCAAATGGGAAATCAGATTAATTTCCCGTTTGTCGCAAATGGAAGATATTTGGCCGGGGAAGAAGTCCTTTCAATTGGATTTCATTTAACCAATGAAAGTCAGCCTCCAAGGGCACATTAAGCATACTAGCACAAATCAGTCCCGGATGGTCTAGAATGTTATCTATGAAAACATGAGTTTAAAGTTCTCAACTAGGCAAGCTTGGAGTCTAGTAAAATGAGGCATAGTAGAATGATGCTGAGATGTTAATTTAGACACACTCACAAAGACCTAGTTGAGAAAATTGAGTATTGCCGTATTCTGAGATCACCCTCTTGTTCCTTCCAAACCTTCTCCTTGGTCGATTGGTTAAGAAGGATGTGCCATTGGCACAAACAATAGTAAACTAAAAGACACACCACATGTGATGGGAGAATAAATGGCATCCCGCATGGTGGGGAAATCGCCATTGGCTGGCACCCGAACTGTGTGGTGTGCTTAAGCAAAAATTCCAAGCGACCCGGGGTTGGGTCTTTAGGTTCATTAGGGTTTTCTCAAGAGCACTAGCTTAGCTCAGATCGGAATAACCTCATATTTTATATAAAATCATCATTGAAGCTCGCTAAGAAACCGATTGTTCGAAAATCCATGATTGCATCGCATGGGGGCCGAAAATGGTGGGGTTTACGGGGATATGCCTAGATGGAAATGTAGATGGTTTGCATGGGGACCGGAAAGTGGAGAGCACCACGATGAGAACTAGAATGTGATGGTCCTTGTGAGGGCGGGAACACGGTGAGATAAAACATAGTGAGATGTGGGACAAGATCGTAGTGGGATAAAAGAATGTGACAACACTGGGATGATGACATGGCAGGACTTTATGATGGGATGCCAAGCCCAAGATGGAGTGACATTTAGAAAGTTGGACAGACCTTAGGATGGTTTAGAACACAATATGTCATGAAAATGATGCATGAAATAATGCATGGAAGGTTTAAAAAAATGCAAATTAGCATAAGAAAATAGTTGAAGATATAGGTTGCATGTGACGGGTCAAGATACCTCAAAAGGAACCATCGTCCCTGTACATACAACTTTGGCTTAACCACAAGTCAAGTGAGTGACCGAGCCGTTACTGATTTTGTTGAGGGGGTTCTCGTGCTGACCCCTCTAGACTTGAGGTCTTCAACATTTCAAATACTATTATTTTGATAGATGCAATACTAAAATGCAAGTCCTAATAGGGGTTGGGGAAACCCTCTTTCTTGATTTTTCTATTTTCTAATTTTTTTTGTTGTTGTTTTGCCATCTCTAATTCAAGTGCTTGAGGGAGAGAGTTGATGCATGAGCTCCCTTGTATGGGGTCTTCATTTCCTGCATTGACTTGAACAAAGATGATTAGAACTTTATTGTGGCTTAGTTCCCTTGTACGAGGAGGGCAGAAGTTGCCTTGATCCTTTATCAAGGGATGTAAACCTCTTCAAAAGGTAAAAGTGATAACAAGAAGAAATTAAGTATGCATTACATAAAAGAGACATGCACAACTGAAATTAAATATGCATGCATAATTGAAAATGTTTGAAGATTTTTCAATTTTTGTGGGTTTTAGATTTTTTTTTGTGCAAGACCAAAATTAAATGCGGATGTGAAAGCGTACGATTGAAAATGTTTTGATTTGTTTGAATTTTGAGAACTTGATGAATGCCAGATTGAAACTAAATGCAAAGGGCATGCAATTAAAATGATTTTGTTTTAAAAATTTTCAAGTTTGTTTGAGTTCTAAAATTTCGGTGAATGCAAAACTAAATGTGAAAAGCATTTGAAAAATGTTTTAGTTTTGAAATTTTTTGAATTTTTTTTTTTGAGTTTTAAGACTTTTCAGTTTGTTTGTCTTTTCTAGATTTCTTTTTTTTATAGAGAGGATGGTTGTCATTTGCCTTAATCCACTTGGAATGGGTGTCCCCAATTGTTCTCCAAGGAGCAAGAGCATGCACCACGTGATGAGTGGGAAGCCTTTCTTTCAGAATCCTTTTGACCTTCGACCATTAATTAGCTAGGTTATGCCTAGATCGGGTTGGTTTGCCTTACCGATGGGGGTTAAAAGAAGGAAGAATGCGAGGGCAAGTCTTCAGTAGACTTCGGGGATGTCGAATTCGTTTCTCTACTGATGCTCACTTTCCCGTTGGGGTTCAGCCTCTTCGGGTCCTTCCTTCTTTTATTTATTTGCCCATTGTCTTTGGTAGCCCACATTCAGACAAGTCTTCTTTTGTTTTTTTTGACCTGAGGGGTTCATTACCCATCTTTTGGAGATTTTTATTTTCTTTTCTTGAGCTATTTTTATGGTACTCATTCAGACAGGTCTTTTCTTTTGTTGAACTGAGGGGTCATTGCCCATCTTTTGGCACCATTTTTCTTTTTGAGAAGTTGGACCTTCTGCGATGACCTCCTACTAAGGCGGTGGGCACTTTCGATACTCCTCCTTCTAGTCCCCTACATCCACTTTAGACCAAAATAAGAAGAGAATATGATAGGGCAAACTTTCCTTATCCAGACTTTGCCTAGCTTTCTTTACAGTGTCTAGTCATCAGGATTCCGAAATCTAGGCATGTGGTGTGTGAAGCATGGTGCCTACTCTTAATTCCTAAAGAACAAGTTAGGGCACCCAAGAACTAGTGGAATTTGGCTTATGATAGCCATCCTCTCAATTTTGAGTATTTATGATTTTTGTAACTTTTACTAAAAAACATTTTCAAGAAGAGATGATTCCATGGATGATTCACTATGCCTTGCCTTGCATCACCCATTATCTTTCCAATATTTTCATCCTGGTTGAAAACGTACTTGAACATCATCAAATTCTCTTAGCTATCCTCTCTACGCAAAATATTTTTAAGACATGTTACGATTATACTCGCAAATGCTTTTGAAATTAATGCCTCGAGGATAACATGATAATGATGAATACATGCATGCGTACTCGAGAGAGGATGAACTTCGTTGTTGGTGACGCTGCGACGCCAGACGGTGTAGTTGGCGCTTGTTCGTACGCTTGACCTACCCTTGCTACTTCCACTTTTTCCATTCGGTAACACGATGATGGGGAGATGTATAAAGTTTGCAAGGGTTGGCGTTCATGATGATGTTGAGCAAGGTTTTGAGATACCATCATGGAACATTTTCACTTTATTGGAATAAAGGGTTGTTGCCTAGATTGAAAGGAATGAGACAACAAATAGGCTTGAGAGCCTAATAAAAGGGGTGAGCCCGTGGGGCCGACAAAAGGAGGCGGGGCATGATGACCCAATTTGGACGAAAAGGGGCACGATGACCCAATTGAAAGATGAAAAGGGGGATGATGAGTTGATTTAGAATGTTGAGGGATGCGATGACTTGATTAATAGATAAGGGCATGATGGCCCGATGCGAGACACGAGGGGCGAGATGGCCCGATTGAAAAAGCATAATTAAGAACATGGGCACTATGGACCGATTGACAAAGCATGATTAAAAACAAGGGCCCAATAACCAATTGGTAATGCATGATTAAAAACATGGACACTACAGCCCGATTGAAAAGGCATAATTAAAATAAAGGTGCAATGGCCTGATTGAAAATAGGGGCACTAAGGCCCGATTGAAAATGCATAATTAAAATAAAGGCGCAACGGCCTGATTGAAAACATGGGCGCTAGGGCCCGATTGAAAATGCATAATTAAAATAAAGGCACAATGGCCTGATTGAAAATAGGAGCACTAAGGCCCAATTGAAAATGCATAATTAAAATAAAGGCACAACGGCCTGATTGAAAACATGGGTGCTAGGGCGCGATTGAAAATGCATGAATAAACCAAGGATGCGAAGGCCCGATTGAAAAAGCATAATTGAAAATAGGGGTGCTATGACCCAATTTGAAAAATGGACACAATGGCCGAATTGAAAAAAAGAAAATAATTAAAACATGGGGGTGTCAACCTAATTGAAGATGTGGGCATGACGACTGATTTAGTAGTGGAGTTGGGCACACGGGCCCGATTGAAGGAATGAGAACGGACATGCGAGCTCGATGGAGGAAACAAGGCACGTGAAATCGACAAAAGAGGAACTGATTGGGTTTGTGTGCCTAGTTGAAGGAATGGGGTACATAATAGAGGGAGTTGGGCTCGTGGGCCCAATTTAGACACGGACACTTGGGCCGGGTGATTGAGGATGGGCACATGGGCCTGATTTAGGAGGAGGGGCTCGCGGGCTTGATATGGAAGAGTGGGCATGTGTGCCTATCTTGGGAAGCCGATGGGCCCGTGGGCCCAACTGGTGGGGTTGATCAGGGCATGTGCCTAATTGAAATGGATAGAGTGGGGGCCGTGGCCCAAGAGTTGACGGAGGGATGCATGGGCCTGTTTGAAAATGATGACGGTCACGAGGGCCCGATTTGGAAGGATGACGGGCATGTGGGCTCGATGTGAGAAGACAAGGGTCGAATGTAGATAAGTGTCGGGCACTAGGGCCCGATTTGTAATGATGGGAACATGGGCCCCAATTGGTAGGCACGTTGGCTCCGACCGAGAAGGTGAGGTGAGGGCCATGGCCCGAGAATTGATGATAGTGTTGAGGAGAGGCACGTGGGCTCGGTTGAGAAAGATGAAGTGGGGGCCGTGGCCCGAGAATGGATGATGAGGTAGAAAGAGGGGTATATGGATCCAAGCGAAATTGATGATGAGTGCATGGACCCAATTTGGGAGTGTGGGGCTTGTGGGCCCGATGTAAGAAAGCGTTGTTGGGCGCGAGGGCCGAATGTAGAGAAGTGTCGGGCACTTGGGCACCGATTCATAAGGATGGGCACATGGGCCCCAATTGGGGAACGTGGGCCCGATTGGGAAAGGTGGGGTGAGAGCCATGGCCCAAGAATTGATGGGAGTGTTGAGGGAGAGGCACGTGGGTTCCGTCGAGAAAGATGATGCACACAAGGGCCTGACTTGGAAGGATGATGGGCACTTGGGCCTAATTTAGAAAGGGGTTGGGCACAAGGGCCCAATTTAGGAGGGAAGGCATAGGGGCTTGATTCTAGAGGATGGGCATATGAGCCCGATTTAGGAAGATGATAAGCATGTTGGCCCAATTTGGAAGAATGGGCACATGGGCCCAATTTAGAAGGGTAGACACATAGACCTGATTCTAAAGGATAGACACACTGGCCCGACTTAGAAAGATGATGGGCACATGGGCCCGATTTGGAAGGATGATGGGCATATGGGCCCAATATAGAGGAGCATTGGGCACTTGGGCCCGGTTTCAGAAAATGATTGAGGATTTGAGAATCCAGTTTAGGAGATTGGGAGAGGGCTTGTAAACTCGAGCATTGACAATAGGCTTTGTGGCTCGATTGACCTAAATGGGCTCTAGGGCCCAGTTTAGAAGGTTGAGATGACCTTGAGAAAGAAGTTGGGAGGGGGATTGCCTAGTTAGAGGTGGTCCTAATGATCTATTCCCCTGGATCCCTCTACTTGATTGATTGTTGACTAACTCGGCCCACTAACAAAGGGTTGCCATATAAATGAATGCCCAGTTGGAGGGGGTCCTGGAATTCTTTTGCCTCTAGCCTTAGCCAACTTGCGATTGGATTTTCTCTTCTCTTCAACCTTCTTTATGGGTTGCCTCGTGGGTGGCCCCGATATTCTCAAGGGTCGGGGAATCGATCGTGGGCTATAATCCTTTTCTTCAAATTGTTCCTCCTTTGTAAAATGATCACTCAAACTTCCAATTGTGATGGTTAACCCTGCCTTCCCCTTTGAGACTTAGGAGCTAATTCATAAAATCCTAGTCTTGGCCTTGTGACTGAAAATAGGGTTTGCACTGGTCGTGCTATCCCTTGTAATTCTTTGCCTAGGCCTTTGCTAGCTTGATATCCAAGCATCTCCATAATTCTCCACCCAAGGTTGTTAAGTGTCAGCTTCTCCCTAGGTTGTTCAATGATGGAGAGTGTGCCTTGTTCTAAGGGTTCCTGAGGGATAGAGATAATTGATAAAACATTGGATTCAGGAGGATCATCATAGATTTTGATTTCAGATTCTTCTACATGTAGATCCTGTTCTTGCTTGACTTCTTCTTGAGTTTGTTCAAGAATGGAGGATAAATCGAGGCCTCGGGGGCAATAAAGTGGTAGGTTGAGAGTCGGATATCGGAGAATCATTGATTTCAAGCTCGGATTCCCCACCCGAGTTGATCCGGTTCATTATTGGTTGGCTCTTGAGACTCCTGGTCAAGATTGTCATGACCGATTGGCAAATAAGGGGAGCCGGCTTCTAATTACGGGGTAGGGGCACAAACTTGTGAAAGAGTTTGATTATGCTTAGCCGGTTGTGAATATTTTTGAAAAATAATGGGTTGTGCAACCGAAATTTGAGGTTGAGATGTAATTGGTTGAAGAGTTGGTGGTTGAATGATTAATCGAGGGCGAGGAGCCAAGGTTTGTTGTGCAACCGATTCGAGGAGGATGATCCATGAATCGTCCGACCGGTTGGGGCCGAGGAATCGGGTCGAGGCAAAGGAGCCATGGCTTGAGCAATCAATTGAGGAGGAGGATTTTGATGAGTTTGACGGAGTTGTTGAGAGATAACCCTATGTTGTGTAGGGCTCCTAGGTCGGTGCCTAGGGTTTTCTATTGGGTTCCCTACAACATTAGCACTCCCACTTTCATTAAGGGCTTGATATTTTGGATTGTATAGCTCCATGATTGGTGTATCCTTAAGTTGAGTTTGAATGTATCTTGCCCTTTCATACAAATCATGCATATTCGTGGGATAATGCAAGGCCAAAATATTCTTCAAAGCCGGTACAGTATTAGCAATGATCATTTTGACTAATTCCGGCTCAGAAATTGTATATGCAAGCTTCTCGGCCATCAACCTCCATCTATCAGCATATTGTGTAAAGTCCTCATTCTCTCTCATTTTCTCGGCCATTAGATCAGTGAGTGAATAGGCCGGCTCAATGCGATCCTTATATCTTTGTAAAAATTTCTTTCTAACTATATCAAAATCTCCTGCCTCCATCGGGTCAAGTGAATAAAACCATTCTAGGGCCGCCCCATCTAATGACGAGTCTAAAGAGGAAGGCTAGGGCCTTCCGATCATTTTGCCATTGAGACAATTCATACATAAAATCTTGGACATGAATAAATGGATTACCGGTGCCATCATAGCGACGATAGACCGGTGTTTGAGAAGGAGGGATGTATGGGAGAGAGGGAATATAAATTTCGGGGGTTGCCTGGGGATCTATTAAGCGTTTGAGTTCTTTGTATTCTTCTCTCAGTTGGTTGAACTCATTAGTCATGGCTTGGTTGACTGAGGGTTCCCAGACAACATTAGAGGGTGGTTGCACCGGGAGATGTGTAGGAGGTGCCCAAACAGGATTAAGGTAAGACGGTGTAGCTAAGCGAGTGGGATCCACCCGTGAGCAAAGTGGAGGATGGGCAAAAGGGGTCGGACTAGAGATATGGCTCAAAGGCCGAGAGGGGCTAGAACGAGCTGAGTTTGAGCTAGGTGTGTTTGTCCTTGAATAAGAACGAGGAGAGTGTGGGAGAGCAGTGTGTAGGCGAATGGCCTTGAAGGACTCGGAGTGGGTCGATCGGGATCAGTTGGGTTTGTACCCGAATAGGAAGGAGAAAATGTGGTAGCATACCCGGTGTAGGAATGATCGAGTTGGGGCACACCGGGTTGATGAGCCATTGATCCGGGAGTAGAGATAGGTTGGCTATGACTGGTAGGAACATAGCCAGTAGATGACTTGCTACCCATGACAGTGTGGACGGCGGTCAGAAGCTGATCTAAAGTGACATGGGAGGCATGAGGTCCTAAGATATGGCTAAAATCATATGTATGATGTTGTGCACCTCCTTGTTGCATCTCGGACCCATTGGCAGTGTAGTAACTTGCTGTGTCAATCATTCTACTTGACCTTGATGACACTGACATGACGTTATGCAAAAGAAGATTTTTTGGTTCCTTTAAGAGACTTTTTTATGTTTTGAATTTTTATTTGGAAAAGCAAGTACTTACCTCAAGCAAAGATTTCTTTTTTCGGAAGATTTTAAGGATTTTTGTGAGAAGGTTAACCCTCTCTTTTTTTTTCGATTTTCACTTTTGTTGCACAAACAAGTTAAAACAAAGACTTGGAATGATTAAACACGTTTTTTTTGTTCAATCCTTAGATTAGTGAGCTTCTAAAGAGAATATTGTCCTCTCAATAATAGGTCGGACCCTATGCTCTCACGACGCCGAGCAATCTAGGATTAACACTTTTCTCACAACGATTGGGTGATAGGTGACACCGGGTTTTTGGGGTAAAAGGTACAACCCGGCCCGATCGGTGAAGAGGGAATCCTTCACTTTTGGGGACTTACGGAGGTCTTAGTGAAAACCAATCTAATCAACCGAGAGGGAATCCTCGGAAGAGAGATCGGAATCCACCAAGAGACGCGGGTGGGATGAAGATGTCTTTTGGGAGGTGGGTGAGCCTCCCGTCTCGAATGACCTAATGAGTCGGGCGAACCCGGTACTCAATGCAATCTAATGCAAGAATTTAGCAAGGATAAGATGGCATACAATAAGAAAGAAAAACAATGCAACGATCAACAAATAACAACTAGGATGATGATTAAACTATCAAGGACAATAACTAAACAAGTCAAAGATGCTAGAAAATATTGATTTTTGCAAGTTTGATTCAAGAGAAATGAGCAAGAGCAAGTAAAACAAAAGACTACAACAGGGAAAAGAGTTTACGGAAGCGTAGATGACCCGGCGGAGACGGGTCACCTGCGGCACAGCGAGCGACCCGGCAGGGGGTCACGCACCGCGGAAAACGAAAAACGGGCCGAAGGAAAGCACTTAATAACCGGGGTCCCGCGGGGACCGAAATAGCATGGATTTGAAAGTAAACTAAGGGCAAGATGCTTAGCAATAATAGTAAATGGAAAAACAAGTAGATCCACGTAGGGACCTAAGGAAACGGAAAGCTCTAAATCATAAAAACAGGAGATGACCCGGCAGAGGGGTCATTTGCGAAAACAGAACACTTCCGGGGACTTGTTTCTTCAAACCGGAAGGAGATCCACGCGGGGATCGACTAGATAAAAGAAACGGAGGACAATATGAAGATAGTGATGGTGAGAAGGGGCTTACTTGGAAATGAGGGAACAACTAAGTTTGCTTCAAGCATGAGATGTCCCACCGTGGTCGCCAAAAGATGTGGAACCCCCGATCCGGACCCGGTTCCTTCTCCTCTTCTTTCCCGGGGTCGGAACGATGAGCGCCGCTCCTCTTTTCGGTTTCGTCGGTGGTGTAGGGTTGTGGTCGCCAGGAGCCGCGGGCTCCGAGAGTAAAAGATAAGAAACGATGTAAGTCTTAAAGAAAATGACCAAACGTACCTAAGCGGGGAGATCGTGTTGGGGAGATTATGGGTTCCATCTTCTTCCTTTTCGGCCGGCCGAGAAGAAAGAGCTTGAAGCACTTTAGTTGTTCCTACAAAACAAGTAAGCCACGGAGACAAGTGAAAGTAGATTAGAACTAAGATAGTGGAGCATCTTGCAAAGGAATGAACTAAAACCACAAATGGAGATGGACTAACCGGATTGGGAATAACTCCCAACCCCCCCTTTTTATGTGTTTTCGGATAATGATATGTGATATTACTAAGTTAAATATGCATGTAAGTATGATGATCTATGATGGAAAATATAAGAACAAAGTAATGATAAAAGGTGGTGGAAGAAAAACGGGTTTCGGCTCCAAAAACGGAAATCTGGAGTCCCAGGCGACCCGGCAGGGGGGTCGCCTGGGCGACCTGGCAAACGGGTCGCCTGGGACTCCCGGATGCTCCCGCAAGGCTTTCGGATGGCTTGAGAAGCTTGGTGGCGACTCCCGGAAGCTCCTAGGACGTGGATGATGATTCTCCCTTTGATGTAGGAGCTTGAGAAGCTTCGAAATGGATGCGATGAAGAAACGGGATGAAGAACGTCGATTTACGGAGGTGGATGGAAGTGGGAAGCTCTCAATCTCTTTGACAATGAGAATTGGGAGGGATGGAAGAGGTTTGGAACTCTCTAAGGCTCTCTCTTGGGAGCTTGGGACGTTCTCTCTCTTCTAACACTCTTCCAACCCTTGACAGTGGTTAGGGGTCCCTTTTATAGGCAAAAGGGTCCCAGGGGCATTTCGTGCATAAAAATCACTTTTCGAAATCCGCAGTGACCCGTTGGCCGGGTCGCCTGCGCGACTCCGTCCGGCGGGTCGCTCGCGGAACTTTAAATGCCATTAAATGCGCGTGCGCCGAAAGCCGCGACCGTGCCGCCGGGGTCTGCTACGGTGGCGAGCGACCCGTCGGTCGGGTCGCTGCGCCCGGTCGACTCCGACCATCCGGACGAGTGTGCGCGCCGCTCGCGGGTCACTTCGCCCGGTCCGTACACCGTTTGGCAGGCGACCCGCTGGTCGGGTCGCTTGCCGTACCCCGACCGTATTCGACATTTCACCTACCACCGTCAGAACGGACGATTTGGCAGATGACCCATCAAACGGGTCGCCTGGGCGACCCGGCAGGGGGGTCGCCTGGGCGACCCGGCAAACGGGTCGCCTGGGCGACCCGGTAAGCGGGTCACCTACGCCCCCAGAGTTCATTTTTGGGCCGTTTTCTTGGTGATCCGGTTTGTTTATCGGAAAACTCGAATACCTTCTAAGAAAACATGGATCTTACGCTCCTCAAATAGGCAAAATTTGCGTGTCTACAGTGGGAAACGCGCAACCGTTTCCCATTTTCACCCCTTGCCGTTGGAAGGTATCCAAGGCATAGAAGGGAGATATTTATTTTCCCTTATGTGCTCTCTCTCTTGGATACGTTCGCTCGCTCCTGTATGCTCTCCGGCTCGCTCTCGCTTACTTTCTCTCTGTTTCCACGAACATCTGGTTTCAGCGCTCGGACGAACAGTCGAGATCTTCTTCTGCTTCTTCTTCTTCGCTAGAAGCACTCAAAGCCAGATCGGTTCGCATAGCTCTTCTGAAGGACGTGCTGACGGGAGAGAAGGGTTTCGCCTACCCGAGGGTCGTCGTATCTCTAGGAGTACGTTGCCGCGAGAACCGCACGTCGGTTGGCAATAGAACTCTCAGTTCTAACGATTACGCGCTTCGACCCGACAGGCTATGTTTCTAACTTCATTTATTTAATTTTAATCTGTTCGTATAGTTGTGTTTTTGTCGATTTTCAGGAAGACGACCCAACAGAGTGGTTCATCTCAGGAAGACTCTTGAAGGAGCCTCCTCGGTCTCTCTCACAAAACTCATTAGATATCCCCTTAAAGTCATATATTTAATGGCCCATTAAATACATGTATTTAATCAACTCTATGTGATGGTTGAAAGTGCTCCCTCGAAAATTCTCTTGAGGTGAACCGCCCTCGTATTGACTGGTTAGCTATTTCCCGAGACAATCACTTGTGCGTGAAATTCGGACTACAACTGATCAAAAGCTAAGGTCCACTGAGAGCAGTTAAAAATGAATATGACGCTGACTTCAATACTGACATTCCATCAAAATTGATACCTCAACGTACGGTATGAAGATGAACGTTTTGGTTAGCTATCCTGATAAGATAATATAGAGTTAATGATAGATCTAGTGACCAAAATGATCTATCTTCAACAACGGGAGTTGTTGAAGATGACAATAGAGTGTGATATATTAACTATTCATACATCAAAGATTAGGGGCAACATGCCATAAATTAAGGTGAAAGGAAACATTTTATTAAAGACCTTAATTAATGCTAAAGAAGACTCAAAACTTTCTTTGGGTACGTAGTCATTAATGAAAGTTAACATGTACCTTGATCCACCCGATGAAACGACGACTGGAGCAAGTTCTTAAACGTTAAAGTGGATATAATTTGGTGTGCTTTTAATCCTAAGAAATTTTGTATTGAATTTCACTTCGCATTTAAATGTTGCCAATGTTCATAGTGGATATAGTCTTAAAGACACAGTGTTCGTAGGAATCTTTAACAACATTTCCTATCTTTCTTAAGTTTTTTGCCTCAATTATAGCGGCACAAAGGACTGAAATGGGTCGGATTTAATAGCGGAATCACCTATACTCAATTCTGATTCCGATAAAGGTTAAGATATTTTATTTTTGATTTTGATAATCTCTAAATCACTGTGTTCTGATTTCGATTATCTGATTCTGTTGTCGTAATCGGAATCGAATTTGATAATTTTAAAATGCAAACTATACATAAGTTTCTATTTAATATATGTTAAAATTTTACCTATAATAATTAAAGTTTAATATAATATCTATAAATCTTTATTTTTATCATGTTATCATTTATATACCATATTTTATAATTTAATTTACTGTATACATCATGTTATCACTTCTTCGCATCTGACGGGGGGAGAGTTCCCTCCAATGAACGTTGGAAGCTGGTCTCACGCTGCATGTGAGGGTACAAGAGTAAATGTCTTGCAGGCGATTTATGGGCACAGTTTATATCGAAGATTGGGAAATCTCTCTATGGGACCATATTGAAAGGTTGGAAGACTTCACACTTTAATATATATATTGCGTGTTAATTTGCATGTACAAGCACGCTTGTGAAGGAATGTGTGCGTGCAGTGCAAGATAGACTTTTCCTTAAATTAACGTATGTAATGCCTTTTTTTGCAGAGTAAATGCTTTTTAGGATTAATTGTAACTCCCAAAATTAATGTCTTTAATTATGATGTCATTATCTTAGTTTTTTTTCTTTTCAATTTGGTGTGTCACTAGAAAGATCTAACTTCTTGTATTTTGTGCTCAACAATGCAGGTTCACTGACGGTTCGGTTCAACCAGAAGAACAAACTGCCCATCGATTTAATTCGATATATAGGACAATTAAAACCAAATCAAATGGATAAACTAAATAAATCGAATTAGATTAAATATTTTATGTTGAGTATGTTTAATAGAATACTTGTGTATCTTGTTCAGAAAAATACTTTTTTTAAAAAATTAAGATAAAATTAATAAATATACACTAAATTTTAATAGAATACCATTTAAAACAAACAAAGCGAAATTATATAAATCGACATATCTTCAATATTTTAATAAAATATGATTTGAATAAGATCAAATCAAATCAAATGGAATTAATTCGGTTCGATTTAGGAGACTGGTTGGTTTCGTTTGACTTGGTTTGATTTAGTTTGAAAAAAATATTCAAGAACAAAATCATGAACACCCACCCCTAGGTCAGGTGGAGGTGGTCTAGACTCTAGAGATTGACGTGCGTATATACCAGATGGCCAATTGTCGAAAATTTCAAGCCTGAAGATTTCTGTCTCTATTATTCTGATTATACATATGACGACGATAATATACGACATATTAGTGCTGTAACTGACAGCTAATTTTGTGTCACATTTATACATATATATATATGCTGCGTAGGGTACGTACGCATACCGGGTATATATAGTCACTATACCCAATATATAATATGTCACAAACTTACAAGGGTGGGGCATATATGATTAATCCGACAAAACTCGGATAATCTTTAAATTTGAAATGGTTACGAATAATATTCGTTCCAAAATGTTAATTAAATATTATTTGATTAATATATTTAATAAAATATAAATACATAGAAATAAAAGTATACAATATAAAATTTACCATATATTTATCAAAATTAACTCAGTATACTAATATGTAATAGAGAATATTTAATCGTATTTGTAAATATAATGATTTTAAATATATAATTATATATATTATGTATATATTATCGAAGATGGATTCGGAGCGGATCTCAAATGGAGTGGGGCGGATGTTTTCGTATCCGTTCCGATTAACATTCGGATAATATCCGTATCTGGATATCCGCTTCGACGAATATTTTAAATCGAATATTATCCATCTAAACGGATACAAATTCCGAATGAATACGAAATTTATCCGTACCTGCGTTACTGGAAGGTCGATCAGCATATATCTGTATATATGTTACCAAAATAATGAATACATTGGAAGAACGTTTTATATTAATGTGTAAAGTGTACAATGAATTTTATCACATAAGATCTCTCGTCGGGATGATCGAGGGTGCAGGCTATGAGAGGACGATGGCGACGGCCGGACAGAGAGTCAGAAGAGGCCGCCGCTGCCTTCACGGACATCAATTCCTCTCCGTCCATTCGGCCGATTCTCATTGGTCCGTACGTACGTGTGCGTAGCCCCAATATTATTTCACATGCACAGACAAAACTTATATCTTTTTTTCGCTGAGAGACAAACGTATCTATACGTCGTCACATAAAGTGAATATAGACACCAACAAACAACAATAAACTTAAAACTATAAGACATCCGCCTGACGTAAAAATAGTTAAAAATTTTTTTGGAAATCTTTTCCAAGAATAAGCATGGCCACAAATCGACCAACACATATGAGTGTTTGAAAGGTCGAACAGCAGAGATAGAGACTCCTTCAACGGAGTTTGATAACTGCCACGAGATCAGATGATCACACAAAAAAGGTGTGGATATCGCCCAAACTAACGATCTCGAAATAAAGCGGATGACTATTAGAATAACAAGGAAAGACATCAAGACGGATCTTGACCACGTAACGACGAATCTAAACAAGACTAAAAATACAAGACACCAACATAGATAAACCGAACTCTCAAGCTCCAGCACGACAAAACAAGCAAAAAAACCTAAAAGTGTACTTAGGCAGAGTGCTGGAGCAAGAGTGACACTACAAGCCTTAATTATTTGGGAGGAGGGGAAAACCCCCCCTCCCAAACCACAAAGTGCTCAAAATAGCAGACAAAAAAATCAATGATGCAGGTACAATGTTGGAAGCAGAGATTGTTGATCCATGCGAAAGAACCCCGCCTGAAGAAGTTGGAAAAATGAGGAGAAAATTGATGAAGAGGAGGGGAAGAGAAGCAGACGGCGGGGGAGTACGTAACCAAAGAAGGTTGGAGGGGATCAGGAAATTTCAAACAGGGGAGGGGCGAGGAGAAGGGGTTGCTGGAGATGGATTGCAGCAAAGGATTGTCGGGAGAGGTTGAAAGGGGGCAGGGCGAGGAGGCACTAGTGACGGGGTGCTGTGCTGATGAGGTGGAGGGGGGACCGGAAAGGGCCGCGTAGCAAGGAGGGGGTAAACCGAAATGGGCTGCGGGGCGAGTTGGGGTACGCCGGAGAGGGTTTTGGGGCAGGTGGAGGTGGGCTGCAGAGCACTATAGGGGTATGCCGGAGGTGTTTAGGGGCAGGTGGAGGTGGACTGCAGAGCACTAAAGGGGTACGCCGGGGGTGTTTAGGGGCAGGCGGAGGTGGTCTGCTTAAAGGTGAGGGTGCCGGGAAGGATCACTCGGGGGGGGGTCGAAGAGGGCAGAAGGGGATGGGGGCACCGGGGAAGCTAGAAGAGAAAGGGATCGAGGGGGTAAGCTGGAGGGGGAGAAAGAGGATGTGAGGGTTTCTCCAGAGGGAGGGGTCCGCCGTGGAGGGTTCCGTCGGGCGGATGGAGTCCGCCAGACGAGGGGGTCCGCCGGCGAGTACAGAGAGGGTATTGCATTTTTTATCTTCTCTCTTTCTAAAAATAAAGATCAGATCAGACATTATGTATATGTGGTTTAGATATTTCCTAATACGGAGCGGACATGAATATAATTTAGTTTAAAGTATTAATTAAAATTTATTTTATTAATAATATTAATTGATAAATTAATATATCTGTAAAATTTATATTTAAAATATAAAACATACTGTACATTAAAAATGCCAAGCAAGTATAATGTTGCGTATTAAGGAAGTGTATGCATGTTTTAAATAAAAATAAATTATATAATTACATATTATAAAATTTTATTCGATGCAGATATTTAAATTTTTTTATTTTTTTGACAAATAACATATGTTTTTTCATACTACAGATGTATAAGTAAGGATATAGGAAAAAAAACACTTGAGGTAGACAAATAAACCGACGGTAAATTATCACTGTAACTCCACTTCCCAACGTACTCGAGGGAACGGTGGGCTCGGATCCCTCCGCTTGCCGTGGCGAATCCCTCGCCGTCGCGGAACCCTCGCCGCGGCCCCCCTTTGGTCGCAGCGGAACCCTCGCGGCGCCTCCATCGCGGCGGCACCTTCGCTCACGGTGCAGACAAGTTCTCCTTCTCGGCCTCCTCTCGCTCACGGCGTATCCCTCGCGGTGGAAACTTCGCTCGCGACACCCCTTTCGTTCGCAGCCTCGTTTGCGGCGGCCCCTCCGTTTGCGGCGGCCTCTCACTTGGCAGCATAGTATAAATCTTGTTCGGTGGCTGAGCAGTAACCTGGGTGCCTCACTCATCCCCTTGTTTGGCAACTCCTGCTGTTGATATTCAGACGTCGTGCCAATCTCGCCGATCGCTCTTGTTTCCCGGTGCAGCTCCTATTTGCCGGTTTGAAGTTGGTTTTGCTCCGGGAGGGAGGCTCCCACTCTCCCTCTCCAGCGTTCTACCTAAACACGAGTTTAGGCATTTTGTCTTCTTTTGTTGTGCTGGAGTTGTGGAGTTCGACTTATCTATGTTGGTTTATTTTATTAGATTCTCTATTTTTGTTTGATGTCGGGTGGTCAAGTTCCTTCGTGTTATCTCTTATGGTTATCTTTGTACCCATGTTTCTTTTATTGAGGCCGATAGTCTGGGTAATATCCACATTTTTATGGTGTGATCCTCCAGTCTCGTGGCAGCTATCAAACTCTTCTTACGGAGTCTCTTTACCTACTGTTCGGCCTCATGTGCACTCTTGTGTGCCGGTCGATTTGAAGTTATGTTTGGGTTATTTCGGAAAGATAACTTCCGTTGGAACTTTAGGTTTCTCTAATTTAGTTGTGTCTTTCTTATTTGAGTCTACTGATGTTGTATTATCAGGGCTGTACAGGACAGGACAGGAGACATGCCAACCGAGGGACAGCCGGCCGACTGCGCCAAATTAACATGGTTAAATTATAGCTCGCATTGCCATTATATTGATTGCAGATACTCTCATCATCAAATCATTTAATCAATCGATTTTCTAACATCTCACGATGTCGCACACTCCAGCGAGATAAAAATATAGGGTGAAACATCCGACGCTAAATCTTTCAACAAAAACTTTGGACTCTCCCCCCATTAAGGGTGTTCATGATTTAATTTGATTTGATTTTTGAGTATTTTTTATCAAATCAAACCAAATTATCTTCCAAACCGAATCAAATTAGTTCGATTTGATTTGGTTTGGTTCGGTTCAAACCATATTTTACTAAAGTATAACAGATATATCAATATATAATTTTATTTTGTTTGTTTTAAATTATATTCTATTAAAATCTTGTGTATATGTTTATACGTCACATTAATTTTACCTTAAAAATTTTTGAAACAAATTTAGTTTTATAAGAAAAGATGCATAAATACTACCTTATATATAACTTAAACTAAAATATTTAATCTAATTCGGGTTATTCGGTTTACTGGTTTGGTTTGGTTTGAAGGGTCATAGAAATCAAATCAAACCGATCGGTAGCTCGAACCAAATCGAACCGAACCAAAGTACTAGTTTGGTTTGATTTTTCGGGTTGAATCGAACAGTGAACAGCCCTATTCCCCATCAACCAGACCGAGAGGTCTCAGAAACCCTTCTTAGCTAGGTTATATGGTCAGTTTTCTCGAGGAGTTGATTCGATGACTCGATTTAATTATATTAATAATGATACTTATCGAATCAACTTCTCTATGACAAGCTGGATTAATGGCCGTGTAATCTCGGGAGAGTTCTCGTGAAGCTCTCCGGTCTGTCTCTCATCGAACGGCGAAAGAAATCTCTTTCATCTCCCTTAACAAATATTTCGTCGAAAGAGTCGTGAGTTTCGAGACGATCGGATTAAATTAAAGATAGACCATTCTCTCCGATAGAATATCTGTAAAAGATGATTTTCTCCACGGTCCGCCGATAGAAGGTACCCGAACACTTCAACAAACAAACAAGGGGAGATAAAGATAACGAAATACGTCATCCATGCAATGAAGAGATAGCCAAATGGACGGACTGCGTGCCCTTGTTTCGATTGCTAGCCAGGAGCGATGGACGTTTATAGGATTAGAAAAAAAATGTTGATCATAGAAAATTAAAATACAATGAACAGATCAAACGATAAAAAAATCAGATAACCGAATGGATGAGAGAGGTATATATATAGAGAGACGCAGAACTCAACAAACTGCTCAAAACCCGAACAGAACAGCCGATTTTGATCTGTTAACATGCCATGTCAGCTTGAACATATCCACGAGATGAAACTTAAGAGAAATTAACTCCACAAAACATCTTGATTAAATATTTATTTTAAATTTAAATTACGAATGTTCACAGTTATACGATGTAAGTTAAATATACTAAATTGAATTAAATTTCAGTTAGGAATTAGATTGCCTTCGGCTCAAATTTCAGTTTCATGAATAATGTTGTAATTAGGTGTTTAACTGCACGGTAAATTGGGTCTTTGTCACCGGATTTTCTTTTAACTAACACACTTATTTTTTTTAAACTAATACACTAAAAGTTTTATTTACGAATCCAGCACACTTGGGCCAAAATCAAGTTGAGACAACTTAACATTGTTTCGAAAATTTTGAAGTCTAGTCTCAACAACTCGACTTGTTTCCGGTTGAAAGTCGAGTTGGAGAAACTTGACCTTAATATAACTACACAGTTAGGTTTTGTTCACCGACCTTATTAAAGGTCAGGTTATCAAAACTCAACTTTGCCAAATTCGAGTTTGAGTTATCACAACTTGATTTGGATCAAATTGATTTTGATCCAAGTGTGTTAGATTTAGAATTAAAATTCTTAGTGTGTTAGTTTTAAAAATAAAAAATAAAGTGTGATAGTTAAAAAAATCTCTCTCTACTGCAGCAACATTAATTATATAAAATTTAGATAAAATATGCGTATAAAGAATTTTTTGCGTCGTCACAAGTCCACCACCAAGCCCACCAAAAGAGATAGAGTTCGGATCACCTCAATCTTTAGGTAGAGGGAGTATCCTCAGTCCTCAATAAAAAAAGTCACGATTCACTTAAGTGATGGATAGTGAATTAATAAGGAGTCGACAATGGTTCAACTCCATCGATAACAAGTTAATGAGTTAGTGAATTGTTATTGAACTACTGTCGATGTCTTATAAACTCACCATCGAACTTAATACAATTCGTTACGGATGAGTATTGAGTTAGTAAGAGGTCGATAACGATACAATTCTTTTCCGAAGTAGGTTACCAAAATTTATTATTTAAACGGTCACTGAAGATACTCTCTTGGTCGAGAGGCTCAGGTGATCCAAACTCAAAGGGATAACTACGATGCGGCGGGGCCAGTGCGTGCGAGGGCCGTTGTTCGTGAAAACCCGACGCTGCCCCCGGCGAGTTCTATAAAAGGGGAGGGCCAGGCGACGCTTCCCATCACCGACGGAGAGCGAAAACTGCATATACGTAGAATCTCTTCGCCACCATGGCCAATCTCCTCCTCTCCTTCGTCGTCCTCCACGCGGCCATCCTGGGCCTGGCCTCCGCCGTGGGCACCAACTACTTGCTGACCGGCGAGACCCTCCAGACGGACGACCAGCTCCAGTACGGCCGCTACGCCTTCGTCATGCAGGATGACTGCAACCTCGTCCTCTACAACGGCGGCTGGCAGTCCAACACCGCCAACAACGGCAAGGACTGCAAGCTCACCCTCAACGAGTTCGGCCAGCTCGTCATCAAGAACGGCGCGGGCTCCACCGTCTGGACCGGCGGCTCCAAGAAGGCCAGCGGGAAATACGCCGCCGTCGTCCACCCGGAGGGGAAGGTGAACGTCTACGGCCCGGCCCTCTTCACCATCAGCCCCTGGGGCCTGGCACGCCCCGCGCGCCTGGGGAACGTCCCCATGACGGCCAACATCCTGTTCTCCGGCCAGATACTCTACGCCGACGGCAGGCTGACGGCGAGGAACCACCAGCTGGTGATGCAGGGCGACTGCAACCTGGTGCTCTACGGCGGCACCAAGGGGTGGCAGTCCAACACCCACAGCAACAGCCAGAGGTACTGCTTCCTGAGGCTCACCCACAAGGGCGAGCTCGTCATCAAGGACGACAACTTTTCCACGGTCTGGAGCAGCGGCAAGACCTCGACGACCGGCGACTACGTGCTCATCCAGCAGGACAACGGCTATGCCGTCGTCTACGGCCCCGTCGTCTTCTCGACCAAATCGTCGACTTCCGAGGACGAGATCGCGATGGTGACAGACAAGGATGGAGCAAATTAAGCAGAGTTGGAAGCAAGGCCAGTCGACTAGCTAGCTAGTGTGGGTATGTACTAAATAAAATGAGCAGCTATGCTCTGTGATCCTAAATAATCATGTGTATATCCAAGTCACGTTGAGATGTGGATATGCATGCATGCATGCGACGGCCTTCCCTATCAGCGCTTACTTTGTTCCACTCTCCTCGAGCCATGCACGTACGGTTTTCTTGGCCTTGGTAGATCTCTTATATATGAGTTCGTAAGATGAAATGAGCAGCGCGTTTTATAGACGACGTCACGTTTTTTTGATTTTTTGAGTTTCATTTAACTGGTTATCCAATTATTGAAGATTTGCTATTGAGATTAATTACCGAGTCTCTAATAAATTATTACCGAGTATTTGATGACTCACTATCTCGACTCTCTATTAACTCGTTACGGAACTATTGAGACTCACTGCCAACTCTACTAGCCCTCTACCTAACAATGTCACATCCACTTTACGCTATTATTAAGGTGCACTTGTTTCGTCTTCTGCGATATCATGTGTCCCAGTAGCATTGGAGATTGCGAGAGTTTCCTTTACCTAAGGACGGAGGTGATCCAAATTGATTCGCGGTACAAATAAAAAAATAAATTTAATAATAAATCTTCTGGTCAAAATGATCTAACATTTCTGGTGATCATATTTTGACATATCCCACATTTACCCTTCACCTTTTGTGTCATTCCGGTTTCCTGAAATAACACTATGATTTCAAAATGATAAAACTAACATACTAACCTTTTTTCTTACAAAAATAAACACTCTGGTGAAAATTGTTAAAGTCAAATGCTAATGTGGATGGATATTACACCGACTTCTCAACAACGGCTATAATCTATGCCACATGTCAATTAAAGCAGTCAAGATATCAAAGTCGGAAAAAGTAACAGTGATTTTAAAATTATACAAGGTATACTAATGGGGTGTTTGGTTGCATGATAATTTTTTGTACACTTTCATGATAAAAAATTGTATTAAAATAAAAAGTAAACCAACTCATGACATAAAATTATCATGTTTGGAGGGATGTGATTACAAAAAAGAGTAACCATGGCACATGACCAAATAAAGTGGGGGACCACAAGAAAAAAGAAAGAGGTGAGATCCTCTTTTTTTGTTTAAGAAGAAAATCACTTTCAAAACATAAAATTGTCATGGTTGTCAAACACCCCTTTTAACAAATTTTCTTACAATTTTTAAAAATTAAAATAAAAACCTCAATTATCATGCAACCAAACACCCCATAAAGTATAACATAAGTAGGATTGCATGAATCTAGCTTTGAGTTAAAAATTCATAGCCCAACTTGGAAAGTCAGAATTTCTTACTTAGACCTACGGTACATAATTTAGGGTGAACACGGTGTCTCCCATCTTTTCAAACAAAGTCGGATTTTTAGGGTCTATTTGGTACCATAAAATTTTGAAAATAAATTTAGATTATTTCTTGCAATTTGAGAATAACCCAAGTTTATCCTCAAATTATTTTCAAGTTTTTTTTAAATAAGGTGATTTTTTAAAAAATTATAAAATAACATAGAAAAGTTTTATTTGCAAAAGCAGTGTATTTTGGTCAAAGTCGATATCCCGAACACCGACTTTGCACGAAAAAATGAAAGTTGGGATAAAAATATCCGACTTTGTATAAAAGTCCTACACAAAAAATACGATTTTTGCAAGTCATAGAATTCAACTACGACTTTCAATGAAAAATTATCATTTAAAAATGTTTAAACACCGGAGCATTAAATGTTTAGAGATATTAATAAATCGGAGACTCTCGAGTTTGAATTCGAACGATCCGTTCCGTTCAATAAATTTGAATGTTTGAAACGGTAAAATCATACTTTTAGATATCGAAATTTTGACCGTAAAAGATTAATAATTCGGAGTAATGTCGACCGTCCAATATAAAAAATTACTTATTTTGAAGAGTTTAGAAGTTCAATCATAGAATTTCAAGCGCTGCGAATTCAGTGATACCACACCATATATATTGTTGGATATAAGCCGTGTTGTCCGTGTGAAAATTAATTAACAGACTACCAATGAGAATCGACAAAGTGGACGGAGAGGAATCCATTGTCTGCGCATGGAGAGGCAGGCAGCTTCTGGCCTGCTGTTATTGTCCTGCTCTTGAATCCTGACGAGAGATCATCTGCTGCGACAAAATTCACATATATTTTACAAAGCACGTTTTTTAATATATTAATTACTTCTTTAATTATGCACTGGTTTGACCATATATAGCACAGGTTAGGTAGCTTGTCATAATCACATATAATGTCTACAGGCCGGTATGTACGTAGCACGGATGTGAGCACAAATAAAGCTGTCTAGAAGCTACCACATTATAACATACATTATCATCATCATATATAATTAAAAAGACCTCGCCGTGAGAGCGATATATAGGGTGAAGGGATGGGAACAGTTATTTATTTATTTGTCCTTGCCTTCGTAACTTGTAGGAGACCTCTTTAAGAAAGGGCTTTTTAGCGACGGACGGTCCATCGACGACGGCTATTAAGCCGTCCCACAAAATCACTTTTACGACTTTTGGGTTGCTGCTGGCCGTCTCGTAGTGGAAGGAGGAGGAAGATTGATTTTGTTTTCTAAAATCGATGTCTTTAAGATATCTTTTGCAGAGTTAATGCCATTTTAAAATTTTATCGCACAGAATTAATTGGCTTTGAAAGGTTGTATTTAATTCTAGGTTTCACCCCCGTCGTCCTTCATTTTCTTCTGCTCGGTGCTCGGTGAGATGCCCACCTGTGACGACAGTGGTCAAATTGTGTAAATCGCTGGAGACATCAAAATTTTTAAACCACTAGAATTATCCCTTTCAAATATTCCGATTATTATCGTAATATATCACAGCGATGTTCTATAAATATTAGGAGATACGGGGTAAAATACATGTTAAATTAAGAGGACACTTGTTTGGGTTTCTCCTTCACACTCTCTTTTTTTTTTTGACAGTCAAAGAACATCATTTACTTCATATTCATAACAATACAGCCGTACAACATCGGCACGACAAAAATAGAAAAAATTAAGAAGCACAAACTAAACCAAAAGGAACAAACAACATACAACAACAATGTTTATGATCTTTATCAAAGCATTCAAAAGTAGCCACATAAAATGGACGACTAGCACGACGAGGTGCATTGACATGAGAAAAGCAAAGATTTGAACTAAGAAAAAGTTCAACATTTGTCAGAAAATTGGATAATCACACCGTATAGATGTGGATATCGCCTAAACTAACAATCTCACAAATAAAATTATGACTAAGTAGATAGCTTGCGAAGACGACATAGCAAATCGAAATGACAAAATCAAGAAACAACAACAAATAATATCTAAAGGGAAAGATAACATATGAACACCACCACTCCAGTGCACAAAAACGTATAATGTCTAAAAAGACATTCAGACAAATCGCCAAAGTGGAGGAGAGGATTTTGGGAGGACAGAAGATCCACCAGAAGAAAAAAAAATGAGCGCAATATTCAGTCTCTTGCAATTATGAAGTAGTTGAAAGTATGTCGAGATCTCCGTCGAAATCCCCACGCAAGAGTTTTGCGACTGACTACGACGCTTTGCCACCCTAGACCATCCAGAGGCAGCCGACGATGCAAGCAACGAGATTTTCGCCTCCGGCGAACCTTGTGAGGATGGCTACTGGGGAAGAGATGGTTTCACACTAAGGCGAGAACACCACAAGGATGACTGCGTGAGGGTCGACTGCGGGGAAGAGGGTTTCTTCGCGAGGGGGCTTCACCATCGGGAGAGATGTCACGACCCGGATTTTTAACATGCACAGCGGAAGATAATCCGGCGACGTAACGGGAAAGGATATCGGTCTGGAGCCAAATAATACCAAAATTCACAATCCAATTAAATAATTCCAAACTTTACAACATATTAACACCACGAACAAACACCTATCTAAACAAATTAAATACCAACATTGAATGATACTCCACTAGTTCCTCGGACTCCAAAACACCACTACGTTTCTGCTGCGCTAAACCAGCACTCCTGACAATATTAACAACGGAAGGGGTGAGTCACCACAGACTCAGTAGGACTTACACCCGAACTACCCCACAATAATAATGATTCTAGTGGTATACAATACATAATAAACCTAAAAATCAGATTTAATACATAGCTCTTAACTAATTATATATCTTTAATTAATTGATTACAAGATCATTCTACTACCCCATATGATAACCAGACTATAAATGCATAAAAACTGACATAACCTACACATTAGACTACTCTAGGTATGCACATAACCTGACATAAAACCAAGAACACAACTAGACCACTAACATATATGCCAAAATACACAACTAGACACCTGTCTGAGTAAATACCATGCTCCATCTGATAAAATGTAGTCACATCACAAAACTAGCACCAGATTTACCATATAGTAGGAAGTAACATATAGTAACTAAATCCCATAGTACCCCATAGGCAGGGGAGTACTTAAGATAAACCGCGGTATCCGGGATCGAAGGATGCTCCGTATTCAACTAATCTCCGCTGCCCACGGGACACTAATTTAGTCTCGGGTGAAGTACAACAACCACAATGCAGCTCACTGCATTAACCACATTCCACACCATGCAAGCATATAATTAACTCAGACAGTAAACACATGAACATTTAATTGGCAATCAAACATGAAATACATAGATAAACACCCATGGTTCTATGCACCACATATTTGCATACCATACCACAGTCTAACACAACTAATGCATATAGATAAGATCATGCAATTACAACCTAAACATGACAATTACATACTTAAACAGAACTACCTGTCACATAAAAGAAAATAAACTAAATTCTAACAACATTATGCCTAAACCTTACATCGGCTTTTTATCAAATCGGAATATACATGATTAAGGTTAATCGCGATGCAAACCTACTAAACTAACTAGGTTCAACTATAAAGACATACCTAACATGCTAACATGCATAATTGAATAATTATCTAACATGATGAATAATCATGAATATAGGACCATCTAAACATGTATGATTACACAAGCTAATCTAAACTCTATCTAATCATGCTAATAAATCCAAAACAACCCATTAACTACAATCTTCTAATCCTGATGATCTAAGCATGATTCTTACGGTTTAATAAAAATATTAGAGTGCTAAGAATAGCCGAGACGCCTACCTTGACGGCAACGGCGAACGGCGCACGGAAATCCAAGGAAATTGAATTTGGCGACGAGACTGCCGCGGTTGCGTCGGCGACGAAAAATCGAGCAGGGTAGGTGTTTTCAAAATCTGTGGTTAGAAGAGAAATCATGAACTAGGGATTTTAATATAAGATGATAGGAGAGAGGGCGATAGGAGAGAGGAGAGAGACAGTACCGTGCGGGAGAGAGAGGAGCGGCACACGGCGGGCGCACGGGGGCTGCGTGCGCGCGGGTGCCTGTGACGTGGCAGGGACGGCGTCACCGCGGCGGGCGGCGGGCGCACGGGTAGACGGCCGCGGCGAGAGGGGGGGGGTGCGCGTCGGCCGCCGCCGGGCGGGCGGCGGCGCCGCGCGCGCTCGCGCGGAGGAAGAAAGCACCGAGGGGGGGGGGGCTCGGGCGATGACGGCGACTGCTGAACGTGGTCGCCCGGGAGGCCGGCGGTGCGGGCGCTCGCACGCGCGCAGAAGGGAAGAAGAGGAAGGAAGGGGGCGGGCGGCGTCCCGTCGCCACACGTGCTCGCGGGAGAGAAGAGGGAGGCGAGGGTGCGGGCTGCTGCCTGCGCTCGCGGAAGAGAAGAAGAGGGAGGGTGGAAGGCGGGGGCTGCTGCACGCGGGGAAAAAAATAGAGGGGGAGGAGGGAGAGTCCGACCGGGACCGGGGAAGAGAGGTAGAGTTCGATTGGGAGAGGGGGCGGCTGTTTAGAAAGTTTATCCGGAGGGAGAGAAAATTGGAAAAGATAAAGGAGGAAAGTAAAATAATATAAATAAACTCATAATAAATATAATAACTACTATTTTTTATTTATTTAAATATCGTGGGTATTACAAGAGATCCACCGACGAAAGCAAGGGTTTCGCCGCCAAGCGCAAGGTCCGCCAGTAGCACAAATTCTTTTGGGGAAGAAATCGCCACTGAGAGAGGATAGCTGCACGAGGGGCTTCAATTCACCACTATGAGAGATCCGCCGAAAGCGAGGACTTCGCCGCCGAGTGAGGATGGCTGCACCTTGAGATTTGCCACCATGAGATTCGCCAGAAGCAAGGGCTTCTCCTTCACACTCGATCACTTAAAACTTGGCTTCGATGGCATGATAATTGGAACAAGCTAAAGAAAAAATGAAACTTATTTAATCCAAATAATTCTTAAACATGAGTCCCATTGTCAACTATGAATACTTAATGCCCTAATTGGTGATACTACTGAATGTCTTTATGTCACGATCCAGAAAAACACAATACAACCACAACTACACAGCAGAAAACACACAACGTCGTGATAGTTGGAGAAATCCAACACTCGGATTTCATAACCCAACAAGCATGAATCAACTCCAAACACTAAATCCACACCTAAAATCACAAGATCTCAACATAACTTTAACAATTAACAACCAAACACTAATCTAAGTTCATTCACCAATTCTATCTCAAAGAAAAGGAAACAACTAAATATAGTTTAACTACATATCTACCAATAAATCATAATCAAACAACTTAACAAGAGAAAAAGATCTCTATGCCTCAACTCCAGGGGATGTTGGTTCCTCCACGGGCTCCTCCTGAGCCTCCAAGCCAAGCTCTTGATCTCCAATACCTATTGAAAAATTTATCCCACAACAGGGTGAGTCCGGGTGAGAGTGGGAGACCGAAGAAGAAAAGAATTTTTTTTATATTATTTACTTATTTTAACTAGATATTACACTTTATGACTTTATCGCTATCAATTTTAAAATTGATATTAATAGTAATCACCAAGAAATGTTTGGCTAATAGAGTGTTTAGCTCCATGATAAATTGGGTTTTTGTTACAATTTTATATTTTTGTAATAAAACTTGTTAAAAGAGGTGTTAGACAACTATTACATTTTTATATTTTTTTAAGTAATTTTCTTCTTGGACAAAAAAAGAGGGTCTCACCATTTTCTTATGGTGTGGTCCCCCACTTTGCTTGGTCATACATGATACTCTCATTTTTTTTTGGTTACCACATCCCTCCAAAGATGATAATGTTATGTCGTTCATCAGTTCACATTTTATTATATCAATTTTGATTTTTACAGTATAAACAAAATACACTACGTAATACAAGTGTCAACATTTATTGATTTTGATATTAATAGTCTTATTTTTAGAAATATCAATATTACTATATCATTTTTGATACCCTAGCAAAACAGCCCATAAAGTAAGTAAAAAAAAGACCATCAATATCACTGTATCATTTTTACTAGTTAATAAGATGAATATAATAATTTCATAAAAATATCACCATCATATAAGATATAATTCAAAATAAATATGTGACCACACTCACCGATTTCTGAAATTGAAACACAGTGTGACATGCACTGGACTTCATAAAACCGAACCTAAAATTGAACGACCAGCGTCGTGATAAGAAAATTTTACAAGCCATTTGTTATATATAACAAATGTTAATTTAAATTTACATTGCGTACGAACGCAACTCGAGGCATAATCAGTGTAGTGTTCGCTCCTATCAATTGTGTTAATGACCTTTCTATTTTTAAAATATCAATATCAAAATCGATATAATATCACTTTTAACATTAACTAACTTGGGCATTAACTCTATTTGGCGAGGCTATTAAAAGGAGATAACGACGATGGTAGTTGTAGTGCCCTTCCGGAACGTAGGAGTAAATGGAGGAGCTGTTGGATGTCGAACTCCATGTTAAAGGCATAGTCCCACATCGGCTGCTAGGAGAAGTATTCCTGGTTTATAAGGCCTGGTCCTGGTTTCCTCGATGCCGCGGTTTTGGGGTTTTCCACATGGTATCAGAGCAGGTGGGCCTGGGCTCTGCTTCTCCGGTGGGTCCGGCTCCTATTTTCCCTCGGTCCTGCCCCGTGTATTCCTATCGTGGCTCTGACGGTGGTGGCTGGCCGAGAGGGGGAGTGTTAAAGGCATAGTCCCACATCGGCTGCTAGGAGAAGTATTCCTGGTTTATAAGGCCTGGTCCTGGTTTCCTCGATGCCGCGGTTTTGGGGTTTTCCACACTCCACGTTAACATTATTTCAAAGGAGACGAAAGAGAGAGAGAGCTAGATTTTAATGATACCATTTATATACATACATCAATCGTGCAAAGATGTCAAGACTTTAATTGCACGAGAAACAAGCTGTTAACAGATGAAATCATCTCTTGAAAAATCTCTTCGGGTGTGTCTTGCTCCAACGGTCTGGCTAGATTCTTCCGTGGTGTTTAGAAACTACATATCATATATTATATGTATTTATACATTATTAATTATGATATTTCTAATCATCTTGTCTATTTATTTTTTAAATGTTTAAAAAACATCACAATTCTTACATTTTTAATCTTTAAGTTTGTTGATATTTATTGTGAACACAAATTTTGCGAGAATCAAGTCTCGAAATTAATTGAAATCTTCGTTCCACACGCATCTTGATTCTCAAACTTTCGACTCAGCCGTCGGAAAATTGGTTCAAATCATGTGGGAGGGGTAAAGGAGAGAAAAGAAAGGAAAGATGATATGAAAATTCATATATACGTATAATTGTGATGGCTAAGAATTTCTAACTAAAATAAAAATAGAAAAAGTGACTAAGGTATTTTAAGGGAAAATTTTCTTGGTGAATATTAACTTTCTTCTCTTTAGTCGACTAAGAAAAATAAGCTCAAGGTGTTTCTTTTCAAATACTTTATAATTTATTTATTCATAACAATTAAAATATTATATCATATTGTATAATTTTAGTGAAGAAAATAACAATACTAGATCTCTCTTATCTATGTCATATAAAAAAAAAGACAAACATTCAGTAAATATCTATTCAATGTGACGATTGATATAATATAAATTATATAAATATGTACAAAAAGAAAGTCGTCCGCCTACTAAGTTTAACAGGGACAGCTTCACAAAGTTGTCCCGAATAAAGCTTTTTCTAGTACCTTTTTTTTTGAACATAACCAAACAGATTTAACCATTCATTTCTTTACACAAAAGTACATTTAAGTCATGCGGTAAGGGGGAGGGAACTCATCTTCCGTATTACTACACAAGGCCCACCTGGCCAAAGAGTGAGCCATGACATTACAGGATCGGTTTGCATACGACAGAGATACATTCACAAACTTAGATAACAAAAAGGAGCACTTAAGCAAGATATGTTGAACCCTCCACAATTTAGAGCCGATCCCCAAAATGGCATCTACAATACTTTTAGCGTCACTTTCCACAATGACATTCTTCGGTTGAGAAGATGCCCATATCAGTGCTTCAAGTATAGCTTGAGCTTCCAGGGATACTGAGCTGGTCTGTGAGAGAAGCTTAGATTTCCAAAAAAACAGACCTCCTCGTTCATCACGAACGATACAACTAACAGCCCCTGCATGATCTGAAGTCGCACAATCAACATTTACTTTTAGTTGATTAAGAGGGGGCGGAGACCATCCCGAAAGCTGAGGTGAGGGAAACACTGGACCATTTACCAGACAGAGGTGAGCTGTATCCATGGCCAAGGAGAGAATGCGATGTGGCTTATCCAGTTGCTGATGAAAACTAGCTCTACAACGTGAAAGCCATAAGTTCCAAAGGATAGAACAAGCTATTACACCAAGACGAGATAAAGCATAATTTTTCGAAATAATCCAAGCCAACCAGGTGGAAATTAAGTCCGATAAGGATACCTGACCCCATGAGTTATTGCTTCCAAATGGAGACATCAACCAGACAGCCTGGCTTCGGGCACAATGCATAAACAGATGGACAGAAGTTTCCGAATCTGACTGACAAACAGAACAAAGAGGGCTAATATGAGAAATACGTTTATGAATTTCAAAATTTGTGGGAAGATTACCCGATAAAATCTTCCATACACAATATATCATTTTTGATGGCAAAAATTTAGCCACAGCAGGATGCCACAATTTTCTCCATAAATCAGTAGTAGATGAAGCTGGTGGGAGATGAGCCTCCATCAAGTACCTGTAGGCAGATTTGAGAGAAAATTCCCCATTTGATGTAAAAGGCCATACCAGCGTATCCCGAACCAGATGATCCTGAATAGGAGTATTCAAGATTCTGTTTACCGAATCAATAGAGAACCATTCAAGTAATGTAGGTAAATGCCATCAACTAGCTTTTTCTAGTACCGAAACCTGGATAACTGATGCTAAGACAGCAGCCGGAAGTATGTGACATGTCGTTCCTAAATCTACACTGTTTGGAAAAAAATTAAAAAAAATAGCTCAAAGGCATCAGTACACTGATGAATTTACAGAAAATAACTGTTTGCAGACATGCTATATGGTTTACAGAAACAGACATTTTTTTGTTTTATGCTTCTCTAGTACACTGATAAATTGTAAGGAACGTGGAAAGTATACGCAGCCATTCTGGCAAGAATGAGAATACAACATACGTCTTCAGTTTCTGCATGTACCTAATATGAAGGTCATGTTCATATGCTTTGCCTTACTCAAAATTGCTGGTTGATTTCGTGTGTAGAAATAGTATGAATGGCATTACTTTTCGTCTAAAGATCAGTACAGGAAATCTCCCTCACAGAGGATATCTACACCGTCATCAATAAAAGTCTAGCAAACACCTCAATCATGTGAGACTGCAGAACATTTTAGCCTTCATCACTGTTTAGGAGATACTGCTGTCCACTTCACTTCATTTGTTAACGGTTTCCTAAGTTTTATCACAGTGAAACTGAAAACACAAAATTGGGACCATCATTAATGCAAAGAATCTCGTCGGTCAAGGGAACTACGAGTAGAATGGCCCTACCAAGGCTGTGGGCTCAATCTATCACCACAAGAAAAATGAGGATGTAGAATGTCGAGATGAAGCATGGTTTATATAGTGTAAAGGAAACACCTATCTACAATTTCTATCAGGTAAACTTACGAGTTAACACAAATTTTGGTTACAAACTCGCTGTGCCCTTTATACATGAAGGGCTTCCTTGGTCAGACAGGGCATGTAAACATCTAGATCGGACACGCTAAACATGTTCGGGATTTGTCATCCACCGTATCCTTAGCTCGCTCAGTTGGAGAACTATCTATCTCAAAACAACTCTTCCAAGAGACGCATACCGGTAACTAGCACCAATGAAGCAGAACGTGACAATAGCTTGAACAAAATAGCCTTGACACAGTTCCTGACACCCCTTCCCCAATGCCAAAAAGTCAAAAAGGACGTGCACCTAGCAGACAAGATCAACAAGCAGATACATGCTTGGACTCCATATCTTCTCTGATAAATATTTACGCACAAAGAATACTTTTAATATGTTCATCAAGCCACTAGATAAGGAAGTACATATGCAAGCAGCCAATAAGGCACTTACCTTGTCTGCTTTTGTCCGGTCAGCTGCCTAATATTGATATAGACAAACTGTTGATGGCCTTTAATTTGTATGATTCATGATTTTGTTAACAAGATATGGGGGCCATTAAGAATTTCTTAGTGAATCATGCACTGAGTACGATCCCGATGTGATAAAATGCACAGTCGAGTAAGATATGTGGTTCTCATGTTTGGGAGGGCAAGGAGCCCCTTGCACAAAGGAAGTCAAAGATCTTACAACTATACTAATATCAGTGTTTAAATTAGGCAGGTATGTAAAGATAGAATGATAGAATGCAGCATATCAATGCATATTTATGTCTTGTTTGGTTAGAATGTCAAAAATAATAATAAATCAATTTTGATATTGATATTTGTAGAGGATGGAGGAACAATATAAACTGATACAAGTGCATACTTGTACTACATATTATGTTTTGTTTGCACCAAGAGTTTCAATATTGATATTGATAGGTAAAAACCTATGGATGATTTCTATCACTATGAATTTCAAAATTGATAGTGATAGAGGTGCTCAATACCGTTACCAAATATGGCCTTAGGAACTAACAACTACTTATATCAGGATTATGAGATAAATTTAAAAAGTTGAACCAATTATGCATTATACCAGAAAATACACTTCAATTTCAGATAAAAGTGCATCATATGTACAGCCAACTTACTCCCATTGAAGTAAAGGCTCCTAGCCATAAATGAGATTATGTAGTGAATCTCCATCTTACAAAGAGGACAGATACTGTTTGAAAACAGGTACCAGCTAAGCTACAAAAGGTAACAAAAGAATTTAGTAGTCATAATCATTCTGCAATATTCATACCAAAGAAAAAAGAACAAACCAGAAAGTAGATAACTCCTCATAGAACATACATATTTACTTGCATGTCGCAGCTCCAGAGGCTAAAATATTAAATGTCGAGAAAATACCATGTACAAAAAAATAAGCGGGCAAGAATAAGAAACTAAAAAATAAATTGTAGATTCAACTTGAATTTCTTTTGCCTTTCACTTTATTATGGTACGCACAAGATCAGCTGAAAAGTATTGTATGTAACAGTAAAGATCACTGTAAGATCTGCTGTCGTCGATACACTATTCGCAAATCAATTAGAATTTAGGAGTAGTATGCCGCTTACAGCAGAGTTTACAAGCAGATAAAAAACAGGCCTTTTGCGTTTATAAATGCAAATAAAACTTCCATCTCCATACTAACACCATCTCACTTTAGAGAATCACACACCTCAAGGGCAAAGAGAAAAGCCACCCACCCATACCAAACAACAGCAAAGCACATGCTTTAGAACAAAATTAATTGAAGGAAAACATAGTTGTCAAGGCGCCCGCCTAGGCGGCAAGGCGTCTTTCCCGCAGCGCCTTGCCAGGACGCCTTGCCTGGGGCCAAAAAGGCGCCCAAGGCGCCCGCCTAGGCGCCCAAGGCACCCGCCTAGGCGCCCAGACAAGGTGCCCTAGGTATTTTTACATGATTAAAAAAAGAATTTTCAGGAGTTTTACCCTCTTGATACCCCTCACAAGGGACACCTATTTAAATACCCACCTTTACATGATTAACTTCTTATCCAAAAAAAAATATCCACACTTTCATAATTACATATATAAGATCACTTATATTATTATATACTTTTTTGGTTAACTTTTGGACTCATCAAGGTCGATCCGCGACTACTTTGCGCCTCCCATTTAATAATATTATAATAATATTTCACTATCACATACTATCGCACATATATATAAATTTTATAATCATAAATGTGTTATATGCTTAAATTTTATAAAAATCTATTTAACTCCTTTCTCTTTCACGTACATATCATATTTACTTATATACATAGTTAATACACTCAATATTCAATTATAACATAAAAAATATGATTATATTTATGCATATTTTTATGTCTCACAACTTCCGACCCATCCTTCCTTGAAAACCGCTTGACCGCCTAGGCGACGCCTAAGCGGCCGCCTTGTCGTCTAAGCAGAATCGGTACCCTTCAACGCCTTAGGCGCCTTGTCACCTTGATAACTACGAAGGAAAAAGTACGGGCAGTTGCAAGAACGTTCGTGTCCCACTCTCCCTGATTCCTCTGTGACGGTAAAAGAACACAGGTGAAGAAGGAAGAGACGGAATTTGTTGTTGGAACTGGATTCATCTCCAAGGCACAGGCATAACGAGTCCTGAGAGATTAACTTCAGTCCCGGGCATCATGGAGCCATACCCAATAGCTCAGTGAAAAAACTAGTCAAGTCGCAACCACAATCAGCTCTCCTTCAAAATAGCCTAGTGAAAAAAAGAAACATATGCAGACACAAAAGGTACACGCTGGTGACACAGAGCAGCTGTTAAAATCCCAACATACTCATGGTATCAACAAAAACTACCGGCAAGATGAAAGGGAGGCCATCCAAAGCAGAATTTTTTTTTTTTGCCTTCGCCACGATAAATGTATATGTCAAAGCGAAAAACAATGCATCTTCGTTTGATCGCTCAGAAAGAATTGCACATGACAAAATACGAAGAAATGACCGAGACACAATACCTACCATAGGGCACCTTGGCGCCTGAGGAAGGGCTTGCTCTGATGAAGTTGTTGGCGTTCTATGTCAACCAGAGGAAGCCACTTCTTGATCCGTGACGCAGATTGGATCCGCAGCAAAAATAGAGAGGCGTAGGCCTCGTAGGAGCCATAGTGACGGCGGAAGTAGGAACGAAAGTATGAAAACCTAAATTAAATAATTGAATAAAAAAGATGTATTTGTTGGCATTCATTAAGCTCCCGTGGCACAGTTGGTTAGCGCATTGGTCTTATGTACCAAAGGTCGTGAGTTCGAGCCTCACCGGGAGCAATTCGTTTTAATAATTGTCAATGCATCGGTGAATCTCTTCCATTTAAAAAGTATTTTTACATGCCAATTTCTGGTTAAAAAAGGCATTCCAGCTCCTCCACTTTTACCCACTAAAGTTATATATATTTGATTGATGTAATTTTTTTTCATTAATCTTGTTTCAGTCGGGGGTCAGGATGTTAGATTCTTATGGGGTGTTTGGTTGCAGGATAATTTTTTGTACACTTTCATGATAAAAAATTATATTAAAATAAAAAGTGAACCAACTCATGACATAAAATTATCATGTTTGGAGGAATGTGATTACAAAAAAGAGTAACCACCGCACATGACCAAATAAAGTGGGGGACCACAAGAAAAAAGAAAGAGGTGAGACCGTCTTTTTTTGTTTAAGAAGAAAATCACTTTCAAAACATAAAATTGTCATGGTTGTCAAATACCTCTTTTAACAAGTTTTCTTACAATTTTTAAAAATTAAAATAAAAATCTCAATTATCACGCAACCAAACACCCCATTAGACATCATTCATTCCAAAAATCAAATTAATTGATTTGATTTAAGGTAAATTAGTGACAGATTCGATTTAGTTTCAAGGCTTCTTCAAAACTAAAGCAAACCTCTAGACGGAAATATATGATAAGGCATTTTTTATCCTGTTTTTATCCTTATCTTCTTTCCAAAACTAAGATCATAAGAAATTTTTATTCCTTTTCTCTGTTTGATCAGGATCCCATTACCGCATCTTTACACAACATTATTTTCATCCTTAAAATATATAAAAAATATTATGCAACCAAACACGATATGCCTTTCAAGGCTGATTAACAACAGGACCAACACAGAAAAAAAGATCCCATTTTATGCGATGAAACAATCACCATATTTCCAAGTAGCAATTTTAAAATCCTTAATGTAAAAAAATAATATAAGTATTCAAAACAAGAAATTTATGAGTATAAAATATAATTATATAATTTATAAGTATTAAAAAAATATTACATGTGTGTAAATATAATATAAATATTAATTTATGATTATCTATTTTTTAAATTTATATTGATAGATAAGCTTATATTTTATTAAATATTAAAATCGATCAATTTTTATTTTTTAAATAGTTAGTTAAATAGTTTATCAATTTAAATAAATTTAATTTTATATTTTATTTAACTATGCTATAATAGTTTATATTTTGCATTCTTAAATTTTTCAAAACACTATCTTATTCTATTGGCCCCATAAGTAAGCAACGCGGCGTCAAAATCCATTTGGAGGTTTTTAAGTTTCATCGGGGGCAAAAAAGACAGCCACTAACATATGATTTGGTGAGAGATTATGTCATGCCTCCCATTTAGACATAAGAATATAATTTGACGATGTAACTGGAGAAATAACCCCTCAACTGTATCGATTTGGAAAATTGAAGAATATAATAGGTCTCAGCTCCTGAAATGATGCTACAAAAAATACCATACAACGATATAATATAAACAATTCATATACCGATAAGAAAATATATATGATCATTCTATTATCTCCTCGAAGTTCAAATCACCAAATTTGTGTTGTGCTAATCATGACTACCTAAAAGATGTTAAAAGATTGGAATGAGTCACACCGACTTAGTAGACATCTTATCATTTGCCAAATTGGATAGTCAACAAGACTCTAAATGATAGATAAATAAATACACAGACCTACCTACACTTATTATACACAAGTATAGAACTAGACAATATAATAAATATTTAACTTAATCATATATTTTAAACCACCAACCATCACCTATATATACACAAGTTAACACCTATAGGTCAACCAATCAGCACTTGTATGCATCTAAAAATAAATAGGACCAATAGGAAAAACATTTGCATGAACACCTATTAAATGAACTATATAATGCAATCACTACAAATGCAACTTATCATGCATACAATGAAATTGAACCTAATTATGACATATTAATGCACACCACAAGACCTTTATCCACAATAACATGCAATTAATACACATCCTCTGATAAAATGTCATGTCACATCCTTTCATTTCCGTAAGAATTGTGTTGTCTTGCGATCTTAACTAGTTAGCACCAAATCTAACATATATAAATACGATTTAACTGAACTAAATCTTGTAATGCACCTTAGCATGGTGGCATTTAAGATAAATCACAGTATTCGAGATCGAATAATGCACCAGACTGTTATAATCTCTGCTATCCACAAACACAACTAACTATATAGTCTGGTGTAGCTCAATCTTTTGTTCAATTAATGTTTTATGCATTCATACCAACTCATGCCATGTCATGTCCACATACATGCAAAATTTATAAACATAAAATTGAACATATTTACATCTAATGCATTTAACTATCAACAACAGAAATACACATATACATAACCTATTCATGTTGATAACACACTCTAACTATGATGTTTAAATGAATATCATTCTACACCTATATGCACATGATATGTCAATATGTAACTTAAACACCTAAGGCAATCATAAATTAAATTAATAATGAAATTACAAGAAAAATCAGATTTAACAATTAATTTGAAATTCTATCTAATTTGATTAACCTACAACGGTAAATATATAACATAGGCCCAATCAAATTAAGCATAATCTAACAAATTCATGGACCAAAAATTAATCCATATGTCACACACACTAGGACGTAACAATCAACTACTAAAAACACTAACCAGTTTGCATACACAAAATTAATTAATATATGCAACTAGGAACAATCACCGCATCTAATATCAAACCGATAAAAATAAAATCAACATATCTAAGTCGTTAGTTAATATTAGACATTAAATTTAATTATATTAGACACATTCGAGAGGTCCATCTAAATAGTGTTATAAGACTCTTAACATCAATGATTGAAAAAGAGATCGAACGACGACGACGGTGCATTAAACGCAATGCACGAACATAACCAATCAAGACTCCCCTCTTTACAAAACTGGTCGAAGAGAATAGAAATAGCGAGAGATATCTTAATAAGTTGAGGAAGAGAGATAGATAGGAGAGAGAACGGGAGAGAGAGTGTGTGTGTGTGTGTGTTCGCTGGGAGAGAAAGACAGGAGAGAGAGAGAGAGAACAGAGAGAGCAAATTATTAATATTATTATTTATCTATAAATTTTTTTTAAATATTAGAGATCAGAGATATTTGAATGTTTGTTAATTTATCTGAATGAATATCTACATTAATCTCTTGAGACTTAAAAGTTCCTGAACCATTCGGATTGTAGTAATAGGCTAGTAGCTTTTTTTCGGTTTAAAGGGGAAAACTCTAGCTTGGGGCGTGTTCGAAGATGGTATCTACTCTACAAGTAAACCCCCTCTTTTTTTGCATAGATCGGTGCAAATGGGGGGTATGGATGGAGCTGGCTCTGAGTGAGGGCACAGTTCTCCAGGCGTTGGCTCTTCTTCATCGATCGCCATCGTTTCCCGCGGCTTTCAACGGTGGTGTTTGGGTCTCCGATCCATACCATCGGAGAGTCTTCTCATATTTTTTTTTTCCTTCTTCTTCTTTCCACCGCGTAACAAGGAGATCGATGATCCGTCGATTCGATCCTTCTATTTTTGATCTCCGCAGGTGCCGGTTCTCATCGCCGAAGTGAGAGCTGAGGTCGCCTTCACCCCCAATATAACTAGAGCCTTCGGAGGAGCATACGCAGACGCCCATCATGGAGGTCCTCGCCACTCCGGCTGAAATATAAAAAAAAAAATCCGACACCAGCGACGAACCTGGCGATGCCGGCGGAAGTGACGATGACCGAGAGAGGACGAAAGAAGAAGAGAGGGCGCTAGCCGCGCCGCCCCTCTCGGAGGAGGTGGCCTCTCCGCTGGCCTTTGGAAGCCGTCGAGGAGGTAACTTCGCCGGAGAACCGGCTAATAAGTAGGAGGCAGCCATTTCAAAAGACACCTTGAAACATTCACAGCTGGTTATGCCTGCTCGGATTCCAGACTGGTCTCAACTTAAAAAACAAATGCCAGACATTTTTTCCCAGAGGGTGTTTCATGACACAGGGGATTCTAATTTATCTATGTCAATTCAGCCTGCTGCGTATCTTATACCTGAGGTCACTTTGGAGCATGGGAGGTTGCATAAGGCCGCATCCCCCCTTGTCAGTTAAGCGACCGAAAACCATAGATAAATTGAGAAAGAATTCGAAAAGAAGAATGTATATTGAGGACCCGGTGGCTGTGACAGAGTTAGGCAATTCTTCTTCTTCCATGATCTTTTCTTCCTCAGACCATGTATAGGGCACTGGCAGCTGACCCTAAACAGCTGCAAGGGACAAAATGAGAATTATTGCTTGGAACTGTCACGGTGAGAATGGGCACCGGACAGTTCAATATGTGGACAGGTTGACCCATTCTGTGAAACCAGACATATTCTTTTTGGCAGAAACTAAATGCAATGATCGTGCTTCACTGGCTTTCTTTACTAGTAGAAATATCATGAATTTTGTTTTTTGGCCGGCAGCTGGCAGAGCTGGAGGCTTGTGGTTATGGTGAGCAGATGGAATACTAGTAGACATCAAAAGGAAATGTAATTCATGGATAGCCAGTTTGGTTACAGACAGTGCTACAGGGATTTCCTTCTTCTTAATTACTACATATGCTCCTGTTAGGCATAAGGACAGACTTCGTATGTGGGACCAAATGACAGATTTTATGAAGACTAGAAATGCTCCTGTGTGCTTGATCGGAGACTGGAACTGCATCCGGTTTCAACATGAGAAGTGGGGAGGAGCATCGCCAACTTTCTCCAATTTGTTTCATTTTGAAAAGTTCATGCAACAAAATGGGCTGGTTGATGTCAGAATGGAAGGGCCAGCATATACATGGTCTAATAAGAGACGTTTTGAGTTTCATATAAAGGAGAAATTGGATAGGTGCCTTGCCTCCATGGATTGGATTTTTCACTTCCAAAATGCAAAGGTTTGTTCTCTTCCTACCTATTATAGTGATCACACTCCTCTTCTACTTAATACGGATCCAATTCTAGTCAAATCCAAACGATGTTTCTTTATTGAGGCAGCTTGGTTGCAACATTGGTCTTTTAAAGCCTATGCTAAAGATGCTTGGAATAGAGGTCCTAATCTTGTTACCCATTATGCTAACAAGATGAATTTCTTCAAGAAAGAACTATTGGTCTGGAAAAGGACAGTCTCTGGGAACATTAAACATCAGTTAGATCAGGTGAGAGATGAGTTGAATCACTTACAACTTGGTCCGGTTAGTCAAGGACATATTGATTATGAGGCAGACCTACAACAAAAGTTAAATCGCTTGGAATGTATGGAAGATGCTTATTGGAGACAAAGAGCAAAATCCTTTTGGCATTCAATGGGTGATAAATGTACCAGATATTTTCACCTAAAGGTCATTAATCGGAGAAGATTTAACAGGATTTCTGGCGTCTATAAAGGGAATGGAGTGTGGTCATCAAAATGGGAAGATATTCACCAGGTATTTTACTCATATTTTGTAAATATTTTTTCTGCAGACAACACTTCTGAGTTTCAACATAATTTTCAGCTTTCGGTACCTAGACTAACAGAGGAGCACATGAATGCTCCGATTTCTAGTCCGACTTTGAATGAAGTCAAAGATGCTTTATTTTCAATGAAACCTGATAAATCTCTGGGTCCGGATGGTATACCCCCTAGATTTCTGCAAGCCATGTGGGATGATCTTAATGGGGATATAATCAATCTAGTCAACTCAATTTTCAACCATCATGTTATTCCTCAGGGGTTAAATCATACCCAAATTATTCTTATACCAAAAAAGAGAAAATCCTACGACTCCGGAACATTATCGGCCCATTAGTTTATGTAATGTCTTGTTTAAAATTTTCACTAAAATGCTGGCTGGAAGAATTAAAGCCTTTTTACCGGATACTATCTCTGAAAACCAAGTTGCTTTTGTTCCGGGAAGGATTAGTCGGGATAATATTGTTATTGTACATGAGATTATCAATTCCTTCCGGTTTAAAACTGGAAAAAGGGACATTTTATAGTAAAATTAGATATTAGCAAAGCTTATGACAAACTCAAATGGGACTTTATTGAATTTATGTTGAAGAGTTATGGTTTTCCTGCAAAAATTGTTGATATTATTATGATATGTGTCACTTCTGTGACTTATTCTCTCAATCTGAATGGTAGTAGATCTTCTGTGTTTAAGCCTTCTAGGGGAATAAGATAGGGTTGTCCCCTTTCTCCATATCTTTATATTTTATGCGCGGAAGCTCTTTCCAGCATTATTAAAGATTACAGGGCCCAGGGTTGTTTTAAAGGCATATCCTTAAATAGAGGGGGTCCAATAATTATGCACTTAATGTACGTGGATGACATTGTTATGTGTGGCCAAGCGACAGTGGAAGAGGCCAAGATTTTGGTGGATATTTTACAACTGTATCAATCATTATCAGGACAGTCTATAAATTTTGCAAAGTCCAGTATTACATTTAGTAAAAATGTGTCGGAAGAGGATGCTAGGCAGACTTGTTCTCTTACTGGGTTTTCCGAGGCTTCTCCTTTTGAAAATTATTTGGGTATTCCACTGGGCATATCGGACCATAGGATTAATCATTATAATTGGCTATTGGATAGGTTTCAACAAAGGCTGACTGGTTGGAAAATGAATACTCTTTCTACTGTAGGTCGTACTACTCTTATTAAGTCGACCTTGAATCAGTTACCTATTCATATAATATCTTTGAAGAAAATTCCAAAGACTATTATTCATAAAGTGGAAGCATATCAAAATAATTTTTGGTGGGCACAACTAGCTGATGGCAAAAAGAAAATACATTTTTGTAGGTGGTAATCTATTAAATTGCCTAAGTTAAGAGGTGGACTGGGTATCAGATATTTAGCTTGTGTTAATCAAGCTTTATTGCTTAAACTTGCTTGGGCTTTCATACATGATCAAGGGAAATTATGGGTTAATATCCTTCAAAGTAAATATGTCAGGCATAAGAATTTTTGGAATATAAAAGCAAGTTATGGCAGTTCGGATGTGTGGAAAAATATACTTTTAGCTCGATCGGACATTATCCGAGGCAGCATTTGGAAGGTGAAAAATGGCTCTTCCATTAATGTGTGGGCTCATCAATGGATTCTGGATGGGGCTGGGCCCCCATCTATATTACCTGGAGTTGACAAAAATTCAGTTTGTGTTAAGACTTAATTGTTAATGGGAATTGGAATTACCAACTGTTGTGTAGAATGCTTGATCCACTCTCGATTGACAGAATATTGTGGACCCCTATTCATTCTGATGAAGACCAGGACAGGTTGATGTGGAAATATACACAAAATGGTATTCTTACTACAAAGTCTGCATATGCTTTTTATGCTAATTGTAATATACTCCCTGGGGGGGTTTCTGATCAATCAATTTGGAAAAAATTATGGCATCCCAAGCAACCTTTTTCCAGCAAAGATTATTGTCTTTTTATGGAAAAGTTAGATGAGAGTGCTTCCTACTAATGAAGCTATATAGCTAAACGGTGCCCTTATATTGACAATAGGTGTTGCATCTGTTCACAGTCTCTGGAAACCTTAGAGCATATTTTCTTTACATGTTCCCAAAGTAGAGCAACATGGTTTGCATCTCAAATGGGTTTTAATCATAGTTGGTTTTCACAAGGCTTCTACGATATTCTTCCTGTTTTTATTGATTGGATTATGCTAAATAATGGTCAGCAAGTTTATTTAGGGGTTCTTGGTATATCACTTCTTTGGCAATTATGGAAAAACAGGTGTACTACAAATATGCAAGCAATTAAACGGAGCCCTCTGTGTATTCTTACTAAAGCCCAGAGAGACAAGTTTCTTCCTCAGTCAAGCACTTTTGAATGAACATGTTTCTGTTTGTGGACGGTTACCGCCTCCATCAACACAGGTTAAAATTAATGGGGATGCTGCTACAGATGATACCAAAGGGGCAGTAGGGATTTTAATCAGGGATGAGAGAGGGAGCGTTATTACCTGGAAGACTTGCATCTTGACATTTACCGATTCACAGATTCTGGAGGCAATTGCAATAGTTGAAGCCTGCTCCTGGGGGTTTTTTGATGAATGTGTTACCATTATCGAGAGTGATGCCTTGACAGTGGTTAACGCCATCTGTAGAACTGGTCCGGACATTTGGCGCGCGTCTTCCTTCATAGAGCACTGTCGTCGTCGGCTGGCAGCAGCGGCCTCTTCTCTCGTTTTCTGCCCTAGGCGCTCCAACGAAGCTGCTCACAAGTTGGCGAAATGGGCGTTGCGTATAGGCTGTTCTCAGTCTTGGTCTTTTTCTATTTTGGACTTCCCTGCAGATCTGGTGGACCAGTTACTTTTGGATGCACCGGGATGACCGGTGGAGATGTAAACGTTCTCTGTTTTGTTTTATTAATAGTATTTTTCCTTGATCAAAAAAAAAGTAGGAGGCAGCTACCTTGGAGGCGGAGAAGCCTATTGCCAAAGCTGAGGAGTCGTCATCTGATGCCTTGCTGTCGGTAGAGATTGCTCTGCGTGCCCATGCAATGGAGGCGAGTTGGGATCACCTCAATCCCCTGGAGGGGAGTACTTTCAGTTTCCAATAAAAAAAATCATGATCTCAGTCACTCAAGAGATAAGTAGTGAGTTAGTAAGACATCTATAACAGCTCAATCTTGTCGGTAGCAAGTTAATGAGTCAGCAAATCGTTACTGAACCACTACCGACACCTTACAAACTCACTATCGAACTTAATATAACTCGCTATCGACGCATAGTAAATTAGTAAGACGTCGGTAGTGATTCAGTCCTTTTCTATAATGGTTCACCAAACTTGTTATTTGAACCACCACTCAAGTGTACTGGGGTCGTGACCTCTTTTCATTGAGAGCTGAAGATACTTTCTTCACTCGGGGACTGAGATGATTCGAATATGACAGAAACAGACAAATTAGAATAAAAAGAAAATAAAAAAGAGATAAAAAATCAAATCTTGGAGCTGTATTCGTTAAACTCTATATCTTCCGGTGAATGAGGTATACTGTTTATCAAATAATATAAATCATTTATACCTTAATCAAATTAAATATTTGTTACTATATCAGACACGAGTTTAAAATTTTAGATCAAACCTAATCAAACGCCATCTGAACCTTAGCCTCGCCGGTCAAAGCTGCTGTCACTTTTTGAGTTAAAATCACAAAAGGTCATAAAACTTGGACCTAGTGTTAAAAATTAAAATGGGTCGTTGAAATTTGAAACCGAGTCGCCCTTAATTTTTGCCAAAATTGAAATATAAATATAAAGAAAAAAAAGAAACGCCACCGATTGGACGAAGCATGGAAAGAATTCATACACTTGGTCAAGAGATCAAGCGATTAAAGTGATTTTTCTGGGCTGAAAATCAATTTTCCTACTTTTCTTTGCTGCTGGACTGTTGGTGAATGATGTGCGGTCAACGGATTGCCGACAGGCAGACGGAAACTTAAATAACTGGTCGGTGGTGGAGACATTATTTTGAGCCGTCTAGGTTAAATTTGTTCATGCCAAGGTTAAGTGATCGATATCATCTGACTTAGTTCCAGTTTTATTTCACTTTCCGTTTCTCCCTAAAAAAGTGAGTCACACGCGTCTTTTTGTCTAGAAAATATTACTTCATTGATCAAAAATATTAATGATTATTAGTCGACAGATTGTTATTTTTAATTCCATTGATTAACATTTTACGGTTGGTAGTTGATAGGTAGTTGTTAGGTAGTTGTGGGTAGCCTCATTAAGAGGTATAATTTTTTAAAGACTATTAATTACTTTAAGTTGATAAGCAATGGCTAAATAAAAATGTAATTTTTTGAGAATTATTAATTATTTTAAATTAATACGCAGTAGGTGAGAATATATATTTAGAGAAAAATCAATTTTTAAGAAGAGAACCGAGCACTAAAAAACTCTTCATGTATTTTCATTTGCGATGCAGAAAAAAATGTAACTCTAAAGAAGAGCGGGAAAATATATAACTCTCCAATTTTTAGTCAGGTTCAGTTTTTGGTCAAGACAAATGGATCCAAAATCAAGGCTCATAAGGAATACCCATGTCTAAACTATGAACCCATATCCAAAGTCATCGGTTATTACTTGCTAGATAGTTATTTTCAATTTTATTAACTAGGAGATTTAAGATTAGTTATTAATTATTTTATATATGAATAAGTGGTTGTGGTTAGGTGAGAATATATATTCGGAGGGAAATCAATTTTTTTTAAAAGGTGCTCGAGCACTATAAAAGCTCCTCGTGCATTTTCAACTGTGATGCAGAAAAAATACTACTCGAAGGAAGAGTGCGAAGGAGAGGAAAGGAGATGGAGGAGAACGCCGAAGCTGCCATTGTCCACCATGCTGCGGACGTCGAGCCGCCTACGTACAAGGACCCCTCGGCGCCGGTGGAGGTGCGAGTGCGAGACCTGCTGTCCAGAATGAGCCTGCCGGAGAAGGCTGCGCAGATGATCCAGATCGAGCGCTCCGTCGCCTCCGAGAGCGCGCTCTCCGGTATCGCCGTCGGCAGCGTCCTCAACGCCGGGCACAGCGCACCCCGGGAGCGCGCTACCCTAGATGAGTGGGCCGACATGGTGGACGGGTTCCAGAGGTGGGCGCTGTCCTCCCGCCTCGGCGTGCCCGTGATCTACGCCACCGACGGCGTCCATGGACACAACAATGTCTACGGCGCAACCGTCTTCCCCCACAACGTCGGCCTCGGAGCCACCAGGTCCGCCGCCTAATCGCTTCTCCGTCTCGAATACTCTTCAAAACCTTCACATCGATCGACTACCTTATTAACCCGATGTCCTGCCTAGGGACGGCGATTTACTCCGACGGATCGGAGAGGCGACGGCGATGGAGGTCCGGGCGACCGGGATGCACTGCAGTTTCGCTCCCTGCGTCGCTGTGAGACAGCGCCTGATAACTAAATGTGATTACCGCGTGCGAGAACAGACCCATCTGATGAGATCTCGCATTCCGTTTTGCCCCTTTTGCAGGTGTGCAGAGACCCGAGGTGGGGTAGATGCTACGAGAGCTACAGCGAGGACACAGACGTAGTATGCGCCATGACCTCTATCGTCGCCGGGCTGCAGGGTTCGCCTCCGCCGGAGCATCCCACCGGCTATCCATACCTCGCTGGAAGGTTGATCTTAAAACGAATTTTCCCAATTCCCAATTAGGCGATTCTCGTTCAGCGCATCGAATTGGGCGCGGTTACCTTGAATCGCTCCTAAATCTTTTGATTCATTGGATTCGTATTGCAAATCTCGATTCCGAGACGTCATTGATGTTCGATCATTGTATTATTGACGATCATGGAAATATGTTTTGCCGATTACAGAAGGAATGTGCTAGCTTGTGCCAAGCATTTCGTCGGAGACGGCGGCACTGAGAGAGGGGTGAACGAGGGCAACACTATCTGCGCCTTCGAGGACCTGGAGAAGATCCATATGAGGCCATACATCGACTGCTTAGCACAGGGTGCGTCGCTCGTCATGGTTTCTTACTCGAGCTGGAACGGAAGCAAGCTGCACAGCGACCGTTTCCTGCTAACGGAGGTTCTCAAGGGAAAGCTGGGTTTCAAGGTGCGTCCTGTAGCTTTTGTTCTTCCGGCCGGCTATTGGCTGACGGACGGCGAACCGAACTGCAATACTGGCACAGGGTATAGTCATCTCGGATATGGAGGGCGTTGATAGGCTCGCCGACCCACGCGGATCGAACTACCGCCGCTGTGTCTCTGCGGCGATCAATGCCGGAATCGACATGGTACGCATTTCGATCGAGTTCAAACATGAAAATGGAGGGATTCCTCTCCTCTGTGACAGCTCTCTGTTGCAGGTGATGGTGCCTTACAGGTACGAGCTGTTCCTCGAGGACTTGCTATCTCTGGTGGAATCGGGAGAGGTACCCATGGCCAGGATCGACGACGCTGTCGAGAGGATCCTCAGAGTCAAGTTTATTGCCGGCCTGTTCGAGCATCCGCTATCCGACCGGTCATTTGCGGACACGTTGGGCTGCAAGGTATGCTTGTCTGGGCTCGCTCTTGACGTTGGGCAGTTCATCTTCTAGCAATCGACAGTTTTTTTTTAGTGAAGTATGCAGAACCCAACGTACCCTTTTTAATGTTTCCCCATCTGATCGGCACGTTATGGAACTGAATACTCGAATTGAAAACAGCAGCTGCTAACAGATTAGATTACTTTCTTGATGGTGGAGTCAGAAGGTATCCAAATTGCACAGCTAGGATTTCTAATGACCTGTTTGGTTAGAGTATAAAACACAATGCTGTACCATAGGGAGTTTAACCTTCCTTCTTCTCCGCGTCAAATGAAACTGCAATATCCAAAACCTGTAAAACAAAAGAAAAAGATACTAAAAATCATAAGGAGTTTAACTTCCCTATTAATGATATATGAAGACAAAGACTGCCTGTGATAATGTAGCTTTACATTGTCAATCCACCTAGAACACTAAATTCATCTACAAATTTACCTTCCCAAAATACCAAGAACACTAAGTTCATCTTCGAGGATTTAGACCCTTTTTGTTTGGCTGGCAACACGCCTGATCTCACTCTTTCCCATTTCGTTCCAAAGGAACACAGAGAATTGGCTCGGGAAGCAGTGAGGAAATCCTTGGTCTTGTTGAAGAATGGGAATGATCCTAAGAAGCCTCTCCTTCCTCTGGACAGAAATGCCAGGAAAATTCTTGTTGCGGGGACTCATGCGGATGACATCGGATACCAGTGTGGAGGATGGACACTTTCATGGCAAGGAAGCAAGGGCAGGATCACGCTAGGTAAGCAGAACAAGATGCAGCTTATTTTCAGCATGACATTCAAGATCAATTCGAAGCAGTGACGCCGTTTTTTCTTCCATGTTTTTCATATTTTGAAGAGGAGAAACACTGGTTTTTCATCTCGTCTGCTGAGAAATACCGATAATCTGAATCGGGGCCACCGCAAGCTTTAAAATCCGTACCCAGTTTGAAGCAGCGACGCCCTTTCCCTTCCATGTTTCAGGCACAACGATTCTGGAAGGCATCAGGGCAGCGGTCGGGGCGGACACCGAGGTGGTCTACGAGGAATTCCCGTCGGCCGCCGCGCTTGACGACCGGGAATACTCATACGCAGTCGTGGTCGTCGGAGAGCCCCCCTATGCGGAGTCTCAGGGGGACCGGACGGACATAGCGATCCCCTCCGATGCTGCGGAGATTATCATCCGCGTCGCCGGAAGGGCCCCTACCCTGGTGGTCTTGGTCTCGGGGCGGCCCATGGTTCTGGGGCCGGATCTGCTGGAGGCCGTCGACGCCCTGGTGGCGGCCTGGCTACCCGGCTGCGAGGGTGCCGGAGTGGCGGACGTGGTGTTCGGAGACTACGACTTCCACGGCGTGCTCCCGGTGACGTGGTTCAGGGGGATGGATCAGCTGCCGTCGAACGGCGGGCAGGAGTCCGGCGACCCCCCGTTCTCCTTCGGATTCGGTCTGAGGATGAAGACGGAGCTACAGTGAACGGGTGGAGGAGGAGGAGGAGGAGGTATGTGCTGTCAGCCTGTCGCGCTGCTTGCGGACCCGGAAAAATGCTCCAGTTTTAGCCTGTCCTTTTGAGTAGCATTTTCGTTTCATTAATTTCTATTGGAAGTACTTGTCCTTGTTTTCAAATTAATATCGGTGGATTATTGGTGTGATATCTTTGCTTTTCTTTTTATTGAAAACGTGTACGAATTAGATCAGATTTCATGTGGAAGTTTTAAGTTAACACGCTGAATGTTACTTTTTGATCGTCGAGGAAACGGATTACCAATAACAAATATTATTACTATGCAAAGGCAAGGATAATTATAATCTAAGTATAACAGTCCTAGTTTCCACGGTAAATTACTTAATAATATCTCTTGGGGATTGCAACTATCGAGTCACATATATTTTTCTATTTTCGAAATAGAAAAAGGCAATGAATGGTGTAGTGATAGTTTTTAAATTATTTTCCCTGATATGATACTATTCACTGTGAGACGGGAAAAATTTACATTAACATCCAATCACGAGATGGCTCCGTCAATTGAATTTTTAAGTGAAAAAAATGAAATAACAATGCGATCATTTTTCCACCTGATATGTTTTAAATAATCAACCCCAGGCAAGTAAGTATTAAGAGCTACAACCTTGCTGATGAGATATTGAAAACGAATTTACGAGAGTTAATTGGGAGCCAACACATGGTAACTAGCATAGACACATAATTGGGAGCGGAAACCCTCACCCCAAGCCCTCCCTCCGAGCAGCCTCCGGCAGAGACCCCTCGCCCCCTCACCTCCGAGCGGCCTACTTCGCCCTCCAGCGGAAACCCTCGCCCCCTTGCCTCCGTGCGGCCTCCTTTGCCCCCCAGCGGAAACCCTTGCCCCAAGCCCTCGCTCCGAGCGGCCTCCGGCGGAAACCCCTCGCCACCTCACCTCCGAGCGGCCTCCTTCACCCTCCAGCGGAAACCCTCGCCCCCTTGCCTCCGTGCGGCCTCCTTTGCCCCCCAGCGGAAACCCTTGCCCCAAGCCCTCGCTCCGAGCGGCCTCCAGCGGAAACCCTCGCCCCAAGCCCTCCCTCTGAGCAGCCTCCGGCGGAAACCCCTCGCCACCTCACCTCCGAGCGGCCTCCTTCGCCCTCCAACGGAAACCCTCGCCCCCTCGCCTCCGTGCAACCTCCTTTGCCCCCAAGCAGAAACCCTTGCCCTAAGCCCTCGCTCCGAGCGGCCTCCAGCGGAAACCCTCGCCCCTCGCCCCTTGTCCTTGAGCCCTCCCTCACCTCCGAGCGGCCTCCCTTGCCTTCCGGCGGAAACCCCTCCCCCCGAGCCATCTCTCGCTCTGTGCGGCGGAGCTCTCTCGCCGACCGAACCCCCATCCCTTCTCCACCCTCTCCGTCGTTTTATCCCACAAGTGACCCCCTGACAGTCTCCGGTGGTCCCCCTCGCCCCACATCTTGTTCAAACCCTTCGCCCCCTCCGACTTGGCACATGGTCTGTCTAGATCCACTGCTTGACTCTTTCGATTTACCACTTCGTTAGCTCTCTCATCCCGCATCTCCCCTCCGACAAATCCTCCCACATCTCCGTCAAACCTCCCCCTTTTCTTTCACCATTGTCTAGCAGTTCTTTAGCTCTTTCGGATAGTACCTTTACGAGTGCTTCAGTGGTCTCTGCACCGGGCTTCGCGTCTTCCAAGTTGCTCCAGAACCCACCTCGTCAACTCTCCGTTGCTATTTTGGGGTCTTCTCTGTTTTCCAAGGAGGGAGGAAGACAGGCCCTGGAGTCTTTTCTCCGCTCAGGTGTTTTGGTCTAAATGTCTTCTCAGACATTTTACCTTTTGTTTGCATCTACGAGGGGAGACTAGGCTTATTTAAGTCTTTATCTTTTTTATTTTTCTTTAGTGTGTTGTTGTTCTTTGTCTTGTTTGTGCTGGTTTGTCTTGATGTTTTCTCTGATCTGTGCCATAGCCATGGCTTCATCTGTGAGACCGTCAGTGTGGGCAAAATTCACACCTGTTTGGTGTGTTCTTCCGGTCTCTTGGGATTTATGGAACTCCGGTTTCAGAGTTCTATTTTCAGTTCATCGATCGTCAGAGCACTTTAAAGTGTGGATCGTATCATTGATTTGGCTATGCTCTAGCAAGTCAGTGAAGACTCTATCTTCTCTTGGTGTTGTTGCTAGTGTTTTTTCTATGTCTCATTTTGGTTATGTAACCTTGTATTGTCTAAGGTGTTTTACCTTAGTTTATTAGTGAATGAATATTTTGTACTTAAAAAAAAATAGACACATAATTGGGAACTTGTGGATATTCTTTGATCTTTGTATCGCAATAGTTAAAATACAAACATCACAATAAATATATATGTTATCTATCTTTATCTTTAAGTGATGGTGTAGACATTCATGGAGTACAAGTGTTCTTTCCTAACTATTCTTTGACCAAACATTTCTTATATTAGTGGCCCACTCTACTGAAGTGGCCCACTCTACTGATGCCTCTTATGTTGCAATGTTTTTTTTATAGATCTAGAAATTTTAAATTTAGACATCACATGTCTTCACGAATACAGTGATAATATTTAATGGGGGTGTTTGTTTGCATGATAATAGAGACTTTTATTTTAATTTTTAAAAATTGTAAGAAAACTGGTTAAAAGAGGTGTTTGACAACCTTGATAATTTTATGTTTTGAAAGTGATTTTCTTCTTAAACAAAAAAAGAGGGTCACACCTTTTTTTTTCCTTGTGGTCCCCCACTTTATTTGGTCACGAATGATAGTTACTCTTTTTTGTCATCACATCCCTCCAAACATGACAATTTTATGTCATTAGTTGGTTCATTTTTTATTTTAATACAATTTTTTATCATGAAAGTGTACAAAAAATTATCGTGCTACCAAACACCTCATAATGTGTAAATCTCCACCACTCCTGCATTATTTGACTATAAAATATGGGTAAAGTTAAATTAATTATGTGATTATATTTAAGCAAATGTTCGAGTCAATTTCAACGCAAATTTAATATAATAAATACTATAAAACAGCAAACGTGCGAAGCACGTCGCGTATGACTGGCTTTAAAAGCCCAGCAGGCCGTTGCGATCGGTCAAGCGTGACGGCTGCCCTGAGCTCGATCGATCGGAAGATGGAGGCGGCGAGGACGAGGCGGCGGCTGGGGCGGCGGCTGGTGCTCTTCTCCCTGCCGTACCAGGGCCACATCAACCCCGTCTTCGAGCTCGCCGACCTCCTCTTCCGGCGGGGCTTCTCCATCACCGTCGTCCACACCCGCTTCAACGCCCCCAATCCGGCCAGCCACCCCGACTTCCGCTTCGTCCCCATAGACGACGGCCTGGGGGAGCTCGCCGCCACCGCCGACATCCTGGCGCAGTCGATCGCCATCGGCCGCGGCTGCAGGGATCCCTTCCGCGACTGCATGGCGCGGCTTCTGGACGAGGGGAGGCGGGACGGGGAGGATCCCGTCGCGTGCCTCGTGGTCGACCCCATGATCATCTCCGTCGCGGCGGTGGCCGAGGAGCTCGGCGTGAGGAGGGTGGTCGTCCGCACCAGCAGCGCCGCCTACCTGAGGCTGTTCAGCGTCTACGCCGCCTTGTGGGAGAAGGGTTACTTCCCCATTCAAGGTACTACTCCCTCGCCCACTGTCCGATCTTCCCCGCTTCTGAAATTTTGTAGATAAGCCCTTGCGAAATTGCTCGTTTCGCTCCAGAGGACAGGAAAGAGGAGGAAGTGCCCGAATCCCCGCCGTACCGGGTGAAGGACCTGCCGACGTTCCCCATGAGCCGCGACGAGACCATGCGCGAGCTGGTGAGGCTGTCGATGGCGGAGATCAGGGGCGCGGCGGCGCTGGTGGTGAACACCTTCGAGGACCTGGAGCCAGACGACCTCGCCGCCCTCCGGCGGGAGTTCCGGTTCCCCGTCTTCCCCGTGGGGCCGCTTCACAAGTTCTGCCACAACGCCGCCAACAGCCTGCTGGAGCAGGACCGCAGCTGCGTGGACTGGCTGGACGGCCAGCCGCCCGGGTCGGTCCTCTACGTGAGCTTCGGAAGCCTGGCCTGCATGGACAGGGCGGAGCTGGAGGAGGTGGCGTGGGGTCTGGCCGGCAGCGGACAGCGGTTCCTGTGGGTGGTCCGGCCGGGATCGGTGCGCGGGGAGGCGGATGTGGAGCTGCCGGCGGCGTTCGCGGAGGAGACGCGGGGGAGGGGGATGGTCGTGAAGTGGGCGCCGCAGCTGGAGGTGCTGGTCCATCCGGCGGTGGGGGCGTTCTGGACCCACTGCGGGTGGAACTCCATGGTGGAGGGCCTCTGCGAGGGCGTGCCGGTGCTCTGCCGCCCCTACTTCGGCGACCAGCCGGGAAACGCCAGGTACGCGAGCCATGTCTGGAAGGTGGGCCTGGTCTTGGAAGAGAGCTGCCTGCTGAGGGGAGACGTGGAGAGGGCCGCCAGGACGATGATGGTGGAGAGGGAAGGGATGGAGATGAAGAAGAGGGCGAGGGCCATAAAAGAGCAGGCGGAGTCCAGCATCGACGAAGGCGGCTCCTCGTACCGGTCTCTGGATAAATTGGTGGACCTGATCTTATCTTGGTCTTGATTTATATGCACATCTATACATCAGAACACAAATTTTAGATGCTATAGGTATACATTTATAAATTGGGAGAGAGAGAGAGATGCATCTGTTTCAGTTCTTCTTTTCAATACCCAAATAACTTTAAGATGAGGATTGCTATATTGATGTTTTTGTGTTTCCTAGTTGCCTTGCAACACTCGGCATTGATAACCACTTTTTATTTCTTTGCCGTGAAAATTGCATCTTGTTCTTTCATAATCAAACTCAAGTTTTTAATCGTCTTGTGAATTCATATTTCTACTTGCATTGCAATACTCAGCGTTGATAATTACCTTGTTTTTCTTTGCCTTGAAAATTGTATTTTGCTCTTTCCTAATCAAACTCAAGTTTTTAATCATCTTGGGCATTCATGTTTAAGTTACGGCATGGGTTTCATCCTTGACATATTTTTAATATCAAAGTTCATAGTTTTGTTTGTAGTGTCTTTTTTTCACATTGAATAAAAGAATGCGTATCTTGATGCTTGCATTTTTCTTGTCTCAAAACTGCTCAGTGAAGAGAATGTCTCCGGCCCTTTGGAGAAGAATAATGGCATCTGTGGTAGGCGGAGGATTCCACATACTTGGGGTGCATCTGCTTGGAATTATAAGAGAGAGAAATTATGAATTAATCTTCGCCCCCCTCTTCACTTTTCAAAAATCTAGATTGTGTAATGATTGTCATTACAGAGGTGTAACGGAGCCTCTTGTGGAAGAGGTGATGGGAACTTATCCTTTTTACAGGACTTCACAGACCAACGGGTTATGGAATGAGCAAGGTAGTTACATTCCCTATTTACCTAAGAGATAGAGATATGAGGATACAACTTTAACAACGTTGAACATTCAGAAATCACAGATTGTGCACGCCAGAGCAGAGGGCCTTGACCTAGAATTGCTTCGACCACTCCCTTTGCATCGCTTTCAATTTGGAAAAGTACAGAAACTGGAGATGTCAGGATATAACATCAAGCCATCAAAAAGGGCTTCAGCTTTCAACAGTTCAGGGCAAGTAGAAGATGAAAGTCTAGAGCTCCAAAAGATGAGATACCCTGCTGAGTTCCGGACCACGAAGCTAATTGCTCCTGTAGTTGAGGAAGTGGCACAATCAACATTAATTTTTAAACTGTTTAAGACCGGGGGAGACCAAGAGTGTTTTATGACAGTAAACCGCTTAGGAGCATTCTTCCAACACAAATCAGAAGTTGATAGGATTAACTGTTAAATTTTGAAAGGGTTTTCATGCTTGGACTGAAAGATGAACCTACAACGTGCTTTCCACATATGCCAAACAGTTGATAAAGCAATGACTCCTAGTTTAACCATATGTTCATCATTAGTAATAATAAACATGTAGAGACATTGATTGCCAATCCGGTTTACTTCCCAGGAGAGTAAGCATTCAGACAGTTTTACTTCGTGAGCAAAGAATAAATAGATGATCTAATATTTCCTCTTCCAACTCACATAGATTACAAACCGGGCAAATATAAGGACACCTGAGATGAATGTTCCAATTCGTGGGCAAGGAAGTAGATAGAATTTTTCAAAGACAAAAAAACATCCGATAAGAAAGAAAGTGTGCTATTTTGGGATGCCAGAGTTTCTTCCATATTAAAGAAGTTGATGAGCCAGGAGGAATATGTCTCATTCAGGTGTCTGTAAGTTGACTTAAGAGTAAAAACCCCATGAGGTGTGAATGGCCATATAGACATGTCATGCGGTACCGGTCGAGCGTGGCTCGACTGGTACGGGGACCTGCGCCTGGGGGCGCAGGTCGGCGCTTTGAGCGCGTCGCCTCCCGGCGGCTTTTCACGCCGGGCGTCCCCAGGGGGGACGATCTGTGGGGTTCGACCGGGGGGTCGAACCCTCGCCACCCGCGGCGCCAGCGGGGTTCGGGCCACTGGGCCACTCGTGACCAAAAAAAAAGGACATGTCATGCGGTAAGTCTGGATGAATAGAAGTATTAAGTATACGAAGTGCCGAATCATGTTCAAACCCGTCAAAAATAAGAGATCTATTCCATGCACCATATAAAATGAGGTCATTTATAGAATAAGGAAAATACATGCCCGGGATTCTTGGAAGAAGAGGACCTGACCAATCCACTTATAACTCCAAGGATGCACCCCGGCTCTATCTTTGATCTTCCAGAAAACAGCTGAGAAGAGAAAGGATCTAGTTGTTAGTAAAAATTTTCAAACAGGAGAATCTGATTGTTTAACTTGAGCTTGTCAAATATTGGATTGTCAATCCGTATAATTCATATCTTGAAAGCTTCTAAAAATTGCGATGCAAGATAATATATGAGTCTGTTCTCACTTCTTTGAAAATCTCAAGTCAATCATTACAATCCAAAAGCCAACAGAAAATCTGCTTTGTTTGGATGAGATTGTACGATGCTACATATTACAATGATTAAAATCTCCTTCATAATAATGCCGGCCGAACAGATCCTGATTTCACCCCCCACAACGTTTTTAGAGTTCCAAGTTGAGATTACACCTACTCTTGCTCTTTAATCCAAGAGGCTGTTGTGAGATTACGCCTACTCTTGCTCTGACGTAATTGGTATAAATCCTATTTAATCTAGGTATGTTTGCATTTCTATCTTAAAATTCTTGTTTCAACCTCAGTTACTTATTTTAGGTGGTTAATATTAAGCTATAACCGTTCAATAACATATCGCTATGCTCCAAGGTCCTCATTTCCTGCGTATATCACGTCGTTATTAGTTTCATTTACCAAAGGGTCCCATCGCCACCTGAGTAGTGTGGAATAAAACTCTGGTCTGAGGATAAATTTGGCTTATCTTCTAAATTTCGAGGATAAATCAGATTTAACCTCAAGTTATCTCCGCACCAAACAGCATCGAATAAATTGTGTTATCTCAAAATTTAGGGGATAACCCAAGTTTATTTCTAAAACTTTACGGCACGGGAATAACTCGAGGATAAATCTGATTTATCTTCAAATTTTGGGGATAACTTAGATTTATCCCCAAAACCTTATGATACAAGAATAACTCGAGGATAAATTTGGTTTATCCCCGAAATATAGGGGATAAACCAAATTCATCTTCAAAATATCCCAATGCCAAACAATTCCTAATATGTTATTTGGGTGTACTATATTTTTTGTTGATTTATATCAATATTATATTCAATATTAATTTTTGGTTGGGATTGTGTGATAGAGATCTCCCCCAAAATCTCCTAAAACTCACCTCTATGTAACTTTGAGGGATTTCCATGTCTATGAATTGCATGTAAGAGATTAGGTAGGATCCGATTCTGGAAAAAGGATTTTATGCCAAAACATCTAAGAAATCACAAGAATAATTAAAATTTATTTTTAAAAATACCTATTAATATTTTCAGACATCATCAATATTGTTGTTAGTTCACCGAAACATATTTTTCTGACCCTCGTAATGACTTGGAAGCCGCCGGACTAAAAGAACCCATCGAGTTTATCCTAAAAAAAATTTATTCCAAGAACATAATGTTCAACAAAAGAAACCAGTTTATTTTTTATTTTTATCTAAGAGAATTATTTCGGAAGAAAGAATATTCCAAAAAGCACGTTTAATTACCTCTGCGAGGCCACGTTTCGGGGAGGCAGCACGTTTAGAATCTTCTCCAATATTTTTCAATCAAATGCAACATAATATTGCATTTAAGTTACATTGCACAGAGGATTTTAATTATTAAAATCTCTAATAAGACACAATCTCATCTAAGTACACTTTTATCTATTTTAACTTTTGATTGAATTGATTGAGTTGGTTTTTTTTTTTTTGTTATTCTCTTTTCTCTCCACTTCACCAGGTAACAACTATACATCAAGGGAGTGATTATAGAGATAATCAAATATTACAGACTGGGCGAGTGAAGACCGGCCCAAGTGGGCAAGCTGAATAAACAAACAGTGAACACAAAGTGAGTGGGTCTCTAATGGTACACTCCACTCCATCTAACCTATATTTTATGCCCTGTTGTTTGGCTAGAGTATATCAATACAAAATTTGACATTTCTAGAAGGTAGAGTATCAAGGTTGACATTTATATTGCATAAAATATTTTATTTGTATTATAAATGTTAAAATTGATATTACTTGTCAAACATCTTTTGACGATTCAGATCAATACCAAATTATTTGCCGAACGACAATAATGCTGCTTCCAAATGAGCGCATTAAGTACAAATCAACAGTAATGATATGGTAGAAACGTTCTTATCTTACTTTCACTATGTGTCAGATGTGGATCAGAGGACACAATAAATCAAGAGATGGAGTAGAGATTATCAATTAAAATAAAATTTTAAATTTTGATAGTGAATAGAAATTAAAATTATCTTAGCATCCCTTTCTTTATAATTTGTATGGGCATTTGGTTGAATGATGAACTGAGTTGTCGTTAAAAATTTATGTTTTTGTTACAAAATTTGTTAAGAGAGACATTTGACAATTATTATAAATTTATATTTCAAATATTTTTTTTTTTACTCATGATCTCCCATCTTGTTTGCTTATGGCCTGTTTGTTTTGAGTATCAAAATTGATACAATATCAATTTTGATATTGATATTCCAAGAAGATGTAATATCAATATCAAAAGTGATAGTATCAAGTTTCTTTAAGCGTTTGGTAATGTTATATCAATATTAAAATTGATATTAGGTGTTTGGTAATACAATATCAATATGAAAATCAATATGAAATATTTTGATTAATTAGCATCAAAATTATATTTTAATACCAAAATTATTGTTAAAATATAAAAATATCTCATAACCATCAAATTCAACCATAACTACAACAAACACAAAATAAAGCACTTAACAATATGTTCAAATATACGCAGTTTTGAACCGAACACAAACCAAACTATCCCTCTTAGAAGTCAAACTGATATGTAGAAAAACCAAAAATATTTGGTTTGATCACAGTATATCACATCTAATTTCGGAGAGGTCGTGAGACAAAGTTCGTTGAGGAATATACTCGAACATGTTCCGTGCCTGATGAAAGTCCCCAGATTTGATTCTCTAGAGACGTCCTGAAGATCATGGCCACTTAGAGGTGATTCCGTATTTTTAGCTCGGAAACGAGAATATGAAATGGAGAGAAAAATACCTCTTTTAGGACGGAGACGTTCAATTCTGATCTCCCCAGGGAATCCTCCGCACACTCCCTCCTGGACTCCGCCACCATCCTCTGGCTGCCGCCTTCGCCGCCGCCCCGGAACCCGATTTTCATGTGCGCCGCCGCCGTCTTCACCAGCGAAGGGCGAAGGCCCCCCCCGGCGTTGCTCCCCTCCCCCTGCGCACCGTCTCCGCCAACGAGCGCCGCGAACCCCCCCCTTCCCCCGCGCACCGGCTTCGCCAGCGAAGGGCGAAGGCCCCCCCCGCCGCTCGGCGTTCTTCCCCTACCCCCGCGCACCATCCCCACCCACGAACATATAAGACCTCCGGCAGAGCGCCACCGTCGGCTCCCCTAGCCGGATCGGAGGACGCGGAGCGGAAGCGAGGGAGAAGGCGGAGACGGCTGCGCGGCAGGAGGGTGAAGATCTCGCACCTGTGTCCGGAAGCGAGGGAGAGCTTCGATGCCGAGGTCGATCGGGGAGGGCGGCCGTCGCGATCAGAGGAGAGCTCCTGCGGAAGGCGGCCACTATCGGGGGAGACGATGGAGGTAGGGCACTCAGTATTAATTTTAAAACTGGTGGTGACCTGTTTTGAATTTGAAAGGAAGATAGACTAATAATTTTAAAATTGATATAAATATCCAAACACTATCTATCATCTTCTATCAATATCAGTTTTAAAATTAATATTGATATAAGTACTTAATACAGTTACCAAACAGGGCCTTATATATTGGGCACCAACGTTGGTATCAACGGACTCCAGAGCTAGGTGGTGAAGCCCCATCCCTGGTGGACTACAGCGCCCGTCCCTCACCCCGGTCCCCTCGCCCAGGTAGATTCCTACGCTCGGTGGTGACCCCACCAGCGGAGCTTTCTCCTAGGCGGAGCCCTCCTTTCATCAGAGCCTTCGTTTCCTTGACCCCACAGATTCGATAGACCTACCATTGTTCTTCGACTTCCTCTTTGACTGTCTCCTTTACTCCGCCCAGGTACCCCCTTACCTGTTTCCCCTTCTAATCCCTTCGTCGACTTTCCTTACCCACTTTAACAGACCTCTCTTCCACCGAGTCCCCTCGTTGTTGCACATCTTATTGCCCCCTTAAACCTTTTTCAGCCTTCCTGCTCGTTGGTTGGAAGATTTGGGAGATGTGTTTAATTTTTGCTATTTTGACTTCGTTTTAGTTGGGGAGGGGGGATTTTTCTACCTCCCATGCTCCATTTCCTTCGTTTTGCCTAAATGGATATTTTAGGCATTTTGTCTCTTTTTGTCACGTTGGAACTGTGGAGCTCGGCTTGGCTATATCTGTTATGTTTATTTATTTCTTTGTTGTTGTCTACTATCTTATGGTCGAGTTCTATCTTGTTATCTTTTCTTGGTGTCTTCGTGGCCGTTAACTTCTTTTCGAGACTGTTAGTTTGGGCGATATTCACACTTTTTTGGTGTGATCATCCAGTCTCGTGGCAACGGTCAAACTCCTCAGTTGGAGTCCTTTTCTCTGTTGTTCGACCATTTATGCACTCATATGTGCTGGTCGAGCTATGGCTATGTCTTCGTCTCTTGGAAAAGTTAATCTCCAACAGAACTCCTTCCTTAGTTAGTGTCTGATTATTTGGTTATCTTTTCTTTCTTATGTCCTATATGTACTCCTTTACGTTGGTGTAATGAATGGATATGTTTGTTGTTGATCAAAAAAAACACTGCTATCGGTGTGGGCAGAGAGGATCCGAGACCCACTGAGTGGGACCCTTGAAAAGACTTGAAAAGACACGTCACTCCGTCTTTTTGTTGGATAGCGCGGATCTTCTGCCTGCGTACGTAATTGTCACGCATCGCTACTTTAACTCCGGCGGCCGGTAATAATATTAATTTCAAAAAGAAAAAAAATAAGAAATTATTTCTAAATTTTGTTTACTTTCACGGGCTTTGATGCACTTCTGCTCGAAATAAAAAAGAAATCGCTAAGGGGGTGTTTGGTTGCATGATAATTGAGGTTTTTATTTTAATTTTTAAAAATGGTAAGAAAACTTGTTAAAAGAGGTGTTTGACAACCATGACAATTTTATGTTTTGAAAGTGATTTTCTTCTTAAACAAAAGAAGAGGGTTTCACCTCTTTCTTTTTTCTTGTGGTCCCCCACTTTATTTGGTCATGTGCGGTGGTTACTCTTTTTTGTAATCACATCCCTCCAAACATGATAATTTTATGTCATGAGTTGGTCTACTTTTTATTTTAATATAATTTTTTATCATGAAAGTGTACAAAAAATTATCATGCAACCAAACACCCCCTAAGCTTCAAACTATTTTCCGAGGTGTCAGCTTCGGCCAACCATATCATGACACGCATACGCCCGCTGCCGGGAGCGGACACCGACGCGGACTATCTCATTCTAGGATCTGCCTTTTTTACTCGGTTCTTTTTTCCCCCTCACTTTTCTTTTATTTCGTCCCGTTTATTTCTTCTCGCTTTTCCATCTAAATGAGAGGTGCCCTTTTTTGCGTGCGTGCGTGCGTGTATGCATGCTCCAACGTAACACCCTGTTTCTTTTCTTTTCAACTATCCTATTTTTAACATTTCGAAGAGCAATTATAATTATCTGTCAAAAAAATTCCGTGCGCTGGATGGACTCCAGCGGGGCCCACAACATTTATTAGGATAAATAAATAAATAAATGATTTTAGATATGCCCATCTAACCCGGATACCAAACTCTGACGGCGGGCATCATTTGGCTGGGCATCTTCCTCGTTGCCCCCGTCACATGATGCAGCTGCCTTATCTGGCCAAGGGCATAGCGACAAAGGCAATCTCCACCCTTAAATAATCTTTATTTTTTCTTCTACCTCGTCGGCAAAAGATAAATAAATAAATTGTGTTTATACTCTGACGGATATATATATATCTCTTTGTACGTGCATTCTTACAATACTTTTAACACTGATAAAGGGTACGGATCTGGAGTTCGATTTAAACTGAATTACGGTAGGTTGGTTTTTTTACTGATTAAATTAGTACCAAAATTGATAATTTAAGTATATTGCATGCTAGTTTTTTTATTTAAACTAAATTAGAATATTGCGTATAACTAGTTTTTTTGACATGATGGCTTTTAAATTTAATTTGTGCTTTTTTATCGTTATATATGTCATACTTTTTGACAATTTACAGACGTGATGATAAATCGTTGATTTCGTCGAAACCAAAATATAATTTCTAAATCTTTTTTAAATTGGGTCTGCGTCCCCAACCGAGGGTACAATGTAAATATACGATCAGACTGGGGCAGATGTCAAATACGAGGGAGAAAGGTGGTCCCCCGGACCGCAACGAGCCCGCTGCCCAATGATTAAACCCACCGACCGCCGTCTCTTCAGCTGTCGTGGAGCGAAGAGTAAAGCAGCCGAGTCGGCGCGGTTGGCAAAGCGGATCGGGACGAGTCGAGGTGGGGGACCGAGTCTGACTCGGCCTGCACGTGCCTCCGGTCCTGTTATAAATTAAATTAAAATGGCAGTTCCTTTTCAGTAGTCATGTCACCGTTTTTTGTTTTTTATTACTGCCGAAATGCGGATTTAAGAGTGCAGATTTCACTGAGCTGCAAAAAGTATGTTAAACTTGAGAATAAAATAATTTACCGAAAAAATTGAGGATAGGATAATGCATTTAAGAAATTACTTCATTCGGCATGTCCCCTTGATTTAGGAATTAGAGCATTATATGTGCACTCAGATTTTATTTATGTGTTTGGCGTACAATATATTTTTTTCTTTTAGTAACTTAGTATATTTTGAGAGGTTCGGAAAATTTTTTCTTTAAAGTATTATCTATGCACAAATAAGATCATGAATAATAGTTTATGAAAATACATTGGTGCAGAATTAAGATGCCATTGGTGTGTTTTTAGATATTGATTTTATAATACAACTAAAATACGCTATTTATTAAAAATTCCATGATAAAATGATCATAAAAGAAATTTCAGACTTTAAAAGGTTGCCAAACTAACTTTACGAATTAAGCTCGTTAACTTATTCTCTATTATTAAATCATTGCATATTAAAGATATCAAATTCAGTTCCATTTTTATGCTAAAGCTGAAAATAAACTAAAAGTTGAAATATAAATATTTTTGGTGAAAAGTCCTTTTAGGGGTCGATCGGTACAAGATTTATTACGAGATAAAAAAAATTTATTCATATAAATTCGTTTGGTTTGAATTTATTCATGAATAAATCTGATTTATTCTCGATTTTTATGAATAAATTAAGTTTATACGTTAGTTAATCTCAGACCAAACACATCTAAAGACTGTGAAGTTGAACTACGTTGAATTTTAGAATACAAAAAGATCACCTATGCATGTTTAGCAGGCTATCGAATTATCTAAATATATTAATAAATCTTTTAACAATAATATAAATTGTATTTGTTTATCTTATCTTTAGTAAAAAAATAATTTTTATTATCGAATTATTCTGATTTTGGTAACAAAATCACAATAGAGATTGAAATATCTCCTCATTTAATTAGATTCTAAACGATTTAGTTTTTATCAAAATATAAAAAGGAAAACTTACACTACTGTTAATCTGACTCGTTTGTAGCCCTGGTCAAAAGTAACTAATTATGTGTTTATCTGATTCGTTGGTAAAGTTAATGAGAGATGATATATAGTCATCTTGCTTCTCTTTACTTAACCATTTATTTTTGTACAACAACTAGTTATGTTAAAGTAATATGAAAATAGCATCAAAATTAAATCTACCGTAGAGGTTACCTATATATATATATACACGTCAATCAAGAACATCCCTTTTTTGTTCATAAATGTCACACCTCAATGTCTATGACATTTATGTTTCGCATCCACCATGAGTTTTAGCTACCAAAATATGTTTTTGCGACAAAAAATATAAAAATAACTGTTTGGGTACAATATTACAAGTTTAAGCCCGGTTTGGTCAGAGTTTCGTTTTTGGTACTATGTCAATATTGATATTAATATTTTCAATTGTTGAAATATCAGTATCAAAAATAATACAAGTTGACATTTGTATTACATAATGTACTTTGTTTGCACTACAAATTTTAAAATTCATACAATTAGTCAAACACTTCTTAATAGTTCTTGTTAATATCAATTTTAAAATTGATAACGATAGAGATACCTAAATAGTGTTGCCAAATAGGGTGTTAAGTTCTTAAAGAGATTCTTCCTTGAACAAAAGAAAGTGGTTAGATTCTCTCTCTTTCTTTTTTTTCTTAAATCTTTCGATTCTCACCTACGTTGTCATATATGATTTACACTCTTTTGTTATCGCATCTCTCCAAACATGACAATTATGTCATTTGTTAATTTATTAGATTTTATTTTAATATATTTTTTATCTTATAAATATATACAAATTTAGTGTGTAACCAAATACCCTATTAAGTTCATTTGCATCCCCTGAGATAAGTTGCATGGGTTCAAAATTATACACGGCTTCTTCAGTTTGTTTATATATAAAATAATGGTCAATAGAATACAAATCATACAGGCTGATGATTCAAATCATAATCTCTCTCTCTCTCTCACTCACTCTCTCTACATATTGTCGGTGAAATTTTTTTTTTGTATAAATACCATTAAAAGTCATATACTTAGGCAATTTAATGAGCAAGATCTATATTTATGTCCGGTCTTCTCTAATTTTGAGAAATTATAGAGTGCCTACTAAAGAATCTAGAAGTTAAAATGCACTGACACCTTATTTAATATCACACATTTGGTGACAATATCCAACATCTCTGTTACGGTCAATTTTAAAATCGATATTGAATAAGTTAAGAAGGAATATCTGATAAATAATATTAATTTTAAAATTTATAATACAAATAAAACATGTCATTATCAAATTTCTATTCATTTTATCTTGATATTAATACTTCATGCCCTGTTTGATAGCACTATTAGACACATCTATCACTTTTATCTTTAAAATTGATATTGATTGTAATCACTTTGAGATGCTTGACTAATAGAATCAATTTAGAAATTTATAGTGCAAACAACACATGTTATGTAATATAAATGTCAATTTGTATCAATTTTGATATTGATACTTCATCTTCTAGAAATATCAATATCAATACTAATATAGTATTATTTTTGATACTCTAACCAAACAGGCCATTAACTTTTAAGATTCCTTGTCTGCGACCGAGTGGACATGGCTCCCGTTGGAGGTGGCTCCTTTCGAGTTCGATTCCAGTAACACCTGTCGTGACATATGTCGCAGGTAAAATTGTGATAATCGAGTAAGTTAATTTAGTCGGTCGTTATATTATTTTATTAAGGTGTTCATGCAAAATTGAATGCTCGGAAACCACGGTATAACCAAGCGAATGCACTTCAATGGGGGGTAAACATACAAATAATTATTTTTTATCCAAACAAACTTAGATAGTAACAATAATAATGTAAATGAGCACACCATAGTTCTTAAGCGCAGAAGATGTATTCGTTTTATCTTCATCCCATCTGCTTTCATCAAGTTAAACACCATCCAAATCAGAGAGAAACAGAACATACAAAAAGGACTATATTTAAGAGTATAATCAGGAGAGAGAACTTTCTTCTCAAGATTTCTTCTTCTTATTATTATCACAAATATACAGATTTTAGGCCGTTACCATCGTCGTACCCAATGGGATGAATATGAACTTGGAAGAATTACAGACTTGCCACAGAGGACTCATTTCAAACTCCATGGAGTAAAAAGCAAGTAAAGAATTAATGAATGGTGTCCTGCATTTTGATTCATAAATACTTTTCACTTTGAGTAAGCAAAATTGATCCATGCACAACTAAAAGTAATAATTATTTAAGTCGCATGGTTCGCTGTCTTGATTACATTATAAAGTCAGACGAGTTAATTTTTGTTTGCCGACGAAATCACCTTCCGTCGTAGTTTTCACGAAAATTTATCTCTTATGGGGTGTTTGGTTACATGATAATAGAGATTTTTATTTTTAATTTTAAAAATTGTAAGAAAACTTGTTAAAAGAGGTGTTTGGCAACCTTGAAAATTTTATATGTTGAAAATGATTTTCTTCTTGAACAAATAAAGAGGATCTCACCTCTTTCTTTTTTCTTGTGATCTCCCACTTTGTTTGGTCATGAATGATAATAACTCTTTTTTGTTATCATATCTCTCCAAATATGATAATTTTATGTCATGAGTTGGTTCACTTTTTATTTTAATATAATTTTTTATCATGAAAATGTACAAAAAAATTATCATGCAACCAAACACCCCATTAGTCACGTTGATCTTCTTAATTATTTTTTAGTTCCAACATAAATTCTATGTTAACTTCCACCCCATTCTCAAATAACACCGTTAATTTTGGCCACTTGATGAATAAAATTCCATTTTATATTTTTATTTGATAGTTATTAAATGTTTCATTTTATATCTTAAATATCATATATATATATCAAGTTATTGCTATTTTTATTTGCTGCCCACTATATTTAATGTCTTCTGAGTTTTCAATTCAAAATTTAAAATTAGTTAAATAATAATTAAATTACATTGTGTTTATTATAAGTCGTAGTTTAATCATGTTAAAAACGTTATTTTATTCTAATAATTTGTCGAGATTGGATTTTTATGCTTTTAATTTATTTCTACAGAAAGATGATGAGAGCCGGAATGTGAAAGTCTGGATGGGAAGGGGAAGAAAAGGGGAGAAAACTACACTAAATAGTGACGAAAAGAATTACAATATTTAAAAGTAACACTTCTGAGGCTAAAAAAATAAACGGTGGCATCGAGAAATAATTCGAGGCTTGATTTTAAGACTGACAATTGAAAATCTCCTTTTATTTTCGTAGAATCCAAGTAATTTTTTAAAACTAGAGATAGTCAAAGTAAATATAATTTACATTTATCGAGTCACCTAAGCACATATGGCCTCTTACTTTTTTTCTAACCTTTTTATGATGTGTTTTAATAATGATTATTTTCAAAATTTTGATATTTTACACAAATTTAAAAAGATATAATTTAATCATCCTCTCACTGTCATAGTTCCTTGGGTTGCCCGGGGTCACCCCGGGTCGGATGACCCAGCTAGTTTGGCGCTGACCTGGCCGGGGTGACCGTGCGGCGGCCCCACGTGGGGTCGTGCGAGCCGACGTCAGGTCGGGCGACCTGATTTGGCCCTGATCCGACTGGATTGTTATGCTTCGTAACCTAAAATTTTTTTTCTTTACGAACTAATAACTGTTACAAAAAATGCTGTCATCTTGACCTCCGTGACTTAATTGCATAGATCGATTTACGATTTTTAAGTATCTATTTATTAATAGTATAATAATATTTTACTATCGCTTATACTATTATACGTATAGTTAAAATTTGTGATTATAAATATATAATTTATGTTTAATTCGTAACTATTTTTATTTTTTTCATTTGAGGTTAACTCTTTCCCGATATAAAGTAATACGACGTAATCACAAAATTTCGTATTTACGTGTATTCATTCACGGTTAAATTTTAATATTCAATTATAATATAAAAACATGATTATATTTATGTATATATATTCGTATATATAAGTAAATATGTGTAACATATAATATATTTTATTTTATTTTTTATTTTTATGTTATTTTTTATTTTTTAAAATAAGCAAATCTAACTTCGTCGGACCCGGATCCAACCTTCCTTATCTCACATATATGCGATAAGTTATGTTCCGTGCAGCAACTCATTAGATTCGACAGCTTATTTCATCTGAGACTCCGCAATGAAATGTTTTTGAATACTATTTATCATCTAAAAAGCCATCTAACCACGAACTTTCCTATCATTCTTAGGTGCAAGCACAAGCCATGCCTTCCAAGTAAAGTATCTGCTCCGTGAACTTTGAGCAGCGGCGTTTAAGAGAGGAGGCAGGAGGGGAGCGGCGCTGCCGCGTTGGGAGGTTTTACGCGGGTTTTGAGGAAGATGACGTCATCAGGGGGGCCCACTGTCGGCCGTTTCCTAATCAATAGAGATTCAATACTATTATCACTACCATAATTATCATCATTATTATTATTTTCTTTGACCTGGGGTCGGTCTACATGGTGGCGGTCGCGCTCGCGGGAAAAAGCTTTGTCCGTTGATCTCCGGTGCTGACTGTGACCCACCCGCTTCCCCGGTGCGCGCTCTCTCTCTCTCTCTCTCTCTCTATCTGCTTCTCTTCCCCACCTCTCCGCTCAGGCTCTCACCTCCCCTCTTTAGCTTGAACTTCTGCTGTGCCCATCCATCTACCTCGCCTCCCTGTTCCGTGCTTCGCCGCCCGTGCTTCCGTCAAAGCCCCCATCTCTCTCTCTTCTTGTGTGTGCTTCTACGTTCTACCCAGATCTCATCTCTCTCTCTCTATCTATCTATACAGTGGACACTGTGGCTGCTTTCGTCTCTTCTTTCTCCCATCATCTGCGTATTCGCTTCGTATTTCCGTCATGATCCGAGGGCGTGGTTAGAGTATTGAGGGCTTTGTTTTTTTTATCGTTTTACTTTTACGGGCGGTGGCGTTGAAAACGGGGAAGGGGAACCATACGAGGCTCCGATCGCCCCGAACGGGCGCCTCTGGCAGTCTTGCTTCTCCTCGCGGAGCTCTCTGGCGTGCCGTGACGGTGCTTGCTTTATCCTACCGGATCTCTGGACGTGGAGGGAGCGCGAATCCGGCGGAGGACGGCATCTCAGTTCCTTCATTTTGGTATGTGCCCACCGCGCCGTGATTTCTCCATTTCTTCCACCGTTCCTTCCGTCTCCTCCTTTTCTGTTGCTGGTGCTCGCGGATGTGGATGAACGTTTATTTTCTTTGGAATTTCACCGTCGCCGCGGAGAGTGAAAATTACTCCTTTTTATCCTTCTCTTCCGCTCTCCGTTTTGCTGTTATGTGCTTTCCCCTTTTGGGGGTCCTCCTGTATTTGGTAATTCGTGGCGTCTGTCTCGCGGTAGTGGAAAGAGATCAAGTTGCTTGCTGAAATTAGTGTTGATATACTGATGTCTGCTGTCTTTCTTCTTATGTGCGTTTCCGTGGAACATCAATGACTCTTTTTTTTTTTTTGATCAAATTGGTTTTGACTGATTAGATGAAGCGAAATCATAACCCGGCGTTTTACGGAGAACGAAATGACAACGAGCTAAGTTCTAATGCTAGCGATTCTAATGCATAATATATCAATGCAGATAACACATTGAAATTTCTATCCCGGTTTTTCGATGTCGGTTCCCATCTGTATATGGAAAGTTTAACTAGGCAATTTGCTGATAAAGCGGTGTTCTTTTCTCGGCACACGGCCTTTGTACTTTAATCCTCACCGAATTGGCACCCGCCGGGTGCTTGTTTATGCCGCTAAAGACAAAGCAGGGTTTCCTTTGTCTCGTCGTTTATCCACCACACAACAACTAGGTTTTCCCAGTTTTACTTTTTCTTCTGTTTTGTGAATTAGTGGAAGAATTAGTGTACAATTCGTTCATATGGATAATGTCTTATGCTCAGATGCAAAACGAAGTATCGTGTATGAGGTTTGCCAACTGAATTTGAAGAGCACTTTTCATCATCCGGGATCGCACCTTTGTTGGAGATCAAGCTGATCCGGCCCTGGTAAGTTATTTACATAGTGATATGAAGCACTAAGAAACTGTTATTGTTGGCTACATGATGGAAGTTAAAAAGAGCAGTTTGCTTCCTCAAAACCCCAAGTTAGCAGAAGACAAGGCCATCTTCTTGAGAGCAAACAGGGTTGTAGACTCAAGAGATAAGGAGAAGACCCCTAAATGCCATCCTCAGTATGTGGCAGTCCCGGGCATTTATGGCAGGCCCTTGCTTAAACACAAATCTTCAGGCAATAATCAGAAGCCCTTCATCCCCAAGGCATCAGCTAGAGCTGACGAACTTGTGAAGCACATGTCAAACGTGCCAGGCTACCTACAACGTATGGAGACGTCTGACAACCTTCAGGAAAAGGCTTTGAATTTTGGGGTTCTTGACTGGAAACGCCTCGAAAAATGGACAAGCAACCCCACACATGTTGATGAAAAAACTGCAGGTTCTTCAGGTCATAATAAAATGTTTGCACCATCCAGTCGTTCTTGTGCAAGCAACTGTAACAGTTATGAAGCCTGTAGGACTAAGATTCATTCTTCTTCACATGGTCATGGTTCTAAGCTCAATCATGAACATATATCTCAAGAAGAAGCTTTCTCGATTAGCACGAGGTGTGACAATCCTGATGTTGCACAGAGAAGATGCCCTATTAAGCATCGTGTCTCCATCACTACAGAACAGTGTTTGTTTTCAAACAGTACAGCAGCAAAGCCTGAAATAGCTAAACAAACATATCCCAAGCTTGATGATCTCTCTGATGGTGTAAGTCTCTCATCAGAGATCAATCATTTGCCAACAAGATCAAGTCATTGTTCAGCTTCAAAATCTGCAAATAAACAGATGAAGTCACCGGACAATGTATCAAAGCATCAATACAAGATATGTAAAGAAGTGAGACATGAGTACACCTCTTCTGTCTGTGAAAATGATGACCACTCTGAAGATGAACTCTCCTACACTGAAGAAAGCATTTTTGGCTCCTTAAGCAAGAGTGTCAATGATAGTCAGCGCTTTAGCTTTGAATCAACAGAATCAGGTCATGTAGTGGTGCAAACAGAACCAGACTATCAACGCTCTGTAGAAGCATTCAAGTGTAGAGGTTTCCAGTCTGTCGCTACCTCGGCCAATTCTTCTGTTGCTCACTCATGTCCATTTCTCTATGACATTCAGGGTGGACCGTCATGTTTGGATGGGTGCAGGCGGTCAGAAGCTCCATGCTATTTGGCCCAAGCTTCACCACATTCAGCTGAAGTAGCAACTGCCACATCAGATGGTTGTCAAGGGAAGCATGATAAATTTGTCAACGTTGCTTGCAACAATTCTGCAGCAAATATGTGCGAAAAGGGAGAGACGAAACCAGGTAATCCAAGAGGAAGAGAAGTACTACCTATCAATCATTTTGGAGTTGGCTCCAGTGGAATGATAAGAAGCACTAGTTTAAAAGGTAGTTCTGTGCCAATCATACCGAAGTACATGACGTTAGAGAGATGTAGTGGAGATAAAGAAGTTAACAATGAAAGAGGCAGGCGTAGTCCTCTGAGAAGGCTACTGGACCCATTCCTGAAACCCAAGGCACCTTGTCAAGCTCGTCCTGCCAGGGTTCAACCTTGTGAACGCAGGCTTCCATTGCAAGAGGGATTAGCATCTATTGACAGACCACGTAGTTCCAATAACGCTGGTGTAATCTGCTCCACTGACTCTGCATGTGATAAAAAGCTAAATCCTCTAAGTTGGGTGCCTTTGGAAAACCATAGTTCGATAAATGATGGGAAACATGAGACATCAACAAAGCAGGCTCTTCTGCGACTTTCTTGGAAGAATGGCTTGCCTCTATTAACATTCTCAATGAATGAAAGTGATATTCTTGCAGTCACGAGAAAGAAAGGTGCATGTATAAAGCAAGATTCAGAGTACATCTACACATTTCATTATGTTCATGAAACTAAGAAGAAAATTGGGAGTTGGATAAGCCAAGGGAACAAGGCTAGAAGAAAAGAGCTCACCTCTAGAGTTGTTGGTCAGATGAATGTCTCTTGCCTTAGACGTGCAAGACAGGATGTAGGTGTGAGAGAGTTTGCTCTGATTGGTCCTGAAATGAGGCCCACATCTCGTGAACCCCCAGAGCATGTTCCATCTAGTGAATTAGCAGCTATAGTTGTCAGGATTTCACAGGATAATCTGAAAAGGTCCTTCAGTGCCCTTCCTCGAGAAGATGGATTTGTGTGCCAGCAATTGAAGAGACCGGAGAATGAGGGATTACGGGGGAATGATCCCACTATATCAGTCATACTGCCTTGTGATGTCCATGGACTGTCAAGTGAAGGTAAGCCCTCACCTCTAGTTGACCGGTGGAAGTCTGGAGGATTATGCGATTGTGGAGGTTGGGACATTGGTTGTTCACTGTCGATTTTGACAAGCAAACTTAAGCATGATGGAGCCCAGTCTTGTGACACAACAGATGGCAGTAATCGAGTTGAACTCTTCAGTCAGGTACCATCTTGGGCCTTTATTTTTTCGTTCTTCTGGTTATCTATAATTGTCAAAATCTTTGAGAAGGGTTAACTGCCTCAAGAATTTCTCCCACAGTTCAGATGCACATAACTTCGAAGCTGTCTTTAAACTTGCCCTGTATTCTAGGAGGAGAAAAATATTTTTAATTTCCGACCGATAGTGTAAATTATGATTCTTCCCCTTCATGTGTAGGGTCCATGGAGAGCTTCTCTTTAGAAATGTTTAAATTGTGGTTATCCTCGTTGGACATTTTGATAACATTTAGCTCTTTCGGCTACTTTTTCTATTTTTGTTCCTCATAACCTAGCCTTGAAATACTTTCTGAAACATTTTAATTTTCATGACCCCCAGGGAGGAGAGCAGGGAAGCGGGCCTGTCTTCAACTTAGTTGCTTTCAAAAAGGAGCTTTACACAGCCCATTTTCATGCATCCGTTGCTCCATTGCAGGCATTTTCTATCTGTGTTGCACTTCTACACAGTGAGAAACACACGGGTCTCGACGACTCACATGTTTATCAGCAACGCACATCAGTGGAGGCTTCTCCCGTCAAAGACCCTGCAACAAAACGGGTTGAACCTTCCTCTATGTCAATGCCTTGCATTCCTCCGCTCTCACCAGTTGGCAGGGCATGACCGCGAACATACCCTAGCAAATGCATCTCGGATCCAACAGTTGCGACTACTTCACTTCTTTTGATATGGTGAACTTCGAACCTTGCAGGTTCCTCCTGTTGTATAATTTCTAATACCTGGGAGAAATGCTCCGTAGTCTGTACCAGACAATAACATTCAGCTTAACTGTACAAAGGACTTCGGTTAGTAATTCAAGGCATATGGTCGATCTTTAGCTCCCCAGATTGTACCCAACATTATAATCTTCGAACCCTCTTCCCGGGAAGTATATAAACTAGAAACAACCAGGAGGAAGAGAAGAAGACGACCCTCCTAGTGTTCGCCAAGATTGCTTATATCACGATTACGTTCTGTGCATTTGTAGCTTGCGTTACGACTTCTTGTCCAGATGACCACCTATCTAATACACTAAAAGACGACCTTGATTACGTTTTGTCCATTTGTAGCTTGTGTTACGACTTCTTGTCCAAATTTCCATCTATCTAATAGACTAATACGCTAAAAACGTGATAATTTTGACCTTGACGGGCCTAAAATTCTTTACATAAAACTGTCATGCTCTTTCATCGTAGAGGACTGTTCATCTTAGGAGGGTTTACGAGGGAACTTCCTCAACTCCTCTGACAAAGTTCGTTAAATACATGACCTATTCTTCATCGTATCTAATAAATCTCTCTTTCGGATCACAAAATTTTTTTCTTCGAGCAAAAGGATGACGCCGACTGAGATACCAGCTCTTGGAACCTTTCCCGTCGATAGGAACTTGGAAGACGCTCGTGTCCGTGACGCTCGTCGTCGCCCGGTACAACTTCTTCTTCGAGCAAGAAGAGATTGCTAGGGCTGTGATATTGTTTTTTTTTTCTTTTCTTTTTTTGATCAAGGAAAGATACTATTAATAAACAAACAACATAAAAACGTTTACATCTCCACCGGTCATCCCGGTGCATCCAAAAGTAACTGGTCCACCAGATCTACAGGGAAATCCAGAATAGAAAAAGACCAAGGCTGAGAGCGGCCTGTACGTAGCGCCCATTTCACCAACCTGTGAGCAGCTTCGTTGGAACGTCTAGGGCAGAAAACGAGAGAGGAGGCCCCTGCTGCCAGCCGACGACGGCATTGCTCGATGAAGGAAGACGCGCGCCAAACTTCAGGGCCAGTTCTGCAGATGGCATTTACGACGATCAAAGCATCACTCTCGATGACGGTAACGCATTTATCAAAAAACCCCCAGGAGCAGGCTTCAACTATTGCTAATGCCTCCAGTATCTGCGGATCGGTAAATGGCAAGATGCAAGTCTTCCAGGTAATAACGCTCCCCCTGCTAGGGCTGTGATATTGTGAGTGGGTATATATGGAGGATAAAACCCGTCTTTGTTCATCAAAGTCTGGGAATAGATTTCGGATAGGGAGGTATCCATACTACATATTAATCACCGCAGACGGATAATGCCTGCACCGGACTGTTGGTTTAACTTTAGTGGTATATATAGTTATGTGTCTAACTTTACTCTCCGGGACAAAAAAAAATCCGGTATTTTAAATATTCACTGGTACTATCGTAGATTTTTGGACCAGCTAAATTGACGGTTTACAGCCCTGAAGAGATGGAGGATATGGGACAAGACTCGCCGCTCCTTTTGATTATTGTTTAGCTAATTAGCAGTTTCTCGGGAGATCACTCATCTCGAACTACTCTCGTGGGAAAACGTGTTTAATTTCGGAGTTTTTTTAAATTGAATATCCGAAAAGTAGTTCATGAGAGTTGTATATAGTCTCAAACTTGGGTGACGAATTTATTTTAAAGTGATCATGGCTGGTTATCACGCTGGTTGAGAAATGATGGGCCCCTGAATAGCTAATGTGACTAGCTAGCTGGGCCCGAATTGAACCCCCAACAGAGGCCTTCGAGTCGTCGTCGCATTAAAATATGAAATGATGGGCTGCTCTCTGCCGATGATCAGTCTGCTTGCAACAGGGAGCAGAGCGGCAGCTGCAGGGCCGGCCGGCGGCTCTGCGCCGCCGAGGCTCTCCGATGGCCGGCCGATGAGAGTCCTAAGATCGTCACACTGTTTGTTTGCTAAAGCTGCTCGTGTGGCGTCTCCGTCTCCGCGAATATGCTGTGCTCGACTTACTATGTCATGTGTTGTTGTTGCCTATTGTCATTTTTCAATCATGTTTGTTGTTCGGGTTTGTCTGGTTGTCTTTTTAAAGTTTGATCTTAATCTCAATCTTTCTTATGAGATTGTGAGTATGAACGATATCTACGTTGTCACGGTCACGGAGGAGGCCACCGTCCCCGCTGTTCTTCCGTATGAGAACACGTACGCTTGTGCGGTCACCGTCTGAGATCGACGAAGTTGACTCGATTTATTAAGACCAATCAAGATATTGTAACATCGAGTATGGTCGTAGGGGATAGAGAATTGATCGGAGAGGGAAAGCTCGGTCATGTCAAGAGATCGGTGGAGAGTACTTTTCGTTTAAGATATAAAAAAAAGAAATCATCGTAACTTAAATATCCATTTAATCCGTCAAGAGTCTCAGGTGTTTGTATCTCGACAGAGATATTTCACCCGACGGCCTCCCGAAGAGAGAGGAGATGAAGGGGATGCCGTAGAACGTAACAGAAAAAAAAGAAAGAAAAGAAGCAATCTTGGATCTCAAACAGGGCTCCCCCCCAAATCCTCCGTTGCCGGGCCTCCACTCCTCCCCTCCGGTACCGTCGTCGACTGGCACTAACAGCTGGGCTGTTCCTACTTCCTCCGCTCCCCCCAGCTACCAATATATTTCTGCTATATATCCGAGAGGCACTTATATAGCCGCCCGCTGCCATGGCATGAGACTGAAAGAGACCGGAACAGATGAAACACTCCTGTCAGCCCCCTCTGCGCCGGAACCAGCTCGCTGAACTCTCTGCTGTATCTCAGCACCACATAACCGTCTCTATTTTCTTTCGAGTATTTTGTTCTCGTGTACGTACAACAACTACGCTCTGAGAATCTAAGCATTTCTTGGTGTTCTGGGATAAGACAGAAACCTACATTCTCATGCCATTCTCATGCCACTATCCACTTCTGCACTGATTAAATGCGCTGTGACTGTTGGAAATCTAGTTTACAAGCTATATATGTTCAGTCAGTTATGCCTTGAAACAGTCTTACCTCGTGGCTTCTATATCTGTGTATGCACCAAGTTTTCTAAATAACCACTGTATAAACCAGAGTGCAAGCTGTCCAAATTGTCATGCTTCCATTTGATTTGATAAAATGTCAGCTTATGTCTGACATGCTTTTATTTTATCTTCTTTTCTCTCTTTTCCCTATCATAAGGGGGGCATTTCCCCCCTATTCAACTTACAGTCCTCATAATATATTACCCAGGTCACAATAAGCATTTGCTTAAGTTCTTTAGTTAACGAGCCTAACTTTAAACATTAATGCCATTGCCCTCGGCTTTCTTTTCAAATGTGGACGAACCAAATGTAGAAAACTCTGGACCTTAAGAAACATGGAGACAGTGCTGTTAGAAATAAAGATTTTTCCATTGCAATTGACTGCTATTCCCAGGCTTACTTCTCAGGCTTTCACTCTCAGAGTCCTATTATTGGGGTTCTCATTTGATGCTCATTTTAATGATGCTGAAATGCCTCACCTCACAGCTTTCCTATGCATTAAGAAATATCTTGGGGTCCGTGTAAGGCTATTATTTCTTACAGGGTTGGTGGTATGGTATCCACTACCTGTTCGAACTTCGAAGGGGGGAATTTCTTCAGTGGTGTTCAGTGCAGCAATATTTTGAATATGATACATAATGTGTTATGTGCCAAGATTTCATCACTTGATGAAGTAGAATTGGGTCTGTTTTAAGAATAAAATCGTCACATTTTCAGTTTTGACGTTCATGATTTATTATCATAAATTTGATATGCTTCTTTTGGAGGTTTTCCCTCGAACTTCAATTGTGCTTTTAGGAGGTTTCCAGCTCTGATATTTTTTCCCTGATTCTCTTAAGAACAAAAAAAAAAAAAATTAAAACAATTGCTTCTTTGCCGCATTAAAACTGTTTACATCCCCAAGCTCCTTCATAGACCATAGTCACTCTTCTTGCCACGTGAATATGTGACCTTTTGAACTTCAAAATCTGTTTATACCGTGGATGGATCTAACTTTCTGATTGAGTTTGTTCCTCTCATCATCTTTCTTGTAACTTAAAATGTTCACCCAATGTGAGGACTGGTTGCGCCAAGCCCATCTTTTTCCAACAGATGTGGCTATCTCGCTGACCACACTTCTGCTCACCTCTCCAGCGCAGTTCATAGACGGTGGCACCATGATCTCTCCCACGGTGTTCGCCCGGCGCTGCTTGTGCTATTTGATGGCTGACAGGCTGCAGGAAGCTCTGGGAGGTGCCGTGCAGGCACAGGTGGTCTCTCCTGATTGGCCTACTGCATTATATCTCCAAGCGGCTGCTCTGTTCACAGCCTGGTGGGCATGGATGGTGATGCCCAGGAAGCACTCAAAGATGGAACTGCTCTAGAAGCCAGACAAGACAACAGAGGACACTGAATCCCTGAAGTTTCCCTTTGCAATTGTACGGCTTCTCACTTTTTCTTTTATTTTTTAATTGGGGGGGGGGGTTCTTTTGTTTGTTCTCATTTTAGTGCCATCTCTACCAGCTTATCTAGAAATCTGAATGCATTATCTTTGTTCTTTCCTGTGTTGTTATAATCTCCACCGCATCTCCAGGACGACTGGAAAACATCTGAAAACAGCATGTTCTGTTTAAAAGTGCCACACCGAGGTTGTCGGGTTACACACCTCGGGCGTGTAGTCAGAATCCAAAACTTCGTATGCAAACTGCAGACAACGATGTCGAATATCTTAGATGCCTCGAGCTCCGGAGCCTTGGGACAGGAATTCACCGCCATTTGAGTTATAAATCGCTTCGGAATTCTAGATTATCACTCTAGATGTCGCTATTGCTCCGATAAATTGAGGTTAGCATTAAAATTATTCGAGTTGACGTCCCAGACTGGTAAGAGCAACAATAACCTCACAACACCAAGCAGAGCAGTTCTAGGTTGCTCCGATTCATCCTCCCATGTCGTCCTCACGGTTATTAGTTAAGATTGCAGCAAGGTGTTTCCGGAACTTCTTGAGCAACCTTTAGAGTGGTGCGAGCGTAATATCATCATACGTCAGTGCAGCATAAGAAACTTGAAACAAGAGAGAGAAAAAAGAAGAGGATCCCTGCATATATCTATATAATATTATAGAGCTCCATCTGCCGATCAGTGATCTCTGTTACACTAACATACAGCTGCATATTTTCATAAATAAACATCCCGAGCCGATTCTTGTCGCCGGAGCGACTGGATGCAAACTTCAACCGGCTGTGCCAGGTCATCTAAACATTTGTCAAGTAGAGATTGCCAGATATCAGGCTTTCCTGCACCAGTTCACCGTGCTAAAATGCAACGAGTACATTGAGAAAAAAACTAGACCCCCTGATCCAAGATCTTCCAGGATGATGAGAACTCCATGATATCCGAGGCACTAAAAAGAATGCCATTAAGTATTTGGATTGCCTTAAAGCTCATGGCGTAAAGTCCGACTTGTAGTGCCGAAGATTGCACAGGCATCACTACATTGTCAGTTTTGTAAAAGATCAATATCCTCCCTACTACTTAATGGTTCCATGTGCAGTCCTTCATGCACACTCCGGTTAATGATGATTCCAGCCTCTTGGCATTGTCATTGCCCAAGCCGCCTTTTATCCAAGCAATACTGCTCAAGTCGGTGGCAATGGATATCAACTCATGGGTAGAAACCGGTGGTGACTCCATAAATTCAAGAAACTCGGGCCCTAAAATGGAGCTCTGAGTGGTATTTCCCTTTTGAGGATTGCAGCAACCATATCCACATTGAGATGGCACCTGAGGCTCACTGCAAATTCCATCGAACAATTTGCAGACATTGTTCTCAGGCCCCATAGATTGGATAAGAGATGTGGTTGGCCATAGTCTGGATGATAGTGACCCACTTTTGTTGGCATCCAGAGGGTTGTACAGGCTGAAGGCACTTACTCTCGCTACAGGTCGAAATATTTTGGGTAAGCCTTTGGCTTCATTAAGATACTGCCCATCTATGACCTGGCCCTTGGCATCAGATTGATCAGATATGTTTTCATGTGAACTAACATTCTTCCCATCTGAAGACTTGTTTGCGTCACCTGCAGAAAGTGTGTCCTCTGATGACCCTCTATTCTTCTCGATACTGGCTTCACCTAAGATAACACAAGATGCCTGCTTGGACTTGTCAAGACCCAGACATCTGCGCTTCAAAGTGGAATTCCAGTGGTTCTTAATAGCATTATCAGTTCTCCCTTCTAGTAACCTTGCTATTGCAGCCCATTTGTTTCCATGGATAGCATGGGCAGCCACTATAATCCTATCCTCTTCATCTGCAGAAAGAAAATATATCAATTTGTTATCTCATGTACAGGTGTCCCACTTAAAAATCGTTCTTATGGGGAAAGTGCCAATACCACGGATGATAAGGTAGACAACAGTTAAAAAATACAATATTTACAGAATGCAGAGAAAAAAAAACAAATTTGTCAGTGTTATCCAGGTAAATTAGTAAGACGAGATAGAAATAAGTCATGACATAGTAACTCCAAGGGAGTAAAGCTTTGTCCCATCCATTCATTAATTCTGTATGGCCATTAGTCATGCTCATAGATATTTTTCTTCCATCTTTAGACTAGTTTTAAAAAACAAGATATCAGAGAAATGCATTAGTATCCGCTATCCATGGTCAATATTGTTTGTTACATAAGGATGCATATTTCTTCTTTTCCATCAGTGAGATGAGATAATCTATGATGTGCTGAACCTGAAGCCATGCAAAATCAACAATATGATTGTAAAAGGAGTTTTGGTAAGCTGAAGGCACCTAAGTCGTCTGCATCAGATCATCTATTCATAAATATAATAACAAATGCAAGATGAATACATCAATTGCAAGTCAAACAAGCTATGCAGCTCTATGAACATGTCTCTCGTCTCCAAGATGATCAGTCTTGAAGACTGATAAAACCTGGGGTAGAAAACATACGCATGACTTCCCTCTTGGAGGATGACCGAATGACAATGGGAAAGAGGATACAGAAGGACAGCATCGTTGGTGATGTTTTTGGACCTTCAGGGGCCATAACACCGACTAAATGTTTGGAAACAGCTGAGATGGACAGGAATGGGAAGTGGGAACAGGTTCTTTTCCATAGGGGGGTGAGCTGTAGCAAATATTTTCAATAGTTATGCAACGTACACCTTTTGAAAAGCCCGTTAGAAAGTGAATTTCCATTCTTCATAAAAAAGTAAACTTTGATCCATAAAATCTCAAAAAAAAAATCATTCAGCAAATCAAAGGGTTCGTCAAAATGATGTACTTTACTGGATCTTCTCAACAGGGGTGCTCACTATTCGGTTCAATCTGAAAAACCAAACTAACCCAGTAATTTAGTTCGGTTTTGTGAGTTGGATTAGGATTTTTTTAAACAAAACAAAACCGTTTCCAAATTTGATTGAATGCTTATTATAACTTAGATATAAAACAATATTTGCATATCCTTTTCATGTTAATAAATGTTTAAATAGTTATTAAAATAAAATTAATATTTTAGATAAATTATACATGCAATGCATTAATAAAATCTGATTTAAATCAAATCAAATGAAATGATATATAGAGACATATAAACGTTAATAAAATATGACTTGAACCGAACAAGACTGAGTTAGTTTCGTTCGGTTATGGTTTGACCTGGTTTGGAAGGTATATTTGTTTTGGTGAAAAAATCCTCAAAACCCAAATCAAGTCAAAAATTTCAAGGTCAGACACCATCTGTTCGCCAACTTGACTCCCAGCCCTTTTGTAGAATAGTGCATTGATGTAACCTAGAAAAATTAAAATCCAATGACATTCCCTTTTGAAAAAGAATTTCGATTTTATTTATCCTGGACAAATATGAAAATATGTGAGACCTAATAAAAGTATTAGCTAATTCATGATACAAAAAAAAACGTATCGAGGTTATTGGATTCTTTAAATTTTTTTATTTTGACATCTCCCCATTGGATTTGTAAAATACCAATGTTAATTATATTGAGCAAATACTCGAATGTCCTTGATTAGCCACCATAAAAACCAATTCAGAGAAGACATACATCCACAAAGTAAACATTCAAGTGTAATGGCCCCAAGAACTTCACGGAATGCAAAGCTTAGTGTTTTGAATTTAGTTCGATTTGGCTAGACTTGGTTTGGGTTTATTTAGAAGTTTGATTTGTTTTGCTTAAGACGTGATGTCTTTTATTTGAGCTTATTTGAAGTTAATATGAGTTGATTAAAATGTTCATTTAGTGATTTGGTTTGATTTAGGTTGGATGTTTATCTCATGGTTCGTCGAGTCGCCTGACGGTCGCCTCTCATGGTTCGTTGAGTCACCTGAGGGTCGCACCGGGTTGGGCAACCGGCTGATTTCCAGGCCGACCGGCCCGGCGCAGACCCAGCTGGGGCAACCTCGCGGCGGCCTAGCATTGGGTTGGGCGACCTAACAACCTACAATTCCTGAGCACCCTAGTTATTAATAGTATAACAATATTTCACTATTAGTTATATTATTACATATGGTTAAAATTTATAATTATAAATATACGATACATACTTAAAATTTCTAAAATTATTTTTTAACCATCTTTACTTTCTCACTTGAGATTAACTCTTTCTCAACATATACTAATACAAAATAATCACAAAAAATCATAGTTACTTGTATTCACAGATAAAAACTCATATTCGATCATAACATGAAAATATAATTATATTTATGCATATATATTTATGTATACGTAAATATATATAGTATAAAAATATATTTTTTCTTATTTCCCACGTAATTTTTATGTTTTTTATATTTTTAAAAAAATAAATCCAACCCTGTCTGACCTGGGTCGCAACCCGATTTGACCGGGTTAGTTTTGGGGCCAACCGACCCCGGGCCAACCCCCGATCCGGACTTCCTTGAGTTTATCTTATTAAGACTTGATATCTTTTGGTTTGATGATTTGTTTATAATTTGGTTTGGATTTGTTTGAGATTTTGTTTAGAATGTGTTTTATTTGGCTTTGACTTGAATAAGACTTGGTGTCTTTTATCTTTGGGATTTGTTGGATGACCTCCCCTTAAATTAGTGGGATTTACCTCTTTTAGTAGATGGAGTTTGATACTCTCTACTTATGGGAGAAGGATCGGTGGAGTGTGGACATGCTCACCTGACCAGAATCAGTACACCCTGGGGCATGCTTGTGTGTCTGTCCGAAAATTATGAGGGGCCTAACTTAAAGGCTTAACCTCTTATCATTTTTTGTTCAATTTCAATGTGTTTAAGTTTGATTTTTTTGGTTGTTCATTAGCCCTGGAGGCTGATTGTCATTAGTTTTAGGCCTTGCTGGCCAGTTCGGTCTTCCTCGGGCCTTGATGGCCAGCTGGAATTTCATTGATGGCTTGTCTCAATCTTGATCCTCCATTGCTTGGAGTGCCTGTTATCCACCAGTCTTGAGTTTGGGGAGCTTGCTGCCACCAAATCTGAGTCTCATAAATTGTTGCCATAAATTTTGGGCTTTGGGGGGACCAACTGCTTTCTGTTTCCAGGCCTCATAGGCCGCTGACATTTCCTGCTGGTCGGCAGATTGAATGGCTGCACAGAAGGCATGTCTAGGGCCATGGAAGGGGACCATGCAGGGGGTATCCAAAGATATGTTTTTAAGCCTAAAACAAACCTTGTTTAGGGGTCTTTTGAGACCGCATAGGGAGCTGTAAAGGGCTGGATATAAACATGTCAGTGGCCATAGGGGTGGGTTGGATATAAGCGTGTCGTAGGCCATGGGAATGGTTTGGGTATAGGCACGTCAGAAGTCATGTAAGATATGAGAAGAAGGGTATAGGCATGTTAGAGACAATGGGGTTGGGTTGGATATAGAGATCTCGGAGGCTATGATCTTTTGTCTTGGATACAGACATATCAGAGGCTATGGACGATATAATATAGGCATGTTGAAGACCATAAATGGTGTAATGTAAGCATGTCGGAGGCTATATATAGTATGAGAAGAAGGGTATAGGCATGTCGGAGGCCCTGGGTGACATGAGAAAAAGAGAATTTAAGGGGTTAGAATAAGGGAGATAGGGCTGTGCCCCCCTCCATCTTACCCTCTTTCTACCTTTCTTTCTTTTGTTTTTTTTCTTCTCTTGGTGTGCTGCAACATAGGCATGGAGGAAGAGGGCTTCGTCTCCTCTTCCTCATCTTAGAAGCAACGCAGTGCAGCATCAGTAACATCAGCATAGAAACAACAGTTGCAGCATCAGTGCGGCAGCATGGGGATTATGGCAGCAGCATCAGCAGCATGGTAGCAGCAGTAGCAACCGGGTAACAACATCAGCAGCATGGCAGTAGCAGTGGTGGAGCAGCAGCAGCATGGAGAAGGCCGCAGCCCTCTCCTCTTATTCCAATGCTTTCTTGCACTGATCCCCTGGAACCAACCACCCAACAGATGGCACAACATGTTGTTTTATAGAGGGGGAGATGAAAGAGTGGAAGATGAAGGGGTGGCCAATTCATGTCCCTTAGGATCCCCAGTGTGCCTCTTGCAATCCCCTATGTGCCCTTTCATTCTTCAAAGGCTGCTCCCTTTAAGAGAGGAATAATAACCCTTAGTGCCATTAAGACAAGGCTGTTGGCTTTCCCATCAGATTTAAATTTTAGATGGGCCAATTTTAACACTTGGTAGGCCTGTTTTGAGTTAAGATGCAGTCCACTAGGTAGGGGGATGATGGGCTGCGAAATTGACAAGGGAATTGGTCAATTCTTCATTGTAATAAGCCCATGAAGTACTTTAAGAATGGGCCAACTTCTGAGGATTATTTGTGGGCCAATTGAGTATTGGATTAGCCCAATTCTAATCCAAAAATTTTAAAGATTTTTTGGTGCCAACATGCTTAAAGCTTTGGGACAGCCAAAGAAATTGTTTCAGGTCTTCAGCAAATGCTGGAGGCCCTTGATTCCAGGATGACCTGGAACACTGAGACTACAGCCTCTACCACAGTACATATATTACTGTTATATTCTTCTTTCCTTCAGTTAAATGAATATGAAACATACCCTTACACAAGGGGTGTGCATAAAATAGTTCAAACCGCCAAAGTGAACCGAACCGAAGCGGCTTGGTTTGGTTCGGTTTGAGAGTACAGTTAGGCTTGGAAAAAGCTGATCCCAAACCGAACTGTGCACACCCCAATCTTTCACTAACCAAAAAAATTTGTAAACCATCTGTGGACGGTAAGTATTTCTAGGTTGGAATCAAGGACAAACCTGATCTAAATCGAGAATGGGTTGGCTGGCTCAACTGATCCACCAGAAGCTTTGGCCAACCTTCTGTGTGGCCCATGTTTCCTGCTCTGCCACCGCCAGCCAGCCAGCACTTCCTAACATGGATTAGCTGGTCACCATCATCCGCCGCCATGCAATCTTACACCATCCCCCCTCCCCTCTGCCACAATCATGCAGCTCTGCATCTTCCCACTCAACCTGTGGAACCAAGTAAATAGGGATCCGCAACTTTAAGCTGTGGATCCCAGAGCTATTGAAGCCTCAGGTCTGAGTAGGCCCCAAGGACCCTTCATCTTCTCCGCACAAAAAGGGCAGAGAGATGCAGGGCTAGCAAGGAAAGTTTGCAAGATTGACCAATCTGGATCAGTCTCTGCCTTCCTAGATTGAGGTTGTCACATGCCAATCAAATCCCAGGAAGGAAGCCTGATCTCAGAAGTGCCTTCTTCTGGGATCAGTCCAAACAAGGTTGATCAGACAGGAATCCACAACTTCAACTTTTGGGGACTGGATAGCTATGGGCACCCCAGTGATTGGGTGTGGACTCTGGGGTGTCCATTTTCCATCATCCCCACATGAACTGGTGGAGAAGATGCAGTCACACAAGCAGAGGCACAGGGGCACGAGTCTGTGGTAGAAGATGTAATCGGCAGACAAGCGGGAAAAGCATCAACTGGTAGCGGAGGTGGAAACCACGGCCTGGGCATGAATTGTTCTGATTGACCAAGCCATCCTATCCTAATCCAGATCATAATCGGCCTTTGCCAATTCAGGGGCTGATCCTGACCCATAAATCATTGGATAAGAGATGGCCGCTGGCCACTGCTACACCCCCAAAGTGATCCATAGTGTGAACTTGAACGACCTAACCATGTTTAGTCCAACCCCGACAGAAATTCCTTCCATGATAGGATCTTCACTCCCTGGAACAGGTTGGTAGATGTCAATCATGATTTGGATCATCCAATATTGCAAATCATGCTAGACAGATTCTAGAAGAGTTACAGTTTGCCCATATGTTAATGGTGTATAATGATGTGCTTGGCCATCAAATGAAAAAGATAACTTGGCCAAATATTTGTAACATTGGTGTTCTGTTCTTTTATGTAACTTGGTAAGAAAGAAACAAGACATCCACCTAATAACGTAGAATACTATGAATACAAATCCTAGGACTCCCTTCTCTAGGCTTAATTATACCTTATTACCTTTAGACCCTTGCACTCCTGCAAAGATTTGTTAACTTTGAGCTAAGCAGACATGCTATCTCCAACCAAGAATAGAATCACAATTTTAAGCCATGCCGCTTTTCAAGGAAGGTAATGTTATTCCATAATCCAGTTGCTCCAGATATTAAATTTGCAAGAAAAACCACCATATATTTCCTCTTTCACCATGATCTTCAAGATCAACCTATCCCAGATTGGGATCAGTACCATATATTTCTTCAATCAGTTAAATAGTGCCAATTTAAATTATTAAAAAGACTGAAGTGAAGCTTAATTTTAATCTTCAAAAGCGAGTTTGGATCAAGCATGATTTCAACCTTCACAAATGAGCTTGTATCAAGCTCAAGTTGAGCTCCCATTCGAGTTTGAGCACAAACTAGGCTTGACAAAGTATTAACAAGCTAAAGCTCAATCAAGAGTCGAACTTGCTCATCGAGTATCAATCTCAAACAAATATAAACAACCTGAGATCGAGCAACATCCTGCTCAGCTTGGCTCGGCTCGTTTGCACCCCTTCCCTAGCCACAGCTGAGTTGGGCTAGGATCGGTTCACTCTTGGCCACTCATGAGCTTTTGGCAGATCAGCCACTCCACTGAACAGGTTTGGCACTTCTCCATTAGATATCTACTTTTCTCATCTTCGTGATTCTTAATCATCAATTCTAACCGTTACCCTAATAAGCATCTTCAAATAGGTGCTTTTCTTCATCCTCCAAGAGCCTTGGATATCACTATATTAAGCATCATGTTCGTTTTCTATCATAATTTCCTTCATTTTGACAATATAAGCCATTTTTCTGAAAGGTGAATTTGGATACTTTTCTTATCTCTCCAATTTAGCTACCAGGCTGTCAAGGAATAGCGTGCAAGTCCTTATTTTCAGTGCCCTGTTTCCTTTACATGCAGGGAGCACAATTCAAAATGTTATCAAAATTCATCTTGAAGACTACACACTACACAATAAACTAGGCCCTGACCAATGGCAATGCCAAAGTTCAAGTAATTTTTCCATTGACAACAAGAAAATGATCCACAGCATGTTAATTCTATAATTCTTGTTTAATAACTATTACAAGTTCTAATGCATCTTTCATCAAGAGAAGGCAGTGAAATGGACAAGATTTGGATAAATATAACTTGCTCGTGATGTCCCTAAGCAAAAATTGGCACCTACAAAAAGCTCATTGTTCTGTATGGAGCTCAGTCAAGTAAGATCATCCGAAGGACCATCAGGTATTCTTTTAGTTCGTATATATGATCTTCTCTATACTATACCATCATATGCACTTCAAAACAAACTTCCACTCTTTTTCTTTTACATTCCTAGAAACTTTCTAGGAATGTTTCTAGGAATGTAGAAAGTATTTGCCACAACTTTCCCCTCCTATTGTTTTCACTAAACTGAACCAAGAAGGCCACAGTTCATCAGTAGCAAGAACAACATAAAGAAGCAGAAGAAAAAACAACGTATATGAGGAATCCAAAGCTCTTAACATCAGCCCATCTGTAATATTATCATAACAGCAAAAAATGCAAATCCTAAAATGCTAATCAACAGTAGGACAGTACATAAAAGCTTATATCATGGGAAATACTTGATTACCCCAAAAGAAAATCTAAGTATACCAAAAGTTGATGATTGTCTGAATTCGCCTGTATTAAACATTTCATTATTGTGAAATTTATGCCCAGACAAATCTAAGACCAATGATAGTCCAATTCTATATCATCAATAATGTTTGTGTGTGCGCACATCAACATACAACATAGATTACTACTAAAGTAATGAACAAGCAGTTCTGGATGAATAAAAGCAATCTAGATTGACCACCTAAAATACCTCGTCCAATGTATCGACGATAAAGTTGCAACTAGTCTACATCCAGAACAACCAGCATGATTTTCTTTCACGAGAGGATATGTCCTTGACATGTTAACTTTACTGGAAAGCTTTTAAAATAGTTCTAAAAAAGTGAACTCAACCAGAATTGCACCTGATATATATTAGTGGGGCTGAGTTTGGTACCAAGCTTTAAACTGAAGTTATAGAAGCTTCAGAAATATAAAATTATCTCTAACAGAAAAATAAGTTATAGTTCTTCAGGGACCTAAGAGAGCCAAGATTTACTATTATAGTACCAAATAAACCAGGAAAAAACATTGATCTAGCAGTACCCAGGGCAAAATAAATGGAAGGAATTGGTTAAGCAATGTGATCAAAAGTATTTGTGCTACTTCATAAAGGAGAAAATGAAACATCGTAAGGAATGAATAATATTAATCAATATCTTGGGCTGAAGTTGTTACAAGCAAACATAATGTCACTTTTAAGATGAGAAGTAAAGGAATTCAATGGGCAATGTTGTTTAAGGATAGGAATGGGCTTACAGAAAGATGTTGTTTGATGGCAGTATGAAAAGAAATCAAAGGCAAGAATAAGGAGTGAGGAAAAGAACAAACCATCTAAAATATTGTCATACTAACAAATGAGTATCGTAACATTTCATAAAAGTGAAAAGCATTTAAATGTTGGCATCTAGTAGTATCTACGCACAAAAAGCACTTGGTTGGAAACTCCTTCCAGTCAATGCAATTCTTTTCTATTGCATTCAATTGTTTTCATTTAAACTCGGTTTGTAACTCAAAATTTTGTGAAGAATGGTGCCTATAACCTTCATTTATGCTCATCAATGCATAGACATTACTTATGCTTTAAGAACCTTGGTGATGGGGTGAAGCAGGAGAAAGAATGACCATGCTAATTCACTTCTAAACAAGTAACCGTGGATAAACAAAATTTATTTGTTCCTGGTTTATCATGACATTATAAAATAGCATAGAAGCAAGTGGAATACTGAATCCGCGGACAAAAAGAAGGTTCCCTGTAATAAAGAGTCTCCAAAGCAGCAGGGCATGGGAGCTGATATACACTGGTACCCTTGTTTATTTTAGCCATTCAACCATGGATACTTAGTTGCTTGTTTCCACAACTGCCAACATCTAAAGGAATGTGAGCAAACAATCACATTATCACATTATGCCCATGAGTCCCACCACGTATTCCAGTAATAGTTATCACTATCTCCTTGTTATCGTCTAAGAAGACTCAGATCATGAAGATCATCATTATCTTACCTCGTCAATTTTACACGTCTGAGCTCAAACAAGGGAAGGGACACACATTCCTGGTGCTAACTTTAATATGATAAACAAAACATCTCACTTTATCAGAGCCCTCGTTCAAGGTAGTATAGCATTGCACCAGATCATAAACGTAGTTTCTGAAAAGACATACTTTATGGTCCATGATACACAAAGAACCCTAAAAACATCGTCCCAAGGAATATGCAAAGTCGGTAAGACGTTCACAAATAACAAGAATCGAGAATACATTACACGAAGTAACTCATAACAAAGCCCATTCTCAATTCAACGGACGAAATCAAGAAGCAAATCCGTCTCTCAGTCTTAGTTCCAAGAACCCCCAGCGATGGGGACCCATCGAGTGATGTAAAACCCTTGACGAAAACAAGAGCAAGTTCGAATGCCGGGGAACACCGAATATCCGAAATTTGTCCTCGGAGGGAATAAAAGCAAGAAGACAGTACCAGTAAAGGGCTTGCGCTTGACGCTAGGGTCGAGCTGGTTACACCACCGCAGCCGGCACGACTTCCCCGACCGTCCCGGGATCCCGCGCGCGATGAGGCTCCAGTTCCTCGCCCCGAACTTGTTCACGAGTCGGCTCAGTATTGTGTCCTCCTCGGGCGACCATGGCCCCTTCACTCGGTCCTCCGCCGGTCCCACCCCCGCGAAACCGCATCCTGCTCCTACGGCCGCCGCGGTTGCAGCCTTGCCGCATTCCCCCGCCTCTGCCGGCGACGCCGGCTCACAGACGGCTTCTGCCGGGACGGTGGCGACGACTTCGGCGTCAACAACCGCCGCCATGTCTTCCCTCCCTCCTACCCTCTCGCTCGCTCCCGACTTCCGACTCCTACCCGCCTTAACCGCTGTTGGCATTTCCAGCGGCAGTGAGAGGTCAGGTGCTTTTGTACAAACCCGGCTTTACCCTCGCTCTTTTCACTAATTGACATATCGATCCCCGATCGTTCCGAAACGTCCATCAGATCTCAGCCGTTGATCAGATCACGGCCGTTGAGTACAAAATTGGGCGTGTAGAAACAGGCAGAGCATTTTTTTTTCCACCAAGGACAAAAAGAATTTAAACACAAACCCTTATAGAAATGTATTGTGGATTTATATCCACAATATGTTAGCAAATCCAAGTATAAGGTACACTTATTTTTGTAAATGACGCCCCACTACACATGGATTTTTAATTAATAGAGTGTCAAAATAATGTTAAATAGAAGTCACTGTAGTGCAAGCCTCTGTGGACTCTCTTATAAGAATATTAGGGTTTTTTTGCTAATGTCATTCAGTTAAATACATAACATTTAGAAGGAAACTTAACATGGCATAATCACGTATTAAATTTATGGTTCATTAAAAAAATGTATAAATTTCGTAAAATTATAAAATATGCAATCTGCACTTGAAAATAATATTTTGGAAAAGAAATATCAACTAACATTGTTTTGGAGAAAAAAAGAAAAAGTCCTGAAAAGCCCATTTTTATTCTGAACTCTGGCCAGCAATGTAGTGTATGGTCCCGAAGACAAAAAGGCCCATGTCTATATTGTTGGACATTCCTCATATGCTTATGGGGGTGTTTGGTTGCATGATAATGAGCATTTTTATTTTAATTTTTAAAAATTGTAGTAAAAGTTTATTTTAAAAGTGTTTGGCATGTGTTACAATTTTTTACTTAAAAGTTTTTTCACCCTTCTCCACGTGATGGAGAAAAAAAAGAGGTATTGAGCATTTTTTTTTCAAAAGGACACAACCGCAGCACATGGTCCATAAGCCTAATGGGGTGTTTGGTTGCATGATAATTGAGGTTTTTATTTTAATTTTTAAAAATTGTAAAAAAACTTGTTAAAAGAGGTGTTTGACAACCATGACAATTTTATGTTTTGAAAGTGATTTTCTTCTTAAACAAAAAAGAGGGTCTCACCTCTTTCTTTTTTCTTGTGGTCCCCCACTTTATTTGGTCATGTGCGGTGGTTACTCTTTTTTGTAATCACATCCCTCCAAACATGATAATTTTATGTCATGAGTTGGTTTACTTTTTATTTTAATACAATTTTTTATCATGAAATTGTACAAAAAATTATCATGCAACCAAACACCCCATAATCCATGTGCTCCATAAGTGACTTTTCATTTATGCACCAAACACCTTACCATCATTTCTAAAAATGATAATGTTTTTGCCAAATATTATATTTTTATAGTTTTTTATTTTAAAATTTGTCAAGTTTCAATGTGTGATATCATTTTTTATCATGAAACCATATAAAAAAATAAAATGCAACCAAACACCCCATTATATCTTAAGTGCATTTTATTGGATATTCAAGAATATATTTAAGTGCGACCAGTTTGGTCTATGATTCGGATTTTTTACGCATACATTACTTGTATCTTAATTATATCAAGTATTCCTTTACCATTAGAGATTAGAAATGAAATTTAAATTTAAATTTTTATATTAAGTGAAACCAAAGGCCACTCTAATTTACACCTCTAATTCTCTAACTTATGAGGACCGACAGACTTGCTGCTGGCTCGAAGTTAAGGCCCATTTGCGGCCCACATCCTAAGCGCTGCCTGCCTCCTCCGGATAAAGCTGCCAGTTTCAGGTTCGGCGGCGAGCGCCGGCGAGCGCCGGCGAGATTGGGAGGGTGCTCCAGTCCGAAGAAGATGACCTCCCTGCTAATCTTCCGCTTCCTCCCTCTCTCCCCCCTCCGATCCCCCAGCTCCCGGAAGTCCCATCAATGGAGCCGCCGCCGCCGTACTAGCTTTTCCACCGCTTGCGCATCTGCCGGAGAAGAAGGCGGAGTCCCGGAGGCTCCCAAACCAGGCCGCCGTGGCCGCAAGAAGGCCAACACCTCTTCATCCTCCTCCTCCTCCTCCTCCACGGCCAAGAAGGCCACATCCGCTGCTCGCTCCAGGAGGAAGCCGAAGGCGCCCCCGGGAGAACCGCCGCCGGAGGCGGCTGTGGCGCCGCCCGCGGCTGCGGCGGTCGGTACCGGGGCGGAGTCGGAGGAAGAGGAAGAGGACTTCGACGACGGCATGGACTTCCCCTACGAGTGGCCGCCGCTGGTCTGCTGCTTCGGGGCGGCGCAGCGGGAGTTCGTGCCCACCGTGCGCGTCTCCGACCGCCAGATGCACCCGGATCGATACTCCTCCTGGAAGGGCCTGCAGTGGAACCCGCCCGAGTTCGTGCGCGCGCCCGGCGGGCCTCCTTCTAACGTGGCCATCGCCCACGCCCGCCTGGGCGGGCGGGCGGCGTTCATGGGCAAGGTCGGCGACGACGACTACGGCAACGACCTGGTGTACGAGATGAACCTGGAGAAGGTGCAGACGCGCGCCGTCAGGATCGACCCGGCGGTGAAGACGGCGGCGGCGCACATGAAAATCGGGTTCCGGGGCGGCGGCGACGGCGGCAACCAGAGGATGGTGGCGGAGTCCAGGAGGGAGTGTGCGGAGGATTCCCTGGGGAGATCAGAATTGAACGTCTCCGTCCTAAAAGAGGTATTTTTCTCTCCATTTCATATTCTCGTTTCCGAGCTAAAAATACGGAATCACCTCTAAGTGGCCATGATCTTCAGGACGTCTCTAGAGAATCAAATCTGGGGACTTTCATCAGGCACGGAACATGTTCGAGTATATTCCTCAACGAACTTTGTCTCACGACCTTAGTCCGGATGGTGGAATGAATATACCATGAAACATGGGTCATTGCCAGAAATATGCTTTCCCAAAAACCTGATTGCATTGGGTATGTGTCAAAATGTCTTCTTTTGCCCCTGATGAACAAATTCAAGTCCACGAACAAAAAATTAGAACATCTAAAATCCAAGGGCCCTTGGATCTTAGAAAATTGAAATCTTGCTCCATCCCTTGTTTAAATCATCATTTATGCGGAAACTGCAAATTGAAAATGATCCAACTTCTTTGAGTTCCGTCGGGATCATCCCATCATCATCCATTGACTAGAATCAACCCCCATAGTTGGGAGGGGAGGGGAGCGGAGGGGATTCATGAAACTGGAAGCGCTTGATCTGGAGATTTCTTTTATGCAAATATAGTGTGTGTATATGATGTAATTCAAGTGTTCTCCTTGAACACAGGCAAGGATCTTCCATTTCAACTCGGGAGTCTTGCTGTCCCCCTCTATGCATCCGGCACTCTTCCGGGCGATAAAGCTGTCCAAGAAATACGGCGGCGACGTCTTCTTCGACCTCAACCTGCCCTTGCCGCTCTGGCGGTCCCGCGAGGAGACGTGGGAAAGGATCGAGAAGGCTTGGAGCAAGGCCGACCTCATCGAGGTCACCCGGCAGGAGCTGGAATTCCTGCTGGACGAAGAGTACTACGAGAAGAAGAGGGATTACCGGCCGCAGTACTTCTCGGACTCCGTCGAGCAGACCAAGAACCGGCGCGACTTCCACCACTACACCCGGGAGGAGATCGCGCCGCTGTGGCACGGCGGGATCAAGATCCTGCTGGTGACGGACGGGACGCTGCGGGTCCATTACTACACCCCGCGGTTCGACGGGGCGGTGGTCGGCACGGAGGACGTCCTGATCACGCCCTTCACCTGCGACCGGACGGGGTCCGGCGACGCCCTGGTGGCCGGGATCATGCGGAAGCTGACGACCCACCCGGAGATGTACGACGACCAGGAGTCGCTGGAGCGCCACCTCCGGTTCGGCGTCGCCGCCGGGATCATCTCCCAGTGGACCATCGGGGCCGTGAGAGGGTTCCCGAGCGAGAGCGCCACCCAGAACCTGAAGGAGCAGGTCTACGTTCCTTCCATGTGGTGAACGGCGGGAGACGGGGGAATGGGGGCGAAGAAGGCATCCATGGATATGAGAGGCGGGAGCAGGTCGCGCCCCAAGCAAGCAAAAGGTTTTGGCGACGCGCCCCTGAGACACAGGATTTAGGATCCGATTGTTTGGCACAAGCACGCACCCATCGTCAGCTCTGTTTGGCAGCCTCAGAGACATGATCAAGGAAAATCATTTCTCGCAGGAGACCACCGAATCAAGATTAAAACACATGGATGCCAGTTTTCAATATGCATTCTTCCCATATATATATATATATATATCCTGCAAAAATGCAACCAAGTAACAAATTACCCTCATCTTTTCCCGAAGTAACCAATTCTCACGACCACTCTAACGAAGAACCAAATGCATCGGCCTCGTTTGTCTATGATTTTCTGGCTTTGCCTAGTTTGGAACAGTTGAAGTGCTCCTTACAGGATTAGATGGAATTGTAAACATTTAAAACCCTTGTTTTAGCTTTCCAATTCCCTACCCTCGGAATATTAGACAAGAACGTGACCTCCCTTTTTTCTAAAAATGGTGTGTTTTAGAGCCTTCTTAAATAAAAAAAAGAGAGGAGAAGACACCGTAGAGTAAAACAACTACAACACCGTTTCAGACTTTTACAAAGAAGCAAGTAAAGCCAAAGTAGCCCGGCCATAGTTTGCTTGTTCCTCTTCTACACCGTCTGCTCGGCCGCCACAGGCGACAGTGCTGCGAACGGAAGGAAAGGCACCGTAATCTTACCCGCATCTCCTCTCTTCCAAGAGAAATCCAAGGAACAACGTGGGTTTGAAGAAGCAGCAGCAAGGTGGCCACTGCTTCAGGGCTTCACGTCTTCCTCGTCGTCTTCGATCTTGGGAGCCAAGTAGAACCTGATATAACCCATCTCTGCAATCTTGTACTCGACCACAACGGGCAGCTCCGAGGACAGGCTGATGGTCACCGTGGTCGACAGCGACGTAGCCTTGGTAAAAGAATTCAGGTATCTCAGGGCGAAGGTCAGGGATACGGGCTCATGCATCTCTATGACCGTTGCTTCCTCTGGCTGTTCAAAGAAAATGCGAAACACAACAATCAGTAAATATCATCCCCATACATAAGAAAAGATTGGAAAACGGCAAATCCCGTGGCTAAATGTATTCCAAAACCCCCAAATGCACAAACTTGCTTGAAAAGAAAAATGAAAACTTGTCGCATAATTTAATTTCCAACATGACCAACATGCGATCGGTACTTCTACAGATATGAATTTCCTTCCTGGGCTTATATTCGAACAAAACTTGCAAAGTTGCTAACTTGTTAGTCGGGACTAGTTGGGACCGATGGCATATAACATATGTCGGATCTGTACCTTGTCAACAGTGGTATTTTGCCTGCAGACAATGTTCGCAGCTCCGATGTCGCCCCTGGTAGAAAACTTCACACCTTCCTTCGTTACAGAAATTACAACTGCAATCAACCACATGAGCAAAAACAAGTTTTAGAACTTAACGCATGGCTATGCAATCAATGTCTCGTACAAATCATGGTTGAAGCAGGACCCGTATCACCGATGCTGCTGAGATCCTTGCAGATCCTTGCGAATTCGGATGATGGCATGTGGACAATTGCATGGTACTCGGCTTCCGGGATCCCAAGATGCTCGCTGTCGATGTCCATGAGCTTCATCTCAAAATCCGCAATCTTGTCTTGATCTACAAACAAAAGCCGTCGTGCTATTTAAAGCAGAAGGGAGTGGCAGTTGGGAATGGCATAACTTCAGCAACAATATCATGTAAAAACATATGTAAACACCAGGGATTTTGCGCATTCCCTGCGTAAGAACAGAAAGCCACAGCCAAAGCTAACTTGAGGAGGAAATAGAAGTTTAAATAACAGTAAAAAGACCCTGTTACGCAAAGACACGAACAGGTCATATGCGAGTGTCTTGGTTCACAAACACCAAGACATAAATTTCGTAGACGGATAAGGATCAAAGGGTCCTGAAAGAACATAATAAAAGCCAACAGCCAGGTTATTATGGAGGTCACCGAGTATAAAAAATCTAAATTTCATGAGGTAGGGCTAAATTTGGGGGAATTTGAGTTAAACAGCATGCTAACAGAGTCACTCAAATAGGAGATAGCGGAGTTTCTTCGCCCCGACGAAAGAAATCGAATATTCAATGTCTAGATATCACCCAAGCGCACTGGCACAAAACACAACTGATTCTCTCTTTTTATTCATACCAGATCTATCTAAAAAATTGCAACGGCGACCATCAGAAGGAAGGATAACACAACCCTTTATCCAAATAAAAGATTAGGCCAGAGTCAGGTTTACAGATGAAGTAGGAGGAGCTATCGATATTCGATACTCACTAGGACTCTCGAACATGAAAGTGACAGTATCGCTGCCGTCGTCGGCCTTTATGGTAATGATGTCATCATTGCCGGCGCACCTGAGCATCTTGGCCATGTTGTTGAGGTTCATACCCATCGAGAGGTTGCGGTCGCAGCGGTAATGCTCGAAGCCCTCGGACCTAAGAAGTAGCGCCACCAGGGCGACATGGCTCGAGTCCATGGCCTGGAGAGAGAAGCCTGTGGTGGAACAGTCGAAGTTGGCGTCGGTTACGAGGTCCTTGATGGCCTCTAGGACCTTCTTCAGCAGGCTACCGTGAACCAACCTGAGCTCCAACATCTTCGCCTCCGAGAGATTACAGGTGGAGAGAAGAGGGAGAGATCGGAAGGAGAGAGGAAGAAGGAACGGTAAAGGCGAAAGGAGACGAGGGTTTCCAGGTTTGAGCGGGAAACAGAGACTTCCCGCCCAAGCTTACCGGGCGTATAAATGGGGAAGGCCGTGCTAAAATGAGCTGCGTGACCTAACGTGGTGCGCTCCGGCACGTGACCGAAGGACGGCTGTCGGACGCACGTGGCCGCATGTCCGTGGTTCTCCGACGGATACCGAAGCAAACAGAGGGGTTTTTTTTGTCGGAATTGCACCGTTTAAAAAAATATATTACTGAAATAACACCGCCGCAAAATCCCTTCGGGAGATCACGGTTTCGCTTCTTTTTTTTACACGATTTTTTTCGGCCTAAACCGTGAAACCACGTCATAGTTTCATTTCGGAAAAATAAAAAATCTTAATAAAACTAAAAAAACCATCAAAATAAAAAAAAGAAATCGAGACCACTCTTTCGTTGAAAAATTAATAAAAAGGAACCATCAATTTGTTAATAAAATATAAGATAAAACTGGGTTTTGAAAAAAAATAAAAATTAGAACGACAAGGATTCCGATGAGGAAAATATCGTTAAAAATAGTGCTATTTTTTAGGAAATAGCACTATTTAAATTTTTTATCAAAATAGTATCATTAAAAATATTTCACATTCTGAAATAGGGCCCACAGTTCTTAAAAAATATAAATACGGCTCACAGTTGCACTTTTTTATTTTTTGCAATTAAACCGTGATCGTTTCTTCTTCTTTTTTTATCATCCGTGGTTTTGGGTTTTCCCTAAAAAACAGATGAACAGAATTCAACGATACCAAACTCTGAAAACCAACGGCATGCCATACAGCTGGACCCATTCCACCATCCACACTGAAGACTGATCGTTGATCCACGGTTTTAACTTCTACTAAAACATAGACGAACAGATTTCAACGAAACGAAAAACTCAGGCAACGGATTTACAATGCAATTAACAATGAAAACAACTGATTTGGCATGCCTCACAGTGAGACCCATTTCCTCCCATTCAACAACAACAAACAAAACCAAGATGTCCGCACATAAGAGCATGTGTGTGGGGAGGAACACCATCAAGCCTACAGAATTAGATCTCAGGATGTCGTCCATCAGCTCAAGAAACGCTTCCCAATGCAATTAACAAAGAAAACATCTGATTTGGCATGCCTTACAGCGAGACCCATTTCACCATTCAACAAACAAAACCAAAATGCCCGCATGCATGAGCATGTGGGTGCGGAGGAGAGACATATGTCAATCGTGACCTCATTACACACCGGCAGTGGGGGCAGACAACACCCTCTTTATCGGTGATGCAGGTAATTCGGCACCTATTAGTACCGCTGCATCCGTAGTGCTTCTTCGCGGGCCTGTCAAGAAAGAAGGGCATGGTGGAAAAGAGCAGATGTTATCGGGGGGTTCAGGAGGACGTGATGTCAAGAAAGAAGGGGGCATGGTGGAAAGGAGCAAATGTTATCAAGGGGTTCAGGAGGACGTGACGTCTGCTCATTTCCACCATGCCCCCTTCTTTCTTGACGTCACGTCCTCCTGAACCCCCTGATAACATCTGCTCCTTTCCACCATGCCCCCTTCTTTCTTGACAGGCCCGCGAAGAAGCACTACGGATGCAGCGGTACTAATAGGTGCCGAATTACCTGCATCACCGATAAAGAGGGTGTTGTCTGCCCCCACTGCCGGTGTGTAATGAGGTCACGATTGACATATGTCTCTCCTCCAAATCTGCTAGAGGTGGACGTCCTCCTGAAAGTCCAAGCCTACAGAATTCGATCTCGGGATGTTGTCCATCTGCTCAAGAAATGCTTTTCACCATGCCATGCCGGTTGCAGATGCTCTGCTGAAATTCCGGGGAGATCAGCTCAGCTTCTTCGTCTCTGAGAGCAGCTCTCTCTTGTCCAAAAGCCACCTTCTGACTGTCTCGCGACACCCAATGCTGTAACCATGCACACGCCGCACCTCTCCAAAGAACATGATCACATGATGTTCTATGTAATCTTTGAACCTTTCGCATAATGCTGGAATTGTGAGAATGATGATAAGACCTGCAAGAAAAAAGATACTCAGAGAAGAAACTCAGATTCGATCTTCTAATCATGTCTTGGAGACTTGGACAAAGGCAAAATCTTCCGAACAATTTCTGTCAATTCTTGAAAAGTCTAATGCATGCTCTATTTTTTTCCCTTCAAGAGCTGGAACTCACTAGTGTACCCCAGTGTAAAGATATCAGTCCAGCTACCAACAACAGAGATCAACCAGAGAGAAGCAGCAACTTTAAAGAAGAGCTTGCTGTCCTTTCCCAGTGAGATATCGTGCCAAGCAGAGAGTACTGCAGTAGCATAGCCATGAATGAGAACAGACGCCTCATCTAATGCTGCTTTTGTTAGGTCCAACTCTGGCAAGGGAGGAGGTGGTCTGCGCAACCAAACTTCATTGAGTTAGAACAGAAACACGCATCAAAAAGGGATGTGAAAAAGAAAGATGACAAAAGAATAATTTGAAACCGAAGGAAACCAGAAAAGCATGGTCCCAAACTGTGCTATGCTCAGAAAGTGAAAGACCATGTGCAGTTCAGAACTTCACGAATATACTAGCTATATCATGGTATTTGTTGAGCATAGATCAACATAAGAAATATTTTGACTTCATTACTGAGACATACTAAGAAAAATGATGTGCATGTTTTGGCCACCAGATCTATTAAACTTGACAATTTAGAGCATGAAAGAAATCAATTAACTCTAACATGAATTTCTGGAACATTGAGTTCCACAATTGATACAGATAGAATATCTTTAGCAATCCAAGAAAAATGGAAGAAAAGTTATTCTAAGATCATACTAAGATTTTAGAAAATAAAAGGAAAAAATATAATATGTCCAGATGAAACACAATCATTTATCTGGTCAGAAATATCTCAAATTTTATAGGCACAGAGTTTGCTAACCATCAAGAAAGACCTCATACGAAAAGTATTGAGAGGCCCCATTACATGAATCCCCTTCTGCAGTTAAACCTTCCAATTTGATCAGGGCCTTGATTGCGGTTGGGACTTGGGTGGTCGGTTCCTTCTAGTGCCCATACAATCTGAACTATCACGAGCTTGAGCTTGTTCTCCTCTAAGACTAATGTCAACGAAGGTGAAATTTAAGTACCCCATATGCTCGTTCTGAGTCATGCATGGATCCTCCTATCAACTACAAAGGCGCGTTACTTCAATCAAAATTGCCAGATGAGTGAGCAGTGATCGGATCAGAAGTCCACGAAACCTCTAAATTGTCAAAGTCATAATCAAAGATCATAAGATGAAGCCAAGAAAACCAGCATTTCACCAAATACATGAATATGCAAACTCGCTTTTGATCAGTGTAGGAAGATTCCCAAAACTCATGACTACCTGTTGAGAATGGCTGCGGCTTTCGACCAAACAAAGAGAATGCAGACCAAGAGCAGCATAACACTGGAGGCGAAAGACAGTGGGGTGTATCCCGACTTCTCAAACAGGATCCAGAAGGCAAGCGTTCCCAGCAGAATCCCGATACTGGCGTTTCTCCTCCTCCACAAAATCACATCTGCAACTGACATGGCAAATGCTTCCCCGTAAATTCCAACCCCGATACACCAAAAATCGAACGAGACGATACAAAAGATGAACGAAATCGACAACCCGGGGAAATGTCCATCAATATGCCGCTTACGATCACGAAGAAAAGCATCTTCCCATCTTACCAGGAAAAAAAAAACAGAAGATACGCATGATCGGAAGGACCAAGCAGGAGTTCACGAGAGAAAAGTGCCAGAAGGCCAAGCATTCTTGAAATCTTGTGTACCTACCGGCGCCGCCGCCGAGGATTTCATGGACGGACCTCCTCCTCCCGAGCAGCCGCCGAGGGGAAGACATGGCCGATCGCACTAAAAGCGACTCGGGGACAGACGGAAAAGGCAACCAGATTCCACAGTCGTCAATCACTCTTCCTCTCTCTGTTGCGAGGGAGGGCCTTTGAGCAGTGGATTCCGGACTAAACGAGCCAAAAAGCCGCCGCCGCCGCCCCGTTCCCTCCCCCCCGCCCATCACTTCTTTCCCTTGTTCTGACTTGGAAAAGGGAAAGAGAAGAAAGAAAAATCCATTTCGCGAGACATGGCGCTAGAGCGAGGTGGGGCCTGTGGCGCTGGGAGACGACGCGAAGGGAAGAGAAGACTGACACTTGAACGAGGGAGGCCGCCGGCCGGGGCGAGCGTGCCGCCCAGTCACCGGAGGCGACGGCGTCCAGTTTACCGCTCTCTGAGCTGTAAATGACGCATGGCGGCGCGCCCTACCTCGCGGCGGCGGACTCTTACGCCCTCCACCGCGTTGCCGCCGGGACGGAGGGCAGCGGCCGGCGGCAGCTCATGCTTTACACCCACAATAATAGAACGCTTCCTCTCAAATGCTGTCAGTTTCCTATATAGTATTTTGTGTTTCAAAATACCAAAAAAATATTTATGCACGTACATTGTATTATATTATATATATCCTTGTAATCGGTACAATTTTTATCGCTTACCCCCCAAATTAAATAAATATTTTAGCAAGCTATTTGTTCTTTCATCCGACACCCGTTACTTTGGCCTTGCCATCGAACTCCGTTAGAAGAAATACATATTTAAGACTTGGATTCGTATTAAGATTTACCTCTTGACACAGGTTCACGAGAAATACATAAATCTTATACAGACTTGCCTTTCGCGTATTAAAAGGAATACATAAATCTTATACCTTTTAGTCCCAAAAAGGCAAAATCACTTGCTTAAAAATACATTTTTTTTTGGATTTTAAGATAACAGTGTTATTTGGTTAGATATATATATATATTTCGATAAAGTGTTGGTTGCGACCAGATATACAAATATAAGAAATTTCCCGATGAACTGACAATCGGAGTATTCTTTTTCACACACAAGAGAGAGGTGGTCAACCAACGGAATTTGACCATGTTTGTAGGGGAGAAAAAAAGAGGAGTGGGAGGGAAATCATATATATTATACAAGGGTATTTGATAATAGAATGATTGTTTGCACAATTAATTTTTATACACTTTCACAATAAAAAGTTTCATTAAAATAAAATGTGAGCTAATCAATGACATAAAATTATCTTATTTGGAAAAATATGATAACAAGAAAGAGTAGATACCATATATGACTAAACAAGGTGGGGACCACAAGATTAAAAAAGTGGTATCCTCTTTTTTTAGTACAAGAAAAAAATTCTTTAAAAATAAAAAATTGTAATAGTCGTCAAACATATGTTTGACAAGTTTTGTAAAGAAAACTTAAAATTTGTAACAAAAACTCAATTTATAATGTAAACCTTTGGCCCTTTGCTTCTAAAGCAGATAAGGTTGTAATGGTTATAGTGTTTATTAAATTAAAATAATATTTATTATAATTAATATGAGATTAATTATAATTATGAGTGTTAATCTCTCTCTCTTCTCTCTCTCCTCCGTTTTCTATTTATCTTTCCCTTCTATTTTTTTTCCCTCAATATCCTAACCTTCCTACGGAGCGATCGTTTCTCCATCGTCCTCATCTTGTCCGCGATTTTCCCTCACCGTTGCCCCTCTCCGATTTTCCCCTAGGCATCGCCTGTCTTCCCCCCCCTCCGGTCGTCGTTAGGGGTGTCAATGGGCCGGGCCCGGCCCGGCCCGAGGTCGGCCCGCTTAGGGCCCGGTCCAAAATATATCGGCCCGGCCCAACCCGGCCCGCACTACATTGTTGGCCCGGCCCGACCCGACCCGCAAAAATTATTGACTTGGCCCGACCCGGCCCGGCCCGGCCCAACTATATATTTAATAAATAAATATTTATTAAATATGATAAATTTAATTATTTAAGATAACATTATAAAATTAATAATAATTTAATTAAAATATATTTTAAATAAGTAAAAATGATGCTTTTGACATAAAAAATTGAAAGTTATTTGGCCCGTTTTAGCCCGTGTTGGCCCGCTTCGGCCCATATGTCGGCCCAACTAAAGCCCGCGGGCAAAAATTTTTGGCCCGTCAAATGACCCGCAGCCGGCCCGGCCCACGAACCCGTGGGCCGGCCCGGCCCTTTGCCACCCCTAGTCGTCGTCCTGCTCGGCACCCGCCGCCGCCAACGCTCGCAGCCGCGCCGTGCGAAGGCGCCGCCGCGCGGATCTCTTTCCCCCCTCCTCACGTTGGCATCCCGCCGTTCCCGTCGGCCGCGCGGACTCGCCGCCGCCCGCGCGCATGCGGCCGCCGCCATGCCATCCCGCCAAGCCCGTCGCCGCTCGCGGCCGCACACCGTTGACCCCCGCCCTTGCGCCACTCGCGCGCGGCGCCCGCGGGTCGCCGCCGCCGCCCGCCACCTTCGTGCCCCCTGTTGCATGGCCGCCGCGGCCTGTTCCCTGCACGCAACCGTCTCCGCGCCGTGCGCGGCCACGCCCGACCCACCGACCAGCGCGGTCTCTCCGTCGCCAACCGTGCCGGCGGCCTTCGCCACCGCCCCGCCTCCTCTTCGCCTCCCCCCCTCGCCACGGTCGTCCATCCAGCCCCGTCTCACGCCGTCGCCGGGTGCCTTCCGCCCCGCCATCCCCGGCTTGCGCAAGCTTTCACCCGTGTGTTTGCACGGCGAGCCGGCGGTCCGCGCCCGCACCATCGCCGTGCCTCCGCGCGACCGCCGCCTCGTGCGCCACTCCAGCGCGCCTTGCACTTGCGCCACCACGCTCCCACGCGGCTGCGGCTCGCGCGCCAACCCCCGGGTATCTCTCTCTCTCTCTTTCATATCGCAGTAGTATTATTCCCTTGTTCTTAGTATTATCCCCTTGTTCCAACAGATTTTAGACATCCATCCGGATCGATTTTCCAGCGCCGTCGTGACCGCGGCATTCTCGTCATCCGGATCGACTCCGTTGGAATTCCGTGCACCGTTCGTCGTCGCCGTTAAGGTAGGCGTCTCGGCTATCCTTAGCACTCTAATATTTTGATTAAATTGTAATAATCATGTTTAGATCACCAGGATTAGAATATTGTAGTTAATGGGTTGTTTTGGATTTATTAGCATGATTAGATAGAGTTTAGATTAGCTTGTTTAATCATACATGTTTAGATTGTTCTATGTCCATGATTATTCATCATATTGGATAATTATTCAATTATGCATGTTAGCATGTTAGGTATGTATTTTGTAGTTGAACCTAGTTAGTTTAGCATTGTTTGCATCACGATGAACCTTAATCATGTATATTCCGATTTGATAAAAAGCCGATGTGAAGTTTAGGCATAATGTGGTTAGAATTTAGTTTATTTTCTTTTATGTGATAGATAGTTCCGTTTAAGCATGTGATTAATGTGTTTAGGTTGTAAATTGCATGATCCCATGTATATGCATTAGTTCATGTTAGATTGTGGTGTGGTATGCAAATATGTGGTGCATAGAACCATAGGTGTTCATCTATGTATTTCATGTTTGATTGCCAATTAAATGTTCCTGTTTACTGTCTGAGTTAATTATATGCTTGCATGGTGTGGAATGTGGTTAGTGCAGTGAGCTGCATTGTGATGGAAATGTACTTCACCAGACTATAATTCGGTCCTGTGGGCAGCAGATGAATTAGAACAGTCCGGAGCATCCGTCGATCCCGGATACCGCGGTTTATCTTAAGTACTCCCATTATGGGGTACTATGAGATTTAGCTTACTATATGGTAAATCTGGTTCTAGTTTTGTGGTGTGACTGCATTTATCTGATGGAGCATGGAATTTTCTCAGACAGGTGTCTAGTTGTGTAGATTGGCATAGATGGTAGTGTTATAGATGTGTCTTTGGTTTTATGACAGGTTGTGTATGTTGTAAGCATACCTAGAACAGTTTAAGGTGTAGGTTATGTTGGTTTTAATGCATATAGAGTCTAGTCATCATATGGGGTAGTTGATTGATTCTTTAATCAATTAATTAAAGATATATAATTAGTTTACACCCTATGTATTAAATCTGATTTTTAGGCTTATTATTCTATTATACCATTAGAAATCATTATTATAGTGGGGTAGTTCGGGTGTAAGACCTACTGAGTCACATTTGTGACTCACCCTTCCGTTGTTAATATTTTCAGGATTGCAGGTTTAGCGCAGCAGAAGCGTAGTGGTGTTTTGGAGTCCAAGGAGCTAGTGGAGTACTTGTTCAGTGTTGGTATTATTTAGATTGTAATTTCATAGTGTTAATTAGATAGAATTATTGGAATTGTTTATTTGGATTGTGATTTTGGTCTTAATTGGTTCCAGACCGATATTCTTCCCCGTTACGTCGCCGGATTATCTTCCGCTGTGCATGTTAAAAATCCGGGTCGTGACAAAGGTGATCAAGAAAGAACACAGCTATCTTTGAGTTGACATATTCAAGCTTAAATATTTTGCCTCTCATTGCAAAAAAAAAATAAAAAATGTAGGGGTGCTTTGCTTGTCTTGGTTCCGTTTTGAACTAGTTTTTTTCAAAATTGAACCGAATAGAATCATACTCTCCGATCAAGCCGGTTCAATCCAGTTTGATTCAATTTAAAAAAAATATCTAAAAGTTTAAGTAGTTATTTGTTTATTTTTTTACAAATAATTAAAAAAACATTTTTCATCATAAAATTTATATAAAATTATTTTATTTATAAAATTTTATAATTTAATTTGATCCGATTCAATTTGGTAGGCCTCCAAACTATAGTTAAAGTGAACCAGTGGTTCAAACAGAACCATGATCCTGGCTGCTTTTGTTTTAACAATTTTATACACACCCCTACTCAAGTATCTCAACTATGATATCTTCGCTTGGCATGCATATTTTGAAACATCTTAGAAAAATGTCATCTGGCATGGTATGTTCTTGAGACCCGGGCCAACAAGAAAATGCTTATTTTTTTTTTCTATGTTAACCATGAGGCGGGAGATCCTACCCTCATGAGTCATGACATAAGGATATTTGAACAGAACCCTAAAGAACCAACCTTTCTCTGATCTACCTTACATGTCTTCTATCGAATAACAGAGGTTGAGGAGGTCGGGGCTCCCCTGATATGACAAGGCTCCGGATGACATGATTTTTTATGGGTAGCTCTAGCTTGATATGAGATTAATCTCGGGGTAATCCTGCCATAGGTCTCACACATGTTTCACTCGATTTGATAATCATTTGCTCTATACCACATTTTAAAAACATATAAGTTAATCACCACCTAGTCATGAAATGAAAAAAGTATAAATTATTATTTGTGCATGCTGCATACTTGAATAAGCCTTCTGAAATCAAATCTGTATCTGTTTGAGTGAGTCTATACAAATCATCAACTTGCAAAACCCAAACAGAAAACGACTTCCTGCTTCTGATCACGGATACGAATAAATATATATATTGTGATCCGAATATATATGTATATATTACGGTTTGAGAAGCTTCGCATATTAACATCCAAACACCGGAAATAAGGTCGAGGCGGCGGCGGCGGCGGCGGCACCGAAGCGAGCACGCCGCTATCTGCTCGAGCTACCGACGGACGACGGCTCTTTCTTGTCGTTGCTCCGTCTCTCCGGCAGCTGCGGCGCCGCCGCAGCAAGCTCCATATCCCGGAAGTCCTTGCGGATCGTCCATAGCGCCTCGCCACACTGCTTCATAGACGGTCTGGACCGCCTCGACTTGGCAAGGCACTCCCCGGCCAGCGCCAGCACCTTCTCCACGGCCCGAACCGACGCAGGGCTCCGACGCAGCCGCGGATCCATCGCCATCACCGCGTTCCCTTCCCGGAACCTCTGCATAGCCTGTGAGCGGAGCTCAAACCGGCAGCAACGATCACAGCTTTGAGCGTCGTCCCGCCACCGTTAAGGAATGCATCGGGCAGACGCAGAAGTGAAAAGTATTGATTTTTTTTTTTGTTATGCGGAGAACGACAGGTCATATCACATTCGTACCCATTTGGTGGTCATGCGATCGCGGAGGTCGCGCTTGGGCTCGATGGGGCGGCGGCCGGAGACGAGCTCGACGAGCAGGACGCCGAAGGAGTAAACGTCGCTCCTCTCCGTGAGCTGGTAGGTCTGGAGATACTCCGGATCCAGGTAGCCGGCGGTCCCCTTTATCTGCGTGGAGATGTGGGTGGCGCCGGATTCGTCTGGCGCGAGGCGGGCGAACCCGAAGTCGGCCACCTTTGCCCGGAGCTTATCAGTGATCAGGACGTTGGAAGCCTTGATGTCTCTGTGGATGATGGGTTGATCTGCACGGACAATATGCATCAACATCACTGTGTAATGTCGACGATACAGCAATGCTCTGTTCTTCTAATGGCATTGCATTCGCAGTCTGTGATTTGCGATATGAATATCATCAATGCTCAAGCTATCATCCACAACTCATTTTCCTTAGGCATGTATCTAATTTCTATCGTGATGCAATTGGCAAACGGATAAGAACTCTGGTGTAATTCTCTACTTTGTATCCAAATCATTACATCAGAAAACACCCAATCTGAAAAAAAGAGAGGGTAAACTTTCTCCCAAGGTTCCAGAAACTTAAAAGAACAGGTAATCAGGGGCAAAGAAGCACAGTTGTACCCTTTGAAGGTTCCCATGTGTGTAGAACACCTAATCTGAAGCGAAGTGCATACTTGTTAAAATTATTACATAATACTTTTTTTTCGTAGAAAAGGGACTTTATATTATAACTCTTGTTATCTGCAGTTGATGTTGTACCCACATGATTCATACATAGATGAAGCAAACAGCATCATAATAAATACGGTAAGAAGTTTGGAATAGTTGTGTATAACCTGTGTACATGTGCAGATATGTGACAGCATGAGCTATATCAATGGCTATGTCAAGTCTTTCTCCCATTTCCAGTCCTTGCCCACGGGTCCCTGAAATGAAATTTAATCTATTACCCTTCAAGAGTTCTATAAACCACTTGAAAGCATTCACTTCACTGACTACTGGATGGATGAGTAGTAGCCATTAGTGATATACTTAAATGATGCTCCATTTTGTTGATAAATGCATAAAGTGGGTACTCACTTCTTTATGCACTAATCAAGCTTCTTTCACACTGACTCTGGTTCCTCAACGCACTTTGATTGCCAATGTGAAGACATTTTTTAAAGAGATGAGTATCATATCCTCCTAGCCAATCTAAATTTAATCCAACAGTAATTTACAGCCTATTTGATAATAGTATCAAACACCTTTATCATTAGTAATCTTGAAATTGATATTGATATAAGCCATCCGGCAGTGTTTGCTATTAATATCAATTTTGAAATTTTTAGTATATACAAGGCATGTATTGTAATACAAATGTCCACCTATATTAATTTTGATAATGAATATTGATACTCTATTCTCTAGAAATGTCAATATAAAAAATAACATAGAATCATTTTTAATACTCTAACTAAACAGGGCATTAGGCATCGTCTTGAGTTTCAAGAATCATGACACAAATTCCTACAAAAAATAATAAGATCCCTGCATAGGGAAAATTGTACATACCATCGATATGCTCCCGCAGATTCCCATTGCTGACATATTCCTCAATTATTATTCTTTCCTCACCATGCTCGAGGCATCCAAGAAATCTGACCAAGTTCAAATGCTCTATTTTTGATAGAGTTTTAATCTCATTCTTGAATTCAGCACTCACATGACTATCATATATGCTCTGCCAGAAAGCCCATGTGGAAATGTTATTTCTCTAGAAAAGCAGTGACCTCTGGTTTAAAGGAATTCCAGATAAACATTCTTCAACATATATATATATATGTATACCAATTGAAGTTACATGTTGCCTTCACCTTTTTGGCACGTTTAACTGCAATCAGCGATCCATCCTTCCTTTTACCCCTGTAGACAGTAGCAAAGCCACCTCGACCAATGATGTTTTCTGAAGAAAAATTTCCCGTAGCCTTGATGATTTCTGAGATAGAGAACTCAGTTGCATCATCCTCCACGTTTGTCTTGCTCAGGGAACCGCTGTATCTGAATTTGGAACTGTTGTTGCTGCTTATAGTTGATTTCAATCCTTTTGTTGAAGCTGTATTAGGCTTACAAGTTCATCAAGAGTGTACAATTCAATTGAAACAACCATAAGAAGTACATTGAATATTTGCTTTGGAATCGGTTACAATTCAGAAGATGATTAGTTCCCCTGTACTTGACATGACCTGACTGATATTTAGATCACAGACTATTTTGGTTAAGAGTAGTCGGGTAAATTTTTGGCAAATGGTTTGGAATGTAAATTACCTAGCACTTCAGTGTTGGGCACAATACATGCTTAACCACGCAGTCGTTTCTGTTCTTACCAACTAGATGATCACGGTACGGTGTTGCACAATCATGAGATTTCACTTTCGGCAACAACAATTGAGAGACAGAGAGATCTTCCTGAAACATAGCAGACGAGAACTGCCAGACAGAGCTGAGGTTGAAAAAGGAGCTCATAAACTCCCCTTGGTAAGAAGTTTATCTAATCTATTTTCTTTCCTCGAATCCTTTTTTTTTTTCAATGAAGGCATGGGAAGGACGACCAAGAACCCATTTGTAGATAGAAAATGCCAAAAGTCCTGGTTGGACAGATTTAGTATGATCAAAAGCAAGCTCAAAATGCTGTTTTTGTGGTTTCACTGCAGGAGGGGTGAATCCTTGCTCTCATAGATAGCAGGAGGAACCGTCTTGCAACGGCGATACTCTGCGCGGTCGAGCGCAAATCCTATCAAGATCCCATCCTTTTTCCCTTCAAGTTTACAAGACCGGAATATTGGACAATTTATACAAAAACATAGGCACCCATTTCCAGCCATGGTGATGCGATAGGGTACAAGGAATCCAAGAACATGCCGAAATCCCCAAAAACAGATCTGGCAGAATCAGTCTAAAACGTGCGGGGGAGAGACACAAGAGGGCTGATGACTGCGAAAGGAGCAGGAAATTACTTGAGAGATCCGCGACGTTGTCATCCTCGAGAGCTTCTGCCGAGGAAGCACGGCTGTGGTGGGTGGAGAAGCAGGTGATACAGCCCCCGGCGACTCCTCGAACGCGGACGCTGAGCGACTTGGCAAAGCCAGCCCTGCCGCCGCCGCCATCGTCGGTGGTGGCGGCGGAGCGACTGGTATAGACCGACGACTGCGAGAAGTCGGAGACGGCGCTGGTCGAGCCGAGGCTGGCGGACTCATCCTTCCGGCGAGTGAGGTTGAAGACGCGGCTCATGGGAGGAGACCGGTTTTTCTGCGGCGGTGGGCGGCGCAGATCGCTGATGCCGCTCCCTCCCCTTTTCTACTCTACCCGCCTGCGGGCGTCGGAATTTCCAGACGCATACAGCACGGCGACGACCGACCACGGCGAGTCCCTCCCCCCTCCTCGCATCAAAAATCTCCGCCTCCGGGACGGACTGCCAGCCTTCGGCTGTCTTGTTTTGTAGACGACAAAGACAGCGTTTTGAGCCTCGGCTGTTCGCCATGTCTGACCAGGACCCGTTCCGCTGAGATTAAGAAGGTAGATTTCAAACGTCACAGCCGTCGATAACCAAGTGCTTATAACGCGGGAGGCATCTTTCTGAGGTCAAATATCCTCTTTTTATTCTTGGAAAGATGATATTTTTTTCCTGTCTTCTTCTCGACTGGTTTCACAGAGCTGCAAATCCATCAATTCCACCAGCTCGATGAGCTCGCTGCAGAATTGAATGCCCTCGCTGGGCCTTGTCTTGGCTCAGTGTCGGCTCTTCACAACATCAATAATTATCATTTTAGTGATCTAGATAATGAATCTTCCCGGAGAGAGAGAGAGATTTAAAGCGTACGTGCATATGAATCTCATTCAACCGTGGATATTTCAATCGTCGATATTCATCTCATCGAGCTTAATGTATTCAGACCTATGTGACCCAAAACTGGTCGAAGATTTCATTCACTCAGTCTCATCTCGACAACCAATGATACTACTTTCTTCGCTTCAGTTTTATACTTAGCAGCTTGCCATTCCCCGCGATCCCCTTCCATGTTAGATTCTAGTGCTTTCGGTGGATAAAAGAGGAAGTTTGCAAATTGCTCTACTGGGGTGTTTTGTTTTCATGATAAATCGAGTTTTTTTTCTGGTTACTATTTTATGTTTTTGTAAAACGAGCGAAAAAAGAGGTGTTTGGCAAACATTATAAATTTAAGTTTATAAAGAGTTCCTTCTTGGGGAAAAAATGATATCCATTTTCTGCCTTGTGGTCCCCCATGTCTGTTAGTCATGTATGACTCTACTCTGTTTTGTTATCACATGTCCACAAACATGACAACTTTACATCATTAGCTAGTTTACATTTTATTTCAATATAATTTTTTCCCATAAAAATTTATCATGCAACCAAACGATTGTAGCAAGATACAATGCGTTTGGAGTAATTATTATTTAAATTAAATACAGCTAAAATAGTTTTGATGAAGCCAAGTTATAGTTGAGTTTGACATCTGGCAGCACTTTCTCAGGAACACACTTTATTTCTTTCCTTCTTTTACCAACATCCACTCATTTTTAATAGGTTGTAAATTTATGTTATTGCCAAATCTACATCGTTATCTTCTATATTTTAATTTTTTATTTAGTATTATATACTTCATTATGAAATAAAAGTAAAGCAGGCCATAAAAGATCAGGCTAAGTTGAACTCTGATAAACTGGGCCTTTTGGGCAACTTCAGTTGGGATTGGCCCAATACATGGACACTATTCCACCTGATATCCAAAATGAGAGCTTAGACAGGGGGTACATTTTATAAATCAAGGTCTACCAGAGTGGGAAAAAAAAAGATAATCATCGACATTCAAATTATTTGAGATTAAGACTTGAGTTGAATTGAGGAAGGACATGTTTCCATCCATCTGTTTTCTATGTGCACTTGGATGCCTGACAGCCTTGCAATGAAAAGGAAGGGTTAAAAAAATAAAAAATTAAGAATGACATGATGGGTCTTTTAATTTATGTCTCAACCTGTCTTAAAACCTAACCATTCCAGTGACTGAACCGCTCCATGTGGTGTTCTCAATCTAATCATACATAAAAAAAATTCTATATGATATGAAAGCTGTAATTTTTATATTCCGTTTTCCGATTACCAAGAACATCTGACACTACCTCAAAGTCATAGTCCATAATTCTAGTCAGATGATCTTCAAACAAAAAAAAAATCTACTCAAATGTCCCTCCAGCGACTTCTTATTTTTTAATAATAAGGTGATGGGAGGAAGGTGTGGTTTGATAGCTTATGCTTAAATTTCTTACTTCTTTGTGAAAATCAACTTTTGCCCCTAGTTTTTCAGGGTTAATTGATCTCATTGACCTTCTAAATCATTTTCTAGTCCCAAAATGAATTCCATTTTAACTCTTCCCCCTGGCTAATCTCAAGTAACACAATTACGTTTGAAAATAAAATTTCTACTATATTATTTTTGATAGGTTTTAAATAGTATATTTTATCATCTCTTAAATACTTGCATTAAGTTATCAGCATATATATAGCACTTACTAGCTCGCTGTCTTGACTTGTTGCCAACTCTATTTCATGTCTTAGAGGCTTTTCATTTACTTTATAAATCAGTTGAAAAAGAATTAAAGCACCCTATGTTTATCACAAATATTTCTTTCACGATCCAATAACATTAATTAAAGATATACGCATTCTTGATTTTATTCTGGTAATTCGTCGTTAAGGTTAGATTGCTTTTACTCTTCTAGTTTATTTCTATACATAAGAAGATGACGAGAGCATAAAATTTTATTTGTAATTTGCGAGGAGCAAGAAGAGAAAATCTCCGTATATAAACATTTTAGAGGTAACCAGCTGTTCTGAGCTTGGAAAAAATAATAATTTTTTTTCGAACACACGTGGCAGGATCTAGAAATAATTCGAGGATCGACATTAATTTTCACGAGTGTACATCTCTCTAGAATTCACCATCCCATCGATATCTCATCCGCTCTTCTGCAAGAGTAGTAGCTAGAGAGAATCTCTCATGTGTGTGTCCACCTGAGTAGTAGTACAGCTCTATTTTCAAGACTAAGGTGGTGTTTGACTAGACTTAATCTGAAAATTTTAACTCTTAATTTCACCTCTAATCTCTTAACTTGTGGTAAAAAAGTACTTAACTTTATCAAGATATAAGTAATAAGTTTGTTTGATAAAACATGTCAACATTTAATTAGACAAAATAAGCTAAAGTTTACATTAAAATAAGCCTTAGTTTAAATAAGTATAATATTTTACAAAATGTTTTTTAAAATAGTCAAAATCAAAATCTTAATATAAATATAATCTACATCTTTAAACATAACCGTAGTAAATTCTTAAAAGAATTAAAATATTGATTTTATATACTAGTATTCATAATATAATTATTTCTGGAGTCGACAAAATATACCTATCTTTTCAATAAAATAAGTAAAAAATAAAATCAAAGAGAAGCGTTGTTGGTACCTAGGCAACGGATTCTTACGGCTACAGTCACTGTTTGTGACATTTGAACTGAAAAAAGTTAATTTTCCCATCTTAATAATTTTAGACATAAGACGTTAATTCAGAGGTATCTTCATATATTTTATCAAACAACCAAAAACATCAAATATCTGACCGAATCAGACTTTAGATGGATGTTCAGTCAAAACAAACGCAACCTAAGACCCCAAAAACCCCCTAATTAATTGTTCGGCTGGATATATAAGGGACTGCACGACTAATTAGTCAAATAATCAAACACAAGTTCAGAAGAAGACTTGCTCTGCGGTGGCGAAGATATTCCAGAAGACCGCTGCGACAAAATAGAGCACCGCCGTGATCGTCAGGGAGGCCCGGAACGATCCCAGCCGCTGCACGCAGTACCCGGTCGCGATCGTGCTGATGATCGCCGCCAGTGTTCCGACGGAGTTCGAGATCCCTGTAGTAATGTTACATAATTTATTTATTAGTTAATTAAGCACGAAAGTTCGAAGAAGGATATATCACAGGGTCGATATACCATATCCTTATATATATGTTATACGTGCACATATACATATATCTTCCTGTTTCTAGAGATCTCATACATATATACGTACCGTGAAGAAATCCAGCGTACTTGGGCGCAATATCCTGAAAATTGACGTTGAGCTACGGAAGATCAGCCAACAAAACCAGATGTATGCTTGATCATATGCGGTGCTCTCGGCAGTACACGTTCTCCGCAAAGACACTTGATGTTCTTGGATATATATGTCACATGCACACACATCATACATACAGCATATATATATAGGGGCAGATGATCACACAACAAATCTTATAGCTAGCTAGGTCATATGCTGTGATGTCGTGACTACCTCAAATAATCGACAACTATGTCAATAATAATTAACAACCTTCTACCTACTCATCCGAGACCCATAAAACACACTCTTTGTCTTAATTAATTGGAGTTCCTTCTCAACTCAACTTCTTAAAAAAATGGTTAATGGAGTTGTTGACATATGGTCCCATGATTAGATCTGTTAACACAATCTTAGATATCAAGACGCCACACACACACACACATAACATATCAGGTGTGCTGGCCTAAAAAACTTAAAACCCTGATTAGTAATCTTCTCCCAACTTCACCCACCATATATACGTGCACTTCCAACAAAATTCGTTCAACCTTGTAGTTTATTTTTTTACTTAACTTTGGAAAACTTTGTTGATCTCTCTTGATTGACACATAGGTTGTTATACGTTTCCCTAACAAGAAGAAGAAGAAGAAACATATGGCTTTCAGAGGGGGTGAAGCTGGCGAACTGCTTACTTGCACGTTGAGAAGAAAGCCCGCTTGGCTGAAAGAGCTCAAGCTGAGGGCCAGCGTGAGAAGAAGAGCAGCTGCAGCGGGTGTCCGTGTGCAGTTCAGGCACAGCAGCGCCGCGCCGGGGCCGATGAAGCCGATCGACTGCACCAATCATAAGACCAAACAAACATATCACATGTTAACCATCCCAAAATCGCGGTCGGGATATCTCTCCTCACTATCTCGTATGAGACTGTCTAACTCGTCTGTTCACTGCTAAACTATACCAAAATGTCAACAGTTGAAGAGGTCCAGATTTATATAAACACGAGAACCTCCTCATTGTCTCATATGAGACTATATAACTTAGCAAAACACACAAGATATCAAATTTAGACGGGGACGATCGCCGGGCCGCGCACACGGCTACGTATACGTACGCACGTCGTACCTGCATGAGCTTCCTCACTAGGGTTACGGAGCGGCCGGATCTGATCAGGACGTCGGAAGCCGACCCGGCGAGGTAGCCGGAGATCGCCATGAGCCCCCAGGGGAGAGCGCTGAACCACGCGGCTTCCTTCAAATCCACACCGTAAACCTGGCCACATCAAGATCGGTAGGAAGGAAGGAGATCAGCTTCCCCTCGGCGATGATTCCCGTAACACATACGGATGTCAATGCAAGAGACCCCTTTAATTTGCCACACCAGCACATTGATCACACATTATCGAATTATGTCGCATGTATATTTTGTCTCGGACAAGCAGCCAGTGTATACTTAACTTGATACACACGTCATGATGTTTAAGTAAAACATCCCCCTTTAAAAAGGAGTTCGGATCACCTCAAGCCGCCAGTGAAGGGAACACCCTCGGTCTTCAATAAAAATCAATCACGACCTCAAGTCACTTGAGTGACAGTTCAAATAACAAATTTGGTGAACTGTTACCGAAAAGTGTTGAACTGTTATCGACACCTTACTAACTCACTGCTAATTGGTAACGAGTTGTATTAAGTTCGGTAGTGAGTTTGTAAGGCGTTAGTAGCGATTCAGTAACGATTCACTTACTTATTAACTCGCTACCGATGGAGTTGAATCGCTACCAACGTCTTACCAACTCATTATCTATCACTCAAGTGATTGATATCGTGACTTTTTTTCATTGAAGACCGAAGACACTCTTTTCGCCTGAAAATCGAAGTGATCCGCTCTCTTAAAAAAAGAGGGAGTCCACTTTATGCCTATTGTGTAGCTAACTCACAGTTCTGAAGTAAACCGGCATCCAGGACAGCAGCACGAAATAGCCCTGCAAATTAATAAACATAATTGAAAAGTCAGTCAGAAGAATCTAATTAGTAATCAGATTACGAGCGTCTCAGACAGGAGCTCTCTATGATCCTGATCCAGATGCCTTTCTCGCTTACCCAGTTGTTGGCGGCGTTGGCGAATATGATGGCCCACGACGGCATCCTCGACAGCAGCCGCCGGAGAGGCGGCAGCTTCATCTCGGCGGCGGCGGCGGCGGCGGCGGCGGCGGGGGAGTAGTCCCTCTTCCCGGCGCGGATGAGCTGCAGTTCGCCCCGGCCGCCGCGGGGACCGTCGGCCACCCCGGCGGCCCACGCCGAGACCCACGCGAAGCCCAGCGCCGCAAAGAGCGCGAACGGCCCGGCGGTGCCCGCCGTTGCCATCATCACCGGGGTGGCCAGGAAGCTGACGGCGTTGCCCAGGTGGAAGCCCGCCATCGCGAACCCCACGGCGCTGGCCCGCTCCTCCGCCGGAAACCACCTGTTTGACTCCGTCGGTCAACCGTCAGGTGATCTTATTGGGCCGTCCGGTCAGCATTTCAGGCCCAGGCCCATAAAAGGGCTCCGTTCGGGGCTTTCTCACCTGGACAAGATGATGTTCATGGAGGGGACGGCGACGCCCTCGGCCAGGCCGAAGAGGACGCGGCAGAGCAGAAGCGCGGCGGTGGAGTGGGCGGCGGCCCACGGAGTGAGGAAGGTCGCGAGCGACCAGGCAGCGACGCCGCCGGCCATGACGCGCTTACCGCCGTAACGGTCGGCGAGGGCGCCGCCGACCACCGACGATACGATGTACCCCCACATGAAGGACGACTGCGACCACGTTGGCACGCCGAGAACCGGGTTATCAAGTACAGAACCCAAAAAAAAATTTAAATTAAATTAAAGCAGAGGATGACACCTGATCCCGACCTGGACGATGCCCAAGAAGGAGCTGGACCAGCCGTGGCGGGCGGCGAGGGGGACGACCGCCACCGACATCACGACCCGGTCCGCGTTGCAGAGGCACATCGCCAGCGCCACCATCGCCGCCACCGTCGCCCTCTCCGGCACCACGTAACCCTCCGCTCCCCTGGCGGCCGCCAGCTCGCGGCCCCTCTCCGCCCCGCATGCCACGCTGCGGCGGGCATACGCCGCCGCTTTCTCCCGGTCTCTCCCCCCATCACCTCCGGCTGCCCTGCCGCCGCCGCCTACAAGAGGTTCCTTTTCGACGCGGTGGGAACGCGGGCCTGCGGTCAAACTGGTTGTTGGCTTCCGGGCAAGGGCGAAGGCTCCCGCAGCATGAACCGGAGGCGGCGGAGGCCTCCTCGTCGGCTGGTTGGATTCATACAGCAGCCGCCGTGGAGCACGAGAAGGACCGAGTGGAGGCGTAAATAACGCCGCGGCCCCGGCCATACAGCGCGCGATGGTGCCGGAGAGAAGGAAGATGGCGGGGGGCAGCGGAGCGTCGCTGTGCTTCCGGAGATCGGTGGGCGTCCGCCGCTCCCACCGGCTCCGAGATCCGGCAGAAGGGTAGGTGGCGGAAGGTGGAGCCGCCGTAGCCGGAAACCTTGGTTTAAATCGACGCCGGAGGTTCGTTGCCCGGCGAGGAAGTCTTACCCGAATTCTAGAGTCGACTTTTGAACTAATAACATACACTTGATATATTATTTTAAAAGTATCTCGTAAAAATTTTATCTCTGAATTTAACAAAATCGTTTACTTTCCCATTGAATTTGCTACATTACCTCACGTTTGATAACACTACTAGGTATCTCTATTACCGTCAAAAATAAAATTCCAATCAAAGTATTACGTGACGACTTTATTTTTTTTATACTTTAAAAAGGAGAAAGAGAGAGGGGGCGGTGAGGAGAGACGACAGACAGAGAAGAGAGTCTTCCACTCACTTCTCTCGATCAGAAAAAAAAAGTTAAAAGGTGAGAAATATAATTAATTATATATAATATATGCTTCCTGATTTGAGTCAGATTAATTTTTAATGTTGATAATGTTGGAGTCCATGTATATATTTTAATAGTCTTTAGATTGCACGGTGACATTCTCTCTCTCTCTCTCTCTATCTAAGGAGGTCAAAATCATCTCTTCTTCTTCCAACAGAAACCAAACTCCCCGCCTCGTCACATGACCCCACTAAGCCCAATGATGTAACCATATATACCGATCTCATGGCAATCTTAAATTTTATTGAGAGATTTTAAATCTCTATTTTTCAACCATCAAAACATCTCTACGTACATACCGCTCTAGTTATGTGACTGTATTTGTGTTTAATGACTTTCAAGCATTAATGTCTTCGTAATTTATGTGTTTTTATTGACCTCGTATTTATTTAGGTGTTTTAATTCTCCGGACCGAAGCGAACAGAACCAGATTCGGCGTGAACACCTCTAGACAATCAAACATGCGAAAAAATGAACGTTGTTGTGGCCCAGAGGTGGACCAGCTTATTTATATGAAGACAGAGATATTTCACTTACATATAGATTGGAGATGAGTCAGATGATCCTCATCCATGACTCACAGTCTTCCCATTTTATTCAGAAACTTCCTGATGCCATAATGTCTGTCTGTATCCAGTTGGATTCTCCCATCTCATATATAATATAATTGGGCTTGGACACTCAGATGGATCCAAGATGGTTGCACACCTCTATATTATCCATGTAATCCTAAGGATGACTTCTTCATATATAGAAGTGAGCCCTGAAGAACCACAAAATTCTTGCCATAAAAAAACTGCATGCAAATAATCATCTGATTGCCAACCGGCTGTAAACTGGTTGGCATCTCTTCTCGTCCGGGTGTGCGAGGGGCTGGGTTCGAGAGCCGCTGGAGCCCGACTTTCCCCTGGAAAAAGGTACTTGTGACGATTGGGTAGTGGGACTCGATCCCTCGTCGTCACACAGCGTGACGTGGAATTCGGCCGTTGGGCCAGGTGACCAAAAATAAATAAATAACCACCTGATTCGCTACTGCAAGAACACAGCCCGGACGCATTCATATCTGATGAGCCACATGCTAAATAATTAATGATGTTTCAGTCCTAACACCACAGCGTGAGGTCATCATCAGAAAATCACTTGCCGACAACCCAATTGTAGCATTAACCCAAAATATGACGATCGATCTAGCAATACACTTTCAAGTAGGATACACATATATCTAATAATTTGAGGTAAAAGTAAGTACTTGATTTGATTATGTTTACATGCTAATCAATCTAATGTTGTTTTAAAATATGTTTAATACATATGTATATTACTTTTCCCTTTATGATGGATTACAACTGAAAACAAAAAGGCTGAACCATAGAACTCATGTTTAAGTGGTTTATTAGGATATAAGAGAAACGTTTAGAGGTTAACAAAGACAAAAAAAAAAGAAAATCAAACATTCTAAAATTTCAGAGATCAGAGACTTGTTAGGACAAATCAGACAAAACCTTAATTAACCTCTAAACATACATCTCACGTCTTGATAAACCTCTTAAAATAACTCATAATGTTTGACTTTTTAATTTTCAGACATAAACTATTTATAAAAGATAGAAACTAACTTAAGTAAATTATAAATGTATTAACATATAAATAAATTAAGTACCACCTAAGATTTTGTAGTACCACCTAAGATGCGGGAAACCATGGAAAACAATGGTTGACAATATGGACAATTTTGGACAAGCAGACGGGACTTTCTGCCTGCCAAATCAAAACTGAAGACGGTATATACCATACAGTACTTATCATTAGGGGCGGCAATGGGTAGGGCTGGCCCGCGGGCCGTCGGGCCGGGCCAGCCCTGGGCCTTATTTCGGGGCAGACAAATGTGCCCTCACACTTTAATCTGGTCAAACGACCAGGCCCGCGGGCCATTGTTTCGCAGCACTGTTCAACCGTCCCTTAGTCCGCTAACATGCAAAATCCTTTTTGTTTTATTTTAATAGAACTTTTTGCATGTAGGGTTAAAACAAGGTACGTAGACTATAAAAGAAATTGTAAAAATTATATTTTAACTCTGGTTGCATATCTATGATTATTTGGGTGTTAAACAATATGTTTCTATCTATATATTTATTTTTATTTCTAGATTCAAAATATTTCTTTGATAGTTGATTTGATGTTTAAAAATTTTAAAAATATGATATGCATTTTATTATATAATATAAAATTTAAGCAATACAGTCAAATCTATATATTTTATTATAAATTGAAAAATTATGAATGCGTAGAGTGCAGTGCATATTTTAATTATGTTTCAAATTTTTTATCAAACTCGTCTTACTTTGATATTTCAAAAAAGAATCTTAATTTTAATTTCTATATCACATCATAAATATTTATACCTTTTTTTCATATTTATAAATTTTTTATCATATTTATATTATTTTTTATTTTGAACTTTATATTTTTTATATTAGAAAGATCGGGCCGGGCCGGGTCGGGCCAAATTTAAATTTTATGTGGGCCGGGCCGGGCCGGGCAAAAATATAATGCGGGCCGGGCCGGGCCGGCCCGTTATAATTTGAATTGGGCTTTTATTGGGTCGGGTTTGGGCCCGGCCCGACCCGGCCCATTGACACCCGTACTTATCATTCGACGCAACTTTGGCCTCGATGCAGGTAACTTGTAACCTTTGAAGACCATGGTGGAAAACTTCACCTGTTACCCAGAGTAATCGAACCGCAATGCCTTCCTTAGCACCGAACAATTACCAGAGCTTGGGACAAATCATTTCAACACTTGGTGGTGCACATTAGGTCGAAGTAGACAAGAAGACAAGGACACTAAACGACATCAAAACTTTGTTTTACCTTGTAATCTTTCTTAAAACATGAATAACTTCACTTGCTATGTAACCAAAATATTATCTAACATAGCTTTCTATATATCATTCGCTCCAAGTAGATACCCTGCTTCATGTTCTGTTCAGTTATCGAAATAGATACAGGAGCTATGGGGGTAAAAAGTTCGAATGTACGACCTTTCTCTGCCAAAACATTATTGGAATTAATTTGGGTAAGGATCAAAATGCCAGGAGAAAATGCTCAGGGCACCATGGAATAGTGAATTTTGGAGTCGAAGACGTAGTGAGACAGTTGTCTGATCAGCCAGAAAAGAAGGAAATACATTGGCGTACTCTTTATAGAGCTACAGAAGAACAAATTGGTCACCTCTTTAATGCCGCGCGAAGTTCCCACTAATAGAGCTGCAGCATGCTCCTTGTAAGAGAACTTGCTTGCAGGTGACGTCCCTTGCCCAAGCCGTTGCTCCTTCGGCTACCCCGCATCGGCGTCTGGCAGAGCCTCGTAAGCCCATTGTCGAGACGGCTGGGGGAGTATCTTGCGCTCTTGTTTCGCTCCAAAACGAACTCCCCGGCCCCCTTCTGCCGGGCGCCATTTACCTCCAGCCGGCTTCGTCTCCTGCTCCCGGATCCTGCGTGGTCGTCGACGTTCGAAGAATGCCGAGAACTCACGCTGCTGCTGCACCGCCGGAAGACCTTCCGGTTGATCCTATCTTTGCGGAGCTCCGGCCAAGTCTCAGAGAATGACCGCTCCACCACATTGGCCCCGGCTCCTCTGCTGCGACTCCGCCGGTGGATAAGACCCCACAGGCTCCAGGCCTTGCTCCACCGGCGGGATTTCTTTGGATTCCCTTCACTTACGCCGTTGTGGGAACCCCTAAATGCAGAGTCGAAGCTCTCAGAGTACTCGTCCCTCAGAGACATGGGGTTGGAGTCCCTGCAGTCTCGTTCGAACTTGTTGACGAAGTTGAAATACTCAGTAGCCATGGCGGTAGGCGACGCCTTGGCGTTAGATGTCCTCGGTAGCTCGTCCGCCTCGAAGGAGGGTCTCCTTACAGAACTCGAGCGGTCCAGGCTTCTCCGGCGACGCTGCGAGGTGTCAAGGTAATAGTCCCTCGTTTGAGCGGAGCCACCGGGGATGGCAGTATCTTCCTCCACGGGGATCTGCCCGTCCAGACGCTGGACACAAGGAGCGGTGGCTGGGCCGTCCTCCGTCACCGACAGCATTGGCGGCAGGCGGGGAAACACGGACCGGCCGCCCGTGAGGTAGCCATCCCACGAAGCCCTGGGCTCGTCCCAAGAGAACCGCGGATCGTCCAAGGACATGCGCCCGACATCGAGAGAGAACCTTGGGTCTATGTCGCAGGATCGCCGGCGAAAAATGTCGCCGGCAAGCTCCAACTGGGAATCGCAGGAGAAGCGACGAGACCGAGAGCAGGGTTTTACCGCCGGAATCGCCGCGGCTGAAGCCTTGCTTTCGGCCGTGTTCTCTTGTTTCTTCAACTTCTGCTTTCTACGCCATTTCTGGAGCTTCTTGCTGAAGACAGAGGCAGCTAGCCAGAAGCTACCGGCTATCTCCTTGAGGTCCTTGGGGGATGGCTTCTTTCCCCGGGCGTTGAGGTCGTTGTGGTCATTCATTGTCTTGGGTTCCTCTTCTCCCTCCTGTACTGCCTCCTGCTTGTCTTCTTCGGGGATCATCAGATGCTCCGTCTTGATTCCGGCACTTCCTTGCTCGAGCCCTTCAACGCCCACTGGTGCCAGCGTCGCCTCCTCGATTTCTCCTCCAGAATTTTCTTCCTCCTCTTCTTCTTCCATTGCCGATTCGATCACGGGGATCGCCACCACCCTCGGATCAAACCTGCGGCTACGGCGCTCGACCTCGTTCACCCCACCGGGTCCGGCATTGGAAGCTCCGGAGTGGACATTTGGAGGAAACTGGAAAGAACGGCCTCCCCCATCCGCAGGGCCGCCCCCGTCGTCGAGGTGGAACAGCGACCAAAGGGTGTTGCGCACTCGAACATCGCAGGACTTCCTCTGCGGCTCCATCGATGAGGCGGACGGGACTCCGCGGCCGCCGGAGAAGGACTGGCAACGACGGAGCTCCGGAAGGAACGACAACCTCGAGGAGGAGCCCGCCACATCGGCATTGCCGTGGCCATGGTGGTTGCCGCTGGGGCGAAAGAAGAGTGACCTAAGCGCGGCAGAGGCACCGGAGGATACCGAGGACGAGGAATTAAGCCGACGATTGGCGGTTTCGAGACCAGCCAGGCGCTCTCGGAGGCAGGAGGCACAGAAGCCCGTGAACTCCTGGTCAGGATGCCGGTCGCAGCTCGTGACACGGTTTAAGGCCGGCTGCTGGTCGAGCGCGGCTGCCATCCTCCAGAATCCGGCTACACCATCGGTAACAGCAAATGCAGCGCTCGGCGGTGAGGAAGCCCGCGCGCACCGATTATAATATCGGAACCGGCAGCCTCTCCGCGGGCGCCGCCGCCGCAGCACCGGGCCCGGCGGGTGGTCGTGTGCGACGGGCGCTAGCCGATGCTTTTGTTCCCGGAGGCGAGGAGGATCAAGCGCCGCGCCGAGGCGGTCAAAAGCCTGCTCGCGCCTCAGCCGCAGCAGCGACGGTGCTTCCGCGACGCGGTGGCGGCGGGAAGGAGACGAGAGTGAGCAAGACGGAGGAGGAGGCGGCGTTTGAAAGGAGGCCCCTCTTCTTCGGACGCCAGGGTGCGGGGGTGACGGAACAGGGAATGCTCCAGTCCAGACTGAGACAGAACGACCTGGGCGACGCGGGAAAGAAAAGAAGCGACAGATCCTGCAGGAGAAAACAAAATAATTAATAATTTAGGCAGGGAAGGTAAAGACAAAATTAAAAGGGGGGTGAACAGAGAAAAAGCAAAAGAGTCCTCCGTCTCCGTCTCCGTCGTCGTCGTAGTCACGCCCCCCCCTGCAACATCCCGCCAGCTTTTTTTTCACTCGTTTTTCTTTTTTCTTCTTTTTATGCCAACATTTATTTATATAGTATAGTTTTTATTTTATTTTTTGTACGCCCCCACCGGCCCAAGCCCGGCACAATCGATTTATGATGACTTTTTTATTACCTTTCTCTTCTTTTATCTTCTTTCCGCTTTTTTTGACTTCGGAGGCCCCCGGAGCCGGCGGATGCATGTGCGAACTAAAGAGCAGGAATCACGATGGGCGGTCCGCCTCGTGATCCGGAACCGTATCCGAGTCGAACCGTTCACCGGCAAGGATCCGTCTCGCGGGCCGGGCCGGGCGGGGCAGTGACCGTTCTCTTCTTTCTCTCGGTTGAAATAATGAGTGAACAAAAATAATACGTTATTTTAATAAATATCCCACATCCTTTTGTTTTCTTTTAAAGGCAGAGCCGTTGGTTTTTCGGGCGTATGAAGTAATTTTTTATTTCTTTTATTGCACTCCGCAATTTTCTCGGATCGACATCGCCATTTTCACACTTGACGACTGACACATTTTCTTCTCATGAAACATATACATATTTATAGTCTCTCTCCATCTCGATCTCGAGATTAAAATTTTATTATATCTTATTTATATTACTATAGCTTTTAATAAAATATTTATTGAATATAACATTTAAGATTACCAATAATATATTTTAAATTCAGTCGTGTTATCAAGTTTCATACCTGGGGCGCAGGTCATGACTTCGCGTCTTCCGGCGGCCGATAGTCGGGTGTCCCCAGGGAGGACAACATGTGGGGCTCGAGGGGTCGAACCCTCGCCACCCGCGGCGCCAACCGGAGATCTGGCCACTGGGCCACGTGAACAAAAAAAGGCTCGGTCCATCGAAGGGAGAGAGATCCACAAGAAAAGAAAAGACTTATTTATCTTCTATTGCAGATGCAATATTCTTTAAAAATATGGTTTTTTTACAATGGTCTCTCGTCAGGTTTTGCGGCAAGAGAATATTTTTTATGGTAATCAATCAACTTACGAGTGTCAGACAAGAATTTCGGAGATGGAGAAGACTACCAACAAGAAGAAACAACCTGATTAATTTGTTCCACCATGGTTTTTTCTTTTTTGAAAAAAAAAAATGTTCCATGACGGAGATGAAAACCGCTGGTTTCCCCTTCCGGAGAGCGGCGGCGTCAGACGATGCTGATGGTGATGACGACAACATGAGTGTTACCGCGTAATAGGGCGCCGCACGCACGAACCTCGCTGTGTGTACGTGCGAGCCGAAAACAAAGCAGAGCGAGGGCCAGCTGCCACGCGGACACAAAAAGTAAGGGCACAAAAGCAAATCAAGACGTCCATAATTCTGTTTCGCGGTAATTTAATGGACCAATCAGGCATTCTGCCCAGATGAGATGACGGGGGCGTAACGGTAAGCCCGTGTTGGCGCTGGCATTCTGCCACGCACGTGATGTGACACGTCACCCGGCCCCGGCTCATGCGCCGAGGCCCGGCGACGCCGTGGGTCGGGGGAAGCATACCCCGCCTCATCATCGTCCTCGTCGCGGCCGTGACGAGGTGATCGGGCATCGCCGTGGGAGACCACGACGCGGATCGCGTTTAACGGGTCGGATATGGGTGTCGGCCCGAACCGAACGTACGCGTACGTGTCCAGCGGCAGGCGCGCTGTTCCCCGAACACGACAGCGACTAGGAGGCAGAGGCACGGTCGGCGACGAGTAGGACGGATGAGGAGAATGTAGATGCCGTGAACCAAAAAAAAAGAAAAAAAGGAGAATGTAGATGCGGTACGTCTGCGATGGGGATCCAACGGCCGGGGGGACCGCCGGACGGTCCTCTGTGCCTGGGCGGATGCAGGGCACCAGCCTGTCGATCTCTCCCATCGAGGCGGGCAGGCAACGGCAGGCACCCTCCCAGGGGAGCCGTGGGAGTAGCAAAAAATGAAAGAAAAAAAAATACGGTATTTCGATATCTTGATTCTGTCTAGAAAAAAATTTATATTTACATATTTTAAAATTAAACATAAATATTTTAATAATTTATTAATTCGAAATAGAAAACAGTCAACCTCATGATTTATGATCCCACCATTCTGATAAATTACGAAGGACGAAAATCTAACATCAAACATCACGCCTGTATGACGTGATTACTGCACAATGACAGATGGCCTCCGGGACCGAAAGAAAAAAGAGGAAAAAAAAAGACTTGCTTACAGAGAAAAGGATAAATACAAAGAAAAGAATCTCTTTCTCTCCTTTCCATCCCTGAAATACTTTATCTCCGTGGACATATGTGCAAATTCGCCCTATCGCTAGAACTTTACCCGAGGACACTCGCGAAAGATAATTTCACTTTCTTCGAAGGTTAAATTGATAATTTCCTCGTCGGGGGCGTGATCGCCTGCGAAATTGCCCACGCTCCGCACCGCGTGAGCGCGACACCTGGATCAGGTGCTCGAACAGATGATAACGTAATCAAGCAGGCGACGGCGCGGGGTGATCATCGTGAAGTAATTTAATTATTAAGCACGCTAATTATCGGGGGTCGTGGTGGGCCCGGCGGATGGGGCTCGTCTTTTGAAACGTCACCTTGCAGGCCAGGCCGTCGCGCGGCGGAGGTGAGGGCCCGTACGTTCCGCTCACCCACCTCCCGGTGGGCCCGCATCGATTTTCGCATGGCTGAACGAGAGACGTATAAATCGCAGACTCACGAATGACGATGCAGCTCAATCAAAGACACGCCGTATGGTATGGACGGGGCCGTCCTCCTTTACACGCCGTACGCACGACTGCCCAGTAGGGGTGTCAATGGGCCGGGCTTGGGCTGGCCCAGCCCAGGCCCACTTCAGCCCATATATATAGAGCCCGAGCCCAAGCCCAAGCCCATCTAGAAAGTCCGATGGGCTTAAATGGTGTAACTGGGCTTTAGCCCGCCAAAACCCGTTAGCCCAATGGGCTTGAGTTTTGTAAAACAATCATAAATAAAAAATTTTACAAAAATCATAAAATTAATAAAAATGTGAAAATTTTTAAAAATCACAAAAATATTATAAAAGTATCCGTAAATTTCTACAAAGATATTAATAAACTTAAATGTTGACGGAACTCAACCCGGCTCCCCTTCGACGTAATCCGACGGACAAGGCTCCCTCGCCCCCTTCTTGACCAGGGTGAACAAAACGGTTCAAACCGAGAAATCGAACCGAACCACTCATTCGGTTCGATTTGAGACCCTTTCGGTTTGGTTCGATTTGAGAAATCTCTAAACTGATTTAAATCAAACTAAACCGTTTAAATCGACTTAATCAAACAAATATAAAAAATATTATAATATTATTGAAAAAACTATTTAGCACCCCGTCACCCCCCCCGACTGCGGAGTGGTGCCGCACCCCCCCCCCCGCGCGCGGATGTCCCCCGCGGCGCCCCCCTTCACCCCCCCCCCCTCCCGAGCTCCCTCCCGCGGCACCCCCCCCCCCCCCCCCCCCGCGGCACCCCTTCACCCCCCCTCCCCGAGCTCCCTCCCGCGGCGCCCCCCTTCACCCCCCCTCCCCGAGCTCCCCCCGCGGCACCCCCCGCGGCACCCCCCTTCACCCCCCTCCCCGAGCTCCCTCCCGCGGCGCCCCCTTCACCCCCCCTCCCCGAGCTCCCCCGCGGCGCATCTATTACCCCTCTCTCGTCCCCCATTCGGGCATCTATTACCCCTCTCTCGTCCCTCTAACCGGCCTATATATACATATATGTAGAGCGAGCGAGCGCTCCGCCGCGCTAACTCGATCAACGGTGGCGAGGGGGGAGGGGGAGGCGAAAAGAGAGAGAGAAGAGATGAGAGGGAGCGCAAGGGTTCCGGCGGCGGCGGCGGCCTGCAGAGGCCGAGCGGTGCCCGCGGTGCGGCTCTCACAACACCAAGTTCTCGCTACTACAACAACTACAACCTCGCGCAGCCCCGCCACTTCGCAAGTCCCGCCGCCGCCATCGGGACCCTCGGCGGCGGGTGACGGCGGGTCAACACCGACGACACGAAGGGCGGCGGCTGCGCGGGGCGGCGCCGGCTGGTGCCTGGCGGCGGACACGCGGCGCGCGGTCGCAGGCGGCGCCGGCGGCCTCGCGGAGGGAGGCGATGAGGCGGCGACTGAAGCGGGCGGTGGCTCGTGAACGTCGGCGTTGCGCGAGGGCAACCAAAGGAGGGGGGCGCTGCCTCCGCAGCTCCCTCCGCAGCTCCACTCCGAGGGTCGCCGAACCCTATGCCGGTGTCGAGCAGCAGAAGTGGCTCGCGGTCGCCGGTGAATGTGACCTGACGGGCTGTAGACGGGCCAGCGGGCCAAAGATGGACGGGCCGATCAATTTTTGTAAAGTATAAACCAAATGTTTTATCAAGCCCGCTTCTCTTTTTTGAGGGCTCGGAGCCCAGCCCGTGATGGGCTTGTTGACGGGCTAGCGGGCTCAGCCCGTTCACTTGACACCTCTACTGCCCAGTGTGTCGTCAGCAGCAGCTCAGCGGAATTCGATATCCTAAATTCTGCCTCGATTTCTATAAAAATTAAAATCTCTCATAACTTTAAAAAAATAAATTAAAACTAAAACTAGTACAAATAATATAGAAATGTTTGGTTGAGATTTATTTTATAATTTATGATACAAACAAGACATGCTATGGAATACAAAATACGCAGTTTTAAAAATATTAACGACAAATTTGACGTAGTACCTTTGTTATTCCATTTTAACATGTGTGTGTATATATATATATATATAAATGCATAGACACCGGGCGGATTTTATTCTGTTCCCTCGATCCGATCGGGGGCTCGACAAGGCTTGCAGCTGACTCAACTAAATATCCAATAAAAATTAAATTATAAGTTTGCATAACCGTACAACGCCCATTTAAATTATTAAATAAGGTAAAATTAAATTTAATGTATTCCTATATTTTAATTAAATTTTATAGAAGGATCTCGAATTTAAGTTTTGTAAAGAAGTAAAGTTGGAGCATGAGAGATAAATAAGGCAAGCTTGAGCAGTATATGCTACTTCACTTGTTGGCACCTCTAGTCTTAATCGATTATATTTTTTTTACTTATTATGCATGGCCTCGGCCGCCCTAGGGATCGGCGACATTCATAGTAGAGATGCATGGTAAATCAGAACGGAGGCTGTTACGGGTGGGCATAAAAAGGTTCAAATCGAGAAATTAAACAGAATCAATTTATTCGATTAAGTTTAGTTCGATTTGGATCTTTTTCGATTTAGTTCGATTTAAAAAAAATAAATTTATTTAAATCAAGTTAAATCATTTAATCAAAAAATTATAAAAAATTTATAATTTACCGTGTAGCACACGTGTTAGGCTTGTTCACCGTGTGCTGTGTGGCCGTGCACTTTTGGAAAAAAAATTTTGTTCAATATCTCTTTTTTTCTCTATCACGTGGAGAAGTGTGAGACAATTTTTAAGATAAAAAATTGTAGGACATCCCAAACATTTTTAAAATATACTTTTGTTATAATTTTAAAAAAATAAAATAAAAGTGTTCATTAGCATGCAACCAAACATCCCATGAATGTGGTTTGTTAGAAGTGGTTTAAGAGAAAATAAGTGATCAACATAATTCTTAAGTCCACGAACACATTTAATGATTACATTTTTCTTAAGTCAATCTCTTAATTTTTAACTTAATCACTTAAAAATAAATTAGCCACGATTATTGTTAGTTTACCGACTTAATATTTAAATATACTACTTTTAGGTGGGCATGTTACACATTAAGTCACAGCTGGTTGTCACGTTCCAATATTCGTTTAACAAGTTGAACCTGAACAAATCCTCAATCCACTTGATAAAGTTTTGTGAGAAGTTTAGTTAGATACTGGATTAATTGATTGATTAAATAATTAGTTAAAAACAAGATAAGAGTATTTTTAATCATGCAACGTCGATTGAATATACTAAATTTAGCAAATTTAGTCTGTACTTAAACTTAGATCAACTTTTTATATGAACTCGAATTAAATTTTTATAAATCGACATGCATAAATAAAGCATTGAGTTCAAGTTTCATAAATAAACTCATGTCAAGCGCTCAAACTAGAACTTGAATTGAGTTCGAGTCAAACTCTTATTTTGTTTTGAGCTCGAATCGATTAAGTACATGATTAACTCTCGGCAAATTGTAGATACTACCAATTCTTCTTGAGCCGAACTAGAGCACAAAACTTTGAAAAAAAAGAATAGTTAAATTATTAGTAATTTATATCTATCAGCACATCTTTGAATTTAAGTTTTACACAGGTAATTAAGCATCTACAAATAGATTAGTACCTACTTTGACACCATCCTACAAGCTTTAATTAGACCATGACATTAAAATTGAAGTCGTATCTATCATTCGAACACTACCTTGTTGCCACGTAGTGTTTGATTTCATCAGTGTTTCTTCGGGAGGGAGACTACTGTCTACCCCCCCACCCCAACCCCAAGGGTTATGTTCACGGTTTAGTTTGATTAAAATTGAGTGAGTTTTTTTTTTAAACCAAAACCGAATGAAAAATGTAACCAAATCGATTTGGCTGGATCTTGAATCAATTGTGAATCGAATCGAACTAATTACACCGGTCCGTTGGGTTCGGTTTGTCGGTTCATCGTACATTATTTATTTATAAAAATAAAATTAATTCGTAACGATTTATTAAGATTAATATTATGATTGATTCTTTGATCTCACTAAATAATTATATTTTGTGTTAATTAACATAGATTTACAATAATAAATATATAGAATTAATATGATATATAAAATAAATAGAGACAAACCGGGCCAACCGATTTACAAGATTGGTTCAGTTTGACTCCGGGCCAAGCAAACCAGTGCCAAACAAAACCAAACCGATAAAATAACATCGGTTCGATCCGATTCGAAAAACCAAACGTCCATGCCCTTGAACCGAACTTCGGTTCGGTTTACCGTTTTCCGATTTCGATCGAACACCCCTCCGGTAAGAGAGCGGATCACCTCAGTCCCACGGTGGAGAGAGAAATCTCAGTCCCCAATCAGAGGCGGTCACGTACCCCCGTCACTTAAGTGGCGGTTCAAGAACCGGTTCGATGAACCGTTACCGAGGCGTTTGTAACTCACTACCCGTCGGTAACGAGTTAGTAAGGCGTCGGTAGCGGTTCAGCCCTTTTCGGTAGCGGTTCAACAACGGTTCAATAACATAACTTAAAAAGTCTTGAACAGCTATCAAAAAAGACTAAACCACTATCGACGTCTTTGTAACTCACTATCCATCGGTAACGAGTTAGTAAGGCCTCGGTAGCGGTTCAGCCTTTTTCGGTAACGGTTCACCGAAACGATTCTTGAACCGCTATTTAAGTGGCGGGGATACGTGGTCGCCTCTGATTGAGAACTGAGGTTTCTCCCTCCACCATGGCGGTGGCTCCACCTGTTGCCCGGTTCATGTCATGGCTGACCGACCACCACCTTGTCCATCAAGAACATTTGTATACATGAAGAATATTTAATACCGAAGTCCATCATACTATCAAACCTACGAGAGGAGAAGCGATCGATGTCCGGCTGCCCCAAGATCGAGGAGACGGTGGTGGATTCGTCACTGCGGCGGCAGCGGGGAGGAGCCGACCATGGCCGGGGAGCGGATCTAAGCGCCGCCGTGAGATGGACGGGACGTGGGAAACGTAGTTATGCGCTCGTCTCCACACGAGCCGGCAGGACAGCGGGAGCAGGTGGGCAGACACCGCCCTCCGATCTGGTCGTCTCGGCCAGAGCTCCATCGGGAGTTGTCGCCGTCGATCATCTGGCCGAGCCCCGGGGCATCTCGGCCGGCCGGACCCCCACCCCCGCCTGAGGACGGCACAGGACGCGCGAGAGCTGCTGTCGGGGGACGGAGCTGCTCCAAGAAGCAGCTCGCCGGCGCCGCCGCCCCCACCGGTGCCATACCTGTGCCGAGGGGGTATCCTCTCCTTCGATACTGCCGCTGGTCTCGGGCACGGAGCCGGGACACCCGAGAAGAGAAGGGGCGGAGGGAGCGCTGGGTGGGCGGAAGGCAGAGTACCCGCCGGTCGCCGGACGTTCTGGCGCGGCACGGAGGCGTCGGGGTCGGACGGACGGACGGCGAAGAAGACGGCGGCGCCGCACCCGCCGGGCAGGTAGCGCCGCTCGCTCAATATTTGATCACGGTCGAGCACAGAGCAGAGGCGGACGGAGAGAGGGGGGCTGGTTCTTCGCCATATTTACTTAGACTCTGCGTCATGGCACCACGAAGAAGATCCCGGCGATCTTAGACTCTGTGTTACTTGGACCCCGGCGATCGATAACCCACGGAGTAAGATGCACACACCACGAAGAAGACGAGATTTTGGAGAAGTCGAACTCCACTAAATCGCAGACGTACAACCTCTCTCCTGATGGCTCTCTCGACACCCGACATTCCAAATGAGTCATCGGCCTAGGCTATTTATAGGGAGAACAACCCAGAAAACCCATCCTAATTAGGACTTTCTCAGTCCCTATCCAGAGTCCTGATAGACTTAGGATAACCCAATGCTTATCCGGCTAATAACCACCGGATCCTTATCCCACTTGAGGATTAACCCATACGTAACAACCTTTAGTTACGTAACACAGCAGCACCACCACCGTCTTCTTGCAGAAAGAGCCAGCTGAAATGGCTTGCTCCTTGAATTCTTGTTTCTATGATCTCTACTTAAAATTTTTTAAAAATCACGGTGTTTAAGATTGGGAGACCCGGACAAATAGCCTAACAATCTTACTAATTAACAGTTTCCTCGAGAAAATAAAAACATACAGAAAGAGGTGAGATCATTTCATTCCGTGGTGCAGATAAAGTCTTCTTTACAGAGAACAAGGCATGTGATGAGCTTTCTCAAGAAATCACTCCTCTCAAACTCCGAAAAGTGATTAACCTTGGTAGTTCGCTGATCAATCTCTCGACATATTCATTCACGCCAACTTTAATGGGATGTTTGGTTGCATGATAATTTTTTGTACACTTTCATGATAAAAAATTATATTAAAATAAAAAGTGAACCAACTCATGACATAAAATTACCATGTTTGGAAGGATGTGATTACAAAAAAGAGTAACTACCACACATTACCAAACAAAGTGGGGGACCACAAGAAAAAAGAAAGAGGTGAGACCCTCTTTTTTTGTTTAAGAAGAAAATCACTTTTAAAACATAAAATTGTCATGGTTACCAAACACTTTTTTTAACAAATTTTCTTACAATTTTTAAAAATTAAAACAAAAACTCTTATTATCATGCAACCAAACACCCCCTAAGTGTTGTAATCTCTCTCTCTCTCTCTCTCTCTCTCTCTCTCTCTCTCTCTCAAAGATTTATGGGGTGTTTGGTTGTACGACAATAAAAAAATTTGTTTTAATTTTTAAAAATTGTAAGAAAACTTGTTAAAAGAGATGTTTGGTAACCATGATAATTTTATGTTTTAAAAGTGATTTTCTTCTTAAACAAAAAAGAGGGTCTCACCTCTTTATTTTTTCTTGTGGTCCCCACTTTGTTTGATCACTTATGGTAGTTACTCTTTTTTGTAATCACATCCATGATAATTTTATGTCATGAGTTAGTTCATTTTTTATTTTAATACAATTTTTTATCATGAAAGTGTACAAAAAAAATTATCATGCAACCAAACACCCCGTTAGCCATCCAAAGATCAAACACATACCGCATACCAAAACATGTTTAACTTCGAAACCCTTTACACCTCGACCTCTCAAGAGATAATAGACCAGAATCATTAATAGACTACCGATCTAATCACTTGACATGTTTACAAACTGAGATGTTACGCTTCAACCAAGATAGCCCATGAAACTACCATCCTGCCGTGAGCTAAGACCCATAAATGATTATGAACATTACTCTTCCGGCAATAACAGATGGGACGGCACAAGCTTATTCTAGATACCACAATCTTGAAGGATGAGATTATTATGCCCATGCTGCTGCAAAAATTAGTGGGATTACATGACAAGGTTAACATGCTTTCTCGTTTGGCCTTCGTTAACATCTGGTTGGAGCAAGCTACATCCTCTTTTCAGTGCCCTTCCTTTTGCAGCTGCTTTGCAGTTTGCTCTGCTGCAGAGTAGGGACCCCCCCCCCTTCGTTAACATCTGCTGCAGTTTAGATTAAAGCAAATTAAATGTCACCTCTGAGATATGTTAGTGGTCCGAGAGGTCGCACGAGGATAGGTAATTCCATGGTTCTAACCAAGATAAAAATTTCGAAGAAGATTCGTCCAATTAATGGAGGTTGAAGAGAATGCAACTCCGGGATCAAATATTTCTAGTGAGTTGGAGAGAGAACAGTCTCTCTAATCCTAGTAACAATATCTTCGTTATAAAATGTCTACCATAAAATATTTATTTGGATCATCCAAGCCTGCACAATATCAAATATGTGATAGTCAATATGAGATTATCCTCACAATTCTAACACTCCTTCTCGCTGTCGAAGTAGGTAATGAGAATAAGAGGTGAGGTAATCAAATATTAAAGAAGGATAAGTGTCTCCTCTGATACTATCTTGCAAATCCTAGAATTATGGTGTCGAGGTTGAAGGGCCCAGGATACATAAGCACAACAATATCAAGTCTGGAATAGTCAATATCAAGTTATCCCTACAATTCTAACAAAGGTAGCAGCAACTTCAGATGGGTGATCATTTTTTGATTTATGAAAGATTCTATTAAATTAAATAGGTCATCCAACTCAAAATCTTAAAATTATAAGTGAAATAGGCACCACAATTTCTCTTTTCATATTTTTCACAACACACCACTTGATGGAATGGACAGATCACAAGATCCTGATTTCATACCACATTCTAAAACTTATGAAACTGTTTAATATAAGATCAAACTTGGGCATAAACTTGATTTATCCTCGCTAATTAACATAATTAAATCCTTCTTCGCATCCTCCTCCAGTTTTTTTTCGCCGCACATTAGCATCAAACTCATGGCCCATTCTGAATTGCTTACAGAAAAACCAAGAATAACACCTAACCGCTATGCTGCTATTAACCTCTTCAGAACTCAAACAACCAAGATATGATCAGTAATCTCCGGTTCCTCTTCAGAAGAAAACCCTTCACTTCATATAACATGTTTTCCAGAAATAACATAAGTTCTCTCCAAATTGTATATATATTTTGTGCCAAAAAGAAAAAAAGAAACCCTTGTACATGGAATCATTTTCCCCACGTAGATTTATCTGGATGTTTCCTTGGCATTTTATGGGCAACCCTGTTGTCTCCCAGCATATCAGGACTGTTCTATATACAAGACTGGCTCCTTGCTGGGAACCGAGCAAGGCAAGGCTAGGCTGGTGTTCTTGTTATATATGCTGCTTGTTTTTGTTCCTTTTCTTTATTTCTTTCTTATTTTCTTCTTGAAGTTGTTGGCACTACAAATTCACATAATATAACAGCACGTACGCAATTCAAAGAAGAGAAAGGAAATATGCGCATCTCTTAAGAGCTCAGGTGTAGAATATATAATATTTTTGACCGGTACGCTCTAAGACATGTACTAATCAATGTTATTTGTACAAAGAGTCCAAACCAAAGCGATAGTACTAGTATATAGTCTGATCTACAAAGTTTACTATCTTATACCAGGAAAGATGATAAACAATGTCGAATGCTAGAAAAAGAGACTCATCTTATCCAATAAGTGATTTACATGTAATCAGATTCTCACGGTGGGAGACCCGCTAACACTGTTATAATAATAATATCGAAAATCTTGCCACCCCTTTTCGTATCTATCTATACTAGTTAAATCACGTGCTTCGCACTTGTTGGAGTAATATGTTGTTTATCGGTTAAATATAAATTTAAAAATAGTTAAAATAAATTTTTATGATATATATGATAGATACATTATAAAAAATTTAAATGATAAATATTATATTTTACTTCTCAAATATACACATAAATCAGTAATCATAGTCTAATTTTTATTCCTTCTAATGAATCATGGTATGCTTAACTCAACCAACTCAATTTCTTACCACCACTAATTTAATAGAATTTGATAGATAGAGCATATAGCAAGTATTTGCAGTTGTAATGTGTGCTTTGCATTTGTAAACCGACACTGATTCTGAGAGACACTTATATGGAGCATGATACATAATTATAGAATGCAATCGAACACTGAGATTATAAAAGACATGAATACAATTACCTTGAAGAATTTATGCTAAAATTTAAGATTCAATTTTTTCTATGAAAGATTGTTCGTAAAAAATTGTCAATAATTGAAAATGTAATTAATACAAAAGATGATTTTATCAGAAAGGCCTATCCTATTGAATTGTAAAATAAAGCCATATCATTTATATCTAGTTGAGATATCATTGAGGTCCTTTGATAGTCATCAACATTATGTGATCAACTTGTCAATTTCAACAATCTACAATCATTGTGAAGCAATGGGATTTTCTAACTCTTTGAAGACCGGATCAAGTTTTATGACAGATGGTACAGACAGCTCTTTAAAGTACATATGGATGGCTAGAAATAGAGGAATCTTTGAGCTTTGACTCAAACCGATTGTAGATGTATATTCAAGAGCGCTTTGGTCTATCCACACTTTGCATATGTATATTCAAGCCCATTATGAGTAGTTGTTCTCAGCTCTTCATCACTTATAGAAGTTTTTCTCATTGTTTTTTATCACATTGCCTTAAGGCTTCTTCTTTGTCATAACTTTTGCTATTGGAAAGTGCATGCTGCTCTTTTCACTATTATATTCTTTTCCCTAACAACTTCATTAAAACCAGTAATCAGAAAACAAGGTCAACTACTGGTGAGTTCTAAATATTAATACATATGAACACGGTTCTTGTATAACACAGTCAAAAACAATCTCCTACAACAAAGACTCAATTTCAAAACCGCATAACGTCACATATAAAGATTACTTCTTCACAAATAAAACTTTGATTTGCATCCATTCCACTAAGAGAGTAGATAACCAACAGTGCACCACACACAATCATCAACTGGATCATAACATTGTTAGAAATGTTGCTCCAATGACTTGATGGAAAAAATGGTGTAGATGTAGGTTTGCTGCAGATGTTTTCATGACTTGGATAAGCAAGTGACTTCTACTGGCTGCTAGAAAACATAGGATGATCGTTTGTATACATCATATAGCACTCCACAATACAAAGGGTTGGAATCACGTTAAAATAATTTTATTGGTATATTTGTTCTATGATTTAATCATGACATATTTTGTTGTCATTAATTTCTATTCTTTAGCATTTCTATGTTCACATGCATAAAGCCAATCAAAACATTAACTCCGAGTTAATTTATCTGAGATTTGGCTATGTGATCATCAAACAACATGAGATTTATAAATAGAACATCTAAATTATATTCTCAACCATGGAATACAGGGTTGGTTTTGGGGCCGATCGACCTGAGGCCGACCTCGAGTTTTCCTTCCTTGTTCTCAACATCTTAAAAGGTTCATCCGTCCCTGGCAACCAATTACTGAAAGTGAAATGTTGCCATATTAAGCTCCATGTCCCTATTCTTTAGAATTATGTTTTTGTTTCTTCATCAACATACATATTTGTTATTGCAATTGTGAAAAGTTCTCTTGGCCTTTTCAGCTAAAATAACAAAATGATAGTCAATATGCCCTAGGTCATGTGAAGTGTTGAGATGAAGTATGCAATGGAAGAGTGTAAATAACAACCTTTATCAGTAGTTGTCCACAAGACATTATTATTCTTCTATAAGAGCTACCCTTGAAAAGTTGTAGCAGTAATGCTTAACCCACTATATAAATAGATCACTCTGAACTCATTTCAACACAACTTAAAACCATGCCAAGGTGGAGAGAGGAGAGCTCCAGTGCAATGCCTCAAGAATAAGTGCTCAAGGCACATTGGGAGATCCTCTTTTAAAAGGAAAAGAGAAAGGTGTGGTGCATAAGGCATAAATAGAAATAGCAAAGAGTTAAGCCGGAGAGATAAGTGCTCGTACTAAAGAAATCATTCAAGTCATAAGCTATGACAAGATATTAAACTTAGTTCATATCTAATCAAGCAAAATGCTTAAACCATATCAGTGATAAGAGATTACATGGAGATGAGCATGTAAATGGGAAAACTCTTTTAATCTTCCAAATTATCTCATCCAAAGTAATACCATGTGACTAAGGACGTGGCATGGAGGGTCAAATGGCCCCAAATATGCCAATTCAACTCCTTATAATGTCCATGTAATTTTTAAATTTTTTATGATAAGGATCATGGCTCATTTATGCCTTGACATTTATGTATGTTTGTATTTCATGAAATATAAATAAAATACCATTTTCATGTGATATATGTGTTGAGTAAGGGTGAAACTTTCACACCATGACCTTAGGAGTTAAAAAATATACTAATTAATTAAAAATAATAAAATAAATAAATACTTTTTAAGCCAAATAGAGTCAACAAGAATTGAATAAATAATAATCAAATAATCAAATGAATAGATAAATAGTTAATAAATAGATAATCAAAAAAATCAGTCAGATAAATAATTAATAATAAAATGATTCTCAAATATAAAAAACAATAAACAAACAATTAAATAAATGGTAACAATGATGCAAATAATTCAAAATTGTGTATACATAATTGTATATCTAGGAAGAAATACGTTGCATTTAAATCTATGCAAGAGATAATCCAATGGTATGGACCACAGACTGCAATCATTTTTAGCAATGCCTTCATGTTCAGTTTCACAAAACAATCACGTGATTAGGAGACAATGTGTTGTTTATCTCAGGAAAAGCTAGAACATTTTATGAAGAAAAAAGTAACATAAAATAACTTAATGAAGACAATTTGCACCTTTCTTCCATGATTAACAGTATTCTCTAGCTTTCCTTTGACCGATGCTGCCTTAGACGATTCTAACAAATTTTTACCATCTACTTATATGTAGGCCATATGCTGCAGAATGAGGTTGCAAGTAGAACTTTAGTTCTGTATTATGAAATTAAGCTTTTGCATCAGCTATGGAATGATCAAACCTACTTTAACGATGGGGACCATGCTCACAGCATCATATTTATCAAATGGATTTGGACTGTCCATATCATAATCCCTGGGCGCTAGCTCCAATCCAACTTGGATCAGTAAAAAAAGAACATTCATAAACAATGAGAAATAACAAATTTGAACAAAGGTCATAGAACATAAACATGACAAACCTTATGGCACAGTCCTCTAAGAAGAATACATTTTCTCAAGTAGGGAACTTCATTCTTTAATTTCCAATTAAATCTTTTCAAAATAAAAGCTCACAACCACTTGTCTCTAAGAGAGCCATCAGACTCATCTGCTTGATTCCCATTTTCTTCCTTTGAAAAACCCAGCAAGATATTCAAGGCTGCAGCAATTACTGTGGTAGGTTCATATTGTTGCTGGTTGTAACAACAGTTAATAATACATGCTTAAAAGCTCAAGTGACCATCTCATGGATACACAAGGACTGGATATGAGGGAGGTTCTCTGCAAAGGGTCAAGAAGACACTGTATGTGACATAGAACATCGAGACTGGTTTTATAGGAGGAAGAAACAGGAGCTAGAAGAAGTGCGATAAATTGGCAGACGCAAAATATATGATAACTTAAAAGTCCTGATGGCTCAAGAAGGTGGAGAAGCTTCATTACCTCGTCCATTGGGACTGGAATATGATTGGAGAAGTTTCATCACCTCATTCATCAGGACCGGAATATGTTGAAGGCAACTGAGGTGACAGCTTGGCATACAAGGCAAGTTGCTTTCTTTTACTAAGATGAGATAACAACAAGGACTTATGGGTTGAGATCAGAATCAGAATAGTTAAAACCCTTAACCTAAAATTTTAACCCATAAAACCTAGTTAATGACCAAATAAATACAAAAACCCAATAAACAATAAATTGAACCAATAAAAATGAAAAGACTCCAAATAGGACAAAATTGACCAAAAATACAAAAAATAATTGGAAAAAGTTTAAACAAACCAGAAAATCCCACAAGATGCAAATTCACCCATTTCATAACTGAAGGTGAGTTAAAACAAAAATGCAAAACAAATAAAAATGGAAAACAAAACAGAGAATATGAAAATTTTGTAGCAAAATAGAAAATTCCAAAAAGTTCACAAAATATAAAAATATGAAGATTTCAGAAAATCTAAAAATTTATGGGAGTCGGGAAATCTGAAAAAAAACATTAGAAAACTGGAAAGTTCAGTAAACTGAAACTTGCTAGAATTTGAGAGTCCAGAAGAAAAGCGAAAATTTGAAGTTCTAAAAATTTTGAAACCTGAAAATAACTTCAGAAAATCTGAGAATCCTAAAACTCAGAAAATCTCAAAATCTAAAAGCAAGGAATCGAGAATTCCAAAAAAATTTGAAATCTGGAAGTGGTAAAAAAATTAGAAGTCTGAAAGATCCCATAAACTTGAATTTTCAGAAATTATAAAAATCTAAAAAACACCTGAAACTTCACAAATCCGATCCTAGGGAAACCAGTAACTGTAGCAAATTGCCAAAACAAAAAATTCTAGGAAGCTGGAACAGTCTGGAAATCAAAAAAGTTTGGTAATTAGAAAATTCAAGAATCTGATAACTGTGAAGGTTCAGGAAGACATAAAACAATAAAACTAAGAAACATGGCAATATGGAAATCTCAAAAAACCTGAGAATTTAGAATTGGCTAAAAGTATTAATATTGCAGAAGATTGAAATCTAGGAAACCAGAAAGCCTCGTAAAGCAAAAAGAAACCTAAATTTTTTAAGAGCCCATAGAAATACAAAATTTCAAATCGTAAATAATTTTAAGACAATCCTGAATCAGTTTTGCTTCCAGCGGATCAGCCGAGCCGGCAATCCAATTTAAATTGGAATTCCTTGACAAACAAGCCTAGAGATTTGATGCGATTGTTGGAAGCTCCCAACAGCAGTTCTAGCACAAATCAGAGCTATTGAACTTGAAGCAAAAGATAACCCCGCTGATGGAGCAATAAACTGCATTAAATATGTTTCCTACTTATCAACATAACATAAAACGACTATGAATAGTCTGTAAAAATGTACATAGGCCGATGATCTAATTTGGCTGTTCTTGGCAGCACCCTTCATCACTGACCACAAGTACCTCATTGAAAAATAAGATAATATCCACTTGAGATGCATGCCCCCATTCCGTAGCATTTCTTCATTGGCATGGTATGGCCTATTCTTCTCCTAAACAAGCTTGACAAAAAGGCAGAGCTGCATCACAAGGTGACCTTGGTGTTATGAGATGTTGTTTGTCATTTGTATTCTTATTAATAGAGGTATTAGCAAGCCCATCAAGAAATACTGAGTATTCATACAATTATCTCAGGCGACTTTGGATTTCTTTTCTCTTGAGCAAACATTGCATGCATGCTATAAACAAGTAGGCTGAGATAGAATTTAAATTTCCTAGAACCTTCAGGCATTTTCAGATTATTATATATTGCCAAAGTTGAATATTTTCTTCGAAGTGGGTGGTACCACACGAAGTACACAATTAAGAGAAGGTGGGTGATGTCAAACTAAGCCATGGTCTAGTTCAGCGGTCGCTATCTTCATTTATCGTTACCTCTCCCATCTGCATCCTATCAGCTCCTTGATATCTCTATCTGGACCCTCATCTCCCATTAAAAATATGTCAAACATAGGTAGGTAAACAAAGAGGGCAGTGAAACAAGATCATCACCAAGTCTAATTCATAGGATTCTAAATCTGAAATTGGGGGTCAATACAGTAAGTACTAATCATAAACATATGTGGTTCAATAAAATACTCAAGTACGAAGTACTGTCAGAATAGATGTAGGAGCAATCAGACAGTTCAAGGTCAAGAGATTCAACTTAAATCGTAAGATAAAAGGATCCCACTTGAAGTCAGACTCAAACTAAATAGAAAAATAGAACATAAATTTGAATAAAAATGATGATACTGACAACCCAACACATGACTCGTTAAATAAAAAAATAGGAATCAAAGAGATTCAACGGGATTTCCAATTCGACAAAGTCATAAAATATTGATAAAATTAGAAGCACTCAACTCAATTTAAAACATACCGAAATTTCAGCGCAAGATGAATTAAGGGGCATCAAGGCTTAATAAAATAGACCACCAACTCAAATACAATCCCACAGATCATAAAATTAGTTCACCGCGTTATAAAGCCTGCAAACTTGTTTATATCAGATTTTTGCATCAGTGCTAGACTTGAGAATTCTGTTTCTATGGTGAGTGTTGCTTTGTCTGATTTTCTCTAACGATAGTCTATTTTATTTTCTCCGATGTCCTTTAAGTTAGAACTACTTGTGGAGGCAGATCTTCTATAGGTTTTTCCGTTCTTGGCATCAACTATCTAGAAACAATTGAATTAGTACTCTATGAACATACATGTTTTCTGAGAGAATAAGGAATGAAAGCTATTCTTACCTTGCTGACATTTGGAGTCCTGGATTAGCGGTCAAGCTTCACAAAACGTGGAAGAGACAATGAAGCTGATGTGCATATCATCAACAAGGGCGGGCGCATCCTCTACGGCAGTGGCAAGGTACATGGCAGAGCCCATCTGGGCATTGTGGTCCCACTCTAGTAGGAGGATCTTGGAAAGGGGGTTGAGAAAGAGGGTTCATAAGGAGTCAGTGGTGGAAGAGCAGCAAGAGACCGTGTCCCGGACCAAGTCGACGCAAGCGGTGTGGACAGAGGAATCGGGGTCGCGGAGGCGGAGGAGGATGGAGGCGATTGTGCGAAGGAGGAACGGGGAGATGGAGCTTGGGCTGCGTGAGCGGGAGAGTATAGAGAGAAGTCGGATGCAGTGGCAGCGGAGCAGTGACTTGTTGGAGGGGCCGGTGTAAGAGATGGCGGAGAGGAACGGTGAGAGTGACTCGGCAGGGAGGGTGCGCTCCATGGACTCGAGCTCGGTAACGGCCATGGCCTCGGTGTCGCGGTCGCCCAGCTTGTTGGTTTGTTGCTCGACGTCCTTGCCTGTGGCGGTGGCAGAGCTCTTCTCGGCGACATTGACCGGGGCTGGGGAGGCGAATAGCGGCGGAGAGGGAGGGGATATTAGGAGTTATTCTTCGAGTGAGGGGGCGACGAACGCTGTTTGTTGGCGGAAAAATAGGAGAGATAGCGTCGATAAGGAAAGGGATGAAGGTAGACGCAAAAACGGACAGATGCTTGTCGATGAAAAACATACTCGCGCTTCTAATCTTCTAATAGATAGTAAGATATATATATATGGTCAGAGTGTGCATATATTAATATCCCACAAGTACAAAGGAACTATTTTCCCAACTTCCAACATCTTACCCAGTACTGTCAAATGGGGTTCCTCAACCTTGGCACTCTCCTGGTGAATACTTTGAACTTTAACGTTCATAAAAAATTGACTCTAACTTATTTATTAAGTTAAAAAAATAAATCTAAATAATAATAAAATATGACTCTCACCAAATGAGTCAAGTTGTCTCTAGTCAACTCGATAAACTCGTCGATAATTCGATCAAAATATTTATTTAAAATATTAAATTATAAATTTTAGATTCTATAAACACGTTTATATAGACTTTAAATGTAAATGCGAATTGGAATTGAGTCCAACGGTTACTAGCCCGAGCTCGACTCTATTGACAAATAGATCGAACTTGAACAAAAAATTATCATATTCGTTAAAACTTGACTCAGGCACAATAAAATAAATGAGTCGAACTCAACTATCTTGTATTGTTCATGCTTTCGTGATTTGGTTTGATTCTAGATGATTTTTTCCTCGACCTGAACTAAACTAAACTAAATAAAATAAAAAAATGGTTTAATTTGATTTCACTCAAATCATATTTTATTGTGTTACAGTATATATAAAAATGTACAATTTTATTTTGTGACAGCATTTTATATATTTCGTCGGTTTATCTTAATTTATTTTTATCAAACAATATATATTATTAATATATTTATTTAAAATAAATATTGAATTTAATTTTAATTATTTGGCGTACTAATAATATTGCTTGGTTTGAAAAGTCTTGGAATCAAACCAAGTTGATCGGTAAATAAAAAAAACCTAACCTAATTTAATTATTGGTTTGATTTGATTCTGAGGTTCGAACCGAACAGTGAACACCGGCCTACGGATCAAAAAACAAAGGCAGGCCCAGCCCAACATCGGGAAAACTTTAATCTGGTGGGCCTTCGTCACTCTTGGGCCCATTACGATATCCGGGAAGGTCGTATCCTATTAGCCTTTGTATTTATATTTAAGCCTCCATGACAGATCAGTAGTTGATAAAAAGTTCTAGGAAATGAATTTATGGGAGTGTTTGCTTGCATAATGATTTTTTATATACTTTTGTGAAAAAAGTTTTTACCACACAAAAATCTAATGGGGGTATTTGGTTACATGATAATTTGATTTTTTGCTATAATTTTATGTTTTTGAAATAAAAGTTGTTAAAAGAGATATTTGACAACTATGACAATTTTATATTTTTAAAATGATTTTATTCTTAAAAAAGAGGGTATCACCTCTTTTTTTTTATATCTTGTGCCCCCCCACTTTGTTTGGTCACATATGGTGGTTACTCTTTTTTGTTATTACATCCTTCCAAACATGATATTGTTTTGTCATTGCTTAGTTCATATTTTATTATAACACAACTTTTTATCATGAAAGGGTACAAAAAATTATTGTGAAACCAAACAGCTCATTAAGTAGTTAAAGACATCAAATTATCATGTTTCTTGAGATATGATAACAAAAAGAACAGGGCACCGCGTACCACTATAAAAAGTGAGGGATTACAAGAAAAAAATGCGCCTGTTTTTGTCCAAAAAGATCACCATAAAAATATATTTTCAAAATACATACCAGATATATTTTTCAAACAGAATTAAAATGAAATCCACTATCGAACGAACATCTATATTTGACAATCAAGATATTTATTTGACAATCAAGATATTTCAATTTCATGGTGCTTTCGGGTGCTAGAATACTCAACTCAACTCAACTAAGACCTTTATTCCAAATTACTTGGGATCGGCCATATGGATTCTTTTTCTCCATTCATGTCGATTTTGTGTTATTTCTTCAGAGATATTTAAAACATCTAAATCATATCGAATTACCCTCCTCCAAGTTAACTTAGGTCTACCACGTCTCTTTTTTGTTTCTATCATTTTAATATTTTCTATCTTTCTAATTGGAGCCTCTTTATGTCTACGTTTAATATGTCCAAATCATCTCAATCTCCTTTTTTTTAATTTGTCTACAATTCTCGTTACTCCTATATTTTCTCTAATATATTCATTTCTTTTTTTATCTAATACAGTGTGACCACTCATCCATCTTAACATTCTCATTTTGGCAACACTTATTTTAGAAGTATATTTTTCTTTTATCATCCAACATTCACTACCATACAACATTGCAGGTCTTATACTTGTACCATAAAATTTTCTTTTCAACTTTAATGAAATTTTACGATCACATAGAACCCCTGAAATCAATCTCCACTTCATCCAACCTACTTTAATCTTATGATTAACGTCTTAATCACATTTCGGGTGCTAGAATGTTAATGAGAAAATATACTCTTACAAAATGATAATAAAGGTTGTTCCAGTAAAATGATAGTTTGTCTAAGAAGTTGGAATCCCATCCCAATCAAGCTTCACGTTTATAAAACTTCATTTTGAGATGAAACTTGAACTTAAATTACTTGTAAATTTGTTTATGGAGCTCAAATTCGAACTTGTTTTAAAATCATCGAAGTTGGTTCATGGAAACTCGAATTTGGACTCATTTATGAATCTCTAACTTAAACTTGAACTAAGCTCGTTGTCGATTTTTTTAAGCCGTTTGTGAAATTCAACAAGATTCACTCATAAACTTGAATTTGAGTTCATTTAGGAAGTGAAAACTGGATCTAACTTTGCCTATAAAGTTAGAATTTGAACTTGTTTGTGACAGTCAACCTAAATTTAAACTCAAATAAAATTCGACGTGGCTATTCTGAAGCCTTCTAATTTGTGTACATCTCCTGTTTTGTAAAACAAATCAACTTCAAATTTTGAATAATCCACACTATGTTTGGTTTTATCGTAGCAAAGAATTATTTTGTGGAAAGGACGAGTATAAATAATAATGATGTTATGTACAATTTATGTGATAAATTTAATTTACACACATAAGTATAAACATTTATAATTTAATTTTTAAAATAAATATTTAATCAAACAATTAATCGAGTTCTTTGCAACCTTAATCGGGATAAAATGATCCAGCCAAACTCCTCATTACAATGCTGAGTTTTTTTTCTCCCATTCAAATTTATCTATTTAACATAACACATGAGTCATGACATAGTTTTTGTGGAGCCAAGTTTCAAAGTACCCCCCAGTATATCAGGAACTTTGCACCCCCCCTACTAGGTCACTACTTTTGTTGGGCACAAGTAGATTTACGGAGAGACGTGTCTCCGTTCAAGAGATTACTTCCCTTGGCCCACCGCCGAAACATCTCCCCTTCATCTCAATAATATGCTCTGATAGCTATCTTTACCGGTAGCGATCAGGGGTACCTCCACAAGCTTTACATGTAAGATTAGGTTAGTCGGGGATTTGAGAGAGAGAGCAAGAATCATCCCCTGTTGGGAAAAAAATCGGTGTTAACCGATCTTTTCCGCCGAGTGAACAATCCTGTAGACGAAACGGCACCCACACAAGCAAAGAAACAACACAATAGACGACACACCGGATTTACGTGGAAAACCCCAAAATCGGGGAAAAACCACGAGACAAGTCCGATCCACTAAACAATCAAAGAGTACAGCAATGACCACTCTCAAATCAATATATAAGAGTACTAACTTCCACAAGAATGGTGAAAATTGCACGTCTAGGTTTTAAGGAGAAAATCCCTACACAAGACGTAAAGATACAAAAAATACCAAGAATAGATGCCAAAGAAACCTAGAGACACTGCTGCCCTTCTCCCTTCTTCTTCTTCCTCTCTATCTCCCTCTATTTTTTCTCTCTCTTCCTCTCTCTTTTTCTCCCCCAACATAGCCACTAAGCGCAGCCGCCGTACATCACCAGAAGCCCTTCGCGATGCCCTCTGTTTGCCGTTCGTGAGATGCTGCAACCTTTTTCTTTTATTTTCTTTTATTGTTGTAAAAGCCTCCCCCTCACGTGCCATCTTAACGTGCACGTGAGCCTCCTTACGAGGCTAGCACACACAACATCCCCTTGAGTTTGAAAATAAAACCACCACCTAAACCGAGCCTTATCATTCCAAGCATTTAAACCATCTGACCCTAGTCTTATCCTCTCACCAAGAAACATCTACAAGTGATGGTAAAATCCGTGGTACAGTGAAGGGCATTATTTCCCAGGACGCAGTTTGTCAAGGTCAGTACCACAGGTGAGGATGACGGTGACTCGATGATTTGTCAACTTGATCATTTATCAGGTTTGTCCCCCAGCTCCCTGTAGTACATGTTGACCTTGTCAGAACCTCATTTGGGTGGCAAAGAAATTTCTTGATCCTTTTTTTTGGCAGACGAAATTTCTTGATCACAAGGCCCAAAACAATAATTTCAGCTGTCCGACCAAATGAAATTAAAAGGTACAAAAAAAAATATACCTAATTTTCTATTACTATACCAAAAAATAAGCCGTGGACATTTGAGAACAGTTAAGTTTTGCCAACATTTTTATGATTAGAATCTTGCATAAGCATCATGAAACGCATAATAAGAAACAAAACATCAAGGAGAACAATAAGAATCGGGTACTCCGCGCCCAGAAAACACCGCTCGGTATATCTAATCCACAGCTAAGGAACGACTTCAGAATTGGAGCAAGCAGTAATTAGTTTACATTCTCCACTCAAACAGGAGGGATTAGAGATAAGCGGGGAAAACAAAAAACAAATTCGTAGGAAAATTGAAGAATCAAATGAAAAGAAATGTTGAACCTGACCAGTTACTACGCTGGAAGAAAGGCTACAACTTTATAGAACATGGCAATTATTGCAGGGTCCCAACATGGCGAAGGCAAGAAGGTTTCACTTTATTTACCCTTGGGAACTCTGCTCTTCTCCAACGTCGACCACTTGAAAAAGCACACACCTTTTAACCGTCATTTTCTAGCTTTGGCAGTATCGATCCAGCAGGCAGCGCACGAGAGCAGAGAAGGCCCGAAGGAGATAGGGGAGTCGCCAACTGTTGACGATGCGGCTTCGCACCCACCTTTGAGGGAGATGGGCACGGCTGCCTTGTGCCACGCACTGCAGCGGCAGAGGGCCTCTCTCGGCATCATCGGCAGGACGACCCGCCGAAGAGGAGAAGACGCCCCCGACGGCTGCATACTTTCTTCTTCTGACGATCCACAGTGGGCGCAGCAGCGCATGGTCCCTCCGACAAAACTCCGAATCCGCACCAGAACCCTTCTGCTTGTCCTTACCTGGCTCCTTTCCTCGGAACAGGACACGTCCCGCCCAACATCCGCTCTGCAGAAGACCATTACGAAGGTCGAAGAACGATTACCAAGAAATTTGAGTTTCTTCAGCGTCAACAGAAAAGAGAGAAGGGGGGGGGGATGATGCATTATATCGAGTATGGGATTCCCAAAATCTTGTACAGGAGAAGGGTGCGAACAACCGAGAAAGAAAGAGTGCAAGGGCGAAAAGGAAACGCAGGATGAGACCTGTTCTTCTCGACGGGGGGGCCTTCATCATGCCGGGTAGATGGGGACGACAGTGTTGGGGTAGTCGGCTCTCTTGCCGGCCAGGGAGTAGTAGGCGAGTAGCTGGGCCGGCTGATCCATCGGCGCGCCGTCGGGGTCCGGGTACAGCTGCTGCGGCGGGATGAACTCGATGTTCCAGAATCTCCGCGCCATGGTGAGCAGGTCCCTGCCGTCCGGGGAGGCGTTGTAGCCCTGCACCCATATGTACCTCAGCGAGCTCAGGTGCAGCACCGCGCGCGCCAGCGCCCGCTCGCTGAAGCAGCAGCCCCGCAGCTCCAGCTTCTGCAGGTTGGGGCAGCCCCTGGCGAAGTCCAGCAGCCCCCGGTCGGACTCCCCCACGTAGCCCAGCAGCATGTACCTGATGTTCTGGCTCGTCTCCGCTATGTAGCGCAGCCCCGCGTCGGTGAGGCCGCCGTGCCTCAGGTAGAGCGCGAACCTCCGCAGGTTGGTGCAGCCCCTCAGCAGGGCCCGCACCCCGTTGTCCACGGGCAGCTCCGTGATCCTCTCTTCCCTGTCCAGCAGGACCAGCCGGAAGTCCCTCAAGTTCTTGCCGAAGGCCCCGACGCACTCCAACGCCGCGTTCGTGATGTCCGACACGTACACCGCCCAGTACTCCAGCTCCGGGCAGCCCCGCGCCACCGCCGACAGCCCCCGGTGCGAGACCTTGCCCTCCTCGTCCTCGTATTCGTCCTCCCCTCTCTCTATTCTCAGCCTTCTTAATCTCTTGCACCTCTCCGCAACGATTTCCAGACCCCGATCTCCGATCACGTTCCTCACCTGCCAGTGTTCAGATCACAGGTCGTCAGGGACAAATTCAAGACACGGCAATGCGCGAAAATCAATCCACAAAGAAGCAAGATGGGGCAGAGCAATCTCTCGTTGTCTAAAGCGCGGTAACAAACTCGTCAAAGAGGATCTCGGAACGGCTGGCAACCTCCAGAACTTCCAAATTGGGGCATTGCTGGATCAGCTGGCAGTGATCCTCGGTGCTCAGGAAGGTGAACTGCAAGTCTAGCTTCTTCAGGTTGGCAGCGAACGGGAAAATGATGGGCATCTCGTTTGTCCCCATGAAGTTGAGGCCCAGGCGACATAATCTGGGTGGAAGTCGAACTGCCTGGTAGCTGCGGGTTTCTCCTCCCTGGTCGTTAAACGATCCCCCGTGGAACTCTTCCAAAGCCATGGCTGCGCCGAAAAAGCTTACCAAGTCCAGGATATCGCAGTCACTGATCTTCAAAGATGTCAGGGACTTGCAGTTCGTGGCAAGCAGCAGGAGGTCCTCGCATGAGAATGCCCGAAGCTCTGTCATGTAGAAGTTGAGCACCTCAAGAACAGAGTTGCTGACGGCAAGCTCGTGGAGCCATTCGCCATCTTTTTCGTTGATGGCGCTCTCTTCCAGAAACAACGTCCTCAACCGGCTGCGGGAAAGATAAATACGCAAGCCGTTTTAAGACTCCGGCGATTGTATCACACCATCAAACCATCTGCGAGTCGGAGTGTTAACCACGCCCACATCCTTCTATCCTCAGAACGTGGATTGTGGGTAGAGAATGCATAGATGGGAAAATGATTTTGTATCTGTCTAAAGCCAGCAAGGTAGAAGAAGTTGACTGCATCTACCTTGCTGGCTTGACAGCAAGGTGAAATTTGATATAGATAGATCAGCATATTATAGCATAACAGAGGAAAAACTAACAGAGTTGAATTGAAACATTCCAATTACACTGCAGAAAAAATACATATTTATGGTGCCTCTGGTTTACTGAGTTCTCGGTACTCCCCATACGCAATCAAAACTTCCGAGTGACAAACTGAAATTCAACATACTCCAAAAAGGAACGAGGAGATGTAATTAATCTCCAAACTGCAATAAAATTCTCTAAATTTTGACGGGTCATCATACACGGCTTAATTTACCGGCTAAGTAAAACATATCTTATAAGATTGAGACCTGAAAAAAATGAATTAATATAGTATAGTTCTCAGATGGTCGGACGCACAAGCAATAAGTTGAGAATCTTGATAGAGGCCGCAGTTTGGACCGTGCGGTACGTTGTGACAGGCTATTACAAGAGGAATGCCGCACATACTGTTCCGGTAGTAAATCAAAAGTTCCAAGAAGACGCATAATTGATGCTGTTAAATGATCCAAAGCCATAGCTTCACCACAAAAAGGAGAAGCGTCCATCTAAATGTCATCCACTAGACATGGAGATCTTGAATAAGATTTGCATGTCCGAGGAGAAGCTAGCTTTAGCCAAAACCTGTGGCAACAGGACACACATGACCCAGAAGCGCAAGGAATCCCAAGGGGCTGTGTGGTACAAGATTAATTTGGAGAGAAAATAACGATCTTACATACCATTAGGCTATCTAAGATACCATTTTGTTCGAACAAGAAATAGAAAGTATACGTGAAAAGTTCAGGCACGAAATCTCGACGGCAACCAGTGACGTATCATCTTAAATTTTGGATCCGGGGTAGACTAATGAATTGCCATGTTATGAAATACAACAAAATTAGTAACCAAAGGGGACATTTACATGTAACTGACCGGTTAAGAAGCTGACACTTAAAACCCAAAAAGCGAACTTTCGCAAGCCTTGGCCGATGTCATAACATGGGATTGGGAGGGCGATATGATCTCAAATATTTCCAAGAGCATATTCGACTTCGACATCAACATATAACCCCGTAAAGTAAACGCACGAGATAAGATCTCAAAGAAGGCGTACCTGCAAGAACGGGCGACAACCCTGAGGGCATCGGTGGAGAAGCCAGAACACTTGTCAAGTTTGAGGGCGATGAGCATCGGTCCTCGAGCACGGACTAGGACTTCGATATCGGCATCCTTCACGATCATACGGCGGAAGTGGATCGATTTGAGGCAGTCGAAGGCCTGAGCCATCTCCTTGACCCAGGGACCAGCGTAACCTCCCCAGTCCTTGGGTATGAGGTTAAACATTGCGGCTCTGGGCTTTCCCTTGAGCTTGAGCGACTCAAGGCGAGGGAACCGATTGCAGAGTCGTGCGGGGGTGGTGGAGTAGCAGAGGGCGATCGTGATGTGCTTGCGGGTGATAGAGTCTATGTGGTACCACTTCTTACACACCTGTGATATGGCGTCCCGGTCCCCCGGGTGGTCGATGTAGCCCATCACGAACTCTAGGGCGACGTCCGATATACCGAAGCTCATCATCCTGCTTAGGTTCCGCTTCTCCATCGAGCAGGGCGGCATGCGGAAAGCAGAGAGAAGAAATCGCAGCGGGGACCTACGGCGGCCCTGCCAGTCTCAAGCACAACTCTTGCGAACGGTATCAAGGGCTCCGGCCGGGGATTTACCAGCAATAGCAGAAAGTCAAACGGATCAAAATTCGTGGAAGGAAAGCCGAGAAGATAGAGACAAAGGATCGAAGGATGAGATTTTAGCGTTGGGGATACTACAGTGAGCTCATAAATGAAGCCATCCGGCATACAGGGAAATGAGGAGATCTACGGTGTCTTCGAAGTCTCTAAAAGCCGGCAAGCTCAGAAAGCAGAAAGCAAGCAAAATTACACAGCACCGGAAGAAGGGGACGGTGAAGAATATCCTGAGCAAAACTGGGTAGAGAAAAGAGAGGCCGGATGGGGGGTCGGAAACCTAGACAAGCTCCAGGCATAAGGTTAACGAAACACGGAGACCACCATTACCCTCGTTCCCCACCAGGCTTCCCGGATCCATTCCCGGCGAGACCAGCGGCAGGCAGCCCCCACTACTGCTGCTAAGTTCGAGCAGCACTTGGCGGAATACCACAACGGATCCGAGCGCACGAGATCCAGCGACGGCGGCGAGATCGGGACGGCGAGGCCGTTGGTCGCTGAGTGCACGGCCACCGCCCGGCGAGCGCCACGGCGACGTTGCCCCCTCCCCGCCGTGCGGCTGCGCTGCCTCACCTCGACAGTCGCCTGCCTGACCGTTCGCCCTCCTTTTCTGGCTTTCTACTTCGGAGCCGTCTTTATTCGGGAAGAACAGGAAGTCTGAGAGAGAGAGATAGAGAAGACGGAGGAGGGGGTCAGATTCTCACATCTATGTACCGCCCTACTTCGGTATTCAATTTTTTATGTTCATGGTTTGGTTTAAATTTGTTTTAAAAAAAAATCCTAAACTAAATCAAATCTTTGGTCCCGTCCGAATCATATTTTATTATGATATGATAGAATATCAGTGTATATAACTTTATTTGATTTGTTTCGAATCATAATCTATTAAAATTTAGTTATACGGTTATGCGTTTCGTCAGTTTTTATTAATTATATATTTAAATTAAAATAAATAAATAATTTACTTTTAGTTATTCAATATATTGATTTACTCTGATTTAAAGGACTTATAAATTAAATTAAAATGATAGGTGGTTCAAGCCCGACAGTGAAAACAGTGCCTCCAAGGCAGCTTGTGGAGCTTAACTACATTTTTTATTTTTCGCTTTCTCTTTGATGTTTTACGTTGCAAAAGAAGTACTTGGTTATTTAGTTTTAAATCCAAATAAAGTTCGTCTGGTCAGAGGTTAATCTGATCGATCAATCTCACGTGGTCATGTATTTAAAAAAAAAGAAAAATAGTTCGAAATTTAACGAGAGGGTGTTTTATATAAATTGTATGACTTATAAAGACAGAAATATAAATATATGAAGTTTATTGCACGAATATCCCTACTCGGGGGTAGAACTAAATTGCCTAAACCTTTGTCCTTTTTCGATATTATCCATTGTTCACAAAAAACGCATCCATCTTCTTAAATCCTAATGAAATTGAGATGCTAATCCATCATACAGCGGTTCAAATTGTACCACTGTTTGGTTCGGTTTGAAACCCCTTCTATTTGGTTAAATCTAAAAGTCTTCCAAAGCAGACTAAATGGGACTAAACGGTTTAAATCGGTTTAAATTAAAATATTATATTATCAATAAAAATACTTTTTAATAAACTACCATCTATTTCGATTATTTGAAACACAAAAATTAATGACCATGAGTAAAATTGATCGAGTTTAAATATTTTATTTATTTTCAATTTAAAATCAAATTAAATTCAATCAAATCGAATTGAATCGGTTCGGTTCGATTCATAAAAAAAATGGTCTAAACCCCAACCATGCACACCCCATGCTACGATCAATGGCTAGTTCCATTGACCATTGAAAAAGGGGCTATTTCAATTCTTCCTTTGTTTTCTTTTTTTTTTGTTTACATAACATCCGCTTGAAAGCATGTTATCAGTGAAGCTTTGTAAAAAAAAAAAAAGGAACTCAAGCTTGTCATAATATTGATATATTTGGACACGAGTTATATCTCTCTTGCCAGGACTGCAATCACTCTATTTTTATTTTCATTAATCACATATGGCTGTCTAAATTCTTAGAGGCAGCCAGAGGTGATGGGTGCTTTTAGGCCAGAGCAGTGTTGACGTAGAGCAGAGAAAGCCCATTGGACTGTAGAAATATTTTTACAGATATTATGATCTAAGCTAAAAGTTAAAATGGTGAACTGATATAGTTGTCTTTAACCATTATATCTAATACAGAAGGATATCCACTATAATGCAAAGCATACGATTAAGTGCACCAAACAGTTGGGTCAAGGTAAGAGTTCCTTGAGTGTGACTCATTGTCCTAGTGAAGTCAGACCAAGATGGGGGTAGTTTATCCAGAATGCATGCAATCTGGAATGACTCATCAAGTTGGGATCCTGTGGTTCTCAGCTCATGGACCAAGTTCTCAAACTCATGTATTTGATCATTCATTGATTTGTTTTCAACAAATTTAAATTTGTTAAAATCAGATGCCTTGAACCTTTTAAGCCCAGCATCATCAAGACCATATTTAGCTTCTAATAAATCTTACAACTCACTAGCACTTCTTGAGTTGTAGTAAAGATCATAGAGTCTATCTGAAAGGGATCCTAAAATCCTATGAAGACAATGATAATCAACTTCTTCAGTTGTTGTGGAAGAAGAAGATCCAAGTTCAATTTGGGGACGAGATGATCTTGTTTGAACTCTACGAGTGATGGTTTGTGAAGTATCAGATTTCCTACTCTCAGTTATGCTATTGCTAATGGCTGAAATAAGATCAAGGGTGAGTGCTTCTAGCGAAGAAGAAGAAGTCCTCGGAGCGCTGGAACCAGGAACCGAGAGAGAGAAAGCGTTCGGGCGAGAGAGCGTCCGTCCGAGGGAGAGAGCGCGTCTGCGAACTTTGAGCATCCGCGTGCGAGAGAGAGAGAGAGAGAGCACCGGCGTCCTTCACACCCGGGGATAAAAAGAAATTAATATTACACGTTTCTATGCGTTGGATACCTTCCAACGGCGAGGGGTGAAAGATGGGCGTCCGTTTCTATTTTATGTTTATTATTAATTTTTAAAGAAAATATCTTAACGTATGCTTGTGCCCAGGTTCACTCCACTCTCCGACACAGAGCAGCCTTAATCATATCTATCTGGTGTATGCAGACAGAGCGGGCAAACTTGCCGAGCCACGACGGTTGCTTTGCTGTCGGAAGATTCCTACCCAGATCGTGATCTTCATCTAGTTGCTTGAATAAATGGGGGAGGGAAAAAGAAAAGAAAAGAAAAGAGAACTTGATAAGGTTCATTCGCATATTTTATTTATTTGAAATGGTGTCGTGGTCGGATCGACGGTGGTGGTATCAGCCGATTCTTTCCGGGGGGGGGTAGAGGCTTAGAGCGGCGACAGAAGAGGAAGAGGAGAGCCGGCCGGCCGGCCGATCGGCGAGAATTAATATCTCGGGCGCTGCCGCGCCGTGCCGGCCGAGACGCACAGCACGTCGCCGGTCGGGTCGTGATCGGAGGAGAGGAAGGCGTCGGTGCGGCGTGCCGAGATGCGGCGGCTGCTCTGCCCGCCGGCGGGAGGTGCGCGCGCTGAATCTCGTTCGCGCTTCTCGGCTCCACCATCGCCGCCGCCGCCGCCCCGATCTCCGGCGGCGGCGTGCTTCCGGGGAGGGTAGGCCACGCGGGATCGATCGCAGGGAACAACGCCGCCGACCGCCGTCCGGAGCGCGGTCGACGTTGGCCAGTGGGGGGGCGGCGAGTCAGTTCGGATTACCCCCAAATCTAGAGTGCAGAGAGTAATCTCAGTTTTTGATGAAAAAAACCGACGATTAACGAATTAATAAGATGTCAATAACAGTTTAACTCTATCGATAATAAATTAACGAGCCAGTGAACTATTCTTGAGCTGTTATCGACGTCTTACGAACGTATTATCGAACTTAATATAACTTGATACCGATAATAATAAGTTAGTAAGACATCGATAGTAATTCAGTTCTTTTTCGATAACAATTCATCAAACTTATTATTTAAATTACTACTTAAATGACCTGAGATTATGATTCTTTTTATTAGGGACCGAAGTTATTCCCTCCACGTGAAAACTGAGGTGATCCACGTTTGGAGTTCATAATATTTTTTTTTGGAGATCAAGTATTTTAATTAGAAAATAAAAAAAGACGTAGTTATTAGGAATGCCAGTCAAGATCAACGGTGCAATTGGCTCGTTTATTTCGGGAGAGTTCTAAGTCTAAACTCGTGCTTTTACGACGAACCTTTGATCAAGTTTGCTCGGTTATTTAGTCATGTTTAGCTCAACCTCGAGCTCTAAAAGTAATTCTGACTCAACTTCGGTGGGCCCACGTTCAAATTTAAACTCAATATTACACTAATTTAAAAAATTTAAAATCAATCAAAATCACGTGTGAAATTTTAACTTTAAGCTCATTTACAAATTTAAACTTAGGTAAAATTTTATTCTGATTTATTTTATATATTTAAGTGACAATACATACTCATTAATGCTCATAAGTTGATCTTTTAAATAAATATGTATCTAATCAATTAACAAATCGAGATTTATTTATTTATTTTGTTCAAACTTAAACATTTAACTTAATAACTCGGTATGAGTACAGTTTCAAGGTACCCGTACCACTGATTAAGATGAGTATTTTTTTTAGATATTATAACATAAGACACATTCTAAGGAATTAGTTTTATCCATTATGGTTGTGGCCTAAAACAGTCAAACCTCCTCCTCTTTCCGAGAATTTTACATCTTTTTTATCTTTTCTTTTTCTCGCCTCGACCACAAAATTCAAAAGGGTGGAAAAATCATAAACAGACCAGCACCTCATGTTTGATAAAAAAAAAAAACATAGAGAATTAATTTTGCGAAATGCTAATCAGGCACAAAACTTTATCATCTAACTAAAAGAAACAACGGGTTTCAGACAGTGGCAGAACATGAATGTTTTCTTCAGCAACAGTACGATGACTCCGCTCGGTGAAGTTTTAAATATACGTGATCACTTAACTATTTTACGCCTATAATATTTTTTCACAATCTCAACGGAGATCTTTATTTTAATTTTTAAAAAACATAAGAAAATTTATTAAAAGAAGTGTTTAACAAACATGCATGACAATTTTATGTTTTGAAAGTGATTTTCTTCTTAAATAAAATAAAGAATCTCATCTCTTTCTTTTTTCTCGTAGTCTCCCATTTTATTTGATCACATGTATATACACGATAGTTACTCTTTTTTGTTATCACGTCTTTCCAAACGTGATAATCTTAGGTCATCAGTTGAGTCACTTTTTATTTTAATACAATTTTTATCATAAAAAATATAAGAAAAAATTTCGTACAATCAAACATCCCATAAACTATTTTAATCATACGTGGCTCCGCGACCCGCCATGGAGTTTACTGATTCTATTGCGGAATATTATATTTATTATTTTGTACATAATATATATATATATATATATATATATATAATCTAGCCTCTTCGTTGTGTGAACATGCGGTGAATCAAGCAAGCAGAAGGTGTCTAGTGAGAATATATCAATCAAATGCCTCATCTTGAGGCTTTGTAAGTTGAATGAGAACAATATCAAGCATCAGATCTTAGCACGCACCAATCAGAATCAGATTCATGCGAAACGCAAATTAAATTTAAATTTGGAGGTGTCACAGGGCTAAGAACAGGCGCGTTATGGGCAAGGGACTTCCGACTCGATTTAAACACTACATATTTGTCAAGCTAAACAAGCCGAGTCCAAACAACAATAATAATAATAATAATAATAATAATAATAATAATAATAACGACGACGAATAATAATAATAATAACGACCACCACCACCACAAGGACAAACTAGAAAAGGAGACCGGTAGAATCTAAAGTTGCATCAAATTTCAAAACTTTTGGAATCATTTCTACGTGTATAACTAACTGCTTAATCGGTTAATCCTTGTACTAGAACAATATCTATTTGATCCAGAAAGTTTCTTTATATTCAAGCCTGTACCGAGCCATATTTAAGTTTTAAATGGATTATTTCAGAATCGACGCTTGCTACTAGGCGTGCAAAGGAGCCAAATACTGATATTAAGACTTATTTTAACTCATTTATGAAACTTAATCTAATTTTAAACTCAAATCAAATTTTACTAATTTTACACTCAAATCAAATTTTACTAAAACTTACTCCATCTATTAAAATGATAATATATAACTATTAATATTTATAATTTATTCTTTTAAATAAATATCTAGCCAAATATTTAATCAAACTGCTCAACCTTGTCAACTTGAGCAAACGTCTGTTCAAACTTGATTTGTTTAACAAATCCAATTTTATTTTCTGTTCAATCTTGTTTGTTTAACATAGTAGACGAGTCAAGTAGAGTCTTTGATAGGCTGTAGTTAAAGTTGTGTCCAAGTGTATTACTTCCTTTGCACCCATAACCTCAATCTCCACAAGATGGTTTTCAATAGAGTATTAGGAAAGAATATGAACAAAGTAAAGGTGTTGGGCATTAATTAGGGTAGTAAAGATTAGCAGGATCCAGGATGTTTCATGAAGCCATAAGATGTCAAATTTGGCATTCGTTAATTCTTACCTGAAGATTTTCGAATCAATGTTACATAGGATTCATCCAAAACATCTCTCTCTCTCTCTCTCTCTCACACACACACACACACATCCAAAATAGGTCTAAAACATCTACAGACATCTATTTCTACAAAATCTTCAACTTTCACTACGTGTTAAAAGAGAAATGTAAGGAAATGCTCAAAAATCGACGAATAATTCTTGGGTAGTGAAAGGGAAAGGATACGGTAAGAGCACAAGCAGACATAATAACAGAATTGCAATACCGAGGACAACATACTTGTCATCAGGATCAGTGATCTCTTCAGAGAGTGGAGCTACGGGACCTCTCTGCAGAAAGAATATCAAAACCACCCAGTAGAAGGCGACGTCATTGAACAGTGAAGATATCCCGAGAAGAGCAAGCGCAATACTCGAGATGCGGGTTGATACCTGCCAGAACAGAGGGTCCATCTATCAGCTAATCTATCTTAACACATGATGTGATTTAACATGACTCAGTTTCTACAACCTGAAACTTCTAATCGTCGACAGACCACCTAATTTTTCAAGAGGATACACCAAATCATTAGCGTGGTGTGGTGGTGACAGTTACTTGATTGCAACTATGCTAACTTGGGAAAGATGGTAATAGTGAAATGACATTCAAGTTGCTGAAGAAGGAAATTACTAAAACGTATGTTGTAACAGGGAAATATAGCAGCATGTAGTAGATCATAGCAACACATGCCCAGTTTGTCAACAAAATGTATGCAAACATGAAGATCTCACCCATGTTCAATGGTTGCTGATGTCACACAAAAAAGAATAAAGCCACATCTACCGGTATGAAAAAGATGATAAAGAAGTCTACATTCCCTTCAAGAAGGGTAAGTAAGAATACCTTTCTGCCCCATAAAGCAAAAGATATTCGGCCCCCATCAAGTTCGCCCGCAGGAATGCTATTAATAGCATTGATAAGAATCCCAGCCCAAGCCCAGAGAACAAGCGGATTGATTGACAACTGGGTGCCTTCCTTTAGGACGTCTCCAAGGAGTAATTTTGCTGAAAAGAAGAGAGCAGTCTGGGTAGTAAGCTGTCTATTGTTTAGACACGTGAAGATAAAAAGGAATCATTTTGCTAAATTCTACCTCATTTTGAAGTTTGGAATTTTAAATACGTAGTAAGAGAACTAATGATTTTATGAACATGCTTATCAAACGACTGGAAAATGGCAGCTTCTTACTTCTGACATGTACGAACCAAATTATCATGATTTGCAGTATTGGTCAATACAGATCAGACTGGGTTATGGCTGATCAGATTTAGGTGGTTGAATATCCCAAAAGCTAAAAAATAATAGGGAATTCACCGGGATAGGGCAGAATATATGCAGATCAATTATGATCAGCCCAAACATTTTCTAAATACGGCTGGTTCTGCTACATTGGCCATGAGATTTGGCAGACTTGGAATGGATGTTTCACTATTTTTTTTTAAACGTATATGATAGAGTTGGCCACACCAGTCGATCTGGCTGATTTCAAGCAAAACCAGGCCTAGAATCGGCCAACCTGGCCATTTCCAAGCTGGATAAGGCCAATTCAATGCTGAATCAGGCTAGTTCTTGGTAGGTTCTGGCCGATCAGTAGGCTTGGCCAACTTGATCTTGATAGGATATGATTGACCTGGGCTCCAATCTAGTCTGAAGTAAATAGTCCTGCAATCTTTAGATCTGCATTACTATCTGAAGGTAATGCAAAGAGAACTTAAGGATTAAAAGGTGCAAGGGAAGGGCCTCTTTTTTCTATTAAATATGCAAGAAACAATCTTGATTTTGGCAGTGCCTGATTCCCATGGGCTGATACTGTTTGGCAAAAGAAATTTTGTATCTATGTGAAAAGTTGCTTGGCGAAAACTGTTACATGGGGTAGACTCAAATGGCAGACACAGTAGAGCTCCAATGAATGCTACTTTTATGGTCAGCCCAAGGATCGTGGAATTGGAGTCGGGATCGGTGGGTACCGATCGGATCAGTCCAATCCTGACCGATCCATTGAAACAAAACTGATCCAGAATCAGTAAGTTAAAAAAACACTGATCCCGATTCTGATCCGATCCGATTCCGACCGATTTGGCCGATCCTGCCAGAACTTTTTTCTGGATTGGTCTTTTTTGCCGATCTGATCCAGGAATCAGCCGATCCTGGTTCTGGCCGATCCCGGTCCGGATCGGTTGATTCCACAATCTATGGGTAAGCCCGAACAAACCTTGCCTCATATTGAAAGCTTTCTTTCAATTGATTGGGACTCGGCAGCCTCGTACTGAGTGGAGTTAACCACGTCTTGAGACTCCTTTAACCCTGTGAGACAAGCACAGTGCGTATGGACCCTGTCAGTTTGCTGTTATCTTATGGTCCCTTTGGCTGGAGATATTCCAAAATATTTAACGACAGATACTCTGCAACTCAGTTCTGTTGGGGTGCATTTTGGATTCCATCTAAGACTGGGTTTTTACTTTAGTGTCTATTCATGCATTTGATTCTTTTATGGCTTCTCGATTTGTACTTTTATGTAGGGGCTGTTTCTCCTCTGTTTACCTTCTTGGTAGACTATGTACTTTCTTATTCTCTGTCAAGTTTTTTATAAATTGTGAAGCACTTTCTCTTCCATCTTCACAACAAAATGCTCAGCATGCTAAACCAATAAAAGAATAAAGTTTGAGTCGACTAGATTTCTGGATACTGTGCACCAACCAGTCCTGCTCACTACAACCATTGCAGTCATCCACCAGGCTTGACCAGAAGTTGATGGAAAATCAGACACAGACGGGGATGACTATTAACTATGAAAATGATATGAAACATGTCCCAGAACAGAAAATTTGAAGAAACAATGTAGCAAAGAGAGAAAATAATATAAGAATCAAATGATGAAATATCTGACTTCTCCCCAGTTCAATGGATGGGAAGTGTCCTGACGCTCAGGTGGCAGAGCCCCTGGTCAATTTAACCTTCAACTCAGGCTTTTCCAATTGGGGTTGGGGGGGGGGGGGGGCCCACTAACTCGATCTTCATCCCAGCCACAACTGTGTTATATGAGTTAATGGAGTGCCAAGGAGAGCTCACGTTCAAACACACCTTGATGGTGAACTAGAGAAGGACGGGCACTTAGCCTAGAACACAAGACATCACACTTCACCTTTAAATTGTCAATGATAAGAACCTTTCAATCTAGTTTACAGAAGGATATACAGTTTCAATTGTCAAAGTCAATTAAGATGTCAAAACAAGTTTTATAACAGACTAGTGTCATGGAAGGAACTATTAATAATCTGATCAGAAAATATTTGTAAATGATGAAGCAAAGAATATGCTTGTATCAAGAGCTATAGAGAAAGGCATTACCAATTCCCCCGGTAAGAAATGATTCATGGAAAATTGCTGGATCAATAATAATACCAATGCCATCAGTAGGAGGTAGAATGAGCCCTGTAAGTAGGAGAACTATCCCCAAAGAAAATCCGGCCAAAGGTCCAGCAACTGCTAATTTCAAAAGTTTCTCGCGATTGGGCACAATATTGAGAATCCTTGTGATTGCCCCAAAAGAACCAATCTGCAAGTAATCAAAAAATTCACATTCCGCTGACATCAGTCCAGAACACCAATAGAGAAACTGGAATATGAAAGAATGGGCAGGGGCTTCTATAGCAGTGCCAGTTCAGGCAATGTAGGGCTGCAGATGTGTTGGGATCAGTAGCAAAATTGTTTGCTTCTGAACAAGGATCATGGAATCAGAATTAAGACCCAGATCGGTGGGTCCCAATTCCGATTGGGTATGGATCAGTCAGGAGAATCGAATGATTCTCTAAGAGGAAAACTGATCCGGAATCAGTCCGGATTGGTTCTTCGAAAACAAGTAAAAACTAAAAAAAACACTCCAGATAAATTTATAGTGCAATTTCCATCTGATTCTGACCCTTTTCAAGTCGAATCAAGTTGCAATAAGGGTTATGACATTTCGATTCCGATTAAATTGGAATCAATATATTCTAATATTGTTCTGTTTCCCATTCATTTCTAAAAATCGGAACCAAATTTGATAATTTTTGAAATGCATATTATATATTAACTTTTTATTTCGAAAAGGCTAAAATGCCATATACCTAAAAAGCTTTGATCTAGTCATCTTAAAATTTTATTTTTATTTTCTTGTCACTTTATGACAGAATTTTATAACTTGTCAATGTTCATTTTATCACAGTATTAATTTTTAAGATATATTAAATTTTATAAAAATAAGAAAATGATATAGGATTAACGTATTCCAATTTCAAAAGTTTATTGAATGCATTAAATGTTTCCGAAACATAGTTGTCAAGGTGACAAGGTGCCAAGACATTGAAGTGTGTCAATTCAACCAAGACGACAAGGCGGCCACTTAGGCATCACCTAGCCAATCAAGACAGTAACATTGGATGTTTATGTATACATGTATGTACATGTGTATATACATATACATAATCACATATATAATTAGATGTTAGTATATATATTTATGCATACATTCAAATACATATAATTATATTCGTATGTTATAATTGAACGCGTATGTTTATTTGTTCATACATTTAAATGTGATTTTATTTATGTAATTATGTATGCGTAGGTATATATTTATTTTGAGAAACAATTAATCTAGATAGACTTCATGTGTGTGTGAGAGAGAGAGACGAGAGTTAAAAAAGAGCTTTATAAATTTTAAATATATAATATATTTATAATTATAAATTTTATATATATAATAGTATAAGTGATAGCGAAATATATTAATATATTTACATTATCATAAATGGACACTTAAGAATCGCGGATCGAGAGGTGCCTTCAGCGCCTTGGGCACCTAGGCGGCACCTTGAGTGCCTTTTGAGCTTCCCAAAAGGCACCCACGCAAGGTCCTAGCAGAATAGTGCCTTGACAACTATGTTTTGAAACCATTAACTTTTGTTGAAATTGAATCGGAAATTTGGAATCTCTATTCCATATGAATTCCTAATGTGATACCCATAAACAAATGAAGTCTCATTCAAGTGAACAGAATTTGAAATATCATTCACCACCTGCCAACTAGGAACTAAATATGGCACTCCAAGTTTGACCCCAATGTCTCTTGCAACAAGAAAGTGTCCAGCTTCATGGACTCCCAAAATAAGTGCCGTCACAAGGGCTCCAGAAAGACCATCCTTCAACAAGCCAACATTGTCAAATACAGATCTGCAAAGTCAAAATTGCGTAGTTGAGATTACTAGATGAGATCATCAGGTGAAATACAACATAGGCCTAGTTAGTTTGAAGTTCTAGATTCACTAGACATATTAGCCACCAATGCAGAGTTACTGTACTTCACTTTTCATCAGCCAACTCAGAAACCAAAATAGAAACTTGCCATTTCATATGTTTAAAACTAGAAATGAAAACCAAAATAGACAACAAAGGCACTTTACAGTGCAGTTCAATTGAACTCCAAGCAATGGCGGCGGCCTCTGGGACTATTTCTCCTCAACAACAGTGGATGACGACCTCAGCGGCTTTACTTCTCTTCAGCCACTCTTCTTCCAAGGTTAGTAATGCTTCCCCTTCTTGGTCGTGGTCACATAGTTGCTGCTTATGGTTGCGTGGGGTTATTTGTTTTGATCCTACAAACTCTAGAACAGAAACAACCCTTCTCTCTCTCTCTCTCTCTCTCTCTCTCTCTCTCTCTCTCTCTCTCTCTCTCTCTCTCTCTCTTCTCTTCTCTTCTCTTCCCGTGAGATGGGCTCCTCCACAGTCCACCCGAAAGAAACAACATGAAGGCAGCCTCGAGGAGTTTCTCTCTGCTCTCAAATCTTCTATTTTCTCTAATTCCTTCGCGAGATTGGGTTCCAAGTGCTGGTGTCAAGGATGGCGCAGAAGTTCCAGTAGCAGCTGCAGCAAACAGGATGTCAAATAGAAGCTAGAGAACCCGTAGAGGTCAAGCCGAGTAGAGTTCGACGAGCCAAGCTCAAGTTCATAAACGAGAGGCTCAACGAGCCAAGCTCGAACTCGTCGAGTTCAAGCCGAGCTGAGTTCGAGCAAGACACCTAAAACTGGAAGCTTGTTGAGTATCGAGCCGAGTTTGAGCAATGATATAATTCTTCGAGCCGAGCTCGAACAAAGTCCTACTCAACTCGTTTGCACCCCTACCTAAAGTCAACTTTATATGACAGCATATTTGCACTCTCCAAGCATGGTAATCTTTCGACACTAATGGGCTTATGATCTATTTTTCAAACTCACCAAACAACCCATTGGCAGGCCGATTGTGCTTCATCTTTGGCCCATTTAAGAATTGGTTTGTAACTTGTGATGCACCTGATTTCAGAGTTACTTTTGGGCTTTACCTGGCCCAGTTATTGTCTGATGAAGCCAATCCACTCACACAGTCAATAAGGCTCAAATACTCCAAATGACTGGCCTATTAAAGGCCCACTAAGCCTCCATCCCTTTCAGCCAAGCAGTGGGGCAGTCTCCCATGGCGAACCTCACCTCTGGCCTTATAAACCTGGTGTAAATGTCCATGAACAACCATGATCCCTGTAACAGTACAATGTAAGAATGCTGTGGTCGATTTTGACCGTTCAGGACTAGTGGAAACCTACTTCCCATGATGGAGAAAGTTTTGCAAGGACAAAAGAGACCGGCTGTGCACAGGAAATATTTTCATCGGTACAAGCAGGTGTGTTCCTTGGATACCACTTGTTGAAGACATGAAAAGGACTGCCAAGCTGCTGCGAGCCCTGTGCAAGAGGAGACTTCTGCAGGTTTCAAGAACAATGTAGGGAGAGAGAGAAAGATGCAATGGGAGACTTCTAGACCTCCCAGCAAGCTGCACGGGTAGGAGAGTCCTAGGACTCCCCGAGTCCAGTCGCAGCTTGTTGGGGAGTCCCGAGGACTCTCCAACTCCAGCTGCAGCCTCCTCTCTCTCATGCTTATCCAAGAGAAAAAAAAGGGGGGGCAGTTGCAGTGGGTTTCAAAGATGGATACAATTAATGAAAAAAAGGAGAAATAGGAATTTCAGCTGGTGGGGTAGCCCAACCAGCCAGTTTTGACTGGTGGGGCAGCTCCACCAGCCAACCTTTGGCTCGTGGGATCCCCACCATCCTGTTTCAGCTGGTGGAGCCCCCTCCCCTCAACAGTCAAATTCTGGCTGGTGGGACCACCCCATCAGTGCAACTCCCTAGGGACATGGCCCTATTTTCTAGGGAATGGTGGACAGCCCTCTTCAATCCTAAGCCTATAAATAAAATGGCATTTCATTTCATGAAAATAAACAAGTTACCGAAGTAAACAAGAAATAATATAATAAAAACAAATAGACGACAATGTAAACATACAGAAGATTTGCTTGCAGAGCAGGCACATTCCGTAGAAGTAACGTGAAAACAGTAACTAGTCCAAATGCTCCAGCTGCAAATAATTCTGGCACAGCTGCATGGAGCATAAAATAGGCCTTAGACTAGATATGACCCAAATGTTCTTTATAATTGTGCAAGATTCTTTTACCATTATAAATCCTATAGAAGGTTGTCCAATTCCACATTGATTTGCAAAGAGTACTAATAACTATATACCAGTTGATTCAGGTTGCATTATCTGTCTAGGAACCACCACCGCCACAGGTTTATCGTCCTCTGGATTGATGAGAAGGAAAACCTTATATTGGTCACCAAATCTATCCTGTGAATTATATGTACTGAAAATTACACAAATTATGCCTGAAGAACCATGGACCCACATGAAATGAATCAGACAAGTAAAAACACAAATCACCTGCAACCGTTTTGTTATCTTATCATAGCTTTTAGATGCCTTCCCTCGAAGATTTCCCTTGAACAAGACTCCACTCTATCAAGAAACAATTTGCATTATTAAAATCAGCAACGTGGAGAAAGAAGATAGCTTCTAAAAGAAACTTGTCAAAAACCATTACACAATTAGAGATGGAAAAACATAGTTAATATGACAGATGGTCATAGGGAGAAAAGAAAAGGTCTCAGCAGAAGAACACTGGGCAGATGCTACTAGATGATCATCAACCAAATGCAATATCATGATTGGATGTTTCAAGTTAATTAATGATGAGTAAAAAAACACAGTTATGTCAATTTGTAAAGAGAACATTATCTACGGTGGTTGCTAACAAATGAACTTTCTCTTGTTCAAATCAGCATTAGGACTTCAAAATAGAGCATATGATAAAAAGATTGATTTCAAGAGCACTACAAAAATTGAGTTCAAAAGCCTACCTCATAGGGCTCTTGGCTTGTAACAAAGAATGTATCAAAACCAAAAATTTGGTCTCTAAAAATATCTATTGTCTCCTTGGGAATCCTGATAGGCTCACCAATTTTCTGCAGGCAGTCATTAGTATCTCAGATAGAAAAATAATGTTCATCACATGATGAACAAACCAAGTAAAGGAACGCAAGTTTCAGCAAGTGTTCCCAGAACAATGGTGTAAGAAGAAATTCTCACCTTCATGCCAGGTAGAGGAGATCCAGATGCTACTTCTCCGGGGTCATATTTCTCCTATGGCAAAACAATTCATTTAGCAAAACAACAAATCAGAACTATATATGATTAATATAGTAACCCAAAAAAATCCTATAGGAAATACTGGAAGTCTGGAACTGAACTTTTTCATCGAATGCAGGATCACCTTGTTGTTGCCCTGAAGCATGTCATCTCCACTGTTTCTATCAACCATGCCACTGGAACTAGTAAACTCTGTTGTTGGAGTCGGAACATTATTCTACAACATACATATAGAAATAATCAAATTATATCATCCTATCAAACCATATTTACATTTTGGTTTTTCAATGACAAGGGATGTCTGACAACATGAAGTTCACTTGTTCATCACCCCTGTGAATCATACTGAACCAATAAAAGTATTCCGTACTGGTTTTAGTCAAGAATGACAATTCACATATTAGTGAGTTAAGAGAGAATTAAGCGGGAATTTAATCCACATGTTAGTAGTTGACCTTTTAAAGCATTGAAGAGAATTGTACATGGACTGGTCAACTATGTTTCTATGTTTTAGAAAAACTGTTCATTGACTCATGTATCTAAATGCCATCCCATCGAGGATTAGAAATTGCATCTCACCAACCACCTTTTGTTAGTACGTAAAAGACAAGTCAACAAAAATGGAACAGAAAGCAAAGCAGGATCAAGAAAAATAAAGAACAACGCAGGTGCAGCTGAATAAGTTCAGCAAAGATTACAAGCTTAGAGCCTACTTATTTCTTGTTGTGCCCAATCAAATCTGCTTAAAAAAGTTGACATAAATAAAGTTTCACCTGTTCAACAGTTGGCGGGGAATGAGAAGCTCCATTTTCTTTTTCTTTTTCTTCGCCCTTAATGGAAGCTGAAGACTGCATTTCTTCCTCGGCTCCCTTTTCCTGGCGAAGACCACGTAGTACTGATTTATTATGTGCAATAACAAAGTCTCCTCATGAACCCCATACTACTATAATTGATTGGTCCACACAGCAAATTTTTAATGCCTTTATCCACACAATGAAATCATTGGAAACTTAAGCGAAAAAGAAAATCCCTGCGGGGAATAGAGTTACCTTGTCGTCCTGGTTATCCGGACCCGTTTCCATTGATGCCCAGCATTCTATTCCTCGTCTCCATAAAAAAGTCGATCTAAGGGCTCATAGGACAGTTAGAAAGCATGATGCACGCCCGAGGACAACAAGCCTTCAAGGCTAAAAGTATAATAGAGGAAAAAAATGAAAGACCAACCTAGAATAAGGGTTCAGAATACGCAGAGTGCTCCTCCGATGGTATCTCCCTCGGTACGCAACCTCCACACAAGGGCCATAGCGCAGGTGGCACCAAGGGAAGCTTGACAATGAGGAGCAGAGAGAGAGGTGCTCGCGAAACACGGAAACAGGCAGGTTCATCTCTCTCCCGCTCCTTTTCTCCCCGTCACTCGCCCCTTCGCTCGTCCAATGCACTGGGATGCCGCAAGTTCAGATGGCGCTACTTTCCGTGCAGCAGATCACCATATTGCCGGGGATGGCGGAGCCGCGGAGCAGCCAACGGCTTTTGAGAGAGGAGTCGTAGCGTATGCGCCGCCGCGGGAGGAGGAGCGGCGGAGGAGAAGGCAGAGCAGGAGGCCGCGAACGCGAGCTCCTCCTGGCGACACTTCGTCGTCTTATCTTTTAAAAATCTTCCGCCGGAAACACGCCCGGTCAGAAGCAGGCGCCCCCGCCACGTTGGACGAATTGCTGCACGACAACTCAGCAAGATCTTCTTCCAGCGCCACATGGACCGGATGCGAATCTTCGCGTATATGCTCTTTGATTTTTCGGTATTCAAAATTAAAATATACTACCAGGTAACATTTGGAAAAATAAACAAGGGCAGAATTGCTTGGGAATGAGCAATTATATACTATAGAATACATAATTACTTATGGATAACTACATATTAATTAATTACGTCTTCAATACCTCTCGAAATTGAGTTATTCTTGTCCTGTTCTTCTCTAAGTGTACATGTAAATTATTAAAACATAAGTTTATATCTTATGTGCTCTTTTTTAGTTATGCACTAATATTATTTACTATAAATAATGGCAGTATATATTTAAATATTTATGCTTGTTAGTCACATGTAGTTATGTATTACATTTTAGAATATATCATATATATTATATGAAAATATACTGTAATACGTTGGAATCTATGTTTTACATGTTATATGCTATATATGTTTTAAATACAATTATTATTTCATACTTCTATCTTTATGACGTACTTTTATTATATATATAGATATGTTCACTCATTTTTTTGTTAATCTTGGTTACAGACTTACAGCTAATAATTGTCAACGTGTAAATATAATTTTAGCACCAGTTTTATAGTATAGTTGCATTATAGGTTTTTATTTGTCACTTGCCGTTGAATATCATTGCTTTTATTTCACTTATTTCATGCACAATTACAAATAGAACCCCTTACTTTGTCATAACTAATACCTACTCACCAGTAACAAGCAAATGGCATATAAAAGCTACGTGAAATTTGTTTAAATTTTTTTCTCATTTATCTAACAGTGTTAAGAAAGGGGAATTTCTGTAATACCAGGAGGATGCAATGGAGAGTGTCATAGTCCATCGTGGAATGGACCTTAAAAGAGAATTCAAACAGGTGGACAGGGTATTAAAAATATTCAACCAACGGATAGAACAATGAGTTGACTTTCTCATTTGGACTGGTAGTCAATTTCCCCAAAAAGATATAACATAAATCTTCTAAAATGAAGAGCCTAAAAAACTTATTTTATAATTTAGATCAATTTCAGCGATAATTGTATTGAAAAAAAAAACAAACTGCAAACCCTCAGGGTTCAACTCATTGTATTGCCAGTTTGTAACTTCACATCGAACCAATAACATACATATATCATACATGATACATGCATATTCACTGAAATTTGCACATATTAAATGAAATGCAACTTTAAAAACGGAATAATATCAACTTGACAAAAACATAAATTCTCTTTTTATGTTTAGCCCAAAACAAAAAAATCCCAGCCGGATAATCATGGCATTCTCTTTTTATGTCCTGTTTGATAACAGTATTATACACCTCTATCACTATTAATTTTAAAATTGATATCGTTGATAATCACTTTAAAGTGTTTGAATAATAGTATCAATTTTAAAATTTGTATTGTAAACAACACATGTTGTGTAATACAAATATCAACTTGTATCAATTTTTATTGATACTTCATCTTCTAGAAATATCAATACTAATATAGTATCATTTTTGATACTGTAATCAAACGGGCCATTAAGTATGAAACTATTTCTTGGTAGATTTCCGACACCCGCAATGAGGTTGGACGGACGGCTAACTCCTTCAGAGATCAACCATTGTCAAAGAACGAGAATCCGTATTGCAGATAATCAGAATCACGAGTTTAACGCCCACGCCCTGTTTGGTAACACTATTAATTTTAAAATTGATATTGCTAGGAACCATTAAGAGGTGTTTGGTTAATTGTATCAATTTTAAAATTTGTAACGCAAACAAAACATATTATGTAATACAAGCGTCCGCTTGTATTACTTTTGATATTGATACTCCAACATTTGAAAATATTAATATCAATATTGATATAGTACCAAAAATGAAACTCTAACCAAACAGGGCATTAACAATCAGCTCTCAAGTATGTCAGTAATATTATGATAGAATATATGATACAACATTATACAAAATGTTAATGGCATGTTTGATTAGAGTTTCAAAATTGATACTATATCAATATTGATATTTTTATAGGTTGGAGTATTAATATCAAAATTGATACAAGTTGACACTTGTATTACATAACCTGTTTTGTTTCCATTATCAATTTTAAAATTGATATTATTAGTCAAACACTTCTTAGTGATTGTTATGAATATCAATTTTAAAATTGATAGTGATAGAGGTGTCTAATAGTGTTACCAAACAGGGCATAAATTATGAAGACGAGAAGGCTTCCAAGAAGATGTTTTACGACTGAGTTCTGGCGCAATCTGCACAACCGTCAGCAAACTGCTGAGCTCTGTCCTGGTTCTTTCTATGAACAAATGTACAAGGACAAGCACAAAAGCCTTCTTACCACATTGTTAGTGCTCATCAGTGAGTTCTGGCGCTATAATTACAGTTCCGCGGAGTACTTCCCAACAATCCAAGGGGTGAATAAAACCTGACTGAACCGCATTAAAGAACCAACATTTCTATTTGCAATGACACCGGTAGCAAGCTGAGGATACGCAGAAAGAGTTCTCAGCGATACCAATACCAACCAGCACTTCAAGAAAACCTGAAAAGAACAGAGGTAGAAAAACAAATATTATCAGGACAAAACACACTTGCCCTTTCCTGGGGGTGGGTAGAGGGGGAGCAGTCTGAATAGGGTAGAAAATAAAAGTCTGAACTTGAGAGACTCAAAACTATGCTTGAGCAGTACTATTGGACGATATAAAATAATCTACAAAACCAAGGATGGATAAAACACCTAATGGGGTGTTTGGCTGCATGATAATGAAGGTTTTTGTTTTAATTTTTAAAAATTGTAAGAAAACTTGTTAAAGGAGGTGTTTGGTAACCATGATAATTTTATGTATTAAAAGTGATTTTCTTCTTAAACAAAAAAAGAAGGTCTCACCTCTTTCTTTTTTCTTGTGGTCCCCCACTTTGTTTGGTCATGTGCGATAGTTACTCTTTTTTGTAATCACATCCCTCCAAACATGATAATTTTATGTCATGAGGTGGTTCACTTTTTATTTTAATACAATTTTTTATCATGAAAGTGTACAAAAAATTATCATGCAACCAAACACCCCATAAGCTACATGATGAATTAATCATCTCCAGACCAGATAAAGAAAAACGTAATCTAAACCAACACTGAAGAAATTCAACTGATAAGGTGTGACGGAAGAAGCCCACCACACTAATAGTGGATCCTAGGAATGCGGCATCTTCAAGGTTTCCACCAAAAACGTTGACTTGCAGGGTAGACGCCTGCAACTAGAAAAATAAAAACTGGAACTTGAGAAGCTCCTGACCTAGTCGGTACACAACTTGCTTAAGCAGTATTATTCGACAACATTCAAAAACAACGATGAACAAAGCACCAAAGCTGTAAGACAAATTAATCCTCCAGAGCAGGTAAAAACAAAATGTATGTCGCACAAATACAGCTCATATGGTATGACAGAGGCCCACAAGGGCAATATGGCACTGGCTCTACAAAAGGGTTGGCAAGTATCTAGAAGATTTCATGGCGCTCAGTCTTACGGAGTTAGTGCTAGCATACAACATGCGCATATCTTCTCATTTTGAGCGTGTACTTGATTAGGGACAGGACTTGACTTCCATTACCAAATGCCATTTATTCTCCGAACGAATCCAGTGGCAAAGAAATCCAAAATTACAATAGGCAACACTCGGGGCACCACTTTAGATGTTTCAGTGAGAATCTTGGGCAAAACTCACGTCATGCAAAACAGAAAAAATCATAAAACACCTCAATTTGCAACCAAGTTTTCACGGCTTTCTTATTCTTTAAAACTTATATCTATCATATCATTCGGTTTTCTTCTATCCATTCACATAGAAAAGACTGCGTGCCTCCCCAACATCTCTGACAAATTCAACCTGATTCAATGACACTCTTACCAAAAGATTTTGAACAAACATAGTTGTAAAAGAAGAAAATATTATCATAACGCTGTATCATCATGAGAATGTATCCTGGTTAAAAAGCAAAATGCATTTAAAATAAACAACACTGTTGAGCAGGCACTAAGTGCCATGAACCCAGCAAAGGTTTTCACTGTCAACCTTCCTAGAAATATTACAGGACTATGCCAGACTAAGGCAGTGTTTATTTTGACTTAATTTGAAAAACTAAACTCTTAATTCCATGTCTAACATCTTAGTTTATTATAAAGAAAAGTACTTAATTGGAATAAGACATAAGTGACCGGTTTGATTGTTTAAACATTTAAATTAAGATCTTAATAAAATATATATGTAAGAAGACATATAAGGTGGATGTTGGCACCTAAATTTTCCATAAATGAGGACAAGAAAAATGAAAAACTAAAAGTGTTCTTGGGCCAAGTTCAACCAAGGGCAAGTTTAGATTGAGCCAAATTTTAAGCCAATATCTTAGCCCCTTTTTGTCCACTTAGTGGGCTGTGTTTTGGTTTCGAAAAACGGCCCATAAAAGAACAATTTTGCAGCCCGTCATTCTCACATCTATTGGGCTGCTCCTTTGTTTTAAGTCAGGCCCATCAAGTATCATGGAAGGCCCATTCCCCACCTGCTTATCAAAACTATAGGTTCCTCGGCTGAGGGCACTCCATAAAGATTTAAAAGCTTGAACCCCAGGATTGCCAAGATTTCTTGCCAGCTTAACAGGCTTAATCGGAACTTCTCTTGCCCGTTTTTGAGGATTGTGGTTGTGTTTGCTCTGTCAAGACATTCCCCTCAATTCAATTGAGTGAAAAATGTTACTAAGAGCAAATCTTAATAACAAAATTAAATAAATCATAACAAAATAACAACAAAGCACACAAACAGAATTAATTCCTATAAAAAAGCAAATGCACAAAAATTTTTGATAGCTTATAAAACGTTAACAGATAACAAAATGATAACAAAACATCAAATAATCACAAAAAAGCACAATTCAAATTGTCTAAGTTAACGACAAAAGACACAAACAAACAAAAAATCAATCAAACATAACAAGCATTGAAGCTCCAACATAAGTTTGATCCAACTTAACATGTTTTATAGCTGGTGGTGGAAGTTTTTTATACATGTTTTATGCAATAATTTTAGTTTGATTATATTCACCTTTGGTTAATGTTTAAATTATTATTTAATTTGAGTTTAGTTATGCTTGCTTAATTAAGTAGTATTCCCACTTAATTTTTTGAGAACTGAAGCTTCAAAACTTCTAAATCCTCCGGTACTCGTACTCTCTTCTTTTTCAAACAAGTCAACCTTACGTAAGACAAGTTGACACCTATTTATAAATGATTTTAGGAGTATTTTGATCCCCAAACTTGGCCCCACTAACACCATTTTCGAGTAAGTGAGGTGGTGAGATCGGATGAAAGGTTACATCATTTTCTCCCTTTTTTCCCTTTTTTCTCAATTTTATGGGCTCCTATTGACTGGCGGTCAAACCGGGGGTAACTTCACCCCCGGTGACCAAATTCAGGATTTGACCAGGACATCGCTAGACAAGGGTTGAATGAGGGTCCTGCACCCACACCACTTCTTTCTTCTTCTTTTTTGTTTAACCGCATGGCTGCCTCTCTCTCTCTCTCTCAATGGCTTGTGCAAGGGACTTGCACGACAAGGGCTTCGTCATGACGATTGTGGTTGAAAGCGGCGGCGGCACAAGTCAAGAGTCCCGCAGGTAGGGGTGTGCACAGTTTGGTTTGGGTTGGTTTATTCAAATTTTTTTAAAGAACGCAAATCAAACCGAGTCAGTAGCACAAACTGAACCAAACCAAACCACTTAGGATCCAAAATGAGTGAGATTCAGTTTCGTTCAGTTTGGCCCACAGTTTGAACTTTAAATGGACCTAATTCAGAAGCTTTGTATGAACAAACAAATAAGGCTGTGAAGTTAAAAGCCTTTTCTAGATAAATCAGAATCATAGATACAATGAGAACAAAAACACGGAGAAAGAATCATTATTTCATCCTTATTTGCTAGCCAACAAAAACAAGTGTTGCATCAGCACTTCATTTATCAACCACATGCTCCAACACAGCACAGGACGGACCAATGGAGTGCCATGTGATGGTTGCCTTTAGTGGATGACAAATCAAGGATAACAAAAGGCATGGCACCTTTTATATTCCTCAGAAAAATAAGTACCCACTTGCGTTTGGGTTTGAAATTCCATTGACTTTTGTGTTTCCTGTCACAACGGTCTTCAGATAAAAAATGCACTGTAGCATGTCTCTTACAGTGGAGGAAGAACATCATCTTCATCTTCGCTTATCCAGCCATAAGTAGGTGGCCGTTTTCTGAAGGAGTGGGTGGTGAGAGGAAATAGGCTGCATCCTGCACTTTCTGGCTCATGTTTAACTCCTGAAATCATATTCACTAGGTAGGTATTAATTGCCATTGTTAGATATTACAATGATTAGCTTGTAATCATAGAACTTCTCACTTAGATTGTCTTGTGTTCGTAAGACGTCTCACTTATAAAAAACAGACGCTGCCACAATAAGAAAAAGAAATGCATTGCTCCACCAATAAAATAAATCGCAATACTTCATTAAATCAATCTGTTATCAGGAATATCAGAGGCACCAGGCAGTTGAGATGACAGGGGGAGGCTTACCTAAACTGCCTTAGAATATCTCAGCAACAAAAGCTTCAGGTAGCAGGTACTCAATAACAAACATTACTTATTGATACTGAACTCAAGCGTAATCCCAAATTATTTGGGGTCCGGCCATATAGATTCTTGTTCTCCACTCACATTGATTTTGAGGTATTCCTTCATAGAAATTAAAATCATCTAAATCATATTAGATTACCCTCCTCCAAGTTAATTTAGGCCTCAAGCATCCTTTTTTGTTTGTATTATTTTGACATTTTACCTTGTTATTGAAGCTTCTTTAGGTCTACACTTAATATGTTCAAACCATGTCAATTTGCTTTCTTTTATTTTGTCTAAAATTGCAACTTCTTGTTCTATCTAATCTAGCATGGCAACACACCAATCTTAATATTCTCATTTCAACAACACTTATTTTGAAATTTTTGTTATTGTCCAAGCATTACTATCATATAATATTGCAAATTATAATTATATAGTTGTATGATAAAATTAGACTATCGATTTTAGTAAAATCTTGTGATCACATAAAACCATAAATCAAGGAAGGCCGGGTCGGGAGTCGGTCGGCCACAAATCCAACCCAATCGGACTGGATCACGACCAAGGTCCGACTTGGTCATATTTATTTTTAAAAAAATATTTAAAAATATTTAAAATTACATAAAAATATATTTTATACTGTATATTTATGTATATATAAAAATATATATACATAAATATAATTATATTTTTATGTTATAATTGAATATGAGTGTTTATCTGTGTATATAAGTAAATATGATTTTTGTATGATTATGTTGTATTGGTATATGTTGGGAAAGAGTTAATCTCAAGTGAGAAGTTAAAAATGGTTTTAAAAAATTTATAAATTTTAAGTATGCATCATATATTTATAAGCGCAAATCTTAACCATATGTAATAATATAAGTGACAGTGAAATATTGTTATACTATTAATAAATGGGGCACTTGAGAATCACGGATCAACCTGCACAGTCAAGTCGTGAGGGTCAAGGGGGCAGTGCCCTTGATGGGGGGTATCAGGAGGATAAAACCTTCCGAAAGAAAAAAAATGAAGTTATGAGACCTAACAACTTGGGGCGACTGATCGGCAAAAAAAATGAAGTTATGAGACCTAGTGACTTGGTCAGCAGACCGGGTCGCCCAACCCAACGCCGGGTTGTGCGACCCAACAAAGGGGTTGGACTAGGTTGGTGTTGGTCGGCAAAAAAAAATGAAGTTATGAGACCTAGTGACTTGGTCAGCAGACCGGGTCGCCCAACCCAACGCCGGGTTGTGCGACCCAACAAAGGGGTTGGACTAGGTTGGTGTTGGTCCAACCGGGTCATGACTGGACCGGTCGGCCGAAAAACCGACCAGGTTGGCCAACCCGGTCTAGCCCTATCCAACTCGACGAACCATGTCATGAATTGCTAGATCGGAATCCGTACTTGAATCTAACAATCCAAACCGATTTTCCAAGAAGAAACTCGATCCAAAATCGGACCAGATTTTTTATTTTTTTCATCATATAAAATTCAGAAAAAACACTAAAAATCCTAAAAAATGAAGAAAGTTTGCAAAAAATGCAACCTTCGAGTTTCTAACACATTTTATGTCATTACAACATAAGTAGATATAAGTTTCTACCAATGATCATTTAAATAAACAAAATTTAAAATGATGTAAAGATAAGAAAATACAATGTAACGATGTTATAACTTCCTCTCGCCAAGATTTTTTGAATTGACATTCGTATTCCTCGTTCTTTGGGTTCTCATGTATGCTCTATGGCGAGTTGTTCGTCATGATTAGCCTGTATCAATAAAAAAATAAAAAATCGGCCATCTAAGTAAAATCATAGACAATGTCGTGTGCTAAAGATGTGATTGGAATGTATAGCTAAAAGTCCTCATACACAGGGAGTTATGGATAATTGGTTGTTGCGCACTCATCAAAGAACCTCATCTGATTTCAATGTTAACTTATGCCATTGGAATGACCGAAAGTCCTTGGTGCTGAAACAAGCACCTTCGGGTGAATACCAAATGAGTAAAAGGAGGGTGGGACAGGAGGGGGCCTGGGGGAAGAGTAGGAGGAACCACAAGGTGAAAGAAAGCTAAAATGGGAGAAACTCTCCTTGGATGGTGTTGGATCATCGGTGGAAAGTGCTGGATCGCTAGGGATCGCAAAGGATTGATGCAGGATCACTGAGGAGCATATGATTGTTGAAGGATTGGTAGATCGATGCCGAATCGCCAGAGAATCCCTGGAATTGCCACCAACACAGGAGCCTTAAAGGATTCAAGGAGAGAATGGGGGAATCGGCCAATACCACATCAGCCCAATATCAAAATAATATTATGTCCAAATCGGTCCCAAAATCAATGCTGGCCTGAGACATAAGTTATCCCGACACAATCGGTGAAATCGACCAATTCAAATCCAATTCAAGTGAATCGACCAATTCTACCAATTCAAATCAATTCTGTCGAGAATAAATTCTAAATCAATCCTCCACATGGTAATCGGGTCAAGATTGACCAAGGATCGCGGGATCGGAATCGCCCACCGGATCGGTGGGTACCGATCCGATCCGGATCGGATCGGATCGGTCCGATTCTGAGCGATCCGCCGGAAGAAACAACGATCCGGAATCGTTCCGGATCGGTCCTTCAAACAGTGGTAAAACCTAAAAAAAATACAAAAATAACACTCTATGCAAGATTCCGATCCATCCTAGAGCATTTTGGGGGCGAAATCGGCCTGAAATTGCCCCCAAAAAGGAGCCGCGGCGGCCCCGCGGACGCCGCGGCCGTGCGGTTGTCTTCCCCGCCCATCGTGGGCGGGAAGACGGGCTACCGGGTCCATCGGGATCCGGTGACTTAGTCACCGGACCGGACCGGTCGGACCGGTCCGGTCCAGTCGATCCGGTGACTTAAGTCACCGGATCCTGGGCTAGCGGGTCCCGATGGACCCGGTAGCCCCGTCTTCCCCGCCCGATAGGGCGGGGAAGACGGGCGGCGCGGCGGGTTGGCCGCCGCGGCGGTCTGTGGGTCGATTCCGGCGAATCGATCCAGAATCGACCATTTCGGTCGATTCCGGCCCCTATTCTACCTACAAACATCGATCCGGACCGATCTTCGGTCCGGATCGATAATTCCGCCGGGAATCGGATCGGAGGGGTCCGATCCGATCCAAGAATCGGCCGATTCCGATCCGGATCGGCCGATTCTGCAATCAATGAGATTGACCGATCCGATTCCAGAATTGACTGCTTTTGATCCAATTTGACCGATTCCATGATGCATGCATAGAATTGTTGTAGCCAAGTTCCACTACTCTATCATGCTTTAATCCTATAGTTAACATTTGTATCATATTCTCCATATTTAAAAAAAAAATGAACCAAAATATTTGAACTTTGATAATTTGAGATAATATTGCTCTATCCATACTAAGGAATACAAGATCGGATTTATAGACCGGATTGGTTAGTGTGCCAACCGCCGATTATGATCCGATTCATATTGGATCGATAGATTGGCTGATTCAATGAGAAAAAACCAATCTAGAATAGGACAAAATTGGTGCTTTAAAAATATAAAAATTAAAAACATAAAATAATAGTATATATACACCCCCTAAGGGGATTCTGGTCCAGTGTGATCTTTTGGAATGGATAGATGCGGGAATCCAGCACCGGGGCATTGGCCACCACTGTCTCATACCGGGCCCGATGAACCACATAGGAGCCTCTTCCCTGCCCAATAAGAAGGTGTTGTGGCATCGCCACCAGCCGATTCAGGTGAAAATCATTGGAATTGGCACCAAATCAGTCAATGCGGGCTGAAGCGGTCCCAATGATGGCCAATTCAACTGGAAATCTAGGGGTGGATCAAACTCCCCCCCCCCCCATGAAATTGGGTGGGCATAGGCCAATTCTGATACAAATATTCAATATTACATGATCCAAACTAACTTCCCCACCTTCTTCTCGTTTATTTTATTAAATATATAATATATAGTCTATCTTAATTCTACTTATCTTAAAACTATGGTCTCTTAAGTATTTCTCCATAATAACTTCCTATATATGACATAATTTAGTGATAAAAAATGTTAAGTATAGCAGTTTACAAGACCAATATTTTGAAAAGTTTACATCAATAATCAAACAAAAATATATAAATATTTTAATTTCTTAAGATGGAAAAGGCTACATTGTGTCTGAGGCACCTCCTTGATGTCACCTCATCCCATTGTCTAGGCAATTGTCTCAACTTAACTCTAGTCTTAATCTCTAATCATTTGCGTTGAATATATAGATTCTATTTCTTCAATTGTGTCGATTTAAAGTTATTTCTTCACACATAATTAAATCATCCAAATATTATTAAAGTATCCTCCTCCGTCTTACCTTGGGTCTATTGCATCTTCTTCTTGCTTGTATTATGTTGATTTTTTTTTCATTTTTCTGACTGAAGTTTCCTTAATTCTACATTTAACAATCTAAACCATCTCAATCCCCCCTTTTTAATTTGTTTACAACTGCTGCAACTCACACCTTCCTTTTTCTTTTAATATATTCGTTGGTGTCAACAGGCAAATATTGACCATTTGTTCGTGCATTGTGGTGTCATTAGCTATGTTTGCTCCATTTATTTCAGAAGCTGGAATTTACACTGTCAGGAACATGAGTCAACCGTGTGTCTTACTTTGTAGTGGAACAATGTGTCCGAGGACTAGCAATAGTTCTCTGTGAGCTCTTTCTCTACCGGCAGTGCTCTTGTCCATTTGGAGGGTGTGGCATCGAAAGATCTTTAACGACCATTCGATGATCCATCTTCCATTTTGCTGCAAGCCGCAGTGTATGTCAAGGATTGGTTCTTTACATTTATTGATCAGCCGCCAGATCCTGAAATCTTTGGTGTCCAGTTGATGGCTTGGAAGAGATTTGTCGATAGATTGAAGTTGTTACCCCCCCCCACTGTTACCACCTTGGTAGAGAGGAGGGTCGATCAATGTGGTGTACCATTTATTTTGATTTTCAGCTACTTTTCTCCTTTCAGTATCAATAAATTGTGACTTTGTCACCCTCAAAAAATAAGTATCGGTTGGTTATCCTATTTCTACATGTCCATCTTAACATTCTCATTTCAGCAAAAAAAATTCTTAAATATATTTTCCTTCAACATCCATCACTCACTACCATAAAACATTTGTGTTAGCACCTAAATTTTCAAAAGGAAAAGTATCAATTGAGGCTCGGGATGGACTAACGAGAGTGCTGGCCCAAACGGCTTCATGTGACCCATGAGCTTAGACAGTGGATTAAAATTTTTTTCATAATTTGGCCTAGTTCATCACAAGAACAAAAATTCAGTATACCTTGTCTACCACTTCTGATAGAAAGAAATGACAGAGAGAGAAGAAAGGGGAAATTACCTGAGCAGAAGAGACCCCTTAGAGGATGATGGTTGGTTAGCCGGACAGCCACACCATGAATTGAACAGTTCACACGGTCTCAGATGGTGTGGTGGACTGCTACAGCCGAGATTAACACCTCCCAGAAATGTGCCTATAATAACGTGATTTTCAGCAGGTTGGATATTCAGGTCAGGTATTGGAACTGATAGGACAGCATGTTCACTATGATCCTTCTTATGGGCAAAATGACTTGCCTGATAAAGACTGGCAAGGAAAAAGAAGAATGGGAGAAACAAGGATTTTTTTTTACATTGCTGCACACTATATCTAGTGTTGCACCAGATGCCACCCAGTCGAACTTGTTAGTCAATGCCCTTGCCTCTCTGGAGATGGGTGTTGAAAAGGTTGAGGTGACCATCTCCTTGTCTGGAAAAGTCATTGATTAATGAGGGGATGAGAAGAGTTGCCGGTCCTTTGAAGGAAATGATCCTGAAGCTCCTTTTAGGATGTGTCCCTTGTCGTACCCATCGAGGGAATATATCATCCAAATGCGAATACATGTCGACTAGGCTTTTCGAGAAAAAAAAATGGAGATCCGTTGAAAGGAACGCGGAGGTAGAATAGGGAAACTACCGGTTGATGGGAAGCTTACCGCGATCGAAGACAGAGCTGATGCGGGCTTTTCCGGATGGAGTCCGACTCCGAGTCAAACTATGCATCGAAAGCCTTCCTTAAAAACTCCGAAGGAATCGCTACTCTATCCAGATTTGAATCCAAGTGTCGTGGCAGCATTTGAGTCCAGCTTGGAAACGGACTGGTTTTCCAGTAATAAAAGGCTGCTTGGCCTATAAAATGTGGTGGAGGGCAGGAGCGCGATAAAAGAGAGGTTGGAGGAAGTTGAAGAGGAAGGGAGAGGTGGCAGGAGTCTCTACTTGTTGCTCTCTCGTCCGCCGGAGCGTTGGGTGGTCGCTATCGTCATTGGCTCCCCTGTTCCCCTCTGCTTTCACTCCCTTCGCCGCCCACGGCTCTTCTTCCTGCCAGCGGGGGCTCTTCCTTGCCGGAAGGCTGCGATCACCTTTCTTATATCTACTTCAGCTGCTGCCAGGAGGACTTGGAGGATCGTCTGCTACCTCTGACCCTTCCAGATATCTTCGGTGCAGCCGTTGGCCTCCTCCGCCACCTCTGCAAGGACGGTCAGTGTTGTCAGACTCCCCTTGCATAGTCGTTATGGCTACAACCCATTCGCTTGTTGCAGCCGTCGTCAGGTCCGTGAGGCTGGTCACCCTCGCCGGGGCCTTCGGGCAGCTACTCTTGTCGTCGTCGAAGACCCAAGCACCGTGGTGCTGCTGCCCAAAGAATGTCGCGGTCTCAGAAGCCCTCAAAGCCCCCTCCCCCGAACTGTCAGGTGACCCGGGCTCGAAGACCTCACCGGTGGGCTGTCCCGCAGATTAGGATAAAATGCGGGGGCCACTGTGGCTTAAGTGTTAAAAAAAGGGGAAAAGCCCCTCAAGGAAGACGCAGCCGGTCGACGGGGAGGTCCAGCAAGCCCATTGGGCCCCGCAGATGCCATTTGGGCACTAATCGACAGTGAATAAAAAAAACCTTTAAAACACAACCAACAGAAAATTTAAATGAAAATTTACTAATTTAATTTAAACAACCCAAGGCGAGCATTGAGCAGACTTTTAAGCCCGCTCCATGGTCTTGACTTAACTTAAAAGAATTTTAAAATAATGGGCAAGCAATGGGCTGGTTTTAAGCACGTCCCTTGACCCTCAATTTAAAATAAAACAAACAACAAACATAAAATTAAATAAAAATTTATCAATTTAAATACACAAACCGAGATGAACATTAGGCCAGCTTTAAGCCCATCACATAGTCTTGACTTAACTTAAAAGAACTTTGAAATATGGGCAACCAATGAGCCAACTTTAAGCACGTCCCTTACCCTTTTAAGGTAGACATAAAAAGGTTCATTAAGAAGATCTCAATGTCTTACCATTCCATGACAGTGGGTGATTTATTCACCAAATTATGAAGAAGACATGGGTGATCAACATACACATATGAGCTATTTATTTCCCCATATGCTTCTCAAATGCTAGGGCATGCTCAATCACAAGTTGATGAGATAAATTCTATAATGCCTATCAATGACCAAATGGATGTAATCTGGAGTCTGGACTCATGGGAATTATGGCCTTCCTGCCTTCCCATACGTGTTTGTAATTTAATTCAGGTAATATAATGTCATGATCCATGCAAATGTGGTGTTATGAGGGACATGAACAATTCCATGAACTTGAGGAGATGCAGACTAAACTAGAGAAATTAAATCAGCCATACAAATCGAAATGTAAAAATTTTAAATTAATCTCCAAAAAGATCAAGTCACCCATGGGAATTTACAACTTTATCAAATCTACAGGTCAGAATGCTTTAAGGAATAAAGGGAGTTGAAGGCATGCCTGTTTACGATCTCTTGGACCCAGGAATTTTGACAGCACTAAAAAAGGAGAAGGTACAGCAAAACTGAGGGTTAAATCCGAAAGTAAAAAAAGATATAGAGAGGTTTTGAACCCGAGCTTGTGGTGATCAGATCTAAAGTGAGAACAGGAGGCTCTAAAATCTGTCAATCACAAAAATTGAGAAGTGCTTGTAAAATCTGGGGTCCGGAATCACAGAATTTTAAATATGAAGCTCAAATCCAAACTCCATTGAGATTGAAATCTGTAAACTGTGGAAGTGGTATGGTAAAAAAGGGAGATCTGAAAATTAAAATCATGGCATCAAATGTCAGAGGGAAAAAATCAGATTACTCAAATAAGCAAAAAAAAGATCAAAGGCAAACCCCGTGAATGATGGGAGGTTAATCCAAATTTAATTCCCCTTTAAAGAAATTTTAACGGAGTCAAACCAAGTCTCAATGGTAATAAGATCTTTGATAATGAAAAGAAAACATGTCACGTAGCAGAGAGAGCGCAAGGGGAGAATCAAAAGAGCACACAAAATCTTTAAACTCTCAATCCCATAATCTTAAAAGAATTGGAGCGCCCAAATGCCAAAGCTAGGTCACTGTAATCGAAAATTCAAGGAAAACTTTAAGCTGAACAAAGCAAACAAAAAACAGTCAAAGCTTAATCTCAAGTTAAACCCTCTGCTGAGCAATACCTCTGAAGACTAAAATTCTGTTGAAATTCAAGGTGGCTAAGGTCTGGTAAAATCGGAAAGTGGTAATTTTTGTATACCTGAAATAATCAAGAAGCATGGCCACCTGAAGGAATCTCGAATCTGAATCTCCCAGAAAGACATTCCAAATTTAAAAATTCGAATGAAGCAAACTCAAAAAATCTCAAATCCCAAATCTGCAACTTAAACCAGAAATGTCAAATTCCAAAAGAACATAAGAAATTCAAATTCAAAGACACAAAAAAAGCTGAAGCAAGAGAAACCTGGATCCTAAATCAGGAAGATCATCTTAAATCATAAAATCATCATTTATGGAATTTAAAAGCTGAAAACCCAAAACTCAAAAGGAACACAACTTCAAATGCTAAACATCTCCCTAAAGCAAAGAGATCCCAAACCAAAACATTCCCAAACAAATCACAAACTCAAGCAAATCCACAAACAGAACCTGCATTAAAAAACATGATAATAAGAGGCCCAAATAAAACTCCCAATTCAAAAAAAAGAAGGGCTTAGAAGCCTTGATTAAAAAAAGATTCCAAAAAACCTAAAAGCATTTTAAAGTAAATCTGAAAATAGTCTTGAACCATAATTTGAATCAAATCCTCACAAGAAATGAAACAAACTTAAAAATGAACTCAACCGACCAGAAATCAAATTAAACCAAGTCCAATCCAAAAAAACATACACCCAAAACAAAAGATCTTGATCAAAAGTTTTAAAACAGAACAATTAATTTTAAACAAATAAAGATCCTTAATTAAACTTTAATCAATACAAATCTAGTCTTAAACAATCTCAAAGATGAAAATCGCAACCCATAAAACAAATCAAATCCCCCAAGTTGAACTCAAATCAATTTTATCCAAACAAATTCAAATCAACTTTAATTCAATCAAACTAAATTTAAAGCATATTAAGTGTTTGCATTCCATCGAGTTCATAGGGCCGTTGTTCTCGTGTGTGTTTATTTTTTTGTGTGGATGTATGTCTTCTATTTTATGAATTGCTATGGTAGATAATCAAGGGTGTTTGAATGGTTGTTCGATGTAATTAACATCAATACTTCGCAAGTCCGATGGGGAGAGGTCAAAATAGATTTTCAAAGAACCTAACAACTTCAACATGTATTTTTATACATATCATTGACTAACTAGTACTATCGTAGAATACCACCTATTTTCTTGGTAATCAATGATAAGTCAAACCAAAAAAATGAATTTTAAAAATTTTAAAATCTTGAGGTTACATCAATTTGCATGTTGTTTTGTTGTGCTTGTACGATGAGATTTTTCTTAAAGATCACATGGAATACATGTGGCCATCTCAATTTCATCTATCATGCTTTAATACTACAATTAACAGTTTCACCATATTCTCCATCTTTTTGAGTAAATGAACATAACATATGCTAGATAATCTTTTTACAATCACAAAGTTATGTTTCAAATAAGAATATGCTTAACAATAGATTAGAATATCTCATTTGTGTCTCTTTGTTTATGAGATGCACATGCATTTACTTGAAACTATACTTGTAAGTTGTAATAGATGAAGAAAGCTATAAAATGCTTGCACAGTTTGTACCCAAGACAGAAGATAGATTGTTGTTGCCTCTTTCATCACAATTAGACGTTTCATTCTCTGGTGCCTTCAAATTTTTGTTGTCGTCGTCCACCTTTACAAACTCAATAATAGAGAGTTAAAATAAAGCTTTCTTGTTGTCAGCATTGAGAGGGATAGCACGTACTTATGCAAATACAAAATGAAAAATTATATACCAGGTTCCCCTGAGATGTGCTTGCTTCTCCAGCAAATTGTGTTTCCCTCAGATGCTTGCATGCTTCTCCAACTCCTGTTGGCTCTTCTTCGAGAGGATAATCCTTGTAGAGGAAAAGAAAATTGTAAATCAATCAGGTTGTAGATGTATGTTCATAATTAAATAATCATAAACCAAGGTAATTGATGGAGCTATTATTTACTTATAGTCAATAAATATAAGGATAGTCTAGAATGGCACTTGAGCATCAACCTTACTGTTTGGAGAATTTATTATCATGGCGCAACCCTAAACATTACAAAATTAAAACAACACTACCCAATCCAGCCCCTTTGCATTCGGATGACATGTCTTTGTAACATCATATTCTGTGGATTTTGCCATATTATGGTGTACAAATGGGGTAAATTGAACTAATAAATAGTCATCTTCTCTTTACCATACTAATCATAGACCTGAAGGCTGAAAGAAATGTGTTCCTCTTAGCCAGGCGCCTCCAAGGCTCCAACTGAGCAGAAAAGACAGACTTTGCATGTTACTTCTGTATTTCCGCAACAACATTTAGATTTAGAATCAAGTTAAGAAACTAACTTCTTTCCAGCAAGAAGAGCATTATATTATTTGTTGTTAGAAGTTTTCTGGAGGCCCTGAGAAAGCAAAACATAACAAGTATGTATGTTTCTCCGCTAGCCCGGTAACGAAATCTACTTTTCCACCACAGATGACAGATCCCATATTTAAGAAATGGACTCCTGAAGATCTGCATTGCAGCACAATCCGTTCAACGGTTCAATTAAAAGAAATAAAGAATGAACTACATTAACAAAAAAGGGACTACAAAAATCAATATAATTTTGCATTTCCATGTGCTTGAGTAAATACCGCTTGTGCAATGTGTACATATTGGGTTTGAGTTTTAAGAGAGTTTATCTTCTGTTAACAGAAACAGAGCTAGGAAGATTTCGGGTTCAAACGTCACCGAAGGGTCACCGTTTTAGATGCAGGACAACGAATCCCAGACAGAGATACACTTTTAATAGCTGGCCGGTTATAGGCAGAGATTTGAAATCGGACTGAAGGATGCAACGAGATTTCGAGAAAGCAAGTAATGGTTTTCGAATCTTCGCTGTTTTCAGTGCAGCGTAGCCTCTACCAGACTAAACACCTGTGATACATCGGAAAACTAGAAGAAGAAAAGTTGGAATACCAGAGATGCTTCTTCAGAAACGGGCATTGCCAATTTATGTATACCGCTCGGCTCCGTTTCCTGCTTTTCTAACAAAGCCTCCATGACTACCCTGTACGAATCCTCCTCCAGGAAGGGCCACGCATCGGTTCCACTGTAGACCTCCTGCGAAGGCGGGCAGAAGAAAAGCATTTGGTGACGATGAAGAAGGCAAAGAAGACAAAAGGGGTTTCGGGAGAGGAAGACACCAAAGAACCGCGTAGGCACACCTTCAGTAGGAAGTTGACAGTTTTACGGACCGCCTCCTTGGAAAATCCCATCCGCCCCAGATGGTCGCAGGCGGCATCCATCCGCATCAGCCGGGCCTGTGTTCGCCATATTCCGGTGAAGAGTTGACGCAACAACGATAATCGGTGAAAGGAAGTTGGAACGTGGAAGAACAAGCGAGCGGATGGTGCGCACAGACCTTCCCCCGCCGCGTAGGCATTGTTTCCGGCGAGAAGGAACCCGACGAAGAACACGGCGGCGTCGCGGGCGACGGCAGCGCAGTGGCGACCGGACTGCGCCAGAGTTCGGATCAGCTCAGTCCGCCGAAGAAGGGAGTTTTCACGATCTCCGATAAGAGATAACAAAACGGAGCCTAAAGATAGTCCAAGATCGCACGTGCTCGGCCGATCGGGACTCCGCGGAGACGTCGAGGGCGGAGGCGGATGTTGTCGGCGGCAGGACGGAGCAGGAGCTCCGTGCAGAGAAGGCGGCCCTCGAGGGGAGCTCCGAAGACCGGGAAAGGGTCCCCTTGCGCTTCCCGCCCTCCTCCCTACCGAGCCGCCGTGTTCGCCGTCGGAGACCCCAGAGCGGCCGTGTTCGCCGCCGCCTGCTGCCGCTGCGAGTGGAGAGCGGATCACCTCATTCTCGGAGCGAAGAAATTTGTTGCGGTCCCTGATCAGAAGCGATCACATATTTCCGTCAGTTGAGCCACGGTTCAAAAATTGATTCGACGAACCATTGTGAAAAAAGATCGAATTGTAACTCGTTACGACGGACAGTGAGTTACTGATATTTTATGGGGGTGTTTGGTAAGAAAACTTGTTAAAAGAGGTGTTTGAAAGCGCTGCACCGGCAGCGCTCGATCTCTCGACCAGCACTGCGCTGCGCCTTGTCCTGGCCACTGGGCCAGCGTGTCCAAAAAAAAAGACAACCATGACAATTTTATGTTTTGAAAGTGATATTCTTCTTAAACAAAAAAAGAGGGTTTCACCTCTCTTTTTTTCTTGTGATCCCTCACTTTATTTGGTAATGTGCGGTGGTTACTCTTTTTTGTAATCACATCCCTCCAAACATTATAATTTTATGTCATGAGTTAGTTCACTTTTTATTTTAATACAATTTTTTATCATGAAAGTGTACAAAAAGTTATCATGCAACTAAACACCCCGTTAGTAATAATTCAATCTTTTTCGATAACGAATTCATAATTTTCGGGTGATGTTATTGAATCGTTGTTGAACTACTATCGAAAAAAGTTGAATCATTACTGATACCTCAGTAACTCATTACTCGGCGGTAACGAGTTAGTAAGGCATCGACGACAGTTCAACTATTTTCGATCACGAGTCACCGAATTTGTTTTTAAATCATCACTTAAATAATGAAAGTACGTAACTGTTTTTTATTAGGAACCCAGACAAGTTCCTCACTCGCGAAGAGAGGTGATTCGCTCTCCCCCGAGTGTTGCGGAGAGGGGGCGTCGTATCCTCGGAATCTAGATCCATCCCGGACGGTTTATCCCACCCACTTTCCGTATTTTTTAAATTTTGAGATAAACCGAATTGACTTGATTTAGATTAGACTAAAATTTTTTAATCTAAGAAACCAAAATTCAAGAATAAATCAATATTAAGAATACTATTTCTTTCGATCCGAACTCAGTGCGCTGTGGTGGCGACGGTGCAATTTTTGTCTCCGTTGGACTAGGGGTGTTCATGTAAAACCGGTAAACCGGTAAACCGAACCGAACCGAACCGAACCGTTCGGTTCGGTTCGGTTTGATAGCCTATGCATTCGGTTTTTTGAACCGAACCGAACCGATAATTTCTTATCGGTTCGGTTCGGTTCGGCACCTCCCCAAACCGAACCGAACCGGTAAACCGGTTGACCCGGTTTGATAAAGTTTGACCCACTTTATTTATATATTATATTACATTTTAATACATATTATATCAATTTTAAATATATATTAGTATAAATTTAAGTTAATTAGTATAAAGATAAAATTATATATTATAAATAAAGTATTAATCTTTATATTAATCTTAAATAATTATTATAATGCATATTTTATTTTATTTCTATTTTTATTTATTTAAATATACATTAAACCGATGAACCGAACCGAACCGAACCGAACCGAACCGAACCGAACCACAATCGGTTCAGGACTCACAGAATCGGTTCGGTTCGGTTCGGTTTGCCTTATCGGTTCGGTTTCGGTTTGGAAAAAAATGGGCCAAACCGAACCGAACCGAACCGTTTACACCCCTACGTTGGACGGCACCTGACAATTTTCCAGCTCAAGCGCCACTACGCTTTACCCCCTATTTTATGTATTACTTTGTTTTAAAGTATTATGATGTCTGAGACAAAATGTTGTCTTAAATAATTTATATAACAAATTTGTTGTAACAACCGATTAAATTAGTTGACTGGCCCAACAATCGTGTTAATTAAGAGTCTTCCCAGGAGGTCACCTATCCTTGACTTACTCCCAACAGAGCACGCTTAACTTCGGAGTTCTTTCAACTCAACCTCCGAAAAATGATTAAACGGTGGTAGTCCACTGATTTAATCTTTTAACATATTCACAAATCGGGGTATTACAATCTACCCCCCTTAAAGAGTTGACGCCCTCGTCAAGATCACACACATCACATACCTAGACGAGTCACACCGGACCTTCCGGCTGAGTCATTCTCTGATACCATATGTAACAACCGATTAAATTAACTGACTGGCCCAACAATCGTGCTAATTAAGAGCCTTCTTAGGAGGTCACTCATCCTTGGCTTACTCCCAACAGAGCACGCTTAACTTCAGAGTTCTTTCAACTCAACCTCCGAAAAATGATTAACCGGTGTTGTTGGTAGTCCACTGATTTAATCTTTTAACATATTCACAAATCAGGGTATTACATTTGTAATACAAGACTGATGTTGAAATACCTCTTGCATTAAATTAGTTATATATTTGCTAACTATGAGACATTACTATAGTTGGAAACCCAGATGTATTATAGTTGTAACTCTTTTTATTGAACTATATTTAAACACAATCAAAATTATATTTGATATATATCAACGTATTATTAACTTTGATGCTCTTGAATTTTTGACTGGCCATTTTTCCCGTTCAGATACTTCTTATCACGATGATCGATCTTCGACATTTCTAAATATTTATATGTATCATATACTATATTAATTTAATTTTATAGGTCGGATTATATATTGTCTGTCGGTACAAGTAACTAAAATTAACATGCATTTATTTATAAACGCGAAAGAGATTAACTCGTCAATCTGTCTCCTCCTCAACTTCCGGAAGCAAATTTTTTTTTGGGATCGTTATGAAGATGTTAATCCGAGGACAGTGGAGACAGAAGTTTTTTTATAAAAAATTATTATTTCAACGTAGATACTAGTTGTAAATATATAGCCGACGATCATTCCAAAATAGCTGACAATCAGTGCTCAAGATATCTGGCGATCAATTAAATTGACACTTACGAAATATTTGGTTGCGTAACCATCTTTATAAACCCTAAAAAAATAGATCAAAATAAAATGTGAACACATAAATTTGTCATGTCCAGATAAGTGTTGTCAAATACTTAGTCTCAGGTTGGATACCGAAAGAAGTATTCTCGTGTTTACAAGGATAGTCTTGATTACCTCAATATCTAAATTTTAGAATTTTTCAAATAATATCAGAGTATGTGGGGTTTTAGAGCTCTGTCTCTCCGATAGATCTCTTTTTTATTTTTACTAGGCACTGTTCTGTGTATTTCTATCGTGACATTGACGACGGTTAATTGAGACGAAAAATGTTAAGTGACTTAACCTCACGTAAAATACGGAAGAGAATATTCTTTTGTTTACGGGCATGATCTTAATTACCTCAATACCCAAATTTTTAGATTTTTCCACGTGTTGCTGCCGAAATAGAAGTACCGTATATTAACAACCGGAACGGGGCACCGTATAAAATCTGAGATGAGATGGGACATTATTTAATTTTTAAATAGGAAACTATTTTTAAAAATGAAAAATTGTAATGACGTCAAACACTATTTTTACTTATTTTTGCTATAAAAATAAAGAACTACAATAAAATATCGATTTAGCATGCAACCAAACACTCTATTATGATCTTCAAAAAAATTTTCATCGTCGCAACTGTTGCGATCGGACATGGTATTTTTTTATGCCGCTAGTTACCCAAATTTTTTATATATAAAATGTGATCGCCAAAGTGTAAAAACATTATTGTGTAACCATGGTTCGTTGGGTCACCCGAATTGGGCGACTCAACTGATTTTCGGGCTAACTGGCCCAGCTCTGACCCATGTAGAGTGACTCCGCGGCGATCCAACGTGAGGTCTCACAAGTCAGTGACCAGTAATCGCCTGACCGGATTGCTATGTTTTATAAACTTTCATTTGTTTTCTTTAGAGGACTTTGCCTCTAATATTCCTCACAAGAGACACTACTCCCTTTGACTCTCGCAATTTGACTGCATAAATTGATCCATAAATTCGTGAATACTCTATTTATTAATAGTATAACAATAATTTACTATCACTTATATTATTACGTATATTTAAAATTGATGATTATAAATACATGACATCAACTTAAATTTTATAAAATTATTTATTACATGTGTTTACTATTTTTCCCGAGATTAACTCTTTTCAAATATATATTAATACAATATAATCACAAAACATCAGAATTACTTGTATCCACATGTAAACGTTAATGTTCAATTGTAGCATAAAATATAATTATTTTTATATATTTTAAATATATATTATAAATAATATAAATTATTATAGATGTTTTTTATTTTATGTAATTGTGTATATATTAAAAAAATAAAATCTGACTTTGTCCAACTCATATGACTTGAGTCGCAACGTAGTATGACTAGATGAGATTTGGGACCAATCGATCACGAGTCGACCTCGACTCCAACTCACTGTGTCATTTCTAGACTTATAAAGAAAATTATTATTGTGTCGGCCATACACACAGATTAATTATAAATATTAATAATATATATATAAATTTTAAATTTAATTTGAATTAAAATTTTTTTGAACAGTGACCCAGTGACCCAGTGACCTCGAGTCCCGTTGCACCGCTAGTGGCGAGCCCTGTTCGAACCCCATTGTTCACCCCCGGGGTGCCTGACTTGTCACCGCGAGGAGACGAACCTCGCCTTACGCCCCAGGCATAAGGACAATGTTAACCGAGTTACGTTCGACCGGCCAATTGAATTTAAACTTAGAATCAAGTTTTACAAATCAACTAAAGTTAGAACTTTACCAATAAATTTCGATTATTTGAGTTTTATAAATAAATATCTATTCAATTTGAAATTGGATGGAATTTAAAATACGAGTCGAGCCATTTCGAGATTAAGCTCGGCTCCACCGATTAAGTAAGAGAGAGAGAGAGAGATCATATTTTTTGTAATGATCTAGAAGCGTAACTTGACCAAAATTGATCTTGCACCGCACCAGGATACTGTTGGCGGGAAGCCGTTGTCCCCACCAGCAGTTTTCCCGCCAAAACCACCTTATTTGCCGCGCGAAGAGGGAAGGGGGAACGGGGCGATGGCATCTCTCCATCTCTCGGATTCGGGCGGATAGTCTCATCGTGCCTCGTCTGCCCCCATTTCCAACGTCCGCCACCCGACGCCTTCTTCTTTCTCCCGTTCTCCTCCTCTGCGAGACTACCCGAACGCCCCCAAGGAGTCCGCCGGCGCCTCTCCCACATCTTCTCCTTCTTCCCCAACTCCGACGCCCTCCCCATCTGCCCACGCGCACCCGACGGCCCCGTCTTTCACCAAGGCCCGGCGTCCTTCGATCGGGCGGATCCCAGCGCGCTCCTCCTCTTCCTTACCAGCGCGAAGCACCCCAGGCCGTCCGACTGAGTGCTTCCGACGAGGCCCGAGCGCAAAGGATCACGCCCACAGTCCGCCCGCATACGCCTCACCCTTCTCTCCCTCTCCCTCCCTCTCTCTCTCTCTCCATTGGCGGCTTTAATTGCCCTCGCTTGAGCTTCGGGCGGTGGGAGAGGGAGAGAGGGAGACATCCAGGCAAGAATGGCGAAGAGCCCTGCTAAGAGGCAACACGGGAAAACAGTTGCGGTCACATCCGGGAAGGCTGCGGAGGCCGATCCGCGGCCCGATGCCACGCCGTCCAACCGCAAGCGACCGAGGTCGTCAACTGCGAGCCCCTCCACTCCAAATTCGTCGGCTAAAACCCTTACTCATCCGCAACGTGCCAATAGCGGAGCTATCTCTGACGTTAGTGGCTGGCGCCGATGCTGCCATTCTACCTTCGTTCTCCCAAGAATCCTCATTTCTTGTCTTAAATATTTAATTTACACGTCAATTCGTTGCCGCGGCAGGGGATAAACGAGTTCGGCAATGGCATGCTCGCTTGTTGCTCCCCCAAGTCTCCGAAGAAGCGTCTATTCGCCAATTCGCCCCAGAAGCCGAAGTGGAATCCATTAGGTGGTCTCACTTTTCTATGATCTCTGGTGTCAAGCAAACCTTTTGCTGATGTCCTACCGGAGCCTATATGAATTACCATATGACGATGTGCTCTTCAACACTCAATTTACGCCGCAGATCCACGGCAAATGGCAGTGGCCAAAGAAACTTTCCACGTATCCACAATGCCCGCGGAGCTCGTTTGCCGGGAGCAGGAGCAGTCCAGGATACTGGACTTCTGCAAATCATGCATCGAACAAAAGAGAGGCGGGAGTTTGTACGTGTGCGGATGCCCCGGGACGGGGAAGACTCTGTCGATGGGGATAGTGAAAGAGCTCTTATCGGCGTGGGCGAAAGAGGTGACTTTCCTGTGTTTACCACTTTCATCGTCCGGAATAATTTGTCACTATTCATTGGATAATGACAACACTTTTATTTCTCCTAGTTGCTGCTCAAAAATTGGAATTACAGGCATGCTGCAAGTTAATATTAATGTAGGCAGGTGGTGTGCACTACAAAATTGCAATTAACATGGACAAACTTAGTGGCATTAGTTAAGCTCAGAATGAACGGCACCTTCATGCCGCCACATCAACTAGCATAGTTCAATGAGGCATCTGCTCGAGGAAAGACTTTGGCATGTGGAGTTATACTAATACCGTTGTTTGCTTATTTTGGAGTTTTTCTTTGACTAACCTTAAAGCTTTTTGTCGATTATGATCACACTTCTATGAAATCTGTAGACACATCACTCTTCCTGGTACAATTGAGTAATACTCCAGTATCAGATTCTAATAAGACTTTTATTTTTCTATTTGATCTTCAGGCGGGATTTCAGTCACCCGACTCAGTAAACATAAACTGCTCATCTCTTACTGTTACCAACGATATTTTTAGTAAGGTACTGAATTGTACGTTCTAGTTTATGTTATGTTTAAACAACGAAAAAGAAAAATCGTGTCTTACTAAACAAGTAAAATTTTATGGTAGATTCTCGAGAAATGTCATCCACGAAAGAAAGTGAGCAGTGCTACCTCACATTTGCAGCAGCTCCAGAATATATTAATGCAGGACAAAATGCAATCTTGTACAGCAACGATGTATGGGAGAGTGAATGCCATTTTAGACATATAATATTTTTTGCTCGCATCTAACTAACAGTATGCTTCAAACCAGATTGGTCATAGTTGATGAGATGGACTACTTAATAACAAAGGACCGCGGTGTGCTCCATGATCTCTTCATGCTGACAACTTATCCATTATCGAGGATCATACTCATAGGTAGCAATAGGACTAAGCTGACAATTTTACAGTGCATCCTACCTTACAAGAAGTACTGAACTATTAAATGATTTTTGAACCTGATGTCCTGTTACTTTATGTACCTGCAGGAATTGCAAATGCAATAGATCTAGCAGATCGTTTTCTTCCAAGGCTTGAGTCTTTGAATTGTAAGATGTTCCTATCAATATCTCACTACTATCATATGGCGTAGGTGAAATTACTAGGAAAAAATCAGTTGAGAAATTTCTAATTCAAAAGCTGATCATAATACATAGGTGAGTTTTAAATTGCTTCACATACTTTGATGCTAGGCAAGCCCATGGTTGTCACATTTTGTGCCTACACTAGAGATCAGATCATCAGGATTCTTCAACAGAGACTTTTGGTATGCCTTGGTTTTTCTATTTTTTTTATTTTCTATCAAATCGAATAATTATCTTTTGTTGCTAGAAGACTAGAAGTTATAAAATTTTTAGTATCTGACTTTAAATTTTGCATTTTCTGATAACAGGGTTTTGGATACAACGTATTTGAATCCCTAGCACTTGAATATTGTGCCAGAGTAAGCAAATGATTTTATTTAATGTTATTGTTGATAAATTTTGTTACTATAAATGAATGTGGTCCCCATTAGTGACTCCATAGGTGATTCTCAGAACATAGTGATCAAGTTTAGCATTACCTATTTTTAGGAGAAACTGCAATTTATTTAAGCCTATTAAATTGAAGTTTTTCCATATTAAATGTGGAATGAAAAATATTTAGCTTCCAAAGCAACAAGTGGATAGCTATTAAATTGCTTAAACAAAAAGAGTATCAAATGTACATTTGGAACAGAAACATGTAAAAGGATAACTTTTGAATTGTTTCCATAACACAAGGGATAATGCAGGAATGGTTAATGTGTTGGGGTATAAATCAATAAATCTCTATCTTAAAATTTGTCTTTGCAGGGCAACTGAAGGAATGCCAGTAGGGCAGCAAATAGGAGCATGTAAATTGAATACACTTAGGAATGCCAGAAGTCGTACTCTTCAGATCCTTCCTTAGGGTCCAAGGACAAGCTTATTTTAATTTCTTTAAGATTCTATTGCCTTGTTCAGGTTTTAGATCGTGGATCCACTGAAAGTAGGGTATCAATGGGCTAGATATAATGAAATAAGTCCGTGTTTAATGGTAATAACTCAATACAGGCCTGATCCAAGCCCAAGTCAGAAAGTCATGGATGGGCCAAGGTTGGGCTTTAATAGAATATTGGGCTTTCTGTTGAGTTTGGGTTAGGTCTAATCAGAGAAAGTGTGGGTAGAAGTAGGCAATTGTCATGGCACCACGGAATGGTATGCTTCTTGGTTTGTACATGGTGCTCTAGAACCCTCTCCACAAGCTCACCTGACTGGATTTTATTTTTCAACGTGCCCAATGACATTCTTTTTCTTTGATGTATATGACATGTACTTCGTCTTTTCTCAAATATTTCAGAAAGTTGCAGCGGCATCTGGAGACATGAGACGGGCACTTTCCATATGCATGTAAGCTCATCTTTATATCTTATTTAATGGCATATTTCACTTTTTGTAGTTGTGTTAAGTATGTGCTGTTATTTTCATACTATATTTCGGTCTTTTTAATGCGTGAACATCACATATCTGTGTCACAATGACGACATCTCATGTACCTCACATAGTGGCTAGAATAATCCATTCAGAGCTTGACATTCGGATTTTTGCTTACATGTTGTCTTGTTGTTTGAGAAATTAAAATCATATTCTTTCTAGGGCATTATCTGATAGGTTTTTGATACAATATGGAGCTGTCCGCTGATGTTTGAAGGAGAGAGGTCTTTGGTCCGTGGTATTGGTCTGTTAGATGTGTCACTATATTCACCATTAACATGTTTACGCCCATGTTGACACCTAAATTTTTGAAGAAAAATGGGGCCAATTAAAAAAAATGGCATAACCGGCCCTCCCCAAACCTGGCCTGTATACAGCTTGTGCAGGCACTATAAAGATCAAAACAAGTCATCGCCATCCTCACCCAGCATAGCCCACGGGCCTGCTCAAAGAAGGGGGCCGGACAGTCTTCTAAGTGGGCCAAGGAAGCTGTCCGCGGGCCTGCTCAAACCTGGGGCTCGACAGAAAAAAAAATATAATAAAAATAGGAGATCAGACGGAACAAGGAAGGAGATTCTCGTGTGTCCAGAACAGGACCGATCCGAGTCCTTCTTGGAATGGGAATGCCTTGTTACGGAAGGTGCCCCATCCGCTGAAAGAATCGGAGGCTTCAAGCAAGTCTATCCCGTGTGATTCGGGGCGGTTTCGAATCCTGCTGAGAATTGGCCTCCGCCGCGGAAAAGGACTCTACAAGGAGCCCCGTATCCGTCGAAGATGGCAGGGGGGTCAATCAGAAGGTCGGGAGTCCCTCCTAATCCCGGAACCAATCTCCGGTAGGGGACGAGGGTGCTCCCGATGCCTATAAAAGATGAGGCGCAGGCCGCTGCGCAAGGGGAGGAGAAAAAAAAGAGAAAACAGAAGGCCAGCAAAAAAAAAAAAACAGAGAGGGAGAGAGGGCCGCGCGCAAGAGAAGAAGAGCAAGAGGGGAAGGAGAGAGAGAAGCAGGCCGGAGGGGAGGAGAGTCGACCTTCCCCATCGTCCGCAAGCACAGCCGTCTCGTCCCCGGTCCTCCGATGCCGTAGCCGTCAAGGGAAGCTCCCGCCGCCTCCGCCAAAGCCTCTTCCTCCTTCGAACAGTGCCGTTGGAGACGCCAAAGCCTTCTTCCTCCCACACCGGGACTGCCGAGCCTTCGCCTGCTCCCGCAAGCCGCTGCCGCCGCCGTCTAGGCCAATACAGCTTGCTGTCGACGCCGGAGGAGGCTTCTTCATACCCCAGGAATGCCGAACCCTCATTCCCCTTCCCCCTCTGGAGCCGCTGCCGTCGCGTGAAGCCGGGAGGTGCCCGCGATGTCGAGGGAGGACGCCGGAGGCCTGCCGGGTGCCGGAGGAGTCGAAGAGGCTTCGAGCGCACTGTAGCAGCCGGAGAGGGGGGGGAGAAAATAATATGCGTGGGACTTTAGTCCACGTTGGAAAAGAGGCGGGGCCCACACAAAAAAAAAGTGAAAAAAAAGGAGGAAAAGAACCCGCGGCTGTCGACCGCGGGAGAGAAGCGCGCGCGCGCAGGTGGCTGCGTGAGGAGCCATTGACCCGCGGGTCAAAGGTGGTGGGTCCCACGTAGAAAAGTTGTTAAAAAAAAAAAAAAAAAAAAGAAGAAGAAGAGGAGGAGGAGGTGGTGGGCCGCATGAAGCCAATTTGCCCGCATGAACAGTGCCATAGTTTTTGAAAATTAAACCTTCAAATCAATTTAATTTAAACAAACCGAGGCAAGCATAAGGCCGGTTCTAAACCCACCTCATGGCTTCGACATAACCTAAAAGAATTCAATTGGGCAAGCAGAGGTCGGTTCTAAACCCACCTCCTGACCCATGATTAATTCAAAAAAAAAATAAAATAAAACAAACAATCAATTTAAATTAAATAAAAATTCATTTAATTCAAACAAACCGAGGCAAGCATAAGGCCGGTTCTAAACCCACCTCATGGCCTCGGCTCAAATTAAAAGAATTCAAAACAAAGGGTAACCAGGAGGCCGGTTCTAAACCCACCTCCCGACCCTCTTCTTAAGGTGGGCATACAAAGGTCTAGTTAAAAGACCCCAATGTCTTACCATCCCTCACGAGGGAGTTATTTTTTCCATTATGCCATGGAGAGGCTGTGCATGATCAACATGCCCAAACCATAGGCTAATGAGGATGACCAACCATGGGATGAGTGCCCACGAGCTTATCAAAAGCCGGGTGTAGTCAATCTCAAAACAGTGGGGGATACCCATAAGTCTATCAAAGACCGGGTACATGCCGCCCACGAAATGACAAGTTCATCAACTCATGAAGGAGCCATGAAGATAGAGATGAGTTAATTTCCCACAAGTCTATCAAAGACCGGGATGCTCAATCTCAAGACAAGGAGATGATCGCCCACAAGCCTATCAAAGGCCGGGATATGCTCAATCTCAAATCAGTGAGAGGAATTCCCACAAATCTATCAAAGACCAGGTGTTTTCCATCTCAAATTGATCAAACAGGTTACATGTCCATCAAGGACTCAAAAGACCTGATTGCTGGTCAAATTGTAAATCATGTCTCATGTTGAGAAAAACAAATGAAAACTCATGTTCGGTGCACGGACTTATGTTACAAGGAGAGGACTGCACCATGACATTTTGGAAGGCAAGGCAATAAAAAAATCTGAAAATATAATCTGTAAAAATCTGAAATATACAAATCTGCAATCTGTATAAACGAAAACATCTTCAAACAAATCAAACCAAGCCCAAATCAAATCACATAAATCTGAAATTTGAAATCTGGACTTAAGGCATATAAGTCCGAAATCCGAAACCTGCAAAACCCAGAAAGCCGAAAATCTGAATCCCCATTAAAATCTGAAATCTGTACAAACTTGATAATGGCTAACTGAAAATCTGTAAAATTGCAGAACCCAGAATCTGGAGAAATCTAGAATCTGCAGAATGTGAAATCTAAAGTCTGCTAAATCCGAAACCCAGAATCTGTACAGCAGCCCCTGCTTGTTCCAAATACAACCAACAAATACCATGCGACTCTAACAAAATCAGGTGAACCTGTCAATCAAACCTTAAAACCGGAATCCTAAATCAAAATCTAGTATTCTCACCAAACCTTCAAGATGAACTCAAATTCAGGTTAAAGCAGATCAAATCTGAAACTGTAAAAGCCCAAAGTCTGAAGTTTCTGAAAGTCCGTTGAAGGTTAAAAAATCTGTAAGACTCAAAAGAGAAAATCTTCACAAATTGCAGGTTCGACCATTTGCAAACAAAATCCCTCAATCAAAACTCAAACCAAAGATTTAATTCAAACCAACAAATTTAATTAAACAAATTCAACTCAAATCAATTTTAACCAAAACCAAACTGAAATTTAAATAATTCAATCCATTTCAAACAGAATCCAAATTAAATCAAACTGAAAACCAATAAGCAACTCAAAAAGTTCAACTCAAAACTAAATTTAATTCAACCAATTCAATTCAAATCAAATTCAAAAAAACAAATTAGGTGCTTGCCTTCCATTAAGTTCATGGGATTGTTTTCTCCCATGTGTGAATGCTTATTTTTGTGGATGTATGTCTTCTACTCAATGAGTTGCTGTGACGTTTAATCAAGGGTATTCGAGTTATCTCGATGTAATTAACGTCGGATCTTCGCACCATCCGACGGGGAGAGGTCAAAACGAAATTTTCAAAGAACCTAACAACCTCAATAAATAAATTTTGACCCTAGCTAGTACTTTTATGAAATATCATCTATTTTCTTATAAAGTCAATGCTAAGGTCTGATCAAATCAAATTCAAATGGAAAATGAATTTCCAAAACGAAAAGAATTAATCTTTTTGGAGATTTCGAGGTTACATCAAATGGCACGCCCGGTGGGACCTCTCCTTCCCTTCATATCTCCGTCATAGCAATTCAAGAAGACATACATCCCGAATTTCATATATATCTAACACATGCTTCTTTCCTTTTTTTGCGAGGTGGAAGCGGAAAATGTCAAAGGATGAGACCCGGTGGGGTCCAATGATCCCGCCATGAAGACTTTATCCTGATGTTGCAAACATCTCAAGAAGCCACTCTCGGAGTTCATCCAACACCGAGAATATTTCAAGGGTCGAACAACTTGACCCTACTTTCAAAGAGCTTACCACGGAAGCTCCCCAACAAACAACTCTGGGGGCAGGTGGTCATGGATTCTGTCACCACCAACCCTCAAAGAAGCCAAAGAGGCACTAAACATGCCGTCTCAAGACCCATCAGCTATATACCAAGGTCGGTTTTTCATAATCGACCAAGGTAAATGGGAGGACAATGACAAGGCAAAGTCCAATTCCTCCATCTCCAACAAGTGCATGGCACCGGGGCAACTACAACAAGAGAAGGCTGACCACAAACAAAGAAGAGTTGTTGGCTAACCGACAAAGAAAGCTCACGGACTCAAGCTGGCACAATGTCATTCAGCAGGGAACAAATCCCCAAGTCCAAAAGAACTTTATCAACCAAATGGGGGTAAGGAACAAATCCTTCACCCAAAAGTCATATATGGTCAAGCAATGGCCATGCTAAAAACACATTATCAATTCGTGAGAGTACCATTGTTGGTCAACTGGCAGAGAAATCTCTCAAACTCAAGCTGGTGATGTCATCATTCGGCAGGGAATAAATCTCTAGATCCGGATGAACTTCATCAATCAAATGGGGGCAAAGAACAAATCCTTCACCCAAAGGTCATATCTGGTCAAGCAATGGCCATGTCAAATGACAAGTCAAGAAGAAATCAATTCCCAACTCATATTCAAGGACAAGGAATCAATCCTATGTTTCCAAAATAGAAACACACTTTGGCCAACCGAATATCGGTTTGGCTCCAAACAAATGCTACTTGGGTAAGGAACAAATCCATCACCCGAGAGAAAGATGTTGAGACTGGTTGGTGGCCCGTATTTCATCGAGGTGCTGTCTCTCAATTCATTGTGTTACCATTAAAATGGAGAACTCAAATCATGAGGCATTTCGACTGGGTAAGGGATTAACCCTTGACCTGGGAAAATAATATGGCTTCATTTCAGCCTCAAATGCCACTTGGGAACAGAACAAATCTTATGCCCAAGAAAACAAAAAATCATCAAAGCATGGTTGCCCGGTCAACGGCATATACCAAAGATGTTTCAAGAGGGATTAACCCACAAATCTATGAGGAATCAATCCTCACTCCATGACATAAAGTCTTTATGGCTGGCTAACCAAGTAAGGGGAGTCAATTTTCTGCTCTTGAAATGCCGAGGGCTATCAATCATGGGCTCAGTCCTGAGATGCTATGCATTATGGCTGCCTAACTGACGAACAACATCAAAGTTATGTGAGGGATCATCCTTCTAATCTGAAAATTGACAACTTGGGCCAAGCAATAGCCCGCCATGTTGCTGCCAAGGCGAGAGACCAACCCTCAACCCGCAATCTCAACCAAGCTTGATTGACCAGCCGTTCAGGCTTCTCATGCTCCTCTTCAAGTTGGGAATTGATCTCACACTTGTCTCATGGCCCAGGCTGTTCAGTTAGTGGCACAACTCCAAAGACATCCCTCGGGCTAGGAATAAATCCGATGCTCACATTAAAGCTTGCATATGCAGGGCATCATCACACTCTCCTTGGGTATGGAATCAATCCACCACCCGCTATACAGTAGCCGTTCCCCGATCTGCTGGTTAGTATCTTCATGTCATCTATCCAACAGGGGGGCAAGATGCTCATCTGTACATGCTATGTTAATTCGACAACAAGTCAACACGAACCATCACCAAGATGAGGGGGCAGCCCTCTGCTCCTCAGTCCAAGGAGGGCAGGCTGATCAATGGTCCATAATGTTATTGGTCAGGCGAAGGGTCAATCTTCAGCTTGACACCCCAACAAGTCAGGCCCACCAACGGCTTGGTTAATTTATGCTTGCCCGTAGACAAGGAATCAATCCTTTGTCTGCTCATATGTCAGGGTCAACTAATTCTCAGTTGAGTCCAGAAAAATTTTTGGGCAAAGCAGAAATCAGGTGCCCATGCTGCAGCCGACTTGATGGAAGGCTCACCAAACTCAAAAAAAAACAAACAATTTAGAATTTTATATTTGGCTAGGGGCAATTGCCCAACTGCACCACAACAGCATAGGCCAGGGATAGACCCCATATGTTATCAAAATGATGAGGGAGGAAGCAATCCTCCACCTAAAAGGGAAAGCCAGCATAAGTTCCAACATTTCTTATTACTAACCGTCATGCCACTCTGGCCCGGTTGGAGAAAAAGGACAAGGCTACTCCCCAACCTTCCACCAACACTGCTGCAAGGCCCATTCGGGGAAAGAAGAAATCTTTCGCCCGTCAAGTTATGCATGGCCAGTCAGTGGCCTCAATTGCTACTGGAGAAAAGGAGCAGGCCCTTTCCCTAAAGATCAATAATTCCGGCCGAGTAACAGCCCACCAAGCTATGCCTCGGGCGAGGGAGCAACCCTCGGCCCATAATTCAAACAGGGGTAACCGATCAACGGTTTCATCCCCATATGCTATCTTCAAGTGAGGGGCCAACCCTCGACTTGTCAGTTCAATAGGGATGACTGATCAACGGTCCTATCCCCCAATACTGCTTGATGGGCTAGGAATCAATCCTAGGCTCACCAATTGAAAAAATGCTGCCTGGTTATCGGTGCAACTCCAAAGTATCCTTTGGTCTGGGAACAAATCCGATGACCAAATCAAAACTTGCCCGGATATGGCTTCTGTTATGCTAAGGCAGATGAAGTTGAAGCTCACCAACCAACATTTAACCAATCGTTTTGCCACTCTGGCCCGATTGGATGAAAAGAATAAAAATGCTGCCCAGCCTTTTGCTAGCATTGCTGCAGCTGCACGGGGAAAGAAGAAATCTTTCACCCGTCAATTCATTTCTGACCAACAGCGGTCCCAACTGCTAATGGAGAGAGGGATCAGTCCTCTTGTCTGAAAATCAACAAATCTGGCCGATCAATGGCTAGCCATGTTATTTCTTGGGTAAGGGACCAGCCCTTGGCCCGTGACTTCAACCGGGGCAACCGATCAACGGTTCCATCCCCAGATGTCATCTCCCGGGTGAGGGGTCAACCCTCGACTCATCATTTCAAGCAAGACAACCGATCAACGGTTCTGTCCACCAAGACAAGTCGACGAGCTGGGAATCAATCCTATGCTTGCCAATTGCAAAAAAAAATGTTGCCCGGTTATCGATGCAACTTCAAAGTACTCCTTGGTCCTGGGAGAAATCCTATGACCACATAAAAATGGCCCAAATATGGCATCTTTTCATGCTCGGGTTCGGAATCAATCCGTCACTCGGTATGCATAAGATATTGGTTGATTCGTCGATCAATCCCTCAATGTCATCCATCTAGTTGGGGGCAAGCCTCCAAGCCACTCCAGTACAACTCGGGCTAAGGATCAACCGGACGCCCATTATACTGGTAAAGAGCAAGGAAGAAATCCTTTGCGTACGAAAGAAATGCATTCAACCAAAGTGACCGGTCCTCTGGCCACAAAGTAAGGAAACAATCCTCCATACTTCAATAAATCCGGCCAATCAAGGGTCGAAAACATGGCTTTCAGCGAAGCAAGGGATCAACCCTATATTCTTCAGTTAGAAGGAGCCAGCCGATCAACGGCCTATGATACCACAGAGAGATCAGCATTTTGCCCTTTCTCTCAACCAAGAGGACCAACCAATGGTCCGATCTTCTAATTCCGACATGCAGGTGAGGAATCAATCCTCCATCTGGTGAATGGATGCAACCGTCATATGTCAATTGGGCTCGGAACAAATCTTATGCCCTCACTGAATGATGTCTATATGGCGTCACCTGATAATGTTATGCTCGGGAGAGAAAGCAATTCTCGACCCATTACGCATCAAAAAATCAGGTAGTTTCTTGATTCTGGGAACTACTCATCCGGCCGGGGGCATGCCCCTAAGCCATGTCATATCAAGCAGGTGTGAGGGTGAACTCTCCACCTAAAAAGGGTAACGGGGGGCAAGAGGACCAACCTCTATCAATAAACCCCCAGAAAATCACCAACCTGCGCTAACTACAAAGGGAGACAAGGAAGAAATCATTGTCTCAATAGGAGACTACATGAAGTCGGTCATGTTGTCTGAGAGGGAGCAACCCTCCATCCTACATGTTAGCATATCAGGCCGATCAACAGCCCCCGATGCTGCAATTCAAGTGGGAGACCAACTCTCAACTTGACATTTCAAATCAGTCTTGCTGGTCAACGACTCGACCTAATAATGCTTGTTGGCAAACAAGGAAATCTATTCCCTACATGTCAACATGCCAGGGTTAACCATCAATCCACTGCAAAGCATAAAGCTCGGACAAGGAAGAAGTTTGGCACCCGTCACAAATTGAGCCGTTTGCAGCCCGATTAAGTCTTGCTCTGGCAAGGAAGCAATATCCAGCTCAATACGCTCATGGATGTCAACCAGTTTGACAAATGGTCTGAGAAAATCGTGCAAGGCCAGGGACAGGTCTTTAAGCCCCGTTATGACAACAGGGCTGAGTTTGCCTCAAACAGCACTGGAAAAAAAGAAGAACGGGTTTCATCTGTTTAAGATTGGCCCACCTTCAAATGATCTTGGAAACTCCAACTTCCAAGAATACTCAAACCAATCTCCCAAAAAGAGAGAGCCAAGGGCTGGATCTTCTTCTATCCCTTTGCTCGGGGAATGAAGAGTCCATAGGACAGCCCTCCACAACCCTTCAATTCAATCCCAAAGTAGGCCATCAACCTACCCTCAAATGTCCCCAAAGCAATCTCCTATATGCCCTCACATACCACAAAAGAAACAATCTTCATGGCCTCCGACATGCCCATGTACATAAAAATACCTCCATGGCCTCTGACATGCCTAAATCCCAACTCATGCTAATGGCTGTGACATGCCTATGCCCACATACAAGCCATCCCCAAGACCCCCCAATATTCCTATGACCCGCCATACACAGTTTCTCTGTGTGGACTTCAAAGGAATTTCAAAAAAAAAAAAGAAGAAAAAAAAGAGAAGAAGAAGGGATGAATGGAGGAGATACTCCCAACTTAAGCAATGAGAGAAATGAATTCTCAAATTGACACTAGCAACTCTTAAAAGGGAAGAAATCTCTAAACTGAGTTGGACATGCAATCTCGGGCAACCATTTGTTGATCGAGAAAAGGGAGTCTGGAGGTTAGTACAAGGTCAGTTGGCCATCACTAGTATCACCCTGAGAAGACAGAATGTACTGAGGACACAAGGCAACATGCTGGTTAGTGTTTGTCACGCCTCAAATTTCAACAACCAAAGAAGATGCACAAGAAGGTCAGGAGCTTGAGGTGTCCACCTTGTGTCACTCTCTAGCTGGAGCATGACCGAAGTTCATATGGCTTAAGGGAAGCCTGAATTCTCTTGTGAAAAAAAAGGAAAAAAAAGAGAGAAAGAAAGAAAGAAAAATGAAATACCTTGACAGACTTGGTTAGTTACTCCATTAATTGACCAAGGGCAAGATATGTCAAACAAAAAAAAGAAAAAAAAATAAAAAAGAGAAAAAAAATCCAGCTGAGGTGATGACCCGATGAGGGCACCTCAGGCAAAAATGGATCACCCTGCTGTATGAAAACCCTGCAAAAGGGCATACAGGCAAAAGAAAGGAGAGGACTAGCTTGGGTGAAAACCTTGCAAAAGGCGGCCAAGCTAGTTTGAAAAAAAAAAAAAAGAGAGTGAGAAACTCTGAAAATTCAAAGTTCAAAAAAGAGGGGACTCACCTCTTCTCTAAACATGTCAAATTTCATGCCATCATGACCTGCATGTCCACATGGCTTCAAGCAGTTTCATACCATTATGACCAGCCAGGTCTACATGGTTTTCAAAAAATTCATACCGTCATGGCCCTCCAGGCCTACATGGTTTTCAAAAAATTCATACCATCATGGCCTCTCAGGTCTATATGATTTTCAAATCTCCATACCATCATGGCCCTTCCGGTCTACATGGTCCCCAAATTCTTACGTCATCATGACCAGCAAGGTCTATGTGATTGTCAAATTCTATACCAGTATGACCCTCTCGGTCTATATGGTTTTCATAAATCCTATACCACCACGGTCTTTTGATCTAAATGTTGTTTGGATCCTATGCCACCAAGGCTGGACATGGAACCATTCCCATGTCCTAAATCCCACCGGCAACAGTTGAGCCTTGAGCCTTTAAGCTTGGGTTTTACCCCAAATTCACACTTCACGGGCTGAGCATGATCACCTCATACTCGCATGTCCCACAACCCTACAAGCGGCAGCAAGCCATCTCATATTTTCATCTTTTTGGACCGAATGCGACTCCTTCGCATTCATAAGTCTTCAAATTCAATGGCATCAAGCCATCCCATACTTGTGTCCTTTCGGCATCAAGCCACTACATTCGGCATTAGGCCATCACATCCTCATGGCATTAAGCCACAACATTCTTTTTGGCACCAAGCCATCATACCTCTTTTGGCACCAAGCCACTACCATTCGGCATCAAGCCGTCATATCCTTTTGGCATCAAGCCATGATACTGCTTTGGCAAAAAGCTATATCTTTCGGCATCAAGCCACCTTCATATTTACACCCTCATATTCACACCACATTTGGCGCCAAGCCACAACATCTTTGTCGGCAGCAAGCCACCAAATCATTTTGGCAACAAGCCACAAATACCCCGTCACGGCATCAAGCTGTCAGCTCCTTTGGCATCAAGCCACAACACCCTATTTTCTGGCATTAAGCCACCATAACCAAACTGGCACCAAGCCATCATCTCACTTTTTGGCATCAAGCCACCACAACACATTCGGCATTAAACCATCACAAACCATGTTCTCTTGGCATCAAGCCAACATATTCCATCTTGGCATCAGGCCACAATATCCTTTTTTGGCATCAAGCCACAAATTCATACCCAAGAGGCCGAGTGTGACTTCTTCACACTCACATGTCATATGGGTCCATCTTGGCATCAAGCCGCAATATCTTGGCATCAAGCCACAAAATTCAAACTTGATAGGCCGAGTATGACTTCCTCATGCCCACATGTCCTACAGGTTCGTCTTGGCATCAGGCCACAAAAACTTATACCCAATAGGCCGAGTATGACTTCCTTGTGCTCATATGTCCTACGGGTTTATCTTGGCATTAAGCCATCAAATTCATGCCCAGAAGGCCGAGCATGACTTCTTCATGCTTATATGTCCTACGGGTCCTCTTTGACATCAAGTCACCAAACCCTACCTAACAGGCCGAGTGTGATTTCTTCATGCTCACATGTCCTACAGGTCCTTTTGGCATCAAGCCACCCAATATTTTATACTCCATAGACCGAGTGTGACATTTTCATACTCACAAGTCTGCGAGTTCTAACGGCACAAAGCCACCCCAAAATTGATACCCTAATGCTCATACGGACCAAGTGAGATTCCTTCATACTCATATGTCCAACAAATCATTTTGGTATCAAACCACCATGAAGCCATCATACTTTGCTCAACAAGACCGAGTGTGGCCTCTCCATACTCACATGTCTTATGGGTTTCTTGGCATCAAGCCATCCCAAACTTACACTCCTTGGGCCGAGTATGACTTCGTTATGCTCGTATGTCCTATAAGCCACCATTCTCATACCCAAGAGACTGAGTATGATCTTTCCATACTCGCATGTCTCACGGGCTCTTTCGGCATCAAGCCACCCCAAACTCAAACCCTATGGGCTGGGCATGATCATTTCATACCTAAATGTCCCACAAATTCTATAGCACAAAGCCACCTCAATGTCATAGCCTATGGACCGGATGCAACTTCTTCGCATTCACAAGTCTACGGATTAAATGGCATCATGCCACTACATACCCCATAACCTAATACAATGTTCAAACTCCATATCCTATAGACCGAGGGTGACTTTTTCATACTCACAAGTCCACAAATCCACCGGCACAAAGCCACCAAAAAACCTATGGCCCAGAGGAAGCCTTAATTCCTCACCGCCCCAAAATAACTTCATGGCTTGAGAGAGGCCTTAATTCCCTACAAAAAAGAAAGAAAGAAAGAAAGAAAGAGTGGGCTAAAAATGGAGATGCCCGACGGACTTGGCCGACCTCATCTCACTGATCGGTTGAGGGTAAAAATGTCAAAAAAAAAAAAAACCTGGCTAGAGTGAAAACCTGAAAAGGCGCTCTAGGCAAAATTGGGTAACCCCGCTACATGAAAACCTCTCTTGAGGCATGTAGGCAAAAAGCAAAGGGGGCTGGTCCGGGTGAAAACCCGAAAAGGGCAGTCGGATCAGTAAAAAAAAACAACAAACAAACAACAAAAGCAAACAAAGCAAAGAAAAGAATGAAGAAAAAAAAAAGTTCTGGCCCGACCCTAAGAGACATGACTGGGAGCGCCAAAATGGCAGGCAAAGACAAAAGTCTAGTGTGTGGAATGCATTTAAGAGAAAGAACTCCCTGATGAGCCAACACATCTGAAAGCCAGCAAAAGGGCCCAAGCCCTTCTCAGCCCAAAGGCGTCCAATCAACAAAGGAAAGGGTTCAATTATATCGGCACAAGCAAGTCAAGATTTCGGTCAATACAGCAAGCAAAACGATTGAAGAAAAAAGCAAGTGCTACATCTAAATTTTGCACGGGCAATTCCCCGACGACTCTCGTCTTTGGGAAACAACCCGTGGGGGGCATTTGTTGACACCTAAATTTTTGAAGAAAAATGGGGCCAATTAAAAAAAATGGCATAACCGGCCCTCCCCAAACCTGGCCTGTATACAGCTTGTGCAGGCACTATAAAGATCAAAACAAGTCATCGCCATCCTCACCCAGCATAGCCCACGGGCCTGCTCAAAGAAGGGGGCCGGACAGTCTTCTAAGTGGGCCAAGGAAGCTGTCCGCGGGCCTGCTCAAACCTGGGGCTCGACAGAAAAAAAAATATAATAAAAATAGGAGATCGGACGGAACAAGGAAGGAGATTCTCGTGTGTCCGGAAACAGGACCGATCCGAGTCCTTCTTGGAATGGGAATGCCTTGTTACGGAAGGTGCCCCATCCGCCGAAAGAATCGGAGGCTTCAAGCAAGTCTATCCCGTGTGATTCGGGGCGGTTTCGAATCCTCGCCGAGAATTGGCCTCCGCCGCGGAAAAGGACTCTACAAGGAGCCCCGTATCCGTCGAAGATGGCAGGGGGGTCAATCGAAGGTCGGGAGTCCCTCCTAATCCCGAACCAATCTCCGGTAGGGGACGAGGGTGCTCCCGATGTCTATAAAAGATGAGGCGCAGGCCGCTGAGCAAGGGGAGGAGAAAAAAAAGAGAAAACAGAAGGCCAGCAAAAAAAAAAAAAACAGAGAGGGAGAGAGGGCCGCGCGCAAGAGAAGAAGAGCAAGAGGGGAAGGAGAGAGAGAAGCAGGCCGGAGGGGAGGAGAGTCGACCTTCCCCATCGTCCGCAAGCACAGCCGTCTCGTCCCCGGTCCTCCGATGCCGTAGCCGTCAAGGGAAGCTCTCGCCGCCTCCGCCAAAGCCTCTTCCTCCTTCGAACAGTGCCGTTGGAGACGCCAAAGCCTTCTTCCTCCCACACCGGGACTGCCGAGCCTTCGCTCGCTCCCGCAAGCCGCTGCCGCCGCCGTCTAGGCCAATACGGCCTTGTCGTCGACGCCGGAAGGAGGCTTCTTCATACCCCAGGAATGCCGAACCCTCATTCCCCTTCCCCCTCTGGAGCCGCTGCCGTCGCGTGAAGCCGGGAGGTGCCCGCGATGTCGAGGGAGGACGCCGGAGGCCTGCCGGGTGCCGGAGGAGTCGAAGAGGCTTCGAGCGCACCGTAGCAGCCGGAGAGGGGGGGAGAAAATAATATGCGTGGGACTTTGGTCCACGCTGGAAAAGAGGCGGGGCCCACACAAAAAAAAAGTGAAAAAAAAAGGAGGAAAAGAACCCGCGGCTGTCGACCGCGGGAGAGAAGCGCGCGCGCGCAGGTGGCTGCGTGAGGAGCCATTGACCCGCGGGTCAAAGGTGGTGGGTCCCACGTAGAAAAGTTGTTAAAAAAAAAAAAGAAGAAGAAGAAGAAGAAGAGGAGGAGGTGGGCCGCATGAAGCCCATTTGCCCGCATGAACAGTGCCATAGTTTTTGAAAATTAAACCTTCAAATCAATTTAATTTAAACAAACCGAGGCAAGCATAAGGCCGGTTCTAAACCCACCTCATGGCTTCGACATAACCTAAAAGAATTCAATTGGGCAAGCAGAGGTCGGTTCTAAACCCACCTCCTGACCCATGATTAATTCAAAAAAAAATAAAAATAAAACAAACAATCAATTTAAATTAAATAAAAATTCATTTAATTCAAACAAACCGAGGCAAGCATAAGGCCGGTTCTAAACCCACCTCATGGCCTCGGCTCAAATTAAAAGAATTCAAAACAAAGGGTAACCAGGAGGCCGGTTCTAAACCCACCTCCTGACCCTCTTCTTAAGGTGGGCATACAAAGGTCTAGTTAAAAGACCCCAATGTCTTACCATCCCTCACGAGGGAGTTATTTTTTCCATTATGCCATGGAGAGGCTGTGCATGATCAACATGCCCAAACCATAGGCTAATGAGGATGACCAACCATGGGATGAGTGCCCACGAGCTTATCAAAAGCCGGGTGTAGTCAATCTCAAAACGATGGGGGATACCCATAAGTCTATCAAAGACCGGGTACATGCCGCCCACGAAATGACAAGTTCATCAACTCATGAAGGAGCCATGAAGATAGAGATGAGTTAATTTCCCACAAGTCTATCAAAGACCGGGATGCTCAATCTCAAGACAGTGAGATGACTGCCCACAAGCCTATCAAAGGCCGGGATATGCTCAATCTCAAATCAGTGAGAGGAATTCCCACAAATCTATCAAAGACCAGGTGTTTTCCATCTCAAATTGATCAAACAGGTTACATGTCCATCAAGGACTCAAAAGACCTGATTGCTGGTCAAATTGTAAATCATGTCTCATGTTGAGAAAAACAAATGAAAACTCATGTTCGGTGCACGGACTTATGTTACAAGGAGAGGACTGCACCATGACATTTTGGAAGGCAAGGCAATAAAAAAATCTGAAAATATAATCTGTAAAAATCTGAAATATACAAATCTGCAATCTGTATAAACGAAAACATCTTCAAACAAATCAAACCAAGCCCAAATCAAATCACATAAATCTGAAATTTGAAATCTGGACTTAAGGCATATAAGTCCGAAATCCGAAACCTGCAAAACCCAGAAAGCCGAAAATCTGAATCCCCATTAAAATCTGAAATCTGTACAAACTTGATAATGGCTAACTGAAAATCTGTAAAATTGCAGAACCCAGAATCTGGAGAAATCTAGAATCTGCAGAATGTGAAATCTAAAGTCTGCTAAATCCGAAACCCAGAATCTGTACAGCAGCCCCTGCTTGTTCCAAATACAACCAACAAATACCATGCGACTCTAACAAAATCAGGTGAACCTGTCAATCAAACCTTAAAACCGGAATCCTAAATCAAAATCTAGTATTCTCACCAAACCTTCAAGATGAACTCAAATTCAGGTTAAAGCAGATCAAATCTGAAACTGTAAAAGCCCAAAGTCTGAAGTTTCTGAAAGTCCGTTGAAGGTTAAAAAATCTGTAAGACTCAAAAGAGAAAATCTTCACAAATTGCAGGTTCGACCATTTGCAAACAAAATCCCTCAATCAAAACTCAAACCAAAGATTTAATTCAAACCAACAAATTTAATTAAACAAATTCAACTCAAATCAATTTTAACCAAAACCAAACTGAAATTTAAATAATTCAATCCATTTCAAACAGAATCCAAATTAAATCAAACTGAAAACCAATAAGCAATTCAAAAAGTTCAACTCAAAACTAAATTTAATTCAACCAATTCAATTCAAATCAAATTCAAAAAAACAAATTAGGTGCTTGCCTTCCATTAAGTTCATGGGATTGTTTTCTCCCATGTGTGAATGCTTATTTTTGTGGATGTATGTCTTCTACTCAATGAGTTGGTGTGACGTTTAATCAAGGGTATTCGAGTTATCTCGATGTAATTAACGTCGGATCTTCGCACCATCCGACGGGGAGAGGTCAAAACGAAATTTTCAAAGAACCTAACAACCTCAATAAATAAATTTTGACCCTAGCTAGTACTTTTATGAAATATCATCTATTTTCTTATAAAGTCAATGCTAAGGTCTGATCAAATCAAATTCAAATGGAAAATGAATTTCCAAAACGAAAAGAATTAATCTTTTTGGAGATTTCGAGGTTACATCAGCCCACTATTCTGCCCCTAAGTTGTGCATACTAACAACTAGATTCTATAATTGTGATGTGGTCAACTGCATTTGTGACGTCAAAAAGCATGATCATCTTGGGACTCTTTTGTCGAACAACCTTTTTTTGCAAGCTTTAATGAAATAAGATTTATTTGTTAACCTAACTGCTTCTTTGTCCTTATTATATGTCAAGATGAAGTGATGTAAAAGTAAGTCTGATGCATATGAATGCAATGCATATTTATATGCGTTCTCATGCTTACTCTCATAATACCCATTTATGTGGCAAGATGGAGTGATGGAAAGTAAGTCTGTGTGCGCCCACTTGTATACCCATTCTTTTCTGTCACATCTTAGAGGCTTTTGCCTTAGTTATTAGCTGCTTAAACTGATTTTATTGATGCCATCTTCCCAGTGGCAGATTGAGAGATGAAGCCAAAAAAAACATTTTCTGCTGATTAATTGATCTTTTAAGCAGCTGAAGCCTCATTTTGGTTCTATACTAATAAGAGCAAGAACATTGAGAGGTTGGTCTTTCTCCATTTCAGAAATGCAATTGAGATGCTTGAGGTTGACTTGAAGTGTGCTACAACTAAGCAAAAAGCAGAACTTGTAAGTAGTATATGGATATTCATCACCATTCACAAACTCATGTAAAATACTAATGATGATATTTACGAAGGTTGCATTTATTTTCATACACTATCTCTAGCCGTTTATGATAGTTTCTTTCATTTCCCAAGAAGGATTTAAGGGTCTGATTGGTTGGACTTGAATATATTGGATTGGCCAATTTTGTATACCATATGTTATTGGCATATTACAAATTTGTTACATAGATTAACCGTGACTACAGCACCTAGGAAAATTCTCATGTTTCCATTTCTGGAAGGCATTTTAAATGGAAAAACTACATTTAAATTTATTGTCTTGAGCACCTTATATTTGGACCCATTTATCTTAAGTTTTGTAATATTGCAGCAAGTTTATGGATATAGAACCAGATCAGGTTTCCACCTTTCTTATGCATCTTTGCACCTACTAACTCTGTGGAAAAGAAATTGGGATGCGGTTAAACTGGGTTTTCTTGGTATGTAAGCCCTTATACCGCAAAGAAGGAAAAGTAGAAACAAAAGAGAAGTGCATAGCCTTCACCAGTTGCAGCTTCAATGAATTTCTACACATCAAATTTGAGTTATATGATACAGTTCATTTTTTGCAGGTGACTTTTGATCATATGGAACTAGCTGTATCAAAGGCATTCAAATCACCTATAGTGGGTACAATTCAAGCTCTTCCTCAACATCAGCAGGTATATTTGGGATCTACATGTCAATAATCACATGTTCATATGTTAATGTCTTCACCATATTCATGTGGAACTTGCCATGTTTGCCATGTGTCTATTTTGTCTTAAATTACAATAAATTTAGCACTCTAGATCTTGAAGGATTTACCTTTGAAGTTTAAACCTTTTTAAGTTATGATAATAAAAAGTTTTCTAATTAATTCTTCTGTTTATTCTGTACCATGGGGAATTGTAATAACATCAAATTGATAACAAATGATGATAGACTGTTATTCGACAGTTATTATTAGAATCCTGTACAAACAGATATGTATACCAAAAGGATGGTGAATAATTGGGACATAAAAAATGAATTGAAGATGCATCAGCAATTTGTCACTGATCCAGATCCTAGTTGGCAGATCTGCTAGGAAGGGGAATGCGGGACTGGACAGGGAGGGTGCAGATGACAGTTTCTGGACTCGCTACTGTCTATGTTGTTTTCCGTTGCTTTTAGTTCTTCAATTTTCATGACTGATCCTGTTAGAAGACGTCTCGCCTTCAATGAGACGTGCGTGCATGGAAGTTGATCCCCGCGTGTGTCTCGCGCGGCTGAACAACGACGTGCCCTTGCGTGGGACGTCTCTTCCCCGTGAAGCCGTTGCATGGGATTCATCCACATGAGGGTCGGTGAAGACGTGCGTACGTGGGACTTCATCCATGCGAGGATACCGCGCAGATCATCCTTCTCTCTCTATGCATGGTAGGAGACGTGGGGACGTGGAGTTCTTGTTTGCACGCCTATAAAAGGGAGGCCACCCTTTCTCCATTCCAACTACCGAAGCCTATGTGAAGAGCACCAGCTACGTAGAGAGGGAGAGAGCTTGTCCTTGTTTGTTTGAGAGTTTAGATAGAAGATTTGTTCTTCTAGAGAGAGAGAGTTCTACTCATTGTATTTTCTCCTTTTATTTAGTGGAGTTTCCGATCGTTGCCGCCCGTGGACGTAGGAAGGCATATCGCCTTGCCGAACCACGTTAAATCTCTGTCTTTGTGCTGTTGTTGTTCGTTCTTTCTTCTATCTCAATTCACAGGTCGATATCCGGGGTACGACTCGGTTCGTCGGAGTCGTACGGTTATTCCACTGCGTTACAACAAACTGGTATCAGAGCCCGGTTGCTGTTCGATCTACGAGATGGCTGTCAAGTCGACATCGGCGATGAAGTTCGACGTCGAAGTGTTTGACGGAAAGACGAAAGACTTCAACATATGGCGGTTGAAGATGCAGTCCTTATTGGTGCAACAAGGGCTAAGCAAGGCGATAAAAGGTATAGATGCTTTACCTGAAGATTGGAAGGATTCTGACAAGGAGGAATATCTCGAGCGGGCCCTGGCGGCAATTCGTCTCAGTCTGTCAGATGACGTATTGCGAGAGGTCGCTGACGAGGATACTCCAGAAAAGCTATGGCTCAAATTGGAAACAAGGTACATGACAAAATCTCTCACCAATAGGCTTTATCTAAAGCAGAGATTGTTCACATTCAGAATGAAAGAAGGTACGTCCGTTATTGACCATCTGAATGAGTTCAATAGGATTGTAATGGATCTTAAAAATATTGATATTAAAGTTGAGGATGAAGAACAAGCCATTATCCTTTTAGGTTCTTTACCATCTTCATATGAGAGTTTTGTGGATACTTTAATGTACGGCAGAAGTACTCTGTCCGTAGAGGATGTTAAGTCATCCTTAAACTCGAAAGAGTTGAAAAAGCGTGTGCAGGAAACTCATGGTGAAAATCAAGCAGATGGTTTGATGGTACGGGGAAGAACTGAGAAGAGAGGAAAAGAGAAGAATGGCAGATTCAGATCCAAATCCAAGTCAGCGAAGAATGTCAAATGCTACGGCTGCAACCAAAGAGGGCACATCAAGAAGGACTGTCCAAAGTGGAAGGGAAAAGGCAAGATGCAAACAGAGTCTTCTACTGATGCGGTAAACGTAGTTCAAGAGGAGACATCAGAAGGGGAGACTGTTTTAACAGTCTCGGCAGGTACGTCAGGGGATGATTGGATACTTGATTATGCATGTACTTTTCATATGTGTTCTCATAGAGAATGGTTTTCTACTTACACCACTGTAAGTAGTGGTACCGTCTCTTTAGGAGACAATAGAACTATTGCAGTGGCATGTGTTGGTACAGTCAGAATCAAGATGTATGATGACATCATCAGAACTCTAGAGGTACGTCATATCCCTGATTTGAAAAGAAGCCTAATTTCTCTTAGTCTTTTGGATGCACATGGATACCGTTTTATAGCAGAAAATGGAGTGCTTAGAGTTTCTCGAGGTGCCTTGGTTGTAATGAAGGGTAAGTTGGCTGGAGGACTTTATCACCTACAGGGGAGCACTGTAGTTGACAGTGCATATGTTGCTGGTGGCTCAATGGATGATCCTACTCGATTGTGGCATATGCGACTAGGCCACATGAGTGAACGAGGCATGATAGAGCTTAGCAAGAAAGGCTTGCTTGATGGACAAATGACTGGTAAGTTGGATTTCTGTGAACATTGTGTGTTTGGCAAACAATGTAGGGTAAAGTTCAATACGGCAGTCCATAGAACCAAAGACACGGTGGATTACATCCACTCCGACCTTTGAGGTCCTGCTCCAGTTGCTTCGTTGGGAGGATCACACTACATGTTGACCTTTATTGACGACTACTCAAGAAAGGTCTGGGTATTTTTCATCAAGAAGAAGAGTGATGTGTTCATCACCTTTAAGCAGTGGAAGGCATTGATCGAGCGGCAGACAGGAAAGAAAATCAAGCGCCTCCGTATTGATAACGGTATGGAATTCTGCTCAAAGGAATTTAATGAATTCTGCAGGAATGAAGGCATAGTTCGGCATCGCACTGTAGCAGGGACACCACAACAAAATGGAATTGCAGAACGGATGAACGTAACACTCTTAGAGAGAGCACGGTGCATGCTTTCTCAGGCGGTTTATCAAAGAAGTTTTGGGCGGTGTCGTCAATACCGCTTGCTATCTTGTAAACAGATCACCATCTACAGCTATTGGGTTGAAGACTCCTGAGGAGGTATGGTCCGGATCTCCAACTGATTATTCTAACTTCAGAATTTTCGGTTGTATTGCCTATGCTCATGTCACAGGAGACAAGTTAGAGCCGAGGGCCAAGAAATGCATCTTTGTAGGATATGCACAGGGTGTGAAAGGATATCGACTGTGGTGTGTCGACCCTCAGTCACCTGGGTTCTTGACAAAGAGAGATGTGACCTTTGATGAGTATGCGATGTTTCAATCAGGAGAGAAGTCAACCACTGATGGAGATCATGATAAAAGCAAGCAAGGGGAGCTAGAGGTGAAGCTCCTAGGAGCAGATACAGTGCGAGAGGAGACAGCTCAGAGTCCGAATAGAACAATTGATATACCAGAGAGTAGTACAACACAACAACAAACTCCTCAAGGGCAGCATAGTATTGCAGTGGATAGAGAGCGCAGGGTGATCAGACCACCCAGTAGGTATTGTAATTCTGACATGGTAGCTTTTGCTTTATCTATTGCAGAAGAGATTGAGGAGGATGAACCTAGTTCATATCGAGAGGCGATAGCATCACCTGATTCTCCTCAGTGACAACTGGCCATGGAAGAGGAGATGGAGTCTCTTAGAAAGAATGACACATGGAAGCTTGTCAAAGTACCGGCGAGTCAGAAAATTGTTGGTAGCAAGTGGGTCTTCAAGAAAAAGGAGGGAATCCCAGGAGTAGAAGATGCTAGATACAAGGCACAGCTCGTAGCAAAAGGTTTTACACAGAGAGAAGGTATAGACTTCACTGAGGTATTCTCTCCAGTTGTAAAACATTCTTCGATTCGTGCATTGCTTGCTATAGTTGTTATGCTCGACTTAGAGTTGGAACAACTGGATGTAAAGATGGCGTTCTTACATGGCGAGCTGGAGGAGGAAATCTACATGCATCAGCCTGAGGGATTTGCAGTTTCTGGCAAGGAAGATCATGTTTGCTTGCTAAAGAAGTCTTTATATGGCTTGAAACAATCACCAAGACAATGGTACAAAAGGTTTGATACATTTATGATGAGTCAAAATTACTTACGTAGTAATTATGATAGTTGCATGTATCGTAAGAAGCTTTCCAATGGGTTTGCTATCTATCTCTTGTTGTATGTGGATGACATGTTAATTGCTGCTAAGAATATGTCAGATATCAAATATTTGAAATCTCAGTTGCAAAGCGAGTTTGAGATGAAGGATCTCGGTGCGGCAAAGAAGATATTGGGCATGGAGATACACAGGAACCGCGGTACTGGACAGTTGTGCTTATCACAGAAGAAGTACATAGAGAAGGTGCTGGAAAGGTTCGGCATGAAGCATTGCAAAACTGTGAGTACTCCATTGGCAGCTCATTTCAGATTATCTGCAGCAAATTCGCCCAAGTCTGAGGAAAAAAAGGAGCAGATGGCATCAGTTCCTTATGCGAGTGCAGTTGGAAGCATCATGTATGTTATGGTATGCACTCGACTTGATATTTCTTATGCTGTTTGTGTTGTTAGCAGGTACATGGGAAATCCAGGGAAGGTTCACTGGGAAGCTGTAAAGTGGATACTTCGTTATCTCAAAGGTGCCTCAGATGTAAGCCTTGTATTCGAAAAGGGAAAGGATGTTGGTCAGTTAGTCGGTTACGTAGATTCTGATTATGCTGGTGATCAGGACAAGAGGAGATCCCTGACAGGTTATGTCTTTACTTTCTCTAATTGTGCTATTAGCTGGAAAGCTGTCTTGCAGTCTACTGTGGCATTATCAACGACAGAAACTGAATACATGGCAACAACAGAGGGAGTAAAAGAAGTTATATGGCTAAGAGGATTGGTCAATGACTTGGGTCAAGTACAGGATGCAACTCCGGTGTACAGTGATAGTTAAAGTGCTATACATCTTTCCAAAAATCAGATGTATCACGAGAGGACCAAACATATTGATGTCAGGTATCATTTTGTTCGTGATGTGATTTCACAGGGTGCTATTACTGTGAAAAAGGTGCATACAACGAAGAACCCAGTAGATATGCTGACGAAGCCTATTCCAACGAACAAGTTTAGGCATTGTCTAGACTTGATTGGCTTACAGAAGATTTGAGTTGTGCCCAACGAGGCACCGGCGGATACTATGATGGCATGTGAAGCTTGACACTGAATGTGGTGGCTTGTGAAGACGAGCCGAGAGGAGAATTTGTTAGAAGACGTCTCGCCTTCAATGAGACGTGCGTGCATGGAAATTGATCCCCGCGTGTGTCTCGCGCGGCTGAACAACGACGTGCCCTTGCGTGGGACGTCTCTTCCCCGTGAAGCCGTTGCATGGGATTCATCCACATGAGGGTCGGTGAAGACGTGCGTACGTGGGACTTCATCCATGCGAGGATACCGCGCAGATCATCCTTCTCTCTCTATGCATGGTAGGAGATGTGGGGACGTGGAGTTCTTGTTTGCACGCCTATAAAAGGGAGGCCACCCTTTCTCCATTCCAACTACCAAAGCCTATGTGAAGAGCACCAGCTACGTAGAGAGGGAGAGAGCTTGTCCTTGTTTGTTTGAGAGTTTAGATAGAAGATTTGTTCTTCTAGAGAGAGAGAGTTCTACTCATTGTATTTTCTCCTTTTATTTAGTGGAGTTTCCGATCGTTGCTGCCCGTGAACGTAGGAAGACATATCGCCTTGTCGAACCACGTTAAATCTCTGTCTTTGTGCTGTTGTTGTTCGTTCTTTCTTCTATCTCAATTCACAGGTCGATATCCGGGGTACGACTCGGTTCGTCGGAGTCGTACGGTTATTCCACTGCGTCACAACAGATCCAGTAGATCCTAGTTCGGGTTTCTTCCCAGCTGAGCTGGCTGATTTGACCCCCATTCAAAGGATTGTCTCTGGCTGAACCAGATGTATATTCTTATCTAGACATTTTTGGGGCTTGTCACTAAACTCTTATGTTATTCATCTTACACTTCTCAGAGAGAAGCTTGGTCAAAGTCTAGAGGTAATTTCATTTGGTGTAGGGATAGCCAAGGATATTCTTGGATTATTCTCCATTCCTTGATTGGTATGAAAAAATATTTTTCTTTCCAGCTGTAACAGCCTTCCAGAACAGGTTTGAAACTCTTTTTTTTCCTGCCTAGTGGGTGCTCAGCCGAAACAACATCTTACTGTTTTTTTTTGCTCTTAGGTCTGAGATTTTAATTGGGGCAGGATTATAATCTAAATTGGAGAAGGATTTGGAATCCTAATTTGAATAGGATTTTCTACTTTTTTTTTCTTTCTCAGTGTCCATGATCTTCTAACTATTTTTATTCCGATACAAAATATGCCTTAGATAAAGAAGGCTCTGCAGCTAATGTGAAATATGTTATCATGCAATTAGATGAATTAATATTAACTTGTGAAGCCTATTGTCGTGATGGTCCGTTGCATACAAACAAACTAAATATGTTGTATTTCTAATTGGACATTTGTATGCTACAATATGGCTTGTCACATCTTCTCATATTGTCTGCTAATCCTTGCACGTAATTAGAACGTTCCTAGCCTCTCATGTAGTAGGAATAAAATAAACATAAAGCTTGGAATTGCATCTTTGCTGTCGAAGACTAGCTAAAGCGAATCAGTCATCTCGGTTATGTAGTAGAGGGTCAATCTTCAAGTCCAGAACAACTTCACCGGGTGGACAACAAATTTAGTGCTTGTTCCTAGACAGCTTCTTTGTTCGACCCTATTAGACCTATATCAAACGAATGATGCCTTTTCTACTGTGAATAGGCAGTTTGGCTTATTGTAATATCCAAGAGTTATTATCTGGTTTATTATATTTTATTCTAATAACTTTTATTGTGGAATTTTTACCACTATCCTAGAAGCTTTGCTAACCAATTGTCACGATTCATTTTGTTCTATAAGCGGGATGCTTCAACCTTCATTTAGCATATTTATTCTGTTAATGCATACAAATTACAAACTACGGTTTCACTGTTGGCCTGGCGTTATCGTGGGAACAGTTCATTGATATTCTAAGCACCCTGGGGGATCGTTCTGCAGATAATCTTATGTGCTTTGGTAAGACTGTTACGTGGGCGAAAGAATTCTACAACGTTAGGCGATGTAAGTTATCATTCCTTTGCGTATCAAACATAGTTTATTTCTTGGACAACTTACGCGTATTCTTATGAAAGCAATAGTTTGTGCGTGCGTCAAGCATTGCACATAATGTTCGTTGCTACGATTCCTTTGCTTCGTTGCTTTTTAGCTTTTTGACATGGATCAGCTCATTGGCACATATGTGAACGTTAAACACTTTGTTTGAAAACCCATGAATGCTACTCTAACTGCGAGTACTACATCACGTTGGGCTCTAAGCTCTTAACATTTCTCCATTCAACAGTTGAATAAAACGTACTCGGACATCTGCAGATCCGTCCAGTTCCCTGTAGCTTGCACGACAGAGTTCGCTTGCATGTGCAAAGTACTCAGCGACCAGGTGACGGTCTTGAACCTAGATCTTAGAGAAGGTTCTTTTGGTCTTTTATTTGTCCTTCGTGTGGAAGAACTTCAATTTTTTTTTTTGCCGTACCCAGGGCCTTATTAAGCTCGGGCAGTCTCGCGAAGAAAAGCTGAAGCGGGTAACTTTGGCAATCGACTGTGCAGATATTTCTTTTTCTCTGAAGGTCTGTGTCTGTAGTGTCAGAATTTTGAGTTCCGAATGTTGAAGAGAAGTGTTTGAGCATTCTGTATAACTTAGCAATATTCATGGCTGCAGGAAAGCAGGTTCTTCAGGAATTGCTTAGAGTAGTAGAGCAAAAAAATAAAAAAATAAAAATTCCATGTGTACAGCGACTGTACCGACTACCGAGAATGCTCTATCACCTGGTGCTTGTCACACACTACATATTTTTTTCGCTGAGGTAAGTACCCTGTGAACTTCATACGCAATCTGCCCAATGGTTCTTTTTCCCTTTCGCCGCCGATGCCTTGCGCGGAACCACGTTCACCTTTTTCAGCTACTTGGTGATGTTTTACTGTAGACACCCTATAGTTATTTTTATTTTTTACTTGTTCAGCCCAGTTGATGTAATTGAGTCTGATCCGATCCAGCATTGAAATGTGAAATACTGAGAAAAAGCGGCATAAAAAATCATGCCCTCGGAAGTCGGTTACCCTTCTCGAGAAGCAGCATGCTTTTGTTCTGGGCGAACTGATCAGGAACTCCCCCCCCGGGGCAACAATAATCGCTCTCCAGTTGGCTTACACCGATGTAATAAGTGGTAACTTCACCTTTGTTTCTTGAACCATTGAATGATCTTTATAGGGTTTTCAGTTTTCACAACAGCAGCTGAATGGCCGACCAACTCAATTTACCGGCGAGTAACTTTATTTTTGTTTCTCGAATGATCTTAACCCACCGCCGGAGTCACCCCAGACGGAGATGGGACCGGATCCTCTGTGCACTACGGTGTGCACCTCAATGCACACCACTTCAATAATATGTCTTATATTACACTTAAAATAATTATTTTTAATATTTTTAAAATTATGTATATAAACAAAGATTATATATCAATAAAAATATAATATTATCAAATATTTTTAACATTTATACTTTGTTATAAATTAATTATGTATTTAATTCAAATAAATATGTAAAAAAGTATTTTTGATACTAATTTATATAGAATATAATATTAGATGATATTTATTTATATTCATAATTTTAAAAATATTAAAAATAATTATTTTGAGTGTAGTGTAAGATAGATTATTGAAGTGGTGTGCATTGAGGTGCACATCGTAGTGCACAGAGGATCCGGTCCCGACGGAGATCCTCTCTCGAATCTCTGCCGCTCTGACTGCCGTTTCATCTTTGTACTACAACAAGAGCCCGCGTATCTCACCAGCTCTACCGGCGGAGCAGCCCGGCAGATCAAGATCAGCTCCTGCCTCCGCGTCTCTCGAAAATAAAACAAGTTCTTCTGATTTCAAAAGGGTCTTTAGAAGAAAGTTGTGCTCTTTCTGAAAAAAGAAGTTAATTTTTTTTTATCAAACATCTTATCTCTTTAATTTTTTAAGTTTAGATCAGAGAGAGAGTGAAAATGGTAACCAAACGCCCCGGCAACTTGGAACTCTCGAATCTCCGCGCCGCTCTGACCGCCGTTTCAACTTGGAACTACTACGAGAGATCCTACCAGCTCTACCGGCGGAGCAGCCCGGCAGATCAAGACCAGCTCTCGGTAGGTGCAACCAACACGACCTACTAGATTGATCTGCGCTTCCCGACCCCCTCCACGTCCTCCTCGAACGAAGCATAAATCCCCTCCCCGGCGGCAATCGGCGTGCCCGACCGTCGCATGATCTCCGTCTCGCCGGCGAGGTCAGGAAGCCAGCATTCTCGGTGCATGAGAGGGCCGCCATGGCGCCCAAGCCCCTCCCCCCGGTCAGCCGGTGCAGCACGGGCGGGAGGTCGGCCCAGACGGTCGTCGCCCGCCTCGAAGGGGCCCTCCTCCTCTCCCGCGGCGCCTTCCCCTACTTCATGCTCGTCGCCCTGGAAGCCGGCTCCCTCCCGCGGGCCGCCCTGCTCCTCGCCCTCTCCCCCGCCGTCTTCCTGATCCACTCCCTCCTCTCCGAGGCGCTGGCCCTGCAGGCCCTCCTCTTCGTCTCCTGCGCCGGGGTCAGGGTCCGCGACATCGAGATGGTGGCGCGGTCGGTGCTGCCCAGGTTCTACGCCGAGGACGTCCACCCGGAGGGGTGGCGGGTGTTCGGCAGCCCCTTCGCCCGGCGGCTGGTGGTGGCCGCCGCCCCCCGGGTTCTGGTGGAGCCGTTCGCCCGGCGGTGTCTGGGGGCCGACCGGGTGGTGGCGGCGGAGATCGGGGTCACCAGGTCCGGCCGGGCGACCGGGTTCCTCCGGAAGCCGGGGGTGTTGCTGGGGGAGCGCGCGGCGGAGGCCCTCCTCCGGGAGGTTGGAGGGAACCCGCCGGATTTGGGCGTCGGCGTCGGAGAAGACGACGGCTTGGGGTTCTTGTCCATCTGCAAGGTACGCGTGCCCGCGTCATGAATCATCATCATCATTTTTTTTTTGAAAAAAAATATTTTCTGAAAATCAGGCACGGCAAATTTTATTTTCCAAAATTAACACGCTTTTTTCGGACGACTCGAAACCGGACTTCCACGAGAAAAATATAAAGTGAAAGTCAACCATTTGAAATATCGAGTTGTGAAATGGACTCATAATTTCATTCGAAGACAGATTTTCACATAAAAATCGGATTTTTATGATCTGACGTTATTTCTTTAATGGAAGTTGGATCATCTGATTCATTTTCCTCTCTTAAGTTAATGTTCAGCAATTCTACTTTTAAAAAAAGTGACTTAGCTCTGAAAATAGATTTTGTTATTTGTTAATTTTAGAAAATACGTGTAAGTTTTTTTTTTTTGAATTAATCCTTCTCCTTGTTACTATCATCTCTGAACACAACTTCGTGGAGAAGCAGGAGGCATACGCGGCGGCGCCGCCGGACGGCTGCAAGCCGGTGCCGAGCAACAACCTTCTCTCTCCGGTCATCCTCCACGACGGCCGCCTCGTTCGGCGGCCGACCCCCCTCGCTGCTCTCCTCACCTTCCTGTGGATGCCCGTCGGCTTCCTCCTCTCCCTCGCCCGCGTCTACCTCAACCTCCCCCTGACGGAGCGCGTCGTCTGCTACGGCTACAAGGTCATGGGCATCAACCTGGTCGTCAGGGGGAACCCCCCGCCGCCGCCGAAGAAGGGCCAGCCGGGCGTCCTCCTCGTCTGCAACCACCGCACCATGCTCGACCCCATCGTCGTCGGCGTCGCCCTCCGCCGCAAGGTCAGCTGCGTCACCTACAGCATCAGCAGGTTCTCCGAGCTCATCTGCCCCATCAAGGCGGTGCCCCTGTCGAGGGAGCGCGACAGGGACGCCGCCAACATAAGGAGGCTGCTGGAGGAAGGCGACCTGGTGATCTGCCCGGAGGGCACCACCTGCCGGGAGCCCTTCCTCCTCCGGTTCAGCGCCCTCTTCGCCGAGCTCACCGACCGGATCGTTCCCGTCGCCGTCAACACCAAGCAGGGGATGTTCCACGGCACGGCGGCGAGGGGCTTCAAGATGCTGGACCCCTACTTCTTCTTCATGAACCCCCGCCCGACCTACGAGATCACCTTCCTGGACAGGCTGCCGCCGGAGCTGACCTGCGCCGGCGGGAAGCCGGCCATCGAAGTGGCGAACTACATCCAGCGGGCGCTGGCGCTGACGCTGGGATTCCAATGCACCAACCTCACCCGCCGGGACAAGTACCACATCCTCGCCGGCACCGACGGCCGCGTGACGACCGGGAAGAACAGGGAGGGGGAGGACAAGGAGGAGAAGAAGGTGCTCCATATACAACAACCCAGAGACTATTAATCCTGGTTGATACTTGATCCGAGTTTAATGAATTTATAGGGTATTTGGCTACATGGTAAAATATATTTTGTTTACAGAAATATATCTCTGTAACAATATTTGTCAAAAAAAAGAAGAATTTGCCCAGTATATGATAAAAAAATTATTTGATAGAGTCTCTTCGGGTTGCCAAAAAAAAAAGATGAGTCTTTTCTTGGATAAGAAAGTGTGATTTCCTTTTCTTTTCTTTTTCTTGTACTTCGCAATTTATTTATTGTACATGGTAGGTATTATTTTCTGATCAAATGTGATAGTTTGCTATGTTTATTTATATATCTCAGTTTTTATTTTAAATTATTGTTTCGTCACAAAAATGTATGCAAACGTGTATTATGATCAAACACCTGGTCAGCTTGAGTAAAATATGGAAAATAGAAATGAACTCAAAAAGAAGAAGAAGGGTAATTCTAATTTAGACTATATTACTCTTGTTTTTTTAATTGCTATTTGTGAAACGAAGTCCAAATTTTAAGTTTGGAATAGTCCAACCAACTATTCTTGGAATTATAGCCCGTATTCTCATGGTTACCATTTGTTTTCGAGGTGGTGATGTTCATATGTGATGTATTAAAGGACACAAGGGGAAAGTAGACTTCTAAATTTTCATACATCAATTGATATAATTATATCTATTTTAAACTTGTCCTTGGGTCTTGAAGATTTTGAAAACTTGTTTTGTTTCTCTTTGGTTCCAAAATAAGTTTGTATCAAGAAAAACACCACATATAAGATTAACATGATGTTTGATCCCATAATGTTTTTATATACTTTTGCGATAAAAGTTATGTTAACATGAAATCTAAGTTTTTCAAAAACATAAAATTATCATGTTTAATGTGATAATAAAAAGAGTGAGAACAATCAACATGGATAACCCCAAACGGTGGGGACCGTAGAGAAAAAAAAATGGGTCTCAGCTCTCCAAGAGGAAGGTCTCTATCATCATATCATACTCTCTCTCTCTCTCTCTCTCTCTCTCTATCAACAATGCTAATAAAAAAGTTTTCAACTTTTTAACATAGTCTTACAAATCTTAAAGCCATGTCAATAAAGTTTAAGTGTACAAATTATATAAATTCCTTACAATACCTCGAAATATCTTATGCCGGATAAATACTCACTCCAACACTCTTTTTCCTTGTCAAGATAAATAGTAAAAGTTAAATAGGCACGAGATACTGAAATATCAAAGGTAAATAAGGATATAACTTATATAACTTGATATTATCTTTCAAACTCCAAACTTAAGATGTTAAGGTTGAAGGACCAGAAGTTATACAAACTCCATATCATACCTCATAATATCGAATGCGAGATAATCTAACACCAATACACAAACATTTAATTAGATCTACCACTCTTAATAAATTAAATCTAACATTAAGAATCATTATCTTCTATCTTGGATCCCCATGCAAACTTTGATGCACACATGTTTTCTTTCACAGGGGAATATCATGGCTACTAGTGGCGGATCTAGAATTTGTGAATAGTGGGGTCACCAAAATTTTTGAGTGATGTCACCTCTTTTATGAATTTATTAACATCAAATATTTTAATAAAATATCTAATATTTTATATTTTGAATTTTGAATTTTAGTGAGGTCACATGACCCCACTTACTATATGCTGGATCTGCCACTATGGCTACAATAGTTGAAATTGGAGAGTAGATCTCCTCTATGTATTGACTTGACCGAGAAAAGTCTCTGCCCCCTCACATGATGGTGTGGGGAACACGCATTAAATGGGGAGGAAATGCAATGCATGACCTCATTTCTCAAAGGTTACATGTTAATGTCTTCACTCTTATGTGAGAAGACAAAGACAATCATCTTAATCATGTAACTAAGGGGAGATTCTCTACGTTCTCACATAATGAGGTGGGGGCTTACATTAAATTAGGGAAGTGCATTTATGAAAATATTAGAGAGAGAACCTCTCATGTTGTTTTTCCTAAAAAGAGTTTCTTCACTTTAGTATTTAAAGAAGGTTGGAAACAAATCTCCTATTGACTAAATAGAGTGTTCCATAAATCCTTGTTTGATTTGGGACTCCGACAATGGATCTTGTTTGTGTTCATTCCATCGATATCATCCACCTATTTTTAGGGTTTTTGACACCCATCTCCTAATTCTAAATCAAAATTGCTTAATGATTTCTCTCATCCTTAGGATATTTATGTATCTACTACTATGAATCCAAAGGTAAAATATTTCTTGATTTACTCTTGATTTATCGGTTTTCTTTGTAACATATGCAACAAACCCTCATACTAGTGATGGGACATTCAATATGTGGCCTCACTCTCTTACTTGAGAGGGTGGAGGGCATGCTTTAAATTGAGATACGATGCATGCTTAACAAGTATTTAATATGTAGCGAGAGGCAAAGATGATTCCGTTAGTTGCTTGAATGAGAGAATCAACCATAGGGAGAATCACATTCTAGGTCACGCCTTAAACATTAAAAAGAATATATTATCTCGTCATTTAATGCGTGATCCCACCCTCTCGAACGAGAGGGTGGAGGTGGTTCTCTAAATTATTTGATTGTGGGGATCCACTTTCTATAAGGGGTAGGAGAATTACTTTAAATGAGGTAGAGTGTATTTATAAGAGTAATTTAATATGTGAGTGAGGGGTGGAAACGGTCCCCTAACTCAAGTGACAAATGTTGCATTTGGTTTGACTTTTTAGAGATGAATTTTTTGCGAAAATCGACGATCGATCACTTATGGAGTAAGACATACAAGACAAGATTAGAGAAATTGAATTTTACTAACACCGTAAACATACAAGTTCTCCCTTGGTGGCTTGTACGAACCTCGCGATTATCGTGGTTATTGTTTTATTTTATTGTTATCTTACACCGCTCCATCTTTTTTTATTTATTTTTTAAAACTCTTTTTTTTGCGGCGGAAATTGTGGTTAATCTTTGGTGAAAATTATTTGATGGATAAAATAAAATATTATATTACGCGGGTGCGACAACTTTTTCCCTCACTTATCGTTTTGGCGCGAAAATCCTCAACAACGATGATGACAAGATTCTCGCTCTACCTCTTTCGGTATATAAAAAAAAATTTAATTTGATGATTATTAGAGTTTATTATAAATAACATAGCGAGGTTATGGTGTGGGTTCTTTAAATTATGGTTTGACCTCTCTCCATCAATCCACGAATGGATTCGATGTTAATTACACTGAGCGGCGGCTCAGTAACCCCTGATTAACTGCCATGGTAACACATTCAAGACGGGACAAATGCAAGGAAGAAAATGTGTTTGCTTATTTTTTTGAATGTAAATAATGAAACAACAAGCAGGAGTATCGGCACTGCCTCCCCTCTCCCATTATTTCCTTTTTTTATGTCTTCTTTCTGCTTCCCTCTCCTTCTTTTTTGGGATTAGGTCCGGGGCTAGAAGGCGGCATCTGCCTTGAATCTAGCCTCACGGTCTTCTCCTTTTTCTTTTATGATCCAATGCTTTGTGATTCCACATCCAACAAGCGGTATTTTCCCGATCGGGGATTGACCGACTTGCTAGGTCTTGGACATGATACCCATGACCCGGCATTTCCTTTTAGGGACTGGCCGGACGGACCGTGGGCGTTGGAGATTTTCATCCATTATCCGGTATTTCCCGATCGGGGATTAACCGGATTAATGGGGCTTGGAATTTTCATCCATTACCCTAATTTCCCGATCGAGGATTAACCGGATTAATGGGCCTTGAAATTTGTTCGACGGCGTTGCTCGTTTGGAAGCGAGCCGAGTCGATGAAATTGGGTTTTCATCCATTACCCGGTATTTCCCGATCGGGGATGAACCGGATTAATGGGTCTTGGGATTTGTTCGTCGGCATTGCTCGTTTGGGAGCGAGCCGAGTTGATGAACCTGAGTTTTCATCCATTACCCGGTATTTTCCCGATCGGGGATTAACCGGATTAATGGGTCTTGGACTTTTTGTTTGTCGACATTGCTCGTTTGGGAGCGAGCCGAGTTGATGAAATTTGAGATTCATCCATTACCCGGTATTTTCCCGATCGGGGATTAACCGGATTAATGGGTCTTGGACTTTTTGTCGGCATTGCCCGTTTGGGAGCGAGCCGAGTTGATGAAATTTGAGATTCATCCATTACCCGGTATTTTCCCGATCGGGGATTAACCGGATTAATGGGTCTTGGACTTTTTGTCGGCATTGCCCGTTTGGGTGCGAGCCGAGTTGATGAACTTGGGTTTTCTCATCCATTACCCGGTATTTCCCGATCGGGGATGAACCGGATTAATGGGTCTTGGACTTTGTTCGTCGGCATTGTTCGTTTGGGAGCGAGCCGAGTTGATGAATTTGGGTTTTTTCATCCATTACCCGGTATTTCCCGATCGGGGATGAACCGGATTAATGGGTCTTGGACTTTGTTCGTCGGCATTGCTCGTTTGGGAGCGAGCCGAGTTGATGAATTTGGGTTTTTTCATCTATTACCCGGTATTTCCCGATCGGGGATGAACCGGATTAATGGGTCTTGGACTCTGTTCGTCGGCATTGCTCGTTTGGGAGCGAGCCGAGTTGATGAATTTGGGTTTTCATCCATTACCCGGTATTTTCCCGATCGGGGATTAACCGGATTAATGGGTCTTGGACTTTTTGTCTGTCGGCATTGCTCGTTTGGGAGCGAGCCGAGTTGATGAAATTTGAGATTCTTTCTCTTCTTTTTTTTTAGGTGAGTCGTTGGGGCTTTCTCTGGGGATTGACCGGATCGGTGGGCCTTCATGGTCCGTTGGGGGTTTCTCTCTCATCCGCCAGTCGGTATCTCCCGATCGGGGATTAACCGAGCTGACGAGCCTTGATGGTCCGTTGGGGGTTTTCTCTTTCCTCCACCAACCGTTGGGGGTTTTCTCTTTCCTCTACCAACCGTTGGGGGTTTTCTCTTTCCTCTACCAACCGTTGGGGGTTTTCTCTTTCCTCTACCAACCGTTGGGGGTTTTCTCTTTCCTCCACCAACCGTTGGGGGTGTTCTTTTTCCAACCGTTGGAGGTTCTCTCTTTCCTCCACCAACCGTTGGGGGTGTTCTTTTTCCAACCGTTGGGGCTTTCTCTTTCATGGTGGAGTTGGGTTTTTTTGTTCATGTGGGTTCAATTGGAGTTTGATCATCATGGACTTAATGGGCCCACTTTCCATGTTATTGGGCCTTGGTGGACCGAGTTTGATGTGCTTGGAATGGAGTCACATGGCATTGAGCTTCCTTTTAAAATGACTAATTGGGCCTTGTAGACCTTAATGGGCCTTGGACCGGTCTCTTGTTCATGTTGGTCAAGGCCTAATTGGACCTTAGTTGATTGGACTTGGTTCATTTGAGATGGGAGCACATGGTCTTGCACTTCATTCAAGATGATCAATTGGGCCTTGAAAGCCTTAATGGGCTTTGATGAGTGATTTCTCTCCTTAGGGCCTTAGTTAATTGAACTTGATTTATTTGAAATGAGGTCACATGATCTTGATCCACATAGATGATGGCCAATTGGGCTTTGAGAGCCTTAATGGGCCTTAATGAAATGAATGATGTTCCTCCTTGCCTAATGGGCCATTGATTGCTTGGTGCCTCACATGCCATCATGGTATGAGATGATATGATTTTCATATGATCTTCATGGTGTGAGATGATGTGATCTTCATATGATCTTCATGGTGTGAGATGATGTGATCTCCACATGCTATCATGGTGTGAGATGATATGATTGAGCCCATGGTATACCTTGGGACTTAGCCAATTCCATGAGAAATGGACCTTGGACTTCCTTCTCTCCTTGCACTCTCTTGGACAATGGGGCAAAGGCGAGAGCATTGTCCTTGGCGTATGGAGCTTGGGAATGTTGCCTCTCTCCTCTCCAAGAGGAATTCATGGGTTTTTTATATGCCAAAAGAGGGGGTATTTTGGTGCCACAAAATTCCCCAACTTCTCCTTGTTTTTGAGGGTGTGAGAAGAGGGAGGGTAACTTTAAAATATTTTATTACGCCTTTTGCTTTTGGGTAGGTGTGAGGGAAAAAGGTGGGGGCATTTTGGGCTTTGGTCACCTTTATGGAGGGTTGGGGTGGCCAATTACACAAAATGTCCCTCAATCACTTTTCAAGAGGATTTTCGGATGTCCCATTTGGGACAGATTTTGGGCCTTCTCCTTTTGAGAACTTGAGGCCCAAATGGCCAAAATAGAGGCCCACATGTATGTGCATGGGTCCAATGAACCAATTTGGGCTATTTGAGCCCATTTGAGAGCTATTAGGGGGGTTTTATTCCCTCCTCACAAATTTAAACGAACTTAAATTTACTAATGAATAGTTTAATGGTATAATCCAATGAGAGGAATCTCTCACCTCTTTTTTTTCTTCTCCTCTTCTTCTTCTTTTTTTTATATATCCTCCCTCATTTTGCTGATTTTCTCTCATTCTACATTTTTCCTTCTTTTTTTTTTTTCTCTTCTTTTTTTATCTTTCTTTCTTTTTTCACTTCTCTTCCCCCCCCCTTCGATTTTGACCGAAGTCAACATCTCCTCTCTTCTATTTTCTTTTGCTGGACATGGCATTCGATTCATCATTTTTTTTTTTACTACCTGGGGGGTCGTGGCATGGCATCAGCTCCCCTGCCCTTCAATTTTGACCTCAGTCAAAATTGACTTGGGCAGCTCCTTAATCAGGTGAGCAACGGCGTTTCATTTGATATATATATTTTTTCAAAACTACCCTCGCGGCAGACGATGGCGCGGGCTTCTCGCAGCGAGGCAGAAGCTTCTAGAGGGGGGGCACTCCTGTCTATCCACCCCCGCTGGTGTTGTTCCCCATTTACCCCCTGATTTTTGTCACGGCGCTGCCTCCCCCCATCTCCTGCAGGGCTTTGAGCTTCCAACGGGGGCGTTTCTGGGCCTTCCCCCTGCTGCTCGCCCTGGCAGTGCGAGGAGGACAGTGGCAGCTACGCAGACCAGGCGGCTTGCAGGGGTGTCCGGCGGTGGCCTTGGCGGCGTCTGGTGCTCAGGGAGGTCTCCTTCTTCCTCGCGCAGCTCCGGAGCCTTGTGCAAGGCTTTGCCCAGCGGCATCCGGCGGCGAAGGGAGCTTTTTTTTTTTTTTTTCCACGCGGCCTCGGCTCTTCAAGCCCCCGCGGCGACTGGTGCGAAGGCGTTCCCCGTCCTGCCCGAATCAGCAGGCTGATGCTGGCGCGAGTGCTCGAGTGCGACCGGACTGCTGACCGGACTGCTACAGCTGCAGCCGGGGGCGACGACGGCTGAGTGTGACCGGACTGCTACAGCTGCAGCCGGGGGGCGACGACGGCTCCCCTTCCTCCATTTCTGTCTGGGGCCCTTGCTGCGAACGGGCTCTTCCGAGCTGCTGTCACACCCCTCCGACGGCTTCGCGGCTCCTTTCTCTTCTTCACCAGGTATCCTTGGTCTCAGACCTCCTCCTACGCAGGGTTGCGCTGAAGGTCCTCCCTCACGGCCCCTTCCCTTTTTATATTCAGCGACTCCGGCTGTCGATTTGGGCCGCGCGTGGTTCCGCTCGGCAGTGGCGGCGTGGGAAGGCGCAGCGCACCCTCGTCGCGTGAGAACCCTTCCAGGTAAGGGCCTTCCCTTCCTCTTTTTCTTGCCGAGCCTTCGTCGTTTGCCGTCGTCATTGCTTCCATCCGCTGCTCCCCCTCTTCTTCAGGCTGCCCCTCCCGGGTCACAGCGCACAGGGGTTCCGGGGCTGAGGACCCTGGCAGCTTCCCCTCTGCGTTTCTTTTCGGCTGCTTCTCTCCCGCTCGTAGGGAGATCGGCCTTCCTCTTCTGGTTTTTTAGTTTGCTGTGCGAATAGGCTCCCTGTTGTGGGTGGTGTGCTCGGCTGTGACCGAGGGTCTGACGCAAGTGGTGCTTGCAATCGTAACTTGCAGGTCGGGGTTCGACTGCCTGGTGTACTCAAGTCGGCCCTGTCTACGGAGTGCGTGGGCGGTGACAAGGGGACTCCGCTGCAGGTCTGCCGGCATGGAGTCATGTATCTCCCCCCCTTTCTTTCTTTTTTTGTTACTTTGAACAGATTACTGCGCCACTTGATACGTTCTGATCTTGGACTAGCCCCTTCGTAGCATGCATCAATTTTTTGAAACAGAAGGTTTGCCTGGGGCGATTGGTGTGTCTAACATGGGGCTGAAACCAGCGGAATGCTCTTCTTCTCTTTTTTTTTTTTGATAGACGGGATTGAATGACTCCGGACAGGGCTCAACGAGTGGATGAGGTCATCGTCGACCCCTCCGTTGGGGGATCGTTGGCGTTCGACCTAAAGAAGATGACCTTTGTCTCCGACCACCCTTTCGGGGAGTCATGGCCGGCTGACTTAAAATAAATGAATAAATAAATAATCACTGAAAAAGCAGTCGTCAACCCCTCCGTTGGAGGACCGTTGGCGTTCGGCTTGGATGAAGATGACATATGCTGGCGACCATTCCCTTTGGGGTTGTGGTTCGTTGGTTTAATAAACCAATAATAACTGTTAATCACCCTATGCCATGATTCGCCTTGCTTCGAGTAGGCCAAGCTGCCATTATACCCCTGAGTAACAAATGGTCTTATCGTTATTTCATTTTTTTTCGAGGCCCATGCACATGTGTTGATTGTTTATTTCTGTCAACAGTTATTGGTATCAGAGCAAGGTCAGTATAGAAATTATTTGTCTTAAGAAATCTTTGTAAAATTCAGTAGACGTTATTATTCTAGTGAGTAGTATTGATCTTACTCAGTGTGTAGTACCCATTGTTGCTCTGAGATTGAGCCTAAGGGGAATATCTGAGTATCATCAAGAACATCTAGAGTAAAAATGTCCGCTGAACGTAACGATGATTATCTCCTAGATAATAATTTCTGTACTAAAAACAATGAAAACTTTCAACATATAATCCATAACAAAGAAGCTACTAGTGATATTAAACAGAATTTCCAAAATATCTTTAATCAACAAAATACTATAATTGATTACGGAGTTAATTCGTATAAAATACTTAAAACTCTAGAAAATAAGTTTAATACATCTAATAACAACTCGATTATTAAACATAGTCCTCATCAAAGATACAACCATAATCAAACACCTACTTTTATATTTAATTATAAAGATTTGTTTAAACCATATAACATACAAGATTCAATTAACGTCTGTCTTGAATCAGAATTTGAACAATTCCTACAATATAAAGAAAATTTAAAAACTAAAATAAATAATTATACAATGAATCCAGAACTTAATAATTTAAGTGAAATTCAAGAATATTATGAACAAAATTATGATACGTTTAAACAATATAATTTTGCAACAGACTTTGAAATACAATCACAATCCTCTAAAGATTCAATAGATGAATTAAATTTAGATAAACTTAATATAAATACCGCAGAAGAAATAATGGAAAATCCACCTACAATCGAACAAGGTGAAACATCTAGAGCTCCTGCTCAAGCTTCTTCACCTAGTCAACAAATACCACGAACACAACAATATGGTAAAAGACCAGCAACTTGGGGACCGCAAGGTTACTATAGCTGGAATGATTATAATATAAATACTGAATCAAAACGAACTGAAAAAACACCTTACAGTTATTATCAATCTAATATTAAAATTCCTCCAAAAGAAAACCATACACAAATAGATAACTATTTTAATATAGATTCAATACCAGTACAACATAGAGCTGATTATATTATACAATGGTGTCATTCTATGTTTTCATTACAATTTCTATACCCAAATTTAAATACTCCTAATTTAATTGATTTTATAATTAGTAAAATGAGAGGCAGTGCAGCCTATGCATTAATATCTCAGTATGATAATAAAATGTTTCAAGAAATAAGAGAACAGTCATCTTTTGAAAATGCTTTAATGCAATTTCAATTTATTCTATTACAATTCTTTACCGCATCAACTAGACCTGATGCAATAAATATTGAAGATATAGAAACAATACTAGGAAAAATGAAATTATGTAATATATGTTATTTAACAGAATTCTCTACTGACTATTCAGCATATGTTTGGAGATTACCACCTCCAAATTGGAACCATTGGGAACTAGAATATTTTAATAAGTTTCCATCCCCTTGGGATGCTAAATTAAAAGAATATTATCATACATTTCTAAAAGAAACAGAATTACGAAAAGCTGGAACAGATAGTTTATCCACAAGAATAAATTGTGCAATAAACTGTTTTAGAAATTATTGTAAAGAAACGACTATTATACAATCTTTTAATAAGTCAAAACATATCTATCAAAAGTACTCTAATTCAAACAATATTAATAGTGCTTGTGAAAAACTATTACCAACATTATTATATGGTTGTAGGCCAACGCGCAACAAGCGTGGTGGATCCATAAATAAAAAATCAAATAAAACTAAAACTTATTACAATAAGTCATATAAAACACAAAGTCAAGGTTCTGTTAATAAACCAAGAACAAGAAGATATCCTTATAGAAAGAAAAGATTTCAAGTCAGATCTAAATCTAACTCGATAAATCCACATAGCCAATACCTAAAAAAGAAATCTAACACTAAAAAATGTAAATGTTTTAAATGTGGAGAAGAAGGACATTATGCAAATATGTGCCCAAAAAGAAGACAAATTAATATAGTTGATATGAATATTATTGAAGAAATATATGATATAAGAATAGGTTATGAACTTTCTGATTTAGAACATTACGATTATGAATTAGTAACTGAAAGTGAAGATGAAATAATATATAATTCTTCCGATGAAGAATATTACTATGACAGTGACAATAATATAGAAGATTTAATAGATGAATTTGACCCTTTCCAACAAAATAATATTCAATATATCTATATGATGTCTAATCAAGAGTCAACTAAAGAAGAAGAAGGAACTTCTGAAATATTTAATCTAGAAGAAGATCAAGAAGATAATAATAGAAAAATGATAATTTTTGATGAAAAAATATATAATAAAATTCAAAATGCACCATGGGAAATTGAGAAAAATAAAGTTTATAAATTAAAATGGAATTTATGGAGAAAAGATAAACTATTAATAGAAAGATTTGAACAAACAATAGATTCTGTAGAAACTAATAGATCTATTACAAACATACAAATCATAAATAAAGAAAAAATAACTCAAATGTTAAAAAACTCTAAAAGAAAAGATAAAATTAAATATCTACATCTAGGAGCCATAGATATTACTATAAAAGCAAATTTTAGAAAAGGAATAAATTCTCCAACGACCATAATAATTGCTGATAAAAGATTTATAAATCCAGCACAATCCATAATAGGAATGATACAAAGTAATTTGATATATCAATATTTAAAATTTAGAATCTTTCCCCAATATTCAATAAGCTTAAACGATAGAAATATAGATGAAGGTTTATATATATACCATGAACTAAGAAATATAGAAATGACTCCTGGTAGTAAACCATTAACAATAACAACTAAACTATTAGCAAGCTTATCAGAACATAATGATATGCCAACAAAACCAATAGACCAAAATATAATAATGTTAGAAGATCAGCAATCCTATTCTGAAATAATTGAACCTAAAATTGATAAAATAAGCCTTCCTAAAGAATGGCATATAGCATTAGAAGACTTAAAACAAAAAAATAAACCTCAAATTAGTAAAGAATTAATAATTGATAATAAAATGATTAAGTTAAAAAATTTAGAATATCCTTCAAGTCGATTAACAATAAAAATATTGATGAAGAAGATATAGAGCAACCTAGATACTCTTATTGCATAGACAAATACTTAGGACATGACCAAAATGAAATAATGACAATAGTTAAAAAGGTATATCCTAAATTAACAATGATTAAAGTTCAAGTTAAAATAAGTCCAATTAAATTTATTTGGATAAATGCTATTATAGATACAGGAGCCTCTATATCACATATAAATAGTAAAATTATAGAAGGTAATATTGAAAAAAGTAAACACATAGAACAATATATTACATTTGATGGAAATATAGTAACATTTGAAAACATTGCTAATATTAAAGAATTAAGAATTGAAGATGTTAATAAAAAACTTCATAATCTAAACTTTAAAACCTTATACACTTCTCCTGATGCAGTTGCATTAATAATTGGAAATGACATCAATATAATCCAATTACAATAAATCCCCATACTATAACCTTTACCATTGAAACTAAACAAATAACAGTTGAGAAAATCCAAACAGATTCATCTAACATGATACGAATGGAAAGACCTTTAAATAAAGAGGTGAAAGAATATTTATTCAAAGATTATAAAATATATGTCATCAAATATGATAGAACGGTAGATTGGCCGGAAAAATCAGAAATAGGATTTACATTATTATCAAATGAAAATGTAACCTTACTACCTATAGAAAGGAAAAATTTACATACTGGTTTAGGATTTATAATACCAGATGAATTTTATGGTATAATAAAAGGGAAAAATGGATGGTTAAAAAATATAGATTTACATATTACTGAAGGAACTATAAAATCCACATATACTGGAGAAGTAACTATAATAATAAAAAGTTTTGAGAAAACATCAATTATCAGAATCAAAAAGAAAAATAAGTTAGCAGATCTTATAATAAATAAGATTTACAATTTTATTTAATGGAAGTAATAACTCGACAGATAAATAGAATATGTATCAAAATTAAATTAGAAAATGGACAAAATTATAATATTTTCCCGATCCTAGATTCAGGAGCAACTAAAAGTATTGTAGAAGAAAAATTTTGGCCTTTAAATTTAATTGAAAACCTTAAAAAACCACAGTTATTTAGTGGATTAGCAGGAAATACTAATTCAACTAAAATATCACGAAATGTTTCTATATATATTCTAGATCAAAATGAAATTGAAGAAGAATTTATTATTCCTGAAGTATACATAATAAAGGAAGGATTAAGTAATATGATTCTAGGAAATAATTTTATAAACAAATATTCACCTATTACAATTGATAAGATGTTTAATACCTTTACAAAAAAAGATAAAAAGATTATTATTCCACGATACTTTATAGTACCAAAAGTTCTTAAAACACCAATAAATATTTCCAAAGAAAGTTTTCAAGATATATATCTTAATAGTCTAAATGAATTATTTTCAGACAACCCCTTAAAATTATGGAATAAAAGTCCAAGATATTGTAAAATAGAACTTTTACCAGAACATAAAGGGAAAAATCTAAGAACAAAACCCTTAGTATATTCCAAAGAAGATGTAATAGAATTTCAAAAACAAATCACTGAATTAAAAAAATTTAAATTAATACAAACCAGTAAAAGCCCACACATTTCACCTGCTTTTATGGTAAGGAACCATTCAGAACAGAAAAGAGGTAAGGCAAGAATGGTAATAAACTATAAAAAAATAAATAAACATACAAAATTTGATGGCTTTCATATACCTAGTTGTGATAGTATATTAAAAAAACTACAAGATAAAAAATGGTTTAGTAAATTCGATGCTAAATCAGGATTTTGGCAAATAAAATTAGAAGATCTTGAATCAAGAGAATTAAGCTCATTCTCTACACCATATGAACACTTAGAATGGAATGTAATGCCATTTGGAATAAAAAATGCACCACAAATATTTCAAAAATGGATGAACTCAATATTTAAAGATTATAATGAATTTATAGTAGTCTATATAGATGATATATTAGTCTTCTCTAATGATTATAATGAACATAAACATCATTTACAAATAATAAGAGAAATTCTTATTAAAAATGGTATAATTTTATCACCTAAAAAAATTGAACTATGTAAACAAAAAATAGAATATTTAGGAAAAATTATTGATCAAGGAACCATTGAACTTCAAATTCACATTATTAGCAAAATAAAAGAATTCCCAGATACATTTACAACACTTAAACAACTACAAAGTTTTTTAGGAATACTAAATTATGGAAGAAAATATATTCCTCGACTAAGTGAATTAATAAAAGAATTACAAGGTATAATTAATTCTGAAAATAAAAAATATAAAAAAGAAAATGATAAAATTATAACAAGATGGGAAACCGATAAAATCAAAATAAAACTCTCTTCAGAAGCAGAAAAAGAAATTAAGTACATCAAATCTATAATAACAAAAATACCCAAAACAGTTATACCAAAAGAAACAGATAATTTAATAGTTTCTACTGATGCTAGTCAATTTTATTGGGCAGGCATATTAACTATAGAAAAAGAAGATGTTGTAGGATATAATTCTGGAAAATTTTCTAAACCCGAAATAAATTATTCTACATATGAAAAAGAATTTCTAGCCATATTAAAAACTATCAAAAGTTTTAAATATTGGTTACTACCAACTACTTTTCGGATTAATACCGACAATAAGGGATTATATCATTATATAAAAAATCAAAAAGAAGACCAAAATAGCAGAAGAATACGTTGGTTAATGCAGCTAGAAGATTATAGTTATACAATACATTTTTTACCTGGCTATCAAAATATCGTTGCTGATTATTTATCTCGTCCTTTTCAGCAAAATGAAGAATAACTTCCTTCAAGCAGCCATGTCAAATAAAGGAAGCAATATCGCCTCATCTTCAAATACAGTACCAACACCAAGAGTCAATATTCCAATAAATTCCTATGTTACACCTATTACTAAAGGTGAACCAAAAATAAATATAAATTTTGTAGAAGGAAATATAATTATTGATATGACAAAACCACAAAATCAAAAGGCAATACATCAATTGGCTCAAGCCAGAAGCTCTTATAGGAGCAATAAAAATTTAAGCACAAATATCCATGAAGCCCTTAATAAAATATGGAAAAATACAGGAGGACTGCAAAGTAATCCTGAATACATTTCTGCTATAAGGAATATAGAAGAATATCTAGTCACCTTAGAATCAAATATAATGAGCAATCAAAATATAATTTTCCATCTACAAAATCAAATAATAAATATAAAACAGCAAAAAGACGCAGAAAGAAGTAATTATCTCAATATTTGCTATCATCATATGTTACCACTTCTTGAAAAATATATTTATCAAGAAGAACCAGAAAAACAACTTAGTATCATAAATGATTTAGAAAATACTTCTATGTTCTCAAAAATATTAGAAAAAGCAAAAAGAATAGCTACCTATAATTATTTAAATGAAAAATTTCCCCCAGAAATATTTAAAAAAATAAATGAAAAAATATGGGATTCCCATATCATGAAACTCATGATAGAATATGCAGATTGTATAACTGAATATAACGGATTAAGAAGAATAACTCTGATACACCATGAAATAGATGAGCAAAGTATTTATGCCATCGAGAAAGGAATAGTAAATAAAATAATAGTTACAAGAGAACAAATAAATAATCTAAATTTTCCAATGATAATAAAAATAATAGTTGGATGGATCCCTCTTCTTATCCAAGTATTTGAAATAGACATTACCGCTACATTTCAAGAAATAACTATTGGTAATACTTATCCGTCAATACAAATATGGAAACTTAAACCACAATATTCATATGAAATAAATTATCGTGAATATAATGGCATCTTTTATGAAGAACTAGAACAGCAGGAAAATATCAGAGGGATGAAGAATGAACGGAGATGGCCAATAACAGTTCCAAGTTGGACAGATAACAGAATAATGATCAGAGATGAAGGAAAAATGGGTCATAAAAGTCATCATGAAGGACCTGACTATCAACAACGGCTGGATATCAATATTCTTGGACCAAAGACAATGGAACTTTGGCAAAATACAATTACAAGATGGGCAGATGAAACAGACGATGACATGGAAGACCACAATACAAGTACTGTTTAAGATTCGATCTGAGCCTCGGGGAGCCGGTCGACAATAATGTTCATACTGTTGTAAAACCATGGGCGCTCATGGTATTGAGCCCATGGTATTGTACCCATAGTTTTTCGGATTTCAACACCTCTGAAGTCCAGAATAGTATGAAAGCTCGACTATATAAGAGCATGTATACCTTATGTAAGGGACACCTTGTGGAATAACAAAAATCGATCCCTTTGAGTGTCTTCTGCTACAACATCTCGTTTCCTCTGCAAACGCTCTCCCGCATCATCTTCATTGACGCCGCTTCTCATCTTCAACCTTCAACTCTTGACGTATTTTTTTATTGGTATATAAAAAGCTGTTGATCTAAGCATCAGGTTCAGCCTGTTGTAAAGATCTTCATCTTGTGTGAGGCTTGCCTCCGCCAAGTACCAATTTACAAATACGACGAGACGTCCGCGCAGAAAGACGCTCAAGCCGATTTATTCCTAGTCAACTTCTCCCTGTCTTTTTTTTGTCTCATGCATGAATCTCATACTTTTCCTTATGGTAATATCACATTAATGTGTGCTGATTGGATCTGCTTAATTTATCATTTGTTGTGACTTTCTACATTTTAACAGGAGGATATTTTGATCAAACTTGATGCTCCCACTGATTTGTTGGGTTCTCGACATGGCATAACCACCGTCCTGTGTCCTCTTTTTTTTTTCTTTTCTTGGGCGGGTCAACATGGCTCATGGAAACCAAATATCCCGAATGAGCCACTAGCTTCGATTATTTATAAAGATAACAACTCATAAAATCTACTCCAATTAGGACTTTCTTAATCTCTATCCAAATCCTGACTTGACTTGAATATCCCGATCCATATGCAATTCATAAGTAGATCCTGATCACCCTTACCTGATTTAACTCATCTATTTACGTAACTTGCTTTGCTATGTAACATGAATTCATGTCAGAAATCATTGACAACTCAAAAAGCCCAGTCACCATATTCTTTTTGGCTTGTGTGATATAAAGTATAGAGATAATGAAAATTTAAGAGAGATAGACATAAAATATGTGCTTGAAAAATCTTTTGAAGCTCACAGACATGAGCTTTTGAAGATTTTTATAAAAAAAATTCTAATACACAATCTAGACCAAGCATATTTTAAGAAGATTTTTACTCTCTTCTTTGAGATCAGATTCTCACATGAGGGATGAAAGTCGCATAGTAAATGGGGAAACATTCATGAGAGACATTTAGTGTAGAGTGTCGATCCCCTTAGACGAGTGTTTAAGGGAGCCCTCCTCTCCCTCACTTGGAGAGGTGGAGGCCACCACCATGAAGGGGAGAGAGCGAGAGAGTGATGTACGCACACCTCTCCCTCAGGCACCATACACTTGTTCGAGAAGATTTTATATGACCCAGGAGAAAAGATATCATATATTTAAAACTTAAAAAATTATTAATTTATTACAATTTTGATAATGGAATCGAAATGTCATCGTTCCACGTTAATTAAAATCTTTTAACTTTATGAGATTTAGAATTGATAACAAATAATACTTTATTGAATTTATCTATTGGCAGCCCTAATATCTATCAACATTAATGTAATATCTAATAGCATTAATTTTGATATTGCTAACTCTGTTTTCAATCAAAAATTTATATTTTATTAGGTTTTATACTCTATAGCCCAGCCTTGGCTATCAATCTATCATGAGAAAGGAGTTTTATGCAACATGCATTTTTGGACAGCTTCAATTTTAAAAGTTGGGCTGACCCCACGCCTAGGGTGTGAAGAGGGGCTCCAAGGGTCCCATATGATAATGCTTTTCTATCTATAATACATTTCTTTTAATACTTTTTCATTTGCAAGAAAACTACAGTTAGAATATATTTTCAAATCGCTTTTAAATGTTGTTGTCCGGCGATGTATGTGCAGAATTTAGATGCATCAACGGCAAAACGTGAATTTAAATTTTAGCGGGGACCTACATGTAATTTAGGCTAAAAACCGTACCTTTTTATTTATAACTCTATCTACGTGCCTCCCGCGTTCCTCTGTCCAGTTCTTTATTTCATATATGTGTATATATATAATCGTGAAATGGGAATTCCAGATGCTGGCCTTCCTGTAAGAGGTTTCACGGATCTGACGGCGGGGGGCAGCGGCAGTCTTCTCCCTGGCGCTGGTGCTGGAACTGGAGCCTGTTCTCCGGCGAGGACCTCCGTCGTGCAGCAGGCGGTGCGTGCGCGCGGCGAGCAATCGGCAAGCGGTCGTTCCGCCGTGAGCCTAGGAAACTCCTTGTCGAGGTAAATAAGCCGCGAGTGGAGTGTGATTGTGATGAGATCGGGGGAGATGAAGGGGTGAAAATTGAAATCTCCTCCGTCATCTTCTTCTCTTGTTCTCCGGCGCAGGGTGATTCACCTGTTTGGTGCTCTATATGTTGCTTTGTTGATGATGATGGTGATGGGGGTTTCTTCCTTTACCTCGTCTGCCGTCTCCAGCAGTAGCTACAGACTCGCCACCGCCGCGGCGGTCTTGAGGAGACAACAGTTCTTGGTAAGGTCTCTGCGGGGAGGAGGGCTACAGGAGCAGACGAGTGCTGAAGGGATGGCAGCGGAGGCGGCGAGCGGCGGGCTGGAGGCTGACGCCGTAAGCATTTTGAGGAGGATAACTCCCCCGTTCGATTATGCTCGCCACAAGGGCCAGGCGGGTAAGCGTCTCGTGGACTCTTCCGAACCGGAACTTTCCTCCGCTTATTTGGGATGGATTCTCTTTCTATCCATTTATGTGCATTGACGCATGCATTGTCTTTGCTGTACCGATGGGATATCCGGCAATGGACATGCTTCCAATGAAAACACATCACAAGTAATATTGGTCGAGGAAGATTTTATAATCATGTTTCAGATGTATCACTGGTTGGCTGCGTCCTACAAAAGCGCCAAGTTTTGTGTGGATGTGCGTCTTCCATCTGAAGCTCTTCTCTCATGATTGCAGGGAACATAGCTGTAATCGGTGGCTGCCGTGAATACACTGGTGCGCCATATTTTGCTGCCATAACAGCACTGAAAATTGTCAGTGAATCTTTCTCAAAATCCTTACTACCAATATTTGTGTTGGCATCAGCAATTTGCTGCTCTGTTACTCGTCTATACACAAGTTGTCTTCTCTACATTCTCTGACGACCATGCAGGGTGCAGATTTATCACATGTATTTTGTACCAAAGATGCTGCGCCAGTCATAAAAAGCTATAGCCCTGAACTGATTGTGCATCCTGTGCTGGAAGAATCATATAAGATAAGGTAGTAAAACGACAATTTGATGCTTCATTGGCATCTCAGGAAAGTTCTAAAAACGCTATAATTGTGTTCAGGGATGATGAAAAGATGGCTGTTTCTCGTCAGGTTCTTTCTGAAGTCATAAAGTGGATGGCGAGGTTTGATTGTCTTGTCATTGGTCCAGGCCTTGGAAGGGATCAATTTCTTCTGGTTGGTTGATGAACTTGTGATTTTCCACTAGACGTTATACTCAGCATGCATATATAGTATGCTTTGGCCACAATTTACTTGGATAAGGTTTTCGATGACAATGTCAAAATTCAACAATCACGTTGTTATGGAATGCATTAAATTATTATTTGAATTTCACATCATGAGAAAAACAGTGCACCTATTTTCATAGTTTGCCATCAGAAACTGATGATGTATTGGTTCATGGTCTATTGAATGGTTTCAAACATCATTGACTTATAAAAAATGAAAGTAAACGATGCTATTGCTTGATATTTTGTTCATTTTCTGATAATAAATCTTTTAAAATTAACTTGCTAGGAATATATGAAGTGTTACATGAATCTAGCTTGCAGTTCATAAATCGTAATGTTGATTTCTTCAGTCTATTCCCTTGTGGCTCTAGGTTTTGATTTTTAGCACTTCATTTTTCTCAGGCTTTTATTCTTTTATGGACCTGCCTCCATAGATTCATATTTGAGTTTATTTAATTTTGCATATATCAGTAATATCATGTGGGGTTGTTTAATAATGTCCACTATCTACTGGAACCTTGATTTCTTATTGGTGTAATTTGACTTAGCTGAACATTCTTCTTCTTGATCAATTGTCATTGTCAAGCTTTATGGTGATGTCATCCATTATCTTACCCTAGTGAAATGTAATACTTTTCTCAGGATTGTGTGAGTGAAATCATGAAGCATGCAAGGCAATCAAACATCCCAATCATCATTGATGGAGTATGTCGATTACATGAATCATTTACTGCATATATATATCAGTATATTTTTTTCTAGTATGTACTACCTTTGACAAAAATTGACACTTCCTAGTGGTAATTTTACATGTCATGTAGGATGGACTTTTCTTGGTAACTAATAATCTTGATCTAGTCAAGGGCTACTCTTTAGCTGTCCTAACTCCAAATGTAAATGAGTATAAGCGACTTGTTGAAAAGGTTTTTGGCAGAGTTGTAGATGACCAAAATGCACCTGAGGAATTGCTATCACTTTCAAGAGGGTAATCACTTCCTAATGGCATTTGTGGCACTAGCATTTGTCTTTGGAAGGGACATTTGTCATATTCTAATATTTCATTCACTGTTATGGCACAGGATAGGGGGAGCAACGATCCTACGGAAGGGAAAAGCAGATCTTATCAGTGATGGAGAAAGAGGTAGATTAAATAATTGTATTATGTGATTCAATTTGACGTTTTAGTTGAGGGTTTGTGTTTGGAAACATTTTCCTGTTTGAAAAGTTTGTGCATAAAGCTCACTTTGTTGTTCGTTCTATTCATATCCCTTAGTTAGTATGGTGAGCATCTTTGGATCTCCTCGTCGATGTGGTGGCCAAGGTGACATTCTTTCTGGGAGGTTGGTTTCTTGAAGCTTTTGTCTTCAGTATGTGTTAAGCACAAAACCATCTTTCTCTTGTCAAATAAGTACTCCTTTCCCTGATTATTGCCGTCTACATGGCAAGGGTTGAGAATACTGTAAAATGACAGACATTTTGTAAATATGAAAATATTTGGAGGTTATTTCTATGCATTGTAAAAAATGTTCCATCAGTCAATTCGGTGAGGCTGAGCTTCTTAAAGTTTTTAACTCATTAAGCATCTTTCAGTATTTCCTGTTTCTACCCATTCATTACTTGGTTACCTGGTAACCTGTATGCTAAATGAGCTTTTCTCATCCAGTGTTGCCGTTTTCTCATCCTGGGCACGCCATCAGATGTCAGAAAACAGCGAAGGATTGAATTTCAGGTTCCTTAATCTCTGTTAGAAATTTATTTCTGTTCATATAGAATATAGATGATATCTTAGGTCATGGTAATTGATTTATGTATTGGTACTATGAAGTTCATCGAATCCGATGGTCTTGGGTTCTATAGCTGGCTCAGCGTTGCTCCGGAAAGCTGCAGCTCTTGCCTTTGTCAACAAGAAGCGAGCAACCCTGACCACAGATATCATTGAGTTTCTTGGAACAAGGTACCTATATTTTTTACTAGCATAATATAACTTGTATATATCTGAAACTTCCTTCTTTTGCAGTTTGGAGGACATATGCCCAGCAAATTGACGTACTTGATGTTCGGTCATCATTTACAAGGTAAGTGGCCACCCAAATGCCTTACCTTAAGACTATCTTTTTCGTCGTCCTTGTTGCGGTGAATCCCCCTGTTAAGTAGTCATGCATTACAATAGGGACTCCCAATTCTCTGACAATCATGCATTACGATAGGGACTCCCAATTCTCTGACAAACACGGCCCTTTTAATCATTTCTTCACACATACCTGCAGTAGCATTCAAGTAATGCTCTTTTATTTCACATGTTTCGGCTTGTGCTTTATAAATGACTTCGGCACAAAATACAAAACGGTCTCTCCAACGCATAAATGATTGAGTTCACGTTTTCATCATCCTTGGTAAAATCAAGGCTACCGTGGAGACATTCATAAACCACTCTATTGTAGTTTGTCGCAGATAATCCCAATTTTAGTTTAATCGTACATCCCAATATGGACAACCATATGTGTTCGATTTGTTTCTCTCAACTTGGATATCAAGAGGTGGGTCTTGGAAAGTTTTGGAATAAGATGGAGCAATTCGCAAATCCTACGGGTCGTAAAGTTTTAAACCCAAATACGTTACCCACGGTAGAAGTAAACATGTTAGTAACAGAACTTTCTTCAAAAAGTTCTAAAGGGTAAGTTACATAAGCAATATATTGAATTTTCTTGCTAGGAACAGGTTCGATGTCGGAGTGTCATCTTTTGTAATGATCAAGACTGGTGAGTCCATCAGTCCACACAATTGTCCAGGTACCAATAGAGGATTCAGCAACTACTGCAACCCCTGCTTCTTCAGCCGAAACTCCGGGTTGAGGAGTCACTCGGAATGTTACCAAGATATCAATATCTTTTGTCTCATAGTCAGGAGTATAACAAGTCAATTTGTAATCTTTAACACCAGCTTTGAATTCAACATTTGTTTTAGTTTCTGTTTGTGGTGACACAAGTGTCTCCCTACGTCTCATGAATCAAGAATTCTCACAATGATAAGGTCTACTCGACATGGATTGGGACCGGGTGCAATTACCTACTTTTGAGTTAAAATAGAAAAATATGTAAGGAGTTTCAAGCATTAATGCGCATGTTACGCAATGAAGTGACGCTTCTTAATCACAGGATTAATCAATATTTCAGTCAGTGAATTAATCTTTTTTTTACCTATGATTACGTTACTCCATCTTTGTTAGTATCATTTATAATGACTAGTAAATCAAGAACTTTCAATTGGAATTAATTTTGTCAGTGCGTACTTTTTTATTGTATCTCACAATAAAGCATTTATGATTTTTTACCTTAATTCTGAAGCTATTCTTTGAAATAAAAAAGTTTCTTTTAATTTCTGAACTTCCAATTGTATCTCCACTAATGAAATTAAAAAGAATTCCTAAATGTTCGAATCTTCACCGTAAAATTTCTAAATTAGACGTCCTCGGCTGGTTGAATCACAACTTCTTACTTTTCCATCTTGATAAGATCTCACCAGATTCTTGGTCTCGGATGGTTGTCTGGATCCGAGAGAAGTAAGATGCCCCGGCCTGAACGGGCTGCAGCCAATGGCAGCGTCGAAGGGGCCTGTCTTCCCCGCCCCACCCTATCGGGCGGGGAAGACCAGCCTCATGGATCCAATTATTGGACCCGTGCAATCGGGTTGGATCTCATCCTAACAGGTCTCAGAGAACCTAGGCCGGCACAGGGAAAACACCGCGGAAGTGCCTGCTGCCTTATATTTGCCGTCCATCTCCCCTGTTGCTGTAAAATCTCGTTTATCTGACCCCATTCGAGGCAAGGTCGAGAGGAGAGGAGAGGCGAGGCGGCGTTTCTTGATTGAACGAACGTCTGATATGCACCGTGGCTCATTCCCTTCTTTTAAGTTTGTGGTCAGCGCTTTCGTGTCCTCTTTCCATTTAGCCGTTTATATTGGTGCTGACGTTTCGTTATGGTTGTGACCTGGCGGGTAAAAGTTGTTTTGGCACATAGCCATGGTAACTCTTCCTACCAGGCTCTCTGGCAGCACAATTATCGAGGGCATGGGTGGCCGGATATTATTGTGCTTTTCTCCCCCCCTAGTCTGATGAGACTTGGTTGAACTGCAAGCGTGGGTTGTTAGGAACTAGGCCTGGGCTTTGGTCGGGCCGCCTAGCACCCCATTCCAACCCCCTAAACCTGAAGCTCCATCCGCAGCCTGCAATCTGCCGCTCTCTTCGTTCGACCTACTCGCACGGCCCACGTCTTAGATCTTGCCTCCAAGCATCTAGCATGCTCCAATACGGCGGCCGGCATCAACGGCAGCCCCCTTATTCCAACATACATGCTGCCTGGCACCTCCAGAGCCCTCCCCTGCCCACTCTGCCCATGGGACGTAGAGTCCGGTTCATTTCACGACGTCATCAAACCATCATCGTTAAATGTCATCAAGTCATGTTATGGCATCATCTCTTTGTAAAAGGAGTCGAGCAACTCCCCTCGGGAGCCCTGATGAACCGGACTGTGCGATGTATGTTCCTCTGCCGGTCCAACTACAACAATGTACACAGCAGCGGGTGCCTCCACCGCGCTTCCTCTGGCGGGGCGGTCATCCGTAATAACAGTCATCTTCGGGCGTCCAAGCCCCAGCGTACACTTGCCTGGCACCCTCATCCGTGAGGCTTGTACAACAGTGTGCAAAGTGTCGTCTGATCCAGGCTATCTCGAGCCACCGGGTCAGGCCATGGTGGGCTGGATCCAACTCGGGAAGACCACCGGTGTGAGGACTTTACAAGTTGAGCTTCCCAAGTCCTAGTCCAAAGAGTAAAGTTGTCATTCCGATTATTTTAGTGACACATCGAAGTCGAATAGCTAGGATAATATTCCGGAGTAGTCATTCCCAGCTGATGGAATTTTACGTGAGGGGATTTGCTGAAATATTACGAAAGCACGGGAGGATCGAAAGAGGTAAAAATACTCATCCTAAACGTACGATTTGCACATATATATATATATACATACTTTGCTATATATTAGGCGAACACACGAAAAGGAAAGCAAAAGAGTACTGTAGCTTTATGACCAATGGTCAGCTGGCTTGTCAGTGAGTTCTAATCTAACCCTTTGAGTGCACCTCCTAGTTTTTCCCAATCAGCTAGATCAAAGAAGTGCGTCCTCGAAGCAGTCATTTCTATCAACAGCATGTCGTCAATTTCTATCCTCAGAAATTGAGGCGTTGTTTCGACACCGTTATATGTGGTGGTTACGTGTGAAAAAATGTCCAAAACACGCCGTAGATTGTAGAGACGGGAAGAAAGTGGGGATGAAAACCGGTCGCCCCCGGCATTTTCCTCCTCCCACATGTACAACAACAGCTTCACCGTGTAGCCAGCCGCCTTCGTCGGGTTCTGCAACCAGAGCATGCGTCTCATCTATCAGTAAAGAAATTGTTCCCAACCTTGCTGTACGGGTAGATGTTAACGGAGCTTAATCTTCGTATGAGCTTCCATCCTTTCCCGAGCAGCAAGCAGTATCTATAAAAGATTCACACTTTCGTCTGTACGATCTTGCAGAGTGTTCACCGGTCTCCGGTGCTTATGACACGATTGTACGACACCAATCAAGAGCGGAGGGTTTTCCTCCCTCTCGTGCTCCCTTTCCAATTTTTTGTTTAAATGTGAATTCGAGTATTTTGTTTTATTTTACCGGGTTTGAATGGTGGAGTTTAACTTATTTATGTCTGTTATTTATTTTTTCATCTTTCATATCTTTTGTTGTAGTTTGGTCGAGTTCCGATTTGTTATCGTTCTTTGTTAGTTTCGTAGTCGTTGATTTCATTTCAATATCGTTAATTTGAGTGGTATTCACTTCTTTTTATTGTAATTATCCAATCTCGCGATAATTATCAAATTTTTTTGATGGAATCTCTAAATCTGTTGTTCGATCGTTTATATGTTTATGTGTGATGATTCTGACTATATCTTTGCTTCTTGAAAACGATAATTTTCAAAGGAATTTCTCTTAAGATTTGGTTGGATCGAGTGTTTTCTCTGTTTCATCTTTCTATCCGTTGTAATACCAACTATGTACTTTGTGTTACGAATGGAATATTGGTGATGATTTATTCACAAAAAAAAAGAGAGAGGAAGAAGAGGATGATAAGCGGAAGGCCGTCGGATCTTCACATATCCACGTGGAAATTTCGTCGTCGGGCATCTCCCCAGCGAAGTTCTCTCCGTCTCTGTCCACCGTACTATACATGTATCTCGAGTATTCCAGTGACATAATCAAGCTATGCCCTGTGTGCGATTTCCGGACAGGCCTCCTTCCGCCGCGCGTCGTCTATGTCCTTGTCTCCTTGCTTGACCTTGTCCCGGTCCCGGACGGACGGGACTCCTTTGTTCCCATTTCGCGGAGTGGAACCATTCACCCGCCCGAATGCAAGCCTACAAGACGGCCAGTCTGCTCCCACCCCCTGACATGTCCTCGGCGGGGCCGCGCCAACCGACGGCCACCGCCGCGGCTCCGCCGTCGGGGTGGCAGCCCACCGGCGTCGCCGCCTGGCCCGCCCGCTCGCCCTAATCGCGCATGCATTAACGAAGTAGCGGCCGGTATTAGGAGGAGGAGGAGCGATCGCAGATCTTTTGGTCAGTACAACCGAGGAAGACGACAAGGGCGCCCTAGCCCGAGAGAGACCCTCTCCGCCGGTGGTGCTGACTCACGGGGAAGCCGAGACAGGTGCGCGCCGGTAATAGAACGCCGCCCCGGAGCTAACCGGTTCTTCCTTCTTCGTGTGTATATATATATATATATATGTGTGTGTGTGTGTTTCAATTATTACGGGGCGCTGCTAAACCAGGCGATCGGTGCGCTCCCTCTACCGCTGTTGCTTGCTCGGGTCTGGGAGATGGAGGGGCTGGGAATCCGGCGCGCGTCCGAGTGGCTGGTGGCGGCACGCCGGCCGTCGGGGTCCGACGGGGGGGAAGCCGGAGCGCGGCGGCCGGCCTCCGTGATCCTCCTCCGCCGGGCGTGGAGGTGCCGCCCGCACGGCAGCTTCGCCTCCATGTCCGTCTGGCGCAGGGCCCTGACGAGCGTGGCGCCGGCGCTCCGGCGGCGGTCGTCCCCCTTTCCCGCCTTCCCGTCGGCGGAGAAGCCGGAGGTGACGATCTCTGTCGCTTGTGTATGTCCCCTCAGAAGGACCTTGAAGTATATCAGAGTCTGCTTCGTCGTCGTCTCTCGTCTCGCTGCCTCCGTCGTGGTCCTCCGTCGGCTCCCGTTTTTTCCCCCCTTTCCGGAGGATGAGAAGAGCGGTAAAAAGATACTGTTTTTACGGCCGTGTTAGCCCACCGATCTTTTTTTTTTCTTGCGTGTTGATCGAAGAACTGGTTTGCTTGAACTGCGTAAATCGTCGAAGGCGAATACGGGCGCGGATTTGGGATATTTTGAAAGAGCAAAGCGATGTTCTTTTGCTCGGATTGCAGAAAGAGGCGGACGACAAGGACGTCGAGACGCCCGATGTCCAAATCCCGACGGCGCATGAACCGGGCGAGGAGGCAGCGGCGGTGTACAAGCCTGCCCGAGCCCAGAAACACGCCGGCAAGGAGTACTCATCTCCTCCGGCGTCGGCAACTACGGAGAACGCCGCCGAACTGGGGGAATCTCAGCCGGCGATCGCCAAGGTGCTGGTCACCGGCTTGAACAGTGGCGTGACGAGCGACCAGACTCTTGCGGCAGGCGAACCCGCGGCGCCGGCGGCTGTCGCCGAGGCCAGGAGCGTTCCCGTCGAGACTCGATCCACCGTCGTCCAGACCGAGACTCCTCCTCCTCCTCAAGATCAAACTCAAACGCAAACTCAAGATCAAGATGGTGATTTCTTTCTCCCCGTGTTTTTTTTCTTCTTTACCTTGGATTAATGTCATCGAAGAGTGTTCTTGTGCGAGCATTCCAGATGCGCCGACGGGCGTCGTCCGAGTGAGGTTCGTGTTGGAGAAGGCCTGCAAGTTCGGCGAGCAGTTCCTCGTCGTCGGGGAAGATCCGAAGCTCGGCTCCTGGAACCCCACCGGAGCACTACCGTTGACATGGTCGGAGGGTCACGTCTGGGTAGCCGACGATGTGGTGAGCCCGGCAGATTTGCTCTCTCTCGAAAAAAAAAAAAATGGGGGTAGACTTTCCAGCTTGTTGACACGGTTCTTCGTCGTCGTCGTCTGATTGCTCCGCCGCAGGATTTTCCGGCGGGGAAAGAGGTCAAGTTCAAGTTCGTCCTGCGGGAGCTCTCCGGCAAGATCAAATGGCAGCCGGGTCCCGACAGGGTGCTGCAGACAGCGGAGGCCCCGGACACCGTCGTTGTCAAGGGAGACTGGGAACACGCAGACGATCAGGAGACCGGAGACGCGGGACCGCGGGCCGCCCCGGCGGAAGGAGACACGGAGGGCGGTGGGGAAGTTCCGGCGGAGGACAAGGAGGCGGCGGACGTCACCGGGCCGGGAGGAGGAGGGGACGGGGAGGAGGATGGTGCGGAGGAGAAGCACCTCCCCCCGAAGGGAGACGCAGATGCGGCGCCGGCGACGACCGCGACCGCGTCGGAGCCCGGCGTCGCCGCGTGGGCGTCCGCAGAGACCGGCGGCGGCAGGGCCATGAGTGGCTGGTAAAAAAGGCGGAGCTTTCGGCAGCGAGGAGCGTGAAGGAAAAGGGGAGTTTGCAGGGACTTGCAGCCCCGGATGGACGAGCTTCGTAGTATCCCTTGTCGTATGTAATGTTTATGCATCGTAGATTATCATGAAGTAGTGTGGAGGTGTCCTGAGTAATAGCTTGTGAAATATCTTTCAAGTATCTCGAATTCCAAATCTCTGTATCAAGTGCCGGATGGGAGAATTACCAGTACAAGATGACTGTCACGGATTTTACCTTAAATCTGCAACAGCCGATCGAAAACCAGCCTCTGGGCCCTTGCTGCTGGAGGATATGAATGGGTATATGTAGGTGTCAGGCATACAAGCTTTCGACTCTACTCTCCTACACACTCAAATTAACTTTTATCATATGCTGGGTTTAGTATCCAAATGATTTACCTCGTGGGTCTCTTTCCAACCCTCGCTCTTACAAGGCCCGGGGTCTTCCGCCATCAACTTACGACAATATTAATACTATTTTCTATGCTACGCCGGTTCTATCGTGCTTTCTCTCTCCTCTTCTTATTCGGATGTGCTCGGATCCTTCTAATTTGGAGCATGTTTTCCGTAAGAGACAAGAAGGGCAAAACGACACGGGATGCACGTCCATCAGTCAGTCCCACTTCATGTTTATCATCGTTGTTCATACACGAATCTTCTTGTTGAATCACTTGACGGATGGCAAACCCTAATGGGGTGTTTGGTTACATGATAATGAAGATTTTTATTTTTATTTTTAAAATTTATAAGAAAACTTGTTAAAAGAGATGTTTGACAACCTTGACAATTTTATGTTTTGAAAGTGATTTTCTTCTTAAACAAAAAAAGAGGATCTCACATCTTTCTTTTTTTCTTGTGGTCCCTCACTTTGTTTGGTCATGAATAATAGTTACTCTTTTTTGTAATCACATCCCTCCAAACATGATAATTTTATGTCATGAGTTAGTTCACTTTTTATTTTAATATAATTTTTTATCATGAAATTGTACAAAAAATTATCATGCAACCAAACACCCCATAGTGCTTCAAGGTGATATCCCTTGTCATCCAAATCCTTCAACAAACACTGAACTAAAGATGATACGAGAGAGCCAAGGCAGACGTGGGTATTGCCATTTCCGCCGATAAGCTATCTTTAAACCCTACCAGTGCATTGGCAGCCACCTTTCCTAATCCTCCGGGTTGCAGTGGACTGGTGCATGAAGTAGTTTTCTCCATCCCCGCCTTATGGTGTAGTGGACGCCGCCGCCCTCCACCAAGGCAGCCCCAGGAATCGAACCCTGCGCGATGCCCACCGTCGAGGGCGTTCGCTCCTGCACAAACCGCTGCACCGCGACCAACAAGAAGTTTTCGCCTGACCACAGATTCACAAGTCGATGGTATCATCTGGTTCTAGAACAGAACCCTGAAACAACCACGACACCTACTATTCTCCCCGGTCCATCAGGGCCTGCCTTGGCACATATTTGGCATAAACAGAATCGATGGAGGCAGCCTAAGGGAATACAACTAAATATAACCTTCGGAGAGTGGAACGAGTTGCAGATTAAACTTCCTGCAAGTGATCGCAAGAAGACATGGATTTAATTGGATACCGACACTTCTTTGACATGTTTCACAAGAACTTTTTCTTTAAACAGATCCCATACAAATGATAGAAACAAGAAGAGAAGAATATACACAGATGAGCTTGTAGCTAATCATGCATCATCTCCATCACTTCCACCAATTTGAACTTCATGACCCACACAGTAGTGGGAGTAATCGGGGATAGTCACTTTAACCCTGCTCAAGAACCAAGGAAGAGCACTTATAAAAGTTCATATCCAGCAATTAGAATATAAATAACAGAAATAGCCCCACAAAATGTTTGTCTTAGATTCTTTTCCCTTCTTTGTGGCTGGTATCGGAATATTGTGTCATGTAAGGTAAACCCTCACACACCCCAGGGTGGTTTAATCATGTGAACATCCCTTTCTGGAATTATCACCATGGAAAATCACAAAATCATTTGGGGAATAGAACTTCACTTTCATATGAAAAAGTTACTATTGTGCCCTCGGTGCGCATGGCAAGATTAACTAGTAAATCACCTCTCAAGGATAAACTTCCCTTCCTTGTACTTCTGGCTCTTCTCGTGGGCAACCTCCTGAAAAAATCAATAAAAAGAAACAATGTAGGTCCACCGTCAAGTAATCAAGACTGCAATGTATTCACATACATATTTCCATCCCAAAATCGATCCACAAGCCACACAGAATATATCAGCTACAGTGTGCATCCCTGTCATCATCATTCGTTCCTCACTCTGGCCTACCGAGACATTGACACTGCCATAAAACATTGAAAGTTGAAGTTATTAGTTTAACAGTCAGGGAGTTATCTCTTCTCCACTCTTACAAAAAAAGATATGCATTTGTTTTCTGTCAGCATTAGATTAAAAATGAAAACTCAGTTTCAGACAGGCAACACAGTTGAGAAGATGCACATAGGAATGAAAAGAGACAAACCCAATAAGCAATTTAGGACAACTTTAAAAATAAATCTCAGCCGGGGACAACAATGAGGATCTTTCGTCAATGCACATGCCTTCCCTCTAACATGAAGTCCTATAGGAGGCTGTATGCAAATGATATAATGCAGGTGACCTACCAAAAGGGCATTGCTGACATTCAGTTGGATGTCATCCAATAATGTACAACAATGCAAGAACTCAGACATCCATGAAAATGTGCCCCGGGACATCTGGAACATGATCATCCTGCCATGCAAGGTATTACCGCAGTTCCAGTACAAACCAATAAGATTTTTTTTTGAGGTGATAAAATCTAAATGATTGTCTGATATACATATTTGACTGACAAAGAGATATGACCAAGATGTGTGTGCTGTATTTTCCCTATGACGTTTGGACTTTGGATTACAAGGTCAAATATTATATAATATATATAAATCAAGTTTTATTTTCCAAACAAAGAATGAATTATGAATCATCATTTAACACTGACTAGGTGCAACCCTAAGAAATAACCATCATAAAAATATAATGAAATTGAACACTTTGATTTAGATAAGCCTGGCCTTTAAGTTCTTGAGATAGCTGATCAATAAGGAAGGGACACATTATTGTGCGATGACAATGTTGTACTAAATCACTGAATCACCACGTGGAAGAACATGAAAAAAAACAGTAAGATAAGTAACACAAGGATTGTGGATATATTCCCTTGGAAAAAAGAAAGGTAAAAATTACAATATATGACATCTCACATGGCAATGAGATAATAGAAACTATGCATTATTTGTGAGTAAAAAATAATATATATTCAGAAGCCTTACACCTTCGTGAAGAGGTAAGCCTTCCCGTGCTTGCAAGTAAATGACTGCAAACACAGAAAGAAATACTAAGCATGCGAGTAGGCAATTATAAAGCAAAGGAACAATCGTAGAAGCAATTGCTTACATTTCTGTCTACAAAATTGCTAGTAAACTTTTAGCGGTATAATCCTCAAGAATCATTTCTAAAATAGCATTAGCATTACTACACCAACAAAAGCAACTGACTGCACAAGTCAATCCAGAACAGAATTCAGACTGGAAAAGGAGTCTTTTCTGGGGTCAAGGTGTAACTTTTAGAAGCCACAGTGGAAAAAATCCAAATGTCATGCTACAATAGTTTCCTACTTGTGCAGGTGGAAGATTGATTCCATCCTCGAGTATTTTACAGAGTATACCTCTTTATTATTTCTCTATCTCCAGTAATCCCAAGAGAATCAGCAACAAATTGGAGATGTTGAGATCCAACTTCTTATAGCGGGGTTCACAAGAGAAAAAGAAGATTCACCTAGTGGCATGGAACCATGTCTGCAGAACTAGGAAAGAAGGAAGAGTACGCCCATTGTCACTTGACATAATCAATAAATCATTACTGGACAAATGATTTTGGAATTTCAGTTAGGGAGGGTCTTCTTTGTGTTCAAAATTGTTATTACCAAGTACTCACCCCACCTTGACTCTAGTTGGTTCAGACTTTAGACAGCCTGAATTCATGATAAAATCTCTAAAGTGTGGAAAGACTATTGATGAACAGGTTCTTTTTTCTATTCTTCGACAAGTATCACCTTGGGTAAGTAAAGCTTCGTTCTTGAATGACACTTGGTTAGGCCTTGCTCCACTAGCAATCTGATTGCAAAGACCCTTTGAGATCACCAGAAATAAAGATGATTGTGTGGCTGCATTATGGGAAAATGGATATCAGATGGGCAACTGGAATCAAAAAATTTACAAGATGTGGAAATTTACTATGTGACTGATTTGACAAAGGCCATCGGTGAAGTCAGGTGCAAGGATAAGCCAGATAGATTACACCGGTTCGTTCAGAAATCCTCGTCATTTTCGGTTCGTTCAACAGGAAACTGTCCCTAGGTGGTGGAAGCCAATCTAGTCCTCTATTCTACCATGGAAGATCTGCCTTTTCTTATGAAAAATTTGCAAACGACGAACAAGGAGTATTTTCTCAGATTCCTCTCATTGGGAAATTCTACAAGTTGTTTCTGCAATTCGTATGAAGATGATATTAACCACTTATTCATTCATTGTGGCATTATTCACAATCCTTGATGCACAATTTTTTAAAGCTGGGAGCTGTCTTGGGAGTCTGAGACCCTCACAAGATGTCACCAACCTCCTTTTGAGATGGAATGGAATGAATCTTTGGAAGGACAATAAGAAGTTGTGGAATCTTTCTCTGTCGGCACCTTTGTGGACAATTTGGAAAGCAATAAAAAATGGATGCTCGGAGGTTCTTTCTGCCCTCTGAGCGGCATTCTGCTTCGTATGTCAACCAACATGCGAGATTGGACCTTTGCTCAGTCCGGTTACTACCAGGATCTTTTGCAGGCTGTTCTATTCTTGGAAAAAACATGTTGTGAGGCTCTTTAGGATACTACCCTCTGGGTTTGGGTAGCAGCCTAAAGATGCCCTCTCTTTTCCTTATTCTCACTTCTTTCTTTTCCTAGCACGTACCTTTCTTTTTACAAACGTTTGAATTGTGGCCTATACACCTTCACAAAGAAGTTTCCTACTTCACTTGTTTGCATTTGTTTGAATCAGAAATTAACGGTACAAAAGAAAACATGATTCCTGTGAACACCCGAGCACAACAAAGTTGGAACCAGCACTGCGATACAGTTTAGAAAAGAACTAAGCACTCTGCAAGAACTTATCTTCCGATGGTGCCAAATGTCTCATTTGATCAATACAGCATAAGTTGACAAAAAAAAACTCTACTAATAGAGTGGGTAAAAGCAAAAATTTACAGCTTTCAGATCCACATATCTCTCGAAGAATAAAAATACATTCGATTTAAGATAATCAACACCTTAACTATTTACTAGCTTACGTAGTTATGATTTTGGACAGTGGATCCGTCTTCTTCCGTTGATTGTGAACTCTATGCAGCAGAGACTACGACGGACAACGGGCAGAAGGTATCGTTCACTACATGATAAGGACGCCAGAAATAGCCGCCGGTAACACGCCTACAACGCGCGTTCCTCCATTACATACTAACACCCAAGAGAAAGCAAGATGTCTCGAGATCTAATGCCAGATTTTCAAGAACCACCTCCGAGAGATTACTCATCTGGCAACTGGTTGATGCACCGCATTCACGATAACATATAAACAAGAAACATCTATGAGTAAGCGCACTTGGGGGAAACCACGAAAGGTGGAAAGATGGGCGAAAAGGGAGGCGGGCACTCGGCGGTAGGAATTCGGGCAAAGCTTACTACATGCGTGGCCGCACCTTGGATATGATATCCTCGCACAGGGCAAGATGGGTCTTGCAGTGCTTGCAGCTATAGATCCTGCCCGAGTCCAGGCAGACCAAGTGGAGCCTTCCCATTTTCCTCCCACCACCGCCGTCCGCGCCCGACCGGAAGGCCGCCGCCGCCGCTAGACAACCAAAGCAGATCCTCCTAGACGCCCACCTTCGCCCTCGTTCTTCTCTTACAGGTACGATCCTCCTATGCCACGAGTCCAAGCTCTCTTGTTGCTAGCTAGCGTGGAAAGATGAGGAAGACCGACACGGGAGTGATGAACGGACTAGCGTGCAGCGGCTGTTTGCCTACCGGAATATTCTTAAAGGTTGATCTCGATCCTATCCGCTCCTTATCGGTATAGCAGCATATCGGATCCCCGAGTACATATCGATACATACAACTACTAAGTTCTCTGATTGCATAATAAATTTTATAGATTTTCGTAATAAAATATTATATTAAAATAAAATGAGATAATCAATGATATAAAGTTATGTTTGGAAAGATATGATGATAAAAAATAGTGAATACTATATATGACTAAACAATGTGAAAGATCACAACTTACAAAAAGAGGTGACACTCTCTTTTTTTTCAAGAAATAACCGTCTTTAAAAATATAAAATTGTAATAGTTGTCAAATATCTCTTTTAATAAAAATTTTTGGTAACAAAAATCTAATTTATCATGCAACCAAACACTCTATAAAATTTTGGCTACAAGTTATTTTTATAAGCATTTATGCCAACAATATACTCAATTCAATTATATACTTAGTCTCAAATTATTTGAGTTACTCTCGACTTTTTTTTAAGTTGCTAAGTCATATTAAATTACTTTCATCCAAATTAACCTATGTCTATTATGTTCTTTTTTGGTTCTTTTATTGTGATATTTTCTATCTTTTAACTAAAGTCTCTTATGTATATGTTTAATATACACAAATTATCTCAATCTCACTTTTTTTTTCAAATTTTAAAATTATCACTATTTATACATTTTTATAATATATTTATTTCTTATTATATGTAATTAACTATGATCACTCATCTATTTTGATGCATTGTCATTTCAATGACACTTATTTAGATGTATTTTTTATTACTCGACATTTCCTACCATACAAGTATTTTTATATTTGTACCATATACATTTTCTTTCAACTCTAGTAAAATTTTTATGATTATATAAAACTCATGTAATCAGCTTTCACTTCGTCAACCATGCTTTGATCTTATGATTAACATCTTTGTCACATTTTTTCATCCGTTTGAATAGTTGTTCCAATATATTTTAAATAAAATATTTAAAATAACGTCACTCAATCCAAACTAACACCATCACCCACTTCTCATTAGTTTCTTTAATTCTATAATACCTATATATTGTTTTAATTATACTTATATTATTAATGTTAGTTTATAAATATTTTACTACAATTTTGACTTCATTTCACTTACTGTGTATCCCCTATCAATATGATATTGTTCATAACATATCACATATCAAAATATATCATCTTATATAATTTTAATTAATTCATCAATAATAAATAAATAAATAATATAAATAAATATTTTATTATAAACTCTTGATGTAAATCGATTGAAATAGAAAAATCTCATGTTTTCCCTTCACTTTTGTATACCCCTAATGGTTACTTCATTATCTTTTATCAAAGGATAAGTGCAATTAATTTCTCTTTTTGTATTAACCCAAAAGCATTGAGAGGGCAAGTCTGGTGACACTGGAAGATTATACAGGTTGAAATATACTTGGAGTTAAAAATCAAACCCATGGAGCGGTTGTCAAAGTATTTGGCAAATTACGTTGTATTTATTATTTGAGTGAAAACCAAATTTCTCAGAAATCGAGGGCTTGTCATAAATCGAATAAAAAAAAATCAAACGACAATGAGTAGTTTCTTTTACATTTATAGCCTCCGGAAATCAATTGTGCCCCGTACGTGCCTAGTTATACCTGCCAATGCGCACACCAGTCTTGGGACTTTATTCGTCTTAGAACTTTATTCCTCCAATCCCGCTCTTATATTTACTCGCTCCATGTATTTCAATCGTGACTCTAATAATAAATTGTCAAAAGAGACAGAAAGAGTATTAAATGGTTTAGTTTCTCGTGGAAGAAATATTCTTATATTTATTAAACCCGTTTCTTTCAATGTCTCAGTGTTAAGATTTTTCACGTGTAACATGTCATTTTGAAAAGAAGCATGCTACTTAACTTTTCAACTGTCTTAAAATTTATTTTGATGCATTATTTTATCAATAATATACAAAAGTATTATAACGAAACACGTCATTCACTCAGCTCTCTCTCTTTCTCTTTATCAAACTCTTGAGTCTTGACACCCTCGAACGCTCGACGACCTTCATCCCCGTAAAAGCAACTCCTAAATTTAAATTAGATATTTTAAAGCTATGAAAATACTTGACCTCTAATACATAATAAAATGAAATGCATATCAACATTATTCCATCCCATAATTTCAAATATGACGTCGGATTTGGGTGGCTCGATTTTTTTTATTCTAGCCCTTTATAGCACAGGAAAATTTTCGAGACAAACGTTGTGTTTTAGTATATAAAGTTTATTTACGAGTCTTCAGATCACAAATAAAAATTATCTTATAAAACTGGTGCATTTTTGATATGATACAAGTATTTAAATATTTCCACTGAAAATACTCAAAGGGTAAAAAAATGGAGGGAATGAATTCTTAATTAATGTCGACCTCAAATAATTTTGGATTAAGAGTTGTACATTTGTACTGAGTTGAGTAAAATAAAATGGAAAATAACTTCCGGTAAAGATCTGGAAAACATTTCATAGTGGAAAATTATATCTATTTTTTCCAAGGTTGCAGTCGGTTGTTTTGTAACAATTTTTCATGAATTTCTCATTTTTTCGACAAAATCTTGCTTATTTATTTTTTTAAGGATTCACGAATCAAATGATATTTTTGGGAATCTATAAAATTTATCAAAAATAAAATATTTTCATGATCAAGGGCCAGGCGAAAAGAACAGCAAACTTCCGGGGGAAGACTGCAGTTTCAACGTCCGGACCATGGTCAACGGTCCAGGTCAGCTGACAGCGTGTCACACCTTGTTCACACGTACGACGCACACGGGGGAACTTCAAAGATGGCCGCGGACGCGGAGCAGAACACACCTCCTGGCTGTCGCGCAGATCCTCGGGTTTCGCTCAATTTGGGCGCGCAGGCGAGGCGCTGACCGCGCCGAGCTTCGTCTGCGCGGGGAGGAGGGGCGTCGGGGAGGCCATGGGCGAGGTCGGGGTGATGCTGGGGGAGGGGGAGGCGCCGGTGGCGGGGGGCGCTCCGGAGGAGGTGCATGCGGAGGGCGCGTGCGCGGCGGGAGCCGGAGGAGCAGCGGTGGAGTCGGGGGACGACGCGCACCAAGCTGAGGCCGAGGAGGGAGAGGAGGCTGGAGGGGAGTCGGAAGGTGGTGAGGACGGGGAGGTAGTGGAGGAGCGGCCGAAGCTGGACGACGGCTTCTACGAGGTCGAGGACATTCGAAAGAAGAGGATGCGGAAGGGGGAGCTCCAGTACCTCGTAAAGTGGTGAGCTATCATTTTTCATCCGCACGAGGTTTCTCGATCCCCTTTGTGTACGCTTCTTTTGACGTTGCTGCCGTGCGATGTTCGCAGGCGGGACTGGCCGGAGGCTGCCAACACCTGGGAACCCTATGAAAATGTCCAGCCATGCGCCGAGATCATCGACGCATTCGAGAAAAGGTCTCTCCGTCTCTCTTAGTTCATCTATTTGCTTTGTAGCGAGCTAAGTCCGTCTCTGCTGAGCTGATTTTTTTATTTTTTTTATTTTTTATTTACTTTGTAACGGCTCAGATTGTGCAAGACTCCCAGGAGGCGCAAGAGGAAGGGTGCTGGGTCTAATTCAGTTTCCAGGAAGAAGCGGATAATTAGCACCGGACACCGGGAGGGGGAGCACGCTGAGATCGAGATCACACCACCGCCAAAGAGGAAGATGAAGGCGTCTGTCTCACTAACTTGCAACGGATTTGACGCTGAAGGCGGCTCTGCGGAGACGGATGGTGGCAAAAGATTAGAAGCTGGAAAGGGAGAAAATCGTGCTGACGAGAAGAAGGTGCAGATCGAAGTCGAGGTCAATGGAGACAGGAGAGAACGTGATAATTTGGATTCTTACCTCACGGAGTTTTCTGCTAACCCGAGCCGTCTGAACTCTAAGGGAGTAGGTACGGGTCCGGTGTCAGTCTATTTGCAACCTTTGGAGGAGGACATGCTTTCCAACGTCGAACCCTTCCCTCCATCCCAGTTTGGCAACCGATGTACTGGTGCAAAGAAGAGGAAATCCGGTTGCATTCGGCGGTTCACACAGGATTCTTCCGTGTGGGGAACTTACACCCAGAATCCAGTGACTAGAAGCATGTACAAGTCTTTGGCAAGAGTCGAACTGGCACCAAACGAAGATGCTAATTTCGTGGGAGATGAAAAAGGGGCTAGGCACAACTTGGACGGTACAAATAATCCAGATGCTTTGGTCAGGGTCCTCAAGGCTGTTGCATTCTCTGCTTCCATATCCAACGACGTGCAAGATGTGTCTGTATCATTCTTGGCCCTCAGGTTTGATTGAAGTATTCAGTGCCGAACATCTTTTCCATAGGAAACTTAATTAGCCCCTTCGTTTGCTTATCTTATTTTCTGATATCTTACCTTGAAAAAAATTTAATAGAGATTTGGTCCCTTGAGAAAACTCTAGGATGTGTTTTGTAGGATAACAACTGATACTTATGATGCGATATTTATTGGTCTGTTTTCTAGTCAAATGCATATTTTTCTACTCTTGTATCATACGTTACTCTTGCATAGAAGTTTAGCAGTGTCTTCACATGCTGTATATGAATATCTGAGCTACCTTTTTTCAGAAACACAAACCATCAGGCAAAGAACTTTTATATATTCAATCCTAGTAATTATTGGATATGCTGTTTGAGAACTATTGAGGATGCTGTATGTAATTATCGACTAAGGAGACTGAAGAGAAAGGCTTCTGGGAGAAAACCTGATGTAATCACTACTTACTGCTAACAGATCAACCCGGTGTCATCTGGGGCCTGGGGGAGACAGAGTGAACTTAGTTTGTTTACTTGAGGTCAGGATGCTGCACCAGTGAATGGATTTATGGCTTCTAAGAGTCCAATAGATCCACATTCCTGACCTAATGGAGACAGGTGACGTTTGATAACATTGAGATCTGAGATCTAAGATTCATTTTTTACACCTGAATGCATTGCATAGATATCTAAATTCTGAATAATTAAGATTGTTTGATATATTGACAACTGATATCTGAATCTGAATATATTAAGATTATTTGATAATCACAAACTAGCATTTCAATTTTAAATTAAATATATTAAATATCATTTAATAATTACAAATAACATATTAAATAAATATATAAAATAAAACATATATATGCCTATCATTTATAATATCAATATAAATACATAAAACACATAAATGTAGACAAGAAAAAAGCATGCATACACGCCTATCATACAAAATGTAATTAATAAAATTATTTTATCACGATTTTAATAAATTTGAGATATATTAAATTTATATAAAAAATATGACCATAAAATATGATGTAGTGTCAAATCATAATATAAAATGATAAATACATAAAAACATAAATGTAGACAAGAAAAAAGCATACACGCCTATCATACAAAATGTAATTAATAAAATTATTTTATCATGATTTTAATAAATTTGAGATATATTAAATTTATATAAAAAATCTGACCATAAAATATGATGTAGTGTCAAATCATAATATAAAATGATAAAAGGCAGAAATAATATAACTCATCATGAATTCTTTTGAATAGTCTCTTCATAGTCTTAATACGCAGAGCCTTAATAGTGATGTGAACAACACTGTTCTGTCTTCTTCCTCTATACTCGCTCTGTTATCCCTCCTGTTCCAGCAACAGGATGCTGCCACTTGCCAAAGTCCGAGGAAGGTATTTCAAAGGTGGAAGCTGAGTCGGCCCACTGCATCCCATCCGCATCTCCTATTCAGCACTAAGTGGATATCACCCCACTTAGCGACTCAGACGCTAACCATCAGAGTTGCTCCTAATTAGATCTTAAATTTTAAAAGTTATCTTACTGTCTAAATAATATAGATCTGACCTAATCAGACTTAAAACCATTTTAAGTGCTAGCAAACAGGGCCATAGGCTGTCTCCTGGTAGTCCGGTCTTTCATGGTGCAGAGGAAGTCAATCCTTTGACAACGTGGATTTTGCAGGTTAGCATGGATGTTACCTGAGCATGGCTTGCCCAAAAAAGAATACTGATATCACTTATAGAATCAGCAAGAGAGAATATCACTTTGTACAGAATAATGCTCTTACATTGATGTCCTAAGGCCAATAATGAAGGGGACAGGTTGGTCTTGCTACATGGATATACTCTCCTGGCTTTAGTGGTAAAGTAAAAGCTGGAGAACTTGGGAGGATTAGTTGCAAAGGGAAGAAATTATGTGCTTACGTGGTCAACGAGAACTTCATTTCCAAGTTATGGTGCAGGAGATTGAATGGTTATTCAATTAAAAATGGTAACATGTCCTTATGGACCCTTGTTCTGTGGAATAAGAGTGTGGTTGAAGCAGTTGAAGTTTCTATGAAAGTGTTCATAATCAAACGAGGACAAGGAAATATTTGACCATCCAGGTAAATTCTATGAAAGTCCATGCCATGGTTAATTTAAGGTTTCTTTAGAGCTTTTGTATCTCATCAGGTTCAATAACAAGTGAATAGAATTGGTCAAATGCTGAGAATCTGCCAAATTCTCTATTTTATCAAATGGAAGACTGGCTGGAATTTTCTTTTATGGAAGGTGTTGGCACCAAATTAGTCGTACTTGTTCAAAGAAGAGAGAAGGCACACAAAAAAAAGGGAGAAACCGCACCTATCTGTAGCAAGATATCATTAAGATTAAACAAAAAGAAGGCAAAGAAAAAATGGGAATGAAGGATAGGTACAAGCCTGTCAATATTAACCCCAGCGAGCTATGTACTTGAGCCTTGCACTAGTGGCAGCAATGACAGCCTTAGCTGGTCACGAGGGCACCTGCAACACCCTAGTCAGACAGGTCCGATGGCAGCAGCAGCACCATGGGCAGGGCTGTTCGATGGCAGAAACAGCACCTAATAGCAGGAAGAAGAAGAAAAAGAAGTGGGAGTCCAGCAACAGACCTGTTGGCGGCAGACTCCCCTTCAAAAAAGGATGCTTGACACCCAGCTGGACCTGGAGCTGAAGGGGGAATGAAGACCGGCTGCTCCGTTTGAAACAGATGGGTCAATTGGGGGAGGATCGAACCTGTTTTAGGGTTTTAGATTCTCTCATATTATTTTCTCAGCAATAATTGGATTATGGGAGATAAAGGAGGGTTGTGATTGAAACAGATGAAGGCTGATTTGAATCAATGGCTCAGATTTGATATAACTTAAGTTATTGGATCCTATCTTAATGGTTTCTTATTGGTATTGGATCATGGAGAGTAATGCCCTGTTTGGTTGGAGTATTGTAAATGATATTGTATTAATATTGATATTGATATTTTTCGAGAGTGAAATATCAATATCAAGATTGACAGTATCAAAGTTTTTAAGTGTTTGGTAAAATTATGTCTCCGTAGCCGCGAGGGGAGGGGGCGGACGCCGGCTGCGGGCTGCGGACTACGGAGGGGGGACTCCGGCTGTGGAGGCGGGGGGGACGCCGCGCGGGGGGACGCGGCTGCGGAGGGGGACTCCGGCGGGGGCCAGCCGGGGGCGGGGGCGGGGGGGACGCCGCGCTGGGGAAGCGGGGGGGGGTGGGGTGGAGCGCCGGCTGCGGAGGGGGACTCCGGCGGGGGGACGCCGCGCGGGGGACGCGGCTGCGGAGGGGGGACTCCGGCGGGGGGCCAGCTGGGGGGGGGGGGGACACCGCGCTGGGGGAAGCGGGGGGCGGGGGGGGGGGGGGGTGGGGCGCCGGCTGCGGAGGGGGGACTCCGGCGGGGGGGACGCCGCGCGGGGGGGACGCGGCTGCGGAGGGGGGACGCGGCTGCGGGCTGCAGAGGGAGGACTCCGGTTGCGGACGCGTCTGCGGAGGGGCCTGCGCGGAGGGGGGCTGTGCGACGGGGCTCCGGCGGGGGCTGCGCGGAGGGGCGGGGGGACTGCGCGGAGGGGGGGGGGGGGCTCCGGCGGGGGGCTGCGCGGAGGGGGCTGCGCGGAGGAGGAGGGGCTGTGCGGGGGCTCCGGCGGGGGCTGCGCGGAGGGGGGCGGATCCACCGCCATGCTCTTCGTCAGATCCACCGCCATGTCGTCTCCGTACGTGCGCTCCTCCACAAACCCTCGATCCTTCGCTCCTCCGCAGATCTCCTCCTCTAGCTCGGGGGGAGGGCGCCGGGCGGCACAGCGGCCGCCCCCCGCGGGCGCGCGCGCGGCTAAAATCGGGGAAAGGGGGGGGGAGAGAGACCGCGGGAGAGCGCGGCGGGAGAGAAGAGCCAGAGAGAGGAGCGCAGCGATGGTGATGGAGGCGTCGACGACGCGGACGGCGGGAGAGCACGCCGGGGTGAAGGGGGAGGGGACGGGGAAGGGGGGACTCCGGCTTCTCTCCACAGCCGCGGGGGGCGGGGGCGGGGGCATCTGCCGCCCGGGCATCTGTATCAGTTTTAAAACAGGTCTTCACCTGTATTATTTATGATACTATTTTTAACTACTAATCTTAAAATTAATATTAGTATCCAAACACTCAATGATGTAAAATATCAATATCAGTTTTGAAACTGATATTAATACAGGTGCTTGATACTATAAACAAACAGGCTGTAAAGAAGGGCCAGGATGCCATCTCATGATCAGATTTGGATCAAGGGCCCAGATTTGACATAACTTAAGTTATTGGATCCTGTCTTAATGGTTTCTTATTGGTATTGGATCATGGAGAGTAAAGAAGGGTCAGGATATCATCTCATGATCAGATTTAGATCAAGGGCTCAGATTGAATATGACTTAAGTTTTGGATTCACCTCTTATTGGGTCTTAATGGTATCAAATATTTGATTAAGTCCAACTTAGTACTATGGGAATGGGAGAAGTCACGTACTGTCCATCTCCTGGCCAAGTCAAATGTTGACTTCCAGAATTTTCAGAAGGTTTAAAAAAAGAAAGAGAAAAAGGAACGTGGGGGGTCAGTAAACTGACCTTCCTCCCACTGCGGCCACTACTCCCATGATCTCCACTTCCTCCATGATGGGGGGGAGGTTGCGCTGGATAGTTTCCTCTCTTTAAAAGAGGCCTGCCGGATAGAGAGAGGGGGTTGGAGAGCTCCTGCGTGAAGAAGAGAAAGGATAGGTGACAACATTCGGAAGACTGCTGCGTACTGCTGCTGAGAAGCCAAGGGTAAAAAGAAGGAGGTGAAGAAGAAGAGAAAAAAGGTAAAGATAGAAGGTCCGATCACATCCTTCCCCTCCCTCTTCAAATCTTTTCTATAAACCTTCTTCAAAGCCCCTCTGGACAAGCCCTCCAATCATGCTATTCGACCCCTTCTAATACCCCATTCAGATCCCATAAATCTGTCCATATATCAGTCCTTTTAGAGCCTAAACTCACCCCTACATTGAAATTCTGTTCGGACTAGGCATACTTCACACATTGATCAGACCCCGAATCCAGTCCTAAATCATCCTGAAACAGCATCCAGCTAGGCTGCCTAGACAAGTCCTCAAGTATCCCAAGAAAACCATACAAAAACGCCCTGTTTGGAAATCCTCCAAACAGACCCTGAACAGGCAGTAGCTAGAGCCTTTTTTTTCCCTCTTTAAACCAGTCCCCCAAGCTTGCCTCTAAACAGTCCCTTAATTTCCCAATCCGGTCCCATCTTCTGGATCAGATGAGAGCCAAGTTCTGCGGATCTTTTTAAAGACAACCAGAGCCCAGTTTCTGGCCAAGATCAAGAAGGCCACCAGGGCCCTATTTCATCAAGTCACCAGGCCCAGTTTCCGGTCAGAACCAGAAAGGCCACCAGGGCCAAGAGAGCTGGCCGACAGGGCCTCGATGAAGCCCAAACAGGCCTTCAAGGCCCAATAAAGACAGTTTGGCCGCCAGGGCCTTCAAAGCTCAAAGTGGTCACCTTGGTCCAATGAGGATTGAGCCGGCCATCAAGGCCTTTAAAAAAAACAAATTTAATCAAAATTTGAGAAAAGAAATTTAATTAAGAGCTAGCCTATTCCACATAAGTTACCTCAAAGGACGGGCACTCGGGCATGTCTCCGGCGTGTTTGATCCCGGACGGGGAAATGGGCAAGCTCCCATCTTCCACCGATCCTCCCCCCGAAGTAGGGAGTATCAAACTCCACCTACTAAGAGGGGTATATCTTAACAATTTGGAGGGGAAGGGGTCATGCCAAAGTCTCTTGTGATCCCACGTGTAATATGTATTCAAATTTGTCAATAAATGGAAGTTCTGAATTTTGCATATCATTATTGTCATTGGAGCTTATAGAATAGCCCATGAAATTGAAGGAATGCAAATGTCTAAAGATGACATTGTAAAAAAAAATTGTTACAACATTTAGATTTCAGTGATTCTGGAAGATTTGAAACCTGCAAAAAGACTTAAAAAAAAAAAAATCTCTGGAAACCGTAAGTCTGAAATCTGAATTTTCATACAACCAAATCCCCAAATCAAAAACAAATCACAAACTTGATTGAATTCATAAGCAAGAGAATCTGAATTCTGGATCCGTACACCAAATCTGAATTCTCAAACCTTTAAGGCCAGACTTAGATTTGTGACCCAAATCTGCAACAAACCAAAAAACCAGAAATTAGAGCCTGGGCGCCAGAAGCCAGAACCCATCTCAAAATCTGAAATCTGGGAATTGCAAAGCCATTAAATCTGATATGTAAAAGTGTCCACATCTAAAATAAATAAACGAAAAATCAAATCTGAAATTCAATTCTGACAGATTTTAAATTAAAACATAACAAGACCAGTTTAAATCTCAAAATTTCCGAATGAGACCTCAAAATTTCAAATCTGATCTGCAACTTCAAATTAAGAATGTAAATAATAATAATAATAATAAATAATAATAAATGATAATATCGAAGCAAACTCAAACAATGTTCAGTCACAGAGCATTAAGTCTTGAGCAATCTTTGAATAAATACAAATCTAAATTAAATCATTTCAGTCAAAAGACATCAAATTTTAACCAAGTTTTACTTAAATCAAATCCGGCCCAAATAATACATCCCAATGAAAATTTAAAGCAAATCACCGCGATGACAAATCCTAAGGAAAGGTGAATAGCCAATTTAAAACAAACTCAGAATTCATAATGAGAAAATTTCCAAAACCTTAAAATCCCAAGTCAAAACATGTCAAAATATGATGAAATAAAACCAACTCAAAATTTTTAAATAAATCTAAAACACTTATATTAAAAAAAAATCTCAAAGATAAAATTAATTTCATAAACAATAAATTTTAATAAGTCCAAACTAATCTAATCCAGTCATCAAGCTCCTAAATCCTAACGTAAAACAAACTCATAAAATTTATCTAAAAATAAATCTTATCCAATTCAGGTGACATCTTAATCAAATCTTAAAAACATGTCCTTAAATATTAATTCAAATTAATTTCAAAAAAAAATCTTAAACAAATCTGATTCACAAATCTCCCAAATCAAACTCCAACCAATTTTAATGAAACAGACTCTATTCAGTTCAAATTGAATCTAAAAAAAATAAAAAATAAAGCAAATTCAAATCAAACAAAATTAAATTAAATCAATCAAGCCAAATACATCATATGCTTGTATCCCACTAGGTTCATGGGACTATTTACATGTGCTTATCTTTGTGGATGTATGTTCTCCATTTTATGGATTGTTATGGCAGTTAATCAAGGGTATTCGAGTCGTTGCTCGATGTAATTAACATCGGATCTTCGCACCATCCGATGGGGAGAGGTCAAAAATAAATTTTTAAAGAACCTAACAACCTCAAATTATAATTTTGACCCTAGTTAGTACTTTTATGGAATACCATCTATTTTCCTAAGAAGTCAATGCTAAGGTCTAATCTAATTCAAACTCAAAAGGAAAATGAATTTCCAAAGAAATTAAAAATCTTTATAAATTTTGAGGTTACATCAGAAGGCCAATAGCAGGAACAAATGCAGTGTTCCTGTGCCTGCAGAGTTAAATAGGTTTGGTGGCTGATGATTTCCACCAGATCTTTAGTTTGAGGCTACTAAATCTCGATCATTTGGAATAAAGCTTTTCATGGAGCATCGATGATGATACATTTCCTGAAAAATGTGGGGGCAATAATTCTTTAGGCTGACCACAAAAATAGCATTTGATAGAATTGTGCTGGGTATATGATGTAACCTCAAATTTAAAGATTTAACTTCTTTTTGTTTTTTGGAAATTCATTTTTCTTTTTCTTTTGAATTTGATTTGGTTAGACCTTAGCATTGACTTATTAGGAAAATAGATGGTATTCCATAAAAGTACTAACTAGGGTCAAAATTATGTGTTGAGGTTGTTAGGTTCTTTGAAAATTTGTTTTGACCTCTCCCCGTCGGATGGTGCGAAGATCCGACGTTAATTACATCGAGATAACTCGAATACCCTTGATTATCGTCATAGCAATCCATTGGAACAGAAAATATGCATCCACAAAAATAAGCATTCGCACATAGGAGAAAACAACCCCATGAATTTGATGGAAGGCAAGCACTTAATTTGGTTTTGTTTGAATTTGATTTGAATTGGATTGACTTGGTTGAATTAAATTTTGGTTTGAGTTTGAAGCAATCTGTTTTAAGAATTGAGTTTGAGTTTGGAAATTGATTTAATTTCAGTTTTGCTTTAGATTTGTTTAAGTTAAATTCAATTTGTTGGCTGTTTGATGAATTTGGATCTGTTTTATTAAATTTGACTTGAGTTTAATTGGTTGAATTTAATTGTTTCTGGTTTGGGTTGAAGTTAGATCTGTTGGATTTAATTGATTTTGGGGTGAATTTGACATTTTATGCAACTTTCGGATTTATAAATTGATTTGGGTTTGAGTTTAATTTAAGTTTGGTTGGAATGAGTTTAATTTGTTTGTTGATTTAAATTTGGTTTGAGTTAGAAAACAATTTATTTATTGCTTGATTTTAAATGAGATTTGGGCTCAACTTTTGAATTCGGTTTGTTTTAAATCAAATTTGTTTGTTTGGGAAATTTGGGTTTGATTTGAATTTTGTTTGGAATTTGAATTTGGCTGGCCAATTTGTTTAAGTTTGAGACAGCTTGTTTATGGATTTAAGTTTGGATTTGGTTTATTTTGAATTCGTTGATTTAAAGTTAATCATTTTTTTATGTCTGACTTGGATGAAGTTGATTTAACCTGGGAAATTTGGTTTGGATTTGATTGGCCTCAGTGAGTTGGTTAAAGTTTCATTTGTTAACCTCCAATTTGTTCAGATTACAGATTCGAACCTCAATTTGCCTGTTGGTTTTAGTTTGATTTTGATTTAATGTTTATTGGATTTTACAGTTTTCAGACTGCAGGTTTGTTTGGGTTTAATTTCAGAATTCATTTTAATTAAGTTCAGTTTGATTAAAATTGGGATTGAGACTTGATGCCTGTTGATTGAATTTATTGAATACTTCCCTTTTGTTCTTTTAAGTTCTTATTTCCAGGTTCATGATTACGTGAAATTTCTGCTTTCGAGTTTGCTTTTCTTCTCATCAGGGTGATTATGATGTGTTGGATCAGATTCACACTGTAGTTTAATAGGCAGATTTTGGGTTTCGGACTTGTATGCTTTTTAAATCCAAATTTTCAGATTTTAAAGGTTTCAGATTTTCAAGTTTGGTTTCAGAGATCAGATTCTTTAAGTACCTCCCAGGTTTCAAGTTGACCAGGTTTCGGATTTTTAAGTTCAAATTCTACTCTTCAAATCTCGGACCTAATCTGAATTTCAGGCTTCCTACAAATTCTGCACCTTGCAGGCTCTCAAGCTTTCGGATTTAAAGTTCTGCACTGTTAAGTTCAGATTTCAGATTTTTTAAATGGATTGAATTCAGGTTTCAGATTTGCCTACAGACTCCTGAAATTCGGACTTGGAATGTACAGATTTTCAGAATTCGGATCCTTTACTGTTCCAGATTTGCTGATTTCAGATCCTGCACTTTCACAGCCCTCGGTTCCTTACAAAGTTCAGATTTTTTCACACTTCTTGCAGATTCTGCACTTTTCAGATTTCCAGATTTTTAACTTTCAGGATTTCAATTACAGAGTTTTTTTTTTCAGTTCAGATTCCCTGCAGATTTCAGATTCTGCTGCGGATTCTGCACCTCCCATCTTCAAATTTCAGATTTTCAGATGGGTTAAGTTCAGATTTTTAATCTCTGGATTTTAGATGTGATTTCAGATTTTTTAAATTTTCAAATTTTCTTTTGTCTTGTCTTCCAGGAGTTTCATGGGGTTGTCCTCTCCTTGTAGTATCAATCAATGCACCGAACATGAATTTCCCTTGTTTTTTCTCAATATGAGACATGATTTACAATTTGACCAGAAATTCGGTCCTTTGAGTCCTTGATGAACTCGGAACTTGTTTGATCAATTTGAGATGGAAAGCACCCGGTCTTTGATAGACTTGTGGGCATTCCTCTCACTGACTTGAGATTGAGCTTGTCCCGGCTTTTGATAAGCTTGTGGGGACCCATCTCATTGTCTTGAGACTGAGCATCCCGGTCTTTGATAGACTTGTGGGAAATTAGCTCATATCTATCTTCATGGCTCCTCCATGAGTTGATGAACTTGTCATTTCATGGGCGGCATGTACCCGGTCTTTGATAGATTTATGGGCATCCCCCACTGTTTTGAGATTGACTACACCCGGCTTTTGATAAGTGTTGGCATCAGAATTTTCAAAAAAAAAAACAACAGGAGGGGCAGCGCAGCAAAAAATGAAAAAAAAAAAAAAGAACTGGTCCAGGTCAACTGCCAACTAGATTGGCCCTCAATTGGGTCAAATCAAGTCCAGTCATGCTCAAAACAGGCCCTAAATTGGGCCCATTGGCAGCCCATTTCCAGCTCTGGCCGGCCAGCCCATAATCAGGCCATGTTCAGGCCATGTTCAGGCCATGTGCGCAGCCCACAGGAGGGCCTGGGCTTCTCCTCAGTCCGCTGGCCCAGAAACCAGGCCCAATTGGGCCAGGCCCACTTCAATTCCAATGAGAACAGGCCCAGCTGCTGTCACCTGCCACCTCAGCACCCCTGTACGCACCAAGCCAGCCACCTGCCACCTCAGCCCATTCATTAGTCAATTTATGGAGGGGGGAAACCGAAGAGGCCAGGGGGAGATCAAGGGACAGCCAGCCATTAATTTGGGATTAAATGGAGTAACTGCATGGGGGAGGCCAAGAGGCCTACGTACAAGCCACCTGCTGGCTCTTCACCTCCCCCTCCAGCCTCTATAAAAGGAAGAGGGGTGCGCACAAATCAGGGGGACTGCTGAAGACGCCGGGAGGCTGCTGGATTGCGCCCTGCTCCTGCTGCCTCTGCTGCACCCTGCTGCTGCACCTGCTGCTGCACCCTGCTGCTGCACCTACTGCTGCCACCCGCTGCTGATACCTGCTGCCAGGAGAAAGGGGAGAAGAAGAGGGGAAGAGGACAAGGTAAGAAGGAATTGTTGGCTCCCACGTAGCCCCTTAGGGGGCCCTCTTTCTGGCGGTTTTCTTTCCTGCCCTTATCCACCTTCACAAAATGCCCCATTTCGGTCCATTTAATCCCCCCTAAGTTGGACTGCACTGCCGCTGGAGCCAAGCCCAATCCAGGCCCACATTTCGGATCACCTGCAGGTCCCTCTTTCAGCCTGGTTTCAGCCCCGATCAAGGCCCAAGAGACCCCCATTTCGGCCCATTTCCAGGCCTATCACCAGGCCCATCACCAGGCCCCTAACCTGCCATCTGCAGGCCCACATTCCAAACCACCTGCAGGTCCCTATCTCAACTCGGTTCCAAGCCTTGCCTAGGCCCATGACTGCCCCCCTGCTGGCCCGGTTTAAGCCCATATCCGGTCTCTATTCGACCCGATTTAAACCACCTGCAGATGCCCCAAACAGGCCCATGAACACCACCTGTCTGGCCCACCTGCTGGCCCCCTTTTCAGGCCCAGTTCGAGCCCATGTGTCAGGCCCAAAATCTGGCCCAAGTCCAGTTCAATTTTCCAAGTTTATCACCAGGCCCATCACAACCGGCCCCCTTTGCAGCCCAACCAGAGCCCACATAACAGGCGCATATACAGCCCATGACTGGTCCCTTCGTGACCCGGTTCCAGCCCATCCAGAGGCACTCTAAACAGACCCCAAACCGGTCCATTTCCAGCCCATGTTCGGCACCCAATTCAGGCCCAAAACAGGTTCAATTTCGGCTCCTTTGTAGCCAGAAAACAGGTTCAATCTCGGCTCCCATGCAGCCAGGCGCCAGCCCCCCTTTGCGGCTCAACCTAGTGGCCCTTTCACGGGTCCAATCCGCTTCCCCAAGAAGCCCTACAGCAGCTCCCTTGCAGCAAAAAGAAATAGAAGAAGAGGTTGCAGCAGCCCCCTTGTGGCATGTACCCGGCAAAGTGAGGGATGAACCTCGAACGGCCCTTTCACGGGTCCGGTTCTCCCTCACAGCAAAGGAGAAGAGAGCCTCAACGGCCCTTTCACGGGTCCGGCTTTCCCTCCTAGAAGCTGCCCTCCCAAATTCAAGCAAGAAGTGAAGTCCGGCTTTGAACGCCGAAGGAATGGACCGGCCCGAAGTGGCTTTCACAAAAAAATCAACCAATAAAAATCAAAAAAGGCGAAAGCAACATTAAATTAAGGACTTCACCCCTACCGGGGGAACTCCACCTTGGGCGGAGGCGCGCGGGCATGCATCCCGTAGCTTACGACCCGGACGTCGACGCGGGCACACTCCGTAGCCGATGATCCTTCCCCCAATTTGGCTAAGTCATTGACTAGCCTTATTGGATGGGTAAACTTCACCAAATTAGAAACTTGTCGGTATGCCGTTGTAATGCCGAAATTTTTCTAAGGTGGTGAAGAACCTAAATTGGGGGAAGGGTCACCACTTATTGTACACCGATGTACTTCACCTCACCATTCAATGAAATGAAGCTTTGATGTTCATATCGATGCATGAAACCGGGCATTCAAAGTGGCCCGATGGGTCGGAGGCGATGCAAACCGCCAAACCAAAAATAAAATCATTTCAAACCCAATCTGGGAATTCAAACAGAAAATCAAATCTGAAAATCAAAACAATAAAAAATCAGAATTAAAATAAATCTGAAATTCAACTTGTCCCGGTTCAACAAACAACCGATCTTCAACAAGATTGAACCGGTTTTGAAACAAACCAAACCGAAATCAGATTTCAAATAAAAAATCTGCCAAAACCGAAAATTCAGATTCAAATTAAATCTGTCAACCATCAAAAATCAGGTTTCAAATTAAATCTGCAACCAACAAAAATCCAGATTTGAACAATCTATCAAAACAGGTTCTAACCAACTTCAAAATTCTGGTTTTAGCAATCTGAAAATCCACTTAAAATCCACTAAACTTCTTCCCAAAAGAAATCAAATAAACAACATTTCAAACATCCAAAATGAATCAAAACCAACTCAAAAAAACAGAAAATTCAGAAATCAAAAAATCAAAAATCAACCAAATCAAAACCCAAACATGCTTAAAACTTTAAGCACATCAAAATCAAAATCAAACAAAATTCAAAACAAATCAAAACTAAACCAAAACAACAAAACAAAATCAATCAAAATAATTGATTCAAACTCCAAATCAACAAAACTGACTTTCAAGTCAACCAACAAATAAAAACAAACCCGAGCAAATCGGTTTGCATCTGATCGGACCCAAAAGGCCGCTGCCCTTTTGAGTTCTTTACTTTATTTTGTGGATGTGCATGTCTCCAAACACAGGTTGCCGCGACGGTTAATCAAAGGCGTTCGAGCCGTTGCTCGATGTAAGTTAACGCCGGATACTCGCACCATCCGGCGGAGAAGGGTCAAAAATGAAATTTTCAAAGAACCCGAACCTCGGTTCTAATATTTTTAAACTATCACCGGACTACCTAATATTTTTAGGATATCACATATTTTCCTAGAAAGGTCCGGAGATGTCTTTCTTTCTAAAAGAACAGACGCAGAAAAAAAGAGGTTCACACAATAAGCTTGTGGGCAATCAACTCACTGATTTGAGATTGAGCGCACTCGGCTTTTGATAAGCTTGTGGGGACTCATCTCATGATTGATGAACCTCATTAGCTCATAGTTTGGCATATCGGCATGTTGATCAAGTACAGCCTTCCCATGGCGTAATGGGTAAGTAACTCCCTCTTGGGGCATGGTAAGACATTGGGGTCTTTTCAATAGATCTTTGTATGTCCACCTTAAAAAATTAAGGGGAAGGTTTGAAACCGACCCACAAATTCTTTTAAGTTTAGCCAAGACCATGTGGCGGGTTTTTAGCCGGCCAGATGCTCGCCTCGGTTTGTGAAATTAATTAATAAATTTTTATTTAATTTCTGTGAATTGTTTGTTTTATTTGGTTTTTGAATTATGGGTCAAGAGGCGTGCTTGAAGCCGGCCTATTGCTTTCCCATTTGTTTTGATTCTTTTAAATTATGCCGAGACCATGTGGCGGGTTTTTAGCCGGCCAGATGCTCGCCTCGGTTTGTTTAATTAGTTAATGAATTTTATTTAGATTTTCATTTGATGGTGTATTTTTAAAAGAGAGATCTCTTTTTTTTTTTATTCTGTCCGCAGGCCTCAAGTTAATGGTCCCGGGCCCATCCTCCTTGCGCCTGCTGGCTGGTCCAGCGGGTGCCTCTTTTTTTTTTAAACTTTTTTCACCAGGTGGGCCCCACATCCAGCATTGACCCGAAGGTCAAAACTCCTCCCGCGGGCGCAGCGCACGCGCGGCCTCCGGCCGCTGTTTCACGCGCAATTTTTTTTTTTCACTTCCCTTTTCTGGTGGTCCCCACGTCTATTTTGACTTGGGGTCAAAATTGAATCCGTGCATACCGCGCGCCTTCCCCTTTCTCCGGACATGCACCAGCTGGACCAAAGTTCCAAAAAAATAAATCGGCCGGCCCTTTTCTCCTCCCGACTAGGCGACGGTGCCGCGAGTCCTTGTGGGCGGCTGATGCGCAGCTCCGGTCTCCCCCGGCGACGGCGGAAGAGGCTTCTGCGGGAGGAGGGGGCTTCAACGGCACCTGCGGCTTCGACGGCGAGAGCTTCCGCAGTATCTCATGGCTCTTGATGGCGCGGACGGCAGCGGCTTCAGGAGAGGGGTTCGGCGACGACGACGGCCGCTTCCAACGGAGCTTCCGGCGAAGGCGGGTTGCTCCGGAGTGGATCCCGGCAGGGGTTCCGGCAGCGACGGCGGCTTCCGGCGGAGGTTCCGCTCTCTCCCTCTCTCTCCCTCTTTTTCTCTTGCGCGCGCGGGGATTCCTCTTGTCTGCCTCTCCCCCCCTTGCGCGATGGCCTCCGGCGGGTTTTATAAGCTCCCAGCTCTCCCCTTCTGTTAGGAAGTTCACCGAACGGGGCCTCTGCCCCCGGGCTGGACTCGGAAAGGTCCCGGATTTGCGGGGCTAGCTTCCGTTTTCTGCTCCAACTCTCCCTGCCGCGCCGAATGAGATTACGCTCCCCGTTCCTCCGTTAGGAGATCTACCGACCAGGGTATCCCAGTCCGTGGAGGACTCGGAGGGGATCCACCGTGCGCGGGATGGACTTCCCTCCAATTTACGATCTCCCCCTCTTTTTTCTTCTCTTTTTTTCTTCTTTTTTTTGAATATTTTTGGTTACAACAGTATACCAATTTGCCTTTTTCTTGTAGGAAATCCTCACAATTTCCTACATAAAGACATTAATCTGATGGGTAAATTTCTTAGACCAAACTGTATTGATGCATATTACTTGGATGCTACCGTAATTGAGTGTTGGATGTGGATTTAACAGAAAGGAGTCTTTGAATTCTCATTTTCAACTTCTTGGATCATCATAGGAAGTTTCAATCGTCATGTCTCGTAATTTGACGAGGAGGTGAAATCTTCATATTCAAAAACCTGAAGCTTGATTATAGTGCAAGTATGGTAAGGATGAAGGGTGTTCCCTACCGGTGACACACCACATCAGTACCCGAATATGGTGTTAATTAAGGATGGATGTGGATGAAGAAGGTAGTCTATAGAGCAAAACAAGATATGAGTTCTAGGAAAATTTAAAGACAGGTAGACATTATTATAGAAAGAAATATAAGAAAAATATTTGAAAAATGATAATAAGCTTGATTATAAGTCTTTTTTATAAATGTTTAAGCTCTATATAAGAGTCCATTCTCTCAATGATGGAAGTAGAAAATGAATGAAAATTTGAAAGATCCACTTGGTGTCTTGCGTGTGGGGCTTGCCTTGTAGGTACCATAACCACCGGGAAATACCATCTTCGGCACCGGCTGGCCTTCAATCACCCATGGCATAGGCCGGCTCTAATGAGCTCTCCTTCCCCTCCTCCCTTTCGGCCTCCATGCCATTCTTCTTCTCCTTTACCCTTCCACGATTCTACAGGTCACATAACCCTACCATCGTCATCGTTATCTGCCTTTGTTGTCGTCATCCACCGCCTCCTCTTTCCAGAGCATCAGCATCATCGGCTCCGGCATCTGGTGTCACCAGCTTCTATATCATTGTTGACGTCCCGACCCTTATAACACCTGTGTTCCATCGTCGTTCAGAGTCACTGTATTAGAGCACCCCCACCATCGTCCCCTCCTCTTTCCCCTTTCATCTCCCCTTTCGGTTCCACCGTAACAACCTTGGAGCACCCCTCCCTCTTGTAGGTCCTCTAGGATAACCAGAGCACATCGCCAAACCCGCCGCCATCTACAACCCCTTTTGGCCCTCCCTCTTCCCCTAGGCATCACCCACCACCAACACCTCCTACGCCTTGCTGGACCACCCTTCTCCATCTCCGATCGCCTCTGTTTCCCTTCCACTGTTCCAGCTCCTCCGACGGTGAAGGTGACTGAAGAAGATGTTGGAGAAGTCATCAGAGCCCCGGCATTGATCCCTCTCAACCGTGCAAGTATCACAACCACCCCGTGGTCCTCCTACCTCAGTCTCCTGCTTCCTTGTTGTCCGTACAGGCGGGCACGACGATGCCAACATACGCAAAGGGACGAAGAAGCCCTCGCCCTCAAGGGTGCCTCTCATGCACCTTGTGCCGCTCACAGGCTCTGCCAGAGCGTGTCATGGTTCCCCTTCGTCACACACATCCCGCTAGGCTATGCCATGAGCCCCACAAGGTCTTGCCGAATTGGCATGACTTGCGTGTGCCGCGGCCTTCACACGGCGCCGGGTGCTGCGTTGATCAGTCACGAGCCCCACGGGTTTAATCTCACGATCCCGTGTATGCATCCACTATTCACCATGAGCCTGTTTGGATCTGTCTCTGCCTAGCTACCATGATCCCTGCCTTCACGTGGGAGGGTACGCGGTTGAGCTGCGGCTTTGCTGTTCCCGGGCTCATGAGCACTCTCCATGACCTCCATTGCGGTTACGTTGAGTGGCTACGTGATTGGTTCACACCCAGCCAACCAGTATGCGATCCAAGGTTGTCTACTGGCCCCATTCTAGCCGGTTCCCCCGCCTAGCCGGCTGGTTCAGCCAGTTTTGTCCGGTTCAAACCGGTTTGGGCCTGGTTCAATGGTCTAGAGCCCATTTCAGGGTGGTCCAACCCTGGTTCACACTGGTTCAGTGCTCCCAGACCTGGTTTAGGCAGGTCTGAGGCTGGTTCTGGTTCAGTGAGTGATGCGGGACAAACCGGCTAATCCGGCCAAACCGAACGAAAACGACTCAAAACCGGCGCTAATCGCCCTAAACAGAACTAAAGTAACCCAAAATGGAACAAACCGGTCCGAACCGGTCCAAAACAGTCCCGAACCGGGTCCGGACCGGGTCGAACCAAGCTGAACCGGTCTAAACCGGCTCAAGATGGCCTGAACCGGCCTGAACCGGCCTGAACCGGCTTGGGCCGGGTCTGGACCCGGTGGCCGGTCTGGGCCGCGGACCGGTCGGCCGCGAGAGCCGCGCTCGCTCGCTCGTGCGGGGGACGGAAGGGGAGGGGGTCGTGGCGGTTCCTGGTCGCGTCCGGGGAGGGTCGCGTGGCCGATCACACGCCGTCGACCTCGTCGACGTGGCGGCATCTTGACGGTCCCGCGAGGCTGCGCTCAGCGACAAAACCCGACGGAGCATCGCGACGGAGGCGCGCGTGAGGATCCGCCGACGGGGCCCGGCAGCGACGTCTTCGCGCTGTCGTCGGAGGGAGGTGATGGAGTCCGCGGTGCTGTCGACGCCGTCTTCGACTGAGGCGCGCGGAGGTGCCGCCGCTGTCGAACGCACGCCGCCGCACGGGAAAACAGGGGCCGGAGCTGGGAAGCGTCGTGCGGAAGGAGGGAATGGGCAGAGAGGGGGAGAACTGCCACAGCATTGTCCGGCCGCCTCCGGGCGGTGGCGGTGGCTACCATGGCCGGGATCCTCACCGGAAGGGGAAGGGATGAGGTAGATCCGGGGATCGCCGGGTCTACCTTTCCCTCCCGCACGCTTCTTCAACTCCTTCTTCGTCTTCTCCTTCTTCTGCTCCGATCTGAAGGTGGGACTCCGGCGGGGCTGTTTGGACGGTCGATCGCGGCTGATGCGGCTTCGTCGTTGTCGAACTGAGAAGAGGAAGGGAGGAGGAAAGGCACGGAGGCCTGAGGGTGAGAAGGGGGAAAGACTGGCCACCTGCCAGGTCCGGAGGGTGGAAGAGAGAAGGGGAACATCGCCATGGGGGGGTGGAGAGAAGGGAAACCGGGGCAGAGCCCCTACGTGGGACACCAGGCCAATGCCTTCCAAAAATTCACTATCGCTTGATGAACTATGTACAGCCGGTCCTCTTTTAAAGAGGGAGAAGAGACCTAATTTAAAAAAAAAGACCCTCTAAGACCTCTATTTACAAACTTGTCCTCGTAGGGACATAAGTAAAAGAAAACCCAAAATATGCAAAATATGTCCCCATCAGTTTTGGGCCCAGTTCGGCACCTTTTAGGCCCTGTTCAGTGGGTTTCAGTCTAGTTCAGTGCATTTCGGCTTGGTTCAAGTGGATTTGATCTTTGATTCACACTCGATTGGTCCATTTTGGGCCCGATTGGAGTTACCTCAGCACCTCTTTGATCTATTTGGGCCCACTGGCACATACGAATGGTGGTGTCTCCACTATTGTCCTGAATCATTAAGTACCTAGAATATTGAGTCACCTACATAAAACTTTGTGGAACTTATTGATAATATAGAGAGAATAAAGATTTATTAATTGAGTTCAAAAAATTAAATAGAAATGAGAGAAATGTAAATAAGTAGAAAATACAAGTTATAAAAAATGGGATACAAGAAGCGAGAGAAATAAAAATGGGATATATATCATTTTTTGATTAAATATGGTAGCTCATTTGGCCTCTTTGGGAGTTTCAGAAATCATAGACATGGTGATCCTATTTCATTTTTCCTCTTTGTTCTAGTGACGTAAGTTCTGAGCTTTATGTCGGATAAGGCCAAGCATGAAGAGTTAATCGAAGGAGTTGGGGTTGGTGCCAATAGGGAGCATATCACACTTCTTCAATTTTCAGACGATACAATTTTTTTTCCTGTTTAAAATTGATAAAATATGTCAACTTTAGATTCTTGTTGTCTGAGGGAATCTGTGACAAGTAAGAAAATAAACTGGGAGAGATGTGAGCTGATCATGGTCAATATCAATGAATATCAAAGGGAATGTTTGCAACAAATGTTTAAAATGCTATGAAGTTCCTTATCAAGTAAGTACTTAGTCATGTCACTGTCTCATAAGGCTTCCAAACGTGGTGACTACAACCTTTGATTGAGTAGGTGAAAAGGAGAATGCAGGGTTGGAAAGAAAAAAAAATACTGTCAGTTGGTGGTAGGTAGATATTGCCCAAGAGTGTTCTTGAAAGTATCCCCTTTATTATTTCTTCAACATCAAAATTCCTAGGCGTCTCCAACAACCTTGAAAGCTTAAAAGCAAATTTCCTCTGGCAAGACAAAGGAGGAAAGGACATTCATCTAGTGAAATGGGACTGTGTGTGAAGTAAGGATGGTGCTATTAGTTTGCTTCTCTTGATTGCATTAACAATGCCCTCCTTTCCAAATGACTTTGGAAGCTAAATCAAGGTAATGATTTATTATTGTGCAGGATTATTTGTTCTAAATATGGGATGATAATCAAAGATGGGTGGATAAGCGATTTCAGATCTTGTGGAAGACTTTTCGGGATTCGGAAGGATATCCTTGAGAATCGGGATTTCTGCATTGCTTGTAAGGCCATCTCATTTGAGAATGATGGGAGAGCCGTGTTTTGGAAGGATCATTAGACTGGTCATTCACAGTTTGGTAATCGATATCTTTTATTGTTCAGAGTTTCAACAAATAGGGAAGTAGAACTGTGCTTTATTCGAGACAACGTTGTCTTAGAGGCTAAGTGGTCTTTCGGAAGGAATTTGAAGACGGAAGAGTTTGAAGAGCTTTGAAACCTGATGATATTTTTGAGAGTTTTTTCTTGTACTCATACATGGGAAGATATGATGTCTTGGCTCCCAAATGGGGGAAATTCATTTTTAGTCAAATTTGCTTGTAGGAGACTTTGTTGTGGAGGTGTTGAAATCTCTTGGTGGAAAGTGGTGTGGACATCTTTATTTTCCTTCAAAATCTGAGTGTTCCTGTGAAAGATTTGCAAGAGAAGGCTTCCTACTAAGTTTACTTTTTGCATAATTTCAAATGTGGCTCTGATAAGTGTGTTTTGTGGGGTCACAAGCAGAAGATATTGATCATCCGTTCTTTCATTGCAGCATAATTAATTATCTTTTGCGTACTCTGTTAAATAGCTGGAAGTTCTCTTGGCACTACCCTCATTCTACTAAATTCAGCAATAGAGCAGTGGAAACCCATGAAACTGTCATCCAGTTTTGTGGAATCTATCGTTGCCTGCAATATTATGGTCCATTTGGGGATCTCGGAATAAAATATTCGACAAATAGTTTGATAATTCTATGACCATTTTATACCGGACTACCATTCTTGTCAAGGATTGGCCCTTCACGTATTGGGGTAGTCCAGATTCTGCTTCTTTGAAAAATAGGTCTTTTGCCTGAAAATGTGTTTGTAGTTGTCTTCCGATAACTATCATCTTGGTTGTCAATCGGTTGGCTCACTTTTCTTGTTATGTACCTTCCTTTTCCCATTGTTTCATGCCTTTTTTCTAGCACTGTGCATCTTTTATTTCAATGAATTGTGACATGTTCATGTCACCTTCAAAAAAAACCACGAACGGATTAGTGTGGCATCCCAAAGTGTTTATCTAGTATCAAAACAGAATGCTTATTGAAACCAGGAAGCCGATGAAACCGAAAAAGAACATCTGTACCCTGTGCTCTGTGACATTGCCTCTCAGCGACTATGAGCCTTTTCGGTAGGTTGACTTTTTTGAATAGCCGTATTACCTCAGGCCATTGCCCAACTTGGATAGATCAACTTAGAGTACCTGGCCAAACACCTATTGTTGGGTGGCAAACCCACGGCTGTATTATTCTGCTCCCTGTTGCTCAGTCACACCTTACCTGGATCTTGATCCATATGCCTTGGACTGAATGGGTCTTTAAAAGAAAAAAAAGACGTTGTTTGGTCTTGATCCATTAGCAGAAATTTGGTTTATTCAGTTTGGTTCCATTTCAAGATTGAGCAATGATGGTGGTGGGGAGTAGGGGGTCAGAAGAGGTTTGAAAGATCACGTTTTGACCCCTGGATATGTTAGAGCAGATTGAGATTGAATTGTTCTATTTGGATGAAATTTGAAATCAATCAAAAATCAAATTGAAATCGGCCTTGTAGGACTTGGATTAGCCGGACCAATCAATTCCAAACGTAGTCTGGCTTCACATCGATTGAATCAGCTAATGTCAGATTAGTGCTGCTTGTTTTTCTACATGTGCTAATCTCTGGATCCACGATGAATTGAGGTGTTTATCATCTGATTCGACTTCAAAAAAGACTTGTACGGTGGACATATTGCGATAATAGATGTCAAATCATGCCATACTAAATACCCGTGGAACAGAAACTATCTGGGATCTGGAATACACTAGCTTAATAGGGTGTTTGGTTGCATGATAATTTTTTGTACACTTTCATGATAAAAAATTGTATTAAAATAAAAAGTGAACCAACTCATGACATAAAATTATCATGTTTGGAGGGATGTGATTACAAAAAAGAGTAACTACCACACATGACCAAACAAAGTGGGGGACCACAAGAAAAAAGAAAGAGGTGAAACTCTCTTTTTTTGTTTAAGAAGAAAATCACTTTTAAAACATAAAATTGTCATGGTTACCAAACACCTCTTTTAACAAGTTTTCTTACAATTTTTAAAAATTAAAACAAAAACCTTCATTATCATGCAACCAAACATCCCATAAACATTCTGGATCTTACCCAGCAACCTATTGAGGCCTTTAAATGCGACCAATGGCTGTATTTATGAATCACTCGGGAGCTGATTTTCTAGCAGACACCTATTGACAGTCTTCTAATCAGCATTCGGCATCTATGGGACCTCTTCGAAGGACTGGACATCATAGTTTCATCACTGCCAGCTTCTACCTTCTCTAGGCGTTTGTTCTTAACTTCTTGTGGTCTTTACGATGTTCACCCTGCAAATTTTCTAAACTATTTTTTCTGGTCAGTTTCTAAATAGGCTGGGCAAGTATCAGGGCCGTTGCGGTTGACCGCGTGATCTTTCTTTGTTTGATATCTTTAATTTGTCATCATTGAACCATAAATAATTTACCGATTTGTAGGTCCGACGGGGAAGAAGTTCAAGTAGACAACGAGTTCCTAAAGGCTAATTACCCCCGTATAGTACGTGACAACCTCGGTTATTTGCTCTTTTTCCATCCTTTGAAACTCTCGGCACCATTAATGACTCTTATTTTCTGTTGGGCAGTTGATCGACTTCTACGAGCAACATCTTCGGTTTGGTTCTTCGTAAGGTAGGAACTGCATTAGCCGGGCTGCAGCGCCTTCACCTCTGTCGGAACTTGGATGCACGCGGCTGTTTCTTTTGTTGCTAGTTTTAGAACTTCTGGTACAGACGGCGGATGATAAAAAACCAAACAGCCGATGCAGTTTAGGATACTGACAGACTAAGAACACATATTCGTCCTAACCAAGATTTCTGGCTGTTGCCTGCCAATGCCATGGTGTGCAGCTGGCGTAGGTGCTGATTAGAAATATCTGTGTCGAGTGAGACGGGCTAGATTAGTCAAGAACAGCTCCGTGGTGACACTAATGGAATGCCAGATTGATCCACATGGTGGGTTGATGAAAATATAGTCGGACATGGCGTCATTGAGCTTAAATTAATTCGGTGTTAATTATACTCAGCAACTACCGCCATGGGATAAGCTCATAAAAATGTTAAGATCTGCAAATTACAAGTTAAGAGAAATGACACGTAGCCTCTAAAATGCAGCTATCGAAATCAACTTGGGCCTTACTCTTCGCCTTCTTTTTCTTCGTGCATATGTCAAGATCATCCCGAGACAGCTTCTCTGGTTCGTCGGACTCATCACAGCCACCTGAGAAACTACTCTCTTCCTTCGTTTCCCCCCCTATGAATTATGATCAGCATATTTATCAGCTTCTCCCGCAGCCGTTGCCTTCTTTCTTTTGGCCATCTCCCGCAGCCGTTGCGGGAAGGAGCCGCACGGGCCGAGCCGCGGGTTCGAACCCCGGGTGTCTCCCATGGTGGGGTGTCTGCCGAGGGACGGACCGGATTCTCCGTGCACTTCGATGTGTACCTCAACGAATCATCTTATTATGTATTTAAATAATTTATTTTTAATATATTTAAAGTTATGAATATAAATATTATATAAAAATATAATATTATCAATATTTTTAAATTATGTTAAGTTATAAGCTAATTATATATTTAATTTAAGTATAAAATATATTCAATGTTAATTTACATAAAATATAATATTTATTTATATTCACAATTTTAAATATATTGAAAATAAGTTATTTGAATGTATAATGAGATGATTCGTCGAAGTAGCGTGTATTGAGGTGCACGCTGAAATGCGCAGAGAGGATCCGGTCTCCCTGGGACAGTCTTTGCGTTTTCGAGTCCTGCATGTAAAAATAAGTTCGTTTCTTGAGAAAGTCCTCCGCATGGTAAGCAATGAAATAAAGGGCTCTGGACGCAAGTTAGTGCAGAACCTTTACGGTTATCGGAAAAGAATTAACGCGTTTACACTGATAATATATACGCAGTTGTGGAGGCACCCGTGTAAAAGAGGGCAGTTCACCTCACGAGGACTACTGAAAGAGTTTTCTCAGCCTCTTTTACAAAACTCATTAAATATTTCTATCCAGTTATGTATTTAATATTCTATTAAATACGTGCACCGAATAGTCCTGCGAGAGAGTTGGGAGGGCTTCCCGAAGGGCAGGAAAGGAAAGAATCCTCCGGAAGCTTCTCGATCACGCCCGATCGATGGCATCGTCATCCGTCGCGGAGGTAAAATAAACTGACTGCTTCGGAGAAAGAAAAAGGAGGAGAAACATTAACATGACCCGTGGCTGGCTGTGGGCGGCCCGTGCTGGGATGGCGACGAGATCCTGACGTCGGCCGGGGGGGTATATTCTTCCGCCGCGCCCGAGCGGCGGATGACGCGACGACGCGGACAAAAGGGGAGAGGAGTGATGATGGCAGGCCGATACGTGGTGCGCTGCCCGACCGGTGGTTCGGGCGCGGGTGGGTGAGAGCCGCCTCGGATACTTATCCCGGTGACTCAGCCGGCCCCCCCTCCCGGCCGTTGACGGCTCGATCCTGACTCAGACCGGTTTTCTTTTCTTTTCTTTTCTTTTTTTCAAAATTCATTTTGAATTGAAATACATGTTGAACTACTCAACCATTTGGTTGAATCTCGAACCGATAGTAACACGATAAATTAAATAAAATTAAAATGACTGATCAAAATTGGTATCAAGGTTACCCGTAAGAGAGAGAGAACTGTATTTTTTTCTACTATTTGGCAGATATTTATAAGACTATATATATATGTTCAAAAATGTTAATATATACGGATGAATTAGGTCAATTTGGGTCAGTTGTGATGTATGTATGTCATATTTTTATAATTTATCTAATTTTATTTTTAAGGTATATATTAAACTCGGATAAACGAAAGTAGTCGACTGGTTCTAAATTCGACAAATCATCGATATATCCGACCTTGATTCTGTTAGAGTTATGGCATGTGTTTGATGGTCTAGAATACATTGATTCTACAGAATCATTGTGTTCTATTTATACACCACCAAGCGGGACGATCTTTCTCAAGAGAACATTGATCCAACCTGTGATAAACAAAGCGTCTTGCATCAATCGAAGTGGAATCAATCATTATCTTCCTATATTTGCTATTACATATATATATTATTTTAAAAATAACTGATTTGAGTGAATTATGATAGATCAATTTCTCTTTGGGGGCAATATTAGCCCTGCCGGCCAAACCAATCTCAATCAAAATTCGAATAGGGAGCGTTATCGATCATGGATACCTTGGTTTTATTGCCGGAAAACACATCTTACTGATTTCAAAACACTTGAGTATGGATTTCCATGCTTCTGTCTTTGTTTAGTTTTTTTTTGTATTATTTTCCTCCAAACCAACCTATCCTAAATCAAATATACCTACGCACCTCCCAAATCAAGCCAAACCCAAGGGAATTAATTTGGATTAGTTCGGTTCAAGCCATATTTTATTAAAGCGTATCTGTATATTTGTGCTCTCGTCGAGTTAAATTTATATTCCATTTTAGTATAATATAATATAAGCATACACAGATATGGTTAACATGCTTGTGGCAAATAAATATATAACTTAATTTAATGAGGTCATTCCAATTTACCCATTTGGTTCGATTCGAAGGATTTGTTGAACAAAACTTCATTACTCCAGCCTAAATCAAATCTGGTTAAATTATTAAATTCAGATTGTTTTTTTTATATATTGGACCTTATAGTGAGCACTCTACCCTTCATCAAAAAATTTTCTAAAAAAAATATTAATATTAAAATTGATGTAATATCATTTTTAGTAACGCAATCAAGCAGGCATTAGTCGACAACAATATCCGGATTAAGTTCTCAGTGGCGAGGTGAGAAGAGAAGATCGAACTACTTTGTCATAAATATAACTATATAAATAAAGTTTGACAACTCCTAAATAGGTAATATTCACACCTTTTTTATATCTATGACAGGTAACAAGAACCACATCGGAGCCAGATTTATGTGATATCATATTAATTAATATAAATAAAAAATATATAATGAAATTGCTATATGCGAACATTTGCATCATAAATAATGGGGTGTTTGGTTGCATGATAATTTTTTGTACAATTTCATAATAAAAAATTGTATTAAAATAAAAAGTGAACCAACTCATGACATAAAATTATCATGTTTGGAGGGATGTGATTACAAAAAAAAGTAACTACCACACATCACCAAACAAAGTGGGGGACCACAAGAAAAAAGAAAGAGGTGAGACCCTCTTTTTTTGTTTAAGAAGAAAATCACTTTTAAAACATAAAATTATCATGGTTACCAAACACCTCTTTTAACAAGTTTTCTTACAATTTTTAAAAATTAAAACAAAAACCTTCATTATCATGTAACCAAACACCCCATACGGTTCTTTGAATTTACCGAAACTAAAATCAAACTGAAAAATAAACAGAATCGAGTTGGACTAGTTCGACAAAAGATCAAACCGTCAACAAACCTAACTTCTTCAACATTGAAGTTTTTTTTCTAAAATAAAAAATAAAATAAATTTAAAAATAATAAATCAGGATCAGTCTTGAATTTAATATTTTATTCATGAGAGAGAATTATTTTTCCTTGACAGAACATCATCTTTTTCAAAAGTAATATAAGACAGAAATAAAATAATCAATCAGGTAAAGACCGGCCCGTTGGGGTTGAACCGTCAATGTTAAAAAAAATAATCTTGATTATATGATTCTTAACTTGTTTGTATTATACAATCGAAATAAATACTTTACGATGATTTATACGTACAAACGCCGTTTGATATTGATACCAAACAGATTTGAGAGAATCGGTGATTGAATAGGATTTAACACAGGAAGGAGGGGAAACGCAAATCTCGCTGTTCGGTCTGATCAAGCCTCTGACGTCGTCTTCCGCACCGGAGCAGAGAGCAGTCCAGTCCAGTCGCACTCCCTTCAAAAAGGAAGGGGATTTACTCACTCGCTCTCTCCCCTCGAGCACGACCACAACAGCACGCCTCCTTACCACCCCTGCAGCTGCGCGGCGCCGCCGCCGCCGCCTCCTCCCCCGTCGCGCTTCCCTTCTGCCGCCGGCGCGAGCACAGGTGGGATCCTCATCGGCCCCTCCCCGCACGGACATGGACGCTGGTCTCTGTAGCACCGCATCCTCCTCGCACCGTCTCATTCCCTGCCCTCATCTCGTCCCCCGTTTCCCCGTTTCCGCCTACACCCGCGGCCCGGCGCCAGCAGCTGTCTCCCTCTCCGAGCCCCCTTCCGGATTGTCCCGCCCCGGCAGCGAGCCCTCGCGCCTGTTCTCTTCCTGCGTCGGCGAGGTTTCCATCGGCGACACGACGATGGCGTGATCTCGTCCTCTCTTTCTCTCCCCTCCCGACCGGAGACGACCTGCTGCCTCCACGTTGGCGCGTCTCTATCAAGGCGGCAGCGGCGCTTTTCTTCTTCTTCTTCACCTCTTTCTCTGCGTCAACGGAGCAGGGAAGAAATGTCGTCGGGATTCCTGTCACCCTTCTGCTTCGTGTCGTCTCCTCCACGGCCAAGGACGATCCGTGGATGCGGCGGTGCCTGTGATAACTGCTTTCCCCCTCTCATCAGCGGCAACCGCGTCATCTCGGCCATCGGCGATAATAAGGGCCTCCTTCCAGTGGGAAGCCTGCTTGCCTCTTCTCTAAGGTATACAGATAGGTTGCTCTCTCTCTCTCGCTCTCTCTATCCACCCCAAGCTTATCTTCCCCTCTACATAAGTAGGTATCCCGATATGGAAACGAGTCTCGAGAGTGTGTAGGTAGATCTATAGAGCGAGTGGGTCGTGGGGGTTCTGCTTCCTACTACCACACCAAGTTTCTTGTTACGATTACCAGGTTCAATCGTCTTCGCCAGCGGTGGTGGGACGGCAAGAAGACGAACGGCAGAAGGGGTGATGTGGCGGCACCGCGTTTGGCTTCCGCCCCGTTCCTGGCGGCTGCCGGCCAGACGACGGGGACAAAGAGGGATCACGGCCCTGGCGACTGTGATCTCGAGGTCCGTTCACCTGCTTCGGTGGTGATTCGATCTGGATATATACGCGATTAGCCCACGCTCGAGAAGATTCGTCGAATTATTCGCAAGCCCGAGCCCCAAACATTCACTTCTCTTTTTTTTTCTGAAATGCCTCTGCTCTGATCTCCTTGTTTCAATATTTTTGCCGCATACAGGTCATTAAGGCAGCCAGAGACAAGTTTACGCAGGAAATCTCATTCAAAAACAAGGATAAGGACATCTCCCTCGCCAAGGTTTGCTCTGCATGCTACGTTTTCGACATTCTAGGATCTTCGCCGGAGGCGTTTTCAAGATCTTGTCGATTGTATCCAGTGTTCCTTTTTTTTTTTTTTGAAAATTAAGTTTTGCCTAGTGGTAGCGCTCGACAGCTCTTTCTTGATGACAGTTAAGAGGCTGAGAAAATGCAAATTGATGAAGTTTCCATTTCCGGGCTATAAGATGCAACTTTTCCTTTTTGTTCTTTCATTCCGAAAGTTAGGTTTCTTTCGTTGATCTTTCTGTTGATCATGCTGTTACATGGTATTGTACCTTTTCTTCCGGACCTAAGTTTGGATTTATAGATGTAAGCATTCCTTATCCTATGCGATCATGGTTGGGTTGATTTTTACATGTATATGAATTTTCTGGAAGAAACAGTTATTAAGATTTGGTTTTGTAACTTTTTAGGCTTTGCTTTATGTTGCCGCTGAGGATGAAGCCTTCATGGCTTATAATCGAGATATAGATGCACACTTTCTCTCTAATGAAAGGGGAAAGTCTGTATTGCCAGTTGGTGTGCACTCTGAGCATGATAGTGTGGAAGCCATTCCTCTAGCTGGCAAGAACATGGCTGGATGGCTCCACGAGTTAGACTGTATAGCAAAGGAAGTGGAAGAACAATTAGTTTCTAGAGATATTGGTTGCTACTTGGTGGAAGTACTTGAGGCTATTAATGCTGTTCTATTTGAATCCCGAGGCTTCAGAAGGTTTTCTGTACTTGTTGATTCAAAATTGTCATATCTGCACACAGTACTATCCTCTGGATGTGGCAGTGGTAAACTCTCAACTAAGACTGCATAAATGTTAGCATTACTTTATGCTTGTATTTGTTCCTGAGAACTTGTGCTTGACTGTTTACATTAACTTGTAAGTAGATCATTTTCAGGCCCTACACTAGTAATATTTAATTTGATTGCTTTACTACCTTTTCAGCAATTATGCTTAGCATCATTTACATTGAAGTCTGTCAAAGGCTTGGAGTAACTATAGTTGGATCACGGTTTGGTGAAGATTTTTTGATTTGGCCACAGACAGGGAATGCTGAGGTAGATCGGTTACTGTGCATATCTTCTCTTTCCAAGAGCATGTGAATTGTCTGCATTATTATGTTATATGTTCTGCATTCTTTGTGTCTGATATTTACATTTATCCCAAGGTTTTAGTGTAGAGTTGACAAAGGAATTCCTGTTTTTGTAAATTTACCCTTGTGGACTTATGAGATTTTTGGTGATACTGATCTTATGTTGATCTTGTTCTCCTTTTTTTAGCGTAGTTTATTTTGTAGTCAAGTTCAATGAATTTGCTTCCGCTTTTACAATTTCCCAGTGCCGTTGTGTCTGGTACATGCGCTTGCTGGATGTTCCAATATTCCTGATTTCTTTTGGCTTGTTTTACCATTTAATGTTTTAGGAACTCTTCAAAGTTTCTTCCGGGCACAGTCTATTTGCTGTAGTGAATGGAAGTTGTGTTGAGGACCCTAGGTCAAAGGCATATGATTTGAACAGCAAGGTGCTTTTAGGACTCGACGTCGCTACTAATAGGGATATCATTGGCATTGCTCTCGCCAATCTAATTGTAAGCCTCAACTGCTGGTTGACATTGTAGTTTTAACATAGTTTCCATACAAGGCTGTTAAACAGTTGAAGTCTTCTCGTTTTCTTTTTCTGACTAGTTTTCCTTCATTCTATGCTTTGCAGAGGCTTCACTGGAAACGTGCTTCTAAAATGAACCATGGGTTAATGCTAACCTCTCCTCTCAGATCTGTCCATATTGGGCATGCAAAATCTAGCAAGGTGGATAACTCAAAATTTCCACTTTTGCGTCCCCAGGAGCTCAGGTGTGTACCATTGCATCTACTACTTCCCTTTTATAGTTTAAACTTTTGAAGTGTCAAGTCATCCACATTTCCTGTAAGTAGAGGTTCTTATGGAAGATCCCATCTGATTGCAGCTTAAAAAGTTTCTTGCAAGCTAGTTTTATTGCCTTCAGGCTCACTTGCCTACAGAAAAAACATTACTTTCTATTGCCACTTCCAGTCTTCAATTACAACAGACCTAAAGACAACTTTTGACACCAAGTGCCATTCATGATTGTCTTTTTTAGGATGTAGTTGTGTTTATTACATTTTTCAAAGGTCATTAACTTAAGTGTGCTGGTTGGTTATGCACGCGTCCAGATTGTTTGTTAATGTCTGTTTGGTTAAGGTATAAAAAATGGTATTATATCAATTTTGATATTGATATTTCCGGAGGGTAGAGTATCATCTCGAAATTGGTACAGCTGGACACTAGTATTAGACAGCATGTTTTGTTTTTTACCGCAAGTTTCAAAATTGATATTATTAGTCAAACACCCTTTTATTGATTTATGTCAATATCAACTTCAAAATAGTAGCGATAGGGGGGGGGGGGTATCTCATACCGTCATCAAACAGGCTGTAAATTTTGAGCCATCTCACACGAATCGAATCATCTTTCGCTTTCTCCGTAGTGCATTTTGACATTACGAGCCAATTGCTATTAATCACCAATGTCGGGTTACTTTTGATGTTTGGGTGCTATCAAATTTGATGCTGACAGCAATATATAGAACTGATACATTCAAATACTATCCGACCAAACAGGCCCTTTTCCACGTATTGATGACTTCAGGGTTGACAGCACGCAATTTCTCAGTTTAACTTCTTTCTTTCTATACGTGGGTTCCAATTCCAATGCCATGTATAGATTGGTTGGTGGGGGGGGGACACAGTCAATAGTTCGATTCATTGATGGACTCCCTGTGACTGCAGATTGGCTCTGATGGCTTCTGAAAGATTACTGAGCCTGCAGCCTCACAACTGGACTCTGAGGAGAGACCACGGGCTGCTGCTTTACTACGACAGGTAAAAGAACGCCCCCAGATGATCTATATGCATCCTCGCTCCCCCCCATCTTGTCTATATGTACCATACACGCGCATATGGATCCGCAGGAGGTACGCGGAGGCTGTGCAGGAGCTCAGCATCTGCATGGCCTTCGCACCGGAGGAGGCGGTGGAGGTGCTGGAACCCTTCGTCGAGAAGCTGCACCTGCTGCGCCTCGAGACGTCGTGGAAGGCCGCCGGGCAGGCCAGCAAGCAGGCCGTGCCCTGACACGATCTTCCTTCCTTCCTTCTGAACCTGATCCCGGGGCGCCGGGGGAGGACGGAGACGAGACTCGCCAGTCCGGTCTAGTTTTGGTGCAGTTAAGCGTTGTTCTCGCTGTTATTTGTCGCCATACGTGATCGTAGTTTCAATCTTTCCGGTGCAGCTGTGGTGGGTTCCCTATCTGATCGGTGTTGATTTGCGCTCCTCTGTCTCGGTTAGTTACGTTCATGGAATGCGGGTCGCGAGCCCGACCCGATCGATTTCGAGGTCAACCAATCAGGCCCGATCTCAAAATTTTGATCTCATAATTAATATTTTATTATTATTTTGAGGACCAGTGTTGGTTTAAGGTCAAATCGATCCGGTCTTAGATTTTGACCTCACCTCTCTTAGTTACGTCAATTTGAGTTTCGGATGCTCATGGAATTTAGCAGATGAATTCAAATTTAAATTGCACAGATGGAATTTGATCAACTAAAAATTCGAATAAATGTTGAATCTAGAACACATGGTAAGCAAGCCACTGGGTTTTAACAACATACATGGCTCTTGAGTCATTTGCACCCGGCGGTGCGGAGGGCCAGGGTGGCAAGAGCTGGTAAAAGTGACTAGAAAAGAGAGATCTGACTGGTTGCGTTGTGTTGGGTTGGAAGGCGCTGCTGCCCCCCACACTGACCCATAACAATAATTGCACGAAAGCTCTCCTTAATTTAATAGTATCTATCTATGTTTTAGGAGATACAGCACCCGACAATCGATTTATCTCGAAGATGAGAATTAGAAGTTGTTGTTTTACTTTTTTGGTCTTCCTATCTAATCTTAGAGAATTTTATGGGGAAGATGTAACTTAGAATTGTCTCGTAATCTTCGCGAGTACTTTTTATAGAGGCTTCGAACTTTCAAAAAATAACTATATATATATTCTCTTTAATGCTTTAACTTTTGTTGCTTAAGTTTTTTTTTTTTACTTATATTAGATCACTGTATATATGCTATATCTTTATACGCATTAATCATTTGTTAATCGATCGACTTGGACTGTTTTTTTAATAGACAGCTCAAAAGAACAGCCTGCCTTCTACGCGAAAACCTAGGAGACGTACTCCTGGCCCAATAGTTTAACACAAACCTTGAGCTTCTCAATGACTTCTATAATTAATGTCCTTTGTAAGGTGCGCATTTTGCACGCCAAATTGTTCATATCTTCCTCTCTAGAATTTTCCACCCTCAAAGGGTTTATAAGTTTTATTATATTTCTTGGGTTAATCAGAAGCACTTAGCTTCCTATTTTAGATTTTTAAACGAGAGTTTTTGTGTGATTAGCTTTGCAAAAGACATGAGAAGTAATATAAGATTACTTCTTATATTGTTCTTGCTCTCTTTCTCTCTCTCTCTCTATATATATATGTACTACATATATTAGTTAATTATGTGTAGCGCATGCCTAACTCGGAACAAGGTTGTCCATGCATCTTGAACGACCCAGGACCAAAGAATTTTCGAGATAGAGTGGGGTACGTACGTAAGATCCGGTCAGGAATCAACGATCGAGATTCTTGATACAACAGTGAATTAACACGGTCCCACATCGATGATGGGATGCAAGAAGATTCGGTTACTCATTGATTCTGGCTCATCTTTCAACTCTTCGATATCAGGACTTTATGATTCGTAAGACGATGGTATAATATATACAGTGGGGGTGTACGTGTACCAACCTTGTTATATGTTAATCTTCGATTATTTTAACAATTCCTTTCCCCGTCTATATATATTACGTTTAGCAACTAGCGTAACTGTTGAAAATAGAGTACTCTGGAACTTCAACCCCAGCGTAACCACCTAGTTTTTAAGCTTTTAAGCATTGCAAGAATTCTGGTCGGGAAGCATGCGATGTCTTGTTTTTTCGGACACTGGCCCAGTGGCCGCGATGCCCCGTAGCCCTGCGGATGACGAGGGATTGAGTTCACGTTCCATCTCCACATATCACTCCCTGACTGTAGTCGTCAAGAAACGAACTCACGCCCTACTCCCCCAAGAACAGGGATGATGTCAATCGGGCTAAGCTCCGACGGGCCGAAGCATACTATGTCAACAGTTGCATATAACTCTGGTGTCTAGTTTAGTTTTGTGTCTTCTATCTTTTCAAATAGTCTTTTCTCATGTGTACCTTTTTATGTTACGAGTGAATATAATCTGTTTTGTTCAAAAAAAGAAACAGCTGCATATAACTTCAATATTCCTCACATACTTGTATGTATATTAATTTTCTAGACAAGAGAGAGGTACACAGTACGGTACATCGACCATCTTATTCCCTTGCACATCCACGCATGCACGCTACTGCGAGAAGACGTACGTATATATATATAGGTACGTGTAGCTGAGAGGGCCATCATGTGGAAACCCCGCTCACTTACAGCCCGCTTCGTTCGGCTTGCAGCAGGATCCTGCGGCCTGCAAAAAAAACCATGGTAAGCAAACAAGAAGCCCCCTTCAATATATATATATATATATATATATAAAGAGGGTACGTATATTCTCTCGTAGAGTCTTTTGAAAGAATTTTTTTAAGTCTCTTCACGTAAATAAGTGTGTAAATATGATTTAATATTCTCCTATATTTTTATTTAATGATGATTTAATATTTTTATACTTTTGTTTACGTGAGAGAACCGAAAAAATTCATACTCTCGTATATAAATATGTATATATATGCATACTACACGTATTTATGTGTATATGAATATGGAGAGGGGGGGGGGGCATCACCTTCTTGGGGTCCTGCAGCTTCTGCGCCGCCTCCGGCTTCTTGGCGGTGGCCGCCGGCCTCCCTCCGCCGGCCGCCGGCTTCGGAGAAGACACCTTTGGGGCGGCAGCGGCAGCGGCAGCGCCCCGCGGCTTCGCCGTCTTCATGGATGCCATACTCTCACCGGCGCCCGTTGTCAAGCTACCAGCGCATCCCAGACGATGCAGCCCCTTATATGTATAGAGCTCCGGCTGTGCAGAGACAGAGAGAGAGATAAAATGGTGGCCAGCTCCTTATGATATTAATTAATAGACTCAAATAAATTAAAATCCTGCATTTTTCTGCCGTATAGCCTCTGTGGACATCATTTCTCCGGAGATCGAATGGGCAGCGATGAGAAGGAATCTGTGGAAAAGAGTGGTGTAATGTAACCGACCGGCGTGGGCGGTGGAATATTCGGCAATAATGCAAGCTGCAAGACAGAAACGACGCTTTCCCAGTATATACTTTATATGGTGCTCGATTGCACAATATATATATATTTTTATGTATTTTTCGTGATAAGGTTACGTATTGAATTATCATTTTTGATGTGGTAAGGTAACAGAAAAGTGGCAGAGCCATAAGAGAAAAAAAAGAGAACAAAAGAAGTCGAACAAGAATATATATATATATATATTCAGCAAGTCGAACAAAAACCGACGAGAATGAAACATTAAGGACGGAGGAAGAACTCCCTCCCTACTACCCCAAGATTACCTTAAAATTGAAAGCAGTGGTCTGCGACCAAAGATCTATCGGCGAAGGGGATTCGGCGCGAAAGGGTGGGGTCGGAGGGTGCTAGCCGGAGGGGTTGGTGAGGTGAAGGGATAGCTAGGCCAACGTAGAACAAGAAATCAAAGGGGTTTTTAAGATTAAGGTTGCATGGAGAAATTTGGAAAGGAGCGAGCTCGTCTCTGCCTTGATTTGTGGGCATGCCAGTAACATATACAACTTCAGCAAATTACTGGGTAGTCCCTCCCTAGTCCCTCCCACCCACCCTTTCTCCATAGTAGAGTGCCCTTGGTACTTGATAAATTTCTTTCTGGCTTTAGATTAGGCGTGTTAGACCTTGCTAGATTAACCAACTTGGAGGAGACATTTTTTTTTGAACAAACAGCATATTTCATTCAAAGTATAGTAAAATACAGGACAGACTCAAATACAAATAAAAACCATAGATACCAGATAATTACATCCCACGTATACATAAAACAGACCATAAAACAGACTAGAACAACAGATACAAACATAGAGTGAACTATAGAACAGTTTCGAGGCTTCGTCTTCAAGTCGATCGAACATTTCCATGAAAAGTATTGAACCTGTGCACAGATGTGCTTAGACGGTCCAAGAAAGAGGACTTTCTTCCAGAAGTCAGGCATATGCCAAGAGGCCGGATGATCACACCTAGATGGCGTGGATGTTGCCCAAACTAACGGCCTAGCAAAGAACATCTCCAAGCACAAGAGAAAGAGTTCGAAAAGAGGACAGTGAGGTAAATTAGTCTAACCAGACACTTAGAGGTATTAAGATAGGAGAAAATCCTAAACAAAAAGCCCCACAATATGAGGCAGATTTAGGGGTTCCGAGGTAGCAGCCTCGCAGAGTTCCAAAACTCTCAAAAAGAGGGATTTTGAAGAGGTAAGGAAGAAGATGTTACCGTATTCACCCGAAAAGAGCCTACCCAGAAGAGAAGATCGAACATCCCAAATGAGAGCGTCTTCCTCTCGACCTTTTCTTCGTCGGAACGGTACCAAATCTCCGCCGGAGTACAAAACCACCGGTGACAATAGAGCGAGGGGGAGGCGGAGAAGACCTCCGTGGCGCGGCGTTCCGGAGGAGACATTTTAATTTGGAGATTTTGGACATCTTTGAAAATGTCATATATCCAAAAATTCCAGGTGGCTTTATCTATCTGATTTAGTTAGAAAAATTATTTGAGAATGTTCGAAGCTTCAGGTGTTTAACTGTGTCATAATAAATATTTCCTGTATATATAAATGTACAAAACATTTATGAGAACTCTTAGAAAAACCATGTAGTTCACAGCTGTTTTCTAATTCCCACATATTATATAGTCACTGTTTTAATTTCATCTTTCCTCCTCATAGGATTTGGAGTGGATTTTAATAACTTCCGTTTTCTTTGACAAAGCAATACATTGAGATAAAGTGAGAGTAGTGCTAAAACATGTAGGATTTTTCGAATTATTCAGATGTTTGGCATGCCATCATAAAAATTAAAATGCCCGGTGTAAGTCTCCAAAAGCTTCTGTTCTTTAAAAAAAAAAAGGCCCTTGGTATCTGAAAACTCTCAAAGTGATCTTGGTGAAATGTTTTTTTTTAAATTTTTTAAGATGAAAATGTCACTGCCTACTTACTCTCTCTCTCTCTATCTCCCCCCCCCCCTTTTCTCCTTCTAGATGGTATTTTTGGCAAGTAAATCTTGAGAATACCTAATTGATGATATTTTTGGAGTGTTTTGAAACGAAGGGAGCTGGTACTTGTTTTTCAAAACCCCTAGATCTTAAAATTTCTAATTTTCTGGAGATGTGTATAAAGATATAAACAAATATTAATTACGAGAACCGATCATACGTAAAAAAACCCAAACAAATAATAATAATAATATATGGTTCAATAAAAATGTGAAGAGTTCGAATCATCTCAATTCTTGAGTAACCTAGAATGACTTTATGTGATACATGGAAGACGAAGTAGAAATACATTTTAATGAGAATGTAACATAAACGTGACATCGTTCCACAGTGAATTAATAGAGAGTCGATAACCGATCTTCGGAGTCTTAATAACTCGATAACAAGTTAATAAGAGGTCGATAATGAATTTTTAAAAATTCAGTAACAATTTAATAGAGTCTGGACGACGAGTCTTGTAATAAATTTTTAAAAATTTGGTAATAAATTAACACATGCTCGATAGTAAGAGGTTGAAAAGTACAAAAAACTATCACCTATTATTTAAAATAAATTATAACTTTGTTTTTCGCGCACCACGTGTCGTTATCTCGATAAACTGGGAAAACTCTGTCCAGACCGAGGTGATCCGAGTTCAAATGTGAATAAACACGTGCAAGATACGGCAATTATACATTATGCCTTGCGTCTTACCACGCCGTTCTCGGCGGTCGCCTCGCCGGCCTCGGCGTACATCGGCGACCTCGCCGGCCTCCTTCGCCGCCGTCGGCGTCCCTTGCGGGTCTCGGCGTCTTCCTCGCCGCAGCCGACGCTCCATCTGGTATCCCTCCAGCGCCCCTTCAGCCCTCTGCTCCTCCTCCTCCTTCTCCTCCTCGCCCTTCTGGCATCCCCCAACCCTGTTTAACCATCATCCGGCAGTCCTCTCAGCGCCCCCCTCCCTGCTCCCCTCCCAGCCCCCTGACGCCTTCGGCGGACCCTCTCACCCATTCCTTTCCCAGCGGCATCTGGCGACTGGCTCGCCCCCAGAGGACCTCGCTCCTTTCCCTCGCCCTTGGTTCCCTCCGGCTTCCCCGGCTGCCAACAGGCGCCCCCCCCCGGCAGATCTCTTCATCCCACACCCTTCGTGCGAGGTCCCCTGTCCGTTGGCTCCACCTCCCCGCGGTTCCTCGGCTTGTGAATCGGCGACCTGTGCTCCCAAATGCTTAGTTATTGTGTTGTTGCTCTTTCTCTAGTGCTCTGCCCAAATGAACTTTTAGGTCTTTTGTATCTTTTGCACACACTAGAGTCATGGAGCTCGGCATATTCATGTTCTATCTCTTCTATGTTTGCTCTTCTTGTTCTTCTTCGTTATATGTTTGGGTTCTGTCCAGTTATCTTTTCATATTTCTTTCGTAGTCACCATCTCTATTTCGAGACTGTTGGTCTGGACAATATTCACACCTTTTTGGTTGATCTCGTGACAATTATCAAACTTCATAAAGGGTGTCTCTATCTCTGCCATTCGGCTTTTAGTCGATTTGGGGCTGTGTTTGTAGTCATTGGATAAGATATTCACCCACAGAATTTCAACTATCTGTTTTGTCATCGTCTGTTTGTTTTTTTGTATTTGGGTTGTTGTAATGTTGCTCTTATACTCTTATTCTCTGTTATGAATATAAATGTCTTCCGTTGTTCAAAAACCAAAAAAGTCTTACGTCTTACCACATTTCTAATGCAGTTAAGGGTTTTAATTTATGATGAAATCAAGTAGCATTTCCATACCTCTAAGTCTCTCCTTCAAGTGCTTCATTCTTGTAATGCTTTTTATTTTCTGGAATATACAAGTGGTTCTTTCTGGTTACTCATTCAAATGAGTGGAATATATAAGGAGAATGATTTTAATATACTTGGGTTGTATGTTTCTGATGCCTCTGGCAAATTACAAGCATGTATCTGGTATATTTACAGGATAAAATCTTAAGATCTTAAGTTATTCATGCAATGCATATTTTGTCGATATGATCTCTGTTATGGTAATTATAGAGATTGTAAGGTATTCATGCTACGGATATCTTGTCAACCAACTAATCTGACTTGATAATGCCACTATACAGTAGAACTACAGGTTCCTTGTCAATATATGTTTATGTAGGCACTTGATCTTTGAAGTATTTATGATTCTTGAAAGCAGATAATTATTTATATTATCTCTTCATGATGTCCTCATGGTTTTCCTGCAGTCCACAAATATATTGATGAAGGAAGAAACATCAGCTACCAATGGGAGCTTGGAAGCAGGAGAAGATAATAGGGACAAGGTAGACATGAGGAGTGATGATGGATTCGGCTGTTTGGATTGTGAAGTCAACTTGGCAGAGCGTTCATCCCATTTTAATCAAGATGTAGACACTGAGCTGGATGTTGATGTTGTTGGGTTTTCGGACAGTGCAACTGAGCGTGTTCCTGGCAATGATCCAGATGCCACTGAGTACTCAAGCTCGTTTGGTGACACCTTCTCTGGTTCTGACGAGCAGCTTGAACGTGACTCCAGTGATGCAGAGGTCGATTCACCATTTTATGGGCCACCTGCTTCTTTGACTGGGGGTTTCAGGGTGTTTAGGTCCGTAAGTTCACTCTTTCAAAAAGTACTTCAACAATTGTTCAAAATCTGATTCTTTTTCAGCTTTATTATCAGACAGCAAGTGTTCTCAAAGATTAGGGAATTAGATAAACCGGCAAAGACTTGCTAGGTGCACCTATTTTGTTTCTTTTTCCCTGTATGCAACAGGAAATATACTCCTGCAATCCACCTCAGGACTGACCGCAATAGAGATCCTTATAACCTGGAGGGGATGCTACATAGGTACATAATAGCATACCTGGAAACTTGACATAAGCTTCATTTACAATAGGAGAATATAGTATTCTGAAACCATGCTTTTGGTGGTTCTCATTTTTTTAGTTTATCTGTTAGTGCATATTAGTGAATGACTTAGATATATATTGTTTTTGAAACTTTATACCAAAAAGATATTGTATCTGAAAGAGCCATACAATATCCACCATTTCTCTTATAAATGAGAGTGAAAGTAGTTAGAAGTTAGAGTGATATTCTTGGTTTGAACGATTTATGTGCCTCACCCCAGATAAATGAAAAGAACATTTCATCATTCTCTATCTATTTTTTCTGAAAGCTTTAGTATTGTCTTTGTTCTGAATGGCCAACAGTTGTATGCTATGTTAGTCAATTCCTTTTAAGAGCCTATTGCATTTTCTGTTCATGACCTTAGCTGAATCACGATAGTATCTGCATAAACATATGGTAGGCTACACAGCCATCTCTGTGACATGAACATTTAAGAAATGTACAAGCAATCTAATTCGCCATGTTCCTTCCATTGTTTTCTATTGGAACCCCCTTTCCTATAACATTGATATTTGTTTGAACCTGGGAGGTCATAGCCCAGTGGTTGAGAGGACCAACTGATCGAAGTGACAACTGAAATTGCTATGGTAAACCTGTGCCCATGGCAGCACTGCCCAAGACTATTGAGGTGATATATACTGTTGGGGTCTAATGATGTTTCTGCTTTCATTAATATGGAACTTGCCTATTGATAGTTACTATATTATTGTGATCAATGATATAAATTTTGTTGGAATTATTATTATTTTTTTACTTGTCTAGGAAGAAAAAGTTAACTCCTCACTGGCAAAAGTATGTCCATCCTCTGAGATGGAGGTGTAACTGGCTTGAGTTGCGGATGAAGGAACTCCAATCTCAGGCTATGAAATATGAGAAGGAACTGCTGGCTTATGACAAGGAAAAATTATCGGTATTTGATACATTTGCATCTGCCAGTTCTGTTACTAGGACAGTTCCTTTTATTTGTAATCAGGGTAAATATGCCATGAAGAGAAGACTCAGACAGAAAATTGAAGACAAAGTAGATGTCTCATCATACATGTCATGCCATAATATTTTCTCATATTATGGTAATGATCACTTGATGGCTTAGAATTCTACTGATCTTACATGGACTAGTTGATTACTTTTTTCCTGTAATGTTTTGCAGAGAAGGGGATTGAGGCTGATGGCTTTTCTGTTGATGATGGTTTTGGTGATACTGGTATGTGTTTAGTATTCATTTGATAATATTCAATAAGTTTTTTTAGCTTGTATTAACTATTAAGTAGGAATTTCTAGCAGGACATTCCCCTGCCAAGCAAAAATGGTGAAAACAATAATGATCAGGTTTTAGGTGGCAGCTTTGTTAGTCTAGTTTGTTGTTATCTGCTAATTATATTCCATCTTGTATTTCTCTATTTTAATGTAGCCCGTGATGTTGTAACATTTATCTACAAACCTTCACTCTTATCTGGATTGATGAAGTTTAAAAGTCCTCATTTAGTTAAATATTTCGTGAATGCTACATTTTAGAGCTTGCAAGCTGTAAACATTCCTATATGCATTGTTCTTTAGTATGCTGTACCTTTTTTTTCTCAACTTGTTTTATGTTGCCCTAAAACCCTTAATATCGACTCCCAAGAAGAGGTACACTGGTGTTATATCCTTGTGACTGTAATTATTAGAAGTACGCAATGGTCATTCAGAACTTTGAGAAAGATTGTCAGATGTTTCTTTTTTCTTGGCAACATTTGTTGTGTGGTTGATAAAGTTTTATGTGATCTGTTTATTGTAGTTTTTTTTGTATATTCCTCGTAAACTTATTAATGCCTTGTTCCAGCTCCTTCAGGGATGCATTGCCATTTGTAAGATGTTGATGTGATAATATTCTTTTCCTTTGCATGTCTTGTGTCAGTGGTCCTGGTTGATCAGAATGTCAGGGGGCATGACAATTTTGCATCCAATAATGAGTGGCTCATTATGGATTTTATGGATGGTGATAATTCTCTTGAACATCTTCTTTTGGAAATTGAGACTGTACAGTCACGAGTTGTCAAATTGAGGACCCAGCTAAACAAGATGGTTGACAGAAAAGCTACAAGAGGATTTACTTTCAGCATCGTTCAGCGGGACCTAGTGTCTAGCTCTGGTCGAAGTCCTAGCAACTCTCCTGTTCGCAATGGAGATGCACCACAACCCGATACCCCACATACTCCTCCAAACTACATGTCTGAATCCGAAACTGAAGACCAGGTTATCAGTGAAAGCGCAGTTTCAAGCTTTGGAGATGCTGCACCCAACATCATTGAAAGCACTGTGAGCTTATTGGCGGTGAATCAGAATCATGTCGGCAATGCACAGGATGATGTAAGATCACCCTTCAAAATATTGCCATTATTTTTGCTAGTTATAACAAGATTATGTCTTGTTGCGTCTTGAGCCAGCTCCAATCCCATCTTAGGGCAGTTATCTCTTTTGCTGCAATAGGTCTATTACTGTTGCCTAAATTCAGTCAAATGACATTTCATTGAGTATTCACGTTCTTTCCTTGTAAATAATCACATGCCAACTTTGTTTATTTCCCTGAAGTAGTTATTTAAAGTATATATGTTTAAGGCATTGAATATTACATTTTGCTGAACTTTGGGCTTTACATCAGCAAGCTGGCGATGACATCCTGATAAGCAATCAAGCTGCAAAAGAAGAGCTTCAAAATTTTGAAAAAGTTGAGCATTCTCCAGAGAAACATCATGAAATGACCAAAGAGGAAGAAGGGAGCACCGCTCTGAAGGTGGCAGGCTCTGAAGCCGGATCAGAGTCGGAGAGAACTGTGTCGGGAGAGCCGGTTTTGAAGCAATGCTCAGAAACAGTCACGTATGTGCGGAGGAGCAAGAGGCCCCGTGTAGAGAGGAGGTTGAGCCCCAGCAGTTGGCACTGCGAGAAGATTGGCAAAAGGAAATACTCAAAATCACGGGAACACTCGTAAGAGCTACATGTAAATAACTGTACAAGTTAATACATCTGAAATTGCGGGAAAAAGAACCAGCATTGACCACTTTAGCGGATTGTAATATGTTGATGATGTCTACTTTTAGAATCTATTTCTACTGATTATCCCATTTGTTGTTCTATGGCATTTTGTTTTCTCCTGGGATTGCTCTTAAACAACAGCTCGCTGTTATGCACGTCTCGCAAAGTAATTTTACTTGTTTCATGAGGTTAGAAGGTCACTCAGACGGGTCTTTTGGTGATTCCATTGTAGTGGAATTTTGAAGCGCGTATTGCCTAGATTGGTTCTACATTGTAATAACCTAGTTTTATCTCTACTACTAGATTTCGATCCTTACGGGGTCATTGTGCTCATGATTGCCTTGTATGGATCAATTTCCACAACATTCTTAAACAACTTTTAGGTAGGAAGGTTGCACCCGATCAGCCGGTGTCGGCCAATCTGACACTTAAGAGTTTAACTTTTACCCCTGTTTTATGGCGTAGACCACAAATGCGAAGCGCATGTGCAATGCAGTAAACTGCAGGTTTTGATGTCGAAATCATGTTAAAATTACAAGACCATGAAACTCGAAATTATTAAAGATAATAAGAGAACATCGTATGAATGTTTTTTTATAATTTTCAGTATTTAAAACGTGAAATAAAAGGATTCCACATACACCTTTGTTTCACGTCAGCTGCTCGTTCGTTTGTTGTTATAATTGGATTAGATCACCACAAAGCTGGATTCGCTTATAATAAAAAAAATTATTTTGACAATGTTTAAGATAAAACTAATAAAATACATAAACATACTCTAACTTTTCATAGAATATGGTTTAAAACAAACCATATCAAATTATACATTATATTATACCATACTAAAATATGGTTTGTATCAAATCAAACCGAATTAACGTCGTTTCATGTGGTTTGATTCGAGAAAAACTCATCCGCGTACAGTCCTTCCTACAACCTTTGAGAATTCATAAGCGTACTCAAAGATCTCGCAGATGGTATTCTGCCTCTACAACATCTTCTAAGTTTTTAGCATGTTTATCCTGGCAAATGCCTCTCATAGCTGCTACAGGCATCAAGAACTTAGAGATGGTTGCTTGCTACTCTACTAAATGCAGAATGATGGGAAGGGAACTAAAAATTAACTTGATTTGTTAAAAGTTAAAAAATTTATTATTGAGGCCTTCTGAGCAGCCAAGTGTCCTGAAACAACCCCCTTGAACGCATGGAAGATTTAACACAATACCTACACAACATTTTGTGGTTTAGACTTTTTAGCCAGTGGGACTGAATTTTTTCCAACGTAAAGGTAGTTTTGTTGCTGCGAAATGACTGGAAGACGGCCACCTGACATCGTCTTCTTCCTCCTTGGGTTACCACCTGTCACCCTTCTCAGTCTTCACGGTAGGTGATCTGTTCTTGTACTGTTTGTTTCTTACAACCGTGTGGAGAGATGTACTGGGTATCTCTGCTTTCCCGACCACAGACCACGTTGAGTATTTCTTAACGATTAAAGAAAAGAGAAGCTGTCTGATCATAGTACTGTTTCTTTGACATGCTACGGCCAAAAAAGATGGCCGAGAAGATGACAAAACAGCCACCACAAGGCAGTTCATTGGGAATAAGTAATGGCTTTTGACATTTTTGTGTTGAATGATGGATTGATCCTATGCGTCCCCGGTGGGCAAGGACTATGTTAAGGATAAGGCATGTACATGGTAAGCAGAGAGCAAAAAAATGCAGTGTAAGGGTTCATCATGGTTCGTGTGATTCTACCCGAGGCCTAGGGAAAGCCATGGTTGCCGATGCACTCGACAAGATGTTTCCTATTTTGATAACTGGCACATCCTCCTTCATAAGAGGCTCGGAGTCCCTATCCTCGCGTGAAATGGTTGTATTCTCTTGTCTCTCTCTGTAGCGTGCCCATGTAACAATGTACAGACCGGAGATGATGAGACATCCACCTAGAATGCTGTTCAAGATGAGCGACAATATCAGTAGGATTCCTGAACAATCAAACCATCGCAAAACTGGAGCAAGAGAAGGGGAAGATTAACAAGACAACTTCGGATACATCTGTTCCTTATCAGACGATTCCAGATAGCTAGCAAAGAAACCCTTAAAAATAAAGCAGAAAAAAACTTTGAAAAAGTCTGTTTAAACGGTGAAAAGAGAAAGAAAACAATTAAGCCAATGATACACTAGGAATCTTTTTGGATCGACATAAAAAATGAGGTTATCACCAAGTTTTCCTTGAAACTAACACAGCCTCTTTATTTGGTTACACTTAAAAGATTGGTCGAACAGAAGTTATAACTTAAAGCTTATAACACAATCACTTCATCCAAATCTGGATTCTGGCATCCTTAAAATTTCTCTTTTTCCGTAAGAAGTGCTAACAAGATTATTGACTGCTAAGGTGAGCAAATATGAATGTATAAATAATATTTATTAACAATTTATAGTTAGTTTTTAAATATTAAATATTTATATTTGATGAGATTTCAGATGCACATCACTTTGTGCTCTACGTATCATGAAACTATCTTAAAATAAAATGAATAACCGAAGTACGAACACTTGAAAATAATTTCAGGAAATTAATTTCAACTGAACCAAAAAAATTGCATTTTCTCTTCTCTGAAAAGTTAATTCCATGTATTTTAAGAGTTTTTCCTTTTACCTGGAACCAAATTCACTGCGTAGAGAAGATACTACTCCACCTTTAGGCCATGTTTGGTAACACTATTAGACATCTCTATTACTATCAATTTTAAAATTGATATTCATAACAATCACTAAGAGATGTTTGGTTAATAATATCAATTTTGAAATTGATAGTGAAAACAAAGCATGTTATGTAATACAAGTGTCAAGTTGTATCAATTTTGATATTGATGCTCTAACTTCTAAAAGTATCAATATCAATATTGATATAGTATCAATTTTGAAACTCTAACCAAACTGGTCATTAGGCATTCTCAAAATAAATTTGAGCTGAATTAGTCTTGTGTGACCAAGGTAGAGGGATACTCAACTAAACTCAACTCAAACCTTGCTTTCAAATTACTTGGGGTCGGCCATATAAAATTTTTTTTCTCCACTCATGTCTATTTTGAGACACTTCTTCAAAGATATTTAAATCATCTAAATTATATTGAATTATTCTCCTCCAAATTAAACTATATGTATTGCGTCTTTTTTATTTATGTTATTTTAATATTTTTCTACTTTTCTGATTGAAGTCTCCTTAAGTCTATGTTTGATAGGCCCAAACTATCTCAATCTCTGTTATTTCAAATTGTCTACAAGTCGCTACTCTTATAGTTTTTCTAATACATTCATTTATTTTTCCATCTAATATAGTATGGCCTCTCATCCATCTTAACATTCTCATTTCAACAACACTTATTTTAAAAGTATATTTTTCTTTTATCGTTCAACATTCATTACCATATAATATTGCAAGTCTTATCTTTGTACGATAAACTTTTTCTTTCAACTTTAGTGGAATCTTATGATCACATAGAACTCATGTAGCCAATTTCCACTTTATCCAACATGTTTTAATGCTATGATTAATATCTTCATCACATTCTACATCTTTTTGAATAATTGATCCAAAATACTTGAACTATGTTCTTTGAGATAATCTTACCCCCTCCAAAGTTCTAACTTCCTATTCGCTTCATGTCTCATCTATCAATACAATATCATTTGTAAAATGTTATATATCAAGGTATAAGAACTTAATGCAGACCCTTGATATAAGTCAATTGAAATATAAAAATCTCTTGTTTCTCATCTAGTTGTGTATACCAAGGAAGGCAGGGTCGGGGGTCGGCCCGGGGTCGGTCGGCCCCAAAACCGACCTAGTCGGACGGGGTCGCGACCCCGGGTCGGACAGGGTCGGACGGGGTCGGATTTATTTATTTTATTATAAAAAATTATATAAAAATAAGAAACAAATAGGAATAATAAATTTTATATCATATATTTATGTATACATAAAATATATACATAAATATAATTATATTTTTATATTATAATTGAATATGAGTGTTTATCTATGTATACAAGTGAATATGATTTTTTTGTGATTATGTTGTATTAATATATGTTGGGAAAGAGTTAATCTTAAGTGAGAAGGTAAAGATACTTAACAAATAAAATTATAAATTTTAAGATGTATCGTATATTTAGAATTATAAATTTTAACTATATATAATAATATAAATGATAGTAAAATATTATTGTACAATCAATAAATGGAATACTCAAAAAATAATTATTCTTGACAATTTTGATATGTGTGTGAAAGAGAAAAGAGTTAAAATAGATCTTTATAAAATGTAAGTATATAACATATATTTATAATTATAAATCTTATATATATGTGATGATATAAATGATAGTGAATTATTGTTATACTATTATTAAATGCGGCGCAGAGTAGTCGCGGATCGACCGTTGCGCGACTACTCTGCGCCGCATTTAATAATAGTATAACAATAATTCACTATCATTTATATCATCACATATATATAAGATTTATAATTATAAATATATGTTATATACTTACATTTTATAAAGATCTATTTTAACTCTTTTCTCTTTCACACACATATCAAAATTGTCAAGAATAATTATTTTTTGAGTATTCCATTTATTGATTGTACAATAATATTTTACTATCATTTATATTATTATATATAGTTAAAATTTATAATTCTAAATATACGATACATCTTAAAATTTATAATTTTATTTGTTAAGTATCTTTACCTTCTCACTTAAGATTAACTCTTTCCCAACATATATTAATACAACATAATCACAAAAAAATCATATTCACTTGTATACATAGATAAACACTCATATTCAATTATAATATAAAAATATAATTATATTTATGTATATATTTTATGTATACATAAATATATGATATAAAATTTATTATTCCTATTTGTTTCTTATTTTTATATAATTTTTTATAATAAAATAAATAAATCCGACCCCGTCCGACCCTGTCCGACCCGGGGTCGCGACCCCGTCCGACTAGGTCGGTTTTGGGGCCGACCGACCCCGGGCCGACCCCCGACCCTGCCTTCCTTGGTCTGAATTCCAGGCTTCTTACAAATTCTGCACATTACAGGTTCCTATGTTTCTGATTTTCGGCTGCAGGCTTTATGAATCTCAAGCTTTCGGATTTAAAGTTCTGCACTGTTAAGTTCAGATTTCAGATTTTTAAATGGATTAAATTCAGATTTCAGATTTTTATTAAAATTTCAGATTTCGGATTTTACATTCTGCACATTTTACAGCCCTCGGTTCCTTGTTCTAAATGTAAAGTTCTGATTTGACCTCTTCAAATATCAGACTCCAGATTTCTTGCAGATTTTACATTTTCAGATTTACAGGTTTTTAAAACGGGTTTCTGCACCAATTCAAACTTCAGATTTCTAATTTTCAGGGTTTCAATTGCAGATTTTTTTAGTTCAGATTCCCTGCAGATTTCAGATCCTGCTGCGGATTCTGCACCTCCCATCTTTAGATTTCAGATTTTAGTCTTTGAATTTCAGAGGTGATTTTAGATTTTGAAATAGGCTATGCATTCAAATTTCAGATTTTCATGGGGCATACAGATTTTTAAGTCTTCTGGATTTCGTGCACACCTGCACATTCAACTTTCAGATTTTTTATTGCATTTTTTATGTTTGAGTTCAGAGAGTTTTTACTTCGGTTTCACAGAACTGAACTTGGTCAGAATTTAGACCGGATTCCAAGTTCAATTACAGATTCACTTCTGCTTTCTCTTCTTTTTTTTTAAGTGCTTTGCATCCCATCGGATCAATGAGATCATTGACTCCCTTCAATAATCAGATCAAAAGTACAGCTTCCTGTATGTCTGTCTTGGACGTTCACAGTCCAAAAAATGCAATATTACAACTCTGACTTGTCTTCAGAACACTCCTGTTCGATCCTTGATGGATACCGTCCTTGTCAATTTTTTTAATGGAATACACCCGGTCTTACACAGACTTATGGGTATTTCCCTTCACTTTCTTTTGAACTTCATTAATATATAATCGGCTTATTGGCATGTTGATCATGCACGGCCTCATATAACTTAATGAACATGGCATGACATTGGGGTCATTCGACCTTTGTATGTCCACCTTAAAAGTTTAAGGGAAGGTTTGGAACCGACCCACAAATTCTTTTAAGTTTAGCCAAGACCATGTGGCGGGTTTTTAGCCGGCCAGATGCTCGCCTCGGTTTGTGAAATTAACTTAGTGAATTTTTATTTAATTTCTGTCCATTGTTTGTTTTATTTTGATTTTTGAATTATGGGTCAAGAAGCGTGCTTAAAAGCCGGCTTATTGCTTTCCCATTTATTTTGATTCTTTTAAATTATGCCGAGACCATGTGGCGGGTTTTTAGCCGGCCAGATACTCGCCTCGGTTTGTGAAATTAATTAATGAATTGTTATTTAGATTTTCACTTGGTTATGTATTTTAAAAAAAAGATTATCTTTTTCTCCTTTTTCGGTTCTACAGGCTTCAAGTTAATGGGCCCGGCCCATCTCCTCTCCTTGCGCACCCGCTGGCTTGTCCAGCGGGTTCCCTTTTTTTAAAAATCTTTCCAACAGGTGGGCCCCACTCCATGTTGACCCGAGGGTCAAAGCTCCATCGCGCAGGTGCCTCGCACGCGCGGCTCACGCGTCCGGCGGACCAGCGCCTCCTTCCGGCGACCTTTTTCTTTTTCTTTTTTTTTTCTGCGGGCCCCCACGACATGTCCCTGCTGGATCAAAGTCGGGGCAAAAATACTTCCGCCTCCACTGTTCACCTGCGGCCACGGGAGAGGCTTACGGCGGAGAGGGAAGCTCGCGGCGGCGGCGACGAGAGCTCCAGGTGGTGGTTCCGGCGGCACTAGCTACCTCCGGAGGTGATTCCGACGGGCTTGGCAAGCTCTGGAGGCTTGTCCGACGATCGCAGGAGGTGCTTCCGGCGATCACGGCGATTGCAGGAGGTGCTTCCGGTGACAGGTGTAGCTCCGGGAGGGTCCGACGGCTTCAGCAACCCCAGGAGACCTCGACGGCTTCCGCAAGGTTCCTCTTTGCTCTCTTCCTCTCGCGGTCTTCCTCTATGGCTCTCCCGATTTCTGATTTCTGGATTTCTATCTCTTCCTCTCCTCTTCTCTCTTCTTCTCTTGCTCTCGGGGGTCTCTCTTGTGCCCTCCTTTACGCACCTTGGCAGGGCTTTTTATAAGCCTCCGCTGTCTCCCCCTTCCATTGGGAAACCTTCCGGATCTTCCCGTCCGTCTTTGAGACGGACCCGGGAGTCCTAACCGCCTCCCCTTCCGAGAAGAGCTCTCCCCCTTTGGGATAGGCTCGGGGGCCTATATATGCGGGATCCTTTCCTCCGCTAGGAGACTTCCGCAATATAGAGTCCGCCTGTGCTTCGAACTTGAAGCAACCCCGTCATATACGGGATCAACCTACCCCTCTCTTCCTATTACGCAGACCATCATTAGTGTTGGTTTTGGAGTGGAATTCGACGGAGAGCCCGCTGCCTTTTTGTTCCGTCATTTTCTCTTCATCATTTTTTCATTTTTTTTTCTTACGGCGGGAACGTCCTTGGAATAGGCCTGTCTCAATAGAAGAGCGCAAATGGGCCGGCCTCTGGCTGAATCCGTGGATCACTAGCTTCGCTGGGCCATTCTCGCCGGACCAACTCTTGGTCGTGACTACCCAACTTCTTTTCCTCTTTTTCTTTTCTTTTTCTTTCCTTCCAGCAGCTGTAAAAAAAACTGCCTTATACGGACATCCTGTCGATTCAGACTCGAGAAGCTCCGTTGTCTTTAATTCTTCCACAGCTTGTCCTATTGGCTGAGGACTCACTCTTCTCAATACCTAGGTACATGGCTGATCCTATTGAATAAGGCAATGGTGACCATCGTATATTGTTGCATTATAGGCCGTCCACATGAAAAATTTAGACAACTGTCTACATTTGACATTTGATCATCCCAATCTTGTTTGAATATTTGGGGTGCTAACAGCATCATATGAATCTTTGTTCATATCTCGATATTTCTCTATCAAATTTCTACTAAGAAAAATAACTTCAATTGTAAATTGACTAAGTATAAATCCAAATTGGTTAACTAAAATATTTAAACAATTTCATAAACATCACTCAATAACTCTTTTCCATAATTTCATAATATGAATCATAAGTTTGATCCCTCTATAATCCGTACAATTTTGTATCTCTCATTTTTTTCTTAAAAATGAGTATAATGATATTTTTTCTCCATTCATTGGGCATTCCTTTCGATATTAAAATTTTGTTAACAAGTCAAGTTAACTATTTCACCTTTAAATCTTCCTAACATTTTCATACTTTAATAGGAATGCAATATGAACCATATATTTTCTTTTCATCCCTTTCAATGTTTCTTTAACTTCTGAAAATTAAATTCTCCTAATATAATTCAAATTAAAATTTGTCAAACACTATGTCGTCTATGTTTTTTAGCAAAGTTGTCGTTAAAAGGAGTATCAAAATAAAATTTCAATCTTTCTTTGATATCATTGTCTTTTATCAAAAAATTTCCTTTTTTATCCTTAATGTATTTGACTTGGTTAAGATTTTGAGATATTCTCTCTTATCCTTGTTAATCCATTGATATCTCTTTCGCATTCTTCAGTTCCAAGCTTCTCATACATATATTTAAAAGTATCATCTCTTACTCATCTAATAGTTCTTTTTGTTTCCTTTTTCGCTATCTTGTATTGTTCATAAACTTCGTTGTCATCACACTTAGGCAATCTTTTATGCCAATCTCTCTTATTCTTTATCACTTTTTGCACTTTTGCATTCAAGCACCAAGTCTTCTATTTAAGTGGACTATAACCTTTAGACTATCGAATTACCTTTTTGGCAATCTTTTTAATCTTATTAGCCATCTTTATCCACACAGCATTTACGCCTACGTCTGACTTTCAATCATTTATATGAAGTTTGTTATTAAATGTTTATTGTTTCATCCCTTTTAACCCACACCATTTTATTTTAGGGAATACCTTTCTTTTAAATGTATTTGTTTGTGTTTTAATCTTAACATTTAAAACCACTAACATATGTTGCCTTGTTAAAGTTTCACTTGGAATAATTTTGCAATTCTTGCAAATAGCAAGATTAGACTTTCTTCTGAAAATGAAATCAATTTGACTTTTATTTTGCCTATTTTTAAATGTTATTAAATGAGATTCTCTTTAATAAAATGAGTATTTGTTATAATAAGATCATAAAACAAAATTCAAAATATTTTCCTCTTCTTCATTTAAATATTCATATCCAAAACTTTCATGAACTTTTTCTAATTCGTGGAGCATACATACTGACAATATTGATTATCTCTCTTTCCATAATCATTCTTACCATAACAATTTTATCTTGTACTTTTATTGTAACTATTGCATCCTTTAATATTTTATCAACAATGATACATCTCCCATTTTCATTCCTCTCTTTTCTTATATAACATACTTTATAAATTGTATTTCATACATTTTTTCATTTCTCTCTTATCCACTTGGTTTCTTGGATACACATAATATTAATATTTCTTATTTCCATACTATCAACTATCAACAAGTTTCATAAATTGTTTGATCCAATATTCAAAGTATTTATTCTTCTCATTCTTTCAATCTTTTCTCCCGTACATTTCTTTATATAATAATGTCTCTTTACTTTTGAGTTTATTCTAGAACTTAAATCTTGCTCTCCACTATAGACTAACTTCTTTACCCACACCCGTCCTTGATATGGGAATATTTGCTTATTTAACACCACATTAGAGCGCTTAAGCGACGCATCCCATGTGGGGAACACCCTCACCCTTATTGTATTTTTCGCCACACCCAGGCTCTGGTATAACATGTCATTAGGTGAGTACGACCCAACGTTTATATCATTTGAATCCATATTATGAAATGTGACTTTATTTTGTGCCGGCTATCACCCATCGCAGCCCTCCTCCTTTCTCATCTGGGCTTAAGACCGGCCATGGCAAAGTTTGGGAGCATTTAACCCCAAAATAAACTTCTTGCAAGTCAGGGTATACCAATTGACAAATATGTAGTACGGTTCATAAAAAGAAAATTAAAGAAATTAGCAACTCTCTTCTACCAACATGTCATAGAGATCCTTTTTCATCTCATCTATAGCACAAGGAATCTCTCGTCAGCCCTTATGTACAAGTGATGTTCTGCCACCTTACTTACCTCAGCCCGCTATCCTTTACTTCCTAGGATCCAAAAGGGAATGCTATAGCACAAGGAATCTCTGGTTAGCCCTTATGTACAAGTGATGTTCTGCCACCTTACTTACCTCAGCCCGCTATCCTTTACTTCCTAGGATCCAAAAGGGAATGCAAAAACTTAATGTTTTAGGAGTGACTGAGAACATGGATGAAAGAGATGATGGTAGAAATCCATGTTCATCATTATAAAGAAATGGCAACTTATCAAACCCTTCAGGGAAAGGAACTTGATAAAAAGATGATGATAGAAATCCATGTTCATCACGATAAAGAAACAGTACTTATCAAACCCTTCAGGGAAAGGTACATGATAATATAGACTTGGTTTAATGCTCATAAGAATGACCACAATGAAATTTTGGAACAAAATAATTTAACATCTAATGGAGAAAGACAACAGAAGGCGGCACCTAGAATACAAAGAAAATTGCATAAAATAAGAGTAAGATGGAAATAATAATTGCCAGTGCCACATAACCTTCCAAGGTAAATTGAGCTCCCAAGAAAAAGCATTGACAAAAGAGCGGATGCTATAGGTTGAAGAGGTACATATAGAGCCACCAACGCTGGACCCAATATCTTATTGGACCATGTCATGAGCCCATAATTAAAAGCAGATGTCATTGTCCCCTGTGAAATGTAAAAAGCTCGTTAGTTTTGTCCCTTCTGGGTTGACAATCAAATCCTTCTCTGCTTGAATGATTCAATACACATTGAAGTAGATTGCTTACCTTGATACAGATCCAAAGTAAATAAAGCAAACCAGTTAAAGTACGCATAATCTCATGGTAAGTATGAGACTCTACACAGCCATTTTTCCAGTCTCAGTACCAAACAAGTTACAATGATAAAACTCCTAGAGAACAAACCATTGAAAATTAAATTTATACTTCTCAAGCAGAGGGATAGGCATCCATCATGACCATATGATATTACAAATAAACAACAGAATAAACCAAAAACATCATCCAACCTGCTAATCAGTTGCATATGCTTCATAAAATGCACAGAAAGTGACCACATGGTTTACAGTTCACTAAACTGAAATGGAGCAAAGAGCATAAAAATGATACAACGAACCAGCCATAGTTGATGAGAACTGTTGGCGTCAGAATTTTCAGAAAAAAAAAACAGGAGGGGGGCAGCAAAAAAAAAAGAATAGGTTCAGGCCAATTTCTGGCTGGACCGACCCTCAATTGGGTCAAATCAGGACCCAAAACAGGTCCTGAATTGGGCCCATTGGCACAAATTCCAGCTGGCCCAGTCTTTCTTAATTTAATTAACTGAATTCCAGCTCCTATAACTCACCTACGTACAGGCCCATAAGAGAGGGAAGAAGTGGGCCGCAGCCATTGAAAAACAGGCCCAGTTTTGCCACCTCAGCAAGCCTTGTACGCACATAACCTGCCACCTCCTCCTTGACCTATTAATTGGAGGGGGGAAGCCAATGAGGCCAGCCTACGTGGGAGATACCAAGGGTCAGTCCAATATTGAAGACTGGTGGGAATTCAAAGAGTTGGGGAGGCCAAGGGTCACCTACGTACACACACCTGCTGGCTCTTCATCTGCCCTCTTCACTCTCTATAAAAGGGAGAGGGGTGCGCACAAATGAGAGGGGCTGCTTCAGACGCCGATAGGCTGCCAGTTTGTCCACTGCACCTGCTGCCCACTGTGCACCTGCTGCCCACTGCGCCTGCTGCCCACTGTGCACCTGCTGCCCACTGCACCTGCTGCTGCCGCCAGAGGGAAGGAAGGAGAAGAAGGAAAGAAAAAAAAGGTAAAGAGAACTGCTGGGTGCGCCCATACAGCCCCTTGAAGGGGCCTTCTTTTGCTTATTCCAGGCCCATCTCCTGCCCTTCGTAGGCCTGTAGGGATCAGCCTGTATAGCCCATGTTCGGACCCAGATCAAACCCTCTGAAAACTCCCTTGCGCAGGCCTATTCCAGCTCATGGCCGACCCATGATCAGGCCCATGTACAGGCCCTCCTGCGAGCCCATGGCCTGACCCCTGTTCAGGCCCATAATCAGCCCATGTTCAGGCCCCTAAAGCAGGCCATCTGCTGGTCCAATCCTAGCCTTGTCCGACCCCCAGCATAGGCCATTTGCAGCCCACCTAGTAAACCCCCTACGCAGGCCCAAGAGAGCCCACAAGCCTGCCCATTTGCCTGCCCTCCTCGCAGCCAAAACTCAAGCCCCCCATGTGGCCTAACTAAACACACCCTATAGGCCTGAAGCAAGCCTCATCCTGGCCCATCTTCAGCCCTCTTACAGTCCACTCAAATCCCCCCTGAGCTGCACCTTTTTTTTTTGGCCCATTGAGCACCCCTTTAGCAGGTCATCTCCTAGCTGTCTGCGCACCCCAATTCAGGGCCATGTCCCGGCATCCAATTCAGGCCCAAAGCAGGTCCCCTTGTGACCCAGTTCCGGCCCCCAAGCAAGCCCATCACACAGACCCCACAGCCCCCCTGACCGGTCTCCAAAGACCAGATCCAGGTCCGGCCATGTTACCCTCTGTACAGGCCTGTTCAGTCCCTCCAATCAGGCCCCAACCAGAGTCCGAATTGCCCTCCCCTGTAGGCCCATTTCGGCCCACTCAGAGCCATGCCAAAACACCCCTCTGTGGCTTATTGAGAAGGCAGCGGTCCAGAGAGGCCCAAGCAAGAAGGCAGCAGCCAGAAGTGGGCCGGCTGGAAGGTGACGGCCCGGCACCCTTGGAAACCGTCCGACGGGCCAAGGGCATAGCCGGGTGGCCTTCCAAGCCGGCCCAGCCAAGCAGAGCCAGCAGAGCAGCAGCTTCCAAGCAGGCCCTTCCGGCCCAAGGACAGCCCAAGATAGGCCCGGCCGGCCTATGAAGATTGAAGACCGGCTCGGAACGCCGATGGAATTAAACCGGCCTCCATGGCCTATGTTTCAAAGAAATGAACAAAAATAAAAATTCAGAATGCGAAAGCTACATTAAATTAAGGAGATCCACCCTTCGCGGGGACTCCAACCTTGGACGACTCCCCCCGGGTCCGCCCCGGAATGTCGATCCGGACGGTGGCGCGGGTATGCTCCCGTAGCCAGCGGTTCCTTCCCCCAATATGGCTAAGCTAAGGCTGGCTATTTTGGATGGGTAAATTTTCACTAAGTTGGAAAAATGGTTGGCATACCGTCATAATGCCAAAAATTTTCTAAAGTAGTGGAGATAAACCTATATTGGGGGAAGGATCAATCATATTTCACACCAATGTACCTCACTCATATTTCAATAAAATGAAGTTCAAAGTCAATTCGATGCATGAAGTGGGCACCGATTGGCAGCCCAATGTGCCCGATCAGATGCAAACCACCAAAATCAAATGAGCAAAACTCTTTTACAAACAAAAAATAAAGTAATGCAGGTCTGAAATGGGATTTCACTGCCTCAGCTTCCTAATAGCCTGCTGCAAACCCTGTTCGGCCCAATAACCAGCCCGCTGCAAACCCTGTCTAGGCCCATGGCTGCCCACCTGAAACCACCTGTGCAGACTTCAGTCCAGGCCCATGAACAGCACCCTGTTCGGCCTACTTGCTGCCCCCTTTTCAGACCCAATCTGAACCCATGCGCCAGGCACAAATCTAGCCCAAATCCTGCCTGCGATCAGCCCTTCCTGTCTGGCCCAAACTGCCCATTTGCAGGCCTATGCCCAGAGCCCAAAAACAGTCCCCTTTGCGACCCAGTTTTCAGTCCATCAAGGACCTCCTGAACAGGCCCCTTTGTGGCCCATTCAGCCAACCGCCAAACAGGCCCCCAACCGGCCCACTTGCAGGCCTATGCTCCACCCTCCGAAGCTTACCTAAAGCCGGTCTAGAACAGGTCTTCAGGCGACCCATTTTCAGGCTCATGAGCAGCCCATCTAGCAGACCTCCAAATAGGCCCATATCAGCCCATTTGCAGGCATATGTCCAGAGCTTAAAACCAGTCCCTTTGTGACTCGGTTTCAGCCCACCTAGGACATCCCAAACAGGCCCGTATTCTGGCCCATCAGCAGGCCCTTGTCCAGAGCCTAAAACCAGTCCCCTTGTGACCCGGTTTCAACCTATCCAGGACATCTCAAGCAAGTCCCCGACCGGTCTATTCAAACTTCAAAGTCATCTGAACAGACCCCTAAGCAGATCCGACGCTGCCCTTGCTCAGCCCACGTTCAGGTCCTAGAGACGGTTCCAAACCAGCCCTCTGTCCAGGCCCATCTCGGCCCATCTTAATCCATTCACTCCAACCCCTTTGTGGCCCGGTGAAATCCCAAACCAGTCCTTGAACAAAAAAATCAGATTTTGATCGAATTTAAAGCAGAGGAAGCTCAAAAATCAGAAAGAATCAAAGTCATCCAAAAATGACAAATAAAACAAACCCGAACAAATCGGTTTGCATCTGATCGGACCCAAAAGGCCGCTGCCCTTTTGAGTTCTTTACTTTATGTTGTGGATGTGCATATCTCCGAAAACAGGTTGCCGCGACGGTTAATCAAAGGCGTTCGAGCCGTTGCTCGATGTAAGTTAACGCCGGATACTCGCACCATCCGGCGGAGAAGGGTCAAAAATGAAACTTTCAAAGAACCCGAACCTCGGTTCTAATATTTTTAAAACTATCGCCGGACTACCTAATATTCTTAGGATACCACATATTTTCCTAGAAAAGTCCGGAGATGTCTTTCTTTCTAAAGAACAGACGCAGAAAAAAGAGGTTCACACAAGAACCAAATTGGGCTTCAAGAATCGATTCATGATGAGTACCGAATCAGGACGCAAGAACCGATTAACGATTTTCAAATTTCATGTAAATTTTGATTTTAGATCGATATTAGGTCCATCTAAATACTTTTTAAAAAATTTTAAGATTTTTTAAGGTGTCTAGCCATTTTTTATCTTTATAAGTATTTTAGGTTATTAGTTGGCATTTTCCTATTTTACGTGGATTTTCCCATGTTTTTTTTCTTTGAAGTTGTCTTGGCACCGCTCAGCCCTATATAAGGGACCGAGCCCTCTTGTAATCGGGGATGATATGACGAAGATACATTGAAATGAAAATTTGGTTCCTTCCCATCGAGTTTCCGATTTCCTGGTCTTGCCCTTTCCGAGCGTCTTAAACCCTCAACCCCTCTTCTCTCTCTCGCGAGACGGCGTTTCAACTGCAAGCTCTTTTTTCCCCTCCCGGATGGCGAAAACCCTAACAGGCTCTTCCTCTCCGATCTCCTCCTCCCGTGGTGATCTCGGCGAGCAGTTGATGAGAGTTCTCCTCCCTTGATCCTCCTCTACCTCTTTCCCTCTGGTTCGATCCACATCGTACCGTTCTTCAGCTAGCTCCAGCGAGCTCCTGTGGTGATGTTCCATCACTCGACGGCGACTTCCTCCCTTGGATCAGCTCGATCCCTCTCTTCTGGAACGTGTTCCCCGGCGAGCTCCTGTGAGGGAGTCTTCCTTCACTCGCCTGGTTCATCCTCCCGTCCCGGTGTGCTGTCCGTATTGGTATTCTCCGATGGCATTGACATCTGGTAGCGGTGGAGAAAGTCGATATCCATGCTTCTTCCTCCTTGCTGTTGTCGGTTTTGAACACTTGGAAATCCTCGCTCGGTCAGGATCTGACGTTGATTAAGAGCTAGCACTGATATGAGGCAGAATGTTGATGACGAAGGAGTTTTTCTACTTCTCCTCTAGTTAGACGACACTCCTTCTGATCTCCCTTCACGGAAGGTTAGTGATGGTCCATGTCTGTGAGGTCCCTTCAGTTCCTCTACTGGTAGGGAGCAGTTCAGTTCGGCCTGCTATTACCCTGGGTTTTCAGATCCGGAGGTAGCCAAGTCAAAATGTTCTTTGTTTCAGTCCCCCATTCAATCTTGGGCTGTGACTGGTCCTCTCTGGGGTTCTGGATATTGGGTTCCATCCTTCATCGAACTGGTCCATCCTCCATTTATGGTTCTTCGATGAGTTTTAGAGATCCCAGTTTTCCATTCCAATATGTTTTCAATTTTGAAGAACATCTGAACTATTTGTTTTAGTCTGTTTGAGATCAATTTGCAGGACTGGTCCATATCCTGTCAAGATTCTAGTTCCTAATATTTGGTTTTGATTGAGGTGTTCTGCGATATTATCTTGCTGTCCATTTTTGAGTTGTTGAGCTTACATTGACTGGTCCACTTCCAGTCGTGAACTGATTGGTTGTTCCAGTGACTACTGAGTCTGAGATGATGAATTGACTTTCGTTTGAATATTGATCTGATTTTCTATGAAATGCATTGAGTGATTGGAGCCTACAGTAATAGCATCTTCCAGAATTGCCTACATTTTCTATGAAAGAGAAATGATGATGAAAACTAGATACATAGTGCCTTTGTAGCTTTATTTAGTTGCTGGGTACTACTCTTTGGAGCATGGTTCGCCGGGTCGCGACCCGGGTCGCGACCCGGACCCGACCGGGTCGGTTTTGGGGTCGACCGACCCGGTCGCGACCCCAAGACCCCGACCCCATTTTGATTTTTTTATTATTATTTTTTGCGACCCGGGCCGACCCCGTCCCGACCCGGGTCGCGACCCCGGCCGACCCGGGTCGGTTTTGCCCCCAACCGACCCGGTCCCGACTCCCGACCCCACCTTCCTTGCTTTGGAGGACTTCTGAATATGATGAATTTTCTAGTTTTCCTGATTCCCTCACGGCTGTGATGACATTCTTTTCTGAGCCCTGCTAGTGAGCACATCAAATATCTGAGATAAATTCCCAGATTGCTACTGCAAATGCCTTATTTGTTGAATTGCATAAATCTCTTGGGTGACAGTACATTGGGTATATTGTGTTAATTAAACTGCTGAGTTCTACTTGTTAGCATTTTTGTTGGTACTTTGATTCCTGTTTGGCCTTTCTACCTGCTGGGTTATTCTTTGGGTAATTTCTAAACTTAGAAAAATGAGATCCCCGGTCTCGTCCCGCATCAATAGTTCTTTCTATCGCAATGAAAAAGGGTAAGAAGAAATGGCAAATAGCAACAAGAAAAGACCAATGACTAAAGGAAGTAAGTTCGTCCAGCAATTCAGGTACAGCGCAAACCATGGGCACCATGATCTTCAACCATTTAGGCCCAACCTCCAGTCTTGAAAAAGTTGAATAGCAGTTACGAAGATTCTATCAATCAGACACAGTAGTTAGGCTTTATAAAAATTGATGAACCTCCACAAAGATCATGAGAAGGCAGGAAGGTTGCTCCCAGTCCAGCCAATCCATCAACCTCTATTTATATACTTCCATTGAAATAAGAAATTCCACGTCAAAAAAATGAGCTTGCAGCTCCAAGATACCAAAAGAACCACTAAATTACTAATATGACACCATAATCCAAAAAAAAGATGATCTTTGACTCTAGTATTTACAAATGAACCACAACAAATATGCTTCTTTGCAGGACCGGACAATTCAAATTAGAATGGAACCAGCAAATCCAAGTCTAGATTATGGTGAATTCCAAAGTGAATTCACTTGGGATCCCTTGAGAGCAAACACACACATCAGCCTGGATCGCCCTGACTAGCCCAAGTCAACCTGTCCCAAATAGCACTTTAAGCCCAAGTGCACACTGCTGTATGTGCAAGCTTACAGCGCTCAGTGATCCCATTGCCAGTGGCCCACTGTGCTGCTGCAGCCATGGCTGCAGTCAATTTCACTACAGAAACCAATAAAGCACTTTCATCTTTGTCCAATCTCCAATCTCCATAGTGACTTAACCAACGTTACTTGTTCAAAGAAATAAGAAAAACAAGTTCTGCACCTGCGTCCATCCTCTATGGATCTGTGGACACATCCCCTCTTGATCAAGTGCTTTGCCTTCTCATCCAAATTGCCTGCCAAAAAACTAAAGGTCCAATTGCTTTCACTCACGTAGCTGGTTAACATAGAAGTTGTCAGGTAATACGTAGCCAACCTGAAGAGAACCGATTTGAATAAAATCCATTTACCCTTAATAGAAAGTAGCTTACCTTTAAACCCCAAAGATTGTTCTCATCTCACTGGTAATATCACCACTCCTGCCAAATAATCCTGCTACCCCAACCAAACAACTCTTCCTATTCCAGCCACCCACCCCTTGACAACTGTAGCATCAATCCGAAGTCTAGGGAGTTGGCCAAAAAAAGAAAAAACTAGTACCAGCTCTCAAAATCCTCTAGAAGGACAATGGTCAGTGACATCCTTCTCAGTTAACACAAATCGAGTCCTTCAGTTCCAAAATCATGTAACGTAAAATGAAGTGCACCAAATCATTGCTATTTGATACCATAAATGAATGGGGCAGAGTCACCGTGCACCAGCAAGCATTTTGATTACAAACCTGAAATGAAGCTACTTATGAAGAACACAGCTTGAGAGTTATGTGTCATCCCTCAGAAGCAAAGAACTAACACTTAACAAAGCAACACCTTATTCCTTCACCCCTGCCAAAAGGCCTTCAGCAAGAAAAGAATGCCATCAATCTTTTTAATCCACTATCTTTCAGACAATGGCCAAGCACAGAGCTTTCCTGAAAGGACTTCTAAAATATCAAAGTCAGGTTCCCAAGCATTCCACCCCAACAAGGGATATTCCTAAATTGAGCTTTCAGCTTGGATCCCTAAGTGACCAAGGGACCTCCAACAAACCAGACAGAGTATTGAAGCAGCATTGGTCCAATGGAGGAGGTCTAGAAGCTGCCCGTCTGTTCCTTGGATACATGGGTTCCAACAAACTACTTGGATGGTCAAATGCCACCAGAACTCTGGCAATTAACCCACTACAGACACCATGCCACACAGATCAGCATCCAAACAAGGACCCTTAACACCTGCAAGACAACCTGCCTCCACGAAACAACCAATGAAGCAGATGAAAATAGTATAGCCACAGCATTCCCTCCCTTCATCATTTTCAGTCACTCAAAACCCACCCTACTCTTTACAAAAGGCGAGCAGAGAAACCGGGCCAATAGACTAAGCAGAGTATTGTTAAATGAATATAGAATTGAAAGGATATACTATAAGATGGAAACCTACAGCATACAAAACTGCAACTGCCTCGCTCCATGTCAATGCCCAATCTGAACTGTCAGTCGTTGATATTAATGCCGATAACATCATCAAGAGAGCACCAAAACCATATGAATATGCTGTCAAAGATATGCTGGCAGGGTATTTCACAAGAATAGGAGCCTGAAAGCACATATCCCAATTATGAAATGCAAGAATCTATATTGACAGACACAAATGAACATGTATATATATGTAGAAAGACAGAGAGGGCTGGTAATGTTTAAGACAAAATAAAAACAAAAAATTGATGAAATAGGAAGAACAAAAAGCAAGGTTTCCATATTGGCATTTATAATGCTTTGAAATTTGATATTGCTAAAAACGGAAATGATCCTTTTTCAAGTGAATGGTCTATTTAATATTGAATGTTTTATAAGAATTCCAAACAAAATACCAGTCAGAACAAGAAGAGATTTTGATTTGTGTTGATCAGTTATTGAGTTTTTCCTCCTTCACAAGAAATATAGAACACATGTCAAACATGGTTTGCAAGATCAACTGATTTGGACTGGGATCGGCAGATACCATGGGATCATTTGCCAAGAGAAGTGGAGGGATGGCCATCTCCATGGATACTAGCCGCACCTTAACCCTTGATCAGCCTGGAATCATTTTTTATGCTTTTATATTTTATCATTTTTCAAAGAACCAAACTAGGTTGATCCTACAATGGATTTCCTTCCATCAGATTGGCTGGCTGGATCGAAATTGGGCCTGGCCAATTCTGGGGCAGATATTGAGCTGGAAATCCTTGGTGTTAAATATTTCATGTCTAATTAGCTCAACAAGTCCTTTGATGATTCAGTAAAAGCTTCCAATTTAAAACTACTAGAGGCACATACAAGTTCCATTGGACATGTACACCATCCATGACTAGGTTGTAATAATGCTATTGCAACTACAATACTTATAGATACCTGAATGGCAAGATAAACAGCCATGCAGAGACAATTTCCTATCAAACATAAAACACCAATATGCCACCTGTCAAGACCAAGACTAAGCAATGATCCAGCTGGTTCTGGTTGAGACATTTCATTTATCCCACTTTGAGCTGACAGGTCCAAGTATGTTGTCCCAAATATAGCTGGCCCTCTGAAGAAAACCATCAACAAGGCTCCAGAAACACAAACCACAGCACCTCCAACCTTAAGCTGACCTTCGTTTCGTAGCAGATTCACTGTTTCAGTACTATATATATTTGATAAAATTGGTCATTCTTGTGCAAGAGAGAAAAGATGATTTGCAATTTAATTAGTCGGAAGAAAAGCAATACCCCATGATTGCAGCTAAGATAAATGTAAATACTGGAATAGCAGGTTGAGTAGCTGCTGCATATGCTGGGTTAGTGTAGTTCAGACCAGTGAGAAATAATAGCTGATTACCAAATATCCTGTCAAAAGAACATGTGAAACAGTGGTGCCAACAAGCCTATCAAGGAATAAACCTAATGTAACCACATAAGATCAAAGATCTTACCCAGTTAAGCCAAGAAAGAAAAATGATGCAAGAAGCCAGTTAGTATGTGGAAGAAGAGCCCTTCTGCCACATTTAAAGAAGGAAGCAGAATCATGTAATGTTGCTCACCACTACCAACATTCATCATAAGCTAAAGTCATGAGAGGAAAATTTCACAATGTAAAACATAATAATTACCATATTAGTAGATAAATTATGTATCCATAGAATATAGAATATGTGAGTTTTTCAAGCACAAAAATTTTGAAGTGACAGATGGAAAGAAAAGTCACTGTGCATTTAACCGCATTCAAACACATAGATAGTACACCACAATGAAAGAACATATTAAAAGACCAGAAAAAACCAGGGGTAGCACACAGTACGCTGGAGAATATTTAGCCTACTGCATGTTTGCTGTATGCTGACTACTGTAACATGCCACATACAGGACGTTGAAATTCCTAAGCAACAGGACCAACATGGAACCCCAGAAGCCATATCCTATCAGAATGTTACATAGACCTAGCACTTGAAAAAATTTATACCTACTTGACAAGATTTTTATATGGACAGAGCATCAAACATATCTACCAACCAGACTTACTTAATAAACATATCTGCTGCAGACACTCAGAAATAAGAACCTAGATGGACAAATTATGTGAATATGTTCGAGTGAAATATGGTAGAAGGGATTAGAAAGGAAAAAAAGTGAGATGGTCTAGCATCTAGGAAAGTATGTCTTTCTCCTGACATGCCAGTGAACAGACAAAAGATCTCACAAGAAATAGTCATGACATGCCAGTTAACAAACAGAAGGCATAACAAAAAATAGCCATGCATCCAAACTGCAGTAAACAGCATAAGCCTGGTAATATTCTGATGATAATCACAACAATGAAAAAAATGGCAGAAAAAATTTGGTCGGTTTTCTGACTAACATTCTCAGCTCCCAGCTATCCACAATGATAATCCTTAGTAAGTTGAATGGCATTCTTCATAAAGTCAAACTGACTGCCAAGACTTGTTAAAACAAGCAATGCCTCTTCTATCCTCCCTAATGTGATTGCATCATTGCATTCTATTACAGAAATTGATATGCTGGTTTTGCTGGTCAACATGTAACATGCAACTGGTACCAATCATACAAATTGATCAGGCACATTCTTGTAAAGCTGCTGTTTCACAAAAGACATCAGTCATTAACATTTTTTCCTAGAATTTATGCCTTCGATAGATGATCGGACAGGACAAGACATCTGTTAAGAAGGTCGAAGTTGATATATATCAACACTGGTGACCATGTACTATTAATAGATTACTCTTATAAAGCACTTAAGACTTTAGTACTGTTTCCTATACTTGATCATGGCATCACATCACATACATTTAAAAGATAAAGTATTCCCTGAAAAGAAATTAAAATCAAAGATTGAGAGACAGAGAGCACTTATCTGCGGCATTTGCTATGTTCTAGTGATCAATATGTCAAGTAAATTAGAAAAGCATATTTTCCCACACCTTAGCAGGGGGATATACAAATTTCTACAAGCTATGTGGTTCCAGGGATGACTATGAAGTTGGAAGTTGATTTTATTGTTCATACAACATATATTAGCCGATAATTGTTCATTTTCTTTTATTAGCTTGCTAACCCCCAAAAGGGGATCAAACATTTACTGCCAATAAACATGGATTAAATAAGTCACAAAATACTTCCTTAAACATGTATGAAAGCAATAGCAAAAGCCTATACATTGGAGGACAAAGGAAATGATGAAACCATGTAGGGACAAAATGGATCGATCCTATTGAAATGCATGGTACATGAATCGCAGGATCGGCTGATCTGATCCAAGGGAGAAGCTTGACCCAACTCCAGCCTAAATCTGTCTGAATAAGCCCAGATCGGCTTGAATCAGCCTGTCCAGAGCCAATTGTACAGGCAGCAGTTGCTCGGCGAGGCACCACTGCTGCCCTGTGCTGTCTCCTGGTGCCAATCCAACCCTGATTGGACAGGAATTGGCTGATCTTCCATCCTTTCTACTTTTATGAGCATATTTTTTATTTTCTATTTTTGGAAGAGCCAACCCTAACTGATCCCAGATTGGTTTTTCTTCCCTTGGATAAGTCGATCTGGTCAATCCCGATCATGTTGTCCTTGGCATGATCTTGATTGTGAGCAGGAAACAGCTGGATCACTCAGACTTGATCTGACATGGTCCAACTCATCTTGGTTCAGCCAAGGACCAGACAGGATCAACCACAACTGACCCGAACTGGCTGATCCTGGCCTATATAGGTCAGTCCATCCAGTTTGAGGTGGCCAAATTGAACGTTTAATAACTTTTGTTTTTTTAGGCAGATAACGGATCACAATTTAATAGGCAAGATCAGCTTGAGGCAACCAATCCAAAAAACATTCCTAACTAGCAAACCTTGCAAGCAACATGACAAGAAGAAATCGCAATCTAAATTCAGAGCAAAGATGACAACAACTTGGCACGGAATAAGTAGATTAAATGTGGGACAAAATCCATTGAAGGCAAAATGATTTCAGAATTACACTGAGAATATCATGAAAATGGGACGTCATTTTGATTTTACTAGCTAAGAGCAGAAGCCGCCATTTCATAGGGTATTCAAAGAGAAGCAATTGATCATTTCCCTTCGTCGATCAATTTGATAGTCTAAAGTTTCAGTGAATTCTCTCCGTGAATTCCTGGATGCTTCTACTCCCAACTGATCGACCACAGTGCGACAAAAGCAAAACAGAAAATTCGATCCAACAGGTTGTTGCTCTACAAATCCCTTGTGCACACAGGAGAAAAGCCGGAGTGGGTAACATGGAAGAATGCCCTTACTGGTTCTTCTCCCGGAAGTAGGCGACTGGAACGAGGATGCAAAAGGCGAGAAGGTCCCGGAGGACGCAGAAAACCACCTGGTTCACCCCGCCATTGAGCGCCATCTTGGTAATCACATGGTATCCACCGTTAATCAGCTGCACTGCCACCATAGCACCGTGCGCCCGCCATGCCGCCTCCTCGGCCCCGCCGCTGCAAGACGCCCCGCCGTGACCCATCCCCTTCGCACCACCGGGTACGCTGATTCTTTTTCTCCCCTGCTCCTGCGTCGTCTCTTCCCCAAGCGGATCAGAAAAGGGTAGAACCGTGGATCATGCAGTCAGGTAGAGAGTCGATTCAAAAGTCCCATCTCTTACCAAGGACAAAAACGATATTCTCGACGACCGACTCGCTTCACCTTCACGTTACGACGAGTTGACGATTTGGGTGCACCGAGACTTTTATAGCTTCGTCGGCTCGTCCTATCTGATCTGACGCAGAAGAACATCCAATACAGATTTTCCTTCTTTTACCCCTAACGTATTATATCTTCATCCCTATCATAGATAGGCAGTTGCGCGCGAAGAACTTGGTGTCAGTGGTCTGCAGACCACCGGCCAAGCTTTTACACGCGCATCACGATCGGAAGGTAGAAGAAGCGTGTCTTTTTTCTAGGCTTTATTTACTGAACGCATTAAGCGCTATAGCCACTGGGGTTTAACTAACTGTGCTATTGTAGAACAGTAGTGACAGTGGCGAGAAAAGCGGGCCTACTTCTCTACCAAAAGGATTTTCATCAAACACCACCACCCGCATCGAGCAGAACATCAGCAAACCAGGCCGACTACAATACACCGTAACCTAACAACCAGGTTCAACGAAGATCCTCTCCCGCTATCTGGATCTTCATTATGTTTTTTGGGCTCTCCGAGGCCACTGTATCGGAGATGTTGTAACTGAACTTCACCTGCTTTAATAAATTCACTCTTCTCGTCAAACAAAAAAAAAAAAAATTTGGGCGAAGAGAGCCAAATCTAGATACCAGTCAACCGAGACAGCCACAGGATGTACGAATTTGTCGCAAAATGGTCTGGATAATATTACCATCGTTGAATGAAGATCAGGCGAAAGCACCATCTAGTCGTAGTCGGTGCTTGATTCAACGTTCATAGACTGGCATAGCTTTACTTGTATTCACAGCGATTAGAACCAAATTCCACCCCAGGTTCAACCACAAAACAGTCATGCTATTGTAAACAGTAAAGTTATGACAATACTCGGCACATTTTAGAAATTCAAAAGATCAAAATGAAACAGGACTATTCTATTTTCTGGATTCATCGGAGATTATAGAGCAACTTGCCGGTTGATAGGCTAGTAAAGTTCATGAATGAGTGGAGCTGAGGTTTCAAATAGTCTGAATGCCAAGCAACAACAGTTGAAAGTTTGAGCAAGATAAACCGAGCTCCAGCCATTTGATTGTGCTCGCTGCTCAGCACCTATTTCCCCTCGTCAGAATTGGAGAACACTTTTTCCCTTTACCCTTTAAGTCATTGTAATTTGCAATGTTGTGGCGAAGACATAAAAACTTAAATATCCACCATGAATTCTTTCCAATTTCGCTGCCTTCTTTGAAGTTCAGACTTCAGAGTTCTTGCCTCACTTCATCGGACCGCCATAAAATCAAAGCAACAAGATGAACTACAACACAAGGATCCGATAGGACAAATTTACTAACCACCCGTGTACAATATGATGATCCGAAATGGCACAATTACAGGTGCCAGATTCCATGACACGTTCACTAGTTTCCCCTGATTTCCTTTTTATTCCACTCATAATCGCTAACCAAGAAGATGACTCCGCTTGTCCATCACTGCACTGCAGGAGAACCTTTCACAAGAACGCTGCATATCAGATTCAATAAACAGGGGAATGATATACCCGGTTGAGCTGACTTAAATGTGCGCCAGATGAGCTGATATCACAGTAGCCACACCTTCCCGCATGCACGTCCACACGCCTACGAACCTGCAAGAATAATCAGATGATATTAGAGGAACTCAGGTTTATCTCCATAGGAATTACGTGCGTTGGGCATATAAATTTTAGATGCTTCAAATCATGATCTCAAGGCTCCCGAAAGATTCCTACATCCATTATATATGACTTCTATGACTATGTTATCAAAGGGTCTCCGTCACCTAGGTGATGAGGCAAGGCAGTGGTCTCCCGCCTTGTCTTGGCCAATTTCACCTTAGCTTCAGCCGCCTCAGTCGCCTAGGCAACCACCCAAGAGGCATCTCACCCATATTATTTGTCTCACTTGCTCACTTGACTTAAGACTTAGACTACCTATAAGATATGGACTTGCTGTAGGCTTGGCTCCGATAAACTAAAAATTATTGGATATTTGGCTTGGAGAGCCTGGGACCTAGGCCACCTTGTCGCTTAAACGGCCATCTTGTCACCTAAGCAGAATTGAGACCCTTGTCGCCTTGACAACCTTAGATGGGATGAGACGAAACAGCCTTTTCTGCCCTAACTCATCCCTAGTTGTCTAGGCAATCGCTTCCACCGCCCCCACCGCTGAGGTAGACATTTCCAACCAGTGTCTCCCACATTGGTTGGAGTGGGTATCCTCCCACAACGTTTGTTATGATAATGATAAGAATATGGTACTTGTATATCTCAAGACTAAACTTCAACACTACGGTTTTGGGGTGATGCCCCCGGCAAACAAGCATTTGCCTTTCGAGTTCCAACCAGCTATTGTTGATTAAGATTTCCCAAAGGTTCCTGTATGAAGATCTCAGGCCAGTAGGAAAAGTGCAAGCCGCAAAATTGAAAAGGAGCTTCATTGGACAGAAAACAGGGAATAAAATCTTTGCAGTCTAAAAGATACATTCTATAGCTGGTTACACTTTTTAAGAATGACCTTAAGTCCAGTTACATCTTCCCCAATCTAATGAGCCAGGAGGACACTCTCAAGTGACTAGATCCGTGTATCAGTCCTATGTTATCTAAGACGCTTGCCTCAAGCACCTAGGTGCTGAGGCGCGGCGAACGCCTAGCCTCAGCAGTTCTTGCCTCACCCGGATCCGGACCCAATGAGCAAGGAAGGTGGGGTCGGGAGTCGGGACTGGGTCGGTTTGGGGCCAAACCGACCCGGGTCGGCCGGGGTCGCGACCCGGGTCGGGACGGGGTCGGCCCAGGTCGCAAAAAATAAAAAAAAAAATTCAAAATGGGGTCGGGGTCTTGGGGTCGCGACCGGGTCGGTCGGCCCCAAAACCGACCCGGTCGGGTCCGGGTCGCGACCCGGGTCGCGACCCGGGTCGCGACCCGGGTCGCGACCCGGCGAACCATGCCAATGAGAGCCAAATCTGGTAATCTGAATCATCTTTTCGCATCCCAAAATCTCCAATGCCCAGTCTTCCACCCCAAGGCTTTGATATTTTGATGTATTGTAAGCCCTAAAAGTGAGTTTTTTGTTTTTTTTATGTTCTTCTCCAAAAATTCCAATGTTATATATATATATATGTTTTTTAAGGAGTTCTTCAATAAAAAAATCTCGCCTCGGGCGCTTGAAACACCCGCCTCAGGCACCTGAGGCAAGGCGAGGCCCCCCCTCGCCTCGGGTGTTTCTCACCTCTAACTACATAGATCGGGTCTCTTGAATGCGATAATAGTGGATCCGGTCAGTAAAATAAACAAATCTGGGGGTATTGGGTCCATTGAATTAAATTCTGGAAGAAAATCACATTGGTTGGAAGATATTGCATATCAAGGGGTCCGACAACTCTAAAATGGGCTCCACAATCAACTTATTCTCTACAGTCTAGAGAAAATGAAAAAGGGCGATTATGACTAGGACCCCTACTTGATGCCAATCACCAAATGCGTAAGTTGACACTTGCAAATACAGGTGTTACAAAAATATGGTTGGATCAAACATAAAAAGCTCATACAGATTGAAGATATCCGCAGACATCTCCAAGAATTATGCGATCCCAAACACTTTAACGAATCCAACCAAGATGTTAAATGGTCCAAAGGTATCTTGTTAAACTACTGTTCTAATGGTAGGCCAATTTCACAAGATAAAGTTGCAGGATAGGGAAAAATAATAGAAATGGTGCCACTGAGCAATTATAAGTGACATTCCACAAGTAGGCAACTAGAAGTTGAGGAATGTTTCCAACAGAGGCATAAGGCCAGGAGACTACCATGGATAGATGCCGCAGCTCTTGAGGGTAAATTCTAGACTGGTAGCCTGTGAATCTGTGATGCTTTCCAGGTCTTCCCCACCCAAGATATGTAGACAAAGGAATCAGTCACCCGCACAAAGAAAACTTGATGTAGAGATGGAGACAGCAGATGTGATGGACAGAGATTATTTGTGACTAACCTTTTGCTTTCAAGGTATGACTTGTGGGAGTAGAAACTGCAGTTGCACCGCTAACAACTCCACGACCTCTGCAACTTCCTCGGTCAAATTCCAGAAAGCTTCTGTAGCTGTCATTGTCGTGCCACTGGAACAGCCAATTACAGGCACATGATTGTTGTCAGCTGCTCATTCCTCGGTCCAAAAATCAAAATGTATGACAACATGTTCTCTATTTGTTTGTGAATTAAATTCTGAGAGAAAATTTCATTGGTCAGAACACATTGCAAATCACAGAGCTCCGACAATTCCAAATTGGGCTTCACAATCAACTTATTCTTTACAGATTAGAGAAAATGAAAAATGGTGATTATGACCGGCAAACTATAGGATTATGTTACTAAGTATCAATCACCAAGTGCATACACTGACACTTAAAAAATATAGGTGTTGTAAAAATATGGCTGTATCAAACATAAAAAGCTCAGCAGTTAGAAGATATCTGAAGACTTCTTCAAGTATCATGAGATCCCGAGTAATTTCATGAATCCAACTTAGATGTTGGATGGGCCTGACATCTTGTTAAATTACTGTTCTAATGGTAGGAAATTTTCACAAGGTAAAGTTGCAGGATAAAGAAAAATAATAAAAATGGTGCCACTGAACAATTTTACAGTGAAAATAGTGCCCAGCAGAGTTTGGAAGCATAGTCACTCCCCAAAGAAAGGAAAAGTCTTAAATGAAGTTCAACAGTCACTAAAGATCTAGCTAGCATGCAATGGTGCAAATCACTCTCCATCACAGTTGTCAAGGTGACGAAGCAACCAAGATATTTATGGTATAGATGCCATTTCCACTTGGGTGACAAGGTAGCCGCTTAGTGTCGCCAATGTGGTAGAGTTGTATCTTAATACAACATATATAAATATATATATATACAATATATATAGAAAGAGAGAGAAGTACACTGTAGACTTCAAGTATATATACTTATAAAAATATTAATTATATATGATACTACGAGTGATAATAAAAGATTTTAATATAACTTCACTATCAATAAATAGACACCCTTGATTCGTGAAACCCCTTGGGGGGGTATCCAAGAGGCAAAGCCCCAAAAAAATACTCATAAAGTCATGTGGAAGGACCCAGGTCTCCCAGGCAGGCATCTTGGGCACCTTTTGGAACCCCCAAAAAGGCACCCGGGCGCCTAGGTCCTGCAAAAATGCTTTTGTGTCTAGGCAGGCACCTTGACAACTATGCCCTCTAGCATCATTTCAAGTAACTGATACCATTTTCAGCAATGATGTCTAGACTAGCATATGTCAACTGGAAAATTAAAGTACAAAAAAATTCCCTTAATGCAAGCAAGTCGAACAAGGAGGTGCAAAAATACAATGCCCTTCTATTTCATTCCATGTCTTTAATTACCGTAGATGGAAAGGATAAGCTTGGCTTACCTTTGGAGAACATGATCAGAGCTCACAATCGTGTCTTCCAAAGCTCAATTTCCAGCAACCCATGGTAAGTGCAGACACTTAGAGAACAATAAGCATCAACCTCAGTTATGAAATCCAGCGACTCAGAAAACATTTCGTGTCCATTGCCTTGTTTAACAGTAACTGGAATCAGAAATAAAGCTGGCAAAATTTACAATCCATACCTCTTGACAGTTGGTACCTAGTCAAGTATGGAAAAGCAAGAAAGAGAGAAGCATTTTTAAGAGCTTGCTGTGCACTTTTGAAAAATGCCAAAAACAGAAAAAAATATAGCAAGATACGCATGTTTACACAGCATGTCCTGGTTCTTATAAAATACGGTGTTCAGAAAATGAGAAAAAAGTAAATAGTTAGAATCCATTTGGATGATTAAGTAAATGATCTTGACATAATTGTCAAATAAATAAGAAATATGATACTTAGTACCAATGGTTCGCAAAATCGGCCGATTTCGGGATTAGATCCAATGTTTGGCAGGGAGGAGTCCGATCCAAGATTGGAATCCCCTTGAGTCGGCCAGAAAGAGCCAGAACGGCCTTAGTCCACTGATCTAGAGCCACTTTTGCCGGAATCCACCATGCCACCTTCCCCTACATCTTCCCTGCACGAGACATTGCATCGGGTCCATTTGGATCCAATTTGACGGGAAATCCGTATTAGGTCCAAAGGACCCAATATCGACGAATCTGATACAAGCACCTTCCCCACTTGAAAGGGTGGGAAAGTTGCAATGCTGCGGTGGTGGCACTGCCCAGCACTGGATTTTGATTTGACCCCAAATGAATTGGATCGGACAGTAATCCAACATTAAATCCATCTGCAAGCTAACTTTTAGGTTTCTTTCGCTTTTTCTGATTTTTGAAGAACCCATTCAGACCAATTCTAGATCGGTTTTTCTCCCATGAAATCGACCAATTCCGCTGATCCAATCTACATTGGATTAGAATCATCACTAGCCAATCTAGTGGCCAATTATGTTCCTGCTTTCCTTGTTAATACCCTATCAAAGAGGCAGAAACTCACGATTCAAACCCCCCCAGACGAAACTTAAATCGTCAATGTTTAAGAAAAAAAATCATCGCAGTGTAGACTTGGAAGGTGTTTCCCAATCCTTTGCCGTTTAGTCTACTGACAATGTGTATTGTTGAAAGCCTCACATTCGCTGGCAACATTTAACAACTAATTGAATCCAACAGTTATCAAATACGGAGAATAAAATTTTCAGTAAACATTCTTTGTTGTTTAATCTTGATACTACCTCTTTTTTTTCATCAATACCTAATTCTGTTACTGTCATTGCTATTTAAAATAAAAATGAAGTATAGTCCACCTATGCCCCCTTTTATGGAAGGTAGTGTGTCTGGGTCACAAATTCCAGTCAACTTGCTCATCTTAGAATCAACCGTTAGACTTCAAGTTACATGCACTTTTTAAATATCTATTTCATATATTATAAAATACAATACATGCTACGGTAATTTGTGTTTAACACTTGTGATGATCTAGCATCATCCTTTTGCAGTTTGAGTTAACACAAAATTATCTAAGTTAGCCTAAAGTGCAATAATTTTATGGATGAGTTTAACACAACGTATACCAGATCTAATTGTAGTGCACGGATTGTGATAAAATACAGTAAGATAACAAGGGTGTGATAGTAGTATTGTGTTCCCTACCAGCCATTTTGTAGATTTATTTATCAAACATAATAGCTCATTCCTTATTCTGACATACCACGGGGATGTCCTACACCAATTCCTACTATTTTCATTCCAAGGCATTATAAGCTTTGGATCCCCCTTTATCAGATATAAGAGATCCAATTGAGTCATCTTCACTGCACGAACTTTGCCATTGGATTCCCTTGCCGAACCACAACCATGGCAAGAGCGGATTTCCAATAAGGTTTTTGCCTCTGGCAACTACCATCCATACCTCTGGCAACTACCATCGTGTGGGATCGAGCTGGGGCTCGATCCTCGCCGGCGTGCGACGCTGCACGCGTCCATGGCCACTGTGCCATCTGACCAAAAAAAAAAAAAACTACCATCCATACCTCTAGCAACTGTCCTCTAGCCTTCCTAGGAGGCACGTGCCATAAGAAAACCCTCTTTCCCTCCATTCGACTCTACCACCTAGCTTGGGGTAAGGCGAACCCTTCCTCGCCTTAGGTGCCTTGTACCTCTGACATCTAAGGGCCTCAAAAAGAGAACCACAAATTGATTCACAACCAAAGGAAAACGCAAGGGAACAAACGGCAATGAGACCCTTCATCAAAGAGATACCCAACTCAACTCTAGCCTTAATCCCAAATTAGTTGGGGTTAACTACATGAATTCTATTTCTCCATTCACATCAATTTTAACTTATTTATCCATAAATATTTAAAACAAATTATATTGAACTATCCTTCTCTAAGTTAGCTTAAGACCTTAGGTCCACTACAACATTTTTTTTTCTATTTGTTCGACTTTTCTAACTAGAACTTTCTTAGGAGTTAGATCTATGTTTGATACGTTCAAACCATCTCAATCTCCCTTCCTTTAATGTGTCCACAATTGCTGATGCTCTCACACTTTCCTAATATATTTATTATGTATTCTATCTAATCTAGTGTAACCATATATATCTTAGGTCTTAACATTCTCATTTCAATACCACTTCTTTTGAAGAATATTTTTTTTTCTTTTGACAACATTCACTAACTACCATGTAATATTGCAGATCTTATACTTATACAAAAAATTTTACCATTTATTCTTAGTGGAATCTTATTATCACATAAAACTCATAAATCAATCTCCACTTCATTCATCTTGCATTAATCATGTAATTATTGTCATCACCACATTTTCTATCATTTTAGATAATTGAACCAAGATATTTAAAATAGGAACTTTGAGATAATTTTATTTCATCCGAACTATCTTATATTCTCTTTTGGTTTTCATTAAATTTACAATGCACATTATAATATCTTAATTTTACTTATCTTGCAACTCTTAAAAGTCTAAAGTGTTTCTTACAAGTTTTAGCTGTTTATTAACTCCTCACAGTAAGATAAGAAACAAAATATTTTTTATTTTAATTGGCTTGTGTCAAAAAATTTACATAGGTCACTTTTTCTTTTTGTATTAGTTATAGATGAATTAATAAAAAATATACAATATGATATACATTATAGTGTATGGTGTTCGCATATGATATTGTAATAGTATATATCTAACATACACCATCATTTGCTCCAATGCCCACCACAATATAAAACTTTATCATAATTTTTTTCATATCAATAGAGACTATATTTAAATATTTCTTCATATATCGATACTTCCCCAGTATACTTCTAATAAGAACAATAGCTTCCATTGTAAACTAACCGGGTGTAAATCTAAATTGGTTGTCTGATATATTGTAATATCACATAAGCGCTGCTCCATGGTTTTGATTTTGATCCAAAGTGATCAGTCTGATCCAAAGAGGGAAGTCTTATCCTACCCAGACTTCTCCTTGGATTGGGCTGAATCAGGCCCAGATCAACCTGCGTCAGCTGATCTCGGGCCGATCCTAACAATCCCACCGTAAATGATCACATCGATGTGGCAATGTGCTGCCCTTGCTGACTAAGGGCCATTTATGGTGCAGATTCATCCCCGCCAGACCGAAATTGGCCCATCTTCCATCCTTCATAATCTTTTTACACTTTTATGTTTTTTTTGAAGAGTCAATAATTCAATATGGGCCTATCCCAGATCCATTTTTCTTCCCTTGGATCAGCCGGTCTGATCCCAATCAAGATCAAGATCAGCCCTAGCCAATCCTAATCCCCGATCCAGCCTTCTTTGGCTCAATAACTCTGTTATATCCTCTACGTCCTATATTTCAGCAAAAATATCATTAAAAATATTATCAAAATGACTTTTCCATTTTTATATGTATTATGTCATCATATTTGGCCAAAACATTTTCTTCATTATCCTTGATACATCCAACTTGTAAGATCCAAAGATATTCTCTCTCCTTCTTGTTAACCTATAAATACTTCTTTTGCCTTATTTAGCTTCAAGTTTCTCATGCATCTTTTCAACGTCTATATCTTACTCCTCTAAAAGCCCTTGTTGCTTTATCTTTTTGTGATCTTACATAGTTCATAAATTTCATTGTTATCATACTTTTTGCACTAAGAATTTCAAAAAATTAGAAAATATTATTAAACCAGGATTATATCAAATTCGATCCCCATGGGCCACAGTGAAATATTCTCAGAAATAACTCATCAAACAAGATCCACCACAATATTTATGAAGAGCGAACCCAATTTTGGTGCCTATTGCATAGCCCACATGGCATACTCTTAATGGGCTAAATTTCATTGCAAGATGGACTTATTTTTGTCTTAATTCAATAAAGAATAAGCCCTCTCATATTGCTATTTTCGCATTCCATCAGTTGAAGGCTTAATGGATCCTTAACAAGGTCCGGATCCTACTTAAAGCACCAATGGCCATGATTAAAAGTGTGCAATAAGATGAGATAATGAGATTGGTGTCAAATCCAATGTCTAGGATGTGTTTTGACTTAAGTAACAGATCATGAGCTTAATGGGATCCGATGGATGAGATCTTACAATAACTTGAGTTATGAATCTTACCCTTATCAGGTCCTTAAAAGAATCTAAATCCTACTTAAAGAATAAATGCCTAAGATTGGATGTCATTAAATGATGAGATATACACCATTGGATCATGTGGTGTTCGATGAGATGTTAGGTTAAACAAGATGTTGCAATCCTCACCTCACAGCCACCCAAGACCAGGTCAAAGTCTTCCATCGGATCTCCTCCCACTTTCCCTATGATCTGGACTTTTACCGGGCCAGCTGAGCATGTAAGAAATTGTCCATTGTGGACCTCCTAAAAAGAAGGAAAGGTGCCCCACGACTCCTGATCTAACCAGGTCTACCACTGCCCCTAGTGGGCTTCCTAAAAAAAGAGAGAATGCTCCCACGCATGGATGCTTGATGGGTGCTGCGAAGGAAGAGGATGGCTGATAGCAAGACTCCTTCCCAACTGTTGCTGCCCCCTTCTCTATAAAAAACAGATCCTGCCACACCAGCAAGGAGTTAGAGATTTTCTGCAGCTCACCCAACCGCCATTATCATCCCCTTCCAGCCTTGCTTGATGAGCCGATGGAAGAAGATGAAGAAGGAGATGCCAATGGGGACCCCTCCTACTGCTGCTGCCATCTGAGGAAGGAGGAGAAGCTGATGGAATCTTCTGCCGCTGCTGTTGCTGTCATCCAGTACAAGGAGAAGCTCCGGTTGCAGAAAGCTTCCGTTGCTGCCTCTGCTGAGGCCAGAAGAGGAAAGAAGAAGAGCCAAAGAAGCCTTCCTCACTTGCTGCTGCCATCTGCTCATCATCCTCCAGCCATTAACCCTCTCACCTATGGTCTAATCCTATAAAGATTGGCCCGGTTACCCCCCTTTATTATGCCAGCATAATATATACCATATCCATGGCCGATGGCCCAACCCCACAAGCATAGACTCATTTTCAGCCTCTGTCCATGCAAACAGGTCAGCCCCATGCTCAATTGACTATAGCTCTATCCAACCTCCTTTCATGACTATCTGGTGCCCACACAGCCCTCTATATATAGCCAATTACAAACCTATGACCCGATAGCTGCAATCTCATGAAGAGCAGTCCCTGTTTGACCCCTCCTATATGGCTATATGCCCAGCCCGTACTCAGTTCATACCCCCCCCATAATCAGCCTATCTTCCAGGGTCATGTGGTGCCCTATACCCACTGTTCAGTCCCCTACCCAATGGCCACCCAACCAGTCACTTTTGATCTATGTTTGCCTCCCTATTTTGGCCTATAACAGTCCCTCCCATGATAGGCATTTTAGACATATTCTTAGATTCATAGGGCAAGGAGGATTCGGCTCCCTTAATGCCCATCCAGCTTAAGGACACGCGATCTACTTGCATATCATACCTATGTCCCACATACTCCATAGCCATTTATGTCTATATCCCACATATCCTATGGTTTACATCATGTCCACATTCATTCTTCCATAGCCTATGATATGCCTATGCTTATACCCCCTAAACAAAACCTACTTTGACCCCTAAAACAATCCCTTAACCACCTGCACGCCTAGCCCTGTATCTCCTAAACAGGACCTGTTTTGACCCCCCAAAACAGTCCTCTAACTTCCTATTTTGCCTACCCTATGCAACCTTCACATGGCCTAAACCTTATGATAGCATGCTTCAAGATCTAAGGCAACATTGCAACAAGGTGGCAGGCTCAAGAAGATGCTAGACAGCAGCACATGAAGCTCCTCGAGTTGACAGACAGCCCCTGGGTTGAGTAGAGAACATCAAACGCCATCTACTAAGAAAGGGTAATCCCACTAATTTAAGAAGGTCATGCATGTCAATATATTAAACCGAACCTTAAATTAAGTGAGAATACCGGAAAAGGATATATCATGCCCAATAGAATATGACATCGTCATATCTTATATGGGATGATGATATCATGTCAATTTGAGTGGAAATTATGAAAATATGAGTTCCCCCACACGATGATGTGATGGAATGTACCACATTATATATGGATAACATTTATATGTCAATGCGCATATATCTATGGTTGAGCAGCATTAATATAACCTACATAGCTTATATAAAATGCAAATATAAAGACAAACTTAAAATAACCAAATCTGAAATCTGATAAAATGATCTGAAACCAAAATAATCAACTAAGTTTCAGACCTGAAAATTGTCAAAAATCAGATCACGATAAAATCTGAATATAAGAACATGCTAAGTCCGAACATAAGAACACATCGCCAAGATGTTAACTTTCATATTTCAAATATGATTAAATTTCCAATCTTAATGAATCTGAAATATGCATGCCAATTTCAAATTTGGGTAAATTTTAGTTGGGCAAAAGAACTTGTCTTCAGAAATAGAATAGAAATAAGAATTTCAATTCCGAAATGGGGATAAGATTATAAAAATCTGATACGTTGATTATGATCTGAAAACATGAATGTGTGGGCACCTAAGTTCAAGTTAGGGTCATATGTGATCCAACTTTATATCTCTTATGTCAAGGCTTTAGGTCCAGTCCTCCCAAGTCAATGACCAACCCAAACTTAAGAAAATCTGAAACCTAGAGTGTGGTGTATCTAGATTTCGGTGAAGACTTAACCTATGAATGATTAAAAAATGGTTAGTGGTAATATACCCCACCTATGAATAGTTGAGATAGAGGTCTAATATGTTTTAAGTCATAGGCTCTGGTCGTTACAAAAGTGAGAAGAGGACCATCCGGTTCATACCCAAAACAGATCTTGGCATGCTAGTTTCGGATCTGCCAAAATGCTTAAGTCTAATGCTAAGACTTATAACATGAAATCATATGATAACACAATCAACTCGAAGTCTAGTGCTTTAATTAGATACCGTAAAAATTTCACAATGAATCAAATCCGAAACATGTCTTTAATAGACCTTGGAATTAGTGAACTATATTAATTCAAAACATGTCTTATGTTAAAACCTTGAATTAAAAGAGTTAAATCCATGTTAAGAATAATCATATGCCATAAAAATATGATTCCACCAACTCTAAGATAAAATGGTGAATTAAAATGAAAACCATATGATCAAAACACATAACACATAATGGAAATCGATCTGAATCATGTCATTTTGACTTCGGATCCAAATTAACTCCAAAAACTCAAAACATGTCTTAATGTCGAGACTTTGATTTAAAAGAGTTAAACTCATATCAAATATGTAAAATATGTTTAAGAACCCACTAAGGAACATATCATTAAAATGTTGGACTCTTGAAATCCATTTCCATACAACATAAAAATCAAAATTCAAGATCAAACTCAAAATACTAAGTTTGCATTCTATTGAGTTTATGGGGTTATAGCTCCCACATGTGCTTGCCTTGTGGATGTATGTTCTCTATGTTATGAATTGCTTAGAAAGGTTAATCAAGAATATTTGAATATCTTGATGTAATTAACAACGGAAATTCGCATCTTCCGATAGAGAGAAGTCCAAAGACATTTTTATGAACCCAAAATCTCGATATATTTTATATTTTTATGCATATCATATAGTTTGGCTAATACTCTTATGAGATATCATGTATTGTTCATAGTAACATGTTAGTCAAATAAAAAAAGTTTTTATTCCAAATGATCGGGATCAAATGAATTTCAACCATAAGCATATGTACTAATATTTTTATATTTTATAACGAAAAAAATTAAGTTTCAAACATACTTAGGCAATATTTTATACCAATCTAAGTTTCACAAAAGATCAAAATGTTGTCCAGTAATTTTAGTACCAAACATACCAGAAATCTAAGTTGATAACTCAAACCATTTCATTTTCACATCATAGGCAAAAATTAAAGAAGCAAAATACGATGCACCATCAACATGAATAAAATGGGAAAAGAAGGCTAACTTAGTGGGTCTATAAGAAAAAGGAAAAAAAATTACTAGTTTCAAAATGTGTCAACAAATTGAGTAGTTGTTGGGAAACACTCACACCCCCTCTTTTTCTCACTCTGTTTCCCTCATTCATTGTTTTTCTGTGAACAAAACTTCTAATATTTTAAGGTTTGAGCATCACTTCTTGCTTTCATTAATTGCTTTGCTTTTTTGCTTTTTGACATGTGGGCAACTATAGAACAGACAGTCTAGGAGTGGTATTGGCTAAGCATTAGTCCAACAATTTAATGCCCTAAAGAACAAGTGGATGAGGATGCTTGTCTCAAAATGTCTGCAGCAAAAACAAACTAATTGGAAATACATGAAACATCTACTGTACTAATCATAACTGCAGCTAAATTTGCACTTACTGGATTAGAAATAACTAGGAAAAGAGTAAGGGTGAAAAGACAGGTAACCAAAATAATGCAGTACAAGGATAGAAAACTGTTGATTCTTCGTAAAAATACAAAACATGGATCACCAGATCACATAATATACGGGGCTGTACCTAAAGTTTGAATGATTTCCTCAAGTATTCACCCCATTACATTGTGCATCCAATGCCTTTCTTCGCAGTGACCACTTCTGCAAAGGCCATTTGTAGTGCTTCTTTTGCAACCTTATAGGCTTCCATGGATGAGGCTCCTTCTTTAGCATACTTAGTAGCATCACGACAGATGTCATTATAACGCACACATTCATCCAATACAAATCCATCCTTTGCATTTTTAGTCCACCGTTTAAGGATGTAGTCTTCAGGAAGGGTACGAACACCAACAATAGGAAAAATCCTCAGGATATGTCTACACAAAATTCCAGATACCTCAAACTTACAGCAGTTGCAACTTGCCTTCTTTTCAGAAGATATATATGTAACAGTACAAGTCGAACAAGCATTATTGTCTTTTGCAACATTGTACTTACTAATTTCCCCATCCTCAATCTTATTTGCATCATAGGCCAATGACTCAATAAACTCATCCTGGAATATGTCAAATATTGCCCTTGTATAGATTTCTGCAGCATGTTTTAGCAATAGTGATGGAATCTTTAAAACTGGCTTTGTGTACATATTAGCAAAGTCTTCCAAGGCTTCATTTTCATACCAACAGGACATAGCTTGTTCAAAGAGAGAAACAAACACCAACAAGGATGTTTTTGTGTTAAAGTACTTCTCGAAAAATCTGTTCATATTTTCTGGTCTTTGAGTTGTTGAAATGTCTGCAGAAAATGAACCATTTATGTAAACTGAAACCCATTGGTGACGAATATCATAAACAGATTGCAGCCACAAATTCTCCCTTAGGCCATATCTATCAATGATAGAGCTCCAACTAGATTCAAATGCTTCAATTGTTTCAGACTCATGGATGCACCTCTCAAGTTCTTTACCAAAGGTGGGATATTTGGCATATATGTTGGATAAATTCTCTTTAATCTTACTTTGTATACTCCACTTGTTATACAAATGATAACTGTCAGGAAAAACCTTCATGACAGCCATCCTTAAAACCTCGTTGTGATCTGAGACCACTGAAACTGGTGCACGGCCGCACATTGCCATAAGCCAATTTTTGAATAACCAAATATAAGTAGCCTCAGATTCATGTGTGAGCAAAGCACTTCCAAAAACAACAGATTGTAGATGATGGTTCACACCTGTGAATGTCACAAATGGCAACATGTTCTTATGACCCATGTAAGACGAATTAAACGTGATGGCATCACCGAAACAGTAATAGGACATTCTAGCTTTTGCATCAGCCCAGAAAACACTTGTCAAACAATTATTCTTGTCAACCTGAAATGCGTAAAAGAATGTTGGGTTCTCATCTTGCATTCTCTTAAAATAATCTAGAAGATTTTGGGTCTCCTCTCCACCAAATGCACTCTGACTAACATCCTTAGTATCTGTTCCGATCTCTTGATCACCAATGGAATGATTATTTATTACTCCGCCTGATTCACCAAGCTGTGATGTCAAATTGTTCAGTGTCGCTGCACTTTCACGTGGAACAGCACCACTTTTAGTAAGAACAACTACTTCACTCTGTGACTGGATGTAATGTACCTTACTAGGTGCAACAGCAAGCTCGTGAGTGTGCTCAAGTACAAGCTTAGACACTACCCATCTGTCATAGTCTTTCTTTATCACCTCGAACATTGCTTTGCAGCCTTCCCTTGTAGGTGTCCGATTTCGTTTTCGCTTGCTGTCATCATAATTTTCTTCATAAGGAGTGAACCCCTCTTTTGTGCAAACAAACCGCCGCATTACAAATGACTCATCACGTGTTGACCGGCGAGATAACCTGATACGGACATCAAAACCAACACGACTGGCATAAGCATAATAAAATGTCTGTGCATCCTCGTGAGTAGGGAACTCCATGCCAAGGAATGGTTCCAAGTCTGCATATTCCTCGGGTGCAACATAGCGGACTCTACTAGGAGGCAGCACAGTGTGGTTGTGCTCCTTTACAAACTTCGTAACAGCCCACCTACCATAATATTTTTGTATCACCTCAATCATTGCATTGCATCCTTCCCTTATAGTTGCACGCTTCCTCTTCTTCTTACCATCGTCAATACTATCTTTCTTTGTATGAAATCCTTCCTTTGAACAAACAAAACGCCGCATGATAATTGATTCATCATTTCTCGAACGGCGAGACTTACTAATGCGAACAGAAAATCCAACACAACTTGCATATGCCATGTAGAACAACTTTGCAGCCTCTTCAGACTCAAACTCCATTCCAACGAACGGCTCCGAACTTCCAGCATTGTCTTGATGGGAGGCAATCTGCCCACCAATCTCAGTCTCATGAGCCCCCGTGTCAAATATCATATGATGTTCGATAATGTTCTCATCATTAAGATCCATGTTATCTCTTATAGAACTGTCTTCTTCACTCGATGAACTCTCCATGTAGCAGATCTTAATCTGTAAAATACCTGCTTAAACGTTGATCAATAAGCGCTTCAAATTTCTTTAAACTGATTATGAAATCCAGCCACAACGTAGAAAAAGTGACACATTTAGAAGTACAAGCTAAATAATCCGATTAGTGACTGCTGCATAGGGAGGACGTGATGAGTCCAACGAGTAGAGAAAAGTAAATCCGCCACCATGTTACGCAATAAGTGTGATTAGAATCTTCGACGGAAGAAGTATTCCCTATGCCTATGGGGGTCTCATCCGGGATCATCCGCCGAATCTCACATTCTGACTCCAACGGTAGACCAGACCACCTATAAACACTAACACTGGGGAAAAACTAACGCGCGCACTCCCTAGGTGAGGACTCAGATAACACATAAAGACCGGAACAAAAAAGGAAGACAGCCGCGTCGGAAAGGGAATATAGCAGCAAGATAGGATTTTAGGATGAAGAAAGCGTTACAGACTCTTTAAAAGAAACCCTACGAATGATAAGCAATAGAAGCTCTCGCTTGCGCAAACAAATCTCATCCTTAAGCATCGGAACTATGGACAAGCCTCTTCCGCGATAACTTCTCGACTGAACTCGAAAATTGCAACATGAACACGGAGAAAACGGCGCTGATCGACAATCAACACAAAGATCAACGCCCAGCAGCGTGCGTGGAGGCAAGACCCTAGGAAAGGAAGAGAAAACATGCTCACTTCTGGACCCCGCCCGGACGCTGCGGCAAAGGATCACGGAAAGAGAGGTTCAGAGGTGAAAGAAGTTGCTCCCCGGTGATCCCTCTGGGATGCCGATGATTTCCCCGAGTAGGTCGCGGTAGTGGCGCCAGTAGGAAGCTCCGGTTTGGGGAGGAGAGAGATAATAGGAAATAGGAACACATTATTAAAAATAAAAACAGATATTAGCTTAAAATAAAAATATTATTTTAAGATATTTCTTTCGGAAATATTAAAAATGTTTGAGTGACGGCATGCGTGTTTTAGGTGCAAGTATTTATATTTCACAAACATATTATTTCAAAAAAATGAATTTAAAATTTTATGAAAATATACTCAGAAAATATAAATAATTATAAAGATTGATATGTAAAATCTTTGTAATTTAAAAAATATCAAAAATAATTTTAATATAAAAAAAATTGATTAATTTTAGAATAATGAATAACATAAAATCAGCCCTTTTATTGAAAATCTAATCTTAAACCGTTTTCACCGTTTTCCATTTTACTTTTTAACCGACCAGAACCTGATCGGGGGGTTTGGCTGCACGGTAATTTTTTTACATTTTCACAATAAAAAAATATATTAAAATAAAAAATGAACGACATAAAATTATTATATTCGAAGATATGTAATAACAAAAAAAGTAACTACTATTCATGACTAAAAAAATTGCGAGATCACGGGAAAAAAGGAACAGATGTGATGTTCTTTTTTGTTTAATAATAAAATTATTTTTAAAACATAAAATTATCAAAATTGTCCAATACTTTGTCCAACATTTTCTTACATATTTTAGAAATTAAAATAAAAAACTCTCTTACCATGTAACCAAACACCTTATAAACTTGAATGCTCCGGGGGCGGTCTGATTCGTCTGAATGCTCCGGAATTTTCATCATTTTCATTTCGAGGCTATCTGAAGCCCACGCCATCGTGGGGATTGTATGCTAGACAAATTTATCTCTCGTAACTTACTGGAAGAATTTTCTTTGGACAACATTATCTTCTGTTTAATCATGACTAAAAATATCAAGCAGTGTGAGCACATGCGTTTTCAGGTACTTCTAGTTGCATGGGGGGCGAGAACTGTGGTGTTTTGCCGGTCGAGGTGAGGGTTAGAAGGACAGTAGGCGAAGGTTTGAAGGGCCGTAGAGCCCGCCACTCCACCACCCCACGAGTGTGGAAAAAAAAAGAAAAAGAACTGAGGTGTTTTGAGTCCGACAGGGTTCAAAAGCATATATTTTATAATGTTTTTTGGACACCTTTTTTAACGGTTACAAAAACTCCTCGCGCAGTCAAACATCTCATAAGTGGAATTCTTTTATCATATGCATTTTCATGTCACATTAACAGCCTGTTTGGTTGTATAATAATTTTGTATGATAAAATTATATTCAAATAAATTACGAGTCGATTAATGACATAAAAACGACATGTTCGACGACGTGACGACGAAAAAGAGTGCGAGTCATGTACCACTAAAAGAGGGGGGGGGAGACCATATATATAAAAAGATGGTCTCATTTTTTTGTCCATCGAACAAATCACTTTAAAAACATAAAATCACTAGGAAACACTATTTTTTAACAAATTTCGTTATAAAAAAACAAAATTACGACAAAAAGCTCTATTCATCACCCAACCAAACACCCCCACGGGATCTTAGCTTCTTGCTTATCAGAGACGGACGAGACATAGGGAAAAACATATATATACACTCATTGAGAGTCTATTTAATATCAATTTTTTTCGAAGGTAAATCTGATTTATTTCTTAAATTTTGAAGATAAATTAAATTTATCCACGAATTATTCCGATGCCAAATAACACTTAACCGGCTGGGCAGTACGATCTCTCCGCTTTATAAGGTTCGGAACCTTTTCGGACCTTGTCGAGCATTGAGATGTCAATGGGTCTGGACGTCGACTAAGGGTCTGTTTGTTTGTCGAGAGAACTTAGTGCATGCGCAGGTTTTTCGGAAAAGAGTGTCAACCCATTTATTTGTTTACACGTAAAAGATGCATCACGCAAAACAAATTACAAATCTCTCCTCATAACTCTGATTTTGGCATCCGCCCGGTGCAAGGCGGACGCCGTTTTCGGCGAGTGACCTTGAATCTTTTTTAAAACTCATTAATTAAAATATTATTAATAGATATTATCAATTATAATAACTTTATTGTTTGAACTTAATTTTATAAAGACATATATCAGTAGATAAAAATTTTATTTTATCCTTATGTATTTGACAAATAAAATAATTTTATTGAAAAACTATTTTATCACATCAGTTACTTATTTGATAAAATTATTAATAAAAATTTAACTCAAATTTGAGTTTGCAAGTGTTTAAACTATTTTTAATTAAATTTTTATAAAAATTACAACACTTTATATGTATCTTATTTAGTTGCCACTGTATTATCCTAGGTTTTCAAAATAAAAATTTTAAGTAAACCATTTCATAAAAACTTTTAGCTTTAAAAAAATTATTATATGTTTCGTTTGAATGTATAAACTTGATATGTAGTAATTATTTATAAATATTCAAGTAAACAAATAAAGATACTATAGTAAAACTTTGTATAAATTTATATAAATAATTTAATGATAAAAATAATAAATCTTGGTTTACATTTGTTTGACTAATATATAAAAAAATAATTTTTTATTTTTTTAAAAAAAATAATTTCATGTAAAATAATTTTCTTAATTTATTTTTTATTAAGTTTTTGTTATAAATAAATGATTTAATTATATAAATATGATAAAATTATTTATGACCAATATACTCTTATTAAAGTTTTTGATAAAATATTTTAGAAAAAGAACTACGGACAACCAAATGACTAGTGTTGTTTTTAGTTAAGTTGGAAAATGACATTCAGTGAAAATTTTTTCATCGGTTTTAATTTTACGTAAAACCAAATGGACCCTAAACTGTATACAATTTTAAAAAACACTTTTACACAAAATTATTTGATATCAGTCTGAACGCAAATAGAAAAACCTTCTGACAAGTTGACCATACTATCTATTATATATATGTATATAATACTATATAACTAAAAAAATAATAAAGAGCTTCCCGGGTCAACTTCCCCCACTTACTCGTCTAACCACCGGACCCGGACCCGACCCCACCCGCGCACGTGGCCCGTCCTGACCTGCCACGTTCGGACTGCTCCGGCGCCTCCGCCGGTCCGTCGGATCCGCATCCGACTCCAACGAGCCCATGATCCGGCCCAACATGGCCAGCGGGACCCGCTCGACCCGAACAGCTAAAAGCCCGCTAATCAAATAATTTAGCGGTCAAATAAGGTTAGGTGGGAGTCGCAGGCGTACCTGCTCCCGTCGCAAAATTATGAAATTCGATAAATATAAAAATAACGTCGGCGAGATGAATGAGAAATTAATAATTATTATTATTCTCATCAACGTCTAATCCACGTGGTCTTCTTGCCGGGTGCTGGCGGAGGCGACTGTCCCTCCCCCTCCGCCGCCGCGCGAAGGGGCTTCCCGCGCCGAAGTTGGTGCGCAGGGAGGCCGGGCGAGCTACTGAGCTGCCGCCGGCGGTGGGGGTGATTGTGGACGCGGAATGGGGAGCGGGGCCTGGCTCCGGGAGGCAGGCTGCTGCGGCAAGCCGCTCTTCACGGCGATCTACGCCGCGGTCGCCGCCGGGATCGTGTTCTCCGGCCTCTTCATCGTCTCCTCCCTCTACTCTTCCGGCTTCTACCCCGGCGCCCCCGCGTGGCCGGCTTCGCCGCCGCTGTCTCCGTCGTCCTTCTCCCGTGTGTATCTCCGGCACCCTGTTTCCTCACTCTCGTCCCAATGATCTGGCTAGTTGTTGAGCACGTAGTTCAAATTAGGGTACGATTTTTGTGTTCAAAGGTGCTTCTTTTCCCACTTTTGTCGTCTCCTACCAAGTGCTTTTTGCACTGTTTCTACGAATAAATGTATGTATTTCGCGCCGTGTGGAGAAGTAGGCTGTCTTGTCGAGCTGAATTAGTATTTTGAGTGAATTTTGTGTCAGGTAGTCATGATATGACGAAGATTTCCAAACCCCTGGCAAATATAGCCTTTTTAGTAATTTCTTTGCACGAATCTGCAGTAGCGTTCAAGCAATGCCCCTGTATTTTACCTGTTATATAGCTTGTGCTTCACGGATGCATTTGCGCGAAATAGGAAAATAGGTCAGTACACATTCTATCCAGTTGGCTATATGGTCATGGTGGTCGGACTGGCGACTGTAGCAATTTTAATGTTGGGTGTTAGGTGGTTCACATTTGTTAGTTTATGCTTCACCAACTTAATTACGGCTTTGTGCTATCATCTTGTGGTTTAGGATGACCTTTTTCCTATTAAAGAGCTGGCATTTTTTTCATTTGCTTTATTTCCAATTACTTCCATTATTAATCTTATCTTTTGATTATCACATTTTCTTGTAGTGGAATTTTATTTTGTCGTATATGTGAATGGGAGCTTGTTATCATCATGCATCTTAGTGATATAGATAGTGGGATCAACAACTCCAGTTCAGGGAGATTTGGCTGATGGAAATCTTGCCGCTCATTTGGCTTCACTTCATGGAATTAAGATTCATTTCTCACTTTTAGTTTTAGGGTTTATCCCGGAAGAATTTGAGACGCTTCATGTCCTAATTTAAACATCATCCATGCTACCCTGGTATTGTTACACAATTTTCCACTTTTGACTGCAGAATTATGATATAACATTATAGCAACATGATGCAATCATGTAAATTTTTTCGTGCACATCCATCATTCATATCCTTGTTCTTGTTGGTGCTGCTTGCTCTACTGCGTTGGGTTAATGTTGCCTTGCATGTAAAATATATTATTAGTTTTTTCATAGAGAGCCCATTAATCACTCTTAAAGTGTATCTCATCCTCCTGCAAAAGGAATACCTCACTGGATTATTCAATTTAAGAAAAATTTGCTAATTTTGCTGAATTGACATCAACGGTTTGCTTTCATCAAGCCCATTCTTTGGTTTCTGATTGTTGACATCAGATAGTTGATTGGATGCAATTTTCTTCTTCCAGATGTAAATACTGATGCATCTCCTGGCTATTCTGCATTAAGAAATACCACAAATTTTGACAGCTCTCGCAAACTTAAAAGAGGTTCACCTGCCCCTTTGCCACGATCCGATAATATATGGACGAGGAGGATATGGGATGCTCCACCTTCTGGTGCAAAAATGCCCCCTATAAAGGCATTCTGGTTGACAAAGGAGACAGCCAAATACAGGGTGAAGGATAATGTTCTCATCGTGACATTTGGGAACCATGCTTTTATGGATTTTATCCTAAATTGGGTTAGGCACTTGACAGATATTAATGTCACCAATCTTCTTGTTGGTAAGTATATGTATTCTTCTCCTGAACTTGCAAGAAGCAAAATTTATATTTACTATCGTGATTTTGAAGTGTCAATATTTTCTGTACAGGTGCAATGGACACACAACTTTTGGAGGCATTGTATTGGAAAGGTGTACCAGTTTACGACATGGGAAGTAACATGATTACTGTAGATGTCGGGTGGGGTTCCCCTGCATTCCATAAGATGGGGAGGGAGAAAATTTTTCTAATAAATGCCCTCTTGCCTTTTGGGTATGAACTGCTGGTCTGCGATACAGATATGGTCTGGTTGAAGGTAAACCATCTTCACATGTTGCTTACTTTGTTCTTTGTTACAATGATTTCCTCCAATTTTTTCCTAACTGGGATTGCTATCTTTCTCCCCTTCATCTCATCTCTCCTGTCATTATGATTATGCTTTTCAAGCTTCTATGGCAATCTTTTCTTCTGTTCTGTGAGTGCTGTACCGTTGTTATGTTATGGCCTGATAAGCTTGGTGAGTTTTGCATGAAGCTCCTTATTTTCTTAGGGTAAATGATCAACTTTGAAAGCTATGGTTGTTTGCAACTTTTTGAAGAAAATTTCTTTTCCAATGAAAAGGCAGAAGTGAAGCAATCACAATGCAGTATCCGTTTCTATTGTATTTTAAGAATTTTCTTTAATGGTCATAATTCGTATCCTGCAAGTACTCAAAAAGCCTTTTTGTCTGTTCTTTATTTGTCACTGCTGATATTTAAGATATTGGAGCAGGTATTCAACTTCTGTAACCTGGCTATTATATTATGCTAATTTGATTTTTATGAGGTGTTGCCAAATTAAAAATCAAACACCTATATGTCACAATGGAAGATACCAGAAAATTTTGTTTAAATTGGCATATCTTGTGGTACAACAATGAAAGACTGGATGCAAACATATGCACAAGTCTGCTACTCTTATGCACATGGATGCATCTGAGGATTGATCACTTCATTACCTCAAGCCTCAACATCTGCTCACCTAGTCTTTAATTTGACTGCAGTAGTCATTCTTCTGCTAAATTGCCTCCAAGGCATAACTGGTAGTAATAATGATCTTTAATAGGCCTTTTCTTATCCATTCGGTTATTATGCTTTAATTACTTGTCTTCTACCTGGAGCAGAATCCACTTCCATATATTGCTCGTTTTGCTAAAGCGGATATTCTCACTTCAAGTGATCAACTAATACCAACAGTAACTGATGACAGTTTGGATGATTGGAGACTAGGTGAATTGTTGTTCATGTTCAATTTCCACTCCTAATTCTTTTTCTTCTGCTGACTGAAATCTTCTGTGTGTTAGCAGTCTCTGGTGCCTTTAACATAGGAATTTTCCATTGGCGTCCTACTGAATCTGCAAAGAAGCTAGCTAGAGAATGGAAGGATCTTCTTCTGTCTGATGATAAAATATGGGATCAGAATGGTTTTAATGATCTTGTTCGTAGGGTTTATGGACCAGCTGTTGAAGATGCAAATGACCTTGTTTACACTTTTGATGGAACTCTCAAACTTGGGATGTTACCATCAAGTATATTTTGCAGTGGGCATACGTACTTTGTTCAGGTATTCAAGTGTTGTTTCTATTAACATAACTTGAATGACAAATTTGTTCTTCCCTGAGCAATCATGAATCTTCCTTTAAGTGTAAAAAAGTAGTTTGATGCATCACCTCTTCTGTGGATCCGTTAGCGCTGACTGCTGGAGCCTTGAGGCAATAGCTTTTTGGCTTGCCTCAAACCACACACAGAGAAACATGATCAACAGTTCTGGCTGCTTTTTTTTCCTGAACGTGGGAAGTACCATATTTTGAAAAAATAAGCATGTACTGGAGGGTAAGGAAAACACACAGAAATCTATCTGAAAAAAAAAGAATCCCACTAAGGCAGGGAAAATTCAACATTAGATAAAGGAGAGTTTATTTGCTTATTCATTATTTGAAGTATAGACATGCATGCAAAACTGTTTGTGTAAAGATGAAAGTTCTCAGCTATACTATTCTCATCAAAACATGAACAGGCACAATATCAGCAATTTAGATTGCGACCTTATGCAGTGCATACAACATTTCAATATGGTGGAACTGAAGGAAAACGGCATCGTTTACGTGAAGGAATGTTGTTTTATGATCCTCCAGAATACTATAATAAACCAGGTATTGGCAAAATTTGATGGCCCAGAATATATTTGGATAAATTTTGATAACATCCAGTTCGCATCTTTTGTATGCTTCAACTCATAACAATTGGGGGCATGCAAACTGCATCCCTTTGTCAATTTGCTTTTATTATGTCACTAAAGCCTTTTCAAGCCCTGGGGAAAAGCAGCACTTTTCCATTTTGACATTAGGCAATCAACAAGAAAATCCATCATTTTTGAATTGACTAGTTCTCTCATTTTCAATTGCACTGCTCAGTACATTGGTAACTCTAGAAGCATGCCTGCACTAATCAGAGCCAGTTCAACAGAACATGGTCATGCCTTATATGACCAATCTCCATCTTGTTTCAGGATTGTGTTCTGGCTTTATTTCTAACATCAAGATGTTTTTATGGCTTTGGTATACACAACAGTAGTTTGCATTTGGATGTTCTACTTTAGCCAGAGGAAAGAAGCCAATACTGTATCAGACATTGCGGATCATCCAATTGCCATGATCTGAATGACTGCTGACACCATCCATCTAATGAAATTCATATTAGCTTATTTTCATGTGAACCACAATTAATGCTTATCAATTTTGGTTTGCTTAGAACCTGGAAGTAATGGCCAGTACGTAAAGGAGGTACAAATAAGCTGACTTTGACCCAAGAAGGGACAACAGAGAAAAAAGAGGTGAACAAAATGTCATGACCCGGATTTTAACATGCACAGAGGAAGATAATCCGGCGCCGTAACCCTTGAAATATATTGGTTTGGAGCAAAACAAAATTAATATCGAAATCCAATAAATAATTCTAATAATTCTATCCAAATTGTCCTTAAGAAATTACAATTTAAATACCCACATTGAACAAATAATCAACTAACTCCTCTGATTCCAAAACACCACTACGCTTCTGCTGCGCTAAACCTGTAATCCTGAAAAATATTAAAGATTGGAAGGGGTGAGTCACACAGACCCAGTAGAACTTACACCCAACCACCCCCACTATAATAAACAAGTCCTACTGATAATAAAAATATAAACCCCAAGCAAAATCAAATTATATCAACTATAAGTAAAGCTAATTTTCAAGATTCAATTAACGAAATAAGATGCTTTTCTACCCATTGTATAGATTAACATGATTTAACCAAATGCATACTATTCTAATCATGACATAACAACACTAATACAACTCTATATGCACCTACCATATAGTCTTATCATGAAACATGAATTAAATGTAATAATTCCCTGATCTACATGTCATGATGCAAACTAAATGAAAACTAAACAACTTTGTCTGAGTATATCACATGCTCCACTTGGATATTGTAGCTATGTTTCAGGACTAGCACCAGATTTACCATATAGTAGAATGTAACATATAGTAAGCTAGATCCCATAGTACACCTAGGCAGGGGTGTACGTAGGATGAACCGCGGTATCCGGGATCGAAGGATGCTCCGGACTGTTCTATTTCATCCGCTGCCCACGGGCCACTAACCACAGTCTGGTGAAGTGCAAATCACATTACAAAATGCAGCACACTGCATCAACTACATCTCACAAGCTGAAGGCATATAATACTCAGACATACACCAATTAATCCAATTAGACATGCTAAGAGTAAACTGACATAAAATACAACTACATGCAACCTTATGCAATAACATAATTAAAAAGACTACAACTATACCTACATGCATGTTAAGTCATGATTAACCAATCTAATGCACAACTAATAAGGCAATGCACTATTCTAAAATCATGCAATCTACTATGAATTAACATGACATGCAATTGATTAAATTTATTATGTTCAACTTACTTATATTAAATCAACTCTAAGTTTTCTATTAATTAACTCTAAATAATTATAGTTGGTTCATAACTTAATTCAGGATATACATATACTTAAGATCATGATATGCTACAATTTAAATTACATAATTAAATGCACTCAAAACTATCTAAACATGATAATTCATATTTAAATAAACATCTAAGTATAACCAACTAGATTAACTTCTAATTGAGATTGAGTACACAACTAAACCTATCTAACTAACTAAATATATTATTCTAACCAAAGTTACATTTTAGCATCTTAATTAATATATTTAAAATGATAAGAGATAGTTGAGAGGCCTACCTGAATAGCGGCGATGATTGATTAATTGAAATCCAAAGTAAATTGACTAAGGATGATGTTGGCGACATGATAGACTGGATATTATACTCTCTTAATTGCTACCAAAATAAAGAGAATGAACATTGTAATATGAGAGAGAGAGACGATAGATAGGAGAGAGAGGGGGGATATGAGAGAGGAGAGAGAGAGAGCGCATGGGGAAAGAGAGCGCGTGGGGGGGAGGAGAGAGAGGCAGGAGAGAGAGGGCGCAGTAGGGAGAGCGGGAGAGAGAGACTGCGAGAGAGAGAAAGCGGCTGGGGGGGACGCGGCGGCCGCGTGGCACGCGCGGGCGGCGGGGCAGCCGCGAGCGCGGCGGGCGGCGCTCGGTGGGACAGCGGGCTGGTGGCGTCGGCATGGCGACGACGGTCGCGGTGAGCGCGGCGGCGGGCGGCCACGGACGGCGGGCGGCGGGCGGACACGCGCCGCGGCGGCGATCAACGGGGGGTGGCTGGCCGGCAGACGACGGCCGCTGCGCTGTGCAGGGTGGCAGCCGGTGATGTGGGAGGGTGTTGACGGTGGTCGCGGGGGAGGCCGGCGGACGGTGCGTGGTGGCAGCGGCGTCCGGGCGGTGGCAGCAGTGTCCGGGCGGCAGTGCATGGGGAGGCAGCGGGATCAACAGGGGGGACGAGCACCGTGGGCGGCGACGGCGGAGGTGGCAGCGGCGGTCGCCGCTGCGGGGCCGGCGGCGGCGACTCGCACGGCGCGTGGGGAGGACGAGGGCAGCTTCGCGGCGGCGGGACAGCGCAGCGGTGGTGGGCGGGCGCATGGCCGACAGCGACATGCGGCGTGGAGGCAGGCGGCGCGTCGCGCGGCCGTGCAGGTGGGGTGGCGCACGGTGGCCGGCGGCGCGGGCGCTGTACGCCCGCAGAAGGGAAGAAGAGGAAGGAAGGAGAGCGGGGCGGCGTCCGGCTGCTGCTGCTCGCGGAAGAGGAGAAGAGGGAAGGTGGAAGGCGGGGCGCAGGCGCGGGGGATAAATAGAGGGGGAGGGAGAGTTCGACCGGGACCGGGGAAGAGAAGTAGAGTTCGATCCAAAGAGGAGAAATAGAGTTCGATAGGGAGAGGGTTCTAAAGGAAGTAGAGTTCTAAAGGGAGTAGATCTAATTAAATATTAATATATAATCTATTTTAAAATATTTAACTTATAAATAAATAAATAAAATCAAAATATTACACAAAATCTATGAACCAAGCAATTGCATGGTAACTGTCCTCAAGGTTAGGAAGAATCATTTTTATTCTAAGATAAACATATTGGCCATTGTAAAAATGATGTTATTTTTATCAACAATATCAAGTTGCTCCAGTTTACGGTTTGGCAGTCACTGATAAAAGATAGGGTGCATAAGGTCATCATAAATGAGAAACAAGCTTTTTAGCTCTCGGTCCTTAGATGAAAAATCTTACAGCATGAATGAGAACAATGTGGAAGGGAAATAGAAAAAACTTACATACTAGAAGTGTAACTGAGCACACCGAAGTTTTGGTTTACATGCTACTAATATCTCCAGCTTTTGCAGTAACGAGAGATGGAAAGAAAATGGAGGATATGGATGATCTATAGGCGCACCTTGCATGGCCATTTTTCCAAATGCACCCTACTTTTTTCCATCAAAATGTTCTTTTAGCACTGCTGCTAATGACATGTTCAAAAGGTGATTAACTGATATCCATGTGTAAATGACCATTTTGGAAAGCCTCATAGACTCATACTCCAGGCAATGTTGGTACCTACCATGCGAGGGAATCCATGCAAGTTGGGGAATTAAACACATTTTAGGAGTTAATAGCCACTATTATAAAGGAACAAAAACATGCATTATCATAGGCTGCCTATTAATCTCATTCGCAATGGTATTAGTTGCTTCAAGTTTTGTGGATTTTCTCTTATCTTGTTTGTTTTACAATGCTGCGCTATTTTATCCATATTAATTTTCAGTTTTTTTATTTGCCTTGGACATTTTACCTCAGGAGGCTTTCTAACATTTAAGCCACATATACCCAAGATTCTCTTGCTGGATGGAGAGCATAATGTGAGGACTCATTTTGCTTTGGTTAATTTCCAGGTACAGATACATCACTAGGCTATTTACAATGCTGGAACATGGACTTATCTTTCATTAGCGTACCTGTGGTTTGATATTGTAGGATTGATCAGTTGATGTCTGCATCTCTTTTACTGATCATTTATCCATTTAAAATTTCAGATAAAGCAAATAAGGACTGCATTTGCCATCAGTTCACTACTGAACCGGACTCTGGTGAGTCATAATAATCTTGGTTGATTACTTTCAAGCATCAATATTATTTGGAAAATAGCAGAATATCCAAAACTTGTGGTTATTTGCCTGTTGAACAAGCAGCATAATGCATAATTGAAGAAATAAAATATTGCTATTTAATTTTTTCAAGCTCCCATTGTCTATCATACTCTGGGTTTTCAAGGTTCAAATATTGCATTTGGGTTAGTCTACTTGGCTGACCCATTCCATTAGGCCCTGATGTTGGTGTCAGAAAGTAGATGATTTTTCAAATTTATATATGCCAAATACTTCCGCGCACACATTTGATATATGTTTTAGCCTCTTGGAAATGTAAAACAAATACATGATGCATCAAGTCAGGAATTTGGCTTCAAGTCAAGGATAAAAATGGTAAAAGAGCAAATTCTATCCATTTGGCTTCATAACATTGTGGCATGATGGAATTGCTTAGTATTCTTACACTTTAAACAGAATTTATTGTAATATTGCTTCTCATCCTATGTTAATTGGAATTTTATCGTACAGAGCCAAGTCATACATTGCATCCTAGACTATGACTTCAGATTTCCTTTTATGTTGTAGGTGATGCCTCCATTATGGTGCCGACTTGATAGATTATGGTTTGGCCATCCTGGAATTTTGCCTGGGACTGTGTCCAAGCAGCCCTTTCTCTGTCCTATGGACCATGTATTTGAGGTATTGCCCTACTCTCTGATTTCTCTGACAGTTCATATGTTTATGATTTTGAAGAGGTCATCGATACATTCATCAATGCATTTATTCATTCAAACATGTCAAAAGCACATAAATTATATTTTCTTTGTTGAAGATGTCTAATTTTGGGTTTGGTTTATTACTTATTTGGTGTCTAAGTATCCTGTACTCTCAATAATAGTTTCAGATATATCTTTATTCTTCATCATTTCTTATACTCATAGTTCGTGGAATTGGCCAATTCCCTGATCGGATCAGCGCCCACCAATCTGATTTTGGTTGGTGTCTTGATCCAAGCCATTCTCCCTCTGGAATTGACCAAAATCCTAATTAATGGAAAAGGAAAAAAACCGTTTAAAAACTCAGCTTCACCAGAAACCTCAAAGATCAAGAAATGTAGGGGATTCTTAAAGCTATCTAGTCTTATGCACCGACAGGCTTGCAACAGTTAAAGAGAGGGTGGCACGAGCTGGAAGTTGGGTACATGGAAGATATCCACAGTCCGCTCTTCTTGTAATGTGATATGGGAAGGAGAGGTCAAACATAAGTGGGCTTCCACTGAGTGGAACAAGAACACTCCTATTAAAATTAGGCTATTCCTTTGGAAGGTAACTAGAGAATATTACCTATGACAGACTACTTGACGCGGAAGGAAGGAATAGAAGGCAAACATGTGCTTTATGTGGATGCTTTGATAAAACCTCTAACCACTTGTTTTTGATATGTGGTATCACAAACATGATTTGGAGACCATTGCTCTTGAGCTTGCACTTGCACTGAATTGAGTCTCAGGATGTAAGGAGTTTGCTTTAGAATTGGAATGGGCTGTGCCCATTGGAGGGCTGAAAGCTGCTATTACCATTACCGATGATCATGTGATGTCTTGGAGGGAGAGAAATGACAGAATATTCAACAACCAGTCTGCTTTGGTCATCGCTATTATGTTTAGATATTGTAGCTATGTTAAGGAAGAGATGGTGGCTTTGCCCAACGACTCTGTGCATTCAGTTATTCTTAATTCCAGGTTCTATAACTGGAGATGATGGTTTGCATATATATTTATATATATATATATATAGTCTGCACGGTGCCTATTCTCTCAGCAGATCCCCTCCCTACCACCGCCCCCTCCATCATTCCCCTTGGTTGTGTTTGACACCTTCTTTTACTTTTGTGTAACACTTTTTATGCATTTTATGAATTGTGACTCACTGTTGAGGTTGCCTTCTATAAAAACAGCAATAGTATATACAAAACAAACATTTCTGGTTTATTCTATTATTTGCCTTTTCTGTTATCAACAATATGTTATCACGTTCCTTATTTCTGCATATCGAGTCATGCAAACATGCTTCCTTACAATTTTCCAATATATTACTAGAAGTATATTGGTTCAATTCACTACCTTATAGGCAGCACAAGCCAATTATCCAAAAGCCTTTAAGACGATCATGTAATACTATTAATTTGATGATAGGCTGGTGTTTAGAAATCAAATAGGCACCTACTGCTACAACCCCCTAGATGTGTGTCAATTTGGATTATAAAAATGCAGTTGGCGCTTTTCATACTATTATAAATGAGGAAGGATCGATCTTGGTGTGAGAACTAGGAAACAAGTGATGGTGCAAAGAAGTGAGAGAAGGTAGGTGACAACCTCTGAATGAATAGAATGAACTTTGAAAATGGCACTTTTCATACTTTAGACAATTCCATTTGGATGAATTTTGAAAAAAATAAATGTACTCTTTGTTCAAAGTTAGGAATTAGCATAGGTTCTTATTCCCGTAAGTGAGTAGAATTTATGCATCAGATACATCAACTTCATTATGCAAGATTCCTTTTTTACTTATCACATTATCCATTCTACTTTTGTTGTTGATAAAGGATTTGGTGCAAACCCCTAAGGTGAAAGTTGCATTTTCACTCAAATGTGTAGAAATTGATTGCTCTAGCAATATGTATGGCAATTAATTTAGGTAAATGTCATGGTGAGCAACCTGGAAGAAGAGGAATATGGACCAAAGATTGATTTCAGAGAATATTCATTCTTTGACAATCCATTACTGCCTCAGCAGGTGTGAGTGGATCAAGCTTTTTTAAGTGAATTATGAAATTATTCTTTTCTCAGTCACATTATTGAGGCAAAGTTTTCCTTACTAATGCCATACAGTTCAAAGAATCACATCTGGACGTTCGACTATGTGAAGAGGGGTCTGCAGATTGCCATTTGCTGGATGAAGTTAAAGAGGGAGTTATTCAATTGCCAAAGCATAGCACTGAAGAAACGGTAATGCTGATTGCTTTCTCACATGAACTCAAGTTAGGAGTAGTCCTACATTTTTTAATCCCGTGAGCCGTGACACAGTCAAGGTTCAAGTATCACAACTGACAGACCTTGTGCTTCCAAGGATGAAGGCGCATGTTAGTTTTATCTCGTTATATTGGTGTTTCTCTGCTAATTTGTTTATTTCTTTAAAGTTTTACAAAGCTACATCTAACCCGTCTATCTTTCAGCTATTGCAACTACTATCACCTCATAAAGATGTAAAAGTCATTGAATTTGATTCCATGGAGGATGCATTTCGAGGCTTCACCGACCATGTACTCTGTTAACTTGCATCTGAATTATCACACTTCATTTTAAATGTATTCTGGACACATTTTTTTTTTGCAAATTAGGTAAGAGAACAGAAGTTCAGGAAAAGGATGACGAGATATGTCGGCATTTGGTGCTGCGTAGAGAATCATACAATTGGCCATATATACTATGATATGTACTGGGATGAGAAACCTGGTTGGAAGCCAGAGCCACCTAAAAGCCTAGAGGAAAACCATCCGCCTTGGTTATAGAAGGTTTGTGCTATAACAACTGTAGTAAAAAACGTCGGTGACTTTGGAGGAGGCACATTTTACATAGTAGGCAGATGGCTAGAGCATATATTCATTTGAGATGACCTGGAAAATACTCGATAAAGTCGGCCAGTATTACCATGCAAGCTGTATCTTGACAGGGTGGTATGAGCAAACATTAATGTGACATCCACTTCCCAGATAATCAGTATTATGCCGGGAGAGGAGCTTCCTACCTTTGTACAACCAAATTTTGGCACGAAATATACTTGAGTGCAAATATTGGGAACTTTAATCCACAGTGCTGACAGCGATGGATGAACTTCCTCAACACGGAAGTGCCTTGCACTGTTCACGGCACATTCTTCGGTCTGTAGTTTCTTACCTCATGCATACAGCTGCAACAACCCTGAGGAAAATATTTAAACACGATCTACGGGCCATTGTATTGTTTAAACTTAAACATCAAACTGGGATGTGCAGTTTAAATCTGGCGCCCATTCTTCTCATCTCTTGTTGTCTTGTATTCCGTTTTTAATCTTCTTTTGGTGATAGGCTATTACCTTCCTTAGGTATCAAGCTAAATCTGCCTTGTTTAAGCAAATTGGGTGAAGGCTTACCCGAATATACCTCTAATTTAATCCTTGAAATGAATGCTAGTGCCCCGTGGTAAGGATGTACCGGAACCTTCCACGCTCGCGGAGCATTTTAGGTCAATCTTTTTTAAACTTTTTATCTACAGAATGAAGGTCAGAATTAACTGTATCTCATGCATTTTATGTTAATCCTTGAAAACCTCTTGAAAGCAAGATTCAACTTCTTAGTAGGGGGGTGTTTTTATATATAAAAAAATCCCTATCAAGGGTCAAGATATACAAGCTTACAATTGCAAATAAATATCTTCAAATTCTCCGTGTTTTTAGGGACTTGAAATATAAACATATATGAATGGAAGAACAAGAAAAAGGACAGATGCTTCACAATCCTACTTCTGAAAACTTCAAATGGAACTTTCAGTTGGAAGCCGAGTTAATATCGAGGTTACCGCCTAAATGAAAGCTGAATCAGCATGAAACAAGTTATAGCTTTTGCATTTAATCAGTCTATCAGCAAAACGCCGAGCCTACTGACACGGAAACCCATATGTTTTCTGGTACACTCTTCTATATACTTTGGCCCCTTCAAATTCTGCATGTATTTCTCTTTCAGTTCTTATGCCCATTGGGTTGTTCAAGAGCCAGCCGTCAGCATCACAAGAAACACCACAGTCACGGCCATCAACATGTTGGAAGAGATCTGGCATAATATCAAACTGTTCCCTCATGTCGAGAGCCACATCCAGTACGTCCGACTGCAGAAAGACCTGAAACAGTTCTCGATTCACCTTTATTATAAGTAAAAAATATGGGGAAATGTACATGGCTGTTTGGTTGGACAGTAATATTTTTACACTTTCGTGATAAAAATGTATATCAAAATAAATTTAAGGTGGCTAAAGACAAAATATCATTTTTGGAGAGGTATGTAACAAAAAGAGTGGAGACAAGGCATAACTATAAGATGTAGAATACCACAAGAAAAAAAAGAAGAACGTTATCTCCTTTTTTGTCCAAGAAGGAATCCACTATACAAATGTATTTTTGTAATGTTTGCCGAACATTTTTTTAACAAAAAAAGTTAATTTATCATACAACCAAACACCCCTGTATTTGCTTCAGTAGATAAACGCGAGGCACTGCGGTTGTTGTCCACTACAGAATAAGATGGAAGAAGTCATAAGAACATTCTAGTCTGAGGTGGCAGATAGAAGGGATGAAATGACTTTGTTAGAAAAGGGAAGAGTCCGCAAACAGACGGAAAGCATATGGGGATGCATACACTGACACGAGACATAAACACATGGCTCTGGGAATTGGGGCTCATGGTAAAAAAAAACTTCATTTAGAAAGGTGGGCAGTGGGCACCACCCAATGACGAGAGGAAAATATTAGAAAGTAAATTGATTTAATATTTAAGATTGTGAAAGTAAAGAAGAGAGATCGCAGATGATTCTGAAAGCTATATCAAGTGAAACATAGTTACAATGAGGCTGGATTCTAGCTGAAGCTTATCCGGACAAGCAACCAGAAATAAAACAGGACACCTTGTACCCTGAGAGGGTACTTGGTTTGATTTTTGACGGATATTTCTGTAAGATCTCTTCTATTTAGCATAAAGGAATTATTTGTAAACCAAACGGATTCTTATACCTACTGCAATTATCTTGACAGGACTCATGAAGTGGAAGTCTTCAGATATAAAACGCAATATGGTTTCCCTGTTTAGCATCAAGATCATGATGCCCTTCTCAAAGTAGGAGAAGACAGCTTCTTATGTGAAAATAAATACCATAAGAATGAAATTTATTCCCTTTAAGCAGACATATCATCATGTTTGGTCTGAATAATCGATATATACCTGTCCACCAGGATTTAGGTTCCTCAAAATGGACTCCACTAGTGGCTTTTGAAGAACCCTTCTTTTGTGATGGCGTTTCTTGAAATAAGGGTCAGGGCACTGTAGAGGAACAAAATGAAACCAAACAAAACCATTATGTGCCAATGGCCACGAAGGAAATTGGGAATCAGCAATGATGTAATTACATATAGCTTTGGCTAAAAGATCAAATAGTCGTATAACCATACTACGAAAAATCAAAGTTGCTAAACTTACCAAGATTGAAACAAACACCAAAGGTCCAGGATATGCTGTGACTACTTGATCAAAGGAAACATTGGCATTTGCAAACATAAAATATCTGCAACAAAAAAGAGCTATAAAACTCTTAAAAAGGCAAGAACAGTAGATCAAGGTGATGGAAAGTGACCTCACATGTTTCTGAGACCCAAGTCCTGCACCCAGAACTGTGCCCGTTTAACCAACTGCAACAATAGACCAAGTCAGAGAGAGCTTACAGATGTTATCAGCCAGAAGTGGTAACAGTCCCATCATACTTTATTTCGTATTTCCAGTCCCAAATAATTTTTTGGTTCACGTGAGTTTTTTGCCAGCCAAATGAGAAATCTGCCACTTCCTGGGAACTCTAATCCGTTAGAAGTCATGAACAAAAGAAAATAAGACATTAAGACCTGAATAAAATGCCATTCTACCATGAATCTCATCCTCATCTGCTGTCAATTATGGATCTTCAGAATCAGAAAAAATAAATATAAGGAATAAAAAAGACAAGCTCATGTTGTATTCCCTTGGGCGTGGACAACTACTAATTAAGACGTGCCAGACAAATATTGCCGTCTACTCCTTAAGAAAGAAGATATTTCAGAGTTTGAACCTAATGGGGTGTTTGGTTGCATGATAATTGAGGTTTTTATTTTAATTTTTAAAAATTATAAGAAAACTTGTTAAAAGAGGTGTTTGACAACCATGATAATTTTATGTTTTGAAAGTGATTTTCTTCTTAAACAAAAAAAGAGGGTCTCACCTCTTTCTTTTTTCTTGTGGTCTCCCACTTTGTTTGGTCATGTGTGGTAGTTACTCTTTTTTGTAATCACATCCCTCCAAACATGATAATTTTATGTCATGAGTTGGTTCACTTTTTATTTTAATACAATTTTTTATCATGAAAGTGTACAAAAAATTATCATGCAACCAAACACCCCATAAACCATCTACATCAAAAACTGTAACAACTTTACTGTCGTGTTGAGTCTCCCCCCTCGAGGAAGACCAGGATTACTGGACCTATTAGCTTATGATTTCATACGTCTGTGTGAAAAGATTTCATTTTGATCACATAGTACTCAGATCCTACACCTTCCTGGCTGGAAACTGCCATCATATTTCTCTTCCCATGATACAATGGGATACGACACTTGACTCTGTCTATAGAACTACGTAAATAATAAAAGGATACAGTAATGTCAAATGCAAAGATGCGATTAACATCATGGTTGAGCCCCACATTCATGCTTTACAGGAGGAATCAACCATCATTCAAAAGGATGGTGATAAAAGAAGCAAGATGGACACAGTCATGTCTTACCGCTACCAATGTCCACCATGAGTGGAAGCTGGGGGTCTTCGAACGCCTCCTTCCAGTCCGGCGCCGATGCGGGAACCTTAACAGTAATTAACACAACTACTCGATTCACCGATTGAAAAACATCTCATGAAAGGAGGATGAAAAAATTAATAATTACAACAACAAAGAATGCGATTGAAATGATTACAGAGAAAGCCGAGCTGAGAGGGTTCACGTGCTGCCGGATGCGAACGCAACCCAACTGCGAGAGTAAGAAGGTTTCTTACCGCCAAATGTAAGCGGGCTGCAAAGAAATAAAGCAAGAAACTTCGCCGGGAACAACAAGGCATGTTTGGTTGATAACACTCAGGAAGTCGTCTACGGACGAGAACCAATAGCCACGAACAAAAGAAAGAAAATCAAGAAATTCGTGCGCATATAGCTGCGGGCATGACGCGGAACCATCGTGCTGATTGCTAAATATGCATCAAACGGCAATTAGAGAGAAAAAAGGGGACCAATTGTGTCATATCTTCAACTGGAGCAGGCCGGCGATGCAAAAACAAGGTTTCCCTGCTTGAGGTCCGCTATATTGCAGATTGACACACAAAGGAAGCATCTATAACATGTCTCCGGACGGTGCAGAGTACGGACCCGGCCGAGCTTCTCCTTGAGCTTGAGGTCAGCGTACTCCCTTTCCACCATTTCGGGGCTCCTCAAGCCATCATATCCTCGTTCAGCTACCCCCACGGGTGACCCTTCTAGCAGGCTTTCTCCGGCGATGCAACAGGCGGAGGAAATGTGTCTGGAAGGGGATGAACCGGGAACGGGAAGATGACCCGTCGGGAACAGCAGCGCCGTTGATCCCCTACGTTGGCGCACCTGCACAGGAGAACGGCGGAAAAAGGGAAGACCACCACGACCGTGTGCAAGAGCACGAGTGTCGATGCCTCGGAGAGAAAGCATGACGCCGGCAGTCAGGCGAAGAGCCCGGATCCCGGCGGCGGCGGCGCGGGGTCGGCGCTCGGCAGGAGAAAGTCGTCCACAAGCCAATCTCTGGTTCAGTCCGACGACGTCTCCCTCAACCCAATACGTGGCCCATAAACTTCAAACACTGACGGCCCAAGCCCGGCCCATCTAACATTTGCCCATTTATCTGCCGACTAAAACTTTCAACACAAGGCCATGAACAGATTTGGACTTCTTTTTTTGTTCACGCTGGCCCGGAGGGATCGAGCCCCAGCTCGATCTCCACCGGTGACTAGGGGTGCAAACGAGCCGGGTCGAGCCGAGTAGTATTGTGTTCAAGCTCGACTCGTTTATTTTACATAAATTCGAGTTCGAGTTCGAGTTTTAGCGAATATGTGGAATCTTGTTCAAACTTGGTTCGTTTATTAATCGAGCCGAGTCGAGCTCGAACTCGAGTAGTAGTTACACTAAAATTCAATTCACATTCAAACTTAAGCTATGTACAAACTCGTTTATAAACTCAAAATCAATGAAAAATTATTTGTGAAACTCTAGATTTAGCTCATCTATGAAACTCAATCTAAGTTTAAACTAAAATTTTGAATTATTTAATATATTTAAGTGATGATATATAATTATTAATACTCAAAATTTAATTTTTAAAAATAAATATATAATATAATATTTAATCGAGTTGCTTGCAAGTTTATCGAGCCGAGCAAGAGTCTGTTCAAGCTCGACTCGTGTAATGAGTCGAGCTTTATTTTTTGTTCAAGCTTGTTCATTTAACATAATAAACGAGCCAAATCGAGTTTTTATCGAACCAAGCTTCGAGCTACTTGTCGAATGTATTGGTTCGTTTGCACCCCTACCAGTGACCACCCCCAGGGGGTGGCGGGCTCTACAGCCCCTCGAACCCACGCCTCTGCTCTCCTGAGCGGAGGTCGATGCCAGTCGATCTATGGTCGACGGGCTGAACAGATTTGGACTTGACCCATGGATTCTCGTGACAAAATTTAAAAAAGTAGTTACGCGTATTCATGATTTGGCTTTAGTTGATATTTTAGAGTTTTTTTTTTCAAACCAAACTAAACTGAATTAAGATTTGGTTCAAACAATATTTTATATATGTGTCAACATGTAATTTTATTTATATCGGTTATAACTCTTACAATTTCTTATAATAAATTTATTTTTACATGAAAAATAAATATTTAATTTAATTAGTGTCATTCGGTTTAGTAGTGTGGTTTACTTTCAAAGCTATTAGAAATCTGCTGTGTTTTCAAACCAAACCAAATAGAGCCAACCATTGGTCTGATTATTTTTAGGTTGAACCGAACAGTGAACTCCCCCAGGCAGGACACCATAAGTGATCTTCAGCTCACCTTATCTCTTACGGTACTTTTCTTTTCTTTTTTATTTATCCGAAAATAGCGAGATGGCAATCTTTTTAAAACACCTTGTTCTTAACTAATTAACATTGTTTATCCACCATAAGAAGGATGAAATGCAAATTAAATACCTCACTAATTACCATATCATTAACGTACGTGTGCATGCATGCTCCTTATCTCTGGAGATCTTGAGTGAAAACACAGCATCATGAAAAAGAGATCCACAAGCTATGTTGCTTGTGTTGATTTTTACTGAACGGCTTGGAAAGATTAATGGCTTCTTGTTCCACCCAACAATTGGCACCCATGAATTTGTCTCCGAGAGTTGAAGCGTCGTTGTCTCCCAAAGTCAACGCGAGAGACGTGCCATCCTTCTTCCACATATATATATACTAGTCATAGAACGTGTTTCGCACGTATACAGATATCTATATAGTGAGATATATATATCAAATAATAAAAAATATATAAATGATTTAATAAATAGCTATACTAAAAATAGATAAAAAATGACATTGACATTTACTAATAATTTAAGACGTATCAAATTATGTATATGCATTGAGCATAACGAAAAAAAAATTATGATACAACATACATATATCACATTGACGCGAGTGAGTTTCATCTCAGAGATGATAGATACAATTTTTTCAATCAAACATCTAATCCTTGATGTTAGGAATAAGTAAACAAGTCATATACAAAGGCTCATCAGAAATCCCTCCTTGTTCTATCTTCAACTTGGCTGCAAGCGGACTGCAACATCAATTGCTGGAGATATGGGGGCCTCAAAATTCTGTAGACAATTCAAATGTCAGCTAAACAATAATCTCGTTTAAAAATAATAATCCAGACCATGTTTCCATTGATTGATGGTATGTTATTTCACCGGTATCCCTTAATTCAAGATTCACTCTGCATATTCACACACATTCATTGATATCCTACGGGGCACCAGGACCAAATGGTGTACAATGTACAAGAAGAAAACAAAAAACCAAAAGTTCTAAGTATAAACGATCACGTAGAAATTAGTTTCTCCTAGCCAAGTTTTAAAAAATCAGCAAATCCTTAAAAGAGTTTTGACTCCGATTGAATCGAGAATTTCAAAAACTGAGGTTTATAAAAGAGGATTAAAGCATAGATCTAAATGAGGCAAAGGATATCCAAGACTCCCAAATATGAGAAATAACATCATATATCATATATGATAATCATACCGTAAATGTGAAGCAAAATCTCGAAATATGAAAAGCTCAAATTACAAGAGTGAAAGAGGAATTTTTCATTTACCAAGAAGAGCCTAGCGGAACATTCCCATGTTGGCCTCCCGTACAAAATAAATTAAGGCAGCCATATTGCAATTTGTCTTGAATCCTATTTTTATTGTCATGCCAAAAGGTGCAACGTCTAGAATCTTAAATACAAAAATAATGAGGAGGGGGGAGGGTTTATGTTAATAGGGAAAAAGGAACACTCAAAATGTGTTTGAATATCAAACTTAATCTAAAATTCATTAAGAGAAACCACAACTCATGATCATCAAATCTACACCCATATATTTCAAAATTATAAAACTGAATTTGAGATTGAAAGATTAAAAAGGCCTAAATCGACCACACCACCGAATCTAGCATCCTAATTTGAGAGAGCTAAAATCCCAAGTTCGAAAACGCCTATACAAACAACTAAAGCTGCAAATACAATTTTCTCTATCCGCTATTAAGATTCATTTTGTCATTACAACTTTTGTGTTAGCAATGATGAATATAAATGAAGATGAGGGTATACAAATTAAAAAGAAAAAAGAAAAAATGATCAAGCTTTGTTCATTGCTTGCATAAGCAAATCTTACGGTAATTAAAGTGAGAATCTTTTATCATACTTTATGAAGAAGTCAATAGGAAGCATTGTATTACAACTAAAAACATTCTAAGTGCCCTCTCGTGCTCATTAATTATCAGGATGTTAGATTCTTAGATCATCGTATTTTAATGGGATCCTACGCATATTGAGAACAGACTAATTTGACAACCCCTACTTGAGATTTATGATAAATCAACCCTAGTGGAATGAGTGCTCAACGGTAGGTTCCCACAATGAGAGGTGGAACTCATCAAATAATTTTTTGAACCTTCTTCCGAGAACTCTACTACAGAAGCCGCTGCCCTTGCTTTTAACATCATTTCTTCATACTCTTCGCTGGGATTGGAAAAAGCAACATCCCCTCCAACACCTATTGAACCTTCCCCTAATGTATAACCACATTTCTTATAACTATATTTAATTAGAATCACCCGTATAAGAAAAATCCATGGAACTTTGAGCATGTACCCCTTGAGCAACATTCAAGTTTGTCCAATTTCCATTGATGTTAACTTTGGTGCTACGATCATTGAGCCTCCTAGTAAAGCACCCTTACACAATCCATGGGACTCAAATCGACATCTTTTTCCCCTGTATCATACGACCATGGTGTGAACACGGTTGCATGACTCCACCTTCATGAGATCGAGTACATGCACAACTCACAGTTTACAAACAGAACATAGGCCATTTCTCTGGTAGTCAACTATCATCAGGTTTTCTACTTGGTCCTTCTCACTAACAATAAAAAAAATAAAAAGTTGTACAAACAATTTAAAGAACATTAGGATTTCAAGTATTATTAGCCAAAAAATCTCTCCATTATGAAACAAGATTCCAGTAATTGTTTGATATAAGCAAATATCAATGAAAAAGAGAAATATAGTAAGCAACAGTTTCCATCACAGTTTATAAAATAAAAGTTGCTTGTTATGCCATTAACACTTATATTTCTATAAAAGTTTAGGGTAACTGTAATAGAGTTACAATTTATTCAGACAATAAACGACTAAGTACTCTGATATACAAAGGTTGGTATATTTCTTTAAATAACACATTGCAATCGTATTAGAGAGGTTTTTAATGTGTAAGCAAGGCATAAGGTGACTCTATTGCAAAATAATGCACTAATCGGGACCAATTCCAAATTTAACATACATTATATAAGCAGCTAAATAACAGGTAAGAACAAATTTTCATTTGTAAAACTTAACCATGCCGCATATAGGTACAGGTTGCCTTTTTAAGCGTAATAAATCTTTATTGCATGAATATTTTTCACATTTCTCATCTGCATTGTTAAGCTCAACTCATAGTATTCCCTATCTCAAATGAGTTTCTGGTAACTCTCAACATCTTTGACATATTGATATATTGTCTTTGCAAGAATGTAATTTCATGCCCTTACGTGGAACAAGCCGATAGATGAGATGATGCACCACATTCAACTTTAAGATCGTACCCAACAAATTAAATTGAAATTAACTCGAAGACTATCACATTAAACCATCCTCAGAAGTTTTATAGCAAAAACATAAGATTAGTTGCAACTAAGATACAAAATTAAGAACATACCCAAGAAAACCTTTAAAGCCACCAAATACTTTAGAGGAAAGTTCAGCTCGTTTGAAAAAAGAATAATTTGAGATCATAAAAATTTCAAGAACTAAAAGTAGGAAGTTCTCTTAGGATAAAACTTGAAATAAAAATGAATATCTAAAGATTAAAAAATCATAAAACCAGAAATTTGAATCTATGAAATGTTGTACGTATTTATAGTATATGGCATAAAGTATTGATGAAGTTTCCATAGTCTTGGTGCTTTCTAGAGCGCAAAGATCCAATTTCTAAAAAAAATTAAGAAAAATGATATGATAACCCAAATAAAAATCAATTCCAATAAAAAGATTAATTAAAAGAGGACACAAATCCATAGAACTTTCGTTGACAAGAAGACGAGCTACACTTCGCCGATAAGATCTCATGATTTCTATTTCGGTAAGATCAGGGAATATTCAATACCTATTTTTTAGGAAGTAATATTTGTTTATGAATTCATTAATTCTCATCAAAATCAAAATCAAAATAGAAAATTTAAAATCAAGATATTGTTTGCACCCTATTACGTATATCCTAGGTCTTCAAGTCTAACATTCACTTCAACCATCTTGAAGAAGCAAACAAAAGACTGCAATAATTGTGTTATACATTTAAAAGCAACAAACCAAACATTTATCTGCGAAAGTTCTTGAAGTGTATAATTATATGATGATATGGTGCATATCATAATGAAATGGTGGCTATCAAAGATCAACCTGGGCCTGATTTTTAGCCTTCCATCGGTCAACAAAAATAAAGCAAGTTTCCCTTCCAATAGCTCTTGTTTAATCACACCGGCGGCTGTCCAAAATAGCCTGAAAATTAGCTCTCACATGACATGTCATTCCTCTCTCTCACATGCCCATTTAGAAGAGAGAATTAGAAGGAAGTAGGTGAGAAAATCTCTCCCCCATCAGTCTTCACGTAACACCCAGCCACTCTCTTTCCCATGCCAATGCAAGAGGGAAATGAGAAGAAAACAAGAGGGAAAAAAGATCCTAAGCTCTGGGCGGTAAACAAATTTTCAGACGAATGAATTATAATAACGACACCTTGAGGTGACGGATCAACTGTGAACCTATTCACAATCATCCGAAAAATTAACAATGTCACAACAATCAGATTTAATGAGCTAAGAAAACCACAAATCTTAGATAAAAAAGCCATCAAAATTTAAATGGCTGGATATAAAGTCTCAATTTTCAAAATTGAAACCACTAAAACCAAAATCCCACACATTGAACTTAAATAAATAGTAGATAAAATATCGATCTAAAAAATGCACAGACATTAAAAAGAATAAAATGTTGCATACCAGATTTGAGACTTCGAATAATCCATTTCTTAAATTCAAAAATTATAAGTGCATAGTTCTAAGAAAGAAAGGAGAGCAGCACTACGTTTGAAATTCTGCAATTCAAACACAAACCTTTTTTAGGAATAAAACCCATTAAATTTATGAAACCAATTAATCTAAAACTGAAATCCAAACCTTCAAAATTTCTAATCAAAATAGATATGCACACCACATTGTCATAGACGTATATAAATGCACATATACAACCTAACAATATAAATCTCAAATTTTAAAATTTCAAGGTTCTCATTAAGTCGTATATATAATATCGTAGCAGAATTTGTTTAGTATAAAGAATAATTTTCCGTGTTCAATGATTAAAAAAATCATTATGCAATGGAAAATTCTTGTTGAAGAAATCTGAAATCTAACAAACATTCGAAATCTCAAATTTTTAAGTCATGAAATCTCAAATAAAAAACACGAAATTTCACAAATGAAAATTTCAAAATTCCAAATTTGAAATCCAAAAAACAGAATCCCAAAACCGGAATCCTAAATTCAAAATTTCCTAATTGAGATGGCAATGACACTTTTAGGTAGAATCACATTCGTCTTTCAAGTTCCTAATTGACACCAAAAATTTTGACAAAAAATAAGAATTTGAATACGACAATTTTGTGACGGAGCAACTGAATTTCAAGTTCATTTTGACCCATTTCTAAGCATGTTTTAGTCTATTTCTGAGCCAATTTTAGTCCAATCCATAGCATATTTTTGGGACTCAACTACGAGTGTTTTCAAAGCGCATTCAAGGCCTCTTGTGACTATATGCAGCCATCAGCCACTTGCGCTCACCAACCACTTGTTCAAAATTTCTAATAATATATATGCACCCTAGATTGTGTCATACAGGTATATCAATGCGCATATACCAGCAACAATATAGATCTTAAAATTTAAAATTTCAAAGTTCTCATTGAGTCATATGTACCTACGCTGAATTAGTTTACAAGTATAAGGAATAATTTTATGTGATCTATTGTTTAAAAAAATCATTGTTCAACAAGAAATTTCTGTTGAACAAAGTTGAAATATCGACACATATTCAAAATCTCAAAATTTTAAAGTTGAAATCTCAAATTAAATACTCAACTAAAAACATAAAATCACAAAATCGCAAAGACGTGAACCAAACATAAGAAACAAGGTATACCCAGGTCTTAGATTGAAGATCTATAAAAGCCAAAAGCAAAAAAAATGATAATGAACTGGTATAATAAATAAATGCAACAACTTAACCAAAAATTTCAAAGTACATCAAATTTGTAGGAAAACATGATAATTTCATTCAATTAGAACTATGACAATGGTTAAATAAAATGTGAACATTGCAAAACAGAAGAAATATAACTTAAACAACATACAACCTGATAATAAAGCATAACTTTAGATAGATTAATATAAAAAATATAATAAAATTCAAAGCAAAATATTCAAAAACACTAAATGTAAAATAAAAAGAAACATAAATAATGAAATATAAATAAATTATTAAAAACCGAGAAATGCAAATTTATTAAAATTTATTTTAAGAAATAAATTGTAAATTACAAATAAAATATTAAGGTTATTTAAATGAATGACAGGGTCATGCTATATATGGTGGCTAATGAAGTATGTAATCATATAGCCAATGTATTAACATAGGAGGTGTTAATATTTAAATGAGAAACGATGAACATACAGGTATAGCAAGGTAGGATTATCTTGCGCATACCTATAAACTTGCAGGGAATAAAAAAAAGATTTTATATAAAAAGTCTACCAATCTAAAAAATTAGAAACCCTACGACTTCCAGATCAGAGAGTTGCAATTCGTTGTATTATGTTTATGGGCTATTGTTAAAAAAAAACAAATCCAATGGTTCCGGGTTAAAAAGGGATGAAACATTAAATCTCAATGACTTTTAATTTCGAAGTTCAAATTTGAAGATTAAAAGATTATGTAGTAAAAATATTAGATTAACAAATATAAAATGTCAAATGAAACATTCCAGAGCCCTCCTAAAGTCAAAATCTGAAACTAAAAATTCTTGAGTTCTAAACCATAAAGAGATTGAATCCTCAAATCCTCGTGACTCAGGAGCAACTCTACTTCTGCAACTTTGAAAGGTTTACCAATACACTTAAATAATTTCCTACAAAAAGCCAAATATCTAAAAGGCATCTCACATCAGTTTATGCACGCTGTGATCACTCAAATATTATAAAGTACATAAATTAATAGGTATTAAGAGTAAAGTTCAAACAAGAATATGCAAATAAGAAATTAAAAGATAAAGGCATACCATTACAAAGGTGCTCAAACTGCGGTTGTACTGCCACCATCGGTGCTTATACCAAACATGTTCTTTTTCTTCCTCCCCCTTCACGTACGGTTCTTCTTTGGTGTCATATATTCCCAGCCTAGGTCTTCGAGCCAGCTTCTGCATCCATCGTCCAGGTCTTCCCAGAAGCCATCGGATGAGGCTAATGCCAAGGCGCATGTCAGAGAGAACCAGCGACTACTTGTAGCGATTACAAGCACGTTCAACTGTGACGGCGGAGGAGGCAAGGCACAAGAGAAGAGAAAGGGGCCTTCTAGGGATGCACTTAAGAGGGACTCCGGATGGTGTTAGCCACCGGAGGAGGACAGGAGAACGGCGACATGTGGAAGTTGGAATAGGTGCCGCCATGGGAGATATTTTAGGAGAGGGAGGAAGGCCTGCGGGAGGATAATGTTAAATGGTAAACACCCGCACCGTGTGAGAATGAAGAGGGGAGAGGCAAGAGTGAGGGAGGAAAAGCGGAGACGACGTGTGCGAAATGACTATTATAGAGAACGTCGGGGAGGAAACAGGAAACATCGCGAGGAAGATTAAGACGATGCCGGCTCATCTGCATCGGACGCACGCGAAGAATGCATGCGATAGAAGAACGGGGTGCCGCGGAGTAATGCCCAGAGCTCATGAACGACTGGAATAATTCTGCCGAGAAACGCCCGGGGTAGTAATGCAGTTGACAGGAACAGGAGGCGCGGGAGGAGCTGCGTAACTGAAGGGATGAGATGGGGTTGCGGAGGAAGGGGACGGTTTGTTGAAGGAACTGGAGGTGCTATCGAACCGTTAGATATGGATCGGACGATCGCAAAAGGGGAACTCCCGAGCAAGAATGCAGTTGACAGGAAACTGGAGGCACGGGAGGCACTGCGTAATTGAAGGGATAGGATGGGGTTGCGGTGAAAGGGGACGGTTTGTTGGAGAAGAAACCGGAGGCGCTATCGAACCATTCGATATGGATCAGACGATCGCAAAAGAGGGGACGAAAAATTGATACTCCCGCTTCTTATATTAAGTTAGATTAGATATAACACCTTTTCCGAGCCCTATATATATATAACACCTTTTCCGAGCCCGCATGCATCTTATTTATTTATTCGTCTTCTTCTTCGTTTGATAGGTTGAATCAAGATCTACCGTTTAATTCGGTCGGACGCAGGATAGATATATATTTTATCTGGTTTGGTATAGTATCTTAAAGTTTCCAGAGGTTTAGATTTTCAGATGTTTAAATGTAACTCTGAACTCGTTATCAATCACTTTGGTTTAAGTGACTTTTGATGATATATAGTTAACACTCTTTTGTGTGCGAAATAAAAGATTAGAGTTGATTAGCTCGAATATGTTAAACTTTTGTTCAAATTTTGATTTGTTTATTCATCGAGTTAAGTCGATAGATATTTAAGATCTGTAGATCTTAAATACATTTTCAGATGTTTGGTAATAGTGTTAATAAGTATCTCTATGACGGTTAATTTTAAAATCGATACCAGTACAAATTGTCACTGGATGTTAAGTCAATGAAATCAATTTTTAAATTTGTAATGCAAGTTTTCATTTATATCCATTTTTAATATTCCGTATAAATATTAATATTGACATATAATTAATGCTCTAACCAAACCCCCTCCCCCCTTTAGAAGAGAGTGAGTCCTCACTCCCCCGTTGACAAGTTTAACAACTAAAAATTCATCATTAGAAAAAAAAACTTATACTTTTTAATGCCCTAAAATCAATAAGGGTTATGCTCCTCAGGTTTATGAAGTATCAGAGAGAGAGAGAGAGAGCGGGGTTTTATATTTAGGCAAGAGTGATGGATTAGAATACAAGTCGCCCGTCTCACCTGACCCTTTGAACCTAGGAGGGAGGGGGTTGTTGCTAGGGGTGCAAAGTAAGGAGTTGAGTCGAGTAGTGTGGTGTTCAAGTTCCATTTATTTATTTTAGACGAGTTCTAGTTTGAACTTGAGTTTCAACGAATATGTTAAATCCTTGTTCAAGTTTTGGTTCATTTATTGATCGAGTCGAGTCAAATTGGAGCTCGAGTAATAACTAAACTAAAGTTTAATTCACTTTCAAACTTAAGCGGTTTACAACTCGTTTATAAAACACAAAGTCAATGAAAATTTATTTGTGAAACTATAGATTTATGTCATTTACTAAACTTGGTCTAAGTCAAAAACTCAAAATTTGAATTATTTAATAATTTAAGTGACAATATATAACTATTAATATTAATAATTTATTTTTTAAAAAATAAACATTAAATAAAATATTAAATAAAATTACTCACGAGTTTATCGAGCTGAGCAGAAGTATGTTCAAACTCGATTTATTTAATGAGTCGAGTTTTATTTTTTGTTCAAATTTATTCATTAAAAATAATAAATGAGTCGAGTCGAATTTTTATCGAGCCGAGTTACGAACTACTTGTCGAGTGTATTGATTCGTTTGCACCACCCCTATATAGTTGTTGCCCCTCCCCGGACTCCCTCCCCCCACCAATCACCTGAGGCGATCTATATATTCTTGATGGATAATGGATTTTAGTGGCAACAACAACGGTGGAAAGTAGCTTCTATGGAAGGGCATCAACTACAGTGAAGGGTTGGGGGAGAAAAGGGGGCCAATATGGCATCTGGACAAAGGATAGTTCAATCACGCATCTCCTCTAATCAGCTAATTTCTACCGGTCATTCAACAAAACCATGTTCTGCATCACCCTAATTAACCACAGTATTTTATGGTCAAGATGTCGTATCAGTTATGTTGTAGCAACTGATTTGATTTTGTTCACACCACACCGGATATGACATGCATGGATAGTCGACCACCCTTTTATTTTCTTCTTCTTCTTCTTCTTCGTGTAGCCCCTTTCTGTTGATGGCCAGGTCGTCTTTGGACGGATCTCCGCAGCTGCATGCGCGCCTCCTTTTGGGGGACGACGACGCCGGTGGAATGCAACAAGGCACCTAACGTACACGTAACCGGCGTCCCGCCGCCGACCCGCTCGGCCAAGCAGCGGGGCTTCTCGGCGTCGCCGCCGCGACCGGCGCCTGCGGGCGGGCGGTCTTCGGCGAGCATCTTCTGTGATCTGTGTAATCGCCATCGGCCGTGTCACCTTGACATGCTAAAGCCCGGCAGAGGCTCTCCCTACTTTGATCAGCTCGGCGCTTTACCAGCGCGATCGATTTCTCTGGCCCAAGAGATCACGGCTGCCGCCGGGCGACCGCCGCCGCCGCCGCTCTAAAAGGAAGAAGGGGAGAGATAAACGTGTAGATCTCCCCCAAACGACGTGCGTCGGTCGCTGCGAGACCGACCTCCGCCGCAGCTTGGAAGGAGGGAAGAGCGGATCACCTCAACCCCCGAGTGAAAGGAGTATCCGTAGTCTTCAATAAAAAAATGTCACGATACCAGCCACTTAAGTGATAGGTAATGAGTTGTAAAACGTCCGTCGCGGTTCAACTTCCGTCGGTAACGAGTTAACAAGTCAGCGAATCATTACTGAATCGTTACCAACACCTTACAAACTTGTTACCGAGCTAATACAACTCATTACCGATGGATAGGGAGTTAGTAAGGCGTCGGTAGCTGTTCAACCCTTTTCGGTAACAGTTCACCACTTAAGTAACCTGAAATCGTGGCCGATTTTCATTGGAGATTGAGAGTACTCCCTCCACTCGAGAGTTGAGGTGATCCGCTCTCGGAAAGATGAAAGTGTTAATTATTAATTAGCTAGCTCTATGATTAATAATAACAATATTAAGGTTTGCTTCCCCATAAACATTTTATGTGTCGTGGGTGCCCCTCCACCGGAAAATATTTTAAACTAACATACGCAAAAAATATATATATTTTCAAAACTAACGCCGTATCTCAGAAACCTAATAATGTTCACTTAATTAAGAGCAAAGATGACTTCCATAAAGAAATAAAATTTGACTTTAAAAATCTGACTTATAAATAAAATTGGGCCACACCAATGAGATCTCACATATTTTAAAACTTGCAACTTTTTTATATCACACAAAAACATAAATATCTCCATTTTTGAAGTTAGATCTGTACAAGCAACGGAATCCAGCTTCATTTATTATTATTTTTTGATAGAAGTCATGGGGTTAGAGATGAATCGGACTGATCCATCTTTTCTCCTCCAAAGTCTGACTCAAAAAAAATGGGTTGGTTCTGAAAATACAATTCTATACGGTAACTTAAAAGAACATTTTTTTTCCACCCAACCAGAGGTTGGCTGGCTGGATAGCTAGCTAGCTAGCTAGCTAGATCTTTGTTCTGTACGCGAAAGTCAGCTTGTCCATGCACGGTGACAAGACCGGCGTGCAGCTCCCTCTCTCTCGTCCGGTCGCTCTCTCCGGGGACGTCGATATGATCGTCATCCGCACTCTCCTTCTTCTTGCCATGGATATCCACATCTCTCTCTCTTTCCCTCTCTAACCAGCTACTTACTTCGTCTCTGCAGCCTCCGGTTTATATTGTTCTTCCGTTTATATTTATTGTTGCTTGAATGGGGACAATAATTTGTTTCTATCATGTCAGCTTTTGATCTTCCCACCGTCGTCATTACGTCAACTCTTGCTTTACCAAGAGAGAGAAAGAAAAAAAAAGAATGACTAATTAATCAACGATGTCCCCCCTGTGTGCTTGCAGCTCACAAAAGAGGGGAAAGATGACAGCTTAATATTATATATTTCGCTTCTTGTATATGAATCTGGTGGGTACCGAACCGTATGGTTTCGTTCCACATACATCTATATTATATAATTAAAGAGGAAAACTCCGGCAGGATATGCCACCGATATCAACATATAAGCAGCTGGTTATTTATAATTAATGCTTGCTTTTGATTAGATCATCAAGCAAAATTCATATCTAAGGCTTGGCGGTGTTCCCTCTGTTCATCTTGACTGATCGGTCCTGCCCTGATCAGGAAATATATATCCTGGCCGTCCATATATAAATATATATATACCGGTAGAAATTTAAGGGCAGAAAATTTGTTCTACAAGGCAAGCCTTTGTTTCAATCTCTGCCCTAACCTGCATTTATCCGTGTTCTATCACTGTCTATGTAAATTTTTTCTGTTTCCTTTGTCCCTTGTGATCCATGATTTTTCATTTATTTATGTCTCTCTTGGCATGAATATAATATAGAACATGAAAATTTCCGATATATATGAAGCCCTGAATTTGAAGAGTTAATTAGGGTGATTTACTTAGCTTATCCCTGCTGATGATAAGATGAGGAAATAATTAACATGATGAATTTTATCAGTAAAAATCTTCAAACTGAATGTGTGTGTGTGTGTATATATATATATCATAGCCTGGGGGAAAAAATTGAAAGGTAACATATATACATAGCATCATCGATCCTCACAGAAAAAAAATAATCCGATGTGTTGACTTGTTGGTCTATACGAAAGAACAGATAGCAGAAAGCAAGAGGGAGTCAGCGGAGCCGCTGGTTGCTCCTGATCACGGGGCGGCCGTCCGGCGAGGGTCGGCGGCGTCGCCGTGGCCGCTGTTATGCCGCTTCGAAGGGGCGGACGGCGGTATGGGTACTCTCATCATCGGGAAGTAGCGGAACGTCTCGACGGGCTGTTGCCGGACGGGGCCGGGCGGCGACGGAAGCGCAGGATGGCGGAGGGGACGTGAAGTCTCCATTGCGCCGGCGGCAGCTCCCGGCCGCAGCCGGTACCTGCCCGCCATGGATGCACGGGGGAGGTGGAGGATGATGCAGAGGAATAAGTAGAAGAAGACAGGGAGCTTCCACCACTGTCTGGAGGCCATTGCGGCAGGCGCTACCCTTAATGGGCGTATACGCGGTGTTTCATTGGTCCGTTCCTATATAGGGTGGTGGCTTGCTCTGTCTTCTTTGTTGATGGTACATGGAAAAGGCTAGCAAGTTACAGCTCTCTTGGCTCATGCCGGAGAGAGAGAGAGATGGGTCGTTTTCCTATCCAACTGAGGAGGGGATGGAGGAAGAAGAAAAGCCGGCGTAGGTGGCATAGAAAGATGGCAATTTGGCTGTTCAATTCGTCAAAAAGCTAATGGCAGGAGGATGGCAAGTACAGCGACAGTGCCGGGGAAAGATAGAGGCAGAAAGAAGATAGAGCTGGGTGAAGGATCGGAGGCGGACGACATTATATGGATGCGATCTAAGTCAAAATGATGAAGTTAGCAGGGGAAGAGAGACGGCGGAAGAAACAAGGGAAGAAGCAGCGACTATCAGCTTGAGTGCAGTAATTAACGGAGACGGAGCTACCTCTTCCAAAAGCAGTGAAGAGCCATCAATTTCACGACATGAATAAACTCAAGAACAGTGCATTTGGTTTACTAGTGACATGGTTGGTAACCCTGTAGATCAATATCAGACAATGATGAGAAAGTTGCGTTTAGATACTAATATCACTTTTAACATTAGTATTACAAACACTTACAAAAAAAATGCGACTCTCTTCAAATGGACATCCGAGAATAGTCTCTCAACTCTCTCACAAAAAGATTAAGAAGACAATGATGAGATAATGATTTGGTGACATGAAATCATTATCTTCTTAGTCTAGGTTAGGAACTCCCTTCAGAGCTAAGCACTTGAGTGGAGCTACACTCTTACCAAAATCAATATGAGTTGAAAATAATATTAGTCCTCACGTCCATCGAAACCCAAGAGGTCTCTTCTCTTCACGGTGCTTCTCATCTACCCTCTCAAATCCCGAGCTTTTTTTTAAAGTAACACACTTTTTTTTTATTTTAAAACTAACACGCTAAAGATTTTTTTTGCAAATCTAGCACGGTTTGCGACAAGTCGAGTTTTCAAAACTCGACTTGTGATTAAGACCACATTTACGTTAACAGCCAGCCATTAATGACGCGAGGCGGGGGGGTTAAAGTTCGCGTAAAAATCGAGTTTCAATTACTCGATTTGTATAAGTTGAGTTTACAAAACTCGATTTTTAAACATAAACGATTGTGGTTGAAAGTCGAGTTGGCAGAACTCGACTTTCCCACAGAAAGTCGACTGAGAAAAAACGTTCGTGAGTAGGATGAAAGTCGAGTTTTAAAAACTCGACTTTCAGATAGGTTGTGCGTGAAAGTCGAGTTGCCAGAACTCGACTTTCCTACAGAAAGTCGACTGAGAAAGAAGGACCGTCGCTAGTGTTAAAGTCGAGTTCTGAAAACTCGACTTTCAAATAGGTTGTGCCTGAAAGTCGAGTTACTACAACTCGACTTTATGTCAGAACTTAAAAAAGAAAAGTGCAGTCCGCGGACTGCACTTTTTTCTGTACAAACTATACAACCTGCAAATTACACTTCTTTCCAACATGTATACTCAACACATACGAGTGACAAGTTCATTCAAAGTTGGTTCAAACATTGAGATTCATCTGTTCAAATCATACAATAGAACTTCAATCAAATGAAACAAGTTGAACCGAAGGATACAACTTCATTCATTCCAATACAAATAACACGCAAGGTTCATCCTCAATTGGAATCAAAGCCATTCAAAACACTGCAATCGAAACAAATATAGTCAATACAACCAATCAACACTTATAATATAAAAGGGGTACAACTCTCCATCATAACCACATGCGTCTTTGATATGAAAACCTAAGTTATAACACTGTATACATAATTTTGTTCATAAAATATTACATCACCCTCTCCATCCTCTCCTTGGACGTCTTCTCCGAACAAGTCGACCTTCCTCTTCTTCGGTAGGAGATAGTTCTAACCGACTTGGTTGGACATCGGCCACTACATTTTCGCCGTGTCGACTTGGCCGCATCGGTGCCGATGGAGTGGGATTGTCAATCACGTAGCCTGTAACATCCTGTAACATATAAGTGGTACCATCCTGTAACATATAAGTGTAATCAATAAAAATATTTTGAAATTTAATACAATGAAGCTTTAATTTAAAAACATGCGAGAACAGGATAAGTACCTCAGGATTCGCCGATCGATGGCGAGACTGATCTCGTAATAGAGAAGTATCACGAGGACCTCGCTCCATGTCTACAATACAAATTTAAACATGTAAGTAATTGAATGCACCAACTATATTTATAACAAGTTAACAAAAAAAGCGGTAAAACAGTTACAAATGCTATAAATTAATAATCGTAAATTTTACTGTACAATCTATACGCACTGTGGGTTCATACGGCAAGTGGATCGATTGTGTCCTCATTCTTTACAAATGCTACATTTATTCTGTTGTCTATTTGGGTCACGGTCCATCACCATTGGTAATCGTTTATTTCTTGGTCTACCACTCCTTCGAACAACAGCAGGTGGTAACAACGGTACTATATTTCTATCTGGATCAAACGATGGCCAATGACTAGCATCTAGAATAATGTGAAATTCATGCTTATAGTTTGATCTATAGTAATCAGCACTATACCACTTAGATGCGTATGCGTATGGATCCCAGTTCACTGACCCGACAACCACTATAACATGTTTACAAGGGAAATGTCTAAGCATAGGCTCACAACATGTGCATGCAATTGATTCACGATCAACGTCAACTCGGAATACACGACCGTAAGCAACATTTAAATCCCACTCACCAACATTTACTCGAGCTTGAATGATTATTTCTCGACTTTTCTCTTTCAACTCTATCATTTTCTTCTCAAATTTACTGGTAAGCTGTGATTCTATACTCATGCCACATGTACGACGTTGATAAAACATGAGTCTAAGTCGATGGTACATCATGTGAACTAAAGCATGAATGGGCAAACCACGTGCTATTTTCAAAACACTATTGAAGCATTCAGAATAATTAGTTGTCATTATCCTATATCTTTTACCATCGGTATCAAAAGCTAGTGCCCAATACTCTGGATTGACCTGCATCAACCAATCATATGCCTCTGGACAACGCAATTTGATGTCATCCATCCGTTTGTTAAAATCCAAGGTATTAGTTGCCATGCCTGCATTGTACATCCTTCTATATAGTTCTTGACCACTGAAATGAGATTGGAAATTTTGACGATAATGTCGGAGACAATAACGATGTGCTGCTAGAGGAAACCAATGTTCAACTGCATTTTTTATACTAACATGTCTATCAGATATTATACACAGTTCATGACGTCTTTCTTGAACAGATAGAACATGATATAATAGTTGTTGTAAAAACCATGAGCATGATCGATCATTTTCACTGTTCACAACAGAAAATGCAATGGGAAATAAACCCTGATCGGCATCGACACCGCAAGCAACCAAAAGTGTACCGCGGTATTTGCCATGAAGGAATGTACCATCCACACTTATAACTGGGCGACATGATCGCCATCCTTGAATAGAAGGCATAAAACTCCAGAAGAAAAAAAACAATCTCTGACTATCACCTTCTGTCAAGTAGGTATACACTGTCCCAGGCATGGTAAGTTTTACTGCTTCCATATATCTCAGCAAATGAGTGTAAGAACTTTTCCCAGTCACCAAATAATTTTTCGAAGGCTTTTCTCCGTGCATTCCAAGCCTTGTAATAAGACGGTTTTAGAGAATATTTTATTTGCACCATATCAATGATGTCCCTTGGTCTAATATCTAGACGGGATCGGACGATAGGCATGATTAGATGACAAATTGATGAACATGTCAACTGTCTGTGAGCCATGTTATGAATGGGAGTGGAGCAAGTGTGAGTATTCTTGAAACTCATAATTTTCCACAACCCTCCGACTCGAGTGCTAAGATGTGCATGCAATCTCCAGTTACACCCTTCAGCTCTTGAGGAACAAATCAAAGTAAGATTAGTCTTTGTTGATCTATCCGTTCGATGTTGCACGTTACGTTTCAGTGCCCACGCAGCAACAGCTTGTATAAGATCTTCTTTACATTTAAAGACATCTCCGACTGATAGTTCGTCAAGATTCTCTCCTTCCCCTCTTACTACAATTGTGTCTTCCCCTTCGACATTTCCTTCATCACTGTCTATAAAAACATTTGTTGCAACGGCTTTATTTATCCAAGTTGTATCTTCAGCCTCATGAAATTCGTCGACCGCCGAGATACTATTAACCAGCTCGTACGGTACTTCTTCGTTATCACTTGAAGACCCTTCGGTCTCAACATGTTCATCAAGGACTTCGTATTGCTCATTCAAATTAATTTCATTGTTCTGTCCACTTATTACATTCCACGGACTAATGTTACTTTCAACTTGTGATAACAATTGACTCATAGATGGTTGATTATAAGTTTGTGAGTTCCAAGCACTGCATCCAAATTTCGAGTTGTGATGTCGATGTAATCTTTTACAACGTACAATACAATATCATCAACCTCTACACATCTCGTCAATAGAGTTTGAGTGGTTGATTCATCGATAACCTCGTTGACACCATCAAAGTAATTATAAACTAACTTCAAGTTTGTTGATCCTGGATTACACCCAATTGCATCGAGTATATAACTCTTTAGGTCTTCGTGACAACATCCTTTCAATACCTTAATATTGCGTTCAAATCCACCGTAGTAATTTGCGTAATCATTACTTATTGAAAGCATCCCATCAAACATTATACGGACATTAATTATTCTCGCCATATCTTTAAATTGTTCACGGTAACCTGAAAATATAAAGCCGTTAATTGTCTATATGGGAATGAAATTTTGAATTATGAATGTATCGATTTTTAATCCCGGAACTCAACTCGGAAAGGAATCAGGTTCCCAATATAAAAACTGTGTTGTTTGGAAACTAATGATTATTTAATCACATTTTAACCTAATTTGCTATATTCAACACTAGTAGAATAAGTGTCAATTGCAAGTTAGTCTTCTTGCCATCCCTAGCTCAATGGTTTAAGAAGAGTAGAATAAGTGTCAATTGCAAAGAATACCTTTTTAGATGCTTGACACTTTACCTATGCTCCTGAAGTATCTAATCTAAGAACCATCAGAATGAATACAATTTTTGGCAAGGACTATTTTGGCCCAAAGTGCCTCCCTATTCATGTTCATTTTCCATAATGAGTTGGTCAATAACGCTTTATTGATGGGTTTGAGGGGTATCAATCCCACTCCCCTTTCTTGAGTAGGTCTACATACATGATTCCATTTGATGAGATGAAGTCCCCTTTTGTCATTAGACCATTTCCAAAAGAAATTAACTCTAATACTTTCCAATTTATGACATACAATCTTAGGGATTCTGATGGTGGAGAAGTAAAGTTGGATACTCTATAACACTAATTTGGACCGTAACCATCTTCCACTAGAGGATAACATTCTACCTTTTCAGCTTTACCACCGTTTGAGACAATTATAATTCTAATTAAACAATTAAAATTCATGTTCATCTAAATCTATGTTACATTTACAAATTTAAGTCATCTAAAATTTATTTTCAAACTACAATTTCATATAAAAAAAATCTTAAGCATTACCTTCCTTGATCAATCGAGCCCTAATGTTGAAGGAGTCGCCCTAGCCGGATTGTGCAACCAATCTTACTGTTGGAGCTCTCTTTGCCGCTACAGCACTTCAGCCGGAGCCCTCCCCGCCGGAAGCCCCTTGAACCGGAGCCCTCCCCGCCTCGGTGAGAACCCTGTCCGCCGGAGCCCTAAGTCAAGCTCAGCCGCCGCCGTCTTCTTCCGTCTTCCGCCGTCCGCCGCCCTAGCCGCCGCCGCCGTGGGTCACGCCGCCGCAGCTGCCGTGGGTCACGCCGCCGCAGCCGCCGTGGAGGAGTTACGCCGCCGCCGTGAAAGGGTAAGAAGGGAAGGGTAACAAGCGTAGGAGGAGGAAGGGGAAAAAAGTTGTGTGCGGTAAATAAAAACGAAAGTCGGGTTAGTAAAACCCGACTTTAGTAAGTCTAAAGTCGAGTTCTTAAAACTCGACTTCATCCTACTCACGAACGTTTTTTTCTCAGTCGACTTTCTGTGGGAAAGTCGAGTTCTGCCAACTCGACTTTCAACCACAGTCGTTTATGTTTTAAAATCGAGTTTTGTAAACTTGACTTATACAAATCGAGTAATTGAAACTCGATTTTTACGCGAACTTTAACCCCCCGCCTCGCGTCATTAGTGGCTGGCTGTTAACGTACTTCATCACAAGTCGAGTTTTGAAAACTCGACTTGTCGCAAACCGTGTTAGATTTGCAAAAAAAATCTTTAGCGTGTTAGTTAAAAAAAAAGCGTGTTACTTTAAAAAAAAACTCGTCAAAGCCCTAGCTCTCTGCTCTCTGCTCTCTCCTCTATGCGACACTTCTTATCTCCCCCTGTCCAAGCCCTAGCTCCGTGCCCTCTTATTTCTCCCGTCGAAGCCCTAACTTTGTGATCTCTCCTCTTCCCGGTCGACACCTCCCGTAGATGATGAATTCGGATGGATAATGGATAAACAGTGACAATGGCCATGGATAACCAAAACCTGGATCCTCTCATTGGGTAGGGGCAGTGTTGCGATAAGCATGACCCATTGAGTTTCCATCACGTCTTCTCCTTCTTCGTTTCGCCCTCGTACGTAGTACTTCCCCTTCCTCATACTATATTAGTGTTGATATTTCTTGAAGTTGGAGTATCAATATCAAAATTGATACATGTTAGCATTTGTATTACATGATATGTCTTGTTTATATCACAATTTTAGAATTGATGTTATTAGCCAAACAACTTTAAGTGAATACTATCAATGTCAATTTTAAATTTGACGGTGACAGAAGTGTTTGATAATATTAGCAAATAGGGCCTTATGGGGTGTTTGGTTGCATGATAATGGAGATTTTTATTTTAATTTTTAAAAATTATAAAAAAATGTAAAAAAGAGGTGTTTGGCAACCATGACAATTTTATGTTTTGAAAATGATTTTCTTCTTAAACAAAAAAGAGAGTCTCACCTCTTTCTTTTTTTTGTGGTCCCTCACTTTATTTGATCATGAATGATAGTTACTCTTTTTTGTTATCACATTCTTCCAAACATGATAATTTTATGTCATGAGTTTGTTCACTTTTTATTTTAATATAAGTTTTTATCATGAAAGTGTACAAAATAATTATCGTGCAACCAAACACCCCCATTAACTTGTTTATGCCGTGTTTAATTGGTTAGAATAACCAAATTTTGATGTTGATATTTAGGATGATGGACTAATATCAAAGGTGTTATACTATCAAATTTATCGCATGTTTGGTAATAGTACGTCGATATCACAATTATTATTAGTTGCTATTATAGAGTCAAAATTATTATGACTTGCTGAATTTAAAAACGGGTGGTCAAGCCTATTCAAACATTTATTATTTAAAAATATTACTCAAACCGGGTATAAAATATCTCACGGTCACATTGGGTTGATCTAAAAGTAAATATATACGTAAAATTATTAAAATTAAATTAAATAAACCGAAATATATAAGACGGTAAAAACGATCAAAATAAAATTTTAAAGAAGTTGTATCAAATTTAGTAAATAAAAAACTAATGCATAATGTGTATTTCCAATGAATGCGGGGTCGGGGATCGGGTCGGTCCGGCCTAAAACCGACCCGAGTCAGTTGGAGTCGTGACCCGGGTCGGGTCGGAATCGAACAAAATTAATAAAAAATTCATTTTAAATTAACAATTGGGTCGGAGTATCGGAGCCGAGTCGATCAACCTAAAAATCTACTAGGTCAGTCAACTCGGCTGATCGGGTCGCTAACAGGGCGAACTAGGTGTATTCCATAAACTATCGAAAAATATAATATATATATATATTTAGAGAGAGTGAGATCGAGAGAGGTCCTCCTTTTTTAGGTGGGGGAGAGAAGCGAGAAGGAGAAAGGAGAGGTCTCCCTTAAAAGAGACGTCAGTAGTTCGGACGTTTTCTTTTCGTTGCGTGCAAGCTTTTGTCTCCGGCCGGGAGCACGCGCGAGCCGAGCAGATCAGAGCATCCATCACCTGAAGAGATAACCGTCGGATACCCTATCAATCTCAACTTATCAGATTGGCGGGCCTGCTCTCGGTCGGGCCCAGGATCCGAATTCGAACCATTAGGCGTTAATTATTACCCAGTACTGTATACATGTGTGTAAATACGTACACATCCCTTGTAGGTCACAAGACAAATAATATCGGGTTCGGGGATCAGAATCTAATTCACAATTAGTTGTGTGCAGTGCAGTCTAATTAATTCCTTTTCCCGTGATTTTAACCGGCTGGTAAATTTTTAAAAAGTAACCTTTTAAGATAGTTGAATTTTTTTTAAAAAAATCTAATTATTATAATAGGATAGTATGAGTGTAAGTTTAGTTGAAAGTCTACGGTGACTCATCCCTTTAATTCTTTAATATTTTTAAGTTTATAAGTTTAACATAGTAGAAACATAGTGATGATGTAAAATTCGAAGAGTTGGTGATTTACTAATTCAATGTTGATATTTAGTTTGTTTAGATAGATGTTTATTGTGTCAATAGGTTGTAATATTTGAAATTGTGATTCTGAATTGTGATATTAGTCGTATCTTGTCCAAAATTAATATATTTCTAAGGTTATGTTGTCAGATTATCTTCCGTTGTGTATGTTAAAAAATTTCAAGTTGTGGCACTGAATATTCATGAAAAGAGTCTTAGCTAAGAAGAAACAAAAATTCATGTGATTGTTAGATGCTCCTAACAGCAGTTTCTTGCACGAATTGGAACTATTGAACTTGAAGCAAAAGTTAACTGAGCTGATGGAGAGAACAAATTGTTGCATTAAATTTTCTTAACTTTGTGTTTTGTTAATTAAGTTTAGATTGTTAAATGACACCTCTCTCTCTCTCTCTCTCCTCACATTCAAAACCTGTAAAGAAATATTATATTGATCATCGTATAATTCGCCTTTTAAAAAGTAGAGTTACATATGTAATTTAAAAGATAGTTGTGGCACAATCATAAAAATTGAAAGAAAATTGTGGAGATGGACCGGTGTACCCTATTATATTAAATACGGAGTCAAGAATCATATGAAATTTATCAAATACCTTGATCTAAAAAAATATGTGTACATATATGGTGGTAAATTGCCCTTAATTATTTATCAACGAGTCAGAAGAATAAAGGGAGTATAGCTAAAAAAACAACTAAAAAAATGCAAAGTAGGCCATTTTTCTCTACAAAAAGTCACTATCCAATATGAAAACTATCCAAGAGAAAATCTCACGGAAGCAACAAACCAAAACAAAAACATATGAAACATCGAAAATCTGAAATTCGAAACATAAATTGACAACAAAATTGAAATATAAAATTGTTAAATTCATAATCCAAAATCTATACAAAAAGAAAATCTAGCCAAAACCCGCACAATCTGGATAAAACATACATCTAAGAAATTTGACAACTACAAATATCAGAAATTTAGCCGGTTCTACAAATTTAAGAAAAATAGTGAAATCCAATACCAATGCTAAAATACTAAAATTGCATGAAATAGGAAAAAAACCGTAAATCTGAAGATTGCCAACTCGAAAAATCATGTATATGAAAGTTTACATTAATAAAGAGGAAAACCCATAGAAGGAACAAACCAGAAAATCAATGAATAGGAAACATCAAAATATCTAATCCGAATAGCAATTTATTTACATAAATTTTTTAATCCTTTTGTCACATATATCCCTATCTTAAAATATTATATATGTCCATTTATCTTGTCCTCTTGGCTGCCACCTCCCCAAGAAAATAATGTAATTTAGACATCAGGTGTAATAATCTAAAATCTGAAATTAAAAAAAGAGGTGGAATCTAAAAATTAAAAATACGAAAGTTAAAATAACTAAAAATAAAATTCTTAATCCCAAAGGACAGTATCATTGCTAAACATGCAAGAAGATGAACCTTATGTTTAATAATGCCATGGCTGCAACCCGGTCCGGTTGTGTTGTCACAAGGCAATTCTGAAAATTGAGAAAAGAGAAAAAAAAAAGATAAACAATAAAGATATAGGAGTTTGTCTCTTGTGAAAAGAAAGGCACATGACTATCAAGTACATGAATATATGAGTAATAAACTGCATTCAATAGGATTCCTGCTTATAAACATAACTTAACATTACTATGATTAATGGACTGTAAAAATCATTACACATGACTATCAAGTGATTTTCTTCTTAAACAAAAAAGAGGGTCTCACCTCTTTCTTTTTTCTTGTGGTCCCCCACTTTATTTGGTCATGTGCGGTGGTTACTCTTTTTTGTAATCACATCCCTCCAAACATGATAATTTTATGTCATGAGTTGGTTTACTTTTTATTTTAATACAATTTTCTATCATGAAAATGTACAAAAAATTATCATGCAACCAAACACCCCATAAGGCAAAACATTGGTTAAAAAAACAATAATAATAAATGAACTCATCAAGGTTTTAGACACAGGGGCAATTTTTTTTTGCCAGCTTAAAAAAATAAACTCATGTTTAAATCTTAGTAGTTAACTATGAGTTAAATAAATCTAACAAAATAGACTTTCTCCCGAAAAATGTGTGTGAAATACATCATCATTGTAGTGCCGGCGACAGTGACGCCTGAGAGAAGCATGTTTCCACACAATAGCACCAATCAATTGGTTTATAGGGTGTTTGGTAGCTCTTTTAATTTTGAGTCAATCTCGTTTTTAAAATCAAGATTACTTGACTTCTCATTTTTAATTTTAAAATCAAAAAAGTGTAACCATTTTGTGTTTGGCAAAACTGTCACAATTTTTAAAATTTATAGAGTACTGTTTGGTTATGATTTTAAAATCAAAACAACTCTATGACACACACTACATGTCAATACAACAAGGTATGTCACAACATCCATATTTATTTAATGTCAACTAACATTTATGAATAATGAACCATATACATCAGTTTCGTCTATTAACATAATCTTCCCACATTTCCATTGCTATTTTATTACGTAGCTCTTTTCCAAGTCTGCATTGTTCTGATGATCTTCCAATATGATGTGCCTCGTGTCGAACTCTATCTCTTCTTCTATGATCCACCTCTCCATCTATTGTTCTGCCACAGTCCCTTTCAATTTCAACCCATGTCTCATCTTTACCACATTGAACATTTCGTATGAAATTGTGAAGCGCGCATGTTGCTATAATAATCTTGCTCTGAACCTTGATGGGATACTCTAATGGCCTTAGAAATATTCGAAACCATTCTTTAAGAACACCGAACATTCGCTCTATCACATTCCTGAGAGAAGCATGTCGCAAATTATAAAGTTCCTTGTAATCCCTTGGAGCTGAATGACTCGGACCAAACTCCTTAAGATGGTATCTTACTCCTCTATATGGTGCAAGAAAGTTCGGTGTGTTTGCATATCCAGCATCAACAAGATAATATTTACCTGATCAACAAAAATTTCAAATAATGATATATTAGTTAAAAATTTAATACACATATATTACCTTCAGGTACATAGAATCCCGAGTTCAACGCATTTTCTAAAACTGTTGCATCAGCAGCTGATCCTTCATAGCCAACATGAACATAAAGGAAAGTCATATCAAACGAGCATGCAGCCATCACATTTTGTGATACATGTCCCTTTCGATTTCGATAACGTATTCTGTCATCTGCTGGAACTTCAGCCATTATATGTGTTCCATCAATAGCTCCTATACAATCCTGAAAAATTTACCATCAATAAGGTAGACATAAATAAGTAATTACATAAAAGTAAATTACTTTACCTTGAAAAAATCGAAGTCTTACTTTGTCGGCAATAATATACTGTGAGTCCTTAATAGCGAAGGTAAACAAATCAAATCTGGTGCTAACAGATGAAGAACTTCAACAACTTGATTGAATCGCCTACTTATAGTTTCCCCTAAATGCTGAAATCTTTCTTGAGCACAACGATTACTTACACCATTTGCTAATATGTATAATGTCGTTAACACCATCTCTTCTATATCTACTCGCATACTTTCTTGTATTACACCTAAACCCTTAATTTGATTACATAACGTAATAAAAAGTCATTTTGTTCATTCTACAAACCTCACGAAATCTTGTTGAAGCTCCCCGAACATAGTTCTAGTGTATACTCCTTCCCGCTAAGGACAGAATCTCGCACACGTTTTCTTTTAAATGTAAAAGACTGATATGCTTCATACACAATTGCAATCATTGTACGAAAAAATCTACGACGATGATTCATAAATATTTCTTCTTCGTGTTCCATATCAACCTCCAAAGTTTCATCATGTTCAAAAGTTTCCATAACACTGCAAGAAACATAGCAATCACAATTGATATTAAATATAAAGTTTCCATAACACTGCAATAAACATATGCAGTTCCAGGGGACTCAGGTTGGACTATGCCAGTTCAAACAAATGGTCAAATCCAGATTACCAACTCTGGGTCCATTAATTCAATAGTAGTCAGACCTGTTCCAGCTGCAAATGGAGTCAGTCCGGAATAGGAATCTGAATGCATAATTAGATTGGTTGTGGCCAGTCCAGTTTGATCACTCGATTCAAACATATATTGAATAAAGATGACAGTTTTTCAACCATAGAGAGAGAAGAAAGACATCAGCAAGATAAGTCTACGATAATGCAAAAATAAAAACTGCTCAACAAGGCAAACAAGCTTGATAAAACTGAAAATCAGGAAATTTGAAAAAGCAACTGAATGAAGAAATTTTTTAAGGACTACCGGCAGAGCAGCAAATCTGAAAAACATGAAATCCGGTAGATCTGAAAACTGAAAAAATAGAAAAAGACAGCAAACTTGAAAGTTGCAAAATCAAAAATTGTAAGAATTCAGAAAATATGAGAACCACAAAACCGGTAGATTGGAAAAATTGTAAAAACATGATATCTAAAAAATGTGCAGATATCAGGAAATCTGGAAAAAAAATCAGAGCAAACCATAATCAGATGTATGGCGCTGCTGGCGGCAGTCTCCCCCCCCCCAAGGCCGCAGCAACCCACAGAACAAGTCCCACGATGCCAACCAGGGTCGGAGATACGCAGTACGTAGACCATTCTCCTCGCGAGTACAACAGTGGGAGAGATGAAGAGGGTAGATGGAGGAGGGTCATAAGACGTACCTGGTTGCCGGCTGCGTGATATATGTTGAACGGCTCCACTGGAGAGGCAGCGTGCAGGGTGTTGAGAGAGCAGGCTGTCGAACGCTTCCGGAGGCGTCAAGACGGCGAGAGCAGGGGCGTTGAGATGATGAGCAGGTGTTCGAACGGTTCTGGGGGCGAGACGGCGAGCAGCGAGCAGGGCGTCGAGACGGCGAGACGGCGAACAGGTGAGGAGACGGCGAGCAGCGAGCAGGGCGTCGAGACAGCGAACAGGTGAGCGAACGCTTCCGGGGGTAGCGAGACGATGAGCAGGGCGCAGTACAGTTCGTCGAACCGCGAGAGGGAGACGGGTGTGGAGACGACGCAGAGGTGAGAGAGAGAGAGAGAGAGGAGGGGAGCGCGGGGAGATGGGGGTGTCGAGAGAGGAAACCGGCCGCGGCCGGCGTCGAGCGATCGGGCGCGCTTCTCTCTCGGAAACAAAACAACTCTTTCCTTGTTTTGTTTTCGAGAGAGACAATTAGAGTAGGTTTCTTTTTTTCTAAAACTCGGGAGCGCTTTAAAAACGTAACCAAACATGTTCTGGACTCTATTTTTAAATTTGAGGAAAAAAAAAGGTAAAAAAGCGTATCCAAACACCCTATTATGCCTTTAGTTCCCGGGAAAGTACTTATTCTTTACGGTGGTGAAGTTTCTGTATTGATAGACTGTTCACTGTTGTACTTCTTCCGGATCCGGCGGAGAACCGGAGCAAGAAACTGAGTCGGGCACTTCTTTTATATTATTATTATTATTACCATACATATTCATTTGCAAGAAACACAAGGGAATGATTGATTTTTAGACTTATACATTCCAAATGAAATGAAGATAATTTTGCATGCAAAATAAGATGCGGAGAACGAAGACATCCACACAACAAAGTAAGAAAGAAATATCATAATATCAATTACTATATAAGAATCCACAATATGTAGGACGAAAATATTAAGTCTATTAGATATTGAATAATGAAAAGGTCCCTCATGCTTTTGATACAATTTTTTCGGTGAAGTTGTCAAAGAATCCAAAAAACTGGGAATTTTCTAAAGTCACAAATATCTAAAAATTGATGTCAGTTAGAAAATCTAAAATAGACAAAAAAATCAAAGAAGTCTGGAAGTATGAGAATTCATAAAAAGGTAAAAAGGTTCAAATTTAGTTAAACTTAGAAAAGCTTGACAAAAAGTTAAGTTGGTTTAGACCAAATATCAATTTAATTTGATTCATATTACTTGAAATTAATCAGGCTAGACTAATAAATTGAACATGTTTATCTAGTATATTACTAATATTTATATTTTATACAAAAAGAATATGTAACATAAATTGATTTGTTTAGTTATTTAAGTATAACTATAAAAAAATTTGTAATCTGAAGACAAACAAAAATCAGAAATCAGGAAAAATAAAAGAACTCATAATGTCAAATTTCAAAAAAATCAGAACATTAAAAGATCACTGAAGTCCAAAAATATCAAAGTCCCGAAGTCTGAAATCACTAAAAAGCTCCGAAGACTAATGGATTTGAGAATTTTGTAAATATGTAGATCAAAGGTTCAGAAGATTTAAAAATATATATTTAATAAAACAAAAAAATTGTAAGATAGCAGAAAACCAGAAAGTCTGAAGTCCAGCAATCATGGATAATCATTATCAATAGGAATACAGTGATTACAAGATCATTTAAGTGTCAATTATAAAATCATTTAATAAAGTGAGTTTGTTAATAAGCATTATGCTAGAGGGACAAAATCAGCTTCAATAGCTAGAGGGGCTACATCTTCACTGAACTTAATTCATTATCATCTCCTTCTCATTTTTCCTATCTGATGGAGTGTCCAACAGGTTTTATATATCCAGAAGCATGGGATACATGGTCTGAAGAAAATTTTTGTGAAGCTTTAGTTCCTCTGCAAATACCTACTTCACTGTATTTCTATTTATGTGATACATAATGTTCCACACCCATCAATAACCATTGTTCTTGTCTAAGGTACTTATGTTCTGAATTTTATGGTTGTTTGACACATTTTATGGTTGTTTGATTGTCCCTCATCACTTATCAGAGATAAAATGCATAACCTTTTCATCATATGACACATGTTGTTTCCCTATTACAACCCCTTTATAGACTTAGCGTTCAACTTTAAGAATGTGGTTACTGGTAAGAACACTTTGATGTTAGCTTTCTTGCAGATATATCCACCATTTATATGCTTTCAATCTAGAATATCTTTTTAATCTCTGTGTAGCTATTCATGGCTCCTAACGGTTAAAACTCACCTATTTATCCTATTGTTTTTGTCAACTCATTACTTCAGGTTGCTGAGTGAGTTCTCTTCCTGTGGAACAATGAACGTCTAATTAGTCTCATTTGACAAAATTGGCAAATCATCTTGCCTATCATCTTTCCCAGCATTGGAGAGAAATATCCAGAATCACTGGAACCAAGCAGTTCTAAATGTAAGGCTCAAGGTGAAGAAAATGCTAATAGAGATGGATGAAGAGTTGTACCATACTTGGCAGACCAAGTCCAAAGAAGATGAAGAGCAGCTTGTGGTTACAGAAGAAAAATGCCAGTTGACTTGGATGCATCTTGAGATGGCAGCCTCCTCCCAACCAATGACTGGTAGCACTCCAATCCTTGTGAAACCCAGGGTACATTGTGGCTAGTGGAGGGCTGGGTCTATTATTGTTCTCAAGGTTTATGATGCTTGCGTATATGTTGGAAACGTCATTGATATCTATTATATGTACTAATTTTATTCATGTCTTGGTTGTTGCAAGGTGATAGCAGCACCACATGGGTAAGAACAAAACCAAAAAAAGCAAGAGAAAAACACAATAAGAGTCCCCACAACACCGGAGAACTCGTACTACAAAACATGGATCCTCAACACCAGGAAAAGGTAACTGATATCCCCCTACAATCCTGCAACCCCAAACTTGATCAACCAGATATGATCTCTTGTTACACACCATGGCCTGCATGGGGGTCTGGTTCGGTAGCAGGATTGCCTACTTTCGATTCTAGTTCTACCAAAGGTTAAGAAATTCTGATTAAATCGTCATTATATGTTGATCATGTTATGTTTTCCATTCTATTATCAAATCAAAACCGAATTTGATAAATTTTGAAACATATATTATATATTAAATTTTATTTAAAATTAAGTTGATAAATATCATACGACTACTAAAATTTGATCTTATCACTTAAAATTTTAATTTTTACTTTTTATAACTTCATATGTCATACAACTTGTAATTTATCTATTTTTTGTTATAATAATGCTTTTAAATATATATATTAATATTTTACCAAAATGGGGAAAATGAATATGAAATTGACTGATTCCGATTCTGATTAGTTATCAGAATATCCAATTTCAAATTTGATAGTTTATAGGATGCATTAACTGGTTTCCAAATTAATTTTATTGAAATAGACTTGCAATTTTGGAATCTCGGATTTCTCAGATTTATTTTGCACCCGCAATAAGCAGCCACATTGCTTTCCATGACCAATTTATCAACTCCTTCAATCCTTTTGCATCCCATTGGACCCCTTTTGCTTGATGAGAGGCCCACTTTCATTCCACATCACCCAAGCTTCTACCTCTGTTACCAACCAGGCAACAAAGCTCAAGTTTATTCAATCCATGGTAGTAAAATGCTTAGCATCTAAGATTTGGCCCTTCACATCTCAATATTCAAAGTAGCTTTAGGTATCAGCTGCCCGACCGATATTCATTTTAATGATTCTTTCATTTTTTCACATATTTTGGTTCTTATTCCAAAGGGAAAGGTTAGTAAGGTGAAAGACATAAGGTAAAATGTAGAATTTAGATAATGCTAGTTGTGTGGAAAGGCAATCGTCTATAGATGGCAGGTAGAGCTGCCTCACTAAACACAGAATCAGCTTTCCCTATTTTCTGCATGGCTCTTAGCCTCTTAGCATCAAAGACATGGAAGAAATTAAAAATTTTGTAGAAACTTTTGTGGTAGGAAAAATGACAAAAATTCTGGATAAAGGAAAGGAGCATGGCATCAAACCCAACTTTCAAAAGGGGGCTTGCAGGGATTTATTTCATTCATATATCTTCTACAATTTATATCATTTGTATCAATATCACAATATATGATGATATTTTCATGTTGATTGTCACCTACTGTAAACGTCCTCCTTTCTCATCCAGACTTGGGAACCGCCATGACGTAGTTTCTAGAATTTCATGATATGTGACCTTTTATAGTTTCACTGTGTATTGCTAGTAGTGTTGACCCCTTAAATCTGAAACATGGCAGAAAATTGACAGGATATGTTTAGCATGGGATCTGGAATCGAGTACAAGGGATAGCAGAAAATGGTCTGGATCTCTTTGCTAAAACACAAAGAACGTGGTGATATATTGCTCTAAAGCTTAGTCCACAAGGAAGAAGATTCAAGAAAAACGATCCAAGAGACCATGAAGTTTCACATGTATTGAAATGGGTTATAAATTACATCTATCGTCCAAGATACTTTAATGTTGAGAGTGTGATGTTTATTATATTACCTTGTGGTGTCTCCTCGACGATCTGAAAATTCACATTTCACTTGGTGAGCATCACCTTCTTCAGGTCCTGCACGAAGACTGGAAAAAATTATTATGAATAATCCCATGAAATCATAAAGAAATAAGAAAAAATAAAAACCTTCAAGAAGTTTTGGAACCATGTAGTACCAAGAATGCTGTGTGGAAGTCTCCAATTCCTCTTTTAGTGTAAGGAATACAAGAACAATTTTAGATAAGCATAAAGTGATATGATTCCCAGAGTAATCCTATCTCATATTGAACCAATACAAGAAAAAGTGATATGAAGTTATGATCCAATCATTTTCATAAAAGAGGGGAAAACTGGTGTTAAGGTTTGTTTGTTGCTTCTACTCATTATTGGATGGAAAAGGGCCACTATGTCGGTGCAGGACACGTTGGTGAATCCAGAATAGAGAAGATTTTCAAACTTTACATGCTTATAAATAGAGAAAAGAGGATGCTTTCATATGTTTGATGTTCATGGAAGACATGGATGTTAAGCAAGGTGGGATTTTTGTCAGCGATGAAGAGCAGAGGCTAGCCATATAGAAGAACTGAAAGGAAGCATCGAGCATATCACTGCCAACCCATTGCATACAGCTTGTCAAGCGCCTCTTCATCCCAAGAAATGGTTGGACTCGGACAAGAAGGGAGGGACTGAGAAACCCACTGTGATATATAATGGGAGTTACTTGCATTTAGTAAGTGCCTTTTCACTTGCGAAAACACAGGCCATTCTTTTCACTTAAAAACATAAAAGTACAATTGTTTTCCAATGAGTTTCTTTCTTTCTCCTTCCCATCGATTTTATGAAAGTGGGGAGGGATGTGTCAGAGATTTGTGGGAACTATTATTTTGGTGGTTAAGTCTAAATGAGATATAATGTCTTATTTCTAGTTTGTTGCCATCAAATAAAGTCTTTGAAACTCAATTTTTTAGAAAAAAAATTCAATGCCCCAATACTAAAAAAGCAAGACATAAAGGGATCCATTATCCATATCTATAAGGAAAACAAAAACACAAACGAGATCTTCATATATGTAAATATACTTTTGTCAATCTCAAGAATAAGCATAGAAATGATGAGAACCGTTCATAAGCAACTGAACATAAATTGTGGAGAAAATAACCTGAAATATAACATATTTCCTTAATGACTTACAAAAAATATCAATGTATAAGCAGAAGAAAATACCTTAATCTATCCAGGCATAATGAGTTTATCAGTCGACAGCTCTGACAAAATGCAACCATCACTTCATAGATCCACAATAACATCATAATCAGTGGCCCCTAAGAGGAGTTATGGGGAGTGATACCAGAGTGTTACTACCCTTATGGTCATAGAGTGCTTACGATCTGGATCAAAATTTAGCTAAGCCAAAATCTGCAATCTTGAGCATCCCACCATTCTCTAGTGAAACCTAAACAATGATGATGATGGCTTTAACAGAAAATTCTTTCAATTACACATAGACAAACTCTAAGTAATAATGGATCAATATATGTGTGATTTAAATTTCTATTTAACGTGGAAAGTACATGAAAATAATAAGAAATGTTTAATAACAATGCTGTGTAATTTTGATCATGCTATAAATGAACAATATAAATAAAATCCTTAACAATCTTTGTTCAGACGGTAATATGAGATACAGAGTATATTACGTATACATGCAAACGTACACAGCAGCATGATTTAAACAAACAATATTTATGTAGACAGGTCGGTGGCTTCTTTGACAAGAAAACACACAGTTAAATAAATTAATATAAAAAGCAAAGTACGACTGTGAGGCACAGACAGAAAAATCTGTCTCTACCGCCTTTTAGCAGAGACACTTACCTGGAGAACTGAAAAATCGGATAAAAGGGAGCAAGAGGACCAGCAGGGGAGGCGTCCAGAGCGAGGGAGAAGCCGATAAAGCAAAGCGCCGCTCTGGTGCTGGTGCGTCGGCGAGAATCGGCAGAGCGATGACGCTGCGGGGCGACATTGCTACGGCTGCGACCAAAGGAGATTCCAGACGAACAGCGCGGGCTGCGACAACCAGATGTGCGGGGCGACGACGACGACAACAAGGCATCGATTCTCTTCGAAACGCTACTCTGATAACAATGAAGAGATTTCTCCAGACAGACGTCGACTTAAGAAGAAGAAGAACGAGAAGGGGGAGTTCCGGAGGAGAGTCGGTTTGGGGCTCCCGCAATGGGCGTCTTCAAGGTGAGTAACTCCATCGATGAAATCTCCCTTATATAGAGGCTTCCGCCTCATCCCCTCCGCCCCAATCTCCAACCGCCTCCGTATTCTCCGGACGGTTCCACCGGATGCCAATCACCACCGCAAAAAACGATTTTGATGGACACAACCTAACAGGAAAAGCGCCACAATACGGGCAGGCAGTCAAACATGAGGAAAGAAGATAAACGGAAACCGCAGCAAGAAGATGTCTTCTCACCGCCGAAAGTTGGAAACAAACACAAGGTGGTTAATTAGCCGCTTGCCCCCAACATGTTCTACTCACCTGGTGGATTACTGTCTGTGCAGTAGGTGAACGGCGACTGCACAGTGAAGAGAGGCGGCATGTAGTTGCTCCTTCTCCTTCTCATATAAGAGAGAACGAGAGAGGGGCCTGGCTCGGTGGAGGCAGATGGCAGAGGCCCCGTTGCCTCCCCATAATCGACGAAGATGTCATCCGACGACCGTAAGATACCGTGTGCCAGTATAGTGGCCTCCCCACCCATCAGCGTCGACATGATCAAAGACCCCAAGGGAGTGGCGAAGAAGGCGAGTAGTGTGATGGCAATGAGGCCAATGAGGGTCTCATTAGTGAAGACCGGCCTGCCGAGTACGGTGAGGACTGGTACGCCGGGTGGAAGACATAGAAGTAGCACCAACCGGCGAGGACGCAGACAACGAGGAGAAGCGAGGAAGGACTGGAGAGGAGGGAGAAGGCGAGGGCAGCGGAGAGGAGGACGGCGTAGTTCACGCGAATGTACAGGTTGTTTCTACAGAGGTTGGTGATGCTTTAGCACCGCGTGAGAGCTCTTTCGAAAAATGACGATGGCATTTTTCACGCACAAGGCAGAGGAGGCACGAGAGACAGGGCTGGGTGGTTCCGTAAGCAAGGAGGGAGAGCAAGAGTCTAGGGAGGGATGGGAAACGCACGGAGGCTTCGGATGGCGGCAAAACAGGAGAGATAACGTCAGCAAAGACACCAATGTTGGTAGACGTAAAAACGGCTAGGTGCTTGTCGACGAAATGGCAACTCACACTTCTAATAGATAGATAGATTTATACAAACATGTACTCAATGGAGGTGTTTGATTGTATGATAATTTAGATTTTTATTTTTATTTTAAAAAATAATAAGAAAATTTGTTAAAATAGGTGTTTGACAACTTCCACAATTTTATGTTTTGAAAGTGATTTTCTTCTTAAAAAAAGGAGGGTCTCACATTTTTTGTTTTTTTTGTGATCCTCCGCTTTGTTTGACCGTGAATGATAGTAACCCTTCTTTGTTATCACATCTTTCCAAATATAATAAATTTATGTCATGAATTAATTCACTTTTTATTTTAATACAATTTTTTATCGTGAAAATGTAACAAAAATTATCATACAATCAAACACCACATAAACATAATTTATGTATATGGTCGTCGAAATGATCAAACACCTCATTTCATGACGACTCTTTGATTTCAATGATCTCGAAGATATATATGGACCTTCGAAATAAAATATTGAACCTCACCAAGCGGAATTTGTAGGTGAAAAAGTAATTAATGTTGTAATATTCAGATTTTTTTAAGAAATAAATATTATTTTATATATTTCCCTCTCTATTTATACCCTCGTCGAACTCTTGTTCCCCCTTGCCCTTGCCCAGCCCCCTCAGACCCCACTGTGCACCGCCCCCTTCCTCCCGCCTACGCCAACACCGGTGTGCCTCTGTGCGCCGCCACATGCCCCGCCGGCTAGGGATGTCAACGGTTACCGATAATCCGTTTAACCGACCCGTTCGTTAAGTTAACGATCACTTATAGGATAACCCGATAAGATCCGATAGCTTAACGGTTTCGATAACGATTTATCCGTTTTGTTAACGGTTCGAAAACGGATACACCATAAACCGAACCCATTAATAAGTATCCGCAACCATTAACCACACCATTTTAAATCAACGGTCTGGATTAATCTAGGTTTTCTCTCTTCACTTCGTGTGCCCCTGCCCCGACCTCCCAACCACCGCATCCCCATTCCCCGCCCAGCCGCCGCACATCGCAGCAAGCTGTGAGCCAGCCAAGGAGCGCACCAGCATTCCGATTTCCGCACGCGGGCATCGTCAACCCGGACCTGACAGGCTGACCTGCATCGCGGAGTACCTCCACGGGCGCGGCAAGCTGCCCATCATCGCCGGCAGCCGGAGGATCTAACCTCCACGGGCGCGGCAAGCTGTACATCTCCGAGCCCTCGTCCAGCCGCAGTCCAGCCGTGAGCAGCCCTCATCTTTCAGCCGCAGCCCTGTGTGTAGCAGCCATCCGCGCCGTGCCTCCCGGTCCGTAGTGCCTCCAGGCTCCATAGACCTCCGTGTGCCGCAGTCCCACTCCCCAGCGTGCAGGCGTCGCACATTCACAACGCCAACAGGCAGCAGCCGCAGGCCCGCAGTCCTGTCCCTGCGCAGTCTGCATCCAGCCGTGAGCAGCCCTTCCAATCCAGCCGCAGTCCAGCCAGCCATCAGCCGTGGCCATCAGCCCTTCCAGTCCAGCACCAGTCCAGCCGCAGTCCAGCCATCAGCCGGTGGACAGCGCTTGCACATCCCCAACACCAGCAGCCCTTCGCATCCGGCGTTCGCACATCCCCAACTCGGCAACGCTCGACATTTGACGTAAATATTCCTCCACAAGTTCCGCTGCTCTGGTAAACTGTAAATTACGATGTGCTTGATCCTTTTGCTAGTTTAACTATTTAAGCTCTTGTCTCTTATTCGAAGATATCCCGTTTCAACAGGAATCTTAACCGACTTTGCTCAGCGAGTGTTGCTTGAAGTACATGGAATGGCTTTGAAAATGTTTTATTACGGTCAATCTTTGATATGCACAAGATTGTCTAATTTAGAAGACTTTGTACGTGAACACGTACAGTTTGTCTAACTTTGTATGTTGATGTATTTTATGTATGTGTGCTTTATTTATGGTGTGTGCTTAAATGGTATCAGCTCAGTGGAATGTGTGCATCTGATTAGCTTCTTTAAAGTGCCAGAAATTAAAGATTCTGAGCAACTGTCGTCTTCTTTCACCAGATCAGCTCAACTGAAGATTAGTTGAGTGCTGTCCACAATAAGCATTCTAATCAATATCTGATTTTATTTATATTTCGTAAATAATTTCTAAGATCTGCAGGGTAATTGGTGAATTTATTTTCGCTCCCATCAATCTTATTTTGTTTCTTTGGATGTGTTTATATGTTCGTTAACTGTCCGTTATCCAACCGTAAATCGTTTTTAAGTGGATAGAGGAATGCGGTTCGCGGATACACCCAATACCGATAGTTAACGAACAACAAGTGGATACATCTTTTTCTTATAAGATACAGATACGAATATTATTCGACCCGTATTCAACCCGTCGACATCTCTACCGCCGGCCCGCCCCGTCCAGGTTGCAACAGTGCCGTGGGTGATATTATATTTTATTTCTTTTTATTTTTCACTCCCTCTGCCGTGTCGCCCGCGATCCCGCCGTGGTCTTCCTCGCTCCCCAACCCTCTCTCCCTTTCTCTGGGGAAGAAGGCATCGCGCCGCTGTCTTGGGCCCCCAACTTGCTGTCGCCTCGACTGTAACGACGTCAAAATAAAAAATGAAATTCCATCTTTACCCCCCTGACGAAACGCCTTCCCTCTTCTCTTATTTTTTTTCTTTTCTTCTTCCACCTGTCCTCCTTTTTCTCTTCCGTCCCAGTGACAGCAGAATCCCCTAGTGATAGCAAATCTGTGTAATTGTTTCAAATTAAACCTGGTTGTTGTGATTTTAACATGATTTTAGTGAAATCTGATTATTCACAAGAAGATTTTGTTATGTTAAGAAACTATTTTATTTTATTTTTATTCGATTAAACACTGATTTGTCCATTCCATATAGGAAAATTTTGATTCATTTAAGTTAGTTATGATTGTTTAGCAACTTGGTTTGTTGGTTAATGATTTAATTATGGATTGTACATTCTGTCTATATTATTTTTTATATGATTTGGATTATGTTATAATTTATTTTGAGTATGATTATATTGTGACTTTAGATTAGAATTATTATGTTTGGTTTGATTTGATTGATTATGCGGTATATATGAATTTATATATGAATTTTTATGTAGGTTGCATCATTTAAGCATGTATGGAATTATTTGAGTATGACTTTGATATGAAATTTAGTTTTGGATACATATAAAATTATTTGATTATGATTATGATATGAAATCTGATTTTTGAATATATGATATATGTTGAATATGAAATATATGCACCTGAATTTGAATTTGAATCTGAATTTGAATATGAATATGAATATAAATATGTATCTGAATCTGAATCTAACCTTCGCCAGTATATATATGAACACCCGAGGGCAACTGGATTTTAGATATGTTCTGAACCTGGTGAATATGAATATAAATATGTACCGCGGTTGATCGCCTTGTATGCCATTGCCTAGACGTACTCGGTGTTAGTTAGCTACTATGTACATTCTACTGTATGGTAATTCTCTGGCTGGAGTATTTGTTCTGAAAAGTGGAAAGACGAAATGCATTGCATATAGACTTTCTCGACTTAATTGCATGTGAATACAATTTAAGTAGAATATAATAATTAAGATAAAATATGTACAATATGTTGCATCATCGTTTGATTGTTTTGAATTTGATTTATTTGTTTGGTATATGATGATATTTGAACTGTCTATTTGGTTTCAATCTGAATTATTTTGTAAATCTGTGATATTTATGGTACATGAGTTCAATGAATATTTTTAGTTATGCATGTATAGACATTTTGGGCAGACCAATGGATGAAAGTGAGAATGCCTACTGAGTCACATTCATGTGACTCACCCCTGTTGTTTAAATATTCTTTTTCAGATAATGGGAACGTCAAGATAAGGATCCGTTCTGGTGGATTGAGTTAGGTTGACGGAGAGTTGGTTAAGAGGTTTGAGGAGCATATTTGGAAAATTATACGGTTAGTGGGTTAATTTTTATTGTTGTGGAATATTTGATATATTTAGTTTACTCTGATCTTAAACTACTAATTATGGGATATTTTTTCCCGTCGCCGGGCATTTCCGCCTCCGGCTCGGGGCGTGACATCGACGCCCTCGCGCTCCCGTCCGGGCACCATCGCGTCCACCGCCGCGCTTTCTTCCCTCTTTCCTATCCCTGCCATCGGCCCCTTCACCGGCCCATCCAGTAGCCTAGCGCCGCCCAGCCTCCCCTTTCAACAGCCGCCACCTCGCGCATCCCACCTCGCGCCGCCGTCTCTCGCGGCCCTTTGGTCCCCCCAGTCGCACCCTGGAACCTCTTCTTATTTTCCCACCTTGCTGTACAGCCCCTGAAGCGCTGCTCACTCGGTCGATCAGGGTCGCGAAATCGGTTATCTTAAACACCGATTTTCCCGCCTACTTGGTTGCTCGTTTCTGCCGCCTACTGCCCCCGTCACTAAAAAGATCAGGTTAGAAATGGAGAAGGTAACGGGAGGAGATGACGGGGAGTTTCTGAGCATTGACGCGATGTCAACAGTTCTGAAGCCAGAAAATGATGTTAAAGGAGGACTTCAGTTATCTGGTAGGGATGATCGACCAATGTTCAGGAAGCCTACTGACAGGAAAACTAACCTTGGTAAGTCAAGCGACACACCCTTGCTATTATTTTGCTGCTTCATGGATGGTTTTGGATTGTCGTTCATGCTTGTGCAATATTGAATATCTGTTGCGGTTTAGGAGAAAATTCTTTCTTTCCAATTCTCATGTTAAATGCAGTTTTAGGATGGATTCCTTGTAAGATAGCTAGCTTTATAGAAAGGAAAAAATAATGTATTTCTACAAAAGAAAGAAAATTTATGTTTCTTGATCAAATGAAAGGCCTGCCGTTACTTGGGTCACTTGGGATTCTCAGAGGAAAGAATGGGATGTGCATGTAAGAGAGACATCTAGTTGGACAATCGGAAAAGAATTGTTGAGTATGGGTACTGGATATTCACATAAATTAAATGGATTGATAGCAAGGTGGGGCCTGGCAGGGAAGGGAACAAAATGGGTCTTTGTTGGCGTATTGAAGGCTTACCATACTTAGATTCAAATATGAAAATAATTTTACACTGGAATCTTTGCTGAATATATCAGTGAAGCTTTGACAACTTTAAAGTATGTTCGCTCTAGTCCCACTGTCTTGAGGAAAGAGGTAAACATGATAGGAAGATCATTATGGATGCCTACATATTCCCCCTACAATATTTATGATTCATGGAGAGGATTTTTTGGCAAAGGGCTGATCAGGCTAACATTGCTTTTTGCATGATTAACTGTATGGAGTTTTTTGTTTTTTTTATATTATTATTTATCTTTGCTGGAAAACCGGTGCTGAAGTTGTTCTTTTGGTGGCACCTTGGACTTCTTGTCATCATTATCGCTGCTCATGAGGTTGTGTTTCTCATTATCCTATTCAAACACTTCAAATGCCAGTTGTCCTGCTTGTTAGGTACCACACAAGTACTCCAACCTTCTAACTCTTCTCCTAGTACAGCTGACAAATAGGTTTGGTTGGCAGGAATAGTTGACTCTTGGTTGAACAATAGTGCATGGTTACAGTGGATAGAGTTTTTTTTTATTATCTTCAAATCCAGATAAACCTCCACTCAAAGTGATATTTTTCCATTTTGGGTTTTTAGCATGGTTTATAGCCTACATGTGTTCATCTAGCGTCTTCATGCCTTTCATAGAAGCTGCTATATTTCTACACCTCTCAAGATCTAACCAAGTTACATGTATTAAGGATAGTGAAGGAAAGTATTTTACCAAAGATGTTGACCTTAGAGAAAAATGGAGTAGTTATTTTATTTATTTTTTAATGATAGTTTTGCTAGAAATAGTTTTGCTAGGCACTTTTTGATTGCTGCTGACGTGGAAGCAAGAGTTGGTTTTGTTTGGGATGGTAGTTCTAACTGGTCCATTTATCTTAGAAGGGATCTAAAAGTGGAGAAATTTTTTGAACTTGCAAACTTCATGGATATCACAAAAGATCAGAGGTGTTTAAAAGCATAAGAGGATAAATTATCACAACTTAATAGCAAAAATAAAAATTTATCAGTTTGATCAGTTGGTCACAAGTTGAACTTGGGGGCATCAAGGTGGATTGGTCGAAAGCTGTCTAGGATCCAGTATTGCCTTTCAGAATTAAGCTGTTTCTTTCAAAGATTTTCAAGGGCAGACTACCAATCAATAACTTGGTTTAGAGCATCTTCTCTATACAATCAGTGAAATGTGTTTTTTTATGGAATTATCCCAAAAATATCAATCTTTTTTTCTTGAGGTGTATAAACTCGTTGCGGTGCACACTTTTTAAAAAGCTAGAATATGCTATTGATGGATTCAGAGGATGCGTCTTGGAGGGAGGAACCGAAGCTACGGAGCCTTACTCTCCCGGCACTGTTACGGTCCATTTGGAGTGTTAGAAACACAACAATTTTTGAAGACCATTTCAAGACCCTTTAATGATTCATCAACAATTGTGCCAATTTGTTTGAGATTGGGAATTTGCACATTCTGGCTCCTACACAGTTGGAGCTTCTTTGGGGCAATTTTTTTTTAAATGGAATCAATTATTTTTATAGTATTTTACCGAGTACTATCTTTTCGGTAGTAGTATGTAGTCTCATTGTTTTCACATTTTTATCGTCACCACACATTTCTAAGTTGACATTAATTCAATTAATTGTGGCATTACTACCTTCAGCAAAAAACAGTGATGAGCATTTGTGGTCACCAGTAGATTGGAGTAATATAGTTTGTGGAATTGTTGGGTTGCACCAAATCCTTGTTTTTTAAAGGTGGATGATGCTAGAAATAAAAGTTACATAAGCCGCAGAGGTGTGAAGAAAACCTCTATCAAGATGATAGAGATAGAACACATCACAACCATTACAAGTAATGGGATCTAAGTTAGTAAAAGATGGTACTCCAATAATTGGGATCTAGCATTGCATTCAACAAGGTAATGAGTCTAACAAAGCGAACCTTGTAACTTCACATCTGACATGTTTGTTTGTTTTGTTTCTTGTGTTTAGGGGTGTTCATGGTCTGGTTTGGTTTGGTTTCTTAGTATTTTTTCTCAAACCAAACCAAACCAAACTATCTCCCAAACCAAACCAATCCAAACCAAATTAATTCGGTTTGGTTTGGTTTGGTCCGGTTCAAACCATATTTTATTAAGGTAGAGTAAATATGTCAATATATAATTTCATTTTATTTGTTTTAAATCACATTCTATTAAAATTTAGTGTATTTGTTTATACATTTCATTAATTTTTCTTAAAAACTCTTGAAACAAGTTTATTTTTATAAGAAAAGACACATAAATATTGTATTATATATAATTTAAAATAAAATATTTAATCTAAATCGGGTTATTCGGTTTAGTGGTTTGGTTTGGTTTGAAGGGCTCTAGGAACCAAACCAAACCGATCGGTAGTTCAAACCAAACCAAACCGAACCAAACTCCCGGTTTGGTTTGGTTTGGTTTTTCGGGTTGAACCAAATAGTGAACAGCCCTACTTGTGTTTGCACGGATAAACAGTTGACTTTTTAGGTTTTGTAATTGTACCTGCATACAATGTCCAATATTTTTTTCCTTTTTTCCATTATTAGTTTCCATGCATAAATGTTATATGATGCATTTTTTGTCACAATTTGAATTATATTTGCTCACCAATTTTACTTACACCTTTGTCTAAAAACGTAACATAGAGGTGGCACCATATTTCATTTCTGTTGTTGACAACCTAGTACCCTTTATCCCGGGACTTGGTGCATCTATCCGGAGAAAGCTTCAAGGCCCAACTGCAAGGGCGGGAGGACAGGAGAGAATGGTCTCCTATACCTTATGAGAAGGCAGGCAATGTGAGCTTGAGGATTGAACCTAGGTAGTTTTGGCCCTGAGGCACTGCATAAGGGAGACTGGTCATGCATAACACTCCTGGAAGCCTGTCTTGACTGCGCCACTGCGGCACCCCACTTGATCTCCTGTTCAACTCATCACCTTTTTCATCACCCAGAAGACTTTTATTTAGCTGGGGCTTATGAGGTGTGATGCTAAGGAGGTAGGAGTTAAGGGGAGAGCATAGTTGTCAAGCCGTCTACATGGGTGCCTGTTGGAACCTCAATTTTTGGATAAAATTTCGGAAATTCATTTTCCCGTTTTGACTTAACTTTTGACTTAGACTTGACTATTAGGAAAATATGTGGTATTTCATAACAGTATTAGCTAGGTCAATGGTATGCATAAAAATATATGTTGAGGTTATTAGGTTCTTTGAAAATTTGTTTTGACCTCTCCCCATCGGATGGTGCGAAGATCCGATGTTAATTACATCGAGAATACTCGAATACCCTTGATTAGCCGCCATAGCAATTTTGTGAATAGAAGACATACATCCATACGATAAACACATGAGAGTAATAACCCCATACACTTGATGGAATGCAAAACTTAGTGTTTTGAACGTTCAATTTGATTTGAATTTATTTGAATTGTTTGAATTAGGTTTGTTGTTTAAGATTTGTGTTTTTGTTTAATTGATTTTTTTGTTGAGGATTTTCAATTGGGTTTGAAATTTAATGGATGTTCATTTTTTCAGATTTTTGATGGGTTTTGAATTTGAATTTTTTTTTAGATTTTGGGATTTTCAAGATTTAAATTGATTATGACTTAGTGTCTTTTGGTTGAGTGATTTGGTTTCAACTTGATTAGGGTTTGTTTTAAAAAGTTTGATTTGTTTTTTTTGTTTTAATTAGGGCTTGATATCTTTTGGTTGAATCTAAATTGTGATTTTTGTTTAGGTTACATTTCATTTTAATGTCATTTCAAGTTAGGATTTAACACATTTTTTTATTGAGGATCTGTTCCACAATTATTTTTTGTTTTTGGTTTGATTTTGAATTGACTTCGATTTTTTATTTTGAGATTCTTTGCCATTCTTTTATGTTGTGGAATAACTTAATGAATTTGGTGTTTTGAACCTGATTGGGGCATTTTGGTTTATTTGGCTATATTTTATTATTTTTATTGGGTTTATTTGATTTATTTTTTTCTAATTGGCATTTTGATTCACAAAATTTATTTTTTTATGTTTTGATTATCTGAAAATTATTTTTTGAGATAAAAAAATATGTTGACTGGTTTGATCAGATTATCGTTATTTTCAGATTTATTTTATTATATATATATTTACATTCCTCCAAGTCTATGGGGTTTTTCTTAAGTTCCGATGACAATAATGACATGCAAAATTCGAAATTCCATTTATTGACAAATTCGAATGCAAATTACATGTGGGGGACATAAAATGTCGTGTTTCCCGTTGATAAATTTCCCTTAGTCTTTGATGGACATAAGATGATCTTTCCTTGACATATTTCTCTCATTTTTAATTTAAGGGAAAATTTTGACATGACCTCCCCTTAAATTGATGAGATATACCTCCTTTAGTAGGTGGAGTTTGATACTCCCTACTTTGGAGGAAGGATCGGTAGAAGATGGGAGCTTGCCCATTTCCCCGTCCAGGATCAAACACGCCGGGGACATGCCCGAGTGCCCGTCCTTTAAGGTAACCTATGTGAAATAGGCTAGCTCTTAATTAAATTTCTTTTCTCATATTTTGATTAAATTTGTTTTTTTAAGGCCTTGATGGCCGGATCACTCCTCATTGGGCCAAGGTGACCATTTTTGAGCTTTGAAGGCCCTGGCGGCCAAACTGTCTTTATTGGGCCTTAAAGGCCTGTTTGGGCTTCATCAAGGCCCTGTCGGCCAGCTCTCTTGGCCCTGATGGCCTCTCTGGTTCTGTCCGGAGACTGGGCCTGGTGACTTGCTGAAACAAGGCCCTGGCGGCCTGATTGACCCTGGCCAGAACTGGGCTCTGGCTGTCTTAAAGAGATCCGCAGCACTTGGCCCTCATCTGATCCAGAAGATGGGACCGGATTGGGAGACTAAGGGACTGTTCAGAAGCAACTTTGAGGGACTGGTTTAAAGAGGAAAACAGGCTCTAGCTACTGCCTGTTCAGGGTCTGCTTGGAGTGATTTAGGACTGGATTCGAGTCTGATCAATGTGTGAAGTATGCCTAGTCCGAACATAATTTCAATGTAGGGGTGATTTAGGACTTAAAAGGACTGATATATGGACAGATTTATAGGATCTGAATGGGGTATTAGAAGGGATCGAATGGCATAATTGGAGGGCTTGTCCAGAGGGTTTTTGAAGAAGGCTTAAAGAGAAGGCTTGAAGAGGGAGGGGGTGGATGTGATCGGACCCTCTATCCTTACCTTTTTCTCCTTCTTCTTCACCTTCCTTGGCTTCTTAGCAGCAGTGCGCAGCAGTCTTCTTGAGGCTGTCACCTATCATTCTTCTTTTTCACGCAGGAGCTCCCCTCTTCACGTAAGAACACTCCAACCCCCTCTCTCTATCCGGCAGGCCTCTTTTAAAGAGAGGAAACTGTCCAGCGCAACCTCCCCCCCATCATGGAGGAAGTGGAGATCATAGGAGTAGTGGCCGCAGTGGGAGGAAGGTCAGTTTACTGACCCCCCCACGTTCCTTTTTCTCTTTCTTTTTTTAAGCCTTCTGAAAATTCTGGAAGTCAACATTTGACTTGGCCAGGAGATGGACAGTACGTGGCTTCTCCTATTCCCATAGTACTAAGTTGGACCTAATCAAATATTTGATACAATTAAGACCCAATAAGAGGTGGATCCAAAACTTAAGTCATATCAAATCTGAGCCATTGATTCAAATCAGCCTTCATCTGTTTCAATCCCAACCCTCCTTTATCTCCCATAGTCCAATTATTATTGAAGAAGCAGCACGAGAGAACCTAATAACCTAAACAGGTTCGATCCTCTTCTCATTTGACCCATCTGTTTCAAAGTGTGTGCCGACTTTGCAATTTTTCAAATTTTGTCCACAACTTTCCACATATAGATTGGATTGATGATCCAACTTTGATGTTGTTCATCTGGAAGTCAGGCGGACTTTCTGGTGACGTCATATGTTAATGGGCCTGTCTGAATTTGTTCAGGCCCAATAGGGGCAAAACAGTCATTTTTTCGTCCGGAGTCGGATTTTGACATTCAAGGCACCGTTGTGAAGCTCTCTGTCGAGGCAATACTGTTGACACACTGGTTTGGTCATTTGGGCCCACCAAGCACAGTAAGGACCGCCTAAAAGTCCACTTTCATTGTTTTGCCCATATCTTGCCGAATACAAGTCAGATTTCTGATCTGACTTTAATGTTGCTCAATATGGAGCTTGGCGGACTTAATGATGCACCGAGATATTATCGGGCCTATTCCGAATTGTCCAAACCATCCAAAGGTGAAAGAGGTCATTTTATCGTTCGGGTACCATCCGAAATCAGATTCTGACATTTAGGGTACCGTTGCGAAGCCCTCAACTGGTACAATCTTATCGACCCATTTGTTTTGTCTTTTGGACCTGATATGCCCTTGTTAAGGCCATTCGAAGATTGACTTTCAGTGTTTTCCTCATAATTTTTCAAATATGGGTCGGATTGTCGATCTGACTCTGTCATTGTTCATCTGAAAGTCAAACAGACCTTTTGGTGGTGCCACTTTTCTTTGGACATTCCCCAGATTGCCTGAATCCCACAAGGACAAAACGGTCATTTTACTGTCCGAAGCCAGATTTTGACATGTGAGGCGCCGTTGGAAATGTCTTGATTAGTACGATCTTTGTGAGCCCACTTGTTTTGTTATTTGGGCCCATTAAGCCTACCAAAGGCCATTCGGGAGTGTTTTCACCGTTTGACTCATAACTTGTTGAATTCAAGTCGGATTTTTGATCCGATTTCGTTGTTGCTCAAGTTTAAGCTAGACGGACAAGATGGTGATGTCTGACCGTTATCAAGTCATCATCTAGCTGGTCGGGCCCAATAAGGCTTATTGGGCACATTCGGCCCGTTGGCCCTAAGTGTGATGAAAAGTGGATCACACTTGCCTGTTCAATTTTCTTTCATGTATTTTGCCCAAAACATGCTAGTTCTGGATGTCATGACATTTTTTTGGTGCCAACAGTGCCAAAGTGCTTTTTTATTTCTCATCACCCCGGGACACACAAAGTTGTGTGTGCTCATTTAGAGTTAGTGATATTGTATTAAAATCTTTCATTATCATTTATACTACTTATATATTTAAGGTTTTTCAATTATTTAAAAATTATTAAAATTATTTCTCAAACTTCTTTTTCACTTTCTCCATTGAACATACATGCCTACATATTTACGTTAAGTAAACACATCTACATGCATGCACATATATATATACACACAATATAAGAACCATCTGATTTCACATGAAATAGAATAATTTCTTTGAAATATTATAAATTTAATTCTTTCTTTTTTTTGATAGATGTTGTGAATTTCATTTGGGTTCGAATCCTACTGACATTTTCATAACGAGCTTCATTCAAGTGTGATGTGAAACTTCGTTTTTTTTTTGAATCTGAGAAAAGTGGAAAGTCTTTTTTCAAGTGTGTTTTTCCATTACGTGGAAACCTGTACTCCAATTATGCATATTTGCACATGTAAGAAAGTGTCATTAGGTCTTTGAATTCGGGGGCAAAGGGAAGAAATTTGTCATCCACACATAGACTTCTTATCAATGTTTCAGCCATATGATTACCATAAAAATGAAAGTGTTAAGAGCTGATTGGATGCTACATTCCATGTCATTGTTTTTACCCATTAATAAAATAACGTCTGAAAGTCTTGTTTGAAGGTTATATATTTCCTTTTAACCAGCTTTTTATATCTATTTTATGCTTGCTTTTTCCTGAAGCAATGGTGAGGTTTCTGTACATATACCAGATAGTTTTGTATTATCCATAGTGTGCAGAACCCAAAAAGCCTATCCTATGCAAGTGTGAGATAGAAATGCTAGTATGAAAAGTTAGAAAAGAAGTTCGAATGAATTAACTTAAATGGGTTACATTCACTGGTTAAACCCCTGTTTGGTAACTGTATTGAGCACCTTATCACTATCTGTTTTAGTGATTAAAATCATCAATAGGTGTTGGCTATCTATATCAATACTGAAACTCTTGGTGCAAACAAAGTGTGGTATGTAATACTAGTCCAATTGTATCAAATTTGATATCGATACTTCATCATCTACAAATATCAATGCCAAAATTGATATAGTATCATTTTTGATACTCTAACCAAACATGGTATAAAATAGGTGCTTAATTTGGATTCTTGTTTCTTTCTCGCTATAGATAAATGCTTTTTATCTATAACAAATGGACCACAAATTACGTACAAAAAACATAGTGGAATAGCTAATAAGAATAACTATTCATGATTCCATAAATTTAAAATTATTTATCATTTTATATTTATTATTTATCATGTGAAATGTAAATATTGTTGCATAAATGTAATATGCACATTTATATTATTTTTAATTTAGTTTTATGTCATTTTAATTTAATTTATATTTGTATTATAATAATTTTAATAGTTACTAAATTAATTATGAGATTCATTGTTGTCTGTAATTCTTTCAACAGTTATAGTAGTGACAATTATCCTGATTTTTGACGTACCATTTGTAAATAGGTGTTTGTTTTTCCCATTTTCAATAGCAATTGTATGACCGATCATTATGAGTATAATGGTGGATGCCCTGAATCAAATTACTATTATTTTTCTCTCTCTTATGTTGAGTTGTTTTCTATCTTATGTTCTAGGATTTTGCAAATTAAACTTTTTATGGTATGAACATGAAATGCAATTATACACCAAGCTGGTATTGAATGCGTTGCAACCTTAAGCAGGTCTTGACATCCTTGCTAATCATAAAAGAGAATCAGCAAGGGAAAGTAAACCTAAGTTCCGTGGAGAAGGGCAACTTCCATACATGAATTGTGTGGTCCAAGATGAAAACATTTCAGTGACTGAAGATTCTGATAGTTATTTGGCTACTGGTGAACGGAGTCGTGCAGTGCGCCGTTATCGGGAAGTTAGAATTGCAGAAACATCTCTCAAAGGTAAAATTTACTGACTATACACTTTATTTACTTTGTTGGGTGAAAACTTAAAAAGTTGATGCTACATAATCGCCTGAACCCATCAGCATGTGTAGAAGTCAGATTGTACTTACTCTTTTATCTTGTTAAACAAGTTTTGTTGTCATCAAATAATGCTTTATTTTATACCCTTTTATGAATAGTGTGTGATTATGTCTGTCAACGAAAGGCATATGCTCAACTATGTGGTGTGCACATGAAGCAAGGAATAAATTTTTCTAGTGTCTTTCTACTGATTCCTTTCTTTTCTTTTCTCAGTCTTTGTCTTAAATTAATACTTGCATGGCAACTATTCCTTGGACCTTGTTCTATTCATTTCAGGGTAAACAATTCATATGCCTGTTGATTATTGCGTGTTGGAATACGTAGACATTGCATAATCAGATGTTTTAGCTGTTTTTTTACCATAATTTAGGTATAAATAAATATGATAGCAGAATGGTTTCACGTTAAGGGAATTTTGTGAAGTGCTATTTTTGCCACATTAATTTGAAGATACTGAAGTCATCATTTACTATTTTTTTTAGTAAAAGGAATATTCTTGATTATTGTTATTTATATCTATTTTTTAGTACTATTTGTTTATATTTGAGATCAGGGATTGTAACTGAGCTATGAAACAATTCAATGAAATAATGGACCAAGAGGAGAGCAAAGGGCAAAATAACATTGGCTTAAAGGAGAGGAAAAAAAAATCTAAACTTCTTAACACTGTGCCTAATGGCATGAATGGAAGGAACTTTTTAGGGAGTGTACAAATAAATGGATAAGGGTAATTCATTATGATTTGGATGACTTAAATATTTCTAAAGAAGTAACTCAAAATCAAAGATTGCAGAATTGGTCGAATTGGATCGGAATCGGCCAATTCCGGACTTGCTTGAAGGATCGATTCTGACCTGAATTTTGCCGCAATTGGTCTCGAATCATATCATAATCGGAATCGGAATCCAGATTTTTTATTTTTTTTTAAAAAGATTCAGACCGAATTGGCCAGAATCGGACCGAATCGGCCTGAATTGAAATAGGAATTATTAAATTCGTTTTTTAAAAAATCCCTATTTCGGATTGGTTTCTCTTCTTGAGAATCGGTTAGAATCGGACTGATCCGATCCAATTCGAATCAGATCAGTACTGACCGATTCCGATTCCAATTCCGATTCCAATTCCGGAATCCTTGCTTAAGACCTATTGGAGTGGAGTATGGGATTCCATATGGACAACTCCAAATAATTTGGGATTAAGGCTTGAGGTTGAGTTGAGTTGAGTTGTACAAATAAATGGCTAAATTTTTGAAAAAGACTAAGGTTTTAGGTTTTCAGATTTATATTGTTTTTTTTCAAGCAGGAACAGTGGCACTTATTGTTTATCTGTCATAATTTCGAGCCTTTATCGATTGAGGATAACATGCAATTAGCAGGTTTCAGCAGATGAAATTAAAGGTTGGTCTTTCAGATGAGGTTACCAAGTCGCCAGTGTTGGATGAAATTAAAGGTTGGTAGCAGCAATGTCCCCTCAATTGGTCAGTTAATTTTAATATGCCATAAATATTGGGTGTCTGTCAGCCTATACATCTGCTTAATTGTATTTCCAAATTCTTTTACAAAACTTTGGCAATTAGACTTCAGATGTCCATCAAGAAACGTTTGGATGAATATCAATCAGCCTTTTTGAAAAATAGAATGATTCTTGACAGCTTCATGACCATGCAGGAGACCATTCACTGTCAAAAGATTAGAAGGAGACAAGGGACTTTAGTCAAATTGAATTTCAAAAAGCCTATGAGTCCTATGACATAATCAACTAGATTTGTCTGCTCAAGCTGCCTAGTCTTTTGGGTTCTAGAGCAGAATGGATTCAGATTGGTTTAGAGCTAATTTGAAGATTGTCAGGTTTTCATTGGTGAGCGGAGCGGTCAACCAACGGGTTTTTTTGGCTTTGCCTAGGCATCTTTGTCAGGGTGAGGGTATTCATTGTGTAATTATCTCTCTATACTGCCCACCCAGTTGCTCAGGTTTTCTGGCCACATGCGATTGTACTCTCAGCTTGATAACTATGAAGGTGGCTAGAAAGGAAGTTCATGACACTTGTATGTTGTACACAGATGACACTTCGTGATGGGGACATATTTTGCATATTTTGGGCTTTTATTTCACTTGTGTCTCCTTCCCCTATAAAAGGAGGACCCATGTACATACGAAAATGAAGCGATTGAAGAATTTTTGGAAGAGGCCTTGGCCTGATTCTCCCGTGTAGGGGCTCTGCCCCGGTTTCCCTTCTCTCCACCCCCCCCAATGGCGATGTCCCCCTTCTCTCTTCCACCCTCCGGACCTGGCAGGTGGCCACTCTCTCCCCCTCCTCATCCTCTGGCCTCCGTGCCATTCCTCCCACTTCTCTTCACAGGTCCGACAGCAGCACTTCACCAGTCGGCCCCCCTCCCCTTCTTCCTCCTCCGGTGGTCTCCTCCCTCGACGAGGGCGGCGGGGCTGCCCTCTGCGGATACAGACGAAAGGAGAAGAAAGTCGAAGGCGAAGAGGTCTTGGGAGGGAAGAGCACCGGCGATCCCCGGCGCTACCCTCCCGCGCGGCTTCTTCCCCTTTAGCACTCTGCTCCTGCATCCCCTTCGGTACCTTCTTCCCCAGCGATGGCGGACTGGAGCCGGTTTCCACCGGTTCCGTGGCGCGAGATCGATGAGAGGAGAAGAAGAAGCGGGAGAAGAAGAGGCAGTCGTGGGAGGGGAGATCCGGCGATCCCCGGATCTCCTCCTCCTGCCTCGGTGACGCGGACCCCCCCTGCGGATGTCGACGGCTGGACAGCGCCGTGGACGGCCGAAGATGGCGCAGACGGCCGCTGCGGGTGTGCGCGATCGGACGGCACCTGCTCCCGTCCCCCCTGCTACGCCGTCTGTGCGCGGCAGCCGGCCGGACCTCGCCGGAGGTGCCGAAGACGTCACCTGCCCTCTGCTCCACCCGCGAGGCAGTGTCCGGACGAGAGAGACGACGACGACGTGCGGCCACGGCGCTCGGGCGAGGATGTCGCGCGCGGCGTTTTTGTCGCGGCTCTCGCGCCCGCGTGGGCGCCCGGAGACGTCGCCACGGCGGACGACGGGCGACGGCGTGGATGCCGCCACGCGACCACCCCGGCCGGCGACCAGGAACCGCCACGACCCCCTCCCTTTCCGTCCCCCGCGCGAGCGGCGAGCGGCTCGCGGCCGACCGGTCCGCGGCCCAGACCGGCCGGCTGGCCGGTTCAACCGGGTCCAGACCCGGCCCAAGCCGGTTCAGTCCGGTTCAACGCCTGAACCGCCCGGTTCAGGCCGGTTCGGGCCATCTTGAGCCGGTTTAGACCGGTTCAGCTGGGTTCGACCCGGTCCGGACCCGGTTCGGGACTGTTTTGGACCGGTTCGGACCGGTTTGCTCCATTTTGGGTTACTTTAATTCTGTTTAGGGCGATTAGCGCCGGTTTAAGTCGTTTTCGTTCGGTTTAGCCGGATTAGCCGGTTTGTCCCGCATCACTTCGCTCTTTACTTTTGCGATTTCAGATTAAGTTCACTTGTCGGCTCTTCATCTGTTTCTTCAAGTTACTAATGGGTTGAAAGTCAATTTCAGCAAAAGTGAGGTAATAGGGTTAAATCTAGAGAAGGATGAATCAGCAAGTATTTATAATGGTTTGGACATTCATAAAGGGCAATTCCTAATCAAATACTCCTTTTGCATAAAACTTTAAAAAAGGCAGAGTGGAATCTGGTGATGAGGAAGCTTGATATTGATGGGATTCCGACCGGACCATATGTATGGAAGATGGATCCAGGAAGATTTGGTACCACCAGTTGGATCTAATCGACATCGGAAAAAAATTGTACTATTTTAATAGTCTTAGGATTTTTTCTATTTATGAGTCCAAGTTAGCAGTTTGTCGAAGTCAATTAGAATTTTAAAATATTTTAGAGTTAAAAATAGGATATAAGTTTAAATATGCTAAGTGTTGGAAATATTTGTACTTAGATCATATTTTAGGGGTTATTTGAATTTTTTGCATTGCGAAGTCGATTTAAGGACACCCACCCTCCTTGTATTGGTATGAAATGGATTGAAGAGAAATTCTCTCTCTCTCTCTCTCTCTCTCTCTCTCGTGTGCATGCGCGATGACCTTTGTCTTCCCCTTGGTTTCTTCTGTTCATCTTCTTCCTCGTCTTCCTCTCCTGGTCGCCTCTTCCTTCTTCTTCACAGTCCGCTCCCTTTATCTGTTCTCTTCTTCCCGCTTCCCGTACCCCCTCCCAGTGCTCCACAGCCAACCCGACACACCCCACCGTGTTGTGCAAGAACACACCTTTTCGTTTCCATCCATACGCACCTTGACGCCACCTTGGTCTTCGGTTTTTTCTGTGTGGGCCTCCCACGGTTGCATCAGCCTCAGCCCACCTGGAGTCCATCCACAGTTCCTGCCATCACCACCAAAGACACCGGCTAGCCTCCGCATGAGACCACCCCACCGCCACCCCTCCAGCTCACCTCCCTTGTCCTGGTTCTGAGAGGCCCTACAACTGCACCTGAGTGCCGTAACACTACCGGACCACACCTTGCACCCGCTCCACCCTCTCTTTGCTTCCGGATTCCCTGCGCAGTGTGCCCCCTCCTCTTTGTCTTCTCTCCTTCCTGCGCTGGTTGAGCCTACCTCTGTGGCTCCTGCCGCCGATGAGGCCGGCTGGCCACCGTGGCCTCCCATGGGGATTGCCTGATGCCCTTGTAGCCTCCCTGGGCTTCTGAAACCTTCCCTTTTCCAGCACCCTTGGACTCCCGTGGGAGGAGCTCTGTGATGCGGGACAAACCGGCTAGACCAGGTAAAACGGATCGAAAATGAAATGAACCTGCGCTAATCGCCGCTAAACGACCTAAACGAACCCAAAACAACATAAACCGGACTCGAACCGGTTGAAACAGGCCCGAACCGGGACGAATCGGGCTCTAAATGCCCTGAACCGGTCAAAACCGGCTCAAAACACCTTGAACCGGCCTGAACTGGCCGGTTCAGGCACTGAACCGGGCCAAGCCAACTTAAACCGGGTCTGGACCCGGTTGGACCGGGTCTGGACCCGGTTGGACCGGGTCTGGCAGCCGGTCTGGACCGTGAACCGGTCTGGCCGCCAGCCGGTCGGGCCAGAGCCGCGCGGGCCGCGCGCGTTCGCTTGCGGGATCGTGTCCGCTCGTGTGTGCACCGGACGGGGGATCATGGCGCGCGGAGGGGAAAGTGGGCCGTGGTCGCGTGGAGGGGATCCGGCCGTCGCCGTTTGTTGCCGTGGCGGCATCGCGGCGGTCCCGCGAGGCCGCAGGCCGCGACAAAATGACCGAGGCAGGCGGGCGAGGGCAGGCGGCGTCCGCGTCGTCTTCGGCAGGTGCGCACGGGGCTGGCGATGCAGGGGGGAGCAGGGAGCACACGCCGGTGAGCGCAGGTGATGGCGAGGGTCTCGAAGCTCCGGCATCTCCTTCTTTCTCTTTTCTCCTTCGTCTGCTCGTGGGCGGATGGGGCCGGAGTTGACGCCGGGATGCTGTCGCAGGGGAAGGAGCCGCGGAGGAAGGGGGATCCGGGGATCGCCGGATCCTCTCCCTCCGTCACCGTCTTCTTCTCCCGCTCCTTCTCCTCGCTGTGGCCACCGGACGAAGTAGGGGGGGAAAGAACACGGGACAGGTGCTGATCGTCTTCGCGCGCCACTTCCTTGCCATCAATTGTGGGGGGAAGATGCCGCACGGGAAGGAGGCTGCTGTGTCGTTGCTGTCGAACCGAGAAGGGGAAGAAGAGAAGAACGGCTCGGAGGCCGGAGGGTGAGGAGGAAGAGGAGGACCGGCTACCTGCCGGATTTGGAAGGTGGAAGGGGTAGACGGCGCAGCTCGCCGGGAGAAAGGGAAAGAGAGCACCGGCCACCTGCCGGAGGTGAAGAGGAAGGCGGCCCTCACTGGCTGGGGAGGGGGGGGAGAGTCGGGGCAGCGCCCCTGCTCGGGAGAGAACCAGCCGAGGAGGATCCAAAAATTCCAATATTCACCGTATTGATATGTACATCGGTGGTGCCCCTTTATAGAGGTGGCATATTTAAGAAAAGACCCTTGAAGACTCTATTTACATACTAGTCCCCATCAAGGACTCAACATAAAGGACCTAAAATAACCCAAAATTTATCCCCATCACTCTGTGACACTGTACCTGCTACTGTGAACCTTGACTTAAAGGGAGCTAGGAACAGCAGTGACGGGCATTGCTAGAACAATAACTATTGTAGCACCACGGCCCTGTTAAAAAAGGAAAAAAAAAGAGAAAAGGGGCATGAAAGTGCAGCGCCTCACCTCCTTATGCATGTGAAGGTCGAGGATTTGCTGCATTGATCGAGAAAATTAATTGCACGACATCAAATCAATTTGTTTTGCGGAAAGCGCAAGACTTGAATGATTTTTATGCAGTTTGAAGATATAAATTGTGAAACGTCGAACCAGTTTGTATCATTGAAAGGCGTGCGACTTGACTTGAGTTATGAAAAGGTGCATTTAATCTGAGTTGTTTTGAATGCGTATTTTGTGAGGAAGATCAACATGAGACATACAAGGGACCAGTTTGGCGTTGCACAACAATACAACTAATCTGTTTGGCGGCACTCATCAATACACAGTGAAAGCATGGTGGGACCTGCGCATTTTGGTCGATCAACTCAGTCGATTTGATGGTTCAAGATAGGCCCTATTTTTCTATCTCACATCATACATTAGGCTTGAATGTTGGAAAGTTAATCTACTATCAGCCGGCAACAGGTTGGTCTTAATGAGCTCAATCTCAATACTTCCGCGCTCATCTTTACTCAGCCAAAGGGGAGTTGTAAAAGTTAGAATCTTCCAGGCTGATTTATTTTTGAAAAGAAACATCTTTTTAATTGGAGGTGCACATCTAGCGAGGTGGGAGCATGCTTGCTGGCCTCAAGAGGAAGGTGGTTTGGGTTTTACCTCCACGCAAGCTGCAAATACAGTTCTATTGTTTAAATGATTATGGGAATTGGACTTTAACCAGTCTTCCTTGTGGTCTGCGGTTGCGAGGAGCAAATATTGGTCATATTCAATTGGTTGGATGGAATATCTTGTCCCTGTAGCCCGTTGGTCTGATTTTTGGAAAGACAATTTTCAACAATTTTCATATAGGTGACAATAGTAGAACAGGGTTCTAGGAGGGTTTGTAGAACGAGGCTTCAGAAGGACAGGTGATGCCTGAGCTTTTATGAATTGTTGCAAATCAAATTATAAAGGGATCAAATTCATGAGTTATATTATGAAATGGTTGGTAAGAGTTATGGAAGTACGATAATGATGTTATATAAATATTTCAGCCAACCAATTAAGATTTATGCTTTGGTTGATCAACAATGGAAGTTATTTTTCTTATTAGAAGTTTGACCGAGAAATATCGATATATGAATAAAGATTTACATACGATATTTGTTTACTTGATAAAATTCCAAACAATGTTTTGTGGTAGGTTGTAGGTGTTGGAACAAAAAAGGTACCTATTAGGTATATATAAGTGATTAAAGACATATGATGAAACAACTCTTAGTGTTTGCACAATTAGAGGAGAAATAAGAGAATTTTCTTTTTCAATTGGTTTACATTAATGGGGTGTTTGGTTGCATGACAATGCAGTTTTTTTTAAATTTTTAAAAATGTTAAGAAAACTTGTTAAAAGAAGGGTTTGGCAACCATGATAGTTTTATGTTTTGAAAGTGATTTCTTCTTAAACAAAAAAAGAGGGTCTCACCTCTTTCTTTTTTTTGTTGTGGCCCCTCACTTTGTTTGGTCATGTATGATAGTTACTCTTTTTTGTTATCACATCTCTCCAAATATGATAATTTTATGTCATGCGTTAGTTCACTTTTTATTTTAATATAATGTTTTATTATGAAAGTGTACAAAAATTATTATGCAACCAAACACCCCATAATGGTCTACAATAAAATTTTATTCTTTCATTAATTATGGATGAATTAACAAGGAATACATAAGATGAAACATCATTGTGTATGATATTTGCGAACAATGTTGTATTGATATATGAGACATTGAGAATTAATAAGAAGTTATAGAACATTGGAGAAATGTTTTAAACTCTAATGGGGTGTTTGGTTGCATTTTATTTTTTATATGATTTCATGAATTTTTTTTATTACAATACCAAACATGATAATTTTTAAAAGTGAAAACATGACAATGAATGTGTTTGGCAAAAACATTTTAATTTTTAAAAATGATAATAAACTGTTTGGTTACATTATAAATTAAAATTTCATCAACTTTGTAAGCATCGAAAAACAAGAATTTCATGTCATAAAGAATTAGAAATTCATGAAATCATACAAAAGGCAAAATATTCATGTCATACAAGAATTCAATCATTTAAAAATATATAATTACAATCTATGCCTAACATAATCCTTCCACATGCCTTTTTGCTATATTATCTCAATGAAGCTTTCCAAGACGTCTTTACTCATTTGTACTTGAATTGCTTCTAACATTATCTTCATTCCTGATTCTTTCTTATCTTCTTTGTTCTGTTTCTCCATCAATTGCAATTCTTTTCTTCTCATCTCAATATCAATCCACAATGTTTATTTTCCACCTATAAAATCTCTGATAGAATTACGTAGCAAGCAAGCAACACCAAAAACACAAAAGAGAAGAAAAACATGACCTTTGATTTCTTGGGCAATCATTAAATAGAGCAAAAGAATTGCGTCTGCGCCTCCCCAAAATGAGTCTAGCTTTCGTCTGGTCATACATATCAACACAATATCTCTACCACCCAATTTTTTACAACAACATTTTTCATGGAAAAGGAAACTTCACCTCAATTAAATGCCACCATGATATTTTACAAAAATAGTTACTCAGAAAAAAAAACAGAAAATTTCGATTCCCATCCTTGAGGCAGGACGACAGGTTTTTATAGAACTAGGCAGAAAACAAGTTCATCGAGATTACTACGACATTTTCCCATGCATACAACCTAATAAAATAATTGCTTCAAGACATTGTATTTAACCCCTTTATTTGACTGGTCACAGAAACTACAAGAGTAGGCATGATTTCCACGTAATACTTTTATAAAATATTAATCTGTGTTCTTTACAGGGTGTTTGGTTGCACAATAATTTTTTGTACACTTTCGTCATAAAAAATTGTATTAAAATAAAAGTGAATCAACCAATGACATAAAATTATCATGTTTGGAGGGATGTGATAACAAGAGAGTAACTACCATATGTGACCAAACAAAGTGGGGAACCACAAGATAAAAAAAAAAGGTGAGACCCTCTTTTTTGTCTAAGGAGAAAATCACTTTCAAAACATAAAATTGTCATGCTTGCCAAACACCTCTTTTAACAAGTTTTATTTCCAAAACATAAAATTGTAGCAAAAACCTAAATTATCATGTAACCAAACACCTTATTAACAAGTCGAGCATCTTTGAAGTGGTGGGAACAATTCACTTCAAATAATTTTGAAAAAAATGCACTTCAAATATGAAATTTCTGTTACACCTGGTTACATATTTGCTACGAGGTTTATTAGGGAGAGGTTGTCCACTTAAAATCTCAACTCATGAATATTTTGAATATGGTTGGTCCCACCACCTACCCTGTTTTTTTTTAATTTTTCCCCTCTGTTTCCACGGCCTCATGTTGCCGCCTCCCCATCGCCCACCGCCTCGAAGTATACACTAGGTGGTAAGTCTTCAAATGACTTTGCCAAAATGGATCTTCTATAAACAAGTTAAACTTATTTTACAAATGCAGAGCCTCTAAGGTAGAATATAATCAAGCATGTTCTGAATTGACCACTTGCTGCTGCCCTCATTTATTGCACTCTCCTAATCAGCAATTTGTCCCCCCATCCTATATACATGCATATATGTATATATTGATATATATTCACACTGGTCAAAGCCATCCAGGACATTGAATGCATGAACTGATCACTTGTGTGTGACAGAAATCAACTGGAAGCAACAATAGAGGTAGCATCAGTGAGGGGCAAGAATATTCTAGTTCGGAGGAGGTATTGAGTGCAAGACAGTGTTGAAAATGCAGATAGTGCTGAAATATCTCAAGTACCTGAGACATACGCAGGGACCTAGTCCAAATAATGCAAAGTTAGATACACATTCGCCAAGGTCCATCTCCATAGATAGAATTCCAGATGATGGTAGCCTTAAAGATCAGAATCATGCCGTGAGTTATTCCTATTCATTTACTTTTGAGGATGAAGTTACAAGCGGCATCACTCACTTTGATATTTCTGCTGCAAATTCAGAGACCTCTGACTCCGAATCCTCTTTAGTTGAGACAGGGAGCATGCATATTTCATCAACAGAAAGAAGGGATAATAACATTCAATGTGATAAGGTGGATTTATTGAAAGGAGATTCAACCGAGTCACGTAAAAGTCATCCCACAGCGGAAGACTATGCAACATGGCAACACATCATTCGCTTAGATGCTTTACATACAAATGGAGAATGGATTCCCCACTCCCTATCTCAGGCATCAGTTTCGGATGATAGGGCACGCCAATATGCAGATATTGTAGGCTTGAAAGACTATGACCATCTTGAGCCGTGCAAGATACATCATGCAGCTCATTTGGTTGCTGTCCTGGAGGCATATGCAATCTATGATTCAGAATTTGGCTACTGTCAGGGTATGAGCGATCTACTCTCACCAATAATTGCTGTGATTGAGCATAACAGTGAGGCATTCTGGTGCTTTGCAGGGGTTCACGAACAAGGCTCGTCATAATTTTAGACTTGATGGAGTGGGTATTAGAAGACAACTAAATAATAAATAGTGTCAAAAATCACCAAATGCAAGGACACTAGACTGTATAAGCATTTGGAGAAAGTTCAAGCAAAGAACTGCTTCTTTGTCTACAGAATGGTGGTCGTCTTATCCCGAAGGGAGCACAGTTTTGATCAGACATTGTGCCTGTGGGAGGTTATGTGGGCAGACCAGGCAGCCATCCGAGCTGGAATTAGAGGTTCGGGTGGGGAGCTATTGCCAACACGAGGACACGCAGGCGTACTTCGGCGATGTGGACCATTATCGAATAACCTGCTTATAAGAGGATTCCGATGTGCTCAGTGGAGGGCAATGTGCAGGCTGTCCTGCAGCGTCTACGACGGCTATGGGGAGGATGCGGAAGGTGGCGCTGGTGGAAACATACCATCGGAGATGTGCTGCCGCTAAATATCTACCTGCGAACAAGAGGGCTAGGAGGAGGCTGCCACCGGGGATTAACCGCTATGGAGAGAGCTCGCTAAGAAGAGCCGTTGAAGGGGGCTAGGAGGAGGCTTCACCGGGGATGTGCCGCCGCTGTCGTGAACTCTTGAAGAAGGGGCAAAGAGGGCACCAGGAGGAGGCCGCCGCAGAGGAGATAGCTCGTGAAGAAGGGGGGCACCAGGAGGGATCGGGGCTTTTGCCCGCGAGGGAGGTGCAATCTGCTTTTAAAGAAAACGGGTGTATGCCTCTCTTTTTTTTCAAAGACGCGCAGACGGTGAAGCCTTTTTTAAAACAAAAAATTTTATAATGTGCTAAAACATACTTTTAAAACCACTTTCATTACAATTTTTAAAAATTAAAATAAAAAATGTCTATTATCATGCAACCAAACATCCCATAAGGGTTTCAAAATAAGTAGAATTATGATAGCATATATGCATTTTAAATTTAATGAAAATTAAAGAGAAGAAAAGAGGAGAGTTTGTTTGGATGGAGTGATATTATTTCAAAGATTCACAATATTGTATGGTAATGAATGTTGGACTTTAAATAAAACATATTTCTAAAAGAAGTATTGCTAAAGTAAGAATGTTAAGATGGGTGTGTGGTCATAGTAGATTAGATAAACTACGCAATGAATATACTAAGGAAAAATGTAAGAGTAACACCAATTGTAGACAAATTGAAAGAATAGAGATCAAGGTGATTTGAATATATTAAACATAGATTTAAGAAAACTTCAGCTATAAAAGTTAAAAATGTCAAAATGATTGAAATAAAGGACAGGTAGATCCAAATTAACATAGAGGGTAATTCAATATGAGTTGCATGAGTTGGGTTTTTTTGAAGAACTAAGTTAAAATCAACATGAATGGAGAAAGAGAATCCATGTAACTGACCTCAACACTATCTTGAATGTAAATTGATCAACTCTTTTCAACATCTATCACTGGATCCTAGCATACTACACAGAAGAATATGAGACTGAGGCCCAAATGGTACCTTCGTGTCATGTCCTATAACTGAAATTCTTGATTCAGGAGGGGACAAAAGAGTTGGAATAGACTTGTTTGGTTTTGGAACCTTTGAAAATTGAGATTTTCTTATGGATATTGCTAAAGAGAAACTGCCAAGGTCAGTTAAAATGGTTTGGATCAAGGACTTAACAAGTTTTATATATTCTGCATGTTTGCTATGGAAGATCAGCAGCATAACTTCCTGAAATATGGTGTTATTAATTAACTTTGGAAAACCTGCTCCAGAATTTTAAATTCATCTCTTGGTCATGATTCTTGAAACCAGTTTGATGTATACTTTTATAAATTGGATGATGGAGAAGCCTGATTGAGTAGAACTTTGTAGCATTTGGATGATCAGGAACAAAAGAAGATTTGAAGTTGCAATTTCTAGTTTGTTTTGACTTTTTAAAGTGGTGGAAGCCCTTTTATCAACGTATATTCTGTCTTAATGCATTGATCAGAAGTTGCATCATTGACAATTAAATACATCCTGCAGAAAAAAGGATGAGGCATGATCGACCTGATGGATGCTCTTCTAGGGTTTCTCTCTCTGTGTCTGGACAATCTCCTTATCATAAGGTACGGAAGTATATACTTTTAGCTCATATTTTGCAGTTTTATTGTCCACAGATTTGATCTGTCAATGTAACATAAAAATCTGTGTTGTAGACATCTATATTTATTCAGCATGGTGGCATATTTTTAGAAAATATTATATATATATATAATTCTCATGTACCTATATAGCATTTTTAGTCTAAAAAATTACTTTTTACATGGGTGGGTGGGAATGACAAAAATCTTTAGTTCTTTTTTTACAGCCAAATAGTCCTTGAATATGATGACATCCAGGTTATTGTTTTGGTTGCAAGAGTGAGGTTTTTTTTATACACTAAAACGGGTTATTCTGTGTGGAAAAGTACTAGTTTTGTGGTAAATAGAAGCAACATAACTTCTTGTTTATCTTGATTGATTTTGTTTTGATGTCGAGGAAGAATAGACTCAACACAGTGAAAACTTAGCCCTAGAATTTTTTGGGTCGGCAGACTGGTACAACACGGAATGTTGGGTCTGGACCCGGGTCAACCTGGTCGGAAAAAGGGCTGATCGGCCTGACCCGATGGTGGGATCCCCATGGGTTGTGCGACCCAGCACCCAATGACTGCGACCTAGTCATTGGGTCGTGCAACCCCAAGATCCCTAAGGGGATCCCTTCCCGTGGGGGCAAGCAAGGGGGGTTTTTTAATCCCACCTCTCCCCCCTTCAATCCCACCCACCCAAGCCTTAGAGTGTATGGCTCATTCCCATCCCTCTAAGGCCCTAAGTTTATTTGGTTCATTAGTAGTTGTTTTTGAATTATTCTAATCCTTTTAGTTACTTATTTAATTGTTGATTACTTTGAATAACTATGTCTTCTCCAAATCGTGACACTGAAATTACTGGGTTGACCTGAAATGATCCGGTTTGGGTATATTGCACTTTGCTCTCTATGATAGCCAGTAAAATGTAATGTGAATACTATGATAAAGTTATGCAATGTGGTATTTTTAGATTAAAATATCATCTTGTCGGAATAAAAGACGTGTTCTTGTGCTCTAGTACTCCGACAGAGGTAAGAGTACAATTCCGGCGGGAACAGTATAAAGCTTATATAGAAAATGTGGACTAAATCAAGTTTGTGTTAAATAAATGAAAATATTTTTATTGCATATCTCCTATTTTTCAGTTTTTAAAAATTTTCTACCATTTTTTTATTTTTTAAATTTTTATGAAAAGAAATAATTAAAAAATAGGAGATACATTCTTGAGGTACATTACACAATCCGATTGCAACCCAGGATCCATCCTTCCTTGAGGTACATTACACGATTTTAAATTTTATTCTAGGGTAGCTACTCATTCCATAACAAGAAGAATGTAAGGACTTGTCCCATTTCAGAGGAGGGCTTCAAGAGAGTTGCTGGACATTGAGTGGATCTTTTTCTGCTCTATTTTTCTTTCCTGGTTTATGAGTTTATGCTGTTTCTTTTCAGAAAGCATACTAAGAATTAGGGCTGTAAGCCTGTAAATGAATACAGACAAAATCTGGATCCACTCCGGATTCACATCTGTTTATACTGATAATATCCGATTAGATAGAGTGGATACCCAGATACAGATATCATCCGAATGGTAATTGGTGTGGACATAGAAATACCTGCGCTGCTCCAGTTTAGATTCTCTCCAAATCAATCTTTTTATGATATATACATAATATATAAAATTATATATTTAAAATCATTTTATTAAAAAATATAATTAAATATTTTTTTATTATACATCAGTATATTTGGTTAACATGAATAAATATATGATAAGTTTTAAGTTTTAAATTTTATTTTTATATATTTATATAATATCAAATATATTAATTATATAAAACTTAATTAAAATTTTGAACTGGATATTATCTATATCTGATCTGAATCTTAGAATATCCAATTTATAATATCTAATTTGTATCTAATTCAGACTTGATACGGATTATCCATTTAGCTAAACTAAGCGGGCACAAAAATGTCATATATGCTTGTTGGCACCTAAAAATGTCACGGCACCAAAGATGACAAGTTTCAAACGAAATACATTGAATAAAACCGAACAGGCAAATTGGATCTTTTTTTTTTACATTTAGGGCTAATGGGCCGAACAAGCCCAATAAGCCTTATTGGATCCAACCGACCAAATGTCGGCCCAATAACGATCGGACACCACCAGAAAGTCCACTTGACTTCCAGATGAACAATGTCAGAGTCGGATCGGAAATCCGACCTATATTTGAGAAGTTATGGGAAAAACAATAAAAGACAATTTTCAGGTGGCCTTATCGGAGGTATATTGGGCCCAAAAGACAAAACAATGGCTCCATTGAACCATGGTTCGCCGGGTCGCGACCCGGGCCCGACCCGGTCGCTTTTGGGGCCGACCGACCCAGTCCCGACCCCAAGACCCCGACCCCAAAATTATTATTTTTTTATTATTTTTGGCGACCCCGGCCGACCCCGGTCGACCCCGGCCCGACCCGGGTCGCGACCCCGACCGACCCGGGTCGGTTTTGGGCCCAAACGACCCGGTCCCGACTCCCGACCCCACCTTCCTTGCATTGAACTATACCAGTCGAGACCTTCGCGACGGTACCCCAATTGTCAGAATCCGGTTTCGATAGGACTCCGAACGGTAAAATGGTGTCTTTCACCCTTGTTAGGTTTGGACAATTCGGAGGAGATCCGATAACATATTGGCGTATCACTGGGTCCGCCTAACTTCAACTTGAGCAACATTGAAGTCGGATTGGAAATCCGACCCATATTCGGAAAGTTATGGGAAAACACTGAAAGCCAAATCTCAGGTGGCTTTGTCAGGATCATATTGGGCCCAAAAGGCAAAACAAGTGAGTTCATGGGACTGTACCAGTCGAGACCTTCGCAACGGTACCTCAATTGTCAGAATCCGGTTTCGATAGGACCCCGAATGGTAAAATAGTGTCTTTCACCCTTGTTAGGTTTGGACAATTCGGGACAGGTCCGGTCACATGCTGGCACATCATTGGGTCCGCCTAACTCCATCTAGAGTAACATTGAAGTCGGATCAGAAATCCGACTCATATCCAGATAGATATGGGCAAAATAGTGAAAGCGAACTTTTGGACAATTTTTGTGGGGGCTTAATGGGCTCAAATGACCAAGCTAGTGGGCCCGCGGTGTTGTCTCAGTCACAAGCTTTGCAACGGTACTTTGAATGTCGGAATCCGATTCTGGACGGAAAACCGACGCCATCAAAATGTCTGCCCGGCATCAAGAAAAACAATGTCGAAATCGGATCATCAATCTGATTTATATCCGGGAAGTTATGGATGAAATTCAAAAATTTGCGGAGTCGGCATGTACTTCGAGATAAGGGCAATTTTGTCCAACCCGCTCGCAGTTAGCATTGTTTGCCGTGAAGACTAAAGTTCTGGTGCATATTTATTTAATTACATTTTAAGTGCAATTTTTAGAATTTGTGAAGGCCGAGATCGCACCGATCAGAAATTCTGTCAAATCGATGATCTTCGGACAATTGGAGGGTCATTAACCGTAGATCTGATGGTACACAGGATCAACGGCTATCAGGGCATCTTCTCGATTTTTCTGGCTATTTTTTGAGCTTAATTAAATTAATTCCGACCGAAATTAATGTAAACCATTGGATCGAGAACATCCCGACGAGGATTATGTCAAAAGCAATTTGAAAAAAGACCAGCCGCCACCCTTCCCTCCTATCAGCGCGCCAAGCTCCTTCCCCCGGTTTCCTCCTGTGATTTAGGAGAACAAATATCCTGCCTTTGATGGCATTAAAGAAAAAATAAGAAAATAAGAGGGAAAGGAAGGTGGCGGCTAGTAAAAAAAAGAAGAACCGCCAAAAAAGGCAGGGCCACGCGCAGGCTATCCCGGATGCTTCTCTCGCCAGAAAATCAGGAGGGAAATCAGGGATTTCTCTCTCAAAATAAGGGACATTCGGATATTCATCTAAAGGAAGAGACCGTAGCCAGGGGGGATCTCTTTCGGGTTCTCTCTCTCCCTCTCTCTCCACGTAAGGGAATCCTGTCCTTGCTTGTTTTACAGCATCGGATATAAAAAAAAACAGAAGAACGAGGAAGGGGGACGACCGTTCGGCAGCGAGCAAAAGAGAGGAGAGGAGAAGGGCAACGCCTCCTCGACGGTCTATTGGTCTTGCTGCGCGCCTGCCAAGGAGAAGGCAGATCCCACGCTCAGCGGTCTACCAACAGAAAGAGGGGGAGAGCATAGCATCCATTGTGCCAGTCCTCGCCCACAGCAAAGGAGAAAGGCAGGGGGAGCAGCCGCGGCAACATCCTCCACCTGTAGCCCACGTCCACTGCAACAAGAGAAGGAGGTCCAGCGGCTTCACTTGCTGCTGCCAGTGCAAAGAGAAGAAGAAGAAAAGAAAGGAGAAGAAAGGTAAAACACCATGTAGTCATTCAAGTTCTTCCCTTCTCTTCCTCTCCCCCCTTACATCGGCCTCACCTTCAGATCAACCCTCAGTCTGCTCTAAAAGCCTCCGTACACCCTTGTTCGGACCCCACACTAATCTCTCAAACGGCATGATCCAAAACCTCTTTAAGTCCCCATGTCTGGCTACCTGTATAATCATTAGAATAATCCCTTTATGATCTCTCTGCATATCATGTGCGCACAGCCTTTGCTGCCCTCCTCCACCCAAAAGAAAAATCAGCAGCATCTCCCTTGTCTTACCTTGCTAGGGGGATGAGAAGAGGGTCGACATTCGGACCCCTTGCCCACAGGATGGGTTGAGGAACCCCCCGAATGGGCCCCCGTTCTCTACCCCTTAGTGAGCTCTTGTCCCTATTCAAAATAAAAAAAAATCTGAAACAGCCCCTCGCAGCCCCACAAAGCAGCCTCCTGGGTGGCCTAATTCAGGTCCTAAATCTGTCCCACAGCAGCCCCCGAAACCGGCTTCTAATTCAGCCCATTTCAGCCCGGCATAACACCCCCAAAACAGGTGCTGGACCGGTCCCAAAACAGGTCCTGGACCGATGTCAAAACAGGTGCCGGTCCGGTGCAAAAGCAGCAGCTGGCTCGGTGCAAGACAGGTGCCGGTCCAACCCCAAAACAGGTGCTGGTTCGGCTAGAGGACAAGCCTCGGTGCAGTGCTACAAACAGGTCATTGTGAGGACCGGGTTGGGGGCGACGGTCCGGCCCCCTTGGCTCGCAAAACGGGTCAAGGGCTGAAAGGGCGGCCCTCAATTCTGGTCCAAACGATGTGCAAAACGGGCCGTCAGGGCCAAGGAGTAGAAAACAGGCCCATCAGGCCCAAGAAGCTCAAGACGGGTTAATTGGGCCAAGAAGACATGAAGCCGGCCTTATTGGGCCATAAGACATGCAGCTGGCCCATTGGGCCTGGTATCAAAAATAAACTTAAATAAATTTTAAAATGCGAAAGCAAAATTATCTAAGGAGTTAGCACCACACCGTGGGCTCTCCACAATTGGGCGGCTAGTCCGGACTAGCTTCCGGTATGTCGACCCGGGCGTAGGCATGGGACCCGCTCCCAGTGCAGATGGACCCTTCCCCCAACGTGGCTAGTCGAAAGACTTGACATGTCGGAGGGTAAAAATCCATTTGAATGAGAATGGGTCGGTATGCCGTTGTAATGCCGAATTCATCTCTCGACCTTATGGAAAATTATCCCGGGGGAAAAGAGATGACTAAGTTCAGATTTCATGCATCCAATGTAAACCGACATGATGTACCCCGACATGAGATAAAATGAAAGCAATGAAATTCAGATGCCGATGTGGACTATTGCAACCGGGCACCGATGCTAGCCCAACGGACCGAATGAGATGCGGACCGAACATAAATAAAAAAGATAAAACAAGTCTGAAAACACCATAGAATACACCCAATTAAATATGAAAATAAAGCAAAAAATAGATTTCTAATAATCTGAAAAATTTCAATTAAAATCATTTAATAGAAACACACTTCTTAATCAATTGAAAATTACATAATTCAAAACAATAAAACAAATCACATTAAAAATACTTTAAAACACTAAAAATCAGTCATAAAACAAAAAAATAGATAATTTACAATCTGAAATTTAAAATTAATCAAATCAAATCAAAATTTCAAAACACCTAAAACACACCGAACATATTCAAACGGACACCAAAATATCAACCGACATAAGAAAACACAAATATCTTAATTCATATGTTGATCAAGTTAAATAAGTCAAATTGCTTAAAATATCAAAACCCATCAAATTCCAAACTCAAACAAAAAATTTCAACCAATTAAAATAAAAACAACCGAAACCAAATCAAACCCAAATAAAAAATCAAACAATTCAAAATCAACATAAAATCAAATATGAAAATTCACAATTCAAACCAAATGAAACCAACTTCAAAATTGAATCAAAAAATCAATTCCAGAACAAATAAAATCAACATCCAACAAATTTAAGATAACTTGTTCGCATCTTATTAGGCCCGAAAGGCTAGGCCCTTTTGAGTTATCTTTTGTTATGTGGATGTTCTTTCAAACTAGTTTGCTATGGCGGTTAATCAAGGGCATTCGAGTAGTTGCTCGATATAAGTTAACGTCGGATATTCGCACCATCCGACGGAGAGAGGTCAAATTTAAATTTTCATAGAACCCGAACCTCGGTTCTAATACTTTTAAATGTATCGTTGGACTATTTAATACATTTATAGGTTATCATCTATTTTCCTAAATAGTCCAAAGGAGATACGAAAATCGTTTTGATAAAAATGTAAAAAACGAGGTTCTCACAATGCTTCACTTGCAGCCCTACTAAGAATGTTATAAACTTAGAATCTTTATTGTTGGTTAAATACTGCTAATACATCCTTTCATGACCAATTATCAATAAACTATTTTATTCTCCTCCCTCTCCATATGAAGGAAGCCACACCTGGAACCTCAAGGAGTGAAGTGTCTTCATCTTTGGTGAGCCGTGAGGGTCACATGGATAAGCGACAATCTAGCGAGAACAGGCATCATCATCGTAGACGACATGAAGAATGCGGAGTCAAATATGAATATAGCCACAAGATAGAATCTAGGGGAAAGGGTGCTCGGCATGACCGTGCTTCTAAACTAACACCAGGTCAGTGTTGCATGTATCTATTTATGTGGCTCCAAATTATACTATATGCGTACATATATATATATCTCATTACTTATGGAAGCAATCTTTTCATTCAGTTCGGTATGATTGGGATGATGAAGGGTGGGAATGGGAAGATACTCCACGTCGAGATAGCCGGTCATTATCTAGCAGGCATCACCATCCTTCTCCATCACCCATGTTAGCTGTAGCATCACCTGATGCACGTTTGATTTCCCCATGGTCAGGTGGCCATACACCTCATTCTACAGGTGTAGTATCTTGAACATTTCAATTGATATATTCCTTGTGGTGGATAGTTTTGTTATTTATCTTATTTTGCAACTTGTAATTCATTCGATATGAATTTGCAGCTTCTCCTTGGGATTTTGTGTCTCCTTCTCCACTCCCAATACGTGCTTCTGGTGCTTCAAAGAAAATGTCAAGCTCTTACCAGAGTAGGGGATCTCAGCAGCACAGTTTTTCTGTTGCGGGCTCCGTGGTACCTTTAAATTTCTTTTCAAGTCTGATTGTTTGAATTTGATTCCTGCAAAGTGCTATATTCTGGTTAGAAGCATGTTGTTGTTGTTGTTCTTCATGTGCATTCATGAAATGCTTACTTGTTATCATGATACTGAATGCTGATTCGGCCTTTCAATATTTCTTGTGCTTGCCTTTCATGGGGAGCAGTACTTGGACAACAGGGAGGGATCCTTTTGCTCAGTAGTGGTGCTAGAGTGTCTTGGTTTGGACCAATAAGTTTATAACTGCTGTTGGATGCCAGAAATGCTTGTATTTGACCAGTGAAGATGCACCAATGAGAGTTAAGCGTGTAGGGTTACGTGGATTGTTTGTTTGGGGATTTAAGGATAGAGATGGCTTATTGAAGTATCATATTTTGGGAAGATAATGAAGACAATGAGTATTCGTGTGTATATATATATATATCTTTTTTATGTTGAGAGAATTTCCAGTATGCCTTAGTGAGCGTCATTGGCATGGAATGCAATTTTCTGAGCATCTAAAGCTCTATCAATCGATGGAGAAATTAGGCCTTCGTATTCATTTTGTTCCCTGCAGTCCATGTCTCTACTTTTTTACCTTCCAAACCCCTTAAATCAACATTGTTGAAAATTTTCTATTTTTTTTGCTGTTTCTTTTGATGCATTTGTCGATTCCTATATCTGGGAAAAGATCGTGTCCACTTTCCCACAGGTTGAGTAACTCTATTGTTGCATCTGTCATGTTTCTTCTTTGCTTATTGCAATTACTTTTTTTACCATGTTTGGTAGATTATCATTTCTTTTATCATGGTACCTGAGTCAAGATGTGAGATGCGATCCTAGCCAACCTCCTGAGATCCTAAAGAGATCAGTGTGGTTTCTATTTATATTTGCGGAGATAAAGTTGAAAACCAGGGTGGATGTGGCCAGGATTAGACCTGGATCAGCCCAAGGATTGATCCAGATATAATCCTGATCTGGTTCGGATTGTTCATCTGATCCAGTGGCAGCCAAGAATTGGCCAATGCTGGCCCTGACTCAGCCAAACGTGGCTGTTACACCTGACTTGGCCTGATTCAGCTGTGACTTGATCCAAGTCAGGTCATTTCTGACTCATTACAAGCTACAATCGGCCTGTCCAGTATCTGCCCAGTCCCGGCCAAGGTTAGCCTGTCTGAGAAGGTTTAACTGAATCAGCCAATCCCGGCCTGTAGTCAATCATTCTAGCCAATCAATTCTGATATAGATTGATCCTGGCCGAAACTGCCTGGAATCAGCCAATCAATCCTACATGGTGGAATCAGGATTATCCCTTGCTGATTCCATTTCCAGATCAGTTGATAATGCCTACAGTGCTGAAAACCAAGTTGGTTTTCCTTGATGATGGTAATGGTACCGTTCAAATAAGAATATATGAAGTATGGTTATTGAAGCACTGGAACTGGTTCAGATTGCTCAGCTGATCCAATCCAGCCGCAGCCAAGAATTGGCCAATGATGGCCCTGACTCAGCCAGACATGGCTGCTACTCCTAGTTGTTCTTACTTGGCCTGATTCAGCTGTGACTCAATCCAACTCAGGCCAATTCTGACTCATTACAAGCTAGGATCGGCCTGTCCAGTATCTGCCCAGTCCTGGCCGATGTCAGCCAGTCTCTGAAATTTTAACTGAATCAGCCAATCCTGGCCTGGAATCAACCATTATTCCGATCCTGGCCGATACTGTTTGCAATCAGCCAATCAGTCCTACATGGTGGAATCAGGATTATCCCTTGCTGATTCCATTTCCAGCTCAGTTGATAGTGCCAACAGTGCTGAAAACCAAGTTGGCTTTCCTTAATGGTACCATTCAAATAAGAATACATGAAGAATGGTTGTTGAAGCACTGGAACGGGTGACTAAAAGATTCTTGGTCTATGGCCCTGTTTGTTTGCGTTTATCAATTTCTGAAGTTTGATTTGGTCAGACTTTAAGTTGTTCAGACTGTTTGATATTTTTTTGAATTAAGAGCTGAATACGGTTATTTTCTATCATTATCCTGTGAACTCCACATGCTCTGGGTATCTTTTTTCTGAAGGATCATCCATGAGGTGTTTGCCTCTCCTGCTAACTCTTCCAGGACCACGAAGGAGGTGTCTCCACCTCTCTTTCATCCTTGCATATAAATGAAAACAACATTTTCACTATTATATATTTAATGAAATTAAACTTCAAATAGTTTTTTTAACATTTTATAAATGATTTCTATGAAATAAATATATATTAGGTTAGTTCTTAAAATGGGCTTCTCATAAATAATATCTAGTAATTTTAAGTTTGAATCAAAATATTAGGTAAATTCTTAATATAGACTTCATATTACTAATATCTAGTATTTTAGTAATTTTATTATCTAAATTTATTTTTTATATGTTTATTATTGATACTTATTCTCATACATAGAAGTTGCTTTTTCACTATTAAATTATATTTAGATTTGTAAAAAAGTTTTTAAATAAACAATCTTAATCTATTTAGTTTTAAGTTTGAGATATTTTTTCAAATAATCTTAGTTATTAAGATTTCAGATATCTATGCAACTATTTTGATGTAAGAAGTGAATCTCAAATTTCATATGTCAGGTCTCAACGTTATCAAACACCACCTAACTCTTTGAGGACCACACAAGAGGTGTTTTTGCCTCTCTCTTGTCCTTGTATATAAATGAATACAACATTTCACTATTATATATTTCATGAAAATAAGCTTTAAATAGTTTTTCTAACATTTATAAATAATTTTTATGAAATAACATATATGTTAGGTTAGTTCTTTAAAAGGGCTTCTCATAAATAATTTCTAGTATGTTTAAGTTTGAAATAAAAATATTAGGTAAATTCTTAAAATAGACTTCCGATTACTAATATCTAGTAATTTAGTTACAATTTATTATCTAAATTTAATTTTTATATGTTTATTATTGGTACTTATTTTTAACGTAGAAGTTACTTTGCCACTATTAAATTTTAGATTTGTATAAAAGTTTTTAAATCAAATAATCTTAATCTATTTAGTTTTAAGGTTGAGATATTTTATCAAACAACCTTAGTCATTAAGATTTTAGATATCTATGCAACTTGTTCAAATATAAGAAGTGGATCTCAGATTTCATATGTTAGATCTTAATGTTATCAAATGCCACGTAACTCTATGAGGACCACCACCTAACTCTCTGAGAACCACACAAGAGGTGACTTCGCCTCTCTCTTGTCCTTGCATATAAATGAAAACAACATTTCACTATTATGTATTTCATGAAAATAAGCTTTAAATAGTTTTCCTAATAATTATAAATTATTTCTATGAAATAAAAATATATTAGGTTAGTTCTTAAAATGGGCTTCTCATAAATAATATCTAGTATTTTTAAGTTTGAAATAAAAATATTAGGTAAATTCTTAAAATATACTTTTCATTGCTAATATCTAGTATTCTAGTTACATTTTATTATTTAAATTTATGTTTTATATGTTTATTATTGATACTTTTTTTAATGTAGGAGTTAGTTTTCATTATTAAATTTTAGATTCGTATACAAGTTTTTGAATCAAAAGGTCTTAATCTATTCAGTTTTAAGGTTCATATATTTTATCAAACAATTTTAGTCATTAAGATTTTGGATATTGATGCAGCCTGTTTAGATGTAGGAAGTGAATCTCAGATTTCATATGTCAAATCTCAGCGTTCTCAAACGTCACCTAACTCTTTGAGGACCATGCAAGAGGTGTATTCGCCGCTCTCTTTTCCTTGCATATATGAAAACAACATTTCACTATTATATATTTTATGAAAATAAACTTTAAATAGTTTTATTAACACAAATTATATCTATGAAATAAAATATATATTGGGTTAGTTCTTAAAATGGGCTTCTCATAAATAATATCTAGTATTTTTAAGTTTGAAATAAAGATATTAGGTAACATTTTAAAATAGACTTATCATTACTATTATCTAGTATTTTAGTTACATTTTATCATTTAAATTTATGTTTTATGTGTTTATTATTGATACTTATTCTTATACGTAAAAGTTACTTTGTCACTATTAAATTATATTTAGATTCGTATAAAAGTTTTTAAATAAAAAAGTCTTAATCTTTTTATTTTAAGGTCCAAATATTTTATCAAACAATTTTAGTCGTTAAGATTTCAGATATCTATGCAACTTGTTCAGATGTAAGAAGTGAATCTCTAATCTCACGGCAGATCTTAGTATTATCAAATGCCACCTATGAAGGACAAGAAATTGTCACCATAGGGACATGCACTTTGTACATGATCTGAGCAGCAGGGGCATTCATTCTTTTCCATGCCTAGCCAAATAACTGAACTGAACTTCTGATGAACACAGGAAGTCATCCCCATTCTCCTGCTTGAGCCTTTATAATCCAATTGTTGATGCTTTGCTTCCTTCTCTTTCTGGTAACTATTGCCTAACCCTATCTCTTCACCTAAACCTGTCCATCTCAGCAGTGGAGTTGGTGGGGACACCAGGTCACAGTACCGGTTTAACAAGGTTTACAGGCGTCAAAGGCACCGAATTTGACATTTGCAGATCTAGAGGACGTGATGCCGCCTTTTTTATTTTTTTGGATGTTATTCATGGCAGAATGGGCCGCCCGGCCACTTTGTTAAACGCGAGCCCAATACGCTCTGCACATTGGCGCCTTGGGCCGCCCGGCCACTTTGTTAGCGTGGGCCCAATACGCTGTGCCTCTCTCTCCCTCTTACCACCTGGCTGTCCGGTGGCGTCTTTAAAGAGGGCGGGTCTGCCTCCATCGGGAAAACTGTTCATGTTGGAGAAAAAAACCCTAGCTCTGTCGTTGTTTTCTTTCCCTAGTTCTCTTGCTATCATACAGTTGAAGTTCGAGAGTGTTCATATCTTCTTCTATTCATGGCTTGTTATCTGCAGTCCTACCTGCATTAGCTCCTTGTTAGCTAGCGTTGGTTCTTATTCTTGCGTAATCCGTAGATACATAGTTCCCTAGTTCATCCTCCTCTGGTGGTGATTCCGTGGACATCACCATTTCTGGTAGCATTTCTGGATATAGCCGCAATGAATCTGGTGGTGGAATCCATGGAGATCTACCGACGGTTGGTTTTAGCTCCTTCCATGGTTGGTTCGGCCAACGCAGATGCACCGGAATGATGTTCGCAACTTACCTCAGATAAGTACTCGAATATCTCCAGAACGTTTGGTTTCTTCGCTTGGTTTCTTCTGGATATTGGCGGATTCTTCCAGATCTGATGCACCTCCCATCTCGGCACCAATCATGTCGATGATGTCCTGCTGAAGAACTGGTCCTGATGCGTATTCCAAACTGAATACTGACGAGCTACTTTAGATCTGAGAAATGTCCGCTTGGTGGCGCACGCCCTAAGCAAGAGACATACTCCAGTTCTAGTCCTGCTGTGTTTTGATTCATTCTAACTCGTTTGAAACGGAACGAATAGTTTCTTTGACTCATCAGTTTCAGTCTGGACTAGTTCTCCGAACCATGATGTTCAGTGGCAATTCCTCTGAGATCGTAATGATCTGTGATTGGGAGTTCTAAGGATCGGGATATGATGATTGTTGTCCCGTTGAGCTATATGGCTTATTATATTCCAATCGAGTAGCTGAAGCAAGTTCCGAATGCGGTCCATACTGGTCCTATCCAATGCCTCCCATATTGCTAGTCCAATTGCGGACCAGTCGGTCTTGTTTCCCTCGATTCTTCCCTCTTCCAGATTGTAGTACTGGTGACTCCCATGAGATGCCTGCTGTCAATCAGAGGTTCCATGAGGAATGGTTTAAACAACGAAGCTGATCCTACATCCTTACTTCCAACGGACACTGCCATTGATCTATTCCTGCGTTCGGCTGCCATCTAGTGCCCTGCTACTGTTTCTGAGTTGAACCGTGGAGCTACGCTGGATCTCGTTTATGCTTGTCAACCTGAACCAGACACTCTTCAAATTCATTTGTATTGGTCTGTTACCGTCCTGCGAGACGTGGACCTTCTTTGGTTTTGTATGTTAATCAGTAAGAAATGTTTAAGGAGGAGTGTCTGAGTTCAGCCAAGCCGCCAACACATGCCTTCATAGGCATGGAGGTACGTTCTGGTTCATAAATTCCTTGTATGTTTACTTGCTTTTCCTATTATCCGACTCCAACGCCATGCTCAGTGTGGTAGGGATCTAGCTCGAAATCATTGTGGTAGTTGGCGAATATTGTGATAACGATAGAGAGACCACGTTGAAACTAAATAAAATCGGATACACTATTGGTTGGATATTTGCTTAACAAGAAAGACGATTAAGAAAATCGGTTTTGTTTAAGTCTCTTTGAATTTTCAAGAATGGAAAAAGCTTCTTGGTCTAATTTCTAATGGTAACAGTTAAACGGATTTTGAAATATAAACCTTATCTTTGTTTAATAGATCTAGTCAATGTTTCTTGAAGAGTGTACATGTCTGATGTCCTAATCTCTCAATCTTGTTTGTTCCGCATCAGGAGTGTAAAGTTGTATCCCAATTATTTGGAGTTGGTTAAATGAGTCCTGTCTCTTGTGTCCTTAAAGGTAGTTGAGGTGACTGCCTAATGGACGAGAAGAGGTAAGGAAGGATTGTCGTCTTGAATCTTGACTTCATCTCGGAAGGGTGAAAGAGAAGAGATCTCGTGAGATTCTCGGAACTCGGGAGATCAAATCTCGGATTTCATTTATGTATGGTATGCATTACTCAAGAATTGCTATTTTGCATCTAGATTTATCTTATGGATACTGAACAGAAGAGATTTCGAAAAAATCTCAAGAGATTGAATCTTGAAAATAACAATCAATGTACATGTTTATGTGTAAAATGTCGTGTAATCTTTTCAAAAAGAACAAGAGAATTCATATTAAACATCAAAATAAGATACGAGAGAATTTAAAGTGTAATATAGAGAGAGTGAACTATTGTTAACATGAGATATACAAGAGATTTTATGTTAGACAAAAACTTCATCTAGAACAATATAGATAGGAGATTGATGACATCTTGGGTCAATTGTACATATATAGTCATAAAAATATTAAGTTATAAAATTTTATCAAACAATAATGTTTAGATAAATATTTGTATGAATTTCATAATAAAATTGAAAATATATGAATCAAACTTAACACGGCAATCAAACATGTTAGGAGTAGACTAGTAGTAATAGGCAGAGGAGATCAAGGAACCAAAGATATTTTATGGATATTCTCGTTTCGACGATCTCGTTTCTCGAACACGTAGAGAAAAAGAGATTCTCGAGAGATCGCATTCCATGGAGGTGAAGTGATCCATCCCCACTGCAATTCATCCCAAATTGCGTAGGCGGTCACTGCCACTTTAAGCTCAGATTCCTCATAGGAGGCCTTTGGCGCTCTTCAGAGGTGGGATGGAGCCACTGGTGGCTGCTGGAGGATGGGTGGTGCACCAGAGGGTTCCACCTTATGCAGCACTCTTATGAGATGGAGGAGTTGGCACACATCATGGGTCCCGACATCAATCAAGCCACCCTATATGGTTAAGGGGTTCCATGATTTCATAGATTACAAAATTGGCCGGATCGGATCCCTTCGATCTGATTTTGACAGGAATGACAGATCTAACTGGATCTCCCACTGGAATCGACCAAAATTGATCGAATTGGGTTGGATTGGGGTCAGAATTTGCCGATTCCAGCGATTCGGTGCCAGAATTGCCCCCCTGTTGCCACGTTGGTGGCACGGCCAATACGGCCCCTATTTGGGGCCGACATTGGCCCCAAAGGACCTAGATTGGAATCCGATATAGGCACTTATTTTGTGTTTTTTTTTCAATTTAGGGTTTTAAGGATTTTTTAGGGTTTTTTAAGAACTGATCTGGACTGATTCTGCATTGTTTTTTCTCCTGAAAAGTCGGCCAGTATCGGGTGATCCAATCCGGGTTGGGTCGGTACCCACCGATCTGGGTACTGATTCTGATGGAGTGATCAATGCATGGTTCCTTCCTGCCACGTATAAGCACCTGGAGGACTGGGTTTCTTCGTAGAAAGGTGACTGGACCCAAATTACATGTTTTCCTTTTTATAGAAAAAGGTTGGGGAAGGGGTTGCAATCACCTTGTGTGGTTTCAAAGCCCACCTCCACTTTTGTCAATCTACTACACATTGGCAAAGCAATCAAATCATCAAGACAAAAAGGTTTCCCTTTGAAATGCACTAAAAGCGGATCTGTGCTTGCTGTAGTTCTGTGGCTAGTATTGGATCAACCGGCAGTGGATACAATGACAGATGTTTGATAAAATTAGATTGTACCGTTCATGATTAAGGGTTTTTGTTTAGGCATGTATGATAGTAATTATAAATGAACTTACATATTTTTACTTGTAATAATCCGTAAATGATGTGATCATGATAAGAATGCTGAATGCTTGAGAATCAAATAAAAAACTACATGACACTGTTCATTTGCATGGTATTGTTCATAGGGTATGTTTTATTTTTATTTGATTTCATCTAATTTTATCATTCTTTGCTGAGTAGTATGTGTATAAATACATAAATTTTATTTCTATAGCAACCGTTATAAGCCTAACTAAAAATTTGAAGTCGCTCATAATGGTAAACGGTGTCTGTTATGATTTTGATTGGATGATCTTTATGTTAACCACTTGGTCCACTTCTAGTGAACCTATCACTTCCAGTGGATTTCCTGCTCTATTATAATCATAGTGGTCAAGACAACAAGGCGGCCAAGACATTCAATGGTGCCATTTCTACTTAGGGTCTATTTTTTCATGTAAAATCAAAATCAAGGGGAATATATTTCAAGGAATATCTTTTTCAAGAAAACGGAAAACGTGAGTTATCATTGGTTGTTTGTAGATTACTTCCCTAGAAAACTTTATCAATTTATTTGGATGGAGAACATGCTAGCGATAGATAATTTTATCAATATTTATATAAGCAAATTCTTTACTGATGATGGAATCCTGATGCAAAGGATAAAATAAGTATTTTTTTACATGGAGTTAGTTTTTTATTGAAATTGACAACGTAATCTATTATTTAGTTACTAGTAAAAAATTTTTTTGAAAACAATATCTATTATTTGGCTCTTTGAAATTAATTTCCTAAAATGTTTTTATCATTTGGAGATATGTAAATTATTTTTATAAAAAATATGTAAAGTTAACTAGTATTTTCATTTATTTACTTGAGTTTTTATAAATAATTACTAAATGCTAAGTTTATATCTTCAAACCAATTATGTGGTAATTTTTTTAAAGCTAAATGTTTTATAAAAAATCAATTTAATCAAAAATTATATTTTGGAATTCTACAATACACCGACAACTAAAAAGTGATATACTACATAATCACACAACACAAAGTTTTCTTGTAATTTCTATATAAGAATAATCTGATCAACAACACTTACAAACTCAAATTTTAGTTGAAAATGTCATAATAAAATTATTAAAATGGGCATGTCGTATGATAAAATAACCTTTGATTTGTGTCAAACATGTATAGCAATTTCAAAGTAAAATTTGATTAATTTATTATCATAAGCAAATATTTAAAATTTTAGTATGTCTAAAAAGAAATGCTTTCCGGATGCTGTAATCAGTATTTCACCTTGGTAAAATGAGTGTTATTTTTTTACCATGGTTTTTCATGCAATCAAACAATAGCTTTAATCACATTTTCCTGAAAACTTAACATATGTACTCAGTTTATTTAAATGCATACTTAGGCGACGAGAGCCTAAGCGGTAAAGTTAAATGTTAATGGTACATTTATATACATGTATATATACTAATATACACGTTTATAAGACTTTAAAAGGTTTAGTTATAAGAGAGAGTTTTGTATATAATTATGTACATATTTGTATGCTATAAATGAATATGCGTATTATGTGTGCATGCATGTAAATATATGTTTTATATATGTAATTATTTATTTGTGGATAGAGAACTTGTTTTTAAGTATACATTTCTAATTAAAAATCTTAAACATAATGGTATAAGTGATGAAAGATATTAATATGATTTCACACATTAAATTGGTGGCCATGATTCGCGGATCAAAGGAGCAGTGCCCCTTGTTAGAGGTATCTGGGGACAAAGTTCCTTTTTTCTGGTCATTTAGGTGGGCCTGGGGAACCTAAGCAGGCACTTTGGGCACCTAGGTAAGCGTCTTGTCAACTTTGATTATAATTACCATTATAGATGTAATGTTGCATATATGTATGTACTTATAAGGGCATTTAGAAGTAGAAAAGAAATGCTTGTCTGTAGTCTGGACATGTTTTCATTTGATGCAAAATGCTTTAGTGGCTGAAGCAAAGTGGGCAAACTGTTCATGCTATCTGAAATTTTTTGTTGGAACCCAAAATTACAGAGGAGTTATCAATGTTTCCATGTTCATGTGCAGGTTACTGAGGTTGAAGAAAGTTCCTTTGCTACTAAGGGTAGCCGTGAGATTCCTGAGGAAATGCTGAAAGAGATGGACTACAATGCAGACCGTGCATGGTACCCACTTGTTATTTGTTTATCGATGCCATGAAGTACATATAACTGCATTTATGATGGTTGATTTAAAATAATATGGTGACAGCCTTATAGGTTTTACCTTTTCTTTAGAAAATAGAGATAAGTCGTGCTATGAATTTCAAGTTAATGGTTGTTAACTCCTTCCTTTCTCTAGAGTTCTTTTCCGACATTTTCCTCCCACCTTTTGTGTCATGTGTTTATATCTCAGTGACCTTCATTCTTTCTGCTTTCAAAAGATAGAAACAGCTTATACAGTTCCTTCCAAACTGAAATATATCTAATTTCTTGCTGTTTTGTTTATAAAATTACATATTATAAGTCAGATACGAGCAGGGATTATGTTTGAACTATGTTACCAAAAGCAGTTGAGGTGAATACCTAGGCAAGACTTTGGCCAAATTACCTAGGTGGTCAGTCCTGCTGACTCCAGCATCGAGGCAGCTGTCCTCAGCCTGTTCCCTGCTCTGTTTTGGGCATGAAAGAGGTAATGGGAATCCAATTTTTAACACACTGGACCCAGCAGGGGCAGATTCACAACTTGCAAGCAAACTGCTCCCCGGGATCTGAACTGCGCCTGTCTGAGCAGGTGTTCAGTGATCAGGGGAACCATTTTAAGTTGTGAACCCACTCCTTCTGGGCCTGAGGGGTCCAAAATTGGACCTGTAGATTGTTCATTTTCTCCACCTAGAATATGGCGTGGGGAAGGTGCAGGGACTGCTGCCGTCATCCCCCTCCCTCCAGTGCTGCCTGTCCCTCCAGCCCCCACTCCCCTTTCTGCACTGTCCTACCTCTCTCTTGCAACTCTATCTTCTCCAGTCTTCTCCTACCTATCTGCCACGTTCCCACGCCTCTGGTTCTATGGGACAACAATATGGGTCCCTTGCCTCAACTACTTCTGACAACTACTTCTCACATTTGACTATTGGATTGGCATATGACAATCCGATAATGTCCCATAGCAGCGATCTGGGATAAAATCCCAGCCGAATTGGCCTTGATCTCAGTAGTCTTCCGTCGAGGTTAGAACAGTATTAAAGAATTCTTATAATCATAATACAGAATCACTTATCTAATTTTATAATATTTAAAAGATGATATTGATAAGATAAGGGATGTTTTATAAGTAATTCATGGTTAAATATGGATGCTTTTAATGAGATGTGTATTTCTAGTAAATAGCTGTTCAAATGCCTGAAAAGCATGTGGAACATATGCGATGTTTTATTGTGATTCAAGAGGGACAAGTTCATGATTTGTGAAATTAAGGTCAAATTATTATGTGAGCAACTTTTACTCGGGATCTTGTAACCATCACAATATCTTAAACAGATAAGGAGCTTCAGCTATCTTGAATAAAAAAATGTTTCTCAGCCTAATAATCTATAGGGAGCAAAGAGCATGGAAATTTTAAATAAGATGTAAGTGGAAGAAGACGAAGGTGTAGAGTTGGATATAGTTTGTAGTTGTATTTTTAAGAACTATAGCATTTGGTTATGCGCTGATGTCAACTTTCCAAGTGCAGTTAAATAATTTTGTTCTCTTTCACTGATGTCATGATCTTTATTTTTTATCTTTTCTTAATCAGGTATGATAGGGAAGAACATGGTACTATGAATGATGGGGATAGCTCTTCATTCTATTTTGGGGATGATTCTTCCTACCAAAGAAAAGAGGCAGAATTAGCAAAGAGACTGGTATGAAATTTTTTTCTTCTGGATACTCATCCACATTTTTGTTCTTTTGGTGCATGCTGAACAGCTTGCTTTTTGTACAAAGTTGTTGAGTCATGCCTATTAATGTATCCTTTTTGCTTTTGTCCAATCAATATTTTATGCTTCATGTTGTTTTCTTACATTCACTCCTTGGATTACAGACTAGGAAAGATGGGACACTTATGACACTTGCCCAGAGCAAAAAGTTGTCACAACTGACTGCTGACAATGCTCAATGGGAGGATAGACAACTTTTGAGATCTGGAGCTGTAAGGGGCACAGAAGTGCAGATGGACTTTGAGGAGGAAGATGAGCGTAAAGTTATTCTTCTTGTTCATGGTATGCTATGCTAAACTTGGTTGCTCCCATGTCACATGGGGTGGGGGGGAGGGCAGTTTGCTACTTTGTTCAATGTTTGGAGTAGGCCTTTCTCAGGTCCAGGTGGTATTGCAACAGCGTATCGTTGGGAGGTTTTCCTGTCACTAGCCTAATAACCTGATCTATCTGGCCTGCCTGTTGATATCCTGAGTTGTTATCTTTTGTTGCCAATCTCTCTCTCTCTCTCTCTCTTATGGCAATTTATCTTTCCTGAAATGCAGCACTTCATGTAAAAAATATGCATGTTGGCACTCTAAATTTCATATGAAATATAGGCATATGTAAATAGGGAATGAAAATACTAAATTCCCTATGGCCTACCATCGGTTTATGAATTAAGAGGGGCCCAAGGACATATATCCAAGACCGGCCCAATATAGTATATGAAGAAATCTAGCCCCCTACTTAGAATGACCTCCTGTTTGAAGGCCATATGGGAAGGCCTGTGGAAGGAAGGGAGGGCCCGGGGATAATCTGAAAAGGATGCCATACTGGTTCTTATTTGAAGGCTTCCGGTATATACATATATATCCGGCTAGGCATATATTTGATTGGTAGCATGAAGACATGTTCCTATCAAAAGTCTGAAGAGAGGAGGGCCGGAAATAGCAAACAAAAAGCCCAAATTGGCCCCTGTTTAATAAGTCCGGCTATGGTTACTTTGAAGACATGCCAGAGGGCAGCCATTGGGCTCAAGGGTTGGAAGAAGATCCAATCAGCATATAAGGAAGCCGGATCTTCACATATGCATTCAGATTTATATAAACAGATAGGAGATTGAGAACCAGACCTTACATATAAGTCAAGGAGATGAACATAAGGAATCATCATAGAAGGCTACACATGTATGAGTCAATCAAAATGTTCTCAACAAAAATTGAAGAGGGGAGAGCCGGAAATGACAAAACAGAAGCCAAATTGGTTCCTGTTTTGTAGACCCGGCCATGATTCTCTAAGGGATAAGCTGTCATATGAGGGCCCACTACCAGATGTACACATAGGAAAAGAGAAAGGGCAGCCGATAGATCCCATTCAAGAAGAGCCAATCCAGCACATAGAAGGTCCGGATCTTCACATATATGTGCAAATCAGCACAATTAATCGACCTACTCAAGGGGACCCAATCTAGCATGAGAAGAGGCCTGCTCCTCAAGGATATCCATATATGCATATACTTGAGTAATTGATGGAGACCCGACTGAAAATGATGCATGAGAGAGCCGGATTTTATACATAAATCAGGAAGATGCACACATAAAAATGCATCTCTATGCAACCGGCCATGCATATATGGCATGATATGGAACAATTGGAACAATAAGGATGCTGCCGACAGGAAAACAGATGGGGGAATATGGCATAAATGAACAGAATTTGAAATCATTGAGGCACTGCTTACCCGGGAATAGCTAGGGGAAGGATCACCTCCTCGGCTTGATCCCAAGAGGAAGAAGCAGCACCTGGAAGCTCCACCCGGCAGATCCAATGATTCTCCTTGGCAATGACCAAGTTGTGGCAGAAATCTGTTGAGGAGAAGGGTGCGGTAGAAGAGGACAGGAGGCCTGCTTAATAGAAGCTCGCGGGTGGAGAGTTTGTCTCCAACTAGGAGACTTAACAAGAAAACTGTTTGGAGGAAGATCCGCAGGAGGGAGAACAGTCCAATGGATTCAAAACAGGTCCGAGAGGGAAGCCAAGGCCATCCGATGGCCAGAATTGACCAATTAATGGGCTGGTATCCATGGATCTCCCCGGACCATTGAAATGACCCTACCGGATCCTTAATGGGATAATATCCATTGGATCCCTCATAATGGGATATCCGGTAACTGCCTATAAGCAAAGCTAATTACCGGATGGTTAATCCTCTCGGATCCTTAATAGGATTAATATCCATTAAGTGATCAAGGGTCTTGATTGATGGAGATAACATGTAATCAAGGGCCAAAATGGGTCAATTGACAGGTTTATTGGGATATAGATGCTCCCCGGCCCATTGAGATGGCTAATTGGATCCTTAATAGGATTAATATCCAATAAGAGATCAATGGCCTTGATTAATTGGAAGGACACATGATCAAGGGCCGGGTCAAAGGTTGAACAAGTCAAATGGAGCATAGAGCTCCTGGATGGCCAGCGGTATAGCATGATGAAGAGGCCGGATCCTTAGTGGGATTAATGTCCAATAACAAGATCAAGGGCCATGATTGGATGAAGCATCGATTGATCAAAGATGTCCATCAAATGAGGGGCCGAGAGTCAATGAGAGATGCCTCATTGGATGCTCTCTCTCGTGAGAGGGAATATAGGAAGGGGGGACTGCCACCTGTCCCCCCATGATCTCCCACTCTCTCCACTCCCTATGGCACGCATACCCCATGATCTCCCACTCTCCCTTGGGTGAACAGCACCCACCAATGGCCTATAAATGGAGCCAACCCCGCACATGGAAAAGGGTCGGGAGAGGCAAGAGCAGAAGAAAAAAGAGAGGAAGGTACTGTCATTGAGTGTGTTTTTCAGAGCATCAAGAAGGAGGAGCTACTCAAGAGCTTGCGGCTACTGTCATACAACAAGATAGGTGCAGGTTCCAGAGACTATAAGGTAGGATATCATGTCCATCACCCTACCTATCCCCTTCTAGATATCATGCCCATAGACATGCCAATATTTGTCCCTCTATCCGACCTTTCCTAGATATTATACCTTTTTGTTGATTTATGCCCATAATCCTCTCTCGGCTTGGCTTGGACATCACCTAGATTGGGTTGAGAAGAGTTAGGCAAATGATGAAGCCCCGCGGGCCCAATGAGTTGCCTCCTTTGGTCTGAAATTTACTTGCACTTTCCTATATAGGTTCATGGCATATTCTCATCTCCCAAATACAAAGAGATGACCATAGGTCAGTGGCTTAGATAGATTCACATGGCCAAGATATATGCCAAAGTGATAGCCACTGCCCCCGGATATATATATAATTCACAGCCTGATCTCCTAGTTGATTCTCATAATTGGGTCATATTTGTCCCCCCCCCTCTCGGATATATATTTATCTGTCCTGTCATACAAGGAGTCCTTATGTATGCATACATATATGAATGTAATGGAATCAGCAGGAGATGAAGGGCATTCGGCAGTGTCAAGATGAAGTGAGGTTATACCCGGTCTATTTGGAACCCACATGATGGTCCAAATGCCCCCCGGGTAGCCTTAGATAAAGTACAAGGCAGGAGGAGAAGATGGCCAACCGGGCCTTGAAGAGACTATGACATCCGACCATATATGAAATTACCCTCCGATTATAAAATCAGGAGGCAGCAAGGGGCTGATTTATGTCCATACAGGACATGAGTATAGCCCAACTTTGAACATGGTTCTATGAATATATCCCGGGCAAGGCCATATATATACATGGTCCTTCGGATCTATCTTACAATAAAGAAGACCAATTTCGGGACAAAAGTCATGACAAGAAGCCTTGATATGATAAGGCTATGACCAAATGAGGATATGTAACATGCCATATGGCATAATCAAAATATGTATGTCGATACTCATAAAAAGATGAGCAAAAGCCAATGTATATCTATATGTTTGTACTCCGGTTATAAGGACCATAAGTAGCAAAGAATCTGTGCCCATAACAGTTTATGATCGAAGCCTAATGCAGGGCCTTATTTCAGTCCACTTGTCCCAAACAAGGTCATAAGCAAGAGTCTCATAATAAGAGAAGGCCGGCAGATCAACATAGAAGAGGGAAAGATGACTTCAAAAAAAAAAAATGAAATGATAAGGTTAAAATTCAATTTTGCCGACATTTAAACCAAGTCAAGGGTAGTGATCAGGGATCTCCTCCCTTATATATAGATAATCCATATAAAAAAAAAAAGAGAACCAGGTCTGGACATAATTAGACAAGGTCAATCACCAATATATGCAAAAAATCAAGTCCGGGATTAAGTATGATGGATCATGGCCTGACCCATATGCCCCAATCCTCGGACACCCATGCTGGACAAAAGTTGGGGCAATATGCCCGCTCCTTATTGAGTTATCCCATAATTGAGAGAGCTTATGAGCTCGGCTAAGGATTGGAACAAAAGAATTTTCATAATTGGATGATATCCACATATCCTGGATAACAGCCGAAGCCATACCTCCATTCCCTTGGTCTATCTCTCAGTGGAGAAGAAGCTAATAATCTTACTTACCAAGAGGAGAGGGTAGTCTGCATAAACTTATACCCTTAAGACATACAAAGAGGGCATATTTTGTACCATATGGATTAGGTAATCCAACGCCATCACATACATACAATTGAAGGTTCAGTCTGATGATAAGGGGGCTGGATCTTGTCCTTCGGATTTCAGGTATATGGTCCTGATTCCAGGTCTACTCATTGAAGGGGATTAGAGGGATATTGCTCTCAGGAAAGATAAAAAGAATTGGAGGCCGGACATATGAGTCAGGGCTAAGTTATTGCAAAATACATTGGAGTTTTCACACCCGGGAAACCCATTTCCATGGCAGCCTAATCAGAATATGGAGAAGAGGTTCAGGAGGACAAACCGAGGGTTTAATAGGGCAGATCTATAGTCAAGCGTGGGTGGGTTAACTTGATAATCATTTCAGGTTCATGTAAGCCCAGATTTCAGGCCGCATACAAGCCTTATGCGGCATGACATCCCAGCATGCCTTGCTTGGTATACTTCTGGCCAATCTAAGGTTAAATGCAGGGCCGGCCCTAAGCATAAGTTCATTGAATTCTGAATGTGGAATTCAATCGCATAAATCTTGAATATCCAGGGACCCAAGAATACAGGTAAGGGTCCATAACCTATAAGCAAGCAGAGCCTGGATGTTTTGGCTATCCTTAGACCTGAGCATAATCAGGTCATAGGAGGGATCAAGATAGGTATCATATGATGTATATGAAGGCCTTATATAGTAGACCTATAATTGAACTCGGACGGCCCACACACTGAGTATCTTCAGGTTATATGAGCCTTGATGCTCTAAATTCACCCTAACTCCTAGGGTCTATACTATAGGGACCTTAGTTTTGACCTTGATGACATAAGATTCTTGGCCATAATGTATAGGGGCAGACATAGAAAAAGCAGTAGATTTTAAGGCCGGATATGATCGGACCATGGAGGAGACTTGTATAAATGTCCTCCTGCATATGCAGGGAGCTTCTAGGATGAGTTGGGTAATTGGACTTAAGCATATCAAATGGCCTGTACTTTGGGCTCATATGGACTTGAATTCTCATCCATAACTTAATACCGGAAGGTGGCCTGTTCCAGGTCAATAGTTGAATCAATTCCTCTCCTCCTTTTGAAAGTCTCAATGGCATCACAGCTAGCATGTATTCAAGGTTCCTGAAGGCTAGCCGAACCTACATCTCGGGTCCCAAGTAACATCTGGGGCAGGGTATAATATGAAGAATTCAGGTGACGTATACTTCAGGCTTATATAAGCCTCATTTTACTTGACATTTTGATCATTTCAAAATCAGGTCCATAGCTGATCTTTAGCTTAAAGTCCAATGATATTTGGGGGCTTGATAGCTAGGCTTAGATTGGTATTCATACCAATTATATAATTGCAATCGAGATTCCTATCCAAAAATAGGGAAGGAAATTTCAGTCCCACATACGAGTGGATGGACCCTAAGATTGAGGAAAAAGGAAGTCCTGGAGCACAATACTGTTTGTAGGCCAAATGTTCATATACATAACCCCTGATCAGCCCATATAGGACTATACAGCAGTCCCCCATTCAACATATATTGGCCCAATATATGGCTATATTCAATCCCCTATCTGACCCCATACAGGGTGCCTATATGTTAAGTCCTAGGTCCGGACTCATCAGGATTATAAACCAGATTTAAATCTGAGAAAACCTGGGAGTACGTCAAAATCCTATCTATGTTCTGGGCCAAACCGGATAGGGCTGAAGGGGCTAAGATAACCCGAGAAGCCCATGGGAGGAGAGTATAGTTTCTCCTCAAATCCGGGTATGCATATCATAGCTGGACCCTTCGAGTCAGGGAATAAAGATTTAAGTAATATTCTGTTGTTTTCACCAGGTTCAATCATATGGCCAGATTTCATTTTGTTCAAAATAAAAGGACTTATACGAAATCGATCTTTTGATTTCAATATGCTCGTATCTTGACTAGCCTCAATAATTCAACCTATGTCTTAATATAAAACATTAGGTTGAGAGACTAATCTATCGCAGGTATTGTTAAAATCCTTGCCCATACCTTCAAGTCTAGATACTAAGTTCTGGCATCGCCACTTAACCTTGTATGTTAAATCTGCATTCCATTGCTTTTATGGGTCATAATACCCAGATACTAATATTCTGTGAATGAGTGTTCTCTTTCATATGCAAATTGTTACGACAGTTAATCAAGGGTGTCCGAGAATCTCGGTGTAATTAACATCGGAAATTCGCAACTTCCGATGGAGAGAGGTCCAAAGACAAACTTTATGAACCCTAACCTCGATATATATATTTTCTATATATGCATACCACATATTTTGGCTAATATTTTCTATGAAATATCATATGCTTTCATAGTAGCCAAAGGAAAGATAACGAAAGTTCATTTCCCAAATAAACGGAAATCAAATGAATTTTCAAATCATGCCATAGACCATATATATAAATATATATATATATTTTTACACGTATATTTTTATCCATAGATTCTTCGAGGTTTCACAAATTGGCACGCCCGGTGGGACCTCTCTCTCCCTTCATCTCTCTGTCGCGGCATTTGTTGAAAGAATATTCATCCAATATTATTTTAAATAAAACCCTCTACATTTAATGGCAAGACTTTGTCTTCCTTTTTGCAGGGAGTTAAAGCAATGGAATCAAAGGTCACATTTTCCGAAGGATACGTGGAGCACTGTGTGACAGGATTCCTGTCACAACCACTATCTTTCGGGTCGTTTCCACCAGTAGTACAGACTGCGCAATGCTTGGGAGTCAGACTCGCCGAGCCGATCGCGGATGATGATGTCATTTCCCCGATCGAGCAGATTGTGCTAGTTGCTGAGGCGCAGACGAAACCCGCGGTTCAGGAGGAACCGATAACAGAACATGTGACGGTCGCTGTCAACCAGATATCAGTTTCTCAACAGCAACCGCAGATAAAGAAGTTCCGAGCAGGGAGAACATCTACACCATTCTCCTCACGCCGATCTTTCCAGGTTGGCGCAATGAGAATTTACTGGAACGGCCGTCCGGCTACACCCGTATGGAGCAAGGACGAGCCCAGGAAATATATTCCCAAGATTACTATGATTCCTCTATTCAATCGGTTCGATACTTTGGCCCGGCTGGATAAGGAAGACAGGCTGGAGAGGGTGCAATACAACCCAGCCAGCAAGTATGGGGCCAGGAAGATGACCCGGGCCCACAAGACTGCTCGAGCTGCAATCCAGGTCCGCAGCTCCCCGAAGAATGGTCGGACCAATCAATCAAGGGGTCGGCCAGCATTTATCATCGAGCGAGTAGGGAGATACACCTACTTCAAGATTCGGGAGGACATATGGTACCAGTCCCAGAAACAGGAGGGATATGACATCCCTCACGAAATATCTCAATGCATTGTCAGAAGGAGCCGGCATATGGTTACCGGTTCGGCAGGCGGCATACGCTCATATGCGAGTAAGTCGCTTACCCAGCAATACGACTGGATGGCGAGAAATAAGGAGATCGCCAGATCCAGGAACCTGGGGGCATCATTTCCCCAGCATAATGCCGAGAGGATCCATAACACCTCCTCTCATTTTCAACAACCCGCTGTCAAATTTGCCCCACCCACTCGAAAATTGGTGGTTGGTTTTGGTTACGAGGCGGAACCGGTTTTAAGCCGGGAAGGAACCAAGCGAGAGTCAATATCTACTCAGCTCGTATATCCGGGGGCAGCCCCGAGAAGGATGATCAGCAAGGCGGCAGGGGATGGCAAGTATGTCTTCAACTGTTATACCACGTCAAGTACTAACCGGCCAGATGAGACCGGGGAGCCTTCTCGTCCCCATACTCGTCCTGGGCCAGTTACACGAAGCCAGGACCAGAGAGCTGCACCGCCGGCGATAGAACCGGCTCAGCAAGAATTGCCCAGGCAAGAGGAAATAGATGAGGCCATACGCACTGATGATGAAGAGCCTCTGCCTGAGCGCATTGATATTGCAGATATTATGAAGGAAAATCAAGAGCTGAAGGCGCTGATCAAAGGCCTGCTAGCTATGCAGGCACCGCAACCCCATAAGGTGGCGGAAGTGCCAAATGAACCCTCGGCCATACAACACAACCAGCCCCATATCCGGCAGGTTGCGGCCCAACCAAACACCCCCCAGATGATACAGAGGGGGCAAGCAGAGGATGAAGTCCAACCTAATTCACAGAGATTTCAATCACTGCAAGACTTATCAGCCCTATCTCAGAGGGCTATGATTGAAAGTATAGTTCAAGCTACGCTGACCCGGCATGAGGAGGGGTTAGCCACCGTGGACTTGTACCGGGTCCCATATCCGATCCAGTACCAGTTTAAGAAATTGCCACCGGAGGTGACGAAGGTCCCCAAATGCTCCAAATATGATGGGAGGGGATCTCCGAATGAGCATCTGGCCATGTATATGACCCATATGGGAGAATTAGCCTTGGAGGATGCATACCTCCTTAGGTTCTTCCCCACCACTCTGACAGGAGCAGCCTTCGAGTGGTATTCAAAGTTGAAGCCAGGATCGGTGGCTGGGTGGGAAGATATGCAGAGGCGCTTTATCGAGCGCTTCAGGATGACGGAAAGGCCAGTTTCACTTGTGGAACTGACGTCATTAAGGCAGAGAAGGGATGAGGCTGCCGCCGACTATATCAAGCGGTGGCGAAATTTCAGTATGAGATGTCCCAATCCTCCCGTTAATGAAGACGCGGTAGGGTTGTGCAAGAGAGGGCTGCGGGCGGACTTCCATGAAAGGCTGCTAACAGCTAGCGTGCGGACTTTTGATGATCTGAACAAGTTCGTCACGGACATAGAGATGTTCTATGCAGATAACCCCGTTCCGCCTATAGCAAGGCCGAAGATGGCAAAGGATAAACAGATTGCCACCAGGGATGTTCATACCATAGAGGCCGCTCCCCGAGCCAATGGTGGCAATGGGGGCAAAAAGACAACTCATACTCTGTCCTTTCCCCCGCCTCGACAGATAGTCAGGAACCAACCGGCCCCCATCCCTAGGCCGACCTTGGAGGAGCGGATGAGCAAGCCGTACTCCTTTGATATTGGGATCACCCGGAGGCTCTTTGACTTATGCGTCAAAGATGATTTGATCACCATTCCTCCAGCCAAGAGACCTGGAGATGCCAACAGATCTGCTGAGCCTAACTTTTGTCCATACCACAGAGTGTTAGGACATACAATTGAAGAATGCTATCCTTTCAAGGATTTGGTGGAGAAGCTGATCCGAGACAGCACAATTACCCTCGGTAAGCAGTTGATAAACCCACCTAAGCCACACCCAAAACCGCCACAAAAGCAGAATGTGGCGGTCAATGTTATTCACCAGGCACCACCCCAGATAGCGGCGGAGCACGAAGAAGCCCCTGAGGGAGTGCAGCCCCCGGGGGAGGAAGCATATATGTATGCCATGAGGGCCTTACCATTGCTTCAGAGGTTACAATGGAGAACTGAGGCACTTGGCCGGGAGATAGGGTTCGCCATACGCAACCTGCCTGCTATATTGGCCGGGCGCATAGTGATGGAAGATATGGCGCCCGATCCAAATGTACCGCAGCTGGCTCCAGATGAATCAGTTTCAGAGTCAGTTTCCTCAGACAGTCACATATCAGACATCTCAGAGGTACAGTCTGGGGAAAGAGATTGTGCTGAAAGGGAAGAATCAGATACCTTCTCCGCCGAGCATCAGTTAATTCGGCCACAATATGATACATACTCTTTCCCGATAGGGATGACCTGTAGGATTCTGGAATTCTGCATTCAGCAAGGGCTCATACGTGCCCCCCACCTGGCACAATATGATGTTGGCTCCCCTAGAACCCTGTCTGAAGGCTGTATATACCACCAGACGAATCTCCATATCTTGGGAAACTGCAGGGGGGTGAAAAATATGATCGAGCACCTGATACGAAGGGACATTATACAGCTGGGCAGACACCAGATTCATCCTCCGCAACCACACGATAGGTTTGTCCCCCAGAGCTTCGCTGTCAATGTGATCCACGCCACTCTAGCCAATAGTGGGCTCGGGAAGCGGGATGACAGAACCCGGATACAGGAAAACAGCCGGCCTCGCGTGTTTGCCGCATATCAGACACTTCCACCTAACATAGTAGAGAGAAGTGTGAGGCTCAATGAACAGGCAGTCGATAACGGGAATATGTCAAGTGCTCAGGAAGATACGGCGGGGGCACCATGGATAAAGATCCCCACCCGCCAGGAGAAATATGAAGCCAGGAGGGAAAAGGCGAAGATAAAAGCCGAAGAGAAAGCTGCTCTGACGCCCATAAAGGCAGATAACGAGCAGCAGTCAGTTCATCATAGGAGACCTGTTCCTCCAATCATTCGTCGCAAACAGATCAAAAACTGGAAAAAGGCACTCAAAAGAAAAGCCAAGCGACAGGAGGAGCAGCGGCTGGCAATGGAAACTCCAAGGATCCTCACCCCTGTGCAGAGACTACAACAGGTCATAGACCAGTTGGAAGAATATGAGCCTAAGCAGCCTGCAGGACCGGCTCCTCTCGGGGCTTATATCCCCTGGGAGTCATGGTCAAGGAAAATCCGGATCAAACAAAAGCTGGTTAAGCTACAGCAAGAAATGTTCGATAGAGGAGCACCAGGTTTTTGGTCCGATGGGAAGGATGAAAATGAGATTGTGACTCAGTTCCGTGACCTCACATGCAATATGGTGAACATACCACCGCCGAGGAAGTTATATGCAAACAACAATGGAACCCAGAAACAACCCTCCCACCGTCCACTGACATACCAGCGGCGGAACCAGCCCAATACAAAAGGCAAAAATGCAAGGCAGTCGATGGCACATGATAAGGTTATATATTTTCGAGGTGAGCAGCATGGGCCAGTAGCGCCACCTGTGATCAGGCAGCCGCCGAAGAAGACTGTCAGTCTTCCTCCCATATCCGAGGAAGAGACAGGGGGCATTGAGGTCAGCCCGGTGATAGGAGAAAGCAGTGGAATCAACAAAACAATCGAGGGAAATGATAAGCAGATAAATGATCCCGAGATTAATGAGGTAGTTCCACCACCACAGCCAGGTCAGTCTGTATATGAACCGGAAGAGGCAGTGGAAATCATCCCAGCATCCAATAGTCTCCCCTCTTCGTCCAAAGTCAAAAAGAAGATGGACGAAAAGGTCTTGAACCGCATAAAGAAAATGCCCGTCACTTTCAGTGTTTGGGAAATGTTATCCCTAAGCAGAGAACTGAGAGAGACATTGGTTTCAGTATTACAGGAGCCAGAAACATATGAGGCTCATGTAATGGAGACGGCCTATGACGCATACGCAGCATCAGTCTCCTTCGGGGACGAAGATATGTTGATCCCCAACTTGTTCCACAATCGCCCTTTGTATATGAAGGGTCTGATTAATGGGCATGAGGTCAACAGGATTCTGATAGACGCCGGAGCTGCAGTCAACATCCTACCTCTAAAGACTTTCAGGGCATTATATCTCATGCCACATATACAGAAAGCATCAGGAGTCAGGATCTCAGGATTCAATCAGAATTTTGAGGATGCGTTGGGAAAGGTGGAGGTGGAATTAACAATGGGAGATTCCAAGACAAAAGTCACATTCTATATCATTGATAGTGACACCACCTATAAAGCATTACTGGGTAGGCCATGGTTACATCAGAACTGCATAGTGCCCTCAACATTGCACCAATGCATCAAATACAGCAGGGAAGGGAAGCAACATAGAGTCGATGCCGACCCCGCTCCTTTCGAAGTGACCGAATGTCATTTGGCCGATGCCGAGTTATATCTGGGAGGCAGAATTCCAAGAACTGATAAAAGGAAAGAAGTCTTCCAAGCCGCTGATCTGGATGACGATTTGAAGGTCAATGAAACCAAGGCCGAAATACATCGACGGATGTCGAATACGAGCAAGACACAGAATACAATCCCCCGTGGGAACAGGCGTTCAACCAGATACACTGCAAATACAGTGATGAAGGCCCTTGAATATGGTGTCAGTATGCCTCCTGAGACGTTATGGAACTTAGAAAGGCAAGACGGTTCGACGGTGGAAAGCCTGAGAACCTTTGAAGTAATATTCCCTGGTGGACGGCGCCTTGTCTTTTATTCAGAAGGAGGTGCGCGCCTTCCAGTTGAAGATGATGATTTTGGGTGGGCTGATAACCCAGCCTCAATAATGGTACCTGTGGAGGAGATGGGAGATGTCTCACCTTCCATTCGGCATATGGCTTCTAAGATGAAAATTCCACAGGAGCAGTCCCAATACAGGGCTGACATGTTCCGGAGACTGTGGGATTCGTCTAATCAACCTACTGCCCAGAATAGACATCCCGGGCTGGGATATGAGCCCGGACGGCAGTCCTCAGCACATTACGCAGTGAATATGGTCACAGTACAACCAGCCGGTGGATCTTCTGAGGCATCTTCTGCTCACAACACGTCAGATGAGGAAGACGAGAGTGAGGGAAGCATCGCCATACAGCAAGCTGAGCATACACAGTCTGAAGAAGGCCTTGAAGAGCAAGGGACCCATGATAATAGCAGTCCCATGCAGCCAGAAATGTCAGAAGGGATAGAAGAATCAGGAGACCTCATTGATTTGGAGCCCGCTCCTGAAGAATTTGAAGATGGTGGCCAAGCCACGGTTGATGACTTGATAGAAATCAACCTGGGTAATGATGGGAATCCCAGGCCCACATTCATAAGTGCTCTCTTAAATGAAGAAGAGAGAGAAATGTACAGGGACCTACTTCTGGAATATCAAGATTGCTTCGCCTGGTCATATTATGAAATGCCAGGCTTAGCACCCGAAGTAGCAGTACACCGGTTGGCAATACTTCCATCCGCTAAGCCGGTTAAGCAGGGTCAGAGGCGAATGAGAGCCGAATTAGAGCTCAAAGTAAATGCCGAGGTTGATAGACTGCAGGAGGTACAGTTCATTGAACCATGCAATTACCCGGTCTGGTTGGCTAATATAGTGCCGGTTCGGAAAAAGAATGGGCGGTCCGTGTTTGCATCGACTATAGAGATTTGAACCGAGCTTGCCCAAAAGATGACTTCCCTCGCCAATACCGTAAAATATGGTCGATATAACCACCGGGCACGGGGCATTATCATTCATGGATGGTTCTTCGTGGTATAATCAAATTCGATGGCGAAGATGATAAGAATCGCACAAAGATTTCGCACTCCTAAGGGCATCTTCAACTATAAACGAATGCCTTTCGGCTCGAAAATGCGGGCGCCACATACCAAAGAGCCACGACGAAGATCTTCGATGAAATGATACATGACTTCGTCGAATGCTATATCGATGATCCGGTAGTGAAGACCGTCAACCGGACGATCACATACGCGATCTAAGGAAAGTCTTCGAACGCCTCCGCTCATATAAGCTCGAACGAACCCGATGAAATGTGCCTTCGGGGTAGCCAGTGGCAAGTTCCTGGGTTTTATAGTCAGATACCGAGGGATTGAGATAGACCCTGAGAAGATCAGGGCAGTCAGGGACCTACCTCCACCTCGCGATATACATCAGCTGAGGTCGCTCCAGGGGAAGCTAGCTTATATTCGACGCTTCGTTTCCAACTTGTCAGGCAGATGTCAGCCGTTTTCAAAGTTGGCCAAGAAAGGAGCAGTTTTCAGATGGGATAAGGACTGCCAGGCTGCATTGGATGGACTTAAACAATATTTGTTGAATCCTCCGGTGCTGGGGGCACCTGTCAAAGGTCGACCCCTAATCCTATATATCACAGCCTTGGATGCATCTTTGGGCGCCATGCTGGCCCAGGTCAACGATGAAAATAAGGAGCAGCCCTTATACTATCCGAGCGGCGCTTGATAGGCCCCGAGCACCGATATTCCCCACGGAGAAGACGCGCTTAGCGTTGGTCTTTGCCGCGAAAAGTTGAGGCATTACCTTCTAGCACATGAGGTCAGCTTGATTTCTAAGGTTGACCCTCTCAAATTCATGTTGAGACAACCTGTCCCAACAGGGCGTTTAGGCAAATGGGCCTTAATGCTTATGGAATTTGATATCAAATATGTCCCTCAAAGGGCAATAAAGGGGCAAGGCATGGCCGACTTCTTGGCCGCCCATCCACTTCCAGATATTTCCCCTCTGAATTTTCAATTACCCGATGAAGAAACTCTGAGGGAAGATCATGAAGTCCAGCATACGGATATTGACCACTGGCAACTATATTTTGATGGCGCATCCAGTACGGAAAGAATGCCCGGTGGCAAGATAAGGCCGAGGGCGAGGAGCGAGCATTGTCTTCCTCGGTCCGGATGGAGGCGTCCTCCACAAATTACATGCTCTAACAGGACCCCTCACCAACAATGAGGCTGAATATGAAGCTCTCATTATAGGATTGGAAATCGCCCTCGAAATGGGGTTGCGATGCATAAAGGTGTTCGGCGACTCATTGCTGATCGTCCAACAAATGCTGGGGATATTTGAAGTGAGGAAGCAAGAACTGGTGGCATATCATGCAGCGGCCTCCAGATTGTCAGATAAATTCTGCTTATTTCAGATCCACCATGTCAAGAGGAGGCAAAACTCGCAGGCAGATGCCCTAGCCAAGTTAGCCTCAGTCATCAGGCTACCTCCAGAAGGAAGAATGGATGTGGTCATCAAGAATAGAAGGTTGTTCCCGACATCAATAGATAAAGAGAAAGGACTCACTGACTGGGAGATAGATGCCCTCGATATGACAGAAGGCACCCCACAGGAAAAGGATGATTGGCGTCAACCCATCATTGATATCAAGAATGGGATATTGCCAGAAGAGCGTGCCCTGAGAATACAGATGATAAAAAGGGCCGCTTCATATCAGCTCATAGATGGAGAGCTATATAGGCTCATGCCTGAAAAGGAAAGAGCCATTCTGGCCAGGTGTCTCTCTCATCAAGAAGCATATAAATTGATGAAGGAAGTCCATAGTGGTCTATGTGGGGCGCATCAATCTGGCCCAAAGATGAAGATTGCCATCAAATTGAAGGGATATTACTGGCCTTCCATGTTTGCTGATTGCGAGAAATACGCTAAGGCATGTTTTGAATGTCGTTCGTTTGGCCCCATACCCAGACGCCCTCCATCTCAGCTACACCCGACCACTCTTACGTGGCCATTTGCCGAGTGGGGCATGGATATAATAGGACCCTTCAAGCCATCCACCAGAGGCTGCAAATTCATTCCGCGGCCCACCGATTATTTTTCCAGATGGGCCGAGGCCATAGCTGCCAAGGAGATAACTGGAGCAGTGGTTGCCCGATTTGTCCGGCACCACATCATTTACAGATATGGGGTACCCAGTCGGATTATGTCAGACAATGGTACTCCTTTCAAGAATCAGGTCGTATACAAGCTGGCGGCCAAATTCCACATAGATTGGAGGACGTCGACAGTTTATAATCCCCAGGCAAATGGTTTAGCAGAGGCGTTCAATAAGACCCTATGCAAGCTGATTGTCAAAGTCGTCGGCAGCAAAAAGAACAGCTGGGAAGATAAGATGCAGGAGGCACTATGGGCTTACCGAACCATCTATAAGACCCCTACCGGATGTTCACCGTTTTCCTTAGTATATGGGAGTGAAGCGGTAACACCAGTTGAAGTAGAGTTGGCCTCATATCGGATAGCTGTCCACCATGGCCTACCTACTAATGAGCCCGATGAGATAGAGAGAAGATATATGGAGTTGGATAAATTGGAAGGGGATAGACTGGAAGCCTATAGACACCTGAAAATATATCAGGCAAGGATGACTCGGGCTTACGATAAGCTCGTCAAAGAAAGGGCATTCCAGAAAGGGGAGTTGGTGATGGTCAAGCAGAAAGATGCAATGGCAGCACGGCCCAAAAATAAATTCCTTCCTAATTGGCTCGGCCCCTACGTGATAGATCGGGTATACGAAGGAGGAGCTTATACGGTGGTCGACAGTAAAGGCAATATTCCTTTCCCTCCCCTGAATGGCAAACATATCAAGAAATACTATGCTCCCGAGCATGAATTCAGAGGGAGTTGGCCTGATAAGGAAGACCAAATTCACATACACAACATTTGGTAAGAAAGTCAGGCACCATGAGTCGGTTACCCACATGCAAACTGGCTCCTAATAAGGTTTTCCGCCCCATCAGTAAGGAAGGCGTCCCATAAGGATGACCCGATATGGTCCTCTTCATGGGAAAGGAGTCTTAGTTGCCCATGATGGAAACTTTTTATCTGAGGCGACGATGAAGTCTCAATCCTCACTTCCTTCATAAGTAATTGGAAATACTTCCAAATGCCCCCAAATATGGGGATAGCAGTGGCACAATATCATATCTCCCTTTATACCATATTCATGAGCCACATCATATCTTTTATACACAAAAGCCTACAGACATATCTGTATGGCTGCCTTATGCCCATATTGAGGGAATAGACCCCCACCATATCATCACACATATTTTCAAATATATATATATAGCCATCCGGCATCCATACATCCGCGTGCCAAATACTGCTGTCCCTAAATAGGGGGCATACATATCCGTATATCGGTTTCAATCGATTTCTCGATACCGTCATGTTTTCTGCGGCTTCGAGATTCGAACATCAAGATCTGTCATATGAGATCTGCCGTTCTCGGTTTTGTTTTACGAAATCGAAATAAATGGATCCTCGCAATATAAGGGATCCCTTTGGTGTCGCTTTTGAAACATATATTATCAACTCAAAAGCAGCCTCACAAGACAAAGCGGAGACTATATGAAGCATATACTGTTCAGTTATTCAAATGAATTTCAGAATAACAACATAAGCAGAGTTTATGAAGCTCCGGGTCATAAATCCCCGGATAATACAAGAGCTAATTTAGACTGAGGGATGCAACTTCTTCAGTTCTTCAAGCTCGTTCCATAGACGTTTTGCCACAACAGAATACATAGAGTGGCGGGATTCAACATCAGTAATTTCCTCCACTAGTTGGGCATGATGAAGACGAGCAGTGGACAATTCTTCTTGCACAAGATCCATATGAATCTTTGCCTCAGCCAGCAAACCCTGAAGCTCTCCTAGGCGCGCCTTGGCTTGCTTTAGCGCTTCAGTATTCTGCTCAATTTCAAGCAGCTTCCTGTCCATACGAGGAAGATAGGCGGTTTCCCACCATTCCTGGGTGTGCTTTGCCTTCAGAGAATCGCAGAAGCGGCCCCATAAGGCCTCGACTGCGGCAATCCAGGAGTTCATATCACAACCTGTCTCGCGATAGAAGGCAGTCATTCGCGCCAGATTACCGCGCAATTCCTCTATAGATGGCAGAGGATCCAATAGCGATTCCAGTCCTCCAAGCAGAGCCCTCCCGGCAAGCGAAAATGACACCTTGCCTATCGGAGAAGGATCGGGCCAGATCAGGCCCAATTCAGGAGAACGGAATATTTCCTGCAACCCTACATGATAATAAAATAAGAGATATGAAGTCTCGACAGGATATGAAATACAGAATATATACAGAAAATAGCGAAGCTTACGAGGATCAGATAATTCCGCGTAAGGAGCAGCGTTCGCCATCTTCACCTGCGATGGAAATAAGAATCAAGGTCAGAAGGGTATATATATATACAGCTGCAAGCAGAAGAGGCATGGCAACGGTTGGACGATCATGATATCCGCCGCTTAATATTCAACCAGCGCCTCCATCAGTCGCCTTATTGCGACCCATCATTTCCCGATAAAATGATGCACTCACCATAAAGAGTGATGAATATATACCATAAATACATACGCCGGGCAATCATAGACCCAGCAAATGGATGCAGAAACCATAAATCCAACCCGGGATCGGAACAGTTACCCTCCTGGGCCATGGACAGAAAAAAGATATAATCCCCACGACGCCGGTAGAGCATATGGAGATGTTCCCCCGCTAGGGATATCATGCTTGCAACGATATGCGTATATATGTCAAGCTTATGTCAATATGGATGCGTAAGAGATAAAATACACAGATATCATGCATATATCATATATCAAGGCGATAGAACAGCAAAGGACAGCGAAAGACTATGTTAACATCATTTGCTTCCTAGCTACAGCCCATATCAGCCCATATACAACATGACAGCGGCTGAATATACACATACAAGATATTGGCTAACAGAAGCACATATTTTCTAAGGCCAGCATAGAAATTGATGGTAATATCCAGATCTAGAAACAGCAAGAGTATCAGATTTGGAAAACACAATCATTCATAAAGCAGGGCACACATACAATGGCCGATGCACACAAGAGACATAATTCTCTTATTCAAGATTCATCTGACAGCGCATATGCTATATATAAGTCATTTGAAGCATATATATAACATATAGACAAGTATGCAGAATATAAGGTTGAAAGCAGCAAGAAAACCCAAATAGAGGGGAATGCGTGCACAGTTATATATAACAAAGCATCTGAATATTTGGAGCAAAGTTTTTCATATACAGGACTGTGACTCGATTATACTAACATAGTCCTAGAAGAAAGCAAAATACAATGAAGCGGGCAGTCCCCGAATCTATAGAGGGGGACGACAAGAAGGGCGAAGCTGCTCCAGTGCCTCCAGCCCAGCTACTAGACGCTGCTCCTCGGCCTCTACCCGCTCAGACTCGGTAGACAGCTCATCAAGTACCTCAGACAGTTGGGCACATTCAAGCCCGGCCTGGTAAGCACCTGCCCGAAGTTGTTCAATATACTTCAAGGACTTGTCAACCGCCTCCCGAAGATCATCAGCAGTCTCTTGAGCCTCAGCACGCAGGGTGGCCAGATGATCCCACTGCTTGTCGATGCGCTCCTTGTCCAGACGGACAGCCTGCAGATCCTTCTTCATCTCTTTCGCCCTGGGCAGATGTGTGATATCCCAGGCGAGGCAGGCCCCTTTCTCCCGTATAAGCTGGGAGAACCGGCCCCAAACTCTCTCCACGGCGGGGATCCAAAGCTGCATATCCCCACCCAAAGCATGATAGCAGGTCGTGGAGCGCTGCAGTTCCTCTCGCATTTCCCCCATGGGCAGAAGAGGGTCCAGGAGGCTATCCAAGGCGCGGATCATGCTGTCTCCGCTGCTCACGCCCATCCTGGATACTGGAACTATGGAAGTAGGCCATGATATGCCCAACTCCAGAGCTCCGGCATCCTTCGGAATGTTCACTGCATAGAACAAGGGAAAAGGACGTGTCAGGATATATTATACATAACATGAAGAGAAGACAAGGAAAGGGAGGCAATATACCTGCTAGAGGAGCTGCCTCTACAACTGAGGCCTCGTCAATCTCCGGATACATCTTCTCGCGATCAGTCTGCAAACCAAGATATGCATACATCATATGTGAAATCAATTGCAACAATACAAAGCAGGAATATGGCAGAAATAAAAGACATGTGACAAAATAAATACATGTTTAGGAGCTAAGCTTGTTTCGGCTAATCTGGTCAAGGCATCAGCTATAGTTGTCAGATGCCCTGAAAGCTTAAGCAGTTCAGACTGCTCCCTGCAAAGTGTGGCTAGCCTGGCACATGTACCCCGCAAAGTAGCCCCGAGATCAACAGAGGCTGCGCCAGAAGCATCTTTTTCTACGGATCCAGACCCTCCAGGGGTATCTACAGGAGGGTCAGCAGTGTCCCGGATGGTTGGAACACCACTGCTATGACCAGAAAAAGAGGGAGCAGCATCCATATCGCTCGGTCGGACATCTCCGCCGATCGATAGGCCCGGGATATCTACCCCACCTGAAGCTGCAACAAACATAAGCATATAAGCTTATACAACAATAAAGAATAGATTGAAAGGATATAAGGCAACAGCTGTCTCACCTATGAAGGAACTAGCTGCCCTTTCATCACCAACCGCCCCTACACATAACATATCGGCCCCAATAGAGCCGACCGCCCGAGGACGAGAACTGGCAGCTTCAGTCAATCGTATGGACCCCTCGTTCAGAATGCTAGGCCCTATATAAAGAGCCAACCATGTTAGCATTATACATAGCAAGAATATGGGAATAAGGAAAAGAGGGTCGAAAGCCATTACCAACAGGTGGCTCACTCTCAGTCTGGACAGCATCAAAGTCGAGATCCCCTTCCCCATGGAACGACATAGGTGACGGAGAGCGGGGTGTAGGAGAAGCTACTGGCAAGGGTATCTCCTCATGTACAGGTGCCGCCACCTGGATCCCCTCTGATACAGATATGCTACATACAGCCACTGGAAGCTTTCCTCCGCCAGACGAAGAAGGGAAGCCTGCCCCAAAGTTGGATAGGGTTATGATTCAACATAAAGAATTACCCTGATATGAGTTGAAGGAGTTGGAAAATACCTTCTCCCTCACGAGGCCGCTTCTGAGGGCGAGAGGAGTCCAGAAACAACTCTGATCGCTTCAGAGTAGGCTTCGAAGCCCCTGCTTCAGGAACGCCTGTTAATGAAGGCAGAATAGCAGATAAGAGGGCATATATTCAATAAAGATAATATGAAACCACATGCATACCTGAAGATGGTAGGTCAGGTGGCAGAGTGACTAGCAAGCCAGCATCTCGACCCACGTGTCGTGCCGCCCGAAGAACAGATACGCGGACTTCATCAAAGGTAGAAGCTTGCTCGATGGCCAGGACATATCTGAGAGGCCCCCAGGCATATACCAGTGCAGCGAGATGCCGTTGCCACATACTAGAGCGATCATGAAGCTCCAGAGGCTCCTGAGATGGAATTCGCCGCTGTCCAGTACAGTCAAGAACCATCCGCCCATACCAGTCAATAATAGCCGGAGCAGCTGGCTGTCGTGCTCGATGTGCAGACCGAAGCGGCTCAGATAAAGGGTCAATAAGCCCCGAGTATGGTTCAAGGAATGGTGCAAGAAGGAGGCCAAGTCTGCTCCACTTCTGATATCGTGCCAAAAGTTTCCCCTTCAGATCTCGAAAATATCTATCGAGATAGGCAGGATCAATATCTACAGGGGCACAATCCTTCTGCTTCAATCTGGTGAATTCAGCTTTCGAAATAATAGCAGGAAGCTCTCGATAGTTGTGGCTGCGATGAAGCCACCAGTTGCCATATAAAATATCGAACTCACCAGTAGCCCCAATAGGGGGGATAACAATAGCAGCCTCAGTATAAGGCCTCAAGAGATAGTTCCACCACTCGGCAGCCACCAAATGATAATCTGGCTGGCGATATACGCGGCAAGGAATGTCGAAATCTGCATTAGGCGGCACTCCTTGATCAAAGCCAAAGTTCCTGGCAAACCGGTGAGGGAAGTAGGGCTCCAGTATGGTCTGACCCTCTTGATGAAACACCAAGACACTCAGACGGAGACTCAAATACCACTCCCTGCCAGCCCATTCAGAATGTCTGCCTGATAAGGGGCTGACCCACTGAGTACCCTTCTCACCCGGTACTCCTGAATGTGGTCTGAAGCCTTTGCAGCTATGATCAAACTTCAGACCTGGAGAGTTTTCCTTGGGCAATAGAGCAAGAGCACGTCTCCCAGAAGCAAGCTCATTTATAGGACGCCGAATACGCCGTTCTGTTGATCTCAGCATCAGAGCTTGGAATGGATCTATGTTATCTTCTGGAGGAGGTACGCCATCAAATAGGAAGGATGCCCACGTGCCTATATAATGAGTAGCCATAACAACTCTGCAGTCCCGGGGGAAAGGATGAGTACTCAGGGATCCCAGAGAATGATAGATGGCCGCCAGGGCAGCAGGTGCAATAGACAGCCGTTTCCCGCAGGCCAACCTACAAGCAGGGTATATGACTCCAGCCCTGATAGAGTCCACATCGCCGAATGGTATAGCAAACGTGGACAACCAATAAGCGAAATATGCTGCCAAGTGTGTAACCTCTCCAAGCTCCCAGGGATCTTCAACTTCGGGGATATCACCCAATATAGAGAGTGTCTGATCAAGACGAGGGCGCGATAGCCTCAAAAGGCGAGTTCTATCCCTGCCAAGCTGAGCAAATGCACGCTTATAACAGAATGGGCCCCCATAGAAATATTGAAGCCACGCCTGGCAACTGACTCTGCTAGGATCATCAGAGGAGTCAGATCTGCTGATAAATGCCAGATCCCGCCATACCTTCATAAGGAACCTGTGGCAATAAGGCAAACAATAGTTGCCTGTCCCCGTGGTCTGGCACCGGTGCAGATCATCAAGCACCACCTCTTCATAGGGGTCCCCATGAATAGGCAACCCTGATAACATATGAAAGCTCCAGAGATCCAGTGCGGTCTCGCCCTCAGCAGTAGCGAAAGTGTTCCATCGGCGGTTGAACCTTTCTGCCAGTGCCTGAATATAACCCTCGTGCGGGGGATAACCATACAATGCTGCCCCCACAGCTGATTTCAGCCCTACACGATCCAAACGAGCTGAGAAGTTGGCTAGAACATACTCTAACCACTCGCAAGCGCCAGGCCTAGGACGATGAGGAACAGATACTGATAGCCTGCCATACCAGCTATCAACACTGCCAGATAAAATATCATCCAATATGCAGCGGCCATCATAATTCTCCCCGCTATAACGAGGATGACACGGCTGAAGAAATAGTCCTCGGCGATGAGCCGAGGACACATAATCACACTGCCGGTTCAGTCGCCATATTCCCGGCTGAAAATCACAAGTCATAGTGCAATCGCCGCCGATGTCACCAATCAGTCCCAATGAGCAGCGAAGAGGATATGACTGATGAGGAGTGGTCCCTAATGGGAATGCAGGATATGAAGCAGATACAGCACCCATCAGTGAATCTCTGCCCAGAAGGATCGCACACTCGAGGTAATGTCGATCTCGAGGAGAAGAAGATGAATCTGGAATATCTTCCAAAGGACTCGGAAGCAGAATAAACTCCAGCAGTTCTTCATCGGAAGGCAGATAGGCGGGATAGTCACCCGACCTGTCATATTGATAACGGCCTGCGACATAGTGAATCCGGTTCACCTCGACAGGCCCCCTGACAGCTAGAGCGTCCATAGGCTCCCTGGCAGCTAAATGGAATTGAAACTGCCCATATTGAGATCTGATCAAGCGACTCGGCTTCGGCACATATACCTTAGCCGGTCTGCTATGCACTTCAGGATCCATGGAAGAAGATCCAGAAGCACCTGCACTAGCCATATAGCACCCGCGGCGGAATAAGAATAAAGATCAGAACAGATGCATATAGCCGTCATAAAAGGCACATTGGTTAAGACACGGGCAATCTCCCTACAGAATATGGTCTTCGGAAGATTACCCGTGGGGGGCATTTGTTGGCACTCTAAATTTCATATGAAATATAGGCATATGTAAATAGGGAATGAAAATACTAAATTCCCTATGGCCTACCATCGGTTTATGAATTAAGAGGGGCCCAAGGACATATATCCAAGACCGGCCCAATATAGTATATGAAGAAATCTAGCCCCTACTTAGAATGACCTCTCGTTTGAAGGCCATATGGGAAGGCCTGTGGAAGGAAGGGAGGGCCCGGGGATAATCCGAAAAGGATGCCATACCGGTTCTTATTTGAAGGCTCCCGGTATATACATATATATCCGGCTAGGCATATATTTGATTGGTAGCATGAAGACATGTTCCTATCAAAAGTCCGAAGAGAGGAGGGCCGGAAATAGCAAACAAAAAGCCCAAATTGGCCCCTGTTTAATAAGTCCGGCTATGGTTACTTTGAAGACATGCCACAGGGCAGCCATTGGGCTCAAGGGTTGGAAGAAGATCCAATCAGCATATAAGGAAGCCGGATCTTCACATATGCATTCAGATTTATATAAACAGATAGGAGATTGAGAACCGGACCTTACATATAAGTCAAGGAGATGAACATAAGGAATCATCATAGAAGGCTACACATGTATGAGTCAATCAAAATGTTCCCAACAAAAATTGAAGAGGGAGAGCCGGAAATGACAAAACAGAAGCCAAATTGGTTCCTGTTTTGTAGACCCGGCCATGATTCTCTAAGGGATAAGCTGTCATATGAGGGCCCACTACCAGATGTACACATAGGAAAAGAGAAAGGGCAGCCGATAGATCCCATTCAAGAAGAGCCAATCCAGCACATAGAAGGTCCGGATCTTCACATATATGTGCAAATCAGCACAATTAATCGACCTACTCAAGGGGACCCAATCTAGCATGAGAAGAGGCCTGCTCCTCAAGGATATCCATATATGCATATACTTGAGTAATTGATGGAGACCCGACTGAAAATGATGCATGAGAGAGCCGGATTTTATACATAAATCAGGAAGATGCACACATAAAAATGCATCTCTATGCAACCGGCCATGCATATATGGCATGATATGGAACAATTGGAACAATAAGGATGCTGCCGACAGGAAAACAGATGGGGGAATATGGCATAAATGAACAGAATTTGAAATCATTGAGGCACTGCTTACCCGGGAATAGCTAGGGGAAGGATCACCTCCTCGGCTTGATCCCAAGAGGAAGAAGCAGCACCTGGAAGCTCCACCCGGCAGATCCAATGATTCTCCTTGGCAATGACCAAGTTGTGGCAGAAATCTGTTGAGGAGAAGGGTGCGGTAGAAGAGGACAGGAGGCCTGCTTAATAGAAGCTCGCGGGTGGAGAGTTTGTCTCCAACTAGGAGACTTAACAAGAAAACTGTTTGGAGGAAGATCCGCAGGAGGGAGAACAGTCCAATGGATTCAAAACAGGTCCGAGAGGGAAGCCAAGGCCATCCGATGGCCAGAATTGACCAATTAATGGGCTGGTATCCATGGATCTCCCCGGACCATTGAAATGACCCTACCGGATCCTTAATGGGATAATATCCATTGGATCCCTCATAATGGGATATCCGGTAATCGCCTATAAGCAAAGCTAATTACCGGATGGTTAATCCTCTCGGATCCTTAATAGGATTAATATCCATTAAGTGATCAAGGGTCTTGATTGATGGAGATAACATGTAATCAAGGGCCAAAATGGGTCAATTGACAGGTTTATTGGGATATAGATGCTCCCCGGCCCATTGAGATGGCTAATTGGATCCTTAATAGGATTAATATCCAATAAGAGATCAATAGCCTTGATTAATTGGAAGGACACATGATCAAGGGCCGGGTCAAAGGTTGAACAAGTCAAATGGAGCATAGAGCTCCTGGATGGCCAGCGGTATAGCATGATGAAGAGGCCGGATCCTTAGTGGGATTAATGTCCAATAACAAGATCAAGGGCCATGATTGGATGCAGCATCGATTGATCAAAGATGTCCATCAAATGAGGGGCCGAGAGTCAATGAGAGATGCCTCATTGGATGCTCTCTCTCGTGAGAGGGAATATAGGAAGGGGGGACTGCCACCTGTCCCCCCATGATCTCCCACTCTCTCCACTCCCTATGGCATGCATACCCCATGATCTCCCACTCTCCCTTGGGTGAACAGCACCCACCAATGGCCTATAAATGGAGCCAACCCCGCACATGGAAAGGGGTCGGGAGAGGCAAGAGCAGAAGAAAAAGGAGAGGAAGGTACTGTCATTGAGTGTGTTTTTCAGAGCATCAAGAAGGAGGAGCTACTCAAGAGCTTGCGGCTACTGTCATACAACAAGATAGGTGCAGGTTCCAGAGACTATAAGGTAGGATATCATGTCCATCACCCTACCTATCCCCTTCTAGATATCATGCCCATAGACATGCCAATATTTGTCCCTCTATCCGACCTTTCCTAGATATTATACCTTTTTGTTGATTTATGCCCATAATCCTCTCTCGGCTTGGCTTGGACATCACCTAGATTGGGTTGAGAAGAGTTAGGCAAATGATGAAGCCCCGCGGGCCCAATGAGTTGCCTCCTTTGGTCTGAAATTTACTTGCACTTTCCTATATAGGTTCATGGCATATTCTCATCTCCCAAATACAAAGAGATGACCATAGGTCAGTGGCTTAGATAGATTCACATGGCCAAGATATATGCCAAAGTGATAGCCACTGCCCCCGGATATATATATAATTCACAGCCTGATCTCCTAGTTGATTCTCATAATTGGGTCATATTTGTCCCCCCTCTCGGATATATATTTATCTGTCCTGTCATACAAGGAGTCCTTATGTATGCATACATATATGAATGTAATGGAATCAGCAGGAGATGAAGGGCATTCGGCAGTGTTAAGATGAAGTGAGGTTATACCCGGTCTATTTGGAACCCACATGATGGTCCAAATGCCCCCCGGGTAGCCTTAGATAAAGTACAAGGCAGGAGGAGAAGATGGCCAACCGGGCCTTGAAGAGACTATGACATCCGACCATATATGAAATTACCCTCCGATTATAAAATCAGGAGGCAGCAAGGGGCTGATTTATGTCCATACAGGACATGAGTATAGCCCAACTTTGAACATGGTTCTATGAATATATCCCGGGCAAGGCCATATATATACATGGTCCTTCGGATCTATCTTACAATAAAGAAGACCAATTTCGGGACAAAAGTCATGACAAGAAGCCTTGATATGATAAGGCTATGACCAAATGAGGATATGTAACATGCCATATGGCATAATCAAAATATGTATGTCGATACTCATAAAAAGATGAGCAAAAGCCAATGTATATCTATATGTTTGTACTCCGGTTATAAGGACCATAAGTAGCAAAGAATCTGTGCCCATAACAGTTTATGATCGAAGCCTAATGCAGGGCCTTATTTCAGTCCACTTGTCCCAAACAAGGTCATAAGCAAGAGTCTCATAATAAGAGAAGGCCGGCAGATCAACATAGAAGAGGGAAAGATGACTTCAAAAAAAAAATGAAATGATAAGGTTAAAATTCAATTTTGCCGACATTTAAACCAAGTCAAGGGTAGTGATCAGGGATCTCCTCCCTTATATATAGATAATCCATATAAAAAAAAAAAGAGAACCAGGTCTGGACATAATTAGACAAGGTCAATCACCAATATATGCAAAAAATCAAGTCCGGGATTAAGTATGATGGATCATGGCCTGACCCATATGCCCCAATCCTCGGACACCCATGCTGGACAAAAGTTGGGGCAATATGCCCGCTCCTTATTGAGTTATCCCATAATTGAGAGAGCTTATGAGCTCGGCTAAGGATTGGAACAAAAGAATTTTCATAATTGGATGATATCCACATATCCTGGATAACAGCCGAAGCCATACCTCCATTCCCTTGGTCTATCTCTCAGTGGAGAAGAAGCTAATAATCTTACTTACCAAGAGGAGAGGGTAGTTTGCATAAACTTATACCCTTAAGACATACAAAGAGGGCATATTTTGTACCATATGGATTAGGTAATCCAACGCCATCACATACATACAATTGAAGGTTCAGTCTGATGATAAGGGGGCTGGATCTTGTCCTTCGGATTTCAGGTATATGGTCCTGATTCCAGGTCTACTCATTGAAGGGGATTAGAGGGATATTGCTCTCAGGAAAGATAAAAAGAATTGGAGGCCGGACATATGAGTCAGGGCTAAGTTATTGCAAAATACACTGGAGTTTTCACACCCGGGAAACCCATTTCCATGGCAGCCTAATCAGAATATGGAGAAGAGGTTCAGGAGGACAAACCGAGGGTTTAATAGGGCAGATCTATAGTCAAGCGTGGGTGGGTTAACTTGATAATCATTTCAGGTTCATGTAAGCCCAGATTTCAGGCCGCATACAAGCCTTATGCGGCATGACATCCCAGCATGCCTTGCTTGGTATACTTCTGGCCAATCTAAGGTTAAATGCAGGGCCGGCCCTAAGCATAAGTTCATTGAATTCTGAATGTGGAATTCAATCGCATAAATCTTGAATATCCAGGGACCCAAGAATACAGGCAAGGATTCCGGAATCGGAATCGGAATCGGAATCGGTTGGGACCGATTCCGATTCCGATTCCCAGAATCGGCCGGAATCGGCCGATTCCTGGGAAGGGAATCGATTCCGGAATCGGTCGGAATCGGTTTTTTTTTTCGGATTTTTTTTTCGTCAAAAAATTTCAAAAAATTCAGAAAAAATTCTAAAAAAATAGGAAATGAGTTAGAAAAATTTTAAAAAATCACCAATGCATGATATCCACAAAACCACATCATACAAATACTAATGAACACCAATTGAAGACTTGAAGACTTGAAAGTTAAGTACATATTCCAATTCCATTTATTCAAATATCAAAGAGTTGATACATCATCAAAAAAAAAATTACATCATATCAATCTACTACCAATATCTAGGATAAAGATGTGGGTCGTCCTCCTCTCCCTGCTGCTCGTGACGCTCCTCCCTCGTGCTCGGATCTTGAATCTTGTCCGGACCATATCCATATGAAAATAATGCCGATGCCATGCCATCAAGGTCGTATGGATCGGACGGCGGCACGCGCGGGCCGTAAACAGAGCCTGGTGGAGCTGGTGGTGTACTCCACTGCTGGACAACCTGGAGAAATGCTGGATACTGTGGCTCCATAATATAAGACTGCGGTGTCTCCTCATCCAGCGTGTAATACGGCTTTGGAAACCGCGAATCGGGTGACTCGGTGCTGGCCGATGGCCTGCGTCGGGTATACACTCCTCGTCATCATCACCCGAGGAGCGAGAAGGAGCCCCGCGTCTTGTCATCCGGGCCGACATGACGCCCGACCTCTAACTTCCTTCTCTTTACCTCTTCACCATCTCGAACTACCGAAAGTCCGAACCCAAAGTTTTTTTCAACCGTGCAAATCCTCCCATTCTCCGTGCGTCACCTTTGTTTTCGTCCTCCCGGACCGCAAATGGGCCGGGTAGCAGGGCCGGGGCCGGAGGCCGGAGCCGAGCCGGCTGCAGCAGTGGTCGCCCCATAGCCGTGGCGGGCGAAGAAGGCCCCGCCCGAGTCGTGGTAGTAGATGGAGGTGGAGCCGAGCATCCTCCTCGGCTTCAACACCGTCCAACTCTCCTTCGCCCGTACGCACGGTCATCGGGATCAAACTCACCGCGTGATCCCCGGCTTCCTTCTCCTATCCAGAGGCAAGTGCATGCTCCTCCCTGGAAAATCGGTCCGTGTCCACCTCCTCGGGTGGTGGTGTGGCGGAGGAATGCCTCTGCTCGTACGGGCCACCCGCGAACCGTGCAAATCGCTCCTCGCCGATCTTCTCGCCGATCCTCGATGTTCTTTATGCGCGTGCCTCACGTTATAATGACGAGAAGACCGGCTTCTCCGGCCGGTCCGAGGTCAACCTGTTCCTCCTTTTGGTATGTATCGGGTTGAATGTACCCGCCTCCTCTCACAAGGAGGAACCGGTGCTCGGCTCGAATCCCGATACCAATGCCCGCAAGTGCATTCCATCCACTCCTGGTGTTCACCTCAGTCCACCACTCAGCTGCAAGAAAAACACAAGAAGAGAAAAGGAAAACAATTAACCCATCATCAACAATAACTTGCATGAAAAGAAAAGAAATTGCTCACCAAACTATTACTATACCAAAGTGACACTTTGTCAACTGAATATTTCAGGTCAGCATCTGAGTATACACCGACCCTCATCCTGTACTTCTGCATCTGAAACATTTAAATAAAAAATTTAGTTGCCTGCTAATGCTAGTCCAAGGTATTTAATGAACTCTAACTTACTTCTATCTCAGCCTCATCTATCCCGTGAGATCGGCACCCGGATAACCGCAAGTGTACCCCGCATCACCTCGTTGTCGTTCACCACCCGTCCTCCATATTGGATGCGGGGGTTCAAAAAGTATCCCGCAAGATTTTATTAGTTAACACCGTGCATATAAGATAATTATACATCAAAAATAATTTAAGAACCAAGTTACCCGCGTGGACATCGTGGTGCAAGGTCTTGTCCCATCGGTCATCAATGATTTTCCACCACTTTTTGTAACCTCGGGATTTTTTTCTTTAATTTTCAGCTTTGCCCGGTCCATAAGCATCATACGGTGTGCCCATTCCGGTCCCTGTCATCTGAGTCTACCAACCTCAAGACAACTACCAGTGGCTCAATGATTGCCAAATAGTAGGCAATCCTCTCCCAAAACCTCTTGTCAGTGATCTGCTTCTCATACCTGACAAGAATCTCCAACTGCTCTTTTTTGTCATGCAGGTTGTCCACCATATAGTTGTAATGCTCCTCAGAGTGTGTGAACCTAACCAATGCAAATCTGTGCCGGTGTAAACTCTCCAGCGCAATGAAGTTCGTGGCAAATCGTGTCGGACCGGGCCTGACAAGATCGTGCCCTCCTGTGTGAGATCTCATGATATGTAGGAGGCGGGGATGCGAATAAATAAAGGAACTGATGGTCCGCGCCGCCCGACAAGTGTAGATACACCCTCCTCCTTGCCTATATCCTCTAAAATGAGATCTATGGAATGTCTTTGCACAGGGCACCCATAAGATGTGCTTCCTCTTCTCCATCAACTTCCTCCCAGCCGCCTTATATGATGGTTCGTTGTCAGTGACAACCTGAACCACATTCTCCTCCCCCATCTCCTCCACCACTCCATCCATCAGAGAAAAAATGAAGTCGGCATTTTTAATCTTCCCAGAAGCATCTACCGACTTCAAGAATGTAGTCCCCTCAGAACAGTACACCAAGAAGTTTATCATACTCCTCTTGGTGATACCTGTCCACCCATCGCACATGATTGTGCAACCCCTCTCCTTCCACACCAACTTGAACCCGTCCATCCACTCCCTCAACTCCTGGACCTCCTCATCCGCCGCCGTATACGTGTCCGTCGCCGGGGCTTGCAAACCCGGTCCCGGCCTCACCCACGGCATCCACCATCGTCCGGAAGTAGGGGCCGGTGGCCGTACGTGTCGGGATGCCTACATCAAGTTAAAAAAATGGGATCGTGGTAAAATTAAGTTTTAGTAAATGAAACAGCATAATGTCAAATTTAATTTAAAAAGTGATACCTCGCGTAAAAACCACTTGACAATGTGGCGAACGGCTCTCTTTGCGGCCGTTCGTAGCCTTCACCCCTTTCATTGCCTGCTTTATCCCCGTCTGCCCAGCTCTCTGTTTCCTAAATAAATACTCGTCACTCGGTGTAAATCGAGTGCTGGTGGAAGTGGAACGGCGGTAGGGCTCCTGTCTCCTGGGGTCAGGCTCTCGGTCCCGAGTAGGGCGAGCCGATGCTGATCGGCCCAAAGCTGGGTCAACTCTGGACCCAGACCCTCCTGCTCCCCTCCTCCCCTCCTCCTCCTCGGCCGGTGCACGCTTGCTAGCGTGGCTAGCACGTCTCAGCTCGGAGTCCGTGGACTCGTCCTCGCTCTCTGGCTCCGGCTGAGCTGCTGCCTTCCCCTTGCCTTTCCCTTTGGAGGTAGGCAAATCGCAGTCCCTCCTCCTCTCGAGTAGCTCGTCCTGCAACTCCTCCCTCTGCTCGATCCGAATAGCCCGCTGGGAGGCTCTACCTCGTCATGTATCCTCTCATCTCCTCACTCTTCTCCCTGGGCACCTTGTCACATTTCTTTACATTCCCACCTGTTCCGGCAATATGTTGTTTCAGGCGGAACACCCCCCCGTTCATCTCCTTCCCGCACCACTTGCACTGCACCCTCTTCCTGACTAGGTCTACCATATGCCCGTGTTCCCAACCCACGTCGGAAGCACGTGTTGCTTGATCGGCCATTGCTTATATCTGCAAAAATTGTAAACAATGCACTAAAATTGATTAGATAACATAAAAAATGATTTAGACGCTGTTCGGGAAGCAGACAACCCAAGTAACACACCATTCGGTATGTTTAAAGGGTTACGTAGTTGCCGGAAATCGTCGCAAAATAACGTACGGGATATCCGGAATTTTTCCCGTGCAAAATGAACTTAAACGGATAGTTTAAAACTTGGACGGACTAATTCGGTCGGAAATCACAAGGTTTAACGACGCTCGGACTCGTCGGAAACGCGTAAGAATGGACGTACGAAGTGTTCGGCGAAGAAATCTTACCAAAAACTGGTCAAAGATCGAAGAAGACGTTGATTCAAGGCGGATCGGAGCTTGGATCGGCGGAATCGGCTGAAGGAATCGGTCCGAATCGCCGGAATCGCCGGAACCGCCCAGGGAATCGCTGGAGTCGACGGAATCGCCCAGGGAGTCGCCGGAATCGCCGGAATCGGTGCAGAATCGCCCCGGGAGCGACGGACCGCTGCCCTGGATCGCCGGATCGATGCGGAACCGCTGAGGAATCGCCGCGGAATCACCGGAGACGAGCCCTACCGCCGCGGGATCGAAGGAATCGACCGCGGCGGTCGATTCCGGCCCTTTTAGGGCCGGAATCGGTTCGATTCCCGGTCCAGAATCGAACCGGGAATCGAACCGGGGCCGGTTCGACCGGTCTTCCATCGGAATCGGTCGGATCGACCGATTCCACAAGGAATCGGTCGGAATCGGATCGATTCCGACCGATTCCAGTCGATTCATACCGATTCCGCGGAATTATTCCCGGAATCGGTCCTTCCGCCAGGAATCGGATCGGAATCCACCGATCCGATTCCGGAATCGGTCGGAATCGGTCCGATTCCACCGATTCCGTAATCTATGAATACAGGTAAGGGTCCATAACCTATAAGCAAGCAGAGCCTGGATGTTTTGGCTATCCTTAGACCTGAGCATAATCAGGTCATAGGAGGGATCAAGATAGGTATCATATGATGTATATGAAGGCCTTATATAGTAGACCTATAATTGAACTCGGACGGCCCACACACTGAGTATCTTCAGGTTATATGAGCCTTGATGCTCTAAATTCACCCTAACTCCTAGGGTCTATACTATAGGGACCTTAGTTTTGACCTTGATGACATAAGATTCTTGGCCATAATGTATAGGGGCAGACATAGAAAAAGCAGTAGATTTTAAGGCCGGATATGATCGGACCATGGAGGAGACTTGTATAAATGTCCTCCTGCATATGCAGGGAGCTTCTAGGATGAGTTGGGTAATTGGACTTAAGCATATCAAATGGCCTGTACTTTGGGCTCATATGGACTTGAATTCTCATCCATAACTTAATACCGGAAGGTGGCCTGTTCCAGGTCAATAGTTGAATCAATTCCTCTCCTCCTTTTGAAAGTCTCAATGGCATCACAGCTAGCATGTATTCAAGGTTCCTGAAGGCTAGCCGAACCTACATCTCGGGTCCCAAGTAACATCTGGGGCAGGGTATAATATGAAGAATTCAGGTGACGTATACTTCAGGCTTATATAAGCCTCATTTTACTTGACATTTTGATCATTTCAAAATCAGGTCCATAGCTGATCTTTAGCTTAAAGTCCAATGATATTTGGGGGCTTGATAGCTAGGCTTAGATTGGTATTCATACCAATTATATAATTGCAATCGAGATTCCTATCCAAAAATAGGGAAGGAAATTTCAGTCCCACATACGAGTGGATGGACCCTAAGATTGAGGAAAAAGGAAGTCCTGGAGCACAATACTGTTTGTAGGCCAAATGTTCATATACATAACCCCTGATCAGCCCATATAGGACTATACAGCAGTCCCCCATTCAACATATATTGGCCCAATATATGGCTATATTCAATCCCCTATCTGACCCCATACAGGGTGCCTATATGTTAAGTCCTAGGTCCGGACTCATCAGGATTATAAACCAGATTTAAATCTGAGAAAACCTGGGAGTACGTCAAAATCCTATCTATGTTCTGGGCCAAACCGGATAGGGCTGAAGGGGCTAAGATAACCCGAGAAGCCCATGGGAGGAGAGTATAGTTTCTCCTCAAATCCGGGTATGCATATCATAGCTGGACCCTTCGAGTCAGGGAATAAAGATTTAAGTAATATTCTGTTGTTTTCACCAGGTTCAATCATATGGCCAGATTTCATTTTGTTCAAAATAAAAGGACTTATACGAAATCGATCTTTTGATTTGAATATGCTCGTATCTTGACTAGCCTCAATAATTCAACCTATGTCTTAATATAAAACATTAGGTTGAGAGACTAATCTATCGCAGGTATTGTTAAAATCCTTGCCCATACCTTCAAGTCTAGATACTAAGTTCTGGCATCGCCACTTAACCTTGTATGTTAAATCTGCATTCCATTGCTTTTATGGGTCATAATACCCAGATACTAATATTCTGTGAATGAGTGTTCTCTTTCATATGCAAATTGTTACGACAGTTAATCAAGGGTGTCCGAGAGTCTCGGTGTAATTAACATCGGAAATTCGCAACTTCCGATGGAGAGAGGTCCAAAGACAAACTTTATGAACCCTAACCTCGATATATATATTTTCTATATATGCATACCACATATTTTGGCTAATATTTTCTATGAAATATCATATGCTTTCATAGTAGCCAAAGGAAAGATAACGAAAGTTCATTTCCCAAATAAACGGAAATCAAATGAATTTTCAAATCATGCCATAGACCATATATATAAATATATATATATATTTTTACACGTATATTTTTATCCATAGATTCTTCGAGGTTTCACAATGCACTTTCGTTCTCCTTACGTGAGGATGTTTATTGCAGTGTACTCCGAAGCTAGTTTCTAGGTAGACTCACAATCTTGCATTTCCCTTGAACTAGCAGTCGATGAAATCAGGACTTTTTTATAGGACGTCTTATGCTTATAGATCCTTTACAAACTTGTGCCCTTATACCAAGCTTAAAATATTTGACTACATTAAAATGCCCTTGCCGTTCCATAGCTTAGTGTGATAATTTTATTGGTGTTCTAAGATTTGAACATTTTCTGACAGATACAAAACCTCCATTTCTTGATGGAAGAGTGGTATTCACCAAGCAGGCAGAGCCTGTCATGCCTATAAAGGATCCCACATCAGATATGGCTATAATCTCTCGCAGAGGGTCTGCTTTAGTCAGAGAAATTCGTGAGAAACAGAACATGAATAAGTCACGTCAGCGATTCTGGGAACTAGCCGGGTCAAATCTGGGGAATATCTTAGGAGTTGAGAAGAGTGCTGAGCAGGTTAGCATTTTATGTGAATTAAATGCTGTTTGCTATGGTCCTCGGGTTCTCAAGCAGCTTTGTATGACAGATTGATGCTGATACAGCTGTGGTTGGAGAAGAGGGTGAAGTTAACTTCAAAGAGGATGCGAAGTTTGCTCAACACATGAAGGAGACAAATGATGCTGTGAGTGATTTTGCCAAGTCCAGGTCCTTATCTCAACAGCGACAATATCTCCCAATATACTCAGTGCGGGAGGATTTATTGCAGGTATGAACCAGTTATCTAAATCTACTATAAAAGTCAGGAAAGATGAATTTCAAACTTACATAATCCTCATGCGTCATTTGAGTAATTGGCAATTTATTTTTTGGCCTCTATGAGAATGGTGAAGTATTGATTAATTCCCTTGTTTTTATGCTTTTGCTTCAATCTATGAACCTTTGTAAAATCATATTAACTCTGTAGTTAATTATTGGTATTTGACGAACATTTCATGTTTATACCATGAACTTTTCAGTCAACTATATGGAAAATCCTAAACCAGATGAAAATCCATTTTTTCCTTCTTTATTTAAAGATTAAATAATCTATTCAGTTATGTGATCGCAGGATCGGAATCGGGACTGGATCAGGTGGTCCCGATCTGATCTGTTTCAGAATCTAATTGGCCAAATCAGATTTGTTAGTGTGAAACCTCGTTGTTATCATCATTACAAATATAGATGCACATATGTGGTTTGAAAATTCATTTGATTTCTATTCATTTGGGAAAAGATTTATTTTATCTTTTGGCCATGATGAAAATGTATGAGATTTTATAGAAAATACCAGTCATAATATGTGGTATGCGTATAAAATATGTGTATCGAGGTTAGAATTCATAAAATTTGCCTTTGGACATCTCTCCATCGGACGTTCAAAAAAAACATGGCACCTACGCAGTTCAACAAGAATGCATAAATCAGTCCACTTGCAATATCGGTGGGTGGGGGTGATGTCCCGGACCCTTTCGGACTTGCACGTCGGGCCGATCGTTTGTCTGGGCTGATCTACACCCTACCGCCAAGCGGACCGTGCAGCAAAGGACACTGAAGCTACAGCAAGCCCTTCCGGCCCAAGAAGTCCAAGATGAGCCCGTTAGGCCCAAGAAGACCGAAGGCCGGCTAAAAACGTTAGAAATATGAAATGTCAAATTAAAATAAGGAGTGAAGCACCCTTCCACGGGTACTCTTAACTTTTGGACAGTTCCCCCCTAGGCATCTCCCAGAATGTTGATCCGGAAGACGGCGCGGGTCTGCTCCCGTAGTTGACGATCCTTCCCCCGATATGACAAGCTAAATGCTTGTCATTTTAGATAGGTAAATTCTATATCGGTTGAAATATGCTGGTATGTTGTCATAATGCCAAAATTACTTCAACCTTATGGAAATTTACATCGGGAGAAAGAATGCCGGTCTCTCCACCCGGTGTTATATTCAAACTAGTTGTACACCGACTGATGAAATGATATGATGTTTAAATGCCAACTCGGAATGCATGAAATCGGGCATCGAGTGGCAGCCCGATGAGTTGGATGGGACGCAAACCCAAATCAAATAAAATAAACCATAAACCAACATAAAATATAACGTATTCAACCCAAAACACATGAAAAATCAGATTTGACAGCAATCTGGAGTTTTGATAAAAAACATCTAATTTGGACCCTTAAACCAAGTGACAATTAAACCAAACTCTAAACAACATCTAAAATATTAAATAAAACACCAAAACCTGTCCCTAAAAATACAGATTTAAAACAGACCTGAAAACTTAATTAAAAATCATTCAAATTTAATAAGAATTGAGTCATAACTAAGAAACACTCAAAGATCAAAACTTCAAACAAAAAATTGGACTTCAACAAATCTACAAACACAGAAAAAGCAAACCTTAAACATCTGAAATTTTACTTTAAAGTTGCGTAATCCTTATCTAATTAAACTCTTAATTAAACAATATGAATTTAAAGTTAAACCAACAGCATCTTAACATTTAGAACACGTCAAACCCAACCTAAAAAATTGGATTCTTAACTAAATCTGAAACTTTAAAATCATTCAGTTAAACTCATCAAAATTGAAACCAAAACAACTTGAACCAATCAAACTCATTTTAAATCAAACCAAACAACAAAGTAAAACAAATCACCAAACCAAACCGAAATTATACCAAACTGAAACTAAATAAAAATCAGACAATTCAGCACCAACATAAAATCAAACTTAAAACTTGGTTTTGCTTTTTTTTCATTGGGGAAGAAAGAAAAAAAGAAACATTTTGAAGACCCCTACCCTTCTCAATGACGGGAATACCTTCCCACCTTAACGGAGTACATCGGGGCTGCGGAGGGCTGCCTCTCCTCTGGGTTCACCTCCCGGGGGGACAGGATGGGGCCCCCAAGGAAAGAAACTGCTGTTGAAGGCGCTTGCGGTTCTCTTCACTCACTCACTCAGAGTTTATATTTCTGTCCTTTAATTCCCGTAAACTTTAAATCAAATAAAATCAACCTCAAACAGTTGGTTTGTATCTCATCGGGCCCAAAAGACTCGCGACCCTTTTTGAGTTTATCACTTTTCTGTGGATGCGCATGTTCTCATAAACAGGTTGTTAAGACGGTTAATCAAGGGCATTCGAGCTGTTGCTCGATGTAGGTCAACGCCGAATATTCATACCATCCGGCGGAGAGAGGTTAAAAATCAAAATTTTAAAAAAATCGAACCTAGATTCTACTATTTTTAAAATATCACCGGACTGTCCAATATTTCATAGGATATCACTTATTTTCCTAGATAAATCCGGGACATCCATAGTCCCCAAATCTTAAAAGCTTTTAGTTCTAAAATGAAAAAAATGAGGTTCACACACCTTATTACTTGTATAGGTATGGATTTTCTTAAAGAAAATCCTCCACTCAAATCATAGAGTTATGGTCTATAATTGACATCACTCTAAATAAAGTTAAATTTTTCTTAGTGGTTGAATTTATGCACTCTCTCCACTATGGATAGATCAAGAACACCGAGTGCATGCTTAGAGCCCTAGTCCAAATCAAGCATTTCAGGACGTACCCAATAACGTCCGTCCAAGTATCAGGACCAATATTTTTTGTGTCAAAATATTTAAGTTTTATCATTTTTTTGTCATCTGGGCCACATTTGACATTTTCCATCATGTCACGTTCATATCTTGGTTCTGGTGATCAAGTCTTCATCCTCTTCTAGGCCCGGTTGGCATTATTTTCATATCCTTCAGCTTCATAGCATCTTTGGCTTCATTGAGGCTACCCAGTTGGCCCTTGGTTCATTGTATGGGTTCCAAGGCGGCCAGGTATAAACTTGTTTTCATTGTCTTTGCATCTTTGACATTGTGAGCATATGGGTTTGGTCTAAGGGACTGTTAGGTGACCTGTATATGGATCGAATGGGGGCTGAAAATATGACCTGTATAAGGTCTCGTAGGTGCTGAAAATATGACTGTTATGGGGTTCATATGGGCTGGATATGTGACCTGGTAATGGGTCGGATTGAGAAGTATGTGACCTGATATGGGGTCGATAGGGAGCCTGGTAGATGACCTATATGGGGGCCAAACATGGGGCCGGCAGGTGACCTGTATGAGGGCCAAAACGTGACCTGATATGGGGTCAATAGGAGGGCTGATAGGTGACCGGTTGTGGGATCATGGGAGGTCAAAATTATGACCTATTATGGGATCAAGTAGGCCATGCATGGAGGTTGAAATGGTGACCTATATATAGGTCGGCATGGGGCTGATTTTATGTGTTTTTAGTCATTGGATATGGGCTTAAGTATGCTGCCCATGGAAGTATTACATGGTTATTGAGGGAGGGTAGTATGCTCTGTATAGCCTGTTATATGCCCTGGATGAGGTCTGAATGGTGAGTATATGAGGGGCTGTTATGACCTCAAGATAAGGTCGAGCAAGGCCATGTATATGAATAAAATGTGGCATTCAATGGACAAGACATGCATCGATCTGGTTCATATATGCAAACACGGAGAATAGACGCCCAAGGTATGTTCTTACAGAACTAGGCTATGAGTGTGCAAGGGGGAAGCCAAGGGTATCCGCAGGAGAAAGGGAAGAGGACGAGGGACTGTTTATATGAGATCAAACCATATGCGAGAGGGGAAAGGGCTGGAGGATGATGAATGGATGGCAGCCAGATGTGAAGAAGGCTCCTTCAACCCTTCCTAACTTCTCTTCAGCCTTCAGCAGAAGCAGCAGCATATGAAGCTGACTCCCTTTTTGGCTTCTTCCTCTTCTGCAGATAGCATTGGCAGGTGAAGAGGATATCTGCAGATCTTCCTTCTTTCTCTTCTGGTCTTCATAGTGGTAGCAGCATCAGATGGGGGTATCAGGGATGGCAGGAGCATCATCTACAAGCGTCAGGTGCATCTGGAGCAGCATCTCAGCATGGCAGTATCTGTCATCTTTTTCTTCTCCTGTCTGTCTTGGCAGTAGCATGAGCAGCAGGAGTAAAAGCGCAGCAGCAGGACAGAAGCCTCCTCTGGCATCTCCTCCTTGGTCCAATGGCGGCGGCGGCGGCGGCTTATTCTTTCTTCCTCCTGGCTGCGGCAGCAAAAGGGTAAGGGAAGGGACGGGTGGAGGACAGCCCGGTGGTCTCCAACCGCTCTTCAAGGTGTACAGGATCTGATTTTATGGAGGCAGGGGACTGCAGCATTTGGCAGGCCTTCCTGGTGGGGGAAGCAGTCCTAGAGGCATTTCCCCTTGTTTCCACGTGAAGGCGGGAGGTAGTTGGGGGGGGTGCGTGGGTGGAAGTGAGGTGGTGTCATAGATCGCATAATCGGCCGATCCGGATCAGAATCGGCCGATCCCTGGATCGGATCTGCCATTGCCGATCCGATTCTTGGTCGAAGGACCAATCCGGAAAAAAGTTCCGGTAGAATCGGTCGGGATCGGCTGGATCGATCGGAATCGGATCGGCTGAATCGGTCGGGATCGGAATCGGAATCGGAATCGAATCATTTTTTTTTGCTATTCCAGTCGGATCGACCAGTATCGGCCAGAATCGGTCCGGAATTGGAATCGGATCGGGTTTTTTTTTTTTTGCTTACCGATTCTAGATCGATTTTCTTCCATTGGATCGGTCGGAATCGGTTCAATCCGATCCGATCCGGATTGGATCGATACCCACCGATCCCGATTCCGATTCCGATCCCGCGATCCTTGGGTGGTGTGCATGGGGAGAAGGTAGGAGAGAGAGGTTATCAACATAGCCCGCAAGTAAGGCTGTGAGAAGGCTCCAGAATTGATGAGGTGGCAGACTTTTGAAGATTCCAAAACATGGGCCAAGATTGACATCAAGATTGGCCATCTTTTGACATGTTAATAGGGCCATATGTGATTTAAAAGATAGCCCATTAATGTCATAAAATAGGTTACGAAGATGATATGAAATGGACCTATTTGTGAATCAAAAGACACCCCATTAAATAGGGCCTAAGTGGGATGCGAAAATAACATGATTCATGGGCCTAATTCTTATTCAAATCACCCCATTAGGTGTACAAATGATGGGCTGCGAAAATAGGTTATCATGTGGGTCTTATTTTGACATGTTGATGGGCCCAAAAGTGAGTTAAAATTTTAACCCATTAAAATGGCCGAAAATGGGCTATGATATAAAATAAGCTCATTTAGTGATTGAAAAACAGATCAATGAAGGTGAAAACAGTAGGCTACGAAATTAGCAATGGAAATAGACCTATTTCTTAGTGGATTAGGCTCAAGGATGGGCCCAAAACTGTGATAAAAATTCAACTTGATTATAACATATGGGCTATGCAAATGGGCATAAAAGATGGGTTGTTTTTTTTCACGGAATTGGCAATGAGATTGACTTCAATTTATGAGCCAAAAAAAACTTGAAGATCGAACATAGGAAGTCAGTAAGGATTGAATTGGGTTTGACCCCAGTACCCCACCCAATTAACCTGAAAATTTTAGGCGCCATCAGTTAGGTTGGCAATTTAGTGTTTTTTTACTTTGGCCTTTTATTAACAATTCTATCCTATCATCTTTTTATTTGAAGTTCCCAGCTACATAAGCATACATTATTTGATGTCTTTATGAATACATCTCATCTATTGTATACTCATGTTGGTGAAAAATAGGGAATCCAATTGTACTCCTAATATTATATACCTGTTTTTGTATGATTAAAGTGTGTATTAGATTACTTGATACAAAATAATTGTAGAATAAAGCACAAGTTCATAATTTACATTGTATCATATATATGAAGACTCAATCATAGTTATCAAGGCGATAAGGCGTCCAAGGCATCGAAAGGTGTCAATTCCACTTAGACGACAAGGTGGCCACTTAGGTGTCACCTAAGTGGTCAAAACAATAACAGTGGATGTTTATCTATACATATATATATATATGCATATGCATATACATATACACAATCATATATATAATTAGATGCTAGTATTATACATATTAATAGATACATTCAAATATATATTCATAAATATAATTATATTTGTATGTTATAATTGAATTTGTATGTTTGTGTGTTCATACATTTAAATGTGATTTTATTTATGTAATTATATATGCATATGTATATATTCATAAATATAATTATATTTGTATGTCATAATTGAATTTGTATGTTTGTGTGTTCATACATTTAAATGTGATTTTATTTATGTAATTATATATGCATATGTATATATTCATAAATATAATTATATTTGTATGTTATAATTGAATTTGTATGTTATGTGTTCATATATTTAAATATGATTTTATTTATGTAATTCTATGTGCATATGTATTTATTTATTTTGAGAAATAATTAATCTTGATAAGTGTGTGAGAGACAGAGAAGAGAGTTAAAATAGATTCTAATAAAATTTAAGTATATAACATATATTTATAATTATGAATCTTATATCTATGTGAGAGTAAAATATATTGATATGTTTGCACTATTACAAACGGGTGCTTGGGAATCGCAGATCGACTTGTGCAATCAGGTCGCAAGGGTCAAGGGGGCAGTGCCCCTTGTGGGGGATATTAGTGGGGCAAAGCCCCTTGAATTTTTTTTATTATGTATAAATATCTAGGGTGCCTAGCATGGTTGCCAAGGTGGGCGCCTTGAGTGCCTTGGGCGCCTTTTGGGTTCCCCACAAGGTGCCTTGGCAAGACGTGGGCAAAGTAGCACCTTGCCTCCTAGGCGGGCACCTTGACAACGGTGGACTCAAGCAGGTATGGTTTTTCTGGTTTTTGTTATCATATATTAGACAATTTACTTGATTGTAGATGGCTTGTGGGCTTGGCTGTGGATTCTCATTATTAAGGTGTTCATCAGTTGGCGTAGTGAATCTCCTTATTGCGGGCATACATTTTTGCCACTTTTTAACAGTTGGTTGATTGTGTACCAGGTTGTTCGGGAGAATCAAGTGATTGTTGTTGTTGGAGAAACTGGTTCAGGGAAGACAACTCAGCTTACACAGGTTTGTCCGCCGGCATATTTGTGATTAATCAATTTCTCCTTATATTGTTCAGTTTCTTAAATAAAAGTCCTCCACAGTACTTGCATGAAGATGGCTATACTAGAGGTGGCATCGTTGGTTGCACACAGCCTAGACGTGTGGCTGCAATGAGTGTTGCAAAGCGTGTTAGCGAAGAACTGGAAACAGATTTGGGTGATAAAGTTGGTTATGCTATTCGGTTTGAGGATGTTACCGGACCAAGTACACTTATAAAGGTATTATTTTTTATTCTTAATGTTTGTTTACTGGTAAATGCTTTTAGGTGGTAGGTTATGGAGTATGACCTGATGTCCAACTCACCATAGTATCATCAGCAGCAGCCTATAAAAATAGAAGTATATTTTTTTTGATGGGCTTAAGAACCTGCAGAAAATGCATATATAGTTACATACATTAACACTTGCATGCGTACACATGTATATTTACACCTAAAGCTTTGAAGGTCTACTATATACCCTCCTTAACTCTTCTCTCTCTCTCTCTCTCTCTCTCTCTCTCTCACTCACTCGCTCTATCTCTAGCCTAAGCCCCTTCGATGCCTCGTCACTTTGACAACTATGCATCAGTTATGCTTTTATTGTGTTCCTGTTTTTTCTTCATTCCTTTCTTGTCACTTTTCTTTTAGTTTTTAATTTTCTCTTTGCCCTTTAGTTCTGCTTGTCATTCTGCAGTTCTTTTTCTTCTGCTATAAGTGAATTGCAGCCAGCTTTGACAAGAAATTCATTTCAAAGCTCACAAGCCAATCAACGCTAGTAGACAGTAACTGAGGCCTGTAAAGAAGTCATATTTGGCAAATATATTTGCATTGCTCTAATAAGTGGATTTTCTATTTTGTGATCTACAGTATATGACAGATGGAGTTCTCTTACGTGAGACATTGAAGGATGCTGATCTTGACAGATACCGGTACACATCTTTACCTTCTGGTTGTTGTGAACTCATTTATCTTTAATTATAACTCATCTTCATACTTAAAGGTGGCACCGTAAGGAGGCCACATTGGCTAGTGTGATTAAGAAAATAGAAAAAGGACATAGCGGTGAGGACACCCATGATCATTGTTTACGGAATCGGTGGAATCGGACCGATTCCGACCGATTCCGGAATCGGATCGGTGGATTCCGATCCGATTCCATGCGGAAGGACCGATTCCGGCATGAATTCCGCGGAATCAGTCGGAATCGGTCGGAATCGGTCCGGAATCGGCCGGAATCGGCCGGAATCGGTCCGGAATCGGAATCGGAATCGGAATCAGATCGTTTTTTTTTCATTTTTTGCTATTCCAGTCGGATCGGCCAGAATCGGTCCGAATCGGCCGGAATCGGCCGGAATCGGTCCAGAATCGGTCCGAATCGGCCGGAATCGGTCCAGAATCGGAATCGGATCGTTTTTTTTTTTTTTTTGCTTTTTTTCTTACCGATTCTGGATCGATTTTCTTCCATTGAATCGGTCGGAATCGGTCCGATCCGATCCGATCCGGATCGAATCGGTACCCACCGATTCCGATTCCGATTCCGATCCCGCGATCCTTGCCCATGATCGAGTATGATTAGATCTGTTTATGTATATTGACACCATCAGCATATCATGGGCTCATTGTGGATTGGAAATGAGCATGGATTATGGAAGAGGTCGGATTTGATTGGAATCGGCTGATTCCAGAATCACCGGTCTCGATTTAATTACCTTCTGGAGGACCAATCTAGAATCGATTCCTGGTGGAATCGGTTTGCATCTGTAGAATCAGTCGAGAATCGGCTGATTCACAGGAATTGGATCAGATTCATCAGAATCAGTTTATTATGCTGATCTCGCCTGAAGGACTTAAGTCCCGGGTTCATGTTGATATTGGCCGATTCCCCCATTCTTCTTTTGAAACCCCTAGCGACAACGGCAATTTCGTCATTCTAGCGGTGGTTTTGCATCGATCCGGTGATCCTCCATCAATTCCCTATGGTTCAACGAATCTCGGCAATCCTCCCATCAATTCCCTTGGCCTTCCTCCCCACACACATTTCCTCAATTGACAGTTACCGTTTGGCGACTATTTCGGCTTAAGTAGCCCCTTAGGGGCCTACTCTTTCTTCCCGACAGTTAGGGTAGTTCTCGTATCCTCCCTTTTTAGCCCTCTTTAAGTGGTTAAGTTAACATCTTAATTTTTATTGATGTCTTAATGTTGTAAATCAAGGACAATAAACAATGGCTGAGCAAGGAGTCATCATCATGCTACCCATGATATTGGGTGGGAACGTAGCTTTTTGGTGAATTTTGATAAGATGGTACAATGTAAGTGGTGTGGTAAATAAGTGAATGTGGGAGTCCTTTGTTTAAAGCAATACATTGCTGGGGTGGGTGGAAATATCAAAAAAATGTGACAAAGGGTCTAGGGAGAGTAGTGGGTCTATGAGGGTGCACCTCATATGGAGAGCTTCATGGAGGGAAATTCGCATTGAACAGAAATAAGACTTGTATGAGGAGTTGTTAGGAATGGGTGATAGCCCTCCTGGTAGCAAGACAGATGTGAGGTTCTTTCAAAAGTAAGTGAAAAGTGTTATTCTTATTGTTTTTACATCGGAACACTAATAATTTTACAACTCTCAATTTAGATGCAATCCTATAGAATAAGAACTACAGTGTACTCAAAGATAAATTTGGGGTATTCATTTGGCAAAGTTGCTACTTGTATGTTGAAATAATCCCTCATGTTGTAATGATATTTGATATTATTACGAGAGTAATGTCATCTATTTTTTCTTTTTTGCAGCTAAGTGATGAGTTCGAATGAATACAAGAAGTAGATAAAATTCACTTGCTACAATTATGATTTGCATTTTGAGTAAGAGCACAAGTTCTTTCCAATGTGAGAGAGACTGGAGTACTTTTAACTTAATTCATATCAAGAGAAGGAATAAGTCAACATCTAATAGAATAAGTCAACATCTAATAGGTTGAAAAAGCTTGTGTTTTGTCACTACAACATGCGGTTGAGGATAAATAACATCAAAGACCGTAAGAATTGTAGAATGGAGATTCATTAGATTTATAAGTGAATCATATCAACAAAGAACTGAGGTAGAAGTATATAAACCAACTATTAATGTTAATGCGGATTATCTCTTATCGGATGAGCACTCACTTGTTGCTTGGGTGGAACAGATGGCAAATAGAGCACCACCAGAGTTCGATCATGAGGATCGTACATAGGATGTATAGGAACTTGATGATGTTGACTTTTAAGATGAGCATATGTAAGAGAAAATCCCTGCCACTTCATCTCTAGTCCCAGTTTTAGCTTCAACCCTTGCCCTAGCCTTAGTCTCACAACTGACTTTTACAAGAACAAAGACCATGACAAGTAGATGAAGACATTTTTCACATTGTAAAATGTATATCAACATGGTATGGGGTTTGGAAGTTCTTTTTCCTAAAAAGAAGCGAAAAAAAGAAAGTTGAAAATCAGTGTAAACCTATCAATCTAACAAATAGTATACAAGCACTATCATCAAATAACGATGAAGAATTTTTTCACTAACTCAACAGCAAAAGGTCAAAGATTTAGGTGGAGGTGGTGGGAGAGATAGAGTGGAGGATCTTTTAGCAGTGCACGCACCAGTGAGACAAGAGCCAATAATTTGAGACAAACAATATTCGAGTGGGGAAAGTCAGTTGTGGAATCATTGATTTTTTTATCAATATGTGACAGAAATTTATCTAAAATTCCCTCATGACTTTCAAGCATATATTTCAGCTACATCTACAGTAGACAACATTGTGTATGATTTTTATTAAATGACCGATTCCTTATTTTCATATGGATACAAGTCAATCATGACAGATAACTCTTAGTGGAGCATCTAGGAGTATACAAAGAATGATGATGATGAAAGACAATTCCAAAAATTTATTGAAAGAAAGATATAACATTTTATTACATGTCAATATTACATTCGTATCATGTTACCTATATTTAATGAAATGATTATTACATTAAAGTATATCTAATTGTCTTAAATTCTCTTATAATGATATGAAAATGTTTTAGATAAATGTTTTTTTATCATATACAATGTTTAGTGGTTTTTTTTAGGAATTTTAATGATTTTTATGATTTATTTACAACAAAAAATAAAAAATCACCAATCTAGACCGATTTCGGATCAATTTTCTTTCCAAAAGATCAACTAATTTTAACCAATTTAATCTGATTCCGGATTAGTACCCATCGTTTCCAATTCCAATACTACCATCCACGGAGAAAAGTGACCAATCTTGCGGTTGTGCTAACATTAAAGTTCCTTATTTTGTTCGTTTTATATTTTCACATTAGTCTTATGTAGGGGTGGGCACTAAATGGTTCAAACTGAAAAACCAAACCAAATTGGCATGTTCCGTTCGGTTCGGTTCGGTTCGGTTTGAGCCAGTTTCGGTTTGATTTAGTTTGGGAGTCCTCCAAATTGACTTAAATCAAACCAAATCATTCAAACCAATTTAATTAAAAATTATAAAAAGACTATTATAGTATTAATAAATTTTAAATTTATATAATTTATATAATAAAATAGTATTTATTTTGATTATTTTTAACTTAAAAACCAATATATATGAAAAAATTATTTAATTTGAATGATTTTATATATTTTTGTTTTAAACCGAACCAAAACGAACTGAATTCGGTTTAGTTCTACTCAATTCGAGGGGTTAATTCGGTTTAGTTTGATTTGGAAAAAAAATGATCCAAATCAGACCAAACCGAACCATGCCCACCCCTCCTATGAGATACATACTTAAACACATTTTAGTTAGGTATCCTTTGTTTTTTACAGCATTGGTTTCTTTAAATTGCACAAAGGGCTATGCAAAAGAGGACCACAAACCATGTATAAGAACATAAGTGAAAGTGAAATGAAATCTACGTGAATTTTCTCTCCCCTTCCCGTTCACAATCCTCTCTTGATCGTTCTTCACCCCAGTCCACCTCTTAACCTCTGCCACATGTGAACTATGCTCTTACCCTAACCGGTTTGTCATCTTCTTTTTCCCATCTACTTTTCCTTCTCCCCTTCGTGCATTATCCTTCCTTCGTCTCTGGTTCCACTTTTCACTTCCCAACTCTTCCTCTCCTTAAACAGTAGCAAGCCCCATAGAGTTGTTTTGCCGACGATTGCCCAACGTAGACCAAATGGGCCTGAATTGGGACCAATTTGGAGTGGTCAGAATCGGCCACCAAGATGGTGGCGGTTCCCTTGCTGCACCACAGCATCATCCCCACCCGATGTATCATGTCCAGAAGGCCCAATATCACATATCGTTTTTTAACTCATTAGATATGCCATATTGGGTCCAGGGGGCCTGGTTCGAGTGCTTTCCCCACTTGAATGTGCAGCGCAGCCCTACCACCCTGGCACCAATTCGACCCCAAAAGGATGGACTTGGACCGTAATTCCATGGGAAATCTATCTGCAAGGTTTTTTTCTTCCTTTCTTTCTGATTTTTGAAGAACATATCCAGAATTGTTTTTTTCTTCCTTGAAATCAGTGGATTTTTCCGATATGATTCAAATAGGATCGGAATTGGCACTAGCTGATTTGGTCTTTGATTCCGATTCTGCTTTCCTTTCTCCTAAGCATGCAGCTGACTCATTTTTATTCATTTGCTGTACTTGTTTTTAATAGATTATGCCAATTTTATTTTGCTGTCAATGAATTTATTATATCACTCGACATTTTCAGTGTCATTATCATGGATGAAGCACACGAGAGGTCACTTAATACAGATGTACTTTTTGGCATCCTAAAGAAAGTGGTTGCTCGACGTCGTGACTTCAAGCTCATTGTTACATCTGCCACGTTGAATGCACAAAAGTTCTCAAACTTCTTTGGAAGGTAAGGATTGTTTTAGGTTTGTGCTTAGGTTGTAAGCTTCTTAATCATCTTCATGATTTATACTCATCTGTGCTTGTTTTTGTTTTAGTGTACCGATATTTCATATCCCTGGTCGAACCTTTCCTGTGAATATCATGTACAGTCAGACAGCCTGTGAAGACTATGTTGAAGCTGCAGTAAAGCAAGTTATAACAATTCACATAACTAGTGATCCTGGTGACATTCTCATCTTCATGACAGGGCAGGATGAGATTGAAGCAACTTGTTATGCCCTTGCTGAACGTATGGAACAGATAACTTCTTCCTCCAAAAGGGAGGTACCAAAGCTATCTATACTTCCTATATACTCTCAATTGCCAGCTGATCTGCAGGCAAAAATTTTCCAAAAGGCTGAAGACGGAGCACGTAAGTGCATTGTTGCCACCAATATTGCTGAGACGTCATTGACTGTGGACGGGATATTTTACGTCATAGATACAGGATATGGTAAAATGAAGGTGTACAACCCTAGAATGGGGATGGATGCACTCCAAGTGTTTCCAGTCAGCAGAGCTGCTGCTGATCAGCGTGCTGGGCGTGCAGGTAGGACTGGACCTGGCACATGCTATCGGTTGTACACTGAATCAGCTTACCTAAATGAGATGCTTCCAAATCCTGTGCCAGAAATCCAGAGAACCAATCTTGGTAATGTTGTTTTATTGCTAAAATCTCTGAAGGTAGAAAATCTCCTTGATTTTGATTTTATGGATCCTCCTCCACAAGAGAACATCCTCAATTCAATGTATCAACTCTGGGTATTGGGTGCCTTGAATAATGTTGGGGGCCTGACAGAGATAGGTTGGAAAATGGTTGAATTTCCATTGGATCCTCCACTGGCAAAGATGTTACTCATGGGAGAGCAGTTGGATTGCCTTGATGAAGTCCTAACTATTGTCTCCATGTTGTCAGTACCATCAGTTTTCTTCCGGCCAAAGGATAGGGCTGAAGAAAGTGATGCGGCAAGAGAGAAGTTCTTTGTGCCCGAATCAGATCACTTGACACTCTTAAATGTTTATCAACAGTGGAAGGCAAATCAGTATAGAGGGGACTGGTGCAGTGATCATTTCTTGCATGTAAAGGGACTTAGGAAGGCAAGGGAAGTGAGGTCTCAGTTGTTGGACATATTGAAATCACTGAAAATTCCATTGACGTCTTGTGGAATGGATTGGGATGTGGTGCGGAAGGCCATATGTTCTGCATATTTCCACAATGCTGCAAGGTTGAAAGGTATTGGAGAGTATGTCAATTGCCGAAATGGAATGCCGTGCCACCTGCATCCCACAAGTGCTTTGTACGGTCTTGGTTATACACCGGACTATGTAGTGTATCATGAGCTGATACTGACAACGAAGGAGTTCATGCAATGTGTGACTGCTGTTGAGCCACACTGGTTAGCAGAGCTAGGGCCAATGTTCTTCTCTGTTAAGGATTCCGACATTTCCATGTTAGAGCATCGGAAGAGGCAAAAGGAAGATAAAACGGCAATGGAGAAGGAGATGGATGACCTTAGAAAGGAGCAAGCAGAAGAGGAGAGGTTAAGCAAAGAGAGGGAACGTGAGAAGAGGGCGAAACAGCAGCAGCAAGTCGTCATGCCAGGTTTAAAGCAAGGGTTATCTACATACCTCAGGCCTAAAAGGTTTGGTTTATAGTGTATTCGCCAGTTACTCGTCCCGTAGCCACCTGTGTACGGTTGCCTACCTACTTTGGGACTCCTAGGCTTTTGGCCAGAAGTTTAAGGCCAGGACAAGGTGAGGTTAACAGTCATTTTGCCAGAGTAACCAGCCTAAATTGATAGGTCCTGCAGTGGACGGGCCGTACAAATTTCGAGGAATATTTGGTGGAGCATGAATTGAATTACCGAGCATATCTGACTTATCTGTCCGGTCGTTGAACATTATACGGCTCAATGGGGGAGGCTCTGTAAATAAGATGAATTGTGTTTTCACACGGGTTCTATTTGTGTTTTATGAAGTTGGGTGGATCTGATGATACAATTTTCTGGCTGGACCCATCTCACTGATGCGTCCAGACTGCTTGGTATGAAAGTTGGAATTACAGGAATTAGAATAACCTGTTATGTCGTACTCAATACATCAGACTTGTATCAGAAATGTGGTTTCTCTGCACTGAAAATGTACAGTTACATTGTATTAGAGGAACCTCCACTGGGATTCTAGCGTTGAGCCCATGCTAATCGTCTTTCATATTATCTTATTCTGTCGGAAGGTTCTTGAGATTATTCTGTGCAACAAGACCTCAAATCTCCGATATTACAAGCGATACAAAGCAGCAGCAGCAGCAGCAGCAGCGAGGAGTGACACTAGCCAATGATCTTTTTTAGAATTTTCAGGTTCATAAAGTGAGCATGTACGTCGTGAAATATCACATTCCACCCTTGATTGACTGTTGTATCAGTAACGAAATAGCGGTTAACAACGTTATGAATATTTTTTTCTCAGGCAAAAACTTAAAAAAAGGAGGTGAGTGGTCCCTCCACATTTTATTTGTTGTGCAGAATACCCACTCTTTGTGTAATCATATATCATCAAACATCATAATTTTATGTGTTTTGTTATCTTTAATCGAGCCAAGCATCCTGCGCTCTCTGCTAGGGTGGTCTGCAACCAATTTGACTGATTCTAGGCTCAAGAATATAAAAGTGAGTACTCTTTTGGGCTGTCTGACATTACACATACAGATATATAATTATCTTTTTTTTTTTTGAACAAGCACCATAACCAACTTTCATTCGTAATAAAACTTGACATACATAGACGTTAGTTACAAAGACATTGACAGGAAGGACAACAAGAAGACATGTCAGTACAATGAAGATAATTGAAATTTTGTCAAAAGTCATCTTCTGTAAACTAAAATATAATCATGGAACGATCTGCACATTAAAGTGTTTATAAGGTAGCTCGACAGAAATAGAGACTTCAGAAAAAGAGTTTAACAATTGTCACAAGATGGAATGAACACACTAAAAGGGTGTGAATACTGTTTAAATTAACGATCTTGTAAGATTGATGACGGCTATGTAAAAGACATAAAAAGACAACAAGACGAACGACGTTCGTAGTACAAACAACTGAACCAGACAATACAAACAACACCCGAATAGATAAGCCGAGCACCATAGTTTCGGTGACATAAAAGAAAAGAGACCCAAATACATATATAGGTAAAATACTGAAACGTGAATTGACCTACGAGAACAAAATATTTGAGAGAGAGGAAGACTGAATCCTTTTCTCTCCCCTCATTGAAAACTACTTCAAAATATAAAGTGAAAAATAACATCCAAAATTGGACGTCAAGGAACTAAGCCGGATTATGCTAGCCAGTTTCAGTGACATAAAAGAAAAGAGACCCAAATACATATATAGGCAAAATACTGAAACGTGAATTGACCTACGAGAACAAAATATTTGAGAGAGAGGAAGGTTGAATCCTTTTCTCTCCCCTCACTGAAAACTACTTCAAAATATAAAGTGAAAAATAACGTCCAAAATTGGATGTCAAGGAACTAAGCCGGATGGGTGTAATATGCTAGCCAATTTGAGGGCGCGAGGAAGCAGAGATCTCGGTGGAGCACCGATGAATAAGTCGAGAGCAAGGGAGAGTTCACCGAAAAAGAGGAGGACGAAAAGTTGAAGAAGAGATTCTACGAGAAAAGAAACTCTCGCACAGTTGAAAATCAAGAGCGGAGAGTGTCGGAGATGACGCGTAATTATCATTCTCACCAGACGGCAGAGAATAAGAGAGCTCACTCCCCCTTCGACGAGTCTCTCTCTAGAAAACTTACTTTGGTAAGAATAGCTACCAGACAATAACATTATATATATAAATATATGTTTTATTACAAAATAAGATTTTCAGATAAAGATTTTCAACATGAAAGGATCCCGTCAGTCCCCTCGCAAAGAAGATGAGGTGACCGACACCTGAGCGGATCCGCTCTCCCGCCCTAACTCTCCTCTTCTTTTCGTCAAGGTGAACCAGCAGGGTCCTTCGTCCAGCTCCCAACGGCGGCGGCGGCGGCACTGATCTCCCCAGCGCCGACCTTCTTGCTCCGCCGCAGGACCTCGACCACCGACTGGGCGGTGCAGTAGGCGATGGCCTGGACGGTCACCATCGGATTGACCCCCAGCGCCGTCGGGAACGTGCTGGCGTCGGCGACGTACAGCCCCTCCACCTCCCACGTCTCCCCCCTCGGGTCGACGGCGGAGCTCCCGGCGTCCACCCCCATGCGGCAGCTCCCCATCTGGTGCGCCGAGCACACCGGCGTCGCCCCGTCCCGCAGCCGCCGCCCGCTCGCCCCCTTCACGAACCGCTCGAACTCGTGCGAGCTCGCCGTCTTCACGTTCAGCCGCTCCCCGGCGGCGTGCTGCGTCCCGACCTCCTCCGCCCCCGCTGCCGCCAGTATCCGCAGCATCTTCTCCACCCCCCGCTGCAGGTTCTCCTCGTCGCCGCCGTCCAGCTTGTACTTGAGCGACCCCGGGTGGCCCCGGGCGTCGCCGCCGCCCCGGTCCCGCGCCAGCGCGAAGATGTGCGCCGTCCGGGCGAACCGCGCCATCCGGTCCTTCACGTCCTCCCCCGACCTCCACGGCGTCAGCACGGCGAACATCCCCGGGTGCAGCGCCGGCGTCTGGATCACCGCCCCGTACCCGCCGGACTCGGCGTTGGCCACCACGGTCGACATCGCCGTCATGATGCCGCCCTCGTAGCTCGTCTTCTCCACCTCCGGCCACCGCGACTCCGTCCCCGGGAAATGGCCCCACGCCATCACCACCGGGTGCAGGTGAAGGTTCCGGCCGATGTTGGGGTTCCGCAGCCCGCTCCGCAGCAGCAGCCCCGGCGTGCGCAGGGCGCCGCACGCCACCACCGTCACCTTCGCCTCCACCACCGCGTACGTCGAGCCGCCGCCGAACTGGAGCAGCACGCCGGAAGCCACCGGCCGACGTCGGCCTGCCCGGCGGCGATGGAGGACCCTCACCGCTTCGCAGCACGGGAGGATGACGCCGTTGCCGGACTCCGCCATGTCCACCAGCCACGTCTCGGAGGTGGCCTTCTTGCGGCCGTCCTTGCAGCCAAAGCAACACCACCCGCAGTAGTGGTCGGCGGCGGCGTTCCGCGGGATCGTCTCCACCGGGTAGCCGAGCTCCCGGCAACCCTTCCGGAGGATGGAGTTGTTGAAGCTCTCGTCGGTGTAACCCGCCTGGACTCCCATGCGGGCGCAGACGGCGTCGAGCGCCTCGCGATAGGCCTCGCTCCCGAAGAGCTCGATCCCCTCGACGTCGCGCCACTCGCTCATGACGTGCTCCGGCGTCCGGATGCTCGCCGACCAGTTGACGGCGGAGCCTCCGCCGACGCCGGAGCCGGCGAGGACGAGCACCCCGAGGTCGTCGGTGCCGAGGAAGCCGCCGCTCTCGTACATGTTGTCCAGCGCGTGCCCCTCCAGGAGGGTCAGCCCCCGCCGGGCGTGGTACCGGCCCTTCTCCGCCACCACCACCTTGTAGCCGGCCCGGGCCAGGACACCGGCCACCACGCCGCCGCCGGAACCGGAGCCGACGACGACGGCGTCGCATCGGATGGTGGGAATCGTCCTGTGCTGGTGGTGCTTGCCCGGAAGCAGGCCGTGGTGGTCGAGGGAGAGCCCGGCGCCGGCGAGCGCGGCGGAGATGGCGTCGCGCGTGGCGTCGAGGTGGACGAGGGCGCGATGAAGGGGACCGTGGAACCGGGTCCGCTCGTCGTCAACGCCCGGTTCGGTCTCCGATGCTGACGGATCCTTGACCGGGGCCCGGAACTCGGGGTCCGGACCCGAGTACCCGATGGCCTTCCACGTGGGGTTCTCGTTCTTCTCGTTGACCTACAGTCAATATACATATGCGACGGTATCACTATTTAAAAAAAAGAGAGAACATGACGGTGAGATAAAGACACGTATACGTATCTGAGTAGTAATACGTAATCACGGAACCTGATCTCGACCGACCATTATATATATAAATGTATATATGATAGTACGAAGTCTTTTTTTTTTTTTTTGAACAAACAACACCACCACCATATTTCATTTACTACATAAAAGAGTACATACAAACATATAGACCTGGAGATTAAAACCACAGAAAAGACACAAGATTAAACCACACATAACGACAGCTCCAAGAGGATACCTCTTTTCTAGGTGACTCAAACATAGTCACAAATCGACCAACACATATAAGTGTTTAAAAGGTCGAACAGTAGATGAAGGGACTCCATAAGAGGAGTTTGATAATTGTCTTGAGACCGGAAGATCACACCAGTAAGATGTGGATAACGCCCAGGCCATCGGTCTCGAGCTAAACCAGGTGACTATGTAGACAACTAGAAGAGACACCATCAAGAAACCAGACCACACGACGCCAAACAAAAACAAAGACCTAAAAAACACAAGCCATTATACGTAAGCCGGGCTCCGCATCTTCCACTTGCCGACTTCATACTATCCACTTGCCGATAGTATGAAGTCGGCAAGTGGATTGGAAAGTAAATAGAGGGTCCCGAATTTGACCCTAATTTATTTTTAATCAACTTTAATATTTTTAGCATGTGCTTCGAATATCCATACACTCTTCTCGAGAAATTGGTTTGCACGTAGCGTTATTTCAAGGCGTTGGACTGGTTGTCGTGACCCGGGTCACCCGACGCGGCCAACCCGGTCCGAACCCCCTCCCCGTCCGGCCAACCCAGCCCAGACCGGTTGATTTGGTCACAGACCGGCCTAGCCGGCAGACCCGGCCCAGCGGGCGGGCCCTTCCGCGACCAGAGAAATGGGAAAGCGCGCGGAACTCCGCCTGCAAAGCTCGCCGGCGGCGGCGGCGCAGACGGCGGCTTACATCGGGTTCGAGCGGCAGGAGAGCCGTCGCATGAACATGAGACGGCGGGAGGTTTCGTGCAAATATGGAAAGGGAATGCAGGGAGGGCGGAGACGGCGGAGGGGTGGCAGCAGGTGGACGGCATCACAGAAAGCAATTAACCGAGGGGATATGCAGGGAGGGCGGAGACGGCGGAGGGTGGCGGCAGGTGGACGGCATCACAGAAAGCAATCAACCGACGGGAATGCGGGTGATGGCGACGTCCGCCCGGCGGTGCAGCGAGTGAAGCGCCGCCGTCGCCGGTCCACAGGCAGCAGGGCGTAGTATCTACTCCGGCTCGGTAATTAGGTGAAGGGGGAAGGAAGGACCACGGCGAGGGGGGCCGGCGGAGGAGGGACCCCGGCGATCAAGACAGGGCGCTTGCCCGAGTAAAACAGAGAGCCCGTCTCTCTCCGCGGCGTAAGCGCTTTCAAGAGACAGCTACGGCCAAGCGGAGGTGGGCGTCCCGGAGAAAGAGATCGGATCACCTCAAGTTCCGACCAGGGGCTCGCCATGGTAACATGATAACGATGGAAAGCAGATCACGTCGGGAGGAGATATCTGAGACTATAATCTCAAGTTCTTCACGAAAAGATAATAAATATTTTTCAAATCCTGTATTAAATGCATAAATTGTCCTTCCTGAGATGGGCTGAAAAAAAAATCTTAAGGACATGTTTGGTACCATAAAATTTTGGGGATAAATCTGGGTTATCTCCATTTATCCCTGAGTTATCCTGGTACCCGACAGCTCCTAAGTGTTCTCTTAAGATTTTCCGCTCGAGATTAGTATGGTTATTAATCAATATGTTGTCGAACCGTCGATACCTGTGAAAGTTCTTGCTTGAATAGCTTCACACAAAAGACAGGCAGATTAAAGTTAGAAGACGATAGGGAAAAGAGGAGTTTATTATTATGACAGGTTTATGCCCTGTTTGGTTAGAGTTTCATTTTTGGTACTATATCAATATTGATATTAATATTTTCAAATGTTGGAGTATCAGTATCAAAAGTAATACAAGTTGACACTTGTATTACATAATATGCCTTGCTTGCACTACAAATTTTAAAATTGATACAATTAATCAAACACCACTTAATAGTTTATATCAATATCAATTTTAAAATTGACAATGATAGAGGTACCTAATAGTGTTACCAAACAAGGTGTTAGGTTTTGATTTTTCCTTCATCTTCCTTCCCATGTAATTTGAAATATTAATTACTAAATGCTTCGAAATCGTATATGAAAAATCATACCAAGTGCGCCGTTTTACAAAATTTTTACAATCAAACAAGTAAAACCGTAACACAGTTCAAAATGCAAGCTTTTGTTACATTAATCCAAACAATAAAAATATATATCATGAAATAGAGCATGCTGCACGTTGTTTAACTTGCGGAATCAAACAAACGAGCCCCAGTAAAAATTAAGACCACAGATTATGCACTGATCTTAAATTTAAGACTATACATATACTACGTTAATCAGCCACTACTACTAATTAAGCTAAATTAATTAGAGGTTTTGTCAAGCGTGACAAAAAAATAAATTCGTACAAGGTCGGTTGAAGTATACATACAAAAGAGGGTACACGAGCGTTCACTAGCCATATATTCCGTTCAAAAAAAAAATGAAATCAAACCATTAGTTTAAATTGGTTTGATTTCAACTTACCGACATATATGCATACTGTATCTTAACAAAATATGATTTTAAACGGGATCAAATCAAATAAGTTTGTTCTGACCGAAGGAAAAAAAAAATCCCCAAAACCTAAAGAAACCAAATCATTAACAAGAGATCAAGTCAACGTCGCTCTCTCTCTCTCACACACTCTAAGGTAATTATATATCAAGATATAAGATCTTCGACAAGTCAAACGAACCAATACACTCGACAAGTAGCTCGAAGCTCGGCTCGATAAAAACTCGACTCGACTCGTTTATTATGTTAAATGAACAAGTTTGAACAAAAAATAAAGCTCGACTCATTAAACGAGTCGAACTTGAACAGACTCCTGCTCGGCTCGATAAGCTCGCGAGCAGCTCGATTAAATATTATATTGTATATTTATTTTTAAAAATTAATTTTTGAGTATTAGTAATTATATATTGTCACTTAAATATATTAAATAATTCAAAATTTGAATTTAAACTTAGATTGAGTTTCATAAATGAGCTAAATCTATAGTTTCACAAATGACTTTTCATTAATTTTGAATTTATAAATGAGTTTGTATATAACTTAAGTATGAATGTAAATTGAAATTTAGTCTAACTACTACTCGAGTTCGAACTCGACTCGGCTCGATTAATAAACGAACTAAACTTGAACAAGAGTTCCACATACTCGTTAAAACTCGAGTTCAAATTCGAACTCGTGTAAAATAAACGAGCCGAGCTTGAACACCGTACAACTGCGCTCCGCTCGGCTCGTTTGCACCCGCAGTTGACCGCATGGAGGTGTATTTTAATATCGCGCGCCGGCGAGCTGAAGGATGACGTACGTGAGTTCCTCGGAAAGCCAAGGCCCCTCTCTCTCTCTCTCTGTGCAGTCGTACGTGCGTACCTGCGTGAAGTGGCAGAGAAGAACCAGGTACTTGGTGGCCTTGAAGAACAGCCTGAGGAGGAAGAAGGAGCTGGTCGACAGGGCCAGCAGGATCTCCTCCCGCCGCTGCCGCGGCACCGCCGCCAGCTCCCGGACGTACGGGAACGTCGCCGCCAGGCTCCGCCGCCCGCAGATCACCAGGGTGCCATACCACGTCGACAGCAGCCACAGCGCCAGCCGCAGCAGGCCCAGGTATACGTGCTGCAGCCGCCCGGACAGGTACGCTCCCGCCTGCAAGACGGCGATCGATACCTCGTAATAGCACTCTCCTAAGTCCTATATATATTAATTTAATTTAATTTAATATACCGGCGACATGACAGCGCGGGGGAAGGAGAAGGAAGAAGCATGCATCAGAGGCGCCCGCCCGGGTACATACCATCTCGGGGGTGGCGGCCATGGAGGCGGAGAGGCGGTAGAACTCGCCGACGGGGCCGTCGCGGAAGACCCCCCCGGGCCCGTCGAGGGAGGGGAGCAGGGTGTCGCTGATGGCGGCGAGGGACTCCATCTCCCGGGCGGAGAGGGTGTTGATGGGCGGCGCCCGGTGGCGGAGGCCGCTGAGGTCGATCGACACCTCTCCGGGCTCTCGGCAGGTGGCCCCGACCGCGACCCCGGCCTCGCCGCCGCACCGCTTGCCGTTGCCGGCCATCACCACCGGCGGCGGCGTGCGTACGGCTGGGGGGGAGAGAGAGAAGGAACGAAGGCAAAGGGGGTAGCTGGGCGGGGACGGCGCTCTCTGGAGTCGCGTGCATGGTGTATATATATATAGGCCGGGGGGCGAGGGTTCTGCACGGTAAAAGAAGGAAGGGGGCGAGAAGGGGGAGTCGAGACGTGTGGAGGGTGAAGAAGAGGGGTGGGTCTCGCCGGGGAAGGCCACGAGGACGGGGAGGGTGCAGTCGTTTTAATGGCGGCCGGCCTCCCCGGGAGGACACCCCCCCCCTCCTCTCTCTCTCTCTTTTCTCTCTCACCGGCCCTTATTAATGGTGCGGTTCCATCCGGGTCCGATGGATCTTGACCGAATCAAGGGGTTTAAGCTAACCCGAGAATGTAACTTATTATCGGATTATCCGACTGCCAAAAAGAAAAAAAGAAACAGTTGTCAAAAATAATTAGACACAGCTAGCCGTAGGTATTTGTGGTAGATAATTTATGAATTTAATCGTCGTGAGAAGAAGGGGCGCATGATCTCGAATTCAAGTCATTACCTTGACGATGAATCGGTTGTGATAAAATATGTCATCGGACTATCCGCATGGTAGGAAAGCTCACTCTACAAGAAAATAGGTTACTAGGAACGGCTGTAAGCCGTCTCAAAAAACCAAAAAGGCGTCGCTAATAAATATTAGCGACGGCTTCAAAGTCGTCGCAAACGCGTCGCAAATAACGCCGTCGCCAATAATATTCGTGACGGCTATTGTTAAGCCGTCCCGAGTACGTTTATTGGCGACGGCTCGTAAGCCGTCGCATAAGTTATTAGCAAAACGACCATCATTAACACTCAATACTTGATTTGAGACAAAGACGAGAACAATTTTTTTTTATTTTTAATATTAGATTCAAATTAAAATTATCATTATTTCTGACAAGTACAGTGTTCCCTTTTACGTTCTATGTTTTATTTTAATATAATGGATCGTCATGTAGAAAAATATTTACATATTTATTAACAGTACGATAACTGATCATTAACTATTTCGTCCTCGGAGACGATTCAAGGTATCTTTTTGGATATGTATTAATTATTGATAATTAGGAAATAGCTAGCTGGAGGGTATTTTTTTTTCTTATAATATATAGCTATGCTTAATATAGTGTGTGATCTGTATCTACACATAACCCGTTGAAATTCCTAAAAGTAACACTCAAACTTGAATTCCATCGAGTTTGCAAGAGTATATTGGTCCAAGCACATAAAATAATATGATTAAAATAAAAATGTAACCAAATGAATTCAAATAAAAATCAAATGAAATGAAATAATTTATCAAGATCCCATGGGATCGGTTTTAAATTTAGTATTTTATCTCTACGACTGTATCATCTGTTTATGATATATATTTATCTATTCTTAGTCATGCATTTTTAATTTTATATAATAAAGAAAAACAACAATAAAAATAAAGTTGGCTATATATACAAGGTAGGCTAAGGTTTGACGAGACGTAAATCACTCTCCTAAACCATCATAAGTCTTCTTTAGTGCTGCATGAGATTCAGGTGCTATTTGAATATTGGTCACATACCTTTGACCTTTGGTTGATTGATTAAGACTTCTTGACTTAAGGCCATGTTTGGCCACACTATTTAACACCTCTATCACTATCAATTTTAAAATTGATATTTCTAATAATCACTTAATTAGAAGTGTTTGGTTAATAGTATCAATTTTGAAATTGGTAGTGAAAACAAAGTACACATTATGTAATACAAGTGTTAACTTGTATCAATTTTATTATTGATACTCCAACCTCTAAAATTATCAATATCAATCACTACAAGAAACAATGTTATTAGGGACGGTTTAATGGCGACGGCTTCACTAAGCCGTCTCTATAAAACGTAATGGCGACGGTTTACGCCGTCCCCATTAAATTCGTCGACAATTACAAAGTTATAGGCGACGGCAACATAAAGCCGTCGCAATTTAGCTTATTAGCGACGGCCCAACCCGTCGCCAAACCAGAAAATCCACTCGGAGCACCCATCGGTCTGGGTAAATAGCGACGGGCCGTTAATAGCCGCCTCAATTTAGTTAATAGCGACGGCTACAAGCGATGCAATAAATTTTTTTGACCGTTCAACGGTCGCTTCATCGCTTTGCGACGCTCCAACCGCCGCCGTTGTACTTAAAGGTACCAATTGCGACGGGCGGAAGCCGTGCCGCCAATACATTAAACGTTTTCAAAACCCCGTCGGCCCCTTCCCTCTCCCCCACCCCCGCTTGCTTTCGACGCGCCGCCACCGCGCCGCCTTGCCGCCGCGCTGCCGCCGCCGCTCGCGTCAGCCGCCGTCACGCTGCCGCCGCCTGCCGGCGCCGCCACCTGCGCCGCCGCTTCTGCGCCGCGCGCCGCCTTGCGCCGCCGCGGCCTCGCCTCCGCTCGCGCCGCCGGGCGCCTTGCACCGCCGCGGCCTCCTTGCACCGCCGTGCTGCCTCCTTGCGCCGCCGCGGCCTCCGCCACCTTGTGCGCGCCGCCGGCCGCCTTATTGAAGCGCCGCCGCCAACCTCCACCAAGGTATATTTTAACCTAACAAATTTGGCGTTCATTCGTTTTTATTTGATTCCCCGTGATTCCCGCCGCCACCCTCCCCGGGATGTGTCCTTGTCCGGCCAGCTGAAAATAATGTTTGTTTGTTTTTTTTTTTTTCTTTCGATTGAAGCTTTGTCCTCCTACAGTGAATACATGTAATGTATTCATGTGATAAACTAAATTTTGCAGAAATCATGTGTATTTTGTAATAAGCTAGGCATCTTAGAAGTTGAGAGAGTAGGTAAGAGATGAGTCTAGCTCTCTTTTCTTTTTTTCACTTGAAGTTATGGTCATCATATGTGTATTTTGTAATAATCTAGGCATGTTAGAAGTTGGGAGCGTAGGTAAGGATGAGTCTAGCTCTCTTTTTTTTCTTATAAATTTATGGTCAGTAAAAATAGTTTAAATGTCAGAAAGGGATAAAATAGATTCAAACGGAATCATGTGGTGTTAAAAATTATAATGATTAAGATCTCCTTCCTAAACCCAACCAACGGGATCACTGATGTGTGCAATTTTTTTGTTGTCAAACATACTACTGTGGTTGTCAAAGATACAAATTTGATTCAGCACACTTGGTATATTAGATGAAAAAGTTTGAATAAAAAAATAAAATTTGAAGGGGTGCCTTAGGGTGGACCAAATAAGGAATCAAATAAAAATGGAAGGGGTGCCTTAGGTGGACTAGCAAGGGGTTGAAACAGTGCCTGTGTTGGGGACCTGATGGGGGCACTTAGATGGGATGGAAATGGTACTGTGTTAGTGCATTTTGATGGGCCAACAGTGACATGTTTAGTGGTCTAATTGGGGGCTAATTGGAGCCAACAGTGGGGGCTGTTTGTAGGCTGAGCAGGGGGGCCAGCAAGGGGTTGAAACAAGCCTATGTAGGGGACCCGACGGCCGGACAAGGGCCGGAGATGACTTGTTTCTAGACTTGTCTTTTGGATAGGCCGAACATGTGTCAAAATGGGAGAATGTGCGGCTTGTTTAGGGGCTGCACAAGGGGCCGGAACGGTCCTATTCGGGGTATGTTTATAGGGCCAAAAAGGGTTGTCTAGGAGAGCTTTAGATGGGCTGAATGTGGACCAAGGGAGGGAGATTATGGCCTATTTAAGGGCAATCTCCGCAATCTCGGTGGGCCAAAAGGAAGTTGGCAAATGATTTTTTTTAAGGCCATGGTTTCTTCAAAGTCTCATGAGTTCATTTTGTCTTGGGACCCTCAGACCAAAATTGCATTGAGTTCTATATGTTTTCCTAAGATGTGCAAATGTATGTCTTCTTTTGAAAGTGAGATATTATTCTTTTTTATCTCGGAGAAAGTGTGTCATTAATATGTTTATCTTATGACGGCTTTAATTCTTATTTCACGTAGTTTCAAACGACATTCTCGTTCGAGACTTTCTTCTCTTGGAGGTGGTTTGGTTTGTGTTTATTTTGTTTCGAGACTTTCTTATCTCATTGTTTATTTTTGTGCATATATATCTTTATTTATATTAACACATGACGATGAGCTTAGATAAGTCTTGGATAGATATTCCTAATGTATTAAGTCCTAGGTATCTTCAAGGAGTAGAAGAATTTTTAGATTATGCTTACGATGAATGTAGGACTCGATTTAGACATGGATTAGACAAAACTTTGATTCAATGTCCATGTAGACGGTGTTGTAACACATTTACTTTAAAAAGAGATGTAGTTAAAGAACATCTAATATGTGATGGCATATGGTCCAATTATCGAACGTGGATAAGTCACGGAGAAATTGAACCTAGTTTAAGTATCGATAATGAAGTTCGATTAGATGAAGCACAACATGAGAATTTAAATGACGATGTAATAGAAATGCTTGAAGACATTCAAAATATTCAAGGACCATCTATTCATCATGAAGGTGAACCAAGTATAGAAACACACAAGCATTTCTTGCTATTAAGAGATGCAGAAACACCACTATATGAAGGATGCACAGAAATATCTAAGTTAAAATTTATTTTAAAGTTGATTCAGTTGAAGTCAGTAAATGGTTTGACTAGAAAATGCATGAGTAGTATATTGTCTTTATTTAAGGATGTATTACCGAAGGATGCAAGTGTTCCTAACACTTGGTATGAACTTAAGAAGATTGTTAAGGACTTAGAACTTAGTTATGAAAAGATAGATGCATGTAAGAACGATTGTGTTCTCTTTTGGAAAGAGAATGCACATAGAATTAGTTGTCCACATTGTGAGTCTCCGAGATACAAAAATGATCAACAACATAAGAGTAAGAAGGTGGCATGGAAGATATTACACTACTTCCCTTTAAAAGATAGGTTGCGCGTTTGTTTATATCAACAAACACCTGCTAGGTGGATGTCATGGCATAGTGAGCAACGTTCGTATATATCGAGAGGTGAAATGCGTCATCCGGCAGATTCCCCGCTTGGAAAAGAGTGAATGAACTTTATCCGGATTTTGCACGAAAAACGCAACATTCGGCTTGGATTGGCCGCCGATGATTTTAACCCATTTGGCAACATGTCTTCAAAGTATAGTGTGTGGCCTATAGTTACATTGGTTTATAACTTACCACCATGGATGTGTATGAAAGCGGCTAACACGATGATTTCATGTCTAATACCGGGTCCAAGAGCCCCGGAAATGATATCGATGTATACTTACAGCCGTTGGTGGAAGAGTTAAGAAATTTGTGGGAGATCGGATTGGAGACATATGATGTTTTAGCGAAAGAGACTTTTCTATCGAGAGCTATATTGTTGGGTACCATAAACGATTTTCCTGGTTATGCCAACCTTTCCTACTGAGTACTAAGGGAAAATTAGCATGTCCGATATGTAATGAAGAAACAAATTCGGGTTCGACTAGTTCATAGTCGAAAACAATGTTATTTAGGACATCGTCGATTCTTACCCATATCACATCGGTGGAGAAAGAATCATTACGATATCTATTTGATGGTCGCCGGTGTGAGAGGGGTACACCAAAGATACTAACCGACATGAGATGTGGAGACAACAACAGAGATTGACCCCGTAAGATTCGGAAAAACATTTAAGAAAGATTTGGAGAGCTTGAGAAAGAATTTGACAAAAAATAAGAACTCGGAAGAAAAGAAGTATCTTCTTTGAAAGATCGCCATATTGGGCATCGCCGATTGTCCGACATCATTTAGACGTGATGCACATCGAGAAGAATGTGTGTGACAATATTTTAGATATGTTCAACCTATCCGGATCGGATAAAGACAACTCCGAACTCTAGAAAAGACTTGGTAGAGTTAGAATTCGTCCAGAGTTACATCCACATGAGAGTTCATCTAGGTTTCAGATGCTATCTATAAGCCGAGTAACGCACAAAGACTCGCATACTCGAATTTGTAAAGAGCATTCGAGTGCCGGATGGGTATTCATCAAATTTGAGTAGGTGCGTAGATCTAAGTAGTAGGATCATTAGTGGATTAAAAAGTCATGATTGTCATGTAATGATGCAAGTGATTATTCCTCTTGCTTTTCAAGGGATCGTACCAAAGGACGTACTCAAGCCCATTGTAGAGTTATGTCAGTATTTTAAAGTAATTTGTGCTAAGGTTTTAGATACTAGTATTTTAAGGGATTGGGAATCAAAGATTGCAATCACAATGTGTAAGTTAGAGCAAATCTTTCCACCGTCATTTTTTGATATTATGGTTCACCTTGTTGTGCATTTGGCTTACGAAGCTAGGATATCCTGACTATAATACCGGTGGATGTATCCGATTGAAAGATATTTAAAGAGATTGAAAGATTATGTTGGCAACAAGGCGAGAGTCGAAGGTTCCATTGCCCAGTATTATTTGGTGTAGGAGTGCACGCGCTTATTTCTTTGTACATGCGACATGAAAATGAAGATGAGCGAGATCGGAACTACGATGGTGGTCCCTATGACAATGATCGTGAGCGTGGTTCAATGTTTAAGGCGTTGGACGTCCGTTGAGATGCACTCGTGTACCTAGAATGTTGACGGAAAGAGAACAAGCTTTAATCCACTCATATGTGTTAAATCAAATTGAAGATATCGAGGATTTTCGTCAAAAATATAATGATGCTCTTATTAACGGAGGTAGGAATGAGTGTAGTTTTTTGGTTTGGTTTAGAGCACACGTTACACAATTAAGGAACACAGGTGCTTCTAGATACAGTAAGGATCTAGAGATTTTATCACTTGGTCCATCCCGTTTTGCTTCTTCATTATCCGGGTATATTTGCAATGGGTTTAGATTTCGGACAATGAATTCGGATTCAACCAAGGCCACTCAACTATGTGGGGTCATTGTAACTTCAGAACTTCCATCTGGTTGTGATGGATATTATGGACGAATTTTAGATATAGTAGAGGTATCGTTTGATAGGAATAGTCGTTTAGTATTGTTTGAATGTCAATGGTGGGATGTGTACAATAAGGACAGAGGATTTAAGATTAATGAGTATGGATTTATTTCATTGAATACACAAAGGCAATTGGGGATAGATGAACCGTTTGCACTTGCAAATCAAGTCGAACAAGTTTTTTATGTGGAAGACAATATGAGTAAGGGATGGATGATACCCGGTCAAGTCACTTCCACGTAACTACTACAACTTATCGGAAGGAAGCGATGATGAAGTAGAACCATATCAAGATGAACTTGTGAGCGTACCCGTCGCATTTGGTGTAGCCGATGAAGATGTACAACTACAAACAACCTATCAGATAGAAGTGGAAATGTGATTGTCCGAAAAACAATTAGGTTAGCTTGGAAAATAGCATAACACCCCACTTCGAGGCCGGTTTGCTCGATCCAAGCCGGATTCCGGCTTGATCGGGCAAACCGGCCGGTTAGCTTGGAAAAATGCATAACACCCCACCCCGGCCGGTTTGCCCGATCGAAGTCGGATTCCGGTTGGATCGGGCAACCGGCCGGCTAGCTTGGAAAAATGCATAACACCCCACTCGAGGCCGGCTTGTTCGATCGAAGCCGGAATCCGGCTTGATCGGCAAACCGGCCGGCTAGCTTGGAAAAATGCATAACACCCCACTTTGCCGGCTCTGCCCGATCGAAGCCGGAATCCGGCTTGATCGGGCAAACCGCCGGCTAGCTTGGAAAAATGCATAACACCCCACTTCGAGGCCGGTTTGCCCGATCAGCCGGAATCCGGCTTGGATCGGGGCAAACTGGCCGATTAGCTTGGAAAATGCATAACACTTCACCCGGCCGGTTTGCCCGAATCCGGATTCCGATCGGGCAAACCGGCCGTTAAGCTTGGAAAATGCAACACTAACGAGGCCGGTTTGCCCGAATGGGCCGGATTCCGGCTTGATCGGCAAACCGGCCGGGTTAGCTTGGAAAAATGCATAACACCCCACTTCGAAGCCGTTTGCTCGTCGAATGGCCGAATCCGCTTGGATCGGGCAAACCGGCCGTTAGCTTGAAAAATGCGCATAACATTCACTTTCCCGGCCGTTCGTCGAAGCCGGATTCCGGCTTGGATCGGGCAAACCGCCGGGTTAGCTGGAAAAATGCATAACACTTCCTTCTGCCCGGCTCCGTCGATTCGCTTGATCGGGCAAACCGGCCGGTTAGCTTGGAAAAATGCATAACACCCCACCGGCCGGTTTGCCCGACGGTCGGATTCCGGCTTGATCGGGCAAACCGCCGGGTTGCTGGAAAAATGCATAACACCCCACTTCGAGGCCGGTTTGCCCGACCGGCCGGATTCCGGCTTGGATCGGGCAAACCGGCCGTAGCTGGAAAATGCATAACACCCCACCCGGCCGGTTTGCCGATCGAAGCCGGAATCCGGCTTGATCGGGCAAACCGGCCGGGTTAGCTTGGAAAAATGCATAACACCCCACGGCTGCCCGATCGAAGTCGGATTCCGGCTTGGATCGGGCAAACCGGCCGGTTAGCTTGGAAAAATGCATAACACCCCACCCCCCGGCCGGTTTGCCCGATCGAAGCCGGAATCCGGCTTGGATCGGGCAAACCGGCCGGTTAGCTTGGAAAAATGCATAACACCCCACCCCGAGGCCGGATTGCAATTTTAAAGATTATATTGCAGATGAAGAAATTTAGCAAGAGTCGACGTATATCGAGGGGTGGGACAAGCCGGTGGATCCACCGATCGGGCCTATGGTTCTCAGTGGCCCATCTCAACCTACCCAGATGCGATGCCATCAGTGGACCATCCCGGCGGTTGACACTCGCCATACTACGGCGACGCCCCTACTGTCCATCTTCTTCCGCTCCGGTAAATATCAATTTTTTATATTTTGTAGATTTAAAAATATCAATTTTTAAATGTGTTAAAATTTTGGCATGCACCCGGTACAGCTAGACGTGGGAGAGGTCCCGCAAAGGCGTATAATGTGCGGACATTAGCGCCCGGGGAGACATTGAACGTCCGGTCATTGGAGGATCGGGGTGTAGGCCCGAATGGCCGTGGAGTTCACCTCATATCTTGGAGTTTGCAATGTGGTACATTGCAACTTATGGCAACAGATTACATGACCCTTCCGTATGACAAGAAGGAGGCGATATTTAGAGACCTCGAGGTAAATAAAAGTACTTGAGCTTATTTGTTTTTTTTCACTTTAAAATTACTAATCTATGTATTTTTCCGTAGCAACATTTTACATTTCGAGCGGTCACCATCCATAGATGCGGAAATTTTAAGGCATACGGGAGAGATGCAAAGAAAAACAAAGGGGTCATCTTAAGAAGAAGGTAAAAATTTCATATTTATTTTTTAGTAAACGATTATGTACGTAACTAATACAATTTTGGCGTACAAGATTTTTACGGGACGCTCACCTATGGAGGAGGCACTTGTCGTTGTGCCTCCACAATGCGATCCGACCAAGTGGCGTCATATGTGTGAGATATGGCAAGAGGGACGACAATAAGGTAAATAATTTATTTAATTTAAAAGTAATCCACATTTGATAACTCATTTTATTAGCTTGTCTTAACAAAATTAATGTGTTATGAACTTGTTTGTAGGCACTTAGCCAAAGGAATAAAACAAATGCTAATTTGAGCATGCCTTATAGGCGAGGTAGAACCAACATTCATCACCAGATTGATTTTGTAAGTTTATAATTTTTTTTATTATTCACTATTGTATATCTCGATAATAGTACTAATGTGTTCATAATGTTTTCTCTTAAACAAACAAAGAAAGGGCGTCGTCCTACCCGTCCCGCAGGTCTTCGAGATGACCCAAACGAAAGAGGCAAGAGGATGGATCCCTCGTATGGTGCAACGAGGAAAGTCATCAAGTTATGGTACGCAATATGTTTGTTTGTATCAACATTAGACAATTTTTATTTCATATAACAACCGACTTTATATTTACATTATATAGGATGAGATGCGCCGGTTGATGAATGCCCCCGCCGTAGGAATCGGATGCTCGGAATTCCGAGTAGCCATTCTCTCGCCGAGGATGCATTTATCACCGTGTTCGGCAGAAGCCGGGACGGATCCGATGTGGGGAGAGGATGCACCCGCAACACCTCGGTATGGTGTATGCAAGTGGAGGTGCGAGTACCGCGGGTCCCAAGCTACCGGCGGTTGGTGGACAAAGTCGATGCTCAAGCTACACAAATCGAGAAACAAAACTCGATGATCGACTCGCTCCAACAACAACCGGACGCCCAACGTCAACAAGTTTCAAGAGTCGATGACACGGCTAACACAAGAAATGTTAGCCCAATTAAACGATGAGGCTCCCACTCGCATCCGTCTAGTTCGAGGCCAACCCAAGGCTATGAGGCGCACGGGGGGACGAGGAGGAGGAGGACGATGACGAGGACGCAAGACGATGAGCGTTCTTTTCGGGAGGATGAGTGAGAGAGTTTACTCTCTATTTTATTATTTCTTTGTATTTGAGATAGTTGTTGTGTAATGATACGTTTTATAAATATGATTTTTTTCTTATTAAAGAATGTCGGTTGTTTATTATGTATGCGAATAAATGTTAATGGCTTTGATCAAGGGCAAACCGACAAATTATTTGTGTATACAGTCTTGCTACGAGAATACAATTGATTGCAGTGGAAATTTTTTTTAAAAAATCAGAAGTTATTTGCGATTTCCAGCTCACACAAATTGCCCTAAAGTTATTTTTCGACGGCTATTAATGTAATCGGGACGGCTCTTAGCCGCCCCAAAACCAGAAAATGCACCCCCGCCGGTGCCGCCGGGGTTGTAAATTGGGTATTAGCGACGGCTCTCGGCCGTCGCAAAACTGCAAAATGCATCCCCCGCTGGTGTCGCCGGGGCTGTAACGTATTAGCGACGGCTTTACGCCGTCGCAAAACTAAAATCACCCCCGCTGGGGGTATTCGGCGACGGCCCTAAGCCGCCGCAAAACCGTAAAATGCACCCCGCTGGTGTCGCCTGGGTAATGGGGTGGGTATTAGCGACGGCTCTTAGCCGTCGCAAAACCAGAAAATCACCCTCGCCGGGAGTTGGCGACGGTCCGGCCGTCGCAAAAACCGAAAAATGCACCCCGGCGAGTGTCGCCGGTCAGTAATTGGGTATTAGCGATAGCGTTTGCCGTCGCTAATGTCTATTACGGGTTTAAATTTATTTGCGACGGCTTAATGCCGTCGCGAAAAACTTTATGAGGGACGGTTTCAGCCGTCGCTAATAACTTAATTGCGACGGCTTTGGTGGTCGCAAATAATACTAAAAGCGACGGCTTATAATGAGCCGTCGCTATTAAAATTGGCGACGGGCTTATTTGCGACAGTATTGCGACGGCGGAAGAGCCGTCGCTATTGCCTTATGACGACGGCTTTTGTATTTTTAGCGACGGCGGTAAGCCGGCGCTAATGACTTTAATTCCTGTAGTGAATATTGATATAGTATCAAATTTGAAACTCTAACCAAACGGGCCATAATATTTTGATTAAGCTACGGACGTACATCATATGCGTGTTTTAAGAAAATCTCTTAAAATAAGTTAATGACCTATTTGATTAGAATTTTGAAATTGATATTATTTTAATATTGATATTGATATTTTTAAAAGTTGAAATAACAATATTAAAATCAATACAAGTTGACACTTGTATCGCATATCGTGTTTTGTCTTCATCATCAATTTCAAAATTGATACTATTAGTCAAACACCTCTTTATGATTATTATGAATCTTAATTTTAAAATTGACACTATTAAGAGATATCTGATACTGTTACCAAGCAGACTATAAGAGATTTAACTTTTTACTTCCCAGACATAAAAACTCTAAACACTGTATATTGATCATTAATATACGAACACCTTAATCAAAGTAATTATTTATTTATGTATTATTTATTTATCATTATATTATTTTAAAAAATACATGCGGTTTTATCAAAATTAGAAACAGCTCTGGGATTCACTATTTTTATTTCTAATTCTTATAACTTAATCAGAATGCTAGTTTGAATTCTGATATTTTATAAGATAAAAAAGTGCATCTGTCAGTCATCATATAACTTGAATCAGATTAACTTCAAATATTTTGCATATCACATTTCTATATATATATTTAGAGAGAGAGAGGGAGAGAGAGAGATTACTTCACTGCCCCTTCTGACCTCGCAGGCCGTTATCAGGAAGACAAACGCGACAGCGGGGCGCCTCTCTGCATACGGTGTCGTCTCTGATGCCGTGGAATTTTAAATGTAGTCTTATTTCTAAATGCTTTTATTTTATTTATATATGGTAAATTTTTATTTACCATAAAACGTCCTTGGACTGATTAATTTTCATTTAAGTCGAGAATGTAGACGCCACGTTGATTACTTACTTTTTATTTCAATTTCCATAGTTTAAAAGAATTTAGAACCCGGTATTTTTTTATCCAGATTGTATGAGAATAACCCCAGTCATCAGACACCTGCGGACAGCACAGCAGCAGAGAGTTGTTTGAGATGTGTAAAATATATATATATATATATATATATATATATATATGAAACGAGGGTCTTAAACAACTGATATTAAGACAGTAGCAGTTGAATTGGATATTCACCCGTCTGAATGTCTTAAGATTCACATCTTGGATTTATATTGTTTAAAAAAAAGAAGAAGATGGTAACAATATCTGGGTAAATCTGCGTCATTTATGACCGCAGCATCTTCCTATTTATATTTAATTATTCTTCGAATATTTGGTGGCGGTGGTCACTGAGATATAATTAATTAATATATAGCTATCCTTCTCCTTATCCACACAGACAGATCGAGCGCGCGGTAGATCAGATAAGAGAGAAAAAGTGAGTCAATATTACATGCACTAGATCTATATGTATAGTGATTTACTTAATGGGGTGCGTGTTTAGTTGCATGACAATTTAATCTTTGTTGTATAAAAATATTTTCGTTAGTTTTGTAACAAAACTTGTTAAAATTGTTTGCCAATTACTGGAAAATATATATATATATATATAGTTGTTTAGAGAATGCATTTTTGGACAACAAAGAGGGTGAGATTCATTATATTTTATTTCTTTGCTTGTGGTTCCCTATCTCTTATAATTATGTATGTTTTGTGCCCCCACACTTTTTTTTTTGTCATCGGAGATATCTCACCAAACAAGCTTAATTTTAGCTGATGTAAAATTTTAACGAAAGGGAATAAAAAATTATTTGCAACCAAACACCCTATTAGCATATCTTAGGGGTGTCAATGGGCTAGACACTCCCCCCCCCCAAGAAATTCTTATCAAGAGTCAAGATCCAATTTACAGAATTTTGAGCGAATTATATCTTAATCTTGCTTGACTCATACAACATTATTGGCTCCTCTCAGTTTGTCTCCTAGGTGAAAAACTTTAATTTGGCTCAACCTGCTATTTTTATTATATAAATATATTTTCATCAAATTTAACAAACTTAATAAGAAAAGATATATAACCCTATTAATAAATGACCATGACTTAAATTCTGCATGCTAGCTAGTTTCAACAAGTGGAAGTGGCATCTGTTGCATGGTTGGAAGAATTCAAGAAAGTGGTAGTATTTGTAGATCATTGTTAGAACTGTGGAGATAGTCCCATATTGAATATTATAGACCTGATATTGTGCTTATATATCTTGGGCTCTTCTACCTCAACACCATGATTTTGGAGTTTGCAAGATGGTATCAGAGCAAACATTTATCTTATTTTAATACTTGAATGCTTGATTATCTTATCTCTTATTCTCATTGTCCACTTTGACAGTGATGGGGAGTGTTAAAACTGTGGGGATATAGTCCCATATTAAATATTATGGACTTAATATTATGTTTATATGTCCTGGGCCCTTCTACCTTAGCACCATGATTTTGTGATTTGCAAGAACCATGTATGAGAAAGCAGTCGATTATGACAACTGTGTGAAGGAAAAATAAAAAATAAAAGCAAAAAATATCGATCATTGATGTGAGGTTAAGTTAGTTAGTTAGTAAGATTTTTGGCCCCCCTTGACCTATATATTTTGTCCTATATTTGCCCAAATATTCGTCTGATAAAAATCAACACATGGACCCCCCCCAAACCCAGCAGGCAGCTGGCCAGTCTCATAACCACACCTCCTACACATAGCTTTACCTCTTTACCTTTGAACAAGAGGCAGTAGAAGTGGAGACAAGGAACATAAATGACTACCAGCTCCACGGCTTGGAGAAGTCAGATGAGTACCTTCTCGGATTTCAGTTGGCACAAAGAAGAAGAAGAAGAAGAGGGTGGTCCCAACAAGGAAATGCAGACCAGAAGAGTTGCAACACGGGTACGCATATGTAGCATGTAACATGCTTCGTATGGTTAGAGCTAGGTAAGTAGGGTGGAGGGTCTAGAACCGGCCGTCCCGGCCAAACCGACTCGGGCAAGACCGGGTTGCAACCGAGTCGGATCGAATTAGTTAGGACCGGATAAAAATAAAAATCAAAGTATTTTTTAAAAATAATATAAAATAAAAAGATGTTAAAATTTATCATAGTTAAAAAATCAGTCAAACAAATAAAAAATACTATTAGTATTGATTTACAATATAAAATATTAAAAAAAGAAAGTTAAAACACCACCGTGGCAACGTTTCAGCGTCTCCCTCCGGACCTGACTGCACAGGACCACCTCGTTCCACAACGTGGCTGGTTGCCCATTAATGCTACCGGGTCGGTTACCGGCCCGACCGGATCCGGCGGCTACCGTGCTGGGGTCTGACCTGATTGAATACCCAGGTCGGCCATTCCAGCTCAGATTCGGACCCAGGTCGAACCAAGTCGGTTGATCCGACTCAGCCCGATCGGCCGAGGTCCCCGACGACCCCGTTTTGTCCGGACTCGCATGTTTAAATCCGCGTCTACCCGGATTTGCCGACCCCGAATGACCCCAGTTGGTCACGTGACCGACCCGACCCCCTCTTCCGGTCCGGCCCAACCCTCGGCCCGACTTACCTTGACCTTGGTAGCATGGCGGAGACGTGCGCGTGCGGTGAGATCCCCGCAGACGTAGACGCGTGACAGGAAACGGCTCGCACTAAAAGCCCCCGCGCCCACGGCATGACGTCGACCGCGTGCTTGCGGCTGCGGCGGCGCCGTCGGCGGCCTCCCGTAGCGCCGCCGCGCATGCAGCGGCAGAGATATATATATATATATATCTTCTATGCAGGGAAGCAAACGAACTGAGTTGAACCGAGTAATATAATATCTAAAATTTAGTTATTTATTTTACACGAGTTCGAGTTCAAATTCGAGCGTCAACGAATACGTGAAACCGTGGTTCAAATTTAGTTCTTTTATTAATCGAGTCGGGTCGAACTCGAACTCGAGTGCTATTTAAACTAAAATTCAATTCACGTCCGAACTCAAGTCATATACAAACTCGTCTATAAACTCAAAACCAACGAAAAATTAGTCGTGAGACCTTAGGTTCAGCTTATCTACGAAACTCAGTTTAAAATTAAACTCGATTTGTAAATTATTTAATATATCTAAACGATACTATATGATTATTAATTCTTTTTAAAAATAAATAATATAATATAATATTTGATCGCGAGTTTATCGAACCGAACCGGAGTCTATTCAAACTCGACTCATTTAACGAGCCCAATTTTATTTTCTGTTCGAATTTATTCATTTAACGTAATAAATGAATCAGCCGAATTTTGGTCAGAGTTCAACTTCGAACTGGTTGTCAAATATATTAGTTCGTTCTCACCCTCTATTCTAAGTTCTAACTTCTACGTGTGCATGAATAAAAGCAACAACTGCCCCCCCATCACATCTATCTACGGCGCAGGCAGGCAGGGGAGCTGCAGACCGACTCTTACACGCGCATTCAAGGCACAAAACAGATGGCCGCCTCTCTCTCTCGCTCTCTCTCTCTCTCTCTCGCAGCTGGATTTTGAGCCCACAGAAAGCCATGTGTTGCTATAAAAACGGTTCGATATAAATATTAATGTGAAAAAGGTAGAAGAAGAAGAGGAAGAAGAGCTAAAATCGTTGAAAAAATGTATGTTGAAAGTAACCCATAATGTCTTCGAAGATTTTTTCAAGTTGAACTAAATAGTGTGAACGGCCCCACACGCACCATGACACCACCAAGAAAAGTAAACTCCACTCTTCCAAGTAATATATATATATATAGGATCGTTTTCTTAAACACCTGATCATGTTGAATTAACCACTTATCCGTATTATTTACAGGGAAAATAATCTGTAAAATACATTCCAGATTCCACTAACATTCAGCTTTTTAGTGTCCGCTCAAAATATACACCTACATTTATTCGGGTCTAACTCGGAGAAACGTCCGCTCGGGACTGACCCATGTTTATATTTGACACACACATGTACACCATTAATTAATGTTACACCCCCACCCCCTCCCTTGTTTCTCTGCTCAATAAATAAGTCAAAAGAACAGCACAAGCTTTTAATTAGAAGCGTGGCTGGGTCAATCTACTTAATTCCGAGTCGGTCTGGTTGACGATAAATTAAGTTACCGATGATCTGTCCCGCTCGGGCCCATGAAAAAAGTTTAAATTAAATTCGGTCTTGCCCGGTCTCGGCAAATTTTTTATTCGATAAATACATTATCATCGAGTTCAACCTATATATATATATCTTTATTCAATCACACACGAAAGGTACAGCTGTAGTACAAAAAAAAAGTTCATTTATATATATATATATATCAATGAGGGGTCGCCTGCCGTCTTAATTTGAACGTGATTTTCATACAATAAATTACGTATTTATTTCTATAGTTGACTTTATCCGGTCGTCAGCTGGTGTGTGCCAAATTGACCCGGTTGGGCACTTGCAACCTACTCACCCCCTTCTTGCCAATTTTGGCATATATATATATATATATATATATATTGTTTTGGGATGAGTCTGGCATAGATGGGCAGCCTAATCTACACACATCTTGAGGTGGGCGGGAGGGAGGGAGGGGGGAGCGTGCAAACGTCTGGACCCAATGCAATACGCTGGGTCATGTGTTCTAAACTCTGCTCCGTAAAGATCCCGCTAAAACTCGATCCATCAAACGAGTTGAGTTCGAACATGCTCGTGCTCCACTCGATAAGCTCACGAGTAACTCGATCAGTTGTTTATTTTTAAAAATTAAATCATGAATATAGTGGGTTATAAATTGTCGCTTGAACGTAGAGATAAGTCGAAATAAAAGTTGGTTTGGGCCTGAACTTATGTCATGGGTGAGTTAAAGTTAGAGTTTCGCGGGTAACTTTCGATTGATTTTGAGCGTCGTGAATGAGTTTGTATTGAGGTTGAACTTGGACGTGGCCGAGCTTGAGTGGACCTGTTATTCGAGCTTGAGTTCGAGCTCGGCTCGATTAAACAGCGAACCAAGTTGGAGCATGAGTCCGGCGCACTCGTAAAAATTCAAGCATAACTCGAACTCAATGTGTATAATAAAGAGTTGAGTTTGAACATTATACCACCCGAATAGGTTCGTTTGCATCCGAGGGGGTGTGAAAAACGATTTTAATCATTGAAATATGCGGCATCACACGTAATCTCGTCCCAGTTTTCTTACTTTTATGTTTTGATAGTTGAGTTTGGGTTTTTTCAAAAAAAGATAAACATACACAAATATTATTTTTTCTTCCAACTTTTAAAAGTCACGAAGGAATAAGTTATAAAGATCATTAATTTTTTTAAGTTATTTAAATATACAAATAATTCCATAACTTCTCATCCCATAGTACCAACCGAACCCTTGTTAGAGGAGTGTGCACCATTATATTTGCTTTGAATACAATAGTAAACTTATCTACCACTCGTGCATGTGTACATGGTTACTTATATTTAATCAAATATATATTATTATGATGATATTTTATCATATTTTATTTCAATCAATTCATTAAATTGATTTAGTTTGAAATATCTCTGAACAGGATAAATTGGATTATTGACTCAAATTCAAACAAACCAAAATAAATATTCCTGTGGTCCCCCACCCATATATCTTTACTTATGCATGGCATACACTCTTTTGTCGTCTCTCTTTTTTTTTGTTCACGCAGGCCAGTTGGCCGGAGGTGCGCTGCCCATGCACACTACGAGGGATCAGCTCGATCCCCACCAAAGACCACCCCCCGGGGGGTGGCGGGCTTCGGCGCCCGTTCGAACCCTTGCCTCTACTCCCCCGAGCGGAGGACGGTGCCAGTCGACCCAGGGTCGACTCGCCTCTTTTGTCGTCTATCTCAATACATGGCATCCACTCTTTGTTGTCTTTCCCCCCAAATATGACAATGCCACCTGTTAACTCATCTTATGAGGTGTTAGGTCGCTCAAGTTGATTTTTTACTATAATTTTCTGTTTTGTAACAAAATTTATCAAAATAAGTGTTTATGGGGTGGGGTGTTTGGTTGCATGATAATTTTTCGTACACTTTCACGATAAAAAATTGTATTAAAATAAAAAGTGAACCAACTCATGACATTAAATTATCATGTTTGGAGAGATGTGATAACAAAAAAGAGTAATTATCAATCATGACCAAACAAAGTAGGGGATCACAAGAAAAAAGAAAGTGGTGAGATCCTCTTTTTTTATTTATGAAGAAAATCACTAATTCGGTTTGGTTCGGTTTAAACCGAAAATAAATAAAATTATTTAAATTAATTATTTTTTACATATATATACAAATTTTAAGTTAAAAATAATGAAAATAAATATTATTTTATTATAAAATTTATAAACATATTATTTTTATTAATACTATAATAAAATTTTTATATTTTTTTTGATTAAATTGGTTTAAACGGTTTGGTTTGGTTTAAATCGGTTTGAAGATTTTCCAAATCGAACCAAACCGATAGGGGTTCAAACCGAACCGAATCGAACCGAATGGGCTGGGGTTTGGGTTGGTTTCTTGGTTTGAACCGTTTTGTGCACATCCCTACTTTTTTGGATCGTTGCCTATAGCTTATATTTCTAAATATGTCTTTTTCATTTTTTTAAAAAATATTAACTCATTTTAACTATAATACCCGTGTTTTAACTCTGTTTATCTTAACGTTAACTATATAAAAAAAACCCTGAATATAAAATAACTAGTGAGCGAAGGAAGGCTCCTTCGGCCTGCCTGCCAAGAAGGAAAGGGTTTCCACTTTCTTGCTCCCTGCCCTTATTGGTAGGTTCCCGTGAAAAAGAGGGCATAACCATTTTGGGCCTCCGTTTGGCCCAATAAGCGCACATGTTATTGGGCCTTTTGAACAGCGACAGGGTCCATATTTCTGCGTCTCAACGGCTGGCAGACGACCAGTCACACATGCCCCCGTCTCCCTCCCTCTAGACGCCGAGCAAATGAGAAGGCGGCGCATCCTAGCGCCCCGCCGCACGAACCCCCTCGTCTGGATCGCCGCCGCCGCCTGCGCCGCCGTCGCCGCCGCCGTCGCCCTGGCCGGCGCCGCCGCCGTCGTCGTCTACGTCGCCTACCGCCCCCGGATGCCCCTCCTCAGGGTCGCGGCCGCCCGCCTCGACCGCCTCGCCCACGACGGCCGAGCCGGCACGCTGGACGTCCGCATGACCGTGGACATGGAGGCGGTCAACCGCAACGCCGGGACGGCCGCCGCCTTCACCGGCGCGGCGTTCGATCTGAGCCTCGCCGGGACGGTCGTCGCCCGGCTGCGGGCGGCGGCGTTCGAGGTGCCCGCGGACGGGACGCTGCCGCTGCACTACGCGGTGGAGTCGCGGGGGGCGACGCTGGACGAGCAAGGGTCGGAGGAGCTGGCGGCGGGGATGCGGCGGGGGGTGGTGGAGTTCGGGCTGAGAGGGCAGGCGAGGACGAGATGGAGGCTGGGACTCGTCGCCGTGCGGCCGTGGACGCACCTCCGCTGCAAGCTCCGGTTCTTCTACCCGAACGGCAGCAGCGTAGATCCGGGCGACTGCGCCTCCAGACTCCATTAACGTCCGATCATGCCGTGGTAATCATCGTCACCTTTATCAAAAGGCCGCTTGATTCTAGAATTCTTTACAAAACTCCTCTTGGGAACGGTCAAGACAAGAGCTTCTGACATATTTGGTTGCACTCTACATCTTTATCTCAAAAAATATATTAAAATAAAATATGAACTGACATAAAATTATCCAATGGATAAGATAATGAAAATTCAATTTATGCAACCACTCCCCATTAAGAGTTTGTCTTTTCGGTTCGAACGTGGATTCTCTCGGTTGATCGATCGAATTTTTTTTTCAAAATTCTTTAAGAGAAAAGAATTATAAACTTATTAAATTAAATTAAATCATCTAAATTTTTTTACGTCAGCTCACTGAGAAGATTCGCGCTGTGTCAAGACTTAATTAAGAAGCAAGAAACTCTGGTACCTGCACCATTTTAGGGTCTGTTCTTTTACGCGTGTCTCCGTCTCCGACTCCCACGTGTCCATGCGCCGTGGCTTGAGCATGAGCTTTCGCGGGGAAAGAAAGGGAAGCCGTGGAGGGGTCGGAGTAAAGCAAGCCGGCCAGCCGTTCCACAATTAAATAATATATCTATTCGACCCGACGCTGACTTGCTCGTTAAGTTAGCCGCCAGCAGGGGTGGGCACGGTTCGGTTTGGTTCGATTTAGACCGTTTTTTTTCCAAACCAAACCAAATCGAATCACCCTCTCAAATCGAACCAAACCAAACCGAATCAATTCAGTTTGGTTCGGTTTGGTTCGGTTTAAACCGAAAATAAATAAAAATATTTAAATTAATTATTTTTACATATATACTGATTTTTATGTTAAAAATAATGAAAATAAATATTATTTTATTATAAAATTTATAAAAATATCATTTTATTAATACTATAATAGTTTTTTATATTTTTTTGAATAAATCAGTTTAAACGGTTTGGTTTGGTTTAAATTGGTTTGGAGATTTTTCAAACCGAACCAAACCGAAAGGGGGTCCAAACCGAACCAAACCGAACCGAATGGGCTGGTTCGGTTTGGTTTCTCGGTTTGAACCGTTTTGTGCCCACCCCTAGCCGCCAGCCAGTGATTACTGTTTTTTTTTCTCGGAGAAATTACCAGAAACCTGCCGGTGAAATAATATATTTTTGATGAAATTAAAAATACAGTGAGTGGTTTTCAAAGTTGGCTTGTAGATAAATATGGGTACTTTTAGAGGTTAGTTGTAGACTTTAATGATCTGTTTGGCACCCAATTTTGGGGATAAACTTAGTTTGTCTCCGAGTTGTCCACGTACCAGACACGCCCCGAGATTATGTTTGGTACGAGAATAATTTGGAGATAAATCTGAGTCGTCCTCAAAATTTTGGGGATAATCTAAATTTATCCTCAAAATTTCAATGATATCGAACATGTTCTAAGAGCCCATTTGGCACCGTAAAATTTTGAGGATAAATTTAATTTATCAAATTTATCTTTAAGTTACCTCGATGAATAAAAATTAAAGTTGCAATCAGTTATATGTAGACAGACATAATTAAAGAGGACATGTGTAAAAGTTCATGAAAGATATAACACTGGTTATGGATTGCTTGCCTTCCTTTCATGTGCCATATCAAGATTCCTTCATTATTTGCTAACAGTAGCCGGTTCAAGTAGAGATCATATTTTGGTCTTTGGTTGTGATTTTTTACGTGATGACAAAATATATTAAAATGGCATTCTCAGCTTAGCAAAACACTTTTTCAAGTTCAGTCAGAAAAAAAAAAGGAAAGACCCCCCAAAAAGAAAAAATATCACACTTATTTTTTATCCAACAAATTCAGGTCTTGTTTGTTTTGACTTGATTGATGTCAGATTAGATGTTTGAATAAGTTGGACAAAATGTTTCGATGTCATGATAAAAACTTCTTAAAACTCACTTAACTATAAATGATCCATTGTATAAGTTTTTTTATTTTATGACATGGGTAATAATGATTTTGTGTTTCACAATGGATATCAGAGAAAAAAAATTGAAATTTTAAATACTTTATCAAGTGAAATCAAACGTCACCTCAGATCAGTCGAGTGCCAACACCCAGGTTTCGATATGCAAACCATGATTGGCTGCTATTCGAGCTTGAAACTTCTTGTACACAATCTAGCTAATTGAGTACGGCCCACCTCTGTTTATCAAAAATATTTATAATTTAAATCGTTGTCAATCTTATAATACTAAGAGTTATTGAATTTAAAAATAATATATTTAAGAAATAAACAAATTTAACTTAGAGAGGATTGTATGTGTCAAGTGGGACTAGCTTAAGGAAATAATAGGGGACAGATCAGGTTAAACCAAACCGACCGATTCGATAATGTCCCGCATGCTTCGGAGGTCGCGGGATCGAATCCTGTCAGACACCGGTGCCCCCTCCCTGAGGCACCAATACCTCCTGTGCTGGAGACTCTCTCAGGATTCAATCCCGAGCTCGCCCAAGTGACGGCTTCCAAAAAAAAAGAAGATCACGTTCAAAGACTAGAGTGTTTGGTTTCTTGAACTGAGCTGATATAATTTTATTAACTTGGTTTGATTCAGCCATTCTCTAAACCAAATCAGAACGATAAACTGGTTGATTTAGTTTGGTTTAATTAATTTATAGATCGTATCTATCTTAAATATATCATTACAAGTCTATCCTAAGTGATATCAAAAAAGAATAGCGCTCTCTCTCTCGTAGATCGAATATTAGTCTTAATGTTAACCTTGCTTGTAATTATTCTTGAACAGAGTAAGATTGTATGAGCTTAAAAAACTATACACATTAAATAAATATATCTGCAATATCCAATAGTTATAATGGAGTGTATGTGAAAGAACTCTTTTAAAGTAAGGGGGGCGTATGAACAAAAGAAGCTCCCGAGCCCGAGTCCGACGGCAACGGGGACGGACAACTCGGTCCGCCGTCGGCGCACGCGTGTAAGAACGAGTTGACTCGGATGACACGGCTAATCTCTCCGGCGAAAGGAGCAGACGTTATCCGACCCCTCTCTCTCTCTCTCTCTCTCTCTCTCGCGCTGCCGCCCCGACGGCACGTAGGCACGGACCGCTCGAGGTGATTATTGCACGTACACCCCTCGGTTTCTATTAATCATACCCTTATTTTTATTAAATTGTCACATAGAGACCTTTTTTAAAGGATATTTTGGCGCTAGTCGAGAGACGCACGGGATAATCTGTGATCTTTGATGGCGCTATATTGATCTGGCGAAATAACGAAGCAGGAGGTACTGATACTCTTTTCTTTTACGATCTGACTGAAGTAAACAAGAGGGAAGGGTATATAGAAAATTTATAGATGTTCGTGGTACATTTGCAGCTGCCGTCTCTTCATACTTGGAAATTCACAGGAAGCGGCCATTGGAACCAATTGCGAGAGAGGGAGAGAGAGAGGGGGGGAGAGGCGGAGAGGACGGACGGAAGGGGAAGAGGAGCAAGCTACGCGATTTCGTCGGATTTGTGGTCTTCGGGCGACGACAATCCCGGCTTCAATCTATTTCTCCCTGATAATTCCGATCGCGCCGCCGATTCACGGAGTAGCCGCGGCGGCGCCCCCCTCTAGCGGATGACAGCTGCGGCGGCCCTTGGAGGGCCACCGTAGGGATGGGCCCGGAATCTTCGGGGAGGGTTCCGGGGTGGCGGCGCGGAGGAGGGAATCTAGCAGCTGGCTAGGCGACCGTTCTCGCCCCGATTCGGGGAGACTGCCGGCATTGGGCGGGTCCGATGCGAGTTTGATCGGAGTGGTAGCTGCAGGCGGTGGTGGAAAAGATGAATGCGGAGGCGGAGTCCGTGGAAGAAGGGCCTATTGCAGGGGGGAGATCAGGCCCCGGCTTCCGCTGGAGCGCGAGTAGGGGAGCCTTCCGGCCACATGGTGTGGGCACACGGGCGGCAGCAGAGCGTGGGCGGCGTCCTGCTGAGATCAATCAGAGCTCCAGCGGCTCCCTGGGGGGGATCGTGAGGAAGACGGTAAGTTTCATGTCTGGCATAACCCTTTGTTGTTTTGATGGAAATTTTGCGAGGACACAGTCCACTTTCTTAGTTCAGTGTTTCACCATGGATGGTTTTCGCATGGAAAATGACTGAATGTCCACTCCGAGCTTTTTGATTTTTGTAATGTCCGTGTCTTAAAGGAAGAACTAAGCCTATCCCACACACCATTTGAGCAGGAAATCCAATCCTTCTACTTCCGTCTCTCTTGTTGAATTAGGGGTGAAATGAGCCAGTACACTCAGACAAGCAGTTTGAAACTCGACTAGACTTAATTGTTATGTTAAATAAACAAGCTTGAACAAAAGATAAAACTCGATTCATTAAACGAGTCAAGCTTGAACAGACTTCTGCTTGACTCGATAAGGTCACGAGTAGCTTGATTAAATACTTGATTAAATATTTATTAAAAAAATCAAATTATGAGGAACATGAGTTATATATTGTCACTTAAATATATGAAATAAGTAGAAATAAAAGTTGACTTGAATTTAAACTTAGATCAAGTTTCATAAATGAGTCAAAGTTAAAGTTTCACAAATAATTTTTGATTGATTTTGATTTTTATTTACAAGCATATTGAGTTTGAACTTGAACATGAGATGAACTTGAGTTGACCTGCTATTCGAGCTCGAGCTTGGCTCGATTAAGTAACGAAACTTGAATAAGGGTTAATGTACTCGTAAAAACTTAAGCTTGACTCTAACTCGTGTAGAATAAACGAGCCTGATTTGAACATCTTACTACTTGGCTCGGCTTGTTTGCACCCTTATGTTGAAGTGAGTTCCTATGGCTTCCAAAGAGGAAGACAGACGAAGTGAGGTAGATTTTCTTTTTTTTCTTCGTATGTCTTCCTCTTTAACAGCCGCACAAATGCACTCCAAAACGAGAGACGGTAGTCCACGGACTGGATTTACTATTCAAATGGTCCGTGAGAATAGATTTATTTCTTCGTTAGTCGTCAAAAAATGTACCAGATAAATCGCTACTCCAAACTGCTAACTAATAATAATTTTTTTTAATAAAAATGGAAACAATACTAAAAATATTACAATGAAAAAATATTTATTCATATTCAAAACTTACGTTTTCTAGCTTACAATCAAAAGTATTGTTCTGAAATTGACTTGAATAGAATATATTCATGACGTAGAAGAACAATAGTATGTAAGATTTGAATGGAATTCAATAATTTCTTTCTTGTCATCTTCTTTAATTTTCAGATTTCTTTGAAATTTTTTATTTTTTTATTTTTTAATATTAAAATTTTGGGTCATACCGCCGGGTCGTGACCCAAGACCAGTTGGGTTTGGGTCAGGCCGACCTGGTCCTGACCCAAGGCCTGGGCTTCCTTGATAGTGACACATCCTTGAAAGGATATCCATATAAAGACTGTATGTGGCAGCTATATATCTTCTATATTCTAGCATCTGAAAATACTATTTTCAAGCATCTGAGATCTTGTTAGATGTCAGACATTGAAGATCCTGTTAGATGTCTAGCCTTGAAACGTAGGAACATTATCCACAAAAAACCTATCTCAACATTGCAGCCCTCAAATTTCAAGGAGCAAAATGAGCCCTCAGCAGCCATTTGATTAACAAAGCTTTGTTTATTAATCACATATGGATTAGCTAACCCCCTTGTGCTGACCTTTGTGTCCATTCTTTCACTATGTTATCACTTATTAGAGGTGTGGGTGTCTGAGGCAAGGAAGGGGTTGTCTCACCTTAGGCGGCCCAGGCACCATGAAAAGGTGAAATCAACTATATTTTGGGAAAAATGGGTTTTTGGAGGTCTTGGAGTTTCCTTATGGAGCTTATGGTGGATACCAGTGGCTGCCGGAAGCCGGACAGCTCGCTGGGAGCCCTCCCATTGCAGCCCTTACCAAGTGGGAGTGACAAGACCCATTCCGGGTCCTAGGATCTGATTTCTCCACCCAATATTGAACCGGTAGGGGGGAATCTGAATTGCAGCCTCAAGCAGCTCTGGAATGGTAGTCCAGGGATTCCTTTGAGGCATCTGAAGTGCCGAAAATGTCTGCCTCAGGAGCGGTGGCAGTGGAAGCGATTGCTTAGGTGGACTAGGTTGAGTGGCCGTCTCATCTTGCCTTGTCCCATCAGCTGGGTTGTGTAGAAACCATATTTTTCTATATTGAAAAATAAATTAATCATTATTTGAAAATAAATGATTTGTGATATGATATGGAAGGATAGATAGTTAAATGAGAGTGATCGTGTCATGGTATGGGTTGAACTTGAGTGATACCCTTCTAGTGGGGGCACTAGCTCAAGACTGCATTATCATTCGGATTGGACTGAACCACATTGAGATTGGGCGGTCAACCCCATCTAGTAAGGATTCAATTCCGTTTCATTTTTTTGCTTCTTCATAAGAATGCCGACCTACTCACATTTTCTTGCCGAGGAAAGTGATGCTTCATTAATTAGGTAGTTATTTTTTTAATAAGGATGTTTAGAGTTAGTAGTTGGGTAGGTAGTTGATTTTAGTCTAATAAAGAAGTGTAATCTTTTGAGGGTATTAATTACTTTAAATTGATAAGTACTTATTAAATTAAGAAGTGTAGTCTCTTGAGAGTTAGTAATTATTTTAAAATTTTAAGTTAATGGATAGTTATTGGTAGGTGCAGATATATTTGGAGGGAAATCAAGAGTGTGTTTCTTTTTACTCTTCATTGCCTTGTGAGGGAGGAGCTCGTGAGGGGTACCCAATTGCCTGGTATTAGGAGTACATGAGGAGCATTACCCGCATCAAGCACCTTGATCAGTCGAGGTCATCATCTATCTAATCTTCATGAAGAAGGTGATTCCATGTATCCTTTTTCTCTGCCTCTTCATCTTCCTCCTCCCTCCCACTGTCTCCTTACTTGGGTCTTCCAACGTTGAAAGCCAATCCATTGCTTACAACCTCCATCACCGACAAGGCTAGCACGTTTGGATCTTCTAATGTCGGGTCGATAATTCTTTCATCTACCTAGGCATCTCGTCATCTCTCCTATGTCCATCTGCCACCCACTGAGGAGTTTTCACCTCGACTCTTGACAACAAAATCCCGAAACGGCAAACAAGCCAAGCAATCAGTTCGATCGATATCTGTCAATGTGAACAGTCGCGAGAATACGTTGTATGTAATCTATTACTCTCCTGTGAGAGGTAGGCATCTAGATAAAATTGTAATATATTATTATGAATTATAATTTTTGAGATACATGTTAGTCGAGTCCTCTCGTGAGTGTAGAGGTAATTTCTAATCGTTCCTTATGTTATTACTTTGTTTATTTTGTATTCAGTTGTAAATATTTTACTGAACCAAGTTAGGCCCTATTTTCCCTATTCTTTTTCTACATAAATCTCGCACAATATGCATCTTAACGCCCATTGTAGTTTATTAACTACGTTGATTCATTACTCTTAAATCAAGTTTGAATACCTGTCTCGTGAACCGGATCTTGTGTTGGAGTTGCTTTATAGAGTCAACCCGATCCATCTTGCATCACCTTCTAGTGTGGTTAAGAAACTATAGCCTATAGTGTTGGTCTATTTTAGATCCTAAAATAGGTGGGATCCAATGCTTATGTGATTGACATTTCAACAGATTGGAAAATAGGCTTGACTCTCAATTTTTTTTTATTTCATATCTTATCATGAGCCGATAACTATCTCGAGTGATCCATTTAAGCCATCTCCTCCCCTTAATCAAGAACTTGAGCTGCAATATCTATCATCCATATCAATTTTACAGTATGAGCAGATCGATTGTATACTGAATGAACATATTATCTCAAGTATACGAGGAGAATATTAGTGTTATTTGATACATTGGAGTGGAAGACCACATTCAGATGACATGACATGTAGATATCACGAGAGGATCTACAACTCAGACTTGTTGGAGCAAAACCAGATCCACTTACCCTTTCCTTGTTGAGTTGGTGGGGAGACTGAGTTTGAGTCGACATTTACAACCATGTCAGATCGGTCTACACTAAGATCAGACAACCAGCATCATCTGTCTTTGGTCCGATTCCATCTGTTAATATCTCTCTTTAAGGTCACGAGAGACTGTGTTATCCAATCACTATAGTTGACCTTGCTTTTTTATGTGATGTGAGGATGGTTCACCCTCCTCTTTTTCCTAGTTGTTTGATGTTTCAAGAATTAGGAAGTTATGTTTTTTGAAGTTTATGTGCTACTTTTAGTTGAGTAGGTAAATATGTGGTTTTGGTGGAAATTTTTTTGTAAATCCTTGTGGCCATAAAAATTTCTCATGTATCCTCGTTGATGGCATTGAATGAAGACACTTAAATTTGTGAGGACATTGTGCATGCTCTTTATTTCTTATCACGTATGAGGGAAGAGCCTGTGACAGTATTAAGTCCGTCTGGAGCTCATGAGGAGTATCTTACTGGTCACATCTTTCATTTTTTTCTTTTTAATTTTTTTCTATATCTTAATTTTTATAGAGTTTTGCATTTGTCTACTATCTCTGCACCATATACCCCTGCCTTCACTCCTCCATGTGCCACTTATCTCCTAGTCCAGCGTGCTACTCTCCCCTCCTCTTCCCACCTCAATGCGCCCACCCACACCTGTGCCCCCTTATCTTTCTCTTGACCTTGTGCATCCAACAACCACCTTGAGTTCATATGCCTTCGTGCCTACATTCCCACCACTGGTCCTCTGCCTCGATGGCTCAACTAGTGGTGCCATGATCGGCCCTGTTTCTCCTTCTTTGTCATCTTTGGTAAGCATTGCTGCTCCCCCATCCCTTGTCTCCTTTCCTCCATCTTTCGTCTTCACCCTAGGGGTGTGCTCATGATTTGGTTTGGTTTGATTTTTGAGAAATTTTTTAAACCAAAACAAATAAAAAGTAATTCAGTTTGGTCCAGTTCAAACCATATTTTATTAATATACAATATATATGACTATATATAATTTTATTTGATTTATTGTAAGTCATCTTTTATGAAAATAGTGTATATATTGTATATATGGATATTTTTTCTTGCGGAACTCCGAAAAAAAAATTTCACATGAAAAAATGTAAATATTGTAAATATATTTAATTTAAAATAAATATTTAATCTAATATGAGTTATTCAGTTTACCAATTGGTTTGGCTTGGAAGACGTTTGAATCCAAAGCAAACCTGTGGCTACTTCAACCCAAACTAAATTGAACCAAAAGTTTGATTTGGTTTGGTTTTTAGGTTGAACTGAATGGTGAACACCCCTACCCCGTTGTTGCTGGTCCTCTATCTGCACAGGAAACTTCTCGGCAATCAACTAGGTGCCCACCCCTTCCAGCTACTCCTCACTGCCTAGACAGAGCACCGGCCGCACACCACCATTTGTTGCCGGCACCCACTTGTCATCACCTTCTGGGCCAACCTGTATGACCATGCGGCTGAGGGTAGTCCCTCCAAAGTCTGGCACACCTCTCAGCCCCCCTCTTTTTGCACATGACGCCAACCTCTTCCCCTTGCCAGCAGCTACGCTGCCGCATCATCTCCGGCAAAGCATGGCATTGACAACATCAAGTGAAGCCTCTTGTCATGGTGCCTCCTTGCACAATTGCCACCTCCAGAAGCCCCTTTGCCTCCATCCTACTCCCTTCCAAGCCCTGTAACACCCTCTCTCTCTCTATCTCTATCTCTTCCTCTAACCTTCGATGCCCCTCTTCCCTATGCACCTGATCACCTAGATGTCTCTTTGGCATTTTCTCTATTGCTTGTTGCACTGCTGCCACGGGTGACTCACCACCCTGTTATCGGCAACCCCATGCCCAACCTTCTCCTCTTTTCCTACCAACTACAGTATCAGCCCCTCTCCTCTCCTCTCTCCACTTACCTTGCAGTTTCAGGATGACAGCAACTCCTCCAGGTGCCATCAAACCAGCTAGCAACGACCATTGGCCAACAAAGAGCTTGATAGTGGATCCTATTTTGACATTGTCAGTGATATCTTCTGAGCACCAAGCTAGGTGGCAAGTCAAACAACATGGTTGCCCACCAACCTGACCATATCCCAAGGAAACTCCTGCCTGTAGTCTATTATCTCCCTGCAAGGGGTTAGCATTGAAATTAAATTTGTAACATATCTTTTATGATCTTATATTTTTCGAGATATGAATCAATTGGGCCCTTCACCTACGCCTAGAGTGTGGAGGTAATTTTTGACCCCTTCTAGATCATCAACTTTGCTCATTGCATATGTAATTGTGTGTGTTCCTGCAGGACATCGAGCCCTGACCTCCGTAAATAGCTGGACATCCCCTAATCGAAGCCCTGCTTGATTAGTTACTCTAATCTACTTGTAATTTCTTAACTACACCGATCTGTTACCATCAGAGTCAAACTTGGACGTCCGGACTATGAACTAAGTCGTATGTGAGAATAGGTCTTTGATGAATTATCAAAGACCACATTCTCTGATCATTGGGTTGCCTGACCATATTGAAGTCCCCAGCTCTATGGATAAAGTCAGTTGATCCTCAATCCTTTGCTCATTGTCAAGCAGAAGTGTAGATTCTTCGTTACAGAGGATGTTGATCTTGTCATCTTTAGACATTTTTCTAACCACTGCAACTTCTTGTTCCTCCCACCCACAGGCATTCCAAGATAGAATATTCATATCAATGACTTGTTTTCCTTCTCTCTTCTTTCTTAACCTGAGGCCGTCAACCAAGACCTCATTGGAGAGGATGAATTACACTTATCTCTTATTAACCTTTACAACTTTTGGCCTAAAGGGATCTCATAAGGAGCAGCCGTTCGTTTGCTGTTGACCTTCCAAAGTGATAACTGGCCAGAAACCCAGGGCATTAATCAACTAGTTGCTCCAAAGCTCAGGGGGATCCCAGTAGGGAGGTTCCATAGCTAGAGGGGACAGATAATGGTGGATGGCTAGAGGCAGGGGCTCAAACGGGGAAGGATTCCTAGCCAAAGCCGTAAGGGGGAGGCCTGAAGGAGCGAGAGGGTGGAGCTATATGGAGGTTCCCAGGTGGAGAAGGCAAAGGGGCCAGAGACACGGGAGGGAACCGGGCCGAGAACGCAAGCAAGGGAAGGGTGGACCTGGTTCAGATATATATATATATATATATATATATAGAGAGAGAGAGAGAGAGAGAGAGAGAGAGAGAGAGGTAACTTTAAGGATAACTTGATTGTTGTTAGAATTATCTGAAGCAGTTTGAGGCTTTGAGTTCATCTTCAAAGGACATAATGATTCAGCTAATTAAAAATGCTGCTATTCCTTTATGGTTAGCTTGTGGATATTTGCTATATGTTGTTGATATTTTTCTTCTTCTGTAGGATGTTTTATATGGTGTCACATCAATGCAATACACTTGTCTTATTTGTAAACATATTGCTTTCAGATAGATCTTCTAATTTTTTTTCCAATCACCTTTGCAGATGGTTGCAAAACTGACAAAAAATCTAGTGGAAACATATCAAATGTGCAACCCAAAGTTTAAGTACTTTGAAGGATTAAATCCAAAGCGATATCTTACTTCCCCACATGCTGGAGTGTTGAATGATGGTCACGACAATGAAAACTCGGATCTCATTCTAAGTGTCAACCTTGTGCTGGCTGGGCCACGTCAAAGGTGCAGTTGCTTTGTACAATTGACTTTGTTGCAGGTTAAATACTTTGTCTACATGTAAAGAAATATTAGTGGTTAAATAGGTTATGCAAGTACATCCTTTTCCAGATTTCTACTTGTGTTATGTCTGTTCAGTAATCATGTATTATTTAACTAATATTACCTACTAATCAGGTCTTTTGGTCTATGGTTACATGCTTCTTTTGGCATGCCTCTGTTTTGAGCTGATAAATTTAATGTTCTTGTGTACTTTAACTGAATTTGTTTGTTTACCCATGGGCCATAGTTTTTACATCCTTGGTTTTGACTTTTTTGTTCCATACATTTAATATTTGTGAAGTCTTGAGGCATTTCGTCGAAGTCTCACGAGACGTAAGCCTCAAAACTTATTGAGGTGTAAGGGCCCATTTGATTGGCCTTAACCAACCTTTGACTGTTGATAAACCTCTATGTCTAAATTAAGTTCTAAACTTATCTCTTATGCCTTAATAAACCTCTAAAATAAGTTGTGAAGTTTGGCCTTTTAATTTGCAGACATAAACTCTATATGGATATAACTTAGATTAACATTAAATTGATTAACATGTAAGCATATCAATCAAATTAGGTACTTAATTTTATTCCACTAAGAGATTAGACATGAAATTAAGAGTTCAGATTTTTAAATTAAGCCAAAACAAATGCCACCTAAGTTTCAGTAGAAGAAAAATAAATATAATCTATGGATTTTTAAATAAATAATTATACAATTCACAAACTATCTAAAAGCCTACCATCAAAATAAAATATAATTTGTTATTGATTTTTTGAACTTTAATATTGTATGCATTAATGAAGTTTTATTAATACTTGGAGCATGAACAGAGTAAATTTTTTTCAATAACATTGAAGTCTAAATACTTTCATTACTTGTACCTTCTATATGCTTAACATTTTTTATTCATGCAGATGTATTACCTTGAAATAAGTTCTATACATTCAGCAAAAATGCTTTGAAAGGAAAAAAAATAAAGCCAGTGTGCGTCCTTTCAAAGGAGGAAAAATGTGCTACTAAAACTTAGAGAGGAAACACTTTCTCTCTTTGCATGCATAGACAGTTCATCTCTCTCTCTCTCTCTCTCTCTCTCTCTCTCTCGCTCTTGAAATGTCCTCGACTTTGAGGCTTACACCTTGTCACTGCCTCACAATGCCTCACTTGGAGAAAGGCATAGCTGCATAAGCCTCATGTTTGCCAAGAAGTGCCTTATCTGGAGACGTATGCCTCAGCTCCTCAAAGTGGTGCCTTTTGATGCATGATACTGATGTCATTCATGTTAGAGTAGCCTCACAGAATGCAGTGTCTGCCATTCTGAATCTGAATCAGCCGTGGCCAATTCCTGATTCTGGGTTACAGGCTGATCCCAGGCCTATATTGAGTGGCAAGTGGTCTGGCTTAGAATTATATGATTCTGGGTTACAGGCTGATCCCAGGCCAATATTGAGTGGCAAATAGCCCAAGTTCTTTTCTGTTTGATATGATTTCTCTTAAGTTCATTTTTAGAGGTTCATGAAGCTGAACCAAACCAAACTCAAACTTACAATGTTTATTTCTTAATGTAGTTTCTAGGAGCACCTTTACACCCTTGATATCATAGTTTTTATTTGTTAACACTACGACCATCTGATGTTATCCAATTTGTGCAGACGTCTAGTTGTATTGTTTGCATCTATCTTTCTTATTTTTAGGAAATTATCAAGATGGATCATATAGTTGCATTTGAGGTAATGGATGCTATTTAAGATATACAATGCCAATTTGTATGTTCATTCTAGATATAACCTTTACTTAAATAGGGTAGAATCTATACAGCTTTAGTTGGGGAACTTCAGGATGTTTTTTAGATCTGGTGCTCATCACATATTTGATATTTCAGGTATATTGTCAAGGAAATCCTTGGACATGGGACATTTGGCCAGGTGGCCAAATGTTGGTCTCCAGAGACAAATAATTATGTTGCAGTTAAGGTTATTAAGAATCAACCTGCATACTATCGCCAAGCATTAGTGGAGATATCCATTGTGGGAACGGTGAATATGCTTTATGAACCATGATATTATTATGTTATGCATTCACCTTAGTCTATTTCTAACTACTTTTAAATGCAATGTAGTTGAATCAAACATATGATCTTGATGATCAACATCATATAGTTCGTATATTTGACTATTTTGTGCATCAGCGCCATCTGTGTATTTCATTTGAAATGCTTGGCTCCAACTTGTAAGCTAACATTCGTCTGCTTTTGAAATTTTCTTCTATTATCGCCAGATTTTTAAGGTGCTTTATTTAGTGAAAATGACATTTACATAATTTTATAGGTATGAGGTACTAAAGATCAATAACTATAAAGGTTTGACATTGAATGTCATCCGGGATTTTTCACAGCAGGTGGGTTTTGTTTACATAAAATGACGTGTGATGTGGCTTTGAGCAATGATCACTTACAGTTTCCTCTCTGTCCTGTTGTTTAGATATTGCAAGCACTTGTTGTCATGAAAGATGCAGGTATCATACATTGCGATTTGAAGCCAGAAAACATACTTCTTTGTGGAAGGTCAGGGCTTTGTCTTTACCCCCTTTTTGGTTTAAAAGTGGTATGCCCTGTTTACTTGGTGATTTATCATGCTGAGACTTAATCTTGAACATCATTATTTCTTTAGCAAGGAACAACCAACGGCAATAAAGGTTATTGATTTTGGATCAGCATGCAAGGAAGGTCATACAATTTACTCATACATCCAGGTAGCCCTTTTTAAATATATCTTAGTTTGCCTGTTGCTTGCTTTCAGACTTTGATCTTATCTCATTTTCTGTCTTCTCATTTGGCTGCAGAGCCGTTACTACAGGTCTCCAGAGGTTCTTCTTGGGTACCCGTATCCTCGTTGATTCTTTATTCTTGACTTACTGTTTGTACAAGTTAGAATGCAAGCTAAATCTGATATTTCAAAATTCCAATTCAGATTCTAAAAGTTAATGGATTTGTTAACATGGGCTGATCTAATCCTAAGGGGTTTGGCTGATCCTGAACTGAACTTTTCCTGGGATGGGGGTGGCTCCAGCCCAAATCCACCACGATAGGCTGACTTCAGGTGGGTACTGGACAATCTAGAGCTGAACTGGCTCAGCCTGGCTGAGATAGGCAGGTTGATCTGGACTTGGACTGGCATATCCTACCTTAGAATTGGCCAGGGGGCTTAGTAGGATTGAGTCACAGCCGAATCTGGGGCTGCAAATGACTCGAATTCGATAATGGAATTGGTATGCTTTGATTCTGATTCCGATAAAATTAAGTGTTTCCGATTCTGATTTTGATAGTATCAAAACTGACATTTCTGATTTCAATTGTTTCTGATTTCAATATCAAAATCAGATCAATTCCAATAACGTATCAGAACCGATTTTGATAACTTATTTGGGATACTAAACAGTGTTTTTTATTTTAAAAAACATAAAACTAAACAACATACTTAATAACTAAATTTTCAATAGTTTTTAATCTCTGGAAATAAACATTGCAGGTGAATTGCAGGTGATCCGCTCATCAACATGTTCAGGGATCCTTCAGCATCCAGGGACAATCACCCTCATCCTCCATCATTGGCTGATAGTCGTCTTTTTATCTATCTCTTGCTGGCTGCCGATCTTCTCCCTTGGTTTGACAAGCTTGGCAATCAGATAGCCAAGCACCTTGAAGAACAAGGTGGTGGACCTGGTATCTGTCATTGAGGTGGCCTCATAGTTGTCAAGGTGACAAGGCGTCCAAGACGCCCAAAGGGTCTTTTATAGCTTAGGCGAGAAGACATCCACTTAGGGGGTAAGGCGGGGTATGAATTGGCAAGTCTTACATTTCATAAACAATACAATATATAAAAATTTAAAGTAAATCTACAAAATATAATAAAATTGACATACATAAATAGCAAAATTTGAATGAAGAACAAGAACATAACAAAATCTAATAAAATTGACATACATCAATAGCAAAATGTGAATGAAGATCAAGAACATAACAAAATCTAATAAAATTGGCATACATTGATAGCAAAATGTGAATGAAGAACAAGAACATAACAAAATCTAATAAAGGTGACATACATTAATAGAAAAATTTTCAACGTTCGTGTTAACTGATCCTGTGTCAGATTTCATAAAAAAACCAAACAAAAAAATTTCATCGGCTGAAGATAAAAGAATTAGTTAGCAAATGACTAATTATGCTAAGCTAAGTGCCAACGATGGGATAACAATAGAAAATCAGATAAGAATTGATATTGGGAGTTATCCTATTCAAACCAAGAGGGGTTGAGAAGATTTCAACCCTAGCAAAGGTAATATGAAAATGTCCAAATATCAAACAATATCTCCACTATATGTAGAATATAAAAAATTCTTGAAGAAACAAAAACAACAAAGTCAAAAACCATCCACACACCTGAGACATTCAAGCTTGCAACTTATTAGATATTGATGCATAGGAAGTGTAGAAGAATATTAAAAAGTGTCTAATAGATGTTTCATGGATAAACTGGAAGGAAGAAATAAGAAAATATAGGTGGAAGAATAAAAAAAACTGAAAACGTAAAACTTAGTTTTTATGGGAGTAGAAGAAAAGCTTCTTTGCGGTGTTGAGAGCCACTGGAAGCCGCGGCGGTGAGGAAGAGGGAACTTGAAGGTTTGGTGGGCTGTTGGGACTGCACTGAGCAGGTCGAGGCTGTCGGGAGAAGCTTTGGGCCTTCTGTTCATTGATCCAGGCCTTCAATTGGGTGGGGGTCGAGAGTTTTAGTCACCGTTTCCAGCCTTAATATGGTTTGGGAGATATGGGATGAAAAGAGATTGGACTGGTTGAATCCAGGTGGTCCAAGGTGAGTTTAAGGCGGCCAAGGCTTGGCTGCGCATTAAGCAAACCTTTGAGGCAGCCTTAGAAAGACACCTTTGCGCCTAAGCACCGCCTAGGCGCTCTCCTTGACAACTATGGGTGGCCAATACTGGCCAACCCAATCAGTTTTTTGACCATCTGATCTAATACCTAGCCCAATCTGCCAATCTGGCACAGTGAATCGGCTGTATTAGGCTGACTGCTAGCTGGAGAGGCTACCAAGCCCAAGGGGCTCTATATAAGGCCCCTTTTATGCACTACCTATTCACTTCACCCTCAACTTCATGCTCTCTCTCATCTCTCTCTCTCTCTCTCTAAAAGCTCCCTTACATTCCAAGGGAACATGCCTAATTTGTAAGATTTGAATACAAATGACATTATATGTCTTAGCATTTTTCTATATGTCTTCTGAATTTTATATTTAAGCAAATTTTTAATCCGGCCCCCCTGGTCCAGATCAGATCTAAATTTGTCTGGCCTGGTGAATCGGATCCTGCCAGTGCTCCCTTGTTTTCAGTAAAGCTTGGTTGTGGTTCATTTGTAGCATGAAGAGAGTTGAGGTTGGAAAGGACGGCTGTTTTTGCCAGGCGGTAGATTGTGATTGACCTTTTCAAGAAGTGTATTACAAAGCTTGTCTAAATGGCTGTGTGGACTAAATGAAGGTGCAAATCTATATGCATTGATGTGGTTTTTTCAAAGTATTTTTTGAGGGAGAGTTCAACACAGTTTCCGGAACAAAGTTTCTGTGATCTGGAAAGGCATCAGCCTTAATTGGAGCTTGTTTCACTTTTACACCTCTTCACTGGAGATGGTGGGTGGAACCTGTTCTGGGAAGGCACTTGGGCAGGCAATGCCTCACAAGCTCTTCGGTTCCTGTACTCTTTTCAATTAGTGGCACTTGAGGCTACAAGATGGTGGATCTTTGGGAGGGATTGACTTATGCTGGTAATTGACAACGTACTTTTAGCAGGTGGCTTAACGATGAGGAAGGCAGGTAGCTTATTTCACTCTCAAAAGCTCTTCAGAATTTTAGATGCACAAATCAACAGGTCGACAGAATCATGCAGAACCTAAAAAAGAGTGACCAGTTCCAAGTCAAATCAGCATGCTACATGATATCAGTAGCATGGAGGTCAATTGGTGGAGGAAAGTTTGGTCACCAGTCCCCCCACTGAAGATGAGAATCTTTTTGTGGAATATGCTCAGGGGAAGACTCCCTTGCAAAATCATTTTGAAGAACTTTTTTCTCTTGCCTCTATGTTGTCTTTTGTGGAAACAAGAATGAAGGCATAGATCACTTTTTCATGAAGTATGGCATTATTCATATCCTATGGTGCACTTTGTTTAATAGTTTTGGGACACATTGGACTGAGTACTGGAATGTATGGGAGCTGTTGATTGAGTGGCATGATTATAACCCAGGGGGTTGATAAGGTTCTATGAGTGTTAACGCTCCCGACAATGCTGTGGGAAATTAGGAAGGAATGCAACAAGCAGATATTTGAATGTTATTCTTTTAATCAAGCATCAATTTTCATCTGTCTGCTTCTATACTAGTGATTGATTTTTTTAATCTCGGTTACTTTTCCGACACCTCTTTTTTTTCGGAAATATTTTCTACTTGGAAGAATTTCTTTAGATAGCTCTTCTTTTATTCACTCATCCTCTCTGCCTTCTCTGTAGGCTCTTATCTCTCCTTTCCCACATTGCTGTTTGTACTCATTCCCATTGTTTTTTTCTTACTCTTATTAGTTAATTGTGACTGTTGTTGCCTTAAAAAAAGGTTTGTAAAATTTTCCACCTGCTCTTCATCCAAATGATTTCAAGATTGTGATTGACCAATTCAGGTGGAGATTACAAGGATGATGAAAGAGAAGTGAGAAGGTAGCATGTTTTGCAGGTCTGATCCAGATTGTGAATACAATGATCTGCATCACTCTTTCAAAGGGCTGATCGAGTTCTGCACTTGCAGTAACAAGGTTTTTAGAATCAATCTTTCATGATCATGATGTATCCTGACTCAAGGATCTGACAGGAATTATCCCAATCAAACAGAATGAGCCTTTTTTTTCAATTTCTTGTGTAAGACTCTTAGTGTCTACCTGAATCACACCCCCTGAAGCTGAACAGGTTAAAGCCTACCATGAGCCAAGCCAGAATGCACTCAACCATATCCATTTCAATATCTAGGACCTATGAGTTAATCAGTTAACTCTGATCGTAGGGTCTACTTACCTGACCTGAACAAAGAGACATGGGCTAGACGGAAGACTCAGCATGAACTCCCATACACTGAAGAGTTGCAGCACGCATGCTGACATGATGTTTAGATTGGTCTGGCTGTACTCAGATTTATCATTTAGCTGCAACCTGCCACTCTTCTGCTTTGGCATTGAAGGATTACTATTTTTCTTAACGCCTAACCAGATATAATACATCGATTGATATGTGGTCATTGGGATGTATAGTTGCAGAGCTATTCCTTGGCCTGCCATTATTTCCTGGAGCATCAGAATTTGATCTGCTGAAGAGAATGGTTCAGATAATTGGGTATGTTTCTTTAAAATTTCAGCTACTCATTTTTCAGCTTGATCAGTTTTTTCTATCTTTCGCATAATGGCCAGTCTTAGTTTCCTTAAAGTTTTTTAGGCTTTCCATACTTGTCAAGGTGCTGCGCCTAGGCGCAAAGGTGCTTTTCCACGGGAGTATTTCCAGGGTGCCTTTTGGGGAGCCCAAAGGGCTAGGCACCCAAGGCGACCAAGATATCTGTCTTGGTGCTCAAAACACCTGGGCTAGGCACCCTAGGTCGATCCGAGGTTTATGAGTGCCTATTTAATAACAATGTAAACATATTAACATAATTTACTCTCATTTATACCGTTACACATTTTTAAGATTTATAATTATAAGCATTTGTTATATACATAAAAATTATAAAGTTCTCTCTTAACCTTCTTTTCTCTCTCTTTTACTTAGTCTATGAAGATTAGTTCTTTCTCCAAAAATATATTCCCACACATACATAAATACATAAATAAAATTATATTTACATGCGTGCACATGCAAAATTATATATATTTGTATGTATGTATGTATATATATCTCACTTAGTTTATCTAGATTAGTTCTTTCCCAAAAAATATATATATCTACACATACATAATTACATAAATAAAATCACATTTATATGTATGCACACAATAAACACATTCAATTATAACCTCCAAAAAATTGTATTTACGTATATATGTTTGTATGTATAAATAAATATATAATATCAGCATTTAATTATATATATTTGTATATATATGTAAATACACGTGTATATAAACATCTAATGTTATTACCTAGGCAATGCCTAAGCGACCATATTGTTGCCTAAATGGAATCGGTACCCTTGAACACATTGAGCATCTTGTCACCTTCACAACTATGGGCTTCTCTGTACACCAGATAACTTGAAAACTTTTGACTACGTGTATGTATATAACTGAAAATTTCTTCTTTTAGAAGAAGCATGGTTGTTGAGTAGATTATAGTTGGTTTTTAAGTAAGTCTTGTGAGGTTTATATGCTATTTTGCCAACTTGTTTCCCAAAATAAAAACTAATCAAGCTGGTATCTTTTACATCATTGCATTAGTCTTTTGATTCACTCACAAGTGGCCATGATATATGACAACTCTTACTTTTTGTTGTTTAAATATTTGGTTTTTTACGCATTAACTGCTTATCTAGGTGTTGCCTGCCTTATCATGGGAATGATATTTTTGCCTTAACGACATTATTAGGCTTTTGTGCGACTTACATTATACACATTATGCATGTTAAGCAATCCCTACCTTTGCTTCTTTCTTTTGTCTTATCAACCCTTCCAATTCTTTTTTGCTTTCTCAGCTCTTGGCTCTTTACGTTTAAACAGCCTCAACCATATTCGACTTCACTCCCCAGACCATTCTACCCCAGATTGTATTTTTACAGTTTGCACTTGACATTTTTCTCCAAAGACCACTATGGTTTTCCATCTCCACAAGACATCATGAGTCACAATATCCTTGGTTTTGGTGGGCTGCCAAGATCCAAAGTAGGCAAAGGAGGCCAGGGAGGCCATCCCAAGAGGGTGATAGCACCAGAGGGTGCTTTCTTTTTCTCCCTACAGGGAAGATGGGACGTGCTGATCTAAATTCTCGGACCCTCACTAACCATTTTTTTGGATCTGCAACTTAAGTTGTGGATCCAGGAAACTCAGGTACCGGATTTCTGGAAGATAGCCACTGCCAGCTCCTGAATCCAGACTTATGGGCCCATGCACAGAGAAGATTCACTTTGTGCCTCCACCCCTCTATGGCATCTGTCTCACCCTGATATCCTCATACTCGTCCCTCTGAACTCTCTGAGGCAAGGTTGAGAAGCATGGCTATCCTTGAAAACTACATTGCTGTTTACAGACAAATGATTTAGATTCTTTATTGTTTTGCATTATTCATTAGCGTTGAAATTTAGTTATCCAACTCACATACAGACAGCACAATTGACCTTGATGGTAAGGGGATCTGCCAACTTGGACTACCTAGAATGCCTTGAATATGAACATAGAGCTTGTGCGTAAACTTGCTTTGGCATTTCAGTTGCAATACGTTGCAGCATTGTCACTGGTTTGAAATGAATTCTGTCTTCTTTTTACATTCTTATATTTTTGCTCTCATATTTTTCAAGGTGACATCTAGATGCCACTTGGGTGTCAAGGTTGCATCTTGCCTCACAAAGGTCAGGTGGCATCTAGGCAAGCAGCCTGCAAAGCACTTGTCTTGCCTATTTTGGCTCCTTTGCTCACATAATGCTTGCTTAGACCGCATAGAAAAAAATCAGTATGCATTTTACATTGTTTTGGTGCATAAATAATAAATTTTCAATAGATAGTTCTGCTGTTGGGAAAGAATGCAACGACTGCACTACTTGGATCTTGAATTGTTTTAATTGACTGGTGTGGTCTATGTTTTTTTGGTTAAATTGTGATATTTCTTCAAATATTTCTAGTTCAATTTTTACTTCCTCATCTTTAGTTGTATGTAGTTAGTTTTTAATTCTAAGATCATTACCTTGTATTTTTGTTTTGACATTTTTGTGTTTCATTGTCTATGATTCCTGGTCATCTAATAGGTAGATAAAATTATGATTATTACTATTATGGATACTTTCTTGTTTTTAATTGCATAAACTTAATGCTGTAAATTTGTGTTATAGTTAATACTTAATACAAGAATGTTTATTCATGCACGAACTGGGAATCTCTTAGTACCTAGCCTTATCACCTAGTAAGGAAATGGACACTTCTGACTTCACTGCCTCGACACCTTAGTCACATAATCAGCCTCGAATGCAACTGGAAAGCTTGTCAAAGTAAATAAACAACATATGGGGATGAGGAAAAGAAAGAAGTCATTCATCCATGCGCACAGGACTTGAATTTGTTTAGGGCAGTGTTAGTCCACTCATTCTCTGCATCATCCATGCCCAGAAACTTAAATCTTCCTCAGCAACATTTTGCAGGTGCATTATGCTTTTATGTCAGCTTTTGTGTCAACAGTCGTAATGTTTTCCCAGAATTATTTGTAAACCCCTCTAAGATAAAAAATATTTTTATGCAATTCTAAATGTGAAGTAAGTCTGATGGGGACCCGGTCCGGTCCATTTTGGGGTTTATTTGCATTTACGTCCATTTGGACTTGTTTGTAAATATTTCAGTTTTATTTGTGGTCTTTTCCTTTAATTTGAGTCCTTACGAGGACATGTATGTAAATAGTCATTTAGGGTGTCTTATTTGTAATAGGCTCCTCTATTTAAGAGGGCACATTGTTGAATGAAGGAGAGAGAGTTTATTGTCCAATTTTTGGAACCCTAGGGGCTGCCCCTTGTGTTGGGGCGCTGCCCCTTCCTCTTCACCCCCTCCACGATGGAGGTCGTCCAGCTCCACCTCCGGTGCAGACCGGTCCCTTCGCGACCCTCCGGCGTGGGTGCCTTCCCCTTCTCCTCCGTCCAGCGGCCTCCGAGCCATTCTTGCCCCTTCCCCCTTCACCGGTTCGTTTTGCAGCCCTATCGACGCCGTTCACCCTCGTTTACGTCCGTTTCGACATCTTCGACAGCGTCGATCTCCACCCCTCCGTCCACCCCCGCCTCCGGCGATCCCCGGAGTACCTCCACCCCCATCCCGGTGTTGTAAACCCTCCCTCGGAGCCCTATCAGACGGAGAAGAAGGAGGAGGAGGAGGAAGAGCCGCGTCTGCGGCTCTGTCCGTGTGCGCGGCCCGCTAGGGCTCCGGTGCGGCTCCCTCCACTCCGGCGTCCTAAGGAGGCGAGAGGAAGGCGAAGACGGCGCCGACGGCGCCTTTGGAGGCTCCCTACCCCTCCGACCACGGCGATGGCGGCGTCCGGCGCCGTACGCGGCGTCCGGCCCCTCTTCTGTGCACCGGAGGCCGGTGACCATCGACGGCCACCCTCTTCCCTCCTCCCGCGACGGCCTCCTCCGGCGACGATGACCCTTCCGGCTGCCTTCTTCCCCCCCGACGACGGCGCCGGCTACGGCTCCCCTCCTCCCGCCTGCGGCCGCCGCGGCCGTCGACGCGAAGACACCGCGCGGAGCCCTCGCCCTCGCACGGCCGAAGACGGGCGGAAGGCGACGCGCCCGCGCGCTTCCACGGGCGTCACCCGACGGGGGTACGCGGCGGCCGGCAAGCCGGCCGCGTCTCCCACCTCCGCGGCCAACCGCGGAGGACCACGTCCCCCCCCCTTAAGTCGCGGCCGGGCGAACCGCACCGGTTCGCCTCCGCCCGGCCGGCCGGCGACACCGGTTCACCCCGCTCGCCCGGCCGGCCCATACGTTCGCTCGAACCGGAAGCGGTTCGCCTCCCAGGCCGGCCCGACCGCCGGTTCATGCCGGTTCAGGGCCGGTTCGGCCCGGTTTGACCCTCCAGAGGCCGGTTTGGGCCTTAAACCGGCCGGTTCAAGCTGTTTGGGGCCGGTTCAGGCCGGTTCAGCAACTTTTGGGGCCGGTTCAGGCCCGTTTTGAGGGTTTCGGGCACGATTCGACATATTTTGGGCCCGTTTTGACCGGTTTAAGTCCGGTTTTGCTTTATTTCATGCATCTTAGGTATTTTGCGCCTCTTGAAGGCTCGCTGCAGCGCCGCGCCGCCGGTCCGTCCCGCCTCGTCCCGCATCAAAGTCTCTCTATTTTTTTGGTGAAACTAAATACTTGAGATTTGACAGACCCTTTGTTTTCTTCTTTTTCTTCCTGTTCTTATGAAATAATTGAGATAAGTGAATTTTTGACCTTAAAAGGCTTTCAACATTGACAGTACACATGGATGGGCCAAAAGGAGTGCGAGACCATTCTTATTGTAACCATTAATGGAGAGCAGTACATAAGTTCCCTAACAAACTTAAAAGCAAATAGACATTATTATAACAAGAAATCAAAAAAAGAAAGGATTGTAAGAAGAATAAGAATAGGAACTTGGAATATTGGATCCCTTACTGGAAAACTTATGAAACTTGTTGATAGTATGGAGAAAAAAAAGATTAATATTGTGTATCTAAGAACCTAAGTGGATAGAAGAGAAATATAAAAAAGTAGAAAATACAGGTTATAAACTATGATATACAAGAAAAGAGAGAAATAAAAATGGGGTAGGTATCATTGTCGATAAAATATTAAAAGATGCAATTGTTTCAATAAAAATAGTAGGAGATATGATTATTATGGTAAAATTGATTATAAAAAGAGATAATTAATATATTTAGTGTGTATTCTTCACAAATTGGATTAAGTAACGAGATTAAAGAAAAATTTTGGGAGGATATGAATGACCTTATGCATAGTGTGCCATATGAATAAAATATATTTGTTGGAGGAGATCTCAATGGACATGTTGGAAACAAATGTCATGAATATGAAGAAGTTCATGGAGGTTTTGGATATGGAAATTTAAATGAAGAGGGGAAAAATATTCTGGATTTCGTTATGGTTTATAATCTTATTCTAACAAATACTTATTTTTTTAAAAAAGAGAATCTCATTTAATGACATTTAAAAGTGGACAAAATAAAAGTTAAATTGATTTCATTCTCACAAGAAAGTCTAATCGTGCTATTTGTAAGAATTGAAAAGTTATTCTGAGTGGAACTTTAACAAGCCAACATAGGTTAGTGATTTTAGATGTTAAGACTAAAACACAAACAAGCACATTTAAAAGAAAGATTTTTCCTATAATAAAATGGTGGGAGTTAAACAGGATGAAACAACAAACATTTAAGAATACAGAATGGTTAACTCGCCTTTTTAACAAAATTCTAATATCGAAAAGAATGCAGAATGAATGAAGATAACTATTATTATATCTATTTTTAAGAAAAAAGGAGATATATGAGATTATGCAAATTACAGAGAGTTCAAATTAATTAGTGTTATTATAAAATTATGGGAATGAGTTATTGAGCGGTGATTACAAAATTGTACAAATATTTCAACTAACGATTTTGGATTTATGTCTGGTCTATCTACAATTGAAGTTATTTTTCTTATTAAGTGTTTTATGAATTTACACATGGTGTTTATTGACTTGGAAAAGGTTTATGATAGAGTTCCAAGAAAGATTTTGTGGTGAGTGTTGGAACGAAATATGGTCCATGTTAGGTATATATAAATGATAAAAAACATGCATAATTGGAGGAGAAACAAGAGATTTCTTATTTTAATTGGTTTATATCAAGGGTTTGCAATCAGTTTTTAGCTTTTTGCATTAGTTGTGGATAAATTAACGAAGATTATACAAGATGATATACCTTGGTGTATAATTTTTTCTGACAATATTGTATTGATAGATGACATACATGGAAAATTACTTTAAAGATCAAGCATTTCAAGATAAGTAGAACTAAAATGGAATATATATTGTAAGTTTTGTGAAAACCAAAAAGAAGTAGATGATGTTGTTAGTTTAGATGTGGTCATATTATCTCAGAGAATCTAATTCATGTATCTTGAATCAATTATTTAAAAAGATGGAGAATGTGATGAAGGTGTTAATCATATAATTAAAGTAGGTTCAACATAGTGGAGATGGGCTAAAGAGTTTTATATGATCGTAAGATTGCACGGAAGTCGAAAAGAAAATTTTTTCATACAAATATAACACTTATAATATTGTATGGTAGTGAATGTTAGATAATAAAAAGAAAACATACTTTTAAACAAGTATTATTGAAATAAGAATGTTTAGATGGATGAGTGGGCATACTAGATTAGATAGAATCATAAATGAATGTATTAGAGAAAATGTAGGAGTAGCGACAATTGTAGATAAATTGAAAGAAGGAAGATTGAGATGGTTTGGACATATAAACATAGACCTAAGGAGGCTCCAGTAAGAAAAGTGAAAAATATTAAAATAACAAAAACAAAAAAGGTCGTGGTAGACCCAGGTTAACTTGTAGGAGGGTAATTCAATATGATTTTGATAATTTAAATATCTATGAAGAGGTAACTCAAAATTAACATGATTGGAGAAAGAGAATGCATATGGCTGACCCCAAGTAATTTGGGACTAAGGCTTGAGTTGAGTCGAGTGCTTTATCTGGGGGCTTCCATTTTTTCTTTGTTTTTACCAACTTTTACTTAATCCTTCATTTAGCTCAATGAATTTTGGTGACTTTGCTCCCACCTTTAAAAGGTAAGGTTTATATTTCTCAACAATGCTTGAAAACTGTTAAAACTGTGAATAATCTGCTTGTTTTCGTACCTCAAAAGGAATGGGCATTATCTGCTTTCTGATAAGATGGAACTTCATCCGTCCAATGGATTTGTATTTGCATGTCAAAAGAATAACCATCTGTTAGACTTTTATCATTTATATTGAGGCCATCTTTTTCTATCATCGTATCATATTAAATGCTGCAGCCTGTACGTTAAGTTTTTGACTTGACTTATGTATTATATATTCTTTTTTTCCCTACTCTATATGATAAATAGACTATATTCATTTTGTTTTATAGTTTTATTGTCTATGACAAAAATGCACTCCATTTCTTCCTTGATATTCTAGCATCTAATCTTGAACAATTGAAGGCAATCTTTTCTATTTTCATATAGAAGACTATCAACATCATGTCCCATTTTTAACTTGTCTTTCATGGTTTAGACATCTCCCAAATTCTTTTACTTGTTGTTGATGACAACTGAAGTTTTTTATGATTATGATGCAGTGGACAACCTCCTGATGATATTCTGAGGGAGTCAAAAAATACAAGCAAGTACTTCAAGCATGTGGGAAGCATTCATAGTTTGGAAGTTAATGAATCCTGTAGACCAAACTACAGTGCTTATCGTTTATTGACTGACGAGGAGTATGAAGCTGTGAGTAGTTATTCTTTAAGCCCTTGTTTAGGATAGCCAAGAATATCCCTAGATTATTTTTTATCCTTTGTTTGGTATGAAAAATTAGTAACATCTTGTTCTTAGATTATCTTATACTAGAATAGTCACTGGAATGAGGTTATATTCTAGAATAAGATATTCATGCTTTTTATAATAATAACTTATTTCACAATGACTGCATATTCCTCTCACTTGATGATTCATTTATTGCTACACTTGAGGACATTGAAACCAAATTAGATAATTTAGATGCATTCATTATGAAAATGTTTGAGATTTATTTTTAATAATTATTTATTCATAGTATTAGTTGATTAATGTTATATTATGTTACTTGTAAATGTCTATTTTTTGCCCTGAAGTACGATAAAATGTTTTTACTAAATTAAATATGACTATGCCATATGTTCACAAAGGTACAATAATTATATTTTATTATCTCAAACTCAATTTAATTTATGAACTTTATTTTATATACTCTACCATTATAACTTCGTGCTAAGTAATAACTTCGTTAACATGAATATTTCCGTAGTTTATTCATTCTCATTAAGCCACTATTATCTTTTTTTACCAAACTGGGTATAAGGTTAACCTCATAATTGTTCTACTATTATTCTCTCGATACCAAACAAATGGGACTAACATAAGGTAACTAGGATATCTTTTATCTATTCTAACTGTGTCCCGATACCAAACATGCCATAAGATTATAATGGTGTCTGTTATGTTTCTACTTATTCTTGTTAGTTGTATTTTTCAGCGGGAGATGAAAAAGGCAGTAATTGGTAAAAATTACTTTGGCAAGCTAGTGACGCTTGAAGAAATCATAAAGGGCTATCCATACCGTAGAAACATGAGTGATAAAGAAATTGCTGAAGGTGTCTCTACTTGTCTATTATTATAATACCCCTAAAACATCAATCATTCTAATTCTATTTGTAATTTGCAGAAAGTATCAGGCGTTTGGCTTTGGTTGATTTCTTAAGGGGTCTTGTTGAGTTTGACCCTGTCAAAAGGTGGTCTCCATTTCAGGTTGCTAACGTACTGAAGTAAATTTGTTCTTCTTTACAATGTCGTTCATAGTCAACAGTTTTGCTGGCTCTCATGGATGCTACTGTATTTTTTCAGGCTTCAAGACATCCTTTTGTCACAGGGGAACCCTTCACACGCCCTTATATGCCTCTAGTGGAGACACCTCATATTGTTAGTGTCATTCTGCTCTTGGGAACGTAATTTTGCTTTTGTGATTAATGTTGCTGTGCTTAAGCATAAACATTTTTTTGAAAGTCATATAAGATGGGCTTTTCGTATTCAGATGAACATATGAGACAAGAAAGCATGGGGATCACCTCACGTCTCTAATAACAATGACAATGTTGAAGAAAAGTAGCCATGCAGGATCTGTGCTTCTTAAGTTACCATGAAGTTTTTATTATGACTATATCGGCCAAGAAAAGTCAAAAGTAATACATTAATAGGCTCACTTGAATTAATATGTTTTGGAGCTTATATGTAGTTTTTAGCTTGCGGTATTGCTCTTTATCCGAGAATAGAAAATCTTTCTTTAGGATTGACTTTATACCATTATTCAACATGTTGCAAGATTCCAAAAATTCCTGTGCATTGTCTGAAATGTTTATATGATGTGCTTGTACATCATCCATGCCAACTAGACAACCCTAGTAGGCGGTGACAGGCATGGTAGGCCGGGTCGGGTCAGGCAACGTTGCCGGTTTCCGGGCCGACCGGCTCGGAACTGACCCGGCCGGGCCGACTCCAAGCTGGCCCGTCTTGGGGTCGCGTGACCTAGTCGGCGATCAGGTCGCTAGTGGCCCCTTGGCTGCTTTGGGTGGGCCTTTTGCCCCACCCGCCCCCCTACTAAGAGATGGGGGGGGGGTTCCCCCCCCACTCACCCACCTCGCTCCACCCACCATTCTCTTTTCCATGCCCCCTCCTAAGGGGCTATAAAAAGCCTTCAAAGGGGGAGGTTTCTCCACACCTTTCAAGTCTCACCTCTTACTCCTCATCTTTCACTCCTCACTCTTCGGTTCTCAGTCCTCACCCTAGCTCACCCCTTTACCTAACCCTCAATCCTCACCCCTCAACGGCTCACCCCTCTGTCAACTCCCAAATATTTTCTCCAACTGTGTTTCTGACCCTCTCAAATATCTTATTCTATCAAATTTCACTCTCTTACTATCAAATATCGTTCACTTTCTTACACTCTTAACTTTCACTCTACTTTTGGTTGGTGTTATTTATATTGTGATTTATTTTGCTAATATGTCTTCTTCAAGCCGTGATACTTTCCACTCCACCCGGAATGGCTCAGCTTGGCTTCATTGCATGGTCGTGTCAATAGAGCAAAAAAAAGTCAAGTGTAAGTATTGTGACAAAGTTCTTTACGGTGGAACTTACCATTTGAAACATCATCTTGCCGGTATCAAATGGGATGTTGCACCGTGCACATGGACTCCACCCAAGATAAGAGTCCAATTTAGAATGCATCTACAAAATTTGGAAATGTTAAAAGGAGCTTCAAAGAAGTATAAGGACATTGTCTGTGAAGAAATCACAGAACCCGCAAGACGTTCATTATATATATACGGCACTGGACAAGAGTGTCTAGAAAGAAGGCACTACGAAGATATGTAATATTTAATATTTGATATTATATAACAATATACGTATTTTACATAGAAAATAGATGACTTAGCAAAAGCTATGGAGGCAAGTCGAAGGTCGTTCGCCGACGGAGACATGTATCGGCGTACCGGTAGATATATGGGTCAAGGTTTTGGCAGTGAGAACGAACGTGGAAGTGGGAGTGGACGTGAAAGTGGAAGCGGAAGAGGATCAAATCCTGACCCTGAAGAAGATATCCATGATCTCACACGAGATGACGACCCAGTAGTTGGTCTCGTAGATCCGGTCATCACACGACCGTGCCAAAAAACAAACAACCATCAACACGGCATTAAAGAACTTGAAGTTATGCAAGGATAAGATCGGGTAGACAACTTTTAAATGGTCCTTTCACATTAGCATACCGACTAATGCTACAAAAGAGCTTTACTATGAGTCAATGATTGACACTATAGCTAATGTCGATAAAGGTGTGCCGGGACCAACTCCTAAAGAGATATACAACACATATCTTCCAATGGAGGTACATGACATTAAGGAATATGTCAAGTCATTTGAGCATATCTAGGACGAATGTGGATGCACACTGATGACGAACGATTGTACGAGTTAGTCCCTTTAAACATAATAGTTCTACTACAAGTCTTTATTAATTTTAAATTTAGATATAACATATTATCTTCTTAACAGGTATAACTAAGAAGATAATGATCAACTTTTTAGTCTACTGTCAAGTTGGGATTGTCTTCTGGAAGTCGGTGGATACATTCAGACAGGTAAAGAATGCCAATCACCTGCTTGATTTAATTGATGGTGTTCTCGAAGAGATCAATGAGGATCAAGTTGTCCAAGTAGTGACGCACAACGCAGCTACCTACAAAGTTGCCGGTCAAATATTGATGGTATCCTCAAATAGATCATGTTGTCAAAGCTGCCCAATACATTGTATCATTCATTTATGACTACAATTTCATCCTGACCTTGATGAGAGAGCTCACAAAGGGTCGAAAACTCTTATGACTTGGGACAACACGGTTTGCTTCTCACTACATATCTTTGGAGAGCCTTTTTGAGCATAGGCATTCCCTAACCTAAATGATACTTTCTCTGAGATAGGCTAACTGGATTGTTAGGGCTACTTTGTCAGACAAGCGAAAAGGGAGGAAGGTAGAACAAACATTGGAGAGCGGAGACTTTTGACAGCTCATAAAAAAGACACTGTATATTGTCGGTCCATTGGTCAAGGTCCTCCGAATAGTCGATGGAGATGAAAAGGCGGACATTGGCTACTTGTATGATGCACTTAAGCGGACGAAAGGAGATATATCAAAAAAAATCTCAGATTTTAGTATGTGATGGGACATCATTGACCGTCGATGGGAGAAAACATTATATCAACCTATACATGCAGTCGGTATGTTCTTTAGAATTTAGTCAAATAATATTTATCAATCAAAATGTTGACTTTTTGGTCGATACTGATAATGAACTTTTCTATTATTAATTATTAGGTCATTTTTTCAACCCAAGATATTATTACAGTCCAATTTTCAAACTTATTAATGAACTATTAGACATCATTAAGGAAGTCATTCATAGAATACTTGGGGATGATGACCGTTTAATTATAACAACAAATAAGATGCATGATTATAAGATGATGTTATTTCATTTCGGGACGGCAATAGTGCAATGAGCAATTATGCTTTTTAGTCTCGGTATGTACAATCCAATAAAAAAATTTTCTATTTACATAATTAACTTATTAATATCATTATGTACTAACACATAATCATGTTGTGTAGTTGACTGGTGGATGGATCATGGAAGGGCACCGAATATGAAGACTCGGCTGTTGTTGCAATCCGAGTCATAAGCCAAACTTCGTCCGCTTCTGGCTATGAAAGAAATTAGTCAACGTTTAGCCTTATTCATACGAAGCAGAGGAATATGCTAACATCACATAGACTTGAGCAGCTAGTCTACTGTCACTATAACATAAGATTGAAGTTGAAAATTTTGAAGAAGATGAGAGAGAACCAAAGGGAGACGCAAAGGTGGGTACAAAAAGTAAATGGAAGACGAATTGAGGCGTTCACTGTACAAGAACTGGATATTGACTTGGAGGAGATATTTCAAGAGAAAAATCTTTTGAAAGCTTGGGTCAACAATCATGAGTGGATGGGTGAACCAGAGTTCAACCCCGATGATCGAGAATGGGCTCAAGGAGAACTTAACGATGTTCCCCTCTCCGAGGAATTCCGAATTCCTCCTTTTGTGACAAAAAGACAAAATTGGACAATGTTTTCGTCAAGGTAGGTGATTGAAGAGTAAAGGTAAACAGGTTGCAACTAATTCTTTTGATATTGCTGATCTCGACATTGTTGACGAGACGCGGGAAGATACATCGGAACCCAACATCCAATTGTAGTATCAGACAAGGAAGGAATAGTCGGGGGTCGGCCCCGGGTCGGTCGGCCCCAAAACCGACCCGGGTCGGTTGGGGTCGCGACCCGGGTCGGGTCAGGGTCGGGTCAGGGTCGGGAAAAAATAAAAATAAAAAATTCATTTAAAAATAATAATCGGGTCGGGGGGTCGGGGCCGGGTCGGGGTCGGTCGGCTCAAAAAGCGACCGGGTCGGGCGACCCGGCCGACCGGGTCGCCGACCCGGCGAACCATGGTATTAGACATCGGATGATTTTTCTTCAAAGAGTAGTAGCGATGGAGCTGGGAACACATACAACACAAGCAAAGGTAGCACTACCGGCACCACTTCTAGTGAGGAGAACCAATTCAAAGATGCCCCCTCTGCAATAACATCAACACTTCACGAAAGAGGAGCATTATACCCACGCAACACATGATGCTAACTACGGAGTTAGGCAACATGGGTATGAAGGAGCAGAGCTGGAACCATCACAGGATTCTTAGTGTCCGTCGTATCAAGGAGAGGGTTATGAGATGATGCACCTATCATTCAATAGTTCTAGTCCTTACACGTATGATAGTTACGGTAATTCGTTTTCATCTTATCGTAAGATGATTATATAAGGTACTAATGAGTATAATCAGTTTGTTTACATGTTTAATGTATCGTACTTTTCACAATGTTATAGGCAAAGTACATATAATATGCAGAAGAATAGTATAATATCGTTTTTGAGTGAATATTGAACAAATTCTGTTGTAATCATATTTCTTTTTTTTGAATTTATAGGAATTTTTTCTGATTTTTCTTTTTTTTAATTTTTTAACAATTAAAAAAATAAAAAATAACTCGGTTGAGCCAGGTCGCGACTGGGCCAGGTTGGGGGCTGACCGACCCGGGGCCGACCTCTGACCCGGCCTTCCTTGGTGACAGGGTTTACTACCTTGTCCCTTTAGGATATAGGTATTCATAGCCTTTTGTTTCCTTCCAGCAACAGTTTCTTTGAAGCCTGTGTACAAAATGGTAGTAAGGATTGTATTAGAGATAAAGTGGTAATGTCAATTGTAGGTGCGCTAGGGGGAAGGAGATTGACTTTTACATAATAGACAGAGGGAAACTTCAGTTAGAGAAGTAAAGCATACTACAACAGTGAAGAGGAAGAAACAACATGCTAACCTGTAAACTAAGACTAACTTGGATTGGGACAAACAATGCATTATGATTTGAAGGATTTATATTTTTGTGAAGAAGTGGTCCAAAATAAATCCATCAGGTTGCAGATGGATAATCATATGATGATTGCAAATAATCTGGGATCAAAGCTTCTTAAGTTGAATTGAGGTTGTTAACTGTGTTCTGTGATAACGCTTCATGTATTCATCAAAACTTGTTTATTATGATTTCAGATAACTGTCCCTGTTGATCCATTAAGACAGATTTATAATGCAGCATGGTGTATGTTTATTTGTTTGGTCTATATAGTATCTTGCATAAATTTGACTCATTTCTGATACCTTGCAATTCAGCCTGTCATTCATACAGTTACAGTGGATCACCATCCAGGTGGAGGTCATTGGTTTGTTGCTGGTCTATCTCCTCAGGTCAGTGTCTTTGACCTCAATAATTGAGAATTTCTTGTCATTTGAATGCATTATACATTTTTAGAGAGAAAGTTTTTACCGAGTTTTTTTGTACTGTATCATCATTTGTTTCAGTTATGTTTCCTTTTGTAGGTTTCAAACTTTAGTCAAGGCATTCAGCACAACGATCCTCATTTTCAATCAGCAGCCTCACATGGTGGTAGTTACTGCAGTTTTGGGAGCCATGGCAGCTATAATGAGAATGCTTTCCTGGCAAGCAGTTACGGAAGCTATGGAGATCCCAGTAACATGTATACATATTTTTCCCCTGCAGGGCCATCCACTCAGTACTTCCAGGCACAAATTGGAGGATCTATCCTGGGTGCTAGTCCTGATATAAGGCGCCAGCCTCAAATTAATCATGGATTTGGAGTGAGTCCTACTGGCAATTTCTGCCCGATGTCTCTGGGAGTCAGTCCTTCCCAGTTTACTCCTCCAAGCTCTCATATTCAGGTTTCAACAATTTCTCCTGGGAAGTATGGGCCAACATCTCCAGCAAGAGGGACAGTTCATGGATCCCCATTAGGAAAAGCTGCAGCAATAGGTCAATACAACAGAAGAAGAGGTAGCTGGGGATATAATGGCTCTTTGAATTCCCAGTCTCAGGAGAGTACCTCTCAACAATGGCAGGGTCCTTTTTCTGATGGCCCCGGCTCCAGTAATCATGTAGGAGGCTTTCAGGCCCATGTTGCTTCCTCAAGACATTCATTATCTAACTGGAGGCAGCAGAGATGTGGATCTGGGTTTTCCTCAGGGTCTACTTCAATTACTCATTCAGACATCCCTCCACTCTATCCCTCCAATTCAAGTATACTTCCTTCACATCCATCTGAAATTTCTTTGGATAAGCATGAAGGAAGTTCAACATCACCAGATCCTGCAGATTGGGATCCACACTATAGGTATCATATCTTAAATTTTAGCTGTTTTCACACTCATATTTGCTATTTTTCAAGCACTAATTTGACTGTGCTCTGACTGGTGCATCCATCTGGCAAGGACTACCTTGAGCGCTGTTAGCATTCACTTTCCTGTCTTTTGTGAATATAACTGCCTTTTACAAATGTGGATAAAGATAGATGGTTTGTGTTGGTATCCTGCTACTTCTTTAGGGGTAGAAAAGTTCGATAGACCAAACACATTTGTGCCACATGGCATTTATTAAAAGTTAAATACTGAAGTGTGTTATTACCAATATGTCATTTATTATACATTTGATATCTGCAGGATATCATTGTGTCATTACCAATATGATTCTAGAATCATGTTATTTTTTTATGGCATTGGACTTTTTATGCCTTGTGTTTTAGGCATTCATATGTTTAAGTTAAGAGATACTTTGAAGTGTGTGGTTGGCGTAGAGCCAGAAAAGCAGGTGTTGCTCGTCTTCTGACTGTGATATGGACTCTATAGAAGAGAGAGGATTGAATCCCATGGTCAACGGAAGTCATTAGTAAATAAGTACATGTGAAACCTCAAATTTTTTAAAGGAATTCAAAATTCTCTTCCGTTTTGACTTAACATTAATAACTAGAAAAATAGGTGATATTCCATAGAAGTATCACTAATTCATGATATGCATAAAATATGTATTCTCTTCCATTTCTAGGGTTAGAAAATTACTTTTTTATTTATTTGGACCTGTTTGGGGGTATTTTGGTTTTACATGGTTATTTTTGTTTTTATTTGGTTTATTTGATTTGTTTAATATTTATTTGGTGTTTTGATTCATAAAATCCATTTTTTGAGGTTTTAATTATTTGAAAATTATTTTGGAGTTGCAAAATTTATGTTTGAGTGGCTTGACCAAATTATTTAATTATTATATTTTTTATTCTTTTTTTACATTCCAATCTATGGGGCTCTCCAGAAACTCCCAATGACAATAATGATGGGAAATTTTTGAAATTTTTATTTATTGGCAAATTTGAATACAAATTACATGTGGGGGGCATAAAATGCCATATTTCCCATTGATGAAAATTTCTTTAGCTTTTAATGGGCAATGGATTATCCTTCCTTGGTATATTTTCTCTCTTTTTTAATATAAGGGAAATTTTCGGCATGGCCTCCCCTTAAATTGATGAAATATACCTTCCTTAGTAAGTGGAGTTTGATACTCCCTACTTTGGGGTAGGGGTGGGCATTAATCGGGTCAACCCGAAAACCCAAACCGAACCAACCCGAAATTGTTGGTTCAGTTCGGGTTGCAGACTGTCTTCGGGTCCATCGATTTCTAAAATGTTTAAACCGATAAAAAACCGACCCAAACCGCAAACCAAACCCAGCTTTACACCTGCCGCCATGTGGGCCTGCGCCCTTGGAACTTTTGTGAAGTCAGAATGCTATGCAATATATGAATAGGTGAACATCCCTTCTCATAACCGATGTGGGACAAATGTGCTTTTTTTTTAGCATTTGCACATCTCCTTTTTGTTCCACATCGGTGGTTCCATAAGACCTGGAAGTCCAAGACAACTTTAAATGGCCATGTGCTGTGCAGCCAAGCCACCATTCCAGCCTGTAACACAGGCATGTATATTAGGTTTACTTATGACTCAATTTAAGATCTTCTTAATGAAGATTAATGAAGATGAAATTGTTAATTAAATATTTTATTATTCTCTATTTTAAGACTGGTAACTGTTTTATGTTTTAAAACGGTTGAAACCGAACCAAACCGATTTAAGTTGGTTCGGTTTGGTTCGGGTTGAGGGAGATATACGGTTTGCTTCGGTTTGAAAAAAAAACATCTTAAACTGGACCAAACCGAACCGTGCTCACCCCTACTTCGGGGGAAGGATCGGTAGAAGAGGGAGCGTGCCCATTTCCCCATCCAAATTGAACACCTTCGGGAGCAATGCCATATGTGTCTATCCAATGAGGTGCCTATGGAGGTAGGCTAGCCTCTAAAGTGAATTTTCTTTTAGTTTCAGATTTGACTAAGATTTTTTTATCTTTCAGGCCATGCCAGCCTTAATCTTTTCTTTCATCTTCATAGCTTGGCCCAGGCGGCCTTGGGACACTTTGGCAAGGCAAGGCCGTAGCGACCTTGGGAAGACTTGGCAAAAAGGGGGCCCTGGCGGCCTTGGAGAGCTTGGCAAGAATGGGCCCTGGTGGCCTATCCCAAATCAGCACGTCTTCAGGAAATTTGTTCTCCAATCAATTCTTCTAGGCCCTTCCTGCCTTAGTAAGCTTTGACAAACAGGGCCCTGGCAGCCAGCTTCATTGTGGCCCGGGCAGCCTTGGTAAACTTTGACAAACAGGACCTGGCGGCCAGCCTTCCTTTTAGGCCCAGGCAGTCTGAATTCCATGTCCTCTTGGGCGTCATCTGGTTTCTGCACTGCTTCGAAACGAAACGGATTCCAAATCTGAATTTCTGGCATCTACACTGCTTCTGGACAAATTCCAAGATAGGATTTTCAGGGTTGGGAATTTTTTGGATTGGTTCCAAGTAGAGTATCTTCTGATTTATAGGATTTTTTGGGCTGGGTCCTGGGCTTTATGGCTTGAACAGGGGGCTGTTTTCAGGTATGACTTCCAAGATTTTTCCTGGACTGGTTTTGGAGGACTTTGGGGACAGATTTGGGGAGTTGTCTTTTTAGGGTATTTGGGATCAGTTTTGGGACTGATCAAGTGGTGGAAAGTCGAAACAAGGTATATCTGAGGGACTGTGTAGGAGCTAATCATGGCCTGTTTCACAGGGATTTTAGTGACCTGTATATGATCCAAACATAGGCTAAAACAAAGGGGTTTCATGGGCTGTGCAGGAGGGCATGTCGCAAGGGTGTTTAGAAGAGTATATAATAGGAGAAAGATTTTTTTTGGGGGGGGGGGATGAACCGGGGAAAGCGGGTGCACCTATCTTTTTTCTTTCTTTTTCTGATCTCCTTGGCCTTCTCTTCTTGGTGCGGCAGCACGGCAGGGCTGGGAGAGCCCTCCCTTTTCTTCTCCTTTTCTTCTTCTTCTGGCCGGTAAGACCTCTACAGGAGACTCTGGGGCTTTTCCTCTTGTGTGAGCCAGGAGAAATTGCCGGCCCTTCCTCTTTTTATTTTTTGTCACCGGGATCCTCTTTCATCCTCCTCCCTTTTTTCCTCCCGACTGCCACACCGGTTATCCTTTTTCTTCTCCTTATTTTTTATTCTCTGCAGCCATCGGAGGAAGTCCTTCCTCCTCCAGACTGCCCAACTGGCAGTTTTCTCAACCGCTGGGGAAAGGCATGGGCCCTCCTTTTTTTAGGCCTTCTAGATGGGGAAGTGGGGTCCGGCAGTTTCAAAACATGGAGGAAGTGGGGTTTGGCCAAATAGGGGTGTGCAAAAGGCTATTTGGATAAGATTTGGTCTCTGGTGGATGATCAAATCAGTTGGAGAATAAATAGGGATGGTTTCCTCTTTTCCTGAGAATTTCAGAGCAGTTTCTCCATTTTTTTCAAAAAGTGGACCCCACATCCAACTGTTCCAACGTGAGGAGAGATGCTCCAGTTCATTTTGGAAATTTTATGGGTATTAACTGGATTTTCCAGAAGCTTCTGAGATTTATCTATCCATTTTTTGTATTTTATAATGAGAAAATGCCCGAAAAGGCCAGAAAATTATATTTTTGTGTCCAAAAAATATGGAAAATTTAAGGAATATAAAAATATGTTTAAAATAGTATTGAGCATGAAACATTATTTTTTTGACCCAAGATTGGAATTATCGGAGAGAGAAAATATTTTTCTTGGATTTTATGGAAGAAAATTTTGAAAAATATGGAATTTTTAGAGAACTGTTTTGAAAGTTTTTTATGAATTTTCTTTGAATTTTTTATATTCATTTTATTTTTTGAAATAAAAATAGGAAAAATAAATAAATAAATTGGAAAAGTGGGTCCAATGGATTTAGATACCCAATTGGGCTCTGGTCATAAACATGAGGTTTTGTCAAGGAAAATAGTGAAGATTTGAATTTCAATTGAATTAAGATATTTAATTGAGATAAAAAAGAATATCCCAATTAACATGAAATTTGAAAATTCCCAAAAATAATTCTCCTTATTTTGTGAAAAATTTGGTGCCAACAGTACCGTATGTTTGTCTTTGGATTTTCCTTTTCAGAAATCTTTTCCAGAGTCTTCATGTTTCTGCTTTTGATCATTGCTATGGTTATTTTTTGCTTTTTAGTCTGGGTTTATACCTTTCAGTTCTCTCTCTCTCTCTCTCTCAGGGTCTCGTGTTGAGTGCTGGGTAAGGCTATTTTTTATCATCTTAAAGTTCTCTCTTTCTTTAGTCTGGGTTTATACCTTTCAGTTCTCTCTCTTTCTCTCTCTCTCTCATCACCTAGCCAGTCACCAAATTGGTGACTGTTGCAGGCGGGGTTGCGTGACCTAGTCGCAACTCCGTGACCCGGCCGACCGGGTTGCGATCCGGTTTTCCATGCTTCTGGTTACAAGTTCTTTTTTATTGTCTGGGTTATATTTTTTTAGTCTGGGTTTATACCTTTCAGTTCTCTCTCTTTCTCTCTCTCTCTCTCATCACCAAGCCAGTCACCAAATTGGTGACTGTTGCAGGCGGGGTTGCACGACCTAGTCGCAACTCCGTGACCCGGCCGACCGGGTTGCGACCCGGTTTTCCATGCTTCTGGTTACAAGTTCTTTTTTATTGTTGGATATCCATATTTTTTGTTTTTTAGAGGAATTCTCAGGTTCTTCCAATTTTTAGAGATCTTTAGGCTTCTGGTGTTTTTGGGATTCTCAGACTTCTTGATTTTCTGGACTTTTAAAACCTTCCATATTTCTGGTTTTTGGACTGTTCAATTTATGGGATTTCTTGATTTTTTTTTTGCAATCTACGGATTTCTGCAATTTTTAGATTTCCTGAGCTTTCAGTATCTCCATTTGAGTTAAAGGGTAGGAGGGCCGATGACAATTTGGTTGGCACAGCAGGAGGGTTGGAGGGCCGATGGCCTGCTTTCTTCCTCTTCTTCTTCTTTCTTCTTCTCCTTGGGTGCTCCTCTTTGGTGCGCAGTATCAGGAGGGGCTGGGCCGAGGCTCTTCTTCTTCGTCGTCCATATGATAGCGGCGGCTAAGGCATGCCGGGGATGTTGAAACCTGCGTGATGGCTGTATGGCCTTTTTATAGATGAGGCTGGGTTGCAACAGCCTCCCAATGATGTTCTCATCCTCCAATGGAGGATTAAGTTGTTGAGAGAAGAATTTCATGGGATTTCGATGGGGGGAGGCAGGGATCTGGGGCCACGCTGTGGGCATTGGGGCTGCCATGCAGTGGTGGTGTTCGGATCTAGATGGCTAAGCATGGACCGGTTGGATCCAATGGAGAAGAAGTTGAACAAGGGAGGGGAAGGACTGGGAGATGGAGGGGGAGGAACACAGGCATTGGGATTGGGGTTTTTTTATAGACTTCGTAATACAGAATTTGAAGAAAGCCCTGAAAAATTCAAACAAGTACAAGAATATCCTTAACCGAACAAATTTAAATATATATCTTATAAATAGCATCTTTTTATAGCCTTCTGTGGATGTTGGGACTCTGTTGGTGCCAACTCCAAGGACAGTGTTTTTCTAGTTTTCTTTAAAGATTTGAGGTTCCGAGGGAAGACATACGGTGGTTGTTTTTACGTACTGTAGTTTTTTATGCATATAAAGGAGTATGGTCCTTCTGCACCTGCACTCTTTTTTCTTAATCAAACATGACACCATCCATCTTCAAAAAATCATAGAAGCAATCATATCCTAACCTCTGTTCAGTGTTATAGAATAATATAAAACATATTTATACTTCACATGAATGTCCAGTTGTTATGTATTATAATGTTTTATGCCCACCAAATATGAATTACCATTTTATGGTATGTTTTTTTTCTCTTCTACATGGTACATCTTGCTTTGCTTGTCTCAGAAAATTGAAATCATATCTCTTTAAGATGATACAAGCAATTGTTTGTTTTCATTAATGTTGATTTGATATTAGATACGCATGTTTAGTATATACTTAATGACTGCATTGTTTGGATTTCACTTTGGAGAAAGAATTGTAATGGTGGTAACGTTTTGCTGTTTCAATTTGCCTCAGCGACGATCTTCTTTTTCAAGAAGATGGTTCTGATATGAGAAATCTGGCATCAGAATTTGCCAACAGCATGCATCTTGGACGCTCAGCAGATGCCGTAGGTCTACCAACTGGAAGTAGCAAATACAACTGGGGGCATAACACTTATCATCCTAGTTTGAACTCCTATCCGTCTCATGACAGGTACAATATATTCTCATCAGTTATGCCTTTAAAGAAGACTCCTACTGCCAATATATTTTGTCAAGGGACAATATTTGTCCTTCGACATTATTGATGCTTTAAGAAAAGGTTAAATTTCTTCCATGGATGAGTGCTTTCATTAATTCTTTATTCGTACAATTATCTGCTAATATGCATCAATAAATTTTCTTATGGATATCCTGCTTTATGGAAGGTTTTTGCTGCAGTGACACATTCGTTGGTAACCAAGGTTCACTAGATTGGAATCAGGACCAAGATCGGCTAGTGCTAATCCGATTCGGATCGAATCAGTCCTATTCTCTGGAAGGAATTTGATTCATTATTGATTTAGATCGAGGATTTTTTATTTTTAAAAAAATTAAAAATATCAAAATAGTCATGATAAATCTTAAAAAATATGAATTCTTAAAAAATTTAAAAATACATATAAATGTGACATCTAACACACTTTCATATGACTATGATAGATTTTAACACAAGTGAATATAAAATAATATCGATATTCATTTTAATCTATAAAGAAAAGGGGCAATTCATACGCAGTACAAAAGATACTTTTGTGTCACCAATATCTATAGTATTGACCTTCATAGTCTTTGTTATTTTGATTCTTATTATCTTAGATACTTCATTGTGACATATTAGTCATAATTGCCCCATATCCATATAAAAATAATAATTCATACATTTGACTGAAATTATACATACTATCATATGCTTGAGGTAGGGTGGATAAGATAGCTCCCAAGCTGAAGCAAGTTTTGGATAATTTGTCGTTACGTACTCATCAAAAACAAATCATCTGATTCGGATGGGGACTTCTTTTACTTGATTGTTGCATGTGACCTAAATCATTAGGTCATGCTCCACTCTTACGTGCATTACTAGATCGGGATGGGGCTATGGGAGGGAGGGAAAATTAGGAGAAATGGGGGAGGATCACCCAATCTCCACCTTATTGGGGGGAGTCAGTATCTTCCTGAATCATTCGATCTAAGGCTGGTTCTCTTGATCCAAGTCGATTTCTCCAAGAATCATTCTTGAATTAGTTGTTAGCCGGTGAATTGGATCGATAGGGGCCCATCCAATCAAAGAATTGACCAATTCCGATCCGGATTGGCCGATTCTTCCTTTCATGTTGGTAACTATTGAAACCTTATTTTTTTATACAAAATATTTTTTGCTTTGTTATTTGTTTGGTTGGTATAGCGGACTCTAGGGGTGTCAATGGGCCGGGTCTACCCCAACCCGAAGTCAGCCCAATCAAGGCCCGATCCAAAATATAACAAGCTTGGCTGACCCGGTCCGCATCATATCATTGACCCACCCCGCCCCAACCGATATAAAATATAAATTTGGCCCAACCTGGCCCAAACATTCCAATATATGTACATCATCATTTTTTATTTACACAATATAACTATGAAATGTTATTATAGAAAGCCACTTAAGATCAAATGAATTGTTCCAGGCATGGCAGAAGTTGATATGATTGACATTCTATATATTCAATTTACTATTTACATATATATAGAGAGAGAGAGAGAGAAAGAGAGAGAGATTTTACTCAGCATTGTTGCAGAGAATGTGGTGCCAAAGGAAAAGCATGCCGTTGCCATTCAGTTCTGATTCCTAAATGATCAATGGTGGTTCTTAGGGGACGTTTTTCTCGACAATGAAGTCAAAATAGGTGGAGAGGAAGGAGGCAAGAAAATGTGAAACTATTGAACAGTTTAGCTGAAGATACTTAAACCCATCTGGAGCATTTCGTCGAGCATCTTATGAGCGGTACTCATCTGGTTATGACTACATATGGCGGAAGCGGAAAATGGTAGTCAAACTTTCAGAAAGGAAACGAGAAGGGTAAAACGAAGATATTCTCACCCTTCTACATTGTAATCCCATGTAGGGATGATGATTTGGGGGCCAAGGATTGCTAGAATCCTCAGACATTCTTTGCCGTGGTCTCTCTTGGCTTCTTCTCTTCTTGTTAAAGATAAAGGCATCAAAGCAAGACTGGGGGTCTTTTGGGAAATCTTGTGGGGGCACTCAGAATGTTTGAGCTCAACTTCTTTTTTTTCATCTCGTGATACCTTAGCATGGCCATGGCTGCTGAAGTGTTGTGTTCCAGCTGAGATAATGTTCTAAGATCTGCCTCATTTCTGCTCTCCGTGCTCTAGTGGTTTCACCACCTCCTGGTTCGCTTATGGCATGTAATGAAGAAACTCTGTCCCAACTTTGATCAATAAGATGGGCTGGAGTCTGGAGATGGTGCTGGAGGTGCCTGTCCGAAGGTGGTGTTTGGGTCCAGCGGGAACAAACCCCATCATGATGCTGGCACGTAGATGCTTCTGCAATACAAAAGGATATAGATAATGTGGTATTTACCTATAGGAACTCAACTCAGAACTCTAGTTTTTGGTATTTACATATAGGAATTCAGCTCATAACTCAAGTTTCAAAATCTTTTGACATAGGAAGGACTCCTTCATAACTCAAGTTCCAAAATCTTCTAAGTATTGATATAGGAAAGACTCTTATTTCTTAGAAGATTTAAGCCATATCTTTTATTTGATGTTATTTAATGAGTGCTTTGAAATATCCTTTGACCTATCCTCACGGAACTTAAGATACTTCAATGTTAATTACATCTAGTAACTACCCAAATACTCTTGGTTAACCACCATATCAACTATGTTGATTGAATCCATTTATCCGCACAAAACATAGGGGAACTAGGAGACATGTCACCATCGTTTTATGAGATTTGAGTTATAGTTTCATTTGTTTTAGATTTGAAGATCATTTTCTTATTTGATTTTTTTTGCTCATGAGATTATTGAATTGTCAATTTTGTTTTGATTTAATTTTTTATTGTTCTAAGGTTTCAGTTGAAATTTATTTATTTAATTATATGTGGAATTTTGCTTATTTTTATTTTTTAGATTGTTTATTCTAATTATTTAGAATTTTTATACTATTTGTTAATTTATCATAACTTTCCGAGCATTGATTTGAATTTTGTGGATTTTTTTATTGATTAGAATCTTGCAGGCATTTATTTGCTTTGTCAAGATTTTACAAACATTAATTTGAATTTTTAATGTTTATTTGAATTTTATGAGTATTTATTTGATTTATCATATATTTAAATTTTTTATATTTTAATTCATTTTTATGAGTTTTTATTTATCCAAATTTTTTAAAAAATAATTTATATTTTTTGAAATGTTTATCAAGGTTATAAGTTTTGAGTGCTTATTTATTTGTTAATTTTTAGGCATTTATTTTGAATTTTTGAGTATTTGTTTGTTCTATCGTCATTTCTTGATTTTAATTTTAATTTTTTTAGTTATTATATTTTTGTGTATTTTATTATTTTTGATGTTGTAGTTTGTGCTTTCTCAAGTGATGTGTATTATTATTTGTTATGATTTAAAGTGTGTTATTATCATTATCATCATTTACTTAATTTTATGGTTAAATTAGATTCAAATTTATTAACTCTTGTTATTTTATAAAATATTTTTATGTATCATTTTATTAAATTATTTTGGTTTGATTATTTTTATATTTTTTAATAATAAAGTTTTTATTTAGTTTGGATTTTGTTGCGGTTTCTTGTTTAGTTGAATTAAATGTAATTTTTTTATTTAAGTTATTTATGTAATTTATTTAATTTTATTTATGTTGGTATCGGAGCCATGAGCCCATGAGTAATAATGTCACCACATAATGTAACGTAATGCACATCACGACAGAAAGTTTTTTATTTTTATTTCAATTTAAATATTATTTTTATTTGTATTTTAATTTAAATATGGAGTACATCTAAGTACTCGTGACGAGGAGACACAAAAAAAGCCTCATTGGTCACATGTTGGTTGATGAAATTAATTTCTATTAATGTGTATGCCATACAATCTACCTGATAATGGAAGGCATAAATGAGCCATGTTCTCATTTAAATAAGTTATGAATTTAAAGGAGATGTATATAAGGGGTATACCCATTAATATATGAATATCCATTTTATTAATATGGTATGAGTTTATTAGCATATTGAAAATCTATAGTTAAAATTCATGTCATATAAATAGCATCTTTCCATATTTAAATATGTATAATTATTTATGTATTTTTAAAATAACATCTTTGCATATTTAAATATACATAACTATTTCAAGTACTTTTTTTGAGAAAAAAGAGATAAGTCGGTGATTGTCCACTGTTTTAGGGGAAAAGGTATAAATTATTGATATTTCTTACTTTCTATTCTCCTGCTTATTTTTTTTCTTCTTTCCGCTTATTTGCTTACCTTCTGCCCAACGCAGCCCTTCTCTTCTCTTCTTTCTCCTTTCCTAGAATCCACAACACTCACTAATGTGACCCTGGGTCCATCTATATTTACAACATGGTTTGAGGGTATTTTTATCCACCGTGGTTGTGTCATTCTCGAGTTGGTGCTAGGGATGTTCATCCAAACCAGTTGAACCAGCATTGACAGAGTCTTTCCGGCGATGACATGGGAGGTGATCTTAGGGTTTCATGCCTTCATGCAATGGCTGCCATTGGATCCCATGGTCACAGCGACGGAGGGCGATGATGAAGGTGGCGACAACGGACGATGATGGCAGCTACAATTGCCCCCCCCCTTCTCCAGATGGGTGTAGCTCTATGTTGGCGTCAGATTTTTTTCAAAAAAGGGGGGCAGCAAAAAAAGAAGAGGGAAAATAGGACCGGACCAAGTTTCAATTGGCCCAATCCTTAATTGGGCCAAAGCAGGCCATAAACTAGCCCATGGCACAATCCACAGCGGGCCCACCCCTCATTTTGATTTGAAGTAATTATTCTCCAGCCCTTGAAGCCCATTACGTACAGCCTTATTAAGGAGGAGAAAAAAGTGGGCCGCAGTCAGCCAAACAGGGCCCAATTCTATAGCCCACACCAGGGCCGGCCCACCTGCGGCCTGGTGTGAACATCCCAGCCGCACCAGCCCTGCCACATCATCACTCCTTGCGCACACAACCTGCCACCTCAGCCCATCAGTCAGTTGAAGGAGAGGGAAGATGAAGAGACAGCCAGCCAATTAACCATGTTTAAGGAGATTAAATTGTGTAACCTCCCAAGGGAGGCCAAGAGGCCTGCGTACAAGCCCACTTGCTGGCTTTTCATCTCCCCTCCACTCTATAAAAGGAGGGATGTGCCAGCCTGAAAGGGGGGGGGGGCTGCTTCAGATGCCGATAGGCTGCCAGATTGCCCACTGCACCTGCTGCCCAGTGCACTCCTGCTGTGCCCTGCTGCTGCCGCCCCCTGCTGCCAACCGTGCTCTGTCCCCTGCTACAGGAGCCTGTCTGCGGCCAAGAGAAGAAGAGAAAGAGAAGAAGAGAAGGAGAAGGAGGCCAGGTGGGTGAGGAATTGCATAAATATGTAGCCCTCTATGGGCACCCCCCTCTTCTTCTCTTTTTTTTTTGACTACTCTACCTCCTCCCATGGATGGGCCGACCCATAGTTGCCCCAAATAGGACCTGTTTTAGCCCATGGAGCAACCCCCTTTAACAGGTCGCTTTATGCCCCTTTGTGCACCCCCCTTTAGCAGGTCAAAGACCCCTCTGTTCGGCCCATGTTCAGTCCACCTGAAGACCCTCCAACCGGTCCCAAAACAATGCCCTGTCTGACCCCTAGACAGAACCCTGTCTGGTCCTCAATCCAGGCCCATTTCGGCCCAATCAAGCCCACCAATGCAGCCACTGCCGGGTCTCCAAAAAAAAACCCTGAAACCTGCCCAGTCAAAATGCCCTTTTGCAGGCCCAAACCGGTCACCTACAGCTACAGTCCCTCTTGACAGCACCCCTTAGGGCTCTAGGTGAGGGTGGATGTCCCGGACCCTTTCGGAATCCGTACGACGGGCCGATCGTTTGTCCGGGCGGGCCCTCAATCTCCAATCCGACCATCCCCCTTTTGTCTCATCCAAGCAGCCCCCCAATGCCCCTCAATCCAGGCCCACTTCGGTCCATTTGAGCCCCCCCTGCCAGTCTCCTAAAACAGAACCTGTTCAGCCCTTTGTGCGAACCCACACAGGTCCATTCAAACCGGTCCCAAAATCAAACCAAACAGCCCTTTGTGCAGGCCTATTCCGGCCTACCTAAAACCAAACCACAACAGCCCCTTTGTGGCCCAACCGAACAGGCCTCAAACAGGTCCTGTTTACTCCAAAAGAAATGTTTGAAGTCCCCTCCAGCAGCCCCTTTGTGGCCTACCGAGAGGACAGCAGTCCAGGGAGTTCCGAACAGAGGCAAGTCTGCAGCAGCCAGTCAATGTACAGAATCTGCCATTTTCAACAATGGTGGGTAGGGGTGGATGTCCCGGACCCTTTCGGAATCCGTACGTCGGGCCGATCGTTTGTCCGGGCAGGCCCTTACCCTACCATCAAGATAGTGGAGGCACAAGCAAGATCAGCAGGCCCTTCCGGCCCAAGAAGAACAAGATGGGCACCCCGAGCCCTACAAATTGAAGTCCAGCTTTGAACGCCGATGGAACATGGACCGGCCCGGAGTGGCCTTCAAAAAAAACAAAAAAAAATAAAAAAATCAGAATGCAAAAGCAATACTTAAATTAAGGAGCTTCACCCCTAGTAGGGAACTCCACCTTGGACGAGGGCGCAGGCATGTTCCCGTAGTCATCGATCCGGACGAGGGCGCGGGCAAGCTCCCGTAGCCGTTGATCCTTCCCCCAATTTGGCTAAGTAAAAGCTGACCATTTTGGATGGGTAAATTTCACTAAGTTGGAAAATGACCGGCATGCTGTCGTAATGTCAAAATTTCCAAAGTAGTGGAAAAATTATATTGGGAGAAGGATTGACCATATTGTACACCGATGTACCCCTTTCTTTAAATGAAATAAAAATTTGATGTCTACATTGGTGCATGAAACTGGGCACCCAATGGTAGCCCGATGGGTCGGATGAGATGCAAACCGCCAAACTAAAAATAAAACCAAAACAGAAGATCAAATCTGAAAATTCAAACAAAAAAACAGAACTAAACAAAATCTGAAAGTCAAAACAAAAAATCAGAATTAAAAGAAATCTGAAATTCAACTTAAACTCATCCCGATTTAATCCAACAACCGAACCGGTTTTGAAACACATCAAACCGAAATCAGATTTTGATCAAGTCAAAACAGATAAAAGTCAGATTTAAATCAAATCTGATAACACCAAAAATCAGATTTAAATAAATCTGCCCAAAGGAAACCTATTCTAATCAACTTCGATTACACATATAAAACTGGTTTAATGAACCTGAAAATCCACCGAACTTCACTTAAATGAACAATCAAATGCTTAACCTCAAAGAAACCAAATACGCACCATTTTCAAACACCCAAAAAATGGATCAAAATCCACCCAAAACAAAAATCCAGAATCTGAAAATTCCAGAAAAAACAACCAAATCAAGAACCCAAATATGCTTAAAGCACTTTAAACACATCAAAATAAAAATCAAAACAAATTGAATCAATTCCAAATCAAAAACAAATCAAAAACCAAGCAACAAATCAAACAAATTTAAAACCCAAAAATCAACAAAACCGACTTTCAAGTCAATCTAAAAATCAACCAACAAACAAATAAAACAAACCCGAACAAGTCGGTTTGCATCACCCAAAAGGCCGCTGCCCTTTTGAGTTCTTTACTTTTTTGTGGATATGCATGTCTTTGAAAACAGGTTGCCGCGACGGTTAATCAAAGGCATTCGAGCCGTTGCTTGATGTAAGGTAACGCCGGATACTCGCACCATCCGGCGGAGAAGGGTCAAAAATCAAATTTTCAAAGAACCCGAACCTCGGTTCTTATATTTTTAAAACTATCACTGGATTATCTAATATTTTTAGGTATCATCTATTTTCCTAGATAAGTCCGGAGATGTCTTTCTAAAGAACAGATGCGGAAAAAAAAAGAGGTTCACACACTCTACAAACAAGAGGATGAGGGGATGACCTTTTGAAGGGGGCAGCGGGGGAAGCCCTTAACCGCAACCACAACGGCATCACGCAGAGGTAGCAGCGCTATCTGCCCCCAAGGGCAGCAGCAAGGACAGTGGTAGTGATGGCTTCAGCAGATGTGGCTGCCCCTGGAAGCAATGATGGCAACCTCCAATGGTGGTGACGACAACGGTAGCACGGCAGTGTCTTTCTTTATGGCGGGGACAGTGACCGGATGAGGACAGTCATGAGTCAACAGCAATGGTTTCTAGAGGGGATGACACTTCTTCATCTTCTTCTCCTCTTCTCTGATCATATGCAGGCCATCCTTCAAGTGGTCTTCTCCTGTTTCTTCCTTCTCTAGTCGAGCATGGCAAGGACTTGAGTGGGTGACAGCCTTCCTCGAGGCAGCCTTCAATAGTGGCCATTGCCACGAGGTGCCATCTTTTTCCTTTTTTTGATATATATATATTTGTTTTATTTTTTGGGTGAAACAGTTGGAAAAAATGCTTATTAAGGAGGAAGAAAGCAATATTGCAAGACCTGCAGTACTTGCTATGTTGTCAGAGACGTGACCGTGTGAGGCACCTGAAGCAAGGAAGGCGTCGCCTTGCCCCAGGTGACCACCTCAAGTGGTAGAGATGAATGGGAGAAGAGGGTAAAACAGGGGTTTGTTGCCCCTAAAAGGCTGTTAAGGGATTGCTGGATCCGAAGGCAACAGGGGTTGGAGAAACTGCCAATGGTGGACCCCACTTATCAGTCAAATGAGAGGGGACTCTTTGTGAGTCCCACAATCCACTTCATCCGTTAGTGGTTTGGTAAAAAGTAAAGGGAGAAAACTCGCAGTGTGGGAGAAGATTGTGGAAGGTCAACAGTAAAGGGAGGAGAATGCTAGCAGAGTGGGAGATGAATTAAGGAGAGAAAAGGAGACCAAGGAGGGAAAAGATGGCTGAGGGAGGGGAGAAAACCAAAGATGGAGAGATAGGGAGAGAACTCACTGGGAGATGGCAGGAGGGCACCATCATAGTTTTGAGGTCATCAGAAGTGCACAACAGCAGAGGCAGGTAGCAGTGGAGTCGGCTGCTTTAGGTGACCTCTAGGTCATGAGGGGGGTTCAAATGGTCTTGGTCGACAGCTTGTTGATTATCATTGGCTCTTTCATACGAGAGACTAAACTGGTTTAATCATGGACCGGTTCAACCATGTGGAGACACTTCAGCACCCATGTGAGCACCTTGTTGACTTAAGCAGCCCAGGCAGGTGCCTTTTAGAGGCATAATAAGGCATTGGTGTAAGGTGGCCCAATAATAACCTCTTTGGCACCTAAAAGGGCACATAGGACCGTGTAGGCACCAACCTTGAAATTTCAGTTGAAAATGCTTGTAGTCAGTCTCCTTAATTTGAGAAAAATTGTCTTCGAGTTTTATAGTGCCACAATATCAAATAGAAATTACAAAAATAAATAATGTTTTTTTTTTAAAGACAAACTCACATGAGTCAAAAGTTCATATGTTTCTTCCAGATAAGTTAGAAAGTTGCACCACGATGAGCTGTAAGAATGATCAGGCTTGTTGAAAAATAGGGGGCTTAACTCATCAGGCTTGTTGAAAAATAGGGGGCTTGTGAAAAATAGCTCTGCTATCTGGAGATAGTATCAATCGTATTATCCTACTCATGAATCAGCAAGGCCTAAACCATAGTCAAAACCGAATCTCACTTGGTCTGGTCTGGTTCTGTTTGGATCCTAAGCGGTTTGATTTAGTTTGGTTTGGGTTTGGAATTCACTTAGCTTTCGGTTCTAAAATACTGAATAAAATAAACCAAACTGTGAAGATTCTTAGCAATGGTTGCATGCACGGCAAGCAGAGTTCTCTGGGGGAGTTTTGGCGCACAGACAAGCCGGGCAGTTCTATGGCGGGCATTGTGAAACCTGTAAATGTGGGAGCTGATGCTCTTGAGATGGGGATGGTCTGACAGCCGAAACATCACCTCAGGTGGTTATGGCTGTTACATCTGATAGTTGCGGCCAAGGTGGATAATTGGTCTAGGGCGTAGATGATGGAGAATAGTGCTGATTTTAGTTTGATCATTGATGCAGGAAGGACGACATGTGCCATAAAGAATGGAGGTTGTGGGTATTGCAGGCAAGGATCGCGGGATCGGAATCGGAATCGGGATCGGTGGGTACCGATCCGATCCGGATCGGATCGGATCGGACCGATTCCGACCGATCCAATGGAAGACAATCGATCCAGAATCGGTAAGCAAAAAAAAAAAAAAAAAAAACGATCCGATTCCGATCCGATCCGATCCCAGACCGATCCGGACCGATCCGGACCGATTCGGACCGATTCTGGCCGATCCTGGCCGATCCGACTGGAATAGCAAAAAATGAAAAAAAACGATTCGATTCCGATTCCGATTCCGATCCCGACCGATTCGGCCGATCCGATTCCGATTCCGATCCGATTCCGATCCGATCCCGACCGATCCGGCCGATCCCGACCGATCCTGCCGGAACTTTTTTCCGGATCGGTCCTTCAGCCAAGAATCGGATCGGCAATGGCCGATCCGATCCAGGAATCGGCCGATTCCGATCCGGATCGGCCGATTCCGCGATCTATGATTGCAGGTGCTGGCTCTCCCAGCAATAGCCCTCGCAGATTCATAGACGTGGGCACTCTCAGCCCATGGCATACCCCTGAGGAGCAGGATTCATTTCATTAATCATTATTGACCATCATATCTCATAGGCCCTTTTATAAAGAGGACGAAAATAAATTTTAAAAAGATCCTCACAAATTTAGCTGTTTGCCTAGATATCCTAAAACTCTAAATACATAGAAATGTCCCACTGATCCCTGAATTTTTAACAAAAAATAAATCCTTAAAGAATAAATATCTATAAAGCCATCTTGACGTCATAATATGTCTTGGTTCTACCTTTTTGATGTCCTTGATGGCAAACACTCCCTTCATGGATATGTACTTGTGCATTAAGAAATCATACTACTACACTAGTGACTCTGATATCTAATGTTATACATGCATAGTTTTGTACTTTGCCTAAAATTCCATACCTTTGAACTAGTCTTGTCAATTTCTTTGTTTTCAACATGTAGTTTTCCTCCCTTGCATGGAATGCGATCTCCCAAGAATCTCTCGAGATCTCCCGAGAATCTCTTTTCTTCGGTGCGTCCGAGAAACGAGATCGCCGAAACGAGAATATCTATGTAGTACCTGTGATACCTTGATCTTCTCCGTCTATTATTATCCCCAACTTGTTAAATGATCTTGTTAAGTTTTCTTCTTATATTGCCAATTTTATCATGAAATCCATCCAAATATTCATCTAAGCATTATTGTTTAATAAAATTTCATAACTTAATATTTTAATGACTATATATGTACAATTGACCCAAAATGTTATCAATCTCCTATCCATATTGTTCAAGATGAAACTTTGGTCTGACATAAGATCTTTTGTATGTCTCATGCTAACAATAGTTCACCATCTCTGTATTATACTTTTAATTCTCTCACAACTTATTTTAATATTTAATGAGTTTTCTTGTCCTTTTTAAATAGATTATATGACATTCTACATTTAAACATGCACATTGATTGGTATTTCTAAGATCTAATCCCTTGAGATTTTTTTGAGATATTTTATCTTCAATCTCCGTGAGATAAAATATAGATGTGAGATGACAATCATTGGGTAAAGTATACCTTGCATAAATGAAATCCGAGATCCGATCTCCCGAGATTTTTCCGAGAATCTCACGAGATCTCTTCTCTTTCACGCTTCCGAGACAAAGCCGAGATCCGAAACGACAATCCTTGCTCCCTTGTATATGAGATTAGGCTTTTACTTGATGCTTAAATGCAAATTAATGATTTTAGTTTTACACCAAGTTATGTTGTAACTGGCATTGGAAATGACTTATTTTCTTTGACTGATGAATGCAGAAGAGACGAAGCGGCTAAGGTGCAGCCATATGCAGATGTAAGTCCCTTAGTTCATGAGATGTATGCCGGTCCTAATCGTTTAAGCCGTTTTGGGCAGCAACCTCTTCAAAGCTTTCAACACATACAACCTGGTTCTCTGCATGTTAACATGAGCGACCAGATGAATCTGCTGCCCAGGCCCAATTTCACTTTGTCAGATCCTCGATCTTCTACCAGCAGTACATTCTCTGGTGGCACTTCCTGGGGTAAGATCTGAGCATTTAATTGCCATTTTGAAACCATGTTGTTGGTTTAGAATCATAATTGTAGATGAAATGGTTGATGTCAACCTATTGAGTCTTTGATTAAAAAAACTTATGAATCATCAAAATGTGGATCATTCTTCACAGTTTCCTCATCTATTTTGATCCTTCTGACCTCATGTTTGCTTTACATTTGATGCTTTGATCATACTGTAAAGCTCGATGTTTTTTTTTTAATATTAAGGAACTCTTGAAAAGGTATTCTGGATGGTTGGATAACCATATGTTTCAAGATTTTAGCATGCAAGTCCGTTTTTTTGACATGTAAATTTTGGCTTCTCAACTGAAGATGGTAGTTAGCACTTGTCAATCATTTACTAAAGGATGTAGGTGGTGTGCATTATGGCTCATTGAACCTTTCAAAGAAATTGCTTTCCAGAAAACTGGTGCAAGGAAAAAAAACAGATCTGATTAGTACTATCATTTTTAGGATGCGAAATGAAGTTATTTTTTATAAGTTTTGACAGTTTGGAGTTGTTTATCATCAACTGATTCTTGGTTTTCATGAAACAAGTGTACATGCAATGGTCTTTCATAAATAGTCGATGGAAAAGTATGGTTGCTTGATTGATTTTTCACACATCAAAGACGGCCATGGGTATATAAATAACTTAAAAATAAATAGTCATTACTATAGAACAAAATATAAGAAAGAAATATATGAATAAATAATTGGAACATTGGGTCTCTTACAGGAAAAGTTATAGAACTTGTTGATAGAATCGAGAATAGGAAGATTGATATTGTTTGCATTCAAAAAACTCATGGTTAGGATATAAATGTAAAAAAGTAGGAAATACATACTATAAACTATGGCATATATGAATGGAGAGAAAGTAAAAAAAAGCTAAGTATTATTGTTGATAAAACATTGAAGGATGGAGTGGTGTCAGTGAAAAAAGTAGGAGATAGAATTTAGTAAAAATGATTATAAAAAGACAGGTATTTAATGTACTTAGTGTGTAAGTGCTCCACAAATTGATGTAGGCCGTGATTGGTAACTTTAATGAGTACCTCTATCGCTATTAGTTTTCAAATTGATAGTGATAGATAACATCTAGAGGTGTTTGATTATCAATATCAAAACTCATAGGGAAAACAAGGCATAATAGGTAATACAAGTGTCAACTTGTTTCAATTTTGATATTGGTACTCTATCTTTTACAAATATTAATATCAAAATTGATATATTATCATTTTTGTTATTATAACCAAATCGGCATCAAGAAGTGGGATATAAAAGTTTTGGGAGGATATAAATAACTTTATGCAGAGTATACAAAACTAAGACAATATATTTATTGGGAGAGATCTCAACAGGCATGTTGGAAATGAATGTCATGGATATGAGAAAGTTCACAGAGATTTTGGATATGAAAATTTAAATGAAGAAGGAAAAAGTATCCTCTAGATTTTCCTATGGCCTATGATCTTATATTAACAAATACCCATTTTATTAAAAGAATCCCATTTAATAATATTTAAAAGCAAAGAAATAAGGTTAAATTGACTTGATTTTTACAAGAAAACTAATCGAGTTCTTTGCAATGATTGTAAAGTTATTCTTACTAACATATGTTAGAAATTTTAAATATTAAGATCAACACACAAACACATTTAAAGAAACATTTCTCCCTAAATAAGATGGTGGGAGTTAAAAAGGGTAAAACAAAAGATATTTAAGATTAAACTTCTCAAGATAAAACGATCGGAAGTAGGGTGTTCATCAAACACCGGTAAACCGAACCAAACCGATAAATCAGTTTACCTAGTTTGACCCACTTCATTTATGCATTATATTAATTTTAAATATATATTATATTAATTTTAAATGTAGATTGTTATAAATTTAAGTTAATTAGTATAAAGATATAATTATATACTATAAACAAAGTATTAATCTTCATGTTAACCTTAATTGATTATTTTAAATTAAATTAAATTTTATTTTAATTTAATGTATTTAAATGCACATTAAACCAACGAACTGAACCAAACTGAATTAAATTGTTTCACAATCGATTCAAGGTTCAATGGAACTGGTTTGGTTCGGTCCGCTTCACTTTTTGATTAAGTTCACTTTTCGAAAAATAGAGTCAAAACCGAACCGAACCGAACCGAACCATTTGCACCCCTAATCGAAAGTCAAACATTGAAGCTAATGTTATGTGTATGAATGTGACTACAAAGATTTGAGAGAGCTAAATAGCACTTGAAGAGTCTAAAGGATATGGTTCACCAAAAAATGAGACATGGTGATAGAATGAAGAAATACAATAGGCAATAAAGAATGATATATTTGTATAAAAAATTGCTTATGGACAATACAAGGTTGTGCGGAAGTAAAAAAAAAAACTTTGTTAGACAAGTAAAAGATGAGACTTCTAAACAAATGTATGAGAAAGTTAGAACTAAAGAAGATGAAAAAGATATTTATATATTAACAAGGATGGTAGAGAAGATGTTAGGATCTTTCTTAATCAAGTCAAATACATCAAGGATAAAGAAAGAAACATTTTAATCAATGATAATGACATTAAAGAAAGGTGGCAAAGTTATTTTGATATTTTTTTAATGACAACTTCTCTTGAAACATAGAAGGCATAGAGAAACATAACAAAAGTTAATATAAATTATACTAGGATGATCAAATTTTTAGAAATTAAAGAGGTGTTGCGGAGGAGGAAAACAAAATGCATGTCTCCTATAGTATCACTATATAACTATAGAAATATTTGGAAGATATAGTGATGAAATGCTTAACTCGACTTTTATCAAAAAATTTATAAGAAAATGACAAATGAGTGAAGAAGGCATCATTATACGTATTTTTAAGAAAAAAAGAGATGTAGCTCATGAGTCATACTACAAAATTATGGGAGAGTTATTAAGTGAGATTACGGGATAATACAAATATTTTAGTTAATCATTTTGGATTTATGTCTGATCGGTTTACGATAGAAACTATTTTTCTTATTAGAAGTTTAATAGAGAAATATCGTGATATGAAGAAAAATTTATATATGATATTTTTTGTCTTGGAAAAAGTTTATGATAGAGTTCCAAGTGATATTTTGTGATAGATGTTGGAATGAAAGATAGTGCCCATTATATAAATGATTAAAGAGCTTATGATGAAGTAACCACTAGTGTATACACAATTGAAGGTGAAAGTAAAAGATTTTCTTATTTCAATTGACTTATGTTAAAGATTTACAATAAGTTATTATCTTTTTTTCATTAATTATGGATGGATTAGCAAAAAATTTACAAAATATATCATGGTGTATGATGTTTGCAAATAATGATGTATTGTTAGATGAGATACAATGAGTACATGAGAAGTTAGAATTGTGGAGAAACACTTTAGAGATCAAGAATTTCAAGATAAGTAGGACTAAGACAGAATATATGCATTGTAAATTTAATGAAAACTAAAGAAAAGGTGATGAAAGACTTATTTTGCATGGGGTAATATTATATCAAAGTACTCAATTCAAGTATCAGTATCTTAGATTAATTATTTAAAAAATAGAGAATGTGACGAGGATGTTAACCATAAGATGAGAACAAGATATATGAAATGGGGATTCGCTACATGTAGGGCTGCAAACAGTTTCTGATATCCCAGTAGTCCAACCCAAATTTGATTACCTTGGAAGTCCTATAAAACATCCAATAGCTTATCGGAATCGGATTATCCAATTATTTATTAGAAATAGAATCGGAACCACCCTATTCTAATTTCTATTATATCCGATTCTGATAAGTCTTAAAAGTAATGAATATGAACCATTGATCTTTATCCCAAAAAAACTAAAACCCTTCTCCCCTGCATTGTTTCCCACTCCCAGTGACAGCTGCGACAAGCGCCGCACAGCCTTGCAGCTGCCCTCCTCCAGCTCCAAGCCAGTGCCAGTGCCTCTTCTCTCCACCAAAGGCCATTGAAGCCCCAGGTGCTGGAAACGGACAAGCTGGATCACCCTGACATGAGGAAGAACCTTGATCTACAGTTCCTTCATCACTGGTGAGATGCAACACCATCTTCAAAACCAGTAAGAATGTCGATCTTCAGTTCCTCCATCACAGCACAACATTCCTTTCTCCTCGTTGTCCTCAATATGTGAAGAACCTAGGTTTCTCTTTCTTCTTTCTTGACACCGCTATGGGCTGGAGACTTGGGTGCATCGCAATGTGAGAGAGAGAGAGAGAGAGGGGGGAGGGGGCTTTTGGATACGAGGGTGGCAGTGGTGCTGTGGCTGTGATTGATCTAGTGATCTGCACCGAGGAGCTTCCCTCGACCAGTCCAGCCATGAAAGATGTGCTTCAAGTGTTGCTTTAACTGCAGGCAGTCAAATGGCCAGCTGGAGAAGCTCAAAAGAGGGGAGCAGTGCAGCGCCGTTGCTGTGTATGGCTGCAAACGGGCTGCACAGTGTTGGGGCTCCTTTCTTGGATGTGTCAAGAGAGAGCTTTTCTTGAGTACTAATTTTGCAATCTTTTATCATGGAGGAAATGACATGTGGCGTACAGTTCTTTCTTTTGAAATCAGATATAGAATATGCGCCTCATATTTGATTATCTTTAGTTTTCAAAACGTCATAACCCATGGGAATTATTTGAAAAACAAGTGAGTAGGAGAATATTGACTGATCATAGGTCAAATTTCCTATGGCTGACCCAATCTTATCCGAGTCAGAATCAGCCATGGTCTAGCTCCCAAAATTTGTTTAAGTTATCTAGAGTTAGAAATTATTGTTGTGCCAAGTCCCCAGGTTATTGGAAGTGGTATTAGAATATTCCGATTTCGAAATTGGAATTGGAATTAGTCAAAATGATTTTCTTAGGGTGTGAGTGAAATTATGTTTTTAAAAACGTAATGATTACAATGTCAAAATGAGTTGACAATGGACATCGCATGGAATGGGTGTATTTATAGATAGATTTGATTGTCATCCACGAGTCTACAGACAGAAATGCATGGTTTGCAGGATCAGTTGATCCAGAATGGGATCAGCACAGGCTGACCTGATCCTAGGGGAGTCCAATCCTGGAAGGAACTTCCTTTGGGATTGGTCTCTAAGGTACTGGGTCGGCTGATTCTGGTCTATGTTTTTTACGCTTTTTCTTATTTTTTCTGTTTTTGAAAGAGCTGACCTGGGTTGATCCTGGATCAGCTTTTTCTTCCCTTGGATCAGCCGATCTGGCCAATCCTACCCGATCCCAACTCAGAAATCCTTGGAAATGGATGATTTCCGTATATCTTATACTTAAATCAAGTTGTGTTGATTTGGTAATTGAGCGAAGGTGGCAAATGAATAGGAGGGGATATGAATGAGTTCTATAATTCTCGATGATGGTTGCATTTTTTTACTTAAAAGAAGCTTAGTTGAATATTGTTCCTTCCAGTAACATTTTATTATTTTTTTTGTGGAAGCATTTTGTCCAAGCATGTAGAGTTCTGATGTGAAAATTGATGCATAAGAATTCATTGGTGTTCAGAGAAATAGATCATGTTCCTGTTCTCTGTGGTAACTAATACTCTTTAACGTTCAAGAGTGATAAGCTGATGAATCCTATACCCCGAAAATTGCTGGCGATAATTTGGTGGAGTCTACTGATCTAAAGACTAGTGGAAACAATGAGATCTATGTGATTCTTAATAGTGGAAGCTGTGTCTGGGTACGTTTGAAGACTTGCATTGCTACAAAAAACATGGAGATTAGGTGCACAGTACACAGATGCACATTTATGAGACATGGCTTCTTGAATCTTGATAATAGTGATGGCTGCTTGTTTGCTTGCATAATTTTGGCGGTAAATGTTGCGTCCAACTTTATTTAAAATTTGTACATCTACCCTTTCATATGTCCGATAAATTCATTTTCCATTGGCTGATGACAATTGTAAAAATGCTCGTGTTCTTTCGGTTTGTATCTTGCCTTGTGATTGTTATGTAATCTGACACTATAGTCGAGATTTATTCTCTGGCATTCTTTCTGATGAATTGCAGGTTAATTTTGTTGTAGGACGAAAAGCTGGGCACTCCTTCGGTGCATTCTTGCCATCAACTCATGTAAGGGAAGACTTTGGAAGTATTGCCTGATTCAGAATAGTGGCTTCATCATATTTGTTTCTTTTTGCTGTTTTGAATCGAATATGTACTTAATTTTTTTTGCTTTGTACCGTGCTGTTTCTGGTTATCTTTATTTGGGCACTGCCACACCATGCTGCTCAAGTGTATTGATATAATTATGGAATACATGATTCGTTGCAGTCCTGACAACATAAATCTCATACACGAAAACATTTCTTTAGTCAAAATGAGCTGCTATGAGTGGCAATAGGAGAATGTCAAGCGATCAATGCGGAGTCCTCTCTTTTGTCATCTCTCGTCCAATAATATGCTGGCTTCCTCCGCCAGAAAATCACCATTCCAACCACGAGACTGGCATCAAAAATTTGAGAAAAATATACATGATTTTGTGGGCTAATCTGACATTTTTACCTAGGCTTTGTCTTGCAGTTAACTTGATGAAAGGAAGCACTGGTCGAACATGGTTACGGAGATCCAGACGTGAGCCCAAGCTCTCCCGGTTGGCTGGCCCAAGCAAATTCAGCTTAAGCTACAAGGATGAGTTTTTGCGATCATATTTTTAGTTTTTATTTTTATTTTTCCACAATTTGACAAATTCATTTTGGTTGCCATTGTCTGTAACTGTTATTTACCTACTGGTTGCAGAAAATATGAAAATGGGGCTAGAAAGTAGTGATGCCGTCGTTCACTTTTACCATCGTGCCACTGTGGTTGTAACACCTTTCCAATAAAAATTGAAAAAAAGAAGAAGAAAAGAATTCACACATCCCTCGGAGATGAGAGAGATACGATCGCTTGGGGCTGGCTTGGGTGAAATTTTCCATTTTGAATTTGTTCGCTGAAGCCAAAGTAGACTTGTGATGTGTTTCTTCTGTAAGAGGTGAGTTATAGTCCGACATCCGTCTTTTCATCTTCAGTTCAGCGATTTAAGGAGCAACATCCTGTTATCCCTACTTAATCATTTTTGTTCGGCGAGAACCATGGCCTCTGGCTCTAGAACACGGGGCAGAGGTGTGGATGTGTTCTCTGGGATCGTTTGACTGTCGAACATCTCCGTCACTGTCCATTTTAAAATTGAAACACACTCACATTTTCCACTTGCTCCCTGAACACTTGTTTTCTAGGAAAGTGCATAGTGCTGCTGATCTTATAAGAGATAGAAAGAAAAAAAACTCCATTCCATGAGAAAAAATAAGTGTTTGACTGTCAATACAATGAAACTCTTCAGTGCAAACGAATAGTAATACAAGTGCACCTGTATCGATATACTTTGACATCGTGTACTCCATTCTCTACAAGCAAACATTAAAATTGATAGAATACCGTCTCTGATACTCTAATTAAGTAGGGCATCGGCCGCAAAGCAATGAATGTCTCCTTTGTTTGCATTTGCTGCTCTGTGTTAATGAGATCCTCGTTACGTCCAAGCCGGTTATTGCACGGCTGGCTCATGTTCGATATGAGGAAAGTTTTCTTCAAATCATTTTTAGCCCTGTTGGGTAACTGTATCGAGCTATCTCAATGTCAATATTGAAAATTTTAACGCAAGCGATGTGTGTTATAAATGTTTAAGCTTCTAAAATGTCAATATCAAAATTGAAATATAGAATCACTTTTGATATTCTAATCAACCAGGACATTAGCTAATAGTTCTCTGGTAGTTTCAATACCCTATCTTGGAGCTTGCCCGCTGTCAAATGCTCAAGAGCTGATTCACGGTTCGTCCTGCCTCGCGGCTGGCCTTTATTTATCCAAAGGCCGTGAGCCCTTTAAACATGAATGAAGCAAGTGAAAGAAGCTCAACACTAATAAACCCCTACGTTGATGTGAAATCAGTTAATAGAGAAGTCCCAATCTTTGGGCCACGATGGACTTGTCCCGGTCCAAACACTTTGGGTCGGCCCAGCTGGCCTACAAGAATCAGTTCAGATTCACCGGATATAATATTTAATCTCATAAATGTATTGTTGATGTTATTATAACATCGACGATAAATTAAATTGTAACATATTTTTCTATAAATAGAAGTGGTGTTTAAAATAAAATTGTCATAAAATTTTAGCTACGTTCGTGCCATTTTGCCCTGAAATCACCGCATGAACTCTCTCGCAAGCCAAATTTTCCTACAAGTTGGCCCCCGAGCCAACTCACTCATCGCCTCTCCCAATTATGAGTAGAGGACGAGAGGACCTAAGATTGCACTTTCAACTCTCCCACAAAAATTTATTAAATATATGATTCGATAAATCATTCATCACGTATTTAATAATATATTTTTGTAAGAGAGACTAAAAGTGCAATCTCGGATGGGCACCGAGACTCCCCCACTCTCTATCAGATGATCTTAGGGCATGTTACACGTTCCTGAGACACATCCGTTTGAAAGTTATCCATCTTAGGGCATGTTACAATATCATACTTGATAATATATATATAGCACCTTCAGTGTGGTATATTAGCATTAGAATTCTGCCAAAGAGGTGGTGAAACCTCCTTCGGAAACTTCATAAAATGTAGGTAGGGTTTGATAGAAACTTTCCTGCAATTTGAAACCACGGTTAATGGCTTAATATGCTACAAAAGCCCGAAATCATTGAAATCGTACGACAGCAAGAAATAAGCAAACTCTGGATAGTCCTTGATAGTTCTTTTCAGAAGTATTTTAATATTTGGAATATTTAAATGTAAAAATAGGTGCTTAAACAAACACCGAGCGTTTGGATCACTATCTAGTCAAAACAAACGCAGCATGCACCTGCAGACTGCTGTATTCATTTTACATCACAGGATCTTTCCAGACAAGCTCCATGCACCTGCACCTCTTAGACTGCTCTAGAAGGTAAAGAACCGGCAGCGTGAATTTTGATTATCACCAACCATGACAAACACACCCATCAAATGCAAAGAAGAATTACAAGAGATCAATAATTGGGGCAGATCATGGCCCTCTCTTTAAGCAATTTAGCAACTGTCTTTCTGGATAAAATATCTTGAACCATTCCATTTCAATTGCTGCAGACTTTTCTTTTCCCCGCAGAGAAGATGGGGAATCCTATATCTCACCCAAGGTTCAGTGCCATCTTCTCTTTGGTACAACAAGAAGGAACAGTGAGCAGGGTAATGGCATGGGAAAAGGAGATTCAATCTGGGTATCGAAAACTTGGAAAATCAGCATCCGCTGAAAAAAAATTCTGCTTTAGCTGATAGAAGGTTAATAAGATGTGCAAATATCACCTCGACAAAGAGGGCAAATCCTGCAAAAAATAGCCAAAGTTTGTAGTAAGCCTCGTGCATCTTGCACAACGTCAGTATAATAGCAAAATTGAAATAAATGCCTCCAAAAGCAAAAAGAACATCACATAGGAAATCCTCGAACACCTTTGCATTCAAAGATGAGGTACCGGTAACCTGCCAATGACGGAAGCTGTATTTATCACAAGAACCTGGACAGCAAAGCCTTTGCATGATTGCAGAAATATTGTGATAACTAAAACACCAAAGGCTGTAGTTTTCCCTTGTGCTACAGAAATAGATGCAGCACAGTGTACAGTGATCAAAACAACCGGTTGACTAGATTGTCAATTATTAGAAATTTCTGTTGAGAAAGTACTTTTCTGCCTGTTTTACAACCTAATAAAAAAATCAACAAATGTTGGTAAGACATTGGTTAGACAACCTGAATTGCTGACAGGAGACAACTAGGAATAGTCCCATTCAGAGATAAGATCCCACTTTTTCCATAATTCAAAGAAGCCACAGCAACTAAGAAAATCCATGATTTTTGTGTGATCTATGTATGACTGGCAGGGCAGATCCATTCCCGTCGGAGTACAACAGCAGCTAAAACATGATTTGACAGTTCATCCCAAGCTGACAAACTACAGAATCCAAGCAATTTTAGAATATCAACAATGTTTTACAAGAAAAAAAACAGGGAGGAAACCATGGCACATGGGAATAAAGCAGATCTGCTTCAAGAGTATAGGCGTAATCTTCTATAAAGCTGATAGGCACAGGCACTGCCATAAGCACTTAATGCATGAGACGACACTATGAACTTCCAATTAAAATTCTTCCAAATGAAAGTTTAAAATAAATGAAAATTGACACTCAAAAAATCTTAAGAACTATGAGCATAGCTTCCAACTGATATAAATTTTAGTACTTTTCATCTCCAAAATGAAGTGAAAGTGCTACAGCATTCAGGAACACAATTTATATCTTCAGTGGCAAGGACAAAAGGCATATCCGATAATTTGACTGAGTTAATGGCGAATGATATGCTGCCAGAAAGTTCTCTAGAATCTACTTAAGAAGTGAGGCTAACGTCAGACACCAATTTGCTCCTGATTTGTGCAGCAACATTTGTCTAACTTCTCTAAGGCATGGTACTTGAAATGGGGATTGCATGATTCTGTCCTGGATGCTCCGGCCTTCAACCCAAATGCATATTCTGCATTTCAGATTGTTCGAGAAAAGATTTGTAAAACATGATTTAACATTAAAAGTGATGTCAGATTTTGCTTATTTTGAAACAAGCCCTGCAAATAATAAGTGAAACAACTAGAGCAACTTGTTAAGAACAGATAACCAGTTGGCATGCATAACATTTGTTACTTGAAGTTCTGAATGCTTCAGCCTTCTACCCAAATGCATATTCTGCATTTCAGATTGTTCAAGAAAAGATTTGTAAAACATGATTTAACATTAAACGTGATATGTCAGATTTTATTTATTTTGAAACAAGCCCTGCAAATGATAAGTGAAACATCTAAGAGCACCTTGTTAAGAACAGAATAACCAGTTGGCATGCACAATATTTGTTACGTCATGTTCTAAAGAACTTGCAGCTATCTACATAAATTGCATTACCTGTGAACCTCCTTCAACCATTTATCCACGCATGTTTTGTGAAATTCATGACGACAGGGAAGTATTCGCATGTAATCTCCATCCTCATACTCCAGGAGGCATATATAGCATCTATCAATAGAAAAAATAAACGTTAATCCATCAGATTGCGAATGTTGAGTATCAAATGTGGTTTGTCTCTAACTGATGTTAAAGCATATAGAGTGAATACGAAATTGACACTACAAGTGGAGAAGAACAGAAGTTGCTATAATTTATCCAGTCAAATAGCTGGTTTTGTGAACGAGCTTGAGATCCATTTGAAGAATATTTCAAACAGTTTTTAGTGTTTTTCTGATAACAATCCCTTTGTGTCCCAGATTGAGTCAATTTTCTGTGAAACATCGTTATTTGTACTTTGTCTTCATCCAAATTATGTACATTTTCTTTAATCATGTCCCCTTGAATTATTTGTGTTTTAACTTTTTCCACTTGCTCCCTGAACACTTTTTTTCTAGGAAAGTGCATAGTGCTTCTGATCTTATAAAAGATAGAAAGAAAAAAACTCCAAGTGTCCTCTTCAGAGTTGTGTACTCCATCACTGATATCACATTATCTTTATCCCTCATAGCATTGCATGTCTTCCAAGCAACCAATTACATTTTCTCTGCAGGGCCTTCCCCTTGGTTTATGTTAGAAAAAAGGGACAAAGGTGATGAAAGATACACAGGTGTGAACGGTTTGGTATGGTCCGGTTTGAGACCATTTTTTTCCAAACCAAACCGAACTAAACCAAGGTCTCAAACTGAACCAAACCGGTTCAATTCAGCAATTCAGTTTGGTTCAGTTTGAGACCGAAAAATAAGTAAATATTTAAAATAATTAATTATTAACATATATATATTTTAGAACTAAATTTTTAAAATAAATATTATATTATAAATATCATTTTTAGTAATAATATAGTATTATCTTATAATTTTTAAATTAAATCGGTTTAATCAATTTGGTTCGACTTGGGAGACTCTCGAGTCCCAAACCAGTGCTTCAAACCGAACCATTGGCTATTTGATTGGTTTGGTGCACACCTGTAGATACACATTATGAGAAAAAGGAAATGGGGCTACAGGAGGGCTGCAGATGGGTCGTATGGTCTGTTTAAGTTTCGAATCCGATAAGGGTTAAGCGATTCCAAATCTGATTCAATTTGGAACCATGACATTCTGATTTCATTTCAATTTCGATTTGGTTATCGGAATAATCATTAAATATTTACTAGTTTATTGAAAAATCAGTAAATAAAACTTATTTTACAAGTATTTTTTTGAAATGATGTCAAATTTTTTATTTTCATTTTATAGTATTCATATATCATAATTTTAATAGTTTATACTATTTATTATAATATTAGTCTGTACATATATATTGATTTTTTATTGATATCGGATAAATGGATACAAAATTCACTATTTCCGAATCCGATAGCTTATAGAATATAAAACATGTTCCAAATCCAAAATCAAATCGATTATCGGATTCCGTTTGCACCCCCATTACACATCATACATGGGACTAGGATGCAGCCATTTTTAACTAAGCACTAGTAATGATATAATACGCATGGTATTGTTAAATTCTAATCAAAATGATTCAATGTCTATTCGATGGCAATGGCATCCTGGTAGGCAGCAAAGTTTTGTGACTGGAAAGAGAGCCCACACAAGAATGATCAAGGAACTGTGCGAAAGTAAATAGAGTGGAACTAACGGTGAAGCCTCCTCATTGTGATGCTTCGATGGTCTTGTATATCTTCTCAAAGGCATACGCTCCACAACTTCTTTTGGAGCAGGCATTGAGCCAATTGAAGACGCAGATGGTCTAGAAGCCAGAAGAACAGCTTGCTGATGAATTTCGTCCAGAACCTAGTAACAGTAACCACAAACTGTTTGAGTTGACAACAGAAAGAATAGCAGAGTTATCAATTTGTAGATCTTCACGCAAGAAACCATCACCTCAAACAGTGCTTCTGCTAGCATAACAATTCTTGAAACGCTAGATCTAGCATTTCTGTCATCTCTAACGTCTGGATGTCCATTATTCCTCCTACAGGAGCAATGACCGGTCCCATGTTGACCACATAAAACACATGATCTATCATGTCCAGGATGATTCTCAACCCTGTTAGCCAGCTGCTGAAGTGCTCGGACCTGCAGAAAGCAAAGCAATCAATCATCAAAAAGTGCAGGTGGCCGATTATAAAAGATGAATCTTGTGCATGTTTCAAACCTGTGATCTTATTCTCCTCCTCCTTTCTATAAATGCTGACCTGTGCTCCAGTACATCCCTGTTGCTGGCCTCCCTTGACCGAGTTGCAGATACATGATCATGGCTCATCCCCGCAGAGCCTGGCATGCTTGCTGGTTGAGTGGGGACAGATGAGGAAGGCACATCAGTACTAGCTCCAGGAGAAAATAAACCTTCAATAGCTTCATGAGTAGCTCTTCTCTCTGTGACATTGGGACCATATTCTACCAGCCTATCTCCTGCTGATGTGGAGCCAAACAATCTATCAGAAAATGGTGGTCCACGAAGAACTCTCTCACGAAGCCTTCCAACGCTAAGTGTCCGGCTAAACCTCACGCTACCTTCTAGGGATTCTTGAGGCCTATGCCTTCTACTAGGGCGCCTCTCAAAGTCCCCTCTTCTCACAATCTCTCTGCAAGCAGACCCAATACTAGAAGCTCCGACATCTACATTGTGTTCTGTGAAACCTAGCGAAGGCACACTAGCATCTGCACGAACATTGTGCCCTCCTGTTCCATTTCTGCCATGGGAAGGAGGGCCATCGGAGCCTTTATCCACATGATCGTCACCTCGGTTCGGGGCTGTGCAAGGATCTGAGAAGACAGATTGGGCGCCTGAAGCTTCCGGATTGGTAGCTATACCAGATCCGGACGCAGTCCTATCAGGGACAGGACCAAGAAGAGCACGAGACTGGTCAGGCGAGTTTGATGCGCGGGTGATTGCTGCAGCTTGCGTAGAAGCACGGCTGCCATCATCTGGATCACCACAGGAGGTACCATCCTGAACAATGCGGTTCCCGTCAAGCCCAGAAGACGGCGAGCGGGAGCATGCTGCAAGACCTGGTTTAGCAGATCCAAACCGCAAGCAGCGTCCTTTCCGCCATCGATGATTCCTCCGTACAGGTTCAGGTTCGTCTAGAAAAATGCTATTTTTCGATGTCTCTCTATCCTTTTGTTGCTGAAAATGACGGGAAAACATAAGAAGTAGAACCAAGCAACAAGATTTCTGGCATTCGAGCATGCTAGCATCCGCAAATACACCTTTTATAACCGAGAGGTCATTTGCTCGTAAGCAAGCAGCACATTCATTTCTAGAAAACGTTCGGACAGGTAAGCAAACAAGCCAGCAAGATCGGATCTTTATCCCTCCATTTCAGATCTTACCGGTCCAAGAAGGGGAAAAGCGGTCGTTCGCGTCGGGGCAACAGGTAGCCCGGTGATTCTTCTGTCGCCGGATCATCAAAAAGAAGGCAGGAAGAGAAAAAATAATAATAATCCTTGCATAGACAAGAAAAATAAAACGAAGGATCAAAATTGGGCAGCTCACGGGCTTCGCATGCGCCGTCAGAACTGACGTTTTTACCGCCGGCATTCAGAGAAAAATGTGTCAAAAAAAATACACGACAGCCATCTATTCAATGTACGAAGGAAGCGGGAGGGAGAGAGAGAGAGATAGAGACCTTTCCGCAGTCTACTGCGGCAGGGGCGGAGGACGGCCCGCAGAAGCACGCGAGGCCCGGCACGGCCGCCCGCAACGGGCGCCACCTCTTCCCCGCACCACGAGATCCACAACCGTCGCCACCCGCAGGACCAGCACCGCCGTCGTCTTCTCCGGTTGCGGCGCCCTTGCTACCGGCGGAACCCATCCCCCCCCCCCCGGCTCACGTGCCACCCGGATCACCGTCGGCTCCCCGCTCGTCCGCCCTCATCGGTCACTTCAGTCTCTCATTCTGCAGTACCGTCGCGGAAAGGGGAACGGACCGGATCTTCGGCGAAACGACGAGCGAGATCCGCGAACGCCGCAGTTTTGGTTGACCCCTCCGCCAAGTTCCCGCTTTTTGCTCCCCCCTCCCTTCGCTTCGGCGGCGGCGGCGGCGGGATCGACGACCCGAGATCCCCCCCGCCTTGTAAATGTAGTTATTTTTACTAGTAGTTCTTTTATGTGCCCAGATTCGCGGTTAGATTCGGGAGGGAACAGAGCACAGAATAGCAGCCTGAGCAAGTTGGATTTATGCGATCCGCTTGGGAGGCGATCGCCCAGCCATTCTGGCGCTGTCAGATTGCGAGAACCGAACGAGTTAGATAATCCCATACCGGATAGTGAGGGGAGTCTTCTTTATAAGCGCAGGCTCTCTAGCTTCGCATCTGGCGGTTTTGGGTTGGTTAACATGGTATCAGAGCCAAGGGCTGTGGACCCCCCTCCGTCAACCGTCACCCGTAAACAGTGTATACGTGTCAGCGGAAGAGCTTGCGCGTGAGGGGCGAGTTAGAATAGTGCCATATGGCTAGGTAGGGGAGAGTATGCTTATAAGCGCAGGCCTCTCTAACTCGATCGCGGTTTTGGGTTGGTTAACGTGGTATCGAGCCGGCTGTGGACCTCCCTCCGTCAACCGTCACCCGTAAACAGTGTACACGTGTCAAAGCCAGAAGAGCTTGCACGTGAGGGGGCGAGTTAGATAATCCCATACCGGATAGTGAGGGGAGGTACCCTATGCTTATAAGCCTGGGCCTCTCTAACTCAGTACCGCGGTTTTGGGTTGGTTAACAAAGTTAGATTAGTGCCATATTGGCTAAGTAGGGGAGGTACCTATGCTTATAAGCCTGGGCCTCTCTAACTCAACCGCGGTTTTGGGTTGGTTAACATGGTATCAGAGCCAAGGACTGTGGACCCCCCTCCGTCAACCGTCATCCGTAAACAGTGTACACGTGTCAAAGCCAGAAGAGCTTGCACGTGAGGGGGCGAGTTAGATTAGTCTATTAATGCCAGGTAGGGGAGAGTACTATCTTTATAAGCGCAGGCCTCTCTAACTCAACCGCGGTTTTGGGTTGGTTAACAGAACGCAACTAGTTGTCTTGTCGTCGTGCAAGATCCACGGTCGATGATCTGTATCAATCAGTATCGTCGTCTTCAAGGAAGGGAGGCGAGGATAACAGCTCACGACGACGAGGCTCCTCCATGGATGGAAAGTGCGGATCTTTGACTCGTTCTTGCGCCGTAGAAGAACCAACCGACCTCGGATTCAATCCTCTTAATCAAACGGGGCTACATATCATCGACTAGATAGATAACTCGTGAAGTTTCTTTCGTGCAAAAAAAGATAAAGATTTACGTGCTTGACTGATCTACCCGGACGCCATTCTGGCAACGTTTTGAAAATGAAACGTTTTTGTTCTTTCAGCTCGGGAAAGGCATCATGGTGGTTGACTCCGCCAGCTAGACGAACTCGAAGCTTTCGGTTCCCCGGCTGTTTGGTCCGGAAGTGGCGCTTGTAGGCAGACGGTAAAGAACATCAATGATCGAGTCATACTGTATTTTTTCAGCAACCGCATCTTATAATCCTGATTTTGACTCATCTATGATCACTAGATTTCTATTCATCCAGTTAATACACATGCTATCTCCACATAGTTCGTTTTTGTGTGTGTATACATGCAAGTTTCCAACCTCGAAATATAGATACTGCTTGACTGTATCATTTTTTTTATTTCATAAGCTACCTACGTATTTGATTGTGATATATTAGGCAATGTTTTGATACGGTATATATAACAGTTGTCACTTTACGGACACGACAATCATGATGGTCACAGTTTACACAAATACGAGAGTTATAAATCTATGAATCTGATTAAGCTTACGATGTTCCTTGGGAGCATTTGAAACGGGCCCTTCGGCGGAAACTGCTGCGTCAGGTGCCGTACAGGGCCCCCGTGCAGGCAAGAGAAGCTTGGCTGCCGCCGGTGGATCGATCTCGATCGGACGGTCGACCGCTCAAAGGAGCAACGTGCGGTCACGTGGTTGGATTCATTCATCGCCGCTTGCCGCTGACGTCAGTCACTCGAACGGTCACGTGGTTGGATACATTCATCGCAGCTTGCCGCTGACGTCAGCACTCGAGCGATCATGAGAAGACAGAGATGTCAGCGTTCGTCATTTATTTGATTATTGGGCTTGTTCGTTAAAAGATAATGTAAAATTTTTAAATAAATTATTCACGTTCGTGTATTGATTAATCATTAATATATTATTAATCATAGATGTGATTACGAATGAATCGAATTCAAGAATTATTATTTGAATTCATTATTTAATACATGATGCAACGACATCTAAATATATGTATATATCTCATTGAAAAACAATTATTATCTCTAACTCTCTATTTTACTCTCTTTTTTTGTGTCTTAAGATTAGACAAGTGTTATCTTGACGTCTGACAATAACATCTTCTTTCTCTCTAATTTTTTAACAGTACAATCCACGTACACGATGATAGCTCTTTCCTCCTCCTTAGTTTAACTATTGTCAAATTTGACATTGTGAGAAACATATCATACTGGACTCGACTATGTGATCTACCGAATAATTGATGACAACACAAAATAAGAATAAACATTGTAATTCTGTCATAAGATATTTCATTTTTGCTGCAGATCAACTATCTCATGTGTTTGTGTTGGATATGTATTATTTTAGATATGTAATTAAGAATTTTTTTCTATTTAATGTTTTGTGTTGAATATCTAACTATTTACTGTAAATTCAAAAATCATTTTTGCTGCAGACTCATGAATCATTATATTTATATTTCATGTTTTATATTAGACATGTAATTAAAAATTTTCTTCTAGTTCATTGATATACATAGATATTTCTAATTGTAATATATATTTTTATCGGTAAAATTATCTTTACTTCTTATTAAGCTGAGTTAGATAATATATATGTTGTCTCTTTATATATTCGTTAACCGTCTATTCGATCATAAACTATTTTTAAATAGATATAAAACAATGAGATACATCTGATACCAATAGTTAAATAATAATAAATAGATACATATTTGTCTTATAAGATACAAATAAAGATAATACTATTATTCGACATGCATCGAATGTGTCGACATCCCTACGAGAAGAGACTCCCGATGAGCCAAAATCTCACCCGGAAATCACCTTCCGCCGGCAGCTGTTTGGCTTGCCGTAAAACTGGTTGCTTTCCAGCAACAGCGACGAGAAGAACAAATACCCGATGTTGCTTCGAACCTCTCTGTTCTTGCCGCTTGCAGATTTGTACTCCCAGGAAGCGATGATCTCTTCGTCCTCGATCGGTGCCTGTTGAATTTAAGAGGAAAGTCCCTCCACGGGAGACAGAGTTCGCTGGTTTTTAGGTGAAAGATCGGTAAATGTGGAAGAGGCAGAGTTAGCTGGTTTTTAGGTGAACGATCGGTAAACGCAAGTCTGTAACCGTAACAGATGAAGCCACCTGATATCTTGAGAAATGGAGAAAGAGTGAGAATCGGCACGTAGGGCAGTCTTATCACACGGAAAAAGAAGTGAAATTTCTGCACTTCCTCAATATCCTAAGATAATGATACCCAGAAGTCGTGAAATTTCCAGAAAAAAGAGGAAATTTTAACATTTGTTATCAAGAGATTGCAGAGCCCACATCGTATACAAAACTGTGTTACAAGAACCTGAGAAAAGTGTTGGTGAATCCTGATCCAGAGTTTCACAGAGAGCAGGTCTCGAATCCCATTTGCTTGTATTATACTTGTATTGTTTATTTCAGCAGCGAAGATTAAATCGATCGGGTGTGGAGGATATTCCCTATTTTCATTAATATACACTCACTGAACTCGGTCGTGAAAGAAACAGGGAACTAATGTTTCACAAGCATTGCTTCCAGTTCCATTTTCCGCGCTGCATGCTTCAGTTTCTCTGATGCAACTAGCCCGATTTGTCTAACCCGTTCTCTGGATAGACCCATCCTGAAAAGGTCATCACTGCTGTTAGTCCTGAAGTTCAAGTAGATGAGTCGAGCTAGGAGATAAAATAAGTACTCATGTTGATGACTTTGATATTGTTGACAACAGCTACATGTGGTTACTTTTTATTATGGATTCTCGTATGCATAGTGAATTATATATCAATTACTGTATGGCGGGTATTTATGCTTATAAAGGATAAATATATAATTCATTGGTCTTACAGGGACCAAACGTAGGAAGTTTCCAAAAAATCTGCAACATGCTTCCATATATATTGTTTCCGTTTCCAAGCATGAAATTAAGAGAATAGCACCCTCGGAAGTGTTGCAACCACAAAGGAAGACTGAAAAGATACTTCTGCGCCTTTCGAACGGTATGCGCAGATAAGATTATCACCAGTTTACACTCGACAAACATGATTAATGCCCAGCGTTTTGACTTGGTATAGATACTGAGAATTAGAATGTTGTAGTAAATTATCAACACTAAAATGAGTGTATGGTTTACTGCACAATGGAATCCACATATTTCCTAAAAATGACTGTTTCTCTAAAAATAATGATGGATGAAACTTACTGTCTACTAATTTCTTCCCATGTATGAGATTCTTTATCTAGACCATAGTAAAGGCGTATAATGTTCCTCTCTCGCTTAGTGAGGGCTGCACAAAGAAGCCGGCTCACTTCTTCCTGTAACCCAAAAGTTGTGAAAGAGGTGTAAAATATGCAACGTGTAAAATATGCTACGTAGAACGGTAAGGAAGCCCATATATATCTTTGAATAGGTACCAAATAAGGGGCGACAAACAAAAGCTAGAAGCATATGAAACAATTCTTTGCCCGAGTCCCATACATCTCCCTTGCACTTTTTACTAACACTATCCTGAATTTTACCCTTTTAGTTGTATTCTTTACTTTACCTTGAGGGACAATTCATCAACGCCATGCCACGGGCTGTTTTCAAGGTGATTATCTGCAATATACTGAAAAAAAATATTTCAGTGTGAAAAAATTCCTGAAGGCATGGACGACAAATCATTGTTTAATTTTACACTTAGAACTTAAGAGAATGACATACACTGTGAAGTGTTTCACCCGGATGACCATTGATAGAAGGGAAGGCTTCCCTATCAAGGGATAAGACCTTACTGACTGCCTACGCCAATAAAACGAATGGAAATAAACATATAATAATACAATTGAAGATAACATTTGAGTGAAGTTTGTCAGTGGCGTATACCTCCATGGCATTTCTAACTTTCTTCCTTGATATATTCATAGACTCGGAAAGTTTCTGCATGAAAAAAGAAAAGGTGCAAGATAATAAGCTCATGTTCAAGAAGGTTGAAGAGTCATCCAGGTACCTAGCTGAAACTAAATAGCTATCAAGCGATAAGAAACAAGAAGTGGCAATGTAAGTAATCAATATAATAAATGCTAAACTGATACTCACCAGAGATATCATATTTCTATGCTGTTCTATTGACATAACAAATCCAAATACGGCAAAGAATAAGACAGGCCAGGCAAGACAAACAACAGAGAGATGGACCTCTCACCATGCTTATCTCTCTCACTCTCTACTTGCAGCACAAGGTAAAAAACTTGAATGAATAATACTTATATATCTTTGACAGAAGTTGCAACAATATTTATAGAAGTAAAAATCCTATCCTAATAACAAAAACTATAAAAATTTACTCATATTACTTAATGAGCCCAAAATATGAAACACCAAATAATATTGGTCCAATGACTATGAAATGACTTTTAAATTTAATTATTCAAAATACAACCAAAATCTAAATAAAGTTCTAAACTATTAATAAAACCTCAAAATGAATTTTCTCAAGTTGAGCCACGATGGCTCCAATTGTTGTTGAGCTCAATTTCGCTACTGCATCACTCTCCCAGTTGGAGAATACTCATTTTCTAGTTTTGAATAGCTGAATAATGATGACATCAGTTATAAGATAAACCAAAACAATATATGTACTCATATACATGAACTACCAAGAAGTGTTTGGCTTAGTAGCATTGCATAAGTGCAGCCGTATAAAATCAAACACCGGAGGTGTGCCTATATCGTGTGCAAAGATAAAATTTGCTATCCTTCCGATTCAATTATCTTAGGATACTGCTGAAGATACTCTTGACATGTAACAATGAGGGGGCTGAGAGGAGGAAGGTGATGGGGAAGGGGCCTCACACCGGACTCTAGCTCTCTCGGGCTTACATGCAGAAATACATCAATAAAAAATTTTCACTTCTATTTCCTGTGATTGACAGTAAGCCATATTTAGAAGAGAGGAAAAGAAAAAAAATTCTAGTGACCAAAATACTTCAATGGACCCAAAATATCATAAGATGCTAAACAATTTAGACCTGACGACTCTGAATTACTTCTAAACTGAAGCAACTTGATATATAACCAAACTCCAATCAACCAAATTAAAATATTTAAAAATATGAAATTTCCTCAATTCAAGCCACAATGACATGAATTGCAGCAGAATTAGATTTTTCTCCTACATTCTAATGTCCTTGCTAGTATATTATTTGGTCATAGGCCCTGTTTTATTAGGCTTATGTTTTTGCCCGGCCTTGATGCCTCTGTGTCTCATTGTTGTCTTTGGAATGAGGAGTGTGCCCTCACTAATTTGGCCCAGCACCTAGACTCATAGCATGCGCCTCAGTGCCCTGAGGCACCACTTTTTAAACACTGGTCATATGCATTTCCATGTATGTTCACTCAGGACCCGACACATGAACCCTAAATAAATCTATAGAGACAAGACATAACTTGCATGAATATGAGATCAAAAGAATTTAACAACTTAGTTTTTGATCGTGGGACTTCCTAATATATTGGGGAAAGGCAAATGACATAATTTAAAACAGACCAAATTATAGCAAAAGGTTAAATATCATCTACCAGATGGTAATTTGGTTGTTACCAAAAACTCTAGGATCAGTTATAACAAAAACATAGAGGTTAATTTAAGTAGTGACTACACATTCACACTCATCGCCAATGAAAGAATTGCAACTAAGATGTCTATGTATCTCATGATTTGGGCCAATCCTTGATGCTGAATATCACGCAACTGTTCAAAAAGACAAACATATTTTAATAGTTGACTTACATCAACTGATGGCACTACTCCATTCTCCTCTAGCTTAACTTTGGCATTCCGGATAGAAAAAAGCCTCTCATGTAAATGTGAAGGTAGTCTCAAGATTCTGGAATTCTCAACAAGTGCTCTAGATACCCCCTGTGAACAAGAAAAAAGAGAGAACATATAAAAGTTAAGCTCGTATCATTATATTCGTACGAAAGCAATTTAACCAAAATGATACCATTGTATGCAGAAGTTATATGCATTATCCCATGGAAGCATTCAACTTAAGAATTTCACTGAAACCCTCATGATGAAGAACAAATCTGAATATCTACATGAAGATGGAATCAGCCAAATGCTTGTGTATGAGATCTGCAGGGTACACAACACAACGGGAATCCTAAGCTCTTTTCAAAGAGAATATTGCAAGGGTTTAACTGACTGTTACAGAGTTTTGGAACTTCAGAATTATATTCATTGTGAAGGTTAATGCTAGTGTTCTGGAGGAGTATATAGATCCAAATAGTCAATAGGTAATGTTGCTCCGATATGTCACCAAGATCTACTGCAGTAAGGCAGCTATGTTAATGACAAACTGGATCTTGACATGCTTCAAAAAGAATATTGCAAATACATTGATACCAAACCACTAAAGGAAAGTACAAAAGTTCAGCTTTCTGTTCTTTTGGTTTTGCTTGGTGTTGTGGAAGAAACTGAACTGACAGCTTTCAAGTATATCAATCCTCACTAACAATAAGGATCTGAAATGTTGAGCAAAGACGCCTTAGACATATGCTCAGAAATAATGAATGCTGCACTTTGGCGTTACAAGCATGATGAACACTTTTCCTTGATGAGGAGATGATATCTTTATAAATTTGACAGCAATTCACCTGTATTGTTTACTTAGGAGGGACCTAGAAGTCTCTTACATTGTCAAATCAAAATGTTTTAGCAAATTACAGAATAAGAGTTCAGAGCTTACGTTATGTATTTTCTCTGTACTGAGATTACTTAGATTATGATATCAACCTTCTCGATACACACACGGCACATTTCTATATCATATAAAAGCATGATGGCAGTCAGTCCCATGACAGTTATTAAAAACTGACACCCTAAGATTTTCCTTCCCTACATATAGATTCCACTTAACATGAGTACAACTACCATTATAATACACATGCATAACCATCATAGAGTTGAAAATATGGAAACATAACTGAACAAGTCGCACCATACACAAATTTGTAAGAAAATAATAAGATTTTTATTGATTAACTAGTGATCCACATTTTAACATAGGATACGGTGCATATGGTTAGCCAACTGCTAACAATTTTTTACTTTTAGACTACTTGTAGGGACAATGGGTAAGAGTATAAGACTATTTGCCAAGATGAACAATGCAACCCCCACAAAGGGGCAATGTGGAAAGTGAAGATGGACACACAACACTCATGGAATGCACAGTGACGGCAAAACATTAGATTCAAATGCAGCACCCATCAGTAAATTGGAAAAGTTTTACTAAATCACTGTGCACATAAGTACAATTACGAGAATGATTCTCAAGTTGGAAACCTCAGACAAAAGATTGTAATCCTTGATGTCTGCATAGCATGTGGATAAGATAGAAGTTAGAAAGGAAACAACTGATTGAACCACTACCTGCCTAATCCACCAGTAGACATACGTTGAAATCCTAAAACCTCTGGATGAATCAAATTTCTCAATTCCACGTAGTAGTCCAATTAAACCACCCTGCACAAGTCAAGATAATGCTAGGATCTAAATCCATGGAACATACCATAAGGTAGTATAGGCTGAAATAGATAAGATGAATGGGCAAGGATTATTACCTGAACAAGGTCGGACAGCTCAGCACCCATGTTATCATATTTCTGGGCAATTGATAAGACTAGACGGACATTGCTCATCGCAAGCTTCTCTCTTGCTAAAGAGCACTCAATTATCGTAGAGTGTAATTCTGAAAGGGACATCCTCACTGAAGAGGCTAGTTGCTTGTCTGATGGTTCACATCCGAGTTTTTCCTTAAGCCTGAGACATCAAGTAAATAAATTTAATTGGTCAAGTAAATGAAGCATAGGTAAGTGACTTTGCAGAATAAGGAAGCAATACACAAGCAAGTTCTTGTTCCTCACTGAAGAAAATAATTTATCTAAGATTCTTCATACTAAACTTGTCAATACAAGGTAAAATGTGTTTTGTTGCATTTGTGCAGTTCATGGGCATCATGAATATTTACCATTGTAAAAAATCAATATCCTATAATATCTTAGGGTTCTTTCCTGTAAGTTCTTTCTTATGTAAGGGCCATCGTGAGTACAAGCTGATCAACATATAAAACAAGAATCAACTTAGATCTGAGAGTTCTGTTATGATATTTTTCAGATAGCACCAAAATCACTATAGTATGCAAAAATAATAAGCTTCATCTTAGAGTCCAAAGCCCCATGCTAAGAAAAAAAAGCATTCTGATCTCAATATCAATGAAAAATTCTTGTACCGCATTGATCGCAGGATCAGAATCGGGACTCGGATCGGTTGGTACCAATTCCAATCCGATTTGGATTGGCTGATTCTCAGAGAGAAAAATCGATCCAAAATCAGTCCATATCACTTCTTCAAAAAGCTCTAAAAATAAGAAAAAAAAATAAGAACCTAGATAGGTTTCCGATCTGATCTAGCCTTTTGGGGGCTGAAATCGGCTTTTGGGCCTGGAATGGCCACCACGGCATCTTCCCCTGCCCGATGACAGGTTTACCAGGTCCATCAGTCCCGGTAATTAGCTTATGGATATGCATATTGGGCCCACTGAGAGGATCCAGTGACTTACTAGGTCTGACTTCCCCCACGGCAGTGTGGGGGCCAATTTCGGTAAGGAATTGCCGGAATTAGCCAATTCAACCAATTCCGGTCCAGATCCGGCCTGATTGAGCCGATTCTAATGGGAGATCAGCTTGGATCAGGTATCTTGGCTGAAATAAAATCAACGGGTGCCGATCTGATCCAGAAATCAGTCAATTCCAATCAGGATCGGTCAATTTTACAAACAATGTGTACCAATATCAATAAATTATTTTGGTAAACTTTGGAGATAATAATGAAGAAGCTAAAATAAGTGAACTCTTCATAGAGCAAAAATTATGGATATGTGCCGATAACATGGTTGCAATGGCTATGGTTCAGTCACAGAAAAAATACACCTAAAAGACACAAATCAATCTGCAATTGTCAGGTATCGGCACAGATTGGATGATATTGGCTGATACAGCTGAACTGATTTATAATAAAAAAACAATATAAGGTAGCCAACACAGCCACATCAATTCCAATTGGTGATCCTTCCTTTTTCTTGTCATTCAAAACACCCTTAGCCAGATGTGCTGACCAAAGGGATAAAAACCCTACAAAATTAACCCAAACCAGTCAGGATCAGTTGATCATAGCCGATCTAGTCGAACATAAAAAAAATAAATCAAATCTGTAAGGACTCATTCCAATATCAGCCAATCCAGCCAATTCAACACCAATATAGCTCCTCAACTGAGTTCAGCTAAGTCAAAGCCATGGCTGACTGCAAGCCAACTCTGAACCATTTCCAACTTTGTCAGATAGGTTGTTGTAATTCCGATCTATGTCCCTGGATAAAACTGCCCACTGCAATCCTTGGATCCAATATCGACAGATCTAGTTGATGCCAGACCAACTGACTGGTCGTGTCTTTGGACGATCCTGCAATCGTTGACCTTTGGCTCCAGCCATTCAGGTAAGAACAGTTTGCAGCTTTAATGTTTCTTATTCTATGACATCACCTAAACAACCAGAAGCTCCTGTTCATACTTGCTCAAGATGTTTTCATTTATATTGGCACTCTGATGATACCAAAATGTAAGACATACGAGTGGAGGTTCAGTCATACGGATAACCAACATTCGGCCTCAAAGACATAGAATAAACCCACCCAATCATTTGTTTACGTAAGAGGGAAAACTATCTAAGCATTGACCTCATTTTGCAAAGAAAATTTCCTATGATAACATATAATGATAGCTAGCAAAATTACCTTTTTCGAATAAATATCTATAATTTACTTTGACAAAGAGAATCAGGAATAAATTATGCTGCACAAGTTTTTGAAGCAAGATAACACTGCACCTATACCAATATGTGATGTACAATATGACAAAAGGACAGTTCTTTTCATTACACCGATTAGTACGCAGGTGGTTAGCTGGTTTGTCAACATAAAAAAAAATCAGTGTTGTTCGCATGTACTCACTTTGACTTATGCTCCTCTAAGAAAAGTCCAACCTTTATCCTTTTAGACAAGGTGATGACTTCTGCATGGCTGAGCAAGTTTTCACTTATTGTACCTCTTACATAACCTGTTAGCCGCTTGTGCAATAGCTCAGGACATGCGATGTGGTCACGATGCTTCTTTTTACTCAATGATGGTACATTTTGTTGTAAGAATCTCCTTGTATTAATTCGCCTTTGACGAGCAGATAACCCTGACCGAGTAATTCCTGCCTGATTATGATTTTCTCCTGCAGGCATGACCTCAGTCTGATCAAAGGAGAGGATCCACTGCTTTTCCAGCATAGATTTCTGTAGCAAAAGGACAGCCTCCAACGATGATTCGATATCAAAATCATAATATTCACTGGAGACGTCAGAACTATGGGAGCATGAGTATGCAGATGGAGGAGAAGCAACATGAACATATTCCTTGAGAGCCTTGATTGCTTGAGTGTGCCTATTAGAAGCCGTATTTTGACCAAAGTTTGCACGTTTTCTTGCCACTACAGGATTCTTAGTGGCGGAAGCAGCTGAGAACTGGTTAGTCTGGCTTGGACAAAGATCTGTGGAAGAGAATAATTTCTCGGTAAGGTCAGATGGACAGAATGAAGTGCTCAGAAGCCTCTTCCCTGTCGTCAGCCCAACAACTGCACCTGTGGTCATCATGTGGGTAGCAGAAATAATTCTGTAATTATCTTTTCTAAATTACGAACACTGATGATTCAATACAGCCATCCAACATATGAGATGTCAATAATCACTCTATTCCTTGTAAAATACCTGCAGGTGCATACAAACAAACGGGAAGAGGTAATCAGAGCTTGAAATGCGAAAAAGAAACAGCATACAGTTCAGCGTCCAGACCACAATGAACGATAAAAGAATACTTTAGCCCATATCTCACCAAAAAAACAAATCTAAAACGTACACATCCGGACATGGGAGAAAAACTCTAATTCATCAGCATGCCTTCAGCCCTAAAACTCAACACCTTGAAGTATGGTTTCGTCTCAGGATGAAAGGGTCACATGCGTCCACAGGGACTCATCAAATTGTCAACATAAACTCTAGCGTCCAGACCACAATGAACGATAAAAGAATACTTTAGCCCATATCTCACCAAAAAAAATCTAAAACGTACACATCCGGACATGGGAGAAAAACTCTAATTCATCGGCATGCTTTAAGCCCTAAAACTCAACACCTTTAAGTATGGTTTCGTCTCAGGATGAAAGGGTCACATGCGTCCACCGGGATTCATCAAATTGTCAACATAAACTCTCGAATTCATATTTCTCACTGTATTCCCGAGTGCTTCAACGGATGCCTGGACAGATCGGACGAATTAAGAACGCAAAATGATTTGGCCGCCGGGACAAGCATGTCCCGTCGTTCAGTTCAGCAGCTTCGGACATCAAGCAACTCAATCCGGCGGAGCAAACGAGAGAGAGAACCCATCGCCAGCGTCGAGCAGAAAACACAGGAAATCATGAAAGACCCGAAATTGGCAATCCATCATGATAAGCAAGGTAAAAACTTGGCCCAAAACTAGAGATCATGGCTTAAGCATGAGTAAGGCGAAGAGAAAGGGGGTCTGGACCTGGAAAAGAAGACAGAGCTACAGCCCTCTTGACCGAGGAGAGAAAGGCGTCAGCTTGCATAAAGATCCGATAGCTGCTCTAGGTGGGCGGAGAAGCAGAGATGCAGGGAAAGACGTCCGAGAAGCACAAGGCGAACGGGCACCTTGCTCCGCCCAGCTCCTCTCTCGCTCTCCAACCAACGGTTCAGGTGATTACGTTGCCGTCTAACCATGAATTTCTTTTCTTTTCTATCATATTTCAGAACGGCCAACAGTTTATGAACGGCAGAAAAGCTTTCAGCTCAATTGTTTCCCGTCTCCGATGATCAATGGGAGCATGAAGACAAGGAGGCGGTGATGTGGAGGGCGGCGCAGCCGCAGAAGGGGGTGAACACATCTGAGGAGGTCGTTCCTTGACTGCCAGCAGATATCCTGGAAACCTTGCGCAGTTTTGAGTGGCCTGGGCTGCAACAAATGGGGGGAGAGCAGGTCCTTCACAACTTCCCTTCCACGGAAAAGGGGAATCTTTTAAAGATCTCAAGAACGATAAAGTCAATACTATCGATGATCGTAAGCTAGAAAACAGAAATTATCTCGTACTACCCCGGGAAAGTTCAATTCTATTCTACTAATCATGCTGAATATTTTCCTAAACTCTTTGAAAAAAAATTGACCTTTTCTGAACCTCTTCCCAATCGATTGTGTTTGGTTGCACAATATTTTATACACTTTGTATGACAAATATTTATATTAAAATAGAAGTTAACATACTCGAATACATAAAATTATCATGAGATACAATAACAAAAAGATTGGGGCATACTGCACAAGTAGAGGAACCACGACGAAAAGAAAAAAAAATCTCTCTTTTTTTCGGTTGGAGAAGAATTTTTCTGGTCATGCATGCCGAAATAAATTTCAATTAACTTTGGTATAAAGCTACTCTTGCAACAAGAACTTAATTCACCGGACAACCACAGATCATCGGTTAATGAGATCTGTGAATTATTCTGCAACCAACACAACCTCCGATTGTAATTTAATCCGTCCACAACACAAAATGGTTGTCACAGGCATTAGCAGGTCATTTATAAGTTTTCTCTGTGATCACGTGTATATTAACCCATGCAGCATTTTAAACTCAAATAAGAGAATCTTTTAAAATTATTATAATTTATAAGAGCTAGAGTTACATATACGCGTAGACAACTAAAGATCTACACGTTCACGTGAGAAAATCCAGGGAGAGACCGCCAGAAACCTGTCCGCCCTGCGTTGCAACATCATTAACAATATTTTTAAATATTAAAATTATTATAATTTGACATTTTAAAATAAATATAAATATCAAAAGATAAATTATCAATATCAAAATTAATATAAATTAACATATACCTTACACTGTGAGTTTCAATATTAATATTGATAGCAGATACTTGATGATTTCGATAGAGATCATCTTTATCAAACAGAGCCTTATGTAACGGAAATGAGAATAAAAACACGTTATAAGTATAATTTTTTTAATATGGTCCCCGATTTCCAAAACAAAAACTCTCATTTTAAAATTTCCAAAAACAAAAAACAAAAACAAATTGATGCTAACTTGGCACAGTGCATGCAACTAGTACGGCAAGATAAGCAAACCTTCAGCTTGTTCTAGCCGAGGAATCTTATTAACCATGCCAACATCAGACAGTTGTTTCACGGAGACATCCTTCCAAGATCTGGACCCATAATAAACATTATCACTCAACACATGAATACATAAATTACTAGGAAACTCCGAAGGAGGCGGCATCACTCGAAGATGCGGTTGTGGCAAGTCTTGTCGCAGGGGTAGGGGCAGTCGATCGTCTGGAAGCCGCCGCGCTCGTAAAACCAGTCGCCCACCGCCTTGGCAATAGTCTGCAACACGAATCACCATACTTGTGCAGTCAGATGCGGTTCACGCGGACAGTTCGGTCGTCTCTCGTCGAAAAACAGAGATGATCATGGGGTCCCGGACGGTAGCATGCCGAGCATCGTGTGGCAGATGATCTTACCGTGCCGCCGAGCTTGGGGGAATCCTCCCTCAGCCATGTTTCCTGCATCCCGGCCTGGCAGTGGGAGTAGCAGGAGTTCACGAACCATCCTCTGGAACCGGGAGCGGCCTGCAGCGGCTTCAGAGCATTCAAGAACTCGGTCCTGTATGCTGTTCGAGAAAAGAATCGTTTTCTTTTTTTGATTGGGTAATATGTTCGTGATAAAACCGTCAAAGATTGCTTCTTGATCAGGATCGCTCATAATATGATGATCGACCGATCTTTCCGAAGCTACAGGTTGTTGATCGCGTTAGCTAGTGCGCTAACCTTGCATCCTGTCGATCTGAGACGAGGAACACTTCACTATATCGGTCTTGCAATCACGCCATGTTCCGTGGGGATCAGCGGCACCCGAGGCCAGAATATTTTTTATCTGCAAAATCACGGGGCAAATGATCAAGGTTCCAACGACGAACAACCATGTCAATTAGCAATATTTTTAGAATGTGCGTTCAATTTCATTTCCTTTCAACTGAATCTCTGAAAAAAAATTAATTAGAGTGATTGATAATCCTCTAATTTATCTCTTAACATAATTTTAAACCACGAGTGTCACAATCTCTCTCTCTCTCTCTCTCTCTCTCCCTCGAAGATTTAGCGATCTCATCAAGATCACATACATCTCTTGATTTAATCCACAGCGAACGCCCAGCTAGAACAGGATTCAAGCGCATTGGGCATGGGGAGATGACGGCTGACCAGATACGGTGACACTCACCTGCCATGAATCATACGCCGCATTCAAAACGAAAAGAGGTGTCTTGATTCCCGAAACCACGTACTGCGGGAACATGCACTGCATTTTCACAGAGAACCATGTTAATAATTCTTAATACTCATTTTCTAAGCAAGTAATAGATGGAAACATCGACATGATCTTACCAATCCGGGGTTCATATTTGAAGTACACGATGAGGGAAGATTCTTTGCAGAACCCTGTGGAAGAAGACACGAGCAAGCTCAGAAGCAGCTCCAATCTTCGAAAAACCAGAGACCAGAAGCAAGTATATAAATACTACGGTAATGGGACATTCTGCTCAAAAGAGGGGGGTGCGTGTCCATATCCATACGTGGGTCATCACGACGTCGTTGTAGAACCCCTTGATGCGTTCTGCTCCCGTGAGATCTCTCCTGAATCATATATATAAGTCAGATAATCTTTCATGAGAATCGACTACTTTTGCTCGATCTACGGTGGTTGCGCTGAATCGGTAGATCGATGCTATTCAGCTAATTAAGAAGCTCTGAAATTTCTTACGCATCGATGAAGTAGCCGGCATCTGCAAAGCATTTGACCTTGGAACCGGGCAGACGAGATCGGAATTTGTCGCAGTGTAGTATGGCCGCCAGGCCTCCGGCGGAGCAGCCGGCAAGAATAGCCTGCACGTTTCAAGAACACATTTTTACACGAAGCTCACAGAGAAGATGACGAATGACTTCCGACGCAGGGTGTGGCGGCCAGGACGGACGTTCTGAGCGCGGCTCATTCCCTTCGCCATCAGATCATCCACCACGGCGTCGAAGATTCTTTCTCCTCTGAAGTAGAGTTTGGTAGCCTGGTCGGACGCCGGAAAGGAAAGCAAAAAAAAAGACTCAGATTTTACGGTTCCCAGGGCCTGATTAGTGAATTATGATCTATGCATGTAGAAATTATTGCATCCGAGGGGAAAAAAGATCGTGGCTTTGGGGTGATCAGATGATGGGTCGACAGATAGTTCACCGGATCTACTCTTTCAACATCCCCAGTGTACGATGAACCATCGCAGTAGCGCACTTTAACCTTGTTCCAGTTGTAGAAGTCTGTAGATTATTACATGGAAGGGAACATAAATCAGACTACGAAGATCTTATACATGGAAGTTAAGAACAACAAATGCCTTGACAAATTGGGAAATATTTGCAGTCGTCACTCTACTAATTTCCGGAAGAAAAAAAAAATCCCACCTGGATTTCGCGGCTGCTTGTCGCCGAACATTCCTGAAAAAGACAGCGTCTTCACCATGCTCTTGGAGGAGCCCAGACGGGTTGCCTTCCTTGCAAGGCAGGCGGTGGCGTTGTTGCACCATCCGCCTCCCTGCAGGGAATCAAAACCAAACAGGTCGATCGTGAGGACAAAACCCGAATCGAATTGCGATTCTTAAGCAGGATCGGCTAATCAAACAACCGGATCACGCCCGGAAACAGATGAATTCTCACCTTCGATTGGATTGAAGCTGTGTTTGATTTGGGTGGGTGGGTTCATATAATTAAGCAATAAGATCGATGCATATGAAGCGAGCATTTTTCCAAAGAACTGAGAGAGAGTAGCGGTACTAACCTCAAGATGTACCAACCAGTTGTTTGCCTCTGCCCCAAATCCAGGCGAGAAATGATAAGCCGGCGGGCTACCGTCCAAGCACACTGTGGATATCAAAAAAAAGATCATGCTTTGGCTATTAACCTTCTACAAGATGCGCTGACAATCCCAGATTTTCCATAGCAGAGAAGAGTGGTAACGCTTACCAGCACCCTTGGTTACCGCGCTTTCCAAGTAAGTGATGCCCACATCGTACCCATCAGCCTTCAAGAAGAGGAGCAAGCAGATACAGAGAAGCACCCAACTACATTCACTCCCGACCGCCATTCTGCGGGACAAGATCTTAGCACATGAACATAACGAAGAGAGAGAGAGAGAGAGAGATAACAGAGGCTCTGCCAGGTTTAATTAATTAGCGCTGCAACTTCGAATCTGAACAATCAAGAACACCCCAAAGCATCCCGGTTGACTCCTCGACAGGCTATGGTTGTTGAGACCAAAAAGGCTTGATTTTTGGCTTCACAATCAGAAGTGTTTACTCGAGCGAAGGAAGAACATGTACGCTAATATGTAGCGATAGTCATCTAGAGGGTAAAATGCTAAAGCCTCAGCTCCTTCACCGTTCGCTTGGCTCAACTTTCATTAGGAAGATCCACAGCCTCGAGCATCTCCTCTTCCCTTGGGAATGTCGATTCCTCTAATGCTTATTAGCTGCTCCCATCTACCCATGATTTCAAATTTCCGCCAGGAGATCTGAAGATAGAATATATGGCGCACAAGATCCTTCTTTTTCTTCTTCGGTGAAAGGAAAGAGAGGTTAATAAATAAAATGAAGATAAAGCGCCCCTCTCGGGCCTCTCCCCCGACCAAGAAAGGAGAGAGTAAGACATTCTTCTCTCCAGAGTGGAGTGGAAGAGGAAGAGTAGACGGCAGGCATGAGCGACCGATTAATTAAAGAGGGAGATCGAAGCGCCGTAGAAGGCGGAGAAGAACTGCAGAGCTCAACCTCAGCCTTCCTTCCTTGGGAAGTCTGAACCAGCGAAGGAAGAACCAGATTTCCCCACCATTACACAGCCTCCTTACCTTGGTAGCTCTTCCGCACAGCCTTGGCTCCTGCAGTGTTCGAAAGATAAAACTCTGAACCCCCCAACCCTTATATATGATGAGCAGAGAAGGCTCAGCTGCATCACTGTGGGCTCGATTGTTTGTTTGACAGTAGTAAACATTTTATAAAATAACATACTCAAATTATCTTACTGTATTTTTATCGTTTGAGTTAAGCTTGTGTAAAAATGTTTTTTAAACAATAATTCGTATTTTAACTTTAAAGAATAAGAACATGTTATAATTATAGAATCACCTTAGTGGTCTCCTACTCTAATTTCAATGTCTTTTCAAAATTAACCAAGCAAAGACTGTTATTTTGAGATCCAGAAAACATTCATAACTAGATAACATTTATAAAACAAGAGAATCATGTCTGCGCCCACTCTCTTCCGTATTCTATATCAATAAAACAGAGGTCGTCGTCTCTCATTCCTCCGGCGATGGCAGAGGACCCGAGGAGAGGCCGGACGAAGATTCCGCCTCGAGCTTCATCGGTCCTTCCTAGGGTTCAGAGCTGCCCGCCGATCGCCGACGCCCACATGCTTCCCTCTGAACAGCGATCCAGATCGCATGGCGAACAAGCTCTAACCTAATCAGCCTCGGCTCGTCGCCCTCCTTCGGGGCCCCCCCGGCCCTGTTCTTATCCTGTCACCGGATCTTCTCCTTCCTCCGGATTCAACCCCCAACCACCTCTTCACGACACTTCCCCCGAGCTCCTTCCCCTCTGGTTACGCCCGCAGGGCGCCCGCACACGGAGTTGGAACCCGGAAGGGTGTCAGCTCAGCTGCCGCCGCCGCCGGCGGTGCCCGGCGTTTCCAGCATAAAACGACGCGGCCTTTACGCTGCAACGCCGCCCGCCGCCGTCACCGTCGGCGGTGGTGCTGTACTGCACGACGCGGAGAGGGCATTTATGGTATTTCACGGATCCCTTCCCGGCTGCCGGGCCCTGACAAGGTTAGTGGGACCCAGCGTTTCCCACGTGGCTACGGGCTAGTAGCTGCCTCCTTCCGCGCAGCGTCAAGACCATTGGATTCGGCCCAGGAGCACGGTTTCCAAACGGGGGCCCAAACGTGTCGGTGAAGCGGTTCAGCCAGCTCCCTCGAGCCGACGAACGGAGGCGATGATCGGTGATCGAGGCGGCCGGAGCATCCCGATCGTGGACGGCTGCGATGCAAGTCAAAGCGGTCAAAGAAGCGGTCTGCGGGTGGCGCTGCCCGAGTACGGTACCACGCGGGAACAGCAGACCGGCGGGTGAAGGGCTGCACGTGACACGGCACGCCCGCGGCGTCAGAGGCCCCGAGCGGCCGGGATTTTTCCTTACGGTGGGACCCACCATGACTTCAGCTTTTCTTTTCCATAAAGGCTTTGTTTGATCATTTGGAGAGGAAAAGAAAATCCAGAAAAGTTACTTTATAAAAAGCGGTCGTAAAAAAAAAACTTTTTACAGGCTGTTTGGTTTCTTAGTAAATTTCTATATTTGTATGACAAAAACTTAGGCCCTGTTTGGTAACATCATTTGACACCTCTATCACTATCAATTTTAAAATTGATATTCCTAGTAATCACTAAGAAGTGTTTGGTTAATAGTATCAATTTTGAAATTGATAACGAAAACAAAGCACATTATATAATACAAGTGTCAACTTGTATCAATTTTAATATTGATACTCCAATCACTAAAATTATCAATATCAATATTGATATAGTATCAAATTTGAAATTCTAACCAAACAGGCCATTAGTAAAATAAAGTGCGAACTAGTCAAGGATATAAAATGCTTATGACTGAGAAGATGTGATAGTAAATCAGAGTAGTTACCTCCCAGAGGACAAAACAGGTGTGAAATAGTTTTGATACCCAAAATAAAAAAGAATACCAATCGTTACAGAAAAATATAATTTTATGAAAAAACTCATTGGAAAGGGTATTTGACAATCATTACAGAGATAAAAATATATATTTTAGAGAAAAAATTGATTGGACAAAAAAGGTCTAAGTCTTTTTTATTTCTTCCGTGCTCTCCCACTTTTTATAATTATGCACGGTCCTCGCTCCTGTTGTCATCTTATCTCACCGAACATGACAATTTTACCCCTTCAACCATCTTGGTTTTTTTTAATGCACCCGTAATGGGGTGTTTGGTTGCATGATAATTTTTTGTACACTTTCATGATAAAAAATTGTATTAAAATAAAAAGTAAACCAACTCATGACATAAAATTATCATGTTTGGAGGGATGTGATTACAAAAAAGAGTAACCACCGCACATGACCAAATAAAGTGGGGGACCACAAGAAAAAAGAAAGAGGTAAGATCCTCTTTTTTTGTTTAAGAAGAAAATCACTTTCAAAACATAAAATTGTCATGGTTGTCAAACACCTCTTTTAACAAGTTTTTTTATAATTTTTAAAAATTAAAATAAAAACCTCAATTATCATGCAACCAAACACCCCCTAAAAGTGTATAAAAATTACCGTGCAATCAAACCCTACAAAACATCTTGAGAACGGACCCCTCAAAGAGATCTTCCGTGGAAATATTTTCAAGATTCTCGTATCAATGCGGAAATAAAGATAATTTAATGTTCTTTCGTAATTACATTCAATGATAATTTAATACTCTTATCTTCAGGTTTACGTAAGAGAATCGAGAATATATCTTCTGAGAGGATCCGCTCTCGAGATATTTTGATATCATAAAAAACTATATCCAAACCCGTTGGCAATTTCGGCTAAAAATGGAATATTGTTACTCCACAAAATTGTTGTATGAAAAGCGACGTCAATTCTAAAAACATGTATAATATAAAATCGTCGACGTATTCTTACTAAAATTATTTAAAATCAAGCTTGATTAAAAGCATTAGATGTACTTCCCATGTATTCAGGAGACCAGATATTTTCATGGAGTTGGGTTTTGTTTATTAATGTTGCAATGGGAAGAGTAAAACCTCACTTCAGAAAAGAGTAATACTTAGGGGGTGTTTGGTTGCATGATAATGAAGGTTTTTGTTTTAATTTTTAAAAATTGTAAGAACACTTGTTAAAAGAGGTGTTTGGTAACCATGATAATTTTATGTATTAAAATTGATTTTCTTCTTAAACAAAAAAGAAGGTCTCACCTCTTTCTTTTTTCTTGTGGTCCCCCACTTTGTTTGGTCATGTGCGGTGGTTACTCTTTTTTGTAATCACATCCCTCCAAACATGATAATTTTATGTCATGAGGTGGTTCACTTTTTATTTTAATACAATTTTTTATCGTGAAAGTGTACAAAAAATTATCATGCAACCAAACACCCCATTAGGGTCTGTTTGTTTCACCGTAAAACATGCTACACGCGTCACGTTTCTCCGATTAATTATTACGTAGCTTTGTTTGATTGCACGTAAATATCGGGTCAATGTAAAACATTTTACTTTGACCTTCGTGCAATCAGAATTTTGACATCCGCAGAATTTAAACGGATGTCGTTTTCCGATGCACACTAAATTTTGCAAAAAATATATATATATATGATTGTACACGCATTGCAAATCAAGTATTAAATATCTAATAATTTTTTTATTTAAAATTTAAATTTGTATTAATATACAAATTTTTATTGAATAAAAATGTAGGTTAAAAATTAAATTATTTTATATAGATAAACTGTAAAATTTTGTAAAAATAAAATAATTATAAACTAATTAAAGGTAAATCAAATACTTTTAACTTTTACTTACAACTAGATACAATTTTAGTAGGAGGGGCCAAAAACATGTCAGAATAGTTTACAAAGTAAGTTAAAAAAATCTATAAAATTTGATCATCAACCTAATATATTATGATTTTAACTATTATTAAAGCACGTTTCTAATACATGATTATTTCATATTTTAGGAAAAAGAATTTGTAAGTAATAAAATGTTTATCATATTTATAAATTACCTCCTAAAAGTTAAACAATATTTACAAAAACCAAAATGTTAAAAAAAATTTCATGGAAATCATTTTCTTAGATACCAAATAATATATTTGGTTTTTCTTTTCCATGGAAAAATGGTTACGTGTAAAATATTTTCAACTATTTGAACTTTTACATGGATCCAAATACACCCTAGTGGAGATCGAGAAAGAACAATCAAAATCTGTTTTGTTTTCTTTACACAAATTCTGATGCATATATATACACGCACGATCTAGATCTTACCAAACAGTACGAATTAATTAAATTGGTGTAAAAGGAACCAAATCGTAGTAATTACTTGCTTTTGATATGAGAAATGAATCCGGTCTGGTTGGATTTGGAAAACCCAAACCGATACCATAATGGTGTAACGCTCTAATAAAGAGCTGGTCTGTCCAGCAATAGAGTGCGCAAAAAAAAATTATATATTTGGATCCGATTCAGATTAAGATTTAAAAGATTCTGAATATATTTGGGCGTCTAATAAATTATTAAAATCTGAATGATCATTCCGATGGTTTTTATCAGAACAAAAAACAGTCGATTCTCTGTATCCCTTCATCCATTCCGATAAAATATCGACGTATCTAAATTAATAATGATACTATTACAATAAATAAAAATTACTTTAAATATGGTATAGTCGCATTAAATAAAATATATTATAAATTATATCAAGACACTAATGATCGGATGAGATTTAGTTATTATTATTTAATATTGATATATATCATTAAATTTAAATTTTATGAAAAAAATATTCTGTTTTGATAACAAGATTGTAGTTGTTTATAGGTTGTTTAGTTGCACATACAAAGTTTTGTACATTTTCATTAAAATGTAAATTAATCAGTGTCATAAAATTGTCATCTTAGATGGAATAATAAAAAAATGCCAGTCACATATGACGAGGGACTGCGAGATAAATAAAAAAAAGAGTCTCAATTTGTTGTCCAGAAAAACATCACTAAAAAAATTGCAATAGTTTCCCAAAACACCTCCTTTGACAAGTTTTGTTACGAGATTATAAGAAAAAAACTCGATTTTTATAACTCAACCAAACATCTCATTGCATTAGCTATCGCCGCAATTTAAATCCAAAATAAATAATATTCCCGCAGAAAGAATATTACCAAGCGTAAAAACTTCTTAAGCGTTCGTACAAAGTTACAAAATCAGTTTCACGAGCAGCCAAGAACGCATGCCCTAAAACGCGCCCGGACAGAGCGCAGATCCGGCTGGACCTCTTTCTCCATATATGGACCTCTTTCTCCACATATATATATTTTGTTTATTTGCGTAAATACATAGGGAATGAAGAAGGTGTATTATAGGGAAATTTGATGCATTTAGTTCTTGATTCCGGCGAATCCATGTCGACGCATTACACCGGCACAGCCCTGTTGAATATCCAGCTGAAGGGGACGGCGGCGCTCTGCCGCCCCGCCGTCCGCAGCGCCCTCTCCTCCACCCTCCTGATCCTCGGAGCCAAGCTGCAGAGGTAGTCCTGCGCCCGCCCGCCGGCTCCGGACAGGCCGGCGGAGACGTCCCCCACGCCCCACGCCCTCACCAGGTGCTCGACGATGTCCGCGTAGTCCCCGGCGGTGTAAATGCCGACCCGCCGCCCCACGGCGGCGTAGTTGTCGAACAGGCGGCCGTCGGCCCCGTCGGACATGAGGGCGGCCGGCATGGTGACCCTCCGCTCCATCATGGCGGCGAAGGCCTGCATGGCGGCGTCGGGGTCGACCTCGAAGAGCTTGGACACGATCCGGGTGTACGCCGCCTCGTGCCGCTTCTCGTCGGCGGCGATGGTGCCGCAGATCCGCGCCAGGGCGAGGTCGCCGTGCCGCTTGGCGAGCCGGGCCGTGTTGCCGTGGGAGATGAAGGTGGCTCTCTCCTGGAAGGAGGTGTAGACGAAGCCCAGGTAGGGGTTGTTCTCCACCGGCAGCTCCTGCAGTGGGGAACAAGAACAACCATGCATCGCCGGCGGCCGGCGGCGCCGCCGGCCAACGAGAGATTAGACGGCGGCCGGAGACACGGACAACATGTGTACGTACGTCGTGGTATCGAGCTCTCACCATGCCGGCGGCGATGAGGTAATGCGTGGTCTTCTCCACCTGCCGCATGTCCACGCGGCCGGACAGGTAGAGGTAGCGGTTCAGCAGGTCGCCGTGGCGGTTCTCCTCCGCCGACCAGCCCCTCGTCCACACCGCCCACGGCGCCGGGCTGCAGCCGCTCTCGTCCCGCACGGCGTCGAAGGTGTTGAACATCGACTGGTACGTCGGCAGCGCCTCCTCCGTCACCATGTTGCCCACCAGGCACACGTAGCACTCGTCCGGTAGCCCCCGCACCCGCTCCCGCATCGCCCGGACGCCGTCCAGGAAGCCCTCCGACGAGGGCTCCGGCAGGAAGTCCTGCGGCTGCCACGACCCCTCGACGGGTTTCAGCAGCGGCAGGACGTGGCGCTCCGCCCACCCTTCCAGCGACCGGAAGATCTCCGCCTTCTCCGGCGGCATGCGCAGGCTCGTCGCCGCCCCGGTTCTTCCGCTGAAAGAGGACCCGTCGAGCGCATGTAAAAGGAGCTCTGGCTGCGACGGGAAGAACTTAGCTTACCGGTGCGTGGACGGCGGCGGCAGGACGGAGACCGCGGCGGACCTGGCGGGTTTTCTGCAGGGGACGGCGGCGGCGGGCATGGACGGCAGGAGCAGGACTGCGGCGGCCATCTTCCTCCTCTTCCTCTTCTTCCCTGGTGGGTGGGGCGGGCTCTCGGCGTGCGGTGCGGGGAGGTGGACGTTGTATTCCGGTTTATAGGAAGAAGAAGAAGAAGGTGGTAAGGCTGCTCCCCGACGCCGAGCTCATTCAATTCCGAACTACTCGCTCTTAAATGAGGTCATTAACTGAGGTTTTTTTTTAAACTAGTACGTTCTTTTTATTTTAAAAGTAGAATGGTAAAAATTTTTATTGCAAAAGTAACAATTTAAAAACTCTATTTGGGGAGAAAGTTGATTTCGCCCTGCAAGACTTAAAATGAGACTTATTAGTTTTTTCGGAAAGTGTTTTAGACTAAAGTCGAGTTCTGAGAACTCGACTATAGGACCTGCAAAAATTGGTCCGATAAAATTAAGTTTCATGGAAAAATCGAGTTCTTGCAATTTTTATTAGTTATGTGAAACCAGTTTTATTAGAAACTCGACTTTCCTATAAAAATTAGTTTTATCGGACCAATTTTGTGAAAGTTTTACACTATGTGGAAACTCAACTTTTTCACAAAAGCATTTTTTACTCGGTCGGATGAAAGTCGAGTTTTACCGGACCGACTTTTATCCGACATGTGAGTGAAAGTCGAGTTTCTCACACAGAACGTTAGAAAAAAATTACAATTCTCCGACTGCAGTTTTCACATCCTCTACAAATAGGACAATTGATCTCGGGGCAATCCAACAATACAACACACCCCGTATATACAACTTGAAAGTGGCTCGTGAACTTAAAATACATTCAAGCATTTAAAATAACTCCACTCAACACAATCAATCAACACTTTCAAACACATCCATTCGAGGACACTTTCAAACAAATAACTAATCAAATGGAATCAAACACATTCAAAACATCTTCATCCATTCACACATATGAACATACAATTAGCACACGTACATTAATCATACAATATTTTTGAATAACTAATGCAATTTTGATATGAAAATATAGGTTATAACATACGTAGTCAACTGACTCCATAGCTGAAAAATATACATAATCATATCCAATATAATACAGGGGTGATCTAATAATATATGCACCAGTACATTTATATATATTTATTTAAAATTGATATTGATATATGTTTTTTTTTAAATCTGATTAATTCTTTGTGGGAAGCTTTGATTGAAAATTAGTAGGCTCAGCACCTGAACCAAGTAATTAACGAGTCCTCTATTTCTAAAAAAAAAAAACCCCAAGAACTAGTCAAATTTACTTGGCCGTGCAGATAGTCAAAAAATAAGAAGAAGAAGAAATCCCATGTTTGATAATGACATGTGTGGTTAGAGGATAAAAATGACACTGTATAAATGTTGGCATGAATATATTCTAGGGATGAAATTTCAACAACAAAGTTGATGTATTTATATATGTATGTATTTAAACCCTTGTATATATTACACTCGAGGTGTACTAATTAGTTTGCGCCCATGCACGGAATTTTCCGGAAAACTCAATCAAGGGCTTATTTATTTTCATATAAGAGTAAAGCCAACTGTAAATAACATTCATTGACCGATAATGAGCATGAATTTTGGCATCCACATATCTTACACGGACCCCCATTTTCAGAACTGTGCGCAATGATGCCGATAAAGGGGGTGTGTTATGGCAGGCTGTTTTAGTAACCTTCTTGTCATGTAGCTGAGCTACGTGAAAAGTATCTCATAAAAAACAATTTTAAATCCATCAACAAAAAGATATTTGTACATTCTTTTCCAAGTAAACAAAAATCGGTGTTTTTAATATTTTATGCCCTGTTTGGTTAAAATCGGTTAATATTTTAACCCTGTTTGGTCAGGGTTGGGTCGGGAGTCAAGAAAAATAATAATAATAAATTTATTTAAATATATTAACCGGGTCGGGGTTGCGGGGCCGGGTCGGTTCAAAAACCAACCGAGTCGGCCAACCCGGCCGACCGGATCGCCGACTCCGTATTCCATGGTTTAGATTGTATGATTACCCTGTTCCACCTAATCTCTAGATATATCTAAAATATTTTATATCCTAAACATAAAAAATTAAAAGCAACGTATATAACATAGATGTAATTAAATGTACATTGATTAATATATAAATATATTAATCTAATTAATTACCTTTTTTACCACATATTAAGAGTTCGGACATCAAGTAGTTAAGAATTCAAAAATTGGTATCGAGACAAATTAAACAAACACCACCTGATGCACCATCTAAACATGGTCCTGCATGAACAACACTGATACACAAGTACTGTCGCTACCAAGTACACGATGTTATACGAGAGAATAAAGAACAGAGGAATGTAATAAAGAGAGTCCCTTCATTCACAACAGAGGAGACAAGCAGGCAACGTATGCATTCTACACATATACCGATATATATATACATACAGTGCATTAATGTAGCTGTGTTCTCCCGCATGGGTGCAAACGAGTCGAACCGAGCGGAGTTGTATGGTGTTCAAGTTCAACTTTTTTATTTTACACGAGTTCGAGTTTAAATTGGAGTTTTAACGAGTACGTTAAATTATTGTATAAATTTGATTTATTTATTAATCGAGTCAAGTCGAATCGGGGCTTGAGCAGCAGTTGAACCAAAATTCAAACATTCAAACTTAAAATTAAATACAAACTCGTATATAAAACACAATTATTAAAGATTCAATTTGCGAAATTCTTGATTTAGCTTATTTTTAAAACTCAATCTAAGTTTAACTCAAAATTTAAATTATCTAATATATTTAAAAGATAACATATACCTATTAATACTCATAATTTAATTTTTAAAAAGAAATATTTAATAGAACATTTGATCGAGCTGTTTGTGAGTTTATCGAGCCGAGTCGAGTACGAATCAGTTTAAATTGGACTCGTTTAATGAATCAGACTTTATTTTTTATCTAAACTTATTCATTTAATATAATAAATGAGTCCAGTCAAATTTTCATGGAGTGGATTTTTGAAATGCTTGCGAAGTGTATTGATTACTTTGCACCCCTATTCACACAATCTCTTTCAACTTAAAAGGTTAAATGGAGGGAATAGTCTAATTTGCACGGTTTAGACTTTAATCACTCGTTTAGTTTGATTTTATAAAATACCAAAGTAAATAAATGAATTAAGTAAACCAATTAAACTAAGTATTTATGTGATTCTATCCAATTATACAGGTATATTCATTTTTATTAAAAAATCGAATAAAAAAATTAAATATATAGACGTTCTCTCCGAACCTCGGTATCATCTCCTGTCCGCTGGGCCGGACGGTGTGCGGTGCGTGCCACGGAGAAAGAGCTGCCTTGCGGGACCCACATCTTAGCTGTCATTTTGTCACGACATGGTGGCTGCCGGGTCCCACGGCCGGTTTTGGGCTTTCCTCCCTGCAACGCACGTCATCGTGGAGCCATCTAAACATCCATTAATGGACTGACACGTGGCAAGGCGTGGTGCACCGCAACTCATGGCCCTTGCGGTGACGATGGGGGCTTTCTTCTGGAGCAGGGCGTCGGCAGCACGTGCGGGAAGCTTGCCATTCGCACGCTCGGCAGCGGAGATTTTCTTCGTTCCGCTTCGCACTCTCCTCTCGTCTCCAGTCTCCGAACACAGGCGCGAGGACTGTCTTTACGCCCGCTTCGCCCCTCCTCGGCGATCGGCCCGCATTCGCCTCATCCTCCAGTTTTGCCGCGGATCAAGGCCCTCGTTCTTCTTCTTCCTTCTCGCTGTTCTCTGGAGAATCCCGCTGCTTCACCTCAGAACTCCATTTCACGGTGGAGGACGATATTCTTCTAGCAGCGGTGCGCTTCCCTACCGGCATTGTTGCAATTCCATTTTCTGAACTGTTTTTTCTTGTCTGGATGTGCTTCTGTTGTTCTCGGAGTGCCTGAAATCTGGGCGTTTGGAGGTTTCTTGCTGTTGTGGCCATCCTACGTGTTAGGAGAAGATGCGTCCAGCGTCTGGGTTTCGATTTTGGCAACCCTTTCCGGAGGTTGGATTTGCGATTGTGGTGACAGTGTGCTTCAATTTTGCTGTCATCCGCTGAGTCGGTGGTCTGGCGTGGACTGACTGGCATTTACTCTGGAAAAAAACCGTGCTTGGTGGGCTCTGGACGTTGGGCGGTGACCGTTGCCTGGTTTATTTTCTTTTCCTATCTGCCTACCATGCAAGCGTGGTTCTTAGGCGGAAAGCACAAGGGTTCTTATCTTTATGAAGATTTGCCAGCTGCAGGTTGGAATACGATGACTGGGGCCACCGGCATCGCTGAATTGTGTTTTTTATGCCAGGCTGATATCCTTTCGAACTTATTTTTTTGTCTCATTTTATGCCAGCAGGTGTAAAGATTCCATGGAAATACATGCTTATTTGGAGGGAATAATGTACATGAATTTATTTCTGTTATCAAGATTCTTGAAAATTTTCACCAGTTTAATCTTTCTGTAGTGTTGTAAATTGAGGTTTAGGTTCTCTGAGCCTTGAATTCTAAATTTTTGGACTGCCCATGTGGTGTTTTTACATTTGTTTGTTGGAAAGTAATCTGCCGGATTCTTGTGTCCATTTGTCATTTTCTGCCGTGGCATGTCACGGGAAATCATATGCTTGGATTCGTTATTATTCCAGGAAGCTTCAGTGCGTAATATGTTGCCATACTATAATGCCCGAGGATGAATTCTGCAGACCCAACAATGATGGCATTCCAAAATCCATGGTTGCTTGTTTTGCTTCTCTTTTATTTCATGATGAAGGATGGTAATGCTATCAGTCCAGATGGTAAGTGCAGATGCCTGTAATATTATGCCGGAACACCACATGTAATGATGTTATAGCATCCCGACAGTCTGACATTGAGGTTACTTTTTTTTAGGAGAGGCCCTTCTCAGTCTCAAGGCAGCAATTGTGGACCCTGATGGCATACTTATACGATGGACGCAAGAGGATGCTGACCCTTGCAGATGGAAGGGAGTGAGATGTGATCATCAGACTAAGAGAGTCATTTACCTGTGAGTTGAAGCATGTATTCACATATTGGGATGTTTATCGAGTATCTGATTTTCCTACAGTTAAATGAAAAAAATTTCACGTGAAATGTTATACAAGTACATTAGCATAGACATTAGACATTACTTGCTTCATGGACCATGGGAGGCAAGCAATAAGAAATAATTCCTTCTAAGCTGTAAGCGGATTACAACAGATCCTTTTTTGAGCACATCAACAAATCAAATAATTGAATGGTGAAAGCTAGTGGGAAAGCTCTAGCATCGTGTTTGATTTTTGCATCTTAGTAATTGTTCTGCAGAAAGCTGCTATTTATTTGGAAATATTAAAGAATGTCGACGATTGGGACCTTGCTCGAAAAGGTTGAATTTTAGGAATATGTTAGAAGCTGCACATTTAGTAGCCTATAAGAGATTGAACACAGGGAGCTATTATGCAAACAATTGCGTACTTCTTTTATTTCAGAAGAACTTTGATGGTCCTATTTTGAAGTGTACCAAGCTTTGCTGTATGCCTTTTTGCTATTGGTTAGGATGACGGCATTACAATTCCTCAAACTTTGTAGTGTTGGCCTTAATAAATTGACCACTAGTCTGGGTTACACTTAAGCTGTTTGTTTCCTGTCTCTTGTGCTAGTTTTCTAGGACATGTCTACATCCGAGACATGTCAGCAAAGAATCCACCAAGTCACTTCTCACAAAAAGCAGCACTTTGCTCTAGTTATACAACTTGCTTTTGGTTATCAAAAACATGTTCCTTGTGATGGTTTTCACGAAATTTCATATGCCAATATTACATTTTATTTATGATCTTTCATCACAGTGAGGGATATAGTTTTTTGTGAATTTCATCAAGGGAAAAATTAGACCTATAAGTAACTTGAATGACGAAACTTTTGAGGGAATTATGTAATTGACTCGATGCTTATTTCTTCAATGATCTAGATGACCTCCTTTTGTATATTCTTGATGTATTGCGAGTAACACACAATTATGAGACACAGATGGATCCTCATTACTCGTGTGCATCACTGATGATTTTTAGTAGTTTGGTGATTTTAGTCAGGGAAAATGACTACCTTTCTTTTGATATGTTGTTTTCAATATTGTATATATATATTATTTCAATACTGCATTTTTCTGTAGATTGTGTTTTACTGATGTATTATAGTTTTAATGGGTGAATTGATGGAATGGATACTTTTGGGGGAAAAACTTTACATATTTTAGTCATTATTTTAAATCAATGCTGGTTTCTTTCAGGAGCCTTGCATCTCACAGATTAAGTGGATCAATAACACATGACATTGGAAGGCTAACTCATCTGAAACTTCTGTATGTTGCTGCTGCTACTTTTCAAAATGCTCACTAACGTTTTTAATCATTTATTAGAAGCTATATACTTATGAGATTCGCATATAACTTGCTTACAGAGCTTTAAATGACAACTCTCTCTTTGGATCGATTCCTCCAGAACTTGGGAATTGCACTGAGTTGCAAACTCTGTAAGTTTTTATGATTGTTATACGATGGAAACTGCACTATAGTATAGTGATATTGTAAGTTCCTTAAGAAACACATCCAGCTTTCAGGAAGCTATGCCCCTGAACTATGTGTATGCACTATTATTCAAGTTTCCAAACAGGCTCTCATGTTAGATTTTTGTAATATCACATGTTATGTGTTACAAGATCACTTAATTACTCTATGATATTATATATGACTAACATGTTTGGCTGGATAACCTCTATATGGGTTCAATCATTGGTATAGTACACCTATAAGCCACTTGCAATATATGTCGGGTTAATTTCCTCCTCCTCCAACAAATGCTTGTGAAGGAATCAACTTTGGACATGACATTTGGCAATTGATGCAGTCTCCCACATGGTACTTACGAAATGACAACTTGGAGATAGATTGGAATGGAAGCACAACTCTGATAGCATACCCATAAGCCACTTGGAGTGTGGATCAGATTAGTTGTCTTCTCTCCTGCTGGATACTTATGAGAGACTCAGTATTGGACATAACACTCGGCACTATCACATAGTACACCCATAAGCTACTTGGAATACATGTCGGGCTAGTTGTCTCATCCCCTACTAGTTGCTTACAAGAGGATCGACTTTGGACACCACATTATGCACTATATCTTATCTATCTTGGATCCAAGCAAGATTTTGGGATGAGGCACATGAACAATTTAAGGATGGAATATCTTAGGATGCTTCTTGAACATAAATATGATATTGAATTATTGATGATAATCAAAGGTACATCAATAAGGGATATTCTTTTAGAAGATGACCAAGGTTACTATTTATTCATTAAAAACGAATGGGTTGTAGTAAGTAAAGAATGTACCACTACAACACCAAAAGCAAAAGCATTGAACACCCCAATTATCAAGGTGGTAGTCTAAGGACCACACGGGTGCTAGAATGACACTACTCTAATGATATACTTGTTTGCACAAACTAAAGTACTCCTTGGAGACAACACCATTAGGATGACAACCATTGGCAGTAAAGAACCGATCCTTGACTAGCTGTGACATGTGAATCAGGATGCAAGTAGGATTAATAAAAAGGTCTTCAAAGATATGATTGAGTATAAGCTTGAATGGAAATCATTAAGCATAATCATGAGAGAATCGGGTGTTTTTCACATAGATTGAGCTTGTAGTCTACACGGAGGATAATCATGGGCCATATTACCGAGGTGATTAATTAACATCAAAAATTAAATCATACAATGCCAAAGAATAATGTATAAATGTAACAACACTCATAATTCAAATGACAACATAATCAAGGAATATGATCTCATATGCATCGAAGGAATAAGACTAAAAATCAAGCGAGGTGATGTGACCTCAAAAATTTCCCTAACAATCTTTTACCTTTCTAGAAAAAGACGTTAGGTTTGATTAGCATTGACAAGTAGGAAGATATATGGTATTCCATAGGAGTATAGCTAATTCATAATATGTAAAAAATATGTATTGAGGTTGTTGGGGTTCTTTGAATTTGTTTTTTATTTTGATCTCTCTCCATTGGGCTTGTGAAGAACCGATGCTAATTATATCAAGCAAATGCTCGAACATAGTTGATTAACCACCATAGCAACTTTGTTGTCGAAGCCATTCGTCCACAAAAATGGGGGACAAGTCCCCATGACCCTAGTTGAAATACCAACTTTAAGTGTATTTGGGTCTCATTCAATTTGAATTTTTTGAACTTCCGGTTCGCTTTATTTTGAGTCTTAGTTCAGGGATTTGTGGATTTGAGATTTGAAGGTTCACTTTTGTTAATTGAATTGTTCTTTTTATTTGGGTTCTCTCTGTTTGTTAAAAATGTGAATTTCAATTGTGGACATTTTTTAAATTTAGATTTTTAGTCATTCCTGAATTTTCAAGTGAAGTTTCAGATATATATTAGTCCAGTGAGTTTTTTTTTGCAATTTTACAGTTTCAGATTTGATCTCTCTCTTTTTTTGAAATGGTCAAACTTTCTGATTTTTTTCTTCAGCCTTTTGCCATTTTTTCAGATCTTGTGACTTTTTAGTTTCTTCTTGTTACGTCTCTTTTTTTAGATTTGATGGTGTTTCAGTTCAGTTAAAATTTCGGTTTATGGTCTCTTCTGACTGATCTTGTTTTGTCTTTGTTGTTGGCATTCCCTGATGGTCATAAGGACTTGAATTTCTTCATAAAGTATAGTCATTGCACTTGAACATGAAAGTTTTATTCATATCCTGGATTTGGTACACTTGCAAGAGCATGAGCCTTAATGGGCCTTGGGAGGTGGTTGGGCCTAAGGGGTTGACTTGGAGCTTGACGGCATGAGAATCCATGCACTCCTCCTCCTCAACCTGGTAGGATGATTTTTTAGCTCAATCGGTTTAGTTAAGGGCTTGTTGGCATGGGTATCATGACGATCCTTCACAAACCCAGTTGGTTCTTCAATTTAAAGTTCTTAATTTTTGTTGCCCTTGGGCCATTCAAAGGCCTGTTATTGGGCCTCAATAGGTCTGCTGCGCTTCTTCATTTTGGAGCCTCAAATGGCCTGATCTTGTAGACTTCATTTGGGCCTATGTGAAGCCCACTTCTCGTTGGTTGCTTCTCCAGTTCAGGGCCTGGATGAGGCCTGAATAGGCCTATGTTGCTGTCCATCCAGGGTTCGATGTGGGCCTGATTTGGGTTTGGATTTATGCTTGCTTCATGGTCTGATATATAGGCTTGTATTTGGGCTGCCTGTGAGCCTGATTTGTTGTTTATTTTCGGTCCTGACGTACAGCTGTTCTTGGACCAACTGTGGACCTGATTTGTTGTTGTGTAGGTGACCGAGAACCAGCTGCCTATGGGGCAAGATGTGACTGCATGCAAAGTTGAGCATGCTCTAACTTTTTTTTTCTTTTTTTGCTGAATGTATGGTAGAACATGAGGCCCTTGTTAGCAAGAAGGGGGGAGGCGATCCTTTTCTTCTTTCTCTTCTCTTCTTTTCATCTTCTCTATATCATCTGTCTAATTGGGCACCACCACCAGCAGGAAGTGACGTGAAGTTTTTGGTTGGTTTCTTTTTCTCTTCTCTTGATGTATTACCCTCTACTCATTTATTCTTCCAATCTGGGCGCAACCTGCAGCAGTGGGCGGTGACATGTCTTCTTTCTTCATTCCTTCTCTTCCTTTCACCTTTTTTTTCTTTCTTCTCCTCCTCCCTGTCTGGATGCTGCAGCAACACCACTTGCATTGTATTTATTTGTCATCATCTTCTTCTTCCTGACTGGGTGCGGCAGCAGTAATAGATGGACAACATGCATCTTCTATGAGCAGATAGCACAGCTGCAGCAGCAGGTTCAGCCTTGCCGATGATCCTCCGTTTTTTTGATTTTCTCCTTACTTGACTGGGCGCAAGGGGCAGCAGAGGTGGCTGGCAGCAGCAACATGAGCAGACAGGAGGGAGCTGGGAGCCCCTATTTTCTTCTCTTTACCTTCTGGCATAGCAGCAGGTAGGAGGGGCTGGTTGCCTTCTTTGTCTTCTTCGCGCAAGGGACAGGATACCAGCAATAGGAGCAGCAGTGGATGGGAAAAGAGGAGGTGGGGCAGGAGCATATAGAAGGGGGGAAGCTCTCCCTCCTTACCTATTCTACAGCAGCAGCAATGGGGTGACCGTAGCTCCTACTTCTTCTGGTTTGGCATAGGACAGTAGTGGAAAGGGGCAGGCCGATGAAGCTATAAGCCTTGACGCGGCTGCAAGCAGTAGCAATTTTCAGCAAGCAGAACAGACTGCAGCAGGAGCTGGTTCCTGCTCTTCTTCTTCTCCTTTTTCTGGCGCAGCAGCAGACAACAAGCAACAAGAGGAGGGGCGGCTAGGACAGAAAGGTGGTTGGGCTGAGAGAGCTTTGGTACCCCTTTTTCAATGGCTGTTCTTACTGTTTTATAGAGGGAAAGGGGAGATGAAGGGGTGAAGAGGAGTAAATGGTTGAAATGACCTTTCACCTTCCCCCATGCACTCTTCCATTCTTTAAGGACTGCTGCCTTTAAGAGGGGGATTAATGACCTTTAATAATGCCTTCACATCCTCCAAGGGCGGCTTCTTTAAGAGTGGAGGAATGATGACAATACTTTTACATCCCCCAAAGGCAGCTCCTTTAAAAGGGGAGGAAAGATGACCTCAAAATCTTCTCTTCTCTCAAGGGGGCCTGGCTTTTAAGAGGAGTTTGATGACCCAAAAGTCTTCTCTTCTTCCAAGGGTGGCTGATGTGGCAGGTGGTTGAATGGGCTAAAGTGTGCACTCAAGTGGGCTGGATTTAAAGTTGAAACTTAGCTCAATAAACTCATAATAAATGGGTTGCAAAATCGGGTCAATAAATGAGCCAAAATTAACAACTAATGGGCCCTTTTGGAAGTTGAAACGTAGACCAATAGATGTAAACAAGGAGGGCTTAGAAATTGACCTCAAATTGAGCCAAAGTTGACATTTAATGGGCCTGATTTTAGACAAAATACAGCCCATTAAGTATAAAGAAGGTAGATTGTGAAAATGGGCTTATCTTTGAAATTTTAATGCTTCACAATGAATTGATGGGCTCAATTGATGGACTAAATCTGAGAATTGAACTTTCATTTGACCAATTGGGGTCAGATTGGATTAAATCCTAATCCATTTTTAATTTTTTTGGTGTCAACATGGAGTTACATAAACGTCTCTTCTTATGTAGGCTGATATTGGATTGAGAATTTCGGCAGAACCTTTCCTTGTGGGCTATCTTGGGCTAGGAATTTTGGTAGAACCTTCTCTTATGGGAGCTTATCTTGGGCTCGGACTTTTGGCAGCACACTCCCAAAGTTTGGAGGTTTGGCTGAGACCAATCCGACATCACCTCTTTTTATCTGGATCAACTGGGACTCACTAATGTGATTTAATTTTTTCTAAAGAAGGGTATAACCAAATATTTTCTAGGTGATCTATGATCTATCACTCCGGCAGGACCTCCCCTCCTCCTCAATGGTGGATCTAGAATTTTAATTTAGTGGAGTCACTTTACATATTTTAGTGGGGTCACGTCTTTGTAATTCTTTCTAATTAAGGTTATACCTAATATACATATCTAAAATTTTAATATATTTATCAAATTTTAGTGGGGTTACGTGACACCACAACCCCCAATGTAGGTCCGCAACTGCTCCTCCCTCCCCCCTCTTTTCAAATCTTCCAAGAGGAGTGGTGATTGGCCATCCTTTGACACCCTTGCTATTTATAGGGGTTCAAGTCAGTTTGGAGCATTAAACGTAATCTTATCCTAAAAGTGGCATAGCCTCTTACAACATTTAAAATGTGATTATCAACATGGCCATGTTCATAATGAGGTGGCTCCCCAATCCTCGGTGGCGCTACCACAAATTGCAACTTGCCTTTTTGATGTGGACCGGGTCAGACCCGATGGTTGAGAAGGTCCAAGATGTCACCGTTCGAGCTTGGAGACGTCGAAATATTCTATGTTAGATAATTAATAAATATAGGTGAAATTTTCTGCCAAATTTTATATTTTTTTGATATTTCGGAGTTAATTGAAATTTAGAACTTGGGAGTTCTTTTTGTAATTTTTCTCACAGGCTTATATAAGCCATTCCTGTAGCCTTGTTGAGGGTATGGGATGATGAATGGAAATTGATTTCCTCAATCCTCGTTATGGGGATCTCTCCCTCTTTTCAGCCGGCTGTGTGCATGTGAGATGGATGCCCCCGACGGCTTCACCCCTTATATATCGTACACTTGTTTATATATTATAGTTGAATGTGTGTATCACGTGTGGATGTAAATATGTTTTTCTTACGTAATTATGTATGTGTGGGTATATATTTTTGAAAAAGAGATAATATTTACAAACGAAGTGAGAGCAAGGAAAATAGAATCAGAATCAGAGACTGGATTGGCTAGGGATGATTCTAATTCGATCTGGATTGGATTGGCAAAATTGGACCACTGCTTCACCGTCCCCACCCTACCCCTATTGGGTCTGTCAGACCTGACAGGACCATGATTCATCGGATCCAGATTATCGGGTCCCCTGAACCAGATATGACATCCTATAAATTAAACTCATTGGATATATGCTGGATCTGCTGACTTGTGATAGAGAAAGAGTTTAATATGATTTCATTATCGTTAAATAGGCGGCTACCATTTGCAGATTGACAGGTACCTTAGGCACCTTTTGGTTGTAGAAGGGCTTAGGGTGGCTAGGCAGGTGCCTTGGGTGCCTTTTGGGTTGCAAGAAAGGTGTCCTGGTGCCTTGACCTGCTAAGGTTCATTGGCGCTTAAGTGGGCACCTTGACAATTATTGTGCCAGATAAGTTGCAAATCTTGCCATCTTTCATCCATGAACCGGGACCGGCAAGATCCATCTTCCCTGCCCTAGTGATGGAGCCGGATTGTGCCATCTGGTGTCCCTACCCTGTGTGGCAGCTCTATGCCACTCCGGCAGTGCCTCTGGGGTCCTTTGGATCTCAGTCGCCTGCCAAAACTGGCTATCTTGCAAGATCTCGTCAAGATTGCAAACCACGGAGGACATGGATCCACATCATGCCCCTGTTGGTTAAGGTAAATATATTTCTAATGGGAAATGCTGGTCAGAGTTTTTGAAAATAGACATTATAGGTTGGAGGGAGATCTTTAAACTTTTTGGATGTGGTTAGAAGAATAAAGGCACTTCAAAGATAGCTGTAGGCCCTGGGGAAAGCTGTTTTTTGGTAGAATCCTTGGCTTGACAAATGACTATTAGAACAGATCTCCAGCTCTCTTTTGCATTTCCAAGTTGATTGATTGCCTGGCTGTTTCTGGGATGGTTCTAGTGCTTATATCTGCAAGAATTTTCTGCTTTCTGCCATTTATGCACGTGGAGAGTAGAATATGTTGTTGAACAGAGGGAAAGAATATGAATTCTTCCTTTTTTTTAAGCATGACTCTTTGTCAACCTTGCTTCTCCTTAATTTCATCTAAAGCAGTAAATATGAATAAACTAGTGAAACTAGGGATCCTGATTTATGACTTATATCCTCTGGCTTGCTTCAACTGCGTCTTGCAAGTTACTAACCGTTATTATATATATATTTGCAGATATCTGCAGGGAAACTATTTTGGTGGTTCTATCCCCCCTGAATTCAGTTACCTCTCGGAGCTGGAAACACTGTAAGTTTTTTCTAATAGGACAAAATCCTTTTGAAATCATCATAGTATGAAATAGAGCAAGCATCAAGAAGATGCATCATGAAACTCATCTGTTGCTAGTGTAGCAGTTGACAGTTGTCTTTGGTCCTCACGAATTTGGACATTATGCTGTGTAGAAGAAATTTTCATGTCCAATAAGATACTCAAGGTTAACATCATGATTCATGACAGAAAGTGCAATGAGGAAGGTTTAAACTGAACATGCTGTGGTTATTCAAATCAGAGTAGAATAGGTACAATTCCTAGAGTCAGTGATAAGCCAACATGATTGCACCTTTATAGACAACTCTTGTTGGTTTTTGTTTGTACAATCTAATCTTGTATGTATTTACAAGAGGCTTAATCAAGGAAGACAGGATCAGAATTGGAGTTTGGATTGGCTGGTGCCCATTTTGAACCGATCCAGATTGGATCGACCGATTCTAGAGAAAAATCCATCTTGAATCAGCCCGAAACGATTCTTCAAAAAAACAGAAATTGTAAAAGTAGTATAGATAAAAATAATCGACCTAGACAGACTCTGGTCATTGGATCTGGGGAAGATGCAGTGGTGGTGCTGCTGCTACCAGTGGCTGATTATGACCGATTTGAGTGGGAATTTAGGAACAGATCAGAGTTCCCCCTAAATCGGGTTGGTCTATGCTAATCCCGATCTGAAATCATCCGATTTTGATCCAGATCAACCGATTCTATGAACCATGGGGGTTAAGTATTGGAAAGTTATGATTATATCTACTGGCAGGAGATGTGTATCTATACTACTAGACTCTGATCCAGCAATTTTTTTTATCAAGAGCAGTTTGGTTATATGAATTGTGAAATGCAGACATGTTGTGCCTGACCTGAATGGACGTCTGTACTTTCTATAGAAGCAGGGAGACATGCCTTCACTATCTGACCTATCTTCTGAGTCTTATGTGATTCTTAAAACTTACAAACACCATTGTCCTTGGGCCCACATGTGCCTCTGCCCATTTCTGCAAGTTTGATGTGCACTGGAGTTGGTCTCATTACACCAATAAGGGAGAACAGTGGATCAGCTCCCTAGGGTTTGTCATCTGTGTGACACCTACACACACCATTGTCCTTGGGTCCGTGTGTGTCTGCCTTTCTAAAAGTTCGATGTGCATTGCAATCGGACTTATTACACCAATAGGGAAGCACAGTGGATCAGCTCCTTAGGGTTTGTCATCTGTGTGTGTGAGAGAGAGAGAGAGGGGGGGGGGAGAGAGAACCAAACTGAATTGAACCCGTTTGGTTTGGTTCAGTTTGAAGACCTGATTTGGTTCAGTTCGGTTTGAAAAAAAATGGTCCAAACTGGACCAAGCCAAACCATGCAAAACGCTAGTCCCTATTGTCCTGAATTGTCCTGAATATGTAATTTTGCTCCATGCTGGCTTAGTGGAGATGAGAGTGGTACCCGTAACCCAACCTATTAGGCAACATTAGGATGTTGTGCGGATGAAAGCCCAGTAGCAAGTTTCCCACCCAAGCCAGGTGCAACTATAGAGAGAAGGCGAGTTGGTAAAATGTGGTCATGTTTGTCGGCTGTTTCCTCCCGGGTCTTTGTCCATAGTCCACATTTTGTTTCATTTTTCTGTATTAATACAAAGTGTCCCTTTTGCCATGTTGGCCAACTCGTATATTCTCCCTTGTTACTTTGACAGTGTCAAAGGATTGCCATGTCTTTAGCCGGGTTAGTTTGTACAATGGCATATTGACTGTCCTGTCTTCACTCTTCACAGAGTAGTACGAGTGTCTTATGTTCTCTAGGGCACAACGGCCAGAGGATGCACCACTTTCACCCCACCTATACTTTAAATTCTTGCTTGATGCTTGATTGGAAAATTCCATTTCTTGCCCAACCATGGATCCTCCTATTTTTTATGATGGAATAACCTTACTTGCTGGATCCACTTCACACGTGCAAGTAGTCCTCACCCTAATTGCTGAGAAAATTCCTACGAAAAACAATAAGCCAGCTTTGATCATCCCAACCATCCTGAATTGTGTATTCTTTGTTTACCTTATATTCACATGCGGTTTAGTTATTAGCCTGACCTCTCCATTTTATGCTAGCAACTATAATTTGATTTTTTTAGAACATATTTTTTTTACTTTTTACCAGGGCATGCATTGCACTTTGCTTCACAGTGCTAACGATTTACGTTACACCCTTTTTAACTTTATGTGCCTGTAGTGATATTTCTGGCAACAGCCTAAGTGGAACTATTCCTTCATCATTGGCCAAGTTGACTAAGCTTTCATCATTGTGAGTGGCATAGTTCTCATGCAGTTATACTTCCTTTATCACAGTATGTTGGTTGTTCCAATCACTTTCAAGGAAAACAAGATCTTTAAATGCTGTATGCGTTTATTCTTTTATTGTCTCTGAAACTGACTAATTTCTTCCTGTGTTCTTTTGAAGCAATGCATCAGCGAACTTTCTTACTGGAAGCATACCATCTGAAGGTTCTTTCATTAAATTTTCAAAAGATTCGTAAGTTCTGCCCCCGAAGTATCATTTATTGTATGCTTCATGTAAAAAGTCTTGTAATTTATCGTACACCTCTTGAAGAATGGTAATAGCCGTTTCATGAAAAATCTTTTGATGAAAATTTAGCATTTGAAGTACCATTCACTTTATGCTCATGAAACAGATTTTGAAATTACCAAACCATCCGGGAGAACAATTATAGTTGTTTCAAGAGTAACTTTTGATGAAAATGTTCATTTTCTTATAACTTCATTATACTCTTGTGAGAGTTTTACTTAAATCTTTCTTAAATTTCGTAATTGGAGGGACAAATAGGCTATAGGAGATGATTTCTGAAGGCATGTTTCCCAAAGGCAAAGCGCAATTTTTTCTGCTAAATGAGCCATACCAACACAAACTGGACTAATGTTTCCGAGTTTCTATGTTAAAGTTAGTTCTTGTGGGGGTATGTTCTCATGATTTTGGTTTTCACAGTCACAAGTGCATTGCTTTCTAGTTCTAAGCACCAAGCAACAGTGAGTTTGTATTTTACTGTTCCATATTGATGCAACACTTCTCTCGTCATGCTCTGAATTGATTAGTGTACTAGACATGATCAACTCTATACTTTTATCTTATCTTCAAAATGTGCAGATTTGTTGGAAATCTTTTTCTATGCGGGAAACAGCTTGACGTCATATGCAAAGATATTGGTCAGGGGTCATCTGGCTATCATCCCGCATCTAGTTCAGGTAATTTCTTGTACCAAACTAAAATGTTCTCATGCTTTCTCTTTAAGTAGTACAAAATTTGAAATCTTGGCATTACGATCAGTCATTTTTCCTTCGCATCAATAGAAAATTTGATCTTTTGGCTATATTAAAAAAAATAACCTGTTTAAAATGCCACAAGAGTACACAACTACACATCGATGAGCTTGCATGGTTTAGGCAGTCTAGCTATGCAGATTTAGTTAGATATTGTAGGAGAAGCCCACCAATGAAAGTGCAACCTTGAAGAAGTAGTTTATGAAGCTTAAACTCCTTTGCAAATGATGAAGATTTGGTATGTTTCCTTGCATTTTTTTTACAGTTATTTTGTCCCCCCAAATCACGCTTGCCTTTTATCGTAGGGAATAAAAGGGAACTTCTTGGCGTTTTGTATATAAAGAACAATGCTGTAGTAGGCATTGCATTCTGCTTGTTGGCATTGGGTCAACTGTTGATAATCAAATCTAGAAATATAACCCGGTCAGTACTGTTTCAGATCCAACCATCTTCTGTCTCGTAGTCTTAGTTTGCAGAATTGGCTAGATTGGATTGGAATCGGCCAATTCCTGGATGAGATTGGCCAGTCTTGATCTGATTTTTGGCTAGATCTTTGATCCAGACTCGATTCTTAGAGAAATCGGTCTGGATCGCTTGAATTGGCCAAGAATTGATCGATTTCTTTGAATTGAATTGGAATTGGCCTGGAATCATCGATCCCCTCACCCTCTCCAAGGGCATGACGATTCCAACATTCTTCAGGTGCAATTCTGGTGATTTCGTGACAATTCCTTTGATCCAGTATCGATCTGGCGATTTTGGTGCGATCTCAAGCTCTATAGGGCGATTCCTTATCAATACGATGTCGATCTTTCCAGTTCTTCTACGATACAAGGTTGTGGTGGGGTGATTTTCCTTCTCCTGGTATCGATCTCCCCATCTGGTGAACTCTTTCTCTTAAACCCCATGTGGAGGGGTTGTTACTCCATTGGCCAGCTGTCTACTACATCTTGCACTCCCACCATTAAACAGTCACCTTTAATGAGTTGTTCTTGTCCTTGCCACCCTGGAGGGCTCCTCTCCTGTGCCCCCCTTAAGACCTTAGGTGACTGTTTAGGGCAAGAACGGCGGTGACTGCTTGAGGTTAGAACAACCCCTTAAGGGGCTGTCTTCTTCTCCCATCCTCCCTGTGCCCTATTCTTGGGCCCCTTAACCCCTTAAACAACCACCCGAGGGTGATTGTTTTAGCTGATAGTCACCTATAGCAGCCCCCTTAAGGGTTGTCGTCTTCTTCTATCACCCCTTTTATCATTATTAGCTTAATATTTAATTTATAATTTATTTTAATGTGTTAATGTTATAGACTTTAGCTGGTGGGAACACAACTTCTAAGTGGACCCCGATAAGAAGAGAGCACAATATAACTAGCATGGCGAATAAATGAATGATGGAGTATTCTTATTGAAGCAACACATAGGTGGGATAGGTGGAAATATGAAGAAATGTGATAAAGTGCCCAATGAGAGTAGTGAAGCTATGAGTATCTACCTTACAAGAAGAGTCTTAAAGAGAGCAATTCTTATTAAGCAAAGAGAAGAGTTGCATGAGAAACTTTTGGGAAGAATAGATGAGAGACCAACCTAAAAAGACAAAGGGAAATGAAGAGCCGAACCACAATCATCCACAAATAGTGATGAGGAACCAGATGAATAACTAAGGAGAGCTTCATATGCTAGTATTTAGGCACAAAGAGAAGATGAAGAGAGAAGAAAGGGAGCAGGTGGCTTTAGAGCCGGGGATTCGGCATTTAAAGGGGTGAAGACAACCACTACAGTAGCAAAGCGGGCAATTAGACATATCTGCAAGCGGTTTGTACGTGCTAATAATATTCTTAAATTTTTTACCTTATGCATTTTTATCATTTTAGTTCCTAAGTTTGGCAATAACATTTTCAACTTAACTTAATGCCGGTGTTCTAACATACATGACAACCAGTCTGTACTTCTGGACCATGGTTGATGCAATTGTGGAGGCTAGTTCGTATTACAAGCCCTAACTAGCTAATTTATTAATGTTGTTAGCCTAGATGAAGAGGTGGATGAACCCAAAATCCAAATAGAAGGATTTAAGTTGGTTTGGAGGGAGAGAGACTGCACAATCATGTATGATGGGGTGACATACATCACAAAGAGATCAAGGATACATTTTCTTATTTACTGTTTAGAGTGCAACATTTTGAAGTCTATCGATGCTTTGGATAAAATAAAGAATGTATATTGTCTTTTCGCTTATGGATTCTGTAGTAGAAGAAATTGGGGAGGACAACATTGTATAAATTGTCAGATAACAAATCCTCGCTCAAGATAGTAGGTAAGAAGTTGATGGAGAGGGGACGGCATCTCTTCTGAGTTCCATGTGCAGCACACTATTAACCTAGTGTTGCAGGATATAGGCAAGAAAGCTTTAGTTCTACACTTATGAGCTAGGCACAGTTGATCTCTTCATTTATCTATTCACTGTCACACTTGCTCTACGTAATGAGAGATCATACTGAGGGACATGATCTTATCAGGCTTGGTCTCACAAAAATTTGCCACACAATTCATTTCTTTGGAGTGCTTGCACTGACATAGACGTGCGCTGGTCTGTTTCACATAATCATATGAGTACATCATGTATATGACTGATTTGCACAACATGATGGATTAGCTGGAAATCCATGCACATATGAAATATTTTATAATGAACACATGTTTTTGGGAGAGAATTCTATACTACTTATCCATTATTGAGCCACTTGTAACTGTGTTGTGATTAATGAACTACGATGAAAAGAACTAGATGGGATACCTTTACGATGCCCTGGACAAAGCAAACTTGAAAATCAAGGAGATGCATCGTAAAGGTTATAAGTGATAGAAGATTATAGATGCCAAATGGGATATGACACTGCTCCATGAGTTGTATGCAGCAGGTAATTCTTCTTATTTCTTATCTTCGATTTAATCATTTCTTCATTTGCTATTATAAGTATGTTCTAATGTAATGTGTCACGAATGTATGATATTTTTTTAAATCACGCTTATAATATGGATGATAAGTGAACAATGATTAAGAGGTTTTGATAGGTGCTTTATCCAGAATACAATGGATGCTTATAGGGGTGAGCACGGTTCGATTTAGTCTGGTTTGAGCCATTTTTTTCCAAACCGAACCAAACCGATTCAACCCCTCAAACCGAACCAAACCAAACCGATTTCAATTCGGTTTGGTTCGGTTTAAACTGAAAATATATAAAAATATTTTAATATTTATTTTTACATATATATAATGGTTTTTAAGTTACAAACAATCAAAATAAATATTATTTTATTATAAAATTATAAAAATTTCATTTTTAATAATATTGTAACAATCTTTATGTAATTTTTTAATTAAATTGGTTTAAACGGTTTGGTTTGGTTTAAACCAGTTTATAGGACTTCCAAACCGAACATGGTTCAAACCGAACCGAACCGAACCAAATAGGCTGGTTCGATTTGGTTTTTCGGTTTGAACCGTTTAATGCTCACCCCTAGATGCTTAGAATTAAGTAGGATCAAACATAAACTAAGTTGGAAGTAATTGAGAATCGTTATTTATAATCATTTTTATCTTTGCATACCAACACTAAGTATCTATGTTATTCCACTGATGCAATCGTATAAAATCAGAGTTAAAATTTACTTAAATCTTGATTTAAGATATTTATTTGACAAAGTTGCTTATGATATGTTGAAAGAACACATTCTATAATCATATTTGCTATTATTGTATGAGTAATGTCATCTTCTATAGTTCTTTTTTACATTTGAGTGGTAGGTATAAGTGAATACAAGAAATGGATGGAATCTATTTGTTGCAAATGCAATTCGGATTTTGAGTCAGAACACAAGTTTCTCCCAATGTGAGAGAAACTGGAGTGTCTTTTGTCTAATTTATACCAATAAAAGGAATATGCTTACATTAGATAGGTTGGAGAAATTTGTCTTTTGTCATTATAACATGCAATTGAGGATAAGAACATCAAACGAAGTCAAAAAATTGTAGAACAGAGAATAAAAAGATTTACAGGTGAATTATATGAAAAAAGAGTTGAAGCACAAATCCATGAACCACCTATCAATGATTGCCATCTCGGATCTCGGCTTTGTCTCGGGGGGGTGAAAGAGAAGAGATCTCGGAGAGATCTCGGAAAAATCTCGGGAGATCGAATCTCGGATTCTCATATCAAAATGTATATATGTATGAAACATAACATAATATCTTATAAAAATAGGAGTACATAAATGAATTTACATGAAAATATATAACACATTTTGTACATCAACTATGTGAATGAACAATTACAAGCACTTTCAATACCAAAAAGATAATTTTTGTGCTTCTAAAAGATTTAAACTTGTATGTAATCTTATTTAAATACTAATATGGTATTAAACTTGTAACACATTTTTATGTGACAGTATAAGTGATAGTGAAATATATTAAATGTGTTTACACTATCATAAACGGGGCGCAGAGTAGTCGCGGATCGACCTCGTTTCTCGGCCTCCTTGGCGCACAGTAGTCGCAGATGGACCAGTCTACATGGGACGAGATCTCGGCGATCTCGTTTCTCGGCCTCCTTGGCGAGACCGAGATCTCGCGAGATCTCGGCGAGATCTCGCGAGATGGCATTCCATGCCACCTATTGAAAACATTGATGTGGATTATCTCTTCCAAGAGGAACACCCATTTGGTACGTGGGTGGAGAAGACATGTAGGCTATGTTATCTGAGGCGCTCGCCTCAGGCGCCTAGGCGCTGAGGCGAGGCAAGGCGAGGTAAAAACGCCTCGCCTCGGCAGATCTCGCCTCGCCCGGGTGAGGACCTTGTGAAAGTCAAATTTGGTAACCTAAATTCTTCTTCCCCACCCCGAAACTCCCAATGCCCAATCTTTTACCTTGAGACTCCAATATATTGATGCATTATAGGTCCTAGAAGTGATTTTTTTGTATTTTTTATGTTCTTCTTCAAAAGTTTCAATGTTACATGTATATTTTTTGAGAAGTTCTTCAATATAAAAAATGTCGCCTCGGGCGCCTGAGGCGCCCGCCTCAAGCGCCTGAGGCGAGGTGAGCCCACCCTCTCCTCGGTTGTCTCTCGCCTCTGACTACATAGCATGTAGGGCATTACCAATGTTTGATCCTGAGGATCATACATAAACTAAAGGAGAACGTGATGTTGAGCTTGAAGATGAAGAGATGCAAGAGGAAGCCCCTACTACTCCACCTATAGTCCTAGCTTCAGCCCCAGTTCCAACTCTAGCTCTAGCCTCAGCCTTAGACACAACCCCAGTTTCACAACCAATTCCCGTCAACCATGGCAAGCGGATTGGGGTGTTTTTCACAATTGAAAAAAGATATATCAGCATGACAAGGGAATTGAGAGTTCTTCATCACAAGCATAAAAAATAATAAAGAAAAAAAGTTGAAAATCAGATGACGACCTATCAGTTCAATAAATATAACCTAGGTACCTTCCTTAGATGATGATGAGGAGGAAGAGTTCATTCTCCCTATCCAATATCAAAATGTAGGGGGTTTAGGTGGAAGTGGAGGTGAAAATAGAGACAAAGTAATTCTTTCAACAATGCACACACCAGCGGGGTAGGTATCAATGAATTGGGTTTGTGGCAAAAGTCAATGTTAGATTCAAGAGCTTTTATGATCAGTAAACAACAACCAATAATTAAATTGGAAAGATTTTATAGTCTTTCCTATCATGCTAGAAGCAAATATAGAAAGTTCTTTTGAACTCTTTGACCACTAAGACATACTTTTTTTTCTAGAATTAAACAAATAGATTCGCAAATAAAAGTGCTAATGCCACAACCAGTTTGTAAATCGCTAAAACTTCCATAAAAGTCAGTCTTACCTCTACACATATATTCTAGCCACATTTGGAGCACACGATGTTGTCTGTGATTTTGTTAAAATGGCCGATTCATTATTCTTATATGGATACAGATCAATCACGACAGATAATACTCAATAGAGCATTTAGGAAAATGTAAAGAATGAGGGTGAAGAAAAATTCCATAAATATTGATGAAAGAAAAGTATAACATTATGTTGTATATTAAAATTTTATTTATATCATGTTACCGTTGTTTAATCGAATGATTATTACCATTAAAGTGCATCTATTTGTTTTAAATTCTCTAAGCATGATATGAAAATATGTTAGATGTTACATTTTTTATTTATAACAATTTTTAGAGGGTTTTCTATTTTTTATGATTTGTATAGATTTTTATGTTTTTTACAAAGAAAAAATAAAAAAATATTGATTTTGATTGATTTGGGATCATTTTCTCTCAAACAATCAGTGATGATCAATCGATCCGATCCGAATTGCATCGGTACTCACCAATCCAGGTACCAATTTTGATCCAACAAAATATGCTCAGATTCTAAGTGCTAGCCTAAAGTAGAAAGATAAAATATATCATATTCAAATCATGTAGATGTGGTGTTCAAGCAGTATGTTTTATATGGATGACATTGAGTTTTACAGACCAAGATCCTATGTGGGAAGAGGCATGAGACGATGGAGGTGAGGAAAGGGGTCACCTCACTTCAAGTGTGACTTTGCCAACCACCTTAGGCGGTGGAGACAAATGGAGAGAGAGAGAGAGATAGAGAGAGAGGAAGTCTTCATGGGCTAGCGGCCAGAGAACCTACCAGACACTGGAGAAGCCGCTAGCACTTGCCATCACCTGTTACCGGGCGGGAGTGATGACCAAACGAGACCCTTGGCATCAAGGAAAGCTAGGTCGGGGGTCGCTCGAGATTGGTTGGCTCCAAATACGATCCAGTTGGATAGGGTTGCGACCTGGTCCCGGTCCAACTGGGTCAGATTTATTATAATTATTTAAAAATATAGAAAATTGCATGAAATATAGGGAAAATAAAAAAATATTTAAAATTCTAAAAAATTGGGGAATATGATTATAAAAATATTTTATATAACTTTCACTCGAACGTTACATTGTATGTACTCTCCTATGACATTTGAGAAGAATATGAGACATTAAACCTATATATACTGATTATACTTATCACTATCTCGTATGATCATTATGATAAGATATAAATGATCCATCATAGCTATCATACGTGAACTGTATGGAGTATCAGATGGTGTTCTATGTGATGGTTGGATTATCATAAATCTCTCTTGGTGATACATAGGACATCAAGAATCTTGGGATGATTTAAATCCATATATGGAGTACCCATACCTGTAGTGTGGAACCTCACCCCGTTGTGTGTCTAGCTTCTTTATCTCCATATTGTTGCCTCACACCGTGGTCATGTCTTGTGTTGCGTGCATATAATATTCTCCTTATGTGAAGTGGTGCGTAGGATACGAATATATATCTGTTCTCCTTTCACAAGAAGTGTTGTCAGTGGTGATGCCTCTGCCTTTTTTGTTCCCTCCTCCATCGTCTCTGCTCTTTGAAGAAGAATACTCAAATGTTTGGTATCGCACTCGGATGTTTGGTCTCGATGTGTCTTCCTTATTCTCGTCGATAGTTTTAACATCTGCAATATCAAGGGAGTTAGTTAAAATTTGCTTAACATTACTATTTGATTGCTTACCTTAACAACCAGATTTTCCAGTGTTATGTCTCTTTGCCGTTGAAAGAGGGATGATGAATTCCTCGAATAGAGGAACGTCGTCAAGTTCTCCTTGAGCCCATTCTTGATCTTCTAAGTTGAACTTTGGTTCGCCCATCTCTTCTTAATTGTTGACTTAAGCTTGCAAAGGATTTTGCTCCTCAAATATCTTTTCTAGATCGATGTCTGCTTCTTGCAGTGTCGCAGCCTCACTTCGTCTTCCACTTACTTCTTTTTACCTTTGTTCCTTCTTCGGGTTGTCTCAATTTATGTAAATTTTTGAACTTCAATCTCATGTTGTAGTGACAGTAGACCAATTACTCAAGTCTCTTTGATGTCAGCCTATTTATCTATTTTGTATAAATAATGCTGAATGTTGACCAATTTTTTTGCAACCTGAAGCTGATGTGGTTTGACTTAGGATTATGATTGCAACATCGACCAAGTCTTCATATTTTGATGTCCTACTGTGATCCATCCATCATTCAGCTGAATGATATTATTGTATGTTAGAGATAAATTAAATAAGTTAAGTATCTAAATCGGGAAAAGTAATTAGATTATACATGCCAGGACTAAAGAGCATAATTGTTCGTTGCACCCTTAATGTTCGTGGAATGACCTCATTCTATAGTCATACATCTTGTTGCTTGCTATAATTGAGTGATCATCATCCCCAGCATCCTATGAATGACCTCCTTGACATTGTTTAAGAGTTCATTAATATAGGCTTGAAGATTGGATTGTAACAATATCTTGGAGTGAAAAATGACCTAGTAATTAGAAATAGAAACAATTATTATTAGTATCGAGCCTAAAATAATAATTTTAATTGCCATATATCATTTAACTTAATCTAAAAGAACGTACATACTGCATATATAGGATGATACAATATTCTCTCCCACCAATGGTTAATGATCTTCCGCTTGATACAAAAGTCCGAGACCTTCGATATTTCTTCTTTGGCCGCTTAAGTGCATTGTACAAGTACCTCATGTTTGTCTTCCTATCCCCATCTATTATTATAAATACCTTGATTAATGATTGCACTATATGAAGTGTCTTCTTTACAAGTAGTCAAAAGTCTTAACTCTCCAAGACCTCCTCTATCTTTTTCCTTTTCCTCTTATTTGGTGGACTAGCCTTAGCAATTTAACCACCTCATTCCGGTGAAAGTATCATTTGGATAAGGGGATACCTTTGTTGCGTTAGGTTCTTCAAAGAAATGTAATGAGAAGTGAACTGGATTGTCTCGGGCCGTAGGAGCTCTCGACCCTTCTTGTGCTATTTGATTAGGATAAGGATAAAGTTGTGGTTTTATATGAATGATGAAATATATTGGGCTGCTTTAATTACCTAATCTATTTGAGATTCCTTATAATATCTTACAACATTAAATCTAAGGAATGAATGGAACATGGTGCTTAATATAATTTTAGTCTCTTGACCATCAACATTTATGCGACAATTTTCAGTTTTATAAGTCACTGCGTTGTCCATCACTACTTAGACAACTCGATCATCTTCTATATTTTAGATAACATCATCAATTAATTCAAATAGATAGTTGACATTCTTTACTTGTCCGGATGTATTCACAAACTTCTAGAAGACAATTTTAGCTCGACAATATATTATAAAATTGATCATCGTCTTCCTAGTTATATCAATCAAGAAAATATTATATATTATATTTAAATTTAAAAATAATAAAGGCATGTAAATTAAGAAGTGTTAAATTTAAATGAGACTAACTTGTCCAACCGTCTGTTATCAATGTGCATCCTTATTTGTCCTAAATATATTCAAATAACTTCACATATTTTTTATTATCCTGCACCTCCGTTGGAAGATATGTGTTGCATATCTTTTTTGATGTTGGTTCCAGTACTAAGCTACCGACGTTTGTTATAGTGTCAATCATTGACTCGACTTGTAGTAAGGTCCCTTTGCAACATTTTTTCCTTATATAAATTCAAAATTTTCATTGTCGTGTTGACGATTGTTTGTTTTTATCACGATTATGTGATGATGGGGTCATGTATATCCACGTCGACACCTACTTCCACGTTCGCATCCCTTGTACGAATCTTGACCCATAAATTTGCCGGTACGCCGATACATGTCTTTGTCCGCAAATGACCTCCGAGTTGTCTCCATCGCTTGTGCTAAGTCATCTATTTGTATTAAAAAATAATAATTATGTATCTTTCGTTATATACATATATTGATATAAATTATCCAAGATTAATGAGGTGTTTGGTTGCATGATAATTTATTGTACATTTTCACGATAAAAATTATATTAAAATAAAAAATGAGTCAACTCATGACATAAAATTATCATGTTTGGAGAGATGTGATAATAAAAAAGAGTAACTACCATTCATGATCAAACAAAGTGGGGGATCATTATAAAAAAAAGAAAAAGGTGAGACCCTCTTTTTTGTTTAAGAAGAAAATCACTTTCAAATAATAAAATTGTTGAGGTTGTCAAACACCTCTTTTAACAAATTTTCTTATAATTTTTTAAAATAAAAATAAAAATCTCCACTATCATGCAACCAAACACCCCATAAGTATTATGTATCGTAATCGAAACCTTCGTGTCAAGAGACTTCTGGATGCTCTTGTTCGATAAAGTATGTATGTACCAAATACCTTGCCGATTCTGCAATTTCTTCACAGATGGCATCTTTATACTTTTTTGAAACTTCTTTTGACTTTTTCAAATCTTGTAAGCAAGTTCGAAATTGTGTTCGTATCTCAGGTGGAGTCCATTATGCATGGTGCCATATCCTCCTTGATATCAACAAAATGAAGCTTCAATCAGTCAGTTCTGCCATAAAAAATTTTATGACAATACTTACATTTAACTTTTTTTTGATACATTGAGACTAATGTGCAATGGAGTCAAGTTGGATTAGTTCGGGTTGAACCAGAACTCTCACAATTTGGAGAAGACATATTGAATAATAAAATTTAAGAAACTAAGAAGAATACTTCAAAAATGAGATTAACAAGTGATTTAACAAAAAAAGTCAATTAAAAATAAGACTTTTACACTACTTAAATGATTAACACCGAAAGAAACAATTATTATTAATTAAATAATTAACACTAACTATTTCTTGATGAACAATAAAAAAATAATTAACACAACTTAATTAAACGGATCATTTGGACCGGTACCAGTTCATTGAACCGGATCCTCGTAACTAAAGATAGCAGGTGGGAGGATCCTTCCTAACCAGTATCGAACTGGTAAGGCCTGCGGCTCTCAGGACCCACCTGTGATGGGTCACATCTCCCTTGCCCAATGAAGGCTTACAGTGGGGGTGGTCCTCTGGTGTTCCGCATGGCCACCGGAGGCTGTATTGGACTTCTGTCCCAGATCCTTTTTATAAGGAGCTTAAGTAGAGGAGCCTGAAATACCCATCTTGTCCATTGCGGTAGTGGCGGCGATCGCCTAGGCAACTTATCACCTAGGTGTCCACCTGAAACAGCATGTGGACCCTGTGTTTGTAAAAAAGGCTTTTCAACTCCATATGGGCATACTAATGGCATGCGGGCCCTGTAAAGAAAAGTTTGATGGGTTTAGTGGGAGGTAGGCTGTCAACAATGTAGAGAAAAAAATGGTCCACCGGGCCATACTTTCAACCTCAAGAAAATTGGGTTGCTATACGTAACCCCAAAGGGTTGTGTCGTGGGCCCATTTAAAAGAGGGTATGCAGTAACCAATGGCAGACTTCTTTCAAGAAAGGGATCTGCCATAGATAACCCAGAAGCAGGCTTTAGGTTCAAAGAGGCAACCCTTCAAGAAAGGGGGCTGCTGCAGTGTGCCAGCCACACTTCAGTAGGTACAAACAATCAACTCTACAATCGGTTGTGAGAATTAATGTGTTCAAAACGTTCAATTGAATGAATTGAAACACTTTTTATGGGATGATCATGATACTTTCCTTCATGGGCTGCTCAGCAGCATTCCACGGAACATATCAGCAAAGGAACTGCTGCAGGTATACCTGTGGCAGCCTATGGGATGTAGCAGCCCTTTCCCCCACAAAACATATTGATCAGAACTAAGCTAAGCATGGTGATGGCTCAACGCTTGGGTCAGTGAGTAGGTGTGACCATGCACAGTTTGCTGCCCACCAGAGGATACCATGTCATGGCCGTTGAATGGGCCAATCAAGAGCCATTGCTGTTGGACTTGGAATGAATTATACACATGAACCCCTTCACCCCTCTGTTGGTCCATGCGGTGTGAGCATGAATCTTTTTCTTCAATCTCTCCAAGGCTTTAACAGCCTGTTTTTCGATCAACCCCTTCTTGTCTTTACCCTTGCAAGAGGGCTTCCTATAGTTTCTTTACCATGCAATCAATCCTGAGTAATTTTCTTCAGCTTAATTCTTCTTCAGGGCCTGACATTGTATCATGATACAATGCCTACTACTTGATGCTTATAGAACTTCAATTTCATTGCATGCTAATGAACTTCTCTTTATGCCATCTGGCATGAGCATTAAGCATGCTTGTTTTACACTTAACAGCAGTGTTGCTCAAGATCTTTGACCATGTATGTAATATGCATAGCTATGAATAATACCAAATAATATTTCTCATTGTTATCATTTGGCTATTGTTATTTTAGAAATTGAAAATTCCAAAAGGAGATCCTCAAAGTACTCTACAAGGCTGGTTATTAGTGCAGTAGCAACAGTTGGTGCTTTGCTGCTGGTAGCTCTTATGTGCTTTTGGGGCTGTTTTCTTTATAAAAAATTTGGTAAAAATGATAGCCACAACCTTGCAATGGATATTGGTGGCGGTATGTTTACTATCTTTTTTATTTTCAGAAGTCAGTGTATTTTGCTGCCCCTTTGAGTTATACGGGTCTGACTGGTGGCTATATCTGTTTTTTCAGGTGCATCTATCGTGATGTTTCATGGTGATTTGCCTTACTCTTCAAATGACATTCTTAAAAAATTGGAATACCTAAATGAAGAGAATATAATTGGTTCTGGGGGATTTGGCACTGTATACAAACTTGCAATGGATGACGGGAATGTTTTTGCTTTGAAAAGAATAGTCAAGACAAATGAATACATGGATCGGTTCTTTGAGAGGGAGCTTGAAATTCTTGGGAGTATCAAACATCGATATTTGGTTAACCTAAGAGGGTATTGCAATTCTCCATCATCCAAGTTACTTATTTATGACTTTCTACCTGGTGGCAGTTTGGACGAAACATTGCATGGTGAGTCTCATTTTCTGTCTCTTTTGATTGACACGGAATTTACTTCAGGTAGGTTGTTGTTTCTTTTGGTCCGTCATAACTCAACTCTTAATCACAAATTATTTGGGGTCAATAATATAGATTTTCTTTCTCTACTCGCACTAATTTTGAGTTATTTTTTTAGAGATATTTAAATCATTCAAATCATATGTATTATTTTCTTCTAGTTTAGCTGAAATGTACCACCTTTTTTTGTTTTTACTTTTTTGATATTTTCCACGTTTTTAGCTGAAGTTTTTTTAGGTGTATATTTAATATGTTCAAACCATCTTAATCTTATTTTTTTAAAATTTGTCTAAAATTGTCGCTGCTCTCACAATTATTTTATAATATTTTCATTATTTATTCTATCTAATCTAGGTATTCATTTTAACATTCTCATTTTAGCAATGCTTGTTTTGGGGTTTGTTTTTTTTTATTGTCTAACATTTATTATCATACAAATTGCAAGTCTTATAGCTTTATTGTGACATTTTCTATTTACTTTAGTGGAATCTTAAGATAACATAAGAACTCTCACAACCGATCTCCACTTTTTTGAGAGTTGTACCTTTCTTCTAACTCCTTTCTTAACTTATCTATCAATATAATATCATCCGTAAATATCCGTCACCATCTTTTATCCTAATTCCCTACTTCTGCCACAAAACATATCTTGAAATTCTAATGTCTTTTCCAAGTAAATAACAATTTTTTATAAAATTTTCTTCATATCTTGATATTTATCCATCAGATTTACTAATAAAAACAATTTTTATTGTATTTTTTATCATAATGGATATTCTGATCTTTCTTCACAAACATCTTCTGGTCTTGTCTTTTATGTGTAAAAATTTGGCTTGTGAGTTGGAGCACAATTGTGAAATTCAACTTTATTCTCGTAAAATGGTTTGCTCATCCCTTCTTTCCTTCAGTCAACTCTAGTTAACTTAATTGTGAAAAAGAATCTTTCTCTCTGCCCTCTCTCTCTTACACACACAGAGGTACTCATCCTGCCTCTTGGAGCATTCTCACTCTCTTCAAGGGCGATATAAGAAACTAATACCATTAACCATACCGGCTCATAATTTTGTACAACCGAAAATTTGAAGTTTGTGGGGTCTATATATAATGAGTGTTTCATAGGATATAAATTAAAATATATATATATATTCTGGGGTATATCTGGAAAAATGATTTTTTAGAATTTGCAATGATTTTAAAGAGGTGCATGATGATAAGGGATAGTCTTCCTTAATTGTAGAATCGGCCGAACTGGATCGGTATCGGCTGATCCCCAGATCAGATTGGATCCCTCCAATTTGATTTTGTCCGGGAGGGCTGATCCAGGCCGATCTTCTTCCGGAATCAGTCGAATTGGTTTCGATCAGGACTGCAATAGACCGAATTGGCCGACGAGGAGTTGAATCAGAGGAAAATGTTACCGCAGTGTCTTCCCTGCCCAACTGGTCCATTGGATCCTCCTATACCCTGGATCTGGTGATTTCAATTACTCAATCTAGTGATATCGGGTCCCGTGGACCCGATGTGGCTGGATCCATAGCTTACTGGGTCCTGATGGAACCGAGCAGGGAAGATGCTGGCAGCACAGTGCTTCTGCGGCACCCTTTTAGGGCTCGTTTTGGGGCCAAAATCAGCCCTAAAAGAGTCTGATCTAGGCTCTTATTTTGTATATTTTAGGACTTTTTCAAGAACCGATCCGGACTAATTCTAGATCGAATTTTCTTCCTGAGAATCAGCCGATTCCACTGATCTGATCCGGATTGCTGATCCCACAATCATTGTAGCCTTTACATTTTCTCTAAGATCCCAAAAGCTACAGGAGATAAAATGCTCTTGGTTGGACTCTGGATTGCCCAAGGCTTTTGAAAGGAGCAGCTGCAGCACCGTCTTTCCTTAAAAAAATAAATCAAGCGTTGCACCAAGATGCAAGCGGACATCCTTTTTTATTACAAAAGATAGTGCAATGTATCAGTTTGCACTGTAGTTTCTGAGTAGGTAATGTAATCTGCTATATTTAGTGCAATAACATGGTGCATCTGAGTTGGTTGTTACATGCCAGTATGCAAAGTAGTGTTTATTCACACTGCATTATATTGGTGACATGGATTGCGGCAATCGGCTTATTTGGATCGAAATCAGCTGATTCTGGGATTGCATTGACACCCACCAATTCGATTTCAGCCGAAACACTTGATCAGGTCCAGACTCCAGCAAGAATCAACCTAAATCGGCCGAATCAGCCTGAATTGGGGCCGATTCTAGCCCCAATTCAGGCTGATTCGGCCGATTCCAGAAATGTCGCCCCCATGGCCACCATCAAGGAGTCTTCCCCACCTTATCGGGGTCCATTGAGCTTGGTAAGCAGATGTCATAGGCGGCCATTTTGGCCCTATTTGGCCCTAAAATAGTTGGATCAGACTAGAATCCGATCTAGCCTTTTATTTTGTAGTTTTTTTTTGTTTTTTAAGGTTTTTTAAGAACCGATTAGGACAAATTTTGGATTGATTTTCTTACGGAAAATTGGCCTATTTTTCAATCCTATTTGGATTGGAATCGGCACCCACCAATCCAATAGTCGATTCCGATTCCGCAATCATCGAATGGTGGCATATTTTACACACTATTATACATATGCATACTTTCTATATCATGTTGCACGTGCAGTGCATTATTTTGTGGGCACTGCAATGTAGTCTAGGCCAATACCCTATTGGGCACTACGTCTACTCCCCCCAACCCAAGGATTTCCATAGGTGATTTAGAGCCTTCTTGATTGTGGTTTTTGATGAGGTCTTCGGAAGGAAGCATATATGCTGATGAGATGTAGGAGTGTTCATGTGAATCGAGAAAACTGGTAAATTGATCCGAACTGAACTAAAATGATTGGTTCGGTTAGTTCAAGAGCTTGACTGTTTGGTTTTTTGAACTGAACCAAACTGATATAATTTAATCGGTTTGATTTGGTTAGCCCCTTCATGGAATGTGATCTCATGAGAATCTCTCGAGATCTCCAGAGAATCTCTCCACGCATTCGAGAAACAAGATCACTGAAACTAGAATATCCATATAGTACCTTTGGTTCCTTAATTTTCTCCGCCTATTAGTACTCATAACTTTTTAACTCCATATTGGATAAATTATCTTTATCATATATATTTTCTCTCATTTTATTTTATATTATCATCATCATTATTATTATTTTAGTTAGATAGTCTTGTTAAGTTTGCTTCGTGTATTGCCAACTTTATTATGGAATCCATTCAAAGATTTATCTAGACATTATTATCTAATAAAATTGTATAACTTAACATTTTTTATGATTATATATATACAATTGAACTCTGTCATGGCCGGTCCCAAGCTCGGATGAGAAAGGAGAAGAGTTGCGGTAGGTGACTGCCAACATAAAACAAAGTCACATATCATGATATGGATTCAAATGATATAAATGTTGGGGGTGTACTCATCAAATAACGTGTTACACTGGAGTTTGAGTGTGACAAAAAATACAGCAAGGGTGAGACGTTACCCGCATGCGATGCGTCATATAAGCGTCTTAATGTGGTGTTAAATAAGCAAGATTCTACATTAAGGACTAGTGTGGGTAAAGAAGTTAGTCCATAATGGAGACTAATATATAAGTTCTTTAACAAACTCAAAATAAAAAATATATTATTATGGAAAGAAATTTAAGAAAGAAAATATTGAAAGAAGGATAATAATAGGTAATTGGAATATTTTATCTCTTACAGGAAAACTTGTGGGATTTGATAATAGTATGGAGACGAGAAATATTAATATTGTGTGTATCCAAGAAATGAATTGGATAGGAGAGAAATGTAAAGTAGTAAATACATGGTATAAACTATGATATACCAGAAAAAAGAGAGATAAAAATAGGGTAAGTATCATTGTTGATAAAATATTAAAGGATACAATTATTTGAATAAAAGAGTAGGATACTGGATTATTATGGTAAAATTAATTATAGAAAGATAGATAATTAATATAATTAGTGCTTATGCTCTACAAATTAGATTAAAGAATTTGAGAAGATATGGATGACATTATGCAAAGTATAAAATGATGAAAACATATTTATTGGAGGAGTTCTCAATGGACATGTTGTAAACAAATATCATGAATATGAAAAAGTTCACGGAGATTTTGAATATGAAAATTTAAATGAAGGAAAAATATTCTAGATTTTGTTATGGCTTATGATCGTATTCTAACTAATACTTATTTTATTAAAAGAGAATTTCATTTAATAATGTTTAAAAGTGGACAAAACAAAAGTCAGATTGACTTCATTCTCACAAGAAAGTCTAATCAAGCTATTTGTAAGGATTGTAAAGTTATTCCGATTGAAACTTTAACAAGTCAACACATGTTAGTGGTTTTAGATGTTAAGATTAAAATATAAATAAACACATCTAAAAGAAAGGTTTCTTCTAGAATAAATAATAGGAGTTAAAAGGGATGAAATAATAAACATTTAAAAATGAACTATTTAAGATAAATAATTGAAAGTTAGACGTTGACGTCAATGCTATGTTGATGAATATGGTTATAAATATTAGAGAGCTTGTTAAAAAAGTACTTAGAGAAGAGGTATAAAAATGAGACTTGGTGGTGGAATGCAGAAGTGCAAAAAGCGATAAAGATTAAGAGAGTTGGTATAAAAAATTGCCGAATGGTGATAACTATGAAGCTTATGAACAATACATAATAGAAAAAAAGGAAGTAAAAAAGATTATTAGACAAATAAGAGATAATGTTTTTAAACATATGTATGAAAAAGTTGAAACTAAAGAAGGCAAAAAAGATATTTATAGATTGACATAAGCTATATGCTAACGAGGAACCATTCTGCCATCCACTCGACCATCCAAGTCTAGAAGCAAGTCAAGTAATCGGTCTGCTGAGTGCTTATCTTTGCACCAGCAGTCTATGCGGCACGTGCCTTGCCATTATACTAACAGTTCACAATTTACATTACTTAAGCACCAGTACTAACTTAATTAAATAATTTTGATTAAGTATTAAAATACATAATTATTTCTAATGGTTAATTTTGATTACAAATAGATATTATGATAGCGTAATAATCATGATTAAATAATTCTCTGGATATTTACTAACATTTAATACTAAATTATTAGTATTAACTTAATTAAGGTTTTCTGATTAGGTATCAATATTATTTACTCCACTATGCACTTGTATATTGTTGGTTGATTCACATGTTGACATATCTATTTATTGTTTTCTATGTTAATTGTCAGTTACATATTTACTAGACTATCAATCTTACTATGAAAAATGCATTGCCTAGCACCATGTCGTATCACCTAGGTAGCAAGGCAGTTCTCGGTCGCCTTAAAAACTATGGTTGGCACCACTTCTAATGGCTTGTTGAGGGCAAGACAGCATTTGTATCTTTATAGGATCCCTTTTATACTAAGCAAGGAGCTTACATAAAAGGGTGCACACGGCACACAGAAGCCAAAAATGTAGGTTAGATAAGATCATATGGTCCTAGTTTGAAATGCCTCTAATGCTCTAATCTGCAACCATTCCAACATTATGGAGAGCGTCTTTAGGAGTGCAAGGACATTACTTCCATTATTAATAAGCATGCAACCCGTCTAATGGCACTTATGATAAATTCTTCTTTTGTTTCTGAGTATCATTCACTGTTGTCTGAACCATGTAACATAAAGGGCACATGTTTTCACAAGGAAAAAGAATGATCTTGTGGTGCCAATTAACAAAGAGAAATAACTGGAAAAATGATTTTGCCAGAATGGCTTGGAGTTCTATCATAGACAAGTAATATTTCACTCTTTCCCACCACATATTGTCTTCAATAATATACTCCATCTTTGCGAGGATATCAAACTGGTTCATTTTGCCTTGAAGCTCAGTCATGTAAGCGATGTATGATGATGAAGGTATAAATCTCTTTAAGTCATGTCGATGTCTCATCATGCTCTCTAATGTAAGAAAATGCGTTGTAAATCTCGTTGGACCAGGTCACACTAGATCACGACCATTCGTATGTTCTCTCATGATGCACATTAATCTAAGATACCCATATATAAGTGTTGTCACCAATTGTCTTTGACTCACCAAGTTTCTGACAAATGGCTCTTTCCCAATATCTTCTAACATCAAGTCTATGGAATGTGTAGCACAAGGTACTCAAAACAAGTGTGATCTTACCTCCATCAGTTTCTTCCCTGCGACCTTCTAAAAAGTTTCATTGTTAGTAAGAGGCCGAACAATGTTGTCTTCACCTTTTTTTCTCGACAACATCGTTCATGAGACCAAACAAGTATTCTGCATTCTTGATTTGCCCAGATGCATTAATAGATTTCAAAAATATGGTGCCCTCCAAACAATAAATTAGAAAAAGTTTATTCTTGATCTTTTGGTGATTCATGTCCATTTGTTACACATTACGGTGCAATCTCTCTTCTTCCATATTGTCTTGAACTCATCTATCTACGAGTTCAACTTATCGACCTCATCATCTAACTTGCACTCATAGATATATTTCAAACTCGGGACTTTTAATTCTGATTCAGCCTCAGTGATAGCATCAATCATTGTCTGAAAATATGGACTCTTAGTTGCATATGTAGGAATACCTACATCAAGTCAACATAAGATAATATTATTAATATTTTTTTCAAATTTCAATAACATAAAAAATATTCAAAATAAGTGAAGTATCGTATATACCTACGTGTAAAAACTATTTACATGCGTGTTTCACCACTTACTTTGCAACTCTCGTTTAAGTCTTAACTTCTTTGAAGGCTTACTTGATACTTCTTTGCCCTCAGTTACTCTACATGTATATGGCAGTGTCAGTTAGGAGTCGAACTGACTGTGACCGATGAAACTCACTCGCTTAGTCTACTTGAGGTGTAGGGCAAGTGGTACGATCCACATATAAATATCTAGTGGAAGATCCTGTTGCCCTCTTCTTTTGTCTTCATCCGCGCATGCCTGAGTCCTACTATCCTATATTTCTTTTTTTATTTATGCCTTCTCATCATTAGAACTTGATGAAGACACCTAAACCTACGCGACAAACTTTCTTGTACTTCCTTTTCATAAGATTTTTTGTCTCGCCTATTTTGTCTTTGCTCAATTCAAATCTTCTTTTGTGATACTTTCTCGGTTAAGTATGTTCTCATTTCTTTTTTGAACTTCGCCAGTACCTTGTCACATTTCTTCATATTCTCACTCATTTCACTTACATGTTGTTTGAGATGATAGACATCTTCATTCATCTTCTTCTAGAACCATGCACATTGAACTCTCATCTTGTCCACATCTAACATATGCCCATATTTTCATCCAATGTCACAATTTGCAGGGACACATTACTTCTCGTCCAACATTTTTTTTTACGCACACAATAAAAGTTCATATTTAAAAAAATATATCCGACATTGGATAGTCCGGAAAATTGGACGGTCTAGAAAGGGAACTAACAAGCCACCAACCACCCCCATTTCGGTACCTGCCCCCCTTCTCCTCACCCCACCTCCACTTCGGGTGACTGTTTAGAGGTCCTCCAACCCGAAGGGGACCCCGCTGGGAGTGGTACACTGGTACCCCCGAAATAGGATTGCAGAGGGGTACCCTTAAAAGATCGGCTGCGCAGGGGGGCCGTCCTTGTCAGAGATATCTTAGGAGGAGGGAGAAGAGGGGAAAGGGGAAAACATACCTCCAAAGAGGGATCTTCACCTTCGCCGGAGGGGACTGCTGAAAGGGAGGGGTTGGGAATTGGAGAGGGTAGCCTTAGGATCGGCTGGGTAGGGAGGGGAATCGGGTGGGATGAGAGAATCCGATTCTCCCCTTAATGGGGAGATATCAAATCATAATCGGATCCGATTCCAAGAAGATCCTTAACTTATGAACTCCCGGTGAATTGGCCTGGATCCGCTGATTCTTGATCCGATTATGGAGAATCGGCTTTTTCTCACGATCCAAGCCAATTCCTACGGGAATCGATCCTAGATCACTTGTCCATACTATGGATCAGATCGACATGGGTCAATCTGATCTAAGAGCTGGCCGATTTCGATCCGAATAGGTTGATTATGCAAACGATGCTTAGGCGCCTGCCTTCTTGTCTTCTTCTCTGAAGATGCCAAGGTGCTCACTTAGTCAACAAGGAGAAGAAGGGCACCTGCCTTAATGCCTTCATCATTTTGATTGTGTAGTTCAAGATCTGGATTTTCAGTTGACCTGATTAGACCTGACAAATTAAAGTGCAAAAGTTCTATTAACCTTGCCATCTTCCCAAAATGCCACTGACATCATTATCTTATTAATTTTGTCAAAATGTTTGTGCCTGTTTTTTTCTTTCACTTCATGTGACCTTGCTACTGAAATGATGCCTAAATTGGCACCTTTAACATTGAATCTTTCAAGGATTCTTGACCACTGCACCAGTGACAGTTTGAAGTTTCATAACCTTTGTGTAATTTCTTTTATTGTGTAGAGAGGTCAGAGCAGTTGGACTGGGATGCACGTCTCAATATTATTATGGGGGCTGCAAAGGGCCTTGCATACATGCATCACGATTGTTCTCCTCGCATAATACATCGTGATATAAAATCAAGCAACATTTTGCTAGACAGTAATCTTGAGGCTCGTGTTTCTGACTTTGGTCTTGCTAAGCTGTTGGAGGATTCAAACTCTCATATTACAACCAGGGTTGCTGGGACATTTGGTTACCTTGCACCAGGTAGGTTAGTGGAGAAGCGAAAAAATGCTTTTTTCATTTGATTATTTAGCTTGGACTGTATCATTTGAATATTTTGGTGCTTAACAGGTACATGGTTGTGATAATGCAATAGGTAGTTTATCAAGTTTTTGTTCACACCAAGAATTTACACAAGGAAAAAAGAACTAGGAGAAATCCTATTCATATTAGGATTTATAAATCCTATCTTAATTGGGATTTACATCTCACTAAAGTTTCCAAAATCCAACTTATTTTATATTCTTATTAATTTTCCTTGACAAATCACAAGCTCATTTCAATTCAAGTCTAAATTAGGCATCCAACCATTGCACCTTCATGGGCCCACCTTTTCAAAAAATTTCATTTATTTTATTTTAATTCATAAAGATTAAGATAAATATTCAAAAATCAAGGAAAGGGCAATAAACTTACAAAATATCTGACAAAAATTTATGAAAAATTTATCAAGACCTTTCTTTTGGAATTTTTACTTGTGAAATTTTCAGAAAATAATTTTCTTAAAAAATTCAAATATATATAATTTATTCTTTCATGACCAATATTAAAAATTCTCACATAGGGTGTGACCGGTTGGATGTACACGCTTTTATCCTGGATCAATTCTAGTTGAGATGTAGAAAATGTAAATACCTAAAATGAATGGAAATGTTATAACAAAAGAAAAAAAATGGATATGCTACAAGCCTATAACCTATGAACTGATGATGTGAACACGTAACATGTTGGAACCCAAAAGAAAATCAAACAATTCACCGGTGATCAGTCGAAGGTGTTATGAACTATGAACCGATAAAAAACGGAGCTATCAATGTGGAATACCTAAATGTAATCAAGACATGATGTTAAAAAAATAAACACATAATTAGATATCTAGACAGGCAGTTGTTGGCACGTAAGGCCCGGAAAGACCTTGGGTCAGCTGGACTACAGTTGGTTACGCATGCTTAAACCTGGCTTTTTTCATTTGAAATCCCAGGTATCTTTACCCGTTTTCTGGAGCATGGTGCTCTGACCTGGTTATTCTTTGAACACAAGGTCTTTGCTTCTGCCGCACATGGGAGAAGGGGAGTGACTGCTCTGGTGCAAGTCAGGGAAAATGGGTATGAGTTTGCTGGGAGTAAGGGGATTGAATATTTGATTCCAATTCTGAGGCAATCAGAAGGGCGACCTGTATGCAGTTTTCAAAGATGCACTAGTTGGTGTACGGAACAAGGTAGCTATTCTTACGATTAGGCCCTTGTCAAAGCTTTCAACCCTTCTTACAGAAGATGGAGGAGCCACCGACGTCATCTGCCATGGCTGGTCAGGATATCAGGGAGGGGGCAAATGTCTCTTAATGGTGGAGGGGAAGGCAGCCTCTGCAAGGATTCCAAAGGCACTTGTTGGCCGGGGAGGACATGAGAAAGGCAGAGTTCTTGACCTTCTTGTGGTAGATGGAGGAGCCATCAAATCTGCCATGGCTGGCTTAGAAATCATGGAGTATGATCAAGGCACAGCTGAGCGCTACAGTGGAGGTGTTTGACCAAGCTGGGGGTGTAAATGGAATCCAATATTTTGATATTCCAACCCGTGCCCCTTAATAATTGATGGATTCATAACATTGCTTTATATTCTATAAGCTATCCGAATCAAAATCGGAATTGGAAACAGTCAATTTTGTTTCGGTTAATCCGATTTCGACAAAAATCAACATATATGTATAAATGTATATTATAATAAAAATATATAAATGATTAAAAGTATAAGTAAAATTTAAAACATATTATATCAAAAAATTAATAGTAAAATTAGATTTATTTATTGTCTTTTAAATAATAATTGATATATATTATAGATTTTTGAATTATTAGAATTTTCTAATTCCAATAACAGAACTAGAAAAACAAATCAGAATGACATGGTTCCAATTCAATTGGAATTAGAATCACTTAAATTTTATCAGAATCAAAATAAAAAAGGTAGTACAACCACCGTATACCCCTTTGCAGCCTTAGACCAAGCATGTGGTTATTAGTTTTAAAACTTGTTTCATCGTTTCCAAGCTTATTATACTACCTGTTTGTCTAATTTTAAAAAATAAGCTTAACCCACGATCTCTGTTTCCAAAACAAAACTATCCAGAATCCCAGATACTGGTATTGAACTAAACACCCTGTTAAATTTGGATCCATATCAGGCTATATCAAACCCGTATTGGATCTGCACCTGCCGTATTGGCTAAATAATGGTTATATGTGTCAGTCTGGAGCAAATCAATCCACTCCTAATACCAAATGCTTCCCTGCTTCACATGCCCATGCAATTATTCTTTTGCCTACAGTCATCACCTAATTTTTTGAAACTTGTGTTGTCTGCTAGTTAACTAGAAATTCTGGAACCACAGTTTTGAATTCTTTTTATGCACAGTTCTGTTTCTAGTTTCTAACACTTCTTTCTGTATTCAAATGGTCATAATGAGTTGGTGTATCTCAACTTAAAACCGACTTTTAATGTCTAGCATGTCTCAGTTGATATTCAATGGATTCTGCCTGTCTGGTCCATGATTGCATACATTTAACCATTCATTGTTCACCCATATTGTTCATGCTATGCATTTAAACTAACGTAAGCGTGTTTCTTTTGTTGTCTATTGTGTCTGTTGGGAGAATATCGTTGCTTGTATCTGTGACTGACGTGCCTACTTTCATCAAATTATCATGCTTAGAGTATATGCAGACTGGCAGAGCAACAGAGAAGACAGATGTCTATAGTTTTGGGGTTCTCATACTTGAAATATTGAGTGGGAAACGGCCTACTGATTCCACATTCCTAGAAAAAGGCCTCAATATTGTTGGTTGGGTACGTCTCGATGTTTATCCTTTCTATGTTCTTATTTTAATTGTTTATATTTAGAAATTGATAAGCAAGAAAATCTTTTTTTTTTGCCATGACAATTTGTTCACGCATGCACATAATTTAGCCTGTGCTTGTGCATACCACCTACCAACAGAACCCGGTATCTACCAGGAAAGGAAAGGAAAAAGATGCTCTTTTGCTGTGTGTAGATGCATGTGTGGTGACCACAGTCTAATAAACATATAGCGTATGAATAGTTGTGGATGTGTATACAGCATCCATGGAAGGAAATCTCCAATTACTTGAAACCTTTCTGTTTATAAATTTTTGGAAGGTAACCTACGTGGAGGCCACAATTCATTCATTTCTATAAACAACGATTACAGCAAGAAATCACCAACCTTATCCATCAATGTGGTAGAAGAGGTAAAAACAAAAGAGAGTACAAATGAAACTACTGCCGACTAAGACCTCCCTGCCCAAGTAAGGGTGCAAATGAGCCGGCTGAGCCAATTAGTGGGTTGTTCAAGCTCGGTTCATTTATTTTACACTAGTTCTAGTTCGAGCTTGAGTTCTTACTAGTATGTTTAACCCCTGTTCAAGTTGGGCTTATTACTTAATCAAGCCAAGCCTAAGCTTGAACTCGAATTGCAACTTGACTCAAGTTCAATTCATATTCAAGTTCAAACTCAATATGAACATCGTTTGTAAAACTCGAACTCGGTTCTAAACTCTTATGTAAAACTCTAACTTTAGCTCATTTATGAAGCTCAATCTAAATTTAATCTCAAATCTAATTTAATTTTATCTTATTTTGTATATTTAAGTGACATTATATAACTATTAATACTCGTAATTTATTTTTTAATTATATATTTGTTTGAATATTTTATTGAGCTACTCGTTAGCTTATCGAGTCGAGCAGGGTTTGTTCGAACTTGGCTCGTTAATGAACCAAGCTTTATTTTTTAATTCAAATTTGCTTGTTTAGCATAATAAATGAGCCGAGTCTAGGTTTTATCGAATTGAGTTTGGAACTACTTGTCAAGTGTATTGGTTCGTTTGCACCCCTATGGCCAAGGACATTGGACAGGAGAACCCTCAAATACATGCCAGCAGTTACAACAAAAACCTGTGCCACCCAACCAGAAGCCCGGGGTCCCGATGAAACCTGGAATCCATGTTCATTCTACTTGCCTGCAACAGCCCAGTCCTCCAAAAGTTGTGACGGCGAAGGCCTTAGAGGAGAGAATAACCCACTGGAGGTTCTAGTATTGCAGTTGCAGTTGCAGGTCCAAATGACCCAAAGAAATACTATGACCATTGAATCCTATTCAACTTTCTTTTTTGTAGTTTGTCCTTTGGCAAGTGACACGTAGTAGATAGTACAAGTAGTCTTTCCTGTGGGGTACCCAAGGGTTTCGTATGACCTTGAAGAGTCCCTTGGAGATGCTTGAAGATTTCTTTGGAATCAGTAACCTGGAAGAAGAAAACCGTTTCAATAATCCAGAAAAAAGAGATACTTGTCATTTCATGAAACATGTAGTCCATGCATTTCACATCACAGCATGATATTGGTAGAAGCGATTTATTGCAGTCAGAAGTTTAAAAGTTGGGCGCTGTCCGTTGGGTACTCGCCGATTAAATTATCACGGTCGGGTCATTAGTAACTCCTTCCAGTCTTCAGTTCTCAGAGAACCCACCGAAGCATGTTCTTCCGGAACCCAATTGAACCTTGCGAATTGTTTCATTTGTACTTGGTCATACATTGCAGCTGAACTTTCTGGTCATGGACAACCGGCAGAGGGAAATAATTGATCCCCAGTGTGACGGAGTGCAAAGGGAGAGCTTGGATGCGTTGCTTTCACTGGCCATCCAATGTGTGTCGTCAAGTCCCGAGGACCGGCCTACAATGCACCGGGTGGTGCAGCTGCTGGAATCGGAGGTGATGACTCCATGCCCAAGCGACTTCTACGATTCAAACTCGGATTGAGTGGTTGGTGACCGGGGGGGAGGGGGGTACATGTATTTTTATGTGCTTTTGCTTCAAGGGTGCCGTGCAACACTCGGGGGGTGCTCATTCGTTTCATTCTTTGCTGCGGTGCTGTAATCATAAGCCATTTTGCACGCCCATCCGCTGTTTTTTGTAGCTTAAAAACTCCCAGGATTACTTTGAGATCCCATTCCCGAATGCCCAGGCCTGGCTACACAAGCCATATCATCGGGCCATGTATTTATTTTTTTATCTATCTGTATGGTGAATTGCTGCTACTTGGTTATCCGTGGACTCCCGGGAGGAGATACGATGATGATGATGATATGCGGGAGCCGAAGGCTGGTAAAGAACCCGATGGACTGGAATGGAACTACTCCACCTCATGTATGTATAGTATGGGCAACTCTGGCTTGGATCCCCCGACCGCTTCCTGCAGTGTGTTATGGTGTCGTGGGGGGGTTCGATGGCCTTGATCGAGAAATTTTGATCAGGGGCCTCGGCAAATCAGTAGAATGGTAGGGTCGCCTTTATGTAAAAACTTCAAACTTAAATTATTTCATTACAATTTCAAGTTAGAAATATCAATGGGGTTCCTGAAATTCAGTGGGGTCGGTGTCCATGCACGTAGATCTCTCTCTCTCTCTCTCGCTCGCTCCCTCCGGGTTCAGAAAATTAGGGGTGCAAACGAGAATTTGGGTATTTAGACGGAGATAAAAGGTTAATGGATTTAGATTATATTTTTGTATGTAGATTATCGGAATTTGATACTCCCCTATTAGCTTATCAAAATTGTCAATTTTGTATATATTTATTCGATTTTGACAAAAGTTGTTATATATGTAGAAATTAATATTTTAATAAATAAAATGATCTGATAATTTTCAAAATCTATAATCGGAATCGATTTTGATAAGCTATAATTTCAGTTTAATGGGAATGGGAATCGGATCCACTTAACTGTTACCGGGATCCAAATCGATAACATCTAACATCGCCCCCCCAATCTTACCAGTTTGTAGCCCTACCTACCTGATATATGCGTGCGCATGCTCTGTTATGTGTATGTATGTATGTATGTATGTATGTATGTATGTATGTATGTACATGGATGTGTGTAGGTTTGTGCGATGGAATTCCCTCTAATTTAGTTTAGAGAGGGGGGGGGTGGGGGGAGATCTTTCACCCCAGACAGACAAAAGGTGAGATTCGCATGTATTATTTTTGTTATATTACATTTAATGTATTTAAAGATTTTGTGATTTTATGTTTAAGGTAAAGAGTTCTCTCCTGACAAGTTGAAGGGAAAAATACAAATTAATAGCTAATGTCTTCGAAATTTGGTTACAGTGATAAAAATGGTTATGCAACCATTTTGATATCGGTACCTATAGAGGTTAGAGTATCAATATCAAAATTGATACGAGTAGATAAATGTATTATAATCTATCTCGCTTGTGTTATATTTGTTTTAAAATCGGTATTAATTGGTAAATCTCTTGTGATGTCAATATCAAATTTAGTAATGACAGAGATGTTCACGGCAATGAGACAACCCATGCAAAGACACAAGAAATGGAAGGCGGACCCCTCCTCCTCCACCTTCAAATCAACAACCGGAAAAGGAGGAGCAGAGTAGTTAGATTAGACAGAGTGGTTGAGATTGCGCCAAGAAGATCCAAATATATATATATGTGTGGTAATTGGGGTCTTTGGTTACATGACAAATTAATTTTTGATCACAAAAACATATTTTCTGCAACCATCACAAAATACATTTTTATTGAGAATTTATTAAATATGTGAGATGTTTATCACTCAGCTTTTTATGGTTATACATGGTCCTCGCACTTTTTGTTTGTTATCATATCACACAAAACATGATGTGATAACAAACATATCTTTAGTTATTTTATGTTAATACAAAAATAACATGGAATTGTATAGACAAATTGTTGTGCAACATGATATACAGGAGGAGGTAAATCGATCAATCAAATGTACACACACACCCACACGAAAATTTCAAAAAAAAGAAGAAGAAGAAAGAAGTCAAATTCATATGTGTACACAAGTATTAACATGCGTCTCCGAGAAAAACAACTACTTGAAAGAAGAAGAAGAAGAAAAAACGCTATCTTTCTTGCTCTGAAATCTCCCATGATTATTTATCCCGATCCAAAGGCAAGCTCGGTGGTGGAGCAGGGGAGAAGAGAAGAGAGGACCTGGGGAGGGGGGCGGCGCCGGTGGTTCGAGTACGGCGGCGCCGGTGGAGCAGTTGAACCCAGGAGGAGATCAGCGTGCTCGCAGTTATATGGTGCGACGATGATCATCAACCCATCCGGTCCCGGAGGCCGCCGCCCGCCCGCCGATCTCCGCCCACTCCGATGCCGCCGCCGAGGCGCTGGCGGCCGTTCACGGCCGCCAACTGCTGCGTGGTGGAGGAGGGCGGCGTCGTCGGCAACCTGGGCCGCTGCCGGCCCACGCGGTCGGACTTCTCCAAGAGGCTGGCGCAGGTGCCGTCGTCCTTCTTCCGGCGGCTCTCGCCCAGCGGCGGGCCGTCGCCGTCGCCGTCGCCGCCGTCGGCGCGGTTCAACGAGGAGTTCGCCTTCGGCGCGGGGCTGCACGCCTTCCAGCTGGGGGAGCTGAGGGCCATCACCCAGAGCTTCAGCCCGGGCTTCCTGCTGGGGGAGGGGGGCTTCGGGACGGTGCACAAGGGCTACGTCGACGACAGGCTCCGCCGCGGCCTCAAGGCGCAGCCGGTGGCCGTCAAGGTGCTCAACGCGGAGGGCCTGCAGGGCCACCGCGAATGGCTGGTAAGTAATTAATTAATTAAGCAACCTGGCCTCCAGACAAAGAAATATATATATATATACATACATATGTATTAATTCCAGATTTTTACTTTCCGTGAAATTCGCACATCAGTTTTTCTTTTTCTTGATGTAATTTAAATTTTATCAAATAAATGAGTCGTACGAGTAGAGCACGCAGATTTCTTTTTATATTTCACATTTTTTTTTTCAATATCCCCAACATCAGACTATATAGTCTAAGAGATTTGGGTGATCCCACTTCTAAGAAACAAAATGTGATGGTTAGTTTTAAAAAGTAATGTTTAGAATGTGTTAGTTCAGAAATTTTTCTCTTTCTCTTTCTTCTTTTGTGTGTGTATATACCGTATATATATATATATATATATATGAAATGTTGATCTCTTTAAGTTTGTAAAAATTATATATGCATGGAGTTGATAATCTGTTCCAGGCAGAGGTGATCTTCTTGGGGCAGCTGAGGCACCCCAACCTGGTGAAGCTGATCGGCTACTGCTGCCAGGAAGAAGACCGACTTCTCGTGTACGAGTTCATGCCGCGAGGCAGCTTGGAGAACCATCTCTTCAGAAGTCAGTATATCTTTCTCTCTTTCTTTTTTAGGTACAATTTTGATTGCTCTTTAACTACCCGGCATGAACTTTCTCATCGATCGGCCTAGCTTTTCTCTCTGCCTCTCTCTCTCTTTCAATATATATATATGTGTGTTTTTCTTTATTTATTTTTGTGAGATGATGCATATGGAACAACAGGGAGCTCTGTTTGCCTCTCATGGGGAACCCGGCTGAAGATCGCGATCGGCGCGGCGAAGGGGCTCGCCTTCTTGCACGGCGCGGAGACCCCCGTCATCTTCAGGGATTTCAAGGCTTCCAACATCTTGCTCGACTCCGTCAGTATTACCAAGACTGATCCTGCAGATCATCTGCTGCTTGTTCGTCTTCTTTTATATTTATATATACATCCATACACACACACACATATATATATATAAAGTTAGGATAGTGAAGTGTATATGATCGAATTCCATCATGCATGCATGGAGTACAGGATTTCACGGCCAAGCTCTCCGACTTCGGCCTGGCGAAGATGGGACCCGAGGGTGAAGACACCCATGTGACCACCAGAGTGATGGGCACCCATGGCTATGCCGCACCAGAGTATGTCATGACTGGTATGCATCTCTCTCTCTCTCTCTCTCTCTCTCTCTCTCTCTCTCTCTCTCTCTCTCTCTCTCTCTCCCTCCTCCTACCTACCTGTGTGTGTGTGTATATACATATTCGTACCATTTCAAAGAACGGCCACTAAAATCAGTAGAGGAAAAGTGCCCTCTTTTGCTGGCCAAGGCCACCATGACTGATGATGATGTCCATCATCAAGTACTAGCTTGCAAGGTGTAAATTATGAGCTATCAAAGTAATGCCCGAGTGAGTACTTCTCTTTTAACACACTTCAACATATATATATATATAGAGAGAGAGAGAGAAGTAGATGTTATCAGAATTTTTAATTAATATGATGATGATGATGTTAATTTTGAGAGACGGGGGAGTCTCTTGGCCCCTCACAAAAGAGATGATTTGATGATCAGTTGGAATGAGGTTCACCGTATTATTAAATGATCGTCAAATTATCTCTCTTTGTGAGAGACACTGAGAGAGAATCTCCTCAGTTAGAGAATTGAAAAAGATCCGCTCTCTAATTTTCAGGATTAATAAGTTAGACTTAACTTTATGTGAATGCACAGCTTGTTAGAGGAGGAGGTGTGATATATGTTTAATTATCATGATGGGCCAAAAGTTATATATGGAACTGTGATGATGATTTCTACATATGTTTATATTACGGTGCTCTAAATTAATAAAGAACATATATAGTAGGTAGAAGAAACAATCAAGCAGCGTGATTCATATATAATTATATATATATACATGGGGCCGGTCTTCTTCGTCTTCATCAATCAAGCCCCTCTTCCTCTTCCTCTTCCTCTCTCGCCATGATATCGGATCGGTGTGATCAGCCGGCGTTGGCGACAGTCAGAATTAAATGTTCTCTGTGCAGGGCACCTGACGATCAAGAGCGACGTTTACAGCTTCGGCGTCGTGCTGCTGGAGCTCCTGACGGGGAGGAGATCCATGGACAAGAGCCGGCCCAAGGCCGAGGAGAACATCGTCGACTGGGCCAAACCCTACCTCACCGGCGGCGGCAGCGGCAGCCGGCGGCTGCTGCGCTTCCTCGTGGACCCCAAGCTCGCCGGGCAGTACTCCGTCAAGGGCTCGCGCGAGGTCGCCGCCCTGGCCCTGCGGTGCGTCAGCCCCAACCCCAAGGACCGGCCGCGCATGCCGGCTGTGGTCGCCGCGCTCGAAGCCCTGCAGCACCTCCGGGACATGGCCGTCGTCGGCGTCAGCCCCTCTCCCTGGGCTGCGGCGGCGACGCCGCCATTGATGATGCCAGCCGGAAGGAGGCCGGTCGGCTCTGCAGCCAACCCTAAGGCGGACGCCAGGCGCGTCTCCGATCGCCGAAGCAGGGCCGCCTTCTCCGCCAAGCTCAAGTGAACGCCCGTAGTACTGCATGGCTTTTGATTTTGTCATGCATGCATGCATTCATGGCGACATGAACCCTATATATACAATCTACGTACAGATATATATGTGTGTACGTTACAAGACAGATCGTCTCTGTCTAGAAATTGTAAGTAGAAGCAATGAATGTGTACATATGTATGTATATATATATATAGCGGTTGGTCTGATTAAAAAAATCTCACCTAGAGTGTCCTGCAGGATATTTGGACACATCATCCTATCATTCCTTATCTTAGTAGTTCTGAAGATGATAATTGAAATAAGAGACGAGATAATCAAATATTTAACATAAAAAAGTATATGTATATATGTTCCTGTATTATCTTACAAGACTTAAAATTATGGTATCAAGGTTGAGAGACCGATGATCTTAGGTTAATTGGGTCGTTTGATATGGATCCAAAACTTGGTTGCTTTAGGTCTCTTCTCTTTGTTTTCCCCTGTTTTTGCTTCGACATGACCAAAAAAAAGTCGCTTCCCATACAGCTCTCATGACAGCTTTGTCCTCGTGATATCTCTACAACATATTATTAGGATATAAGGTCTATTGATCTTGGTGCTTTTGGCCTTCAACAGAAGTGGTTATATATTCTTATATATATATATCCTCTCTAATTTGCTCTCATCGTCATCAAGTACTATTATCCCGTCATTAGTAATATCATTTCCTGTAGTGATTGTACGCGTACGTGTGTGTGTGTGTGTATATATATATATAGGCCATGACCAAGTAAGATTCAGCTACTGCTATGATCCGAAAACATCCGACTTCCTCCTGAGAATATGAAAGGCAACCACAGGAGACCATCAGCACTGCAAGTGTGATCATATGAGTGATGATTCAGTACGTTCCGGGAGTTAATTAGATTACATTGTGTGTCACGTACACTTACCACCCCAGATTGTACATTGATGAAGACGATGTTAATGATCCTCATCTCTTTTAAACTACATGTATAATATTTTCCTTCAGATATTGGATTGAATGGCTATGAGCAGTATTTTTGTTCTCCCCTAGATCAGTCAAAAAAATAGCAGTAGAAATGGATATAGTATACACAGTATATAACAATTGAGAGACTGGCATTGGGGCAGTTAGCTGGTGTGTGCCACGTTTTAAGCTTTCCCTTGAGAGTACCACACATCAAGAACTGCTCATAGTTGAAGTTTCTATTCTCCAATCGAATCAAGTCCGGCGTACCCCTCAGCTGGTTGACTCAATTTGAAGCAAACAGATTTTTCATTCACTCTGGTTTAATGATACTTCTTTTCATTACAGACAAAATGTACAAAAAAATTTTGAAGTATTTATAATGGAAGAATTTATTTCATAAGCACAAGACAGAGTTCCGAAGGGTGTTAATATTATAGCAGCATACCTTTGCATATTTTGGCTTTATTCGTCGACCAATTTTATTTCATGCCCAGACAATCGTACGTGCATCTCAATATGTAAGAGACCACGCCAACATTATCATGAGAACCACGGCCACCCACAAACATTAGTATGAGTGATTTGAACCCCCTCTTCATGACAATGCATCGTTCAAATATTACTAGCTGTCTCGGTAATCTTAGAAAAGCCAGACCCGACAAGGGTTTGATGCATGGTTCAATTCTATCTTTGAAATCATTGTACACGGGACCAAGCTGATACAAAACAAAAAGATGCATGCCCTATGACACGTACAGGCACAAGGATCAACAAAGGAGGAGGTGCATGTGTAGCAGCTATATATATAGAGAGAGAGAGAGAGGAACAGCTGCAAAGGAAAAGACTGCATATACAAGAATGAAGGATGCGGATTTTATGAACATGTTGAACAGATGAAAGCAAGAACTTGCAAGCAAAACTATTGATAGCTTCAAGTACTCTGCATTTCTATCTTGCATCATGGAGATTTGCCAGCCTCCATCACCTTGTAGGCGGGAGCTTTGTCGCGGTGCTCGATGTAAGCAGATGGGAACCAACCAGCATTTCCTTTGCATTCGCCCTCAGACCATCCGTTTTGTGACACCTGATTAGGAATAAAGAGCCGCTTGTGAAGAGAATTTAGCACATCTCCAAATTCTAGGAATCTTTGGTACTCACTCAAATGATTTCTAAATGAAAAACCACAAAAAGAAAACATATATAATTCAACAGTACTTTTTCTTTTCTTTTTTTGCAAAAACAACAGGATTCGACTATCGGGATTCGACATGGAAAACCACATAAAATATATCTAAGCTTGATAGTACACTTTTTCTTCCTTTTATTTTCAAGAACAACAGGATTCGACTATAGTGATGCGACATGCAAAAAGGGGAAAAATTAACTTTTCGGAAAAGTACACAAGTTAAAAACGTAGAAAAGCATAAATCCTTGACTGAACGAAGAACTCAAAGATAACTTGTCCAACAGAATTAATAGCAAAGGAGTTCCTGATTATAGTGCTGTAGAATAACTTGCTAGAATGTTGTTTATGTGTTGTTTCAGAACTCACCTCCGGAACCAACAAAAACATTGAAGCATCACTCACAAATTCAAACATCCATGAATACATGCCCATATGTGGGGTCCTAAGCGTTATGATCTTGTTAACATATTTTGGTTAGAAGGTCGTCAGCAACAATATACAGAGTGGTCTCCTCATACTTCTTTCATGAGTTGCAGATAAAATGATAGCAAAAATCCCACCAATTTTCTCAGGAGCAGGCCACACACCCTCTCTCCCTTGCAGATAATACTTGCAGTAGAAGAAACGGTTTCCTCCCAAAATAACTTATATCTTTCACTGTTCATTTCCCCATTACCATGCACTGTAAGCCCTTTGAGGGAAATGACAAATTTACAAACAAGACTTTCATAAATGTCTACTTAGCTATATACCTCAGAACTTCCTAAAATTATTTGATTCCTAAATTCCTGATAAAAAATACCAATATTGAAACATCTATAAAATCATGTTGTTATCGTATGTTGCCTTAACTCGACTATATCGAAGTTCTTCGATTGCAAATGCTCCGCATCAATGTTAACAAACGATTTATTCCAAAACTAACATAGGAGAAAAAAATTTACTAAATAAAGTTTTATATAGTTTAATGGAAAGCATAAAGAGAAATAACTCAACCGTCATTAGCAATACAAGGTCTCAGAATGACTTTACTGACTAAAAAAATCATGATTACTTGGCTTTGATATATTTGGTAAGTTTACAGTGAAATATAATATTAGAAATTTTGGATCAGATGTGAATTACCTGCCGAACAACAACATAATCACCAACAGAAAGACTCAGCTCACCATCTGCCTGAGCATCGAAGGGATGAATAACCTGAAGAAAAAAATGCCTGATAAGAGCACAAAATAACATCTAATTTTGGTCTATGCTGTACATATTCAGGCACATCCCGTTGAGAGTGAGCCTTTGAGTGACAGGCCTCCATACCATCTCCATGGTTTTTGTTCACCTATCTCATACCAACCAAAATTCACGAAATTTATAAGGTTCAAAAGCACTAATATCGTTCTTATGCAATCCTCTTCACCCTTCAGCATACAGTAATATATGAGACACCAATAACAAACTAAACACGAAAAACAATTTAATTTTAATAGTAATCAGATTATAAAAGAAATATTTTTCAAAAAATAGCATGGACACTAACCTATGCACTTAGACCAGTTCATGGTACATAGTATCAATGTTCTCGGGCATTATCAAGATAATGAAGACTTGAGTAGGCCGTAATTAGAAAATAATAATAATCTTGTAAGTCATTATGGCAATGGATGAATGGATGGCATGTCTAGGACGTGATGCCTCATCAGTTGCTTGTGTTTATCCCATAGTTATCAAGGCACCCGCCTAGGTGACAAGGCGCTCTTCTGCCAACGCCTTGCTAGGGCGCCTTTTGGGCAGCCCAAAAGGCACCCAAGGCGCCCGCCTTAGGTGCCCAAGATGCCCAGGCTAGGCACCCCGAGTATTTATGATAGTGTAAACATATTAATATATTTCACTATTACTTATACTATCACATATATAAGATTTATATATGTTATATACTTAAAATTTATAAAGATCTAATTTAGCTCTCTTTTTCCTCTCACACACACCAAGTTTATTAAGAGTAATTATTTCCCAAAATAAATATATACCTATACATACATAATTATATAAATAAAATCACATTTAAATGTACAAACACATAAACATACACATTCAATTATAACGTGCAAATATAATTATATTTATGTATATATATATTTGTATGTATACATAAATATATATAATACTAATATCTAATTATATATGTGGTTGTGTATACGTATATACACATATATATACATGTATATATAAACATCTAATGTTGCCATCTTGACCGCCTAGGCGACACCTTAGCGGCCACCTTGTTGTCTAAGCGGAATTAACACCTTTCAACGTCTTGGGCGCTTTGTCGCCTTGACAGCTATGGTTTATCCCCATCTTGCTTTCATCCCTACCTCAACCTGCCGGCTACAAGTGTCAAACGCACAGAAGCATAGAAGTATTTAGGCCTCTTAAAACTATTACATTCTTTATATTGTTAGACCAGAGAGCACCAACCTGATTGCAGTCAACCACGTCCAGGTCCAGTCTGTTTTTTACCGAACAAATTTTCATCAAGTCCAATATTATTAAATTTCTGATGAGATGTGTCCCTTTTTTTAACACACCCATCTATTAACTAGATCCAAGATAACTAACCTTCACGAATATGTAATTTCGTTGTGAAAAATCAAGTTCAACATCTCATGAAAGTTAACTTAGGAGACTTCAGTTAAATTTAAGTGGAACTTACTTCAGCAATAAAATAATCAGCTTTCAGGTTGGCTGCGGGTAGGTCAACAAATTGATTTTGCATATTTTCTTCTTTTGTTGTCTTAGCTTGAATTCCATTTGCACGAGTTTCTGTAATGACACCAGTACCTAGCAGTTCAGCATCTTCTTTTATTGTTTGAAATGGCACATCACTTATTGTTGTTGCTTGGAGATCACCAGACTGATGTAGTTCACTTCCTTTGATCTCATCACTTGTGATTTGACTTTGGCTATCAGCATTACCGGAACTAGAGACTGATCGCCTTTCCAAGTCACTCTGCTGCTTCTCCAAGACCATCTGTAAAGCAGAGCATGTTTTTAGAAACTTGGACAGTAAAAATAAATGTATCTTGTTTATGTAGTGATAGTAAGAAAGAAGCTTAGTTTCTGGAATAAAGAAAGGGTACCATCGAATGAAGCTTGTCTAAAATGGAGGTAACATTTTGATGATAACTTCTCTCAGCATCAACCTAAATGAAAATCTTGTAAGATGCCAAAAAAGAAAAAGAATGAATAGTTAAGCGTGTTTAAATGCGTATATGCATTAGAGCATGAGTATTTGAAAACATGTACAAATGTGTGAGAAATTTAAGGAAATGCTTTTTGGTCGAATATCAAACAAATATTATTACCATCACTAGAAGTTGTTGAAATGTGACCGACTGTTGTTGAGTCTCAACTGATTCCATAGCAGCTGTGGCCTCCTTTCCAAGTGCTGATAAACTAGATCGAAGTTCTGATAATCTTAGTTCTGACTGTTGAAGCTTCAACAAACTCTCTGGAGTTCCACCAACTTCCTTTGTCTTTATTTGCTTTTTTGCAACATCATTTGCCTAATGTTTAAATTGCACTCCTTTAAAATACCATATTTGCTTCTCCACTGCAATCTCAGCAAACATTAAATAAGAAAAGAAGAGAAAATAAGACCTGAGCTTCTACATCTTGCCTAATTTTCTCGAAACGGTAGGTCAAATGCCGAGCATCCTCTAAAGGAGCTCCATATATCATCGCGCGCAATGGTTCATAAACCTATACAAGCGTTGGAAAATTTTCAAACACTAGAAAAATAAAATAAATGATCTATCACATAACTGAAGAAGGAATTGACTAAAGTATACCTAAAAATAGAATTCCACATCAGGACATCATCAAGACTAAAAATTACCAAAATAAAATTGCCAGTTACATGTCCAATGAGTGAAGACGATAAGGATGAAAAGAAAGTATTTTAGTTACAAATCTCTCCATCATTCTACCTGTAGCAAAGTCAACATTCCATGAAGTTACCCATAGCACTGGTAAAGTCATTTTAGATGTTCAGCTGATCATTTACATACTTTAGAGCCTCTGTTTTGATTAAACCAATGATTCACTAAAATTAGCAACCAGTAAGGGCATGGTACTTGATCAACTTCAGGGACTCGTATGAGAAAGTGCCCTTACTAGGTTAACATTATGTCAACTCCGGGTGATGATTATGACAGGCACAATTTAACACCATAAAGGGTTGTAGAAGGCTAAACTTTGCAATATCTTTATTCAGACTCAGCCGTGATCTTTGTTAAATCAGGCAATCATCTGACAGTCAAACATGGTAAATATATTATCACAAGGAGCAGATGGCAAAAGGTTGTGCCATTAGATGGAGTGCAGTTTATTTGATGCGATGCCATCTGATAAAGTCAAATTGTGAGTGCTAGGGAGATGATCCTTGATACTTGAAGAAGCTGGCATGACGAAAAGTCGGAGTGGCTGTGCAAAACCATCCCCGTCCATTATCTTTGTAATTGCAGTATATGTGGTATGGATAACAGTCTGCTTTATATGATGAAAGGTTATCGTGTGTCAATGAAGAACAACCTTGGATGTCAAGTTCTGAATTAAAAGTTTTGAACTTTTGGATAAAAGAAAGTCCTTATATGGCACTACAAGTTATATTTGTCAGATAACGTATCATTTTCTTCCCATGTTACAACCTGGCGCCTACAAACTGGCACCTGATGGTTTTGCTTACAAAAACATCCCACAAGAAATAGCTTGAAAAACAATTACCCATTACCCACTTTTATATACCAAAAGTCGTATTCCTTCTACCATGGTCACAAGGCCTTTTACTTTGGCTTTTGGATATTAACAAATAGCAACAGCCAACAGGAATTTAACTTTTATAGCTCAGGCCCAGTAAGGAGTTGAGTTGAATTAAAAATATATATTTTTGAGACTGATCAAGTCTGTTCATGTTCAATGCTCAAACTGAATTAGATCAGTTTGGTCTGGTTAGTTTCAAGAGATGGCTCAATTCTATCATGGTCAAAGCTTTTTTTTTCACATGATGCAAACCAAACTGACATGTGAACATCTTCAACCATGTGCTAATAAAAACTGCCAATTATTCTTTCTCTAAGAAGTTGCATAATCACAATTAGTAGTAAGCAATTCACACGCTCACTTTTCCTCCTCAAACTAATTATACATGGAATGCAAAGGCCCCTTCTTTAACCCATCATTGATGATACCTCCTTGGAATTAAGAGAGATCTAACAGGTAGTTTTTGTTTTTGTTTTTCTTAAAGCAATGCATTCTATTTATCATATAAGATATCTTTCTGTAGCATTTGTCACCGGCAAAAACATCATTTATGGAGTGTTTGGTTGCATGATAAATTGAGTTTTTGTTACAAAAATATATTTTTGTAACAAAACTTGTTAAAAAGGATATTGAGCAATCATTACAAATTTATGTTTTTAGAGAGAGTCCCTTCTTGGGCGAAAAATTCCCTTGTGGTCCCAACATTGTTTTAGTTATTCATGGTCACCAATGTTTGTAAAGTCTCGAGGCGGTCTTGAGGTGTTTTGCCAAAACCTCACGAGATGTAAGACTTAACTTATCAAGGCATAAGCCTCGATTTAAAAAAAAATATAATATATAAACATTTAAATAAATAATCATGTCTATATAAAATACTAGTATAAAAATATAATTAACAATTAATTATTTAAACTTCGATGTTCTATGAATAAGCAAAGTTGAATTAATGGAATTTTGTGTCAATAACATTGAGACCTAAATAATGCATTCACTACTTGTAATTTTTTTATACTTGACACTTTTAGACATACCACATTGAAATAAATTCTATAGATTCAACAAAAAAATGCTCATAAAAATAAAGTCATTGTGTGTCCTTTAGAAGGAGGAAAAAGGTTCTATAAAAGTTTGTGAGATGGAAAGATGAAACACTTACTCTCTTTGTATGTGAAGATGGTTCATAACTCTTTCTTTGTCTTTGTCACTTTTCATTAAAATAACAATATACCATTAACCTTGAAGCTTACGCGTCTTGTTACTGCGTGCCTCAAAATGCCTTACATGCAGAAAGGCACAAGTCTCACCAAGGTGGTGAAGCATCTCGTCTTACGACGTAAGCCTCGTCAACTCAAGGTGGAGGATTTTTAAACAATGATAGTCACCAATCTTCTTGTTATCACATCTCACCAAACATGATAATTTTTATGTCTTTGACAATCTTGCATTCTATTTTAATATAAATTTTTATCATGAAAATATATAAAAAGTTATTGTGCAACCAACCACTCTATTATCTTTGTTTTGAATGTATGCGCAGGCTACTGGTCCTCCCTGAAACCATCACTTATGTTCCATGCTGCAAAGCAACCTTAGACCATGTTTGGTAACTGTATTGAGTACCACTATCACTATCAATTTTAAAATTGATAGTGAACGAAATCATCAATATATGTTTGGCTATCAATATCAACATTAAAACTCTTTAGTGCTACCAAAGCATGATATGTAATTCAAATCAAGGAGGGTAGGGTCGGGGGTCGCGACCGGGTCGCGGGACCCCCAGGCCGACCCGGTCGCGACCGGGTCGCGACCCTATTATTTAAATATTTTTTTTTTGAAAAATTCAAAAAAATAAGAAAAATGCGAAAAAAATCTGAAAAAATACAGAAAAATTGGATAAATTAAATGACATGATTTAAATGAATAATGCATCAATTTTATTCCAACATGATGTGTTGTACACTTTGTAGGTAGTTGATGTACTCTCCCCATGTCATTTGGGTTGAGTACAAACGATACACGTGTACACATGACGATCATATTCGTCCGTCCCTCGAGGAAACTATCCTAAGACTTGATCCAAAGGAGTCACCATAACTATAGGTCGATTGGATCGAAGTATCCGATGACTACATAATTCATTCCACAAGACTTCGATCGTATGTAGGGAACCAAGAGCTCAGGATGAATCATACACATAGTCGGGGGCATCGTGGTATTCGCTCCAACTCCATGGCTACGATGACCTCCTCTGCACCTTGTGGCGGCCTTCTACCATGATCGGTATCTTGGGTCGCGTGAGTATATTGCTCCTCGCCGTAAAACGTAGCGACGTGGTAGGAGATATGGGAGGATCCGAGGTCCCGTACTTGTAGCGTGTCCGTGCCCCGTATCGAGCACCATCATCAGCTACTCTTTGACGACGAATCCTCGGACGTCCGGGTACCGCACTCGGATGTTCGGCTCCGGCGTATCTTCTCGATCGTCTTCGACCGTATCGCATCTGCACGTATCGAAAGGATCATAACTTGTTTACCTTTTCGCCTACTTTGCGTACCTTGGCTAGTTCCTTCTCCGGTCCTCTGGCGCTTTGCTGGTGAGGGAGGGATGCCGGAATTCTTCGGCTAAAGGGACATCGTCGAGCACCCTTCGGCCCATGTCGGTCTTGGGGTTGAACTCCGGTTCTCCCAACCCTTCTCGGTCGTTTACCCAAGCTTCTAAGGAGTTCTTCTCGTAGAATATTTGATCCAAATCGATATCCTCCTCTTGATTGGCGGCTCGTCCACCGAACGTCCCGCCGCTCGTGCTATCCAACTCTTTGTTCCATCTCGGTTCGCTTTCATTCTATCCAAATTCCTCAACTTTAACCTCGTTGTAGTGACGATACACGAGGTCTTCAAGCCTCCTCGATGTCAACCTATTTCTACGCTTTGTGTGAATCGAAGCCGAATGTAGACCAATTTCGCTCGCACCGAAGCCGACGTGGTTTGACTTAGGACCCGACGGCTACGTCCGCCAAGTCCTCGTACCACCCGGTACTTTACCATGGTCCATCCACCAATCAGTGCATAAATCGAATGTCGTAGATTATTATCTAAGTAAGCTTTCGATTAATTAAGTGATGAAAAACATTTCTACGTATCGGACTTAGTATCATCACGGCTCGTTCAACTCGCTCGTTCCAAAGCGATAACTCCGCATTCGTAATCATACATCTTGTTGCGAGCGATAATAGCCCGGTCGTCGTCACCAAGCAACCGTCGGATGACACTCTTCACGTCATCTAATAGCTCGTTCGTCGCCGAAATGTGGACTATAGCGATGTCTTGGGTTGAAAAAGTAACTCTACGAAACAAATAGTATTAGTAAACATGTTATACACAACTTTCGATTAATAAAAAAGATTAGTAAATGTTTAAGAAAATATACCGTCATGTATGGGTTGATGTAATGTACGCTCCCGCCGACGATCTATAATATCCCGCCACCACTGCGAAGTCGGACACGGTCTTGGATACATTTCTTCCTTCGCTCTCTCAACCGCATCGAATAAATACCCCGTATGCCTTTTCTATCTCCGTCAACTATCCTTAGTACCTTCACTATGGGTTGGACGATGTCTAACGTCTTCTTCACAACTTTCCAAAATCTCCACTCTCTATTGTCTCTTCTACTTTTCTCCCCTTTCTCTTATCCGATGGGTTACATCTAGCCATCCAACTACCCCAACCCGGTGAAATGACCATTCGAGCGAGCTCTCCTTTCGACTCGATAAACTTTCTAAGGAAATATAGTGGGAGGCGAACCGGGTTGCACCGGGCCGTAACAACTCCCCGCCTTGGTGTGTTCCTCATGTTGCGAGGACAAAGTTGTGGTTATAAATAAACGAAGAAATAAAGCACGCAACTACTCCGTCTATTCGAGGATCCTTGCATATATCCTCCAACATCAAGTCTAAAGAGTGGGCGGAACGGGGTGTCCAACAACTTTGGTCTTTTGACCATAAGCATCCGACCGGCCGCTTTGTATGCGGCCGCATTGTCCGTGACTACTTGAACTACCCGCTCTCTCATATTTCTTCTATCACTCCATCTATCAATTGCAAAGATACTCGCATTCTTTACTCGTCCCGATGCGTCGACCGACTTCCAAAAGACCGTGCCGGAGCTGACCGTACACTAAAGAAATTGATCATACTTTCCTAGTAATACCATTAGTATAAGATGATAAATAAGTTATACCAAAAAAGAATGTTAATACATCTAATATGAATGAGTAAAAGAAAATTTAATTACCGGTCCGTCCGTCGGTCATTAACGTGCAACCTCGTTCCTCCGCATGCGTTCAAATGACCCGTACTTCTTTGTTTCGCACCTCCATGTGGAAGATATACATTGTATATCTCCTTTGGGTTTGGACCAGCACTCCTCTCGACGTCCGCGATCGTGTCGATCGTATTCTCGTAGTATGGTCCCTTCGCGGCATTTCGCCGAATGTCGTGGTGAAAGAACCACCTCGACGTTGCCCGGCCCAATCCTATCCTTACATAATTTGAGGTTCTTCATCGCCGTCGTGATTGTTGTTTGACGTTGTCGTGGTCTCGTGATTACGGGATCCACGGACCTACCGCCGGTCGTCGTCTTGTGTGAGATCATAAACCATCTCTTGCGTTGGTTGTTGGATCCTTTTCCGCTACCTCGACCACTCCCACTTCCGGACCACTTCGACCCATCATTCGGCCGGTATGTCTATGAAGTCTTCCTCGGCGAATGATCTTCGACTCGTTGCATCCCTCGCGAGAGTTCATCTTTTTAAAAATATTTAAGTATCGAGGCTACTTAATTATCCATTAAAATAGAATAATGAACAACGTTTATGAGTAACACCTCCCATACCTTCGTACTCTTCGTCTCCAAAATATCCGCTCTCTTGTCCGGTTCGTAAATGCGTACCGATCGTCTCCCTGGTTGTTGCAATTCTTCTCGGACGGTCTCTTTATGTCTTTCTTGCTAGTTCCCTTCGTTTGCTCCATCGCCTTGTAGTGCTCTACGAAATTGAGCTCGACCTCCGGCGAGTCCGTGTGCAAGGAAGAACATTTCCCTTCACGCGAAGATGAAATTTTAAACGATAAATACCACCGAATATTACTTTGTCGCAATATTTACATTGCACTTTTCTCTCCGCCATGGAGATCAAATTACAATGCAACCAAGCCGGATCACTCCGGTCGCGCCGGTAGGGTTGTTTGGGTTGTTTGGAGAAGACATTTTTTAACTAAATAATTACTTAAGTAAGTAATTAACTATTTAAAAAACTAATGACGTTAATTAGTCACTACTAATCTAAGTAAACTTTTAATTATGTTAAATAAATGACTAACTAATTATATAATTAAGTAAGTAATTAACTATACCTTCCAACTAATGATGTGTTAAGTAACTACTAAACTAAATATCTAACTAATCTTCTAGCTAACTAACTATGCAAGTAAACGAATAAGTATTAAAAAGAATAAACTACTTAAACTACTAATCAATGGAACTAATATTAAATAAATATACTAAATGAACTAATACAATGCAAGTAAATGAGACAAAAAATTTGAGCAATGAGAGCACAAATGAGAGGTTGAGAGTGAGAGTGGGGGGGTGGGAGTAAGGAGAGCCCCGCAGGGGCTTTAAATAGCCCCCAAGGGGCTGAATGGGGGGGGGGCTGCGCTCCCCCCCAAGACCGTCGGGCAACGGTCTTGGCAGACCGTTGCCAACGGTCCGGCAACGCGGTCACGACCGTTGCCGACCGGGGTCGCGCGACCCGGCCGGGTCGCGCGCGGCCCGGTCGGCCGGGTCGCGCGACTCGCGCGACCCGGCCACGACTCCGCGACCCGGCCGGGGGAGTCGCCCCGACCGGGTCGCGACCGAGCCGGTCGGGCCTAAACCCGACCGGGTCGGGGCCGGGTCGCGACCCGGGTCGCGACCCGGCATACCATGATTCAAATGACAACTTGTATCAATTTTGATATAGATACTCCACCCTCTACAAATATCAATATCAAAATTTGTATAGCATAAATTTTGATACCCTAACCAAACAGGGCTGGCTTTAGGCACTAAAAGTACCTATGCCTGCCAGCTCCAAATCCAATTTGTTGTCATCTATGCTAAACAAAGACCATGCAGACACCTGAGCCATCTGATGATCTTTGAAAGATCACTTATTTGTATTCAAACATCATTGTGGCTTTATCCCTGACATTGCTTACTATAGTCCCTGAAGTGAACGTTGTTATATGTGAAAATATAGTCTATACTAATATCTGAATATTTCTTGTCAACTTGACGTCGTTTTCACTAAGCGGCTATTTTATTAAAAGGGGCCTTGCATCTGCAAGAGGACTTGACATCAAATTGCAACATCATTCTCAACCATGGTTGGCAGAATCAACCAATCCATATCCAGATAGGGCATGGCAAAACACTGACGGTGTCTGTAAGAATAGATTCCTGGCTGGTTCAGCCAAGTTCGTTAGGAACTGCAATCAGAAAGACCAGGCTATTCTATGTCAGAAGCTGCCAATCAGCCAGCCTGAGATCAAGAGGATCCTTCCTATTCTAGTTGGAATCAGCTAGAACATGCTGACTGTAGCTAACTCAGGCGCGTCAGACAAAGTCAGGCTGACTTTGGCCTATTCCTGGTTTATGTCCGATCTTATTGAGATTGGCCCTGATCTATACAGGTCCAGTCCCAGTCTGGCCTTCCTATAAACCGGATCCAGTTGTCTTGTATGTTTAAGGTAATCCTTCAGCAGTTAGGATCATATTGTCTTACCTCCTTGCACCCATTTCTGCCGTTGGTCAAGACACAAATACCACTTACAAGCATTAAAATTAGAAATTAATTTCTAAGTTCTTATGCGATAAAATATATGCATTGTAAAGGTAAGAAGAAAGGAGAGTTAGTTTAGATGAATCTCAAAATACTCAATTTAAATATCTTAGTTCACTTATTCAAATGGTTAACTATATGATTAAAGTAAGATGGATGAAATAGAGGTTGACAGTTGACTATAACTATGATTATAAGATTCCACTAAAATTAAAATAAAAATTTTATAATACAGTTAGAAGACAATGTTGTATGGTAATGGATGTTGGTCATATCAGGTTATATAAGGTAATAAATATATTACCTCTGGAAGGATGCCAAAGGAGTGAAGAAAGAATATTATCATCTCGATATTTAAAGGGAAATGAGACGTTCAAGATTGTGAGAATTATAGAGGTATCATGCTTATGTGTCAGACCATAAAGTTGTGGGAGAAGATTATGCAGAGGAGATTTAGAGAGTGTACTAAGATCTTTGAAAATCAATTTAGGTTCATGCCAAGTAGATCGACTACGGTGGTTATCTTTCTAGCTAGATCATTTGTAGAGAGATACTGAGACTTGAAGAGAGATCTTCATATAGTTTTTCTCTATCTAGAAAAAGTCTATGACCGAGTTCCAAGAGAGGTTCTTTAGTGGGTGTTAAGAAAAAAGATGTTGCCTAGTGGATTCATTAACATCATCAATGACATATACGAGGGTAGGGCTGTTCACTGTTCGGTTCAACCCGAAAAACCAAACCAAACTAGTACTTTGGTTCGGTTCGGTTTGGTTTGAACTATTGATCGGTTGGGTTTGGTTTCTAGGACCTAGGGGTGGGCACAAAATGGTTCAAACCGAGAAACCAAACCGAACCAGCCCATTCGGTTCGGTTTGGTTCGGTTTGGACCCCCTTTCGGTTTGGTTCGGTTTGAAAAATCTCCAAACCGATTTAAACCAAACCAAACCGTTTAAACCGATTTAATCAAAAAAATATAAAAAATTTATTATAGTATTAATAAACATGATATTTTTATAAATTTTATAATAAAATAATATTTATATTCATTATTTTTAACATAAAAATTAGTATATATATGTAAAAAATAATTAATTTAAAGATTTTTATTTATTTTCGGTTTAAACCGAACCGAACCGAACCAAACCGAATCAATTCGGTTTGGTTTGGTTCGGTTTGGGAGGGTGATTCGGTTTGGTTCGGTTTGGAAAAAAAATGGTCCAAATCGGACCAAACCGAACCATGCCCACCCCTACTAGGACCCTTCAAACCAAACCAAACCGGTAAACCGAATAACCCGAATTAAATTAAATATTTTAGTTTAAGTTATATTATTTATGTATCTTTTCTTATAAAAATAAATTTGTTTTAAGAGTAATTAAGGTAAAATTAATGTAATCTATAAACATATACACAAGATTTTAATAGAATATGATTTAAAATAAACAAAATAAAATTATATATTGATATATCTACTATACCTTAATAAAATATGGTTTGAACTGAACTAAACCAAACCAAACCGAATTAATTTGGTTCGGTTTGGTTTGGTTTGGTTTGGTTTAAGAAAAAATACTTAAAAACCAAACCAAACCATGAATACCCCTATACGAGGGTTCAACTACCCAAGTTTCTTTCCCGAGAGAGGAGTCAGGACTCTTTCTAGTATCAATTGGGCTACACCAAGGATTCGCTCTAAGTTCATATCTTTTTGTCCTAACCATTGAAATAAATAAGGATATATAATAGAGTTTACCTTAGCGTATGATGTTCGCAAATGACATTGTCTTTATTATTGAGACTCGAAAAAGTATTAACAAAAAACTTGAACAATAGAGAACCGTGTTGAAAGCCAAGGGGTTTAAGATTAGCAGAACGAAGACAATATATGCACTTGAGATTTAGCGAGAACCCAAGAGTGAAAGAGGTCGAAGTTACCTTGGATAGAATTGGCATCGCATTAAGTACCCAATTTAAATATTTGGATTCGATCTTAAATTTAGACAGGGAATGAGACGAAAATGTCAATCATAGGATCAAAGTGGGTTGGTTGAAATGGAGGCAGGAGATAGGGATTTTGTGCCACCGTAAAATCTCCCTAAAAGTGAAAGAAATTTTTTATCACACAGCCATAAGACCCGTCATGATCTACGGTAGTGAGTGCTGGGCAACTAAAAAGAAGCATATTGCCAAATTGAGTGTAGTTGAAATGCGGATGTTACAGTGGATGTGTGACCACACTCGGGTAAATAGAATCCGCAATGAGTGCATAAGGGATAAAGTGAGAGTTATGAAAATCGAGGATATCGTTAAGGAGGGAAGACTCTGTTGGTTTGGACATATAAGGCGGTGCCCTCTTGAGGTGCCTGTCAAACGAGTGGAGACCCTAAGGCTGCCAGCATAGAAGAGGCAGAGAGGTAGACCCAAGTTAACTTGACGTAGGCATATCTAGTATGACTTGGATGAATTAAGCATATGAGAAGAGTTAGCGGAAGATCGTGGAGAATGAAAAAGACGAATCCGCATAGCTGACCTCAATCATTTGGGACTGAGTCTTTGAGTTTGAGTTTGAGAACGTAAAAAATATATTAGGAAAAATGTGAGAGCAATGACAATTGTAGACAAATTGAAAGAAGGAAGATTGAAGACCTAAGAAATTTTCAGATAAAAAAGTAGAAAATATCAAAATGACTAAAACAAAAAAGAACATAAAACCAAGTTAACATAGAGCAAGGTAAATCAATATTATTTGGATGAGTTAAATATCTTTGAAGAAATAACTTAAAATCAACATTATTGGAGAAAGCAAATCTATATGGCCGACTCCAATTAATTTGGGATTAAAGATTCAATCGAGTTGAGTTCTATATGTGAACATATGGTATATTTCCACCAACAACTCCTTAGCTAAGGTTCTGTTTGTTTGAGTTTATTTGACATCTAACCTCTGAAACAGCCAGAGGTTAGACATTCAGATCGTTTGATAAAATGTCTAATCTTCGATTCAATCAGATGTTCGGTCAAAGGTTAGACATTCAGACCGTTTAGTAAAATATCTAAACTAACATTTGAATACGATAGAAACCTCTTAAAAAGCACTTAATTTTAAGTGATTCACTTTAACTTTTTTATTTTCAGAGGTAGACAACTAAGATTATTGTATTCCACGTGATAAGAGATTAGAGACGAAATTAAGAGTATAGATTTTCAGATTAAGCCGAAACAAACACCACCCAAGTCTAGAATCAATGTGAACCTTCGTATATTGGAAATGTGCTTTGTTTTTAAGATTATTTCATGACTTACAAGATTATATTGACAATATGCACTTGTAAAGTATCTAAAGGGTAACATAAGGAATACAAAAAATGATAAGAACTTGTATTTGTCTAGGAAGCTTTTGTATGCACCGAAAAAAGAAGAAGAAAAAAGACATTTTCCACTACCCAAAAGGTAGCTTTGAACAATACCTGAATAGAAGAAAAAGCCAATGATGGCTGCAAGAAAGAAATCTTGGAGTAAATAATACTTCAAATAGTGAAGTTATCAATGGTGGGGACATTGGTTCGAAACGACATTCTTGATTAGATTGGACCAGTCCACACCAAGATCGGGCGATGGACACCATCTCGCTGGTATCCGATTTTGCCTCACTTTTTGTCTCTTCCTAGGAATGGTGGCCCGCTCACATTTTCTTGTCTAGGAGAATGTTGTTTCATTAACTAATGAGAGTTAAGAATTATTATTTAGTAAGTAGTTATTTTTATTTCATTAATTAAAGGGTATAGAGATAGTAATTGGTAGGTAGTGGTTAATAGTCTCATTAAGAAGTGTAAAACTAGAAATTACTTTAAGTTGGTAGATAGTTGTTGAATTAAGAAGTGTAGTCTTTTGAGGGTTAGGGTAGTTGTTAGTAGGTGAGGATGTGTTTGGAGAGAAATTCAAATTTTGTAAGGAGCATTGAGGGCTATCAAAACTCCCCGATGTATCCTCATAGTATGATGTTGAAGAGATCTTAACTTGAGGTAAGAGTACATTCTCTTTATTTTCCATCACCTTTGTGAGAGAGGAATCCGCGAGGGGTATCTAATCACCTAGTATTGGAAGCTCGTGAAGAGAATTATCCACATCAAACACCTATATTAGTTGACGTCATCACCTACCTAACATCCCCAAAGAAGATGACTCCATCCGTCTTCTTTCTCTACCCTTTATCTTCCTTCTCCCTCCCACTTACTCTCCACTCTGATCTTCCAATGCCAAAAGTCATTCCACCACTTGCAACCTCCATCGTTGTCAAAACTAGTGCCGCTTGGAGCTTCCAACGTCCGGTCAACAATTCTTCTGTCCACCTAGGCATCCCGATGCCTCTTCGACATTCGTCCGCCGCTAATCGAGGAGTTTCTACCTTGACTCTTGACAACAAACTCCTGAAACAAACAAGCAAAACAAACAAGCAAAACAAACAATCGGTTTAGTCAATACTTGTCAACATGAACAGTCCCGAGAACACGTTGCATGTAGCCTATTATCCTCTTACGAGAGGTGGGCATCTTGATGATTTGGTAATATATTATTTTGAAATGTAGTTCTCGGGATACATATCAAACGGGTCCTACGAGTGTAGAGGTAATTTTTGATCATTCCCTCGATTATTTACTTTGTTCATTTCATATGTGATCGTGAATGCTCGTGTCGAACCCGAGTTAAGCTCTACTCTTCCTGCTCTCCATCCACCTAAGTCTTACCTAGGCAGGCATTCTAACTATCATTGTAGTTTCCTAACTAGCCGGTCCGTTACCCTAAAATCGAGTCTGAGTATCCAGTCCTGTAAATCAAATCGTGTGTGGGAGTCGGTTTAAAGTGTCAACCTGGATTGTCCTGTATTAGATTTGGTATCAAAGCATCGGTTGGTTAGAGTGACATTCAGTGTCATATTATCAAAAAAAAACATAAAAATGAATATTTTGATTAAAGCATGTATGATCGCTTATAGTCAACCAATCCCAATGGTACATGAAGTTATAAAACAAAGTAATTTTTTTCAAAAGTCATTTTGGTCTTTACAAGGAAGCTATTACTTGAATCCACAACTTTTATAACATAAAAAGAAGAATAAGATGAAATCAATTCAAAAAGAAGAAAATGGTCAGACAAAGGCCACCACCATTATCCTGTCCAATGTTTCACATCCCTAATATCTAAAGACAGGATAATGGAATAGACCATTTAAACTTACATAATGGTAGAAAGCCAAAAGACTCACCTTTTCACCAAAAATTCTCAGCAGATTTTCCCTCTCTTTTTCTATCGACTTATAGGAAGTTCCGAAGTGAACTGAAGCCCTTGCAAGAGCAGTGGCAAAATTTTGATTCTCCCCATATTTGCAACAGTCATCAGCCAGCTTCAACACTAGTCACATGGTGCATTTACCTCAACAACTTTGGAGCACAGGATACATTGTACAGTGACAAGAAAAAAAATACCTATTTCCATCTGTTTTGAACTGACTGTAATAAGACCCTCTATGCTCCTCACGATTTTCCTCTGAAAATGCTGGACAAGAGAAAGTAATGCCCTTCAATTAAAGTAAGTGATTGACATAAGGATTGCAACATCAAACATCCTACTATATTTACAACCATACAAATCAAGAAATGAATTTTATATGGAACAATAAAATCACATTCCATAAATGAAGATGCATTACCTTCGCTTCCTTTGTAGAACTATAAAGCATTTCAAGTTGTTGATGGCACTCAGCATCAGCTTCATCCAGGACGCCAGTATCAAGACCAAGACGTCCACTAAACTGCTTCATAACAGACTGACCAGAAAAAAACCGAGAATTCATAAGGTTTATAAACTGAAGAAGCAATAGAAAATATTTTTTGACCCCAGAAATGTGACAGGGGCATGTCTCAAGAATAAAGAAACAACAGAAGGTAAAGGTTTCAAAAGCAAAGTAAAAAAACTATAAAGAAAGGTTTTAGTACTTTTTGGGAGAGAGTGGATTCTAGCACAAAACACTCAACTCAACTCAACGCAAGCCTTAGCACAAATTTCACTAAAGCAAAAAAACAAAAAAACTACTATGAAAAAAGGTTCTTGAAAATAAAGCATTTGTTATAATAAAAAAGGATGTTGTCATTCCCTTGGTTCCTATCTACAAATGCATCATTAACATTCCACAAAACATGCAAACAAAACCATATTATTGAGCTAAGAAGGAACATCAGACAGTGTAAACAGATTTAGGTTATCCACTATAATCCATTACGATGCAGAAGCAAAGTCAGATTCGACAACATATCAGCATCGTTGAGAATCGGGTTAAAAATTTCTTGTTTTCAGGCTTCATTAATATTTTAGATGTCTTTTCAATTATTAGGTTTAATTATGAGTCAGGATCATTTTAAGTTAAAGTTGTCTTAATGTTGTTGTTAATTTTATATTTTGTTTGGGTGGTAAAGGATGTCATCAAATTTAGTTTGGTTACAAATCATTGAGTCGTGGGCAATTTTATAATTTATAGGAACTTTAGTATTAAGTTATTTTGCTGGTCTGCTCATAACATGGAAATTCTATGCTGATAGCCCACCAACAAAAGGACCCAAGTATTAAATTAGTGATTTCTCTGATGTATTTACACCTACGTACTGATTTTTGTGAAAAAAGAAAACAGCCAAATTTCCCCATGATTGTTGAATGTTATGCATTTGTCATTTGACCAAGATGTTTAACTTGTTTACCAAGTTTGGTAGAGTCATAAGTCACATATCATAGGGGTATTTCATTAGATCATGAAGTATTTTCAGATAATACCCTTTAAGGTTTCAACTCTTGGGCATCGAAAATATTGCATGTTATATGAGCAATTTTCCATAGCACCTATTTTGGCATGTAAGCTATTGGATTATCCCTCTGTCCTACATCACATTAGGTTAAAACATTCATAAATTTGAATATTAACATGGACAGAGAACTCTGCCAAATAATCAAGAGACCACATAACTACAACAACTGCATTCTGATCTCCTGGAAGCATCAAATATTGGAATCCTTTATGGGAGTAAAATTCTAAAATAAAAATAATTTAGATAACAAAAGGTAGCCCCATGGAATTAGTTGGCATCCAAAATTCCATTTTTACTCGACAGCTGAATATCATGCAATTGAAAAGAATCAAAGTTCTTTATCTTAGAAAGGAGCTCAAACAATGATTTGTTGGAGGTATCATCTCAGGGATATACATTCTGCTTGAAAGGAGTATACATAACCTTCTACTATTCCTGATCATTTTACCCATATCAAGTACGTAAATTATCATCTTCTTCTCAAAATGTGTGTGCAACATCCCAAGTGACTAGAAACCTATTAGCCTCCAGAGAAGCTGGTTAAGCAATATCAAAATGAGGTTAGGTATCATTTGAATAAGACAAGAAATTCAGGTAACCAATCAAAGTAAGGCTCAAGACTACCTGCAGAGACAGATATTTTCAGGATTAGTAGACAAAAAAATGATGGGAACTACTGGTTAGATTGACAGAATCAGCTTTTCTTCTCATAAGCAACATCATTTACGCCAACTTGTAGGAAAAGCTGCATATTTTTGTTCAGACTAAAGGATAAAAAAAGGAAGGAAGAAGTAAAGGCTGTCATTTCAGCGGCTCAACTATGATCATTGACGTTGTCTTCATGACTAATTCACACAATTCCGACTCCCAAAATACTTTCAGACACTGACGGCATTTCCAATCTCGTTTCAGAAACATAATAGGGCAAACGATAACATTATCATAGATTTCTTCAAGCACAAATACCATAGCAACATCTCACCATTATGCGTAACACAAGCGCATGCGTGTCTATATCATCAGAAATAGAAGAGGCAAAATGTTGATAGAAGGCAAAGACTATCCCCAAAATTCTGAACAAAACAATACAAGAAAAGAATAGAGGCAGAGAACAAGAAAAGCGAGCGGTCGAGAAAAGCCCAGACGCACCTGCTGCTGCCTGGCCACCTGCTCCCTGAGCCTGCTCGCCTGCTTCTTGATAGCCTCCATTCCGATCAACCCCACCCCCACCCAGAAGGATTAGAAGAAAAAGTATGTAATCCCCCTTCCCTTCAAAACATGATCAGCAACTCCAATAGATGATCCCGACCAGCGCCCAACCCCAGAAACCGCAGAGAAGAGAGCAAGTTACAGCAGAGGAGCACTTTCCACGAACCCAGACAAGAGAAAATTCTTCTTCCGAACGCCTTCAAAGCTCGCACCGGGATCAACAACTCCACGAGACATGATCCGACGCGCCGTGCCACATCCGAAGCCGCGGCGACGAGAAAAGGAGCTCTCTTTCGGCACTCCGGCTGCACTGAGCCCCTCCTCGATCCGGCGAAAGCCTGGGAAAGGGGGAGAATGAATGATGGCGCCAGCAGCTGCCCCCGGCCCCTCCCCCTCACATGCGCCAGGACGATACCATTCCCGTCGCCGGAGAAGAATATAATTATTCCCACGCAGCCTCGCAGGGAAGCTTGAAGGGAAGACACGTCAGACGGGGAAAAGGAAAAAGTGGAAAATAAAAAAAATCAATTCTTTCCGTTGCTTGACAGAGAGGAATTACCAGAATAATTAGGTGGTGGGACCCGTGGGCCTCGCCCGGTCCTCGTTGTCGGACATCTGGATTCTGCTGCCTGACTCTGAGTGTGTCGTCGGCAGTTCCACGTCAGCTGAGACCAACCTATGGAAGATCACCACGTGTCTCCTTGCGGACGCTAGTTGACGGTCCCTCGTGAACGTCGGTTGCCCTCCGCGGTGCCGCCGCTCGCGTCGTGGGGTGATGACGTGGAGGGCGAAGATAAGCGAGATCACGGCCGTCCGATTATTGGACTTCCGAGTAATCTGTGCATTCTATTGCTTGGACGGCTCTTTCCCCGGTTAAAAAAAAGAAAGAATTTTACACATTTCTCTTTATACGTTATAAGTATATATAAAATCTTATTTTTTCCTATTTTTAGGTACTTTTAATGTTGAAGTTAACTAAAATTGTATAGATCTAATCTAACTCTCAATATTTTTGCTAAATTCTCTTTGTCTCTCCTTCGAAACATACGTGAAAAGCTCTAAAATTTAGACATTGAGATAATCAGGATCGAATCTATAAAATGAAAATACTTCTCCGGTATTCAATACAGGACTTCAACACTCTCCATCTTAGTTAGTCATCACCGTCAAAGTCATGATAAAAATACACGGGACAAGGCCGAGCGACAATAAGAGACAGACTCCCCGGAGGGACAGAGTTCATGCCCACTTATACTGATACCATGTGAAAAATCTCAAAACTTATACATTGAGGTAATCATGATCCGACCTATAAAGATGAGAATACTCTTTCCGATACTCAATATGGAATTAAGTCCTTTAACAAACTCTAACATTCAAAACGAGTATATGGCTCTAATTCTAACATGTATTCCCTTTTATTTTATGTTTTTATCATTTAAATTATCTTTGCCTTTTGTTTTGATATGTTGAATTGTTATACGTAGTATGTCTTTATATATCCGTAAATTGTCCATGGACTGCCTGTATACTATTTCTTAGCGCATGATATAAAATAATTCAAGAATATACCCTTTCCCCCGATAATTAACAACTAGTATATCCAACTCAGTAGACTATAAAAACATACATCGTAGAGAAAAATAATATTTTATGATGCAACCAGCACATCCCATTATAAAATGTGTGCATGGTGGTTGTTAGGTTATATATATATACAAATTTTATGCTTTAAAAGGCAAAACGTAAATTCCAATTAGAAAACCCTTTTATATGAGTAACCAGGGCTGGAGTCTAGACAATTTTCAATGGCCCAACATCTTCAAGCTGGACCACAGGGAGATATGAACGCTGACAATTTCAAATTTTTGCGCCCAAGAAGAGCTACACTATTCATAGTTGACTTTGTGTGATGGGCAGAGAAGCTGACCAACATACGGCCGGATGATAAAACTATAAACAAGTTGCTCAGTAACTATGTATTACATGATACTTGTTTGTATAGTTTAAAGTTATCTGGTTCTTTCCCATCTTCTATCTTGAATTTGTCAACGGACTTGGTAGAGTAATAGTTTGTGGGTCTACAATTACACGAGCCTCTTTTCTTTCCTATTGATCTCAACATCTTGCTTGACCTATAAAATGAAGATAGTCGCCTTGTCTTGTACATCATTCTTCTCAACATCGAGCATGAGTGTGATCACTCCGGGCATGCTTGTTCGTTGTAAAAATCTGCAAAACAGCACTTGTTCCATTCTGCAGTACTTTCGATTGTTTGGCTCTGTGTAAAAAAAAAATCATATTTTGAAACGTTCTTGTCTAAAATTATATGAAGAGGGTGGAAATCAAAAACAAGAATGTATATATCATAGTTATGAAACCAACTACCATGTAATATCCTTTGTTTTTCATGTCTTTTGCAAAACTAAACGTATTCCTCAGCGTTGTCTTAGGCCCTGTTTGATTGAGCTGAATCATCCTCTTATCTCTCATTCGGTCAGATTTCAGATATTCATAGTTGTTTGGTGAAATCTCTCATTTAAGATCTGAACTTAACTCTTACCTCTTAAAAATGTCTGAGCAACTCAGATGTTAATCTTAACTCTCTTTTTTTGGTTCAGAGGAGGGGCTCGAGGAAGAGGAGCTCGTGGCTTACGGCTTACCTCTCTCTCTCTCTCTCTCTCTCTCTCTCTCTCTCTCTTGCAACGGAACTTGTGAAAGAAGCGCACTCCTCCTCTCTATGGAGAACGCCTGCGCCTCTCGCTCAGCTGAATCTTTTTGTTGTTCTTACATCATTCCTTTGCTGGATTCTTGTTCTTCTGGCATTTTCTGTACAGGGTTTTTGGTTGTTTTCTATCAAAATCTTTCTGCAGGGTTGCTTGTTGTTCTTACAATTTTCTCCTGCAGAGGTTTCACGGTTTTCCTTTTTTCTCTTTCATTGCAGCAGGACCTGTCCCCTTCTGCTGTCCAGTCATTCGTTTTGCTGCTGCTTTTGTCAAATAGGAAGAATGATGGAGGAGGTCGTAGGTTCTTTTGAGAGGGTATTGTCATCTGGGTTCTTCAATCGTCTTATGGGCAAATAGTGAGTACCTGTCTAGATCTGCTCTTTTGTTTCTAGATCTCATTTTCATTTATTTATGTTTTGCTCTCCACTCTTGTAATGTCAAATACATCTATACTCGATTTTGGACAAATGGACGTTGATGTTCTTCTATGAGCAATTCTTTGGGGAAATGCCCATTCCGAGATGATATTCTTCTGTGAGCGATTCTTGTGCAATCTTTCATGTCCTTGATATACTTTGTTCTTCCATTATATTATACAATTTCTGTGCAACTCGCACATGTCGGGAAACTCCCATGGTTTAGGATTCCCCGTTGGTGCTCCTGAAAAGAGACTTTGCATGTTCTCACATCTCGATCTTGTTATGTTCGTTGAAAGAAACATATTGAGATTTATTTGTTTGCTTAACTGTGCTTTCTATAGCTCTGCAAAGTTGTGTCTAATGGGGTGTTTGGTTTCATGATATTTTTTTGTACACTTTCATGATAAAAAATTGTATTAAAATAAAAAGTAAACCAACTCATGACATAAAATTATCATGTTTGGAGGGATGTGATTACAAAAAAGAGTAACCACCGCACATGACCAAATAAAGTGGGGGACCACAAGAAAAAAGAAAGAGGTGAGACCCTCTTTTTTGTTTAAGAAGAAAATCACTTTCAAAACATAAAATTGTCATGGTTGTCAAACACCTCTTTTAACAAGTTTTCTTACAATTTTTAAAAATTAAAATAAAAACCTCAATTATCATGCAACCAAACACCCCATAAGCCTTTGATAGATCAATATGTTTTCATTTGCATTTTCTTTTCTGGACACTTCTTTTACTTGTTTTGTTTAGCATTCTTCTCATGCCAGAGAACAAGTTTTCTAACAGCCTCCTTCTTTAGCAGGAAAAGAAGAGCAAGATGTTGAAATAAAGCTGAAAAAATTTGGGCTTCATGAAAACATGGGACCTTTGATCTTGCTGACAAATGTATGTTGTAGGTGTGATGTTAAAGATAATGTGGTGGACATTTGCTTTGTTGCACAAGATGTGACCGGAGAGAAGCTTGTATGGGATAAATATTCACAATAAATATTCACGTATACGAGGAGATTATGCAGCAGGCATTAGAAATCCCAATGCTCTCATCCCTCCAATATTTATAATTAATGAGTATGGTAGGAATGCTGCCATGCAGAAGGTTATTGGTTTGAACAGGGAGGACATGGTGGATAAAATGTTAGCTGGGGAGGTGTTTTTCTACATTCACAATTTTGGATGACATGATACTCATCATCCGTGTTAAATTATTGTAACAACATTGTATCTTAACACCCTCTGCAAACTCATCCACGTTGAACAAGTTGTTTGTCTCTGATTACAACAAATCTTTTGGAATTCAGTAGTTTTGTGAGAATGTATGTTAGTTGGTGAGATTCTTGGACTGAAAATTGCATTTCTTTTGAGAGTGAAGTGATCCGTGTGAGCCATTGTTTACGGAATCGGTGGAATCGGACCGATTCTGACCGATTCCGGAATCGGATCGGTGGATTCATGCGGAAGGACCGATTCCGGCATGAATTCCGCGGAATCGGTAGGAATCGGTCGGAATCGGTCCGGAATCGGCCGGAATCGGTCCGGAATCGGAATCGGAATCGGAATCGGATCGTTTTTTTTCTTTTTTTGCTTTCCAGTCGGATCGGCCAGAATCGGTCCGAATCGGCTGGAATCGGCCGGAATCGGAATCGGATCATTTTTTTTTTGTTTTTTTTTCTTACCGATTCTGGATCGATTTTCTTCCATTGAATCGGTCGGAATCGGTCCGATCCGATCCGATCCGGATCGGATCGGTACCCACCGATCCCGATTCCGATTCCGATCCCGCGATCCTTGGTGTGAGCTCAGTAGTGATGTTGTTAGCAATGCAATGATGAAACAGAAACTTTCTCACATGACTTCTCTTTCACCCATATGTGTTAATAGCACAAGTTGTGCAGTTGAAAGTAATCATTGTTTATGTTGTATTTTGGAATTCTCTATTGAGTACATTGTTTCCCCTGTTCTTGGGAGAGAGAGAATTGCTTTCATATCTATTATATGCTTGATAATCTTGTTGTTAATGTTTGAATCAAATTAATAAATATTATTTATCTATTTAAAATATTTTAATATGTATCGATATTTGTTATAAAATATTATAACATCAAAAAATTATATTATATTTCACGTTATACGTTTTGAAATGAATTCAATCTTAATAAGATATTAATTAGATGTTTTACCAAACATATGTCTTAATCAAATCAAGTACTTTTCTACCGCTCCTTCAGGTTAGACATGAAATTAAAAGTTAAGATTTTCATATTAAGCCTAATCAAATGCCACATTAGACTTAAAGGAGAGAGAGAGAGAGAGAGAGAGAGAGAGAGAGAGAGAGTTATAGAACAAATTTTCTTTTCAAAACTTTCATCACTTCTGCCCGCCACAAGTTGCATAACCAGTGTACTGAATTTTCAAAAATACCCGAAATCGTTAGACAGAGAAAAACTACATAAATCTGAGCAAAAGCAGGAGGTAGTCAAAGGGGGTACTCATTCAACATCAAACATCAATATGCATTCAGCAATTAAAACTTGATCAAGAGTACATTTTGACACTGTATCATAAACAATAAAGGCTCTGCAATTATCTACAGAAACCAATGACTTTCCTCTTTCCAGTCAAATCCAAGCCCTCAAGATCACTGTGTGGAGTTAAGGAATAGAGATCAGTACAGTAATTGGTGGTGCTTTAGGGGGGGAGGGGAGGGTGGTTAGAATCTAAGTACATCAAGAAAGAAACATATGAAGGGGCACACTGCAGTCCCCAGGCAGACTACAAAGCTCGGTAATCCAGCAATCCAAGAAGTCCCCAGGCAGACTACAGAGTCTTGTCGCCTGAACCCAGCAGCCAACCATATGAAGCTCTGAGGTGATGAGGCTTCATAAGCCTTCTTGGATGAGTTTATTCAACAAGGTTGTCAAGAGGGCATCTCTCTTCTCCGCCCGAGCCTCCTCCCTAATCCGCCTCTGCTCCTCCCTCTCCCGCCATGCCTGCTCCAGCATCAACCTCTCCCTCTCCAGCTTCTGCATCGACTGCCTCCACTCTTGCTCGAACATCCTCCTCTCCTGAGCCCTTCTCTCCATCATCTCATGCCACTGCATCTCCATGCGCTGCTGCTGCTGCATGAATTCCTGCAGGAGCTCATGGAAACCGCCGCCCGCTCTCGACTTGTCTGTCAAGCGTTGAGGGTGCCCCCTGTCGGGCTTCTTCTTCTTGCCCTTCGGAGGGTGCCCGTCGTCGCTGTCTTCCTCGTCCTCCTCATCGTCGTCTGAGGACTCCTCAGACGATTTATCACCACTAAGCCTCTTCTGCTTCCTCTTAGCCTGTGGGCCGCCGGACTCGGACTCCAGGAGGAGCCGCTGCATGCTCTTGGCTCGCTCGGTGAAGACAGCGTGCAATTCGTCGAAGAAAGGGCATTGTCTACCGTTCTCAGGATCAGATGTCTCTTTGCCCTGAACAAAAGAGAGGGATTAGATCACGTTATATTCGAAAATGTTCCAAGTTTTAATTCTCTGGTATACAAACTGTGGTTGCGGATCGAAACGCAAGCAAAATCGAGATCGAAACACCTAAATGCACCATTACACTTTGTAAAGTCTAAAACATTCAGTTCGATACAAAATTTCAACATCCACAGCTGAATTCTTCTGGCAGCTCAGGCGTCATAAACATGGAAATAGGGCAAAGCAAAAGTATGTCGTCCCATCGTCGTTAAAATTTCAATTCGTGATCAAGGATCAAAGATAAGGAAGAAGGAGAATAGGAGATCAACTGTAGACGTTTCCTTCACCATTCCGACAATCTACCGTTAATTCGCTGCCAGCTTAACTTAATGCGTTCCGAAACCTGTTGCATCGTTTCCGTCACCTGGTTCCTACTCCAAAGGTCGATTCTACATCCCTAATCCTTTTACGCCCAAAATCAAACAAAGGAAATGTAGTAAAGCGCCACGATCCATTGAAACAGGCAAAAACAGATAAAGAAAGGAACGCAATCGCGATCGTTGAATGGAGACCACAATGAGAGATACCTTCGTGTTCGAAGAAAAGAAAATAACGTCGGACGATGTTAATCCACCGGCATAATCGACTCATTCGACAAAAAAAGGGAAGAAACGCAATCCAGAAGAACTTGTCCCGAATTTGGGGAAGGTTTTGACGGACTTTATAGCGGTTGACGAGGTTCTTCCACTTGCACTTGCACTGCTCGGGGCTGCGCCGGTGCCCCCGCTCCCTCATACGCGCCGCCACCGCCTCCCAGAGCATCTTGTTGCTGCGCTTCGACAAACTGGCATCACGCTCCAGCTCGGCGCGGATGGCTATGAAGTCCCTCGTCTCTTGCTGACTCCACTGCGGATTCCCCCCGGCGCTCCTCCCTCCCCCCACCTCCTCCACCTTCCTGTGCTGCGGCGGCGGCCCTGCCGGCGAGATCCCCCCCATCGCTACCGCCATTTCACCGCCCAGCTGCAGGGGCAGCGCCGCCATGATCCGCCCCAGCGCCTCGCTATCCCCGCCTCCCCCTCCCCCTCCCCCGAGCATCAACTTCCCGAAATCCAGGATTGCAGATTGCGGGGCTTCCTACCTCCGATCTAGGGTTTCCGCAGCACCCCCCCCCCCTCTTCTCCGGCCGCCTCCTCCCTATCCCTTCCCGTCTACGTTTCCTTTCATCCAGAAGCAGCGGCAGCTTTCTCTCACTGGCATTTCCGCGTGGGCCGTCCCGTCCGTCGCAAAACAGTGACCGTCCTCCTTTTATAACGTTGAAACTCGAACCGCCGGTGGCCGAACTTGCAGATATTTACGGTCAGTGCCCCCGCCCGACCGGGCACACACACCCCTTCTTTTTGGCTGCTCTTCTGAAGTGACGGATTTGCCCTCGCCCTCATCTTTCTCCGTGGCGCCCCCTCAAACAAATGGGATTAAAATTTAAAATCCAACATTAATTAATTAGAGCACCTATTTTTACATTCTCGAGTGAACGGCAAAGATTGGGTCCGTAAACGGGTCGGATTTGATAGCGAAATCATCGAAATCTAATTTTGATTCCGATAAAGGTTAAATAATTTCGATTCTAATTCTGATAATTTTAGAATTATTATGTTTTAATTTCGATCCGATTTCGATTCCGTCGTCGAATATAAAAACTTAGTTGTCTACTTTCGAAAATAAATTTGTTTACCGAGAATCACTCAAAGTTAAGTGATTTTCAGAAGATTATTATTGTATTCAAACATTTTATCATATGATTTTAAGACCTAACCTCTATTCAATTCAGACTCGGACACCAATTATAAAGTCAAAATAAACAGTGCCTGAACAATATCAAAGTAGTCGATTCTCTTTGTTTTATAGAGTTAAACTAGACATTGAACAGTCCTCCGGTGATGAGATCATGGTGTCCTCTACTCAAGGGATTTCGGAACCCTAATTAAGAATTCCCTCCTACCAAACATTGGAGACAATTCTTCATTTTGTTGTTTAAACTTTAGGGGGGAGTAGGCCTTGACTGATCTCCACCCCCACCCTTTCCATTTCTTGCCTTTACTTGCAGTTGGTAGGGGACCATGGGACAAAGGAGACTTTGCATTCCATGGTATGTAGGTGATTGGGTGGAGTGGAGATGCTTAAACAGCTAGTATTTCTCCTTTGTATTCAAGTGGTGTGCATATATACCACTTATTGGCTGAGATTGTCAAAATCAGTGGACTTGTTAATTGGTCAAAGTGGACTTGTTATTTTTCACTTCATTGCAGTGCACCAATGAGACTAGTATTTTAGAAGACCAAAGGGTTTTATCACTACCTTGACTTTTTTGTTCTCCGGCTCATTATTTTTGTAGTCATGGTTATTTACTTTATATTATAAGTTGAAAATTATTCTTATAATCTGAATATTTCTTTTTTTGTGGAAAAACTTCTCTTGTGGTGGGATTAAATACCAAGATATCTTCTGGTTGATAATGTTTTGATCTTACATGGTGAATTGTTGGCGTGTGGGGTGTTTGATTGAAAAATAATTTTTTTATATATTTTCATGATAAAGATGATATTGAAATAAAATCTAAGATATAGTTAGAGATATGATAACAAAAAGAATGGAAATAGCTATACGAGGGGGACCACAAGGGAAAAAGAAGAAGGTCTATGTGGTTAGAGTACAATTTGTCATGCAGCCCATTACTCCCATTAATGTTTAATTATTCTACATATCTTATTTATCGGTTTATACTTATATTATGTCATGTTTAATTGTTCATAGTATTACAAATACTACCAGTCAATTTTAACGTTGTTAAATATTGAAAACAAAATTGATGTAGGTGAATACATGTATTCCAATTTATATACCTTTTATATATTATAAATTTTAAATCTATATTAATAGCTAGGTATTTTGTGATGATTTGTATCAATATCAATGTTAAACTTAACAATGAAACATGTATAATTCTATCACCAAATAAATTATCCATCAATAGAGAAAGCTTATGGGGTGTTTGGTTGCATGATAATTTTTTGTACACTTTCATGATAAAAAAATGTATTAAAATAAAAAGTGAACCACCTCATGACATAAAATTATCATGTTTGGAGGGATGTGATTACAAAAAAGAGTAACTACCGCACATGACCAAACAAAGTGGGGGACCACAAGAAAAAAGAAAGAGGTGAGACCTTCTTTTTTTGTTTAAGAAGAAAATCATTTTTAATACATAAAATTATCATGGTTACCAAACACCTCTTTTAACAAGTTTTCTTACAATTTTTAAAAATTAAAACAAAAATCTTCATTATCATGCAACCAAACACCCTGTTACACTAATCAAAAAAATTAAAATGCCTTTCGGTGTTAAAAGGATTTTCTCCTTATGCCAGTGGACCATCTTTTATCGAGGAGATTACCAGCACAAGTGTTTAAAACATTGTTCCAGGAAAGAGAAAAAAAACAGTTTTTGAGATAAAAAAATGCACTAACTTTGTAGGTATATATATATACATATTTATTTATTTGTTAAGGCATGCATATGCATATGCCTACTTCGTTGGATCATTAAACGTCGATAAACTTCCTTTGCAACATTATTTTCAAATGTTATATATATGCTTCGTCTATTTATAAAAGGATAGATACGTCATAAGCTTGCGTCAGCGGGGGCATATCTGGAAGGAAAAAGTTCTGAGGGGGGGGCCATCTGGAAACAGAGGTAATGCCGTCACGCAGTTACTGGGCCGGGCCCACTGATCCGTGTGAACTCAACGGAGCAGAAACCGCGTCTCCGCCCCGAGCGCTTCAGGGTGCCTCCCTTTTCCGGCGTTTGGTTCCCGGAAAAGCTGATCCGGGGATGAGCGGTGTGAACTGCCGGAGTGCCGGGGGTGAAAAGTGGACCGCAGGTCGACGCGGACGGCGCTTGCCAGGTGTGAACGGGGGATTCCGGATTCCCGACTGCCAGGGGGGAGACTTGCTGGCCGCTGCCAAACGCGACGTGGATTTTGGAAATCTAAGAAAGAGAGCAGCCTTGACGCCGGGCTCAGATTATGGAAGGAGGTCAACATTCCGAAAAGTTAGAGTTTTTTTTAGATTTTTTTTTCAAAATAAAGTTAGCTTTGAATTAGGTAAAATTAAACCCAATCAATTTGATCTGACTTAGTTGGGATGAGTTCAACTATATTTTATCAACATACAGTATGTGTGTTATTATATGATTTCATTGGCTTAAATCTATTCTATCAGAAATATTGTAAAGATCAATTAAATAAGCTGGCCCATCTAACAACCGTGTTAATCAGTAATCTTCTCGAGAAGTCACTCACTTCCGCTCTACTCTCAATAGAATATGCTAACTCCGGAATTTTTTTCAACTCAACTTTTAAAAAATGATTAATCAGTATTGTTAGTATTTTAATGATTTAATCTCTTAACATATTCATAAATTAAGATATTACAAAAATAATGAATGTGTTTGCATAGATGATGAGTTTTATTATTTACTTTTCACCGAAAAGATGTGCAAATGCTGTCAACATACCAGGTTGAAATTAAATGGTCAGAGTTATTTTGTTTATCTATTTTATTTGATTCGAAGATTCTTAGAAATTAAGAGAGCACATCCTAGTCTAACTCTAACCCAAATAAAATTATTAATTTGATTTAATTTTTTCAGATTGGATCACAGAGTGTGAACACCCTTGCCAACAGTTGGATATAATTTTTTTTGTCATACGACGCAACGGTCAGAGAATGCGCAGCACAACGCGTTGACGAGGAATCGAGCCTAACTCGATCTTCACATGATCCACTCCCCGGGGGTGGCCCGGCTCTACCGAGAATTGAACGCCTCTGCATCTTCAGGAGCAGGGATCGTAGGGTGTAAACGGAATCCGATATTCCGATTCGATTTCGATAAAAATTAACGGGTTTGGAACTTATTTTTGTATCCTATAAGCTATCAGAATCGGAATCAGAATCGGATATTCCGGTAGCTTATCGGAATCGGAATCGGAATAAGTTGGTTCCGTTTCCGTTAATTCGATTTCGATAAAAAATAATTATATATAAATAAAATTAAATAAAAAAGTTAAATAAATTATAAAATACAATATATAAATTGGTAAAATAATAAAAATAAAATTTTAATAAGATTATATCAAAATTTATTAATTATATGTAAATTATTGACTCACTTTTGAATAAAAATTAATATTTAATATGCATTTCGAATTTTATCGGATTCGGTTCCGATTTCGATAACGGAATCGGAATCGGATCGAAATCGGAACATAGTGATTCCGAAATTATTGGAATCGGAATCGGAACCCCTTAACCCTTATCGGAATCAGAATCGGATTCTGGTGAATCCGCTACCGAATCCGACCCGTTTACAACCCTAGATCGCACCAATTGAGCAACGCTCGATCGATAACTGCCGGATATAAATCAAACCTCGGATGTCAGGAGATTTATTTACCGTCATTATTCTCCTGTTGGATGGCGTGATCGATTCATGGACAGAAGTAGATGGAAGATACGGCAATACCCTTCGAGTGTAAGAGCTGAGCTCAAGATTCTATTGTTTTATAATTATAATAAAGATAATAAGCTTGTGAGTTGAAACCTATCAATTTATTCTAATATTTTGTGGACGAGTGCAGATCATCTCGGAAGGTTGTCCGAGATTATAATTTAAAAAATTGTAACCTCAGGCCCCTCACATAAATACTTTCATTTAATATCTTAAAAATTAAAAAATTATTAAATCACTAATTAAATTATGACATTTATGTGAGAGACCCGATCAGGCTACAACCTCAGACACTCTCGTGAGGTGATATGCACTCTCTGTGGATAGGGAGGTCTCGAGTTCGACCTGTCTTGCATGTTGGTGCTGATCTTTGTTCGACAAACTTACCTGTGCGAGAGATCTTGAGATTTGATCACAAGTTTTTCACTTTTGTATCATGAACAATAAAAAGATCTCAACGAAGAGTTTGATTGCACAATAATTTTTAATTTTTCTTGATTAAATTATATATTAAAATAATTTTTTGATAGTTAAAGATAAAAATTTATCATGCTCAGTGAGACATTATTAGAGATGTTACCAAATCAAAATAACTAATTCAGCTAGGTTTGGAAATGAGACTATTTATTTTTTTTAAACCGAGCCAAATCATCAAATTCTTATCAATTTGGTTTGGATTGACTTTCCTCCGACTCAAAATGCACTGACAAACATATTGGTTGACTTATATTATGTTTAAATATATACATTATTATGAATCTATATCACATAATATGACTGTTTCAATGATAAAAAAAATTGTATTGAATTTTTGTACATTTTCATGATAAAAACGTTGTCATGTTTGGAGGGATATTATAACCGAAAAAAAGAGTAGATATCATATATAACCAAACAAAGTGGGAGGGACCACAAGAAAAAAGAATAGGTGAATCCCTTTTTTATTCAAAAAAGAAATCATTTTAAGAACATAAATGTGTAATGATTATCAATTATCACTTTTAACCATTTTTATCGCAAAAACATAAAATTATAACAAAAACTGTAATTCATCACGTAACCAAACCAAGGAAGGTGGGGTCGGGAGTCGGGAGTCAGGTCGGTTGGACTCAAAACTGACCCGGGTCAGCCGGGATTGCGACCCGGGCCAGACGGGGTCGCCAAAAATAATAATAATATATTAATTTTGGGGTCGGGGTCTTGGGGTCGGGACCGGGTCGGTCGACCCCAAAAGCGACGGGTCGCGACCCGCGAACCATGAACCATGAACCAAACATCCCACGAGTCTCTTTTTTTTCTTACAATTCTAAACTCATTCGCCGCAAATTAAAAATAAAAAGAGGTAATGTGCATTTGAATGCGATCATGTTCCGTTAAAAATCTTATTTCTTAAAATAAAATATTTAGGAAATGTTTGGTATCGAGATAACTTGGGGATAAAATTGATTTATCTCTAAAATTTAGAAGATAAACTAGGATTATCTCCAAAATATTTTGATACCAAACAGGTTGTACTCTTTTGAAGTCTAGTCTTGAGTTCAATTCCAAAGCACCTGTTGGACGCATAAGAATTTTGTGTATAATTTTCTGATAAATTTGACACCAAATTAAAATCTATGGCCTGTTTGGTTAGAGTATCAAAATTGATACAATATCAATTTTCATATTGGTATTTCAAGAAAATAGAGTATCAATATCAAAATTGATAGTATCAAATCTCTTTAGGAGTTTGGTAATATTATATCAATATTAAAATTGATATTAGGTGTTTGGTAATACAATATCAATATCAAAATCACTATTATGTACTTTGATTGATTAGAGTCAAAATTATTTATTAATATCAAACATATTATTAAATATAAAAATATTTATATTATTTACAAAAAAATAAATATATACTTAAAATTTTTAACTTAAATAATAAATTAAAGTAAAAACTAAGGAAAAAATAATACAAAGTTGACCACTTTCAACAAATTAAAATGTCAAAATTTCATATTTCGTTGTCCATGCTCTGTATAGACATATATAAGCATAAAATAAAATTCAACCATAACTACAACAAGTATAAAATTTTACAGTCTACTAAATGTACTGACGAAATATTCTGACATAGAGAAGGATCAACTACTCCACTAAAATAATTACATAATTTAATAGAAAAGTCAACAAGGAGCTATTGTATTAGACCTAGTTTATTATGAACGATAAGCACTAAATGGTTTGTGTAGCAACATCTTTTGCAATCTCTCTTTGCCTCAAGCTTGGAGACCAACAGAGGTACACATCCACATTAGCCAATCATGTGCATACCACGTGTTAAGATTAAGAATTGAACTGTTATCTGGCTCTGGACAGCATACAAAGAAGCTCCAATTTCCAACAAAACTCTCTTTATCTCTAGCAAAAAACCACTCTAGCGGCTAAAGATCAAGTTGCACTCCATCAATTTGAAGAGCCCACTAACAAGTGATGATGGAGCGGCTGAGCACAGTGATGCCCAGATCGAATGGCCATGCCATGCCATGCTGCAAAAAGCACATATGAATTATACTTGTAGACAAAAAAACTTAAAAAAGAACACCCCTTTGTCAGAAATATTAAGCCAAAATGCAGTGAAACTATGTCCTCTACTTCATCTTCTCCCAAAATATGTACAACCTAACCCACGCAAATCACAAAATGTCCCGAGGCAAGAGAGTGATTCCTCAACTTGACACTTACAAGAGACGATTCCTCAAAATCTAATTTGTTGAAAGCAAAATCAAAATTATTTATACAGAAATATGGAAAGCAAATATGACTGTAAATGTAACTTGTTGACAGGACTGCACTCATTAAACCAACAGTGAATGTCATTCCCCTCCACTTATGAACACATCAAGAATTCTCAAAATAGGCACAAATGGATTAGACAAATTGCAGAAAAATTTATTATGGGGACACGAAAGTTATAGTGGGGACACGAGCACAAGAGAGAGAATTCATTTCTTACAATGGAACAAAATTGAAACTGAACATTGACCTTAGAATCCGAGACTTACAACAATTAAATCAAGCACTACACATCAGTATTGCAGGGCAATAAGAAATCTACTTGTTGCAGGATCACTGGCTTTCAGGTAATTTACCTTGACTTTCATTTTCACTTTTAATTATCAAGTATGCAAGAAATACCATGTCGTTGAAACCCTTACTGATGGTAAGTCCCTTTAGTTTTGTCCTGGAAATTCTCAAAAGTTGATGGTCACTTCTACTGATTCACAAGTCTAGATCATTAATGGTGTCTACATGATCTGCAAAGGCAAGGATAAGCCTTCTCCCATATAATATGTAGTTTGTTTATATGTCAGGTCTCCCTTTGTTCTAGTGACAAACTTAAATTACACTCTTTCCCTAGGTCTTCAAAATGAAGGTAGCTTACTATTTTCCTCAGTTAACCTTAGGAGATGTGCATTCTCATTGTTCTTTAGCCATTTTTATGAGTAAACAAAACTAGAAAGAGAAAGAACAGCATGCTCCACATATAAAAGTTCATTGAATCTTTGGATTTCTTTGCTTCAGCACAAAGTAAGTTATTTTCTTATTTTTGATCTATCATCCCACTTCCTTTAATTTCTAAATTTATCCTATCAAATCATTAGTGACCTTTTAATTGTTTTCCTTTGCTCATTTATTATCTAGTATCAGGCATATTGTTCACGGTAACCTTTAGACAAAACCATACAAAATATGTCAAGTGGTTCATAAGGAAAGTTTTCCTTTGACGCTTTTTTATTTTTCTATCCATTTGCATTGCTTGAGAGAGGTTCTTGCTTTTTTATTTTTCTACTTACTAGATCCACAAGTAATGCCATTGAGGATCTTGCACAAATACATTGAATTTCAGAAGTACAACACTCATAAGATGAAAAGTAAAGTTTGAATCTTTCCTTCAAATATAAGTGAAAACTTAACATTTGAGATGAATACTAGATCTGCAGCTTGTTTCTTGAATAAGATGCCACATATTCCATCTAATGTAGCACACGGTGAATAAAAATTATGAAATCTTATTTCTCATCAGAAATCTTTACAAGGGATCCTACAACAACGCAATACCTAGGGAAGCACATAACTAACTACGTACTATCCTCAGTTGGTAGAATTGAACTAATTCGCTCTACACCAGCCACCATTCCTCTGTATATAATGTCTACGGCTGATATAAATTAGACAAATCTTGAAAGAACAAACTGCCCTTTTGGGCGGGGTCATGATGCAACTAATTATTAACTTGCGTAGAATCAAGCTAAGGAAACAATACGGAGGACTGAGAATTAGAGATGTGGCTAGCCAAAATCTGGCTTCTATTTTGACGAAAATTGGATCGCAATGATAGGAAATGGAGAGATACTAAGGACAGAACGCAAGTGGAACATTGGCAATGGGGGAAAAAATCTAGGGGCACAAATGGATACCGGATATTGATAATCCATCGCCTCATCATCTGGACATGGATAGTCTCAAAGGTTATCCAGTAAATTTAATCAATAATGGAGGATGTTGGTAGCTAGGTTTTCAATTACCTACAACAGATCGTGCAGTTTGACCACCGGGGCGTCCTTTAATGGAGGAACATCTACCTAGGGGTGTAAACAGTTCGGTTCGGTTCGGTTTGGGCGTTTTTTTTCCAAACCGAAACCGAACCGATAAGGGGAACCGAACCGAACCAAACCGGTTCAGTGAAGCCTGAACCGATTGTGGTTCGGTTCGGTTCGGTTCGGTTCGGTTCATCGGTTTAATGTATATTTAAATAAATATAAATAAACATAAAATAAAATATACATTATAATAATTATTTAAGATTAATATGAAGAATAATACTTTATTTATAATATATAATTATATATTTATACTAATTAACTTAAATTTATATTAATATATATTTAAAATTGATATAATATATATTTAGATGTAATATAATATGTAAATAGAGTGGGTCAAACTTTGCCAAATCGGGTCAACCGATTTACCGGTTCGGTTCAGTTTGGGGAGATGCTGAACCGAACCAAACCAATAAGAAATTATCGGTTCGGTTCGGTTCAAGAAACCGAATGGATAACTTGTCAAACCGAACCGAACCGATCGGTTCGGTTCGGTTCGGTTCGGTTTACCGGTTTACCGGTTTTACTTGAACACCCCTACATCTACCCATTGTTGCCGGTGGAGTACATAGCGTCCCTCCACGTCATCTTGCAGTAGGACGCCGAGAAAGCCGTCGCCAGAGTGCCGGTTGGTTTCAAGCGTAAGCTCCAGTTGTGGACACGGCAGATAGTAGTGGCAAAGCAGGTCGTGGCCCTCACCGCAATCATGTCTCTGAGGTGGGAACGGCCCAGGCTGAGCGCTCTAATAGCAGCTCCAACAACGTCGATCCCACTGTCCATACTTGATCAAAGTATTTCACGATGCTCTCTCGATAGATCGTCGGGATCTCCTCCAACTCCAGTGCCTCTGATGCCATGTGGGGGAATAGGGTAGAACACCGACCTGTGTCTTCCTCTTCGTGGGCCTCCGTGTTGAAGCAGTAGATCCGGGTGACCATCTCGTCCAGCACCCTGCATGGGAACCCCATGGCCAAGCAGCTGGAAGAACCCCAGTATTCGAGAGGCCGCCCGGAGGCTTCAACCACGGGGGCCATGTCGGAGTCGACAGGTTCGATCAGGGTGCTTCGATGAGAGAGAGGTTGATCAGGGGAGAGGAGAGTCGCGATCGAGAGAGTTACGACACCACAGACAAGCACCGATGTATTAATTTTAAAACAGGCCTATACCTGTATTGATCTTGAAAGACTTTTGTACTATTAATTTTATAATTAATACAGTTACCCAAACACATATTATCTTTCTCTATTAGTATCAGTTTTAAAATTAATACTAATACAAGTAACTAATGCAGTCACCAAACAGGCCGTAATGTAGTAATGATATAAAATTATCATGTTTGATGAGATAGATGATAATAAAACAGAGGCCATGAACAACTAGAAAATGTGAGAGAACACTGGGAAAAAGGAAAGTAAATCTTTTTTTTATTTTTCTGGTTCAAGAAAATCCCTCTTAGGGTATATTTTTGTAATTTATAAATATTTTTAACAAATTTTTTACAGAGTATATTCTTGTTACAACCAAAAACGCTGTAAGATTTAATTTAGTACAGCTTGGTTTGACAGGACAGTAAACTTTTTGATGTATTTTTAAGTCTTATTTTGTAATTATATTGGACACCTCTGTCACCGTCAATTTTAAAATTATTCGACGAAAGAAGTCGTCAACACCGGTTTGGTAATCAATACTAACTTTGAAACTTTTTTATAGTACCGACTAAGAAATCCAGACCGTACATGAGGATTTAATTAAATTTCTAATTAATTGTTACCCTTTAAAAACGTCCATAGAAGACACTCGTAAAAAAGTTACACGACAACTCAAAATTACATCTCCGTCAATAAACTTTCTTGATATAAGATAAATAATAATAATAATAATAAATGAGATGTTAACTGTCGGACGGTACTAAAATATGAGCCGTCCAATAATATAATTGTATGATTATCAGATGATAAATTAGATTCAATACATATATTCATTCTTTTATATGTCAAAGTGTTGGACGACCTGTGGAGGGAAGACTGCCAGATGTCGCAAGGAGAGCCACTCGGCACAGAGCATGTGGGCGCGCATATAATAATAATAATAATAATAATAATAATAATAATAATAATAATAATAATAATATTATTATTATTATTATTATTATTATTATTTATAAAATAATAATAATAATAAATATTTATTTTATTTTATTTTATTTTTGCGTGGGCCATGTGATGTCCACCCGACCAAAAGGCATGGATCGTCATTTTGTGGCCACATTATTTATTTAGTTATTCAGCGGCACGGTCGGGCGGACGAAATTAATGCATTATTGATGGGGGAAAAAACAAAAGTAAAAGAGATAGCTTCCGGCATATATTTTTGTTCTTATTTTTTTTTTCACTTGATATTTTTATTTTTATTTCGGTACCTTTTTAACGTTCTCACCCAGTCACTCCACCTCCCTTCGCATCGTAATTTTTTGCCTCTTGTCCTTTTTTTCAAGAAAATAACGGGAGTAAAATGGTGATTCCACATATTATCGATGAATCTCGCATCTCATCTTGTTTTTCAAATGTAATACATCCGTCAGAATTTAAAATTATTGAAATGTCGAACGAAAAATCTATCCCATGGCAATCTTACGAGGTGTTTGGTTGTCCAACGAATTAAATTTTTTTTTACAGAAATGCACGTTTACGATAAAATTTATCAAAAAATATTTAATTATTTATAACATTATTATTCTTGAATAAAATTGTCTTCGCCTTCGTCGTTGTCCTCGTCTTCTTTTGAATTTTCTCGTGGTCCTCCGTCTTCTACGGGTATGCATGAGCTCCGTTCTTAAAATTATCATTTCTCGTTCAAAATAATCTCATGTCTCCGGCCGGCCGGCCGTCCTCCTCCGCCGCCGCCTCCCCCATTTATGAGCCTGCCGCCGCCGCCGCCGCCGCCGCCGCCGCCATCGGCGCTCGCCGACCGCATCTCCCTAATCTCATCATTATAAGAAAAGAAAATCCTCGTCTCCGGGAGAGAAGAATGAAAGCCAAGAGAATCTCCGGCGCCGCCACGACCGCCACCACCACACGGCCGGTGCGAGGAGGAGGAGGAAGAAGAAGAAGAGGGCGATCTGCGAATCGGCGAGAACGATCCGGATGCACTGCTGCACGGCCACCCTCCTGGAGCGCGATCTGCGAATCGGCGTCTTGGCGTTCCCCTCTCTCTGGCCGCCGCGGAAGCAGCGCCGCCGCGACGAGGGCCACCAGCCGGTGGGAAGCGAAGAGGTAGAGAAGAAGGTGGGAGATGGCGAGGATCAGCCACAACGGCAGCAGCCCCTGCTGCCGGGCCTCCCGGACCACCTCGCCCGCCTCTGCCTCGCCCGCCTCCCCCATCGTCTCCTTTTCTCCGTCTGCCGCGACTGGCGGCGCCTCCTCTACTCCCCGTCCTTCCCGCCTTTCCTCTCCCTCTACGCCCTCCTCTCGTCTAACTCCTCCTCCTCCTCCGTCGAGGTCCAGGCGTTCGACCCGGTGGCGGGCGCCTGGCGGCCCCTCCCTTACCACCCCCAGCTCCGCCGCCTCGTGCTCCGCCATCCCGCCTTCCTCTCCCGCCCCTTCCCCGTCCAGTCCGTCGCCGTCGCCGGCCGTCTCGTCCTCCTCGCGGCCACCACGGACGACCTCCTCCCCGCCCTCCCCCAGCCACTCGTCTTCCACCCGGGGGCCTCGCGCTGGAGCCTCGGCCCGCCGCTGCGCAACCCCCGCCGGTGGTGCGTGGGCGGATCCGCCGGCGGGCGCGTCTACGTCGCCAGCGGCGTCGGCCACGCCTACAGCACCGACGTCGCTCGCTCCGTCGAGAGGTGGGACCCTGCGCCAGGGGGCCGGCCCGCCGCGGCGGCGGCGGGGGGGAGCGGGTGGGAGAGCGTGGCGCCGTTGCGGGACGGGCGGTTCTGCCGGGAGGCGGTGGAGGCGGTGGCCTCCGGCGGCAAGCTGTGCATGGTGAATGTCAACGGGAAGGCGGCCAAGGACGGCGCCGTCTACGACATCGCCGGCGACAGGTGGGAGGCGATGCCGCCCGGATTGTTGGCCGGCTGGATGGGGCCGGCGGCGGCGGCGGGGGAGCGGGAGGATCCGCAGGTGGGTCCCTGCGGCGGCGGCGCCGCCACGATCTACGTGGTGGACGAGGCGGAGGGGGAGCTGCGGCGCTACAACTGGCGGGATGATCGGTGGGCGGCGGCGGCGCGGTCGGAGCGCCTGCGGGGTGCGGTGCAGATGGCGGCCGGAGGGGGGCGGGTGTGCGTTGCCTGCGCCGGCGGCGACGTGGTTGTTGTGGTGGACGTGACGGTGTCGCCGCCGAAGATGTGGAGCGTTGCGCCACCCGCCGGACGGCGCGTGCTGGCGCTTCATGTGCTTCCCAGGATGAGCCACTAAGTAAGGACGCCGAAGATCGAGGACGCCGCCGCCGCCGCCGCCGCCCAATTTGGAGGCAGGGAGCTGTTTTCTATTTAAGGCGGGGGAGACATTAAATCATTACTGAAACAAGGTACAGATATCCTTAAATAATTCTTACATTGTCATTTACGTGAGAAAATTGAAAAAAAAATCATCGAAAAATCTCCCGAGTTGATTTGCATCTTAGACTAAAAAGGCCCCTTTAATTGTTTTTTCCCTGGATGGAAAAAATATGAATTTCATTTTTATCTGTTTTTTTCCCCTGGATTGTTTGCTACGTGCTGAATCGATTAATAAAACAACAAAAAGAATGTGGCATATTTGGATAATATCGCACTGATGGGAGGCTTTAATAGGCAATCTCAATCAATTGCACCCCTGATGAGGGTGCGTTCGGTTGAGATTATACGGAGAAGAAATTGTGAAATATTTGTGGTCCCCCTTGACTTTTCAAAAATCAAGATTTTGCAGTTGAATCCATACAATTCATCTCTTGAAAAAAAAATTTAAGTTGAAAGAGAAGATGTGGCTGTTAAGTGACTTGTGAAAAATTATAAGACTTAAGTATTGAGGTAACCGGGATCAGATTCGTAATATATGAGAATACTCTTTCTGATATTCAATGTGGGACTAAGTCACTTAACACTCTCTCTCTCTCGCAGTCAGTAGCCACGATAAAAATACACAAGATAGGAACGAGCCTATTAGAGAGACAGAGTCCTAAAAGTCCACCTGCTCGAATACCATGTAAAAAATCTCAAAACATAAGTATCGAGATAATCAAGACCAAACCTATAAATACGAGAATACTCTCTTCGACATTCAATGCGGGACTATGCCACTTAACGAGTCCATCTTTCCTCTGTTCAAAAATCTAACCTCTCCATCGTAATTTGGATATGATCAAGTGATGTTAGAGATGTAACCCGATTAGAATCTCTTTCATAAGCTCAACTAAACACACAATCTAAGGTGGCATTTGGTAGGAATTTTGGGGAAGCGATTCTTGTAAGAAATAAATCCCTGATAACTCAAAATCCCAAGCATACAGAGTACGATTCACATTCACCTTCCATGTTTAAAAGTAGAGAAGAGCGTTTTAAGATGGAAGAGAGACAGGCGCGAAGAATCTATGTAAGAACAAAATCTCTAGAATCTCCTAGGCATAAGTTTTGGAGGATTTTGGGAGAGATCTTTAACACAAAATCTCTACCAGACATATCCTAAATCATTATTTACCTCTAAATTAATTAAGAATTATAGTTCACTGTCTTTATTTGGATTTGCTGATGAATTTTAATCATCAAAATTCATCACATGATGCAAACTCATATAAATGCCCTTTGTTTATTTTTTGACTTTTGTGTTGCATTAATTGAGCTCATTTTTTTTAAAAAAAAAAGTGAAAGTGGACGCATCTCTCACTTTTCTTCTGAAAGAATTTATTTTTTAATCAGTAGATTCCCCAACATCATCTAATAATATCTGTAATTATCTCATTCTAAAATCACTTATCTTCGGATAAATAATTCTTTGCATTTCAATACAAGAAAGCTAGTTTGCATAAATTTGTTTAAAATTCCGTGAATACTTACGAAGGAGCTGACTGCATTTTTAGAGTGGTATATAGTATAATGTTCCCCTCCACATGTAACGTAAAACAAGCCTTTTTTTAAAGTGTGTCGTTTTACATTTAATTCAACAATAATAAAAATAATGTACAACGAAACACGTAAAATAATTTACTGATTTATTTTAGTTAGAGACTCTTTGGAGCGTTACATCTCGTCACTCTTTTAGAAATTTATATACATAAACCTTGTTTATTTTCTTGCATAGTTATGTAAATTTAAACCAAACATTTACGAGGCTTGACCTTGTTCTGAATTTTTAGGGTGTTTGACCTTGTTTTAGTTAATCTCTCAACAATCACTTAGCTCTTCATTAATAAAACTCTTAAAACTAACCCCATGTATGATTTACACTATTATTTCTCAGATATAATAAGTTTAATTATAAAGAATAGGAGCTACATAGACAATATAGCTTTAAAATAAACTCGATCGATCAATATACAAATATCTTAATCAAGATACAGATTTATTTACTACAAACTACGAGATTAGACATGAATTAAAGGTGACGTTTGTTTTGGCTTAGTTGATGTCTAACTTATGAACCAATCAAAGATTAGACACGAAGATCTTTGACGAAACGAATAAATACGATAGTAATTTCTTCGTAAGTCATTTAATTTCAAGTTGATTATTGTAATTTATTATTTTGAGAGGTGAAACATTAAACTTTTTTGATCCACGGGAGCGAAATTAGATATAAAATTAAGACTCTTTACATTTCATCAAGGTGACACGTTTGATTGGGTTTGATTTGAAAATCTAGACTCTTAGTTTTACCTCTAACCTCTTGATAAGTGATAAAGAATGTTGATTTTGATAAATTCACGAGTGATTTGTGTTGTTCGATAAAAAATCGGAATGATATATTAATATGAATACATATTTTTAAATAAATTATAAAAATAAATATTTTAAAACTATTCTAAACAAGAAGACCCACCCTCACCCCCATGGTCAAACCCAGGTGAAGAAAGAGTGACAAGCAAGATCTTTCCTGGACAAAGTGGAGGCCAGGCTTGCTTTCCTGTTATGGCCATGTCCATGGGGGTACCCCAGCTTTCTTGTGACCAAAATGGAGGGGTATCTGTTGACCAAGGAAAGAGTCAACGAGTGGATTATCATATGAACAGTAGATGCCCCCACCTGAGCTGGCGTTTGATCTGACTCAACCAAGTGTCTAAAGCTTCGATTTCATCTATAATTTATCTTGTGTAACAAAAAAAAATCTTATCCATATCCACCTCCGAAGATTTAAAAAAAAAAACCTATAATGAACCACTAAAATAAAATATTTTTTTAAAATTTATTATTATTATTATAGTCAGATATATTTTACCAAACTGTTTAAATGCCTAACCTCAGCGGTGACAAAAGGCCGGGCTGGTTGTCAAGTTTTATAAATGACCTAAAGTTAGGAACTCTCAGATGAATTTACATTGATTTTGAGTTTTCTGCGTGAATTCATATAGACTTTGAACTCAAATAAGAACTAAACTTCGTGTCAAGTTACTATTTAAATTTGAGTTCAACTCAATTAAATAATAAATCACAAATGATTGAACATAGTCATGGAAACTCCGATTCCAAAACAAACTAGTCTTAAATAAATGAGTTAAATTCAAACATCATAGTTAAAATATTTGACTAAGACTCGGCTCATTTACACGGCTAGCCGAGGGATAGTCCGAGGGTAAATAGTAAATCGCTCACCTCATAGTAGGAGTGTTTGTAAACAAAATTCGATATTCCGATATTTCGATTCGATTTCAATAAAAAATAACGGGTTTAGAATTTATTTTTGTATATATAAACTATTGAAATCGAAATCAGATATCTCATAGTTTATTAAAATCAAAATTTAAATTAATTGATTCTATTTTTATTAATCTGATTTTTTATAAAATAAATATATACAAATAAAATTAAACAAAAAAGTTAACTAATTTATAATTTATAATATAAATTAATAGGGTAATAAAAATAAAATTTCAAAAAATTGCATTAAATTTTAATAATTATATATAAATTATTAACTTATTTTTAATAAAAATAATATTTAATATATTTTTTAAATTATTTTGATGAATTCGTAATCAAAATCGACCCGTTTACAGCTCTGCACCGTGTTTCCTCCAATCCAAACAAGAACAGCTTTTCCTTTGAGTCATAGCTTACACCTAAACAAACAGACGTGCGCAGGAAAGGCGAGCCCGGTTCCGGATTCGGAGCTCCTCGAACTGCTCCTGCTCCGGCGATCTGGGCCGTGGAGTTTCTCCTCTCATGGCGAGTGCACGCAGTATCTCGCCCATGGCGCTGGCGGGGATCCTACTCATTTTTCTCCTCTCTGGTTCTTCTAGCGTGATGGCGAAATCCTCCCGCCCAATTACCGTATACTTCTTCTTCTCCCTCCCGATTTTTCTCTCCCAAATGGTTAATCCCCCCCTCTTTGTCTCCTGAGTTGGAATTCATCACATCCCGATACTTGCAGGATACCGAGATCCGGGATAAGAAGAACGAATGCTACGCCGTCATTGAGAGGTATCTCTGCTTCAACTACCTTTCAGTCCGTGACAGTTCTATCCTGTTTTGAATTTTCTGAGATGTTTTTTTCCTCTGGGGTGTGGCGGAAGTGGGCTATGGGGTTGGCAGTGCAGGTCGTCTGTAATCGCCAAGGAGAATTGCGCCCTTCGTTGCCTTTCGCCTACCTGCTACGAGCTACTATACGAGAGCGATCCGGTGAGCTTCTAGTACTAGCTGGTTGTTCAAGTTGGGTCCTTCACTCGGGCTTGTCCTTTTGTCCCAGACGTTTGGCTCTGTAGGTTTTCTCTCGTTTGTTATCAAGCTTTAGTCTTCTAATGTCTACGTCCCTTTTTTTCAGCTGGAGGAAGGGGAGATTGATTACATTCGTGGCCAGGAATACAAGTATTGCATGCACAAGTAGGATCCATGAGTCTGATTCTTTGTTCTCTTCTATTTATTCTAGTACTTCTTTCGTCCCAGTTGGATTTCACGTGGAAACTTGTGCAACTTAAGGCCCTGTTTGGTAACTATATTGAACATCTCTACCACTATCAGTTTTGAAATTGATAGTGACAGAAATCATCAATAAGTGTTTTGACTGTCAATATCAATATTAAAGCTGGTGCAAGCGTCCACTTGTATCAATTTTGATGTTGATACTCCATCTTCTATAAATATCAATATCAAAATTGATATAGTATCATTTTTGGCACTCTAATGAAACGGGAACATAATCTGCAATATAAATTCAGGTCAGTTCCACAACAATCTGCTTGCATTTTCATGATTGAACTAGATTCTGCTGCAAATGGTTTTTGAAGGCTGTGTAAAAAAAGTTATTTTTAAATGTAGTTTGATGTTTTTGGTGCTTCTGCTTTTACTATGCGTGTTGTTCTTAACGGAGTAGTTTCTCCAAGCATTTAACTTGAGAACGATGGTGTATCCGTTTGACATGCTAATAAAACATTTATGTCTTCAGCTCCCGTTGTGGACATGTGATCATCTAGAGTTTTTATGAGTTATGCCAGGACAGTAATGCCTCAGCATAATTGAAGCCAAGTCAAATGCTTCAGGTTATATTAAACATGAAAATATTAGGATAAATATGCTGTAATACATGTTAGGATAGGATATTAGAAAAAAATTTGCACTTAAGCACCTCATATTCCTCCATCATCTTTGCACTTAAGATAAATATGCTTCAGGGGATGAAATCTGTTTTCACCAGTATGATCGGTGTTGTTGTTTTGCTCACTGTTAAGATTGTCTAGGTGAACAACATGGTGCGTCAAAATTCAATGATATCTACTTTGTGCTACTTGTTCAACATTGTCAAAGGGAAATGATTACATTTGTGTGAATTATCTACAGTGCCTAAAAGCATACATTCTTTATTGCAGTAAGGAAAACCAGTCATTACATTCTTTCCTGCAGCAAGGAAAACAAGTCATAGTGCTTTAGGATGGCCATAGGAGAAATATTTGGTGGTTGTATGTGTTGCCAATATGTGATATTCTGCTCTACTCAACTCGAGCCTTAATCTCAAATCATGTGGAGTCGGCCATATGAATAATTAATTTGCTTTCTTGAGTTATTTCTTCATAAATATTTAAATCATCTAAATTATATTGAATTATCCTTCTCTAAGTTAACCCACTTACCCTCCTCCGGATAGTTCACGCGATATTCTTCTCATGAAGCATACATCTACATGGAGTGTTGTAACATTTTATAAACTTTGAGCGCAGTTTGCAACTTTGTGAAGAGTTGTACTTTAAAGTACCATGAGGCTCTCTTATACAACATGTTTCCATGTTTGCTTGAATTTCTTCGCTCTGACAAGTTAGTACTACATTGCATGTTCTTGAGTGCATCTTTGATAATTACATGCCATGTTTCTTTTTTGTTGATAAACCAAGGTATTAGGATTGGATCAGCCATCCAAATTCATTGGTGTAGGTCTCAATCCAGATTATAGATTGCAGAATCGGCTGATCTGGATCGAGATCTGTCAATTCCTGGATCGGATCGGCCCCTACAGATCCAATTTTTAGCTAGAGAATCGATCCAGTATAAGATCCTAAGTGGATTGGTGGAAATCGGCTGAATTGGGACTAGAATTGACTAATTCAGCCGATTCCTATCCGTTCCATCGCCGGACTGGGCTTTGCCACTGTGCCATGGTCCTCTTCCCCATGGGCGGGCAGGGAAGAAACCTTACCATTTGGTCCGATGGACCCGATATGTGAAACGGCAGGCTTTAACCTTACTCTTACTGGTTTGGCATATTGGCAATCCAGTGACTTAAGTCACCAGATCTCAGCCTTATTGGGTCCCTCCCGGTCTTACCTGGTCCAATGGACCTGGTAAGGCCATCTTCCCCACTCGATAGGGTAGGGAAGATGCAGTGGCGGCGAGCTACTGCTGTGGCAGCAATTTCGGCCCTATTTTGACCCGAAATCGCCTTCAAAAGAGTTAGCTCAAATCAAAATCCAATCTTGCTCCTTATTTTGCATTTTTTAGTATTTTATGGTCTTTTTAAGGAGCAATCCGGATCGATTTTTCTTCTGGAGGATTGGGTTGGATTGGAACTGACCGATCTAGGTCCTGATTCCAATCCCGCAATCTTTGGTCCAGATTGGCAGTTCCCTTCTTGATTTCTCAAAATTGACTGCAGACTGAGCTGGAACTAGGGGTGCTCATCCCAACCTGGATTAGCTAATTCTGATCCAATTATGACTCCTACCTCTGCATATTTTCTTTTGAGTACTCCACCTATGCTTTTCCCTTTTCCTTACTGAAAATAGATGTAGCATAAATACCACCCCAATTAACCAGGCTGCTTAGACATATCTCTTTCACTCTCATTACCTCCACCCATCTCATCCCGACAAACAATACCATGGCAAAACATGTGCACATCCATACATCCTTCTGTTTCTGTCGTCCGTCTACTCCTAAAGGTTTTGTCTATGGGTGATCCTCTTACCTTTTTGTAGAGGATGTCCTCTGGCTTTTTACATAAAAGAGGATCTCAGTATAGGCCACCTCAATCCTAGAAAAGTGGATTTCTTGTAAAACTTCAACTTGTCCTTGTATACATGTCCAATTTGTTGAGATAACAAATTGGCCAGTCAACGGGCTTGTTTGACATATTTAGATAGAGAGACAGGGACTAAGTGGGATTGGTAGGGCTTAGCAAAGGAGGATAGTCCTCAAACAGAACTATTGAGCCTTTCTCTGAACCCACACCTGAAGACATAGCCATGTTTTGTTGTGGAGAAACGGCAGAATAATGTAGAACAGGTCTTCGAATGTATCTGTCTCGTGTCATCATGTAGTATCAGCCAATATGGCTCGGAAATAACCTATCTGGATCAGTATCAGAATTGCATTCGTATTCTTGTTGATCCTAGGCCATCTTGTCTCGGGATCAGCACTTACAGAACCAGATGGCCAGTTTGTTCCTGAATACTTCGTGCATCATGCTATATTTTTAATGTTGCATGAAGTCCCACTTTAGATGTGCATAGTTGTTCTATCTGATGGGCTTCTGTTTTTCTTTTTGCCATTGCCTGGCTTGTTAAGTAGAAATTGGAGCATAGCCTAGTGGCTATTTGTTTTTGCTATATTTGTTCCTGCTTGGATATATTTAGCGTTAAGAGTTAAGAAAGCTCCAGGTAGTAGAGAATGCCAAAATAGTAAAAGCCAAAACAAAGAATGCAGCAGACCTAATGGGGTGTTTGGTTGCATGATAATTTTTTGTACACTTTCATGATAAAAAATTGTATTAAAATAAAAAGTGAACCAACTCATGACATAAAATTATCATGTTTGGAGGGATGTGATTACAAAAAAGAGTAACTACCACACATGACCAAACAAAGTGGGGGACCACAAGAAAAAAGAAAGAGGTGAGACCCTCTTTTTTTGTTTAAGAAGAAAATCACTTTCAAAACATAAAATTATCATGGTTACCAAACACCTCTTTTAACAAGTTTTCTTACAATTTTTAAAAATTAAAACAAAAACCTTCATTATCATGCAACCAAACACCCCATAAGCTAACTGGTGAGGAGTGAATTGAATAATTCACTATGATTTGGATGTTTTTGGAGAATAGAATCCATTATAGCTGGCCTAAAACTATTTGGGATTAGGGCATGAGTTGAGTTCTTCTTGCTTGTATCGTCGCCAATGGTTACATCTATGAGTTTAAGAACCGCAGGTTGCACCTCCTGTTGGATTATGATCGTTTAACACCTCCTTGCACAGTTGACTTCTCCCAAGGTTGGAATAAAGCGTTGCATGCCCGTTTGTGTATGCTTTTGTTTCTTTTTTTTTATGTTGGGTTACGAACTGAGTGATTGTGGATCCATTCGCAGAATCTTCCTCATCCACTGTTTCTAGTATTTCCAGTATTAAGGCCTCAGATTCTATGCGTAATTCGGCTCCATAGTTTGTATTCTATTTGAGATTTTGTTCCGTTCTACATGTCTAATCGGGTAATTTTGTTTCTTGTAGGCTGTCCATGGGAGAGAGTGTAGATGGAGTAAAGGGTTCTTTCAATTACTAGTAGGCGACAACAAGTTTTTTTTTTTTTTACTTCGAAGGCAGGTCTCCACCGTTGCGCATTTAGGTTGATAGGTGGTAAATATCATCGTACTTCTCTGTTTATTTCTCGACTGCCGAATCTAGTTCATGGTTCGCCCTTTTCCCTAATCATTATCCATTTTCGCAGTCTGATCTGGGAGACCTGTCTTGTCTATATCGTAATCTGTTGCATCGCCTTTCCCGTATCCTGCTTGTCTGCTGAATCTAGTTGTGTTATTTTCGTCCAACAAATTGTGGATCGGTAAGAAATAATTCCCAAAAACTCACCTTGACGCGGTTTTAGTTATTTAAAGAATATCTCTTTATTCCTTTTCTGTCGACTTGGCTTTAGCAGTGAAAGCGACCCGAGTTGAGCCGAGTAGTATGTTGTTTAAACTAGGCTCGTTTATTTTTACTCGAGTTCGAGTTGAGCTCGAATTTTTACAAATACGTTGAACTCTCGTTCAGGTTTGATCTGTTATTTGCCAAGCTGAGCTCAAACTCAATGGGAACTCAAGTTCAACTTAAAATCAATCAAAAGGTCATTTGTGAAATTCTCATTTCAGCCCATCCATGAAATTTGATTTAAATTTAAATTAATCCTTGTTTTAACCTATTTTATGTATTTAAGTGAAGGTATATGATTTATGTTATTTGTATATTAATTGTTAAAATAAATATTTAATCAAATTACTCACTAGTTTGCCTAATACAGTATGGATCCGTTTAAGTTCAACTTATTTAATGTATAAGAGTTTTATTTTTTATTTAAATTTATTTGTTTAACATGATAAACAAACCGGCAAGCGTGTAGAGTCTAATTCTTGAAGTTTTGAATTACTTGTCAAGACTGTGTGGGTGGTTTACACCCCCTACTTGGTATTGGTCTGCTCTGTTCTATTCACAGTCTACTTCTCAATCGTATTATCGTTAATCTCCAGTTCTGCACTCTGTCTCGAGGCCACTATGTTGTCTGTCAAAGAAATCGATATATTCTGGTTTATGCGTAGGTTTCCGATCGCCTGGATGATTTATTCCGATCGTGGAGATAACCCCCAAGTCATCTGGTGGCCGGTTCTTCTTAAGAGTTCAATCTCCCCGACAACACACGTCATTCAGATTTAGTACGTAACCGATTGATTATCATCGCATACGATGATATCTTGATGACATATATATATATATATATATATCTTAATGAAGCATACTAAAACGCTTTCTTTTACATGTTCTCCATATTTATCAAATTGACGCTACGTACGGCTTGTGCGCGCAGTAGTATTATATAAAAAAAACAAAATTTCTATCAGAGACAGAATAAATTATTTTAATTTCTGTTATGTTAAAGAACTTTGTGACAGAGATACAACTTGAAATGATCTTATAATGAGAATACTGTCTTAATTATAATATTGATACTTATGGGGTATTTGGTTGCATGATAATTTTTTGTACATTTTCATGATAAAAAATTGTATTAAAATAAAAAGTGAACCAACTCATGACATAAAATTATCATGTTTGGAGGGATGTGATTACAAAAAAGAGTAACTACCACACATTACCAAACAAAGTGGGGGACCACAAGGAAAAAGAAAGAGGTGAGACTCTCTTTTTTTTGTTTAAGAAGAAAATCACTTTTAAAACATAAAATTGTCATGGTTACCAAACACTTTTTTTAACAAATTTTCTTACAATTTTTAAAAATTAAAACAAAAACTCTTATTATCATGCAACCAAACACCCCCATTAACAACGACTAATTAACAAAAACCAGATCATATATAGATATATAAATATACGTGCTTACAAGATATATATATAGAGAGAGAGAGATGCGGATACTTATATCAACTGTCACCGTCTCTATATATCACCCGTTCTGGTCGCATCGCCCTCGATCGATCTTCTTATTCCACCGACCTGCCGGAGAAGAATCAAACTCTGATCGATCAGTCGTCGCCGGATCTCGCTCCCGGCTTGCGGCAGGTGATGACGGCGAACTTGATGAGATTCTTCCGGTACCCCTCCATCATCAACGGCATCACCAGCGCGCCCCTGATCGTCTTCCATCCTGCAATCACGTACCTCCCCGAAAGATCGATCAGCCGGAGCCGTCCGCTCGCCGTCGACGATGGTACGATGTTCGTATATTCTCATACCAGCAGGGTGTCGGTAGGGTACTCACCGCCGCGGAGGAGCGCCGAGAAGCCCTGCCATGTCAAGGCGGACCTGATCACCGCGGGCCAGAACGGCGCCACATTCTCCGACCAGTCGGTGGTTCTGATATCCTGCACCGTATGATGTTCTTCAGATTCAGGATACATATATACGTCTCCATTGATGTGCGAGGCGGGGGAATCGCACCTCGAGGGAGAGGGACTCGGCGATCTTCACATAATCGGCGGCGGAGCACCACGCCGGGAGGTAATACGCGTCGCAGATCCTCCGCAGGAGGCGCTCTTCCGCCGGCTGCAGCGATGTCTCGGACGGAAGCAGGTCTCTGTGGCACCAAGTCACTATGGCGATGGCCGCCCCCGGCGCCGCTACTCGCGCCAGTTCACTCACAAACTAAGAAGAAGAAGAAGAAGAAGAAGAAGAAGAAGAAGAAGAAGAAGAAGAAGAAGAAGAAGAAGAAGAAGAAGAAGCGGAGAGCGTCAACGGTATCTGATTCGATTGGATTGGATTATTTGAGGAAAACTTTTTAAAGTTACTCAATTTAGAAGTTATTTCCCGAAACCAGCACGTGAAAATTTTATTTTCAAGTTGGAGTGCTCAAATGTGACGTTCAAGAAAAAAATAAAATAAAGTCAGATCTAACACGTAAAAGTCTTATTTTCAAATCGGTGAGTGCTCGAGTGTAACTTTCTAGGAAAAAAAATAAAATAAATCAGATTTAATAACTGATCGGCCTTCTTCTGTCAAAAGGTAAAAGTATTTTTTTTCCTCAAATTTTTACCGTCCAAAGGAAGCTGTAATGACGGACTAAATCAATCTTGATGTGTGCAGTTTAGACGAGTGTCAAATCTTCAAGAGGAGTAATCTTCTTAAGAGATCATCTATCTTTGGCTTAATCTCGACAAAATGTGTTTAACAAGTTTTTTCAACTCAATCACTTAAAAATGATTAACTAATATTGTTAATAATTTATTAATTTAATTTCTTAACATATTCACAAATTGAAGTGTTACACAAGTTTTATTTTCAGAATCCATCTTATTTTTTTTATGAAAACGGTTGCATACGTCCGATTTGCATCTTTTCTTCCTAGAAAAATTAGATCTGAGCAATCCAAGGAAAGGGTTTTTCTCGTGAAAATAAAAAATCTCTAACCACTCGAAATCTCGACCAAACGCAACAGATTCAGATTAGATACCGTGTGCCGCAAAAAATAGAAAGGAGATTTTAAATTTTGGATAGTGATAAATACACACAATCTGTGCCACGAAAATTCCCACGTGTTTGAAAATTTTGAGAAAAAATATCTGACGCGCGCAATCTCAGCCAAACGAATCCTAAATATATATATGTTGGTTTTTGAAATAAAAATTTTTGGTGAGTTAATTTTTAAGAGTAACTTTCAAATGTGTTCTGTTGGTCTAAAAAATAAATAAAATCGATTATTTGATGGGGGTGGGTTGAAACATAATAATAATAATAATAATATACCTTCCGCTTGTCAGGCATATGCTCGCCGCTCTCCATGGACCAGACCAGGTCGAACTGCTCGTCGAGAAACGGCTGCTCCAGGGCGTCTGCTACCCGGAAGGAGACCTGATGATCCCGGTCGAAGCAGACGAGATCAATGGCCGCCAGATGCAGCAGAGAGAGATCGAGAGAAGACGACGATCCAGATCGCAGCTTAATTTAAAGCACGTACGTACCCTGTCGGCGAGGCCGGCGGCGGCGGCGAGAGCGCGGGCCCTCTCCGCCTGGACGGAGCTGAGGGTGATGCCATGGCAGCGGGCGCCGTACTTCCTCGCCAGGTACCTCGAGCTCCCCCCGATGCCGCATCCGACGTCGACGATGCTCTTCGGCCCGGCGTCATCTGAGAGCGTGCCAAGATCACAGATCAGATCCGATCCCTCCGGCAACGGGGATGATGACGAACCAGATCGGAACAACGAAGCAGGTGACCGACCGTCGGCGGCGGCGGCGGCGGCGGGAGGAGAAAAATCAAGAAGCGAAGGACGTGCGAGGCGGGGGGAAAAGCAAGCGGCTAAGGTCGGGGAGCGCTACCGGAGACGCCGGCGAAGCGGAGGACCTCCTCCACCATCCGGATCTGCGCGGCGCGGTGGCCGGCGGGGGCGGCCGCCGCCCCGGGGTCGTAGAAGCCGTGGTGCATGTGCTCGCCCCACACGTCCTCCCACGCCCCGGAGGAGGCGTCGTAGAACTCGGCGATCCCCTTCCGCAGCTCCTCCTCCGCCACCGTCGCCATGGGCGTCGGGTCGGCGCCCGCTCGTGTCCGCGCCGGAAGGGCGTCGCGGCGGCGGCGGCGAGGGACGCGCACCCGCGCACGCAACCGCTAGTCGGACGAAGAAGATCATCCTTCGGCCTGGGAGGGCGGCTAAAAAGGCATCAGGAAGAGGAGGAGCCCGCCAATACGACAGCGCCAGCTGCGCTGTTTACGAGTTTACCCTCCGATTTGCAGAGATTTACCACCAGCCTTCCAGGGGCATCCGCCAGTGGGGCACAGACACGTGTACGGCGAGCCTATGATATATTACACCAGTAACTTGAGAATACTGAACTATGTTAACATCATAAATTATCTAATATCCTGTTTGATAATATTATTAAGTAATTCTATCACTATCAATTTTAAAATTGATATTGATAAGGATCAGAGATATTTAGTTAATTATATTAATTTTAAAATTTGTAATGCAAACAAAGTATATTTCGTAATACAAATGCTAATTTGTATTACTTTTGATATTGATATTTTAATCTTTGAAAATATTAATATCAATATTAATGATATAGTATCAAATGAAACTCTAACCAAGCAGGATATAAATTTGAACAGATAAAAAAAATTTGAAGCTCGGTTGAAGATTTGAGTTTGAACTGAATAGACCTATGCTTGACTCAAGCATTTTTTTTTGTTTTGAAATTAAATCAAGAGCACTTAATAATCTACTCGGTGTTAATTAAATATACCAAATTACTTGAGAACATATCTGATTTGAATTTGAGCTAGTTTCTTAAATAAAGTTAAATCAACATCACTTAAATAAATATTTCTATAAACACTCAAATAATGTCTGAATAAAATTTCTATTCGAGTTCAAACTCAATCCATCGAATTTCTGGAGCCCATTTGGTTGATTCTAATGTTGAGATAAACTTGATGTGTTCATAATATTTCGGAGATAAATTCATCGTTAGGGGCAATTTTTTTCTTACCTATTCATCTCTCCCAACAATCGTATTTACACATATACCCTCGTAAGATATATATATATATATATATATATATATATATATATATATATATATATATATATATATATATATACATACACACACACTCATACACCAGTGGTCTTTAGAATATTCATATTCGATAAAGGATACTGATCAGCTGCGTTGTCGTCCACCAGCTCTCTCTCTCTCTCTCTCTCTCTCTCTCTCTCTCTCTCTCTCTCTCTCTCTCTATAGGAGATGGCTGGATTAAAGACGATTAGATTATTATAATTGTTTTGAAATTGATTCAAAAAGGGGCCTCTTAATTACCAAAAATAAAAGGGAGTCTAAACAACTAGCAGCACAAAATAATATTCTGAGTACACAGCCGCCGTGTGGTACGTAGCTTTGGCTGGTTCCATAAGAAAAAGGATCTATCCAATAGTCAACCAAGTAAAGTTAATTAAGTTCCAATCAAAATGGACCACAAATATACATATATATATATATATTATCCACTTTGGCTAAGCTTAACTGGTACATTATTTTGATGAGAGTTATCAGGAAAAACTAATTTGGCCCTGATAAACAACAATCGTATATATATACTTTATGTTAGCACTAACAAATTTGTATACATATACTTTATGTTAACATTAACATGAAAATTAGGCTTCACATGGCTGCTGTTATGAGAATGTTATTACACTGTGGTGAGAAGAGCTGTGCTGGTTTCACCCTGTTCCTCATCATTTTCTCAAATTCAAATAAAATGTATAGCTCAAATGGTGGTGAGAACTGAGATATGGCATGCCTAACCTGCCCCTCCAGTTTCAAATGGGTAAAAAAAAAAAAAAGTGAGCAAGAAAGCTGGGTAAAGATAGTAGATAAAATCATTCTTCTTGAATGTACTCCCACAATATTTATTACCTTATCCCTGACAAGGTCAGTCCTTCAAGCAGTCTTGTCAGCAACAGTAAGGGTGGGACAAAATGTGCAGCTGTCCAAGATACAAGTCTCATGTTCTTTTTTTTTCCTTGAACTTAATTGATATCCAATAATTTATGAATCAATTAAAAATTAGATGTTATGTTCTTTGGTTAAATTTTTGAATACAATAGTAATTTGTTGGTGAACCAATTAATTTTGAGTGATTCATAAAATTTAAGCTAAAATTAAGACCTCAAACATTCTATATGGTCAAATCAAACACGACTTTAAGACTTGTCTAGTTAGAGAATTTGGCATTTGTATTGGTATTAGCTTTAATATTGATATTGGTATAGAATGTTTTAACGTGTTTGGGAATCAATATAAGTTTTAAAATCTTCCAGATAATGTGTTAATGTTTTTAATCCAGAGTCACAATCAGTTTTGATATTAACATCAAGACATTGACTGCTCAACTTCTCCCGGGGCTCTCATAATTTTAATGGGTCACAAGTAGTATAAAATTAAAAAAATAAAACAATGAATTATTAAGGTCGTCCCTGCGGAACTCTCTTGATTTCTTCTTTCACTACTAATGCCCTGTTTGGTTAGAGTTTCATTTTTTTGTACTATATCAATATTGATATTAATATTTTCAAATGTTGGAGTATCAATATCAAAAATAATACAAGTTGACACTTGTATTACATAATATGCCTTGTTTGCACTAAAAATTTTAAAATTGATACAATTAACCAAACATCATTTAATGGTTCCTATCAATATCAATTTTAAAATTGATAGTGATAAAAGTACCTAATAGTGTTACCAAACAGGGTGTAAGGTAGTGCTTGTTTTAGCTTGATCCTAAAATTTGAGCTCCTGATTTCATGTCCGAACTTCTTAAAGTTTGTGACAAAAAAAGTATTTAGATTGATTAAGATGTTTGAATGTTAATCAATTCGGTGTTTAATTGAAGATACAGTATACATATCATTTCTAACCTCTCTAAGAATTACATCCAAATAATAATAAGAGGTTAAACCACACAATTGATTTTTAAAAGGTTTATTAAGATATAACATGTATGTTTAGAACTTAATCGTGACCTAAAACCAAACAGTCTGAATCTACACATCTCAAACCAAGTCAGATGAACTGTTAAGCCAAAAACAAACACCACCAAATGGGGTGTTTGGTTGCATGATAATTTTTTGTACACTTTAATGATAAAAAAATTATATTAAAATAAAACGTGAACCAACTTATGACATAAAATTATCATGTTTGGAGGGATGTGATAACAAAAAAGAGTTACTATCATTCATGACCAAACAAAGTGGGCGACCACAAGAAAAAAAGAGAGGTGAGACTCTCTCTTTTAACCAGATTCAGTTAGAATATAATAAAAATACTAGTATATTATTAATAGACAATATTTATATAACATTTATGATAAAATAATTTTTATTTTAATTATTTACAACTTAAAATCAATATATGAATAGATAATTGTTTTAAACATTTTATCAACTTTCACTCTAACACCAAACCAAATCGAATGGAACCAACTTGAACTGGTTCAATCTGGATCGGTTTGAGCAACTGGGTTTGGTTTAAAAATAAATTGAACCACACACACTCATAATATCACTCCTGATCTGTATGACTAGCACATACAAACCAAGCGGGGCTGATATGAAGCCTTAAAATTGTATGGCAAACATCAATCTCTCTCTCTCTCTCTCCAGATTTTCATGGACGACACTGAGTAGAACATGCACTGAGAAGCTAGAACTGAATAGATAGATGTCTTCACTGCACAGGCTCTTGCAAGTTATAACCGATGTACGAAGGATTGAAAACAATAATTTGAATATAGGTTGTTGTACCACCGCATCATCGGTACAATGTCCAATAAGATACAAAATAGTGTAAATGCACACTAGGTCCGTTTTAAGGAAACCACTTTACCACTAGGTCCGTTTTCAAAAACACCTTTCCATTAGGTCCGTTTTTTCAAAATATCATCATATCCACTCCAATTTGAATTTGAAATGTCATTTTTGCCCCTTGCACATTGAAGAAGACACGTAGTGTACGGCTTAACAAAATCCGCAAATGACTGGTGCACATGTCTGTAGCCCTGATCCATACTACCTCTTGCAGTTTCCAAGGCCCTTTCCTGAACCCATTGCTCCCGCAGGACCGTCTGGCAAGCATCGACCTTACTCTGTGTGCGAGTGAATATGGCTTGCCCTCTATGAAAATGATATCTAAATTGCCTCTCATACGATGGTAAAGCCTTGAGGGCAGGGTCTGGGGAATCATCTAATGGATGAGGATCCCGAGATGCGGAAGGGGTAGAAGGGTCTGGCGCCTCCGGGACATCGATGACCTCAGGGGGTGGCGGCGGCGCATCAGCGTGAAGTCGGGCAGAGAAACCTCCATCTTACCGATTTTGCTAGCGAGCAGGCGAAAAGCAAGAGAGGCGCTCATTTCTTGCAGTTTCAGCAATAGAAATCTCGGAAGCAACCCGAATCCAAAGAAAAAGGCGGCAGCTTTCCTCAAGCTTCCGCTGTTAGAGACGAGACGAGACCAAACCCAGGTCAACCGCCAAGGACCGCAACAGAGGAAAGACGGAGAGAAGCCGACAGAGAAGGGCGAGTCGAGCAATCTAGAAGCGAGAAGGGAGCCGAAGAAGTCCGTGTGAAGTGCAGAGAGCGTTAATCCAGGGAGGAGAGCCGGAGACTCCGTGGTCCGTTCCGATTCTTCTTCCCAGGACATTAAGGAGTCTTGAGCCCCACGGGAATCCAAACCAATCCCCTGGATAACTCAGAACAGGTGTCAATGGGAGGGCGGCAGCGGCTGGGTTTCACGGCGGCAACGGGAGAAAGCTAGGGTGTGCGCCGCGGGCGAGAAAGGGGACAGCGATTGAACTCGGGGGAGGGGGGTAAAAGTGGAATTTGAAAATGACGGGACAAAGAAATGGACTGGGTGATAATGAAATTCAATGTCAACGGACTAAACAGTAATGAAATGTGGTCAACGGAGTTTTTACTAAAGTCATTTTCTTAAATGGACCTAAGAGTAATTCTCCCTACAAAATATTCATGGTGGTCCAGGACCTACCTTTCAAGCCAACTTCCCCCTACAAGAGTTTCGGCGTCGATTTTTAACCAGTCTAGCTTAAATTTACATCTCGCTTCTTAAGGTTACTGCTTATTGCTCAATATGTTAATTTAATTCGAATTTACAATTGATTTTAATTTCACTGATTAATGAAACTGAGCATGGTTCAACCTTTCACGGGGAGGCAATCGCAGGAGTGAGAGCCTGGAATCTTCTCCGGTGAAGCTGTAGTGTAGTCATCATCCGGATCACAAGACTACACAGGAGGAAGAGCAGCAAATCGAGGCGCATTGATCCAATGAAGAAGAACATCTCGACCAGTTCTAAAGGGTTCATCGATCGAGATGGACAGTACTCGTATAGTTAATTATATTTGAAGCACTAGCTGACGGCCAAGCTTCAACAAAAGTCGAACATTGATAGGGTGTTTCGTTGCAGAGTAAATTTGTATCTATTTTCATGTTAAAATATATGAGAACAAGTTTTAAGCTAATCAAATACATGAACTTGTAGTGTTTGGAGAGGTGTGATGATGACAAAGAAGTTGGGATCATGTAAAAAAACTAGGAAGAGAGGGGGTCAAGGAAACAAGAATAAGGTATTTACCACTCTTTTGTCCAAGAAGAAAATCTATTTTAAAGTATAAAATTACAATGATTGCCAAACACCCTTCGTAACAAATTTTGTGACAAAAACAATTTATCAAGCAACCAAACGCCCCACAAGATACAAAAGAAAACTATTTATCAATTACATTTTCTGAAGGAAAGGAAGGAGGAGAAAGAACCCTGCGTACGACGAGCTGTCAATTCTTCATTAATCAAACAGTTGTCTATTAGATACATCGATAAATAGAGAAAACTCATGCAAGTCCGCATAGCTCAATAATCATTCTCTCTCTCTTTGGGCGTGCAAATGAAATGAAAATCAACCATCAAATGGGGGATTGTCGATCGTGTGGCAAAATATGATATTGAGTTGCGAACTTGCAGAGACAAACAAGGATACGAGAATCTCACCGTACAAGGGTACCCGAGAGAGATGGATATCAATGGAATCACCGATCTTCAAGCGGGCCTCGCCCGGGTGGAAAGGACAGCTCTTTTAAGGAGTCATGTGAGGATCTGCAGGCCTGTAAGAAAACCACGTGACCGAAGATCAGATGAAGCATTCGGTATTTAGAAAGAAACACTAGTATCTGAGCGAGCCACTGGAGAACTCAATGCAGCTGCAGCTCTGGGAAAGAAACAAGCCAACGACCGAAATTGAATATTCTGCTCCCTGCCAAGAACGAGTGGCGCACGGGAGAGCGGAGAGACTGGTCCTGTGATGAAGGGAATGGCCCACGGCATTCCAAGAGCAGCAGCTTGAAAAAATAATAATAATAATAATAATAGCAACGAAGTGAGTGGGACTCCATTGGCAGGTAGGTAACATACCATCACACGTCTCCGTATTCCAAGGAGATGTAATCGTCTCGAACCAACCTGGAGGTCTGGAGATTATCAGTTAGTTTAACCTTCTGAGTTTTGAATCAAACAGGAAATCTCAGAAGAAAGAAATGTGTTCTCCAAGAAGGATAAAATATATTTTCTCCTTCATACATTCAACCAAATTAAGGAGTGGAACACAGATGTGCTTTACATACAAGCATCTTCCCGGAGCATTGAACTCGATGTAGAGGATGAAGATAGTGAAATGCTTCGTTTCTCCCTCCCCAAGGCTGAGATGGATCATTTCTTCAAATCTGAATTAGATTTTTAGTGCCCATATCAAGGCTAAATGAAGCAAAATTGATACACTCTTGGCTTCTACATTATGTGGTCCGGCTGTGTTCATTTTGGCATCTCGGAAAACAGAAAACTTCACCCACCAAATTATCAAAGGATAAGCTCAACAGGCACACACACTGAATAATTCAGTTATAAGCAACCCAGAACAACATCCCCAGATGGCAAGAAATCAGACGGTAAAGGTCTCGCCATAACGCTGGAACAGTTCTATTAATATTAACCATAGAACAGTTTTGTGCCACTATCTATGAAAGGGGTAAGATATAGGTTATTAATATGGGAAGAACCCCCAAAATCCCAGGACAACGCTGGCCATAGTCGCCTTGGTGCGTGTCCATAGATTATAGAGGTAACACAGAAATAATCACGCTCTGCGCAACGCATTCATTTGTCTGGCAACACTGCACTACCCAGGGGTTGTACCATTCCAACAAGATAAGAGAAGAACATGTAAAATTCAGTACATCAAACTTGCAACAATCTTCATACCGGACATATTACAATGCTGGAAATTACATCAAGATACTGATAGCTAACAGGTCGTGGCTGTAAATCAGCAATCGATGCTGCCTCAGCGCATAGGCTAAACGGCACGGAAAGGAAAATAACGGAACTATGGATCTAATAACGTGGAGTACATATAAGGTGATGTTGAGCAAAAGAATCGAGAAAAAGCATGAGGAGGAAACAGGGGAAAACAAAGAATTACTGAGGTAGCTGCGATTACCGGCACCGCAGTGTACTCTAAATCACCGATGCCTGCACCACAGACGATGAATTCGTCAAACCTACTTCAGCAATCTGGGCCACGGCTGCATCCTTCGCCTTGGCAGTAGCCTCCTCTTTCTGTAGCTCCTCTAGTTCCTGCTCCCACAGCTCCGCAAATTCACAGTTCTTGTAGGCCTCGAACCAGGGCCCTCCAGAGGTGTAGTGGATGGCCTTGGGCTGCGTTGAGGGATCGCCCTCTGTCACCTTGTTATGCCCCACGAGGAAGTTCCATACGAAGGGGATCTCGCCGATGTCGGCGTCGTCCAGCCATTGGAAACGGTGGAGAAAGGCGCCTGTGCGGGTGCTGACGGCCTCAGGCGTGAGCGCAGCCACGGTCTTGGGGTGGGAACAGTTGTAAAGCACCATGGACGACCAGTTCTTTCGCGGATACACAGTCTGGATGGCACCGTCCATTTTGACGGTCTCCTTGGGCGCGTAGTCGTGGTGAACGCACATGACGGCATAGCTATCATCAGTTAGCGCAGCAAGCTCGGCAATGTCGCCAATGTAAAGGAAGTCACAGTCGACGAACATGGCCCAGCCCTGGTAGCCGGCAAGGTACGGAGTGAGGAATCTGGTGAACGAGAACTCAGTGGATTCAGTGGGGCCGCGCTCACGCCAAAACAACCCCGCCTCCCGGAGCTCCGACTGACGGATCGGAACCACCTCCACGGGCACGGAAGCGCGCTTCAGGATGGAGCGCCGGCACACCCGGTAAGCGACGTCCTCCTTTGGGTCATAGCCGATGAAGACCTTGAACGGGGTGGACGCCTTGGCGCCGTTGGCGACTGGAGCGGCGCCGTTGCAATCGACAACGAGAGACATCGTCGGGCGACGGCAAACGGCAACTGCAAAAGCAGATCCGAGCGTGAGAGATCTGGAATCAGAGGCACATCCGGTGTTTAGAACCAGTGCGGCAGGGGGAATTCCCCCGGCGGGGATTGGGGGAGAAGATGGGGAGACATGGCGGAAATGCAGGAGTAACCCGGCTTGATCCGCTGAACCTTCAAAGAAAAATCAGATTGAGAGGAAGGGAGGCCGACGCCGTCACGACCGTACCTGGCTGCGGTGGCCGCGGGCCGTAGATCGGAGCAGAGCGATGTGGCGCAGCTGTCGGCGGTGGATCGACGAGCACGGCGGAGCAGCGCGGTGGCGAGGACTACGATCGGTCGGGCGATTAAATAGGGAGAGAGAGAGGGGGGGGAGAGGAGGCGCGGCCCGCGGAAATGGGGATGAGAGAGAGGGAGAGGAACGGTCAAAGGAGGGACCAACTTTTGAGATTTCCGGTCTTTCTCTCTCCTCTAAGGAGATGAACATAAGGTCCAGTTTAACAGATTTTACTTTAAATTGGATCCAGCCAAAATTTCATTTTAACTATCTAATTTTTCAAATTTATTTCACACCCGCTCCGATTCGACAAAAAAACCGTGGTTAAAGAAAAAAACAAAATCAAAAAATCATTTTGCGCTTCTCGAAGATCCGTCGTGATGCTATTTTGGTCAGAGGTTGTGAATTAAGGATCCTTAAAAAGAGCACTCGAAATAGGGTTAGAAGTTGATTTCTCTCTTCTTCATCTTTTTTTCCTTTCTTTCGGTGGGGGGGGGGGTCTGATATCTAATCTATAAAAGGAAAGGAAGAACGAATGAAAATTCACATTTTTATAGCTTTCTATTACATGTAAAGGGATCTATGCGGCTATGTTTTCATGTAAATAAATAAAGGTGAAATATATTATCCAAGAAAAAATGTTGTCGACCTCATCTATTTTTGTAGCCACCGTAAAATCGTTCATACACCTAGAGAAAACACATACAAAATCATTTTCGATAGCTTAGAACCAAATGATTTTCAGTGGCCATTGAAAGAACATTTTTTAAGAGCGCTTACATAATTGCTCTGATAATAATACACTTCGCTAAAAGGAGAAGAACGATCATCTGCGGCTTCTCGAGCGGGCGCCGTAGCGGAGACGGTGAAGAAGGAGACGACGCCGGCTCCAGCAAGAAGGGGCTCCTCCTCCGCGGTGTATGCACGGAAGCTTGACGAGGAGACGGAGCCGACGACGCTGGATCGAGAGCCGGGGAAGCAAGGCGGGCGATCCAGGGCGGCCAGGGAGAAGAGCCGGACGGACCTGGCGAAGGCGATCTACGGGAAGCCGCAAGCGGCGCAGAAAAATCGAATGGAGAGAGCGAGAGAGACGAGGAGGAAGAGAGGCCTTCCGCCGCCGAGGAAGCTCGCTCCGACCGACCGCGAAGAGGAAGAGAGGTAGCCCGCTCGAACAGTCTCTTCCTCGAACCTCCTCGCCTCTTTCTCCCAAAAGGATCGAATAGGGAGGCGTGGAGGAGGAGATGGAGGACGCTTCCGATCCGCAAGCACATCCGAAAGTTCTTCTCTGCCGATCGAATTCGAATCGACCGTGCTAGGGTTTGGAAGCCGTCCTCGGACGTCCTCGTCCCCGCCGGGAGGAGGTTCGACGAAGTGGGTGAATCTCAAAGAAAAATTAAGAAGTGGACCCAGTGTTAAAACAATTCGATCAACGGAGTTACCGTTAAAATAACTTTTCTTACATGGACTTCTTGTTAATTCTCGAGTCTATTTATTTGTGAATAGGAAAATGCAACATTATTATTAATAGGTCGAGATGGTTACACTTACGGCTGTATGAAACTGATGGGGGGCGACGAGTCAGATCCGAGTCAACCCGCCGGGCGGAGGAGCGCCTGTGCGGGCGCGTCGGCTCACCCGGTTTATGCTCTACGGTAGACACCAAACAGGGTGGACGCCGGGCGGCGGGGCTCGCCCACGGGCTTTCCGTCGAGCACCCGGTTACCGTGCACAGCAAGCCACCGGCAGCTGGCAGCTGGCAGCTGGTTGGCTCACGTGAGGGCGGGATGACCGGCCGACACGCGACCCGAGGGGACCCATTCATATGACGCAAGAAAACATTTTGATTAAGAAATTTGTTCTAGGTCCTGCTGCCTTGATCGCATAAGAAGATTAACGGGTGTTTGATTGCACGATAATTTTCCGTACATTTTTTTAATAAAAAATTATATTAAAATAAAAAGTGAATCAACTTGTGACATAAAATTATCATGTTTGGAGAGATTGATAACAAAAAATAGTAACTATTATTTATGATCAAATAAAGTGGAGGATCACAAGAAAAGGTGAGATCCTTTTTTTGTTTAAGAAGAAAATTACTTTCAAAATATAAAAATGTCAAAATTATCAAAAATCTCTTTTAAAATATTTTCTTATAATTTTTAAAAATAAAAATAAAAAATTCCGCAACCAAACATCCTCATAAAAAGACAACTTCCCTCGTCATGTCGTGGTGCCGAATGGTCAGCAGGTTACTTTTCATGTGTTTTGCAATTCGTTAAAATTTTTTAAAAATTTGTTACTAGTGATTTCTAAAGCAAGAACGTGGCAAAGGAAAAAAAAAGGTCTTACGCCTTCGATAAGAACTCAAAAATGTTTAACCTCTTATAAGATCATTGGTTATAACATGTTTGGTGGTAATAGACATCACTTTCGTCCTTCTAACTTTGAAGTTGATATTAGGTTTAATGGGATATTTGGTTGCACGATATTGGAAGTTCTTATTTTAATTTTTAAAAATTGTAAGAAAAATTGTTAGAAGAGGTGTTTGACAATTATGACAATTTTATATTTTGAAAGTGATTTTCTTCTTAAACAAAAAAAGAAGATCTCACCTCTTTCTTTATTCTTATGGTCCCCCACTTTATTTGATCATATATGGTAGTTAATCTTTTTTGTTATCATATCCCTCTAAACATGATAATTTTATGTTTTGAGTTGACTTATTTTTTATTTTAATATAATCATGTAACCAAACACCGCATAATCATTAATATCAATTTTTAAATTTACAGTACCAATAAAACATGATGTCTAACATAGGTTTTCGCACTTTTCACTTTTGACATTGATCATCCATCTTGAAAAAATATTAATTGATATGATATCATTTTGATATTCTGTCTAAATTAGTATTAGATACTTTTTTGTCACATGGCCCAGTGGCCTAGACTCCCGCCGCACTGCGAGTGGCGAGGATTCGAGACCCCTCGAACCCCACAAGTCGCCCCCCCCCATGGGGACGCCCGGCTAGCTGCCGTGTGGGAGGCATCGAAGCCCCAACTTGCGCCCCCAGGCACAGGTCCGTGCCAGTCAAGCCGCGCTCGACCAGCTAGGTATTAGATACTACTTCGGCCCAATCAGATAAACTATCAATTGTGATATGTCATTACAAGATGTGTGACTATCAGCATCAAAGATTAAAATTGGTAGTACAAATAATGTGTTAATTGCAATATAAGTATCTATCGCATTTCGTTATTGATGCTGATATATCATGTTAATTGCAATATGAGTATCTATCTCATTTCGTTATTGATACTGATCTGTCCTCTGCAAAATATTGATACTAAATTAACATGGTATCACTTTTAATACACCTACCAACATTAATATAGTTTTTAGCAATAAAGAGTCTTGAGATTCAGATCCCAAATGTCTATGCCAGGGCGGTTGTGTTGGGAGCATTTGCTTGTTATCCTTGTAACTAGGGAGTGCAAACAAACCAAAAAGCAAGTAGTTCAGAATTTGATTTAATAAAAATTTGACTTGACTTATTTATTATGTTAAATAAGTAAGATTAAACAAAAAATAAAACTAAATTCATTAAAGGAACCAAATTTGAAGATTCTTAACATGATAAATTCGGGAATAGCTCGATTAAATATTTTTAAAAAATGTATGATTATTAGTTGTTGCATATTGTCGAATCTACTTTCATATGTTGAATTGTTATTCAAGCTAGAGTTCAGATTTGACTAAATTAATTAATAAATCAAACTTGAGCTCGAATATATGTAAAATAAATAAGTCAAACTTGAACTACATACTATTCGACTGGACTTGACTCGTTTACACCTTTATTTTGTTGAGCATATTCTTACTAAAAACATATATTTTATAATAAATATAACATTAGTTGATACTAGGGGTGGCAATGGGCCGGGCCGGCCCACGGGTTCGCGGGTCGGGCCGGTTGCGGGTCATTTGAAGGGCCAAAGATTTTGGCCTGCGAGCTTTAGTCGGGCCGACATACGGGCCGATGCGGGCTAAAACAGGCCAAATAACTTTTAATTTTTTATGTCAAAAACATCATTTCTACTTATTAAAAATGTATTTTAATTGAATTATTATTAATTTTATAATATATCTTAAATAATTAAATTTATCATATTTAATAAATATTTATTTATAAAATATATAGTTAGGCCAGGCCGGGCCGGGTCGGGCTAAGTCAATAATTTTTGCGGGCAGGGTCGGGCTGGGCCAACAATGTAGTGCGGGTCGGGTCGGCCGGGCCAATATATTTTGGACCGGGCCAATATATTTTGCCAACATCATTGACAACCCTAGTTGATACGGGAACAAAAGGAGTGGAGTTCTTTTCAAATTACCCTATCGACTGCTGAATGTTAAGTTATTAATAAAGTAGACAAAAGAAATTCATCACCAACAAGAAAATCCTCATATCTACAAAAAAATAATAATAAACTTACGTTTCAAGAATAATTTTTGCTCGTTTGGTACAATATTATTTATCCCCAAATTAACCCATGAATAGGTTGGTCATCACTTCTTCTTCTTCTTCCTGCCCCCGCGGCCGGCGCTGACCTTCCCGCCAAGACCCAACCTCAGGCGCGGCCTCCTCCTGCGGCCGGCGACCTTCACTCGTCGCCGCCGCCGCCGGATCTTCTGCCACCAGTGCACCTTCTTTGCCGTCGTCCGCCCTGCGCGTCCTCCCGGTGGCCGCCGGTCCCGCCGTTTCTCCGACTTCCAGAGGTGCCGCAGCAGCCTCCCCAGAAGCGTGTGAAGGTACCCATGCCCCTGCCCCTCCCCTTGCCGAGGTGGTGGCCTCTGCCCCTTATCCTTCATCCGTTTGTCACTGGTATGGTGGATGATCCCCCGTAGAAGCTGCCCCAACGACCTATGATGGCCAAGGCTGCCGGCGCCGCCCTTGCCGCCGTTGTCCTCCGGCTGGTGATGGTAGTGATGGTGATGGTGGTGAAAGATGAACCCGACTCTGTCCTTCAGCCTCCTTAGCCTTCCGCCTTTCTTTTCTTCTTTGCGGTCACGTCGGTTTCGCTCCTTGGTTACGGTGCCCTCGACGGCGGTGGGTCGCGAGGCGCCGGCGGTCCGACGGCTTACCGGAGCTCGCCTCCTCGAAGAGGACGAATGGTGCCTTGTTGGGATGCTCTCACGCCGCAAACTCTTCTGCTTGATAAGTCCGGCGTGCCCCTGAACGCCGATCGTCGACGATCTTCCCTGGCTCGAACAATGAACGATCGGCCGGCGGCGGAGAGACGGCTTCTTCCTGCCGGAAACAGGGGATCGCCGCGAAAAGCAGGGGGAATGGTGTCGAATCGGGGGACGATTTCCACCCCGCCTGCTCCTCTGCTCGAGAAATGCCTTCGGCCGCAGCCCGTCGGAGAAGCAGGGGAGCGACCAGCTGCTGCCGGAGCTACAAGCCGGCGTCACCCCGGAGCAAGTCCCGCATCTCGTCCCCGAACTCGCCCGCCCACCGGGTTTCCGCCGCAGTTGGCGATGAGGGCGGCGGCTCCGCCGCGTAGTCGAAAGATGTGTGATCACTGGTTTCGCAGGTCGACGGTGACTGACCGTCCGATCTGGGCTCCTGCGCCGGAGTCGTGTCTGCTTATGGTGAATCCTCGGCGACGGCGCCAGGCAGGCGGGGCAATCGGCGGCCGTGGAAGATGAACTTGAGAATGGAGCTGCAGATCCTCGGCGCGGACGGCCCTTCTTGTTGATTCTAGCCCCGTGTACTGTCACGGCGGTCCTTCTGATTCTACGCCGACCTTCTTCGGCGCCGGACTCCCGCGGAAGCTCGAGACGTGCACGGCTTACCCCGGCTGGCCGGCGCCGCCGCGATTCCGCCGCCGCCTTGCTCTGGTTCACCCGGTCGGGCCACCTCGTGGGCCGGGTCGAATCGCTCTTCGACCGATTTCCTTGCCGCGTCCGCTCGGGCCGCGCCGGAGGACGACCGACGGCTTCGAGTTCGATACTCTTCTGGCGAACCGGCACGTGGACCGGCTTCGCCGGGACGATCGCCCAGCTTGTGGGCCGGATCAGCGCGGTATCCGGGGACGACGACGACGACGACGACGACGACGACGACGGGACGGTTCTCTCCGTCTTGCCGGCCTCCGGGACGGCGGGAAGGCCCGTCCGGCGGTTATCGCGACGCCGACTGCGGTGACGGCGGGCGCCATCGGTGGGTCTCCGCCTTCTCCGCCGCTCCGACGCCGAACCCTTCGCGGTGGCTTTGAAGACGATCGGCGGGACGCCGGGCTCCGCCCGATGCGGCAGTTCTCTCCACGTCACGTCCGCCGGTGCCGGCGGAAGAGACGGCGTCGGTTGTGGCGGTGGTTCGGCGATCCGCTCGGGGGGCGCCGCGGCGACAGGGGGCATCTGAGACAACAGAAGAGAAAGTTCGAGTGAGTTAGTCTAGACATTCGCCTTCCGTTTGAATGAAGGCATGCGGGGAGCCTGCAGTCGGAGTACCGTGGCCTCGGCATGGTTGCGCCGCCGTGCGGCTTCGCCGCGAACTCTCTTCGGCCCATCCTCCGCCTCCGCCTTCTTCCCGTCGCTGCGTCCCTTCATGACAGCGTGAACAAGCGGAGGAGAGAGAGAGAGAGGCGGCGGTTGATCTCCTGTCTAGGCGACCGTTGGAGTTTGATATTCCCACTCCCGCCTCTCCTTCCGTCACGCCCATCGCGTATCTTGGCTGTCAGCACCTGTTGAAGTATATATATTCATGTCATTTTGTTTACGGTCAGCTAAAAGCTCCACCACTCCCAGGAAGTCAGATGTGATCAATATACAATGACAATTGTGAAAAGTATAAGGGGGTAAAAAGAATTTTTTTGGGGGGAGGGAAAAAGGGAGATGAGAGATGTTTGGATTTGATTCTTCACAAGAAAGTGGAAAAAGAAAGTTGTCCCATTACTATTTATTTTCTAGTCCCATCAGTTATTTTTTTACAATCCCAAAGTAATTTATTTTTTATGGGGTGTTTGATGTATGATAATGGAGTTTTTTATTTTAATTTTTAAAAATTATAAAGAAACTTGTTAAAAGAGATGTTTGGCAACCATGACAAATTTATATTTTAAAAGTGATTTTCTTCTTAAACAAAAAAAGAAAGTCTCACCTCTTTCTTTTTTCTTGTCGTCCCCCACTTTGTTTGGTCATGGATGGTTGTTATTTTTTTTTGTTATCACATCCCTCCAAACATGATAATTTTATGTCATGAGTTGGTTCACTTTTTATTTTAATATAATTTTTTATCACGAAAGTGTACAAAAAATTATCATGCAACCAAACACCCCATTAACATCCGTCCCTATTTATGGTCAACGCGGTTAAACATCCGTCCCTATTTATGGTCGGCCGTGCGTAGCACGGTTGGCACGACGCCACCCCCGGGGGGGGGGGGGGGGGTGGCGGGGGTTCGAACCCGGCGTTGATCGCCGGGACCACCTCCCCATGGGGGGGAGGTGGCACCTAGTGAGGATCGAGCGCTGCACCCGGCAGCGCTCGATCCTTCGCCGGCGCGATGCTGCGCCCAGTGAATGGCCACCGGGCCATCGTCAAAAAAAAAAAAAAAAAAGTCTAACTATTTAAGGGCTTGAACAGGTCCACTACCGAGCGGGTCACACTGGTTCACAACTTAAGTTCTCCCCAACGCAGCTTAAAAGTTTCCAACGGACGAGGTGAACTGGAGCCCCTTTTGCATTCGTTCGCAGAGGGGCGCACTAAGCCTATCTCTCTCTCTCTCTTTAACTCAAAAAGATTTGAGTCGGATCTCCTCACACAGGCACTCGGAGGATTCTATAGTCATTTATTCAATGGGAGTGGATCTCTTACACATCACATCAGTGAGAGATCTACTCAATCATGTGCATGAGACTCACCTCGTTGTGTTTGAGGTCGAGAGAGTCTTCTCAGATGGTATCTGAGAGGATCTGGACTGCAAAGATTTTGATAAGGTCTCGGATGATAGCCGATTTTGGTGTGGACAACACAATCAAGGATAACCAATGATGTCACAGGGGTACGTTTACTAGTTTGTTTGTTTTTTTTCCCTTTTGAGTTGTTATGTAAGATAAGGATACTGGTTAGGTTTATCACTTTTTTACTGCCTTACCATCTAGGAATTAGATGCCTCACCGGTCACCACTCGAGTGGTAAATTACCATTCGGACGTCTTCGCTATCTTCTCATCTTTCGCAACTATCTATTATACAAATCAAACTGAACCAAAACCACCGAGGATCGAAACCAAACAGAGTGGGGATCTGCTGTTTGGGCTTTAGATGGGCATGTGATTTCTAGTTTCATTCGAGATTTTCAACCCAAAACTACTTATCAAAATGAAGATATATCACGACCTACACCCAGCTCATCTATTTGCGACGTGGACAAAACTCACTCCAAGGCACCAAAACACGATGTAGAAAAAAGAAAGCGCAAATGAGTGATAGATCTGTTTCAACAGGCATCGTTTAACATCTAGTCCAGTCAAAATGTTCACTTAATGTTAGGTCCGTTTTACCAAATTTTGACTATCTTAACTCCATTTTACACAGATTCTCGAATGGAGGTGCTGAGTGGTGATGTTAAAAGATCAGTTTACCCTTACAAGTCGGTAAATAGATCGTCGGTCATTGTGGAATGCATGAAATCAGAAAAAAGCGGACAAGGGCAAAACCCTTTTCTACCTGCACCGTCCCAAGGCAATAGAGAAGCCGACGGCGGTGGCGATGGCAACCAACAGGTGGTGCGGAGGCCCCCGATGACGAAGTCGACGGTGCTGCAATGGCGACCGGTAGGAGTTGCGATGGAGAAGTCGACAGCGGTGGCGATGGCGACCGATAGGTGCTGCGGAGGCCCCCGATGATGAAGCCGACGGCGCTGCAATGGCGACCAGTAGGAGCTGCGATGGAGAAGCCGACAGCGGTGGCGATGGCGACCGGCAGGTGCTGCCGAGGCCCCCGATGGCGAAGCCGACGGCGGTGGCGACGACCATTACCCTAGATCACTCCCCCGCATCGCGTCCGCCTCGCGAGATGCTGTCGGGTGACCGTCGGGTTGCGCCTGTCGTGCCCCGTTCGAATGAGGGCATTTTTGGGAATCAACGAAAGTATATCGACAAAGGTGGAACAGTGGATCTATCATTAAAGAATTTGGTGAAAACGGATCTCACGTTGTACAAATTCGGTCAACGGATTATGTGTTAAGTTGACTTTATAAATTGGACTTCTAAATAATTTTTCCAAAAAGAAATCGCATCCGCATCAAATATGCTGGCCTATTTATCAACGGCTATTGAACTAAGCTATTAGAAAAGAAAAAAGAAGAAGAAGAAATCACCCCAGATTCAATATGCTGAGCTAGTAAACTAACAACAATCACATTCACGTGCATGAGGAGGAAATCCGTTTCATCCGAGGCACTTGTTAGAATCTCGACTTTCTGGGAATCCGAAGAACCCGCAAAGCAGTCTGTCTCTGCGGTGATCAATGTACGATGGAAGAGTCCACTTCTGATCGTAGAATCACGGACACAACAAGAAGGCATCGACTTTCGGAGGTGATTTGCCGGTAGAGCGCACACGGTGACCGGGATCAATTAGCTCGAAACGCGCCAAGGTATAGGGAGATAATCGCCTGCAGCCTGCGGGGCAAGAAAGACGAAAACCTTGTTACCGGAAGAGGAAGGAACACTCGAAGAGGAGATGCGATCGCGCGTGAAGCATCCGCATCCCACTTACACGGTTAGAGACGGACGGCGACACTGCGGGCTGGCATTTCTGCGACGCGTCCGCCGGCGACGATTCGGGGGGCGCTTCGATGGCTCAACCGAGGAGGTAAAAAAAAGTTCTCGGTTACATGTCCAACACAAAAGATAAGATACTTGATTTGCAGTAAAAACGAAATTTTTTCCGATAAAAATGTAATGTTTATTTCTATTTTGGGCTACCGTCAACCATCTAACCAATCACATAGTTAACGGGTTTCTCCAATATGGTACGTCTCTCGAGATGTCAAATTCGTCGGTAACTAAAATAGGGAGGAGAAGAGCTATATATCATCGTATATGTGGTTTGTACTATCGAGAAGCGGGAGAGGAAGAAGATGTTGCCCTAAAATGCTAGGGCAAGAATTGTCCAATGTAGGAGGGTGAACCGGAGCGTTCGAGACAATATGATTCTCTTGGCGAGACATATGTATATGCTTAGATGTCATAGAATGTAAGTCGTTGTATTATGTATTGATTAACAAATGCGGACAATAATTTTTAGGTTCGGTTCATGATGTATTTATGATCGTATCTGCTAAAATAATGGTTAATCGGTAAACGAACACGGATAACTTATTCATAATTTTTAATGTGTCCTTTAATTGTTAGTTAAATAACAAACGGGTCTGATAATCAATAACTAATGACATCTCTGGGCATGAGTACAAGAGGAAGAGTGACAGTTAAACACACACACTCTCTCTCTCTCTCTCTCTTGTTCTTTGCCACGGGTGTCTACTTAAAAATGATTAATTTACAGTCGAATAATGAATGATTAGATACAAAAGATCATATCAATAGAAAAATTGAGAGAAGAAATTATAGCTTTCGTAAAGGAAGAGAGAGAGAGAGAGAAACCCGCAGAGAAAAGAAGAAATTGACTGAGAGATTGTGAAGACATGTCCAGTAGATGAGAAAGTTTAACCATAGTACGTTGTACGACACACGATGATACACCTTCTGTCACGCCCCGGATTTAATCCTGCACAGCGGAACACAATCCGACGACGTAACTGGGGAAATAACCCCAAAAATTTATATCGCTTTGGAACAAAAGAGACTAATAACACAATTCCCAAGATTCCTTTTAATATATAATGCTAATTAAGAGCCTTACCAGGAGGTCACCCATCCTTGGCTTACTCCCAACAGAGCACGCTTAACTTCGGAGTTCTTTCAACTCAACCTCCGAAAAATGGTTAACCGGTGTTGTTGGTAGTTCACTGATTTAATCTTTTAACATATTCACAAATCGGGGTATTACACCTTCCCTGTCGACTATAATGTTTGCTCTTATTTTGCGCCAATGTGGACTACACTGTTGGGATATGGGAGAGGAAGGAGACGTCACCATGAAACGTTAGAGCAAGAGAGTAGAAATCGAAGGGGTGATGATGAATGAGGGAGTCGGGGATGAGATTTTTTGCTATATGACATATTTATATGTTTAATTGTCATAGAATATGAGAATGTACTGATTAATAAGTAGATACAACGATTTTCAAGTTTGATTTATGATGTATTCACGATCGTATTAAGATCATAAATAATTGGTAACGGATAAAAATAGTTTATCGAAGATTTTAAATTATCTTTTAACTATTCATTAATTTAACGAACAAATAATCTATAACCGCTGACAACCCTAGTTGAATAGGTCCCTATTGATTTTGTCGAATAATTATCTATCTATTTGGTATTGACATTTGAAAACCATATATATCTTTTCTGTATAATGAAAAAGATAGATAAATCCACGTAACTAATCCCGATTACCTGAGATTAAGATTTCCATCTTGAGTTGATATATCTCTTTTGAAATACCTTATCATTTTTGTTTTAAAGTGCTTGAGATCAAGGTAGGCCGGTCATCGGGGGTCGGGTGGAGTCCGGTAAAATCTTAGATAATTAAATAATTTAAAAAAAAGATTTATTTACCTTCAAAACTTGTATTTTGAAAACAATCCCAAAGTTCCTTTGACTTAGATCAATTCATTTAAATTTTATATGCAATTTTATATTCCCACGTCATTTTCACTAAAGTTTTTTATTTTCTAATCAATATAATGCATATGTTAAAATACAAATATAATTCATTTATATTTTAATCAGTGCACGACATCGATCAAAAAAATAAGAATGTTACGTGAAAATAGCATCGGAACGCAGATTTATATATAAAAAATTTAATAAGTGCAATTCAACAAAGAGAACGATAATTCTAGTCAGATATTCCTGACAAGAATCACCGTGCTGTAGTTACATACACCAAACGCGGCAACAATGCCACAAGACTTTCAACTACTTCGATGACTGTTGAAAATCTCCACGAAAGACCCAACACATGATAACATCATGATCAGCACCCTGTTGCCGATAATAGTGATCCAACCCGAATGCACGTCTTGCTGCTCGGAGAGCCGAGGCTTGTTGGTTTCCGCAGATGAGCCTCCTCATCTGCCGCCATTAAAGCAGGGTGGTTGGCGCTCCCCGTTAGAGGCAGAACAGCCTCATGCAGCAGGAGCCCGAATGGTTTCTTTCTGCTCCGATTCGCCTGCTTGACTGCACTCAACCGTGAAATAAATTGGGCCCTCAACTTTGGTGAACTTAGCTGTTTCCATCCCCGGTTTCGATCCCTCCACCGGGGCACGTGTGGATGTTGTTCTTGGCCTGGAGACCGTCTCCAATCCGGTGCTGGGTATATTTATATTTTCCCCGGAGGTGACATTCGCCTGGTGGAGAGAGGAGGAGAGAGACGAGACCATGGTGAGAGCAGCCTGCTGTCCCGGCGAAGGTGTCAAGAAGGGCGCCTGGACAAGCCAAGAAGACAAGCTGCTGTCGGATTACATACTGGCTCACGGACTTGGGCGATGGAGAAACCTGCCCAGGGATGCAGGTAAGTGCTACATCACTGCCCAAGTACAGTTTGCACTTTCAGAGTCGGCAAGATTGCCCACCCTTAAGTAAAACAATAGGGATGGTTAGACATTTTAGCACAGATGCCACGGTTCAATCTTGTACCCAGACGTGTCTAAGTAACCGACTTCTTTCCTCCGGTAGCTGCGGTTAATTTTGCTTAGATCATCGGCGTTTTGCTTCTTTCCTCTAGTTGCATGAATGGAGCGCAACTCATTCATGTGGTACATCTACAGACCCTGCATGAGTGTAACCCAGACACTACGGGTCAGAACTTCCCAGTCAAAAACAGAGAGCTAAGACTGCTCAAAGATCAGTTAGCAGCTGTCCGTGAGAAGTCCTTTTGCCTCTTTCTTTCTTTTGCATCCTTGGGGTTTTCAGAGGAAAAGACGCAGCAAATGCTGTGTCATCCAAAAGATACTTGCCACAACAAGGCAAATACAAGCAACCAAGGCTGTGGATGTTCAGCTAAACTGAGTTAACAATTGTAGTAGCATATTTTCTCTTGAGCAAAACATGGAATATGAGCCCTTTATTTTAACTGAACAGCAAGAAAGCTGTTTTCCAGGATTGAACCGCTGCCCAAAGAGCTGCAGACTGAGATGGTTGAATTACTTGAGGCCTGACATCAAGAGAGGGAACATCACCGAGGAGGAAGAGGACTTAATCATTAGACTGCATAACCTACTCGGAAACCGGTACCAGTCTAAACCCTGCTTTGTTCTTCCATTTTCATGTCACTTAGCTCTCAACCACATCTCACACACATTTATTCTATTGTGCCATCTGATGAGTTAGACGAAACTCTGACCTTTGCTTACTTTCAGATGGTCATTAATAGCTGGCCGACTACCCGGCCGAACAGACAACGAAATAAAGAATTACTGGAACACCTGCCTTAGAAAAAAGTCCTCTGGTGACTTCACAAAGAACCACAGAGGTAAACCGAAAGATGAAGAGTGTCACAAACAAAAGTTTGCTAGCAGCATTGTCCGCACAAAGGCTGTCCGCTGTACAAGATTACTGTTCAAGAATGAGGATGCCACTACCACTAATAACAGTTTAAGCTCTTCCAATCCAAGTTCCCAAGTTGGTTCTGGTCTCCACCCGAGTCTCTATTCAAAAGTTGTAGTCCATGAACCACGACAGTTGGACATAGATGGATCTTTTGTTTCTTGTGATACTAAGAACTTTCCTCCATCTGACAGAGAAAATATTTTCATGATGGGTAATGGGTCAAGCAGAGCAAGCATTTTTACTGACACACTCGGTGAATCTTGGTATGATTTAAGAGGAATTGATCATGTAGAAGAGGAGATACTTCAGTACCTTACTCAGGATAGCATGCTTCAGGATGTTATATCTAGACACTGAACTATGACATTCATGGATCTTGAATGCATTCCTCCAGAATGTTTCATGATTATCAAGCAAGCAGCTTAAAAGTTGCAATGTGGCTGCCGATTACTTCAGTTCAGAGAATTTCCTATTTCCTTGTATAGCCAGCTTCAATATAGATTGGCAGCTTGGCACAAAATTCTCCATTTGTCCTACCTACCATATGTTTGTGCTTTTGTTCATGACATAAGGTCATGTACCCTTGTCTCCCTGTCCTATTTTTAGGAATAAATGGCACCAAAAGCAGTTCATCCATAACATATCCAGGGAAAGGTATTGAGAATCATCAGTACATTCGAGTGAAAAGTTAGCGATTATGGTTCTGAAATTTCTAGCATACTGCATAGGATGAATAAATCCAGAATAGCATCAATAAACTGATAAGGAAAAATCCAACCTTTTTTGTTCAGTAATACAAAAATACATGGTAGAAATCAATTATACCTAAGAAGAAAGCTTCTCTTCTACCAAAAGAACCCTTACATATACAATCAGAAGCACTGAATACCTGGCAATTCATGGACATGAATGTTTAAGCTTTGAATTCTTCAACCCATTCCCCCAACCCCAATTTGCCTCCACCTCTTGTTGCCACTTGCAACTAATATAGAACATTGGAGAACATGCATAAAAAACCAACATTCAGACTTTCTGAAGTCTGAACAAAATAATGGCTAAGTTACGTGATGTAAACCCAAACCATTCCAAAACATTCCTCCTATTAATTGATCAAGAACAACGCTTAGCCTAAACAGGAGAAGATCTCCATCAAGAGACTTTTCTTTAAATGCGAGTGACGGCTCTACACCTCAAGACTAGAAAAAAAAATTACAAAGCTGAGAAGAAGAAGGAATAACTTCTTAGAAACTATCATTACATTGCATCTAATTGAATCCATCCAGACGAGTCATGCCAGAAAAAATAAAAGATCTTGATAACAAATCATGCCTCTACTCTTTCAACTAGTACCAACCACACACAGGGGACAATAAAAAGACATCAAGAGATTAGAACTTGGTAAGGGGCAAAACAAAATCTCACTTTGGCATTAATATTAGATTAAGTAGCAACAAGACCCTCTAGAATGCTACATAAAATTACTTACAAAAGACCTGAAGTACAACTCGCCATTCTCCATGGTCATCAGATTCACACTCGATAGAACAGAATGGCAGGAACCAATTGTGACACTGATTTCATCCCCCTTTCTCGACTTCTTCTCTACGTGGAAGCTAAACATCAACAAGGTCATGGTAAAGTACAAACGAGAACGAAGAAGGGGGGGAGATCAATAATCCCTCTTCTACTGCCTCCGGCGAGGCTTGCGGCCGCTCTTCCCATCATCTCCCCCGCGCCAGAACGATTGCCAGAAAACAGGCCAGTTACGTTGGGCCTCGTTCCACCCAAGAAAGGACCCCTCCCGGAGAGGATCCCAGCTGGAGGAAACTATGCCGTAGCTGACGCCCAGAAGGGCGGTGCCAAAGAAGAAGAAGGAGACGATGAGAGGAACCCAGGTGGGGACGTCCACCTTGGCCACCACCTTCAGGTAGTAGAAGAAGGGAAAGAACAGCAGCCCCACCGCCAGCGGCGCCCCAACCCATACTCCCATCCGCCGCATCATCCGGTCCGTCACAACCTCCGGGATCGTCCCCTCGTACTCGTCCTCGCCCCCTCCGCCCTCCTCCTCCTCCTCCTCCTCTTCTTCCTCCTCGTCCTCGTCGTCGCCGCGGCGTCCGCCGCGCCTTTTCTTCTGCTTCTTCCCGCCCCTCCGCTTGGCAGGCGTAGGGCCGAAGCCTCGCGGGCTCTTCACAGCAGCAGGGCAACTAAGACGGCGGAAGCCGGGAAGAATCGAGATGTTCGCGGTGGAGGAGGCGGCGAAGTAGAGGTTTATGGTGGTGCGGACGAGCGGCCGATAACCGTGAAGAACGCAGATGGACGCCATGCCCGCCGCCCCTCTCTCACTCTCCGGCGAGATATCCACCGTCGGAGGATCAGTTGCCCGCTATCTGCTTCTGCAATTGGGAGGAAGAAAACAAAAAATATATATATAAATATTTTCTTAATTATTTATATATCCGAGAGATGATTAATATATGCTGCAAGAAATTGCCTTAACCAAAGTTAGTATGGTTTTAATTATTTAGTAAAGTAAAAAGGAAGGGTACCATATGAATTTCCTCCTCATGGGCAGAGACTTTCTCTACTCTCTTTTTTTTTTCCTTGTGATCCCCCACCACCTTGTATTATTTTTTTCTCAAAATAGGCATCATATGTCATTATAAAATTGAAGATACGAGGACATCATTAGCCCCATACTCAAAATTACGATAGCCTAGAATTTGATCATGGCTCTTATCAATATAAATACCCCCCATTGGATCTGAAACAAAGGAAAAAAAAAACAACATCAGTGAATTAGATAATATAAAAGAGATTTCAATTATCTTCTTCCCCTGAAACCGTATAAAGACTCGCAGGTGGCGGGGTGGGACATACGCCCAATAATCATCATCGATGAAGTCGTTGCGCGTACAGGGCAGTTCACTGTTCCATTCAACCCCGAAAAATTAAAGTAAGCAAGTAATATGATTCGATTTGATTTGATTTGAAAAATATCGATCCATTTGACTTGATTTATAAGATCTTGAAATCAAACTAAATCGGTAAATCAAATATCTTAAATTATATTAATTATTTTATTTGAAATACATTTAATACACTACTTATATATATATTTTTTTATAAAAGTAAATTTATTTGGAAATTTGTAAGATAAAATTAACAAATCATACAAACATAAACACTAAATTTTACTAAAAATAATTTAAAATAAATTTACGCATTGACATATCTGTTATACCTTAGTAGAATCTGGTTTGAACGGAATTAAATCAAATCGAATCGAACTTAATTAACCTGATTCGGTTCGACTTGGTTTGAAAAAAAAAATTATCCAAAAATCAAAACACGAACACCCCGCGCGCCGTAGGAACGACGAGTCCCACAATGTAAATAGGGGTGCAAAAGAACCAATATACTCGATAAGTAATTCGAAACTCGGCTGAATAAAAGTTTGACTCAACTTGTTTATTATGTTAAATGAACAAATTTGAACAAAAAAATAAAACTTGACCCATTAAACGAGTCGAGCTTAAATAGACTCCTACTAAAATTCGATAAACTCGTGAATAACTTGATTAGATACTATATTAAATTTACTTTCAAAAATTAAATTATAAATAATAAAATTTATACATTGTCACTTAAATATATTAAATAATTTAAATTTTGAGTTCATTTAGTTTCGTAATGAGCAAAATCTAAACTTTTATAAATATTGTTTTTATTAATTTTATATTTAATAAAGAAATATGTGTATAACTTAAATTTAAATGTAAGTTAAAATTTAATCTAATTATTATTCAAGCTTGAAATCGGCCAATAAACGAATCAAGTTTGAACAAGAATTCAATACACTCGTTAAAACTTAAATTTGAACCCGTACGAAATAAATAGGCCAAATTTGAACATCAAACTATTCAACTAGACTGAGCTCGGTTGGACCCTGTATGCAGTACAGTAATGGCGACGAAGACCGGGTCGCCGGCGAAGACAACGCCGCGCGCAGAGCCGATCATTCCCGGCCTTCCGGACGTTTGCCCCTCTTATCAGCGCCCAGCTGCAGCAACCCCCCTGCCGCTGAGACGCTGCCGGAAACTACAGACGGTGGCGTATTAAAACCCCCAGCCCCGCGGGTTCTTCCACCGGCACCGGGAAAGATCGGATCTTTGCCGCCGGCCTGCGCAATCGAGGATGTGCACACGCACGCGAGCTCACAGTGCATTTGAATTCGGAGGCTCAAGGCAGAAAGTCACCCGAGCGTCGGGCTCCGAGAAGAGAGCGGTGCTCTACATCTCTGAACCGCGGTTTCTTCGACGGTGGTGCGGGCTATGCAGCCTTGCGCTTTACACCCCGTCGTTCTCGTCTTTTTACTGTTTCCCCAAACCCAAAGATCGACCGCCGTGTCAGCGGGCGTCGGCTCTTTGCGTCAGGGCCATCAGCCATGGAGTGGAGTTGCTCCAAGAGGGGTTCTTTACAGGACCTCCTGTTAAAAAGTTTCAGGCTTTCAGCTGCATTTCAACGCGAGCAGCTGTCTCAACCTGTAAAACACACACAAAGCTCCAGAAGGCTGCGCCATTATGTTCAGACTGGGATTTGCAGGCCCGCCACAAGATCTTTAATCGGTCTGGAAAACAAAGAGAGGGTCCCATGGAGAGAACATCTGACATGAAGCTTCTCGCAAGCAAAGCAGCTACCCCTCTCTTGCCAGAGAATTTTAGGTGCGCACTTGATCATTTATCAAAAAGTTCAGATGGCAGCAGCACATGCCTCAGGGTTTCAGTTCAGTTATCTGACAAATATTAAGGTTGAGGGACCCAAGATATATGAACGTTAGAACATATTTTGGAATGTGTGATATGGGACTGTCCCTATTCCAACTCTACCCCCTCAATGTAAAGTTGATCAGAACACAAGATGAACAGAAATCTAAGATAGAAAAATGTGTACTCTGACCTTACAAACCTTAAAATTATGACATTGAAATTGAGATGCCCGAGCTATATGAACAACGTCCGATTCAGAACTATCCCCACTAAGTTAGAACCATTGATCAAATAAAGAATGCAATTGGGAGCAAAGCCTGAAGAAGGTTCAGAAGCTAAAGATGGCAGGAGCAGCAGGTGAGAGAGATTCGAACTCCATTAATGCCTTGATCCTTACAGCAATGCCCAGAAAAGAATCCAGCAACACTAGGCACGTCATTGAGAGTTGAGACAACAAAATCGAGAACAACCTGCGAGCTGCTTTCAATTCCACATCTGTGCAAGGGCAGGAAGTTCGAGACAGAAGACAGCCGGAGTGTGTAATCGGACAACCAAGTTAAAATGTCAAACTCGACGGCCAATTAGAACAACAAAACAACGCAGCAGAGTCAACAGCAGACTGGTTCAATCTTACGCAAGCCAAAACCTAGTAATCCTAGAATAGTTAGTTGCCGCCTAGGAATGCGATCAGTATTAGAAATCTCGAGGAAGGATCCAGCCAGTCATCCAGAGATGCACAGACTCTCTGTTTCAGCTCTGCAATCAGCCAGGTGCCACAGCACCAGAGCCGACTTCAATCATCTGTGGGTAAGTAAAAAGCCAAAATCATATACCGAACAAATGGAGAAAGGCAAGGACAGAAATTAGAGAAAGCAGGTAAATCTAGGACACACCATTAGGTGACCTCGAGCTGGTGGAGAAGTCAGAGGAGGGCTTGGGTATGGAAATGGAGAGCTGGGTTGTAGAGAATGACGTCCTGTTGGTTCGATCATCTTCCAGCTCCGACCAGGCATCTCTTGTCTTGGGCCATTCATTGAAGAATGGGTGAAGGGGCTGACCCCCTTGCTTCACTTCAGAAGAATTCAATTCACCCCCAAAGAAACAGTGTTGCTGTTGTTGTTGCTGCTGCTTTGAATGCAAATTCACAGTTCCGTGGCTGAAGTCGAGCATTGGCTGCAGCTGGGAGTAGTTTCCGTGGAGAAAGGAGCTGCTTCCAGGTTTTGGAATACCATACGAACCTTGAGAAGGCATCAGTCGCCAATCTAGAGAAAATTCACTTCCCAGGTTGCCCCTTGCACTCCCCGAAGCTTCTGAGAAGAAACTGTGTGCATCCATCTCATTCTTCACCCCACGAAGGTACCTGGCAACTCAATGGCAGTCGATTAAACAAAATGGAAACAAAATCATGCCATTTTCAACTACATAATGCCCTGTTTGGTTAGAGTTTCATTTTTGGTACTATATCAATATTGATATTAATATTTTCAAATGTTAGAGTATCAATATCAAAAGTAATACAAGTTGACACTTGTATTACATAATATGCTTTGTTTGCACTACAAATTTTAAAATTAATATAATTAACCAAACACCTCTTAGTGATTTCTATCAATATCAATTTTAAAATTGATAGTGATAGAGGTACCTAATAGTGTTACCAAACAGGGCGTAAGGTTGGAATTCTGGAAACATGATCCACATTACAAGCAGAGGAAAGAACATGAGACAACTGAAGCCAGACAAAACCAAGCAAGAAAATTGCTAAAACCAAGAAAAAATCATAAGGTTTAAACTTAACAATGATGGAGATCCAGCTGAAAAATGCAAGGTGCTTATGTTGTAGTGCTTCGCTTGCATTTTAAGAAATGAGTGGGTTAAAATAACCATTTGAAAGAATTTGCAGGATAGCAGTTGCAAATCCTGGCAACATACACTGACTATTCAATGGTGGCATTTTGGTAGGTCAATTGCATAAACTGTCTAAATCAATCCCCCCCACACACCCACAGACACAAAAGAGGAGAACTAGGACTTCTTAAAATGATTGTTGTCTAAGATGCACAACAAAAGAAGCTAATGAAACAAAACAGGATCAGAATTCGTTGGTTCAACTTAAAGAAATTGAAAGGACCAAGAACATAGAAGGGAGAACACAAGGATCATCTTGGTCTGATGTTAATTGTTATTTAAAGTATCGTCGAAATATTTCACTACAAAGTTGAGTCGGAAAATATTTTCATGCACATTCTCTCTCGTGGGAACATGGTAAAGAAACATTTAGACAAGTACCATAAAGAAATTCCGAGCCATGTTATCAAGTTTGGGTTCAATGTGCTTAATAGTAGCTAGATCAAACCAGTAGATGTACACCACTACAGCCTTATAATTCTATGATGTATGAACCTCTTGACTTGTTATGTAAAGAAATTTTGCTCGGGGACCTCCAATGCAATAAACAGATAACCCATATGAAACTTAGGCTAGGTATTGGCATAACCAATCTGTTCATGAGAAAACCCAGAGGGTTAACCAAAGCGGCCAAGACAAATTGGAAGATCAGACAATCAGAAGAGAGTACATCAAACCATCAAAAAAAAAGGATCTTTTTGTCCTGATTCAGCTACATAAGACAGAAGATTAAAAAAAGAAGCGATATGCAGAAACTGAACGAGAAAAGGAAAAGAAATAAGCTTACCCATAATCTCTGCCGGCCATCCCAAAGGGACCCTGGTCCATCTGCAGCTGATTAAGGCTGGTCCCCGTCAGAGACACCTGATTAGAAGAGCTGCCGCCGCCGCCTAGGGACTGCAAAGGTATGCCGCTAGGAAGGCTCCCTGCGCCGCCGCTACAGCTTGCGCCGCCGGCGGAGGGTGCGAGTGAGGTGACGGTGGAGGAAGGCGACGACGCGGAAGACTGGGGCTGGGATGTATTTTGCGTTTCCACAGGCTTTCTTGAACGGTTTCGGCCGCGGTGCATGTGCCGCTCGCAGTACTTGGAGTCCGGGTGCGCCTCCTTGGAGCACCGCCACTTCTTCCCGTCGGTCCTCCGGCACCGGCCGGGCTCCGGGTCCACCTTCTTCCCATAGAGGGAGCAGTAGCCCACTGCCGCCGACATCAGATTGACAAGTGACGAAGGGTAACAAAGGTCAAAACCAGCGGATGTTGAGGAAACATCTCTTCGCCATCACCATGGTTAAACCAACAGTAAGAGGGAGAAGATCAAATCGAGGCAATAAGAACAAGATTTACTCTGCTCGATGATATAATAAAGGCTTCAAGCAACAATGATCGTGGACACTGAGAACGACAGAGAAAGGGACACGGCAAATCGATCGACGCAGATAACCCAAGAAGATGCGTAGCAGGCAAGTTTGCCAGAAGCCTACCGTAAAAGAAAAACAAGCGAATACAAGATAAAGGAAGCATCTTTAGATCATAAAAAAATTTGATTACTGTAATACAGAAAAGACAAAGCAATGAGCTTCGCATAAAAGAAGAAATGGGCATAATCGATGGAAGGAAGGGATAACGACGACAATAACACACGGCTAAACCAGAACTGACCAACCGAGGGAGTTCATAGCCCTTTATCGAGTATCAAAACACGTATTTTTCCGAACCCGATAGCTGAGAAGACGGGGTGAAAATTGGTCTAACTTTATAAGGCGGGAGAGTGGAGGTACAGTTATTTACTGGTGGGATGGTGGTAGAAGCGGGCGGCCATGGACTCCAAGCTCTTGCGGATGGGCAGTAGAAGATCAGGCGGGACGGGGATCCCGGCCATCAGGTACTTAAAGATGAGCGCCTGGTGCTCCAGCTCCTGCCACTGCGACGCCGTGAATGGTGGCCTGCACCCTTCCGCCGCAGCCGCAGCCGCAGCCACCGCTGTGCTGTTCATCTCCTTCCAACCCCACGTCGACCCCTTTCTGGTAGCCTTAAGTCCCGCTTCCACTCTTTACTCTCTAGGGCTTCTGCCCTCTTACCACCTTCCGACCAGCTACCTGCAATAAAAAAAAGGACAGGAGAAAAAGATGCGAGCAGAGAGGATGTGCGGTTTTAGGCGGCAGACGGAGAGAGGCGGAATGGAACAAGGCTGCAATAGCATCAGACAGCGCCGCGCAGGGAGCAGCAGGAGCAGAGGGAGTAGATCAAGAAGCGAATAAAAACGGGGGTTTTGTACTCCCCGAGCGAGAGCCAATTCCAGAGCCTCGCCATTCCCACGCAACGACAGAAAGGGAGAACCGCAAGGAGAGGCGCCGGAAGAAAGGGGCCTCTTGCCGGGCAGAGATCGGCGAGAGCAACCCTTTATAGGCAAAACACTCCTCCGAGAGACAGGGAAACAGAGAACGCCGTATGGACGACTCCAGCACCGAGAGGGAGGGAGAGATGGGCTTGGATGCGTAGATACAAGTTATTCATGCTCCGGGGAAGAAAGATCGAAATTTTTTTCTCTGGTGCAGAGAAGAGGTGACGCTGATGCTTAGCATCGAGACAGGGACGGACGAGAAAAGCTCACATAGCTGTCTCTGTCTGATGAGAGAGGTTGTTCCTTCGAAAAAAAAACACTTAATGAGAGAGGAGAGAGGAACCTCGTCTGTAGAGGTCGGTATTCTCCACCCATCCTCTCTCTCCCACGTCCGAATACTGTCTGTGTTGGGAAAGGAGGCAGCTTGCGCACAGTGCTCCTCACATAACAACACTAGAAACTGATATTTTATGGAAAACTTTGTTGAATATGTCAGACAGCGATGTGCTGATGCCCTCTAAACGCTTTAGAAAATCTAAAATTTCCCCTATTGATCTCCTCAGTGTAAAAATGAAGAAGCCCATCTCTTCTCTCTCTCCCCCCCCCCCTTGGACTAACCAAGAACGCCCCCCCCCCTTCTAGGCGAGATAGTGACAAGACATTCCGGTGCTTCCGGACGGCCGATCTGGTTGTGATTTCCGCCGTTCGATGGCTGCGGCCATCCTTCCCCGTCCCTCTGATGAGTCCATCTGGCGATCCTGCTACTTCATCCATCGGAGGGAGGAGGTTACGATCAGAGTTCATCTTCGTCCGCCGTAGGTACCGGAAATGGGGAGCTGGTCCGTCTCTGGCGGAGGACGGAAGGGCGACGCCAAGGCCGCCCGTTACGAGCTCCGGACGGGCGGACATGGACTCAAGGGTGGGGGAGACCCCAGTCCTGCAGCTCTTCGCAAGAGATGATACTTTTTATTGTACTAGAAATTTGAAAATCGATATTGATAATGAAGCATCGATTTATAATTCATTTAAATATCAATTTCGAAATTAGCAATAATTGAGGTGCCAGATTTTAAATTATTGTTAAGACTCATTTGCTTTAATATATATATATATAACTAACAACATTACCCATTATTATACATGGTCTTGAAACCGTAGAAACCATGTTCAGAAGCAAGCATACATGAATGACATTTTATTCGCGCTATGCTCGTTTGGGTGTGTCAAGGTATTCGTGAGGGGCGCCTTTTCGTGGCCCAGCAATAATGCTTCGTGGGAAGGAGCATGGGCCGGTAGATAAGAGCAGATCATTCCTCGTCGTGGGCCCCACCCCCAGGGCCGGTAGAAGAGAGATGTCAATGGGCCGAGCTGGGCCAAAGTCGACTCTATTAAGCGTCGTTCTCCAACGGACATCGGGGTCAACTGACTCGGCTCACATTGTTATGCTGTGAGGTCCCCGCTCGATGGCGGCGGAGGGAAGAGAGAGAAGAGTTGACTGCACTCGGCTTCGGGTCTCTGTTCTGTTCTTCGAGGGGGGCTGCACCGGCTGGCCGGCAGAGATGACACATGCCTGTACACATGCACGTATGAAAAAAATTAACAAAAAATATTACTTTAGTTATGTGTACGAAATTATTTTAATAATTAAACTATATTGACATCAATATATCGAGAGTAATGAAATAAATTAGAAATTATATTGGCTATCAATATTAATATTGAAATTTTTGATACGAACAAAGGATGACACGTTATATTCATCTGTATCAATTTTTGTATCAGTACTTTATCTTTTTATAAATATCACTATTAGAATTGATTTAGTTTCGTTTCTATACTCTCTAATTGCGCAGGGGTATAAATAAACTCAATCTTATATCGAATATGTATTTAAATTTTGAGTAGGCCCGTAAACGAGTTGAATTCGGTAACATAATCACCGTTATCTAATTCCGATTCCAATGATGGTTAAAGAGTTTCAAATTTGATTTTGATAGTTTTGTAATCACTGTGTTTCGATTTCGGTCCTTTTAATTCCTTTGTCAGAATCGAAATAGTACCCGATAATTTATAAAATATAATATTTTTTATTTAATATGAGATAATAATTTACATATAATTACTAAATTTTTATATAATATTTTTAAAACTTTATTTCTACCATTGATATTTTTATTTTATTTTTATTAATTTTACTTGTGTATACTTATTTTTATCGAAATCAATATTAATATATTGAGAGTGATGATAGAAAATAGAAATGACTGACTATCTATATCAATATTAAAAAATTTAATACAAACAAAATATCATATGCGATACAAGTATTGTTCACTTGTGTCAATTTTGATATTGGTACCTCATCTTTTATAAATATCAATATTAAAATTGTTTTAGTATCATTTTCCGATTCTTAGTAGGGGATTTAGTGAGTTTTTCAAGAGTTCTTTTGAATCATTCATATTAGATCTGATTTTTTTAAGGAGTTTAGGTGCTGCTGCTTGGTACAGGGATAATTTGGGATAAACATAAATTATCTCTAAAATTTAAGAAATAACTCAGGTTTATTCTCAAAATTTTATGGTACCAAACTGACCCTTAAAGTTTCTTTTACTTTGGGTTTTTTTATAACTAGCATCATTTTTTATTTTTTAAAATCAGCACCCTAACTTTTGATTTTGCAAAACTAGTACTGTTTGACCAAAGTCGTGGTGAAAAAATACGACTTTACACTAAAATCAGATTTTTAAAGTTCAACTTTAAAGTTTTTTATTAAAAAATTCGAAAAAAAATAATAAAAATTTAAATTTAAATTGTAAGATAATAAAGTCGGTGTAAGAAATATCGACTTTTAAAATAAAAAATAAAGTCAGAGTTTTTTACTCTGACTTTTGTAATAAAGTCAAACTTAAAATGTCCAACTTTTGTATTTTTATTTTAAGGTCAGACTCAAAAACTCCAACTTTAGACCACAATGTCACCGTCGAAGTTGAAAATAATGACTTTTAAAAATAATAACGTGCAAAAATTAGTGTCTATTGCAAGTCAGATATTAAAAATCTGACTTTTCTATTAAAGTCAGATTTTGATAATGCGACTTTAACATTTTAATGTAAAATTGTGTTGTCACGACCCGGAATTTAAATAAGCATAACCACAAATACGCAGCGAAAATACACAATGTCGTGACAGTGTGATGAAACACAATACTTGAATTCCATAACCCAAACTTAAACAATTTTTTTCATAAGATCTATCATACAAGAGAATAGAACCATACTTCTAAGTCTAACCACACTCTTGTTCGAAAACAACCAAGACCATCTACCTAAGTAGAGAATACCAAGAATCTCCAAATGCAAATGACTCTGATTCATTTGGTTCCACCTGAACTTCATCTTTAAGCTCCTAAATCTTCAAAACCTGCTGAAAAAATTTATCCCACAACAGGGTGGGTCTGGGGACTCCGTATGATTTACACCTGTTTCTCGCCAATCGGATACTAACATATAAACATGCAATGATACATAACATATCTAAATTGAGATGTAAATACAAATATATAGAATGTCTTATATATTAAGCTCACAACTCATATCCAAACCATGAATTAACTTTAAAGAAACAATTATGCCAATGCTATACACTTCTAGACCAAACACACACAAGACCATACAAGCTAGATAAATATCATCTAAATGACCTCAAGACTTAACAAGACCAAACTAACATAGGAAGATCTGATTTTCTAACTTAAACATGGATTAACACCTATACATGACATGCAATTAACACAAATTCATATTACTTTCAAACACATAGTCAAATAGCAAGGAATTTGCCATCTTGCTTCACATCACATGTACAAAATGCATTCACCAGCTCTAATATATATATAGAAGTAACATATATTAATATGGCCCAAAGTGCACCTAGGCAGTGGTGACACTAAGGGAAAAATCGCGGTAATTCAGGATCTATGGGAGGGTCGGATTCAACTAAGTTACCCGCTGCCCACGTGCAATTGACTAAAATAGGCTGGTGAGGCCTTCATAACATGCCGTAACAAGAATTAACAACAAGTTCCAAATAATGACACACATGATGCACACAAAACATAAACATGACTTTCTAGTATCTTTCATGCAAAACAACTTATTTTATTACAAACTAGGTAAGACTTGTACTAACCAACTTGGTTGACATATCTAAATCAAACATATACCAAACTTGACCATATGAATATAACCACACCATGCATGACATATTACATAATATGAAACCAAACTAACCAAAATTTACATGATTTACATACATGAAATGACAAACCGAACTAGACATACTTAATTGCATATACATGACAATTACCCTAAATCAATCTTGGCATAAACTAAACAAATTAAGTTCTGAGGTATCAACCACAGTCTGACCTAAACAAGTTCTAAAAGGTTTGATTTGATGATCCATGATTTTTTCAAATTTACACATAATTATATTTCAATTCTAGGTTCAAACTAGCATATATTCACATACATAACTAACATAAGATCAAAACTTATGAAAATGTTTCTACCCATTCAGAATCAAGCTAAACATGTTCCATAATATACAAAATAGCAATTTCAAGTTCCTAGTTTTAAGGATTTTTGAGAAGAATCACTAATCTTAAGTCCAAAAGTTAAACTAGTCAAATCAAGGTCCATAAGTTAAATTATGCATATTTTCTAACCAAAATGAGATCAAATAAATAGACGAGCTTGAGAAATCTACTTGGAAGCTCCTGTGAATTTTTCAGATTTTTTGGATTTTCTGCATATTTTTATGGCCTTAATTCTGATTTCTGAATTTAATAAATTAGATAATTCCAAAGTGCTGAACTGGTGTTGAACCGGGTAGTTCAACCGGCGGCTCAAGGTGTCGAGCTGGACGCTGGACTGGGCGGCTCGGGGGGGGGGGTGAGCCAGACACACGCGGTGGCGACGTTCGCGGCGGCGGCGGCACTCGCCGACGACGGCAACCGGGGCTGCAGGGGCATGGCGGTAGCAGCGTTCGAAGACAACCCCGGGGGAGAGGAAGCTGAACGGCAACGAGGAGAGGCAGAGGCTGGTAACGGTGGCGGCGACGGCGAGGGAGTCTTGCGGCGGCAAAAACAGAGGAGGTCCGGCGAGGGCAATGAATCGCGGCGACTGTCGAGGGGGGGCTGGGAAACAATGGCGAAGGGGAGGAGGAAGGAGGGACGAGAAGCTGGTGGCGGCAGGGGGTGCGGTCGACAGCACTCGCAAGGCGGAGGCGCGGCAGGGCAGCTCCCGACGGCGGCGAACGAAGAGGGAGGGGGAGAAGTCGTCGTGAGCGCAACCGGGGGGGAGGGGGGATATATACATATCGGGAGGGAGGGGGGCTTCCGTAATCGGGGAGGGAAAGGAGAGTCCGAGCGGGAGAGGGGGGAGGGAAATACGGCGAGTGTGGGGGGGGGAGTCCGGGTGAGAGGGGGAGATCGGAGAAGAAAGATTTTTTTTAAATCAGATATTACATGTGTATTTTGACCACGACTTTAGTCAAACGATGTTAGTTTTCAAAAATTAAAAGTTAGGATGCTAGTTTTAAAAAATAAAAAATGGTGCTAGTTATAAAAAACTCCTTTTACTTCATCTTTTCCTGTTTGAGTATTTTTCTCTTTTCTGAATTCAGTTAGAGTTTGAATCACTGAACTTTAAATCTGGTGGTTTAGAGATTCTGTGCTCTGGTTTCTGATTTTTCATTCATTCATCATTTTGTTGTTCAGATTTGTTATTCCCTTTTCTTTTTTTATTCTCCCTTTTTTATAGGATCTGATGAATTGAGCCCCAGTTGTACTGGGATTGACATTTGTTTATAATTCTGAATTTGGGATTCTCTTGATTCCTCTTTTTTATAATATAGTTTGCTGAGGATTATCTTTCATGTCGTTTTTTTTTCCGGAGTGTGGTCGTGGAACCAAAAACTTAAGTTGGGGCTTAAAAAAGGCTACGAAAACAAATAATAGCGTGCCATAAAAGGTGCATATACAAGCTCACGAAGTGTTCGGTTGCACAATAATTTTTTTTGTACACTTTTATGATAAAAGAGTTATATTAAAATAAAATAAAAATCAACCAATGACAAAAAAATATCATATTTAGAGGGATGTGATAACAAAAAAGAGTAACTATCATGTATGACCAAACAAAATATAGGATCACAAGATAAAAAAAGTGAATTTTTTTTGTCTAAGAAGAAAATCATTTAAACATAAAATTGTCATGATCATCAAACATCTCTCTTCGCAAATTTTATTTTGAAAATATAAAATTATAACAAAAAATCGAATTATCGTGCAACCAAACGCCCCGTAAACATAGACGGTGTCCCATTTTTAGGTGGAAACAGAATGCCAAAGAAATGTCAGCTACCCATATGTCAATGGTCAACCAAGTTAACCTGCCACCATTAACACACTGCAAAGATACCTGGTCCAAAACTGGAATTCTGATAAAAGACTGGACAAAGCATACGAACACATCATCGTAAATCTTGAAAATTAGCAGTTCTGCCTTTTAGACAACCAATTCCCGATGACCGTTGATTGAACTGTGGATTTCAAGCCACTTTTTTTTTTATTTCAAGTAGAAGGATTAGGGATAAAAATGGTCAAATACTCTTCCAATCTCCGGAGGTTTCCTGCCGAGAATTAGTTGTTGGTTGGGAAATGCCATTTCACCCAAGCAGTGCACGTTTCTTTGGTATACGCATCGAGACAGTTACAAGATATAAATTGTAATCCAACAAATAACTTGTGCGTCGATTAGAGAGAACAAGGCAGACAAACAAACCATAAGAAGACGTTAGATTTACATAGTTCGGAGGGACGATACGTCTTCTTATGTCCACGAAGGGAGCAGAGAGAATCCGCTAGATGTAGAATGATACAGAGTGGAAAGATGCTCTTACACCAAAACAGAGTGATCTTTCTCGAGATGGAACGATCTTGAATTCCCCGATCTTCCTTCAGACGACACGTCTCTAAATAGCTCCGTAGAACGTCGAATAGGCGATGTCACGAACACCGCGATAGGAGAGAACGTGGAGACAAGAAGAACCGTGAAAAACCGAGCAGGACGCGTAAATCTCTAAATTTCTGTGGTAATCTCGTGGCAGCTCTCTTTCCACCCAAACTTTTCTCGCGTTCGCAGGAACGTGTTGCGGCTGCTGTCGACGTAAAACCACCGCCAACCTCACGCTGCAAGGCAATGTAATAGAGCGAAAATCAAAAAATTGTCAAAAGACCAAAATGCCCTCGATTCCTCACCCTAAAAAATGAGGAAGGTGCTTGTATCGGGTTTGATGTAGCAATACGAGAAGGGACCGGATCCAGGGATATCAATTATCAAGTTAATGGGATCTAATATCTCATGACCAGACAACTAAAGAGGTCCTGGGATCTGGTCACTCAGGCTATGTTTGGTACGGAGTTAATCATGGATAAATCTGATGTATCCTCCATCTTCTGTTTGTTTTGCAAATAAGAGAAGACTTAATATGGATTAACTTATTTCGTTTTATCTAAAAAATAAAGATAAAGTGAGAGATAAATTATCCTGTACAGTACCATGAGATATTTTATTCATAATATCATGTTATCAATGGTCAGACGAATACTTTCTTCTCTCGGATACGATTGTACCGGGTGGATCCGCATCTTGATTCCTGGAATATTATTATTCAGTACCGGACATTCTTATAGAATTACACGTATATCCCTTGGAATTTAGAGAGCGTGCGCCGCACTCCTCTCGAAGCAAAGGGTGCCTTTTCCTCTTTTGCGCTCTAGGCAGCACACATGTACACAATTCTAATATCCCGAAGGATATACGCGTAAATCTTTAATATTCAAGACGAGAGAGAACTGTACCGCAACGTTTCCGCTTTCTACGGCGGTGTCCCTCGCACCGCACTCTTGAGTCTCCGGATTAAACAAAAAAAGGAAAAATGGTCCCCGTCCTACTACTCCACTGTTTTTTTTCGTCTTCTTTCCCCTTCGTTTCCTTCCCCATTTGTTTCCCTGCAGGGATCCCCCGAGAACCTGCGCAGCGAGGAATTTCCCGTGCAGTCTCGATCGCGGGGCCGACTTGCCGGCCGGAACCACGTTCATCGCCGTCCTGCATTGGAAGTGGAGGGCACGAACACTGTGCCATTTGTTCCCCTTGGCCCGTTATCTGCATCCCTGATCTTGGATCGGTTTGGGGTTCGGGCGAATTGGAGGATTCGGTCGTCCGGAGTTGGCGTAGCTGGCGTTCTTTCTCCTCGGTGCTTCGGAAGGTTCTCGGATCGGTGTCAGGGAGAATGCCTGCGAGTTGCTGAAGGATCTCGGTTTGCCGGAGCCGGAAGATAGGGGGTGCGGAGATGACGCAGGTGGTGTACGAAGGATGGATGGTGAGGCACGGGCGCAGGAGGATTGGTCGTTTCTTCATCCATATGCGCTATTTCGTCCTGGAATCCCGTCTTCTCGCGTGCTACAAGAAGAAGCCGAAGGATAACGTGGTATGTATTTGCTCTGTTTGCCCGAGTGGAGATATCTCGCTTCTGAACTTCCCTTTCCGGTCACTTGACCATGCTTTGAAAAATATTAATCGGGTTTATTCCATATTTAGTCTCCGTTGATACCACTGCCAATACATTTAGATTTTTGGAATGAAGATGATTCCGGCCGTTGACGTTGTGATAAGGCTTTTTACTTTCCAGAAGTTCTTATTAATTTTGGTTGCCTTGAGGTCCACTGGTCATGCAGCTGAATCTTTTTTATATGTGTGCTCAGGTTCCATTGAAGACTCTTCTCATTGACGGCAATTGCAGAGTGGAAGATAGGGGGCTTAAGACATATCATGGACATGTGAGCTAAGCAATTTCATGGTTAACTATTAATTCTTTGTAGTCCCTCTTATGTCCTTCAAAAACTTGTTACTGCTTATCTTCTTCACGAGCTGCATGCACAGATGGGCAATATCTTGTCATTTAAATGATGATAAAATAAAATTTGTCGAACTATGAACAATTTAAGAAGCGTGAAAATCCACTGTTGTGAGTAATTCACCTTTTTGTTGTCACCTCAAACACTGAAGACTTTCAGGTGATTGGCCCAAACATGCCTGAGCAGAAGGAATTGGTTCCAAGGCTTGTGGAAGATCTCTGGAGCTTGGCCCTCAAGTAAAATTATTTGAAGCTTCTATCAAGTTCTATGGGTTCCTTACCACATAATGAATGCTTGAAATTCTAGGAAGGAACCGCATAATGGGAACTTTCAGAAAATTTTATTGATGCAGTGTTAAAAACTGTCCACCTTATATCGATGGAATAGTTCAGTCTTTGTTCAATTAAGCATTAAATCAGCTTATTTAAGAAGTGCCTTTATACATGGGATGGATTGATGGAAGTTTTCCACCTTATTTTTCATCTCTCTCTCCTCACTTGATTCCTATATCTCATTCGGTTATTCTGTGGAGGTTATCATTGTTTCGATGTTTGTGTATATTTAGCTTGAATCTTTGCTTTAACTCTTACGGTTACAACCATATTATTGTGAGCTAGTCCTCATGTAAATATCATGAAATCAGTATATTTAGGAAGTACCATTTACAGCTGAGATGGAGAGTTAAAAACTATGGCATTGTATTTCATCTCTCTTCTCAGTGGTTTCCGTATCTCACACTTAAATATTCTACAAATTTCTTTCAGAGTCATGATGTTGGATATGTGGCATGAATCGCTGCTTTCACTCTTATGGGATACACTGAACACAAGTATATTATTGAGAGGAAGCACCATGAATTCTAATGTCTTACTTGTTTTCTCTTTAGTCAGGATCTATTCAACAGTCTTTGTCCCCAAATTGTTTCCCTTAGTCGGTGCCATAAATTTATCGTTTCTTTATCCATGCTTTCAGGTGGTTCAGTTGCTTATGTGCCTACTTCTTCCCTTATGCCACGAACATTCTAAAATCTTCTTTACCTTTTATCATACAATTATTTGTGTTCTAATTGCCACCTTTGTCTTGTCTATTTTTGCCCTTTTGGCTACTTGCCCTTTTGGCTATTGTAATTCTTTACATCACTCCTCTATACTCTCTTTTGCAACAGCCTCATCATCTAGATTGGGTATGACACCCTATGTAGTCAGAGGTGAGGGGTGCCCGAGGCGAGGGGGGCCTCACATCGTCTTAGGCGCCTGAGGCAGGATTTTTTTTAAACGAAGAACTCCTCAGAAAAACATATATATAACATTGAGACTTTTGGAGAAGAATATAAAAAAACAAAAAAAACTTACTTCTAGGGCCTACAATACATCACGATATCAGAGTCGGGTGGAGGATTGAGATTGGGGATTTTAGGATAAGGAAAGAGGATTTAAGTTACTAGATCTGGCTGGGAACCTAGGTGAGGTGAGATCTGCCAAGGTGAGGTGTTTTTGCCTTGCCTCGCCTCAGTGCCTAGGCTCTCGAGGCGAGCGCCTCATATAACATAGATGACACCACCTCCTTTTTATGGTCGATTCCTACTTATCAAGTTCAGTGCATGCTAACAATTACATTTACACTCACCCGAATCTTGAGGTTCATCATGAAGTATGAGTTGCCTTCAAATTGAATGGCAGCATGTCAAACCAAATTTTTGTCGTGCCTTCAGCAAAATCATGAGCCTATCTATTGTCTTTCCATCGCAAAGTGTTCCTACTAAACTACGTGGATTTTGAGATGAAAAAGCAATATGAGTTACCTTCAATGGGGGCATGTTAAACCAGATTTTTGTTGTGCCCTAAGCAAAATCAAGAGCCTATATTGTCTCTTCCATGGCAAAGTGTCTCCCAACCTATGTGGATGTCTAAGATGAAAAAGCAATATTTTTTTGTACTCGCAATCTTTGATACTTGGCCATGATGGTGCCCCATAAATGAGGCAGGTTACCTTTACTCATGTCGGAGTTCCTGACTTCCCTTTACTCAGAGTATTTTTTTTTTGGACAACACTTCACTCAGAGTATGAATGTATCAAGTGTCACGTGCCATGAGTTAACATGAGTGGTGAGGACACTTACACCTACACTGGAGGCTGATTCGGCCCAGTTCGTATGTATCGACATAGCTGTCACATCAAGGATTCGCTGTGGATCGGAGAAGATTAGTGACCGGACCAGCCATCATGAAAGCCGCATGCCCCTATTTTTGTTAGTTCCTTCTTTTTTTTTCATTTTGTGAGGACACTCAAAATGTTGTTCAATTTGATATGTTTGTACAATAAGGTTGTTTTTAGGTTTCTTTTAAATTATGTAACAAGGAGTCTATAAAATAACTCCAGTGTCCTTGTACGTTCATGCTGAATGAAAGAAGAAACCAGGCTTCATTATCTTCTCATTCCTTTCTCCTCCTCCTCCTCTCTCTCTTTGGTTCTATCCCTCCTCTTGGTCTCCCTGTCATCCTCCTCCCTCCCTCCTTATTCTCCCTTTTGTTTCTCTCCCGCAGCGAATCACCATAATGTACATGACCACTCGTCGGAGCTGGGGCTGCACATAGATTGGATTCAGTACTGGAATTGATAGGTTCCAATTCTGATAAGAAATTAGTATTTCTGTTTCTGATTTCGCTAATATCGAAATAGGCAATTCCGATTTCGATTTGTTACCGATTTTGATATCGAAATCAGATATATTCTGAAGCCGATTCCCTTAACATATCAACCAGGTAACAGTTTCCGTTACTATATTAAGTAGTCACAACCGTAAATATATTAATTGTTCCTATACATTCTCAACACTACTAATTCTGAAACTCATATTTACTGAAATACTAGGAGATTATACCTTGAGAGGTACGTAGTATTGAACATCAAATCTACATGAGAAATGTAGTATTTAACAAATCATGTAATCTTGGATTTGAACATCAAATCTGGACAAGGCATATAATATGTAACCATCCATACTAGGATATCTGAACTTCAAATCTTCACAAAGCATGTATTATTTAACAACCAAGAACCAAATGCAAACCAATAGATCTGGCTTTCTTATCCACCCAGTAGATTTGTATCACAAATCCCTCGCGCAAACAATAGATCCTCAGATCTACCATAAACCAACAAGAAACTTTTGACATCTCACTGTGGGAGATCAAATCCACAAAATAAATTCAAAGAATAACAAGCCTAACATAGGAGGGAGATTTGCATAAACTGAACAAACTCCAAGAAACATCGAGTCACATGATTCATGTCCCATGTACGAGAAGAGTAAATCCAACGAACCTAGATCACTGGCAGAAGAATCCCTGCAAGAATGTGGTGGAGGAGACAAGGACCGGAATGGCTGTGGTTGGCAGGGATATGGAAATAAACTTGGACATGGGTATCGGGGCAGGTGCGTTGCCACCATTGTTTACGGAATCGGTGGAATCGGACCGATTCCGACCGATTCCGGAATCGGATCGGTGGATTCCGATCCGATTCCATGCGGAAGGACCGATTCCGGCATGAATTCCACGGAATTGGTCGGAATCGGTAGGAATCGGTCGGAATCGGTCCGGAATCGGCCGGAATCGGTCCGGAATCGGAATCGGAATCGGAATCGGATCGTTTTTTTTCATTTTTTGCTATTCCAGTCGGATCGGCCAGAATCGGTCCGAATCGGCCGGAATCGGTCCAGAATCGGAATCGGATCGTTTTTTTTTTTTTTGCTTTTTTTCTTACCGATTCTGGATCGATTTTCTTCCATTGAATCGGTCGGAATCGGTCCGATCCGATCCGATCCGGATCGAATCGGTACCCACCGATTCCGATTCCGATGCCGATCCCGCGATCCTTGGTTGCCACGGAGACAACCCCAGTGAGGCAGAAGGTGACAAGGACTGCCGCCTGTGCCACAATGGAGAAGAAGCTCCTAGCTGCATCGCGATGGCGAAGAAGCCACACCGCACAACTCTGTGACCTGTGAGCCTCCGGCACTATGAGATGTAAGGGCAAGGCGAGTAAATATGTTAGGGCGCTCGACCTTCATCACAATCTGACAGTCAGATTTGACCCCTTCAAATTTTATGGACTTGGGATCATACCGAATTGGTATTTTCTAATTTGATTCTGATTTCAATGACTTATTGGATTAGATATCAAATATCCTTTGAGTGTTAAGCTAATCAAAATCAGGTTGAAATATTGGAAAATTGGATACCATTTACAGCCCTAGTCAAATCCCCGCATTGTGCCCACCCATTATGATCAGTCTGTCATCTCCTCCACACCACCCTCAATCTTCACTGAGCTTGTTGGATGCTGCAGCTCTATTTCTGGTCTCTTGTTCTGGTCTATCACTCTTCCCAGGTTGCTGGACCACGCCAACCCCATTCGCCTCAAGGAGCCTCTTTCTGCATGCCATTGAGGAACCACCATGATGCCGGATCTTTTGCTCGTAGATGGGTCTTCCCAATGCCGGCTCCATGATGATTCCCATTGGATTCTTTCTGAAATCACCAAGCAGCGAGAGCCATGAATAAGGACTATGGGTGTTCATGGGTGGATTTGGTTTGGCTTATAGAAAAATTTTCAGCCCAATCCAAATATAAGGACCAGAACCAAACTGAACCAAATCAAATCAGTTTTGTTCTGGTCAAACCAAAATAAATAATAAATAAAAAAAATTATCGATCAACATGATTCTTAGAAAAACAACAGTTCTTTTAAGAGCCCATAGTGTCTGCCCGGTGAAGGGTAGCCAAGAAACCTAGGGTGCGTTTGGAAACTGTCTAGAAGTACTTTTTTTTTCACTTCTCCTCCAATGAAAAGCCCTTTTTATTTTAAGTATAATGTTTGGATACCTATTATTATTCACTTCTCCTCCTCACAGAAGGCAAAAGTAAGGAGGAGTTTTTTTCTCCTTCTAACTTCAAAAAATATCCTCCTGATATCTACCGCACTACAACTCACCTCCCTTGCGAGCGACCTCGCGAGTGCCGTCGACCCCCGCTGCCGTCCGTGACTGCCTCCCTCTGCGACCGTCCCCCTGCTGTCGTCTGCCTCCTTCCGCGAAGCGCCCCCACCGTCCGCCTCCCTCCGCGACCCCCCCCCCGCGCGATTGTCATCCGCCTCCCTCTGCAAAGCACCCCCACCGTCCACCTCCCTCCTCCCTCCACGACACCCCTCGGCAGCGCCCCCACCGTTCGCCTCCCTCGGCGCCCCCCCCCCTCGGCGACCACCCCCCGGCTGTCGTCTGCTCCCTTCGCAAAGCTCCCCCCTGCTGTCGTCCATCCGCGAAGCCCCACCACCCACCGTCGTCCGCCTCTCTTTGCGAAGCACCCCTTGCGACCATCGTCTGCCTCCTTCCGCGAAGCACCTCCACCATCCACCTCCCTGCCCCCCCGCCCCACCCTCGTCCGCCTCCTTCTGCTAAGCACCCCCGCCGTCCGCCTCCCTCCGCGACACCCCTCGGCAGCGCCCCCACTGTTCGCCTCCCTCCGCGACCCCCTCCCTCTCCCTCCCCCGGGTGTCGTCCGTCTCCCTCCGCGACCCCTGCCATCGTCCGCCTCCTCCGCAAATATACATCCGTCTCTATTTTTTCTTTTTATCACAGAAGTACTTCTATATTTTGATGAAAAAATATATCCAAACAACTTTCACTTTATAAATTAGAATGCCTTCTATTTGAAGTGACTTCCAATTGAAGGTACTTCTATCATAAGTACTTCGATTAAATTGCCAAACGGACCCCTAATCTCTAGGAAACCTTGACACCTCTTTTATTAATATAGCGAGACAAACATTTGAAAACTCTTTGATACGAGACTATGGCAGCAGCCGCAGCACAAAAGTGGTAAGGGTGTTATACAACATTTGTCAGGATCTTTTGTCTCACAGCAGGCAATTGATTTCATCCGACCTCTATAAAAGAAGAGCCATTCTTGCATGATCATAATAAGCATGCAAGGATGTTTAGGTGCAGTGATAGTTAGTTCAGGTTGATGGTTTGGGTTGGGTTGTCACCTTTTAAACCCGATTAATCCGATCCACTTTTTGAACCTGAGCCAAGCTGAGCTTTTGAGTTGATCTAAATTGGTTTGTCAGGTTAAATTGATTAGTTAAATTAATTATTGAATAGGCATAGCCATGGGATCATGAATAGGTTCTTCATGCTGACTGTTCCCACCCAACATCACTCGACCCTGTTTCCCCTTTGTGAAGCCCAACATTCCGCACAAACTTTATCTCAAAGAATAGTAACTTGTCAAAGAAGAAGGAATAGTGGTGTTCATTCCAAAGCCGCCACATCATTGGACCCCTCACCTGAGCGAATTACCTCCTTGGTCCTCTTTGCACCCCTCGTCACCCTCCTTATCATCACCTGACTATGACATTGCCATCACCCTCCAGAGCTGTTGGGTCCTCGTGTTGATGTCAAGAGTCATGAGCTCATGATTGGGCTCACCCTTTCCCAACTTTGACTGCATACCGGTGTGCTGGCATGTACTTGGGTCGGGTAAGCTAGTTGACATCACCTTTTACATGGTCAGTTTTGCTTCTGGTGTGAGTCGAGCCTCCCATCAGAATTGGTGGCAAGGTGCCTTGTGCAAGTGTGTGTACATGCAGGGCAAGGCAAAGGAGACACTTAGACACTTGGTTCGATGCCAATTTATTGCCTGACCTGACCCAGATCCAAAGGCCTCACCCTGGGAGTTCCCTGCCGAGCTGAAGATTCATGTAATAGTTAATGTCCATTTTGATGATCTAAAGTTTGTAGTGGTATTTGTAAACTATCTTTCAGTCAGATTGGCTGACTTGGCTGATCCAATCCAGATCCCAATTCCGATCCGACTTCTTTGCTTATGTTCCCATATTCAATGATGTATCACGTGTGCACTAAACATATGGTGGAACACCCCTCATCTCAGTACGGGTTATGTGGTTAGGTTAGGTACATAAACCAAAACACACATTACAAATGGACCTTGGTAAACAAAATTAGCATGTTTAGTCTATATTACAATTATGATTTATGACTACCAGCTCATTGTTTATAGGCGTGATGACATTTCCTGCTCATTTATTCATACAAGGATGATGGTAAGAAAGTGTAAGCGCTTCTACATATTTAGCCATCCGTTTGTTTTGTAATGGCAAAGGCGCATTAGTTACTGCTTGCTGATAAAGAAATAGTTATGAAGACGGTTTTAGTTTTGGGTTTATGTTCCAATTATGCATTTTCTTGTCAATTGTTCTAGAAAATTTGAACATCACATTTTTTGAAGTTTTTGATGATATAGACGTATTTTTTACCACTTTTGTTTACTTTCTACAACTTTGGTGTATCCATTGTTACTGTCCGGTATTGAGCATTATTGACTAAGAAGGTTCCGGTCTGTTCATTTCTGGCAGATGGTCTACGTTTTGTCTATATACAACAAAAAGGAGAAGAACCACCGGTTAAAAGTGCGTATTTTCTCTTTATTTTTAAAGAAAGTTTTTTAATCATTTTTTTAGAAAGCAAGGATCTAGTTTCATCACTTTAATATGACAGACACTTGTAGAAGGTAAATGTGACAACTAATATGTAGTCATGTTGCATCCACTCTAGCCTTTCGAGCATGGATCGCGAGATAGGAATCGGATGAGCCAAATACGGAATTGGCCTAGATCGGCTTTTTTTTCAAAAATGGATACAAATAAGAAAAATAGTAAAAAATGAAACATCCAAGAACATACATCAATTTGAATGGTATGAAAATGAATAAACAAATATGAACTATCAAATTTATACTTCAATAAATTTACGTGGTACAAATGATATGCAAGTGGTATTTTATGACCACCAATAACCTAGATAATTATCATGTCTTTTTATTTTTTTATTTTTTGATATATATTGTTAATGGGAAGTCATAATGATTGCACATTGATATCCAAATGGTGATAAGGTCATTTCGTTAAACTCAATCTCTACATCTAGTGGGTGTGTAGGTGGAATGTGTTTGAATTGAAAATGGATCTGGATGAAAATATTATGCTTACTCATCATAAAACCCCAATTGTACCCATAATGATCACTAGAATGTTGGCATTGGGCCAAATCATGTTCTTCTAATCCAAGTTGTCCGCCATCTGTACCTTCATCAACTCCTCCATCTGTACATGCACCTACACCAGCATCTGTATCTGAACAATCACCTGAACCTCCATGTTGTGGCATCTCGGTAGCTACACTTGATTTGCTATTTGGTGAAGAATGTGCTTGAATACTGTCATTTGGACCCATGGGTTTTCTCCTGACTTTTAATTTTTTTTTTCTTTTGCAGTTTCTTCTTTTGCCTATGAACTAGTTTCAGTGCCATGCTTGTACAGCTTTTTCAGGCTTTTAAACTCTTCAAAGTAGCTGATACCAAGGATTGCCATATCAGATCCCGGCTTTGTCTTGGGAGGGTGAAAGAGAGGAGATTTTGTGAGAATCTTGAGAATATCTTGGGAGATTAGATCTCCAATTAGATTTACGTAGGATATGTTTTATGTAAAAATATAAATAAAAGTAAAAAAATAAAAATAGGCCAACAAATATATTTTATGTCGTATTTTGATTTGATCCAAGCATTGTCATATTGCATCTCAATTTCATGTCGAAGTGATTGGAGAGAAGAGTTCTCTTTGAGATCTCGGGAAACTATCAAGAGATTGAATCTTGACATGAAAATGACATAATAATCTTTTCAAAAGGGAAGAGACTTGAGGATCAAGACTAGACAAATTGACAGGATGGATTAAGACATATATAGGAAGGATGATCATTAACAATAAGAGATATATTAACATGTTCTAATTTGGATCTAGACTTTTTCTCAAGCAATACCAAGAAAAGAGATCTCCTTGAATATTGAGAGATTGTGTGACAATTGGAACCACTTTTATATATAGCCATGTAAAGTCTTAATTTGTAAACTCTAGTAGAAATAAATAAAAAATGCTTATGGGGTGTTTGGTTGCATGATAATTTTTTGTACACTTTCATGATAAAAAATTGTATTAAAATAAAAAGTAAACCAACTCATGACATAAAATTATCATGTTTGGAGGGATGTGATTACAAAAAAGAGTAACCACCGCACATGACCAAATAAAGTGGGGGACCACAAGAAAAAAGAAAGAGATGTGACCCTCTTTTTTTGTTTAAGAAGAAAATCACTTTCAAAACATAAAATTGTCATGGTTGTCAAACACCTCTTTTAACAAGTTTTCTTACAATTTTTAAAAATTAAAATAAAAACCTCAATTATCATGCAACCAAACACCCCATTAGATAAGATTTTGAATAGATGTAACACTAGAGTTGTTAACATGCGCAAAACTTCTTAAAGTCATCTAATTGAATGTAAAATAGGAAAAAGAATGAGATATTACGAATGATCTAGGTAATTTGTATTAATATGAGTTTTAAAGTTGGAGTCATCAACTTATGGTGGAAAATAAAGAATAATAGATATTTATATAGATTTTGTATTGATGATCTTGTTTCTTGGAGGCATGGAGAGATAGAGATTCTCAGGAGATCTCGAGAGCTTGTATTCCATAGCTGGTACTAGACTTTGTCTTTTGTTTACCTTTCTGTATTGAAGGATCTAGAGCTGGAACAACTGTAGGCTATGTTTGTTATTAAATTTCTTGATTTGTAGCATGTACATCATCAATTTTCTCTTCGACCCAAACACGATCATTTAGTTTGAAGTCGGGAGGCAGTCTCTCATCTATATTTTCTACCAAAGCTGCCAGTGGATGTTTCCTTTAGAATATGAATTTCAAGTCAATACCAGATGGCTCTTCTTCTGCTTTAGTTGCTATTTGCTTGATATGATCCACCAGTAATTCTTGAAAATCTGTCTTTCTTTTATACTTATAATCCTCAACCTCATGTTGTAGTGGCAAAATTTTAGATATCACATGGGGAAGCCTATTCTTTAGACATTTTTGATTTCCAGGTGACATGCAAAGGACTTTCTATCTCTTACTCAGGTTTTCTTGTCTCATCCAGACTATGTAGTCAGAGGCGAGAGGCGACCGAGGCGAGGGAGGGCTCGCCTCGCCTCAGGCGCTTGAGGCGGGCGCCTCAGGTGCCCGAGGCGACATTTTTTTTATTGAAGAACTTCTAAAAAATATACATATAACATTGAAACTTTTTGAAGAAGAACATAAAAAATACAAAAAATTCACTTCTAGGACCTATAATGCATCAAGATATTGGAGTCTCAAGGTGGAAAATTGGGCATTGGGGGTTTCGGGGTGGGGAAGGAAGATTTAAGTTACTAAATTTGACTTTAACAGGGTCCTCACCCGGGCGAGGCGAGATCTGCCGAGGCGAGGCGTTTTTGCCTCGCCTCGCCTCGCCTCGCCTCAGCGCCTAGGCACTTGAGGCGAGCGCCTCAGATAACATAGCATCCAGATGTCTCCATTTGAGTGATTTGAGCCACCTATAACAGATTCAATAGAAGATTGACAGGAAGAAAAGTTGATTGCTCTCTTTTGGTGACATTATTTCTTTATACACTTCTAGATTTCTTGGCAGTTATTCTTTCTCTTTGTTCAAATTCCTTTTATACTTCAGCCATATATCTGATCATATGATGTTTCTTCTAGCGTGCATGCATAGAGAGAGGGAGAGGATGCACAATATGAACTGGGGTAGAACTTATAAGTTAAAGGTATTTGGACTAGGAATTAGAGATCTACAACTTTTATTTTGGTTCTTCTTGCCAATGATTCTAGATCAAGTGGCTTATTAATGAAAATATTACATTGAAGCTCACGATGAGGTTTGTCACCTTGATTAGAGAATCTAGGCTGCCCACGGTGTGCAAGGATATTTTATTGTCAGCTGATTTTGTAAGATTAGGGACTTCGATTCAGATTGTAGACAGTCGGAACATTCTTTTTGACAGATGGCGTGAGAATAGCCCATCTCAGGTGAGGTATTCTTCCCTTTTCTTGATCTCTGTGGTTTTAGGTTATATGGTAAGTCATTATTGCCTTTGTCAAGCCTCTTCTTGGTGCTCTTCCTTCCAAGGAGACCTTAAGGATACAGAAATTGATCAATTGGCCAAGGTTTTCAAGGCGACCAAGGCGACACAGTACCGCCTTGGCAATAAGGCGAGGCATTAGGCGACGCCTTTTTTATATAGTAAAATAGATAAAATAACAAATATATGTGTAAAAATGATGCAAAATAACTTTGACACCATGCAAATCAATTAATAATGTGGGAAGTGCATAGTTACATAGACTAAATAACTTGACAAATTAATTAATTTTAGTATTTAAATTCTATTAATTATTAGTATACACTTAAGGAGTCATTTAACCCTAGCTATTATTTTATCAAAATGTTAATTTATAGTCAAATTAACTATTAGAACTAGTTGTTTTTACTCCAAAACAACTTAATTATTTGACATTGACACTTAATTAACATTATTTATTATTAAAAAATATAAAATAGTAATTTAAGGCAATGGGTGCCTAGGCACCCATCAGCCTTGTCGCCTAGGCGATGCCTTGAAAAGATAGCAATTGGCCAAGCTGTTGGCATGTGTACAAGGAACCAAGTTTGGCTGGCAGCCACAACTTGGATATGACATTGGAACACTACTGGTGAATTTCAGCACAACATCTTATGAGCTTGGCTTGCGGGATCGGCCAACCCTGCTTCACTAGCAGTCATTTGACCCCGATCCATACTGGATTAGTCCAGAACCACCCATAGTTATTTGTTTCTGTTTTAAGTTCTTGCTTACTTTTGTTGTTTTTTCAACTTTTAAAAGGACCGATTGGATCTGATTTCTTTCCGATCCGGGCTGGGATCATCCTAGCTGATTGATGGGCTGATCGGCAAATCCTTGCTTATGAGGTTCAGCTTGGGAATACATCCTTCCCATTTTTTGAACCAGGTTTTAGACGTCTCTCTCTCCTCAGTAGAAGCACATGTCCTTGTTTGGATAATTTCTTTGGGAAACCACTGACTTGTGATTGGCTTAGGCACTTCATCTTTATCGTGCCAAGCCACTGCCTTTGTGGTGATGGATTGGAGACAATTGATCACCTGTTGGTTCAAAGTCAATTTTCTCATAGTGTGTGGAATGACAGCCTTAACTTATTTCTCTTTCAGGATCAGTCAACATGGTCAATTCTAGGTTGACCCCATGACTTACCTATTTGTGTTGCTCCCTCTTGACTTTCAGAGATCAGAAACAGAGATTGGATCTGCCAGCCAAGACCCAGTCATATCGATTGATTTTCTTTTCTAGCCCGGGAGCAAATAAATTCCACTTAATATAAGTTCGTAAAAATATTGTGAAACAGAATTCCTACATGGCAGGTTGCCTTTGATATTGAATATGAACTAAGAGTTGAGTAGTTTCTATACTACTGGAACCAAAACAATATATCATGCCTTATTGATGCGGGACAAGAAGGTATGGGCCCATCGCGAAGCGTTGAAGTCGACCGAATCAGGTCGGTCCATGGGACACTGCCGTTGCATCTCGATTAGCATGCCCGACTTGGCCGACTTATTAAAAAGAAACAACTCTCTTTCTTTTTTTCTTGACACCTTTTGTTTCTCAACACTGCCTTTCTTTCCCTTTCCACCAACGCCAGACGTCTGCTACAGTAACCTGGGGCACTGCAGCAAAATGCTACAGTACCCCCTAAGTCCATTTTGTGCTACAGTACCAGGAGGTTACTGTAGCCATGATGATGCTTGAGGGTGGGCTTGCGGGCGGACGATGATTTCGGAAGGGGCCTGAACAAAGGAGGTTCTCAAGAGCTCGAGGGGTGGGGACAGGTTTGCACGCAGGCTGTGGGGCTAAATGTGTGTGTGTGGGGGGGGGGGGGGGGCCCCTCCTGTCGGTGGAGCTGGGAAGCGAAAGGAACGCTTCAAGATGGTGGGAAAATAGGGGTGGAGCTGGGTGGTGTTACCGGACGGGCTTGGAAGAGGGGTGGCCCCCATGAGCTTGAGAGGTGGGAAGGGTGTTGAGCGATGGTAGTCAGGTGCTAAGTGCTAACAGGGGTCTGGGCCATTGAGAGGGGTTCAGATAACATGAGGGAAATGGCATTGACGAAGGTGGGTGTTGTGATGATTGGGCCGACAGCCACATGAAGGGAAACCACTCAAAGTGATGGGGATCGTGGAATGTCGTCAGAAAGGGGACGAATGGAGGTGACACATAGATCACCAGGATGGGGAGGCAATTGTAGGCTTGGGTGAGGGAACTCCGGCCCTTGCCGGGGGTGGGGACGGAGATCTCCGTCTGGAGGGGTGAGGAGAAGCCAACCTGTTATCGGAGGTGGAGGGAAACCCTGGGGAAGGGGCAATCGACCATCGGGAGCACCGAAGACTGCCAGTTAGTCATGGCCACTGTGCGTCCAAGGGTTGCCACCATCGCTTGTGGATGGTGATTGCGCCGCTGTTGAGCCAATCCCACTGGGTGACTGTTGAAACCTCGTTTTTTCTCTTCTCTTAAAAAAAGAAGAAAAATTTGTTGGGATTAGAATTCCTTTTTAAATTCTTTTTCTTCTTTTGGGCTAGCATTGACTACTATGAAAATATATGGTATTCATAGAAGTATTAGCTAATTTGATGTGGTATTATCTTATAGAAACACCGATGGTTACACAGATTTGCTAAGTGTCGACGTGGGTATCACCCATCACTTAGATGATCTGAACCACAAATTTGATTTGTGAGGTTTTATGAGTTCTTTGAAAATAAAATTTGACCTCTCTTCAACGGACTTGCGATATTCCAGTGTTAATTACATCGACCAAACACTCGAAAACCCTTGATTAACCGTCACAGCAACCTGTTGAACTGAAGTCATTCATCCACATAAACACAAAGCTGGAAGACATATCCCCATGGCCTCATGAGATGGAATTTGGTTGAACTTATTCAAACTTTTTGTTTGGGTTCATTGATCTTTTTCTTCTTCTTTTTTGTTTAAGATTTGGTTTGATTTGTTTATGTCTTTGGTCATTTGTTGACTTAGACAATTTTGAATTGATATCTTTTTTTATTTGTTTGTTGGAATTGATTTCCATTTTTAGTGTGTTTGTTAGCATTTGTTTGCTTGATTTAAGTGAATTTTTTATTATTATTAAGATTTGTTCTTAATAATATTGATCACTTTAATTTTTTATGGTTGATTTTAATCCAACATAACTTGTTTTTGTAGTCATTGGTCGACATTTTTTATGCATTATTTAATGACATAATTTTGGTTGGATTATGTTAACATTTTATTAACGTTTTGATCATTTATTTGATTTGGATTTTGTTATGCATACTTATCTAATTAAGTAGCATTATCCATTTGGTTCGATTTAATTTTTCATGCTTAAGTTGGATTCAAACTTAACATGTTTTGTAACCGTTTGTGGTTATTTTTTTATGTATGATTTTATGATATGGATTTAATTTGATTATGATGGCATTTTGTTAATAAATAAGTTATTATTTGATTTTTATTTAAATCAAATTTGATTATTTGATCAAGTTTAGAAATTATTATTTTAATGACTTATTTAATTTTTATCCACCTCTCAAAGTCCATGGGATTATGTGTCATCATTGTAATGGCACATCAGGTCAATCGAACTTGAATTTACTTCATGTCGATTTGAGTACTTGGAAGTACAATAAATGAGGGGGCATTCGAGCCCTTGTTCCTCAACACATGTCAAAGTTTGTTCGGTTTGGCCAGCACTTCGTCTTCACCTATTTGGGTTTCGGCTTTGTCGGTATTTCAGTTTTACTGAACCAAATTTTCTTCATATATCCAAGAATGGCTTCATTGCATTTGATATGCGGCATTTTTGGAGCTTGTTTGGTTTTGCCGACATTTCGACTTTACCGATCTGGGTTTCGGCTTTACTAGCATTTTGGCTTTACCGAGCTAGATTTTATTTATTAATCCAAGAATGGCTTGATTGCATTTGATATGCGGCATTTCTGGAACTTGTTTGGTTTTTCCGACATTTTGGCTTTACCGATCTGGGTCAAGGATTGTCGTCTTGGATCTCGGCTTCATCTCGGAAGCGTGAAAGAGAAGATATCTCGTGAGATTCTCGAAAAAATCTCGGGAGATCGGATCTCGGATTTCATTTATGCAAGGTATACTTTACCCAACGATTGCCATCTCACATCTATGTTTTATCTCACGGAGATTGAAGATAAAAGATCTCATAAAAATCTCAAGGGATTAAATCTTGGAAATACCAATCAATGTGCATGTTTAGACGTAGAATGTCATATAATCTCTTTAAAAAGGACAAGATAACTCATATTAAATATTAAAATAAGCTGTGAGAGAATTAAAAATGTAATACAGAGATGGTGAACTATTGTTAGCATGAGACATACAAAGGATCTTATGTCAGACCAAAATTTTATCTTGAACAATATAGATAGGAGATTGATAACATTTGGGTCAATTGTACATATGTAGTTATTAAAATATTAAGCTATGAAATTTTATCAAACAATAATGTTTAGATGAATATTTGGAAGGATTCCATAATAAAATTGGCAATATAAGAATGAAACTTAACAAGATCATCTAACAAGTTGGGGATAATAATAGGCGGAGAAGATCAAGGTATCACAGGTACTACATAGATATTCTCGTTTCGGCGATCTCGTTTCTCGGATGCACGGAAGAAAAGAGATTCTCGGGAGATCTCGAGAGATTCTCGGGAGATCGCATTCCATGATCTGGGTTTCGGCTTTTCCGACATTTCGGCTTTACTGAACCAAATTTTCTTCATATATCCATGAATGGCTTGATTGCATTTGGTATGCAGCATTTCTGGAGTTGGTTTGGTCGTCCTTTCGGCTTTACCGATCTGGGTTTCGGGTTTTCTGGCATTTTAGCTTTATCGAACCATATTTTCTTCGTATATCCATGAATGGCTTGATTGCATTTGGTATGTAGCATTTCTGGAGTCGGTTTGGCCGGCCTTTCGGCTTTACCGATCTCGGTTTTGGCTTTTCCGGCATTTCGGTTTTACCAAACCAGATTTTCTTCATGTATCCAAGAATGGCTTGATTGCATTTGATATGCGGCATTCTGGAACTTGTTTAGTTTTGCCTACATTTGGGCTTTACCGATCTGGGTTTCGACTTTTCTGGCATTTCGGCTTTACTGAACCAGATTTTCTTCATATATCCAAGAATGGCTTGATTGCATATGATATGCGGCATTTCTGGATCTTGTTTGGTTTTGCTGACGTTTCGGCTTTACCGATTTGGGTTCTATTCTTGAATTCCCGTTCGGTTTGACCGACATTTTGGTTTTACCGATTTGGGTTTTCTTTTAGAATTCCCGTTCGGTTTGACCGGCATTTCGGTTTTACCGATTTGGGTTTTCTTTTAGAATTCCCGTTCAGTTTGACCGGCATTTCGGCTTTATCGATTTGGGTTTTCGTCTTGATTTCCCGTTCGGTTTGACCGGCATTTAGGTTTTACCGATTTGGGTTTTCGCATTGATTTCCCGTTCGGTTTGACCGGCATTTTGGTTTTACCGATTTGGGTTTTCATCTTGATTTCCTGTTCTATTTGACCGACATTTCGGCTTTACCGACTTGGGTTTTCACCTTGATTTCCCGTTCGGTTTGACCGGCATTTTGGTTTTACCGACTTGGGTTTTCATCTTGATTTCCCGTTCAGTTTGACTGGCATTTCGGCTTTTACCGACTTGGGTTTTCACTTTGATTTCCCGTTCGGTTTGACCGGCATTTCGGCTTTACCGATTTGGGTTTTCATCTTGATTTCCCGTTTGGTTTGACCGACATTTCAGTTTTACCGATTTGGGTTGCCATCTTGATTTCCCATTCGGTTTAACCGGCATTTCGGCTTTACCGATTTGGGTTTTCACCTTGATTTCCCATTCGGTTTGACCGGCATTTCGCTTTTATCGATTTGGGTTTTCATCTTGATTTCATGTTTGGTTTGACCTACATTTCAGTTTTACTGATTTGGGTTTTCATCTTGATTTCCCATTCGGTTTGACCGGCATTTCGGCTTTACCGATTTGGGTTTTCACCTTGATTTCCCATTCGGTTTGACCGGCATTTCGGTTTTATCGATTTGGGTTTTCATCTTGATTTCCCGTTTGGTTTGACCGGCATTTCGGTTTTACCGACTTGGGTTTTCACCTTGATTTCCCGTTCGGTTTGACCGGCATTTTGGCTTTACCGATTTGGGTTTTCATCTTGATTTCCCGTTCGGTATGACCGACATTTCAGTTTTACCGATTTGGGTTTTCATCTTGATTTCCCGTTCGGTTTGACCGGCATTTCGACTTTACCGACTTGGGTTTTCACCTTGATTTCTCATTCGGTTTGACCGGCATTTTGGTTTTACCGATTTGGGTTTTCATCTTGATTTCCTGTTCGGTTTGACCGGCATTTTGGCTTTATCGACTTGAGTTTTCACCTTGATTTCCTGTTCGGTTTGACCGGCATTTCAGCTTTACCGACTTGGGTTTTCACCTTGATTTCCCGTTCGGTTTGACCGGCATTTCGACTTTACCGATTTGGGTTTTCTATTTGAATTCCTGTTCGGTTTGACCGGCATTTCGGTTTTACCGACTTGGGTTTTCACCCTGATTTCCGGTTCGGTTTGACCGACATTTCGATTTTATCAACTTGAGTTTTCATCTTGATTTTTCGTTCGGTTTGACCGGCATTTCGGCTTTACCGACTTGGGTTTTCACCTTGATTTTCCGTTCGGTTTGATCGGCATTTCAGCTTTACCGATTTGGGTTTCTATCTTGATTTCCCGTTCGGTTTGACCAACATTTCAGTTTTACCGATTTGGGTTTTCATCTTGATTTCCTGTTCGGTTTATTGATTTGGGTTTACTGATTTGGGTTTTCTATTTAATCCGAGTAGCTTAAGTTCGTATTTTTTTAAATGCGGGCTACTCGATCCCTCTCGCGAAACGAGATAGGATCGTGATCGATTAGATTTTGGAGGTCGGGCGAAACCCTTACTCCCTTCTCGAATGGCCAAAAGCCGATTCAAGGCAAGGATTCCGGAATCGGAATCGGAATCGGAATGAACATGAACATGATCCATTTGCACAAGTACGGCGACGGAGCCATGAACATGATCCCCCCCAATCTGGATTTCTCAGATATCGTCTGGAAGGGACGATAAATAGTCCCTTGCCTCAGAATCGGATTCAAGGCAAATGGGTCATTTGCACAAGTACAGCGACAGAGCCATGAACATGATCCCCCCCAATCTGGATTTCTCAGATATCGTCTGGAAGGGACGATAAATAGTCCCCCCCCCCAAAAAAAAAATTTCAAAAAAATCAGAAAAAATTCTAAAAAAATAGGAAATGAGTTAGAATTTTTTTTAAAAATAACCAATGCATTCATCCACAGGAATGGACGAACATGAACATGATCCATTTGCACAAGTACGGCGACGGAGCCATGAACATGATCCCCCCCAATCGGTTGGGACCGATTCCGATTCCAGGAATCGGCCGATTCTTGGGAAGGGAATCGATTCCGGATCGGTCCGGAATCGGTTTCTTTTTGAATTTTTTTTTCGTCGAAAAAATTCGAAAAAATCAGAAAAAATTCTAAAAAAATAGGAAATGAGTTAGAAATTTTTTTAAAAATAACCAATGCATTCATCCACAGGACCACATCGAATAAATACTAATGAACTCCAATTGAAGACTTGAAGTTAAGTACATATTCGATTCCATTGATTCGGAAAATCAATGAGTTGATACATCGTAAAAAAAAAATTACATCGTATCAATCTACTACCCGATATCCGGGATATAAATGTGGGTCTTCCTCCTCTACCTGTTGCTCGTGATGCTCCTCCTCGTGCTCGGTCTTGTATACTTGTCCGGGACCGTATCCGTATGAAAATAATGCCGATGCCATGCCGTCGAGGTCGTATGGATCGGTTTGCGGGACGATCGGGACGTAAGCGAGAGGATGGTGGAGGCGTGCGGTGTAATCCGGCTGGCATCGGCTGAGCCGAATCTTTCGGATCGCTGGCTAATATAAGAATACGGTGTACGCTCGTCCGGCGTGTAATGCGGCTTTGGAAGCGTGAATCGGGAGACTCGGTACAACTGGCGATGGTGCGTCGGCGGTATGCACTCCTCGTCGTCATCACCGAGGAGTGAGAAGGAGCCGTCTTTGTCATACGGGTTGACGGGACGCTCGACCTCTGCTTCCTTCTCTTCACCTCTTGACCATCTCGTGCCGGAAAGGGCCGGAACGAAGTTTTTTTTCGGCTTTGCAAATCCTCCTATTTTAAAGTGCGATTCGTCTTTGTTTTTGTTTTCCCCGGACTGCCGAAATGGGGGGGTAGCGGCCTGGGAAGCTTGGAGAGTGGAGGCTGAAATGCAAAGCTACGGTGGGTACACTGCGTAGGCTCTTGGGGCGAAGAAGGCCACTGCCCCGAGCACGAGAAGTAGATGGAGGTGGAGTGCATCCTCCTCGGCTTGACACCATCCAACTCTCCTTCGGCCCGTACGCGGTCATCGAGATCGAAACTCGGTTGCGTGATCCCTGTCTTCCCTCTGTCACATCCGGAGAGGCGAGTGCATGCTCCTCCTGGAATATGCGGTCCGTGTCCACCTCCTCGGGTGGTGGTGTGGCGGAGGAATGCCTCTGCTCGTACGGGCCACTGCGAATCGTGCGAATCGTGCCTCGGCCCGATCTTCGTCGATCCTTGATGTTCTTTATGCGCGGCCCTCGTATTTTAATGACGAGAAGACCGGCTTCTCCAAGTGGGTGCGAGGTCAACCTGTTCCTCCTTTTCGTATGTATCGGGTTGAATGTACTCAGTTCCTCTCCATGATGGGAGTGCGGTGCTGGCGAGTATCACGATACCGATGGCGACGAAGTGGATTCCATCTACTCACCGTGTTCATGAACCCACCACTGAGTACGAAAAAAACAAGAAGAGAAAAGGTAAACAATTAGCCCGTCGTCTACCATAACTTATATGAAAAGAAAATAAAATCTTCACATCGTGACTATTCTTGTACCGAGTGACACTTTGTCAATTTGAATATTTAAGGTCGACATCAGTATACGCCGACCCTAAATCGTCTTGTATACGCATACGAAAAATTTATAAAAAAAAATATTAGTTTCCTGGTAAGACTACTCCAAGGTATTTAATGAACTCTAACTTACTTATCCTCGGCCTACATCATCTGTTTGAGATCGGCGCACGTGAATAGCTATGATGTACCCCGCATCGCCTCGTTGTCGTTCACCGCTTTGTCCTCCGTATTGGATGCGGGGGTTGAAAAATATCTGCGAGATTTTATTAGTTAACAATGCGTATAAGACAATTATACGGCCAAAAATAATTTTTTAACTAAGTTACCTGCGTGGACATCGTGGTGCAGGTCTTGTCCCATCGGTCATCTATGATCTTCCACCACTTCTTGTAACCTCTGGGTTGTTTTTCTTTGATTTTCGACTTTGCCGGTCCGTGGCATCGTACAACGTGCCCATTCGGTCCCTGTATGCGTCCAGGTCTACCAACCTCGAAAACAATTACCCGGTGGCTCGATGATTTGCCAAGTAGTAGGCAATCCTCTCCCAAAACCTCTTGTCGATGATACGCTTCTCGGACGACAAGAATCTCTGCTTGTTCTTTCTTGTCGTCACGAGTTGTCCACCGTATAGTTGTAATACTCCTCGGTGTGTGAACCTAACCAATGCATGTACTGTGCGGTGTAAGCTCTCCGGCGCAATGAAGTTCGTGGCGAAATCGTGTCGGATCGGGCCTAACGAGATCGTGCCCTCTGTGAGATCTCATGATATGTAGGAGGCGGGGATGCGAATAAATAAAAGATGTGATGGTACGCGCACCTCCAACAAGTGTAGATACACCCCTCCTCCTTGCCTATATCCTGCAATATGAGGATCTATGGAATGTGTCGCACGGGGCACCCGAGAAGATGTGCTTCCTCTTCTCCGTCAACTTCCTCCCGCCTTATATGATGGTTCGTTGTCGGTGACAACCTAAACCGCATTGTCCTCCCGATCTCCTCCGCCCACCCGTCAAATGGAAGAAAAGATGAAGTCGGGCATTTTTAATCTTCCGAGGAAGCATCTACCGACTTGAGAATGTAGTCCCCTCGAACGAGTACACCGAAGTTTATCGTACTCCCTCTTGGTGATACACAATCCACCCCGTCGCACATAATTGTGCAACCCCTCTCCTTCGCGCACCAACTTAAACCCATCCGTCCACTCCCTCGGACTCCGGACCTCCTCGTCGAGGGCCCGGCGCCGTATATGTGTGCGCTGCCGGGGCTTGCGAGCCGGTCCCGGCCTCACCCGCGGCATCCACCATCGTACGGAAGTAGGGGTGGTGGGCGTGTCTTGGGATGCCTACGTAAAGTTAAAAAAATTGGGATCGAGGCTAAAATTAAGTTTAAGTAAATAAAACACACACGTAATGTCAATTTTAATTTAAAAAGTGATACTGCGTGTAAAAAACCATTTCACGATGTGGCGAACGGCTCTCTTTGCGGCCGTTCTGTTATTATCGCCTCTTTCAAATTTACTGTTTATCCCCGTACGCCCAAGCCTCTGTTTCTAAATAAATACTCGTCACTCGGTGTAAATCGAGTCTTGGTAAAGATGGAACGGCGGTATGGCTCTCTGTCTCTGGGGTCGGTCTCTCGGTCCCGGTCGAGGCGAGCCGATGCGCGATCGGCCCGAAGCTAGGTCAACTCTGGACCCGGGACCCTCGTGCTCCCCCTCCTCCTCCTCCTCGACAGATGCGCGCTTGCTAGCGTGCCAGCACGTCGAAGCTCGGAGTCTGTGGACTCGTCCTCGCTCTACAGCTCCGGCTCGGTGATGCCTTCCCCTTGCCTTTCCCCTTTGGAGGTAGGCGAATCGCGGTCCCTCCTCCTCCTGGAGTAGCTCGTCGTGCGGCTCCTCCCCTCGCTCGATCCTAACAACCCGTTGAGAGGCTCTACTGTCATGTAGCCTCTCGTCTCCTCGCTCTTCTCCCCGGGCACCTTGTCGCATTTCTTGACATTCCCTTTATTCGCAACGATATGTTGTTTCGGCGGAACACCCCCCGTTCATCTCCTTCCCGCACCATTTGCCTTTGTACCATCTTCACGACTAGGTCTACCATACGTGTTCCCACCCGCGTCGGAAGCACGTCTTTAACAACATCACGTTGATCGACCATCGCTTATATCTGCAAAAATTGTAAACAATGCCTTAAAAATGATTAGATGACATAAAAATTGATTTAGACGGCTGTTCGGGAAGCGGACAACCCAAGTAACACACCATTCGGTATGTTTAAAGGGTTACGTATTTGCGGAAACGGTCGTAAATTAACGTACGGGATATCCGGAATTTTTCCCGTGCAAAAATGGACTTAAAGCGGATAGTTGAAAACTTGGACGGACTTGTTCGGTCGGAAATCGCAACGTTTAACGACGCTCGGACTCGTCGGAAACGCGTAAGAATGGACGTACGAAGCTTTCGGCGAAAAAATCTTACGAAACCGGTCGAAAGATCGAAGAAGAGGTTGATTCGATGCCGGTCCGAGCTTGAATCGGCGGAATCGGCTGAAGGAATCGCTTGGAATCGCCGAATCGCCGCGGGAAGAAAGGCTGGAATCGCCGGAATCAGTCTTTGAATCGGCGGAATCCTTCGGAATCGGTGTCTTTGGCAGCTCGGATCGACGCCTGGATCGCCGGATCGAAGCTGGAATCGCCGCGGAATCGCCGGAATCGAGCCCTACCGCCGCGGGATCGACGGAATCGACCGCGGCGGTCGATTCCGGCCCTAAAAGGGCCGGAATCGATTCTATTCCCGGTCCAGAATCGAACCGGGCCGGTTCAACCGGTCTTCCGAAGGATCGACCGATTCCACAAGGAATCGGTCGGAATCGGATCGGAATCGGTCGGAATCGGTCCGATTCCACCGATTCCGTAAACCAGGATTCAAGGTGATTGGAACTTTCTTTGGAGGTCGGACGAAACCCTTCATTTTCGAACGGCCAAAAGCCAATACGAAGAAGATCGAGACTTACTTTGAAGAATAGATTTTCTCTCTCTTAGAAAATCTCTCTCCTCTCAATCTTCTCACTTTCCAACCACTCTTCAACCTTTTCCCCCAACCCCCTTGTACGTATGGCCAAAGGAAGCTATTTATAGAAGTCTTGAAGGGGCATTCTGGTCATTTGGCAAGCCCCCACTAAGCCTATTTTCGCAATAGTGGGGTGGTGACCAAATTCAGGGTAAGATTATCCCCATTTCTCCCTTCTTATGCTCCTGTTTGACCAGTGGTCAAATTGGTGGGTAAGGCCACCTTGGGGTGACCGGATTTAGGAACTGGGAGCCCTTCCTGGGTCGTGAGATCGTGGAGAGGCCGGTTGACCCGGTCTTCCCCCATTTTCCTTTTTTTCTCTCTCTTTTTTTTATTTGACTTGGCAGGCCCTGTTTGACCGGGCAGACCCGGTTGACCGAGGGTAGGCGTGGCTCGTGTGCTGTCGTGCCTATGCGCTCGGGGGCCATTGGCTGCCAGACCGCGTGGCCCAATTTTTTTTTTGTATGTCCTGGTTTGACCGGGATTACCCGGTTTGACCGGGCAGTCGGCGCGCAGTCGCGTGCGTCTGCCGCATGTATTCGCCGCGCAGCTCAATGGCCGCGCCCTCCCCCCCCGCCCCTTTTTTCTTTTTTATGGTTCAACAGTGACCTAGAAGGGGGTGAGATACAGACGAGAAACAGGGTGTTGGAGGATTAACTTGTCACTTTCATTTCTCATTTCATCATCGTGAACATCATCTCCAATTTCACTGTAGTGTTAGACTTATATAGAAGCCTATTGGAGGACTTAGAAAAAGGACCCTCTAACTTAAGCACTTGTTAACATACCTTATGAGGACTGAAACTCAAAGGACTCTAAAAAAAGGACTTCAAATACTAAGTTAAAATGCAAAAATTAAAGATCAACACTACTAAATAAAAAGAAGATGTGTCGTCTTCTCAAAACCCGAATGTCACCGTCTCTGGACAACCCATTCGGTCTGACTTAGTTCTCATCACTTATTCATTTTGGTATTACAGAAGTGGTCCATTTGGAAGGAGAGTAATAATAGATTGTTTAACATTCAATTATTCATTCATAATGTGTTTGTTTTGTGAGTGATGCCATGCAAGCCTGGTTAGTGTCGAAGAGGTTTCTCTGTATAAGAGGGCATTTTATTGGAAGGTGTTCTTATAATTTTGGTTTTCTGCAATCTTATTTGATGACTGTAGGTTAACAATCACTTTGTTTTTTTTATTTTGTTTTCTGCATTATGCACTTCTATTTAATGTCTTAACAAGTTGTGGTATTTTAGATTCTCAAAAATGAGTGTTAATATTTCTGAGAAAAATACCAATTCTTGAGAGGATTAATATTTCTGAGTGACATTCTCTACTGTTAGACCTGCATAATCTGCACTTTTGTGAAGGATGTAGTATTGTTCTTGTCCCATACAGTGTTAAACTCTTTAATTCTGTTATTTCCTTTTTTTACCAGTAAGTCACTGTTTTCTTGTCATTTGTTCACTGCCATGAGCAAGGTTCTTAGTTTTTTTGTCATTCAGGTCTATTTTATGAAGTAAACACTCCAGATGTCTCAGTTGTGTTGCCTGACATTTTGCTTGATGTTGAGACAGATGGCAGCATTTAATATCCAGGAGGCTCTAATCTGGAAAGAAAAGATTGAGCTTGTTATCGATCAGGTGCAGATACAGAGAGTAACATGTTTATATAAATTGTCCATTGAACAGTTGGAACTGCTTTGCAGAATCATGTATTTACTTCCAATCAAATACAATTAGTACATTAGGCAATGACTAACGTTTATAGAAAAACTTGCAATCCCTAGACTACTTGCATTTCCATTCTTTGTTAGAAGTGTGCATCTGCTGGCAAAGGCGCCTTCAACTGCCAGCATTTGTTTCTACCCATTTTTATTTTTTGTAATAAACAAGATGACTCTCTTCAAGCAATGGATGCCTTCTAGGTTCTTAGTTTACATTTAATTTCTAGATTATGTTTCTACAGCATCAGGATTCCATGGCCAATGGCAACAAAGAGTATACTTCATTTGATTACAAAGCACAGATTGACAGTGGAAGAACTGCTTCCTCCTCAGATCAGGAAAGTCAGTAAGTAATGACAACATGCCTTTCCGTGCTAACATCTAATATAATAGGTGGATGGAACATGATTAATTTTGTCTTTATTGAAATGGTAACTTTGCACGTGATGCAATTTGAATATTTTCCTGCATGGTTTAGCAGATTTGGGGAAAGGGAAGATGCAATAGTTTTTGTTTGGATCTGACCTGTCATCGAAACTTCAATATCTGATCTCAATCTGGTTCCGATTCTTAGAAAATGAATTCAGAAAAGTCAGAAGGATGTTTTCTACCGCTTAATTCTGGATTGTTTCCTAATATTTTCTCTGATAGGATATTGGATGTTGAAATGGTTTTTGCTTCCACATCCACCTCTCAGATAATATTTTAGTATCACTATATAATTTAAGATGATTTTTCATGCAATTTATTTTACATGTTATCCACAATGCAAAGAAGCTTTATTTCTTTGTTACAAAACCTGATTATTGTGCTTATATTGATTATATAGGACACCATTTTGTCTATTAGTTTAATGATTCTACTTTAATATGATCCATTATATTGGACACAACGGATGTCATCGATAATTCATGATAATTTTTTTTTTGAACATGACCAGGATGGCCATTTTCATTGATGACAGAGGGAGTAGAAGAAAGGACGAGTCAGACAAAAAAAGATCTAAAAGAAAGAAATCTCTCCCTAAAGATAATTCATGATAATTTAGATATTGGAAAATGTTGGAATGTGTTAGTTGTGATTTAAAAATGTTAATTTTTACAAAAGAAGGAAATACATGCATAGTTTGCATAATCGGCTGATCCAAATCAGGGTCGGCCGATTCTTGGATCAAATTGGCGCTTGCTGATCCAATATCGGCCTAGAGCGCCGATCTGGAGCCAATTCCCGAAGGAATCAGCCTATATTGGTAGATCCTGGCAGATTGGATTGGGAATCAGCCAATCCAGCTGATTCTGCGGGGCGTAAAAGGGGGGGGATTGGGCAATTCTCGCCTCTCCCCTCCCTATTCCCCTTCCCCCGGCCCCCCTTGCTACCTTCTCCTCCTGATCTCCTTCCAAGGAGTAGAGCAACACAACAACATCAGCTGCAGGTTGCTGCAGCAACCTTGGGGGGGGATCATTGGTGTTAATTTATATTTACTCATCTTAAAATATGTCATAATGTCATGACAGTGTGTTGACGTTAGATTTCTATTTTTAACATTTTTAAGGGATTTATTTTATTTTTTATGATTTTTACTGATTTTTATGATTTTTTTATAATGAAAAAATAAAAAATTATGATGTCGACCAATTCTGGATCGGGATTCCTCTTGGAGGATTGGTCAGGATCGGCTGATCTCCTTCCAAGGAGTAGAGCAACACAACAACATCAGCTGCAGGTTGCTGCAGCAACCTTGGGGGGGGGAGATCATTGGTGTTAATTTATATTTACTCATCTTAAAATCTGTCATAATGTCATGACAGTGTGTTGACGTTAGATTTCTATTTTTAACATTTTTAAGGGATTTCTTTTATTTTTTATGATTTTTACTGATTTTTATGATTTTTTTATAATGAAAAAAATAAAAACTTATGATGTCGACCAATTCTGGATCAGGATTCCTCTTGGAGGATTGGTCAGGATCGGCTGATCCGATCTGATCCGGATTGGATCGGGACTCGTTGATTCGGGTCCCCATTCCAATCCCGTGATCCTTGAATACATGAATCCTTGTTGTCAAAGGCTTGCTCACCTTGGCAGCCTAGGTGGGTAAGATGAAATTATTCAATGTTAGTCAAAGTCCTAAAGACAACTTAATCAGTTGTACGGTGAGATGAGACAAGATGACTTGTCCTGTGAAGATAGAAAATGTCTTATCAAAACATAGAAGTTCTAAAGTTTTCATATTGATTTAAGGATATCCAGATGGGTGAATTCTAGATCTATATGGCATATCTAAGCATGAAATGCAGCACCAGCCAAGTCCAGGATCAAAATATTAGCTGATTGTGTATATATATTTTTTGAGTATGGAGGGAGGGAACTGGGATCTCAATTTATTGGAATTAGCGAACCATCCTGATGTACCGTGGACCAACTAGTGGTTATAATAAAAAACACAATTTTAGTTTGAAAATGAAAAACAAAACCTTAGGGTCCATTTGGATACCCGTAAAAACAAATTCAATGAAAACATTTTTCATGGAGGAACTTTTCCAAAGGAATTGAAAACATAATTCATCATTTGGTTGTCCGTAATTCTTTTTCTAAGAAAATGCGATCCTTTATTTGGTTATTCGTAAATGATTTTTCTGGAAACATAATATTTTATTTGGTTGTCCGCAAAACATTATTCCGGAAACACTCTTCAGCCATTGAATTACTTGTAATCATTTTTAATAATTTTATATTTGATAACATGATATATAAGAGTTACAAAAATATATATATTTTTAATTAAATTATTTCTTGTAACTATTGATTATTACATTCATCATTTTAAAATATTACATAATATTGTATATTTTTTAAAATTAAAATGCATAAACTTTAAAATATATCAATAATCAAAGTTGGAATACAGTCGATTGTTGAAACTCTTGGATCTGAGTGCTGTAACCTTGCGGCGTTGAAACATTGCATCGAAACTCTTGCTTCGGAATTGAAATGGACCCCGAAAAGGGAGCCCACGGAAAACGGCGTCCGATCAAAAATTCTTGAGACCGAAATCACTGCTTTAGATGGTCAAAGTAAAAGATATTACATTGACCAAACTTTTTTCAGACAAACAAACAAGAGCAGAGAAAAGTATATCGGGAAAACTTGATCCGGTAGATAATTTTACATGGAAACAAACGGATCCTTAGTTTCTCTACTTCTTTTTGACTTGACCAGATTGGCTGATTCCTGCTAATTCTGTAATTACTTTTATCTGGATTGTGCAAAGTGGTCTTTGAGTGCCTATTTGTCCTGTATTATGAAATCTAAAGGATGAACTAAGTCTTGGTTTTGCTCTTTCACCTTCAGTTGTCGCTTCTTTAGGTGATATGGAGATGAATTATGATGTGAGGGTGGTAGAAGAGAAGACGTGTATCCTTTGGTGGGAGACTTGTAGTTCATGCTTAGTTGATACTATCATGGCATGGCAATCGTAATAGAGTTGGAGTCTTGCTTGGTGTCCAGTTGGGCATAGTCTGCCAACTTAAGGAAGATGATGAATTGGGAATACAAGAATTGCAATGTTCTTGACTTGGCTCTCCTTTATAAATGTCTATGGATACTTGGGGCAGACGGTAGAGAGGGTGAAGTAATATAGGAATTTGAGGCCCAATTCTCATTATATGTAGACACATGGTAAGATATTATCCATGTGAGTGCCGAGTGGTATTGTTTATATGAATTCAAGAATAGTGATTGGTAATGGTAGGGAAAATTCTTTTTGGGGAGGACAGAACCACGGGAGCTTCATTTCGAATTTATCCTTCTCATTTCTCTAAGCTGTAAAGGGTGACGTCCATGATTACCGGCTGGAGTTTGGCTCTTCTTTTTCTTGGCACCCAGTGTTTAGAAGGAACCTTGAGGATTAAGACATCTATTAGCTATTAGAACATCCTTTTATATTCAGGTGGTGAGAATCGTTGTGGGCATGGATTATGGAATCGATGGAATCAGCCGATTCATGAATTGGATCGGTCAATTTCGATCCGATTCCGGGTGGAAGGACCTATTCCTCTAGGAATTCCGAAGGAATCAGTTAGATTTGGTGGAATCGGTCAGGATCGATCCGATTCCATTGATTCTGACCTAGAATCAGTTGGATCAACCGATTTCATTAGGACAACTTAAGTGTCGATGGTGGATCGATACCAATCCCGATGCAAACCCGGTATCGATATGATTCTGGCCAAATAAGGCCTTGGATGGACTGATTCCGGTGGCCACCTGCTAAGGCTGAACACCTCCAACAATTCCAGCGGCGTTGTCGATTCCGACAATTTCAGTGAGGATCGGTTGATTCCGGTGCCAATTCCAACAATTTCGGCGATTCTTGAGCGATTCGACGATCCTTCTTGTGATTCCGGCGATCCAAGTCTCATTTACAGCGATTCACAAGCCATTCTTTCCTTTTTGTCATCTTCTTTGTAAAATTTCTTTGCCCGAATTCTTCTATGTTCATTTCTATGTTTTTTTGATGACTCCTTAATGGTTTAAACTTATCAAACAACCCGTATAAAGGGTTGTTCTCTTCTTGAACATTCTCTAAATTAATTTTATTGCTCACTAATAGCCGTGTTTAATTGTTTATGTACATTGTGGGTACAAGCAATGGCTGATCATGACAAAGATGATGTGTCGACAGTTGGATGTGATGTCGGTTGGGATCATGGACACATGGTAGATGTGGCAAAAAAGAGGGTTCAACATAAGTGGTGTGGTAGGGAGATGAACGAGGTTGTTTTTCGCTTGAAACAACACATTGCCAGACTATATGACAATGTTAAGAAATGTGACAAGATGCCTAAGGAGATGAGTGAAGAGATGAGAGGTTATCTCAAAAGAAGAGTCTCATAACGTGTGAGATTAGGATTGAACAACCGGAGCAATTACATGATGATCTCCTTGAGAGTTGAAAGGAAGAGGGGCCAACTCACAAAGGGAAAGGGAAAGGCATAGCAAGAGCTGAGCCGGAGCCAGAGAATGATGACTCATTCACATACTCTGAACTAAGGAAAACTAGGCATGTAAGTAAGCATGCATAAGTAATGGAGAAAGAGAGGAGGAGGGGAGTAGGAGGGTCCAGAGCTAACTCTGTTTTTGGCTGATTAATATCAACTCACCTAGCCACACTGAGGGTTTCGATGTGAGAGCAAGAGAGGAGCCATTGCATTGGTCTGGCAATATGAGACATACACCAACATACAAGTATCTCTTTAGGAAGCAGAATGCTTCGTAAAGGAATATTAAATAAGCAATGAAAGGGGTGAAGACAACGAGAACAGGTGCAAAGAGAGCAATGAGGCACATTGTAAAGTGCTTTTACATGTAGGTGTAAACCTTAATATGTATGTATGTATGTTTTCATTTAATTAACATTGTTTATGGCTGATGGATTTCTTTACCTTGATGTAGGTATCCCAGCACATGTAACCTCCAACCTCTAATTTTAGACTATGATTGATGTTGTTACTCAGGCTGGACCGACAATGCAAGTCCCCACTAGCAGATATATCTATGTTGGTGGGCTAGATAAGGAGGAACATGAGTTGAAACAATGGATAGAAGGTTTTAAGTTGGTCCGGAAGGATAGGGGTTGCACAGTTATATGTAATGGGTGGACATGCATCACCAAGAGAATCATGATCAACTTCTTAGTGTATTATTCAGAGGGTACCACTTTTTTGAAGTCGGTTGATGGTTCGGGTCAGATAAAGAACGCCGACTATATTTTTTCATTGATGGATGCTGTAGTGGAGGAGATCGAGGAAGACAATGTAGTTTAGTTCGCGATTGACAATGAACCCTCCTACAAGGCAGCATGGAAGAAATTGATGAAAAAGAGGTAGCATCTTTTCTTGGTACTATACGCAACACATTTCATTAACCTCATGTTAGATGATATAGATAGGGAGGCTGCAGTTTCTACACTTATGAGACAGACACATGTTATTATTTCTTTCATTTATTCATACCCCCGTTTGCTACACATCATGAGAGAGTACCCTACTAGGTTGGCCACAGACTTCAATGCACTGGAGAGTTTACATTGGCACATGCATGCACTGGTTAGGTTCACTCAGTCTGAGTATTAGTAGTATATCGTGGACAACCTGCATAACAAGGATGATTAGTTGGAGATTCGTGACAAGATTGAATGACAAATCACTGACAAGAGATTTTAGGAGAGGATTGTCTATTATTTGGCAATCATTGAGCCACTGGTAGTTATCTTGAGGTTGGTCGATTTAGATAACATGAACCATATGAGCAATCTGTATGATGTAACGGACCGTGCGAAGTTGAAAATTAAAGAGAAGAATCCCATATGGTACAAAAATGGTGGAAAATCATTGATGATAGTTGGGATAGGATATTGCATCATGATGTACATATTGCAGGTCAGTGAATATCTTTGTGTTTATTTACTTTCTACTTAGTCGATATTTAGTTTGTTGATAATGAAATATGTCAGAATGATTGTAGGATATTTTTTGAACCTCTGCATCTAATATGGATGACAGATATTCAAAGATAATGAGGTGTTGCGGGGTACTCTCTTGGTCATTCAGTGTCTATGTCAATCTTAACAGGATAGGACAGAAGTTGAGTTAGAAGTGAAAGTTGTATTAATAATTGGGAGTCAAGAAATAATTAAAAACATTAATCATTTTGTATTTATCAATTTTCAAATGGAGCACTATAAGATGAGGGTTGAAGTATACTCAAATACTAATTTAATATATTCTTGTGATAAAGTTTCTTCTGATATGTTTATTTAAAATCATATTTTATTACCTTTTTTTAGAACCTCATTACTTGTCTAGAGAGGGTTGATTGTTCACTTTTTTTTTCAATTGAGTAGTGAGTTCAGGTCAATGTCAGGAGTGGATGGAATTTATTAGTTGATGTTGCTATCACGACATTGAGCTAGATGAGAGGAATTGGAGTACATTCAACCTGATACATACAAGAGGAGGAATAAATTGACATCCGATAGGTTGAAGAGGCTTGTTTTTTGCCATTATAACATGAGACTGTGCATAAAGAACATTAAAGACCGATAAAATATCTCAGAGAAGAGATTTCCACGGTTTATAGGTGGACCATATGAGCAAAGACAGAGAGCACAGACACCACTTGAAGATGTTGACATGGACCAAATATTTCAGGAGGAGCACTCACTTACTTCTTGGTTAGAGGAGAGGGCAGCTAGGGATCATCCAGTTAAATTTAATCATGAGGACCGTGCATGGATAGAAGGAACATCAGATAATGTTAAGGCTGAGAATGTTCCACCTACTCCTCAGGCAGCTCCATCTTTTGCCCCAGTAGCCGTACAATCGTCTCCAACCTTAGCTCTAGCTCCAGCTTCACCCCTAGCTATGTAGCCATTTGCAGTCCAGGGAGGACAAAAACAAAAGTGATATTAAGAAAAATGAGATGCTTTAGATAGTTGAAAAAAATCTGAGTTGGTCATCACATGACATTGCAGAAGAAGTGAAAAGAAGAAAGTTGGATATCAGGCGATGTCCTGTGAGTCCAGATGACAGCACACATATACCTTCACACTCCTCAGGTGATGATGATGAGGAGTGCATGCTAGCCACCCAGTCAGGAGGAGGAGGAGGAGGAGGAGATGTTCGTGGAGCAGATTCAGGTGCAGCAGCGTGAGACTAATCTAGTTCACAGTAACCTTATTTCTTTGATGAGCAACCATCACATCATTATACAGAGTCAGATTCTCCAGTATATGATGAGTTCTAACAGTTGTGAATTCCACCTACACAGTCCACTTATGTGGCACAATCTGATGTCTATGACTTCAGTGAGATGACCAATGCATTTTTTTATATGGATATACGCTCACATTGACAAGAAGATAAGGGACAACTTAGTTGTGGCAGGAGTAGGAGAAAGAGGAAGGAGGCCAATATCATAGATATTGATGAACATGAGTCATGAGATGTATAATTATTGTCATGTTATATTATATTTGTTTATCATGTTATCATGTTACATTTGTTTATCATGTTATTATGTTGCAATTATTATCATCTTATCATGCATGGATAACACATGTTAAATTTTACATTTCTTTCTTTTAAGATTTTTTAGTGGATTTTCTATTTTTTTGAATTTTTTCTGATTTTATAATTTTTTTGAAGAATTTTTTTTTAAAAAGGATTCTAGATCAGCCAGAATTGGTTTTCCTTTTTAGGAATCAGCCGATCTGATTCTAATCGGATTGGATCGGTAGTGACCGATTCCAATTCCGATTCCGAAATCTTTGGTCGTGGGCAAGATTGGTGAATGGAGATCTTCTGGTCAGGGTTCTTTTCTATCTGCTCAGCTTATAAGGGTCCTGTCTTAATCGGGGAATATCAATATCCTATCATTTGTCAAATCAAGGCCTTTTTGCCTTCCCACAATGAAAGCTTGATGCAGAGGGTGTTGTCTCGGAGATTGACAGCTTGTGATTGGCTGATCTCATATCTTCCTTCAATCAGTTCAAGCTGCTTTTTTTGTAATAACGAGCTTAGAACTATGGGGCATATTTTTTTGAGCAACCAAGGACATCAGATGGTTGATCAGCAACAGTGTGCAGAGGAATTGCAGGATCTTCTAACTTTGGCCCGTATTATTTGTGATAAAATGAAATGTGGAGTTTGACATTTTGTTCTTGCTAGCATAGTTCCTCATGGGATATATGAAAAATAACTACCAGAATATAAAAGGGTGTTTGCTCTATCTTCAGGTTTTGAGTTAGATGGTTTCATGTATCAGAGTTTATGGTTTAATGTAATGCCATATCTGAGACATGCTAGAATAGTCCTATAGTGGGGAATATAAAAAAATTATTTAAATATATCGATGTCTATCTGTGAGGACCGTTGTGCTTGAGTCTGCTTCGATCCAGATCATGTATATTGGCACAGTCGCCACGCCATGGAGTCATTATGGATTGGAGAAGATGCTCAATCCACTTTTGTTAGTCTATCTATGTCTTTTGATATGCTTCACATTTTTATGAATTCCATTAATTTTCACATTAAATGTAATGACATCTCTATCATGAATGATGGTTGTCATGTCACAGTCGCCATCATGAGAGATACAAGCATAAGCAAAGTGGGGAGTGAAAGTGATAAACAAAGTCTCAAGCTTAAAAATCTTGTGAGTTTAATTCTTTGACAAATGGAACCAAGCAGAAAATATACTTACAAAGGAATAGAGTTGTTGAGTTTTCACTGCACTGTCATGTGCTGATCCCCAATTTCAATACGGTCCTGCAATCTACTTTGTTTGGCAGGGCAAGGATGATTAAGCACAACAAGCAGCAATCGGATATTTAGGCTTTTACTTGAAAACGTAAAAAAATTGACTCAAAGATCTCAAGTTATATAGGAAAAGCTCTTCTGATGCTTTCTTTGGTCACTTCTAGGAAAGGAACATTTTAATCTTGTTGCATCCTCCATTTGTCATTGACTTTTGGTTGCTAGCACCATTGTCCTATTTTGGCAATCACCATTTCTCTTTAAGCCCAATCTTAATATGCTCATTGTGGAGACAGATCTTGGAAAAAGGAAATCCTTTCCCTGTCACGGCAGACAACAAAATTTCGATTTTATCATTATTTTTTTTCAAATTCTAGATCCTTGATGCGGGACAACAACGGACCGAGAGAAAAGGACATGCAATTACTATAGCTCACTAGAATTACCAACAAATCTATTTAATCGTCAATTTTGGAGTTCAAAATCAGTTTTAAAATGTTATTATTAGAAATTGGACCAGTAGCTTTTCCTAAAAGATTAACCAAAGAAATCTTAAAACAAGTTCATTCTCTACCAACGTGGTTATCAAATCCTCAATTAACGAAATTGATTTAAGTAGTTTTCAAGAATTTAGGCCAACTCAAATGTACTCGCACATCCCGCCGACGTCTTTGGAATAAACGGGCTAGGAACCTACGCACGGCCCGAGGCATGGCGTTTGACGCATAAATGAGAACAGAAGTAAACATCCAAGGATAAGGTAAGAGATGTACCTCCACGTTGAAACGTAGGTGTCGGCTCGGATGGCTAAGAACACCCGACCTTATACACTTAGATGGGTTAAAGGAATTTACAAATTCTCAAATAATACTAAGATCCACGTCTCGCAGGACGGTATAGGATCAACAAATCAAATGTGGGGGTGTTCAAAGCCAGGTTGACGGCGCCGTCAACGAAAATCCGGTTCCTATGTATCGTCGTCGAGTGAAATCCGCGTAGCACAAGCGGACCGGTGGTTGAAATGGTTGGGATCGGAACCACGACGTCCCGAGGGTGGTGCGTATTTGACGTCGGTGGCGCTCCAAAGAGTCGCGCGGCAAGAACGACCGAGAAGATAAACCGAAATGACGAGTTCGCTACCCGGCGATCGAGAGGACTAAGTCCACACGAAGGGCAACCACCGGGAGAAGACCGGTGTAGTGAGAGAACAACTGTGGGAGTTCTATAATCGAAGCCGGCCGCCGACGATCGGGGGATTAGCCTTCCGAAGGGCAACCACGCGGAGTTGGACCGGTGTAGGAAAATAGACTAGAAATACGTCATCGATATATCCCAGCCGAATCATAGAAGACTCATTTAAACCGAAGACCGAACATCATTTCCGGTCGAGGGGAGGGACTCGAAACATAAGCCGAAGGAGGGACTTTCGGATCACCGATCTCGTATTTACTTGATGTCATAGCTCGAGGAGCTCATCAAAATAACGGACGGAGACACCATATTCATCTTCAAATATTCGCAGGACTAGTTCGGGGTGCATCTCGGCCCGATGTCGAGCGGACAATCCATTTCGAACTAGAGTAGCCACGCGAAAACTCGGCGTCAACGGGAAAGAATAGGACCGGTTCGAGTCTAGCTATCCATCGACATTGAATGAAGTCGAGGTTGGAAGCTATAGATGCAGAGTATGACTTTCGGATGAACCGAAGCAGTAAACAACCGGTAACCACTCCAACAAGTCGATCGAGTTTCGATACTTATACGAATGAGGATCCTCGCGGTCTTTAGATGAGAGAGATACCGGATCCAGATAGAAACCGGACCAGTTCTGCCATTGAGATCATCAAGACTTGCTTCCGGTTGGTAGATCGAACCGTAGATCAGTGAACGGGATGTTCGCAGGATGTAGAACTCGGAGAAGTAACTGTTGGAGTCCGAGAAGGTCACTGTACTTACAACATACTACCAGATTCATCACCAAGAAGCCACGGGCTGGAGGCCATCGCGCTGAGTGAAGACGAAATGCAGATCCTCAAGCAGACTATGAGCGAATCGGGCGTAGATCTCCGGTAGGCGAATGGAAGCAACCCCAGGCACTAACTAGAACTCAAGGAATGAAATGATCCTAGGAAAACATTCTACACTACGGTGAGAAGAGGGGAGGTTGTCGCAGGCGGCCATGACGAGGGGAGGTCCTGTAGGGTTCGCTCGCGGAAGCGGAGGCGGAGTGGCCAGAGAAAGCGGGGGAAGAGAGAGAGCTAAGGTCGCGACTAAAATAAAAGGCTACGAACTAGGGCAAAACCGGGAAACAAAACCAACGGGAGGAAAAAATTGATTTCATCTCTTTCATTCTGTCCGTTTCGTATGTACATAGACGCTTTATAGGGAAGCAGAGGGGAGAGGAGGCCGCGGCGTACAGCGTATTGGGCCCCGGATTTTTGTTAGCCCATTACGCCCGCTGGCCATATTGACCCATAGCGTAAATGCTAAGACCAAATGACGCCGGTAGGCCCATTAGCCCACAGCGTACATTACCTCCAAAAAACACAAAACAATGCTGTTTAAAAGGTAAATCCAATGTCTCCTAACCATAGGTTGTCCTTCTGCCGTCGACTATAAACCCTTCCAAATCGATTTGAAAATCGGGTGTCCCCACCAATCCTACTGTGCATAGTGGTGCATATATTTAACAAAGGATCTGATCCTGGAAGAGAAGTTGTAAATTATTTAAAATGCAACTCTATTTCTCTTTCCAGTTTTCATATTTAGAATTGTTAACAAATTTTATAAATGTATTTAGTTTTCAGATTCAGATATTAATTTTGTATTTGTCAAAATTTCCAAGTAATTCAGTTTTCCGATTTGGATGGAACGTCTTCAAAGTTAAGATGTGATTCTCAGATCTCAGTTTTCAGCTACAAATAAAACGCCACCTCAGTTTTCTCTATTGGATGGTCATACCATAGACTACACGTATAATGGCCCTAATTTCAGCATGAAACACCCCTTTCGAACTGGTGTACATTTTTGTTCCAAGTGCACCCTTTTGAATCAAGTCTCTTAAGGGATGCGCACAGTACAGTTTGGTTTGCTTTGGTTTTTGGGGCAATTTTTTTTTCCAAAACCAAGTCAAACTGAATAGGGGTCTTAAACCAAGCCAAAGGCCAGTTTGGTTTGGTTTAAAACCAAAATTTCATAAAATGTTTAAAATATTTAATTATAAACTCACTTTAGGTTATAAATAATTAATATAAATATTATTTTATTATAAAACTATATAAATATTATTTTTATTAATGATATAGTAATATTTTTAGTTACTTTTAGTTTATGTGGTTTATCCAGTTGGTAGGATTCTCAAACCAAATAAACCAAGCCAATGGTTCAAAACGAACTGCAGTTTAAACGGTTTGATGCACACCCTAAATCCTAACTAGCATTCCTGATTGTCAATAAATGAGTGGTTCATTTATTCATCGATTCTTGTGGAGAAGTTACCCTATCAATTTCTTCCTCTTCTAGCATTATTCATGGCTAGCCATGTGCTGATGCATGAATCCTTCCTATTGTCTTCTGTCTCTCCCATTTGTTTTTTCTGTCATCTCCAAGGAAGGCTGGATCAGGATCGACCAATCCATGGGAAGAAAAAGCAATACAGGATCAGCACTTCCAAAAAAAAAATGAAGCATGAAAGATCGGCTAATTCCAATTTAATCCATCCCTGAACAGGGGGTTGATTCATCACCGGGAACAGCCACTTGAGATGGCAATGCACTGCCTCTGCATTCTTTCCTCTTCCCCACCCTAACAGTTGGGAAGAGGGTTGACAACAGGAAGTGGCTGAATTTGGGATATTGGGTTCATGAGACCCAATATCGAAAGATTCAATGGATTTAAGTGACGGGATCTTTTAATATTGGGTCCATTGTCCTAGACTGGTCATTATTGTGTTGTATCCATTTGGACCCAATATGACCCTTTTCCCCAGCCATTAAGGCTGGGAAGATGAGGGGGGTGGTGCACCACCACCTTGAGAGGCTATTTCTAGAAGAATCCAGCTGAATCAGCCAATTCTGCTGGATTTGGTCTTGGATTGGCCAATTCGGGCCGTTCCAGGGGAAAATCCGGGGTCAGATCAGACTTCCCCTTGAATTGGCCATTCTTGCAAACCATGGTAGTCTTTATTTGCTTCCTTAAATGTTTTAGTTTACTTGTTCTGTGTTTTTAAGTTGTCACATAAACAATCTCATCTTTACTTATTGGTAGGCACATTGTAACGACAACACCCAATTTACTTTCTATTTCTTCCCATTTTTTGTTAAATTTTTATGTAGGTGTAGTCCAGAAGATGAGGAAGAGCATCATCCTTCTTCATTGTTTCGTAGGACAACAATAGGGAATGGTATTATATCTAATCCAATATTTTGTCGGTTTCTGCTTTCATCAGCATTTGTGTGTTCCTTCTTCATATTGTGTATGCCATGACTTAGCTGCACTACTGGCAGGCCCTCCTGAGTCGGTGCTAGACCGGACACAAGTGGATTCTCGGTTGTCAGTCCAAAATAGTAGTGATCAAGTGTTTTCTAGAAAACATTGGCGTTTGGTTTGCTGCCAGAACGGCAAGTATACAGCCCTGTCCCTTGCCTCTTGCTAGAGACCTAATTGCATTAATTATGTTGAAAATGATGATTAGAAGCCCATGCCATTATTTATTGTGTTAAATTTCAGGACTCCGAATATTTGAGGAACTTCTTGAAGTTGATTACCTTGTATGTGATGAAATATTATCTTTCCTTAATATCTTTTGGTGAAGGTAATTTGCAATATTATACTTGCTTTGAAGTTTCTATTAAAATGTTAGATACGTTGTTGCTTAGCCTAGGAGCTGCAGTAGAGCAATGAAGGCTGTTGGTGTGGTGGAAGCACCATGTGATGCTATATTTGAGCATGTGATGAACATGGATGGAACACGCTTTGAGTATGCACCTAACTGGGGAAAAAATTTTGGGTTCCAAGGATTTATCCGATGGTTTATCGTCATTTTCTTTCATGTAGGTGGGACTGTACATTTCAGTTTGGCAGCGTGGTAGAAGAAGTTGATGGACATACTGCAATACTTTACCAAAGACTACAGCTCGACTGGTTCCCCATGTACTACACTACCTAGAGAGAATCTATGGATATTTCAGTGCATTTTTTTAATTTTTGAATTTTGTTATTTATGATGTGTTCAGTGGAAAGTTTAACTTTTTATCTTTTTTTTGGATGCTCAAAAGTGATATATTACCATCTGTTGCATCACAGATACGAGGAAGAAGTGTTTTCATTTGTTGTAATTCTTATTTACTTATATTGAATAGATTTAATCTAAAAATAGCATATGTTATTTTTCTTGTGAATAGTTGATGCGGAACTAAAATTGGACTGAGAGTGTAGGACACTAATGAAAACACTCTTAAAGAATTTCAAGCCAAATCTCCAACTTAAAACAGTCAATTATTTCAAGATTGGTTTATTTCTGTTAACACTAGAAATTGGACCAGCGAACTTTTAACCACTTTAGAAAAATAATCAGGATTTTAAACAATGAAAATTTTCTTAATTCAACCAATAGACCTAATTCCGTCAATCAATTAACGAAAACGATATTCTAATAGTTTTCAATTGGACTCGAAGATAAACTCACAATTTACGCCAACTAATTGAATATTTCGAGCTAGAATCCTATCCGCACGCTGAGCATGGCGTTTGAGTCGTATAATAGGAAAGCAAGTAAACATACAAGGATTTATGAGTAAGAGAGTACCTCCACACGGTTGTGTGGGTGTCGGCCCGGCTGGAAATGGTCATGATCCAATATACAAATTCACTCAATAGGCATTACAACCTTAAAAGTAGACCCACACCTCGCAGGGTGGTAATAGGTCAAACAAACAAAGGGGATCGTGACCGGATCCAGGTTGACGAGCTACCAGAAGAAACCGAAATGAAGTTGCTGAACCAGGATTTTAATCAAACATCTGTTTCACAGCTCAGTAGATGATCGTTGAAGGAATCAGCCGCCACTAAATCATAACCAGCTGGACTTAAACCGGATCAGCAGGTAGCTCCGTAGAGTCACCGGTACTTTAATCGGAATGTATCCATTCCACCGGACTATTCAGAAAACAGGAGAGAGTCACCGCCTCCAACTAGAAAACCGAGTGAATAGCAGCTTACTAGATAGGACCAGTGTAGTATCAGAGGTTTACTGGAATGGACCAGTGTAGTATCAGAAGTTACTGGAATGGACCAGTGTAATATCCGTTGCTCAACCTTTCAAGACCTTATAGTAACGCAGCTATTCACTGGAGATGGACCAGTGTTGGCAATGAAACCAACTGTACTAATAATCCGGAATAGATCTTATTAAGACCGTGGCATTCATCATATGCCTTCAACGTCGATCCAACAAAGGAAATCATTGATCACGTTTGACCTCAGTGAGCTGTGCAATGACTTCATCGTTCGGTGAACTAGTCATTGTTATCCCTCTTCCGAAACCAGACGCGCAAACCAGAGAATCAAGACATGTCGAAACAGCTTTAGGACTAGTTCCGGATGCGTCTCCAGCTTGGGGCTAAGCCACCAAAGCGGACGTTCTCAGATCTAGAAGGACTCAACAAGTGTTAAAATGAAAGAACGTAGCCAGGACCAGTTCATTTTGCAGGACGTCAACGACATAAGAGGTGTCGAGACGGGCGGTGCATCAGATCTGGAAGTACTGAATATTGCTAACATGTTCGACTGATTTGGAAGCGGCTGTAAACCAAACGCGAATACTTAGCTGGTAGGAAAACCATGAGAGACTCCCACTGCTGGAAACAATAGCTCATCGTGGTGCAGGCAAAGAGATTCCGCCTTAAGGAATGGCCGCTGCAGAGGTAGTAGAAGAAGGAACTCCCGAGGAAGAAGCAGAAACAGACGTCCAGTGTTCGCCGCATGAAGCCATCGAAGAAACGCCACCAAAATGGTAGTAGAACCGACAGTATATTGTTGGAAGTAGAGAGGAAATACTCTAGCTAACTACTAGAAAACAGGAGACGTAGATGAAGCTCGCTAGATCTAGGTTCTGGAAGGAGGAGATCCGGATGAACAATGACCTACGACCGGGAGGGAATGCGCAAAAGTGAAAAGGCTTTTTCTCTCTCTTCATATCGCGAACAGCGCACCATTGCCCCCTCTTTAAAGGGGCTGTACAATGAATAAAGAAAAGAAAAAAAATGACCAGAGCGTATTAGGCCCGTGGCACCAATGTGCTGCGGATGGCCCATTGTCACCTATTCACAAGTAAATGACCAAATAGAAATCCTACGTATTGGACTTACAATAGCCCAAAAGACTCTAATATGTACAAGCAGAAAATTGGGCCAGAATTTGAAATCAATGGTGGCCCAAAAGAAAATGACGAAAAATAAAAGAAATTATTGTAGATCCCTCTTTCTTTGACGTCGGTAAAATTTCCCAAACCGTTTTGGGCCAATGTCCCCATTAATAGTGGCATGTTACTTCTGTATACTACCAATGCTCATGTTGAGTAAGTTGTAAACTGCAGATTGATTAAAGCACTACATTAAGACAGATTTTACTTTTATTTCAAGAAGTACCTCATGACCTATCGTATGTAGATGTAGATGAGTAACAATGATAAAACTACCTCAAACATTAAATGCAAAAGATGAATTAGTATTCCTACCATCAGGAAACACCTTACTTGCATGATCAAATTGTTCACCTATAATAATATAGCCGTTATGTTTGGAATATGGATATTTTATTTGCAGTTTTATTGACTTGGTCACTAGGGACCTAAAATTAAGTAAATATATGGATTCAACATGGGATGGACAATGATGTCATCATTGTTGTTCTGAGGAAGGGGTGCATGTTAAAGTATGCAAAAGTTTTGTAGAAGCATTGCAGAACATCAAGGAATGGGTGTGAGCAAAGAAGTTAGTACATAATGCAGAGAACAACATAAGTTTTAAAACTAACATAACGGCAAATATTATCATAGAAAGAAATATAAGAAAGAAGGATAAGAATGCAAATTTAGAATATTGGGTCCAAAACAAAAAATTTATAGAACTTGTTGATAGTATAAAGAAAAGAAAGATTGATATTGCTTGCATTTAATCAACCAAATAGATATGAGAGAATTATAAAGAAATAAAAAATATTGGTTATAAACTATGGTCTAGACTCTAGAGGAAAGAAGAGATAAAAATGGGATATGTATTTTTGTTGATAAAACATTGAAGGATGCAGTGGTGTCAGTAAAAATAGTAAGGGATGAAATTGTTCTTGTAAAAATGATTGTAGACTAAGAGGAAATTAAGTAGCTGGTGTTTTTGCTCCACAAATTAAATTAGAAAGTGAGATTAAAGGAAAATTTTGGGAGAAGATGGATGACTTCGTATAAAGTATATCTAATGAAGATAAAGTCTTGAAGGCTTTGGATATGGAATTTTAAATGAAGAAAGAAAAATATCCTTGATTTTTATTGTGACCTGTGATCTTATACTAACAAATACATATTTTATTAAAATAGAATCTTATTTAATGGCAATTAAAAGTGAACAAAATAAAAGTTAAATCGACTTCATTCTTATAAGAAAGATTAATCCTACTTTTCGCAAATATTGCAAAGTTATTCCCAATGAAACACATTCAAAAGAAAGATTTCGTGTAGAATAAAATGGTGAGAATTAAAAGGGGGAAGCGAGAGACATTTCAAATGAACTTTTTAAAATAAAATGGGAAGTTAGACTTGGAAACCAATGCCATATTAATGAATATGACTACAAAAATTAGGGAGATAGTTAAAAAGTACTTAAGAGATCTAAAGAACATGATATACTTAAAAAGGAGAGTTGGTGGTAGAATGAATAAGTACAAATAACGATCAAGAATAAGAGAGATTGATATAAAATATTACTTATGTGTGATAACAACAAAATTTATGAACATTATAAGATAGTAAAAAGTGAAGCAAAAAGGATTGTTAGACGAGCAAGAGTTAAGACTTTTAATTAGATGCATGTGAAACTTGTGACCAAGGATTGCCATCTCGGATCTCGGCTTCATCTCGGAAGGGTGAAAGAGAAGAGATCTCGTGAGATTCTCGGAAAAATCTCGGGAGATCAGATCTCGGATTTCATTTATATAGGGTATGTCTTACTCAAGAATTGCCATTTTGCATCTAGATTGATCTCATAGATACTGAATAGAAGAGATCTCGAAAAAATCTAAAGAGATTGGATCTTGAAAATAACAATCAATGAACATGTTTAGATGTAAAATGTTATGTAATCTCTTTAAAAGAACAAGAGAATTCATAATAAACATCAAAATAAGATATGAGAGAATTAAAAGTGTAATATAGAAAGGGTGAACTATTATTAACATGAGACATATAAGAGATCTTATGTTAGACTAAAATTTCATCTTGAACAATATGGATAGAACATAGAAGATTGATGACATCTTGGGTCAATTGTACATCTTTAGTCATAAAAATATTAAGTTATAAAATTTTATCAAACAATAATATTTAGATAAATACTTGTATGGATTCCATAATAAAATTGAAAATATATGAATCAAACTTAAGGTCATCTAACAAGTTAGGAATAGTAATAGGCAAAGGAGATCAAGATACCAAAGATATTATAAGGATATTCTCGTCTCGGCGATCTCGTTTCTCGGACGTGTGAAAAAAAAGAGATTCTCGGGAGATCTCGAGAGATTCTCGGGAGATCGCATTCCATGCTTGTGACTAAAGAAGACAAAAAAAGATATTTATAGAGTAGTAAGGATGAGAGAGATCTCATGATATTAACTAAGTTAAATATTTCAACTTTTCAAGGATAATGAAGAAATTTTTTTATCAAAGATGATGGTATTAAAGAAAGGTGGAAAAGCTAGTTTCATACTATTTTAATATAGCTTTGCTATAAATGTGTGATATAAAGAATAAAACAGAGTTTAATATAAATTATATGTGAAACCTCAAAATTATACAAAATATAAAAGCATGGAAGTGGTTTGAAAATTCATTTGATTTCCATTCATTTTGGAAAAGAATTTTTTTATTTTTAGCTATTATGAAAATATATAATATTTTATAGAAATATTAGCCAAAACATATGGTATGCATATAAAATATGTATATCAAGGTTTGGGGTTCATAAAGTTTGTCTTAGGTTCTCTCTCCTTCGGAAGGTGCGAATTTTCGATGTTAATTGCATTAAGATTCTCGAACAACTTTGATTAACCGTCGTAGCAACTCATATGAAAGGAAATATTTATCTATAAAAATAAACACAAGTGGGAACTATAACCCCATAAACTTATTGGAATGCAAACTTAGTGTTTTAAGTTTGATTTGAGTTTGATTTATGTTTTTATAAGGTGTATTTTAGGATTCCAACATATTAAGGTTATATGCTTGAGTGGATTCTTAAATGCATTGACATGTTTTATATGGTATTAATGCTTTTAACTCAACGTCTTTTGTCAAGACATATTTTGAATTATTATAGTTGATTCGGATCCAAACATATTCGGATCACATTTCATCATGAACTTTATTTAGATTCTGTCTAAGTTTTAACATCTTAGACTTAATGAAATTTGCTTAAATCCGATTTTTTTATGATATCTTATTGTGCATGTTCATGATTATTTCATTTATATTGATTTTTATTCAAAGTCTTTAACATTAAGCACTTAGAATCATTTTTCTTTATTTTAAAGTTTAGCATTTTAGATTTAATGAAAATTGTATTTTTATGTTATCTGATTGGATTGTGGTTATTATCATGCGATTTCATGTTTTAAGTCTTAACATTAGACTTGGGAATTTTTTGGATCCGAAATTGATATACTATTGCATTCCTTCCCACCTAGGCATGACCCTTCTTTTTAGGATCAATCAAATCCGTAACTATCCCCCAACAGGTTTATTTGCCTATTTGAACTGAGCATCACATTTTGGCCTCCAATTCCTTGGATCCAAGTAAGTACACTTAATTTGATTATCTCTGATCCTGACCCTTCTTTTTTTTCTTTATACATGTTTAATGGGTCGATGCGGTACCAAGATATGCATGTTTCAGATTCCATACCCTACAGAAATTTTAAGCCCCAATCATATTGAGAGATGGGGATTGTTCCACTGACCAACTTCAACTCCACGGTTTTAAATCTGGAATTTAGCATTTGTGAGACTAGCATTTCACATACGTAATCTGATTTAGACATTTTCAGATCTGCAATTGATGTAATTTTTTTCATATCTAACATTGTTGGGGATCATCTATGATCTGAATGTTCAGACTTGGAGGACTGCTAGGTTGTCACCATGGATTGCAGAATTGGCCGATCCGGATTGGGATTGGTCGATTCTTGGATCAGATCGGTACCCACCGATCCGATTCCAGCCAGAACTACCGATCCAGCTGGGACTCCCGGCTGGATCGGTCTGAATCGACCGGATCGGTCGATCCTGGACCGATCTAGGTGGATCGATCCGGGAATCGGTCGACTAGAACCCGGAAGGGTCTAGAATCAGATCGATTCAGGACCCGATTCCTGACCATTTTCTGGTCCGATCCCCCCCAATAAGGGGGGATCGGACCAATTCCCCCTTCCCACCCCTCATTCTCACTTCCCCCCCTCTCCCCAATAAGGGGGAGATCGATCCGCGACTACTCTGCGTCCCGCTGATGATAGTGTAAACATATTAATATATTTCACTATCACTTATACTATCACATATATATAAGATTCATAATCATAAATATATATTATATACTTAAATTTACATAAAGATCTATTTAACTTTCTTCTCTCTCTCTCTTTTATATAATAATTTATACGTATATGACAGTTTCTTGAAAGGAACTTACGTTGTATGGCATTGTTTGATAGAATGTCATCCACATTGTTTTTATTTTTTAAAATTTATTTATTTATTTCTATGATTTTCCTGATTTTTTCTGATTTTTTGAGGATTTTTATGATTTAAAAAATTTTAAAAAAATTGCGCGATCCGGACCGATCCAAGACGCCCTTTCTTCCGGAGGATCGGCCGATCCAGACCGATTCGATCCCGATCCGGATCAGATCGGTGGTCACTGATCCCGATCCCGCGATCCTTGGTTGTCACCTAGGTCCAATCATGGGAACATATGTTATTAGGTTTAAGCGTTTTCGGATCTAGAACTTTAGAGAATCATTTTGTTCAGCGTATGATCATTCCATCCCTTGACAATTTAAGGCATTCCAAAATCTCTGACCTGATTATTTAAATTTCATGTTTTCATGCTCCTATTCTGTTCCGACAGATTGACATTTACCATTTTGACCATGAGCAATTTTTATTGAAGTACAGCCATATGTGCATACATGATTTGGTTTTTTTGTATTTGAAGTATAGAAATCTAGTTATATGTGATCTGATTTTTTTTGTTTTAGGTCTGCGGTTTCTGAAGATTGATTTCTTTATGTCCTCTAAATCATATTCTTGTAACCTGGCTTTGAAATTCCAGATTTTGATTATTTACCTTATGTTTTCATTCCATATAGATCAAGTGGGTTATATTGAATTTCCCGAATCACTAGCATGAAGACATTCTACTAATAAGGTCATTCATATGATTGGGATTACATCAATATTACATAAGATGCTATCTCATTTCATCCATCTCATTTGAGAATATCCCTTACCTTTTTTGGGCATGGATTTGCCCAAGGAATTTTCCACTTAAATCATAGACTTTGGTTTATAATTGACCTCACTCTAGATAAAGTGGGAATTTTCCTAATGGGTTGAGCATATGTACTCTTCCCACTTTGGGATGGATCGGTGACATTGAGTGCATGCTCGGAGCCTCCATCCGGATCAAGTATATTGGAGCGTACCCAATGATACCCATCCAAAATATCATGAAGTGCCATAGGTATAGGCATGCATCATGTATCTTAAATATTTTTCGTATGTTTAAATATTTAAGAATTCCATTTCTTGTGTCCTTTGGGTCATATTCGGCCTTTTCTTCGTGTCATAGTTTCATTTTTGTATGAATGACCAAGTTTTCAACTTTCTTCAGGCCCAGGTGACCTTGCTTTCATATCTTCAAGTTTATAGTATTTTGGCTTTATTGAGGCTACCTGGGAAAAACCCTTAGTTAATCGTATGGGTTATAAGGGGGCCGGATATAATCTTCTTCTTCATTGCCATCATGAGGAACATGTGAAAAACAGCTTGGGGTATACTTGAATTTTATTTATTTTTTTGAATAAGGAGGCTGTTTGGGGCATGGTTTGCCGGGTCGCGACCCGGCCCCGACCCGGTCGGGGCGACTCCCCCGGCCGGGTCGCGGAGTCGTGGCCGGGTCGCGCGACCCGGCCGGGTCGCGCGACCCGGTCCGGCAACGGTCTTGGGGCGCGGCCCCATTCGCCCACTCGGGGGCTATTTAAAGCCCCTCAAGGGGCTCTCCTTACTCCCACCCCCCACTCTCGCTCTCAACCTCTCATTTGTGCTCTCATTGCTCTCGTTGCTCAATTTGTTTTTCTCATTTACTTAATTATTTCATCAAGCATTTCATTAGTTCATTTAGTATATTTATTTAATATTAGTTCCTATTGATTAGTGGGTTAAGTAGTTTATTCTTTTTAATACTTATTTGCTTACTTGCATAGTTAGTTAGCTAGAAGATTAGTTAGATATTTAGTTTAGTAGTTACTTAACACATCATTAGTAGTAAGGAATATTAATTACTTACTTAATCCTATATTTAGTTAATCATTCAATTTATATAAATAAAAATATACTTACATTAGTAGTCACTAATTAAGGTTATTAGCTATTTAAATAATTAATTACTTACTTAATTAATTATTTACTTAAAAAATGTCTTCTCCAAGCCAAACAACCCCAAACTACCTACGCGACCCGGAGTGATCTGACTTGGTTGCATTGCGATTTGATCTCCACATGGCGGGAGAAAAGTGCAATGTAAATATTTGCGACAAAGTAATATTCGGCATTGTTATCGTTTAAAATTTCATCTTCGAGCGTGAATGGGGAAATGTTCTTCCGCACGCGGACTCCGCCGGAGGTCGGAAGCTCGATTTCGTAGGCACCTACAAGCGATGGAGCAAACGAAGGGAACTAAATAAAACACATAAAGAGACCGTCCGAGAAGAATTGCAACAACCGGGGAGACGATCCGTACACATTTACGGAACCGGACAAGAGAGGCCGGATATTTTTGGAGACGAAGAGTACGAAGGTATGGGAGGTGTTACTCATAAACGTTGTTCGTTATTCTATTTTAAAGGATAATTAAGTAGCACTTGATACTTAAATGTTTTTTAAAAAGATGAACTCTCACGAGGGATGGAAGCGAAGTCGAAGATCATTCGCCGAGGAAGACTTCTATAGACATACCGCCGAATGATGGGTCGAGGGTCCGGTGCGGGAGTGGTCGAGGTAGCGGAAGAGGATCCAACAACCAACCGCAAGATCGGTTCATGATCTCACACAAGACGACGACCGGCGGTAGGTCCCGTGGATCCCGTAATCACTGTGACCACGACAACGTCAAACAACAATCACGACGGCGATGAAGAACCTCAAATTATGTAAGGATAGGATTGGTGGGCAACGTCAAGGTGGTTCTTTCACCACGCATTCCGCAAATGCCGCGAAGGGACCATACTTACGAGAAACGATCGACACGATCGCGGACGTCGGGGGAGGGGAGTGCACGGGTCCAAACCCAAAGGAGATATACAATGTATATCTTCCTACGAGAGGTGCAAGAAACAAAGAAGTACGTGCGCAAATCATTTGAACGCATCTCGGGAGGAACGAGGTTGCACGTTAATGACCGACGGATGGACCGGTAATTAAATTTTCTTTTACTCATTCATATTAGATGTATTAACATTCTTTTTTGGTATAACTTATTTATCATCTTATACTTAACGGTATTCTTAGGAAGACTATGATCGATTTCCTAGTGTACTGCCGTGACGGTCTTTTTGGAAGTCGGTCGACGCATCGGGGCAGGTAAAGAATGCGAGTATCTTTACCACCGATTGATAGATGGAGTGATAGAAGAAATAGGAGAGAGCCGGTAGTTCAAGTAGTCACAGACAACGCGGCGGCATACAAAGCGGTCGGTCGGATGCTTATGGTCAAAAGACCAAAGTTGTATTGGACACCCCGTTCCGCACACTCTTTAGATTTGATGTTGGAGGATATATGCAAGGATCCTCAAAATAGACATGGTAGTTAAGCTAGCCCAGTTTATTTCATTTATTTATAACCACAACTTTGTCTCTTGCACTTACATGAGGGAACACACCCGAGGGCGAGAGTTGTTACGGCCCGGTGCGACCGGTTCGCCTCCCACTATATTTCCTTAGAAAGTTTATTGAGTCGAATGAGAGCTCTAACTCAAATGGTCATTTCCTTAGGGTTGGGGTAGTTGGATGGCTAGATGTAACCCATCGGATAAGAGAAAGGGGAGAAAAGTAGAAGAGACGATAGAGAGTGGAGATTTTTAGAAAGTTGTAAAGAAGACGTTAGACATCGTCCAACCCATAGTGAAGGTATGATAGTTGACGGAGATAGAAAAGCAGGAGGGGTATTTATGTGATGCGATTGAGAGAGCCAAAGAAGAAATCTCTAAGAACGTGGCCGACATTGCCAAGTGGTGGGATGTTATAGATCGCGGCTGGGAGCGTTCATTACATCAACCCATACATGCGGCGGTATATTTTCTTAAACATTTACTAATCTTTTTTATTAATCAAAGTTGTGTATAACTTGTTTACTAATACTATTTGTTTCGTAGGTTACTTTTTCAACCCAAGATACTCGCTATAGTCCACATTTCAAGCGACGAACGAGCTATTAGATGACGTGAAGAAAGTCATCCGACGGTTGCTTGGTGACGACGACCGGGCTATTATCGCTTGCAACAAGATGTATGATTACGGAATGCGGAGTTATCACTTTGGAACGAGCGAGTTGAGCAACGAGCCGCACGATACTAAGTCGGAGTACGTAGAAATGTTTTTCATCACTTAATTAATTAAAGCTTACTTAGATAATAATGCACGACATTCAATTTATGCAAAGTCGATTGGTGGATGGACCGTCGTAAAGTACCAGTGCGAGGACTTGGCGGACGTAGCCATCGGGGTCCTAAGTCAAACCACATCGGCTTCGGCCGGCGAGCGAAATTGGTCTACATTCGGCTTGATTCACACAAAGCGAGAGAAATAGGTTGACATCATGAGGCTTCGAAGACCTCGTGTGTCACTACAACGTACGAGGTTAAAGTTGAGGAATTTGGATAGAATGAGAACCCGAGATGGAACAAAAGAGTTGGATAGCACGAGCGGCGGGACGTTCGGTCGACGAGCCGCCAATCGAAGAGGAGGATATCGATTTGGATCGGAAATATTCTACGAGAAGAACTCCTTAGAAGCGTAAACGACCGAGAAGGGTTGGGAGAACCGGAGTTCAACCCCCAAGACCGACAATGGGCCGAAGGAGTGCTCGACGATGTCCCGTTAAGCCAGAAGAATTCCGGATCCCTCCCTCACTAGCAAGCGCCGGAAGGACCGGAGAAGGAACTAGCCAAGGTACGCGAAAGTAGGCGAAAAGGTAAACAAGTTATGATCGATCCTTTTGATATTGCGGATGCCGATACGGTCGAAGACGATCGAGAAGATACGCCGGAGCCGAACATCCGAGTGCGGTACCGGACGTCCGAGGATTCGTCGTCGAAAGAGTAGCGGCGATGATGGTGCTCGATGCGGGGCACGGACACTTTCTGAGTACAAGGGACCTCGGATCCTCCCATATCTCCTACCACGTCGCTATGTTTTACCGGCGAGGAGCAATATACTCGTACGCGACCCAAGATACCGATCGTGGTAGAAGGCCGCCACAAGGTAGAGGAGGTCATCGTAGCCATGGCGTTGAGCAGAATACCACGATGCCCCCGACTATGTGTAGTGATTCATCCCAAAGGCTCTTGGTTCCCTACATACGATCGCAGTACCGTGGAATGAATTACGTGGAGTCATCGGATACTTCGATCCAATCGACTTATACTTATGGTGATTCATTTGGATCAAGTCTTAGGTTAGTTTCTCAAGAGATTGACGAATATGATCGTCATGTGAACATGTATCAAGCTTTGGACTCAACCCAAATGACATGGCAAGAGTACATCAACTACCTACAAAGTGTACAACACATCATGTTGGAATAAAATTGATGCATTATTCATTTAAGTCATGTCATTTAATTTATCCAATTTTTCTGTATTTTTTCAGATTTTTTTTCGCATTTTTCTTATTTTTTTAATTTTTCAAAAAAAAAATATTTAAAAAATAGGGTCGCGACCCGGGTCGCGACCCGGGTCGCGACCCGGTCGCGACCGGGTCGGCCTGGGGGTCCCGCGACCCGGTCGCGACCCCCGACCCTACCCTCCTTGGTTTGGGGTATCCAAACATGGGATTTATATTGGGACACGGGAAGGGTCGGTCTTGGGATTATCTTGCCTAAGACTGAAGTGGATGGAGGCTATAGAGGGATGTCTAAACAGTGGGTATGTGCACTGTTTGAGGAGATGAACCAGCAAAAAGAAAGGGCTGTTTAGAGTGTAACTGAACATGGGATCTTATGTAAAAAAGATCTGATTTTTTGGATGACCTCGAGAGGGGTCAAGTATATGAGGATCTCCTTGAGACAATGGGATACAGAAGGCCGATTATAGGATTTTTCTTTAAGATGGGTGAAGTGGGGGGATGGCACATGGGAGGCTGGTTCTAGAAGATGTCTTGCAAGGCATTTTGAGCATGGGAAAGGAGAAACAAGATAGGAGAAGCCTGCGGCTTGGGCTGAGGACAGAAATGAAGGGGTCAAGGAGAGGAAGGGAACAAGGTGGTCTTCATATAGACTTACTCTTTTTACATCCACCCAACCTTTTCTTTTGTTTAATATCAAGTCTCCTTATAGGAGCCGATGGGAATAACTGTTGGATAGTGGGGGAAAGGTGTGCGCATGACCGGGAGTGGGAGAGTGGGGCGTGCAGATCTAGGAATGGGAGAGTAGGGCATGTGCGGGCTTCTATAGAGAGAGAGGGCAGCGCGTGGCCTCCTCTTTTCCTTTTGTTTTCTTACTTAAAACCCTATTTTCATTAGTGAGGAATGAAATCCAATGGCCTATATCCCATCTTCTTATGGTCTTACTTTAGTATTTGATCATAGCCATCCATCTATTAAGTAGGATCCGGATCTTATTAAAGATCCAATAAGACATTATCTATTAGTTAATAAGTATTCATCCTGGCCGTTGGCTTGATGTTCCATCTTCATCATCATCTTGATGGTCAATCCAACAACCCACATACCATTTCATTTAATATGGTATATCTATCATATTTATGCCTAGATAAATATTTCTCAAGGCATAATTGAGCTCCGATTGAGTTTGATCTTATATACTCATGGTGGAAATATCATAATCTGTCCTAGATAAACTCACTTATCTGATTTTGCACTTACTTTTTTATGTTCGGGGAAAAGTACAAAAATACCCCTGCTGGCTCAAGAATTAATGTATTGATGTTTCTGACCTCTAACCTTTCTAGCCTATTTGAACCATTTTTAGATCATTCTGACTATTTTGCCCCTGATATGACTGGGCTTTGAAGAAGCAAAAATTTTGATATTTTGCATATATCTTACAAAATACCAACTGAATTTTCTGACTGAGTTTGACTTCTACATGTATTAATCCTCCTGGACCATGTGTGACCACTGATTTGTTATTGGGCCCAGCCATGACCCTTTAAGCTCAATAATGCCGAAAAAAGGACATTTTGGTCATTTGGACCTATCATAGCCATTTCTGACCCCAACAGAAAAGATATTTCTTGTATTAGTTCCCGAGTTCCTTTCTGAACATATCTGACTTATCTAACCTGAAATATTTCAATACTGGCCCCATGGCCCATTTTTAGGCAAGTTTGGCCCGATAAGATATATGGACCCATTCCAATATTCTCGGCTCAATAAGTACCATGTTTGGAAAATTTATTCCCTGGACCCTTTTCTGACATAAATTGCCATGAAGAACATGAACTTTACATAAAACTGATTTTGGGCCTCATCCCGACAAATTGGGCCCATTTAGGCTTATTGGGTCTAAACACATAAAATTCCGGCCCAATAGGAAACTGACCATGTTATATTTAATTGGATTGACTGTTAACCATGGGATAAAAGAATGATAAAGTGGATATTGACTACAGGAGTACTATTCCTATGATTGACAGAAGGAAGGACGTCATAGCTCCTGCAAAAGTTATTATAATCAAAGTCGTAGGTGGGTTTTGTGTGATTGTAAAATTTCACTAAAGCTAAAAGAAAAATTTGTGGTCAACCATACGTCCTGCAGTGTTGTATGATATTGAATGTTGGATAATGAAGGAAAATGTATTTAAAAAATATGTGTTACTAAAATGAGAATGGTAAGATGGATATGCGGTCATATTAGATTAGATAGAATATATAATTAATATATTAGCAAAATTGTGAGAGTAGCAACAATTGTAGACAAATTGAGGAAATGGGAGATTGATATGGTTTGGATATATTAAACATAGATCTAAGGAAGCTCTAATTAGAAAACTAGAAAATATCAAAATTATAGAAACAAAAAATATCATGGTAAACCTAAGCTTAGAGGAATTTGGGAATGTAATGGGATTAAGCCATGGGTACTATATTGGAAATAAACCAAGATTTCAAGGATTTTTGTAAGAATTTTGAGAATACAGGGATATTTTAAAATTAAGGTAAATTATAGGGACTAATATGTAAACAATTTTCTTTTAAACGCTCTTTTATTGCTTGATTGTTGTGGTTGTTTTCCTACTAGCTTATAGGGTTCTTCTTCCTACTGTTTGTCTTTGGTTTTACTTCCATCCTTGTATGTTTATTTTCGTTGCCCTATGAAGGTGGGACCTCCACCTTCTGAGAAAAATGATCACCCTGGCTTTAGTATTAACGTCCTCTGACAAATCATTGGTCTCTAATTTTTATTGGATTCTTTGGTTGACAGTTTTTTCCTCTTTCTAGATGTATCGTAAGTATACAAGAATAAACTTTTTACTCGTATACATTTGTTGTGTTGTGTCTGATTCATGTATATTGATTCAACCTCTTTTTGTTGAGGAATGAACCTTTTCATTTTTCACTTTTTTTTCTATCTGTAAGCCATCCATAGTATCCATAGAAAATGGATTTCATTTTACCAATTTCAAATGGCCTCACTATTTATTAATATTTCATCTATCTCTGCTAAGGTTTGTGTGGCCACGTGATCTTTGCTATGTGCGATATTGGCGGCATAACAATGATGGGAGTTATGGTGAGAATTTAACTTGATAACTTTATCAATCTTGCTTGGAATTTCTGCAGTTTCCTTCAGAAATGTGTCATTTTGCAGTTGTTCTGTTCCAGTCTCGTGAGCATCCCAACTGTGGGTCTCAACCAGGCTACGTGAGAGCTCACATTGAGAGTATATATCGCTAGCCTTTGTGCATTCAGATCCTTTTCCTGTCCTTGTTCACTATTTCATACGATATAGCATGCCATTTTCAGGTGGTGGTTTCAACATCTCTCCCCTGAAATCTCGGAATGGGAAACCTCAAACCCAGGTGCAGCATCTAATGCAAATTGATTTGAAGGGGTGGGGGGTCGGGTATCTTCCATCATTTCAGCAGCATTGTCTGCTACATATGTTGAACAATGTTGCTGGTACATTTTTTATTAATGTTAATTTCTACCTCAATGATGAATATATACTTAAAGTTTACTATTTAAATGCATCTTATGTGATTTCATGCATACAATGACTTATCTGGCAGGTTAATACATGAATTGAAATGTATTCAATCCTCTCTCTCTCTCTCTCTGAAGGTGGATGGTACCACAAATTCATTAAAATAAGGATAAAATATATGGTGACAAACAGCACAACTAGTCACAGAACCAAAAAAAAAAGAGGCCAAGAATCATGCAATCACCATTTTGGCATATATCATATTTGCATGGCTTTTAGTATTGTTCTTATCTTCCAATGATTGTTCATTTCGAGTAACATGGAAAGCAATCTTACAAGGCATCTTAGTCTTGACTCTTGACAGGCTGCCAAAATCCAAGGGATGTGAAACACCCATGAAACTGCCATAGCATAGTGGAGAAAGCCGAAAAGGGTGAGTGGAAGGCTTGACAAGGCAGTGGAGGCTGCAGGAGAGGGCGACAGTGTAGAGGGTGCCATTGCTCACGCGGGGAAGATGGGCCACACAGTCTGGATCATTGGACATGGAAGCTTCCTTGTAAGCTTTGGATCCTCAACTTAAGTTGTGGATTAGGGCCGAGGATCTTGTATCCAAAACTCAAGTTGAGGATTGGAGCCCTGCATCCCTTGTCTCAGACTTCTGCCAGGTCCAATGATCCAGACCAGCATGGCCCATCTTCCCTGAATGATAGGGCTGGGAAGATGCAGCAGGAGGGCAGAGCAACCTTCCTCCATGCCACCGCCCTCTCTTGACCACCCAGCCATGGCATTCATTATGAATTGAGATCAGGATTGAAATTGGCCTCCCAATCCCGATCCAGATCAGATCAACCAGACTGACCTATCTGAGGGAAGAAAAGTAGATCTGGGATTGGCCTGAATTGGCTCTTCAAGAACAGGAAATATTAAAGATACAAAAATATGTACACAGCATGGAAGATTGGCCAATTCTGGTCTGATCTGACACCATGGTGGTAGAATCAGCCACAAGGGCTGCAGCGCCTCCCCCTGTGGCCGATCCTTCTGTGGATAGGCCAATTCAGGCTGATCAGGGTGGAAAGGGGGTGAAGTCCAGGGTTGGATCGGGCTTCCCCCGAATTGCATCGGTGGATCCTGCAAACCCTGCTCCAGGTGTCTCCCTGATGGGGACCCGGTCCGGTCCATTTTGGGGTCTATTTGTATTTATGTCCATTTGGACATATTTGTAATTATTTGAAGTCTTTTGAGTCCATGTCTTTTATTTTTCGTCCATGTATGTAATTAGTCATCTTTAAGGTCTCTTTGTAAACTTAGCTCCTCTATTTAAGAGTGAGCTCATTGTTTGGAATAGAGAGAGAGTTATTGTCCAATTTTTGGAACCCTAGGGGCTGCCCCCTTGTGCTGGGGCGCTGCCCCTTCCTCTTCACCCCCTCCAGGATGGAGGTCGTCCGACTCCACCTCCGGTGCAGACCGGTCCCTTCGCGACCCTCCGGCGTGGGTGCCTTCCCCTTCTCCTCCGTCCAGCGGCCTCCGAGCCATTCTTGCCCCTTCCCCCTTCACCGGTTCGTTTTGCAGCCCTATCGACACCGTTCACCCAGTCTCCGTCCGTTTCGACACCTCCGACCGCGTCGATCTCCACCCCTCCGTCCACCCCCCCTCCGGCGATGATCCCGGCCACGACAGCCACCGCCACCGCTCGGAGGCGGCCGGACAACGCCGCGGCCGTGCCCCCCCCCCTCTCTGCTCCATTCCCTACGACGCTTCCGAGCTGCGGCCGCTGCTTCCCGTGCGGCGGAGTGCGTTCGACAGTGGCGGCACCTCCGCGCGCATCACTCGAAGACGGCGTCGCGAGCGTCGCGGCCATAGTCTGCTTCCCCCCCCTCCTGCTTCGCACTCCGCCTGCAAGCCGCGCACGCCGGGTGAAGACGACGGGGCGTCGGGGCCGTCGAACGGCGAAGACGACGCAGCGCCTCCCCCGCCCGCGCGCCCTTTTGTCGCGGCCCGCGACTTCGCGGGAGGGCTGCGATGCCGCCACGGCGTCAAGACGACGACGGCCGGATCACGGCCGCGCGACCACCCGGATCAGCACGAGCGGGCGCCATGACCCCCCCTCCTTTCGCGCTCGCCCACGACCCCGCGGTCGCAGCGGTCGGCCCGCCGGTTCATCGCGGCCGGTCCGCCATCGCCTGGACCGCGGACCAGAACGGTGGTCTGGTCGGTTCGACCGGGTCTGGACCCGGTTCGCGCCGGTTCGGACCGGTTCAATGCCTGAACCGGCCGGTTCAGTCCGGTTCAGGCCATTTTGGACTGTTCTGGACCCGGTTCAGGGTGGTTCGACTCGATTCGGGGTCGTTTCAGGTCTGTTTGGACCGATTCGAGTCCGGTTCGTTTCATTTTGGGTCCGTTTAAGTAGTTTAAGTCGCTTTCGGTCGGTTTAGCCCGGCCTAGCCGGTTTGTCCCGCATCACTCCCCCACCCCCCCTATCTCATGAGATCTCAACAAGATCAGTGCTTAAGACTTTTATGGTTCTAGTTAGCACTTAGCATTCTTTTGTTGGTTTCTTTAGCATGAAGCATAGACAATGCCTCAGATATCCATTTTTAAACAACTTGGTTTTAATGATTTTCTTAACTTTGCGTATACTTGATATATGAATAAACTTGGGAAGGCTTTTCTGGGAGTAGATTTGCTGTATAATTGACAGGACTTACCTGTGGTGAATGGTGTTCAAGATTCGTGTGTAGGCAGAGATTGCCATCTTGCATCTTGACTTCATCCCAAGGAAACTGAAAGAGAGATCTTGAAGACATTTTGGAAAATGTTGTAAGATTGGACTTTGGAAATGTTAGCTTCAGTGCTCATATAAGTGTAAATATGGCACGACAATCTCTTCAAAAGGAGATATTGGGAGAGTGATAATTGTCAACAAATCAGAGGATCCCAACTCGGATCTGGGTTTCATCACATCTCAAGAGGTTGGCGTGGTGTCTTGGATCAACTGTACATGTATGATCATATAAAATGCTAATATACAAGGTATAATGAAAAAAATGAGACATCAATACCTAAATAAGACTTTGATAGATGCAACAAGCTAGTGTAGAGTTATTAGCCTGCCAAACAAACTTAACAAGTTAATATAACCAAAATAATAGAAAATAGAATGAGAGTAAATCAAGGAAGGCGGAATTAGAATCGGCCACCGTATCGGTGGGTGCCAATTCCAATATGATCTTGTATCAACTGATTTTTTGGGATAAAACCGATTTGGAATCAGGTCGGATCAGTTCTTCAAAGAACCCTAAAATCGAAAAGTAAAACACAAAATAGGGACCTAGATCTGATTCCGGTTCAACATAGGCCAAAATGGTATGGCGGACCCACTATGGTGGATCCAGTGACTTTGTACGGGTCCCCTGGATCTGGTACGACCATCTTTCCCTACCTGAGATGCCGAGCGGTATCACCAGAGTAAGTCCAAAATCGGCCGATTTGAGTCAAATTGATCCCAATCCAGGCCGATTCTGATGCGGGACAAACCGGCTAGACCGGGCTAAACCGACCAAAAACGAAATGAACCGGCGCTAACCGCCGCTAAATGACCTAATCGAACCCAAAAGGAGTCGTATCGGACTCGAACTGGTCCAAACAAGCCCGAACCAGACCCGAACCGAGTCGAACCGGCTTAAACCAGTCCAAACAGGCTCAAATTGCCCCGAACCGGCCTTAACCGGCCGGTTCAAGCGCTGAACCGGGATGAACCGGTCTGGAACCGGTCTGGACCCGGTCGAACCGGCTGAACCGCCGGTTTGGTCCTTCGACCGACGACCGCGAGCCGTTCACGGTCGGCCGCTCGCGAGTGAGCGCGGGGAAGGGATTGCGGCTGGGGGTCGTGGCCGCGCGACGGGCGAAGGTTGGGGGCCCGGGGGGTCGCGTGGCTTCCACCTCGCCGTCGATTTCCCGTCGCCGTGGCGACATCACGGCGGTCCCGTGAAATCGTGAGCCGCGACAAAAGAGCGCAGGCGGCGGGTGAGGCGTCGTCGTCCTCGCGGAGTCTTCGCGGCGTTCGTCGCCTTCCGGATGGTCGCAACACGCCGGCGATGGAGCAGAAGAAGGGGGGGCAGGCGATGGCTCCGCAACCACGGCGTTGTCCGGCCGTCTCCGAGCGATGGCGGTGGAGAAGAAGAGCCGTCCGCCTCGGGAGGAGACCGCACGAGGGAGGGAGCCGCGGAGGGAGGGGGATCCGGGGATCGCCGGATCCTCTCCCTCCTTTACCGCTGTCTTCTTCCGCTCCTTCTTCTTCTCCTTCTTGCGTCTAGTGTTTGGGTGGGGCTTACGCAGTCGAAGCCGGAGAAGGGACCGCAGGAGCTTCGCGTGTTGACGGGAAGGAGGACCCCATCCTGCTCACGACTGCCCTGCGTGACGATGATGACGAGCCGAGAAGGTGAAGGGATGAGGAATAGCACGGAGGCCGGAGGATGAGGAGGAGGAAGAAGATCGGCTCCCTGCCGTATTCGGAGGATGGAGAGATGGCCGGCCTTACGCCGGAGGTGGAAGAAGGGGACGGCCCTCACTGGCCGGGGTGGGGGAGAATGGGGCCGCACGCAGGTGCTCCTGTCGATGATGCAGAACCGTGAAGGGGAGGAAGGGAAGAATGGCACGGAGGCCAGAGGGTGAGAAGGGGGGTAGAATGGCCACCTGCCGGAGGGTGGAAGGAGAAAGAGGATATCGCCATAGGGGGGGTGTAGAGGAGGAAAACGGGGCAAACCCCCTGCTCGGGACACCAAGCCGAAGCCGATTCCAAAAATTCACTATTCCTTTTTTGAACTATGTACATCCGGTCCTCTTTTAAAGAGGGAGAAGAGACCTAATTAAAAAAAAGACCCTCTAAGACTTCTATTTACAAACTTGTCCTTGTAGGGACATAAGTAAAAGAAAACCCAAAATATGTCCCCATCAGATTCAGATGAGAGACTTGCTGGAATTGGGTATCCCGGCCAAAGTCAGATTGATGGGTGTTGATCCGATCCCAGAATCAGCCGATTCTGCAAACCATGGAGTGAATAAAACAATATAGGCAATCTTCTCTAATATAGAGTTCATCAAGCTAGTGATAACACAGGCAGTGGAAAACAATGGATTACGGGTATTTATGTAGATATCGTCTTATTGGTGATCTTATTTTTGGGAGGTGTAGAGAGCTAGTGATTCTAAAGAGATTGCATTCAATGTCTGTAGATAGTGCTTTCTAGTTTCTACATTCGCTTGTCTGAATCCAGTTGAACAACACTTATGATGGTGGAAGGTTGATTGCCAATGACTCTAGGTAGTTAAGATCTTTCTATCTTTCTGGACCTCCAATCCATTTTTTTGTTTGATAGATCTTTCCTGCTTTTAAGTAACTAAACTAAGCTCATGTCAAGGAATTTAGGGTTGGATCAGCCACTTAGATGACATGAAGATAGCTGATGTGAAGGCATTCAGGATTTTTTCTGCGCCTTGCTCAACAGTGCCTCTTCCTGATCTACTAGCCTGGGTGTAAGGACTTGAATTTTTCTAAAAAGTACTAAAAAATTCATCGTGGGTGTATGTTGAAACCTCTACTTTTCATCTCTACAAAATATTTATTTTAATATTTATTTGTTTATGTTTGAAAATATGTGAGGTTATGTTGTGGGTTCATGAAAATAGATAGGTGTTAATTATGTTGAGTGATAGCTGGTAACGGTTAAAGCAACACATAATATAAAGTGACATTTGAAGTTTACGTGAAAAGATGACACATTTTTTGTTTACCCATAATCCCTAACTTGGGGGTTTCTTTAAGATTTCATGTTTCATGATTTTTTATTTTTTTATTAGTTATTATTATTATTTTATTAATTTTAATGTATTTATCAATATTTATTGTTAACTCCGCCATGGCCGGTCCCAAGCCCGGATGAGAAAGGAGGAGGGTTGTAGTAGGTGACAACCAATGTAAAAATAAAGTCACATCTCATGATATGGATTCAAATGATATAAACGTTGAGGCGTACTCACCAAACGACGCGTTACATTAGAGTCCGGGTGTGACGAAAAATAAAGCAAGGGTGTGGGTGTTCCCCACATGCGACACGCCACATAAGCGCCCTATTATGGTGTTAAATAAGCAAGAGTTCCCACATCAAGGACGGGTGTTGGTAAAGAAGTTAGTCCATAATAAAAGTAAGATATGAGTTCTAGAATAAACTCAAATGCAAATAGACATTATTATAAAAAAAATGTAAGAAAGAAAATATTGAAAGAAAGATAAGAATAGGCACTTGGAATATTAGATCTCTTACGGGAAAACTTATGGAACTTGTTGATAGTATAGAGAGGAGAAGGATTAATATTATGTGTATCCAAGAAACCAAATGGATAGGAGAAAAAGGTAAAGAAGTAGGAAATACAGGATATAAACTATGGTATATAGGAAAAGAGAGAAATAAAAATGGAGTAGGTATCAGTGTTGATAAAACATTAAAGGATGCAATAGTTTCAATACAAAGAGTAGGAGATAGGATTATTATGGTAAAAATGATTATAGAAAGAGAAATAATTAATGTAATTAGTGCATATGCCCTACAAATTGGATTAAGTAGCGAGATTAAAGAAAAATTTTGGGAGGATATGGACGATCTTATGCAGAGTATACCAAATGAAGAAAATATATTTATTGGAGGAGATCTCAATGGACATGTTAGAAACAAATGTCATGATTATGGAAATGTTCGGGGAGGTTTTGGATATGGAAATTTAAATGAAAAGGGGAAGAATATTTTAGATTTTGCTATGGCTTATGATCTTATCCTCACAAATACTCATTTTATTAAAAGAGAATCTCATCTAATAACATTTAAAAGTGGACAAAATAAAAGTCAAATTGATTTCATTCTCACTAGAAAATCCAATCGTGTTATTTACAAAGATTGTAAAGTAATTCCCAATGAAACTTTAGCAAGCCAACATAGGTTGGTGATTTTAGATGTTAAGATTAAAACAAAAACAAACACATATAAAAGAAAGTCTTCTCCTAAAATAAAATGGTGGGAGTTAAAAGGAATGAAACAACAAATATTTAAGACTGAACTTTTAAAGATAAATGATTGAAAGTTAGACATAGACGTTAATGCTATGTGGATGAATATGACTATAAAAATTAGAGAGATAGCTAAAAAAGTACTTGAAGAGTCTAAAGGACATGGTCCACCAAAAAAAGGGACTTGATGGTGGAATGAAGAAATGCAAAAGGCGATAAAGAATAAGAGAGATTGTTATAAGAGATTGCCGAAATGTGATAACAATGAAGCTTATGAATAATACAAAATAGCAAAAAAAGAAGCAAAAAAGGTTATTAGAAGAGCAAGAGATGATGCTTTTAAACATATGTATGAGAAACTTGAAGCTAAAGAAGGTGAAAAAGATATTTATAAACTAGCAAGAATGAGAGAGAGAGACGGTCTCAAGATCTTAATCAAATTAAATGCATAAAGGATAAAGAAGGAAAAATTTTGATTAAAGATGATGATATCAAAGAAAGATGGAAAAATTATTTTGATACTCCTTTTAATGACAACTTTGCTAAAAACATAGACGACATAGAGAATGTGACAAACTTTAATTTAAATTATATTAGAAAAATTCATTTTTCAAAAGTTAAAGAAGTATTGAAAATGATGAAAACAAGTAAGGCATGTGGTCCTGATAATATTCCTATTGAAGTGTAGAAGTGTTTGGAAGATTTAGGAGTGGAATGGTTAACTCGACTTTTTAACAAAATTCTAATATCAAAAAGAATGCCGAATGAATGGAGAAAGAGCATCATTATACCTATTTTTTTTAAAAAAGGAGATATATAAGATTGTGCAAATTATAGAGGGATCAAACTCATAAGTCATACTATGAAATTATGGGAAAGAGTTATTGAACGGCGATTACGGAGTTGTACAAATATTTCAGCTAATCAATTTAAATTTATGCCTAGTCGATATACAACTGAAGTTATTTTTCTTATTAGAAGTTTGATAGAAAAATATCGAGATATGAATAAAGATTTACATATGGTGTTCATTGATTTAGAAAAGGCTTATGATAGAGTACCAAGAGATGTTCTATGATGGGTGTTGGAACGAAGGATGGTGCCTGTTAAGTATATACAAATGATAAAAGACATGTATAATGATGCAACTACTAGCGTATGCACAATTGGTGGAGAAATAAAATATTTTCCTATTTCAATTGGCCTACATCAAGGGTCTGTAATAAGTCCTTATTATTTTTGCTTTAGTTATAGATGAATTAACGAAGACTATACAAGATGATATACCTTGGTGTATGATATTTGCAGATGATATCGTATTGATAGATGAAACACAAGGAGTGAATAGAAAGTTAGAAATGTGGAGAAATATTTTGGAGACTAATGGTTTCAAGATAAGTAGAAATAAAACAGAATATATGCATTGTAAATTTAATGAAAACCAAAGAGAAGTAGGTGAGGGCGTTAGTTTAGATGGGATAATATTGTCTCAAAAAACTCAATTCAAGTATTTTGGATCAATTATTCAAAAAGATGGAGAGTGTGATGAAGATGTTAAACGTTAATCATAGGATTAAAGCAGGTTGGATGAAGTGGAGATTGGCTTCAGGGGTTCTATGTGATCATAAAATTCTATTAAAGTTGAAAGGAAAATTTTATCGTACAAGTATAAGACCCGCAATGCTGTATGGTAGTGAATGTTGGACAATAAAAGAATAATATACTTTTAAAATAAGTGTTGCCGAAATGAGAATGTTAAGATAGATGAGTGGTCACATTATATTAGATAAAATAAGGAATAAATATATTAGAGAAAATGTAAGAGTAACGAGAATTGTAGACAAATTGAAAGAAGGGAGATTGAGATGGTTTGGACATATTAAACGTAGACCTAAAGAGGTTCCAGTTAGAAAGATAGAAAATATTAAAATGACAGAAACAAAAAAGGGGCGTGGTAGACGTAAGTTAACTTGGAGGAGGGTAATTCAATATGATTTAGACGGTTTAAATATCTTTGAAGAAATAACACAAAATCGACATGAGTGGAGAAAAAGAATCCATATGACTGACTCCAAGTAATTTGGGATAAAGGCCTTAGTTGAGTTGAGTTTCAATATTTGTTGTTATCTTACCATCATTTCCATGTTATGGTGATTTTTTATTAGTTATTTTTTCTTATTTATTAATTAAATATTTCACTTTTTCTTTTGCTTAGGTGTTCAACTTTTTTTTTGTTATGATTTGTTTTCGTTGTCATGTCTTGTTGCTTTTCTTGCAAATTGGCCTCCCGGGTCTTCTTTTTCCCGTTATTCTCTTTTCTTTTTCCTTCTTTTCTTTAGAGCCATCGCACCATTGTTTATTTGGCAAAACATGAGGTTTACCCTTTTCTCTACGCGAGGCCGTCTCAACATGTCACACGTAAAAAGGCACAAGTCTCAAGGTTGAAGGTATTTTAATAAAAATTGAGAAAAAGAGTTACAAGGTGTCTACGTATGCAAATGGAGAAAATATTTCATCTTTCTATCACAAACTTTTATAATACTTTTTTTTATTCTAAAGGACGCACATTGACTCTATTCTTATGAGCATTTCTTTCATAATCCATAGAATTTATTTCATTGCAATGTCCATAAAAATAAAAATGTCGAGTATAAATTGAATGCATTATTTAGGTTTAAATGCTATTGAAATAAAGTTTTACATGTTTTATACTCTGAAGTGTTAATCAACCTTTGTTTATTCATACAACATAGAAATTTAAACAATTAATACTTAATTATATTTTATTTGATGCTAATCTTTTAGATAGTTCAAGGATTCCATGATTATTTATTTAAATATTATATATTTTTATCTTAAGTTGGTGTTTAATGTCTTAATAAGTTTTGTGGTTTATAGTTCAATGATTACATGATTTTTTATTCAACTATTCATAGATTATATTTTTTTCTTAAATTGAGGCTTATGTCTCAATAAGTTTTGAGGCTTGTGCCTCATGAGACTTTGGCAAAACATCTCAAGACTGCCTCAAGACTTTACAAATATTGCATCACACATCATATTCTTTGCATTTTTTATTTAAGTTTTCGTTCTTTTTTACTGGGCTGGCTGAATCTCCCTCCCCCCCCCTCTCTCTCTCTCTCTCTATCTATCTGATGGGGGCTCCATCCTATTTCCAGATCTCCTTCCCCTTGCCTTTTTCTTCCTCCTTTTTTTTTTGGAGCCATCCTAGCTACCAACAGCGTGTCCCATGGAGCTTGCTGCAGCCATGGGGGCACATCAGGGCTGCCGCAACCTAGTCCTTTCTCCTTCTTTTTACTTCTACACAGGCCTCCTATTAGGCCCCGTGTTCAGCAGCCACTTGGCTATGTGATGGGGACCCGATCCGGTCCATTTTGGGGTTTATTTGTATTTACGTCCATTTGGACATGTTTGTAAATATTTGAGTTTTATTTGTGATTTTTATTTTTATTTGAGTCCTCAAGAGGACATGTATGTAAATAGTCATTTAGGGTGTCTTATTTGTAATAAGCTCCTCTATTTAAGAGGGCACACATTGTTGGAATGAGAGAGAGTTTTGGTGTTGAATTTTTGGTGCCCTAGGGCTGGTCCCTTGTGCAAGGGGGCGCTGCCCCCTCCCCTTTCCTTCACCCCCTCCATGATGGAGGTCGTCCAGCTCCACCTCCGGTGAGGACCGGTCCCCTTCGCAACCTTCCGACGTGGGCGTCTTCTTCCCCCTCCTCCGTCCAGCGGCCTCCGAGCCATTCTTTCCCCTTCCCCCTTCACCGGTTCGAGTTTGACCCTGTTGACACCCCCCCGTTCACCTCTGTCTCCGTCCGTTTCGACATCTTCGACGGCGTCGATCACCACCCTTCCGTCCACCCCCGCCTCCGGCGATCCCCGGAGTACCTCCACCTGTCCACCCCCTTCTGTTCAGAATCCCTAACACCCCTGTCGGAGGAAGAAAGAAGAGGAAGAAAAAAAGCCCGCAGTGACGGGTTCGTGCGCAGCTAGGGCTCCAGTGTCCGTTAGCTGCCCCCCCTCCTTCCACAACTGCAGGGCTCCTCTGGGCTGCCTTCCCTCGTCATCCAATGGAGGGGCCGACTTCCGCAAGGCCGTCGATGGCCCCCAGCTTCCGCCGGCTCGACCTCCACCCCTTCCGTGCGCTTCCGGCACCACTAGGTGCCTCTGGCGCCTAGCACTCCTCCCGCGACGGCGGCCTCTCCGGCCTTCCCCCTCTTCCTCATTCCCCGGCGACGACGGCGATGGCGACGGCGACAGCTGGGCCTCCTCCCGCCCGCGGCTCCATCGCGGCCGTCGACGAGACGGAGGCCAATCGAAGGAACCCCCCCCCCCGATCGAACCCTCGCGCTCGCGAGGTCGACGACACCCCGGGGGGTACGCGGCGGCCGGCGAGCCGGCCGTGTCTCCCTCCCCCGCAACCAACCGCAAAGTGCCACCCCCCCCGTTAAGTCACGGTTCGAGCGAACCGCCGCCGGTTCGCCTCCGCCCGGCCGGTCGGCGCACCGGCTCACGCCTCCCGCCCGCCCGGTCCACCCGATCGGCCGAGCCGGCACAGGTTTGCCTCCAAACCCGGTTCTGGGCCCGGTTTAGGCCGTTTCGGCCCGGATCGACTGTCCAAAACCCGGTTCAAGGCCTAAACCGGCCAGTTCACCTCGTTTTGGGCCGGTTCAAGCCTTTTTGGGGCCGGTTCAGGCCCGTTTTGGGCGGTTCGGGCATGGTTTGACATATTTTGGGCCCGTTTTGACCGGTTTAAGTCCGGTTTTGCTTATTTTCTGCATTTCTAGGTCTTTTGAGCCTCCCGACGGTCTGCTGCAGCGCCACGTCGCCGATCCGTCCCACCTCGTCCTGCATCACTATGCTTCCTCCTTCCTTCACAGTCTGGCAAGCTCCATAGGCCCCTACATTTTCTCATTTTTCATTTCATTGTTTGAAAGAAGAATCGGAATTAGAAACCAAATCAGTAGAATCAGCAATTTCCATGGGAGAAAAATTCGATCTATATCAGTTCTTCAAAAAACATAAAAAATAAAAAAATAAAAAATAGCTTATGCATGTTCCTAGGAGGATTCTGATTGGGTTGGATCGGCATTGGAATCTGGTGCCAGTGCTGTGGCAGCACCTCAGGGGTTCGCCATGGTGCCTTTCTTGCCCTATTGGGCAGGGAAGAGGGATTGTATCCAATGATTTCTTATAATATTTGGTCTATAGGATTTGATATATTCCCATCATATCAGGTCCATAGACTTGATACACGGGGAGGACACCACCATGGCACTGCTGCTCTGCTACTGATTTTGGCAAAAATCACCAGAATTGGCCGATTCAGCCAAATTGGCTCTGTTCCAGATCGATTTAGTTGATTTCAGCCACTTCAGACGGGATTCTGATGGGGGATCAAACGAAGAAGAAAATGACAGGAAAATAAAAAAAGTAGAAACACCCAAACTATTAGAAGAACCATCTTCTAACACTCAATGATTTGTAGTTTAGCAAAAATTAATGTTAAGTGTTACATAACTTCAAGAAATAATTCTGAACTCAACTCAAGCCTTAATCCGAAATTAGGTGGGTTCAGCCATATAGATTTTCTTTCTCCACGCACGTCAATTTTGAGCTATTTCTTAAAATATATTTAAATCATATCTAGATAAGCTTAGGTCAACCATGTCCTATTTTGTTTCTATTATTTATATGTTTTCACTTTTTAACCAGAGTTTTTTAGGTCTATGTTTAATATATCCAAGCCATCTCAATCTTTTTTTCCAGTTTGTCTACAATTTCCAGTAGTCCTATATTTTCTCTAATATATTCATTATGTATTCTATCTTATCTAGTATGACCATATATCCATCTTAACATTCTCATTTCATCAACATTTATTTTTAAAGCATGATTTTTATTCATTGTTCATAATTTACAACCATACAATAAAGCATATGTTATAGTTGTATGTTGAAATTTCGTTTTCAACCTTAGTTGAAATTTCCTTTTTAACCTTAGTTGAATCTTACTAGCGTGCAATGAAGTGTTAGTATATAAGATATCTTCCCATGTTGTTCCAATAAAGAGAGTGTAGGGAGAAAAAAATAAAGTGAGAATCTCTATGAGTTAAGAGAGGTGAAGGGTAGTACGACAACTTTTTTTTGTTGTCCAACCATTTCTAGAGAGAAACAAGAGACAGAATCTAAAGAGGGTAGAAAGAGAACATTAAATAAGAGAGTCTTCTAGGAACTCCCAAACTTGGTTTTTCTACACCATCGACCTGGGAGGACATCAGGAAAGAGATGCAGATTCACTAGTTCCCCACAGTTGATATAGGTTTCTTTTCTTTGTCTAACGAGTTTCTTATCACTTGTTTTTTACTTATAGGTATTATGTTTCATATGTGGATCTGAGGGGTTTGGTTAGTTTTTTCTCTATTTTTCTTATTGCTGTGTTTTGTTCCACATTATTCTGGGAGTTTCGGTTTCTGTGCTCAATACTTATGAGTTCTTATAGATTAGAAATGTTCTTTTCAGTTATAATGATTATTTTTTCTGTTAATCTGACATTCAATACTGGTCTTATATATTCTGTTATGATATATAGAAGGGTTATATTCTATTCTGTTCTATTTTATTCTCAGAAGGTTCATGGCAGAGTTTTGTGGCAATGTACTGCCACCTTATTCTGCCTTGTTTTATTTTATTCTGAGGAAGTGAGGTGGTGGATCTTTTACGTTCTGTTCTGAGGAGGCATGGCTGTGGGGCCTTTGTTATACTCTATTTTGAGGAGTGGTACTAGAGCTATTATGTGGCGGAGAATACTTTATTCTTATGACTCTTGGCTTTAGATAAAAGATAGTAATAAAATTGGATATTTGTTTTGTGAGTAAAATTTCTTACTAGTAACAAAAAGGTTGCTAACTTGCTAATAGAACTGGCCCCACTCTGTGTTAAGATGAGGTGAACTTCATTCACGGATATGTACTTGTTGGCATCAGATTTTTCAAACAAAAAACAGCAAGAAAGGGGGGGAATGGCATGATCGGACCAGGCTCCAGTTGACCCAGACCTTAATCGGGCCAAAGCAGGCCTCAATTTGACCCAGGGGCACTATTTCCAGCTGTCCAGTCCTTTATTTCATTTAATATAATTATTTTCCAGCTCCTATAGCCCACCTACGTACAGGCCCATAAGAAAGGGAAGAAGTGGGCCGCGTCATTGAAAACAGGCCCAATTCAGCCACATCAGCACCCCTGTGCGCACCAAACCAGCCACCTGCCACCTCAGCCCATTCATTAGTCAGTTTATGGAGGGGGGAAACTGAAGAGGCCAGGGGGAGATCAAGGGACAGCCAGCCATTAATTTGGAATTAATGGTGTAACCACCATGGGGAAGGCCAAAAGCCATCCACGTACAGCACATAGCCTGGCTCTTCATCTGCCCCCCACCCTCTATAAGAAAGGAGGTGCGCACCAGCAACAGAGGGGGCTGCTTCAGACGCCGGGAGGCTGCCAAACTGCCGCCTGCACCCTGCTGCCAAGCAACCACCGCCTGCACCTGCTGCTAGAAGAACAGAGCTGCTGCTGCTCTCCTCCTGCCCACGTGCATACCTGCCAGCAGCCAAAGAAGAAGGAAAGAAGAAGAAGAGAAGAAGAAAGGTAAAGGCCAGTTGGTGCGCCCATGTAGCCCTTCAAAGGGCCTTCTTTTCTACCTGTTCTAGGGTCCATCTCCACCCTCTGGTCGGTCTGCAAAAATCATCTTCTACAGCCTATGTTCGGACCTAAACCAGGCCCCTAAAAGCCCCTCTGCGCAGGCCTATTTCAGTCCAACCGAACACCCCAATCCTGGCCCAAATCCGGCCCCAACATGGTCTGCCAATCAACCCTCCTGCGGCCCATTTAGCAGGCCCATCTGCAGGTCCACTTGGCCCAGCCGTACACTCCCACCCAGAGCAGGAGAAAACTCCCTATTGCAGGCCCATAACCTGACCACTGTTCAGGTCCATAGCAGGCCCAATAGCCCATAACCAGGCCCATGCGCAGTCACCTGCAGCCACCCAAACCAGGCCCCTAAAAGACCCCACATAGGTCTATGATCGGCCCATCTCCAAGGCCCCAAACAGGTCCCAAGCGGTCTCCAAATCAGACCCCTACACAGGCCCTGTCCGGTCCCCAAATCAGACCCCTACACAGGTCATGTCTCAGCCTCTTATGCCCACACTCCAGGCCGCTGCAGCAGGGGAGAAGAACTTCCAAAACAGGTTCTGCAGAGGTCCAATGAAGCGGTGGACAGAGGTTTGAAGATGGGCCGACTTGAAGGTGACGGCCCGGCACCCCTTGGAAACCGTCCGACGGGCCAAGGGCATAGCCGGGTGGCCTTCCAAGTCGGTCCAGCCAAGCAGTTCCAGCAGTGCAGCAGCTTCCCAACAGGCCCTTCCGGCCCAAAACAGTCCAAGACAGCCCCAGCGGGCCCATGAAGATTGAAGACCGGCTTTGAACGCCGACGGAACTCAAAACCGGCCCAAGTGCCCTTTTAAAAATAACAAAAGCAGAAATAAAACTAAAAAGAAATGGACGACTCCCCCCGGGTACGTCCCGAGATGTCGATCCGGACGGTGGCGCGGGCACGCTCCCGTAGCCAGCGGATCCTTCCCCCAATTTTGGCTAAGTCACCGACTAGCCTTATTGGACGGGTAAACTTTACCAAGTTAGAAACTTGTCGGCATGCCGTCGTAATGCCGAAATTTTTCTAAACCGGTGAAGAACCTAAGTTGGGGGAAGGATCACCACTCATTGTACTCCATGTACTCCAACTTTCAATGAATGAAACTTTGATGTTCATATCGATGCATGAAGCCGGGCATTCAAAGTGGCCCGATGGGTCGGAGGCGATGCAAACCGCCAAACTAAAATAAAATCTATTTCAAAATCAATCTGGAAATTCAAACAGAAAACCAAAAAAGAAAACAAAATCTGCAAATTCAAACCAAAAATAGAACTAAACAAAATCTGAAATTCAACTTATTCCGGTTTTGAAACAAATCGAACCGAAATCAGATTTCAAATAAAAAATCTGCTAAAACAAAATCAGATTTCAACTAAATCTGTCAACATAAAAAGAAATCAGATAACCTGCCAAAAATCAGATTCTGAACAGTACTGAACATCAAAAATCAGGTTTCAATAAAAATCTGTCAACAACAAAACCAGATTTCAATTAAATCTGCAAACCAAAAATCCAGATTTGAACAATCTATCAAAACAGGTTCTAACCAACTTCAAAAATCTGGTTTTAGCAATCTGAAAATTCACATAAAATCCACCGAACTTCACTTAAATGAACAATCAAGTGCTTAACCCCAAAGAAACTAAATGAGCACAACTTCAAACATTCAAAAAATGGATCAAAACCAACCCTAAAACAAAAAATCTAGAATCTGAAAATTCAACAAACCAATCAAACAACAAATACCAAACATGCTTAAAACACTTTAAGCACATCAAAAATCAAACAAATTCAAAACAAAACAAATCAAATCCAAATCCAAAAATAAATAAATAAATAAAACAACAAAACCAAATCAATCAAAATAATTGATTCAAACTCAAACCCTCAAAATCGACTTTCAAGTCAACCAACAAACAAATAAAATCAAACCCGAACAAAACGGTTTGCATCTGATCAGACCCAAAAGGCCGCTGCCCTTTTGAGTTCTTTGCTTTATTTTGTGGATGTGCATGTCTCCGAAAACAGGTTGCCGCGACGGTTAATCAAAGGCGTTCGAGCCGTTGCTCGATGTAAGTTAACGCCGGATACTCGCACCATCCGGCGGAGAAGGGTCAAAAATGAAATTTTCAAAGAACCCGAACCTCGGTTCTAATATTTTTAAAACTATCACCGGACTACCTAATATTTTTAGGATATCACATATTTTTCTAGAAAAGTCCGGAGATGTCTTTCTTTCTAAAGAACAAACGCAGAAAAAAGAGGTTCACACAGTACTTTATCCTGGTGTATTGGACCTTTTGTATTCAAAATTTTATTATGATAGAAGGATTAACTTAATGTTGCTGTTACCTAGTTATGCTGAATCTTCAGTGCACAAATTTGTTGATTTTTTTATAATCTTATGATTTACTCTGTTCAGCGTCGTCAATTATTTTGCTGTCAGTTATTTTAGTTTCACCAAAAAATACAACAGCTGGTTGAGTAATGATATTCTGGAAATTGGCAGGCTTACGTGACTGGTTTTCTCAAACAGATCAGACTCATACTGTTCCCAGGTTCCCGATGATGGTTAATGTGCCTTCTGATTCTATTTCTTCTAAGATAGGACAGAAAGCACAGATGTCTCTTCAACCAAGTTCACTTGATCAGTTGTCTTCAGAGGGTAGACCTTCTGTTGTGGCAGATGAAGATTCTGATGAAGATGAAGACCACCAAAATGCTGAGACTAAACAGGAGGTTTTGAGTGTTTATGTTCGACATTGGCATCATAATTCAAGTCATATCAATTTGCATTTGAACACATTTTTATCTGCAGGACTTGAATAAACCTATGAATGAAGTTAAATCAACAGGTTCACGATGTTTCTTTTAATCCTTGTTAATGGAATTTTTAAATTGCCTTTTTCTGATCTTCATTTCCAAAAAATGTGAAGCCTTCAAAGAGGAGCCTATAAATAAACTGGATTTGTCCAGCTTTTCTGGTAACTTGCTTCGAGATGACCGCAATAATGGACGTGATTGCTGGAGACTATCAGATGGCAATAACTTCAGAGTCCGTAGTAAACATTTTGTTTATGACAAGACTAAGGTAATTAGCCTTACTTTATAACACACTTTATTGAGACTGTTTGGTAGTAAGTCATGTTCACATTGAGTCCTCTAGTGACTTCATTCAATACAAACCACAGATTCCTGCTGGGAAGCATCTCATGGAACTTGTAGCTGTAGACTGGTTTAAGGATGTGAAAAGAATGGATCATGTTGCAAGGCGTCAAGGCTGTGCAGTGCAGGTGAGATTAATCGATCTCCCATTTTTTCTCTATTCCCTTTATTGTCATGGTCATGTATTGGCAAATATCTGTGGTTGCAAATGGTGTATATATCTCATGCACGCATATGCACTCACATATTATGTTTTATGGTTTCTTTACTTCATCTTTTCTCTGACTTTCATTAAATTTTTAGTGTATATACTCTATCATAATTTTTATCTTTAAATGCTCAAACTCCAAAATATTTTTTTAAATTATAACTTTTTATTAATTTCTTTTTGTTACTTTATCTATGACTACTGTAAAAAAAGTATGGACTTACTACAAATTTTTAATGTAAATTAATTGAAATAGAAAATCTCTAGTTTGTTTCACTCGCAGTTCTTGATAATAACTCACTTTCATGCTTTTAGTAGAATGAAACTTTTCGTTTTTTTCTTGAACTAAGTGAATATTTTTGTTCATTTGTTGCTATGAATTATGGCTGGTATTTTATGGTGCATGGCTTCTTTTTGTGCAGGTTGCCTCTGAAAAAGGATTATTCTCTCTAGCACTAAATCTCCAAGTATGTAAATCCATGTTCCCTCCTATGGCCTATGTTTTCACTTTTAAATCTGGAATGTGTTTTGCATATGGGTTGATAACATTCTGAACTGATAGGTATCAGGATCATTTATTAAAGCAATGGGGAGTGCATACATGTGGTGCCACATATAGATAATACATGAGTAATGCACAAGTATTCTGATTATGCGTCACACAAAGCAACTTGATTGTCCATTTACTTTTTCTAGGAGAACCGTTTACTGACTCTTACTTCAGAGGCTTTAGTGTCATACGTATCAGAGGTTTCAGGTCCTATCTAGATATGGCTAAAAACAGCACCATTTTTTGTCATAAAAGTTATTTATTGTGGGGGCAAAAAGGAAATATACTTCTTTGGCACACTTCCGGTAAAACCTACATCAGCTGGAGTATCACATTGTGTTGATTTATTATAGTTTATAAATACTCTTCCTGCATGGTTTGCAGACTTTGATTGCGAATTGTCATTTGAGAATCAGGATTGGGAACTTGAAAATCTGAACCGGATCAGACTAGATAAGCCGTCTAGAACCTATATTTCCTTGGGAGAATAAAGAGTAGGCAGAAACCAGAGAGAAAAGTATTTAACTAAGAACATCTTGAATTAGTGTCAGCTGCCAGATGAGTTTGAATTCATCTGATATTCCAAGGCATGATAAATGAGCTTAAATGGTCGTTTTACCCGTGTATCTTGAAGTAACATGAGAAATGTGTCCAGGAAGTCTTGTAACAAAAACTTCCAATGTGTGTTGTAGCCTGCTGGCTATGACAAGATGCCATCAAGATGTTTTGCTATGATGTGAATAATAACAGTGTTCATGGCTCTCGAATAACAGTGGGGTCCACAGATAGTTTGTGTTTCATTACGTAAGAGGTTCTAAAAGCATTCCTTTTAGAAAATATTTATATTTAGCTTTTTTGTTCACGACCATTCCTTTAGACTTTACTTTATCCAAAACAATACCGAGAATGAGAAGTGACCAACTCTACCCAATTTTTCACGGCTTAGGAAATTATATGCTATGGTACAAATAGGTTGTAAACACAATGTATATGGGTATGTGCGTTACTGAAAATGTTTCTGCGATCAAGCGTGAAATCAAGGATAAGATGCAAGTAAAAAGAAAAAACTTACAAGTCAAGAAACTGAACAAAAGCATGATGTAGGTTAAATTTTTTTGAGTGGCTATGCTCAAATTTGTGCACGGTATGTTCTCTATATTTGGTCAGTATCCTGTGCCGTGAGCATCACACACGATCGTAAATTAAAGGGTTTCATGACTGTTGCTGGTGGAAATAGTAAGGGCCCCTTTTATGTTTTTGACGTGTTGCTTCATTGCCGTGAACCTGGTATCACTAGATCACATGCCCATCTGAGCATCCTTCTTTCAGGTTCCTGCTTCCACACATTACAGCATGGTATTCTACTTTGTCACGGATCGACTAGAACCTGGTTCCATGCTGCAGCGCTTCGTGGATGGTGATGATGACTTCAGGAACAGTCGACTGAAACTCATCCCATCGGTGCCCAAGGTCCATTTTAAGTGCGATATGTTTTCAAATACCGATTTAATCATCCTCTTCCCGCTTGACTCAATTCCTCTTTAAATATCTGGCAGGGATCATGGATTGTACGGCAAAGTGTTGGAAGCACACCTTGCTTACTGGGCAAGGCGGTCGACTGCACATACATCCGTGGACCAAAATATCTGGAAGTAAGATAAGCTAGCCTTTTTGAGCTTTATGGCCGCTACTATAGAATGCATTTGCGGCGAGAACCTAGAGATAGGAAGTCCCTCACGCCCATCAATTTGTGCAGATAGACATTGACATCGGATCTTCCACGGTCGCGAATGGAGTTCTGGGTCTCGTCATTGGTGTAATCACAACGTTAGTAGTGGACATGGCATTCCTTGTACAGGTAACACAGGATCTCTCTTGATATGTGCTAAAACTGATGGATGTGGTTGTTTATTGTTGTGGTCAGGGTTGCAAATGGGTCAGATTTGTGGTTGAATCACCTATATCTACTTTTGACTCTGATAAAGGTTAAGGTGTTCCGATTTCAATTTTAATAATTTCTAAATCATTATGTTCATTAGAATCGTAACCGGATTTGATAATTTCGAAATACATATTAGATATTAGTTTTTATTTAGAAATAAGTTAATAATTTACATATGATTACTAAGCTTTGATATGATTTTTTTGAAACTTTATTTTATTATTTTACATATCATATTTTAAAATTTATTTTACTTTATTTTAAGTAATTTTATTTATATATACTTATTTTAATTGAAAGTGGATAAATGAGGAAATGGATAGGATACTGATTTTGATTTTGATGAACTATCGAAATATTCGTTTCAATTTTAGTGGTTTACAGGATACAATAACAAGTTCGGTTAACAGAAATTTTGGAATATTAGATTTCGTTTACACCCCTCCATCCCAATATTGATCTCTCTGCTTCTCAGGCAAACACCTACGACGAGCTGCCGGAACGGCTCATCGGTGCTGTCCGGGTGTCGCACGTGGAGCTCAACTCCGCAATCGTACCCATTCTGGAGGGGAGTCCATCGTCCGAAACAAACCAGTCACTGTTCTTCTGACCATACTTACTCATTCTTTTGCTCTTCTAGAAATTCTTTCAGCGGCTCTCATCTGGGTCCCCAATGCATTCATTCTTTGTATTCGAAAATCCACATCTGTTGTAAAGCAGCTTTTACAGCTTAGTATCTTGCCTTCAACCCCGTATATATTGTATCTAGTATAAAGTAGGCATACCTTCAAATTATACTTTATAGGTTCCACATGCTTGAAATCTCTATCTAGATGTATGGACTATGGAGGACGTCGGATTTTAAATTTTATGTTCACGTGATAAATTATTTTAGATTTAGCGAGATGGTGTTTTGGATTTTTGGGCGCGAGTTTGAGATGACCCAAGTCAAAATTGTCGACCGACATGTTGAGGTTCGAGTCTGGTTAAAAAATCAAAGCTGAATGATTTTAGGGCAACGGTTGCTAAATAAGATTTAGGTCCTCCTGATCAAGTGCTGAAAGTCGGTACCCAGGACACACTTTACTCCCCTTTATTTTAGTCTAACCGAACTTAGAAATCACAGAACAAACGGTAAAATAATTTTTCAAAATGCGTCTTTACTGGTTAAAATCTCAAGGTTTTGCTCAACCATCTAATTTAGTCGTTGTAGTAGAATGTTTGAATTATTTTGTCGTAATATTTTTGTAAACGAGTTCGTTTATGAAGCAGACCCCTCCTCCGTTCACGGTCTGCGTGGTTGATTCAAGCCTAAAAATGTTAGTCGTGCTCGACTTGTTACAGTTGGGGATTTTTTTTTCCCACAAAAGAATTTATTCAGTTAACAAAATAATCTATTCCACCGTCAGATTGGAACATCGTTTCTTCAGCTCCTCCCCATGAAGGCATGCATACTTCAACGCAGTGACCTCTTCGATGGCCTCCCATCCGACGTTCAAGCCATCCTAACGTCAGAACGTGCATGACGTGTTGTTATGTAATTATGTTCTGAGGGTATTTGAGATGATGATTTTTAACAGAATTAATGTTAAATTTAGCTTTGTCGTGTTTGCTCTGGCAGTACTCACATCGATGTATGTGTGTGTGTATATATATATTTATTTATTCCAAGTTGTTTTGTATTAGACGCGGTATGTGCATATATATTCAGATGATGAATAGCCAATTATATACAACATGCATTAGTGAGACAGATAAAAGGTAATCATATTAGGGACCGCGAACAACGCAGAACATAGGTCAGTTTCGATATATAACTTGATAATTTTGAGGAACTAAATTAAAGCTGAGAACCTATTTTTGGTAACATTTTGCATACTGGCTATATGCCTAACGATTCCCGGGCGGTGAGCTGTTCCCCGGGGGGCTACTGTATACCTTTTGGGTGGGATTATTTTCAGGCATTTTATGCTAATTCAATCTTTGATTCTATTTCAAAAAAAAATTGTTCTTGTTTTTTTTTTTTTGTAAATTTGTGCTTAGAAGCGTTCCGACAATCTTCTCCATGCGGGAGAAGAAGATTTGTATAAAAGCGTATATTTGGATCTTGATTTATCAAGTAAACTACATCTTCATTTGTTTTAACTGTTAAAAGGGCATAATAATAACATCCAAATGACAGTACCTTCTCAATGTTTGTTGTTCAATGGTTTCTGACTTCCTCTTCCTGACCTCTTCAGTAATCTCGACCGTTGGTGCGTGTCACCCTCGTCTAATCTCGCGCTGCTTTCTAGGGTTGCATCGCTCTGGTAGAGAGGCGGCGCCGATTCTGGAAGTCGCCATCCATATCGCGGTGAGCTCTCCAAGCTTTAGTTCTGCTATTCGTGTTGCTATAACTGTCAGCAGCGTGCGCCGCGTTTTGGTGGGTGTGTTTCAGTTCGGAGATTGGATATCCGGGGCCTATTGGCGTTGCATTAAAAATTTTTTAGCATGATTTCATATTTTGGTGTTATTTTTTGCGATCTCTGGTTGTCGCAGAAAGCAAATTGGGCGTGGCGCTTAGTGGTTTCTTGTTTTTCGTTGGCTACCCTTTTTGAGGCTGTTGGAAGTACCCTTGTAAAGCCATAGTCGTTCAGTGTTGTGGATCGATGTTCTTGCAAACTCCAAAATCATGACATTGAAGTTGAAAGGTCCATGATAGCGAATATAGTAGGAGTTAAAATAATCAAATATTATAACAAGATCACTGTGCTGTTTTGATATCATTGTACAAACTCAAAAACCATGACAATGAAGTTGAAGGGTGTAAGATATTCAAGTAAGTGGAACTTATAATCCCGTATGATGACCGTCTATTTTTCGACACTTCCTCTCACTATCAAGATTGACAATACAAATATAGGAGTTAATAATCAATTATTATAATAAATGCTCCGTCTTGCTCTGACAAACATCAAAATCATGCTGTTAAAGGGTCCAGGATATATAAACAAGTGAATTTTCTTACGAATCATCCATTATAGGACTATGTCCATTTTTCAACAGATATGAGCATATCGTTATACCAGCTATATGGTGCCTACTCATCATCAATAGTTGTTCGAGAAGTTGATGGGGATATGGCTTGACGTTTATGGATTCTGATTTTTTTTATCATCTAGGTGAGAAACCATGGTTAAGCATAACAACGTTGTCCCAAATGCTCACTTTAAGAAGCACTGGCAAAATTATGTGAAGACCTGGTTCAACCAGCCAGCTTGGAAGACCGGAAGACGGGTTGGTCGGTGATTCTTATCATTCTCGCATCCTTTTATTTGACTTTTTTGGTGCTGTTGTACAGTGAAAAATATAACATGAAACTTAGAGCTGGTAGAGGATTCTTCCTTGAAGAGCTAAATGTACAGTAAATTCTCCGGACCTTCCTCAAAAAAAAAAAGGTACAGTAAACTGTGTTTCCTACTTTCTATTGTTAGCTACGTTACTGGTTTGTTTTACGGATCTTTTTTTTTAATATTTTCTGAAATACAATGACGATATTTTATTTTCCACGCATCCTCTTGTGGTTACAATTTTCTTGTAATGTGCACATGTATCTCTATAGTTTAAAAGTATCTCCATGTAACTCAAATGTTAAAAAGGCAGTTCGTCGCATAGTGAGCCCTGAATGACATAATATTGTTTCCTAGACTAATAGATAAGCTTGTATTTCCTACGTCAGTCGATATCCTCTTTATCAACAAATTTTGGTTAATTAGATCATTAAACAAACTTGTTATATTTTCCTACTTCGAAATCCATTGTATCTGTCATACATAGGCAGCAGGAATACCAAAGAGGCTTGCTCCAACCATTGGTATTGCAGTCGATCACCGTGGCAAGAATAGTTCACTGGAGGGTCTACAAGCAAATATCCAGAGACTTTGAGACATACAAGGCTAAGTTAGTGATCTCTCCAAGACGAGCTCGCAAATTCAAGGTAAGCATTGCACACAAAGAATGATAGTTTACATCAGAATAATATTTTACAGCTGCCTTTGCCTGATCTGCATTTTACACATTGAAACCACTATAAATGTAAATTCTATCTGGTGACTCTTTACTTCTTTAGAAGCCTGGAAAAGATCCTTAGCTTTTATTGGTTCCTTTCTGCATGTTGCTCTACGAATGTCCCAGCTAGGCTCCATGAGTTTTTAGACAAGTTACAATGCTGTCTGTGTCTGGGCGTATATTCTAAATTGTAAACCGCCATTTATGGCGTTGGGGTGAGAATGTTTAGGCAGCAATTTGAGAGCCGAAGTTAGTTTATTTAACCATGCTTGATACTGCTGAGAGAGGTCTGATCTCCGCCCATATCAGAGTTGATGGTTTTTGGATGTGCTGGTTTTGGTGCTGCCCTTAGGCCAAATTCAAGTCGATTTTGAAATTGTAAGCCAAAGTTGGTTTATTAAACCGTGCTCAATTCTGCTGAGAGAGGTCTGATCTCCACCCACATTGGAGTTGATGCTTTTTGGGTTAGCTGGTTTTGGTGCTGCCTCAGGCCAAATTCAAGTCAATTTTGAGCTACTGTCACTCTGCCATAGCTATTGTTATTCTTAAAGTAAATTTACCGGCTGGTCACCTGTGTATATTGAGATTGATGGGGACATATTTTGCATATTTTGGGTTTTCTTTTACTTATGTCCCTACGAGGACAGGTCTGTAAATAGAAGTCTTAGTGGGTGTTTTTTTTTAATTAGGTCTTCTCCCTCTTTAAAAGAGGACCCGATGTACATATGGAACCAAAGCGATAGTGAATTTTTGGAAGGCATTGGCCTGGTGTCCCACGTAGGGGCTCTGCCCCGGTTTCCCTTCACTCCACCCCCCCCAATGGCGATGTCCTCTTTCTGTCTCCACCCTCCGGCAGGTGGCCGTTCCCCTCCTCTCCTCCTCATCCTCTGGCCTCCGTGCCATTCCTCCCCTTTCCCCTTCTCGGTTCTACATCGGCAGCTCCCACAGTGCGGTTCCAAGAGCTCTGAAGGAGGTGGACCTCCCGGCGATCCCCGGGTCTTTCTCCTCCGGACGAGTTCTTCCGCCGAACCCAAGTGGCCATCGCAGAGAGTCCTCCGGTAGTCCCCTCCATGGCGGACAGATCCAGCGAGTACCCTTCAGATGGCGCCGAGGAGAAGTAGAAAGCGGAAGAAGAAGAAGACGGTGAGGGAGGAGGAGGATCCGGCGATCCCCGGATCCTCCTCCCCATCGGCTCCCTCCCGGCGTCATCTCCGGCTCCACCCGCCCGCACGCCGCAGCCGCCGGACGAAGCCGTCGTCTCCATCTCCGTCGTCCACGAGAAGCTGGCCGGATAGCGCCGCGGCCATTTCCCCCTGTCGGCACCGCGGCTACTCCCTCCCCTGTCCCGCCTGCACCCGAGGGCCACCGGACGACGGCTTTGGCTCGCCTCGCAGCGGCGGTGGCGGAGGTCGCTGCTCCGCGGCGTTCGGCAGCGTTCGTTGGACTGCGTCGAGGACGCCTCCCTGCTCCACCAACCTGCGCGCAGCAGCCGTCCGGACGATGACGCCGCGAAGACGACGCGGGCACCTCCATCCTCGCCGTGTTTTGTCGCGATCCCCCCTCACGCGGTCATCCGCGATGCCACCTAGACGCCCCAGCCGATGGCGAGGATGCGGCCACGCCACCCCGGGGCTTTCCATCGCGTAGCGCCACGGCCCCCCCCGGGTTATTCGCGCGACCGCGCGGCCGGCGCCGGTTCACGGCCAGCCGGTTCGCGGTCCAGACCGGCCGGTCGGCCGGTTCAAGCGGGTCCAGGCCCGGTTCAATCCGGTTCAGCCCGGTTCAGGGCCTGAACCGGCCGGTTCAAGCCGGTTCAGGGTGTTTTGGGCCGGTTCAGGCCGGTTCAGACCATCTTGAGCCCGGTTCGGACTGGTTCGGGCCCGTCTTGAGCTGTTCGGGCCGTTTTGGGCCTATTTTGGGTTCGTTTAGGTCTGTTTAGGGCGATTAGCGCCGGTTTTAAGTCGATTTCGTTCGGTTTAGCCCGGATTAGCCGGTTTGTCCCGCATCAGAGATTCACTGTAAAAATTTTTTATTGTTTCCTTTATCAGGCTGGTGATTCCACTCCAGAGGAACTTGCAGCCTTCTCTCGAGTCCAAGGTGAATTCATGCCTTCATCCGTCCGTGAGAAGCCTTCAGTTGAACTAGTGTAAGGTAACGGATGAAATGAAATCGTTCAATGCTTATGCCAAGATCCGTGTGGAAAGGATGAACAAGCGCCAAGTTGGTGCAAGAATGAAGAAGGCTGCTGAAGCAGAGGAGGATAAGAAATAAAGTTAAAAACCATCGTGGACGCTTAGATGGTTTTCTAGGGGACTTTGCTTGGGTTCTTGCCTTGTCGTTGATGACTGCTTTTTTGAACTCTATAGGTGCATTTTTCCTTCCAAGGAACATTACTTACCTTGTTATCGATTATGCATGATTGCACGATATTTTGACTTTATTTTAAATTCTTAACTTCTTAGATGAGGAAAGGAAACACAGATTTAGATGGGATGATTCAGGATACCATTGAAGGAGTTTCTTCAAGGTAATCATCAGTGCTCAGTCAGTCCTAGTGATTATATCAAAACTTTTGTTTGAGCTCCCGTAATTAGCATTAACCCACGATGAAGACAGCATAATTATGCTTAATGGAGTGTTTCCGCACGACAATCGACAAATTCCGTTTTGGTTACAAGAATATGTCATGCAACAAAATTTGTTAAAAATGGTGCCCATTACAAAAATATGTTCTTATAAATAAATCTTCTTGGACAAAAAAGAGGTGAGATTTTCTCTTCTTCAGTGTGACTCCCCACCTTTCAAAGCTCTCTACTCTTTCTGATAACATCTCTCACCAAATACGATACTTCCAATCAGTTATCTCCTATTTTATTCCGATGTAAAATGCTACCATGATATCGTATAGGAATATATTGCGCAACTAAACATTACATAAGTTGATGCATCCATACGCTTAAGAGCAAATCGATCAACACGACTTGGGTGGCCTTAGAGATGGCATGTACCAACAACCTAAGAAAGGGTAGTATTTACCCGGCAGCATTTGGCCCTTCTAGTCAAAATTGCGTCGCCTAGTTTGCTAGATTGTTTTGCTGAGGCGACCAAAGCAGGAAATAAAATAAATTAAATCTCCAATCCATTAGCAAAACCTTAAAAAAAAAAAAAAGAACTGCTGGTGAACGGATGAAACTGGCAGCTCATCAAGCAAGGTGGCGGCCATTGATTAGATAAGAGTCTATCCGACGAACGGATAAGTAGAGATACAATAATCCTTCACATGTGATACACCAGTTCTAGCCAGAATTCCCTCGAGGTCGCCCATGATCCTGGCCAACCAGATCTCCAGGTTTCTTTGGATCTCCTTGAAGTTGCCCCTGATCAGGTCCAAAGATCGTCGGGTGCCGAGCTTGGCTTCCAGGGAGAGGTCATCCGTGATGGCGCCACTTGCTGCTTCAGTCTGCAAGGAGGCCAGCTTCTGCCTCGTCTCGCTCGCTCGGTCCTGGAGACGGATGGCCTCCAGCAGGAACTCGGTCTGCCTCTGTGTCCGGAACTCAGGGCTGAGGGTGGGCTCGGCCGGGTCACTGACTTGCTGGGCGACGCGAAATCCAAAGGGGATGGCAATTCAAACGATCAGCGTGGATTTTTGCTTGACATATAGAATAGCACACGGATTAATATGCCCAGAAGTGGTGCATAAATGACTCCCGGCAAGCTACATATATGGAATAAAATTGGTGTAATGTATACACAACACATGAAATATGGGAAGAGAACAGTTTGTCCTCTGATCTATAGATATAACTCCCAGAAACCAGTTCAGAATTCGCACCATGACTTTGGGACTGAATACTGAAAACAAGTTATGTAATGGAAACAAGAGTAGGCTAACATGTTCTTCCCTATTTCAGCACCCGTTTTGCCAGATTCATCGCAAATTCGCAATCCATCGGCTCAAGCAACTGAGAAGATTCTAAAGGTGTAGTGCCAAAGCTCTCAATTCACGGTGAAGATGTTGTAGCAGTTAACGCTTACTAGGATGCTTAACGCCACAAGAATAGAGAAGCTGTCTATGGAGAGAAATCCCAGATTTCAGAACACCAATTTTTCTTGGGTAGGAGGTACATAAGCGCATATGAGCTGAACTCTTCAGCTTCTATGTCAGCTTAACAGGAGAAGAGGGTTCAGACCATGCAAATGGAAACACTGGAAGCATGAAAGTTAGAGAAGACATTAAAAACTCAGTTCACAACATTGGCGGGTGTTCTTGGCCTATGCTAACCTAACATTGGATAGGTAGTAGTTTCTGCTAGAGTCCAACTATGCACTGAGGGTCTGTTTGGCACAAGTCTAATTTGGGGATAAACCTGGTTTAACACCAAATTTCTAGAGACAAACTAAGTTTGTCCCCTGATTAATCTTGTACAAAACGGCCCTAAAGGCATACAACTTCCGGACTATTTGCTGCCGCCATGCCCAGATTTAACGGATTTTCATCCTCGAAAACTTGTGTTGCCTGAAAGAAGTTCTTAATCAAGGTTTTGCAAGACACCTACTGGCATACAGATGACATGCAATAGTAGCTCCTTGCACAAATTCAGCCGAGGAAGCAACAACTTCTCAATTTATTAATTATGTGCGGATTCATAATAAATTGGCATCAAAATCATATGAAATGGACACTGAATAGTGAGAACTGAGAACCATCAAAGATACAAATATGATGGGAAGGAGGGACGCCTAACACATCTAGAACACAGCGATCCCCAGGTAACTAGAATATAAAGGCCAGTGAAGAACCTTGGAAAAACAGAGAGAAGGGTACCGTACCATTCTCCTACATAAATCATCAATTTTTCCAGCAAGTGACTGATATCTTTTTGCTTGTTTCCTCATCAATGACGGAACTTTGAAGAGCTCCCCTCTTTCTAGCTTTTCCAAGTTTAGCAGCTCTTTCTCTAGTAACTTAAGCTTTGCGGACACCCCTGTTGAATCGCAATCAACCTTCCACGGAGACTCTCTCCTGAAAGGCAAAAATTATTCGCCGCTTAAGTTGTTGCTGCCCCCGAGGGAAACCTGAAGAACGCGGGAGACGAGACTCTTCTGAATTTACCTGGCCACATAGTGCTTCGTTGAATAGAGAGTCGCAGGAGATTCAAAATGGAAGTCCTAAAACATGAAAAAGAGGAAGAGAAAAAGGCTGATCACCGATCCCCTAAGAAATTTAAAATCGTGACATTTGTGAGCATAAAACAAGGAACCGCAGGAAAGATGAGGTAAAAGTGTAAACAAAAGAAGAAAAGCTGCGATTTATGAACATCATACCTAGAAATTTTCTTGAAATAGGAGAAAGGGCCGAATAATTTGGTGGATGCAAGAATTTAGAACAGAACGAAGTAGCGGAAAGTACTTCGAATCGTTGGAAAAGCGAAACAATAGCTCTAGATACATGCTCTCTACCTAAGATTGTACTTATAGAATATTCAAACATGGTGCACGGCATAATCGGGTATTCGCCCTGCGCATTCGCCTTTAACATGCGAAGAACCAACGAGTACACTAAGGATGCAGGAATTGGGTAAAAAAACCACAAACCTGAAAACCATTTGATCTGCCCGCCCAGGCTTTCGGGGCAGATGAGAAGATCCCTTTGCTACACCCGTTCTGCTCGGAGTATACGCTCGATAATTCTTCGAAATTGCTATTCTTGTCGTAGAAGCATATGTCCGGGATTGGAGTCCGACCTTCCGATGCTCTCCCTTTACCCGGTGCTGAAAATTCCGACGCGTAGTCCTCCAACCCTTCCCGACCATCCTCGCATGCTCTGTTGAAATCACTGCCAACATCGCTGCCATAAGCTCCGATCTCCACCTCTTTTTCCGCGAAGTACTCCCCATCGCCGCATCCATCTTCAACCTTCCTCGACATGAAGTCGATGACTTCGTCTCGCTCGCTCACCTCCCGCCGCAGCCACTCCGACTCGCGCCGGAGCTCCGCTTCCGCACCCTCCAAACCCGCGACCTTCTTCCGCAGCGCGGCGATCTCCTCCTCCGCGGCATCGATCCTCGCCAGTAGGCGGCGCTCTTCCTGCTGCCAAGCATTCCTGTGGCTGGCGAAGATCTCCACCACGCGGGCATTTGCCTTGGAGTCCTCCTGCCGCCGCGACCTCATCTGGCGGAGTTGCTCGTCCGCCTGAAACAGCTTCAGCGTGAGCACGCGGTTGCGCGCCTGGATGCAGGGGATATACGCGATGGTTTTCTGCGGAAGAAGTCCCAGGAAGACCGCGAAGCTAACGCCGAGGTACGCGGTGAGGACCTCCCCGGGCGGCGCCGGCGGTGGCCGGCCGACGGCCGACGGCAACGACGGATCCGCCACCCCCACAGCTGCCAACTCTGCTGCCGCCATTACCGCTAAGTCCGAAACCAGAGTGAATGAGGGGGGGAATGGGTGAGGTGAGGGAGAGGGGGCTCGTGGATATTTATAAAAGAGTCCCAACGTATGTTTCGCTTTTACTAAAACACCCTCAAGAATTTTCGAAATGACGCATGTGCCTCTCTTCGTCATTTCGCAATCCTTCCAGGCTTGCGTTCGGCACGCAGGGAATAGGAGTCCCATGCACACGCACGCAGGTTCGATGAGGGGCATCCCGAGAATTTTCTGCACGACGGTGTGACGTGGCACGTACGTATTGGATAAGCGCACGGCTTCGACAGTTGACGTGGCGCTTACGTATTGGCCAAACGCACCAAGGTGGTTTTCGGTCCGGGAAATTGTGCGAATAATTAAAACGATTTTCTGATTTACAGTGTAAATAAAACTATTTGCCTTGGACTGAATCCAAAAACAGCCAAATTATCCAACATTAGTTTAGAATTTCTCTTGACGGCAAAGGCATTCTCTATTTAATGACAGATAAAAAATTTCCAATTATTGTGAAAAAATATTTAAATAATTATAAGAAAAAATATTCAGAACTATTTTAAAAACATTTTGCCGTAGAGTTTGAGCGCGCGCTGGCGCTGCGCCACCTGCGAAGAAGACGGCTCCGAGCCGCGGAAAGATTGCATTTTTTTTTCGTATCTCCGCACGGAAACCACCAGATTTCGGGGGACCAGAGACACAGAGAGAGATCAGCGTCGTCAGCAAGGACGGCATCATGAAGGCCGGCGGCGGCGGCGGCGGCGGCGGAAGCTGCCGTGCAGACCGAAGCCCGCCACCACCACCACCGCCCGGTACCGTCAGTCCACTCTCCGGCAAGTTCAGAACCACCGCAAGTTCCGACGGTGGACGACGGGGGCAGGCGCCGGGATCCGACGCTACCCTCCCCCCGACGGACGCCCCCCTTTAACCGCCGACCGTCCCGACCCCGGCGTGGGCTCGCCGGCCCCGCCGGCGGCGACTCTGCCAACACGTGATCCAGGACCAGGAGGCATGTTGTTTCCCGTCGGACTCCCTGTGGCTACAGGGAACGGAATCGGCACCGCCATGTGCCACAGCGGCCGTCCGGCGGGTTGCTCCCCGACATCTGCGGGGACTCGACGTTTCAGCGACGACCCTCGAGCCCGTCACTGCCCGCCCACCACCATGTCGTGGTCACGGCAAGGTGTCGACGGCCGCCCTCTCCCGGAGATACGGCCGGCCCTTCCGATGGCAAACCGCCGTCGTCTCCTCCGAGAAGAGTTCCGGCGGCAGCGGCACCCTCTGCTTCTCCCTGCGCGGAGCAGGTGAATGGCAGGCCTCCGTAAATTTGATCAGATACGTGACCAGTTTGACGACTGGGGCCCGAGGCGGCGGGGGCGAGGGCGCCCATCAATGGCGCGCGCGGACGGATTGAATGCCGTGCGGCTGCCGCTGCGGCGGGAGCTGCGGCCACGGCATTACAGCGACCTGACGGAAATGCCCCCCCCCCGCCCGCCCTCCTCGGGCCCCGCGGCATGACCGGTCGCGGGCGGAGGGTCGTACCTGGACGACCCACACGTGTCGCGGCTGGCGCGGCTTGGGCGGGGCACGTGTCGGTTCGGGCCGGCGTCCTGCCCGGGTTTCGATCCCGGAGGGTTCCGTCCGGGCCCACCGGAGCGAGCCAGCATGGACCACGGTGCGGGCCCACGGGCATGACATGATGGAGGATCTGTCGCATCAGCTGGGTCCGATTTAAATATCGGCGGGTTGGGTAGGGGTGGGGGCCCCCTAAAATTTTACACTAATTGTGCTTATTCGAAAATTATTTGTTTACATCTCGGTTGTTCTCAATATTCGAATTCGAAGTTGATGTCACTAAGATTCATCAGAGCTAGGATAATAAATAGTTAATTTTATATTTTATTTTAAGATTTCGATAAAACTTTATCAGATACCTGTAGAAACTAATGTTGCGTTAAAATTAGAGTATTCAAATCATAAATTTTGCGACAGATAAAATGGTTGGGAAAGTAAAAACAGGATTCTAATATATTATATAACTATATAAGTAATGCTTATACAAGTTATTACTTTATTTTTTGATAAAATCAGTATAAGCATATTTTTAAAAAAATTATCAGACTCGAAATTAAAAACCTGTTTGCGGCGCTGCTCGCAGAGGAGAGTATGGCGATGGGCCGGCAATGGATGCAGGCCCAGACACAATACTTTCAGATTGTTCTTCAGGCTGAAATAAATATTATATTTATTATTTAAATTTATTTCACCCTCGTAGATCTCAACCTTTCACATCTTCTAGTCCTTCCTTGTAACTTGTGCCATTTTCTTCGATTCCTTCTTGAATTCATAAATATCACATTTACCCATTGAAGCATATCACAGATAAAAATATGTTCTCACCTACTTCGACCGAGTCCGTCGGATTCGATAATATTGTTTCGAATAATAGAAAAAAAAAATTTAAATCGGATTATGCCGGGCCACACAAGTTAGGATCTTATCGTGGGGCCTCATAGTTAGATACGGGTTAAATATAGTTCCGCGAAGTCCGCTCTCCCTCGCGACGCAGCGCCGTGCTGCGCACCGGACAAGAAAGATTTTGGTTCTGTCGTGACCCCGATACGGCGGTCTGAAGCAGGACCGTCCGGTCATCTGACGGGGAAATCATGGCGGTCCCGATCACCCATCTGTCAGTCGTCCCCGTACAAGGGCACGCGGCCCTGCGTCTCGGTCCACACGCGGCCCACGGCCAAAGAATAAACCGGCTTGTCCGGATCAACGGGCACGGGCCGTTCCACCGGTCTTCATCTGGGCCGTCCATAAGTACGTCGGCATTGTTTAATATAAAAAAATTAGTAATTTCTTATCCTACATTATTTCGCTCTAGAATAGCCACTGGATTAAGATTGTGGTCTGGAAAAATAAATTATTTCAAAATGAAAACAGAGTATATTTCTCTCAATGAAGACTCATCAATTACCTGGATATTTGTTGCCATTTGAGCCAAAACAGATAATTTAGTGGTGCAATCACTGTATAAATATGCAAATTTTATTTCTAACAAGTAAAAAATATTTATTTTTTAGCTTCGAACAGAAACACATCGAATTTATTAAACTAAATATGATGGTGCTATATATTCACAGAGGTACAAGAATTATATTTTATACGCCTATTATTTTTTTTACCAAACTAGATATAGGTTTAGCATCGTGCTTATTTTACTATTATTATCTTGAAACCACATAAGGTATGAATGGCATAAAGCAATAAGAATATCTTGTACCTATTGTAACCAATTTTATCCCTATACCAAATACGGCAGAATGGGGATAATCCAATAATTTCTGAAATCTATATTACTATATATTTTCATAATAAGAATTATCATCTTACTACTAATTTTTAATCTAATATATATAAAATTTTACATAATTTTAATTTCATCACTTATATATCATAATTTAAATAATTTATTTAAATTTATTATAGTATTAATTTTTACCGATACATGTTGAGAAAATAGATAGACAATTGACACTCTGTGACTTCGATTCAAATGAAATATTGACCGTTCGATAAGATAATGTTTAGGGTTTATTAATCAGTTATTTTAATGTATTAATTTCGTTAATAAGCACATATATATATATATCATACATACTAGTAACCAATGGAATCAGCCTTTCTTATCTTATAAGAAAATAATATACTAGTCTATCTAAATCATTAACATCACATCTCAAAGATTATATAAGTAGAAATTTTAGATCATATACCTATAAATAATTAATGTCGTTATCTCATAACCTAATCATAATTCAATCATTGTAGACGTTTTTATTATATACATAGTTGACAAAAGATGACAACGAAGAAATATCAATTTTATTGTATATAACAAGAAATATTTCATCATAGTGTATCGGATTAACTTGTAAAATATACATTTTTTATCAAATTTGACTGATCTGATCTGATCTAACCTAATATGGAACTCCGTAATAGGAGATACTCTAGAGCTTTTCAAAAACATTTCTCTTTACTAGAATATAAAATCGCTTAAAATATTAAATATTTTTATAGTAATCAAATAAATTTTTATAAATTTAAATAAATATTATAATATAAGACAGTTATATATCATAAAATAAAAAATAAAATTTTACCAAAATATTTAAGAGTTCATGTTAATCCATTCCAAATTGAAAATAAGAGTCAGTGACCAAAACCTTTCGCTTCCTAGTTTCATTGATCTTTTGAAAAAAAATGATTAAATTAATTGGATGAGACTAATGAGAGAACAAACAAGGAATAAAACCTTAAAGCCAACATTCAAACATAAAATTCGTCAGCGCAGTTTATAATCTGTTTTATCGCATGACAACATTTGACCCTGAAAACCTATTGAGCAATACCCGAAGCAACGGATCAGATGTTTGTTGGATGTTTAGTTGCATGACCAAATTGAGTTTAGTCCAGAATACGTTTTTATGATAAAACTTGTTTAAAAATATTTCATAGTCATTGCATATATATATATATATGAAGAATATAATGTTTTTCTTAGACAGAAAGAGGGAGATACTTTCTTTTTTTCTTCTCATGATGATCTTTCAACTTTCTTGTTTTTTCTTTTTACTTATAAATGCATGGTCTCCTTCCATTTAATTTCTCATCCCTTATCAATACGATAACTTCATCTCATATATCTTACATTTTGTTTTAACATAAAATATATCATAAGATATGTATAAAAAGCTTTAATGTACAATCAAACCCGTCCAGTAAGACCTGGAAACTCGAACGGAGCCATCGCGCTAGATGCCCTTGCTGCCGGCCACCATATTAATTCATAGAGTGGATCACCTCAGCCCCTGTGTGAAGGGACTTGTCTTAGTTCTTAATTAAAAATAGTCACGTACACTTACCACTTAAGTGGCGGTTCAAAAACTAGTTTGTGAATTGTTACCGAAAAGAGTTGAGTCGCTACCGACTTCTTATTAACTTGTTACCCGTCGGTAATGAATTAATAAAAAGTCGGTAACGAATTAATAAAACGTCGGTAACGATTCAATCTTTTTTGGTAGCGATTCAACAACGGTTCAATAACATAACTTGAAAGTCATGAACCCGCTACCGAAAAGAGTTGAACCGTTACTGACGCCTTAGTAACTCCCTACCCATTGGTAACGAGTTAGTAAGGCGTCGATAACGGTTCAACTCTTTTCGGCAACGATTCACCGAATTAGTTTTTGAATCACCACTTAAGTGGCGGTTATGTGACCGTTTCTGATTGGAGACTAAGACAAATCCCTCCACCCAGAGATTGAGATGATCCGCTCTCTAATTCATATGTTTGACCCGTCATTGATATCACATTTGTGATCTACGGATAAGTGATGAATAAATTGAAACGCCGGTGCCCATAGCCACGTGTACAACCTTTGTTATCGACACCCTGTTCTCTGGGAATATCAAGATTGACAGGGTGTATTCGTTAACTAGTATATATATTATGCACAGTAGGTAGGTAGATCTACTGCATATGCAACCCCTTCCGTCTTATCCGGAAATCGTTCGAACACCTGCCCCTCGTCTAAGGCAACACAGTCAGTCGTGTTCAAGAGAATTCCCGCAACCCCCAAATCCGTTCACTTCTCGTCGGATAACCATCACCTGGGAAGGGCTCCCCGGAGGCGTATGCGTACGGTACGACCTCATCGCCGGATAACAAGGAGGAAGCTCGTAAAGAGCCGCCAGATGTCATCTTTATCGTCGATGGCTCCCTCCGCCGCAACGCTTGGCGAGATTCGGGTTGACCCCGCATTTAAATCCCCGAAGACGTATCGAGTACCATCCGCACTCTTATATAAGGTATTCGACGGAATGCCCGGACGAGGACAGGCCGAGAGAGATAGAGAGAGAGGGCGGGAGGTGGGGGGGGGGGACCGGGAACTCTCTAGCTAGAGCTGGGTACTTAACCGGAGATCACCATGGAGACGGAGGTGCTGATCGTCGGCGGGGGCCCGTCCGGCATCGCCGTGTCCGCATGCCTGAACCGGCTCGCCGTCCCCAACGTCGTGCTGGAGAGGGAGGACTGCCACGCTCCCCTCTGGAAGAAGAAGTGCTACGACCGCGTCAAGCTGCACCTGGCCAAGCGGTTCTGCAAGCTGCCGCACAAGCCCCACCCGCCGTCGGCCCCCACCTACCTCTCCCGGGACCAGTTCCTCGGCTACCTGGACTCGTACGTCGCCGAGTTCGGCGTCCGGCCGCTCTGCGGCAAGTCGGTCGGGTCGGCCGCCTTCGACGGCGGCCGGCGGAGGTGGGTGGTGGTGGCCCTCGACGCCGCCACGGGCCGGGCGGAGACCTACCTGTCGCGGTTCCTGGTGGTGGCCAGCGGCGAGAACGCCGAGGGCTCCGTGCCCGACGTCCCGGGCGTCGAGCGGTTCCCCGGCGAGGTGCTGCACTCCGCGTGCTACAAGTCCGGCGCCGGGTACCGGGGCAAGCGCGTCCTGGTGGTCGGCAACGGGAACTCCGGCATGGAGATCGCCTTCGACCTCTGCAGCCATGGGGCCGAGACCGCCATCGCGGTGCGAGGGCCGGTGAGGTTTCCCGGAGCGTCACCTTCCACGTGCATGCGCGTGCATGCACCGTGTTCTTCTCACTTCTCCCTTCTCAATTAAAAACGCGGTTTGACCGGGACGGTTACCCAGCGGAGTCGCTCGAGAGAAAGAGCGGATCACTTAACTTTCCTCGTGGAGAGATTACTCTCCATCTCTGACGAAAAAAGATCTTAATATCAGTCATTTAAGTGATAGATAGTAAGTCAGTAAAGTGTCGGTAACAGTTTAATTCTCATCGGTAATTAGTTAACAAGTCAGTGAATCGTTATTGAATCACTATCGATGTTTTATAAACTCGTTACCAAACTAATACAACTTGCTATCGATGAGTAGTGAGTTAGTAAGGCGTCGGTAACGGTTCAGCCCTTTTCAATAGTGGTTCACCACTTAAATGACTTGGGATCGTGGTCGATTTTCATTGAGGACCGAGAGTAACCCCTCCACTGAGAGACTGAGGTGATCCACTCTCCAATAGAAGATGATGAGATATATGATTTAGATGATATTAATAATGATTTGATATCATTTCATCGTCTATTTTGTGAGAGAGATAGAGAGACTCTCTTGAGAGTCTTTCTAAAGTGAATTGCACTCCTCAATTGATGATCATATATATTTCTTATATATTTATATGTGACAATCAGCTCAAGTCACCCCCTCTTGAGCGAGTTCAAGTTTTCAAGTGGACACCTAGAAAAACTCACTCCACTTTAGACACATAAATTTGTGGGACTTACTTTGTTACGTGCATCGCACGTATCAAATCACTATATAAATGATAATCTCATGGGTGGTGTTTGGTATAGAGATAATTTAAGGATAAACTTAAGTTATCTTCAAAATTTAGAAGATAACTCAAGTTTATCTCTAATTTTTTATGATACCAAACAGGTCAATAAGGATTTCATGTGTTCGGGTAAAATGAGTTCTCTCGGGTGTCCAACTCAAAAAATTCGGACTCCTCTTGAGTATCCATGCATCGTTACTAAGCAACTAACATGTACAATATATTATTTATTTGTGCCTGTAATTGTTAAATTTTTATTTTTATTACTAATTCTCGTTGTATCTTACTGACTCCTTCGTAAATATTATTAAAGAAATAATATCAAAGAAATTAAAAATTTAATAATTATACACAACATTTAATAATGTATCACACCATTTGTGGTAACATAGCGTGACTCTCACTTAGTTACTCTCAGAAAAGGAATGATGGCAGTTCGCAACTTCGGGACCTCCCCCCAAATTTGGGACTGACGTAATTATTCATCCTATTTATATATGTGTATATGTTTTTGTAGATATAAGCATCAATCTTTTAATTAATTTTGAGGTTTGCAGAATAGTAAACAAGACAATAATCGGGATTTGTCCCTAGAGTGTTGGGACAATATTGCAAGATGATCAATCACTTCACTCCTCACAGCAGCTTACAATTTTGCAGCTTTTATTCATCCTTACATATCTGAATATATATATATGTGTTTAAATATTTATTTATTTATTTATCATGCAACAGTTTCATGTGGTGACGAAGGAGATGGTGCACGCGGGCATGGTTCTGATGAAGTACCTGGGCATCCACCTGGTGGACGCCCTCGCAGTCGCGGCGGCGAAGCTGCTCTACGGAGATCTGTCGGCGTTCGGCATCGAGCGGCCGGCGGCGGGCCCGTTCTACCTCAAGGACAAGGAGGGCCGGTCGCCGGTCATCGACGTCGGCACCGTCGCGAAGATCAAGTCGGGGAAGATCGAGGTGCGCGCGCCGCCGGTGAGAGTACGTTGAATCGACGATATATCGATCGGCAGGCATCGATCTTCTTCGTTTCCTCTCCGGTTATAGGTCACGAAAGAGGTGACGGCGGTGAAGGACGGCGGCGAGGTGGTGTTCGGCGACGGCAAGACCGGCCGCTTCGACGCCATCGTCTTCGCCACCGGCTACAGGAGCACGGCCCTGCGGTGGCTCAAGGCATGATTTTTACAGAACACGCGTTCGATTCTACCGAGATACACGAGAGAACCTGGTAATCATGATCGTATACATGGCCTGCAGGACGGCGGCGGGCTGCTGAACGAGGACGGCTATGCGCGGCGGCGGCAGCCCGAGCAGTACTGGAAGGGAGCGAACGGCCTCTACTGCGCGGGGCTTTCGAGGAGGGGGCTGGCCGGTGTCTCCATGGATGCGACGAACATCGCGGATGACATCGAGAAAACCATCCGGTCTGACGCTCTTCGTTCATGATCGGCCGCCGGCAGGCGAGGAAGAAGATCATAGCTCGGCAGATCGGGTCCCTCTCCGACTGAGCAAGTGCCTGGCAACTGCTCGAGGGAACTCGATCTCTCTACTGGACTTGTAGTTCTATGTTGTGTGTATATATATATATATGTATATATGTATATATGTAAAGAGGGAGAGGGAGATCCATCCTAGTGTTGACATCTTCGGTTGATTCTCATGAATGTCTTCTTTTCTATGTAACTGAGATTCGGTTATATTGTATGTATGTCTCTTCTCGTTAATAAATTGAGTTTATGGGGTGTTTGATTGTGCGATAAATTAAGTTTTTTATAACAAAAAATGTTGAAATAGGTGTTTAACCATCGTTATAATTTTATGTTTTAAAAAAGTGTTTGACGAAAAAGGGTGTCACCTATTTTTTTTATCTAGTTGCCCCCCTCCCACCTTGTTTAGTCATATATGTTATCAACTTTTTTTTGTTATCGTGTCTTTCCAAACATGATAATTTTATGTTGTTAATAATTTAGTTGGATACAACTTTTTAATCATATAAATACATAAAAAATTATTATACAACCAAACACTTCATTAGTTCCTAGGTTTACCCTATCTATTCGGTCAAAGGTTGATAGATTCAGGATAATTAAATTCTTTTCGTCTCGGTTAACATCTAAATTTAGCTCTTGTATATCAAACAATGTCTAAAAATAAATTGTAGTATTTATTTTTTTTCAAAATATATAATTTTTAATAAATGATGAAAGTAACATATATTATATATCTCTAGATAAACAAAAAATTTATTAGCATATAAACATCTTAATCAAAATAAGTATTTATTTTTATTAGGAGATAAAATATCAGCCATGAAATTAAGGTGGCAATTCTTTTGACTTAATTCGAAAATTTTGGCTCTTAATTTTATATATCACCACTTAATTTGCAGTAAAATTAAATACCTTAGTCTATAAATATATTTATATTTTATTTGAAGATATGTTTTATGTGTTTACTTTTTGTCTACCCGTACTAATCCGAAAATCAAAATGTTAAATTTAACAACTTATTTTAAATTGTCATTGGTATTTTTAGCGTTTACTTAGTTAAATTAAAATGATCAAACACTCTAAGGTGACATTTTATTTTGACATAATAAATATATAAAACCCTACTTGGTAACACTATCAAACACTTCTATCAGTATCAATTTTAAAATTAATATTGATGATAATCACACAGAGGTATTTGACTAATAATATCAATTTTGAAATTCATAATTCAAACAAAACATGTAATATAATACATGTGGCAACTTGTGTCAATTTTGATATTGATACTCACTACAAGAATTATTGTTACTGGCGACGGCTTAAAGCCGTCGCCAATGATCATAAAGCCGTCACCAATACTTATTGGCGACGGCTTCACAACCGTCGCCAAGTCGTCGCAAATAAGCTCGTCGCCAATATTATTGGCGACGGCTTAGTCAAAACGTCGCCAAAAACTATATACGCGACGTTTAAAAGCCGTCTCTTATCCTATTATTGGCGACGGCCTCCACCGCCCCAAATAACAGATTGAAGACGGCTGCAAAGCCGCCCCTGAAATAACAAGATTGGCGACGCGATTTGCCCCGTCGCCAATACCATTATCGCATTTTACAATAACTTTTGGCGACGGCTTATCACTAGAATATCATATTTAGACGGCCGAGCTGCCGCTAAACCAGGTTTTTTAAGCCCGGATATGCAATCTAATTATTACGGCTTATACAGCCGCCAATAAGTTATACACAAATGTTAAAACAAGTATTGGCGATGATTTGAGTCGCCGCCAAACCAGGTTTTCGCCCGCGATATGCAACGGTTTATTAGCTTAACGCTATAAGTCCGCTAATAAGCTATACACAATGCTAAAACAAGTATCATGCATTTTGAAATCGCCGCCAAACCAGGTTTTTAAGCCCGCGATATGCAACTAACCACAATGTATCGCTTATAGTCGCCGCCAATAAGCTATACACAATGCTTAAACAAGTATTGGCGACGTACCGAGCTGCCGCTAATAAGCGGATATGTAACGCATCTACAAGCGACGGATACCGCGAGGTATGCCAATAAGCTATGTGTTATACACAATGCTAAAACAAGTATTGGCGACGAGTGAAGCCGTCGCTAATACTTCGTAATGTAAAAAAATGCCTTTATTTTGTTGTCGGATTCATGCAGTTTACGTCCATACATGAATATATATTATCACAACCGATTCATACATCTCAAACACATTTATCACCCCAAATGGTTTACATCCATTCACATTTATCACACACATTGTAAATAAGAACCCGGTACAATCAAACCAAATAACAAAAAAAAATACAATCAAACCACATTATATTGATTAACACATCCAAACATACATCTCAAATATCATTCGATAACACCGTATATCACATACACAATATCCATAATAAGTTTAGAATAAAACGAGTACAAAATGGATTGTCTAATGAGAAAAGGATCAAAAATTATTCATCTTCATATGATCCTTCCTCATCATCATCCTCGTACTCTTCCTCGTTCTTATCTCCGTCGTCGTCTTGATGATGGGATTGTGTTGGAGGTTGTCTCGATGTGGATGGTACATTGGCCGGGAGCCTTTGACTCATTTCTTCGTACATTTGTGTCAACCGTTGTACAGCTTTCGAAACGACCTTTCGTTGATCGTCCAATCGTTGCTTCAAAGAAGAAATCTCGCATCTACATTCGACGTTGACCCGAGCTTGCTTCTCCACTTGTCGTCTAAGCTCGGACCTTCGGGTCGCGGAGGAAGAAAACCTCCACCGGACCCTCCATACCAAGTGTTGCGAGTTTCACCTCGCCCACCACATCCGATACGTCCCGGTCTATCTCTACCGAAAACGGATACAAAAGCCTCCTCCGGATCGAGTGGCCGAGATACCTAAAGATCGAAGAATCGGATGTCACATTCATCAATTGTTGCATATTTTCCTACAATGAGAATTTGAGTTAAAAGATGTGGGTATTAAATGAAAAATTTCGAGAAATCAAATTGGTATCGGTGTATACCATCATTTCGACGACTGGTCATTATCCCGATGACCGCTCCATCTTCCTCTTCATGTGTTTGAGTCATCCGGAAAACCTCGGGACGAGTAGGGCGACGTCCTTCTTTTTGTACTCGTTCGTAAACAATAAGATATAAAATTGCATGAAAACTAAAGAATTCAATTAAATATTTAATTTTATACTTACAAACTCTCGCTCCAACTCGTGGATGTTTGTTCTTCCTCTTCTATATGGCATTGTTAACTTACTCCTATTCCCTTGATTTCTTTCACTCAATGCCTATAAATTTATACAAGAAGACTTCGTTAATAACATTCACTTTATTAAAATGAACCAAAACATTTAAATAAAAAATTATTTTACCCTTGTTTCATCTCGAACCCATAAATTGCACATATGTAGCCATTGTTTCTCATTGCGTTGTCGAGGAACATTGGCTACAGCCTCCTCAAATGATCGTCCTGCAAAATACTGAATACAAAGATTGTTAATAAGGAATATGAAAATTTACATTACTTGTAATTAAAAACATACCCTTCTTTTTAAATGGCTCCTCTGCTTTCTTTGCATTTCGCCCATATGTCTTAAAATCTGTGCATCTATAGATACACTCCGTTCGAAGGTAAAGTGTTGCTACATGAAAGAAAAATGTGAGAATCAAGACAACAAATTATAAATAAAAGCACAAAAATTAAGTTTACCTCGAGATCACGAAAAATCGCATCTTTCTTCTCCTGTGGAAGAGTCATGTAATTTTGTTCCCATAGATTGCAATGTACTCTGTTACATACCCCTAGATATGATGTGAACTCCTGACCATGAGATCCTACACCTGATCCACCTACTAACTCGACATTAAATGACTCGTCGGGTCCGAGAGTTCGCACAGTCATCGCCTTAGCTGGACCTCTCCCACGACGAGCAGCTGTAGCCAAGGAAGGTAGGGTCGGGGGTCGCGACCGGGTCGCGGGACCCCCAGGCCGACCCGGTCGCGACCGGGTCGCGACCCGGGTCGCGACCCTATTTTTTAAATATTTTTTTTTTGAAAAATTCAAAAAAATAAGAAAAATGCGAAAAAAAATCTTAAAAAATACAGAAAAATTGGATAAATTAAATGACATGATTTAAATGAATAATGCATCAATTTTATTCCAACATGATGTGTTGTACACTTTGTAGGTAGTTGATGTACTCTCCCCATGTCATTTGGGTTGAGTACAAATCCTGACACATGTCCACATGACGATCATATTCGTCAGTCCCTCGGGAAACTATTCTAAGACTTGATCCAAACGAGTCACCATTACTATAGGTCGATTGGATCGAAGTATCCGATGACTCCACATAATTCATTCCACAACACTCTTCGATCGTATGTAGGGAACCAAGAGCTCTTGGGATGAATCATTCACGTAGTCGGAGGCATCGTGGTATTCTGCTCCAACTCCATGGCTACGATGACCTCCTCTACCTTGTGGCGGCCTTCTACCATGATCTAAGATTCGGGTCGCATGAGTATATTGCTCCTCGCCCAGTAAAACGTAGCGACGTGGTAGGAGATATGGGAGGATCCGAGGTCCCTTGTACTCGTAAAGTGTCCGTGCCCCCGTATCGAGCACCATCATCGTCGCTACTCTTTGACGACGAATCCTCGACGTCCGGTACCGCACTCGGATGTTCGGCTCCGGCGTATCTTCTCGATCGTCTTCGACCGTATCAAAGATCTCGCAATATCAAAAGGATCAATCATAACTTCTTTACCTTTTCGCCTACTTTGCGTACCTTGGCTAGTTCCTTCTCCGGTCCTCCGGCGCTTTGCACAGCGAGGGAGGGATCCGGAATTCTTCGGCTAAAGGGACATCGTCGAGCACTCCTTCGGCCCATTGTCGGCTCTCAGGGGTTGAACTCCGGTTCTCCCAACCCTTCTCGGTCGTTTACCCAAGCTTCTAAGGAGTTCTTCTCGTAGAATATTCGATCCAAATCGATATCCTCCTCTCAATTGGCGGTTCGTCCACCGAACGTCCCGCCGCTCGTGCTATCCATCTCTTTTGCTCCATCTCGGTTCGCTTTCATTCTATCCAAATTCCTCAACTTTAACCTCATATTGTAATGACAATACACGAGGTCTTCAAGCCTCCTTGATGTCAACCTATTTCTCTCGCTTTGTGTGAATCAAGCCGAATGTAGACCACCTCGCTCACCGAAGCCGATGTGGTTTGACTTAGGACCGATGGCTACGTCCGCCAAGTCCTCGTACCCCCGGTACTTTACCATGGTCCATCCACCAATCACCGCATAAATTGAATGTCGTGCATTATTATCTAAGTAAGCTTTAATTAATTAAGCGATGAAAAACATTTCTACGTACCCGACTTAGTATCATCACGTACCTTGCTCAACTCTCGCCGTTCCAAAGTGATAACTCCGCATTCCGTAATCATACATCTTGTTGCAAGCGATGATTGCCCTCGTCGTCACCAAGCAACCGTCCGATGTCGCCCTTCACGTCTTCGTATAGCCCGTTCGTTGTCTTGAAATGTGCACTATAAAGCGATTCGGGTTGAAAAAAAGTAACCTACGAAACAAATAGTATTAGTAAACAAGTTATACACAACAAGTGATTACTAAAAAGATTAGTAAATGTTTAAGAAAATATACCGCCGCATGTATGGGTTGATGTAATGTACGCTCCCACCGACTATCTACAATATCCCACCACTTCGCGAAGTCCGACACGCCCTTGGACATTTCTTCCTTCGCTCTCTCAACCGCATCGAATAAATACCCCATCTCTGCTTTTCTATCTCCCTCCACTATCCTTAGTACCTTCACTATGGGTTGGACGATGTCTAACGTCTTCTTCACAACTTTCCAAAATCTGCACTCTCTATTGTCTCTTCTACTTTTCTCCCCTTTCTCTTATCCGATGGGTTACATCTAGCCATCCAACTACCCCAACCCGGTGAAATGACCATTTGAGTTAGAGCTCTCATTTGACTCAATAAACTTTCTAATAAAATATAGTGGGAGGCGAACCGGGTTGCACCGGGCCGTAACAACTCTCGCCCCTTGGTGTGTTCCCTCATAAGTGCAAGGACAAAGTTGTGGTTATAAATAAATGAAGAAATAAACTGGGCTAGCTTAACTACCCTGTCTATTTCGAGGATCCTTGCATATATCCTCCAACATCAAATCTAAAGAGTGGGCGTAACAGTGTCCAATACAACTTCGTCTTTTCGACCATAAGCATCCGACCGGCCGTCGGTATGCGGCCGCATTGTCTCCAGTGACTACTTGAACTACCCGGCTCTCTCCTATTTCTTCTATCACTCCATCTATCAATTGGTAAAGATACTCTCGCATTCTTTACCTCGTCCCGATGCGTCGACCGATTTCCAAAAGACCGTGCCGGCTTGACCGTACACTAGGAAATTGATCATAGTCTTCCCTAGTAATACCTCGTTAAGTATAAGATGATAAATAAGTTATACCAAAAAAGAATGTTAATACATCTAATATGAATGAGTAAACGAAACTTTAATTACCGGTCCATCCGTCTCATTAACGTGCAACCTCGTTCCTCCCGTATGCGTTCAAATGACCGCACGTACTTCTTTGTTTCTTGCACCTCTATAGGAAGATATACATTGTATATCTCCTTTGGGTTTGGACTGTGCACTCCCTCCCGACGTCTCGCGATCGTGTCGATCATGTTCTCGTAGTATGGTCCCTTCGCGGCATTTGCCTGAACGTCGTGGTGAAAGAACCACTCGACGTTGCCCGGCCAATCCTATCCTTACATAATTTGAGGTTCTTCATCGCCGTCGTGATTGTTGTTTGACGTTGTCGTGGTCCGGTGATTACGGGATCCACGGGACCCACCGCCGGGTCGTCGTCTTGTGTGAGATCATGAACTCGATCTTGCGGTTGGTTGTTGGATCCTCTTCCGCTACCTCGACCACTCCCGCACTGCCACCCTTGACCCATCATTCGGCCTCTCTCCGTCTATAGAAGTCTTCCTCGGCGAATGATCTTCGACTTGCTTCCATCCCTCGCGAGAGTTCATCTTTTTAAAAAATATTTAAGTATCAAGGCTACTTAATTATCCTTTAAAATAGAATAATGAAGCACGTTTACGAGTAACACCTCCCATACCTTCGTACTCTTCGTCTCCAAAAATATCCGGCCTCTCTTGTCCGGTTCCGTAAATGTGTACGGATCGTCTCCCCGTTGCAATTCTTCTCGGACGGTCTCTTTATGTCTTTTGCTAGTTCCCTTCGTTTGCTCCATCGCTTGTAGGTGCCTACGAAATCGAGCTCGACCTCCGGCGGAGTCCGTGTGCAAGGAAGAACATTTCTCATGCCGCAAGATGAAATTTTAAACGATAAATACCGCCGAATATTACTTTGTCGCAATATTTACATTGCACTTTTCTCTCCGCCATGGAGATCAAATTGCAATGCAACCAAGCCGGATCACTCCGGTCGCGCCGTAGTTTGGGTTGTTTGCTTGAGAAGACATTTTTTAACTAAATAATTACTTAAGTAAGTAATTAACTATTTAAAAAACTAATGACGTTAATTAGTCACTACTAATCTAAGTAAACTTTTAATTATGTAAAATAAATGACTAACTAATTATCTAATTAAATAAGTAATTAACTATACCTTCCAACTAATGATGTGTTAAGTAACTACTAAACTAAATATCTAACTAATCTTCTAGCTAACTAAGTATCCAAGTAAGCAAATAAGTATTAAAATGAATAAACTACTTAACCCACTAATCAATGGAACTAATATTAAATAAATATACTAAATGAACTAATCCAATGCTTGATGAAATAATTAAGTAAATGAGACAAAAAATTTGAGCAATGAGAGCAACGAGAGCACAAATGAGAGGTCGAGAGTGAGAGTGGGGGTGGGAGTAAGGAGAGCCCTCGGGGGCTTTAAATAGCCCCCAAGGGGTCGAATGGGGGCCGCGCCCCCAAGACCGCGCAACGGCCATACGACCGTTGCCAACCCGGTCCGGGCAACGGCCGCAACCCGGTCATACATGACCGCGTCGCACCGGGTCGCGCGACCCGGCCGGTCGCGCGACCCGGCCGGGTCGCGCGACTCGCGCGACCCGGCCACGACTCCGCGACCCGGCCGGGGGAGTCGCCGACCGGGTCGCGACCGGGTCGCGACCGAGCCGGTCGGGCCTAAACCCGACCGGGTCGGGGCCGGGTCGCGACCCGGGTCGCGACCCGGCATACCATGGCTGTAGCTATTTACATGTGAAACGAGAAAATTGGTTAAGAGACAAAGTAATTCTTAAGCAATTGATATAATTAGAAATATTTAAACATATACATGAAGCGTGTGAAGATGGACTACCTCCATCTGAAGGTGTCGCCTAAGGAGGAACATGCTCGCGGGGTGCCTCTAAAGGTCGTTGTGTCGCAACACCTCTGTAGCCGGAAGGAGTAGATCGGGGATCGATCTCTAGACATGAGATCGACCCGAGTGACTCGTGGTCCACCACCCCGCGATAGTGTACCCCCCGAGACGTCCTACGGCTCTTGCTAAAACCCTTCATCCGTCATATAATAAGAAGATATGATTCGAGCCGAATCAAGAGTGTTTGTGTTCTTTTCCCTAATCCGACACCGATTCGATGGGTCAAATCGGCATCCAATTGGGTAAAAACCAAAACACCCTATACGAACCAAAGTGTTTGGATTTTTCTCCCAACCTAAGCCGAATTTGCCCGCCACCGGGTTGGATGGGCCAAATCGGCCTCGAATTAAGTGTTTGGATTTTTTTCCCCTGTCGGAAGTCGATTTGCCCCATCCAAACCCGCCACAAAAGGTTGGATGGGCCAAATCGGCCTCGAATTGGGTGTTTGGATTTTTCCCCCACCGGAAGCAGATTTGCCCCATCCAAGCCCGCCACCGGGTTGGATGGGCCAAATCGGACTCGAATTAAGTGTTTGGATTTTTCCCCCAACCGGAAGCCGATTTGTCCCATCCAAGCCCGCCACCGGATTGGATGGGCCAAATCGACCTCGAATTGGGGGTTTGGATTTTTTTCTCCAACCGGAAGCCGATTTGCCCCATCCAAGCCCGCCACCGGGTTGGATGGGCCAAATCGGACTCGAATTAAGTGTTTGGATTTTTCCCCCAACCGGAAGCCGATTTGCCCCATCCAAGCCCACCACCGGATTGGATGGGCCAAATCGACCTCGAATTGGGGGTTTGGATTTTTTCCCCCAACCGGAAGCCGATTTGCCCCATCCAAGCCCGCCACCGGGTTGGATGGGCCAAATCGGCCTCGAATTGGGTGTTTTGATTTTTTCCCCCAACCGGAAGCCGATTTGCCCCATCCAAGCCCGCCACCGGGTTGGATGGGCCAAATCGGACTCGAATTAAGTGTTTGTATTTTTCCCCAACCAGCCGATTTGCCCCATCCATGCCCGCCACCGGATTGGATGGGCCAAATCGACCTCGAATTGGGGGTTTGGATTTTTTTCTCCACCGAGCCGATTTGCCCCATCCAAGCCCGCCACCGGGTTGGATGGGCCAAATCGGACTCGAATTAAGTGTTTGGAATTTTCCCCAACCGGAAGTCGATTTGCCCCATCCAAGCCCGCCACCGGATTGGATGGGCCAATATCGACCTCGAATTGGGGGTTTGGATTTTTTCTCCAACCGGAAGTCGATTTGCCCCATCCAAGCCCGCCACCGGGTTGATGGGCCAAATCGGCCTCGAATCGGTGTTTGGATTTTTTCCCCCACCGGAAGTCGATTTGCCCCATCCAAGCCCGCCACCGGTTTGATGGGCCAAATCGGCCTCGAATTGGGTGTTTTGATTTTTTTCCCCCAACCGGAAGATGATTTGCTTATCCAAGCCCGCCACCGGTTGGATGGGCCAAATCGGACTCGAATTAAGTGTTTGATTTTTTCCCCCAACCGGAAGCCGATTTGCCCCATCCAAGCCCGGCCACCCGGATTGGATGGGCCAAATCGACCTCGAATTTGGGGTTTGGAATTTTTTCTCCGTCAACCGGAAGTCGATTTGCCCCATCCAAGCTCCGCCACCGGGTTGGATGGGCCAAATCGGCCTCGAATTGGGTGTTTGGATTTTTTCCCCCAACCGAGGCCGATTTGCCCCATCCAAGCCCGCCACCGGGTTGGATGGGGCCAAATCGGCCTCGAAATGGGTGTTTGGATTTTTTTCCCCCAATCGGAGGCCGATTTGCCCCCATCCAAGCCCGCCACCGGGTTGGATGGGCCAAATCGGACTCGAATTAAGTGTTTGGATTTTTTCCCCCAACCGGAAGCCGATTTGCCCCATCCAAGCCCGCCAACGCATTGATGGGCCAAATCAACCTCGAATTGGGGGTTTGGATTTTTTTTTTCTCCAACCGGAAGCCAATTTGCCCCATCCAAGCCCGCCACCGGGTTGGATGGGCCAAATCGGCCTCGAATTGGGATTTTGGATTTTTTCCCCCAACCGGAAGCCGATTTGCCCCATCCAAGCCCGCCACCGGGTTGGATGGGCCAAATCGGACTCGAATTAAGTGTTTGGATTTTTTGTTTAGTTAGGGTTTGTCAAATTTCTACATTTAATGGATGTGTTGTTTGGAGTTGTAACTCTTCATCAGTTACACCAAATGTTATAGGTACGTCCACAAGTTCTTCTTGATATGGTTCTAATTCATCATCACTCTCATTTTCGGTAATGTTATAGTAGTTACGAGGTAAAGATCTTACAGGCAAAATCCGATCTCCCACAAATTTCGGTAATTTTCAGTAATTGGGAATTTTTGCCCAACCCGATGCCGGATTGCCCAATCCAAACTCGGAACGGACTTCGATTGGCGAATTCGGCTTCAGATTGGGAACTTGGGGATTTTAGCACAACTCGATGTTGGATTACGCAATTCAAACACGGAACGAGTTTCAGATTGGCGAATAAGGCTTCGGATTGAGACTTGGGGATTTTTGCCCAACCCAATGCCGGATTGCCCAATCCAAACTCGGAACGGACTTCGATTGGCAAATTCGGCTTCGGATTGGGGACTTGGGGATTTTAACCCAACCCGATGCCGGATTGCCAATTCAAACCCGAACGAGCTTCGAATGACGAATCCGGCTTCGATTGAGACTTAGAAATTTTTGCCCAACCCGAAGCCGAATTGTCCAATTCAAACCCGGAATGAGCCTCGAATGGCGAATCCGGCTTCGGATCGGGGAATTGGGGATTTTGGCCCAACCCGATGCCGGGATTACCCAATTCAAACTGGAATGAGCTTCATATTGGCGAATCCGGTTTCGATTGAGATTTGGAGATTTTTGCCCCACTCCCTATGCCGGATTGCCCAAACGGATACACGATAAACCTATTTTATTTTTGTCATCTTAAAGATATCGAACAAATACCACATTTGTTCTAAATTTAGAATCCAATAAAAAACACCTCAAATTACCACCTAAAAGTAAATTGGTTTGATTGTTTAAGGTTACGTAAATAATAACTAGCACATTTAACTAACAAATATCACATTAATTCTAATCAATTTATCTAAATAACTATTACATTTATCTAAAATAAATATGTTGTTACCTAAAAGGAGGGCGCCGGGGGCACTAGCAAGCGGGTGGCACCGGCGGCGGCACGGCGGAGGCACCGCAATGCGGGCGGGCGGCGCCGGCGGCAGGGCGGCGGCGGCGGCGGGCGGCAGCCCGGAAGACGGCGGCACCGGCGGTGGAGACAGCCTCTTTTCGGGCGGCATCGGGCGGCGGATGCGCAGAAGCCGGCGGCGGCGCGCGAACGGCACGGCGGCGGCGACGGCGGCGGCGGCGGCGGCGCACGGCGGCGGGGAGCGTTCTAGGGCACAGGACCAAGGCACGGCGGGGGGAGGAAGAGGAGGGAGCGTCGGGGCGATATAAAAAAAAAACTAATGTCGACGGCTTCCTAGCCGTCGCCAATGATGCATTAAGTTACATTGGCGACGGTTTAGTAGCCGTCGCCAATAACTTTCGACCGTTGAAGGTATTGGCGACGGCTCCAAGCCGTCGCCATTAGTTCCCTACCGTTGAACGGTCAAAAGAGGATCCGTAAACCCTTTAGCGATGGCTAGAGCCGTCGCTTAAAAGATTTTTAGCGATGGCTTTTAAAGCCGTCGCTAGTTTACCTCATATTGGCGACGGCTTGATTGTAGCCGTCGCAAATAACAGTTTAGGCGACGGCTCTAAAGAGCCGTCGCCAATAATCTGTCGCCAATAAACCTTTTTCCCGTAGTGACTCCAACTTCTAAAAATATCAATATATGATACTTTAACCAAACAGGCCGTAAAGTCATAATGTCATCTCGAATCCCTCTTGTGCTACACACACATCCTAATCATCCATTCTCAAAAATAAATTAAGCAAATCACATAAAAAGGGATTTATGTCCTGGTAAAAGAGAGATAAATTTAGATTGTCCTGGTAAGTCAAATCAAACGCGGCGGAAAAAAGCCCTTCTTCTGTCCAGCCCTCTCGTGGGATCGCGGGCAGCACGCGCACCAGGATGCGGACAAGCCCCGTCAAGAGGCGGGCCCGCCGGTAATCAATGCCGTAACCACTTCTCCGGAAGGTTGTTCATTATTTGGTTTGATTTAAGAAATTAAATTAAATTAACAATTTAATTAAGTTCGATTTGATTTGAATTGTCGAACGATTTAGTTTAATTTTTAAGACTCTTCGAATCAAATTAAATCGTTAAATTGAATAAATCGAATTAAATTAAATACTTAATTTTAGTTATATAATATAATATTTATATGCCTTTAAAATTATTTCGAGAAATTTTAAAATAAATCGATAAAATATATAAATAAATACCCCGAATTCCAATAAAATAAAATTTAAAATAATAAAAATAAAATTATAGATTGGCATCTTTACTCCACTTTGATGAAATATGATTTAAATCCTACTAAATCGAATTAATTTAGTTTGATTTAATTTAATTAGAGAGATATTTTAATTTGAGAAGAATACTTAAAAATTAAATCAACTCAAACCATGAACACACTGCTCCGCCGTACGCATCCGGCCAGAATCTGTTGCCACGTGCACGCAGACGCGCGAAATGCTCCGCGTATCGCGTGGTCTTTTCCGGTGCTGAGCCTATCTTCACGAGGTGTTTGATGATATTTTATTCTTTTATTAGGATCGCACGACAAAAAATAAATTTACAATCACAGACCCGACAAGTTTTATACGGAAAAACTATGAAATTATCATGTGTGGCCGAAAGATTTTAGAAATGATGACGAGATGCTTGCTAACATTTTAAAATCAGTAAGTCCAGTCGACTTGAACCAAACCAATCGGTTCGGTTGGGTTGTCCACTCCGTTTTTTGAATCGAATCGAATCGATAATTTTTTATTAACTTAATTTGATTCGACAATTTCTCGAATTGATAAACCGGTTGATCCGGTATATATATTGTATTAAATTTAAATTTATATTATATCAATTTAAAATACATATTATCATAAATTTAATTTAATTAATGTAAAGATATACTTATATATATCATAATCAAAATATTAATCTCCATGTTAACTTTACTAAATTATTATAATATAAATTTAATTTATTTAAATATATATTAATCTTTTTCTTCTTCTTCTGCAGTTTCCCACACGCACGAGTGCCTTTCACATACAAGCTAGTGTATGTGTATCCGTCTCCGTGCCTCCTCGTCCATGGCTATGCCCGTGGTCTTTGCTCTCGCGGTAGGCCGGTGGCACAAATCTGATGGGGTGTTTAGTTGCACGATAACGAAGGTTTTTGTTTTAATTTTTAAAAATTATAAGAAAACTTGTTAAAAGAGGTGTTTGGTAATCACGACGAATTTATGTTTTAAAAGTGATTTTCTTCTTAAACAAAAAAAAGAGGGTTTCACCTCTTTCTTTTTTCTTGTGGTCTCCCACTTTGTTTGGACATGTGTGGTAGTTACTTTTTTTTGTAATCACATCCCTCCAACCATGATAATTTTATGTCATGAGTTAGTTCATTTTTTATTTTAAAACAATTTTTTATCATGAAAATGTATAAAAAAATATCATGCAACCAAACACCCTGGGTGCGACGACGTCAAAGTATTTTTATCTTGCTTCGAATATTCCATTATTTAGGTCCATTGGGCAGAGCGTAAAATCAAGATCTAAGAAAAAATCTTTTCTCGGATGCACTTTCTCGGGAAATTGAAAATAAGGATGGTTATTTAGTTAACTTCTCTGGAAAAGTTTATCCAGCACTTCTAACAACCAAAATAAATTTATCTATATTTGTGCACTAAATTTATTTATTTATAATAAAATTTTGATGTAAAAATAAATTATTTACATGAGATTTTTTTAATAAAATTAAAATTGTAGTTTATTATTGACATACTAATAAAAAATTGTATTAAAAATAAGATATATTAATTTATTTTAAAATTATTTTCCTAAATTATTTCCGGTCATTTGAATATATTTAAATCATATTCTTAAATTTCATGTAAAAGTGTACTACAGTGTACTCATTTTATTTTTTGAAGTTTTTAAATATAATTACTAAATGGGAAATTTATATTTTTTAAATTAAGTATATGATAAAATATTTTTTAGCACCAAAAAGTTTCATAAAAAAATCACTTTACTTAAATTCATATGTTGTAAACCACAGCGTTATTGTGTTTTCTATATAAAATAAGTTAATCGATAAAATAGTTCAAACAATTTGCAAACTTAAGTTTCAGCTAATTTTTTTTAATAAATTTATTAAATAAGTAGTTCGTACGATGAAATTACTTTTTAAAAAATATTTTATTTTTTTACACAAGAATGAAATAAGTTTTTATCTGCATATTCAAAAAATTGATTTCAAGTAATAAACGTAATGTACATCGTTCCCCGAAAACGGCATGCACCGAAACAAATAGACCTTTACGAGGTATTTGATTGCATGACAATTTTTTTTAAATTTTTAAAAATTGCAAGAAAACTTGTTAGAAGAGATATTTGACAACATGCCAATTTTATATTTTGAAAGTGAATTTCTTCTTAAACAAAAAATGGGGTCTCTTCTCTTTCTTTTTCTTGTGGTCTCCCACTTTATTCGGTCATGTATGGCAGTTACTCTTTTTTGTTATCACATCCCTCTCCATGATAATTTTTTGTCATTAATTGGTTCGCTTTTTATTTTAATACAATTTTTTATCACGAAAATGTACAAAAAATTATCATGCAACTATGGGGTGTTTGGTTGCATGACGATGAAAGTTTGTATTTTGATTTTTAAAAATTGCAAGAAAACTTGTTAAAAGAGGTATTTGACAACATGCCAAATTTATATTTTGAAAGTGAATTTCTTCTTAAACAAAAAATAGAGTCTCTTCTCTTTCTTTTGCTTGTGGTCTCCCACTTTATTCGATCAATGTGTGGTAGTTACTCTTTTTTGTAATCACATCCCTCCAAACATGATAATTTTATGTCATGAGTTGGTTCACTTTTTATTTTAATACAATTTTTTATCACGAAAATGTACAAAAAATTATCATGCAACCAAACACCCCACTAGTGTTCGCACAATGTATATTGAAAATAATTTTTACTTAGTTGGACAATTTATTCAACCATGAGTGCTGTTATTTAATAAAGATATTTTAGTAGGATTTATCGCAACAAAATATCAACTGGCGGAACATTTCAACTAAGAAGTTGATTTTGGGGAAAAAATAGTTAGAATCGTGAGAATAGTCCCCGATTATTACATAGTTGATATTGTACGCGTATACCCTACCTTCAACCTTAGCTTCTTAGTTTTAAGGTTCGTAAGATGCTATCAAAATGATCAATTATCTTTATTTAACAATTGATTATCTTGTCTCTTATTTTCATTATCACGGTGAGCGAGAGAATGTTAGAATTGTAAGAATAATCTCACGTTCATTATTACAAACTCGATATCATGTTTATATATATATATATCGAGCCATTTAACTTTAACACTATGATTTTGAGATTCATAAAAAAACAAAAATTACAATAAAAAATATCACATTTTTTTACTGGATAAGGTCTCTTTTTTTAAAAACATATCTTTCGACGGTGGTAGAACATTTTTTAAACGAGTTTAGTGATAAAAAATACAATTTTAATAAAAAATTAACTCAATTTATCACGCAACCAAATACCCCATTAATAACACCTCTTGCATCATTCTTAAAATTACACGGTACAAAGAAGTTCCACATGTGCAATGTATGATGAGATGGGTCGACAGGAGTACGGATCTTTGCATTTGTTCCATAATCTAAGCGGACAAGCGGAATAGGTGCAACCGTTTATAAATCTTTTCATAGAAATTGTTTTAATGGGAAAAACTTGTTAAAAAGGTGTCTGATAATCTATATTAAAATATATTGTTGTAAAGAGTTCTTTGTTGATAAAAATAGATGAAACATTGTTTTTTTTTTTTTACTTTGTGGCAGCCCACCTCTTTTAGTTGTGCGCGCATAGTTCTCACACTTTTTTTTCTATGTATCATATCTCATCACCCATCATGCATGATAAATTTATGTCTTTAGTTATTTATATTTTATCCAGCATATAAATTTTATCACAAAAATATATGAATCATTATTCTGCATCCAAACATGGTAACTTTAGTTCCAACAATATACGTTTGGCCTTATTTTAATATACATTGCCGTTATAGTAAAAAAAAAGACTGCATTTATCACTTCAGTAAAAAAAAGAGAGGCCACATTTACTTCATATTACCGCTCAATTGAATGCTTCTATTTACGTAAGCCCACTTCCCATATCCTAGTAATTTCAACTATAATAGTTCCCAAATACTAATCTTTACCAAATTAAAGCAAACCATTTTCTCCTATTGGCATGGAAAATAGTGACTAAGGTCGGATTTAGTTGAAACTCAACAAAAGGCCTGGCAGCTTGAGTTAATTATATTACCACTAAAAGTACAAGGGGGTGAAAACAATATCTGAGAGTTTTGATATTCTAATTTGATTCCAATAAAAAAACTTCATGATTTCATCGTATATTTTGCCACTCCATCCAAAGTAGTTTCCAGATTCTAACCATGCTCTTAGTTAGGGGTTAGTGTAAAGTGTGATATTTTTTTCATTTTAATTTACACTATATCACAAAATAATCACACACACTCCGAGGGGGCTAATAAACATAATTTATTTTATAAAATATTAACATTATCTATATTTAGATAATTTGTAAAGGTGGCTGAAATCTGTCTTTGATTATACTAAGACTCTAAGACGTCGTTTGGTATCTGGATAAAATCGATGAGGATAAGGATAAATCAATCCTCACGATTAATCCTATCCTCGTTACTTTTGGTTTAACTCATGATAAATTTAGAGATAATTTTATCTTATATTTGTTATGTTAACATTAAATTTGAGGATAAACAAGTCCGATTGTCCACCCAGCCGGATCTCCCCCCCCCCCCGCCCCTCTGGCTCGTGGCGGCCCTCCCGTCATTGCCCCCCCCCCCCAACCCGCCGTCCAACCCCTCCCACCCGCGGAGCGGCGCCCCCGCCCCCTCCCCCCACAACGTCATTCTTCGCTGACCGGCGCTGCATGCCTTCACCGCCCCATCTACTCCTCGCCGGGTTCCCCCCCTCGAGTGCACGCCTGCAGGCATCGCCTCCCTCTTTCACGCCATCACGGCCACACCTCCCGTTGCCTGCACAGCCGCCGCGTCGTCCCGCGGGAACCGCCACCTTGCCCCCCTCTGAAGTTGCCATGCTTGCCCGCACTCCACCGCGTCGCCGCTTCACCACCGGCCGCCGCGTTCCCCTGGTCGCCCCCCACCGGACGGAGCTCCTAGCGCCCGCCCCTCCGGACGAAGTTCCAGCTCAGCGACGACGACGGCGCGGATGAGGAAGAAAGAGAGGGAGTCACGAATCAGATCGCCACCGCGAGGAGCTCGGGCGTCGTATCCCCCAAATTTTATTTCGAGATAAGTTAGTCTAAGTAATAAGATGGATGAGTTATCCCTATATTTATCCCTAATTTTAAAGATAATATGGATTAAGTTAATCCAGGTTCAACTTATTTTTAAATGTGCGGGGGATTGTAGATAAACCAAATCTATCTTAAGTTATTTTCATATCAAACAGGGTCTAAGTCGGTCGGCACTTTCCCTACTCGTGGTGAGCAAGAGTAGGAGTTCGAAGACCAACAGAGCCCGATCATCTTTGAAGGACGACGCAGTGCTGCGCCTGTGCTTGGCCACCGGGCCATGGTCTTCAAAAAAAAAAAAAATCTTTGAAGGACGACTTCTAGTGGGATCGAGCGGGGGCTCCATCCCTCGTCTTCGGGCGATACAGCACGTCCTTCACTATTCGACTAAGTTGTAAAGAAAAAAAAGAGAAAAGACTAAAACTTATGGGGTGTTTGGTTGCATGATAATTTTTTGTACACTTTCATGATAAAAAATTGTATTAAAATAAAAAGTAAACCAACTCATGACATAAAATTATCATGTTTGGAGGGATGTGATTACAAAAAAGAGTAACAACCGCACATGACCAAATAAAGTGGGGGACCACAAGAAAAAAGAAAAAGGTGAGACCCTCTTTTTTTGTTTAAGAAGAAAATCACTTTCAAAACATAAAATTGTCATGGTTGTCAAACACCTCTTTTAACAAGTTTTCTTAAAATTTTTAAAAATTAAAATAAAAACCTCAATTATCATGCAACCAAACACCCCCATTAGACGCATTCAAAATTTGACTCAAAAAAAAAAGACCCAGTCAAGAAAAAGAAAAGAAAAGACTAGACTGAGACGTCCGTTGGTCGTTACTCCCCGTCCGCTCCGGTGGTCCCCACCTCGTCGTGCACGTGGATCTTTTATCGCTTTTGCCAGTGGTGTGTCCTCAGGAGTGCAGACTCCTGCCTCCGTAGTTTACAAAGAGTCGCCACCTTCTTCGTCGGCGGCCGCCCCTCTCCTCTCTCTGGCTTCTCCCCAAAACCCTAACCAGTGAGGGTCCTTCCCCTCCCAGCTCCGCGGTCGACTCCTCCCCCGCGGCCCTCCGCCGCTCCATGGCCGACCCCAGCCATCTGCGTCGGTCCCCGAGGGCTCCTTCCAATGGCAACCCGACGGCCTCCGCCCGCCGCAGCAACGATGACGCCGCCGGCATTGTGGCCCGCTCACTCGGAACCCTGACCAAATCCCCGGGATCTAAGGCCGCACGGTTTCTGGGCGCCGCTGGATGCACGGCTTCTTCCAAGAACGGGCGGGAAGGGGGCGCTGCGGTGGTGGGGGGCGCCGACTCTTGTAGTTCCCCGGCAATGACGAAGCAGCTCAAGAGAGTTCGTGGTCGGATCTCCGTGCAGTATGAGCGGAGGAGGAAGTCGCCACGGCTGGAGAGGTTATCTGGCCTGGGAGGGATGGGGGCGAAGTTCGTCAATTCGTCTCTTCGACATTTGACGACGACGCCGCCATTACGTGGAGCATTGCGCAGCGTAAAGGGCGGGGATGATGTTCGAAAGGGGCCGATGGGGAAGTCAAGGGAGATGGTACCAACCTCCACGAAGACTCCAGTTACGCGAGAACAGTGGGCGATAGGGAATGGGGGGTCCACAGCTCAAGTCGTGACAACTGAAGATGGACACCCTAGGCGATCACCAATGATTGTTTCGTGCTCCTTTCCGTCAAATTTGGTTACAAGAAAGAGTGAAAATGAAAATGCAAGGCCCAAAGGTGTTGAAGAAACATGGCCTCTGAGGAAGGCTAAGATTTCTTCTCGGTCAAGGGGTAAGGGGAAGGTTGGAATACAGTATGAGGATGTCTTCTTCATTGGGGACCCTGTGCCTGACAAAGAAGCAAGAAGCCGTTGGCCCCATCATTATGCTGAGGTGATACTCTGCTGCTTCATTCTGGTTGCTTACTTGGTCATGCCGACTTCTCGGTTGTTAGGGATAATTAGATGGTTCTTAATCATTTTTAGGTCAAGGAATTTGTCGCCAAAATTTGCTTGCCTCCTTAGTCTTTGTTTTTTGGACACATATCAATTGCACGGCGAGCAAGTTTGAACTTTAAACAACGATACCCTATGAACATCTGCATGAGTAAAATATTTGGTAATGGACATGAACATCCACAAGTTTGAGACATCATAATCTGCCGAGTGCATCTTATTTGTGATTACCGACATCTATGGCTTCTCTGCATGTTATTATGGAAGTAATTCTTGGAATAAAGCAAGTTAAAGCAAGAGAAGCTAAGCTTTTGATGTTGCTAAATTGGGAAGAGTAAGTTTGTGCGAACACAATAGCTTTATGATGGATACCCTCCTATTTCACAACTAGGATACAAGGAAAGCGGGATTGGAATCAGCCACTGTATTGGCTAATGTCAATTCCGATATGATCTCGATTGGATTGGCAGAATCAGCCAACTCTACAGGAGAAAAATTGATCCGGGATAAGCTCTTCAAAAACACTAAAAAAATAAAAATGTAGAAAAATACCCAGCAGTAGCTTTCCCACGAGATTCTGGTTTGGTGCAACCATTGATTGTGAGATCAGAATCGGGACATTGATCGGTAGCTGCCAATTCCGATTCCCATCCGGATTGGATAAAAAAATCACTGGATCCACCAGGAGAAAAAATGTTTTGGAATCAGTCACCAAATCCTGGTCTTATCTAGAAAGATGTTGCGGTACCGATGCCAAATCAGTAGCTGATTTTGATGAGAAGTCATTGGAGTCAGCCGATTAGAGCCAAACTGGTCTCGCTCATGGTTGGCAGAATTGGTCGATTTCAGTATCAGATCAACATATATGTTGATGACTTTGGGTGTGGATTCAGATCCACTTTTGATTTGTCAGAATATACTGATTAGGCCTGGATAAGGACCGATTTTTGTGACTTTTGGCACTGGATCATCTTCTATATCCTAGGGCGGGGAAACCTTGATGGGACCAAAATCCCGGTTCCAATTCCGCAATTCTTGGTCTCAATCTAGGCAATTTCAATCTTATGCTATTGGAGGTGCAAGGCAACCAAGGCAAGGAGGGCCTCGTCTCGCCGTAGGTGCTTGAGGCTTAATATGTGTGAAGGGGCATTGGGGAGAGGTGAAGGGGAGAAGACTAGTGGCAAGGCGAAGTTGAGAAGCCATAAATGTCTTTTGGGCTGAGAAGAAGGGTCCATACAATACGAAATTGAACCCATGGACCCAAATTTACCCATTTTGCAACTTAAAAGTAGACCAGACACTTAATAGCGTTGAACCGTTGGTTAGACCGGGGCGGTTTAGTACTTTGGGGATGATTCACTTTAAGTTAACGGATTATGGATCCCATGTAAATAGGTTTGACATATCCACCTTCTCCACCCGATAATGGGTGGAGAGCATCTCTCCGGTGGCGTGTGGACAGTGTAGTGGCTATGGTGAAAGGGTGGTGTTACCTAGGCAATCTGGGCCATAGCCAGGTGTTTGACACCTGCCTCACCTCCCCACTAATAACATAACATAGATTCGGTCTATGGTCGTCTCCTGTGGGAATCTAAGAGATCAGTAATCTGATTCTAGAATTAGCCGATTTTTCAAACCATGTTTGGACAAGATTTGCAATACTTTTTTTCGGAAGGTGATCACTAAAGCTTAGCCACAATTCATCGATTACACGTAATACAAAAGAAACAGATGGAGAGTTATAGTAGAAAGAAAGGACACATCCTCTACTAAGATAGTAGCAACCGAGGTATGAAGTGCGGGTTTAGTCATTCAGTGAAGTGTGCATCTTGGTGTCTTCTAACACTGCTACCATGAGAACTTTGATGGAGGGGTGTGTTGTTACATTTGTCGGGGGTCCTTTTTCTCTGATGGAGTTTGAGAACTCTTTGAGACATTTTTTTTGAGTGTAGTTGGTAGAAGGTGGGATTATGGATCAAGTGTGTCTCTTTCAGGTAGTTGTTTGTCAGGAGTTGCCCTAACCTGTTCTTGGTTGGATAATGTTATAAACAAATCTTTCTTTGACGATGAGAGAGTGGAGTTTGCTTTTAAAAGTTGGTTGCTGATGACGGACTTGGATGTGGTTTCTTCGGAGTGGTGCTGGGTTTCATCGTCTAGGTTGATATCGGGTATTATTAGGGAATATATTTAGGCAATTTAGGCTAATTAAGGGTCTTTGTGTATTTGTGGGAAAATTTTAGGCTTATTTTAAAATTTGTATCTACACCCATATATAAGGGCCCCCACCCCCTTATGTACGTATGGTAATTTTGAGTGAAAAAAAAAGTTGCTGTGTGCCACTGTAAGGAACCGCAGTGAGGTCTCCTTTGACCAGTCTGATTTAGGTGTCGCTCAAATCTTTGTAATCAGTTAGTTGTCCAAAATTTTTCATATGTTTGGGCCTAGATTTCATCTTATCATAGACATTTATATTGTTGTCATTAATGTTTTCTCCGAAAGGGAGTATTTCTGTACTTTCAGTGAACTCTATTTTGATGTTTTCTCTCTGATCTGTATATTGGCAGGGAAAAGTTTTAATTTTTTGGTTTGAGTTCTTATTGGTTACACTTGTGTGTTGCTTATTACTTGCTTGTCCTGTAGGTTAAAACAAGAAATGCTCGGACCATCTCCAAGTGAGTGATAATCTATCCTTTATTGTTTTAAGTAGTATAAAAATTGTACTGCTCTCATTTTGCAAGTGACGGCGTGTTATTTTATTCTTTTTGAATTTTGAAGGAAACATGAAGATGAGATTATTTCAGGTGTTAAATGCCACTATTATCAGGCTAGCATAGTTGGTTCCATTATCAATTTGGGGGACTGCACCTATGTGAAGGTTTGTCTGTTTTTCATTTAGCCCTTTACGTGTTAGTGCGTTTATATTGTTTTCTTTTGTATGTATCATAATTTAATAACCTCGCAGATATTCATAATTCATACATGCATGGTTGAGATCAATCAATTATATTTTTACTATGATTAACCCATAGATAAAGTTTTTTGATGATTTCCCTTGTCTAGGTGATTAGGAACCAGATTGGCATTTCGTTAACTTCTTTTCCATTGAACAACAATATTTTATGCTATTATCTTTGCTTTAAGTTTGACATGCATTTAGTGCCTCCTAATGAAAGTGTCATAAAATATGTCCACAACTGTAATTCCATAATGTTAAAAATCCCTTGTTGCTTTTAGATGCATTATCTTTGATTTTGGTTATCTTCTATACTTTAGTCATTATAACCTTAGGGCTTAGTGATTATCTCATGTGCAGCTCTTGGATTCAGATAAAATTCTATAGAATAAATATTTATGTACCACCATAATTCTTTAATTTAATTGTATTTTCCAGTTTTGATGAACCTCAATTACCATTTATCAAAATGTAAATAAAGTTGCTGACAACATTTAAATGATGCTCCTGGCATTATTCTCCTTGTCTATTGTCTGCCAAAATCATTCATTACTAAAAGTACCAACAGTGTTGGAACTGAAGTAGTGTTGGAAGTTGGAACTATTTTTATCTTTTGCACTTTTTTCTCAGTGTTAACATATCCATTACAAATGTAGGGTGAAGAAGGAAAGCCAAATTATATTGGAAGGATACTAGAATTCTTCGAGACAATTGAAGGGGAGTATTATTTCACAGTCCAGTGGTTCTTCCGAGTTGAAGATACTGTAAGTATATTGAAGATATAAATTTGTTGTAGATTTTTTTTTTGTGTTTGATTGATATGCTTCTGTCATTCTCAGGTCATCAAAGGGCAAGCAGAATTCCTTGCCAAGAAGCGTCTTTTTTACTCTGATCTGAGAAATGATAACCCACTAGATTGTATTGTTTCCAAAGTCACTATTGCCCAAGTTTCTCCCCTTGTACGAATCATGCCTACTTTTCCTATCTTATTGTCTTTTAACTTATTTCTTTGTTCTTATTTAAAGACGAGTACCAATTACATTGTGACAAATCTTGAATCTGTATTGCCATTTGAATTAGGATCAAGGATTGTTGTCTTGCCTCTCAATCTTGACTTGGAGAGATGAGATCTTGCCAACATCTCGTGAAATTCTTGTGAGATTGAGTAGGAGAGACATGCTGGAGGAGAGGGCGTGGCCACCACTAGGTGGTGGCCGGAGTGTGAACCGCTGCACCCTGCCTGCCTTCTCAGTTGGGAAATACGGGTCACTGGGGCTTGGATTCTCAGACCCGAGAAACCCCTGGATTCTTACATTAGAGTTCAGATCCAGGGTTTTCAGGTGCTGCTGATCCAAGTATCTGGACCTGGTGGCCCATCCTCCCCACACTCACCCTCTAGTGCCTTTACCTTCTCTGGCAGCCTATTTTGGCTCCCGTGGATCTTGGTAGCCTGCTGAGACTGATATTCTCGTGAGATTTTGCTGAGATGGGAAACCATGATTGTGATTGGTGTTCTTTCTTCAATCAACTTACTTGTCATTTTGTGGCAGGAAGCTTTGAATCCAAAATGTATACCTTCATGTGACTTCTATTATGACATGAAATATTCTGTGGAGTATTCTTCATTCTGTTCTACTTCTTTGGAAAGTGGTAAGTTATAAATTCTCTCAAATTGCAAGTTTTGCACGTACAGGTTTTAACAATGAAAAAGAGTACCTGTACAACACCCATCTTTTCATAGTATGCCTTGTCTGCATGAAGACTTCCACAATCATAATATCAGGTGAATGAAATAATAATCCTAAAGTTTATTAAATATGATAAATCTTATGTAGAACCAAACAAAAACAAGTAAATAATGCCAAAGAACGGTAACGAATTGTCACAAAAGACTGGAAGAAAATCTTAAAGTGACCTAAAGCTTTATAACTAAATAAAATCTGGAATGAAAAAAGTTTTAACATCTGAAATTAAAATAATCTAAATTTGAAGATGATAACACAAATAAATTGTACTATGAAAATGTTGATCTAATCTGGAAATCAATAGATAAATAAAATTAAATAAATAAAGTTTAAAAAATGAATAAAATTACGTAACAAACAATCAATAATTTTTAATAATAAAATGTTTAAAAATTAAAATAATTTAAATATATAACGGTAAAATTTAGATTGATTAAATAAATGTTCAGGAATTTCATATAAATGAAATAAAAAATATAAAAAAACAAATAAGCAATGTACACAATCATAATATCAGGTGAATGAAATAAATAATCCTAAAGTTTAATAAATATAAATTTCAAAGTTGGATTAAAAAAATAGTAAGAAAAATCAAATATATAAAATGCAACATAAAAATTCAAAATAATTAATAACAATAACAGAGATTCATTTAAATTAAAATGCTTAAAATATCATAACAAATCTAAAAAATGTTAATCATGGGATAAGGATCAAACAATCTAAAGACATGGTTTGTTGTTTCTTTAATGTAACTTCATACACGTCACTAGTTCCTCTGTTCTACTCTATCGTATTAAGGGTATTTGGGCATGCAAGCTATTTAATTAATACTCGACTCCATTATGTTTGGAGTGGTCAAATTCTAAGATAAGTACCGCAAAATAAATTCATGCACTCATAATACGAATCTTCTTATACATAATGTCTTTTAGTTTTCTTTAAAAAATAAGGGTCTCATAAGGCACTATGCAACAAATTCTTTGTTTCTTAACATTTTTAGACAACCGTCTGGAAAATTTATCTTTTGTTTCATTGATCTGCTGGCTTTACGTGGTCATTTTTTAATTTGTTCTATGTGTATTTTAGATGCTCCTGGAGAGAGGAGCGATTTGCCATTATCCGGTCTTTTGGAGAATCCTAGTCTCTCTGAAAATGGTAAATGCATTTCTGCCAAGTCTAAGCTGGCTCTACTTGATCTATATTCTGGTTGCGGTGGGATGTCAACTGGTCTCTGCCTAGGGGCTCATGATGCTGGTGTGCATGTCGAGACAGTAAGTATCACGTCATCAGAATTTCTGCTGTTTGTTGTTTTTATGCTTATTTCTCAGCATTCACGGTGTTCCTGATTATGAAAATTTACAGAAATGGGCTGTTGATGTCGATGAAGTAGCATGTCAATCTTTAAAATTAAATCATCCAGAAACCATGGTAGTTTCCATTCCTTTCTTTCTCTTAAAAGTATGCAAATTTACTTCTATTTTACTTTCTCATGTAGCTGGTTTAGCAGGTAAGGAATGAGTCTGGCGATGACTTCTTTGCTCTTTTAAAAGAATGGGAGATACTTTGCAAACATTATGTTAGTAGTTGCAATAGGCAAACCAGACAATCACATTCAGCTGCACTGGAACATGAATACCATAAGCTAAGATCAGGTGGTGGCTCTGAGATTACTGATGGTGAGTTTGAAGTTGCATGTCTTGTTGATATTTGTTATGGTGATCCAAGCAACACTGGGAAGCATGGTTTAAAATTCAAGGTGAGCTAGCATACATGCTTATGTGTATACCTGCCATTATATTTGTTCTAGGTTATTGTCATGCCAATTCATTTTTTACATCTATTAAATTCGAGAACATTCTGTCTATTTTGGCAGCTGATTATTATAATGCTCATAGCTTTCAGATGCATATATAGTTTTGGTTCTCAATGGACCAAGTAGATTTTTATTCTTTGTGATATTTTCTTATGTAGATTCATGGAAGAGGAACTGTTCCTTCTGTATCACCACTTTCATAAAATATGTAGTTTAAAAAGTACGGATCAAGACATAGGGCAGAGTGACACAAGTTTTAGAAAAAACTTAAAAACAAATAGATATTATTATATAAATAATTTAAGAAAGAAACGATTGAAAGATGGATGAGAATATATACTTGGAAAATTAGATCCCTTATAAGAAAACTTATGAAACTTGTTGAGTATGGAGAGAAAAAGATTAATGTTATTTGTATTCAAGAAACTAAATAGATAGGAGAGAAATGTAGTTGGTGCTTATGCTCCATGAATTGGTTCAGAAAGTATGGTTAAAGAAAAATTGAGTATATACTTGGGAGGATATGGATAAGGATACGCACCTTAAGAAAATCAGAGAATATTTTAAATGAAGATTATTAGAGATCTCAATGGGTATGCTGGGAATGAATGTCATGGATATCAAAAGGGTTTTGGATATGAAATGAAGAGGAGAAAATTATCTCTGATTTTGCTGCGGCATATGTTCTTATACTAATAAATATCTCTTTTATCAAAAGCACCATTTGTAAAGTCTTAAGGTGTTCTTGATGCGTTTTACCAAAGTCTTGCAAGGTTTAAGCTTCAGAAGTTATTGAGATGCAAGCTCAATAGCAAGAAAAATATAATATGTGAATATTTATGTACATGCTCATGAACATTTGAACAAGTATCATGTACTTCATTTCAATAACTAATATTTGAAAACTATCATAAAACTTTCAAATTAGATTCTTAGTAATTTGCAATATTGCTGCTTTGTAGGTCCATGAAAGGAAATAACTTCAATTTGAATGTCAAAAATATATTGTCAGTGCAAATCCTAATTTCCAATCTTTCTTAAATAAGCTCAATAGATGAACAACTAATCAATGCAAAAAAAATATATATATTTATTCTCGTTATCTTGTTAGTCATCCATTGTCATCTATGTATCTAACATGTCATCGTCATCTTCATTTATTTCATTCTGATCATCTTCATCATTATCCAAACACTCTTCTATCATCACTTTTCATCAAAGTTTTCTTTGACACTTTTTTATTAGGTGGACTCTCTTTGCTCGACCAAGTAGGAGGTTGAGTTCTCTGCATTTTTATAATAGGGTGGACGTTTGAGTCACCAATGACAATGACGAAATAACCCTCTACAGCCACCTGCTCTATAGCAAGACATCATGTTTGGGGTTCTCACTGAAGGTGACAAGGATAACGGTCTCTCACCCTTATAAAGTATGTGGGTACCCAGCCTACCAGCCTTGAAAGATACAAAGGAGACAAACCCTAGTGCTCCTTATCTCGAAGCCCTAAGTAAAACAAGTCAATCCTTCTACAGAGACCAACTCCCAGTCATGTAAACACTGGGAACACACGGGAGGAAAGGTCAACCTCTTTAAAAGGGGGATAATAAAAAACGGAAAGAAAAGAAAGAAGAGAAAAAGGATAGATAAGCAAGGAAAAAATAAATGATGATAAGAAAAATGATAAACCAAAAAAGAAGAAAAAGAAAGGAAGAAAGAAGACTGAAGAATGCCAAGCAAACCTTGCGGTAAAGATAGATTGAGGCAAGGGGAGGCACCCATCTTCAAGACTTCTCAACCATTCGAGTTTGTTATGACTTCACACTGCCTGGGTTCAGCAGCTGCTTGTTTACAAGGCTACCGCCTACCACGCCTATACACCCCAAACTCATGCCTTGCAAGGCCTCTGTGATCCTATAGCTAAAAAAACTATTTGGTCTATATTATACCAATCTTCTTCCAGTAAGCCTTCTGCTTGCTATTCTAAAACTATGGGGCCTATATTATTAGGCCTATAAATAAAGGAAGGAGAAAAAACAAAGAAAACATTAAGCTTTCTATTCTGCTGATCCAACAGAAAAAGGGAGATAAAAAAACACAGAAACATCTTTCCCTGTTCTGCAGAATGGAGAGGAGAAAAAAAAAGAGCCAACCTGTTTTGCAGTGCAAATGTGTGTGTGAGAGAGGGGGGGAGGGGGAGAGAGAGAGAGAGAGAGTCAGATAGAGATCCTAATTCTAATTGGACTCTAATATGAGATGATTATGGATTGGAATTATCCTTCCAAAAATCATGATATGGGTGATAAATATCCTTGAAAATGAGGAGTTCAGATAAACTCAAACTTCTCTTATGAAAATTAGGTCAAAAATCCCCCAAGCTTCTGCTGATCCGACAGAATAAGGGGAGAAAAAACACTGAAACATTTTTTTACTTTTTTGCAGAATTGAGAAGAGAGAGAGAGAGAGAGAGAGAGAGAGAGAGAGAGAGAGAGAGAGATGATTATGAATTGGAATTATCTTTCCAAAATCATGAAATGGGTGATCAATATCCCTGAAAATGAGGAGTTGAGATAAACTCAAACTTGTCTCATGAAAATTAGGTCAAAAATTTACCAAACCTATTTTTTAAAAAATTTTAATTTCTGAAAATTTAGAAATTAAGAGCCTTTTCCGACTAGGACTTTTTAAATAAAAAAATTCAGTTATAAATTGTCGACATCATGACTGAAAAATATATAATTATTAAGTGGTCCTCAATTTTGAGATTTTCTAGATTTTATTTCTAGAAGTTCGTTTTTTCTTATTTTTAACTATTTTTTTAAAATCAGTTAAAATTAGGAATACAATTTTAAAAATAGCATAAAAATAGGGGATATGCTTTGAATAAATCCACAAGCCACACGTCTCTCTCTCCTCACTCTCAGCCACATGGGGAGACTATTAGGGTGGGTCCCACCACCTAAAGAAAGGGAAAATACCACAAAAATTGTGCAAAATGGGAAATCTACCCTATTTTCTCTCCAACTGCATATCCACACTTGGATAAGGCCTAGCAGCCACCAAGGCTGTAGCACCCCAGCCCCCATCCCATCCTACTATAAATACAAGCTCATTCTTCTTTGAGAAGCATGCAGGAGAGGTGAAAGAGAGAAAGGCTGAGCATAGTTGTTATGACGCCCCATAGGCAACAAGGCGCTACTTTGCCGGTGCCCAAAGCGCCTTGGCTCCCAGGCCAGGTGCCCCAAATATTAATACACAATAAAAAAAATCTTTTGATCCGCGATTACTAAGTGCCAATTTGTAATAGTGTAAATATATTAATATATTTTATTATCACTTATACTATCACGTGTATATATATAAGATTCATAATTATAAATATATGTTATATACTTAAATTTTATAAAAAGTTATTTTAACTCTCTTCTCTGTCTCACACACACATCAAGTTTATCAAGATTAATTATTTCTCAAAATAAATATGTACATACATATACATAATTACATAAATAATTTCACATTTAAATATTTGAACATATAAACATACATATTCAATCATAACATACAAATATAATTATATTCATGAATATATATTTGCATGTATGCATTAATATATATATAATACTAACATCTAATTATATATATATGATTGTGTATACGTATATACATGTATATATAAACATCCAATGTTACCGTCTTGACTGTTTAGGTGACGCCTAAATGGCCGCCTTGTCGTCTAAGCAGAATTGACACTCTTCTACACCTTGAATGTCTTGTTGCCTTGACAACTATGAGGATGAGGAATTCAACTCCTCAGTGCTGTGCAAGGAAGGGGAGTAAGGAAGACAAGAAAAAGGAAGAAAAAGAGAGGAAAAAACTGAAAAAAATCAGGTATTCAAAATTGCGCAAGTGGGAAGCCAAGAAAAGGAAGTGAAAAATGTCTTGGAATCACTCCCTATAGCCCCCAAGAGAGGCTCCACCAGGCCTCATCCTATTCCCATTAAAATGAGGGAAGTCATCTAAACCAACGGGTAGAAGGTTGGGTCCCATGCCATAGATGGCTCCCCTTAAATGGAAGAAATTCATTAAATTCAAGGCTAAAGGATTTCATCCTATAAGGATGAGTTTCATGCCTTAATAGCCTCCCCTTAAATGGGAAGGACAAGAAAATATGAAGAGAGGGCTAGAGGGGTTCATTCTACAAGGATGGGCATGCCTCCCCTTTGGGGAAAATTCAGAAAAGAAAGGATAGGCTGGTTTAGCCTTAAAGGCCGGGCCCTATGCTGTTCACATCACCATATATCATGAGTAATAAACCCCAAATTATGGATGGCGATATGTCATTGATTAAATATGAGCCAATCATTTTTTTACCATGCTATTAAGCTCTAATTTTGTCAATGAAGAGAAGTTAAGTGAGGAGGGAGATTCCCTTATGTGGAATAATTTTCCAAGGCTTTTTATGCCTTAAGAGAATTATTTCAGATTTATTTGATGGGAACTATAGCTTGTCATGCCTCCCACATATTGTAAAGATTGTAAATTCATTCCAAATTATGCATGCTCGTGATGCTGAATGGGAGCAATTGTAAGTCCCATGGCCTTACAGAAATTCAACGAAAATATAAAATAAAATAATGATTAATTAATTAATGAAAAATCTGATCAAACTGGGTCTACCAGAAAATTTTCATAATTAAAACATATCATAAATCATTTTTATCATTTAAATGATTTAATAAACAATCGATAACTAAATAATCAAATAAAAATTAAGAGAAAATAAACATAAAAATAAATGATAAAAAGTAAAAACAGGCATAAAGGGGCAAACATCCATTATTCTTTTTAAAATATAAGAAATAAAATAAAAATTTATAATAAAGAAGAAAGATGAATAAAAAAAAAGAAAAGGAAACAGAAAACAGATAAATAATAGCAGAAATTGATGGAACAAGAAGACACATCCATAAATTGAGATCAAAACCGAAACTGGGATTAAAACCAAAAAATGAAACACCAACATGGCACAAAATGATAAAAAATAAAAAAAATAAAACTGAAATACTGGAAATAGAATTGAAATTATAAAAGGAAAACCATAACTGAAGAACACCAGAACAAAACAACAGAAAGGGGAACATAGACAGAAAATTGGAATCTTGAATAAAAAGAAGAAAAAGGGAAAACCAAAACTGAAATAAAGACATGCAGAAGTAAACTGTAAATAGAAAGAGGATTTAAATACAAAGGCAAGTGAATAGAGCAAGAATGAAGGAAATAAAACATAAATAAATCACGCCCTGAAAACTGAAAGCAGAAATTGAAATGTAGAATGGGTACTTAAACCAAAAGTTGAAACTCAGAAACTCAAACCAAGACAAAAGCTTAAAAATTCAGAAATTTGGAGTAAAAGGCTGATATCATACTAAACAAACTGAAATGTATACACAGAAAAGCAGGCCAAAAAGATGATGAGAATCATAATGATTGACGTAAAAAGTACATACAAAAAGTTAAAACCAAAAAGATTAAGGGAATAAAAAAATCTGAAACACGCAAGTCCGACCTGTAAACAGGAGAAAAAGAAGGTCCAAGACTGAAAAACAGAAGAAAGAACTAAATAAAAAAAAGAACTGAAAATGTCAGAAAAAAAATCTCACAAGTTCTCCATCAAAGATAACCCCGTAACAACAAAACAGCAAGAAGGAAGAAATGACAAACAATAAATTAATCAAACAAATCTGAAATAAAAAAAATTGTTTGTTTAACACAAATAGGTGCAAGTAGTGATGGCCTCCGTAAAAAGTGTCTGGGTGAGAGAGTAGTGAAATAACTAACTCTTCTTTTTAATAAAATAGCTACTTTTGGAAGAATGCCAAATGAATGGAGAAAGAACATCATCATCTTGCTATTTAAGGGGAAAGGGGATGCGGATGAGTGTGAAAACTACAAAGATATCAAACTTCAAATAGATGCAAGTATTTAGCTGAAAATTCAATTCTGGGGGGACATGAATGGTATCATGCAAATGATACCAAATGAGGAGAGTATCCTGATTGGTGGCGATCTCAATGGTCACATCTGGTCCACCGAAATGGGTTTGAGAGCGTCGACGGGGGCTTTAGATATGGGGGGCAAAACGAAGAGGGTATAAATATTTTGGAGTTTGCGGTAACCTATGACTTAATCCTTGCGAATACCCATTGCATTTAGAGAAACTCTCATCTAATAACGTTTAAGAACGGGAGGAGCAAGAGCCATATTGGCTTCATTCTTATTGGGAAAGTGAGTTGCACTATATGTAAGGATTGCAAAGTCATACCTATTGAAGTATTCACAACTCAACATAAACTCTAAGTCTTGAATTTTAAGATCCTAGTATAATTGCATATAGTGCGGTGAAGGGATACCCCTAAGATAATGGCATTAACTTAAAGGAATTAAGCAGGACGTATTTAGCAATGAGGCCTCCAACTTAAAGAATGGGATGTTAACAGAGAGGCCGAGTAGATGTGGGATAATTTGACATCGAAGATTAAGGCAATATGAAAAAATTCTCGGAGAGTCTACTAGGCTGACCCACCTACGAAGGAATTGTGGTGGTGAAATGATGAAGTACAGGGAGCAGTGAAGAGTAAGAGAGAGTGGTTCAAGAAATTGTTCAACTGTAGCACTGGCGAAGCATTTGAAAAATATAAGAAAGTTAAGAGCAAGGCAAAGCGAGTAGTTAGACGAGCTAGGGAATGTACCTGTAGCAGGTTATATGAGAAATTAGGCACAAAAGAAGGCGAGAAGGATATTTATCGATTGACCAGATTGAGGGAGAGAAGATCTCATGACCTAGGTCGTGTTAGGTATGTTAAAGATATGAAGGGGGGGTGTTAACCTGAGACGAGGACATTTAAGAACGGTGGAAACATTACTTTGAAACGCTTTTCAATGAGTATACTTTGAAAAGTTTAGTGGAGCCGGAAGGAGATCGAGAGCAAGGTTAGAGTCCTCCCAAAAAATTCTCTTTAGAAGTGCGCTTAGCACTGGGAATAATGGGAACCTCATAGGCATGTGATCCTGATGACATCCTAATTGAAGTTTAAAAGTGTCTAGGTGAGAGAGGAGTGAGTGACTAACTCTTCTTTTTAATAAAATAGGTGTTTACGGAAGAATGCCAAATGAATGGAGAAAGAGTGTCAACATTTTGTTGTTTTAGGGGAAAATGGATGTACAAGTGGAAACTACAGAGATATTAATCTCATGTGCCAGACTATGAAGTTGTGGGAGAACATAATGGAGAAAAGACTTTAGGAGTGTATTCAGATATTATAAAATCAATTTGGATTCATGTCAAGTAGATCGACTACGGAGATCATCTTCTTAACTTGATCTTTAATGGAGAAATATAGAGATCTAAAGAGATCTTTATATAGTTTTCATTGATTTAGAAAAAGCATATGATCGTGTTCCAATAGAGGTTCTTTGGTGGGTACTAAGAAAGAATATGGTGTCTAGTGGATTCATTAATATCATCAGAGATATGTAAGAGAGTGTGACTACCTATGTTTTCTCTCATGGGGGAGTCAGGAGTCTTTCCGGTGTTAGTGGAGCTACACCAAGAGTCCGCACTCAGCCTGTCTTTTTGTCTTAGTCATGAAAAAAATAACTAATGATACGTAGGAGAGTTTATTTTAGTATATATTGTTTGCAGACGATATTGTTCTAATTAATAAGACTCAAGATGACATTAATAAGAATCTTGAACGATGGAGAATCGAGTTAGAAATTGAGGAGTTGAAAATTAGCAGAATGAAAATGGAGTATATACATTCCAAATTAACGAAACCCTAAACGTTGAAGAGGTTGAAGTAACATTGGACATAAATGTCCTTGTATCGAGTACTCAATTTAAATATTTGGGTTCAATCTTACTTATGGACGGGGAATGTGACGAGGATGTCAACTATATGATTAAAGTGTGATAGTTGAAATGGAGACATGTGACATAGTTACTTGACGATCGTAAAATCTCTCAAATATTCAAAGGTAAATTCTATCGCATAGCTATAAGGTCTGTCATGTTTTACGGTAGTGAGTGTTAAGCAATTAATAAGAAGTATAAATCCACATTGAGTGTAGCTAAAATACGAATGTTATGGTGGATTTATGGCCACACAGATGAACATAATTCACAATGAGTACATTGGGAACAACATGAGAGTTGCGAGAATTGAGAATATGGTAAAGGAGGGAAGACAATGTTGGTTTGGGCATATCAAACAACGTCCTCTTGAGGCACCTGTTAGACAAGTTAAGGTCCTGGTGTTGCTGACGTAGAAGCGAAGAGGTAGATCCAAATTAACTTGGCGCAGGTGTATCCAATATGACCTGAATGATTTAGGCATAAGGAAAAATTAGTGAAGGACCATGTAGAATGGACAGGATGTATCCATATAGCCGACCCCAATCATTTGAGACTTAGGCTTTGGGTTTGAGTTTGGAATAAAATTTTTTGTGGTGATTAACTAAAATTTAACAAATGAAACAGAACCTGAGTCGTGCAAAACATATGGATAAATCAACAAATAATCTAGTGAAACAGAAAACATCAAATACATGCATAAAAATAAATAAATGAATAAACAAACTGAAAACAAAAAATAAACAAAGAAGTCTCATTAAAATCCAAATCCATCTATAACTTGGTAAATGTAATGCCAAGACAAGACAAAACAAAAATTGACAACCCATTAATCACATTAACAAAGAAATCCACCTAAGAAAGAAATAACCCTCAAATATAAGATAAATGAAACATCATCAAATTTCCTTCGGCCATGAGGATATATATGCCTTCAAGTTTTCTACGTGGATGAATAGCTTTCTTGTACAAGTTACTTTGTTGGTTAATCAAGGGTGTTCGTATAGTCACTTGATATAAATAACACTTAAATATCACAAGTTGGGTGGGGAATGATCAAAATATATGTTAAAGTACCTACTGAATAAATTCAAAAGTAAAATAACTTAGTTCAAATCTTTTAAGACAGGAGTTTTCCTAAGCAAATTCTTGTAAGATTCTGGAACTCAGAATTTGAATTCCTATATATTAATACCACCCTGATTATTTATGCTTCTATGGTTTACCATCTATTTTCAAATGATGATCCAAACGTAATAACAAAATTTTCAGTCTCTTCTTTAAATGAGGTTTCAACATCCATACCCACATGATTAGGGACGGGTCTGCTGCTAGTGCAACATTGAAGGTGCGGGGGTGGGGGGGTGTACAGGTTTGAGGAATGGAGCTACTTTACTGGCAGATTTAGTTACTCATAATTCTGCAATTTTTTTGTTTTCTTGGATGTATAATCTATTGAAATCACATGCGATTTCCTTCTGGTTTTGCTAATGCGCTCTCTGCCTTTTCTACTGTTTTTTCTTTTCTTTCGGTGAAAACAAGACTCCCAAGAGCAAAACAACATATTGTGATGTTATCCTCTGTGGCTCTTTTGAGTTGTCGTATGCTTTTTCTTAGAGTAGGTTTTTTTTGATGGTTTAGCGAAACTCATACTAGTGTTATACCTCAGGTTCGCTGGAAGGGTTATGGTCCAAGTGATGATACATGGGAGCCAATTGAAGGCCTGAGGTAGCCATTCTTAGTCCTATCAACACAGTGATAATGTAAATATCTCACAATATAATATGGAGCATCCCCACTCATTACCTCCACTTTTATGTTGGATGGCTCAATTAGTTTTGTCAGAGGTATTGGGACACCCAAGCCTTATGGTGATGAGGGGAGATAAGCATTATGTTCTTAATTGATTGTTTCACCAACGCTCTTTGGATCTATTTTTAAAGTGTTCCCATCACATGTAAGTTAATTTTGGCCGTCACATGAAGAAAGTAGTTTTCCTAGAGGACAAGAACCATATTTTAAACTATTTGACAGATAATATTAGAGGCTTTTGACTAACTTAAACTTACGATGATGAAGGAAGGCGGACCTCAAGTTGTGTTTTAGCTTTATCTTTTGTAATTACTTATTTGAGACTACTGTTAATAATGTATAATCAAAGTCCTTGATTGTTTAGCCATGTATCCATTACTTGTGTGACAGAGTCAAAGCTAATCTGTGAATTAGGAGGCATTAAGAATATTCTCTTTGTCCATGGCCTGTATTTAGTTGTATGGTCAAGTCTGACTAACTTATGTTAGAAAACCAATTTGGTTTTTTGAAATTGGATTTTACGACATGCACAGTAATTGCCAAGAGCGAATAGAAGATTTTGTTTGCAGAGGGTTCAAGTCAAAGATACTGCCACTTCCTGTAAGTAACTCTTAGGTGCCTTGACATTCTGTTTCCCTTCTTTCTTTTTTGTGCTCTTCCTTTCTAAACTGCTGACGTGGTAACAATTTTTGTCTTTTGAGCATCAGGGTGATGTTGATGTCATATGTGGTGGTCCTCCATGCCAGGGCATGAGTGGTCTTAATCGGCATAGAAATGTAGATGCACCATTAGATTGTGAGAAAAACCGACAAATAGTTGTATTCATGGACATTGTGCAGTTCCTGAAACCGAAGTATGTTCTCATGGAGAACGTTGTTGATATATTGAAGTTTGCCTCTGGGATATTAGGAAGATATGCTCTAAGTCGTCTAGTTTCCATGAATTACCAAGCACGGGTTGGAATTTTGGCTGCTGGTTGTTATGGTCTTCCTCAGTTTCGTCTGAGGACTTTTTTCTGGGGTTGTGATCCTTCTAAGGCAAGTTTTCAAGCCTGAAGTTTATTTTGTTTTTCTAAGATAAAATTTGATGTTTGTTTGTTTGTTTGTTTGTTTTTTTTTTTTTGCAGAGGTTACCGCCATTCCCACTTCCCACACACGATGTGATACTGAAGGGTGGTTCTCCAGCTGAGTTTGAGGTAGTCTATATTATTTGTATCTACATAAGATATGGTTTCGTACATTGTTGTAATCATGCATTAAGGGCATATCTCAGTGAAGTTGTTAATAGAATAAACTTTTTTTTTGAAGGTGTTGTAATCTCAATTTTTTTTATTAAGAATCTTTTATACCTTTTTATGGAAATTTGGAAAATAAATTTTTTGGTTTGTGTTTAGCATTGACAACTATGAAAATAGATGGTATTTTATATGAGTATTAGCTAATTTGGGAGGTATGAATATTTAGGAACTTACAAAGTAGGTTCCACAGATCTTTCAACTGCTAGCATAGGGAATACCTTATCACTTGGACAACTTGAACCACATTTTTCATTTGTTTGAGGTTACTTGTGTGGGAACCTCGTTTTCTTACTGAAAAGTAAGTTATCTTCTTCGGACTATCGAGGAAAATAGGTGATAACCTACAAATGTATTAAATAGTCCGGCGATATTTATAAAAGTATTGAGCCGATATTTGGGTTCTGTGAAAATTTGTTTTTTACCCCTATTTACCACATGGTGCGAATATTCAGCATTAACTTACATATATCAATTTCTTGAATGCCCTTGATTAACGTCATAACATCCTATTTTCTAGAAGGTGCACATCCACATAAATAATAAACTTGAGGGTTGTAGCCTTGCGGGTCCGATGAGATGCAAACAAGTTGATTTATATTTGTTCGATATTGCTTTCATTTAATTTGAATGTGATTTTCAGATCTGGTGTTTTGATTTGAATTTTATGTTCAATTTGTCTACTTTAATTTGATTTAGTATTTTGATTTGGTTTGTTAGATTTTTAATTTAATTAATTCCGGTTGGTTAGAATTCCTTTAAATTAAGTATGAGATTTAGTTGGTGAATTAAATGTCTTATGATTTGAATTTCATCTGATTGACATGTTGATTGAGATATTCTAGTTATCTCTTTCTTGTGTCAGTTTATGTTTTGACGTTGGTTTAAGTGTGTTCAACGCATTTTGATTGTTTTAAGACTTTTTGATTGGATTGTTTAAATGTGTTTGGAGTTGCATTTTGAATTTCATTCAATTTTATGATCTGATTTTGTGTTTAAGGACTGTTTTTGGTGAATTTTAAGTGATTTGAAGCTTGTTTATTTAATTATATTTTAATTTGTTTAAATATCACTTAATTTCATGGATTCAGTGATTTTTTAGGTGAATTTCAGACTGCTTAAATCTGATTTTCATATATTTTCATATTTAATGAAAGTATCTTTTAAATTGATTGTATCTTTCTTATTTAATTTGGGTTCGCATCCTATCCGGTTCATCAGGTTAGCATTTGGTGCCTGATTTCCAACATCTACATTTACACTTTAATTGTCTTCTTCATTTCATTCCATGTTAGAGTACATCAAGCTGGTGTCAGGAGCCAAAATTTGAGTGTGAAGGTTTTCTTCCTCTGAGGTGTTTTTTTCTTAAGATCAATGGAAAAATCGGCATTACGATGGCATATCGATCCATTCTTGATCGAAAGAAATTTACCTTCATATGACCAAGTCTTTTGACTTGCCACTCTGGGAAAAGATCCGTCTACATTGAGAGTATGTCCCCGCCTAAATCCAAGAGCGATTAACTGCGATATACTCGAGTTCGTCGTCCGATAAGGTGCTCAAAATTTGAACTCATCCTTTATTTAATTTTATTTTTGCCTTTTAAATTTTTATTAAGTTTATTATTTTTTGTCCAATATCCATTGTGCCGGTTCAAGTCACGTCAGCAAGGTTGACTGGCTTGTTTTATGCTTCTTGGGCTTGATGGGTGTTGAAACCTAATGTTTTTAATAGAAAGAAATTTGGTTTAGAATTCATTTTTGAAATTCCTTTTTTTCTTTTTGGCTAACATTGACTTCTATAAAAATATGTGGTATTCATAAGAATATTAGGTAATTTGATGTTATATTATTTTATAGGAACACCGATGATTTCACATATTTGCTAAGTGTTGATATGGGTATCACCCACCACTTAGTTGATTTGAACCACAATTTAGTTTGTGAGATTTTCTGAGTTATTTGAAAATAAATTTGGACCTCTTTTCACCGGACTTGCGATATTCCAGTGTTAATTACATCGAGCAAATACTCAAACACTCTTGATTAGCCATCACAATAACATATTGAACAGAAGTTATTCATCCACATAAACATAAAGCTGGAAGACATATCCCCATGGCCTTATGCGATGGAACTTGGTTGAACTTAATACAAACTTTTTAGTTTGGGTTCATTGATCTTCTTTTTTTTGGTTTGAGATTTGATTTAATTTGTTTGTCTTTGGTCATTCGTTGACTTAGACAATTTTGAGTTGATCTCCTTTTTTATTTATAGAAATTGATTTCTATTTTTTATGTGTTGGTTAGCATTTTTATTTACTTTAAGTAGATTTCTTATAATTATTAAAATTTGTTCTTAATAATATTGTTCACTTAAAATTTTCATGGTTAATTTTAATCCAACTTAACATGTTTTTATAGTCATTTGTTGACATTTTTATGCATTATTTAATGACATAATTTTTATGCATTATTTATTGACTTTGTTATGCACCTGTTTGGTTTGATTTTAATTTTTTTTTGGTTAAGTCGAATTCGAACTTAACATTTTATGTTATTTTTGGTTAAGTCGAATTCAAACTTAACATGTTTTGTAACCATTTGTGGTTATTTTTTGTGCCTGAATTTATGACATATATTTAATTTGATTATGATGGCATTTTATTAATAAATAACTCATTATTTGATTTGATTTAATTAAATTAATTATTTGATTAAGTTTGGATTATTCAAATGACTTATTTAATTTTTATTTACCTCTTAGAGTCTATAGGGATTTGATGTCACTTTTTGAAGTAACACATCAATAGAACTTGAATTTCATTTCATGTCGATTTGAGTATATGGAAATATAATAAATGAGGGGGCATTCGAGCCTTTTCTCTTCACTACATGTCAAAGTTTATTCAATTTGGCTAGCATTTTGGCTTTACCGATTTGAGTTTCTCTTTTTGAGTTTTCATTTGGTTTTAACGGCTGATGTAACCTCGAAATCCTCAAAAAGATTTGATATCTTTTGTTTTGGAAATTCATTTTCCTTTTGAATTTGAATTAGACCTCAGCATTGACTTCTTAGGAAAATAGATGGTATTCCATAAAAGTACTAGCTAGGGTCAAAAATGTGTGTTGAGGTTGTTAGGTTCTTTGAAAATTTGTTTTGATCTCTCCCCGTCGGATGGTGCGAAGATCCGACGTTAATTACATCGAGATTTCTCGAATACCCTTGATTATCGTCATAGCAATCCATTGGAACAGAAAAACATACATCCACAAAATAAACACGCATTCGCACACATATGGACATAGGAGAAAACAACCCGATGCAATCAGTGGAATGCAAGCACTTAGTGTGTTTTGGATTTAGTTTGAATTTAAGTTGAATTGAATTGATTTGAATTTTGGTTTGATTAATTTGAATTTGAGTTGAATTTGTATTTGAGTTGATTGATTGATTTAAGTTTATTTGGAATGAATTTGATTGGAATTTGATTTGTTTGAATTTAATTTGAGGGATTTATTTGGCTGACTTTGATTGATTAGATTGGATTGAATTTGATTAAAATTGAGTTTGATTTGAGTTGGATTAACTGGAATTCAATTTGAGTTGGACTTATTGGTTTAAATTTGGTTCAATTTGGATTTGTTCGTTTATTTAAATTTGGTTTGAGACAGCTTGTTTATGGGTTGATTTAATTTCAGTCTGTTTTAGATTTGTTTAGTTAAAGTTAATTTGTTTTGAGGTTTGGATTAGGTGAAATTTGTTTAAGTCAGATTTGGCTTGAAATGAGGTTTGGATCGGATCTGTTTTAATTCAAACAGGTTGGGACTTCACAATTTTCAGTTTCAATCCTGATTCCAGAGATTCTTACATTTTTATTTGTTATCTTTGTTTGTTGATTCAGATTCAGATTTTTGAAGTTCGGATTCTAGAAAGACATTCAGATTCCAGATTTCTTACAGATTCTAGATTTTTACGCATGTTTCAGATTCTAAATCTCCAGATTTCGGTTTCAAAGTTATATTTCAGATTGGTGGTTCATTGGATTTCTTTAAGTTCAGATTTTTCTTTACAGATTCTGTCGGAACATGAATTTTCTGAGTTAGGTAGCAGTTTCAGATTTATGTGATTTGATTTTGAATTTCAGGCTTAACAGGTTTTAGATTTTCTGATTTTACAGACTTCAGTTTCTTGCAGATTCTGCACCTTCAAAGATTTTCGGACTGCAGGTCCTGAGGTCTGATTTTGGAATTCGGATTTTTGTTTATGGATTTAATTGAGTTTGTGATTTGTTTGGGAGTGTTTTGATTTGGGATTTGGTTGTATAAAGATTTAGATTTCAGATTTACAGGTTTTAAAATTTTAAAGTTTTTTACAGGTTCAGAATTTTTTTTTAAGGTTGTTTGAATCATTTGTTATATTTTTTTTGTTGTTGTCTTGCATTCCAGCAATTCCATGTGATTGTCTCTCCTCCTTGAGACATCAATCTATGTACCGAACATGAGGTTCACTTGTTCTCTCAAAAATATGAGACATGATTTACAACTTGAACATAAACTTGGTCATTTTGAGTTCTTGATGAACTCGGAACTTGTTTGATCAATTTGAGATGAAAAGCACCCGGTCTTTGATAGACTTGTGGGTATTCCTCTCACTGATTTGAAATTGGGTTTGTCCCGGCCTTTGATAGGCTTGTGGGGGCTCACCTCCTTGTATTGAGATTGAGCATCCCGGTCTATGATAGACTTGTGGGAAATTAGCTCATATGTCATCTTCATGGCTCCTCACGGGTTAATGAACTTGTCATTTCGTGGGCGGCGTGACAACATTTTGATAGACTTATGGGCATCCCCACCTGTTTTGAGATTGACTACACCCGGCTTTTGATAAGCTTGTGGACAATCAACTCTGATTAAACCTCGTTAGCTCATAGTTTGGCGTATATCGGCATGTTGATCGTACACGGCCTTCCCGTAGGCATAATGGGTAAGTAACTCTCTCTTGGGGGGCGTAGTAAGACATTGGGGTCTTTTCATTGACCTTTGTATGTCCACCTTAAAAGTTAAGGGGAAGGTTTAGAACCGACCCACAAATTCTTTAAGTTTAGCGAGACCACGTGGCTGGTTTTTAGCCGGCGGTGCTTGCACGTCGGTTTGTTGAATTAGTTAATGAATTTTTATTTAATTTACGTGAATTGTTTGTTTTATTTTGATTTTTGAATTATGGGTCGAAGCGTCTTTAAAAAGCCGGCTTATTGCTTTCCCATTGTTTTGATTCTTTTAAGTTTTGGAGACCACGCGCGGGTTTTTAGCCCGGCCAACGCTTGCCATCGGTTTGTTTAATTAGTTAGGTGCATTTTTATTTAAATTTTCATTTGATTGTGTATTTTAAAAGGAGAGATTTTTTTTTTTCTCGCAAGCTTCGGTTAATGGGCCCGGCCCACCCCTCCTCTCGCGCGCCGGCCCGGCGGGTTCTATTTTTTTTTTAAACCCTCTCGAAAAAGTGGGCCCCACTCCATGTTGACCCGCCCGGTCAACGGCTCCCGCGCGCGCGCCCCTGCGCGCCGTATTTGTAATTCTTTTTTTTTTTTTTTTGCCTTTTTTCTCGTATGGCCCCGCACTATTTTGACCCCGGGTCAGTGGATCCTCACCTCGCGCCTCCTCATACGCGCCGCCCAGACTAAAGTTGAAGAAAAATACAATCGGCGGCCCTCTTCTCCTCCCCCGACACGCGACGGCGGCCGGCGGCTTCCAACGGAGCCTCGGCGGCACCCGACGGCGGAAGAGGCTACGGCGGCGCATCCCTTGCCCCTTCGGCGGAGGTAGAAGAAACAGGACCCTTGCGGCGGGAGTTCCCCACGCCGGTGGGGTTCCGCCGAGGCCTTCTTCCGACAGGGACTTCCGGCGACGAAGGGCTTCCGGCGAGGACTTCTTGCGGCAGGGGCTTCCTCGGGGTGCTTCTTCTCTCCTTTTCTCTTTCTCTCGGGCTCTCGGGGCTCCTTCCGGGGGATGATGCACCTGCGGGACTCTCTTCGCCGCTTCCCTCTTGCGCGCGGCCCTCTTCTTTGGATCTCTTCTCGCGCACGCACGGGGGGGTCTCCTTTTTCGGCCTCTCTCTGTCTTCTCTCTTCCTCCTCCCTCCTCTTGGCACGACGGGTCTGCGGATGTCTTATAGGCATCGGGCTCTCCTCCTTTCATCGGGAGACTGCCGCGGAAGGGGTTCCGGCATCGAGGCAGGGCTCAAAACAATCCCGAGACCTCCGGATCGACCCGCCCTTGCTCCCTAACGTTATCGCTTCCTATAACCGTCCACTCCCCCCATCCGAGAAGGACTCTCCCCCTTTGGGATAGGCTCGGGGCCTATATACGCGGGATCCTTTCCTCTGCGTACGCCAACTCCGAACGGATTTGGAACAATCCCGCAATAATCGGGATCGACCTATATCCCTTCCAGGCTTATCCCGGCTTCCCTCCTTGCTTTGTCCCGATTTCTGTCTTGTTTAAGCACGAGAAAAAAAAATCTTTTTTTTTATTTTTTGTGTCGAGCCTATCCTGGTAGGCTTGTGGGCTGCGTACTTGGCCCATTTAGAAGGATGTCCGGCCCGTAGTGATCGGAGCCCGTGGGCGGCTTCTTTCGTCCACGAAGACCGTCCGGCCCTCTTGCTGGGCTGTGGGCCTTGGAGACGGACTGAATTGGGCCTGTTTGGGCCGAGCATGCCATTCCTTTTGTTTTCTCTTTTTCTCTCTTTTTTTTTCTTTTTTTTTTTGAAAATTTTCGGTTACAACAACGGCATTTCGGCATTTTGATTGCATTTGATATGTGGCATTTCTAGAGCATGTTCTGTTTTACTATCATTTTGGTTTTATCGATCTGGGTTTTGACTTTTGCGGCATTTCGGCTTTATCAAACTAGATTTTCTTCGTATGTCTAATAATAGCTTGATTGCATTTGATATGTGGCATTTCTGGAGCTTGTTTGGTTTTGCTGGCATTTGGCTTTACCGATCCGGGTTTTCTTTTTTTGAATTTTCATTCGGTTTGACCGGCATTTTGACTTTACCGAATTAGACTTTTCTTTTTGAATTCCTGTTCAGTTTGACCGACATTTCGGATTTATCGATTTGAGTTTTTTTTTGAATTTTTATTTGATTTGACCAACATTTCAGCTTTAACGCTTTGGTTTTTTTCTTTTGAATTCATGTTCGATTTGACCGACATTTCGACTTTACTGATTTCGGTTCTTTTTTTTAAATTTCCCATTCAGATTTGCCAGTATTTCGGCTTTACCGAATTTGGTTATTCTTTTTGAATTTTTCGTTCGGTTTGACTAGCATTTCAGCTTTACCGATTTGTGTTTCCTTCAATTTTTTGATCCTAAGTAGCTTAAGTTCGTATTTTTTAAATGTGGGCTACTCAGTCCCCCTCCCGAAGGGAGGTTGGACTTGGATCGATTGGATTTTGGAGGTCGGGTGAAACCCTTACTCCCTTCTCGAATGTCCAAAAGCTAATTCTGGGCGATTGGAATTTTCTTTGAAGGTTGGGCAAAACCCTTTCTTTTTCGAATGACCGGAAGCCAATTCGAAGGGATTGAGACTTATTTTGAAGATCAGAGCTTCTCTCTCTAAAAGTCTCTTCCAAATCCCTTTTTTCAACTTCTTCCAACCCCGGTACGTATGGCACCTCAAAGCTATTTATAGAGATTTTTGGAGGCGCATTCTAGTCATTTGACGGGCCCCAACTAAGTCCATTTTCACGATAGTGGGGGTTGACTAGATTATGGGTGGAGTTAACCTCCTTTTCCTCTTTCTTCAAGGTCCTGTTTGACTGGCGGTCAAACTCAGGGTGGTGAGTGCACCAGAGGTGACCGAATTTGGCCCCTTGACCGAGTCCTGCTGCTCGATCGCCCACATGCACCAGTGCGTGAGCCATGACCGCCTGTTCGGGCGGTTCACTTCATTTTTTTTTTTGTTTTGTTTTGTTTAGGCCTTGTTGACTGCAAACTGCCTAGTTTGACCGAGAAAGCGCTGTGCCTGCGCGCACATGCGCGTGGGCTGCCGAACCGTGCGAACGTGAAAGGCCTGTCGACCACATTGGCCAGCGTGGACCAAATTTTTTTAATTTAACCCCCCAGCTCGATCGGGAGAGGCGTGCGGCTGCACTTGTACCCGCGCGGAAGGGCTGTCGACCGATATGGCCTTTTTATTTTATTTTATTTTATTTTACTTTTTGTTTGATTGGGAGTTGACTCGGGGGAACTGTTCCCCCAAGCCCCTCTCTTTCCCTCGCGGCCCTCTCTCTCACGATGGAATCACCGCGATGGTGCTTTCTCCTGGCGATGGGGGTGTCGACGACTGCGACTGGTGAAGGCGGCGACGACGGCTCCTACAGCTGTTCCTCCCCTTCTTTGTCTTCTCCCAACCGCAGCGGGCAGGAGGGTTTGTGACTGGTTTCTTTATGGTGGCTCCTCGTGATTGTGATGACGGCATTTTGTCTTCTTTCCGACAACCTTAGCGGCAGCGACGGCGGCTTCTCACTCCCGGTGGGCTTGACAGAGGCGGAGGCCTGGTCCGGAGGCTGCAGGGCTTTGTTCCCTCGCGATGGACTTAGCGGCAGCAAGGGGTCCAGTGACGGCAGCAGGAGGCTCTTCTTCCAGGTGACAACGGCGTGAAGGATGCCCCTCAGGGTCTCTTTTTTTTCTTTCTTTCCTTCGGAGCTATGCGGACTGGAACCCCTCGGGTTCTTCTTCTCTCTTTTTTTCTTTTATATCTCCTCGTTCCCTTTATTCTCTAAGATGAGATTAATGAAGTGCGTCGCGCAAGGTACAAAGAAGAGATGTTGTCTATTCTTCATCAATTTCTTTCCTGTCGTCTTGTAGGAGGGTTCATTGTCAGTAACAAACTGAACCACATTCTCCTCCCCAACCTTCTCCACTACGGCATCCATCAATGAAAAAATATAATCGTTGTTCTTTATTTGGCCTGAAGCATCAACCGACTTCAAAAATGTCGTGCCCTCAAATCAATACATTAAGAATTTTATCATGCTTCTTTTGGTGATACTTATTCATCCGTCACACATAACTATGGTACCCCTCTCCTTCCATACCAATTTAAAACTATCAATCCATTCTTTCAACTATAGCACCTTCTCATCTAGCCCACTAGCATATATATGTCTGTTGGTCGGGACTTGCATTCTCAGTCTAGCCTTAGCAACGACGTCAACCATTGATGGGGGACATACTCGATCTATAGAAGAAAGAGGCTAAATCAAAGCGAATTACAAGTTTGACTCCCAATATTAGGTTCTAGGTTTCTCAAGTTTTTAGGTTTTCTAATTAAGAAATTTTCAGTTTGGTTTACTAACTCTTTTAAAACGTATCAGACTTAGTAGTGCCGGTTTGAAATTCTCTTGAGAATTTTAAAAATTGATTCAAACTTCTAACGAATTAAATTTTAGTTTATCTAGAGTTGGTTATCTCTAATAACCTCGCCAATAGACCAACAATAATCAATAAAAAATGGCTAAGACCTAATTTTTCACCAGGCATGGTATTTCGGTAACGAATAATAGAAAAACAGGATTACACCATTCAAGGTAGAGAGTTAAGAAGGTACCTCCACAACTAAGTGTGGAGAAGTAGATCTTCGACTGAGAGATATGTGCCCCCTTTTATACAAAAGATTAATGAATAGGTACAAAACCTACGGTGACCTACACCTCACAGGGTGGTAAAAGGTCTATAAGCAAGTGCCTATCTTCAGGTTGACAGAATCACCATTAATCTTCTAGGAGGCAACAATGTCCGTGTTGAAGTTCACCTTGTTGTCCAATTTAAGACATCAGGCTTAGAAAATTTGTATCACCGCCAGGGAATCAGGAAACCAGCTGATTTCATCAACATTCATACGTTCTCCAGGAGAACTACAACGGGCAACTAGCTCAAGCTGCCAGGTATTGAATATATGGTTTCATCATCATCTTCCATTTTCAAATTATCAGCAACACTAGAAGCTGCCTTTACTATAGGCTCCAGGTAATCCAGATCAATCTCAATCAGATCAAAATTAAAATCAGGAACTATATCTTCATCTCAAAATCTATAATAACCAGATTGAAATGCAGGTCAAGACCGGAAGAAGAACTATCAACATATCCCAACATAATTTCAATATGGGCAAAAGACGGTATGTAGTAACTTAAGAAATCTCAGCTGGAATCATTTCGTCTCATGAACAGTTCGAGTTCGGCTTTCAGATCAACCAGATGGAAAGGTATTAACAAAACCACAACATAGATTAGAAGTGGACCTGTCCTTCAAAATCAGTATCAAGGTCAGCTAAACAAAACAGCTCGAAGGACAGGAATCATCATCAACATTCTCTTATGATAAGCAATCGGAGGGCCAGAACACCAAAGGACTCAAAGAATAAGCCCGCCTGGAAAGTGGACCAGTCACAAGTCAATTGAACCACCGGTGTCAAAACGTCGGAGAAGGTTATGTTTAGCCAAAGAATGAATAGATGATGGAAACAAGTAAGATCACCACATCTTGGTTACCATCAGATCTGAAAACTGGAGTCACAGTAGCCGATTGTTTGGCTCTCTACCAATAGAGAAAATTGAAGAAATCCAAGATTGCGTAGATCCAAGAACCAGAAAACAGTAGACTATTGCTAACTTTCTCTGAAGAGGGATCAAGGAGACGGAACCTTAAATCTAATAGAAATCAGAAGATCCATTTGTCATCGTTTTTTTAAATACCTCTGAATAGCATTCTTCGATACCACAGATCCATCAAGAGCTGTTGTCTGGTATCCAAATAGGCAACAGTAAGAGAAGACTGAGTAAGGGGTTCTTCACAGCTACCCGGAACTGATACCGACGAACAACAATAGCTCGTACTCTGCAATGATGGAGGGAGGAAGGACCTGAACAAGTGAAGGAAGATCTCCACTGGAGCTCGTCATTGAAACCATCCTCGGACAAAGGAGATCGAGCTGATCTCAAGAGAGTAAGAGGAACTGCTATTGAATGGAAGATATCATCCACAGGAGCTCGTCGAAGCCAACCGAAGAATAGTCCGATGCAGATTGAACTGAAGAAGAATTGGTAGATCCAAACGAGATGAGGAAGACTTCCCAAAGGAGCTCGTCGAGATCACCACGAGAATAGGAAGATCGAGGAAGACCTAGCTTCTAGGGTTTCGCTACCAGAGAGAGAGGGAAGCCTGCGGTCGAAACGCCATTTATCGCCGAGCGAGAGAGAGAGCGAGGGTTTAAGGGACACGGGAGGGCAAAACCGGAAAATGAAAAACCAACGTAACTCTCAATTTCAATTTCAATATGCCATCATACCTTTACATGAGGGCTCGGGTCCTTTTTATAGGACCGAGCGGGTGCCACATCAGAAAAAGGGAAAATCAAATAAAAGCTAGGAAAATGACATCCAGTGTTCTAAACTGCCTATAAAATAAATAAAAATAGCTAGACATCTTAGAAAATTCTAAAAATGAAAATATCGATTAAATCACTAAAAAATATAAGAAACGAGATCTCCAAGCCATAAGGAACCAAGTTGTTTTTGTCGTTGTCTATAGACATGCCTAAACCGGTGCCAATGTCTAGTGTCCTCACTAACCATGGTTTGGAAGTGAAGGCTGGTGGTTGAAGATGTCTATATTAAGGTAAAAAAAATTCTATCATCTATAAACAATGTTAATTAAGTAAAATATACATACATGGCATTTTAAGAGTTACACCTACATGTAAAAATTACTTTACAATGTGTCTCATTGCTTTCTTTGTAGTCATTCCTGTTGTCTTCACCACTTTTATAGTTTTTTTAATGTTCATCTATGAGGCATTGGTTGGTGTAAATCTCGTACTACTAGACAAACAAAGTGGCTCTTGTCTCCCTCCCTCAATCTCTCGGGGAGGTCGGGCCAATGTTGATTGGCCAAAAACAGGGTCAACGCTGGACCCTCTTGCTTCCCTCCTCCTCTCTTCCTCTATTGCTACTGCACCGTTGCTAGCATGCCTAGCTCTCTTGAGATTGGAGTTTGTGGATCCGTCCTCACTCTCCGACTCCAGTTCGGCTCTTGCCTTGCCATTGCCTTTCCCTTTGTGAGTTGGCATCTCTCCCCTCCTCCTCTCAAGGAGCTCATCTTGTAATTCTTTTCTATGTTCAATCATAATCTCTCTTTGAGAGACTCTTCTTGTAAGGTAGTCTCTCATCTCTTCACTCTTATCCTTATGCACCTTATCACATTTCTTGACATTGTCACTTACTGTTAGACATGCATACAATTAGTTTAGGATATGTTCATGAATAGAACAACCCTTTAAACGGGGCTTTCGGTATATTAAAACCACTTCAGAGTCGTCAGAAATTTGTAAAATTTAATTTATAAGCATTTCAACGTTGAAATCTTATCAATAAGATGTTAACGTTGAAGAAACAGTTTGATCGGAGCAATTCGGGAAGAGAACAACCCGTCTAGTATGTTTAAAGGGTTACAAAGTCGTCGAAAATGTGTAGAAATTAGCATATGGGGATTCCAGCAAATATATCTTATCAAAAAGATTCAAATGATGAAGGAATGGCTTGAACGGAGATGTTCGGAAAGAGAACAGTTCGTTTAACTGGTTGCAGAGTTGTTAGAAACACGTAGAAATGAGCGTATGAGAATTTTAGTGAAGAAATCTTACTAACAACTTTCAAATGATAAAAAAACAGCTTGAATGGAGTTGGAATTGAGCTTAATCACTGAAATCGGCTAAAGGATCGTCGGAATCGTCAGAATCGGCGATGGAATTGACCGATTCAGCTTGGATTGCATTGCCAGGGGTTGGATCGCACTGCAAGAATCGCCGCCGAAGCTTTGGGAATCACTGGAATGCCAAGAGCCCTTGTGGGTTCTGGCCGTGAAAGGGCCGGAATTGGATTGATACAGGGTCCGAATTAGACTCGGTATCGAACTGTTACCGGAAGCCCTATCCTTCCGGTGGAATCGGTTGGAATCAAATCGATTTTGACCGATTCAACTGATTCCTCCGAAATTCCCGGGGGAATCGGTCCTTTAGCCAATAATCAGATCGAAATTGACCGAGATTCCGAAATTAGCCGATTTTGATCCGATTCCGGCGATTCTACAATCTATGCATTGAATTGAGTGGGTTTAGTCTCCTTTGGTTCTTGACGGACATTAGGGACTATTCTCATTGATTTAGGATAGAACACACTCGGCCTATAATAGGTACATGGGGATCCTTCCCATTGCTTTAGGATTGAGTACACTAGCCTTAGATAGGCACGTGGTGACTTATCCTATGAGTAATGAACCTCATTTGCCTTACCGTTTGACATATTAACATGTTAAAACGTGCATAGCCTCACAATGGCCTAATGGGTGTACTCCTCCTTGACGGGGTATGGCGTGACATTGAGGCCGTATATGACCTTTGTATACCGACCTTAAGAATGTAGAGACATGTGCGGCCCTCAACTAGTCCATGAGTTATAATTCTTTTAGGTTTTGCCGAAAGATAGAGAGAGACGATTGACCTTTCTGATACCCGTCTGTGATACTTCCTTTGCTATTATTGGCGGAAGTCGGAGAACAGAGAGGGGGAGGAAATGCTCGACGGTTGCACCCTAGCGTCGTCACGCACTCCCTAAGAGATAAAAGAATTGGGAAAGCATCAGCCCACTCTCGACCCGTATGGAGCCCATCTTAGGCCTGCGGGCTAAAGACAATGCCCCGAAATCAGGTCTAGGGCTGGCTTGGCCCCAGGGCCTGCAGGTCAGCCCAGTCCATTGACAGCCCTATGGCCAAGCCAGCTCAAGGCCTTGCATTCAGATTGCCCCCCTTGGCATCTAGGCAACATCTTAAACCGTTTTTTTCTTAAAGATTTCTTTTCTCTTTACAAAATAGTTTTGAAGGCTTTATTCACTAGAGTTGAGGACTTCAATTTGATGGTGCCAGATATTTTTGTTCCTCTTTGTGCTCTTATTGATCACTTGTCATTTTGGCAAGGTACTTAAAGCTGGAACCTTGGTCCTTTTCGAGGGCCATTACACAGCACAATGGACATGGACAATATAATTCATGTACCACCACTCTATTAAACTTCAACAGTATCGCCTAGTTTAGGGCCTGGAGGTTGATTTACAGTATACATGGGACATTCTCTTGTTCACCTTTTGGTACTGTCGTCTTTATGGAATTATGTTTACGTTGTATAAGATTGTTGATCAGAACTTCAAACCCATCATTTTCAGCGTAATGTTGTGGCATATGATGAGGGCCAGTCGCGGAATTTAGAGAAAGCACTTATTTTAGAAGATGCTATCTCTGATCTCCCACCTGTAAGCTTGGTGTTTCTTTTGATGTTAGACACATTCTTGATGATGATAATCTTGTGCACTCAATGTAGGCTGTATATATTTTCAGGTCAGTTTTTATGAAAAACGAAATCAGATGCCATATGGGAGAGCTCCAAAAACAGACTTTCAGAAATACATTCGAGCATCAAAATCTGGTAATACATGATCTGCCTTTCTCAACTCAACTCGAGCCTTAGTCCCAAATTATTTGTGGTCGGCTATATGAATTCACTTTCTCCACTTGCGTTGATTTTGAATTATTTCTTTGGAGATATTTAAATCATCCAAATCATATTGAATTACCCTCCAAGCTAACTTAAGTCTATCACATCCTTTTTTGTTTCTATTATTTTAATATTTTAAACTTTTTCTAACTGGATTCTCTTTGGTCTACATTTGATGTGCCCAAACCGTCTCAATCTCCCGTCTTTCAATTTGTTTACAATTTTTATTACTCTTACATTTTATCTAATATATTCATTCCTTATTTTATATAATCTAGTATGACCACTCATTCATGTTAATTTTCTCATCTTGACGACACTTATTTTAGAAGCATTTTTTTATTGTTCAACATTTACTACCACGTAATTGTATGATAAAATTCTCCTTTCAACTTTAGTGGTATCGTATGATCATATAGATCTGTGTAGTCAATCTCCACTTCATTTAACCTATTTTGATTATACGATTAACATCTTCATCCAAGAAAATAATTGATCATATTTCTTCATCCGCATTGACACTCTCACCTTTTTTTTTGATTTTTATTAAATTTACAATACATGTGTTCTATTTTAGTTCTACTTATCTTGAAACCCTTAATCTCTAAAGTTTTTTTCATCATTCTAAATTTTTTTGAAAGCCAACTTTCTAATCACTTTTTTTTGGTTTCATCTATCAATATGATATCAAACATTATGCATTGATATATATATCATCTTATATAGTTTTCATAAGTTCATTTGTAACTAATGCAAAAAAATAAGAACTTATGGGAAACCTTTGATGTAAGCCAATTGAAATTGAAAAATTTCTTGTTTCTTCTCCAATTATGTAAACTAGTGATTTTTTCATGTTTTTCATCACTTGTATATATTTAGTAGGCACCATTTTTCTTTTCAATAGTCATCATCGAATCTCTCTTTGAACTCTATCATGTTTTTTCAAGTTAATAAACACCATATTTAAAATTATTCATATCTTGATATTTTTTCTATCAAACTTCTAATCGCCACTCAATAACTATTTCTTATAATTTCATAGTATAACTGACGAGCCTGATCTCTTTATAATTTGCACAATCTTGTATATCTTATTTTTCTTAAATTTTGGTATGATTATGCTCTTTTTCTATTCCTTTGGTATTTTTTTAGATATTAAGATTTTGTTAAAAAGTTAAGTTAACAATTTCACTCCTAAATCTTCTAAATATTTTTATATTTTGGTAGAAATACTATCCAAAACACATGTCATACTTGTTTTCATCATCTTCACTGTTTTTTAACTTTGAAAATTAAAATCTCGTAGTATAATTCAAATTGAGCTTTGTTACATTCTCCATGTTTTCTGTGTTTATAGCAAAGTTGTCGTATCAAAATAATTTTTTTATCTTTCTTTGATATCATCATATTTAATAAAAACATTTCTTTCTTTATCGTTGATGTATGATCTCTCTCTCTCTCTCTCATCTTTGCCTTAAATATAATTTTCACATTCTTTAGTTCCAAATTTCTCATACATTGTTTAAAAATCTCATCTTATATTCGTCTTATAGTCTTTTTTTTTGCTTTTCTTTTCGTCATCTTATATTGTTCAGATGCTTTATTGCTATCAAATTTAGGCAATTTTTTGTATCACTCTCTTTTTAAAACGGAAAAAGGCATTTCAAATAGATTGCTTTTGAATCAAAGTATTTAAGTGCATGAATGTGTGGCTCCCATGGATGATAGGCAGCTTTAATGATTTTAAAAGGATTCTGAGGGGAATAAGATTTCCCCTGTAAGTGGAAACTTCCATCAACATCACCAACGTTACATTTCTATGACTAACTATCCATGAAGGGGCAAAATTGCTGCTTCTTCTCTTGGCTCTTGTTTAACAAAGGAAAGCTAGGAGGAGAGAAGCGGGTAGAACTCCTGTCAATGTCTGCAAACGTGAAGTTTTTCACGATGATGATGATGTTCCTGACACCCAATCATGCCCTTCTTGATAGGGCACTACACATACCTTATGATGTCTAATATGAAAAGTATGGCGAAGAAGTTATATTATCTCAATATTTTTTTTGGGGCTGATCTGACACAAAACAACCACCTGGTCTTCTAAGGCTAAGAGCTGAAAGAAATAAAATGACTTCTCTCTTGCAAGCTATGTACAGCCAAATTCTTCTTTTTTGTCTTACAAATAAAGAGATACAGGGACTGCTGAAACTTCCTTTGCTACTATATTTTTGATAAACTTTCTTTTACAGAGATAATGGGACTGACATCAACTGGCGTGAAAAGGAATCAGCGAGCTGTTCTTTATGATCATTGTCCTCTGCCATTGAATGATGACAATTACCTACGGATTTGTAAAATTCCACGGAAAAAGGCAATTACTGGGAGATTCTTGGTGTATTGACTGGTTATATTGTATTCCTAATTTATTTTGTTTTTTGTTTAATTAATATAGGGTGCATGCTTCCGTGACCTGCCAGGAGTAGCTATTCGGTCTGACAACACTGTTCAATTTGATCCGACTGTAGAAAGGGTTCTATTGCCATCTGGAAGGCCATTGGTAAAATGAAACATAAACTTAAGCTTCTAAATCTTTTGTTGCATTTGTCTACATTTCGTTTGTCTAGTTATTACATTCTAAAAAAAGTAAATTTTACCTTCTAAATTCAATATTCTGACTTTGCACAATCCTACATTTTTCAAATATCCTTTTGTCATAATTTACTTTCTGTTGATGCTGGGTGGTGAAGGCTACCTGAGCATAGACTTGAAAAGATTGCATGACAGTTCCATTGAAATGACTAATGCTTTGAATATCAGTGGGAAGTTTGTGTTGTCCTATCTCTGAATGAACCCTAGTGCTCCAGGTCACTCACATTCTCTTTCTTTATCACTTGAGATGCTAAGTTTTTGTTTGCAGGCAATGATCATTACGTGCCCATTCTATTGAGCACCTGTAACATGATGGTTCAGGCCTAATTTTAAAATGCATGGCTACTGGTGTAAAGGAAAGAATTTCTCATTCGGACGATGTTGTTCAGACAGTTAGGTTATTCAGTTCACTGCATTGACTAAGGTGGTCAATAGAATCTAAAATATTAGGTCTTCATAGCTTGCTTCCGGCATTCATCATACCTCACTGAGAAAATAAATAAACAGTAGACTCGGAACAGTTTATCACTTTTGATGCTTTTGAGGATTAGGACTAAGATAGACAAGGCAGTTCCAAAATCAAGGTGAAATAGGTTGACAACCTCTGTAAAAAAGATTAACAGTAGGATTTCAAATATTTGGAAAGTAATACTGTTGAATTGGAGCTTCTTTGCGTCTATTTCTTTAAGGAATGGGATGAAGCCTTTATTCTGGCTGGATAGATGGATTTGTCACTGCCCTTTGGCTGAACAATTTCTCAGACTATTTCAGTTATCCTGTACAAAGAATTCGTTGGTGTCAAATGTGTGGGATAGCTCAAGTTCTGAAATATGGTTTATAAATTTCAGAAGGAATCTGAAGGATGAGGAAATTCAGGATTCTGTTCTCCTTAAAGGCTTAGAGGATTCACTTATTCAGAGTTAGTTTCACATACTTCAGTTTGGTTGCCAGGGAAAACCCCTATTTTTCTGTTAAATCAGTGTCCATCAGCTTATACTTGGGTAATACCGATATTGACTGGTGGAAGAATGTTTGACTGCCTTTTCTTCCTCAGAAGATAAGCATTTTCTTGTGGAAAGTTAGAAGATTTCTCACCAAGTGTTACTTAAATAAACTGTTTCCTGTAACATTGTAATATTGCATCTTCTCTGGGGTACAACAGGAAGATCTGGATCACTTGTTTATTCAGTGCGGGATTATCCAATATCCGTGGCGAACTTTGTTCAAGTCCTGGAATGTCCCATGGACAATTTTCTTGAATTTTGTCAGTCTACTGAATTCTTTGAGTTCCTTTAACCCATGGGTGGAGAACAAATTTCTATAGGATCTTGCTTTGCTTGCTTTTTTGTGGGCTATTTGGAGAACCGAGAATAGGAGGATCTTTGAAGATATTTTTTCTAATCTGGCTTCTATCCTTTTGCTTATGTCTGCTTGCATCAAGGATTGATATTTTGCTCATTAGGGGTGTTTCCATACAAAGACCTATTTTAGTATGTTGTTTTAATAGAAGTTTATGACGTAGTTTTCATTCGCTTCTTACATATACTCTCTTAGTAGATGTATCCTGCAGCCCTGCTATAGTTTTTTTTTTCTTTTGTTCTTTGCTTTTCTGTTCCACATTTAATATTTTTCGTCCGCTTAAGTTATAAATAGAATTGTGGCAATTGCCACCTTAAAAAAAATTGTAGATTAAGAGTTTAAGAGATCTATAAACTGGTGGTTCAGCATAATGGAGTGGAAAGGGAGATGTGCAACTCACTTCCAGGAAATTCATGTTGCAAACATAGCAATACAAGACTTGACGTCATGGATCATTGGGCAGGTTTTATGTGGAGATCTAGAATGAAGTTTTCACCTTTTTTTCCAACTGAAGAGCTGGCATCTTAGTACATCCTCTTATCTTGTTTTATTGATTACCCTAAATGAAATGCATATGTCGGTGGCACTTTACAAAGTAGGGGTTATAGGTTTAGCCTTGCTCTATATGGATATAATTCTACAGGTCTTGATGTTATCTTCTTATCATGGTGGATCAACATTGTTCATACAGTGTGAAGCTGGATATTTATAGGACATATGGTTGAGGTCCAATGGGGAAGAAGAAGAATGGAAGGAACTTAGATCTATTAATCTTCCCCAATGTTGATACAAAACCATTTACAGCTGTTTGTTTTATGATTGTTCAAGGGGACAGCAGTTTTCCCCTTCCAAGATGCTTTTCTGTGGAAGGCTTATTAAAATAATTTGTGCTGCATATGGGAGTACTGATATAATTAAGATTGGTCTGAACTCTGTATTGGTGTTTAAGCTAGACTTGATAAGGCATTTGATAAGATTAGTTGAAGTTGTTTAGCACCAATGCTTCAAGTTATGGGATTTAGCCTGGTCAGGCTTTCAAGGGCAAGCTAGTTAGCATCTGCAAATGTATATCATTTGCTTAAAGGAACAAATATCTAACGCTGAAAGCCCATTGTCTCCTATTGTTTACAGAAGTGACTGATCCATTCAGCAAACGCTGTGTGAGGATAAAGCATATTCAACTGGTTACAGCCTAGAGGCTAACAAATTGGAGTTGCAATTTTGCAGATTCTGCATATCTCACCTGCGAATCCATTATTCTATTTTCCAGGAAGGAAGCTATACAAAATTGCCCCCCATTTTTGTGGGTTGCCCTAAAAATAAAGGAAGAAAAATATAGTTGTTGATACAAAGTTATGAATTTTAAAAGACAAGGTCAACTAAAAGAGTGTAGGTGATAGAGGCTTGAATTCTCAAGCTAAGAATAACGTGCAAAGATAGTTCACAGCCATTCTCTTCTTTGTGTTTTCTCTTTCCTTTTTGTACCTCAGCTTCCTTGCCTCTATTTCCCGTTGTTAATGACTTCTGACATTCATTAAAGTCCTTCAAAAGAAAATAACTTTGTGAAGAGTTTGACAATCAGGGAAACTAAGGAAAATGTAACATGGCGGGAGAGATGGCTAGAGAAGCTCTGGCAATCTCGCCTTCCCCATCTCCCTGCTCACTCCACTTTTTCATCCCCTGGTTGTTGTCGGGCCTCTCCTTCCCACCCACACCCTCCCTCCCGCTTTATTACCAAGATGCCACTCTAGCTTACTCACCTCCTTCCCTGGGGGTGGACTACAGTTTGTCATCATCGGCATCATCACCCCCGTAGGCTGCACCTGGCATCTTCTTCCCTCCTCCCCCACCCTCATTGTCACCTCCCCCCGAGCATCATCGGTCCCTGTATAAACTCGATCGTCTGTGGTCACTGTGTTAGGCTGGGGCATTTGATGGTGGATTGTCGTTGTAACTTTATCAGCAGCCTATGCAAGAATCCTGGTCACTCCAACTGGGTGTACAGGTGAGCGAAGTGCTATCCAACCAACTCTTTCTTTTCATCCCCACTCTTGTTCCGTGCACCCCCCACCTGAACCCTTCACATGCGGAGTGTCTCCCAACTGCCCCTTCATCGACTTTGATTCTTGAGCACCCATTGCAGTGGGCATTCCTTGGGGTCCCGAGTATGCAAAGATTGGATCTTTGGGTGTGGTTCACCGATGGAAGAAGTTTTCAACCTGCTCCAATGACTTGACTCTAGCTTAAAAACAGGGACTGGTGGATGCTGAAAGTGGCTGATGGTATGGTGTTAGTTAGGAATAAGGCTTTCCGAACTTGGAAGGACTGGGTGCTAGGGAAAGCCTTCAACTTTGTCGATGGCGTCCCAATCTTATTCAACAAACGGTTGATAGAGTTTGGTGTCTCTGGCGCCCCTCCCAGATTAGTTTAATGTACTATTAAGGGTCTCTCTTCACTAATGGAGCACAGAGGCTATCAGAAATCTGATAAGACTGATTTGGTCTCTAATCAGCATCCAGCGTTGGAGCTCTGAAACAATTTGCTGTTGAAAGGGGGTCCGGGTGCTTAACGAATTAAGCAAGGAGACATCTCTGCGTATCAAGATCAAGGGTCTAGAAGAAGGCAGATGCTTTTGGAGCCTAATCTCTGTCCTCTAATCGCCAACAATGAAGGTCCTCTCTGCTCATCCGTCTCCTGCCAGAGGCCACAAGGAGGGATCGTCGACATTCATAGGCAAAGTTATCATCTCCTCATGAGTCATCTGTCGAGTTCATGACCTAAGGAGGTTGCTATCTACAATCGACTACTAAAGTATGACTCTGTCATGTCCGGAGGCTCCTGACCTCTCTGGTTTCTGCCCCCCTCCCTGCTCCGTTCTCATTCCTGACATTGTTTAGCCTTCAACCCTCTATCCCATCTGCAGGGGCCTGTGCCCCTTTTCAAATCTTTCTGAGTATGTGACACCCTCTCTGGACCTTGCCGCCCCTGATCCAATCTTGTCTTCATCTAGTCTCGGGCTGGCCTGCTCAAGTACCCTATCATGGGATCCTGTTGTCACTTCGCTTTTCACCGAGGGCAGGCAGGCCCACTTGGCTCACCCTCTCTCGGGGTTGTCTTTTATCTTGTGCAGGGACTGCCATGGGGCCACTGCTGCCCCTAGGGTATCTTAACGATTCTCCATCCCTTTCCTCTCCCCGACCTTCCTTGGTGTCGTTCGGGCCACTCCTTTGTCTCTCCCTCTGAACTTAACTCTCTTCAAATTGTTGTTTTAACCCCCTCCCCCTTCATTTGCCATCAATACTCCCTCAAAATTTCCCTTTGCCCTTTGGAACATTGAGACTATCAAGAGGGTCTACCTTAGTATGGGAGTTGAATTGGAAGGCAATGAGGAGGTTATTAATGAATTTTGTGTTGCTTTTGAGAATGACTTTCATCATAAGACAATGGAGGTCACCCTAGGAATAAACTAGGTAACCATTAAGTTAGGTTCTTCCCCACCAATGAAATTATCGAGGATGGAATTAGATTGAGGAGTAAGGATGGGGAAGAAACCTCCACTACCTGAACCACATTATTCTCCATCAGCTTTTTCCCAGCCGCCTTATATGAAGGTTCATTGTCAGTGACAACCTGAATCACATTATTCTCCCCGATCTCCTCCACTACCGCATTCATCAAAGAAAAAATGAAGTCGGCATTTTTAATCTTCCTAGAAGCATCCACCGACTTCAAGAACGTGGTCCCTTCAGAACAATACACCAAGAAGTTTATCATACTCCTCTTGGTGATACATATTCACCCGTCACACATAATTGTGCAACCCCTCTCCTTCCACACCAATTTGAATCCATCCATCCACTCCCTCAACTCCTGGACCTCCTCATCCAGCCTAGCGTCATATATATGCCTGCTGTCCGGGACTTGCAGACCCGGTCCAGCCTCACTCACAGCATGCATCATCGTTTGGAGGTAAGGGCTGGTGGCTGCATGTGCTGGGATGTACATCAAGTTAAAAAAATTTGGATCAGGTAAAAATTAAGTTTAAGTAAATAAAACACACATAAATGCCATTTTAAAATTGATACCTACATGCAAAAACCACTTCACAATGTGGCGAATGGCTCTCTTTGCAGCGGTTCCTATTGCCTTCACCCTTTTCATAGCTTGTTTAATCCCCATCTGCCCAGCACTCTGTTTCCTAAATAGATACTCATCACTCGGCGTAAATCGAGTACTGACAGAATGGCGGTGTGGCTCCTGTCTCCATCCCTCCGTCTCCCGGTCCCGGGTAGGGCGAGCCGTTGCTGATCGGCCAAGAGTTGGGTCAGCTCTGGACCCTGACCCTCCTGATCCTCTCCTCCTGTTCTCGTCCTCAACAAATGCAAGCTTGCTAGTGTGCTTAACATGTCCAAGCTCGGAGTCTATGGAGTCCTCATCGCTCTTTGACTCCGGCTCGGTTGGTGCCTTCCCCTTGCCTTTCCATTTTCAGGTAGGCAAATCTCGGTCCCTCCTCCTCTGGAGTAGCTCGTCCTGCAACTCCTCCCTCTACTCAATCCTAACAGCCCATTGAGAGGCTCTACCTGTCATGTAGCTTCTCATCTCCTCACTCTTCTCCCTCGGCACCTTATCACATTTTTTTATATTTCTACCTGTTTCGGCAATATGTTGTTTCAGCCGGAACACCCCCCTGTTCATCTCCTTCCCACATCATTTGCATTGCACTATCTTCCTGACTAGGTCTACCATATGCCCGTGTTCTCAATCTATGTCAGAAGGACGTGCTGGTACTACATCACCTTGATCGACCATTGCTTAATCCTGAAAAAATTGTAAACAATGCATTAAAAATTATCAGGCAACATAAAAATTGCTTTAGGCGTTGTTCAGGAAGCAGACATCCCATCAAATACACTATTCGGTATGTTTAATGGGTTACGTATTTGCCGGAAATGGTCATAAATCGACGTACGAGGTATACGGAATTTTTCCCGTACAAAGAATATCCAATCGATGTTCTTACAACTTGAACGAAGTTGTTCGATCAAAAATCACCGAGTTTAATTATGCTCAGAGTCGTCGAAAATGCGTACGGGATATCTGGAATTTTCCCTTGCAAGGAACATCCAATCAAATAGTTTAGAACTTAAACGGAGTTGTTCGGTTGGAAATCACAGAGTTGAACCACGCTTGGAGTCGTCAGAAACACGTAAGAATGGGCGTACAAAATTTTCGGCGAAGAAATCTTACCAATAATCTTCTAAGGATCAAAGAAGATGTTGAATCGAGACCGATTGGAGTTTGGATCGGCGGAATCTCTTGAAGAAGTAGCTTGGAATCGCCGGAATCATTGGAATCGCCGCCGGAATCGCTGGAATCGCACCGGAATCGGCGCAGGGAGCTGGGATCGACCTCGGAATCGCCGGAATTCTCGATTCCGAGGGTTGAAATCGCCCAGAATCGTCGGAAGGAGTGCTGAGAGGCTGCTGGATCGCTGGCCCTAAAAGGGCTGGAATCGGTTCGATTCCAGGTCTAGAATCGAACCGGGAATCGAACTGGACCGGCCAGACCGGTCTTCCATGGATCGACCGATTCCAGACAGAATCGCCAGAATCGGATCGATTCTGACCGATTCCGACCGATTCCACGGAATTTCTGCTGGAATCGGCCCTTCCGCATGGAATCTACCGATCCGATTCCGGAATCGGCCGATTCCGATCCGATTCCGGCGATTCTGCAATCAATGGTCCCTTGGGCAACCCAAAAACAGTCCCAAAACAGGACCGAAAATACTTTTTTCTTTACCTCAATAGAGTTTAAGGTGAGTGTCGACGTTTTGAGATTCTTGGAACCCACCGGATGGGTTGAGTCTCCTCGGGCGGGCCCTCAAAACAGACTCTCCACTGGCCCTCAAAACAGTCCCCAAACTGGACCCAAATCAGGCCCTATTTTCGCCCCTTAACCGGCCCAAAAAATTACCTGTTTCAGACATCAAAACAGTCTCAAAACAGAACTGAAATTTCTCTTTTCCCTACCTCGCCTTAGAGTTTAAGATGAGGGTCGATGCCTTGAGAGTTTTGGAACCCACCGGATGGGCCTTTAATTCCCTACCTAAGACAAGTGACACAAGATGAAGCTTCAGACATAAACAGACCATTCGGGCCCAAGGAAGCACAAGGAGGGTCATCTGGGCTCAAGAAGACGTGAAGCTGGCCATTTGGGCCATGATGACATGAACCAGCCCAATGGGCCCTGGACAAATAAAAATGGACTTAATATAAAGTCGGAATATGAAATGAAAATTAAATTTAAGGAGTTAGCCCATAGTCTAGGCCCTCCCCAGTATGTTGCATCCAGACGTAGGCATGGGCCAGTTTCTATTGTCGACAGATCTTTCTCCCGATGTGATGAGTCAAAAGGCTTAAGCTACAAAAGAGGTAAATCTCATTCGATCAAAGATGGATCGTGCATGCCATCCTGCATACCCTTTTTCCTTAGATCTTATGAAGATGTACCTGGGGAAGGAATTCTATCATTATGCCTACCCAAGACCGACTTCATCACACTCCTGTTAACAGCACACATACCACACACCGATGTACTCGAGTTTGACATCGATGCAATGGGTTTCAAGTGTTGAAATTGATGTGGATCTTGAGCATTTGAATGCTAGACCAATGGACTCGATGGGATGCAAATCCGAATTGAATAAACAAGACAAAAACAAACATAAAATTTACTTCATTAAATCTGATTTTTTTAAAAAGGTCATTAAATCTAAAAAATCATCATTAAGCTTTCTAAATCATGGAATTAAATCATTAACCAAATGATGACTTAAATCAACTTAAGATAGGCTTAATAAAACATCCAAAACATCAAATATCAATCACCTAAAACTAAAAATCAGATTTAAAACAAAGTGAAAACCGAACTATAAATTTGGAACACACCTCAAATAATTCAATCAAAACTTATGGTTAATCAAACCGAAACTAAAATCGAACATGAAAATCAACACACATTATAAGATAGGCAATCAAAATATCATAAAATATGAAACATTTAAAATTAAAACATCTCAATTACAGTCAATTGATTTAATTTCAAAACAATTTAAGTCACTCATTAAATTCAAAAACCGAAATAAAATAATTCCTACCAGACCAAAATTCAAATCAAAACAAACTGAACATAAATGCAAACCTGAAAAAAAGCTCAAATACAATCAACAACAAATCTGAAAATAAATTCAAACCAAATTAAAACCAACATCAACAACATCCTAAATCAACATCGTTGCATGTCATCGAGCCTATGGGGCTACTACTCCTTGTGCGTTTATTTTTAACGTGGATGTACATTTTGTACTGGACATATTGCTAAGACGGTTAATCAAGGGTTTTTGAGTCATTGCTCGATGTAATTAACATCGATATTTGCACCATCCCATGGGGAGAAGTCAAAAATCAATTTTTTACAAAAGCCAATAACCTCAGTCTATACATTTACATTTATCACCCGGACTAGTTAGTATCTTTATGGGATACATAGTTGTCAAGGCGACAAGGCGCCCAAGGCATTGAAGGGTACCGATTCCGCTTAGGCGACAAGGCGGCCGCTTAGGCGTCACCTAGGCAGTTAAGGCGGTATTCAAGGAAGACTAGGTCGGAGGTTGTGATACATAAAAATATGCATAAATATAATTATTTTTTATGTTATAATTGAATATGAGTGTTTTATCTATGTATATAAGTAAATATGATGTGTATGTGAAAGAGAAATGAGTTAAATAGATTTTTATAAAATTTAAGTATACAACACATTTATGATTATAAAATTTATATATATGTGCGATAGTATAAGTGATAGAGAAATATTATTATAATATTATTAAATGGGGGGCGCAGAGTAGTCGCAAATCGACCTAAAAAAGTATGTAATAATATAAGTGATCTTATATATGTAATTATGAAAGTGTGGATATCTATTTTTGGATAAGAAGTTAATCTTAATAAATTAAGACTTTAGAGAGACAGAGAGAGGAAAAAGAAAGAGTTGAAAGAGAACTTAATTAAGTATATAATATATGTTTATAATAATAAATCTTAAATATATATGATATTATAAGTGATAGTGAAATATATTAATATGTTCAAACTATCATTAAATAGGTGTCCCTTGTGAGGGGTATCAAGAAGGTAAAATTTTTCAAAATTATTTTTTAATCATGTAAAAATACCCAGGGCGCCTTGCTTGGGCGCCTAGGCAGGCGCCTTGGGCGCATTTTTGGCCCCAGGCAAGGCGCCCTGGCAAGGCGCTGCTGGAAAAGCGCCTTGCCGTCTAGGCGCGCCTTGACAACTATGATGGGATATCACCTATTTTCCTAAGTTGTTTGAGACAAATGGATTTTTCCAACATTTCTAAAATCGAGGTTTCACAACACGTCACCATGGCTTCCGCCTCTTCATCCCAAATCAATGGGAAGACACTCAATGGGTTATAAAATGAGACCTCCAAGAGATCGAGTGTTTCTAACAGTGATAGGGTGGAATGGATCTGGTTTGGGTGTCCACTTGACCTCATCTTGCTTCAGATTCTTGTAATCATTATTGGGTGTTTGTTTTTCCCATTCATCTTCTGCCATCTTGGTAGTGCCACATAATTTTTCTCTCTGCCTTTTCTCTAATACTTGTGCTTCTTTTGTATATACGTGAATTTTGGCAACTTTTGGTTTTCACCTTCTAAAGAAAGAAAAGGGAAAGAAAGCTGGGCATCTTTCTTTCGTGTCAAGATTGGTTGGTTCTCACCCAAATGGGGCACAATCCATCCCAGGTTCTGAAGAAGATACTTGGCCTTCATGAAAATATAAGAAAAGGAAAAGATTTAAGTTGGGTTTGATATAATATCCTACACTACCTGATTCTGTATGTACCCTGCGGCCTTCTAGAAAGCTTGGTGTCAGTTGATCTTTAGGCCAATCCACCATTAGGATCAGCTAATCAGAATGATCCCAGAGATCCAACTGATAGTTGAGAACCTAATGATTGGCACTAGATTAATTATTGAAATGTCCAATAATTTTTGACCTGGCTTGCCATCTATGGGCATAACCAAGTTCGTTTAGTAAATCAACAAGAACCACAGGCAGATGCACATTTTTATCCCTATACCTTTAAAACTCACCTCAATAAGACAACTATGTTGGAATAGGACTACTTGGTATGAAATACAAACTGATTTTCTGGAACACCAGTTTGCAGGATACTTCTATAGAATCTAATAAAAATATCTAAACAACTCATGGTTTGTTATAGGAGAAGAAAGTTGCATTGCATTCAGCAGGTCTAGCATTGATTCTTCTCTCCCATGAGCAAAAACATTTAGATGACCATACTCTCTGTTTTGTGATTTAGTTCAATATGCCATTACATCATTTTTTTTCTTTTCAAAAGAGGCGGGATCAGCAAGATTCAGCTTTCTTTATATCGCTTGCTGTATTTTGTTTGTACTTGGCCGTTACATGTCTAGATTGGCTAATGTTATTTTTTATGGGATTGCATTTGGTCAGTATTCTTCCTTTTGTTCTTTTCATGCAGGTGCCAGACTATGTCATCAAATATGAAAAGGGAAAGTCAACTAGGTCAATCTAGATAGTAGTCATCATTCAAATTCATTGTTGTATTCCTTCTTCTGATAGTATTATGTTGTTTATGCAGACCTTTTGCTCGAATATGGTGGGATGAGGTATTCCCCACTGTGTTGACCAATGCCGATCCACACTTCCAGGTGTTACACATTTTGTAGTGCCTTTCTGTTTTATCTGAGGTTTCTTCAATGTGCTGTGATATTAAATAAGTTATCTACTTTTAGGCTGTTATCCATCCTGACCAGGAACGTGTCCTCACTGTCCGGGAAACCGCAAGATTGCAAGGATTTCCTGACTATTACAGATTCTGTGGGACAATTAAGGATCGGTATTTTGTTTTTCAAGATACTTGCAAAATACTCTGTTGGTAGCTTTAGTACTATTTCTTTCTACCATTTTTTGACTGCTTTTGATTGCCATTGTTATGCCTATTTTACAAAGAGATCTGTTTTTTGGCTTTTTTGATAGCATACTGTGCAATGCTTTAAGAATAAAAATCAAGGCCAAATTATTTGAAGTTTGAACCTTTATTCTGTGTTGTAATTGGTTTTTTTTATCACTAAAACCTAAAGTTTCTTTTTCATGTTGACGTAACATACTTCAGGTGTAAGCCTAGATACATTGTTTACCAGAAGAAGGTACATGTTCTTTCAGTAGTCAGGGACATGCGGCTTAGTCTGATGTAGTAACTTATTTTCTTAGATCATAATGTCACGGAGCATGGTACTTGCATCAGAAAATGGGATTACCTCAATGCATCACGAAGAGACTGAAAGACAATTTTGACTGCATCCTCATCAAAATTTCCATCCAGAAACTATTGGAGAGTTATTGAAGGAAATTGGTCCCTTATCCCAGATCCTCACATTCATTTGTCAGATGGTGACTAGGCTTGTTTCAGATATTTCTAAATATTTCTAAATATTTTTATTATTAATATAGTGATATTTTGGTTTAATCATTGAATAGGTTTGGTTTGGAGCACTTCAAAACTGGTTAAATCAAACTAGTGGTTCAAACTGAACCAAACTGATCTGAACTGGTCAGTTCAATTCGGCAGTTTGAACCATTTTATACACCCCTAATCGCATCTATTATCAGTTGAAGTAACCAATCAAGTACTTGAATGATGCAGCGTAATATATGTGATGCAACTAGACCTGATTTACTGTTCTCTTATTTTGAGGGGTCCCAGAAAGCATTCCCTTCAATGATGAAGGTTTGATGCACCATGAATGGCCATTTGTCGCCGTATTCTGGGGTGTAATAGATGTGATGCAACTAGACCTGATTTATGGTTCTCTTATTTTGAGGGGACCCAGAAAGCATTCCCTTCAATGATGAAGGTTTGATGCACCATGAATGGCCATTTGTAGCCATATTCTGGGTGTAAACAGTTTAGTTTGGTCCAGTTTTGGACCACTTTTTGAAAACGAAACCGAACTGAACTGGTTCATTTTAATCCCAAACTGGAAATGAACTAAACCATTTAAGTTGGTTTAATTCAGTTTGAACTGTCGGTTTTTACTATATTTTTATTATAATATTTATATTTAAAATAAAAATTTATATATTTAAATAAAACAAATTAATTGAAAATGAGCCTTTGATAATAGCCCACCTATCACTCAATTGTTTGAGACTAGTCCATAGAAGGGCTATGGACATTTGTTTTATAAAATTCAAGGCCTATCTCCTTTTATCATCTCTTCAATGGGGGACTATTCCACTTGGTGGTTGGCAATGGTGGGCAGAGGAGGAGAGACAGTGCAGCGGCGAGGAAGAGGAGGAGCCAAGAGGGCGACTTCAGCTACTCACGGCGGCAACTGGTGAGTAGGAGGAGGGCGCTGCCGAGCAGCGTGCTTGCAGCAGCGAGGAGGAGGAAGGCGGCCAAGAGGGTAGCTTTAGCTGCTCGTGGGGGTGACTAGCAAGAAGGAAGAGGAGGGCGCCGGTGAGCAGAGGAGAGGCAGTGGTGAGGAAGGAGGAGGAGGAGGGTGGCTCCGGCTTGGCGACTCACGGTGGCGACTGGCAAGGTGGAGGAGGTTGCCAACAAGCAAAGGAGCAGCAGTAGCGAGGAAGGAGGAGGAAGATGGAGGCTCTGGCTTGGCTGTTCACTGTGGCCACCAGCGAGGAGGAGGAGGAGGGTGGTGGTGACTAGCGAGGAGGATGAGGTCCAGAGGAGGGCGATGACGAGCCACCTGCTCATGCTCGCGAGGAGCTATTTCTGATCTGTCTGAGGACAGTGGTGAGTGGACCCAGTCAACTTGTTTACTGGTTTAACCCAGTTTGGGGAAAACCCAAACCAAACTGAACCAGTTTTATTTGTACCGGTTTGGTTCAATTCAGAAAACCGAACACCTATTCTCCTGTACCCGTATTCAGTTCAGTTCGGTTTGGTTTACCGGTTCTCCGGTTTTTTCTTTCACTCCTAGCCATATTATCTTTTTACATTCAGAACAACAAAGTCACATTCACTTTTTCGGAAGGTGACCTCAGCAGAGTGACAATTCATTAAATGGATAAAAAGAGGTACGTGAAGTAAAAGAGGCTGTGAAACACAAGCCAGGGGAAAGGTGGAGGGGACAGTGTATAGAGGGGGCTTTTATTGAGATAGTAGGCCCCTGCACAGAAGGAAGATCAGACAAATTATCATCTCCTGTTCTGGAACCTAGAGTCTAGGGTATGCACAGAGTTGTTAGGCAAAGCCACCAACTATTCTTTAACATATTTACAAGATACAAATAGAATTGTGACAACTGAAGCTGACTGATTGATGACTATTCTGCTGTTTCTCTTCCTCCAAAGAAACCACATGATGACTAGTAGCAGCAGGTTCCTGCTTGCTTGCTTCAGCTCCAACCTACATAGCCCATCCCAAATGTGAAGCAAATGCATTACATTTGAGGCTCAATCTACACAAGTGGAAGCTCGTGAGCAATGATCTTCAAATCATGTTTGTGATGCCACATATCAAGAATAGATGGTTAGTGGTCTTGTCGAAGCACCCACATAGAGCACATCTTGACCTTCTCTCCCTGCCTTCAATATCAATCAGTCTGCAGTAGGTAATTCAAAAGGAGCAGTTCAATTTCAATAGAAGGTTCTTATTTCAACAAGTGGAAGCCCGCTTATCTCTGTCTTCTCCTTCCCAAATTGCACTACAAGCAGAATGGACTGTGCGTAACCTTCCTTGTATACAATTTCCATGTCATGTCATTGTCTCTTTGACTAAATTTGTTGGTGCAGAAGGCAAGACAACTTTAATAACCCCCTTTTTTCTTGATCTTTGAGGTTTCTGCCGTAGTTGAGCTGCAATTGGGTTGTCCCCATGTCTCCATCATGTTGCAGATTCTTTGCCTTTTGGGATGTAGTTGCCCTATAGAAAGAGGAAAATTGCACTGCTATAGTCACATTTCCAATCCATTTATCTTCACAGTATCTTGTCCATAGTTTTCAAGGCAACAAGGCACCCAAGGGATGCCAAATCTGCTTAGGCAGGCGGCTACTTAGGCTCTGCCTAGGCAGTCAAGGTAGTGACATTAGATGTTTATATATAAATGTATTTATTTGTGTATATAAATATATACAAATATATATAATTAGATGTTAATACTATATATATTTATGTATATATGCAAACATATATACGTGAATACATATTTATGTAAATATGATTTAATTATGAATATATTGATATATATCTTATGGGAAAGAACTAATATCACAGTGAGAGGGAAAAGAGTATCAAGAGAGAACTTAAGTTTTAAGTATATGTGTGAACCTTGTTTTTTCCATTTCAAAAAATAAAAGTTTTTATGTTTCGGGAGATATATGGATGTCCCAGACTCATCTAGGAAAATATGTGATATCTTATAAAAATATTAGATAGTCCAGTGATATTTTAAAGTATTAGAACCGAGGTTCGAGTTCTTTGAAAATTTTGAATTTTGACCCCTCTCCGTTGGATAGTGTGAATATTTGGCGTTGACTTACATCGAGCAATGGCTCGAATGCCCTTGATTAACCGTCATAGCAACCTGTTTAGGAGGCATGCACATCCACAGAAAAGTAACGAACTCAAAAGGGCAGCAGCCTTTTGGACCCGATGAGATGCGAACCAACCATTTATAGTTTATTTCATTTGTTTTGTTGTTTTTTTATGGGTTTGATGATTGATTTTAGTTGGTTTAGAGTTGGTTTTGTAGGTTTCGGTTTTAAGTGAAGTTGTTTGTTTTTTTTGTTTGATTTGGTTTCGGTTTGGTTTTGATTTGTTTTGTGTTATTTTGATGTGTTTTGTTTGATTTGATCTTTTTCTTTTTATTTTTTGGTTGGTTTGACTTATTTAGTTTTAAGGTTTTAGATTATTTGACAATCTGATTTTTCTGTTTTAGGTCAGTTTTGAATCATTTGGAGTGTTGAGATGTTGTTGGTTTAGTTTTCTTTAAACTTAATATCTTATTGTTTGATTAAGAATTATGTTTGGTAAGGTTTATGTATTTTTTAAGCGAATTTTCAGATTGTAAAAATCTGATTTTACGTGTGTTTTCAGAATCTGTAAAGGTTCGTTTTTTTGTGTTTGCAGATTTATCAAAATCTGATTTTTGGTTTGAATGTTTCTTAGTTATGATTTGGTTCTTATTAAACTTGAGTGATTTTTATTTGATTTTTCAGATCTGTTTTTAAATCTGTTTTTTAGGGACATGTTTTGATGTTTTATTTAGTGTTTTAGATGTTGTTTAGAGTTTGGTTTAATCATTATTTTGTTTAAGGGTTCAATTTCATTAGGTTAGGTGGATTTTAGATGAATTTTCAGATTTTATTCCAAATCTGATTTTTTGTTAACTTTCAGATTTGGAATTTGCATCACATCCGGTCCAATGGGCTGCCATTCGATGCCCACTCATTGCATGAGTCGGTGTACAAGTAGTTTAAATACAACACCGGGTGGAAAGACCAGCGTTCCTTCCCTCGATGTAAATTTCCGTAAGGTTGAAATAATTTCGGCATTACGATGGCATGCCGGCATATTTCAACTAATATGGAATTTACCCATCCAAAATGACAAGTGTTTAGCTTGCCATATTAGGGGAAGGATCGCCTATTACGGGACCGTGCCCGCGCCGTCGTCCGGATTGACATTCCGGGAGCATGCCTAGGGGAGCCATCCAAAAGGTGGAGTACCCGGGGAAGGGTGTTTCACTCCTTATTTTAGTTTGGCATTTTGCATTTCTAATTTTTGTTATTTATTTATTTTTTGGTCAAAAGGCCGCTTGGGCCGGTTTGATTTCTATCGGCGTTACTAGCCAGCCTTCGATCTTCTTGGGCCTAATGGGCCCATCTTGGACTTATTGGGCTGGAAGGGCCTGCTGGACTTCAACATTCTTTGCTTCTCCAATCAGCTTGGCGGTAGGGTGAAGGTCCACCCGGACAAATGATTGGCCCATCGTACAGATTCCGAAAGAGTCCGAGACATCACCCCCACCCACCGATGTTGCAAATGGCAGATTTTTGCATTTTTGTTGAGCCGCACAGTGCTTTATTTTTTTTAAAGCTTCAGGGGCTACTGTCTTCTTTGAAGGCCACAAGGGGGCTGCTGGAGGGGGCTTCAAGTTTTTTTTTTTTTTTGAGGGGGGTAAACAGGACCTGTTTTGGGGTCTGTTTGGCTGAGCCACAAAGGGGCTGAGGTTTGGCCCCAAAGGGGGCCGTTGAGGGAGCCTGCAGAGGATTTAAATAAGACCTGTTTTAAAGGGCTACAAGATGCCAGGGTGTAGACTGTTTTAAGGGGTTCTGGATGGACCAGAATGGGGATCCTCAGACCTGTTTTAAGGCTGCTCAAGGGGCAGGAAAAACGGGGTCAAAGGGTGCCGCAAAGGGGCTGTTTGGGTTTTTTTAAGGAGCCACAAGGGGGCTGTTTGATGGTCTGAAATGGGCTTTTGTTGAGGTCCGAAAATGGGACTGATTGGAGCTGAGTGAGCTGTTCATATGAGCCAACAAAGGGGCTGGTGATGACCTGTTTTATGGTCTGAAAATGGGTCAAAGATGACCTGTTTAAGTGGTTGCACAAGGGGCTGAACAACAGGCTGTTTAGGGGATTGTGCAAAGGGCTGAACAGATGTTATTTTAAGGGGGTCTGAAATGACCTGTTTAAGGGGGGTCCCCATAGGGGCGGAACAAGGGCTGTTTATGGAGCTGAAGTAGGACCTGATATAAGGGTCAATTGGTGGACCAAAATAGGGTCAAAATGGGGCCTGCTTGGAGGGCGAACAAGTGGACTGGACAGTGGCTGAACAGGGGGTGGTTTTGACATGTTTTGGGGGTCTGAGAATGACCTGTTTAGGGGGCTTTAGGGTGAGCCGAACAGGTGATAGGATGAAGGGATATAAGGCCTGTTCAGGGGACTGCACAAGGATCAAAACAGGTCCACTTTTGGGCTACTCAAGAGGGCCGAGCAGGGCTGTCAGAAGGGCTCAGATAGGTGACCAAACAAGGGGGGCCTCGGCCTGCTCTTGAGGGATTTTTATATGGGTCGATCAGATTGTCAGACAAGGGGTATTTGTGACCTGTTTTGGGGTCTGCTCAAAGGGCTGAACAGAGGGGTTTAAGGGATGGTTTTGGCCGGCCGAAAAGGTAGGCTAAACAGGGGGGTTTATGACCTGTTTAAGGGAACTCTCGATGGGTCAAAACAGGTGCTGTTTGGAGGATTTTAAGGAGCTGAACAAGGGGCGTTCAATGGACTTTTAGGTTGTCCGAACAGGGGCTGATAGGGACCCTTTTTTGGGCCATGAGTTGCCAATGACGATGTAAGCCGGTTTAGGCCATGAGAGGGGTTGAGAAGAGAATTTAGAAGGGAAGAAAGGGGTGCTCTTAGAGGACTACATATTTAATATGCCCCTACCTTGTGTTCTTAGCGTTGGATGCAAGAGAGGATGAAGAAAGGTGATGTAAACACCACTGCACCAAGGGGACTGGCAAACCAAGGGGGGCTCCCTCCTCTTTCTTCTTCCTTTCTCCTTCTTCTCTCTTGGCTGCGGGTAGGTGGCTGGAAATAGGCACACAGAGGGGCAGCAGTCCAGCAGCCTGTCGGTGTCTTTCAGCTGGTGTTCTGGCCTTATGCGCCCTTCCTTCTTTTATAGGAGCAGGTGGGATATCAAGGGACGTCAGGGGAGTTAACGTAAGATGGCTGTTGGTCTGTCTTAGGTAGTTTTAATTATACTTGACTCCTTGAATTCTCCTAGGACATTCAATATTTGACTTGAACTTTGAGTTCTCCCATGGCATTAAGTATTGATCTGTCCCTTGATCTCTCCCACGTGATTAATGGGTCAAGGGTGAGGTGGCAGGTTGAGCTTGCAGCTGACATGGCCGCTGACTGGGCGCTGATGTGGCCTGTTGACTGGGCCAATTGGGTTGACCATGGCCCAATCTCTTTCCTCTTATTGGGCTGTGCGCAAATGGGCCTTCAAGGGCGTTGGGAAATCATATAATTAAATCAAAATAGGGGCCAGCCCAGCTGAGGGTGTGCCAATGGGCCAAATTAAGGCCTGTTTTGGACCAATTAAGGGTCAGACCAGCTAGGAATTGGACCGGTCTTTTTTGTTGAAAAAATTGACGCCAACAGGCAACAGTATACAACATATACTTATCATTACAAATCTTAACAATATATAATAGTATAAGTGATAGTGAAATATGTTTACAATATTATTTAATGGGCGCCCATGAATTGTGGACACCTTGGGCGCCTTGTGGCCCCCCATGAGGCGCCCTAGCAAGGCGCTACTAGAAAAGCACCTTGCTACCTAAGCACCACCTAGACGGATGCCTTGACAACTATGATCTTATCTCTTTTCATCTCTAGCTTCTACTCTGGCTGAAAAGCATTGAATCAAATCCCCAGGATTCTGCTCAAAAGGTTCGAGACTTCAAGTCTTCCATGGATCCATGGAAGCTTTCAATGATGTACCAGCTGCCATCTATTGGTATACCATACTTGATAACCTCTGCCCAGATCCCCTTGTACCTCACCCTAAAGTCTCCAAACCCACTTCGTTGGAAGGGTTGAATTGAGAGTTTCAGATGACACTAGCCTCTTCTCTCCTTTAACTTCCTAGAAACAAGTTTTCACATGACAAGATGAAGACCTTTATGTCTGTTTGCCCTGCCAGAAAAATCAAGCAGTGATAGGAAAGGGATCTTGGATGACTCACTAAAGCACGAAAGCTAGAGTTTTTCAGAAAATGGATATATATTTGATTGAAGAGTTCATTAGGGCATGGATAAGCTCACACCCACCTGTTAATTTTTTGGGGGATCCAATTTGAGATTTTTTTTTGTAGGGTATCGGGAAAGAATTGGACTATAATAACATCAATTCATTCCGAATAGAAGAAAAGACAATGTTCCCTATTTATTCAAACACTGTACTATGGGATAGGGATAGGGATAGAGAAAAAGTAAAAATTAAAAATTTCATATATTACTTTTGATTAGAAAATCAATCTAATTTATTTTGTACCCTTTGCTCGATGACAAAATGGGTCAAATTCTATACGTTCAAAATTTTGGGACTTCAGGAATTACAGAAGGGTGGTCTTTCGTATTCTTGAAGAATCTCCAATTTGTTGCAACTACTTTTGGGAACCTTAAATATGGGCATGTGATAGATTGCTTGTTCCACTAAAGTTTTCTTTCAAAACACTTAACAAGTAGCATGTCATCATACTTAGGTTCCCAAGGTGCCAAAGGGAGGCCCGAGTTAGTGATAGGACCCTGCACTGGTCGGGGGAAAAGGCTCTTTGATGCGGAACAAACCGGCTAATCCGGGCTAAACCGACCGAAAGCGACTCAAAGCTGGCGCTAATCGCCCTAAACAGACCTAAACGAACCCAAAATAGACCTAAATCGGCCCGAACCGGTCGAAACAGGTCCGAACTAGGTCCAAAACGACCTGGATCGACTCAAACCGGACTGAACCGGCCGGTTCAGGCACTGAACCGGCCTGAACCGGGTCGAACTGGGTTGAACCGGCCTTAAACCCGGTCGAACCGGTTGAACCGGCCGGTCTGGGCGCGGACCGGTCGGCCGCGAGCCGCGCTCGCTCGCTCGCGCGGGGGACGGAAGGGGAGGGGGTCGTGGCGGTTCCTGGTCGCCTCCGCTCGGTCGCGTGGCGGCATCCATGCCGTCGCCGTCTTGACGCCGTGGCGGCATCGTGGCCCTCCCTCGCGGGGGCGCACCGCGACAAAAGGGGCCGCGCGCGCGTCATCCTCGCCCGAGCGCCGTGGCCGCGTCTTCGTCCTCGGCGGGTGCAGGCAGACAGGCGGCGGGGCAGGCCGGTGGAGGAAGAGGGAAGGGGCTGCGGGATTCGCCGTCGCCGCTGTCCGGGAGGTCCCGAAGCGGCGTCGTCGCCTTCGTCGTCCGTCCGGAAGGGGACCGCGCGGTGGCCGGGGAGCAGGGGCGGCGATGGCGGATGGTCCCGGCGCCTCGTCTTCGTCCGATCGGTGCAGGCGGACGCGGCGGAGCAGGTGGGTGCGACGGGCGTGGGCGAGGGGAAGACGGCCGAAGGGACAGGGGAGGGAGAGGCAGGTCCGGGGATCGCCGGATCTGCCCTCCCGAGCCGCACGCTTCTTCAACTCCATCACTCTTGGTTCGTCAGTCAGGTCTGTCGGCAGCTTGCATTTTGTTGAAATTGACCTTCAGTCCTGTAGTTGCTTCAAGGACAAGTTACACCTTATATTTGTCACATTCACTTGAAAGGCATTTCTCTTCCTTTTCATGTAAGCCCTGATAAAGCTTTCGTCAGTAAGATAATCTATGACACAGATCTAGGGAGCGGTAATAACAAGCAAATCTAGGATGATTTTCTACCTTCTAAAGATTGATGATGTCCTAGTCCATATTTAGTGAGTATTTTGCTTCTGCAGATACCGTCAGATAGGGAATGCTGTGGCTATACCAGTTGGACGAGCTTTGGGATACATGTTCGGAATGGCTTGGCAGAAGCAAACTGAAGGACCTCTTATGGCCCTTCCACCAAAATTTTATCGTTTTCATTTGCCCCAGCCTCAATCAACTTCGCCTTTTGAGGTTGAAAACTGAGTTGGTGGACATATTCGACTAGTCCTGGCGGTAACTTAAAACCCTCAACCCTGATAATACAGCTAGTGAAACCCGGGACTCATTCTTCCATTCATCGTCATAATTAATCGATTGTTGCCATTCGTCACCACCCATGTAATTGATGCGATGTAAAACTTTCATACTTGATTTTTTTTACCCTCAACCCTGGTAACCACATTGCGCATTTTTACTTTGTAAACATTCAGCAAAATAAAGCTGCACTCAGTTCATTCATTCTCTAGATTTACAAGGAAATTGCAATTTCTTCTCGCTGCGTGTTTTGTCACTTCTCCTATGTTTACGTACGTCGTGCCTAGACGTGGGAAAGTCCAGAATACCTGGTCTGGGTGCAGGTAATGTATGGATGCGTTGTCATTCAATTAAACGGTTGATGATGTAATATCGTTATCCCTTTTGGTGCTTTGTTAAGCTTTGCATCATGCTGTACCAATTGAGAAAGAGAATCTTGTTAGAACGTTTCTAATATTCTGTCAGTGATTTAAGAATCCTGCATTTTTTTTTCATTAAATGCCTTGCTTTGTTAAGTTCCTTTATTACTATCCATTTTGAAATTGAAATTGATATAAAGTATCAATAGGTGTTTGGTCTTATCAATTATTGAAACTCTTACCGTAAACAAGCGAGATATGTAAATAACTTGTTGGGTTTGTTATCTATCTTCACGTTGTTTTTCTTCTTCGTGTTTTTCAACCCCCCCCCCCCCCATGAGAAAGTTAATCGGTTATGCAGAACAGAAACACTTTTTTTCCTAGAGAGAGAGAGAGAGAGCTATATAGTCTTTTACTTTCTTTTAATCGACTTTTTAGGTAGAAAGATAGTAACTCATATTTGATCTTCGATTTTTCAGCAACAATGCATTGTGTGATTGTTCATCTTTCTTGTCAAGTCTTGATTGCTTCTTCTCATTTCTTTTCTATGTTTTTCAGCATTTCTAAATAAGAGATGACTTTTCTTTGTCCAACTGGACATGATTGAGCATGATTTAATTTCTGAAGTAACCAATGATGGCCATCCTTCTAACAAAGGCCCGCATCTTTATTGTCGACACTCGTGTTCTCGTTTTCACATATCCGGTCTATCTAAATTGTACGAAACTTAACGCAGTATTTGGTTGCATGATGAATATTTTTTTATAAAACTACAATTTTATAACAATTTTTGTTCGAAAAGTGTTTTGACAATTATTTCAAAAAGACAAAAAAGATGCAACTTTTTTTCATGTAATTTCTCACATTTTTTAGTTACATGACTTATTTTCATATTTCACCGAATATAATAATTTTATCTTTAGTTATCTTTTATAACCAAAGAGTTTAAAATCTTATTGCCTAGCAAAACACTCACTAAGTATTAGGGTGCAAGCAAAGCAAATAAAGTTGAGTTAACTAATATGTTTATGTTTGGCTCATTTATTTTACTCAATTTCCGCTTCTTAACTGGTACGAGCAGGCTTGGGTTTTACTCTTGTTCAACTTCAACTTTATGAACTTATTCATAAAACTCGAATTTGATTTCAACTCAGTTGTGGAAAAAATGAATTTGAGATTTATTAGGAAACACTATTTAAATTTTCAAATTTTCAAGTGAGCTCACGTAATTAGTATTACTCATAATTATTTTTTAAAGTATTTAATTAGGTAATTAATCAAATATTTAATTAAAGTACACTATATTACCCGGTCTAGCTAGTTGTTTAGAAGTCGAGTTTTTTTTTTCTTTCGAGCTTGTTCATTTAACATAATGAACTATTATTTAATATTACATAGCACATCATGAAGTGACCGTTCATTATTTTTCAAGTGGGTGAAAAGCCAAGCAATTCTCTCCTGGAAATATTTGTACTTAATGAATTAAGATGCTTCATCTAATACCACAATCTGACAACCTTGAAAAAACTGCTGAACTATTCTCTTTTTCCGCGAAGAACTGCAGTTTCTCATTGCCGTCCAAGCTGCCGAATTTGAAAAGGAAGCTTGTTGTAGTTACCATTCGCGGACGCATGTTGCATAACAAAAGCTGCGCCTGCAACACCAGATCAACACAGCTAGGACTTCGTTCACCTGCTGGCATGTGCTGCATAGGTCGTCGGGGATCCCAATATAGGCATGTATATATACACACACACATACCACTAGTTTGTTTCATTATAATTCTCTTGTTTCTAAACCACTTCTCTGGAAATAAGATTATTTGGATTTTAAAACAAGAAACAGTGTTCCAAAACACAATATATGACATTAACTCAAGCAATAAAAAATACTGCAAAATGCAACGAGTACACTGATTTGCCTGATTTGGCAGTCTAACAAACAAGCAAAGCCATACAGAGTATGCCACTCCTCCATTCCATGCTCCTAGCCTTGGGGCAAAGCCTATGCCACTCACCCTGAATGCATCTTGTTCTATCAGCTTCGATAGATGGCAGGAAGGCAACGCTTGCCAGAATCAAGGTACAAAATGCCATATGGCAAAAGCAAACAAACCAACATGTTTTCACCACCAAGCTGCTGACCACTTCCAAGCATCAGATCTTATGAATGCTGCAAGCACCATCCTCTGACGTGAAGTTTTCCTTCCAATTCTCGAACCCTGACCCACCAAACACCACTTGCTTGATTCCCACATAGCTGTTGTTGCAGATGAAATCAAATTATGGTATTTAGTTTTTTACATCATGTAGGCAGAAGTTGATAGCAAGAAGTAGGGCTGCAAACGAGTGAAGTGGAATCTTTTGAATCTAATTTTGACAAAGATTAAGGTATTTCAATTCCGATTCCAATAATTCCGGAATCAATATGAAACTGGATTCAGAACAGAATCTGGTAATTTCCAAATTACATACTATATATTAGTTTTTATTTAAAAATACGTTAACAATTCACAAATAATTAGTAAAACCTGAAATAATCTCTTTAAAACTTTATCTTTACCATTTGATCACTTAATATATCATATTTTACACTTTATTTACTTTTATTGTAATTAGTTGTACTTATATAAACTATTTTTTTATTGAAATAGGGTAAAATAAACAAAATCAACCGATTCTAATTTTGATAAGATATCAGAATATCTGATTCAGATTCCGAGGGCTTATAGAATATAATAACAAGTTCCGAATTTGTTAATTTTTATTAGAATCATACCGCAATTTCAGAATATCGGATTCCTACATGCCTGACAAGGAGTGTAAGTGCATGAATCAAAGAACAAAAGAGAAGATGAAAGAAGGGAGTAATTAGATATGAATAGGAAGGAAAACCTGACATATAGGCGAGAGCTTGGAGCAAACCAAACGATGTCACCACTGCAATTAATGCTTTCACACGTAAATTCAGACAGGTTACCTTTTTGACAAAAATCAACTACCTGGCATATATATATATAGTGTAGCTTAAAAATAGCATGTAAATGTAATAAAAGTATAGAACACTACAAATATTTTTGTCTACTATTCATACAGCTTTCTTCATACAGCTTTCCATTGTTAGTTTCTCATTTATACTATGAATCATCATGCTCAAATAACACCAAGCTGCAGAGAATTTCCAAATTGATAACAGCATGTGTGTATAAGCTTGCAAACATTTTGTCACACATAAACTTGCCTATGAGGTAGTTGCCTAGACTACAAATACAGGAATATGTGCATAATATGCATATATATATATGTGTATACACATATATTAAAATGATGAGAAAAAGAGATTTCAAACTTACTCGGAATTAATTTGTGTCAAGGCATTTATCAACACGTCAAGAAGCAAAGGTTCAGATGTTCCAATGTCCACCCTGTTACACTACATTAAATATCAGGGTGCAAATATTGCCAGAAAAATTAAACAAAAATGCAGCTAAGTAAACATATAGATTAGAAAAGAATTTAAAGACTGTCAAAGGTGAGTTATTACCATATTCGTGCTAAGTTATCTTGAATTTCAAGGTCACCAATGTTATAAAATGTAGTTGGTGTGACATTGGCTCCCTGGATAGCATCATATGTAGGCCTCTTGTGGTCCAAGGGCAACTGTGATAACTGTGAAGGACAATATATAGCTAATGAGGATCACATGATTTAGGTATTAGAAAAATCAAATACAGGAAGGAATAAAAGTAATTGACGGTGGTAAGACAAAATAAGAAAAAGACTCCGAAATCTGATTGTAAGTGCAGATGATGCATACGGCATCTGAGAAGCATGCATTATGCAAGGTGTTCAATGCTGAAATTCTAGATATATGATTAATGACATCAAAAAAGAAGGATGGCATGTATCAGGTACATAACTGAGAAGCAAACCACGACAGTGGAATGAACTCCATATTGCACTCAACATGATAAATATTCCACAAGGATGTTTACTGCATATAAACATTAATGCAAATGAATATCTTCCTAACCACCACTTGCTTTGTGACACTAAGATAAATAGACGAGCATGACTTACTTGCATGTTCATGGAATTGCAACCACCAAGTCGTCCAATTATATGCCAAGATCGAATAGCCTGTGAAGCAGTATCATGTTAAGCAACAAAGCTCAATAGTGAATGAGCTAGCATAAATTTGAAATGCTTTTGCACTTACATTGCATATCAGGGAAACATCATTGCCTAAAGGAGCACTGTAGAATTCAAGCCATATGTATGAATTTGAAAATTTAAACCTAGAAAACCCAACCACGATCCAAGGGTTAATAGTGAAGAAATGAAAATAAGTCCATGGGATGAACAATCTCATCCCAAAATAAATCTAGGAGTAACTTGAGTAGGCCAACAAAAGTTTCTTCCTAGAGCATGAGAACGCTGAACACTGCACTGCAGAAACTTCATACCATGTTGTATTAAAACAACATATACAAAAGGAAATAGATATTGAAAAAGTTGACAATATATCGATAAATAAAAAGTAACTTTTGGCCTTTAATATCTTCCCGGGAACATTCAACGCGACATATCTTCTCAGGTATTATGTTGTTTCGATAAAGTTGTGGCTCTCATACGCATGTCTAAGCATATGGTCATGAGAAAATATTCTAGAATATTCAATATCCAACTTCAAAAAGTAGGATGCCGATATTAGAGTGTTGATAAGAACTGTTGGATTGGTAAAAGCATATATGTAGAGAAGAATTCACAGCATTTGCAGGATCAGCTGATCCAATCTTGCAGGAAGGGGGGATGATTTCCACCAGCATTAGGTTAAGCTTGGCCAATTCTGGACTGATCTAATCTTGATCCAGTTGGCTGCAGTCTGCAGATCCAAGGGAAGAAAATCTGATCCAGGATTGGCTTAGATTGGTTCTTCCAAAACTTGAAAAAAAAATAGAAACATACGAAGTTTGAAGTATTATGAGGAATAATGGGTCTATATATCCTAAAATATTTACATTTATGTACTTGAATATCTCTCACTGCAAAATATTGTAGGATGGTAATCAATTATATCACACTTCGTTATCAATATTTAAATTTATATTAGGTAACACATGATTTTATCCTTAACATTCCTGCTAAAGTGCAAGTGATTAGTTGCTAAGTAATCTTTGCTGGTACATTCAACATTGTCCACAAATCTATTTAGAGCATGCTTATGCTGAAGCTGAACAGGTTCTTTTGCTCCGGACAAACTACTGACAAAACCAAATAACCGAAGATGATACTAAAAACACGGGATAATAAATAAATCTGCCGTTACTCTTTATGATAAACCTATTAGCCCTTAAGTTGCATCCAGAGGGATGAATGAGAGCGCAGAGTAACTAACTTGTCGAATATAACTTTCATAGATTCGGCGGACCCTGTCTTTGTCTGGAGTATCTTGTTCTTCTTTTTTCTTATCCTCTCCTCCACCTTAAACATGAGCATAATGGACAAAAATGAAACTTAAATCAAGACACCAGGCACAAATGGTTACATTCCAGAAGCAAGGAATAAACAGGGAAGCCGAATGGTCTGAAAGAGGGACCAAGATCATGGACACTAACACGAGCTTGGGCTTTCTGAGGATCATCAAAGTAGCTTCCGAGAATCTCAGCGAACTCGGGGTCCCTGTCATAGTCTACGTCTTCTTCTCTCCCTCTGAAATTATCACCCTGCACAAACTCTTCCTTTTCCCATTCCTCCGCATTCTGCTCTTCGCCTTCCTGCCCTGTGCTGCTGTCGCTCTCTGATTCCTCCAAAACTTCAGCTTCCACATACGCAGGAACCTCTTTCTTGCTGGCAGTAGCAGCTGGGCACCGGATTTTGCAGCTGGAAGATGTGAGATGATGAGAGGGGGAGGAAGAAAGGGAGAGAAAGTAAAGAGAAGAACGGCTAAGAGAGAAGTGTGAAGCTCTGCAAAGAGGTTTAGAGCTCGGGGCTGGAATCAGTAGCCATGAGAGGGGGCAGGAGCGGAGCAGAGTGAACATCGCAGGTGCGGCTCCTACACCGCAGCGGGGAGCTCGATCCGTTCGACGAAAAACAGGCTCCTTGGGCAGATTTCAAAGATATGCTAGAAATTACTTTTACGTATTTACCCTTTGTTAAATACATATGGCCTTTTGTACCCTCGAGAAACACAATAATACTTATCCCATCAAAACCTTGTTATTGCAATTCTACCTTTAAGACTTTAAACCACTGTGTATTATCTTCGAAGAAGGAGTGGGCTTTTTAATTTGAATATTGTCCGGAGGGGAGCGAAACTTTTGAATCAAGGAGTACGTGAACAAGAGAGAAAATAATTTACAGGCCATATTAAAAACTTTTTGCTAAGATTAGACTAAAATAAATATCAAAAAATAATGATTGATGTGAGAAAGCTATGGAGTATTTTGGGTTATACCCGTCGATTTTTGTATTTATACATAGAATGCTTTTGGATATCCGTTTTCTCTCTAACTTGGTTAATCTATAGTATATTGCCTTGCCAAATTCTGTTAGTTGCAAGAAAAAAAGTTCAAGATCTCACCTTTTGAATATATAGATATTTTGTTCTCTAAGACGTAAGAGCCAAATAGAAATAGTAGTGAATTTTTTTCACCTTATATATCTGACTCAGGTACATTTTCAAATATAAAAAAGCTCAACGCAAAAACATTGTCTTACATATTCGTACTGTGAAATTCCAAAAATGCTGGTATGAATTTATAAAAGTTTTTTTTTCAAAAAAAAAAAGAATGTATAAAAGTCTTGCTAAGGGTTTATGGGCTAATATACCCCTCAAGGGCCTCCCTCTTTTCTGCCGGCGTTGGTTTGCCGCGCTCTGCTCTTGCCTTCCAGCGACCATGGCTGCGAGACTATTCGTTTCGAGGACGCTCCCAGCCGCTAAGGCCCTGCACATGCCGTCCGCTCTCCATTCTTACCCTGCTGATCCCGCCCGGTTGAGTAGTTCCGTTTTCCAGTGTCTCAGGGCTCTCCACTTTCTCGTCCCCAGAGGGGAAGGTCGCCCCGGTTGTCTAGGCGAGGGGAACTTCCGGCCAACTGGGTCGAGGACTGTTTTCATCGGCTCCACGCCAAGGCCCGACTCGGCGGAGGAACCGTCGCCTTCTGTTCTGCTAGACGACCGAGTTCCTGCTACTGTTATCACCGGTTTCCTGGGTTCTGGAAAGGTATGATTTTTGTTTAGACCTTATGAACTGGTTTTCATGGGTTTAAGTAGAAATTTATTTATGCGCTTTAACGATTGATTCCTGAAAAAAGGTTATCTTTTTATTTGTTCACATGGTAACGTTCTAGTCTTGCGAGGTTACGTATTAACTTCATATCCTTTGGCTAAACTGAGGCATGGTTACCGAAGGATAGATTATCTTGATCTCTAGGCAGCTGCAAGCCTATGGACATGTCAGTTCTTGCCGAAGAAAGTTTTTGGTCGAGGATGCAGGTTTTAGAATCGTGGCTGTAGACCTCTAAGGAAAGCAATTTAATTTCAACACGCCATTGAATCAACATGTGAATTCACTAAGTGCGTGCAAGCTTCTTGGGATCAGTTAACATCTGAGTGCTGAAAGGATTTCAAAGAACGTCTGTTCGGTGGCCTGCCACATAAAAAAAACACACACAAAATAAGGTGATAGTGAGCAAACGGATTTTAGCTACTAGGCAAGACAAGACAAGCCATCTCCTCCTTGAGTTGGCCAGATCACGTGGGTGATCATTTCTGCTGCAGCCAGGCATCAAAGGTGCCTCTTAGAGGGTCTGCTCTAGAAGGGATGGCCAGAAGAGCAGAGTAGTGGCCCCGAGGGGTTGCTGAGTGAGATGATCATGTAGATTGATAAAAGGAGTGCTGCTTTGCAGAGGAGAGAGCACGATTATTCTCTAATCTAGAAGATCGGTCTTGGCCTACATCTTTGCCTCCGTGAAATGGGATATATGCATCTACCATAGTCATGGGAAGAAACTCACTAGAAATCAGATCTATCTATCCTTTACAAGACTGCTTTCCAACCTCACTTGCTACATATTTAAGGCAGTGGATTTGAACTTTCAGAATATGCATGGACCCGTGGGCCTGAGATCCAAACCATCAGATCTGCAGTGGTTCATCTCCCCTGTCCAATAGGGCCTACCTTTATAGGTGCTGCTCTTTGGCCCATTTCCCCTTTAGAAGCACCTATATTCAGTGGCCCCTTGCAACTGGTATTCATCTCCTTCCAACTTCTTCCTCCTTCGCTCCCCAATGGAGGGTTGCGTCAACCCTGAGCACCTAATGTGAGGAGATCACCTGTGGTTGGCACCTGCTTCAGACATAGTTCACATAGTCAGCTGATTCTTGGATCGGATTGTCCCCTACCAATCTGATTCCCCCCGGGACTACTGATCCAAAATTGAGTCCCAGGGGAATCGGTTATGATCGGGAGGATTGTTACTGGATTGGCTGATCCTCCCGGTTCAGATCGAAAATCGGCTGATCCCAACTGATTCCCCGAAAGTCGTTAAGTTTCGAAATCAGGTCTATCTAGGACCCAATTCCAATATGGTGGAGATTAGACTTATCCACTGTGTCTATGGATATGGCCCAATCATGACTGATCAAAGTCGGTGGAGCATTTAGGAGAATGAGCAACATGATAGAGATTGTGAGGGGCAGTTACGTGGTTGGTGGTGAGAATGTATCTTTTTTATTGTATCAGATAATAACTAATCTGCATAGTAAGGGAAAATTTTGTTGTCAAGTTTTTTTCACTTTGCATACAGTTGTTGAGGCAACAAGGATAATCACTTTGGTGATCATCATGTGGCTTATGGAAGCTCTTCACTCTGGTGAACAATGATAATCTTTTTCATATTGCTTGATCGGTGATAGTGTTGTTTTTGCATGCTTTGCATGATTAGCAAAATAGTATTGGCCAGTTTGTCTTAATCTTGAGGCTGGCACCTGGGCGAGTAAGGCCTTACCTTGCCTCAGGCACTTGAGGCTGGTTCCTTGCGTGCTTGAGCAAAGTAAAATTTTAAATACATATACATATATATTTTATTATTTACATGGATACATATCATGGTTCGTTGTATTGACCAATTTCAAGGCTGGATCAGCATATGCTGACCCACCTTTATTGGGGGGGGGATTCTGATCCACCCTGTTTTTTCATCAAAATCAGCCGAATCGGTCCAGATCCAGCCACCACGGCATCTGCTGTGGCTTTTTGCCTCCAGGGCATCTTCCCCATCCAACCTGGTACACCTTGGAAGTCACCGGATCCTCCATATCAGGTGTTGATACATCATATTGGGTCCGTGGCACCCGGTATGGAGGATACTTTTAGTCACCAGATCCAGCACTGACCTGGTACAGTCCGTTGGGTAGAGAAGACGCTGTGGCGACACTGTGCCGCCATGGGTTTCATTTCGCCCCTATTTTGGCGCTGAATCTGGCCCCTAAAAGGTTGGATTTGGATCAAACTGGAATCTGATTTAGGTGCTGATTTGTGGGTTTTTTTATTTTTATGAGTTTTTGAAGAACCAATCCTGACTGATTCTTGATCGTTTTTTCTCCCGAAAAATCAGCTGATCTTTCTGATCTGATCTGATTTGGAAATTGGAATCGACATTTGCTGATTCCGATCCTGCAATCATTGCTATCTATGAGACACTGAGAACATCATAAATATAAAAGTGAAATACAAAATATAGCCAACTTTCATACCAAAAAGTGGAAAAAATGCAACAATTAAATAGTATAATTTTAAACACATCAATTAAGTGGCATTAAACTAAAAATTGCAGCAAGGGACAGTGACATCCTAAATCATTTAGATCACATTATATCAATAAAACAAATAACTCAATTAAAAATTTTAATTCAATCAAATTAACAATAAACAACAAATGGAGGGGGCTAGAACTAAGAGTTGTGGGGGGGTTTGAAGGGATCGCAGGGCTCTGTGAGGCAGTCAGGACTGAGACTGAGGAGTAAGTCACATGGCTGTGAGACAGGGATCAAGGAGAGTTCTCACCTCCATGATGGCAACAAATGGCAGAGAAGATGTCCACAATGGCACAACACAGCTAGGGCTCTTTTGGCTGCAGGTGGGTGGGGTGATTTGAGTCTCCCTGATCCAGTTGATAGTGGGCCTCAGTCAAGTCCATTTACCTGATTAGCCCTCCAAGGAGGCTGGGGCAGCTGCCTAGCCTAGAGCTAGTTCCTAGGTGCACAAGACAACGAAGGTGACCTCACTTCTAGTGATCATGGCCAAGACAAGGTAAAGAGTCATCTCTCACCTCATTGCGGGGGGGGGGGGCAGAGACAATTTTTGGCTACTGATTTCTCATGGTGTCCTAGCAATTTGCTTTCTTTGATGCGTGGCCTTCTGTGCTAGGACACGTGACATTCTGTTGTGTTTGCTGTGTCGGGAAATACACTTTCACACTTTTCTAGCTAAAGAGATCCGGGAAAATAAAAATCTCTGTAAGAATGAAATCAGGAATAATGTTTTAGACTTTATTTTGGTTATAAAACATGATAATATTTGGTGGGGAAACTGAAATGATGGGATCTTTTTTTGTTGCATAACCATGCACTTGAAAAAATATGGTCATTTCTACTTTGTTAATGAATACATATGTAATATCCATAAAGACTTCCATTTGTGTGATGTACAGAAAGCAGGAAATGCATTATAAGTAACAACCTGATTGAATTTGCGGGAAATGACCCAACCAACTCTGAGCACAAATGAACCTGACTTGGTTTATATGTGTAATCGGTTAAAGATGACCTTAAATAAGCTTGTCCCTTTTTATTCTTAATGTTTTTCCTATTATCTGCATGACCCTGGGTCTAAATTAGATTGACTTACTTGACCAGATCAAATCAGCTTAAAGAGAAGAGTCAAGGCTCAGACGTATCCTGCTAAATGTCAAGTGCTGATTTCGTCAGCAAATGTATCAACTAATGCTACCTTCTAACATGTGGTTTTGTCATTCCTTTTGTATCATTGGAGAAGTGTTTTTTTTCCATAAAAGTGTGATGTTTTTAGTGGGTTGGGAGGATTTTGAACTACACCATTTTAATATTATGATATCACTTTACTGGATCTAGAACAGTTTTTACTTGTGTTTGTTTACCTCTATGCTTTGTAGTCTTAGGTTTTTCTTTCTAATATGGTGTATTATATGACTTCTTCTTTCTTCTATGCTTCAGACGACCCTCTTGAATCATATTTTGACTTCCCAGCATGGAAAGAGAATTGCTGTAATAGAGAATGAGGTAATGTATGTTGTGGTTTAATGCTCTATGTTGTGCTGATTATAGCTACCATTCCCCATCTTTTGTAATTTATTTTAAATGATTTATTTATAGACATAGTTCTACTATGGGATCCTTGAACACTGGCTGAAAGGGTATTTGTTTCATTTTCTTCTGCCATTTTGAATGTCACTGTCTAATTATGGTCGTTGAAAAGTGACCAGGTAATAGATGCAGTAACTTCATTCTGAAATCTGTTGGATCCTGGGAGCTGAAGGCTTGCGGTTATATAGGAGATTTGGTCATTCTGTCCGGATATGAAACATGCTTATTGTATGATTATTTTACTTATGAATGCTATGTTAATTTGGACTCCTCTAGCGTCATTATACAAAATATTGACTGCTTTCAACTGTGTTAATCTTTCTTCTGTTTGTTTTTTTTGACTCTTTTAAGTGGCTTTTAAGTGGTTTATCTTTCTTCAGTCAATCCTTTGTTTCTTTCTCAGAAGGTTTTCTGGTTCTTAGCAGCTTTTGTGTCCCTTGAGCGATCAATCTTGGTTGTCCTTTTCAGGATTGTATGATTTCCAAGTAGTTTAACATATTTATGTTAGTTAAACTAGGGGTTGTTTGTTTCGTGGCTCAAAAGTGTAGGGCATTGATCACCTTTTTATTCACTGCGGTGTGATTCAGTACCTCTGTTTCATGCTTTTTACACGCCGAGGTTTACCTTGGGTGGAACCTGAAAGTGTGGAGCAAGGATTGCCGTCTCGGATATCGGCTTCGTCTTGGGGGGGTGAAAGAGAAGTGATCTCAGAGAGATCTCGGAAAAATCTCGAGAAATCAGATCTTGGATTCTCAGATCAAAATGTATTTATGCATGAAACATAACATAATATCTTATAATGATAAGAGTACATCAATGAATTTATATGAAAATATAGAACACATTTATGTCTCAACTGTGTGAATGAACAATTACAAAGCACTCTCAGTACCAAAAAGATGATCTTTGTGTTTCTAAAAGATTAAAACTTGTATACAATCTGTTTTAAATACTAATATGGTATTAAACTTGTAGCACATTTTTTATGTGATAGTATAAGTGATAATGACTAATGAGATATATTAATATGTTTACGCTATCATAAATGAGGGGACGCAGAGTAGTCGCGGATCGATCTGTGTGGTCAAGTCGGGGGGTCAAGGGGACAACGCCCCTTGTGGAGAGTATCAGGAGGGCAAAGCCCCCTGAAGAAATTTTTTTTCGGACCAGACTACATGGGGTGAGATCTCGGTCTCGTTTCTCGGCTCCCTTGACGAGACCGAGATCTCGTCAAGATCTCGACGAGATGGCATTCCATGGTGTGGAGACCTTGGTCCAAGGCCAGACCTTGGTGTTTGGAACCTCACCTGTGGAAATCATCTTTGCTAGTGATGCTTTGGTCTATTTGGAGATTCAGGAACTCAAGAATCTTTGAGGAGTAGTTTCAAAACTCATATGGGATTCTCAATCTGATGGCTTCTTTTGTTAAGGATTGATATTTTGGGCACCATGGGTCTTCTCCGTATGGGGCTGTTTTTAAGGACAAATTTCTTAGTTGGAAGAGATTGTCTTTAGAAGTTTTTCGACCACTACTACCTTGGTCGTGAGTCTGGCTGTATCTTTTCTTGTTGCCCTCCCCCCTCTCCCTTTTGCATTCTTCTATTGTACTTGTTGACTCTCGTTGAATGAATGAATTGTGACCTTGGTCACCTTTTAAAAAACTAGCATATTTCTTGGAGAAGTACAAATTTGGCTATCTAATAATTTGGATGCCTGCAATGTGTTTCTGAAAGGGTTTAAATGCTTTTAAGGCTTTACCCAACAAATTAACCAAACAATTCAGAATCCTCAGTTGCTTCCTAATTGCTTCTTCATATTTGTCTTTGTCGCAAATCAGTTATTGCAGTTTTTTGTTTGTGGGCAAATTCTTTTCTTAGTATATCAAGCACAAAAATATTAGGGAAAGCAATTCTTGTGAAGTTTGCTTCTGTTGCTTAAGTTCAGTTTAATAGTCATGCCAAGGATTTCATGTTGTACCTTCTACTATGGGTCCAAGATGGTGCTCACTACTGTGCACCACTTTTGGATGTATATTAACTATTCATAGAAGACCAAAAGCTTAACTTTGTGCATGGTTTCCCTAGTTGGTAAGATGTATATTAATTATTCAACGAAGACCAAATTCTGCTTGACTGGGCAAAAGACGATTCTTGGAAGTATGAAATGGTTAAGTAATGAATAATGCGTGTTGCAGCCAAGATTTTCAGCAAACAATGGCATAATTGAGGAATAGATGATATCTTGTTTTCAAACAAACAGTAGAAAGAACTAAAGAAGTGCCAACTTCTTTTGACGGTCCTTTATTTAAATCCATCTAGTGAAAGTTGGGAAACTCTGAAGCTATTTTCCACAAAAGAATTTGGATCTCTACAATATTTTGCTTTCAAACCTTTGTATAACGAATCCATCTTTTAGCCACCTATACTAAATGTCTTAACAACTTAAAACAAGAAAACCCCACAGAAGAGGATAATGGACCTTCTACATAACTTCATCAGATCAATGAATCAAGTAACCTTATAGTGTTCAGTTCAGAGGCAGTTAAAATTCCAGTAATACCATTCTCCTGTTAAAGAATAAAATTTATTGATACACTTTTTGGGGATCACCGGATCAGTAACCTGAAAGGGACAACTTGACTTTTTGTTTGATGTATATAAACTTCTCTGTGTCAGGGGTCTTTCTTGGGGTCTGTCCAGAAGGGTGGATCCCTCTTGGAGCTTTGCCAGTGTTTGTGGTTTCTGTCAATGACATTCTTTGCCAGTATTTTTCGCATGGGCATTTCCTCGTCATCTAACTTGATCTTCTCTTCCATTTCTTCTCATTCCCCTTCTGGTTCTTGTTTCTTCTACCCTTTGTATGCTCTGTCACCCTTCCCCTGATTTATTCCTTCATATCCTGGCTCTTCTATTGTTGCCGCCCCTTACTGCAAATCTCCTCCTTCCCACCATGCCAAATTGCCCCTTCCTTGAGCATTGCTTCTTTCTTATCTCTTCCTGGGGGTAAAAATGAACAAAAGCATTACAAGCAGCGGAAAACTCAGCTCGGTAAGTGTTCGACTGAACTAGTTTATTTAGATAACTGAACAGGTTTGTTTGAAACAAGAAGAAGACTATTGATAGATGAGACGTAGGAACTTCGAAGGAGTTAAAAGAAGTTAGAATTGTGGAGAAATACTTTAAAAACTAAGGATTTCAAGATAAGTAGAATTAAGACAGAATACATTATTGTAAATTTAATGAAAACCAAGGGGAAGAAGTTGAGATGTAATGATAATGTTAACCATAGGATTAAAATAACATTGATGAAGCCTTGATTGGCTACAAGGGTTTTATGTGATAGTTAGATTTCACTAAAGTTGAAAGAAAAATTTTATCGGACAACTATAAGACCTACATTATTGTATGGTAATAAATATTAGACTAAAGAAAAAAATGTATTTTCAAAATAAATGTTACTAAAATGAGAACGTTAAGATGGATGAGTGGTCATAATTAGATAGAATAAGGAATGGATATGTTAGAGAAAATGTGAGAATAATGACAATTGTAGACAAACTAAAAGAAGAGAGATTGAGATAGTTTAGACATATTAAACATATACTTAACAAAGTCCTAATTAGAAAAGTTTAAAATATAAAAATATTAGAAATAAAAAATAGATCTGGTAAGTGGTAAGCCTAAGTTCCATTGGAGAAGGATAATTTAATATGATTTGGATGAATTATGTATTTTTAAAGAACAACTCGAAATCAACCTTTGGAGAAATAGAATCCATATGACCAGCCCGAAATAGTTTGGGATTAAGACTTGAGTTGAGCAAGTTTGTTTGAAAATAAGAACCCAATTCATGAATGAGCTAAGCTTGAGCTATTGTGCATAGATCGCGGAATCGGCCGATCCGGATCGGAATCGGCCGATTCCTGGATCGGATCGGCCATTGCCGATCCGATTCTTGGCTGAAGGACCGATCCGGAAAAAAGTTCCGGCAGAATCGGTCGGGATCGGCCGGATCGGTCGGGATCGGATCGGAATCGGATCGGAATCGGAATCGGATCGGCCGAATCGGTCGGGATCGGAATCGGAATCGGAATCGAATCGTTTTTTTTCATTTTTTGCTATTCCAGTCGGATCGGCCAGGATCGGCCAGAATCAGTCCGGATCGGTCCGGATCGGTCTGGGATCGGATCGGATCGGAATCGGATCGTTTTTTTTTTTTTATTTTTTGCTTACCGATTCTGGATCGATTGTCTTCCATTGGATTGGTCGGAATCGGTCCGATCCGATCCGATCCGGATCGGATCGGTACCCACCGATCCCGATTCCGATTCCGATCCCGCGATCCTTGCTATTGTGTCCATTGATTGCAGAATCGGCCGATCCGGATCGGAATCGGCCGATTCTTGGATCGGATCGGACCCCTCCGATCCGATTCCCGGCGGAATTATCGATCCGGACCGAAGATCGGTCCGGATCGATGTTTGTAGGTAGAATAGGGGCCGGAATCGACCGAAATGGTCGATTCTGGATCGATTCCGGCGATTCCCTCGCCGGAATCGACCCACGGACCGCCGCGGTGGCCAACCCGCCGCGGCGGTCGCCTTCCCCGCCCTATCGGGCGGGGAAGACGGGGCGGGCGGGGAAGACGGGGCTACCGGGTCCATCGGGACCCGGTAGCCCAGGATCCGGTGACTTAAGTCACCGGATCGACTGGACCGGACCGGTCCGACCGGTCCGGTCCGGTGACTAAGTCACCGGATCCGGTGACTTGTCACCGGATCCGGGCTACCGGGTCCCGATGGACCCGGTAGCCCCGTCTTTCCCGCCTGATAGGGCGGGGAAGACGACCGCAGCGGGCGGGGCGGCCGCAGGGCCGCCGCGGCACCATTTTGGGGGCGATTTCAGGCCGATTTCGCCCCCAAAATGCTCTAGGATAGATCGGAATCTTGCATAGAGTGTTATTTTTGTATTTTTTTTAGGTTTTACCACTGTTTGAAGGACCGATCCGGAACGATTCCGGATCATTGTTTCTTCTGGCGGATCGCTCAGAATCGGACCGATCCGATCCGATCCGGATCGGATCGGTACCCACCGATCCGGTGGCCGATTCCGATCCCGCGATCCTTGATTGTGTCCTCAGCTTGCTCATGTTCACTATCAAGGATGCAAACAAACTGATACATTCTACCGAAAATTCCTGCTTATCCTGAATACTTAAGCTTAAACAAAATTGCAAAATCTATTTGCAGATGACTTGATTTTGGTCGACCATTGATTTAAGTTATTTCAATATGTAACTGTTAGAACATTTAATCTAAAAATATGTTTTAAATATATTAAATTTATAGATTGGGTGATTCAACAAGAATCTATGATTTTAAGCAGGTCTGATATGAATTTATGTTTTTAACCTGCTATAATTTCCTATCTTTAATTAGACTCATGAAATTTGTAAATTTTGTCTAGTCTATTTATTTACTCTGGCTTCTTGATTCACCTTCATGAGTACCTGGATGAACCACACTTGAACAAATACTTTTTGTATTTGGTAATATCAAAACTTGCCTCAAGCTCAGTTGAAAACTAAATGGAGGAACTTGAGCAGCATTGTTTTACCGTTCTTTTGTGCCATTTTCCTTTGCTCCGGCTTGTTTGTCTCCATCTAACATCTACTCCATTTTTCCTTTCTCTCATTGTCCCTGGCAGCTAGCCTTCCTTCTCTGTGCCCCTCCATCTCTCCTCTCTGCATGAACCTTAAGCTTCTTTCCTTCTTTTCCTTATCTAACCCTTTTTTATTTTAATTCAGCACTCCTCCCTCTGCCAATTCCCTCTTCCCTCTGTTGCCTCTTCTTCTATGCACCCCTTTACAAGGTTGGGCCTTGCTCTGTGGTCAATTTATCTTGTTTTCTACATCATACTTATCAACATGGGAAACATAAGCAGAAGAGAAGCTTGAAATGAAGCTGGAGTCTTATACTTTCAAAAGATTAGCAAAAACGAAGTGAGAATTGTTTTGTTTGGAGAGATTCCCTACAAGTATGACCCTCGTCTATACCCTTGCCGACCCACTCTCCTCCAGAGGATAGCCTAGTCCCTGATAGGCCAAAGCACCTGCCATCAGCTGTACCAAAGGGGTCCGCAACTTTTTTTTTGTTTATTGCAGGTTCTTTCTCCTTCCTTTCATCTCTTCAATACCATTGTTTGGAAGCCATGGCCAGTTTATGGTGATCAAAGGTTCATGCACATTGCTCTCTATTATCTGTTGTTTGATCCATACCGTTCTTGTTTCTGTGAGATCTTCTCAGTGTGGAACATGTTTTACTGGGAACCTAGTTCCCTGCTAGTTTATGGGTGACAGTTCACTTGATCCATGAAAACCTGTTTTTCCCACTCAGTTTCTTCCTTCAGCACTGGAAGATATTTTTAAGGATTTTGAAGCCCAAGGACTGGTTCCATCCACTTTTCACCCTTCTTGCTTTTATGTCTGTACCTGTTGATGGTTTGCTATCCTTTTCTATTGTTGCTTGTTGTATAGTCTCAGGAATATATGCCCCTTCCCTTTATGTTGTTTCATCCACCCATCCTGTTATTTACTGTCTCGTGTAATGAAAAGATCTCTGTGCCCTTCTATTTTTAAAAAGACACTGAAAGAAAGATCAATTGAATGAGTGGGATTCTTTTCAAGTGGATTGATGATTGAAGTAGTGGGAATCTGGGAATAGATTAAATACTCTACCTGGAAAGAAAGATCTCATAAAGCTTGGTTGTTATGTAGAGAAATGCAAGGGTGCAATTCCTTCTCCACTGGTGAAAGATAAGTTCTAGTCAGCATTCCACACTATGGTCCCTATTGAGGATGTATCATGTAACTGTGAGCAATAAAGGGCCCATGTGTCTCGTCTTTCTTTTCCAATTAGTAAATATTGTACTGTATTTAGTTAGTTCATTTTTCATAATGCAGCATAGGGAGGCAAGCTTGTGGGAATTCTGTGTATGTTTAGCTCATGCGATGTTTAGAGGAACGGTGTTTCTGCACTAGGCTCCCTTTTTAACTTTCTAGTTTGTCATTTGCAGTTTGGAGAAGTGGATATTGATAGTTCTCTTGTTGCTAGTCATTCATCTGTGGCTGAAGACATAGTTATGGTCAACAATGGTTGCTTGTGCTGCACTGTGAGGGGAGATCTGGTTAAGATGCTCCTTGAGCTGGTGAAAAAGAAACGAGATAGATTTGATCACATAGTAATAGAGACAACAGGTACATTACGTTCTTGGACAATGAAACTTTGAATTGTTCAGCCAACAAAGGAAAATATATGACAATAATTTTATTAGATTATGCAGGGAAATCAAATATTTTCACTGCTATGACTTTACCGTAAAACAATTAATGTGATCTCATTGATAAAAAATCAAATGTGGCGTGAGAGGCTTGACTATTCATATGCTTCTCTAGTCTGAATTTTCAGTGTCAATGAACTGAGGCCAGGTTTCTTTTCACCAGGGAAAAAGAAGCAAAAAGCTAGTTGTGGAGATTTATTTAGTTTCTTTCCTGATTTTGGTGTTCTAACAAATGGTTTTAAACAATGCTTTGGCAACATGATGACACTTAAAGTTTCAAGGCTAGATAGCACCTATCCAGCCACCAATAACGAAGTTGGTTTGGCTATCTTGGTGCACTTGGCAACATGCCTTATGTTTTCCAAAAATTTAGGCTTCAGGTAGGAGGTTTATTTTTAAATATAAACCATTGCATTTATAAAATTGGTTGTTGATTCCAGTGTCAAGAATCAGTTTATGGAGATAAGAAGGTTGTAAAATGAAGAGAAAGAACCCAGTTCTAATATCTCATGAGGGGAATCAAAAAGCACATTTGACATTAGGCTAAATTCACAACACTAGCACGTGTATCCAGGCTCTCCTTGTAGAAATATGTTAGCAATGCTTATTAATACTTTAATAGCATAGTTATTAAGCATATGTCATGGTTGGATAGGTTGTATGAGCTGATTAACCGGCATCAAGCTTTTCTTTCCAGGCCTTGCAAAACCATCACCAGTAATTGAAACATTTTGCACAGATGAATTGGTTGCAAGATATGTGAAGCTTGATGGTGTTGTCACACTGGTAGATTGTAAGCATGCAATGCAACATTTAGATGAAGTAAAACCAAGATGGGTAGTGAATGAGGCAGTAGAACAAATTGCCTATGCGGATCGTATCATAATGAATAAGGTACCTTTTCTAACTCTTTCAATATTTTATTTTTAGCACCTTGTTTTCCCTTTTATGCCCATTGTTTGTAGTATAGTTTTTATTCTTCTAGAATTATGTGGATTACAAATTAAGGGAACACATCTGCTCATCTTCATTGTGTCTTGTGGAAATTAGCTGTAAAATATGAAGTAACGTATTGTATTTGAAAATTATATGCTTTTCGTATGCAGATAGACTTGGTCAATGAGCATGATCTTCATGAGTTAACTAAGAGGATTAAGGTGCGAGCCATAGATGTTATTTTTCATCCTGTGAATTTTCCATTTTCTTAAAGTTTTTGTCTTCTTCTGCACAGCATATCAACAGTATGGCTCATATCCAACAAGCCAAATTTGGAGTTGTTGATATGGACTTTGTTTTAGGGGTTGGTGGATATGACCTTGACAGGTTTTTATGTTTATTTATTTCATCATTTGCTTGATAAAGTCATGCGGCCATACTCAATCATTGAGCATGAGTTTCTACGTGTGAAGTTTCTAAAGTAATTATTTGCATGTTTTGACAGAATTGACTCCGAGGTTCAGATGGATGCAAGCCATGAAAATGCTCATCACCATGAGGGACATGGTAATACTTATATTTCTTAGTCAAATTTCTTCTGACTGTTTTTCAGAATGTAGAGGATCTGACTGTTTGGTTAAGTATTGTTTTGTCCGTCACTTGAATTTGAGCACAGTTGCTTCAGTATTTATTTATGGTAATATATTTTCACATTCTTAATTGAAAATTGTCCTATAAGATCTTTGTGATGTTGCTTAGTTTACATGATGGGATCCGGTTTAGTTGGTTTTGGGTTGATTTTACATTTCTGTCCTTTTAGGACTTGCTTGTAAATATCTGGGAATGGAATTTGTTTTAGTTCTTTCTTTACATTCATGTCCATAGAAGGTCATGGTTGTAAATATTTTATTTTGAGGTCTTTTTTTGTAAAAATGGCTTCTCTTTATAAGGATGCCTTACGTTGGAATGAAAGAAACTGCAAGAGTTGGAGTTGTTGAGAAATGAGGCTTCGGCCTTGTGTCCAACATAGGGGGCCTTGCCCTAGTAGGATCTTCACCCCCTCCATGATGGAGGCCCTCCACCCTTCACCTTTGGCACCAGCCGGTGTCTGATCCACCTCCAATTGTAGGTGGGCTCCGACATGCTCCTCCCCTCCTTCTAGTTGACCTCCGTGCCATTCTTTTCCCTTTCCCCCTTCCTAGATTTTATTACGAGAGTCACAGTTCCTACTTCATCTCCAGTTCTCCTCCTTCGTCTTTGACCAGATGTGCAGTGCCGCAGTCGAATTGCACTGCAACACATCACAACTTCGACTCCGAAGTGATTGGTGACCTCTGATACGAGATCCCTTCCGCTTCCAAGGATCTATCGATGGTTTTTGATGTTTTGGACAACATCTTCTTCATTGCATACGACGATGACGACCTTGGCCCACCCCTTTTCCAGCTTCAGTGGGGCTGTCTGGTGGTTTCCAGTCAGGCCCCCAGCAGCTACCAGAGACCGGGATCCTTCGTGCCCTTTTTGAGCATCATCAACCAAGGATCGCCGGATCGGGATCGGATCCTGGATCGGTGGGGTCCGATCCGATCCGGATCGGATCGGATCGGACCGATCCAGGCCGATTCCAATGGAGCCAGACCGATCCAGAATCGGTCTGGATCGTTTTTTTTTTTTTTTTTTTTGCTTTTCGAAAAAATATGGAAAAATCGCCAAAAAATCAATAAAAATACATAGAACTCAGGAAAAATGTGAAAAAAATATAGGGAACACTCATTCATATAAAAAATTAACAATCAATCATATAGAACACATATCACTATATCAGCCCCAATCACACAATAGAACACATCATTCCCCAAATAAGATACATGTTTTTACCAAACAAACAATCATACCCAACTCCACAAATTGTACAACACATTCTTCTTACCACTCATATTACATTGCGTGAAATAAACAAAGAAACACATTATACATACGCATCACCACCAACTACGGTAACGTCCGAGTAGGATGGATCCGGATCTCGGATCTCCGTCCCGGTAATTTTCGATTTCTCTCGCAAATCTCCATTGATTAGGGTCACCATAATTGGCCCGTATCCATAAAAAATAAAGACTCGGCCACGTCGGTAAACTCATAAACTCCCCGATCGGCCGAGGTGGAGGTAAAAAAGACGGTGGAGGTGGATAGCCGGGCTCACCGTCCGAGGCGGTGCCCGGACAGGAAGATGCAAACTCGTCAGCATTCAACTCCGTCCCCGTCCGCCGCCGCCCTCGCCACTCGAACACGAGTGTCTTTTATCACTCAAATCATCCGGACCGCTCCACTTGTCCGAGCACTACTAGTGAGAGCCACCCTCACCTCCGCCACCCTCACCTCCACCTCCACCCCCGTACGCCCGTCGGCGCGCGGGTGGCACAAATTCTTCTTCATCCTCATCTCATGAAGGTGGCCGAGTGGTCTCGGTGTCAAGGAGACGATGTCGCCGTTCGATACTTATCTTCTTCCTCTTCAATGTGGCACTCCTCGACTTGCTTCGTCGCGAAGGTAAGCATGCTTTCTTTAAAGCCCTAAATAATCCACCGCCCTCTGCGGTGGTGGTGGTAGAAGGACCCGAAATCGGAATCCGAGCAGAGGCCGGGCCGCCGGGCGGAGCCGGAGATGTCTCTCTCAGAAGTTTCGTAGTCCGGGTGGATCGTAAGGGAGCCGCGCACGGAACCGACTTTCTTCAACTTCTGCATGCTTCATCCTCACCAACAACGCCTGCTCTCCTTCGGCCCATGATCGTCGTTCGGGTCGAACTCTCCGGCTCTCCTCGCATCCTTGTCTTCCACCCATGCCGCAAGTGGATGTTCTTCTTGGAATAGATATTCCAAGTCCACATCCGCCCGGGGACAAACCCCGAGTAGCTTGTCCGCGCTCTTTCGGTACAATCCACCTCGCAACCCGCAAATCTCTGCTCCGATATCTTCTCGCCTATCTTTGATATTCTTTATCCTCACTCATATGTAATAGCAGTAGACAAGCTTCTCCAATCTTTCTTCCGTCTTCAACCTATTTCTCCTCTTCGTACGAATAAGGTTGAAGGTGCTCCAATTCTCTCGCACCCGGACGACGATGCGCTCGACTTAGCACCCGACCGCAATCATAGCCGAGTGGATTCCATCCATTCCGTTTGCCACCATAATCCACCACCACCGTAATCGTAAAGAACACAATTACATGCATCGATAACGTTATGTAAAAAAAAAACAATTAACGAAAGAGTCATTAATTCGGGTAAGCATATTACTAGGGGACCTATCAATGAGTACCGCAATCGGATCCCCGTACACCCCAATCTTGCTATGAAGTCGTCATCCGAAAACACAAACTAAAACAATTATCTTCTTCTTCGAGATAAAGTTAAAAGTTTAATTAATATAAACGTATTACTTACTTCAACCTCTCGCGCACGTTCGTCTTTCGGGGTATCTTACATAGTCGTTTAATTACGGATAGTGTGCCCGATAATACTTCACCATCATTACATACTTGGCCACCATATCAGTATCCTTCGTTGTCATACCACGTAACAACATTATTACTCCTTTAGTTTAAAGACAAGTGTAATACACAAAATATAACTTGTAATCATTAAGATATTATACTACTAAATTATACCGCAAGATTTAATGTCGCGTGTAGGTTTTGTCCATCCGTGTCAATCACCTTCCACCACTTCGTAACCCTTTGGGACGCTTCTCTTTAATTTTCAACTTAGCTTTATCAATAGCATCATACAGTACCCCATCTGATTTTTTCATACCAATCCACCAACCTAAGTACCCGCACCAAAGGTTCTAATGACAAATAGCATCGCACCTTCTCCCACCACCTCTGTTATCTTCTATCACCGCTCCATCTTTAGCAAGATCTCATAACCGATCCAAGGAGCTCCTCAGTACGTATCCATGTATACGATAAGCAAGGAGAGAATGAACCTTTTAAACTAGCCTGTACTCGTATGGGCTCTCTAATGCAATAAAATGGGCGAAATCTTGCTGGGACCCGGTCCGATCAAATCATGACCATCGGTGCTTTGCCTCATTATATGTAAAAGTCGTGGATGGCCATAGATAAACGAGGTGATAAGTCGTCCTCGGTTGACCAAGACTCGACATTAAGCATCCCTACCCAATATCTTCTAACATCGAGTCAATAGAATGTGCACGCACAGGCACCCAAAATAAGCGAGGCTTCCGAGCCTCCATTAGCTTCTTTCCTGCAAACCTTATATGAGGCCTCATTGTTCATGCGACAAATCGCACAATGTTGGCCTCCCCTATCTCATCCACCACATTGTTCATCAAGCCGAATAGGACCGCATTCTTCACCCGGCCCGAGGCATCAACCGACTTCGCAAATACGGTGCCCTCGTAATACACAAGGAAGTTTATAAGTGACCTCTCAGGATTCCGGTCATCCATCGCACATTACAAAGGCACCCCTCTCCTTCCGTATGGTTTTCAATCCATCTATCCACGAGGTCAACTCATCGACCTCCTCATCCAAGCCTCGTTTCATATATATACTTTGATGTCCGGGGCTTTCAACCTGTGCCCGGCCTCGATCAATCGCATCAACCATAGTCCGGAACATGACTGGTGTATTTTACGTGCCGGACACCTACAAATTCAAAAACAAGATAAGGAAAAGAAAGGGTTGTTAATAATAGCTAAGCTAATAAATAATTCATATCGACAAGCAAATGCTAACCAAAACTTCAACAAATCTTTACCCACGTAGAAAGAACTCGACCATATGCTTATGGCTTTCTTTCGCCGCCCCGCCGATGCCTTCACCCCTTTAAATGCTTGTCTTATTCCTCCGACCTCTACCACCCTCCCTATACATCGCGGTTCCTGTCGGCATCGGTCGACGTAATGCGACCTCCGATTTCCCCTTTAGGCGAATGTGCCTTGTCCCCGCCCCCACATCGATCGTCTAAGCCGAACCTCCCCGCTCCTCGTCTTCGTTCCTCATCCCTCACGGCTCCGAGCCCTACTCTCATTAACAGCTCCTCCTAACCTCGGGGCATCTTCTCATCCATGAAGATGGAGAATCAACTTGGACCCTTTCGCGTGCTGCCCTTTCCTTTCGCCCTTTCCGGCCATAAGATCGGCGTCTCTCCGACCTAGCAACTCGTCGGCGTAGGGTCTTGTCTCTCGACCAATTCTCACCTCCCTCTCGCGATGCCCTTCCAAGCTATATAAGCCCTCATCTCCTCCCTCACTCGGCCCGTACTTTATCACACTTCTTTACATTGCCACCCGTCCCGGCTATATGTCGCTTTCGAGCCGATACACACCTCCATTCATCTCTTTTGGCACCACTCGCATCTCGACTCTCTTCTTATCCGAATCGAGAGATGGCCATGTTGCCATCCAATGTCACGAAATTCTCGCGGGTCCCGGCCATGCTCCTCGTCCGACATCTTATCTACAACACAAAACCATACCAATATTAGGCCAAGCAATTCCACCCCCATCGGGGTGAAATAATCCCCCCCAATGGGGGATTTTATCATAGCTTCCCCCCCACCTAGGGGGGGGATCGTAAAATCACCCCCTTTCGGGTGATCGTTCAACACCCCGAAGGGGTGCTAATCACTCCCCTTCGGGGATGCAATTCAACCCCCATTGGGGGTGAAATAATCCCCCCAATGGGGGGATTTTATTTGCCCCCCCCCCCCACCTGGGGGGGGATCGTAAAAATCACCCCCTTCGGGAGTGACCGTCAACACCCCGAAGGGGTGCTAATCACCCTTCGGGGTGCAATTCCACCCCCATTGGGGGTGAAATAATCCCCCCAATGGGGGGATTTTATGCCCCCCCCCACCTGGGGATCAGTAAATGTCACCCCTTCGGGGTGATCAGGAACACCCCCGAAGGGGTGCTAATCCCCCCTTCGGGGGTGCACTTCCACCCCCATTGGGGGTGAAATAATCCCCCCCAATGGGGGGATTTTGTTGCAGCCCCCCCCCACCTGTGGGGGGATCGTAGGTCGCCACTTTCCGGTGATCGTCGAACACCCCGAAGGGGTGCTAATCACCCCTTCGGGGGTGCAATTCCACCCCGTATCGGGGGGTGAAATAATCCCCCAATGGGGGATCCCATGCTGCAGCCGGCCAGTGGGGCCAAGGCCCCGGGGGGGGGGGAGGGAAAGGAGATCGAAACCACCCCCCTTACAAACCTTCTGCTGTTTAGGGTGGATCGCCCTCCCCAAGGTGGATCGCCCCTCCCCAAGCCTTGATTTTGCTGATCGCCCTCCGAAGCCTGGATCGCCTTGGCCGAAGCCCTAGATCTCCAAGATGCCTCGTGAGGAAGGAGAACAAGCCGAAGGGGCAAGTGGGGGAGAATCGGTCCGGATCGACCCCAAATAGGGGGTGATCGGACTTGAAAACAGTACCGGATCGATCTCGGTTCGATTCCGGGTCTTCCGGTTTTCCGGCGGATCGGTCCGGATCGACCGATTTTGGGATCGATCCGGGTGGATCGGTCCGGGATCGACCGATCCTATCGATTCCGGCCGATCCAGCCGGGACTCCCGGCTGGATCGCTAATTCCGATAGGAATCGGATCGGTAGGTACCGATCCGATCCAAGAATCGGTCGATCCCGATCCGGATCGACCGATTCTGCAATCAGTGTCATCAACCTCACCTCCCTCTACCAAAGCCACTGAAGCAACCCCGGAAACCCCCCACCCTACCCTCATCGGCATGCCATTGTGCCCCCTCCGGCCTCCCCTTTCACTTCCGCATGGCCATCTCCCTCCACCCTTACCTCTTCCTTTCACTCACTCCTCCCTGACACACCCCCTGCTTCCTGACTTTGGATGAGGTGATGACGAAGGAGACAAAGGAGGGAGCGTGAGACAAAGGAGGGAGCGTGAAGACGGAGACAGCGAAGTGGGTCTTGCCCCTCCGGACCACCCCTCCTTCCGGACCACGTTCGGCCGTGCGTGAGGGTACTGTCACCCATGCTGCCTACACCGCTTGCTCCGTGCTGCCATTCGGGTGAAGCAAACAACAAGAACAGGTGCTTGAAGTTGAAGAGCCACCCCCCAACCCCAGCGAGGAAGCCATAACACGATCTCCCGGGGGCGGGGTGTCTCCTTCACATGCTCTTGGGTGGCCCTGGGGATGCCACGTCCCCCCCCCAGCCCTGCATAACTGCCACAATCCTCCGGGGGTCCTCCTCAAGATGTGGTCACATGACCAACAGTCTGCCACAACCTCCTTCCCAGGTTCCTCTTCTTCACGTGCTGCTGCAACCTCCAGCTCGCCACCCCCACATCCCAGCTCACAGCCCAGTCGAGTGAACTGAAACCAGTTCATGCTGTTCCAGCCCAGTCTAGGGCTGGTTTGGTACCTCCCAGACCCGGTTCGGGCTGGTTCTCCACTCGTTCGGTCCGGTTTAAGTTAGTTCAGACCGGTTCGGTCTCTTTAGACCAGTTTACAGTCAGTTCGTGATCTATTTGACCGGTTTAAGCCCAGTTCTTTCATTTTGGTTTGTTTTAATTTCGTTTTGAACGTTCTAATTCCATTTATGCAGCTTTTCAGCCTGGTCCACCCGCCCCATCCCGCATCATTACATTTGAACAATCAGCACTAAACTTTAGTTTGCTGTCACATGCAAGTGAAACAGCTATGGCAAGGTGTACAGGGGGGGGGGAAGAACCCCCTTTGGACTATACTCTATAAAAATTCTCTCTTGGAGTATCCTTGTAGAAAACAAAGTTGGGATTTGATTATATCAGATTGTATGGGGGTAATTATTATAATATAAAACTCAAAAAGGGATAACGGGATTATGTGTTGTCAAATTTTTTAGTGATTAAATCTCCTCCATAATTTCAACCAAATGAATAAGAATCAGAAAAAGACAGCAACTCATTATTTAGTATTATACAATAACATCATATATCTATACAATAGGGAGTTAGCGCAGCCTAACTTTCTATTTGGAATTTTGAACCCTTTTTGATACTCTATATAAGTATATATTATAATAAACATTTGTAGGAGTGGTACTATATGTGAAATGATAATAATATAAATTAGTATATTATATGAACATGTTCATTAAAATTTAGTAACAAAAATATACTAACATATTCCTAATATAAATCAGGAAACATGAGGTTCCTGTTCCTTCTGATGGGGTGTTAACAGTGGCCAACTATTCATCCCATTCATTAAGTTGACGAATAGTTATAAGATAGTTTGATAGCTTCCGGTATCATAATAAATAAATCGTCAAATTAGCAGATGCATAAATGAATGCATCTCAAACCAAACTTGTTAATCCGATACCTATATCTAGTAATTGCAATGGATTCATACATCCAACTGCTAAGATTTTAGGACATCGCCGAAGAATGTCTGAGTACAATGCAACTGAAGAATGGATGACAGTGCAAGCTGGTCAACCTGGAATTTCCAGACCGGTCCACTTTGTTTTTGTGACTTATTACTACCCTGCCAGGTGTGAGTCAATTTTGCAAGTTTAATATTCTGATTGTAGTACCGGAAGGAAATCCCAGCCGAGTGTTCTTCTCCATGCCTAGGGGTGGAGGTAATTTCTGGAACCCTACTTGCTGTTTGCTTTTGCTTGCTTTTCTATTATGCTTTTGCTACACCGACTGAATTTTTTGAGTGGGTCCTAGCTCGGTTATTACAAATGCTGTAGGCTTAATTGAGAGATCATTAGAGTACCGATTTTCTGAAGTGTAAAATCAAAATATATTTCTTGAAGAGTCTTCTAAGTCAGGAAATTTTCATAAAACATTTTTATTGCTCAAAATTGTTTTTTATCACTTGAAGAAGGCAATTCGGCTCAATTTCTAAACAACTTAATCTCGGGAATTTGATATTTTCAAAATCATCTAATAAATAAGTTTTAAAAACTTACATTGCGCATTGATTCTTAACTCAACTCCTAAAACAATCATGTTCTGCATCACAAGGAGAGTGAGGGAAATAAAAGGATGGTGAAAAAGGGGAAATGAAAAATCAGAATTCTTTGCTGCAGTTGGTACTGCAGTACATACAGTTCCAGCAGCATGCTGCGAGCTGGAAGCATTATGGGCATCTGGGGGCAAGTCCCATGGTAGAATGGGACAAGGAAAGTGTAGAAGCGTTCATGTGACGAAGTGGAGAATGATATTCTTAAAAGCATTTTTACAAGTAGAAGACTTCAAGAATGAAAAGTACACATTGTTACCTGAATATTTCTACAGCTGAAATTGTTTTTTTGTTACCCATTTAATGGTTATTGTTTTAATCATTGGATTGGGATAAAACTAGCTTTCTGCTAGTTGTTTGAATTCTTGTCATTCTTACAACCAAGGAAAGCCTAGTCATATCTTATACTTAGAACATGACAGTTTTGAAAGCAAAATTGAAGTATCAGTATCGTTTTTTTTTTCATTTTACAAGCTTCACTACAATGTATTTTACCAATGCCTTCATGTTCTCTTTATTTGCTTATCTGAAAAAAATTGTATTCTTTTCTTCATTTATCCTTCTATGCTGGTTACTTTACGTGCGTATGTTGTCTTGTTTACTGTAAACTTGCTGAATACCGTCTTTCTCTGTTTAGACGACCATGGAGGGCATAACCATCATGATCATGTTCATGATTCTGCTGTATCCAGTGTCAGTATAGTGTCAGAGGGAATTCTGGATCTTGATGAGGTAGCCATTCAAGAACTCTTGAGTTGAAGAGCCTTACAAATATTGAGCAGATATACTTTGTATAATCATGATAATCTTGCCCTCCTACTGACTCTGTATTTAGAATATTCTGTTAAACTAGTCCAGGCTATTTATGGCATCCGTCTTATTTCTTTGTGTGCTGATTTTCTTGCACAGTTAAATATCTCCATGTAGACTACTTGACATTTAAGTTGACTTTTATTCACATGTATCTTCTGCAAGTAAGCATTGTACTGTTTTGTTAGCTTTATTTGAAGGATTATGCTCAAACTCAAACTCAAAGCTTTAGTCTCATGGATTCATCTTTTTCATTTTCCATGGTCTTCGGCTAACTTGTCATGTATGCCTAGTTATTTAAGTATACTAGATATGTCTACGTCAAGTTTACTTGGACCTACCACTCCATCTCTTCTGCTCCGGCAACATCAGGGTCTCAACTTGTTTAACAAGCACTTCAAAAGAGTGCCTCCTGATCTATCCAAACCAACAAAGTCTTTCTTCCTTAACAACATCCTTGATTCTCACAACTCTCATTTTGTCTATAATGCACTCATTGCAAATTACATCTACCAATGTGTAGTCACACATCTACTGTACCATCCGCATTTAAGTTACACTCAGTTTAATAATATATTTGTTCTTAGTTGTCTAATACTCACTACCATAAAACATGGCAGATCTTATAATCGTGTGATCGATTTTTTCTTTCATTTTAAAGGGATTTTATGGTTGCATAGAATTCATGTCGTCAATCTCTATTTCAGTCATCTCACTTTAAATTTTTTGTTGACGTCTTTTTCACATTTTTCGTCCGTATGTAAGATGGAATCCAAATTGGGTATCTAGTGCAAGGATCTTTCCGTCCAAAGTTATTTCGACTTTCTCAACTCTTAGGACTTCGCTAAATTCTAAGTGCATATATTCTGTTTTCGTGATGCTAATTTTGAACACTTTATCTTCTAACATGATTCTCCATCATTCAAGTTTTTTGTTAATATCTTTTTGAGTTTTGTCAATTAAAATAATATCATATGCCAATATCATACACCAAGGTAAACTCTCTTATATATTTTTAGTTATTTCATTTATGACTAGGACAAAAGGATATGGAGTTAAAACGGATCCTTAGTGTTGCCCGATTGACACAGGAAAGTCCTCTGACCTCCCTCCTAGAGATGAAACCTAGGTGGTCGCACCTTCGTACATATGTCTGATGATGTTAATGAATCCATTATGCACCATATTCTTTCTTAACACCAACGGAAGAATATCTCTTAGGATTCGGTCATAAACTTTTTCTAAATTGAGGAAAACCATAACTAAGCATTATGTATTCTGTTAATTCAATCAATAATAACATGTCATTTTCGTCCATTTGTTACCCTCTAAAATTTAGTAAGTACCGATTCCCTGTTGTGCATTGACTTCTACCCTCTAAAATTTAGTTTAAGTACCGATCTCTATTGTGCATTGACTTCTAATGTGAAGGGGCATTATTTCGCCAGTTTTCTCATTCGCGACACCTTCACATTAATACGTAGATTTGTTTTGCCACTCTTTTTCGGTCGTGATACCTTTGTGTCAAGGCAAGTAAAACAGCGTCTGTTCAGCTTTTCTCATATAATTTACAGGTCGTGTTGGCTGTTTCCCTAGTGGCAAATTCTTGTGACGGGGAAATAGTAAATTGAAAGGCAAGTCTTTCTTGTTTTTCAACCCAGGTTAATGATTGGCTCGAAAGATTGGTTGATGAGAAAGGAGAGGATCTCTACCGGATGAAGGGTGTCTTGTCCGTCAATGATGCTGCCGGGCGTTATGTATTTCAGGTTCTCTTGACCTCTCTTCTAAGTTCTAACTAGTCACGTAAGTGCCAGCATAAAGACCCTGAAAAGCACCTCGAGTTTCTTATAAACACATTTCAGATGCTTAGATCAATAACTCATGGTGCCTTCTAAAGAGGAGGTTTCTCGTGTTCATGGCTGAAAGTAAACCCCCATTTGATTCAACGTCTTCTTCTCTCCTGTTCTTCCCAGGGAGTACATTCGATGCTGGATGGATGCCCGGGCAAACCATGGGGCCCTGATGAAAAAAGAACCAGCAAGCTCGTCTTCATTGGGAGAAACTTGGACGAAGGATCTCTGAGGAAGGGTTTCAAGGGCTGCTTGGTGGTGTGAAACGTCAGCTGCTGTAGTATCTTCTTCCTTACTTTCTTCTCCAGCCGCCAGATTCCATGGTGCTGCTGCTGCAAGACTACAGGCACAATCAGGCAATCTGAGTGGACCAAAAAATTATGGTTCCACTAGAAAGCATCATCCTTTACGTGTTTTCCATAGGTCGTTGCTTAAAATTACGTTCTGCATCTGTAAACTCAGGAAAGAGCCAGGGGATGTAGCTCAGATGCTAGAGCGCTCGCTTAGCATGCGAGAGGTACGGGGATCGATACCCCGCATCTCCATTTTTTTTCTTCGGTTGAATAGGTGTTAATAGTACCTGAGCAACTGGGGTGCAAATCTCCTCGTGAGACCCGGGTGAACTCTGGTTATGTTGAAAAATGCTTAGATTATTTTGTTCGGTGGCCGATTCCCTGAAGATGACATTTGCGTTTTATGAACTAGGGCCACGTTTGATATAAGGATAACCTGGGATAAACTTGGTTTATCCTTAATCTTTCGTGTGTTAGACAAATAATATTCATCTTAACTTGGTTTAATTTAATCTGGTTTATCTTTAAAAATGAGGTTAAATCTTTTTAGTGGGATAGGGTATACGTTCCGGGGATATGATTCTCGTGCCGCGGAGCTCTCGCGGCAGCGGCTGGGGTTGGACTCTACGTGGCGGAATCTCGCGCGGCGGCTGGGACTGGATCGCGGCGGCGGCGGAGCGAAGTTGCCTTGCCGTGCTCCTCCGGCCGGCAGCGGCGACAGGTCGGCGGTTGTGCATCTTCCACCGCCGCCACCGGTGCGGAGCGGGGGATCTCCCGCGGCGCGGAGCTCTCGCCGAACGCGGAGATGGGGGAGGAAAGGATCAAGATCGGAGAAACCGAGATGATTTCGGAGGCGCGAACGCGGAACGAGAATGCGGAGATGTCGAGGCGCGCATGACCCTGGCCCAATGGTGAGGTCCGGCAGGGCTTAGTAACGCCGCCGGGCATCGATTTGCAGGGGGCGGCGGGACGAACACGGCCAGTCACTGCGCTGAGGACGGCCTGTGGACCTGATCCTTCCGCCCCCGGCAACCTTTGCTGCGAACACACGTTGCGGCTGGGGCTGGACTCTGTGCGGCGGAATCTCGCACGGGGCTGGACTTTCGCGGGCGGCTGGGGCTGGATCACGGCGGCGGCGGCGACAAGTCGGCGGTTGCGCATATTCCCCCCCCCCCCCCTCTGCTCTCGGCCCCGCCGGAATGCCCCCGATGAGGTCATTCCCGGCCTCCGCGTCCTCCGTCTGCCCTCTGCTCTCCCTTCCCTGCTCATCCTCCGCTTTCCCCTTCTCCACCTGCCCTCCCAGCCTCCGCACCTTGTTGTGGTTTCTTTTCCGAAAGACAAAATTGTGTCTTCTCTTCGGTGATTTGAGTTTGCTATGATTACGACGTACACAACATTATTTTATATTTGCTGCACTATTCCGTAAAAAAATATTTCATGTGCATTTTTATTTACCTATTTCTGCAATGAACAATTTTTTATAAGGATATCCTCAAACTTATTACCAACCTACCAAATATAGGGTAGATTATCCTTTAAACTTATCTTAACTCAAACCAAACATAATAAGAATAAAGTTAATCACAAGGATTAGTTTATTCCTATCCCCATCAATTTTATCCCGATACCAAACGACGCCTAAGAACTCGATTTTGCGGGGTTGGAGAACAAGGCTGTTAAAGCTTTTTTGGTCCATATCATTTTTTTTGGAGAACAAGACTGTCAAATCTCCTCGTTTTTTTTGGGGGGTCCATATCATGAATCTTGTTAACCACAATTTGGCAAAATGGAGGAATTATCCTTGTAGAAACCGAGTTGGTTTATATCAGATTTTTCAGGTGTAATTATTTTAATCTAAAACTCAAAAAAGAAGTAAGATGCATTTTGACGGGATTATGCGTTGTTAAAATTTTTTTAACGATTAAAATATCCTCGCTAATCTCAAGCACATGAATTCTTATTCTTCAAAGTTCAAACAGCAAAAAAGTGAGATCTTGGTAATTGAATACTTTTGGACTCTTCAAGTGCCCATGAACAAGTTCCTTTCTTTTCTCCAGGGAAAATGATCTCAAACTACCTCTTTGTGGATGCCTTAAATCTCACAAATCAGAATTCAAAAAGAGAAGCATGCTTGAAAGTTTCAATGGAAGTACGTTTATTTTTCTAATTTAACCAACAATGGCGATGAAAGCCATGAAAAAAAAAACGGAGTATGGGAACGGTAAACATAAATAAACAGGCAGATTATATAGAAACAAAACAATATGTAACCAGGCAAATTGCATATTTAAGGGGGAGCCACATCTCGTAGCTTGGAATTCAACAATTTTTTTGGGCATATTCTGATGATGTATAAATAAAGGCAGAATTATGGCAGCCCATGAAGAAGCTGTTAAATAAAAAGCGAAGAAATTGCACTGCCATTGGTATTTTCAAGTTACCAGACGTGGTTAGCTTGAAGAGTAACAGAATTATTAACGCGGGATGTAGGGGCCTAATGTTTCTTGATATACTAATATTATAATAAAACATTTTTACTACGAAGTGTACTGCATTTGAAATGATACTGATATAATTTAGTATATTATATGAATATGTTCATTTATTTTAATCACAATAAACAAAATATGTGTAGATTCCTGCGTATCTACAATGACAAATATTTATGTAAATCTTAGTAATATTCATACACATATTCTACACAGGTACTTTATTATATTTAATATTTAACAATGAGAACTGAAAATGTTTTTATGACCCGTATTAACTTCTTGGTAACAAAAATATACTAGCATATTTTCCTCACGTCAATCAGGAGACGTCAGGTCCCTGTTCCTTTTGGCCTAATGATGGGGGTGTCATCCATCCGATCCACTCATCCAGTCAACGAATAGTTATAAGATAGTTTAACAACAATATCGGTAAAAAATAACTCATCAAATTAACATATAGAAAGTAGATGTATCTCGAATCGAACACATTCAACCGATCTCTTCACTTTCTAAGCGATAGATGCATCATGCACGCATCCGACGGCGGTGATTTCAGAACAAAGTAAACACCTCTTTGAGCCTCTTGTCGCCTTAGTCCCCTGAATCAGGCAGGCACACCGCTGTTGTTTATTGTCATCCGAACCCTGTTTGTTATCGTTTTGAAGGGTAAAAGGTCGCAATTTCACCCATTGAATCACCTCAAACTACACCCGTTTATCCGATCTTCTGAAACGACTAAATTGTCCAGACAAGCAAATGAAAAAAATCGTCAAAGATAGATTCATTAGTTGTACATGCAACGGTGCAAGTTTTTGAACTATTAGTTTGTGATGACTGATGTGCTCTGAGAAGATCAGCATATCATCATATCAGCTTATTGATTCTACCCACAGAAAATGATTCATGTTTGTCGAACAAGCCAAAGAGATGTAAGATTGCAACAGATTACAAGCTTGAAGCTTAAGTTGCGAGTGCAAACCACCCTGGAGAACTAGATATATGCCGCAGTTGGGTTCACCATGAGACCCCGAGGCATCCAGAAATCAGGGGGAAACACACACAGACCCATCAAAAGCCTCATTTATGGTTCTTAAAATGGTCTGTAAGTTACCCAGTAATGTGCAAATGTACAGGAAATGCAAGAGAGAGCTTCATCTCCGAATTGATTCAAATTTGGTTTTGACCCCATCTGCATCAATTCAAGGGAAGAAAAATAAATCCAAGTAATAGCTTCAGTGCTTCACTGCTACCCGTTTCCCTGATATTGCGATGACATGATACCTAATTCCCTTTAATGGGTATGAAGATTCCCCAGGCTAAACAGATTGTTGGAATAGAGAGCGGGATTCGCTTCGACCAGCAGCACTCGACAGATTCATGAAGGTATTTCCTCTTGTGACAGATGATATATTATTTAGAATTTAGCCTGCCTGCCTGCCTGATTATCTTCCGAAGCCTTGAATTCGGGCTACAGCCTTTTATCACTAAAATAATTGCTAGATTTACCTGAAGCAAACTAGGTCGTGATGGATGGGCCAAATAATTGTTGCAAGTCGACAAAAGATTGATGAAGCTAGTTTATCTCCTCCCAGTACACGAGCAACTTATCATCAAACGGTTCATTTTGCTGACTCCGAAAAGAAAATCGGAAAGCATGTAAACGACCCACATTTTGATCAAAACCATATGAGGTGAAACCAGATAGAAGCATGATATAGTTTACTTCTTGTCGCCCTCGTCTTCCTCTTTGATCCCATAGCGGCGCTTGAACTTGGCGATCTGGCCAAGATTCTGAGCCATCTGCCGCCGTGCCCGCAAGTGATACACCTTGCCGACATGGTGAACCTTTGTCACCATCAGATTGATCAGCCTGCCGCTTTGCGTTACATACGAGATCCACTGCTTCTGCGGGTGCAACCCTTTCTTCATCCCTACGCCCTTCCCACACACATTTCGTCAAACAGCTGGTGCTCGTCGTCATCGAGAAACAACCGGGATGCTTCACAGAAACTAGAGGAGAAACGATACCTTCCCACGGGAACCTGAGGCGAGTACAGGAGACTGATGATGGACACGACTGGCAACTCTCGGCGACGATAAAGGGACAGTCGATCGCGCGTGGGGGCGGCGGCGGCGGCGGAGAGCAACCAGCGGCGAACGGCGGCGAAATTCCTTCCTGCAGCCTTTCGGTACGCTCCTTCCTTCCGATCCGTGACTCTTATTCAGCGTACCTCGCTTCCGGTCTAAATCTTTTCCGGTTCGCATTTGGCGTCCGGTTCATGTCTTCTGATTTTTCTAGGACCAGGTGTCAATGGGCCGGAATAGACCGGCCCAAAACCAGCCCAGTCAAGGCTGGATCTAAAAGGCGGACCCGACCCACATTCTATTATTGATTTAGTCCAACTCAGTTTATAAATTTTTTTTTAACTTAGTCTGATCTATCTCAGCATAATCTAATTATTCTTACAAGATTGATAATAACTTAAATTATAACATATTTTTAATGAATATAAAACATATTTTAAATAAATTTGTGTCGAAAATTTTAGACCTGTCTAGTTTAGTTCAACCCACTTCGACCCAAATGAATGCCGATTAAAGCCAGCAGTTTGATTTTTTTTTCTTTCCTTATATTAGCCCGCTGGCTCAGTCTATTGCCATCCTAGTGTTGCTCAACACATGTAAAGTGTAGGAATCATCAGCTTTTAGAAGGCTGCAGATGTTTACAAGCGGCAATTTGTGATACCAAATGGTTGAAATTTTTTTAGGACAACAATCAATCAATTACAACCTTGGACATGTAATCGAAAAAGGAAGTTCAGCGAGTTTCGAGATTTCATGAAGGATGAGAAGCATGTCGAGAACAGGGAGGGAGACTTAAGTTCTCGAGTGCTTGAGACATAAAATTCCACCGGTCGGTGCGGTTTCAGAACATCAACATAACATTGAGCAGCTACTCCTTTCTGGCTTCTTCTTTTGGTGTCGTGTAACTGTAAGAGAAACAGGATAGGCGATCTCAATTTTCAAGCATACAAAGACGAAGATGAATAAAATGTTGGCAACCATGTTCTGATCTTCATGGTATCTTGTCTATCTAGACTACAAATGAAACAGCACAATGCTTGCTTTCCCCCTTTCCGGTCTAGCAGATTGAATCGCACGGCGATCGATGATAGATCAGAAAATCAGCAAGAACACCACTACCACCCACCCTGATGTTTTCCCCCAAAGGGTTGAGAACTTGACAACCAAGGTTCTGGAATGTCCAGGTTCATTTTAGTAATCATAAATACAGATAGAAAGCATGCAATGCATAACCCTTGAGCTTTGGCCCAGCGACTGAGTTGATAAGAGTTGGACAGTTTCATTGGATGCTTGGCAAGCCAGAAGAAGACATATATATATAGTTGCGTGGCTAGACCATCCATGGATTCCATGCGAATCTCATAAACAGCCCCGAGTAGACGCAGATCACTGCAGAAAGGCTATACAACATGAATGCATATGTTGCAAACATGAGCCAACAAAAGATTAGCCTCATCATGCTAGGATAGTTTACATAAATATGTGCGTCCACATGTTTTACTAATTATATTTATATTTTTACTCACTCTCCTCTATGCCTTACTAACTCTGGGCATCTACTTATTGATTAATAGATAAGTAATTATTATTACCTTGATATATATATATATAACTCTGGATATGGCAAATCCCCCGTGTACTAATTGTGGTTTTAGTTTTTTTTACCATAGGTAATTATTATTACCTTGATGAGACTTGGTTATAACATGCAGTTCGGTGCATTCACAGTTTGCTTTCTTTGTTGATCATGGGTGACTTTGTCTTGCTAAATACACCAAAGGAAACTGTCTGAAAGAGACTAATTAATTAAACTAGGAGTGCAAAACTGCAGCCTAGGACCGTTTATCTCTACTCGAGCTCGAGCAGTACTTGAAGATGAGGCTGGACCGGTGATCGAACTCAACTCGTTAAGAGCTGAGGATGTTGGAGATCGACTCGTTGAGCTCTACCCAGTTACCAGATTGAGTCGAGTTTGAGCTCGAACAGTGGATGAGATCAACTCAAACCGAGTCCAAACTGGAGTTCAAGATCATCCATGAAGCTCCGAGCTTGATCTACATGCATTTATAAAATTCAAATTCGAACTCGGTTTAGACTCGAGTTTAAGTTCAAACTAATTAAATTCGATCTTAACCGATTGAATAGATTTAATTAATTAACACTATATAATTGTTGATTACTCATAATTTATATTTTTAATATATATTTTCAATAAATATTTAATCGAACGACTATCAAGGTACTCACCAGTTTTATCAAGTCAAACAAAAGTCTGTTAAAACCCTACTTTGCAATGAGTAATTCATTAATTTTCTTCTTCAAATGATTTACTCATTAAACCAGCTGACAAAAACAAGTCGAATCAAATTTCTGTGAAACTCAGTTTTGAACTACTTGTCAAGCCTTAATATTGGTAATCCCTAATCACATCCATAGAGAGATAGATAGATATATAAAGGTGTGCTGCAAGTTAATTTATTATTTTTCTTCTTCAAATGATTTACTCATTAAACCTGACAAACAAGTCAAATCAAGTTTCTGTGAAACTCAGTTTTGAACTACTTGTCAAGCCTACATGGTAATCCCTAATCACATCCATAGAGAGATAGATAGATAGATAAAGGTGTGCTGCAAGTTGCTCTCTCTCTCTCTCTCTCGTCCATGGATGGACCTATGGAGAAGTGTTTGAAGGGTGAGCAACAACCCCAAGAACAAGAACATGCGGTTTCAACTTGGGGCATCTCTCAACTGTGGTGGTTGGGAAATGCGAGGCATGCTCCCCACCACCCCTCACGCAACCAAGAAAAAGAAATTAGTATCAATATCAAGGGCAGCAGGACGGATAGGATCGATGGTGGTGGTGCTCACGGAGGAGGTTGTTGTACGTATGTAGTAGTGTGCGGAGTACTACCAAAAAAATAAAATAAAATTGAAGAACAATATAAGCATTTTTATCCCAGAACCAAAATTTAATTTATCACGAGAGAGGGAAGTATAATTAATTAAACAGAATCCCTTTTTTTTTCCTGTTTATTTATCATACCCTTTACAAAGTCAACCAAACAAAAAGTATACTCTTGTTTCAAAATTCAAAAAAAAAGTTCTTTCCAAGCAACTGATTTTGAAACAGGAGAATTAATGTCAATACTCCATAGAACAGACAACCTATATTTATATATGTATGTATATATCATATCTAATAAAGAAATGATGAGCCGTCACCGTCGGACGGTCGATGAGCAACACGGCACAGAAATATACATATCAGCCTGCCCGCAGGCAGTTCATAAGATCTTAACGCCCATGATCTTGGGTGGTCTTTAAAATATTGAATGGGTCTTACTGAGACGAAAGATATATTTGAGTACTGTTTCTTGTTATCTAACACGGAATCATGAAGCCACAACTTGTCTTATCATCAGGGAACTGCAACCTATATGCATACAATCCGATCCTTTCTAAATTATATATACGTATATATAAACATATATATATATATATATATATATATATATCGTAGAGTGATGGTCACTTTTCTGTCCCCCTGCCAAGGGTGTAAAGAAGAATCAATAAGCTCCGCCAGCACCTTGAAGCTAGGCACGATAAAAACTTAGACTCATTTCAATAAGTTGAACGAACAAGCTTACAAAAAAGTAAAGTTCAACTTATTAAATAAGTCGAGTTTGAATGGACTCCTGCTCAACTCGACAATTTTGCCGGTAGCAGGATTAGATACGCTTGAATATGAATTAAAAAAATAAATAATATTAGTTAGATATTATCACTCAAATATATGAAATAAGTCGAAATAAATAATGATTTTGAGTTTAAATTTGGATCAAGTTTCAAAATTAACCCAAACCTAGAATTTGGTAATTGACTTTTGATTGATTTTGAGTCTTATAGATGAATTCGTACTGAGTTTAAAGTTGAATGAGAACTAAACTTGAGTCAAACTATTATTCTAGCTCGAGCTCGAGCTCCATTGATTATTAAGCCAAGTTTGAACAAAGATTTATGTATTCGTAAAAACTCTCACCTTGAACTCTAACTTGTGTAAAATAAGTGAGTCGAGTTTGAGCAACATACTATTAGACTCGACTCAACTCATTTGCACTGCTGCCGAGCACAATGATCGAGACGAACACAGCTACTTGGAAGACAGAGAGACATAGGAAATAATTTGTATTAAAATTTTATAAATTTCAAGTGTTTGGAAAGAAGGAGTGACCTCACTTATTTTGGAAGCTAGTGACCCTATTCAATCAAAATCCTAGACCCGCGATTAATACATATAATCACATTTGACTCAAAATGGTATATTTCCATCAAGGAGTTCAACCATGTATTTCATTAATCATCATTTATATTTTATTACTATTTTTATGGTTAACTGGCTTTATCTTTGCTTTACTAACCCTGCTCTCTGTGCATTAGTTATTAGTGGTCACAACTAAATAGGGAAAGTTAGATGTGGATTAATTGTAAAAGGAGGCATGCATGCATGCGTGGGCTGACACATGCAGAAGCTGAGAAGCAGCCTGCCAATTTTCATTTCTATGTGGGTCGGGTTATATGTATATATATATATATACATTCATATATATAGATAATGTAGATATACATAACTATATATATAAATCTAGCATATACATTTATTAATCAAATTATCACCAATTAAAAAGTTAGATACAAAATTAAGAGTTCAGATTTTCAAAATAATTCAAAACAAATGTCACTTTAGTTTCTAGATTTTACTGCGACGCCCTTCTTCTCTATTTCCAGGGTGTTTGATTAGACAATAAATTTTATACACTTTTTCAGATAAAAAATGTATTAGAATAAAAGGTTAAGCCAACCAATGATATAAAATTGTTACATTTTGAGAGATGGGATGACAAAAAAGAGTGAAAGTCATATATGATCAAAAGGGGTTGGATGACCACAAGACAAAACCCATCCTTCCTTGAGTAGAAAATCTTTTTAAAAATATAAATTTGTAATGAATGCCAAACCCATCTTAATTTTCAACAAGGTTCATTCTAAAAATATAAAATTGTAGCAAAAACTCAATTTATCTAGCTACCAAACACCCTCTTAAATGTCCAAAGTAAATCATCGGTCAAGGCTAGATATATCATAATGCTAAATAGAAAGGTCTGATCAATTTCAATGAATGATAAATATTAGATCAGACTACATAACTGTGAAATTTTTAGATGTCTTGTTAGCAAAGAGTCACCATTTTCTGGGCCTGACTCTATATGAGTGTTTTTGCTACAATTTTACGTTTTCGTAATAAAACTCGTTAGAAGAGAAGAGAGATTTGACCGTCATGACAAATTTATATTTTTAAAGTGATTTCTTTCTTGGACAAAAAGAGGATCTCACATTTTTTTATTTTGTGGTCCCTCATTTTGTTCGATCATATACGATAGTTACTCTTCTTTTGTTATCACATGCTTCCAAACATGATAATAATTTTTCATCGTTGGTTAATTCATATTTTATTTTAATATAATTTTTTATCATGAAAGTGTGCAAAAAGTCATTGAGCAACCAAACACCCCCATTAAGTAACTTATTTCTCTCTGAGTTATGTTTTTTTTTCTTTTACTGTGAGTGTTGTATGTGCGTGGAGTTATGCAGACATATCGTCAGGTTTGGGGGGGGGGGGGGGGCGGGGCTGAAAGGAAGCATGCCCTGCATTTCCCAACCACCCCAAGTTGGGGAAACAGGCCAAGCTGCCAAAACAAGAAGAATGTGGTTTCAAGTTGTGCTGGTTAATGACTTCAATCCCAAGGAGAGCACCCCAGAACAGAACCCCTTGATTTAAATGTTATATTAATTAGAGCATTGTGGGTTAAGGATCGCATGGGAGAGCCTGCTGCTGCCTCCCTTTTTACAAACCAATCTTAGGCTACATTTTCAGAGTGATTATCTTGCTCTGATTGCTCTAGCAACTCATGTGCCAATATACATGTATATATATATATAAATTATTCCCTTCGCAAGCTAGAACAGTTTTAATTACACCGTACGTGTAGCTTAAGAGCGTTATTAACCCGACAGAATCGCGGATCCTGATGATTCTTTGGTCTGAGATCTTCTTCTAGAGAGGGAGAAGAGAAGGGAAAAGGAGGGAGGGAATCTCAAGAACTGCTTTCTCTGCCGGTGGAGCCACCGGAACAGAAAGAGAGACAGTACGGGGGCCAACAGAAGAGAACAGAACGGTCACATCCCGGAGATAGGGGGACGAGAGAGATTCACGGCGAGATCGAGAGCAGGGGAAATCCATCCATGATCATATACTGATCCGTTCTATCTTGTAGGTTTGCGAAATCAAGCTTGCTGTTCTTCGTCGATCTACTATCATTCCCCCTTTGAGATCCTCCTTATTTATATATATATATATTTATATGTTGTGCCGCCGCAGGTTCGCCGGCCGGAGAATTCGAAGACGAAGAAGAAGAAGAAGAACTTCGCCGGCGGCGGCGGAGGAGCTGCGCGAGGATAATTAATCTCACAGGAGATCGATCGCGGAGAGGAATCAGGGGATTCAGGCGTAGTCGTTTGCCGGGATCGATGTACGAGGAGTGCGGATACTTCGATCAGCATGACAGCAACCCCGTGGCCGCCGGCGGATCATGCTCCGGCATCAACATCGGGACGAACAGAAGCAGATTCGACGACAATCTCCGGCTGCAAGCGGCGGCGGCCGCCTCATCCCTTGAGGAGCTCACCGGCCAGCACATGAACGCCTCGTTCGCGGGTATCGACCAACACCTCCAGCACCAGCTGGGCTTGGACCTCGGGCAGGATTTCCATGGCTTCCTCATCCAGGAGGCCTCCGCCGCCGCCGAGTGCAACTGGAACCCGATGGTCGTCCCGGCGGACGCCACCCAGGAAGACGCCCACCACACCGACCTCCGAATACCGCCATACGCCCCGGATCTCCTCAGCTTCCTTCACCTGCCGCGGCAGCCGCCGCCGCCGCCGACGCCGAACTTCACCGGCAGCCCGAGCCGGAAGACCGCCAGTTTCCCGGTGGACATCTTCAGCGGCGAGATCCTCGACGTGGACGGCGGCTCGGCGGCGCTCTACGACGCGGCGTCCGTGCAGCTGGGCTGCCCGGCGCCCGCACCCCACTTGCTGAGGGACCTCTTCCATCCGCTACCGCCGAACTATGGGCTGTTCTATGGTGTAAGTGAAAGGGAGGCGGCGGCGGCGGCGGATATCGGCGGAGGGGGGCTTGTTTTCCGGGACGGAGAAGCTGCTGGGCACTACGAGGACGCCATGTTCGAAGTGAGGAGAGACGGCAGGGCGGAGGGGAACGGCGCCGGATATACCAACATCGAGAAGCAACGGCGGGAGCAGTTGGGGGAGAAATTCAAGCTCCTGAAGTCACTCGTTCCTAATCCGACCAAGGTGATCATCATCATCATGCTGTACTCATCTGAGAAGTTCAGGAAAAGGGGGCTTTTTTTTTGCTTCTCTGATTTCTCTGACGGCATTCTTATATCTTCCGATCAGAACGACAGAGCTTCTACGCTCAGCGACGCCATCGCCTACATCAACGAGCTAAAACGGACGATCGAGGAGCTGACGATTCTGGTGGACGCCAAGAGGTACGCGAGGAGCCGGAAGCGCGGAAAGACGGAGGAAGAGGAGCCGGCGCCGGCGCCGGCGCCGGAGACGGAGGTCATCACCCCGTCGATGGGGCCGCCGAGAGACGACGACGCCGCCGCCTATCGCCGCCCCGCAGAGGGGGCCCTGAGGAGCTCCTGGATCCAGAGGAGGTCCAGGGAGACCTTCGTCGACGTCCGGATCGTCGACGACGACGTGAACATCAAGATGACCCGGAGAAAGAGGCCCAGCAGCTGCCTGCTGTCGGCCTCCAAGGCCATCGAAGAGGAGCTCCAGCTTGAGCTCCTCCATGTTTCCGAGGGGCACATCGGAGACTCCCACATCTTCGTGTTCAACACCAAGGTCTCGGCCGTCATCTTCCTCATCTCCGGCCCCATCATCTCCCCGCCGGACAATTAAAATTGGGTGGCATTGACCGATGTGCGTGTGTCGACGGTATCCCCATTCGACGCAAATCTCTGATCTCTTTCTTTCTTTTTCTGTGTTCGTCCTTGGTTATGCAGATTTCCGAAGGCTCATACGTGTATGCAAGTGCCGTCGCCAAGAAGCTGCTCGAGGCTGTGGATAGGCCATGCTCGGCGGTTCCTGCACGACACTAGCCACAGAACCCACAGGATGGTACTGCACTGGTCTCTCTGGTTGGCCGGCGCTGCTCTTCTCCGGCGCCAGTTCTCTGTCCCTCGAATCTCAAAGATATATATATATATATATAGTTACTACTTAGGTAGGTGCTGAAAGGTGTTCATCTGCGTAGCCATTCTCGGATGAGCTCTACAGAAAGACTGTCCTTTTACCACGCCGTGCGGTCAGTATCAAGGTGCCACCTTTGGAAATGATCATGTCATTCTTCTCCGCTCTTTTCAACTGCTGCACGTTCTCCTCCTCCTCGTCTATTTCAAAATTTTCGTAAGGTATAAATATAAAAAGGCTGAAGTTAAACTTACAACATATGGGAGTATGAACAATGAACAACCTCGTGCGCTCGAGATAACTCGGATATGTGCCAATTATAAGGTTAATGGCAGTGATTGGTTGCACGATGATTTGAGTTTTTGCTATGATTTTATATTTTTGAATCGGCAATGGTGATAATTTTATGTCTTTGAAGCGATTTCTTTCTCAGACAAAAAAGAAGATTTCACTTCTTCTTTATCATATGGTCCGCCACTTTGTTTGGTCACGTATAAAAAGTTACTCTTTTTTGTTGTCACATCTCTCTGAACATGAATTTTTTTCTTTTGTCATTGGTTAGTTCATATTTTATTTTAATATAATTTTTTATCACCAAAGTGTACAAAAAAGTATCGTCCAACCAAACACCTCGTAAAGTTAAACTACTTATTTACAGGTTTGACAACATTATTGTACCAGTTTTGTCTATGTTTTACTAGCTCCGGACTAAATTGTAAGTACATATTTTCAAGTTTTACCAATTATATCCATATTTTACTCACTCCCCTCTGTGCCTTACTAACTCTGGATATATATATCTACTTACTAATAGATTTTAGTTTGTCGTTTTGAGTTGAATGCTGAGACAAGATGCTGCTTTCTCATTACCAACCATGGTAAAGGTGGTTCACATTTGTATGTAACCACCAGGTTTTGTAGTCTACCCCTAAGACAGATGTAAATGAAGTTATTATCTAGAAAAGAGAATGCCACAGGTGCAGTTCTTGAAAATTATGCCAGACTACGCCGTAATCTTTCTTTTTTTTTCTTTCTGAAGGTAAAATTATCTAGATCTAAATTTTGCAACCAAACACCCTAATAGCACTGGGAGCATTTTCTTTCAAATTAACGGTTCATGAGATCAGGACTGACTAGCTAGAGAGATCAGACATCAGGTGATCATCTAGATCAGGGATATAGAGCGGACTAAGATGATTGCAGTCCCCAGTTTATTCTTTTGCTTACAATATATTATTTCTTTTTTTTTGGTCGCTCTCCTCGAGTTTCTAGCGCAAGCATAACAGGCCAGTTCAAACGCTTTAACAGGAAGTTCAGTTCCACTTTGCTGTATGTATTTATATAGAGAGAGAGAGAGATGCTTGATCCTACAAATATACCGCAGGATCCTGTGGTTTTGAAAGGGGGTAATAGGGTGTTTGGTTGTATGATAATTTTGTGTATATTTTCATGATAAAAAATTATATTAAAATAAAAAGTGAACCAACTCATGACATAAAATTATCGTGTTTGAAGGGATGTGATAACAAAAAAAGTAACTACCATACATGACCAAACAAAGTGGGGGACCACAGGAAAAAATGAAAGAGGTGAGACCCTTTTTTTGTTTAAGAAGAAAATCACTTTCGAAATATAAAATTTTCAAGAATGTCAAACACCTCTTTTAACAAGTTTTCTTACATTTTTTAAAAATAAAAATAAAAAATTTTATTGTCAGGCAACCAAACACCCCATAAAGGTAACTGTGAAGAGAATAATGTTAGAGAAAGGAAAAACTGAACCCATAAGGGGAAGGGAATAATGCTAAAAAAAGAAGAAGAAAACTTAAAAAGAGAAAAGGAAAGCCCCATTTTCCTAAATGTGAGATTGAACCAATTCTAGTAAGAATAGGATATCAGCAACAAATAACCCCCTTCCGGAGACCCCAAGGCTCCACCTTTTCACCGTGTATGTGTGTGTGTATATATATATATATATATCCATTTGAAGCTGAGATAGAAATTAAATAATCTCATGTCGAGGATGTAAAAAAAAATTGTGAAAACAGAATTGTGGTTGACTGATTTTTACTCCACTTTTTACCTTAAGATTTTCTGTTGAACGACCCAATATATAAATTCAACATGGTATCAGATCCCAACAGTGCAATTCTAGAAAGCAAACTCATTCCCAAGTGTTCAGCCAGAAACTCCGCGACATGGGTTATAATGAAACTTGAGGACATGAATCCGGAGCATCCATATATATATAAGTCATCCATTAACCCATACGCAGCTTTCCCTTCTCAGCTCCAATTCCCTCTGTTTTGCCTTTCATCGGTGAGGGATCAACTCTGTCTGGATCTACCAGTTTAATATATCGCATTTGCTTTCAAAAAAAAAAAAAAAAAAAAACTTACGCAGCTTTCAGCTTTACAGAACACTTGATGATAAGGAAAGATGCCCTTTAATTTGGTCCGGGGCCTCAGACCATGATGAACAGCTCTTTTACAGAGAGAGCGCCAGCAGGAGGAGGACAAGAGAGCTCTTAGCAGGGACGTAAACGAAATCCGATATTCTGATATTTCGCATCGATTTTGATAAAAATTAACGTGTTTAGAACTTGTTTTTGTATTTTATAAGTTATTGAAATCAGAATCGGATATTCCGATAGTTTATCGGAATCGGAATTGGTTGATTCCATTTCCGTTAATCCGATTTTAATAAAAAATAATTATATATAAATAAAATAAATTATAATATATAATACATAAAATGATAAAATAATAAAAATAAAATTTTAAGAAGATTATATCGAATTTTATTAACTATATGTGAATTATTGACTAATTTTTAAATAAAAATTAATAATTAATATGTATTTCAGATTTTATCGGAATCGGAATCGGATCGAAATCGAAATCGAAATGTAGCGATTCCGAAATTATCAGAATCGAAATCAAAATCCTCTAACCCTTATCGGAATCGCAATCAGATTCTGATGATTCTACTACCGAATTCGACCCGTTTGCGGTCTATTAGCTCTTAGTCTAGTGGCGTGTTTGGTAGCACGTCAGTCTTGGGGTCCCATCTCTAATCTCTTCTCTTTTATAAAGAGTGAACCTACAGGCCACGCCGGCCGGTTGGACATGGTGCGGGTTTGCAGCGAAGGCATGCCCGGTCTGAGTACGGCTGGTGTGCTCTCTCCTTCTTCTTTTCTATTATGCAGTTAATTAGTTGTGCTTGATAACAATACTCAACAACTCAATCAGTGTTAATCTCTATCATTACCCTTAAGATGCAAGATTTGATTGAAAATATCATTTTTCTGAAGAAATTAATAGGAGACCCAATTCTCATGAATCCCTTTGACGGAAGACCCTTGAGATATTTTTTTAATGTAAAACTCAGATTTCGTCATGTATATAGTATCCGCCTCAACCTAGTGACAACGCTGTTAAAATTCATTTGTCCCTCACAAGAGCACATCTCCACCGGTCACGCATATGCTTCACGACCCCTGCGATGCTGTTGGTTGTGAGGGCCTTGTAAAACAAGTCAAGCTCATCGTTCCTTGGAGTTTGGATCGCCTCGGATGGTCTCTTGAGAAAATTTTCCGAGAGCATTCACATTTTTGCATTAAATACATAATGAAATAGTCAATTAATACATGACAAGACGGAGTATTTAATACAAAAATGCGAGTGATCTCAGAAAACTCCCTCAAAGGATCCCCTAAGATGATCCGAACTCCGTTCCCTAGCGCCTCCCGCCACCGTCTTCATTAGGTCATCTAATCTGAGCACCTTCTTCTCCTCGTTCATCATCACAAGGTCCTCTTAGCTCATCATCGATCACAAGGTCCTCTTAGCTATCGTTGCCCTTGCTCTAGCTGAAGTGCTTCCTATTCACCGACGTCGACTCTGCCTAGGCCACGCCCAGCATGGGGTAGTTCTCTCTCTGTCGGTTCATCACCGCTAACACAGTAGTTAGCGCAAGAAGCAACATCCCAAACACATTGTTGACTAGAAACTTTCTCTCCTACCGCACCCTTTTCCCGTTGTTGACTGTCAACGCCATAGCCTGCGTATTATTTCTCGTCTTGGAGCTGTAGAGTCCCTAGTTACTTATTGCCGAAAGAACTGGCCCATGATCTCTTCTTGTTGCAAGGCCTGGTTCTGTTCACCGGGGGGATTAGTCAGGCAATCTTGAACATGAGGAGGACAAACTCGCCCAGCTAAGGGTCTGTTTGGTTACATGGAAACATAAAATTTGATGATATAGTTTTACATGGAATCACTTTTCCATGAAAATTGAAAACAGGGTGATTTATTTGGTTGCATGTAAATCAATCTCCACAAAACATGTTTTGAAATCATCTATCACCTCTACAAGAATATATTATAATATTTTTTATTCTCCGAACTTTAACACTAATTATTATTCAAATTGATTAAGAGATAAAATAATATGTTTAAGTCACATTATTAAAAAATATTTACTTTTAAAATTATAGTTTAAAATAAAAAATGTTTTAATTAGATTTATTGAAACTATTTAAACATAAAATTTCAAAATAAAGTAGATTGGATGAAAATATTTTCAGTGGACTATTTTTTATAAAACATAATTATAATATATTATTTTATATATGTTAAAATATTTATAATTATTTGATTGCTTGTAATATTTTTTAGATCATTTAACTCTTAAAAATATTATTGTGATATACAAAGAACAAGATAATATAACACAACTTTATTTTTCACGTATATATATATCAAAATTTTGTTTATAAATATTATGTTCATGTGTATCATTCATGTATTCTTATTTTAATGGATATGACAAGAAATTAATATTAAACATATATTTTTAGAATAATAATTTCATTGTTGTTGGCAAAAAGATAAATTTTTGGACTTACTCACCGAAAATGGCATCCGGAGGATTTTCTCGGATGCCAAAATCCTGGTTATTCAACAGTCAACGGAGATCAATTTCGATTGACTACCATTTTACTTGCAACCAAATGAATAAAAAGATGGACTTTTCTGGAAACATGTGATCCGTTTTACATGGATCCAAATGCACCCTAAGGTTCGTGAGGGAGAAAAGTAGTCACCCCTTCCAACGTGGACGACGAAGGGTCAACACTTAACAGCATATCGACCGAATGGGCCGTGTGCACGGACTTTTTCATTGAAGTCATTCTCATAACTGGGGCTCTGATTAAATTTTTCTTATTTTTTATTCCCGTAATTTTGATTGTTATTTAATCTCTTTGTAAGTGTTGTGACCCTAATCTCTCTCTCTATCCGCAAGAGTGATCGATGGAGGCGGCGATCCCTTCGCTGGACAGCGGAGAAAATCAGGGGCTCGTTCTAGAAGAAAGCTAGGGCGCTTACAGAAGTTAGAATAGTGCCATATTGGCTAGGTAGGGGAGGTACCTATGCTTATAAGTCTGGGCCTCTCTAACTCAGTACCGCGGTTTTGGGTTGGTTAACATGGTATCAGAGCCAAGGGCTGTGGACCCCCCTCCGTCGACCGTCACCCGTAAACAGTGTACACGTGTCAAAGTCAGAAGAGCTTGCACATGAGGGGGCAAGTTAGAATAGTGCCATATTAGCTAGGTAGGAGAGGTACCTATGCTTATAAGCCTGGACCTCTCTAACTTAGTACTGTAGTTTTGGGTTGGTTAACAACAGACAGCCGCACTTCACGCTCCGCACGTCGTTCATGGAGCCCACCCCCCGGAATTAACCCTGCAGAAAGCTCGCCGGACGCCGGCAGGCCCGACCCAAGAAATTGTGCTGCCCGGAGAGAGGGAGAACAGCCCCAGCCGGTTGTCTTCCTCGATCCTCCCTTCGCGGCTTTCCCCTCTCTTCATCGTCCCGGCCGGCCCCTCGATCGATCAGTACCCCTTCTTCTACTGCTGCTGCCGCCGTGATCGATCGCTCCGCCGGCGGCGGAGAGGGGCGCGGCCGAGCGCTAGGGGGGGTCCGACGTCGATTCGGCCGGAGATGGCCCGGACGGGCGCGAGGCTGCCGAGCTTCTGCCTCAGCCGCGTCGCCGCCAGAGCCTGCAGGGCCCGGTCTCCGCAGCTCGAGGCGAAGCGCGGTGCCGGCAAGCTGCTCGCGGGGCACGGCGCCGGCGACGACCGCCCGGGCGATGGTCGTCGATCACCGGACGGCGGCGGCGGCGGCGACGGGGAGCAGGCGGCGGAGGGGAGGAGGATCGTGGTGGTGGCGGACCGCGGGAAGGAGTCCAGGCGCGCCCTGCAGTGGGCGCTGTCGCACGCCGTGCAGGCCCAGGACACGGTCGTCCTCCTCGGCGTCACGAGACCGCCGCCCGGGGCCGGCGAATCGGGCGGCCGCCGTGGGTCGACCGTGGATGTACGTAGATCATCCCGGGAGCTACGGGCCGCTGCAGTCCATGGGGAACCTCTGCCGAGCGAGGAAACCTGAGGTGAGGAGGCCGGTCTCGGATCGATATACAGAGAGAGAGAGAGAGAAGGCGGCGATGAATGAACATGTACATGAGATGGATCTGTGTTCCGCAAAACTGTAGGTGCAGGTGGAGATGAGGCTGGTGGGAGGCAGGGAGCGAGGGCCGGCGATCGTGGAGGCGGTCAGGAAGGAGGGGGCGGCTCTGCTCGTGCTCGGGAAGAAGAAGCGATCCCTGTCGTGGAGGCTGGTGATGGTGTGGGCCGGCGGCGGACGCGGCGGCGCGGTCGACTACTGCATACAGAACGCCAGCTGCACGGCGGTGGCGGTGAGGAGGAGGAGCAGGGCGGCCGGCGGCTACCTGATCACCACCAAGCGCCACAGGGACTTCTGGCTCCTGGCCTGACCCATGCAGGCATTCATGCATGTAAATGAGTTGAGATCAGCTCAGTTCGTCCGTGAAGAAGTATTATCAGTCTCCAATGAGATCATGATTCTAATCACTTAAGTGGTAGATAATAAATTAGTAAGACGTCGATAATAATTCAACTCTGTCGACAATAAATTAATAATTGAACTATTATCGACGTCTTACAAATTTATTGCTGAACTTAATATAATTCGTTATCGATGAGTAGTGAGTCAATAAGACATCGATAATGATTCAGTCTTTTTCGATAATGATTCACCGAACTTATTATCTTAACCATCACTTAAGTAATTTGGAATCGTGACCGATTTTTATTAAAGACCGAGAATACTTCCTCCACTCGGAGATTGAGGTGATCCGAACTCTTCCTAAATTGTTTGATTACGCTCTAGTTCTATCGAGCATGGTATTAAATATTAATTAGTTGATGATTTATGTATGTTGTTTTTACTTTTATTATCACTTTGTATTATAGTGTTTTAATGATTTATATATATTCTTATTTTATGGAAGGGTTTTTACGCATCGATCCTCAAATTTATCTCAATTATAAATATGTCCTCGTATTCTTAAAAGTTCTTACCGAGGGGACGCGCGTGCAGTGTATTCCATTTTGTATACACACTATTCAATAATATTTGATCCAACCAAAAAGAAACAGCTATATATATATATATATCCAACTTCTGAAGAGAAATCCTCTTCTCAAACTCAAATAATTGGCCTATTAAGTCATAATACAATACTAAGGCTCCTTTTATTTAATTAGGAGTTATTTAATCGATACAAGAGATCTTACACATTTCTGAAAAAAAATAAATAGAGCGGTGGTCTCGACAGGAGAGGGAAAACGACTCTGCGAGACCAAATAGAGCGGTGGCTTCTTCGCCTCTTCGGTGGACCCTCGCTGCGGCTTCGCGGAGGAAGAAGGTTTGCTCCGGGTAGCTCCTGCTCCCTCGTTCGCTGCGGAACAGCTTCAAGCGACTTCTTTGCCCGCTTCGGCGGAACCCTCGCTGCGGCTCCCGCGGCGGAAGAAGGTTTGCTCCATGCAGCTCTTGCTGTGCGCACATCATTCCGGCTCCCTCGCTCGTTGCGGAAACAGCTCTACGCAGCTTCTTCACCCCTTCGGCGGCTCCCCTGCCCCTATATTGACAAAACTCTCATCCTCTCTTTAGCACCTCGCCCCCTTCGGAGGATCTCTCACCCCTATTGACAGACCCCCTCATAGCGTTTTCTTTGCCGCCCCTTGACACCTTCCTCGTCACTTCGATTTTCCCTCCCCTTTCGACTGATTCTCCCCCCATTTTTTCACTGTCTCCTCATATCAACTCGTTCCACAGCTCATTCGCCTCTCCTGGCAGATAAACTCCTCATCTCCTAGCTCACCATCCCAATCGACCGATAGCTTCTCTTCTTTGAAACCATTGTGTACATCACTGACCGTAACGTCATCCAAGGGGTGGTTTATTTTTGTTATTTTGTCGTAGTTGTGATCCGGGAGGGAGGAGTTTTTTTGACTCCTCCCAAAATATGCTTAGGTGTTATGATGTTGCTCATGTTGTAGTGTCCTACTTAAATTTCTATTTAGGTATTTTGTTTCTATTTTGTGCACTACAATCACGAAGCTCGGTTTATCTATGTTCGGTTTTCTCCCATGATATGTCGTGTTTAGCTATAGTCTTGCGGTTAAGTTCGGGTACTTTGTCCTGCTATGTTTGTTGCATAGTCGTGTTTTTCACTTCGAGACTGTTAGTCTGGACAATATCCATGTCGTTTAGATGTGATCATCCAATCTCGAGACAGCGATCTAACTCCTTGAGGAGCTCTTATCCATACTGTTCGATCTTTGATCAAGATCGATGTGTGACTGTGTCTTCTTATCTTGTGGGACAACAAGATATCGAATCTAACTCTGTTTGTCTTCGTATTAGTATGTCTGATCTTGTTTAAGAGTGTCGTTGTATCATGGTTGTACTTTTTTATCTTGTTATAAATATAGTAGTGTTTCTGTTGTTCAAAAAAAAAGGAAAGTAAGAGTTCCAATATTCGGATATAAACTAAAACAAACGCCCGTGTTAGATTTAACTAAATTAGGGTCTAATTTCTCATTATATTCACATAGCAATTTAGATTGTTTATTTAAACATCTTATTTCACATATGACAATACAAAAATGTCTCAAAATACCTCTGAATATTCAAACTACATTTTTTTGTTCAAACTTTTTCTTTCTAACTTCTTTTCGGTTATATAATATCAATAATTTTTATTTTTATTTAGAAAAAATGTCCGGACATTATTTTCTTATCAAAATTAAAGTATTTTCTTGTAGCATATAAGTATCTAGATGTGATTTATTTTTAGTAAATAGATTGAAGTTCTTTGGTAAAGGGCCACATGATATTATTTTTTTGGTTTTGGATTTACATATTGAGAAATACTTCCCTATATAGGGTCCATCCATCTGACGGCCAGGATCGAAGGGATCAAGCAAGTAGGTTGATCCTTGATGTCGATGTCTGCCCGTCTGGAGTCCCAATCTTAGGTTGCCGAAGCTCTCCGCTGGCCCCTTGCATGGCGGCGATCGCCGCCGCCAACGCGACCCCCGCTTCAGGCAGTACTCAGACTCCTGATGCCTCTGGTAACTGGACGGTCGTCCTACCTCGCCGTCGACTCCGAGGAGCTGGCGCTGGCGGGCTTCGCCGGGGAGGCGAGGCTGAGCCCTGTCCATCTTCTCCGGGCAACCTTAGGCCGATTACGGTGCCCGTGCTGTGGTCACCCTCCGACAGCGATGTCAATCCTGCCAGGATCGCCGCGCTCCTCAACAGGATGCGCGCGGCCGTCGCGAAGCTGGAGGCCTCTTCCTTCAGCCGCGTCTTTCTCTCCCAACTTCGCGGCGATCCGAGGATCCGATCCAACCTCAGTCAGATGTCGCTCCCGCCGGATGGTATCTGGATCGTGGTGTATGGTGTCGGCAGCATCGAGTCATACGAGCCCTCGCGCCTCCAGCTGGCCTTGGCAATCCTCTTGAGGCGGGAGCTGGGCGGGGCTGCAGCCAATGCAATCGAGGTGTTCGACCCGGTGCTCTCCGCGTCTGAGTGCGCGGTGGTGGAGGCGATGGGGTGCAAGGTAGCCCGGATGGACGAGGGGGGAAGGCGAGCAGTGGAACGGGCGACGCTGTTCTACATGCCGCACTGCGAGGCGACGCTGTACGACAACCTGATGGCGGCGAATTGGGGGTAGCCGGCCGCGCTAGGGAGGATGGCGGTCTTGGGTAACAGCTTCAGTGAGTACAGAAGGTACGTGGAGGAGGGTTTGGGAGGCAGGGGCTCGGTAGAGATGGCAAAAAATACGAAATTTATACTGAGGACAGGGGAATTTCTAGAGGAAATCAAGGTTCAGAATGCGTTGGAGGAACGCGAACAGTCTCTGATCAGGGCTTTCAACGAAACGAGCTGGCATTTCTTTCGTTTGGATGTTACTAGTGATACATGCCAAGGCAAATAGAAGTTGGAGGAGGACTTGTTTTTCTGCTTCCAGACTAGGATGGTGATTTTGGAAATGCCGCCCGAGGAACTTGCAAGAACAGTCCATGAAAGAGTCCTAAAGCTCTCATTTTAGCGTCTTGTACTACTGAAAGAAGTTAAATAGAAGTTGGAGGAGGACTTCTGGTGGAAAATGTTTTTCTGCTTCCAGACCAGGACGGTGATTTTGGGAATGCCGCCCGAGGAACTTGCAAGAACAGTCCATGAAGGAGTCCTAAAGCTCTCATTTTAGCGCCTTGTACTACTGAAAGAAGTTAAATAGAAGTTGGAGGAGGACTTCTGGTGGAAAATGTTTTTCTGCTTCCAGACCAGGACGGTGATTTTGGGAATGCCGCCCGAGGAACTTGCAAGAACAGTCCATGAAGGAGTCCTAAAGCTCTCATTTTAGCGCCTTGTACTACTGAAAGAAGTTAAATAGAAGTTGGGGGAGACCTTCTGGTGGAAAATGTTTTTCTGTTCCCAGACCAGGATGGTGATTTTGGAAATGCCGCCCGAGGAACTTGCAAGAACAGTCCATGAAAGAGTCCTAAAGCTCTCATTTTAGCGCCTTGTACTACTGAAAGAAGTTAAATAGACTACAAGCAATTTTTGTGTTTGGATACCGCTGATGATGCTGCACCCCATTGGAAGTTTGCAATTGGAATCAATGAGAAGATTTGAGGATGTATTTTGTTGGAGCTGGAAGTTAGTTGGACCAAGATCAAACTGGTACCTTGTTGTGAACCCAAATATTTGATTGATTTGTACCTTTCTCTGTACTCTAATTCTAGTTTTTCACGTAACGATTGGGGTTTCATTTGTTTAGTCGCTATTCTTTCTCATGATTTACATGCTCCGGTGTCATTAGTGAAGATGACGTTCTATTTGTTATGACATCTTAATTATTTTCAGAACTCAGATGGTATTATTTTGAGAAAACTGGCAATAATGGTTTATCATGGTTTCTTGAAATTCGGTTGGAGCCATTGATCTGATGCAACTATTCTCCAATTAATACAATGTTGCCTTTAGACTTTGTTTTGATCCTTCAAAATCTCCCGAACACTAAATTTAGATCCGAAGTAGGAGGCATTTTTAGATATCTTAATTAGAAATAACTTTACTGAAACTCAACCCAGCTCAACGCTTGTTCCAAATTATGTGAGGCCGGCATATGAATTATCTTTCTCAAGTTTGAGAAATCTTTTATTAAGAGATATTTAAATATCTAAATCCTATTGAATTACTATTTTTATTATTTTAATATATTTAAATTATCTCAATTTAATTGCACTAGTTGATATTCATGTATTACATTTTATAGTATATTTATTTTTTATTCTATCCAATCTAATACGATCACTTTTGCATTTTAACATTCTCATCTTACCGCCACTTATTTTAGAAATACCTAGGCAAGTTATGATGATGAAACTTACAAAATTTATCATGGGATAATTAGAAGTAAGATTGCATATTATGATGACAACATATACACATTCAACTTTATGCACCTTTCCCAAATATTTCAAGAAGAATGTATAAATTACGTAAAACAACAAGATTCATATATCAGCGAATACTTTTAAACAATTTACCTATTTTCGAGAAGCTCTTGTATTTTTTTTTCTATGCTTTGAACTTCTCCCCCCTTTTTCGAGCCTTCTTGGATTTGGTCGCGAGCTGTCTGCAGCCCTAACAGCCATGATCCAATCGAATTTATAGATTTTCTCCAGCTCAAAATTCCATCGACGTCACGAGATCCTATCAGCTTCAGCACTAGCACGAGCTAGATAAAATTCCGAAGACCCCCATCTTGCCCTAAATTCCAGACACAACCGAAGACAAAGGATCCTTCTACTGTGACCTACAAAATCCCCCTCTGCCGCACGGACCACCCCACCACCCCTCAATTGCTGTCGGTGAAGTCGGCGTCGATGACGTCGCCGGCGTCCCCGCCGCCAGCCGAAGGCCCCGAGGTCGAAGATGAACCGGCGTCGGGCGACGACCCCGGCGCGGCGCCGGCACCGGGCTGGTTGTAGAGGGACTGCCCCAGCTGCATCACCTCCTGGTTAAGCGCGGCCATGGCGTCCTTGATGGCCTTGGTCGACCCGCCGGAGACGGCGTCCTTCAGCTCGCCGAGCTTGGTCTCCACCTTCTCCTTGACGGGGGCGGGGACCTTGTCGCCCAGCTCCTTCAGCTGCTTCTCCGTCTGGTACACGACGGAGTCGGCCTGGTTCTTGGTGTCGATGGCGTCCCTCTTCTCCTTGTCCTCCTTCGCGAACTTCTCCGCCTCTTTCACCATGCGATCCACCTGCAACAGACGGCACCACCACCCATCAAATTGATCCAATCCAATCCAAAAACCTTCGCACTTCCTTCTCGCTCGTCCAAGCGAAGAAACTACGTATGTATGAGAGTTCGGGTCACCTCAATTTTCGGGTCTGACTGAAAAGAGTAATCTCAATCTCCAATAACAACGACCACGATCTTAAATTACTTAAGTGACGGTTCAAATAACAATTTTGATGAACCGTTATCAATAATAGTTGAATTGTTACCGACGTCTTATTAACTCACTGTCCGTGAATTATATTAAATTCGATAGTAAATTAATAAGACGTCGATAACAGTTCAATAACGATTCACTACCTCGTTAGCCCACTACCGACAAGATTGAACCGTAATCAACATTTTATTAATTCGCTATCTATCACGTGATCTTTTTTTTATTGGAGACTGAGATAATTCGAACTCCATATGCATACATATACAACATACCTCGTCGTTGGGAAGGGTGCTGGCCCCGGTGATGGTGATGTCCTGCTTCTTGCCGGTGCCCTTGTCGATGGCGGTGACGGAGAGGATGCCGTTGGCGTCGATGTCGAACTTCACCTCGATCTGAGGGACGCCGCGGGGCGCCGGCGGGATGCCGTCGAGGCGGAAGCTGCCCAGCGACTTGTTGTCCCGGACGAACTCCCTCTCCCCCTGGAGGACGCTGATCTCGACGCTCGTCTGCCCGTCCGCCGCCGTGGAGAACACCTCGGACTTGGACGTCGGGAGGGTGGTGTTCCTCGGGATGATCTTCGTCATCACCCCGCCCAACGTCTCCAGCCCCAGCGACAGCGGCGTCACGTCCAGCAGCACGATGTCGCTCACGTCGCCCGACAACACACCCGCCTGCAAAGAGGCGGGGGGTGGAGTAAGTAAAAAGGTGACAAAAAGGATTTCACCCATTCTTATCAAAAAAGAAATTTTTTATAAAAAAATATAATTTTATAAGGACTTTGGAACACCTTTTTAACGAATTTAGTTACACATCAATATTTCATAGCAAATACTCACAAAACCCGACATCATACAAACCTGTACAGCAGCACCGAGGGCGACAACTTCGTCGGGGTTGACGGTAACGTTCGGATCCTTCCCGGTCATCTTCTTCACCAGCCCCTGAACCGCAGGCATCCGGGTCGATCCACCCACAAGTATCACCTCGTCTAGGTCCTTGAACGAGAGCTTGGCGTCCCTCAGCGCGTTGTCCACCGGCGTCCTCAATCTAAAAAGGTATACATCGTTTATGTCAGCTACAGGTTTTATCTCGAGGCTAAATCAGTTTCATCCCCAAACTTAAATCATAAAACCTGATTTTATCTCCTAAGCATGGTTGTGAAGACGACCAACAAAACCGACCAAGAAATATTACTCTTGTACCAGGCCCTCACCTATGAGAGGTTGGAACAAACAAGACCACAGGACTTGGCGGTGTTGGGATGGTACCTGTCGATCATGTCTGAGCAGAGCTCCTCGAATTTGGCCCTTGTAAGCGTGGTCTCGATGTGTTTCGGACCATCTGCTGTCGCGGTGATGAACGGCAAGCTGTAATAATAGAGGCAGGGAATCACGGAAGTGAGCTCCAAACTGCCAGTGAAGAAACACAAGTAGACGATAGAATCAAGGATCAGATCACAGGGTCCAAAGGGGAACCACTAACCTGATGTTTGTTTGCGTGAGTGATGATAATTCCATCTTCGCCTTTTCTGCCGTCTCCGTGAGGCGTTGCAGGGCTTGCTTGTCCCTCAGAAGATCGATCCCTTCGTCCCTTTTGAAGTTCGAGGCAAGCCAATCCACAATCCTCTGTTTCAGCAGGCAGCAAGCAGTTGCTAATAGAAAGTAGTATATGAATCGGGCAAAAACAAAAAAAAAGGGCTACAAAATCGGACAAGGTGTAATTTCTGCATGTGATGTAATTACTTGCGCCACCAAACTCACCCATGGTGGAATTCCGTTGTTAGGTAGACAGCACGACGATCTTACATTACATGCAGAAATTATGTCCAACTATCTTAACAATGGCTGCACACTTTAGAAAGGAATTACACACAAAAACAGCGCAGATGCATGAGGCAAAGAGAGTGAATGCCTCGCCTTGACTCCCCTGCACAAATGGGGAGAGTGAATGCCCTAGAAATTATCACTTATTCTAGACATTCCGAGGTCTGTTCTCATGAACATCAGCTCAAATGGAAAACAGTTTTCTAGGGTTCATACATACCCCCCCCATCCAATTTCATAAAGACTGATACAGGACCTAACTTAAATAAACTATTTTGCCGTGCATACCCCCCCCATCCAATCCCATAAAGAGTAACACAGGTCCTAACTTAAATAAGCTATTTCCGAAAAAAAAAAGCAAACAAAAAATTTGAAAAACTACACTTAAAATATTTATGTGATTTTTGCAATGTATAGATAAGCATCAAACCGCAAGCTGCTCGTTTCTGCACCACAAACAGTGACTAACGCAAGTGCTGAATTATAAACTGAGGTCAAAGATTACAAACTGACTGGAAAAAAATACCAAAGATGTAGAATTTACTTATTCTAAATATTCATCATACAAATGATTGAAATATTTATCAGACACTTCGAGATTTTAAATGATTGAAATCTCTCTACAAATCCATAGCAAATCTACCCAGCTATATCGAACAGCCACCAAATGGGTCCTTAACCAGTAGCCATCAGATGGGAGCATTTATTGATGCACATTATCTGAAAAAATTGTAAAACTAACCTTGTCAAAATCGTCACCTCCTAGATGTGTATCACCAGATGTGGAAAGCACCTCAAACACACCATCACCCACTTCAAGAACTGAAATCAAGTGAAAAATAACAGTCATAAGAGATTAATAAGTGAAGTGCAATTTAGAAGTCATATATAGTATAGAGTGCAACCTAACGAACATAAAGGGTCACCCCAAAATGAGTCCAAACGTTCACACGCATCTAAAACTCCATCTAGCCAATGCACTTTATCGTAGTCATCAGATATAATTACATATATTGTTCTCCTTAAAAATGAATGATAATGAAATTCCTCAACAGTAGAGCATAAAGAATGCATCCCGCATAGACTTTATGAAAAAAGTAGCACTCGTTTTAAAAGCAACCAAAACCATTTTCCTTCTGAACCCTATGCCATCGGTCATCCATTACAATTATTGGAAAAAGAGGACCAAACAACGTCAACACTATGCAGAAATTAAGTGGTCGCATGAGATTAAAAACAATGCATACCTGAAACATCAAATGTTCCACCTCCAAGGTCGAATACAAGAATAGTTTCGTTGTTCTTCTTTTCAAACCCATAAGCCAATGAGGCTGCAGTAGGTTCATTGATGATGCGTAAAACATCTAACCCGGCAATACGGCCAGCATCTTTTGTTGCAGTCCTCTGGGAATCATTGAAGTATGCAGGCACTGTAACCACCGCTTTTGTTACTTTGTCATTTAGAAATTTGGATGCATCATCCACAAGTTTCCGTAGAACCTGGGTAGGCAAAGTTGATGGTAAATGTGAGCAGAAAACAAAATATTGGTATGTACAAAGGACTCCAACCTAAAATACACAAAAACCACTCGAAAGAATGCAAAACGACAAAACATAGTTAGCAAATAGAACCTGCAGTTAAATGACACGATTAACACTATATTACAGAATGACATAGTGAATAAAAACAAATAAATAAATAAAACACACGCCCTCTTTCAAATAACAGAAAGGAATGCACCCTTAAATACATAAAAGAACCAGCACAGGTTACTGTTTGATTTTTTATTACTAGATAAAGTTATCCACTTTTTCTTTAAAGTTATTCACAGGCACCCACTCCATGTGGAGACATAGGTGATCAAAGAGGATTGTAGATAGAAGATAGTGAACGGAATAATGAATAAAAACAAAAAATAAATAAAACACATCCCCTATTTCAAATAACAGAAAGGAATGCACTATAATATATATAAAAGAACCAACACAGGTTACTGTTTGCTTTTCAGTGCTAAATCAAATTATCCACTTTTTTCCTTGAAAGTTATTCACAGGCACCAATCCACGTGAAAACATAGGTGGTCAAAAAGGGATTGTAGGTAGGAGAAATCCAAACATTTGACAAGTAGCTAAAAACTCAGATTTTGATAAAAACTTAACTTGGCTCATTTATCATGTTAAACAAGCAAAATTGAAAATTTTAAATAGGATAAATTTGTTAATGAGTCAAACTTGACCAGATAAAACGATAAAACTGACAAGTCTATTACTTGACTCGATAAAACTGGCAAGCAACTCAATAAGATACTAAGTCAATTACTTCATTATAAGTATTCATAGCTATACAGTGTTGATTAAATCTATTAAATAAAATAAAATCAAATTTAATTTGAGTTTAAACATAGGCCGAACTTCATAAATCAACTCAAATTCAAGCTTAGATCAAGCTCAAGTTCGAGTTTCATAAACAAGATCATAACAAGCTTGAACTCAAACTTGGAATGAGCTTGAGTCAAGCTCGAGGTCAAACTCGACTCAATTAGGTAAACCATAAACATGTAGCTCGGCAAGCCAAACTTGAATATAATGAGTTCTTGGCAAACCAAGCCCAAATGTGAGTCAAGCCTACTCATCAGACTCAAAATCAGTTGTAGGAAGGGTACTTGAAAAAAGTAACCTTGGCGGTTCCTACATAAATAAGAAAATTGATGTGTCTAATTTTTTTTTCTTTTTAAGATGAAAATTGCCTCAGCATTAAATCCCTAGAAGTTCCTCAAACATTTGACATCTCCCCAGCCACACTGCAACGTATTGGCATTGAAAACGGCCCTTCAACTAACTCATAAAAGACAGGCCTTTAGGGCATGTTTCGTATGGGGATAACTTGGGGATCAATCTGGTTTATCCCCAAAATTTAGGGGATAAACTAGGTTTATCCCCAAAAAATTTTGGTGCCAAACAGACCCTTAAAGACAAGAACCTAACTTCGGTAGCAAGCATTTTCATGAGAGAAAAACTATGAAGTCTCTCTCTCTCTCCAGTTGAGGGTGTGGCCAGTGAGTCTAGTTATAACAGAACAGAGGTAAAAGTACAAATAATGGTTACATTTTCCAAACAAAGAATTGTATACTATAGCATAACCGATCCAAAGATATTCTTTGGGCATCTATCGACAAAAGTGAAGTGATGCTTGAGCAACTAATGAAATGCTTTGCTTCAATCGGTTTGATAGATTAGACACGTGGCCACCATAAGTTTTGTTCTTTAGGACAATAAAGAGCAACATTCCAGATTGGTCCGTACCATCAAAATTTTCATAGTTCTCGAAGGTTTCACTCGATATAGACTTGTAGTAAAGCGCAGAATTCAAAAAGCTGTAGAAAATACCATCAGAGAAAGCCGAAACAGGGTTAAGAAGCTTCGTAAGAAGAAAATGTATTCGTTCATAAGATCTTAGTCACGCATTCATCTCTAAGAACCTAAAAAAGGAATAGAGACAAGACCGGGACTGACCTGAGCGGAGATCTCCTCGGCGGCAAATTGCTTGCCAATAGCGGGACAATCGAGCTTGACGTTGCCGTTCTCGTCGCGGATGACCTTGTAGGAGACCTGCTTGGCCTCGTCGTCAACCTCAGCCATTTTCCTTCCAATGAACCGCTTCACGGAGAAGAAGGTATTCTCCGGGTTCACCACCGCCTGCCGCTTGGCAATCTGTCCCACCAGCCGGTCACCGTTCTTCGTATACGCCACCACCGACGGCGTCGTCCGCTGCCCCTCCGCGTTCGTCACGATCGTCGGTTTACCACCCTCCATGGCCGCCACGGCCGAGTTGGTAGTCCCGAGGTCGATTCCCACCACCTTCTCGCACACCACACGGAGCGCACCACCGCGGCCCCTTCCCCCGCCGCCGCCCCTCACCCTCAGGAACGCCGCCCTAGCGGCGGCGGCGTCGGAACGGCGCGCCCCGAAGAATACGGAGCGGGAGGAGGCGACGCCCGAGGCCCTGACGGAGGCGGGGAAGGAGGCGGCGTGGGAGGTACCTAGGGCGTGGATGTGGGCGGAGGACGCCGCCATCTCCGCGGAGAACGACGACGACAAACTAGATTCCGCGGCAAAGGAAGGGAAGTGGAAGGAAATCCCCCGCCCTAACGCTGACACCACCGAGCTAAGCGAGCGGAGACGGCGGCTATCGTCACCGGCAAGAGCGAAGCTCGGGCGGCGAGCGGGTCTGAAGCAGAGGCAGAGAAGGGGGATAAGGAAGACGAACAGAGCGATGGCTGCCAAAGGGAGCAGCCGGAAATGTGGGGTTTTTAAAGGCAAGGGGTGGGTTAGATTGCGCCACGTGGCCGCTTCTGGAAACGTCTACGGGCCAACCTTTTGCCCTAACAAACGGTGGTGCATGTCGAGCCGCATCGAGAATGCACGAGAGTCGCACGGAAAATATTATATTATTATTTATTGTTTTGTTTGATTTTTCACACATGTTCGACATCACACATTAAGAGTGTAAACAGTATCTAATATTTTTATATTCTGATTCAATTTTGATAAAAATTAATCTATTTAAAATTTATTTTATATCTTATAAATTATTAGATTCATAATCAAATATTACGATAATTTATCAGAATCAAAATCAAAATTAATTAAATTTATTTTTGTTAATCTAATTTTGATAAAAAATAATAATTTATAAATAAAATATAATATAATATTTTATAAAATATAATATGTAAAATGATAAAATGATAAAAATAAAATTTTAAAGAGATTATATCAAATGTTAATAATTATGTGTGAATTATTGACTTATTTTTAAATAAAATTAATATTAAATACATATTTCGAAATTTATCATATTCGATTTCAATTTCGATAACGAAATTAGAATCAGATCGAAATCGAAATATAGTGAATACAAATTTATCGGAAACAAAATCAAAATTCTTAACCCTTACCGGAATCGAAATCGAATTCTGATGATTTTACTATCGAATTCGACCTGGTTACACCGCTATTCCAGATGATATTTATTTATCTCTTTAATTTTAAAACTAAATTATGTTTATTTATTAATTAATATTTTGGCAAACAATGCATTGAAATTTACAAAAGGTATCAACTGCATTTAATTATATGTCAAGCTAAAAGTCTTAGCTGAGCGTGATTATCCGAACCGGTGAACCCAATAAATCCGATCTGTGCTTATCGAACCAAACATAAGATCGGCTGCTCGATTTTTTGGGTCAGAACCAAATTGTCGTATGACAAGTAATTTAATTCAATTTGATACATTCCTAACTCAAATCAAATTATTAATTCCGCTGATCTAAATTATTTCATGATAAATTAATTTTTTAATTTATTTTTATAAATTTATACCGGGTGATATAAGAGAGATTATTTTCTCTTATAAAAATATTATTTTAATGATACGTCAGATTATTAAATGTAATGTAATATTCTGGATATCACTGAAGGCTCCTTTGCGTTGGGCTGCCGGGCCCAATCTAAAGTTCTGGACGTTTCTGGGTTGTTCCAGAAGCGTCGTATCTTGGTTGAATCAGGTTTCCGGACATAACCAAATCATATGAGTTTGGGTTACCTCATATGAACATTTTGAAGGGACTTTCTCCGTTCTAAACACATAAGATCCGTAGAGTTCATCTTGTTGTATTAGAAATCACTATAAATGATGAATCCCGTGAGAATTTTAGATATCTAGGTGGAGAAGATTCTCTCGGGTGTTCACCCGGGGGAACTCAGACTCAATGAAATCAGTTCAACTCACTTTGTCCCATTTAAGATCGGAAATTAATTAAATAATTTACAGAATCAACTTACCTCTGGCTTAGATCAAATGCAAGAAATTTATTTTGCTTGACCCATCATACACAAAAATAAAATATGCACTCATTTAATGTCGAATTAAAATTGTCACACATCCATTACTTTGGAGCTAATGCAATTCTAACGGAAGTGTTCATATTATTTAAGGGCATGTTTGACATCAAAATTTTTGAGGGGATAAACCTAGTTTATCTCCTAAATTTTGGAGATAAACTAGATTTATCTCCAAGTTAATCCCAATACCAAACAGGGTTGTTTGGTATTGGGATTTACTCCGTCTCGTCTTGGGATTAACTTGGAGATGAACCTGATTTATCTCCAAAATTTAGAGGATAACTCAAATTTATTTTTAAAATTTTATGTTACCAAATAGGCCCTAAATGTTGTAAACCTCTCAAACTCATTTGTTATTTTGAAAATTTGAGCCCATTCTAGAAGTTGCTTTCCGGTTGGAAGTTTGGCCTAGGTAACTAAAAGTAACTAGCATTCTGAACAATCAAGGAGGAACGTTTGGCATTCCTATTCCAGGGTCATTTTCCCGAAAAAAAAAAATTTCTTCTTAATTTTCACCTCTTATGATGTGACTTCTCCTCCATCGCCAATGTAATCAATTTTTATCCATGATAAAAGTATTACATAGGCAATATTGATAAAATTGTTATTTTACAGAAAGGTACACTTCTTGAATATAAAAGAGGTGAACCTTTTCCATGTTGTCCCTTAGTTTGATTCAATTATAAATAGTTTCGACCTTTTGGTGTCTGTTCTCATTTTGCTAATTTTATCTTTGATCATCTTAGATTTTATTTTTATTTTTGAAAAGTGGCTTTAATTAAGACTATATATATATATATATAAGACATCATCGATCGGTTGTGTTTAATCGGCCTCCTAGCTATATCTGTGTCTGCTCATTTTATATAGTATTATGATAGAATATATGGCATCCCCATCCATTAGAAGTAGAGAAAACTCTTGCCTTTTGCTTAGCTGCCGAGCCTACCCTTTCCACCGTTCGTTAACCAAGAGTAAATTTGATGGGGACAATTTTATGAGTCTTTTAAAATTTTGTCCAAGTCTGTAAATATTAAATCTTAGGGGTTTTTTTAAATTAGTCATCTCCTCCATCTTTAAAAGAGGACCCGGTGTACATATCGAACCAAGCAATAGAAGTGATTTTTTGGAGCCTTTCGGCCTGGTTCTCCCGCACAGGGGCTGTGGCCCCTTTCTTCCCCACCCCGGCCATTGAGGGCCGTCTCTCTCCCACCTCCGGCAGTGAGGCTGGTCATCCTTCCACCCTCCAGAACCAGCGAGGTCGCCGATCCTCATCCTCCGGCCTCTGAGCCATTCCTCCCTCTTCCCTTCTCAGTTCCCCTTCGACGTGGAGCAGATCGGGATTGATGTCCGACTATGACTCCACCGTCCCCTCCCTCTGCTACGTCTGTGTGCTGTGGCCTTCGGACGTCGGTTCCGTGCGTTCACGCGAAGATGACGACAGAGAAGAAGAAGGAAGAGAAGGAGCGGGAGAAGAAGACGGTGACGGAGGGAGAGGATCCGGCGATCCCCGGATCCCCCTTCCTCCGCGGCTCCTTCCCCTGCGGCTGCATCCCGACGTCAACTCAGGCCCCATCTGCCCACGAGCAGACGAAGGAGAAAAGAGGAAGAAGGAGATGCCGGAGCTTCGATACCCTCGCCATCGCCTGCTCCCTTCCCCTGCTCCGCGCTCTGCCAGCGCCCGCCAGACGACGATGGCGACGACGCGGCCTCGGAGCCGGCCAGACAACGCCGCGACCTCCTTCCCTGTCCCGCCTGCACCCAAGCGCCATGGAGACGACGACGCGGCCTCGGCGAGGACGGAGCGAGCGCGGCGAAGCGCGCTGCACGCGTTTTTTGTCGTGGCTCCCCGGCATCACACGCGGCCGCCGAGATGCCGCCACGGTGACGGGCATTGACGGCGCCGATCGCAGCCACGCGACCGAGCGGGCGACAACCAGGACGGCGCCATGACCACCACCCCCGCCCGGTTCCGCTCGCGCGCGGCCCGCGTGGCTCGCCCAAACCGGTTCGCGGTCCAGACAGGCCAACCGGCTGGTTCAGCCGGGTCCAGACCCAGTTCAGCGCCTGAACCGGCCGGTTCAGGCCGATTCAGGGCATTTTGAGCCTGTTTCGACCGGTTCAAGCCGGTTCGACTCAGTTCGGGGTCGTTTCGGGTCTGTTTGGACCGATTCGAGTCCGATCCGACCCATTTTGGGTTTGTTTAGGTCCGTTTAGCGGCGATTAGTGCCAGTTCATTTCATTTTTGGTCCGTTTTGCCCGGTCTAGCCGGTTTGTCCCGCATTAAAATTTTACTTGGATCAGGCACTTGTTTGCTTGCATTTGATACAGGATGATAGATAGAATATATTGGCAGCCCCATCCATTAGAACCGACAACAAAGCACCCTTCAACATTTGAGATAGAATAATAGAATAAAAAAAGGTAAGTGAACTGATTCTAGATGAGTAAAAGTTATGTTTGCGAGGATTAATAATTTATCGGCAGCTGATCCTATTTATTAATTGCGAAGTAAATGCTTTTATATTGAGACCATATATATACACATTTTGACGCCCATCGACAAAGCCCTGTTTTATTACCAGCCAGCCAGTTAGGTAGCTAGCTGGGCTCATTGCCACCCTCAATCTTAAGCATATTTTCTTCCTTTGATCAACAATATGAAACTAGTACAATTAATCATTTTTTTGTTCAAAAGTACAATTAATCATTAGTCTTAGGTATCTGACCTAATTATAGATATATATATTTTTTATATCCTCCGGCGTCCGTCTGTCTGCTCATTTTATAGTATTATGATTTATCTTTTTTTTGAGTGACAAACATATTTATTCATCATAACACAGAGAGTACAAACACCAAGACACAACAATAAACTTAAAATTATAAGACATCTGTCTGACGCAAAGATAGTTAAAAAAATTTCGAAATTTTTTTCCAAGAAACATAAACATAGCAACAAATCGACCAACACATATGAGTGTTTGAAAGGTCAAACAGCAGAGATAGAGACTCCATCAACAGAGTTTGATAAATGTCACAAGATCGGATGATCACATCAAAAAAGTGTAGATATCGTCTAAACTAATGATATCGAAATAAGATGAATGACTATGATTTATCAGAGCCAAAGTTGTGTCCACAAAGATTAATAATTTATCAGCAACCAATCCTACTTATTACTTGCTAAGAAAATGCTTTGATATTGACCATATATATATATATATATAGACTCCCATCGACAACCTTGTTTTACTAACAGCAAACTAGCTAGCAGAGCTCATTGCCATCCTTAATCATGAACATATTTTCTTCTTTTGATCGACAATATGAAACTAGTTAGGGCAATTAATTATTAATCTTATACAGATATCTGACCTAATCAATTATATATATATATCCTCTGCCGCCCAGCTGTTTACTCCGATGATATATATACATCCCACTCGCCTGAGGGCGTTAATCAAGCACGTGGATGGTCGGGTGAGGGGTCGAATAATAAAAGAGATTGGATCCCTCCGGAGGTCTCCTGAGGGAATCTTCTCAATCACTTCACATAAATGATGAGACAAAAGTATTAAATGCATACATGGCACGACATCAGATTATCTTTATCCCCTTATTTATGTGAGGAGACGGAGAGAATTCTCTTAAAAGATCTCTTAAAGGGATCCAGTCTCGTAATTAAAGCATCAAATCGCATATGTATATCCACAGCATAATAAATAGAGTTTGGATCACCTCCGGAGGATGGTGGAGAGAGTACTCTTGGCTGTCATAAAAAGTAAGTTATTTAAATACGATGGATCATATTTTTTACGAGAAGGTGGACGGTGTTCTCTCTACCCTCCCGAACTTCAATACGTTCGGTAGGATGAGATCAAAAGATAAGAGCTTCGGTACGTGTTGCCGAGTCTACCCACACCATGCACAGTGTCAGGCTGACGGTCATTCTTTCTTTCTTTTTTTTTCATAGATCTCCCAAACTCTTCACACTTCACACGATTAATCCTATCTTCACATATATATATGCTCGTCGCGAGAGATCTCTCTCGCTCTCTATATAAAGAAGTTCGGGCCCACGCAACCTCGCCGCGCATCGCAGCAGGAGGAGAATAATAAGGCCAAGATCAAGCAAGCAGGTGCATCGATCGCATATGTACGTAGACTTTATATATGCATATATATGTGCAGAGAGAGATGTATTGATCAATGTTGGTATTGTCGGTGATGTATATATGTGTGTATGTGTGTTATGAAGTAGCTGGATGATGATGATGGCTGCGGTGTTCAAGTTTGCCGCGGTAGCCGCGCTGCTCCTGATGCTCCTCTCTTCGGCCGCAGCCTCAGCCGCTGCTGGTAAGTTTGTCAGCGACCTCTCTCATTTTCCCCGGAAGGAGAAAAAAGATGGATGTCTTGCCTCGAAATTGTTTTCAAACCGAGTCCGATATTTCAAAATTTCGATAAAAATTAATGGGTTCCCCGGCACTGGACATGCTCTCGTGTTGTACCGGTCGTCGCCGGGGTCGGATGGTCCGATACCGTATCGGAATCGGGGCGAGTCTGGTTCTGTTTTCGTTTGTCCAACTCCGACAAAAATTAAGTGAATTTAATCGAAATTAAATCAAAATAATTTTAAAATAAGATATATAGAAGGCGAAAATGATAAAAATAGAATTTTAAAGAGATTGTATCAAGTTTTAGTAATGATTACACGTGAATTACTATCAACCTATTTTGGCATAAAAACTAACATATATCGTGTGTACTGTGTCCGGAACTATATAAATAGATAATTTCGTGACAGAATATTCTAACGGGTTAACATCCGTATTTTTTTTAAAAAAAAAGAGTGGTATAAATTAGTTGATTGGTCCGATAGTTACATTGATCGACAATTAATTACCTTCTCGGGAAGATCGTCCGGCTTGAGGTCCTTTCCAATGAAGGATGCATGCATGCAGGTTTCGATTAATTTGAAGCTCTCTTGAAAATTCATGAAATAAATTTGTTTTTACAAGAATAGATGCATAAATGTCGTCTTATATATGATTTAAATTACAATATTTAATCTGATTCAAGTTGTTCGATTCGCACGTTTGTTTTGATCTCGAAGATTCTAGAAATTAAATCGAATCAATCGGGAGTTCGAACCAAATCAAATCGAACTAAAATACTGAATTGGTTCGATTTTTCGGGTTGAACCGAACGGCGAACAGCTCCAGTGGCCTCGGTGAAAAAATAATTTAAAATTTAGCGTACGGATTTTCGTTTTCAGAAGACGCAGGTGCGTAAAATAAATAAAAAGGGCGTGACTTCGTATGCATATGTATGTGTATGTCCGACAGGGGACCAGGTGAAGTGCGTCTTCGCGGGCCGCTGCGCGGCCGACACCGACTGCCGGGCGGCTTGCCGGGCCAAGATGGGCCGCCCGCCCAAGTACGCCCTCTGCCAGCCCTACGCCGGCGGCCCCAGGTGTTGCTGCCTCCTCTGACTCGTCTCCTCGTTCTCCTTGTTCTCCTTCCGCCTCTCTCCAAGGAGCGGGTCTGTCTGTTGTTCCGTGGGCCGACACCGGCAAGTTTGATGAATAAAATTGGTTAAGTCCGGTCTCCATGGAGCGATCGCCCCTCGATAAATCGTTGGAACTTGAAACCGCGCGCGCGCTTGCTCTTCCGGACGTGTCCGTGGTTACTGCCTATACTTAGGAGGGGGGTGCCGAGCGGAGCGGTACGTTGGTCGAAGTTGGACGGGTTGTCTTATACCAGTGTAAATTCGAACGCAAGCCCCTGCGGATGCGTTTTACTTGATCGAGTCGAGCTCGAGTGGCCAGCGAAATGCCGCGTCGTCGTCGGCCGGCGACCCCCCCCCCAGCGGCGTCGTCATCGTCCGTCTCCCCATGGCAGCGCTCCCCCCGCCCGCTAGCAAAGCCCCCCGGCAGCGAAGGCCCTCTCCCCGCACACGTCTCGCGTCTCGCCTCTCATGTCATTTATTTTAGAATAGATTATATACATGAAGTATTTCACTTTTAAAAATGAGACAGTAGTTAAAAATTACAACCAAACACCTTATCTCTTTTATTTTTAAAATTTAGATCAGAGAGACAGAGAAAACGAAACCAGACATCTTATTATTTTTTGAAATCAGAGGAAGAACAATTTTTCTGCGTTTGCCAAAACCGTCACCATTTTCAAAAAAAAAAAAAAATAAGTGGTGTTCCGACAATGATCTTAAAATCAGCGCAACTCTAATTCTAATGCCATGACCTCAACTCTCAATTAAAAAGCGACTACGTTCTCGTTCTCACAACGAACGCCGAACCGGTTGCACGGGTCGGGTGTGTCGTCTTGCTCGAGGGCCCAATTCGACAGTGCATCGCATGGATCACGCTAGGGCTGTAACGAATGCGGATAAAATTCGGATTCGCTTCGAATTCGTATCCGTTTAGGCGGATAATATCCGATTTTAGATATCCGTCGGAGCGGATATTCGGATACGGATATTATCCGAATGTTAATCGGAGCGGACACGGAAATACCCGCTCCGCTCCATTTAAGATCCGCTCTGAATCCACCTTTGATAATATATACATAATATATATAATTATATATTTAAAATCATTATATTTACAAATATGATTAAGTATTCTTTATTATATATTAATATACTAAGTTAATATTGATAAATATATGATAAATTCAATATTTTATAATTTTATTTCTATGTATTTGTATATTATTAAATATATTAATTAAATAATATTTAATTAATATTCCGAAGCGGATATTATCCGCATCCGCTCCGAATCCGAAGATTATCCGACTTATAATATCCGATCCGTATTCGTATCCGATTCGGACCGGATACGGATTATCCGATTAGCTAAACGGAGCGGATACGAAAACGTCATATTCGCTCCGTATCCGCTCCGTTTACAGCCCTAGATCACGCTCCACCCTCTCTCTCTCTCTCTGTCTGAACATCCACGAAACCCCTTCCTACAATCGCATAAAAAATTAGCACCACCACAAGGCACAAGGCACAAGGGACAAGGGAACAAGACTCCTCTCACGAAAACCGATCGAAAGAAAGCCCCCTTACCTTATAACTGAAGTAAGAAGAGAGCCAGACCTTGGTCGACCGGTGGCTTTGCTTGCCCAACCCGATGGAACGAAAACGAAGGTGAAGCAAGCGGGAGGAAGCCGAAGTAAACACCACCGGACATTTTTATTTATCTATCTTTCTTCAAAAGGTGGCCGGGGATGCCTTTAAATGGTGATGAAATGTATCATATATTGAAACCACGGAAATCGAGTTTGTCCTATCTCCCTCGCAGCGGTGCCCCCTCGCCATGGCTCTCTCTCGCTTGCTGTGGAACCTTGAGACTCGGTGGAAGCCCTCGTAAAAATATAAAGACTTAATTAAGTTAACGTTAATTACTTTCTTGCAAATTAAAATAAATTAAAAAATAAATTAATGTTGAATCTACGGCTATTTTAAGAGATGAATAAATAGAAATGCGTTAAAACGTACGTACGAAGAGATTAATGTTTGCGTATGTTGAAAGATATGTACGTATATGATATTACATGACGTTAAAACAAACTCTTAATATATAACTTAATTAAAATAAAAATCAACAACAAACATTCAGAAATGTTATTCTTTTTTGTCGTGCAGAAATGTTTCCACTGACAACGCTAATCCGATTTCCTATGTTAGAAACGGGAGAATAGGGACGGAGCGATTGAACGGGTAAAAGTGAGACTTGAAAATGACGGAAAGAAGAATGGGTGATAATGAAATTCAGTGTCAACGGACTAAACAGTAACTAAATGTGGTCAACGGAGTTTTTACTAAAGTCATTTTCTTAAATGGACCTAATAGTAATTTTCCCAAGAAGAAATGGGTGAATTTTTTTTTTTTTTGCAGGCACGACCAAGAACAAGGTGCTGCTGCCTCTCTACTGACCGCCCTCCTCCCTCTCCCTTCCAATGAGCGGGTCTCTCTCTGCTCTTGATTCATGGGTTGTTGACGACGGAGATGAGGATTCGATGAATAAAATCAGTTGTTCCGATTATTACCCCGTCCCGCACATTCATCAATTCCCTTCTCATCTCTCTGGAGAAAATTTACTCGATTCTTGTTCTACACGTGTGCGAATTCAAACTCGAGCTTTTACCAGGATGTGTAACTCTTGTGCTCGATCTTGTCACGACCCGGAATTTAAATAACATAACCACAAATACGCAGCGGAAATACACAATGTCGTGACAGTGGGATGAAACCCAACACTTGGATTCCACAACCCAAACTTAAACAATTAGTCTCCTAAGATCCATCAAAACAAGATAACAGAATCATACTTCTAAGTCTATCCACACTCTTGTTCAAAAACAACCAAGATCATCTACCTAAGTAGAGGATACCAAGAATCTCCATGTGCAAATGACTCTGATTCCTTTGGTTCCACCTCGATCCTCATCTTCAAGCTCTTAAATCTTCAAAACTCGCTCGAAAAATTTAACCCCACAACGGGGTGAGTCCTAGGACTTCGTGGGATTTACACCCTTCATCTATCAATCGGGTAATTAACATATAAACAAGCAATGGTACGTAACATATCTAGATTGAGATGTAATGTAAAAGTATAGAATGTCTTCTATATTTATCTCCCAACCCATATCTGAACATAATTATCTTCAAAGAAAAGATTATGCCAAAGCCAATTAATTCTAGACCAATGCACACAAGACCATACAAGCTAGACAAATATCATCTAAATGACCTCAAGACTTAACTTAACATGACCAAATTAAAAACAGACAAATCTGATTTTTCTAACATGACATGGTTTAACATCCATACATGACACACAAGTAACATATTTCATATCCTTTCCAGAACACATAGCCAAAGAGCAAGGAATTGGTCGTCTTGCTTCACATGTACAAAATGCATTCACCATTCTAATATATATATAGAAGTAACATATACTAAGCTAGCCCAAAGTGCACCTGGGCGGTGGTGACACTAGGGAAAACCGCGGTAATCCGGGATCAGCCAGGAGGCCGGATTCATCTAAGTTACCCGCCGCCCACGGGCGATTGTCTAACATAAGGTCGGTGAAGCCTTCCTTCATAGCACGCTCATATCAAGAGTTCATAACATAATTTCAAATCATGACATACTTGATCATACCAGCATACATGACATAACCATCAATTTCATAGCCCTTCATGCAAGACATAACATCCACCACGAACTTGACAAGACATATGATAACCCGACATAATTGAACTTGTTCGAATGACAACTCGTACTATTCATGATCACATTGACATGACTAACTATGCATAGCATACCCCATGATACGAAACCAAATTAAACATATTTTGCCATAACTAGACAAGACTTGTACTTAATCGACTTGATTGACATATTCTCAATCAAACATATACCAAACTTAACCATATGAACATAATCATATCATGCATGACATAATACATAATGAAATCATACTAATCGAAATTTACATGATCCTCACATGCAATGACAAACCGAACTAGACATACTAAAACATATGTACAAGACACTTAACCTAAGTAATGCTTGGCATAAACTAAACAAATTAAGATCTCATGTAATCAATCATAATCTGACCAAAACAGGTTCTAAAAGGTATAATTTGATGACCCAAGAGTGTTTCAAGTCTACACATAATTAACCTTCAATTCTTGTTCCAAACTAGCATATAATCACTTACATGGTTTTCATAAGATCAAATTTGATAGAAAAGGCATCTACCCAAGCATAATCAAGCTAAACATGTTCCATAATATACAAAATACTAATTTCAAGTTTCTCGATTTCGAGAGATTTTGTGAAAATCAATAATTACAAGTCCAAAGTCTAAGACTAGTCAACTTATGATCCATAAGTTAAATCATGCATATTTTCTAATCAAAATGGGATCAAATACATAGACAAGCTTGAGAAACCTACCCTGGAAGCTCTTGAATTTTTCGGATTTTTCAGAATTTTCCTGCTATTTTTCTGGCCTCAAATCTAATTTCCAGATTTAATAAATCCGAAAATCAGAAAAATCCCGAACCGGCGTCGAACCGGGCGGTTCGACCGGCTGAACCGGGCGGCAGGACCGGGCGGAGCTGGGCCGGGTGGAGCTGGACCGGGCGGCTGCTGGCCGGTTCGCCTTGGCGGCTCGCGACGGCGGCACGGCGGTGCTCGCGACGGCGATGGCCCGGCGGTGCTTGCGACGGCGGCTATGGCGGGCGGAGCTCGCGGCAGAGGAGGCTGCCGGCGGCGCTCGACGGTGATGGCCTGGCGACGACAACGACAAGAGGAAGGCTGGCCTCGGTGGTGACGGAGAGGGGGAGGCTCGCGGCGATTCCGGCCGGAACAGGGGAGGTCCGGCGGCGGTGAGCGGTGCGGGAGGGTGGCCGACGACCGCCTCGTACGCAGGCGGGCCGGGTGGCGGATGGCGATGGAGAGGGAGGCGGCTGTCGGCGACAGGAGGCTGCTAGGTGCGCTGGAGGGGGGGTGACTGCGCACCGTGGGGTCGATCCGGGGTGGCGGAAGGTGTGGCCATGGGGCTGGCGGGTGACGGGGGCTGGGCGGGGCTGGCGCAACTGATGAGAGAGAGAGAGAGAGGGCGGGGCGGGCGGGTGTAACCGACGAGAGAGAGAGAGAGCGGGCGGGGCGGGGCTGGCGCATCTGATGAGAGAGAGGGAGAGAGGGCGGGGCGGGCGGGTGGTTACTATTTTTTTTTTTTTTACACGCCAGATATTACAGAGCTCGTTTCGTTGCTCGGTCAAGTCGGTTCAAGGTCGACTTATTTGATGAATCGAGTTTTTTTTTGTTCGATATTTGTCGTAGAATGTAATGAACAAGTCGGGTTGACCTTCTGTCGGGCCGAATTTAGTTATGTGTCGAGCGTATTAGTTCGTTTGCACCCTTAATTGTGTCAAGGGAGGGGGAGCTTGTTTCGCGAGGCCCCCAAGCATGGCACGCGAGAAAGAAAGAAAAAAAAAAAGAAGGAAAAATGGCATCTCTCTTTTTGTCTAAGATTTGATCTTCTATACAAACATAATTTTACAACTGCTGTTAAGTATCTTTTAACAAGTTGATTGTAAAAAAAAATATTTTTAGGATACAAGCTCAAAGCATACGAGCTCTGTTGCAGCATCTTACTCAATCTGGAGCTCGGTCCAAGTTCGAGTTTCAACTTGATTGGATCTAAAATTAATTTCAAGCTAAGTTGGATTTTAAATTATTAAAGATGATTCAATTGACGATATATATTTATGAATAATTATAGTTCAATCCATGAAAAAAAAATTAATCGAGTTTCTCGAGAGTTTATCGAGTCAGGTAAAGGCTAGCACCACAGCCTTAGAGACATACGCACAAGAAGTAGGGGGTGTCAACAAAATTTGATATTTTAAAATTCCGATTCAAATTTAATAAATTTAAAAGTTATTTTATATAATTTATAAGTTGTAAAAGTTAGAGTTGAGCATGCTAATGATTTAGTTGATTCTATTTTTATCCTTTGATTTGCATAAAAATTAAATATACATTACTGCAGATGATAAAAACAAATAAATAAAGTATAATTTATAATACATAAAATGTTTTTGTTAAGATAAATATATATATTTTATTTTAAATATCATAAAAATTATTTTATTTTTGCTAATAGAATTATAATATAAATTAAATTAAAATACGATGATTTTAGGTAATCAAGATGAAAATTAATAATAATCAAACTCGTACAAGAATCGAAATTAGATGGAGGTAATATTGTGCTGTTCAACTTGACCCTTCTGCTACGTTAACCAGAAATAATTATCGAAGATGGAAAATAGAGAAAGGAGAATATATTTTTTAAAAATTTAGTGATTTAATTTTAAGTCTAACAATTGAACTAATAGTTTAATTCAAGAATAAATTAAATCATTAAAAATACCTGAGATAATAGTTTCTGGAAGGGCGGTGCTGCGACCGACGCGTCGGATCTGACCGGCGGGAACCTTCGCAGCTGCTTCCTCGAAACGACCGACACGTCAGAAACGTACGGCCTACCTTTTGTAATTTTATTATTTTATGGTGGAAAGTAAAGGAGAAGGCATCTGGGCGATCGGGACGTACCGCGCCAGTACGTAAGGACGCACGGAGTCCGTCCTTTTTTGCGCGAGATCCCTCCCTATCTATCGAATTGACGTGGATGCCGGGGAATAATAGAATATATTCGCAACAGCCATCGACCGGTGGCTTGCCCAATAAGACGGAACGGAAACGACGGTGAAGTCGGAGAACGCAAAAATGAGATTTCAAATAAAAATTGGACATTTTTATTTATTTATTTATTTGTTCTCGAAAGGTTGCTGGGATACTTTAACGGTGATGGTACAAGAAAGTAAATGTTGCTATCTGGCAAAACGATGAAATGTATGAAATAATTAAAAAATGCACACAAAATTCTAGCAGTTGCTAGAGTAGCGTTTGATTTCGTGAAAAGAAAATGTTTTCTCCGCAAAAATACATTGTTATGATATAAATCGCTGAAAATATTGCCAATAAAAAAATAAAATTACTTTCCACTACTCTCTTCGTGGGAAACAGTTCTTAATTTTTAATTTTCGCCAAACAAGTGAAGAATATTTCGCTTGATTTACTTGCTTCTTAAGCAACTGCCAACCAATCATACAATAATGTCAACCGGTCTTGCATTTGTCCAGTTATTTTATTTTCGAAAGAAAAATGAGAAGGTATCTGGAATAATTTTATTTCGGAAAAATGAGAAGGCATCTCGGCGATTGAGGCGCACCGCGCTGGTGCGTCCATTCTTTTTTTTTTTGCGCTGGGACCCCTCCACATGTAGCCAATTGACGTATATGCCGGAAAATAATGGATTCGCATAGACAGCGACCGTTTGTTTCTCGGATTTTTACCGGGGACCGGGATGCAAAGTGTGTGTTTAATAGAGATTTATAAATATAAATTTTAATCATTACAAGTTTTTAAAGAGTAAAGCGTGTGATCAAGTATATCAGTTTATGGTAAGCTCAAAGAAAAGCGAGATTTTGAGGGAGATAGGCAGGATAAGAAAATTTCTCAAAAATCCGTAAAAATTAACTTTTAATACGAGAAGAAGATTTAAGAGGAAAATGGTATTTGTATCTTAACTTTCACATTTACCATCACTGTTTCCTTAGATTTGTCAAAGATTAATAAATAAGAATAAAATAAACATTTCCAATTCAGTCAAACAAGATTCTAACGTCAACCAACGACAATTTTTTGGTGCATATATAAATATATATATATATCTCACAATTTATTTTAGTACGTAACTTTATCACACAAAAAGATTTACTTTTTTGCTCCGCACACGAGAAGGGTCGAGAATCGGATTAGGGGTGGCAATGGGCCGGGCCGGCGCACGGGTTCGCGGGCCGGGCCAGCTGTGGGTCATTTGACGGGCCAAACATTTTAGCCCGCGGGCTTTAGTCGGGCCGATATACGGGCCGAAGCGGGCCGACGCGGGCTAAAACGGGCCAAATAACTTTCAATTTTTATGTCAAAACATCATTTTTACTTATTAAAAATATATTTTAATTAAATTATTATTAATTTTATAATATTATCTTAAATAATTAAGTTTATCATATTTAATAAATATTTATTTATAAAATATATAGTTGGGCCGAGCCGGGCCGGGTCGGGTCAAGTCAATAATTTTTGCGGGCCGGGTCGGGCCGGGCCAACAATGTAGTGCGGGCCGGGTTGGGCCGGGCCAATATATTTTGGACCGGGCCCTAAGCGGGCCAATATATTTTGGCCGGCCTCGGGCCAATATATTTTGGACCCGACCCATTGACACCCCTAAATCGGATCCCCGCCGGGAACCGGAAATGTAACTGCCAGTGTCGGCTGCTGCCGCAGTGACGTGGCATCCACCGTTGCCGTGTACGGACCATCGCTTGGAACGGCCCGCGCACTAGGATCGTAAACGGTACGGGTACGATGTTTTCGGATCCGCTCTATGTAACTGTCAGGATAATCTGTAATTAGTTCGAATTGAATATAAGTCAAATAATCTTCGAATTCAAAATAGATACAGATAATATCTGTTTTAAAATATATAACCAAATATTATTTAATTAATATATATTAATAATATACAAATTCATAGAAATAAAAGTATAAAATATAAGATTTATCGTATATTTATTAACATTAACTTAGTATATTAATATATAATAAAGAATATTTAATCATATTTATAAATATAATAATTTTAAATATATAATTATATATTATGCGTATATTATCAAAGATGGATTCGAAATAGATCTTAAATACAGCAGAGCAGAGATTTTCGTGTCCGATCTAATTAACATTCGGATAATATTCATATTTAGATATTCGTTCCGACGGATATTCAAAATCGAATATTGTCCGCCTAAACTAATACGAATTCGGAGCGAATCCGGATTTTATCTGTATTCGCTTACGGCCCTACGCGCGCAGGCCGTAGCCGGTTAACTGCTTCCAAGAAACGGCTCGAGGGTATCGCTGGACGTGGTTGCCAAGGCCGACGCCGACACGTACGACTGCCCAATCTCTGCCTCTCGCGGCATCCCCCTCGCGGCGGCGACCCCCGCGGCGTCCATCGCGGAGAGCTCTTCCTCCGGAAACCCTCGCGGAGGCGAACCCTCTCGCGGCATCCCCCTCGCGGCGGCGACCCCCGCGGAAACTCTCGCGGAGGCGAACCTTCTCGCGGCGTCCCCCTCGCGGCGGCGAACCCTCGCGGCGCATCCCTCGCGCTTTCCTCTCGCGGCGGCGTCTTCCTCGCCGCAGCTCGCCTCGCGGTGTCCCTCTCGCCGCGGCGAACCCAAGCAGTCCCACGCGGCGACCCCTCGCGGCGAAACCCTCGTTGAGGCGAATCGCACGCGGCGGACCCGCCGTGAAACCCCCGCGGCGGCAACAACCTCGTGGGCCGTGGTCTCCCTTGCAGCTACTTCCTCGCGGCGTCCCTTCGCTGCGGTGTACCCACGCAACTGCTCCTCACCGCGATCTCCCTCGAAGCTACTTCGGCACCCGCAGACACTTCGTATTTGTTTATCTACAGTTTTGAAGTCGATTTTGTTGGGAGGGAGGTTTGTCCTCCCTCCCACTCTCCCTCTCCAGCACTTTGCTTAAACTTGCGTTTAAGCTTTTTGTCTCCTTTTGTCGTGCTGGAGTTGTGGAGTTCGGCGTATTATTGTCTCTTTGCTTTAGTCGAGTCTCTACTTATGTTTGTCGTCTTAGGGTCTAGTTTTGTTGTATTATCTTTTCTTGTTCTCTTCGTAACCACAGTACTCATTTCGAGGCCGATGAACTGGGCAATATCCACACCTATCCGGTGTGATCCTCCGGTCTCATGGCAGTTATCAAACTCCTCTGATGGAGTCTCTATATCTGCTGTACGACCTTACGAGCACTTCTATGTGCCGGTCGTTTCGTGGTTATGGTTGAGTCTTCTCAGGAAGATATGTTTGGTTGCTACGTTCGTTGTTTCTGTTTTGTTCGTGTTATCTACTAGTTTGAGTCCGTGGTTGTATTATATTTCATGTACTCTTTTATATTATTAATGAAATAGGTTGTGGCGTTGTTGTTCAAAAAAAAAAAAAGGCCGACGCCACCGTCTCAACCGGTTCTCTGTGGGGCTCGCCGATTTTCACGGGCCAAATAGATTATTTATCCTTTTCTTATTATCCTTTTATCCGCTCTGGCTCTGCAAATACGATAGAATCTCTTATTTTAACTTAATTTCGATGAAAATCAATGAAAGCAGGATTTTTTTTTCATATGTTCTATAGATTATTGGAAATAAAATTGGATATTTTTATAAGAACTTAAATTATAAAAAGTCAATCTTGTATCTATTTTTACTTTGATAAAAGCTAATATATATATATATCAAGAGACAAATGATATAATAAATAATATATAAATCATCAAAATGCGATGTATAAATGATAAATAATTATGATTAAATCTTATAGACGTTAGATAAAAAATGTTGATAGCAAATGGGACTCACCCACTCATTTTTAATTAAAGCTAATGTATAATATATCGTCAAATCGTCGTGATTCTTGTAAAAAATATTTGAATATATTTGAGACAATCAAATCGGAACTAAAATCAAAATGACTTTGAGTTGGGTATTATTACTTTTAATTTTATAACCGAGATTCATCCAATGATTTTTTAAAAAAAGAATTTTCTTCGTCTAATTAAAATGAAATTAGTATGTTACCGAACGAAGAGCCAGCGGTACGAGCTTCCACACCTGTTCGGTTCGGTAATCCCACGCGTCGCGGGGTCGTTCGGCACGTGACGGCGCGACGAAGGGGTTGGGCGCGGCGGGGTCCGATCCGCGTGGCTTTGGAGAGAGGGGCCGCGCGGATCGTCGCCGGTCGCCGCTATAAATAGAGGCCTCCGGCGGGGTTATCCTGAAGCAGCACTTCACAGTTCATACTTCCCGCTGTAATCCCCCATCGCTCGCACGCGGTCCCCCCTCCTCCTCCCGATCCCCAGATTGCATGGCCGCGAATCCGGTCTTGAAGAGGGCGATCGGCTTCGGCAAGCGGCTCCGCGACCAACGCTCCTCCTCCGGCGGCACCGTCCCGCGCGGCCTGCAGGCCATCGCTTCCGTCGCCACCAGGTGAGATCTGATCGCCTCAAGCACCACCACCGTACTCTGCGTCATTTCTCCTCGTCGGATGCCTTTTTCTTCGCTGGAATGTGTTGTATGGATCGCTTCTGGCTTCTGGCTTTTGGCTCTTGCCGTGATCGATGTGGATCGTCCTCGATCTGTCGTCCTTCACGGGTTTACCGGTCTCGAGTTACATCGATCGTGGCGTTCTGCTGTTCTGGCTTTCGTTCCTTCGCGCCGGATACGGGTGATCTCATCAGTCCTCGTATGCTGCTCTCTGTCGCCCTTATTCTGATGTGATACTTTATTTGGAATTCTGAGTGTTCCTAGTAAATTTATCGAGTAAATGTTCTTCGTGGCCTCTGTAGGCGTCTCACCGTGTCATTAATTCGTCTCAAGGTCGCTGGTCCTCCTTGATTCTGGCATGTTCTCCTCATGGCCTTTCCCGCCTGAATTTGTTGATTAACTATTGCCTCTCGTTGATGATCTGTAGCCATCTCCTTTGGCTAGCTTAAAGCAGATTTGACGCTTTATTTCTCCAGCTGCGTATCCGTAGACCTGTTATTATTCTTCTTAAATCAGATTTTGTCTCCAGTGGTGTGCGACCGCCGACTCTTTGACGCCGTTTACTTTGTCGTGTTGTTCTTTCCTGTGCCTTGTGACTGGCCGTACGCAGGCGGGGAGTGCACTCCTCTACGTACGATAAGAACCCGGAGGATCACGTCTACTCTGCCCTCGTCCCCGACGATGTGATCCAACCGCAGACCGACGGCAAGTACTGGGGTCCTCACCCTGCCACCGGCGTCTTCGGACCTCCGGACCACCACGGCCGCCAATCCGAACCCCCCATCTCTGCCTCCGCCACCTCAGCAAGCGCCGGAAGCAGCTCAGTTCTGGACCAGAAAGTCTGGTTCCGCCCTGGCGACGGCGTAGACGTCTTCCCCCTCGCCTGAGGCCGCCGCAGGACAAGAAGACGCCGTCGACCACGGGCAACGGTGGTCAATACCAAAATAGCATCTAAGCTATAAGCGGTATGCAGTAACTCGCGGCACGAGAAGGCGTCGTCAGGACACGCGCCTGAGGAACCCCTCAACCGAGTTTGTTGTGGGCTCGTGTGTTGTATCCCCTGTTTGCCTTGCCTTCGTTCCCTCTCCTTTGTATGGGCGTTGATGATCATATGAAAATATTACTACAAAAAGCACTGTGTGACGGTGTCTAGGGTCTCAAAAATACTCCAATTCTAATCAAATCGTTAAAAGAGAATGACTGGAATTAGATTAAATATTTATTTTAACATAGATATTTTAATAGTCTGTGCACATATATATTGTTCATCATATAAGATTAAATATTTTAAGATCGTAAAAGGTAAAACTAGTCATGTGTGTGTGTGTGTGTAAAATGGAATTAAGTTAGTTTGATTTTGGATTACAAATATCTTTGCTTTGATTTGGTTTGAAAATAATTCTTCAAAAATCATACTAAACCACGAACATACCAATTTTCATGCTGCCTTATGTCCCTGCGAAGAATATCACCTCTCATGAGCATGGGTATGTTAAGATACGTAAAGAGTTTGCTCTACCCTTGTGTGTTACTCAACGTGCCACAACAGCCAAAGAAGGAATATACATTATGTACCTCTTACTGTTTTCGTATATGCTAGTAGGGATTACGACAAATATTTTGGTCGCACAAATTCATTTTGATCGTGTCTAGCTAGATAAATTTGTACATTTTTTTTCCTACAAAGAATATTAGCATAATATCTTAGTGAAAGATATGAATGCCCTACAAATCTTGGTGTAAACCATATTTTTGCAAGTGTGCTCACGCTTCATACATGCATCGTCAAATGCTAATTAGTTTTATGCTTTTTTATGCACTTTTGTTATAAAAGTATAGCAAACGGTAGCCCAGCGGATGGAACAGAGACATTGTTGAGCAACGCTCGACAGTGCTCAAAATGTGAGCACATTTTGTATTTACAAGGGGAGTTAGCAATACAATCCGCATGATGCTGTCTGGTAGAGAATAATATTTATCCCTGCACAGAGGTGATGAAAAAGGTGCATGCATGCAGTACGGATGAAGAAGAAAAAGGGAAGAAAAAAGTAGAAGAGTGGGTGCGCGGCCGGGTGCAGCCAATCTACTTGGGACTTTCTAGAAGATGTTTAAGAAAAAACTGAAACAATATGACTCGGTTCATAAAGTTCCGCGTTGTATTTAAGCTTATGTTCCAGTCTACAAATTTAAGAAGAAAATAGGTCCTGTGCAGTTGATTTGTATTAGCAATGAGTCTAACGCCATCAGCCGAACATGTCAATATATCACCATGCTATCTTGTTTGGGCAGATTCAAATTTAAAAATAATTTTTAGATCTAGATTTTGATCCCAACTTGATATATTTTATCATAAGCATATATATATATACCGAGAGAGATATTATTTTAATACATCTTCTCTCCTCTCTCTCTCTCTATGTACTGTACAACAATGTCTTCTCTCATCTAGATAAATCTCCTAACATTGACGTGCCCTAGGGTTCCCTTCTTCCCTTTGCCTTTCTCCACTTCCCTTTTACCAAGATGATCGATCATGGCTTGCTTCAATTGCGGGTGTGGTTCTTCTCGGTGCTCGCTCTCTCTTCCGTCAACTTGTCACGCTCGTGGTGTTCCTCAGAGCGTGCGTAACTAACTAACATGGTTCCACCCGTCAAACTGGACCCTAAACCGGTTCAGTTTCATTTGGTTCGGTCTGAACCACTAATTTGGTTTGATCAGCTTGCAACTCCTTCGAAATGAGCCACACTCATTAATAAAATCTACTCAAGTTTAAATATAATAAAATTGTTATTATATGATTATTACAAAATAATATTCGTACGTGTTTATGATAAAATAATTTTTATGCTAAATCTATGACTAAAGATGATCTAAACGGTTCAATTTATGGTAAGATGATGTTTATGTAAAATTTATAACTAAAATATAATGAATATAATCAAATTATATAACATCTTTATTTAATTTTGATATCAAATCAAATCAAACCGAACTGAACATGCTTAATTTGATTTGATTCAGTTCGATCAATTAAAAAAAAAAAAAAAGAAGCTGGCCCCACTTAGATCAAACTGAACGGTCCACATCTTCCATAGCTGTTGTGTCGGTGGTGGTCGCTTACGGCTGCATTAAACGGTTCACCCTTCGATTTCATTCTGTCCGAGAGACTTCCAAACCAACCTAAATCAAGCTAAATCATTCAAACCGATTTAATTAAAATATTACAAAATTACCAAACTATTATTAAAAATGATATCCATACGATTTATGTAATAAAATAATATTTATTTTGATTATTTTAAACTTAAAATCAATATATATGTAAGAAATTAACCAGTTCAAATATTTTATCCGTTTTGGATTTAAATCGAACCAAATCAAATTGATTTGGGTTGAGGGCCTTATTCGGTTCGTTTCAGTTTTTTTTTTTTTTTTTAAAAAAAAGAATACTTCGAAGCGAACCAAACCGAACCTCGCAGATCCCTAGAAGTTGGTGCCTTAATGTATGATGAGGCACTCTCCATGTGTACAACAGTGAAATCCTTAGTAGAAATAACTTGTGGCTTCAACCGAGGTCACTCAATTCTTATTCAAGGGTGGGTATGCTCATCTTCTCGGACATAAGAGTTGATCCCTACCAAAAGGACTTCCATTTTCGTCCACGACCAAGCCTCCAATAGAAAATCAAGCCGGCATGACTGCTGAAATCAATATGCCCAACGCTCAACGACAGCCGATTCATCTCTCATGTTATTCAGGTAATACATCCCCGAGCGGAAAGCAATCAGACTTCACCAATATTGCAGCATCAAAGCAACCTGATGAAGCACCGAACTCAAGAACTCGGGTGCACCCCATCTTTATCTCTCATTTAGTGTGCTGGCTCAATACCGTTCACATTTCGTCCTCTACTGATGCCCATTTTTTGGTTGTCCAGGATCTCTGACATTCCAAGCGAGAACCTCACCCTCATGCAGGCTTTCCCTAATAGTCTACAATACCATACCTTCAAGTTTTGACTCTGCCAGAGGGTTAATCAGATTTTCTTTTTGCGGGGCCTCATTGCTCTGTGAACGAGTGGCTTTGCACGTATACCCTCTTCTCATCCATCACTCCAATTGATGGAAAGGGGGCACCTGTTCTCCAAGCAGACGTGGGACAAATCCAACAAAAAGCCCAATTTGGACAAGTGCAGCGTTCTCCTGTCCAATTTGAGACGCTGAGAGCCCCCAGAGAAGAATTTCAGGATCAGAGAATCTGATCACAGGGCAGAACGAAAGGTTTGTCATTTACGGAGCTAAATGTATGAAGATGTCAAAGACGTATCAACAAGTCTCAGAATACCTGAAGGCTGAAGTTCACCAAGATGCGCTGGAGATAACCCAGCTGCTACCGGGTGACCTCTTGACACACCTCTCCTCCATCGCCCTCCTAATCCTCCCTGCCTCCTCGTTCATTCCGGCCCTGCTATATATGCTAGCCAGTATAACATAATTTCCAGCATTCTCTGGTTCAATCTCAAACAACGCCTTCCCAGCAATCTCCGCCAAACCCACTTCTCCATGGCTGCGGCAGGCAGCAAGAAGAGCCCCCCATGCCTTTGCAGTCGCCAACACTGGCATTTCCTTTATGATCTCGTAGGCCTCGTGCAGCCTCCCAGCTCGACTCATGACATCCACCAGGCATGCGTAATGGTCACTACCGGGTTCCATCTGATAATCCCTGCGCATCAACTCGAAATACTTCTGGGCTTCGCTGGCCATCCCGGAGTGACTGCATGCCTTCAGCACGCCGAGGAACATGATCCCATCCGGGGTTATTCTAGCCCTTTCCATCTCATGGAACATCGACGTCGCCGTCTTGGCATCTCCATGAAGCGCATAGGCCGATACCATGGAGCTCCATGCCACAACATCTCTCTCGTCTATTTCATCGAACACCCTTCGTGCGCAGACCAAACTCCCGCAACGCCCATAAGCCTCGACGAGTCCGCTGCTCAAGCGGCTTTCCGGGAGGATGCCATTCCGCGTCGAGAACCCGTGGAGCTCCTTCACCAGATTCAACGCCGCTACACCAACGCAAGCGGGAAGGAGAGCCAGAACGGTGACCAGGTTTGGCTTGACCCCCTTTGCCTGCATTTGCCAGTGTAATCGGAACGCTCGGGAGGCCCCGCCGTCGCCCAGCTCCGCGAGGGCCGCGATGACGGGGTTGTAAGTGGAGACGATCGGCGACACGTCCATGATTCCGATCAACAGGAGAGCGCCGCCGATGTCTCGCACGCGAGCGTGAAGTGCGATCATGGCGTTCCAGACGACGGCGGTTCGGTGCGGCAATTCGTCGAACAGGCGGCGAGCTGGGAGGATGGACGGCGCCATGCACTTACCGTATGCGTCGACTAGGGCGCAGGAGACGAAGGGACTGGCGGCGAGGAGGCCACCCTTGACGGCGTGAGCGTGGACGGCCTCCGCGGCGCGGGGGAGGCCGAGGGCGGCGCAGGACTTGAGGACGAGGGGGAAGGCGAAGGAATCGAGTGTGGGGAGGTCCGCCGAGGAGCGCATGCGGGAGAAGAGCAGAAGGGCCTTCTTGTGGCGGCCTCCATTGACGTGGGAAGCAAGGAGCTTGGTGTAGGAGACGAGGAGCCGGCGATGGTGGCCACGAGAGGCGACAGAGCTCATGGAGCTGTCGCGATATTTATTAGAGCACGGAGACGAAGAGTAGCGCAGAATTATATTTATTTATTTATTTATTTATTTATTTAAGCCCGAGTGTGCCGAACCAATGACATTAAGCCACAATACCCCCTTAAAAAAGGACATTTAATCCACGATATCTAAAGACATGTTTGATTATAATATTAAATTTAAGAGTAATAATAATAACAGAGATATTAGCACTAAAATTGTCGTTATCTATTATTAAATTTAATAAATATTGATAGAGTACGAAGTTTTCGAACCTGCTCCCCCAGGGTAACTAGAGTTAGCGGAGTATTAAATCTTAACCATCGTACACAAAATTTATATCTTCATTAAAAATATCTTGTTGGAATGTTCAAATTAGAGGATTAGATGAGAATAAGAAAGATATTATCACAGTCAAGTCAAGGCAGGTGGAGTTGAGGGCCGGAAGTAAGTCGGTTGATCCCAAAATAACTCGGGTCAAGACAAGGTTGGAACTTAAATCCGTCGGAGTTAAAATAAATAATAATAATTTAAAAATATCTTTGAAGTCAGGATATTTTAGGGTCGAGTCCAGGTTACAATCCCACATTCTATTGCATGACCATAGTTTCCGTTCAGTTCGCAATATATATATATATATATATAACAGCGAGGAATAAAAATACCATGAAGTTGGTCTCGTTATGGGATTACTTTTTAAGCTGAGATGACGATCCGCTCTCCACCAATCAGCATGCACAACTTTTGCTCGAGTTTTTTTTTTTTTTTGGGTTCGTTATTCAAACCGAGAAGAAGGCACGGGAGGCAAGTGCCAAAAACCCATCTTCAGACACCTAACATGATGATAATGAATAAAATCCCTCTCACGAGTAACAATAATAATATTGAATAATCGGCATTTCTAATGTACACAAGCTCGATGCATAAGATACACAGAATATGTGGGGGAAGGGGGGGGATGCTTGGGGGTACACACACACGGATGACGATGCGAAGCACTCCGCTATTCATACACAAAATATGAAGACAAAACTGGGCGGCTAACTTCACAGATTACTGAACGGCGAGCCGCTGTAGATGTTCTATGAATACCTGAAGGCTGACGTCGTCCGTGAATATCACATCCCCACCTGCCGGAGGAGGGTTGTCGGAGTTGTAGGTAACAGAAGGATTGAGCTTTGCTAAGAGAAATCGCGCCTACAACAGGCACCCAAAAAAGAAATTTAAAAAATATGTATATACTCGTCAGTTTACTGGATGCTAGACTTCAATCGAGCAGCTAATAATAAAAAAAAAGTATCCTTCGGTCACGCCTCACTCTAGTCTACTGCTTCAATCGAGAAATCTGAGAAAAAAAACATTGCTTGCCAAAGATACATCGTATCACTGTATGAATTCACAACTGGAAGAAGCAGTAGACTAGAGTACCATAACCATGAAACTCAAAAACAAGATGATTATCTTAAAGCGTAAAAATGCTGTATTTTGTGGCTTGGCTGCATTCGCCCAGTTTTGTCACTTGACTTCTATGTTCTATCTGCTTTTGTGACAATCCAAACCATCAAGAAAATAGAGACCACAGGATGATGTGTCCAGAAATTGAAGGACACATGGATATGTATGCAGGAAGAAATGCTTCGTGTTCAAGAAGCTGGATATGTATGTACTTGCCACTCCTAGACTGATGCCTAAAATTTCGAGAACATCAACTTAAACATGAGCAATAAAGTTCACCTGACAAACAATGAAAATATGCACTAGACACAGACGATGAACAGATGGTCACATACTCGCATATATTACTCAGATCTACTATCACCGTGCCCTACTAAAAAGGTTCTAGTGTTGCATATCTAACCTGAGAGCCATGTTGGTCGCAGATGACCACACGAGGAACAGGAAAACGTTCCATAATTATCTCATCTGCATCGGAACGAGGAGCTTGCAATAGTTGAGCAAATACCTAAAAATATTACAACAATTGAAAAGAATAAACATGAGACCACCACTTTATGAGAAAAAAGCATAAGCATCCTATTTAACATTGCTCTTTACATGTCAGAACAGAGCAGCAACCAAAAGAAACCCAAGGCAATGAAGTTTCATTTTTCGATACTTCAAAATGCACGTGAGCACTTGACGTAAAATTTTACCACTAGGATATGTACTGAGTTGTGTCGCGAAATAGAGCAATCAATACACGTATACATTGCTATGACAGAAACACCTTCAGATAAAACTCTTTATTGTTCTTCAGATAGATCTTTGTGCTGTCATATACAGGAAACGCATCATTGAGGCTCTTTTCTTTTCCATTATATTGTCATGTCATGGCAATGGCACACAAAATAAGAAGTATTTCAAAAAAAAGGCACACAAAATAAGACAGCATAAGGAACTTTGCTCCTTAGATGCTATGAAAATAGTTTCTCCAGACGCTCAAGTAAACTCCATTGAATAATGCTAGCTTTACCTGATGTTCTGGTTGATTTTGGTAGCCTGCATTTCGCCATTGGGCAATTGTTAATCCATGAAAGATAACAATCGTAAAATATGAGTCTAAGAGCAAGATCCTATCCACAGCGATGGCAGTCACATCAAGAAGGGCTGGCTCTGGAGCTGAATTGAAGGTGTATGACATCAATGACGGTTGAATCATCACAACTGCATTGCCCACGTTCTCTCTGCTCAGCATCATCCTAAAGTATGCTGTCTCATCTGGACTATTATTAAAAACCTGAAAGGAGGCAAAGGTAAAAATGCACAAATTCTAGCATCCATGCTCAATTCTGAAAAGAAAAATAAATCTAAAAAATCTTACTTTTTACCTGAACAAACTGAGATCGACGAAGATGAAACATAAACTGTGGAAATATAGATAAGCGTGGGGACAAGCTAAAAGAGGATGGGCTATCCTTTTGATAATCACCAAATCGGGAACACAAAAGAATCAATGACCTGTCAAGCCATCTGATTGGGTCAAACTCAGCCTGAAAATGTAACCCAAGTACGTCCAGTTTAGAAGTTTAAGATAATAGTGGATATCAAAAAAACACAAGCAAACATATAGTTCACCATTTATGTATTAAGAACATTTTCTAGTGAACAGAAAAGGCCAAAATCACGCATGACATGAAGCATAAATTGCTAATAATGACGAGATCAACAACCAAAACCAAACATTTGTCAGAGAGCTACACTGTACATATGCCCATCTTCAATGAAAGTAGTCTATACAAGTATCAGAAATGGAGCAGATATTCCGGCTGAGCTGGACTCAATCCAGCCAAGTCAGATCTGATTTGGGTCCCTTACGGATCCAGCCAAAATAAATAATAATTAAACTGAAAAATAAAAAAGTACCTAAAATAGAGAAAAAAATAGGAACTGCATAAAAATGTCTAACCCTTCGACGGAGACTGGCCCTCAACCACAAAAGGGAGGTTAATTGCAAGAACCACCCTGTATTGAACTGAAAAATAAACAGTACCTAATGCCCTGTTTGGTTAGAGTTTTGTTTTTTGTACTATATCAATATTGATATTAATATTTTCAAATATTGAAGTATCAATATCAAAAGTAATACAAGTTGACACTTGTATTACTTAATATGTTTTATTTGCACTATAAATTTTAAAATTGATACAATTAACCAAACACTTCTTAATGATTCATATCAATATCAATTTTAAAATTGATAGTGATAGAGTTACTTAATAGTATTACCAAACAGGGCGTAAAATAAAGAAAAAATAGGAGCTGCATAAAAATGTCTAATGCTTTGACCGAGACTGTCCCTCAACCAAGGAAGGTGGGGTCGGGAGTTGGGACCGGGTCGGTTTGGCCCCAAACCGACCCGGGTCGGCCGGGGTCGCGACCCGGGTCGGGACGGGGTCGGCCTGCGTCGCGAAAAATAAAAAAAAAATAAAAATGGGGTCGGGGTCTTGGGGTCGGGACCGGGTCGGTTGACCCCAAAACCGACCGAGTCGGGTCCGGGTCGCGACCCGGCGAACCATGCCCTCAACTGCAAAGGCAGAAGGGAGGTTTGACTCTTAAACAGGGGCATAAGTCAACCTTAGTGATCCAATGGTGCCAATTTGAAGGGTGATCGCTTAATGGATAGAAGTTACACAAGATAACAGGCTGATCTTCGCTAAGAGTTCCCAATCTGGCACCTCGATGTCAACTCTTTTCCACCTCTGGTTTTATTATGACGAAGTAACATAGTTTAAAGCCTGGATAGATGGCTATAAGTTAGTTTGAAAGCAATGTTTGTAAAATCTTGAGGCAGTCTTGAGGTGCTTTACCAAAGCCTCACATAACATAAGCCTCAATTTAAGAAAAAAAATATAATTTATAAAAAAAATTAAATAAAAAATCATGTAATCCTTGAATTCTAAGTCTCGTAACTTTTCACGACATTAAGCACCAATTCAAGTATATATAATATGAATATTTAAGTAAATAATCACATAGTTCTTGAACTATCTAAAAAATTTAGTATCAAACAAAATATAATTATTTATTAATTTTTTATAATTAATTATTTGTGTGATGCAAAGATGAAATGTTTTCTCTTTACATACATAAATGGTTTGTAACTCTTTTTCTCACTTTTTATTAAAACACCTTCAACCTTGAAACTAAATTTGTTCTCCAGGTGAGGCGGTGAGGCAGTGAGACATAAGTGTCACATGAAAAAAATGTAAGCCTCATGTTTTGCCAATAAGACGTAAGGCACACCAGGGTGATGAAGAGCCTCACCTTGGAGCATAAGCCTCAGTGCCTTAGAGATTAGTTTTTTTAAACAATGTCGGGAAGAAGAGAGAGTGCACAATCATGCATAATGAGTGAACAGGCATAACAAAGAGATCATAATTAATTTTCTTTGTTTATTGTTTAGATGGCACAACGTTTTTAAAATCTATTGATGCTTTAGGTCATATCAAGCAAAATGCTTGAATTTTGAGCATTATGGAATACATTGTGAAAGAGATTGAGGAAAAGAGCATTGTCCAATTCATGAAAAATAATGAACTATCTTACAAGGTAGTAGAAAAAAATTTGATAGAGAAAAGTCCACACATCTTTTGGGTTCTATATGCAGCACACTCAATCAACCTGATATTGAAAGGCATAGGCAAGATGCTTTAGTTTCTATAGTTGTGAGCATTGGAATCAAGAGATTTTTATCAATACGCAACAACAAATTATCCAAAACCCCCTCAGTATTTTCAGTCATATATTCTAGCTATATCATCCGCTTAGGACACTGTCTATGATATTTCTCAAAATTCGTTATTTTCATATAGATACGGGTCAATCATAATAGATAGCTCTCAGTGGAACATCCAAGATAATCTATAGCAAGGAGGGCGGTCGGGGGTCAGCTCGTGGTCGATCGGCCCCAAAACTGACCTAGTTGGACGGGATCGCGACCCCAGGTCAAATCGGGTCTGATTTTATTTATTTTAGTATAAAAAATATTTAATATATATAATTATATAAAAATAAAAAATAGAAACAATATTTTTCATATTATATATTTATGTATACATAAAAATATACATAAATATAATTATATTTTTTATGTTATAATTGAATATGAGTATTTTATTTATGTATATAAGTAAATATGATGTGTGTGTGAAACAGAAGAGAGTTAAAATAGATTTTTATAAAATTTAAGTATTTAACACATCTATTATTATAAAATTTATATATGTGCGATAGAATAAGTGATAGTAAAATATTGTTATAATATTATTAAATAGTGAAGTATGTAATAGTATAAGTGATATATACAAGGAAAGAAATTGGCTTAGGAGTCGCCCCGGGGTCGGGCGACTTGGTGACGACTAGGGAGACCCCACTCAGGGCCACTACAAAGTCGCCTGGGCCGGGTAGTTTCCGGGCTAGTCGGCCTGGAAACCGACCGGGTCGGGCGACCTGGCTGACCGGGTCACCGACCCGGCCTTCCATGATCTAGAAAATTTTTCTAAAGGTGGAGATCATAAATGAAAGTGAAAGAAAGATATAACCTTTTATTATATGTCAATGTTTCATTTGTTATCTTTGTTTGATAAAATGATTAATGCCATTAAAGTATATCTACTTGTCTTAAACTCTATTGTAATTATATAAAACTATGATGAATCAGTATTTTTTATTTTTAACATTTTTTTAAAAAATTAGTAACTTTTTAATATTTTTAATGATTTTTTACAATGAAAAAAAACCAAACCGATTCCAGATCAATTTTCATCTTAAAAATCTTTGCAATTATGATTGATTCTAATCCGATATTATCCTTCCATATAATACCATTCTGCTTCCGACAGATATGTGTGATGTATTGCTTTGCATTTTTTATGTATTTGCATTATTTCTAATGCATTTTTGTGCTACAGGGTGGTTGCAAGTAGCATGGATTAATAATGTGAGTACTTTTTAATATTTATTTTCCGTAGTTGTCATTCTACATATCAAATATTTACAATTTGCCTCATTTGTGTTTTAGATTCAAAACTTGGTATTCAAGGAATGACTGAGAAGATCGACTAGCTAAAAGCAAATGTTCATGATGTACGTGTCCTTGATCAAGCTTAGGTCCAATTTGAGTTTTGAGTTGAGTTCAAGCTTGAACATATAAATAAATGAGCCCAGTTCGAGCAACTTGCTACTTGGCTCGGCTCGTTTACACCTCTATTGACCAGAGGTAAGAGGTTAGCTTAACTTTAAGATTTTCAAATTAAGTCAAAACAAACACCGCTACGGGTGTGCATTAATTTTGGGACTTTTTTTAAAACCAAAACAAATCGAACTTGCCACTCAAACCAAACTAGTTGAATTGGACCAACTAAACCGTGCATACCCCTAAACATCACTAGGGATGTCAACTGGTCGGATACATATAGGATTGGATAATAACATTTTCCGTATCCGTATCCGTATCCTATAAGCAAAATCATATCCGCATATTGTTCGTAACTATCGGAAACGGGTGTATCTGCGAACCGCGTTGTAGTATCCACTTAAAAACAATTGAGATTTTCAATTGTTGGCTCGGCTCGTTTACACCTCTATTGACCAGAGGTAAGAGGTTAGCTTAACTTTAAGATTTTCAAATTAAGTCAAAACAAACACCGCTACGGGTGTGCATTAATTTTAGGACTTTTTTTAAAACCAAAACAAATCGAACTTGCCACTCAAACCAAACTAGTTGAATTGGACCAACTAAACCGTGCATACCCCTAAACATCACTAGGGATGTCAACTGGTCGGATACATATAGGATTGGATAATAACATTTTCCATATCCGTATCCATATCCTATAAGCAAAATCATATCCGCATATTGTTCGTAACTATCGGAAACGGGTGTATCTGCGAACCGCGTTGTAGTATCCACTTAAAAACAATTGATGGTCGGTTAACAAACGGTTAGCGTATATATAAACTCATAAGCAATTCAACGGATAAATTATCCCTCCAAAAGAGAAAAAACTTGCAGGTTCCGTACAAAAGATGAGAGAGAGAGAGAGAAACCGATGGAGAGGTTGTGGAGGCCCATCCAACATATGGGGAAGCTTGAGTGCAACGACGCAGCACACAATGAAGCACCTTCTTATGCGACTACAGTATCCACTCCTATTTTGTGTTGCCGTCAACTATCCGGTGTATCACTCAGTTGATAAGTTCCTCTAGTATGGCAGATCTCATTGGATGTCAAACTCAGTGGTAGTTGGACTAGGGAAGGAAAAAAGCCGTCATCATGTATGTGGACTGCACTGTTAGGACGTAGAAGGGGAAGAAGACATCACCATCAGACGTCAAGGCAAGATTTGTCTAGTGTTGAGACCAGAGAGAAGAGGGCAAACCGGAGATTAAGAGACGATAAGATTTTCGTGATAGGACAAATGCATATTCTTAGATGTCCTAGAATGTGAGTTGTTAGATTATGTATTGATCAACGGACATTGATAACGATTTTCAGATTTGGTTTATGGTGCATAGGTGATCGTATCCGCTAAGATAATTGTTGATCAGTAAACGGATACGGATAACTTATTTGAAAATTTTAAATTATCCTTTGACTATTCGTTAGCTTAATGAACAAGTCAGATAATTAGATAATCCATAATCGTTGACATCCCTGAAACCACCTTAGTCTTGAAAGATACATGGTAACTATGGTTTAGAATATAAAATATAAAGAAAACATTGAAAAAGAGTAAAGCAAATCCATAAATTTCACCCTAAAATGTCAAATTACAAATCATCCCTCAAACATCAGCAAATTGCGCATCCATTTTCAATGTGGTAAACATATAGACTCTTAATTGACATAATTTAGATGATTTAAACATCTCTGAAGGGGTAACTCAAAATCAACATAAGTGGAGAAAGATTATATACATGACCGACCCTAAATAATTTAAGACTAAAGCTTGAATTGTGTTGTTGTTGTGTCATATGTGCTGTAAACATATAGACTCTTAAAACCTTAAAAGTTTATACTCAAAAATTCAACCCAACAATGCCCAAACACCAAATTATTTGGACATGCTAGAAGATTGTGTGAACCATTTTGATGATTTTAGGCTACATTCTATCTTTCCAAAAATGCTTAAGCCCTCGAAACCATATTGTATTGTCCTCTAAGTTAATATAGTTCTATCTGATGAGTTAGCACAGTTCAAGCGATTCGATCGATCCATATAAGTCAAAGCCAGGATCTGCGCAGTTCGGTCAGCACCAGCCAGTCAACTCAATCGATTTTGCGTGTTGTGATGGGCTTGCGCCTCATCCCACATCAATGTTAGTCTCACTAAATTAAAGTTCCTAAATGAACTCTGCTAATACTTCAAAGATGCAAGTCAAACATAAAAAATAAGCCCTAAAACAAACGAGTAAAGATCAAAATCTTAAAACAGACAAATTCAATCAACCTTTTAACCAATTAAACCATGGATTGTCAAATTTCTTAGAGTTTATTTTTCATCCCATTTAAATATTTCAGTTTCATTATGAAAAGGCATAATTATGAAAGTTGTGGTAAATATATTAGAGGTTAAATCAATACATCGAAGTAAAACAAGGTGAACAGAAAATTAAAAAATAAAACCTCATAAACAAACAACAGCTGATAAATATCCAAAGATTATCAATGTTCAGCACATTATGTACAATTGCTTTAGAACTCTGCATCAAAAGGATGAAGACTAGTGAAAAAATAAAAGTTCTTCCTGCACGGGTAAGAAGGGTAGCATCAATTATACATGCAAGTTGCAACTAATAGTAAAGCGTGTGAATTTGATACTTGATAGCACTACCTCAGCTTCCATTTTGAAAGAAACCAAGCGTGCCATAACCACAGCTGCAGCTTCTTGGTCAAAACCAGAAGTAAGATCCTAGACAAGATACAAAATACTGATGAGAGTTCATCAAATAACTTACGTATTTCAAATCTTGAAATGACAAGCACTACAAACTCTTTTTTACCAAAATGCATCAAAGTTACAAAGAATGCTAGTAACAAAAGCTGACAAAATTATTAATCCCTTAAACATTTTTAAGCAAGTTCAACAGGAGAAGAAATCCAAAAATCCAAAAAATAATAGGCATGTGCATCAACAATAAGACACCTGATTATCTGAATCATAGTTGTCAATATGAACACCTGAGCAGCAAGGACTTCTGAATCGGAATCGATCACCGAATCGGTGAGAATCTGATTGGTCCAATTCAGACCAATTCTTAGGAAGAGAAACCAGTCCGGAATTGAGATTTTTTTAAAAAAAATCCAATTTCGATTCTGATTCTGTCTGATTTGGCCTGAATCATTTTATAAAAAAATCTAAAAAATCAAGATTTTGATCCGATTTAAACCAATTTGGACCGATTCCAATTGAATTCGGGTTAGAATTGGATCGAAATCGACCAATCCAATTTAAGAATAGACAGATTTTGATGTGATTCAACCATGTATTGCAGAATCGGCTGATCCAGATCGGGATCGACCAATTCTTGGATTGGATTGGTACATATTGATCTGATTCCGGCTGGAACTACCAATCCGGCTGGAACTACCAATCCGGCTGGGACTCCCGACGGGATTAGTCGGAATCGACCGGATCAGCCGGTCGATCCTCGACCGACCTAGGTGGATCGATCCAGGAATCAGTCAATCCAGACCGATTTCCTAGAAATCGGAAGGGCTTAGAATCGGATCGATTCAGGACCCGATTCCAGACCATTTTCCGGTCCGATCCCCCTCAATAAGGGGGCGATCGGACTAATTCCCCCTTCTCACCCCTCATTCTCTTCCCCCCCCCTCCACTTCATCATCTAGGGCTCCCCTTGGACCCCTCCCCTCGACGATCCACCTTGAGCAGCGGCGATCCAGACCTTTGGAGCGGCCGATCCCCCCTAAACATGTAACTTGGGGGAGGGGGGACCTCTGATCCCTTCTTCCCCCTCCCCTTTACCACCATAAAAAAACAAATTCTTCGGGGGTCGTTGCCCCCCTAATACCCCCCACAAGGGGCGCTCCCCCCTTGACCAGAGTCACCAGACCACGCAGGTCGATCCGTGACTACTCTACGCCCTGCTGATGATAGTGTAAACATATTAATATATTTCACTATCACTTATACTATCACATAGATAAAAAATTCAAAATCATAAATATATTATATACTTAAATTTACATAAAGATATATTTTAACTCTCTTCTCTTCTCTCTCTCTCTCTCTCTCTCTCTCTCTCTCTCTCTCTCTTTCTCTCTCTCTTATATGATAGTCTATACTTTTATGATAGTTTCTTGAAAGGAACTTACTTTGTATGGCATTGTTTGATAGAATGTCACCGATCCCGATCCCAATCCTGCGATCCTTAGATTCGACAAATTCTGCAATCCTTGCTAAGTAGTGCCTAGCACCACTTATGTGCCACCTGCCAAGGTGTTTTATCCAACTCACATCAGGCCAATGCCTTATTAGGCCATCAAAAGGTAACCACTTGAACCACCTGAGTGCTTGAGGTGACTGTACAGATGGAGGAGTGATCCCTCGTACAAAGATAGCTTATTGGATGGGCAATGAGGCCACTGGAAAGATGCATTGGACAGCAGCCTTGCCACCTCCGGTCTTCCTACCTCCATCTCCCGGACTGCTACAGGCTGGGCATCCCCCGATCAACAAGTTGCAGATTAGGGGCCCATTTGGCTTCTCAGACCTCAGACCCCAACGTATTCCGGATCAGGATTGACTCCTGAATCAGTTAGAGCCGATCCCAATTCAGGGCTGATATGACAGAAGAAAATAAATCCAGGATCAGCCAACATAGGTTCATCCAAACAATTAAAAAGCAAAAAAAAATTTATTTTGGACCAATTCTGGAGGGGCAGCCTGAATTCTGTGAAAATGCTGCCTCCCAACAGTGAATAGACCAGACACAAGCCTCCTTCCCGGCCGTTTGGGGTGGGGATGGAGAAGGGCATCAGTAGCAGCCCACCTACACTGCTTGGAGGTGGTGATCCCACCAGGTTCGACCCCATATCATGTCAGAATCAGCTAACCAGACTAAAGTTAACCCAATCCTAACAGAAGTCAACCACAGGATCGGGCTCAAGCTTGGATCTGGTCAGCACCTGACAACAACAATCCAAGATCGGTCAAACCTGAAAACCATTGAAAGAAGAGAGATGAAGATAATTTGGACATTAAATATAGACCTAAAAAAGTGCAATACAAAAAGTAAAAATTATCAAAATAGTATAAAAAAGATGTGATAGACCAAAGTTAACATGGAAGGGAGTAATTCAATATTATTTAGATAATTTAGATACCTCCAAAGAAATAACACAAAAGATGTGAATGGAGAAAGAGAATTTATATGGTCAATGCCAAATAATTTATGGTTAAGGCTAGAGTTAAGTTCAGTGGTTTACGTTTTTGCTCCTTATTTCTAGGAATGAATACTCAAATATTGTCAGGCAGAAAATGCCGGCTGAGTGCACAGCATGGCAAAATATTAAGACGTATCAGCTTTAGTAAACTTTCTTGTCTTTTCAGATGAAGGCATTTCCTTTCCTTGTTAATAGACATGGTACTGGAGAAAAGAAATGTGACCATAGAGCCAGAAGCCACATGATCAAAATCCATACATGCACTGCTTGTGACAGTTTAAAATAACCAAATTAACTAAACACATTTCACAAGAAAAAAAAACTAAAAGACATGAAAATATCCCTGAACAACGACTCATCCATAGAGCCGCCAGTGAAGGCACTAGCCTACCAGCTCGGTAGAAAAGTCTTTGGCTCTTTCTTGCTTTTTTGTCCGTCGCTTTTTAGCATTAGTGTTCTCCCTTGTAACTCTGTTGCTTCTATTTAAACAAGCATTTCACTAGTGATGACAATTGAGTAGAAAGTAAAACCCAAAGACAAAGATACCAACTAATACAATTCACACAGAAAATAGCAAATAAAATAGCTTGACAAATGATTGCCTGCAAAGAGCCAGGTCCAGCCACCCATCTTCTTGAAAAAGTGGAAACACGCAGTCTCATTTGACCATCACCGTGTTGATAACTGCGGCATAAATGTGCACCCAGTGAGTTAATCTATAGAAAACCAACTCCAGATGAACCAGAAACAATATAAAATAATGAACTGTATGCTCACTGCACAACATACTATGTAAGGAACTGGAAATAGAGTTGATTGCTAGAGGGTTGACCGACAGCTTCAGGGCCTTCTTTCCTCGCAATCTCAAAAATGATGCATAAGGTCGTCTGCTTGTCAAGACCACACATTTTCCAGGCACTTGTATTTCCCTGACCAATAACTGTTTCGGAGCATAAAGGGCCTTTCTGAGGAAATTCAATACGGGCAGGCAATCAGATGACATTGTACAGAATTTTGCAATGACACTGATTTGTGATCAAACCTTTTCTAAGGAAGCACAAGGGCCAATGATACCCTGAATTTTCACATCTTTTGAGCAGCTAATTTCAAACACACCACTGCAGAGACAAAATTTACAACTTCCATCAGCTTTCCTGTGGAAGATGTTCAAATAACTTAAAGATGCTTTTGATATATAAACACTAAACAGTTCTCACATTTATATGCTTACATAACAAACTTAACAAGCAAGGCACTCCAGATTTTTTTTTAAAAAAAAAGCACATATGACCATGATGTTTGGGACATGAGAGATTACTAGCATTGTCTCTCCAAGGACATGGAAGCTTGTCACTAGAACAGAAGTTTCTGGACCTTTTTTCCAAAATGAATGAGAAAACCTATTCCCAAACCCTCAACACCTCCATCATCCATACTAGCAAATTCACTACAAGTTATGAGAGGCTACCTCACAAGAAGAATCTCACAACATGAAATTAAGATTGAACAATAGAATTAATTACATGATGAGCTTCTTGAGAAGAGGAAGGAAGAGATGCCAACCCATAAAAAGAAAAGGAAAAGTAAGACAAGAGTCGAATTGGAGCCGGAGAGTGAGAACTCATCCACACTCCACAGACTCTGAACTAGGGAAAGTTAGGTATGTAAGTAAGCATGTACGTGTAGTGGAGGAAGAGAGGAGGAGGGGACCAAGAGGATCCGGAGTTGGCCCTATTTTTGGCCGAATAACATCGGCTCAACCTAACTACACTGAGGGTTTCGATGTGGGAGAAAGAGAGAAGCCATTTCGTCGGTGTAAGAGTATAAGATACATGACATACACTGACAGATGAGTATTTATTAAGAAAGCAAAGTGCCTCGCAGAGAAATATTAAACAAGCAATGAAACGGGTGAAGACAACGGGAATAGTCGTAAAGAGATCAATAAGACACATTGTGAAGTGGTTTTTACATGCAGGTTAATCTTAATATGTATGTATGTATGTTTTATTTCATTAATATTGTTTATGGTTGATGGAGTTTTTTACCTTAATGTAGGCATCCTAGCACATATAATCACTAACTCCTACTTCCAAACTATGATTGATGCCATTGTTAAGGTTGGACCGGGAATGTAAGTCTCTACTAATAGACATATCTATGTTGGTGGGTTAGATGAAGAGGTACAAGAGTTGAGGACATGGATAGAAAGTTTCAAATTGATTTGGAGGTAGAAGGGTTGCACAATTATATGTGATGGGTGGACAGGCATCACCAAGAAGAGCATTATTAACTTCGTGGTGTATTGTTCAGATGGTACGACTTTTTTGAAGTCGATTAATACTTCATGTCAAATCAAGAACACCAACTATATTTTTCATTGATGGATGCCGTAGTGGAGGAGATCGGGGAAGACAATGTTATTTAGTTTGTAACTGACAATGAACCCTCCTACAAAATGGTAAGGTGAAAATTGATGGAGAAGACATTGCACCTCTTTTGGGTACTATGCGCATTGCACTCCATTGATCTCATGTTAGAGGATATAGACAAAGAGGTTGTAGTTTCTACACTTGTGAGGTATGCGCAAGTTATTACTTCTTTTATTTATTTACATCTCCGTCTGCTGCACATCATGAGAGTATAATGTAGAGCACGATCTTGTGAGGCATGGCCCTACTAGGATTGCCACGAACTTTATTGCATTGAAAAGTTTGCATCGCCACAAGCATGCACTGGTCAGGTTTACTCAGTTCGAGAAGTATTATAACAAGGAGGATCAATTGAAGATTCTTGTCAAGGCTAAATGGCAGATCACAAATAAGAGATTTTGAAAAAGGATTATCTATTACTTGGCAAGTATTGAGCCACTGGTAGTCGCCTTGAGGTTGGTTGACTCGGATGACAAAAATCAGATTGACACATTATGATGCAATGGGCTATGCAAAATTGAAAATCAAAGAGAAAAATCTCAAATGGTACAAGAAATGGTGAAAGATCATTGACGAAAAATAGGATAAAACATTGCATCATGATGTATATGTTGTAGGTCAATGAATATATGTGTTTGTGCTTATTTACTTTCTACCTAATCAATATTTAGTTTGTTGACAATGAAATATGCTTAAATGATTGCAAGATATTTCTTAAACCCCCACATCTAATACAGAGAACAGATATCCAACGACAATGAGGTGTTGCGGGATACTCTCGGTCATTCAGTGGTTGTGCCGATCTCAGCAATATGAGACAAAAGCTGAATTGAAAGTAATTAAAAGTTGTATTAATAATTGGAAATGAAAAAATAATTAGGAACACTAATCATTTTGAATTTTCAATTTTTAGATGCAGTATTATAAGATGAGGGTTGGAGTATACTCAGATACTGATATGAGATATTCCTATGACAAAATTTCTCCTAGTTTATTTAAGATCATGTTTTGATTACCTTCTTTTAGAACTTCAATTTGATTGCCTATAGAGGGCTGATTATTCGCTATTTTTTTGCAAGTGAGTGGTGGGTACTGGGTACAAGTCAATGTCAGGAGTGGATGAAATCCACTAACTATTGTTATCAAGATATTGAGCCAGAGCACCAATTCCCCCCATTGTGAGAGAAACTAAAGTACATTCAACCTAAAGTACATTCAACCTGATACACACAAAGAGTGGATGAAATCCACTAACTATTGTTATCAAGATATTGAGCCAGAGCACCAATTCCCCCCATTGTGAGAGAAACTAAAGTACATTCAACCTGATACACACAAAGAGGAGGAACAGGTTGACATTTGATAGACTGGAGAAACTTGTATTTTGTCATTATAACATGAGACTGCACATCAAGAATGTCAAAGACTGATAGAACATCTCAAAGGAGAAATTTGCACCGTTTGCAAGTAGGCCATATGAGCAAAGACAAGCAGCATAGAAATCACCTGAAGAGCTTGACATGGACCACATTTTTCAAGAGTAACACTCACTTGCTACCATTGTTGTCAAGGCGGTCGCCTAGGCGCCGCTTAGGCTCCACTTAGGCAACCATGCGGTCCCTATAGCCCGCCTTGCTCCATCGCCATATTCCCCCTTAAAAAGGTGTACGCCTTGGCGGGCACCCAGCCACCTGGACCTTCTAGTTCGGCGCTTCACATTAAAAAAAAGACCGGTCGGCTTCTTTAAAATAACCGACATTAATATAACCAATCCGGGTCTCTTAAAAGAACCGGAGCTGCTCTGCTTTGATGACCGGTTCCCGATCGTGTGAGGGCGAACACTTCGACTCTCAGACGACCGCGCGGACACTTGCAAGCTCACAGCACCCCCGCCGACAATCTCCCCTACAGCCGACGGCGACACCTTCGCCAAACCTCCCCTACATTGCTCTCTTCCTCCTTCGGCGACGGCTCCCCCTTTCTCCAAAAGAAGCCCTAGCATCACCCAAGTCTCCTAAACAGTTGTCTCTCATCGGTAAAAACCTTGTACTTGATTTTTTTATTCTTCTTCTCATTTCTTTATTTTAAATCATCGTTTAAATATGTACTATAATGTTTTGAATCTACTTAGACATTTACTATGCTTAAATGTCGAAGATATTGCATGTTTGAATGTCGCTGGTGTGTTGACACTTTTTGATGTTGTTGTTTTTGTTTCTTCGAACATTTTTTAACTTCTACGTATAACAAGGTGTCGTTTGAAATTTGATTATTATGGTTTGAGTACAATGTACCCTTTTAATTGTTTGTTATCATGTGTAGTGTGCATTGTGAATGTTGTGGAAATGGCCTTCGGCTCCGCTAGTGATTCAGTTAATCAAATGGAAATAAAGAAGAGAGCTAAATCTAGTGATCCACGGTGAAAATATGTTTATTGGCCGGACGAGCATGCCAAAAATAAAATCAAATGTGAACTTTATGGATTAGTTACGAATGGCAAAATAAAAAGACTGAAGGAGCATTTGATTGATGGGTTTAGTGATGTAAAAAAATGTCCAAAAACTACAAAAGAAATAGCCAATGAAATGCTAGCATGGCTGAACAAAAATAAAAAGAGAAAATTGTCTGCTTCTAATATAGATTTGGTGGTTGAATGTTCCTATTTTTCCTGCTTTTTTTAAATTTTTTGAAAAAAATACAAAAAAATCCTTCCCTGGAATCAACCAATTCCGGCCAATCCGATTCAAAACGGATCGGTACTAACCGATTCCGGATTCCTTGCCATGCATAGATCTTACTATCCCAAATTATTTAGACAGTTTTGCCCCTGCCTTGAAGTGCATGCCGACTTCTTAATTTTCCGAGTTTTGTTCATAATTTCCTAGATATGGATCAGAACGATGATCCATTAACATCCGGCACCACCAGAACGTTCACCCGACTTTCAAATGAGCAACGCCGAACCAATAGGGGCAAAACAGTCATGTTACCATCCAGAGTCAAATTTTGGCATTCAGGACACTGTTGTGAAGCTCTCGATCGGGGTAGCACTGTGAGCCCACTTGTTTGGTCATTTGGGCCCAATTAAGCTTATCCGATCCCATTTGGCCCATCAACCCCAAATATGATGTGGGGTGAGCCCCGCTTGTCTATTCAGTTTTCTTTCTTATATTTTTGCCCAAAACTTGTTATTTATGGTTGTCATGACATTTCGGGTGCCAACACTCATCTACTCTGGCAGCAATATATCCAGTACTCTTTGAGCTGGCATCCACCCTACAATAAGCAAAGAGAATACTTGATTGGTATAGGACATAAAATGTGGCAGATAGAGTAGTTGATGAGGAACATGAAGATCAAGATTGACGTGATGACCACTATTTCACTCTTTGAGACACATTCAGAGCCTATATGTCCACAAAGGTGAGATTTTTACTCGGACCATAAGTAAATGACCAGTACCCTAACACCTGAATTTTTTCTTGATGATATCAACATCACACGTAGCGAGGCAGAGCAACCCATCCTGAAGTTAACATTTAAAGTTTCACCTTTTCCATCTAAATGCAGCATTAACTGTTGTTCACACTGCATACTAGTGGTAGAAGATCTTTAAGATCTTTACAGTAGCAATTTCAAAAAACCAAAAACTCAAGGATTGTCTTCAAATCTGGTAATTGATGTTCCATATAAGTCAGACCAATCTGGTGATGGATTAAAATCTTTCAGATTAGTCCGAGACCAACAAAAAAAATGATCCCCCTATTATTCTTGAACATATGGAAAATGAACAAGATTCAGTTGAGTTTTCAGTTCTTCATTTTCTTGTTTTAGTTTTCGGAAAAATTCTTGATGTGTACCAGATTGCTTCTCTATAAGAAGAACTGGATTCAACAATTTAGCTGTAACCCACTCCCATATAACTTCTCTAACATGTTTGATACAAGAAAACTAGTATATGCATATGCAGATATGCTTCACAAATAAACTAAGAGATACTTTCATAAGATGGCTAGATTCCGTATTGCTGACAATGCAGGAAGTGCAGTAAGTCCATACTTGAATGAGAGACCGAGGTCAAAATCACTTGACTGGAAAACACGCCTAAAAGAATCCTTGAAAACAGAATGGCCAAAACTTTCTGCTAGCACAACAATCCCCCCTGTCCGTTCAACTGCAATTCTGAGTTCTGCCAACCCCACCTGAAATATACTAAACCATCTTTAACAAAAGCTGATATGGACTTCTCAATTTATAGCCAAGGGCTGTTGCACGATAGTAACAATCTTGTCCACATGACACCATGATATATAGAGAATAACTACCGAAAGTTACTGAACTACAGTATAAAGCTGATAAAGTCAGCAAGATGTCTATGGAGATCAATTTAATGGTTCTCATGAACGGTGAGCACCAAAAAAATAAGTTACTGTAATTGAAAAAACAACAATTGCATGAAATAAATATGCAAAACAATAAGGTCCAACGTCCGAGCAAACAATAGTAAGCACAGTTCTTTCAACCTCAATACCTTCCTGTATGATGTATTTGTTAGGTAATTTATAATTTCTATCCAACAATTTAAAGCCTCAACAGGAATCCAGACACCGGGCAATGGTCGCTGTTGGCATCTAGCAAGTGAAGAGCACTTAAAAGTAAATAAAAATAAATACTGAAAATATATGATACTGGTCAGAAGGTACAGCAGGGGCCAATTCCTGAATAATGGGTATTAATAACAATATTATGGATATCAAAAGGCACTCCATATGTTCAGTACTTTCAGGCCCAAAACAATATATCATATCATAAAGCAACAGCATGGCACAACCAGCCAGTCTTGTCTAAAAATTAATGTAAGACAAGAACCCTAAAAAATAATGTAGAACAAAGCAATATCTACATGCTGAAAAGGCATCTCATAAAGATTCAAGCAAAAGGCATATATAAGAGTCTTTTGATGGAAATCTAGTGCACAAATGAGCTGCTGTGATGAAATGTAGCCTGGTCTTCCCCGGGGGGCAGAGATAAAAAAAAGAAAGTGTCATTTATGTGTGCATGTGCTTGTGTATGTGCCTCAAAAGCCTGCTGCGGCAGCATGGGCCCACATTGTACCCATTTGGCATTCAGTATTGACTTGTTAAGCAGCAGCCAAGAGTCTAAACCCTGGTCCTTCTCTTTCCTCATACATGGATGGCCAGCTGAACTGGATGATCTGCTCCTACCCTCAAAACCCATAAGATTCCAAAACAACATCTGGTCTTTTTCTTCTCAGACCCATTTTGTCCACAATAGCCTTCATCTGTTCATTCTGCTCCTTTAGATGCCATAATATCCACTTTAACCAAGGTCCAGTTTGGTTATGGTAATAGTAATAAGCCCCTAAACCAGTATTATTTTTGATATTTGATAGCATCATTTTTAATATTGATGAGTCTGATACTAATATCAAAACTAATAACGTATAACATCTAATACTCTAACTAACCAAACAGGCCATAAGCTTTCACTGATGGCCTGATAATGCCACCTCAAGCTGCCGTGCCACCAAAGACAACAAACCTTCTACCAAGAACAGGCCACGATCTGGTAATATTTGGTACTATGGAGCCAATTTGAATGTCTTCCCTACCCCTTAGGGCAGGAAAGATGCAGGGACAGTGATGGCATCACCCTCTGCCACCTCCTAGTGCCCAGATAGGTGCTTCAAGAAATTAAAAAAAAATCAAGTCAGAAAGTGGGTCTGAATCGATTCCTGGTGTATCTGCAGTCCATTTTGGTGATTTTCGGTGCAGCGGTGCCACCCATCTGACTAATTTAAGCACGATCCCAGCTGAAATTAAAAAGCAATGCCAGGATCCCCCCCCCCCGTGTCAGCACATGCCTGTCTTGCAATCCATGGCTCAAGATGCTTCAAACTATAGCTGCTCACAATGCTACAATGGCAAGTCAATAAAAAGGGGGCAAAGGCATTTATTGCCAGAAAAACATGCTCTTGGAAAAATTGATTCAATTAATTCTCTGCAATAAACTCCAATTAATGAGTTCAATGGATCTACTCCTCGGCCTTCCCATCCTGGATCAGTAATGCAAGCAAAAGCACATGGCAATATGAGCAAGCTCTGGAATCATGTGTATACATGGTAACCTTCTGATGAACCCATTAATGTTATCCAAACATAAACAAGAGTACCTGATCTAGTGCACAAGCAAACAAGTCCAACACATGTCCTTGGTGTACAAGCTGTTTAGACAGTCCCTCATAAAATTTAACAGCTTTATTATAAAATGGTGCAGAACCTTTATCCAGATCCTTGTGGGAGCGAATTGGTTCAGATAAATACTTAGTGACAATCTGCAAATTTCGAATTAAACCAACAGTAAGAACCTGGAGGATTAGCATAAAAGCAAAAGGCAGGACAACTTAAAGTTAAAAGAAGAAGAATATTCATAACATACATGTCACTTGACTTAAACACACATAAAGCACAATGATTTTATAGCCAGACGTGAAGATTTGGAGGTTGTGCAAATTTCATGTTTTCACCCTTTTAAGAAGCATTGAGCAGTTACAAAAGCTTCAAGGGGACTAGGACCTCGGAAACACTCATCTGATTAATGTTTCACTGAATGGACTGATCTGAATAGGAATCAACCCTGGGAAATCCTGCTTCCACCAGAAAGGACTGATCCTTTACGAATTTCAGCTGGAATCAGGAGGATCGGCAGGAATCAGCCAAGATCAGCTGATTCCAGGTGAGGAATGGCCTCTTTGAATCAGGATTGCCACTCATGTATAAACAGTTCGTTTGGACTAAGACTGCAATGGCGAGGATAGCCAATCAGGTCAAACCAGTTCGCCAATCAGCTGGTGCTCTCAAACTTTTTTTAAACTGGCAAACATCATGATTCATTTATTGCTTAATCAAAAGTGAAAAGTACATGAGGGCTGCAAAGGATATAAGTAAAGAAAGGAACATCATGACACAGACACTATCGAGTAAAGTCTGGGCACCTACAAAACAAACTTATGACAATAAGGAAAATTTTCCAAAGGACCCTTTTGTCAGGGAACTCCCCAACTTGAGCAAAGGACCAATAACAAACAAAGAATGCCATTAGCCGAAGAATATCAGTCAGGCTACCATAGACCTCCTCAAATAGTCTTATATTCTTTGTTCTACAAATAGACCAAAGAAAAGTAGCTAGCACAATATCCCAAAGGTTGCTCCCATCACTCAATGGGTTCCTCCTCCTCCAGGGAAGACAGCCACTCCAAATTCTAGCTCCTGAAAAGAATGCACCATAAGGTGTGGATGACCCCACACCTAAGAAACAAGTGATCGAGATCTTCAAGGAAGGAGCTGCAGAAAAAGCAAGTCAAATAATCCAGCGTGAAACTCTTGATAGGTATGATCTAGTAGTAAGCAACCTTTGCACACTTTCCATAAGAATATCTGTTGTCTGCTGACCACACTAATCTATCCAGAACTTCCTTGTGCCGAGTATTTTGCAGCCCAGCCTTGTAAACCTGTTGGAGATTGTGGGGCCCCACATGTCTATAATGTTTGCTCTTGAGGGAGACATCTAGCCTCTTCTTGTCATCATCTCCTCTTTTTTTCTATCTTTCCTGGTATCTATCTTCTCAATAGATGGTGGCTCTATAATTTTCTTTATTGCATTCAATGAACCGCACCAAGTCATGGGTGTCTGTCAAATAATGCAACCTCATCATCCTTGACCTCTCCATTAGTTTCACCCTCCCATGTTTTGTAGTATTATTTCCATATTCTTTTAATGTTTACCCTCACTCCAGAAGGTTTGTAAAACTTTTTCCTTATAATTAAGCATTTCTATCTTTGAAACTAACATGTCTTGATCTTTTCTCATACATGTTCCAAACTCAGTTATCGTTACTTCCTAAAACTCTATGCAATGAAATGCACCCAAAAGATTTTCATGAGACCACTCTGAGATACAACTTCAAGATGAAAGCTAATATACTTTCATATGTCTACAAAATTGCAAATGCCTATCTGGCATTATATATAGAACATAAAAGAAAAAATTAAAATGAACTAAGACAATATTAATGTACCACATGATAAGGATGGACATGCCACTTAAGAAACATATTTAACCAAATATATCACTGATGAGTTTGCACTTTGTAAAGAAGAAAAAGAACTCTAAACACTAGACAAAGGAGTATAGGATAATAGGACAGACCTGAATGGACAGGAATTGGTGCACATCACTAGGATATGAGCAGTAGGATAGACAAAAAAGGCAGTTACTTTTTGCCAACTTGATGATTACAAGGTGTTTCACATGTCATATTGCATCAGTTTGGGAGGTTTTCCAACCAGGCCAAACCAAACAGCCTCCTCAACGCAAACAGCAATAAACCAATCTAGTTTGACTTGGTTTGTGTTGAACTATAATTATTAATAAATGCCATATAATGTTAAATGTTATATAAAAAAGTTTATAAGATTAATATGCTTAGAAATATTTTCATTAAATCATATATAAATATCATTATTATCGTTGTATCACATATTCCTATAAATTTTTTATTCAAATTGGCAGTTAGGTGTGGTTTCAAAAGTAAGTTAAGCACCAAGCCAAACTGAAGTTACATACAGCCACATGATCACAGTTAGTTTGTCAGATTTATGTAAAATGAACACTGTTATGAGAGATCATGGACCTTAGATAGGGTGGGGATAAGACTAGCTTTTAGTATACAAGAGCAAAAATAACACAGGAGAAAATTTTCCTTTAAAGAGTAGTTATATCATCAATATTAGAAAGTAGTAACCAAATTAAGGCCTTGGTTCTCAGGTTTAACAAGACCTTGGCCAACATGTTATTTTACTCCCTTCCAATCATGATATATGGAATGAAAAATAAATCTAATGAAGATTTTTATGCATGTACCATATGCACTGACTTTGAGTCCATAACAGTTCTGTAATGAAGATGAAAATAGCACTTTTTTGGAAGGTGAAAAAAGACAGCATTCTAAAACTATCAAAAAATATAAGGAAAAGGATGGGGGTACAGGAGTGTAAGAAGATTCATAAAACACTGTGGAGTTAATCAAGATACATTCACATGATTAAGAAAAAATTATGCATATATAAGACACTTACAGAGCCAGGGCCCTCAGTTGATGGCCCACCAAGGAAGGCCATGATCCTTGCTCCTGAACCAGGTACACAAATTCCTAACAAACTGGCTGCCAAACTAAGAGCTGTACCAGTACACCTCGATGAGCGTTGCTCTGTTGGGATAGGCCATGGATCTTTTTGAAGTTCTTCCAGCACCTAAATTGGAGTGCACATCGTGTAGGCAATGAAAATCAGAGCACCATCAAAAAATGGTAAAAAATAATAATTTTTTAATGCCAAAATATACACAAGCCACAACGCACACAGATTTGCCCCTTGAAGTGGGACAAAAACATGTGACCCTGATGATCCTTGATTTCAAAATAGAAGGATCGACTTGTTCCTTTTCTTGTTTCATATTTCCCGTCTGATCCATCATGGCATGTCTTCATCCGTGCATGACATTTTAAATCATGTAGAGTAGCAGCAAACACACTCACAGAGTTCAGGACGAACTCGCACTCAGAGGCAGGCACAAGAAACCGTGCAATGCTCTCGGACGAGAGACCATCTCTGGGTCCTGCAATTACCCCAGTTGGAGGTCTGGACTTCCTTGAGAAGAAACCCAATTGCTCCAGTATCTGCTCCTTTGTCACCTCCTTCGATCCCTTGAACACGTAATACTTGGGCATATGCTCGAAACCCAGCTCGTGAACCTGCACGAAGAGTAATAAGCTTTTTTCAATTTCTTCTATTAACAAGATGTAGAAACATGACGATGAAGCAGCAGGCGGCTGACTAACCTGCACGTAGGTGCCAAAGGTAATAAAGCCCACAAGGGAGCGCTCGGGAAGGAGCTCCACGGCCTGAGCCAGCGCAGACTTCAGAAATCCCACTTCCTCCTCGATCACGCAGGTGTCAACGACGAACATATAGACAGGCGGCACCGAGGCGCCGACTCCCTCCGGAGTCGGCTGGTACTCGATGGTGGTGTACTGGGGGAAGAGCTCCGCCGGGAGGTTGCTCTCGGAGATGGAGGCATAGTTGTGGGGAAAGTGGTTGCGCTGGAAACAGAAGGGGCATACCCATATTTTGGCGGCGTAGTCGACAACCGCAAAGGGGCTAAGGACGGAGCGACAGATGCGGCAGCGGATAGGGGCATAGGGGAGGACTGGGGCGGCGCCGGATGGACCTTGCTCGAGGCGCTTGAGTGGGGTATAGATGGCTGACGGGGGTACGACACAGGCTGCAGCCTCCTGTTTGGTCCCGGGAAGGACGTTCCAGGGCATACGGACGCCATCTTGGGCCTCCAACTCCAGGAATTCCGCCATTAGAGAACCAGGGAAACAAGGAGTAGAGACAAAATTTGGAAAGAATGATCGGAGGTGCTCGGATTGATGGCGGTCCTCGGAACCTCAGCTGGTGTTCTCCTTCTCCCGCTGTTTCCAATTCCCGCCGGTAGTCGGAGAACGATGACGACCGCCGAAACAAAACACTGAAGCAGAAGGTCGAGACTCGTCGAGTGTCTCACTTCCATTTGCAGCAGCTTGTTCCTTTTTTTTACCACGGCTCATTGGACTGAAAATCAAAATCGACAAGGGTATATCGGCAAAAACATTAACGAGAAAATTGTGATTTGATCTCCCGAGTGTTTAATCTGGATATTTCAATTCTCGATTATATATTTTTATGGTAAAACTTATTAAAAATAATATTTTCCGTCATGGCAAACATATTTTTTTGCATGGGACTCTATGGACAAAAAAAGATGAGTGGCTTTTATTTCGTTCTTTCTTTCTTTTTCTTGTGGTCTCCGACTGTTATGCTTCCTTTTTTTGTTATATCAATAATATGATAATTGCATGCGTTTAATTAACTTAATTTGATTTATGTAAATTATTCTCATAAACTCTAATCCAAAGTCTTAGTCCAAACTAATTAGGTCAGTTACATGAATTCATCTTTTTCCATTCATTGTAAATTTTCGCTAACTCTTCTCTTTATGTTTGATTCATCGAAATCATATTAGATACATCTATATCAAATTAACTTGGATTTATCTCTTCACCTATTCAACACCGACAATACTAACTTCTCAACTTATCTAACAAGCACCTCGATAGGACGACACCTGGTATGTCAAAATCAAAAAAGTTTTGTTCCTTCTTTATAATATCCTCGATTTTCATAACTATCACTTAATCATAATGTTCTTATTTACAGATTCTATCTCTCCTATGTGACCACACGTTCATTATAACATCCTTATTTCAATTACACTCAAGTTGTCAATATTTTGTTTGTAACTTAATATTTACTACGGTAAAACATGACGGGTCTTATATTTGTACAATATGATTCTTTTTTCGAATTTAAAAAATTTTTACAATCACACCGAATTTGATGTTGCCAGTCTCTATTTGAGTCATTCTATTTTAACATATGATTGACATCTTCGTCGTATTATCCGTTCATTTATAACATTGATTTTAAATATTCAAATTAGATACCCAACCTGACATTTTCATCCAAGCTAAATCATCCTCATAAAATATATATAAAAATATGTGGAACCAAACGCCCAATGCATATACGTTACTAATATCTACTTGGAAAGCAGATATTAGTCATTACCTTCCTAACGTTTTAGGAATTAAACGCTCTGTCAATGAAGACTGAAACGGTTCCGCTCAATCAAATGTAAACCAGACAATCAAAATCACCCCCCAGCTCGTACCTGATAGGATAAGCGTGCATAGTAAACATCTTGCATGGTTAGAGTATGTAAAATGATATTATATCAAAATTAATATCGATATTTCTAAAGGACAAGTGTCTACTGTCCGATACCCGACCAGATAGGGGCCCGAAGTAACCCAGGTGATTGAACACAAAATATTTGAGGAGTCGAACAAAAAAGTATATATGTTCTGGGTACTATTGAGTATTGATATAAAACTCGCATCAATAGCAAATTAAAAAATAACAGTGATGAAAGTGTTCAACACACAGTTATCAATATTGAAACTTGTATTAATATCGATTTTGTTGGGACTACGAGTTTCAAAATTGATGGTAATTCGATGCTTTGCATTAATATCAATTTCAATATTAATAATTTACCGAACAGGGTGTTACAAGTGGCAATGCAAGAGAGGAAAAGGGACTCACACCTGAGGTTGCAGGAGAGATTATCCAGGATCAGATCCGACGGCCAGAAATGTCGAGAAAATTTAAATCAGGTAATTAGTAGGCATGAGTTTAATTTCTGTAAATTTTCACATTTTCTCATACATTTAGGAGTCAATTGAAATTTAGAACTGTGAAAAATCCAAAACTTAGATATTAAAGTAACCAGACCTATAATTATAGGAATACTCTCCGGTTTTCATTATGGGGCTAAGTCTTTCAACACTTTCTCTCTCGGCCAGTCACCACCGTCAAATCGACAGAAATATGCCGAGGGAAAATAAGAGTGGACCCACCGGAGAGACGGAATCTTAAAAACTCACCGATATCATGTGAAAAATCCTAAAATTTAGATGTTGATATAACCAGGACCAAATCTATAAACATGAAAATACTCTCTCCGGTGCCCGTCCTTGGACAAGAACTTCGTGTTACCCTTTTCGTAATATCTCACGGAGGTTTATATAAGTTGTCACCGTAGCCATTAGGTAGACGACGATGAATCGATGATGCTACAGCAGGGTGATTTCTGATACTCCTCTCCCCCAGTTCATGTTCCCTTTCCTCTTCCCCGGTCCCACGGCCATCCTCCTTGGCGTCGACAGTGACTCCAGAAGTCTCAAATGGACTCGACGCCTCACCTCCAACTTGTCACCAATCTGTCTCCTCGGAGTCACCTCCGGCTTCTACTTATCCAATCTCCACCACGCGAGGTCAGAGCAAGTAGGAAGTCCAGCCTCAACACCCCCGGAGCCTTCGTTCCAGTGCCGGATCCTCCCCTTCGCCGGGATCACCTCACAGCCCCGACGGCGTCGTCCCCTGCTTCACGCGACACAAAGGCTGCTACAATGCAGCCTTTAGAAGGCTTTGCCGGGCCGTTTCGCACGCAGGCGCCTTGCCACAGCTCCCAGGGGAGTTCGGCTGCGCCGTGAGCCCGACGCAAGCCCCGTGGGCGCAGCGCCCGCTGGGTTGGCACAGCCTGCGTGAGCTGGCCCCTGCTCGCACCGCCAAGCGTGACCATGGGCTGCCACAAGCCCCTCCAGGCTCGCCCTCGCGCGTTCGTGCGTGCTAAGGGGCGGCCACAGCCCCTGCCACACTCTCACCTCGCCCCCAAGAAGCCACAACCTCGATTGCACGATCGGGGGTGCTCGCCAGTGCGCCACGACACCCCCGGAGCCGGGGTTCAGCAAGATTCAGCCGGCACCAGTCCAGCTCAAATGGCCCAACCGGACCGGTTCACTGGGTCTGACCGGATGCCACGGCCAGATTAGCTGGTTCAGGCCAGGTCAAGATCAGACCACCTAGTTCAGGGTTGGTTCGACACTCCCAGACCTGGTTCACGGCCAGTTCAGTGCTCTTTGTGAGGTGTTTGGTTGTATGATAATAGAGGTTTTTATTTTAATTTTTAAAAATTGTACAAAAATTTGTTAAAAGAGGTTGATAATCGTAACAATTTTATGTTTTAAAAGTGATTTGCTAAGAAGATCTCATCTCTTTTTTTTTTCTTGTGGTCCCCTACTTTGTTTGGTCGTGAATGGTAATTACTCTTTTTTGTTATCGCATCCCTCCAAACATGATAATTTTATGTCATGAGTTGGTTCACTTTTTATTTAAATATAATTTTTTATCACGAAAGTATACGAAAAAATCATCATGCAACCAAACATCCCATTAAGCTGGTTCAGGCCCAGTTCAGGGCTTTTGGGGCCGTTTCAGCACCCTACAAGCCCGGTTCGGGGCTTTTCAACATGGTTCAAGCCCGGTTCAGGGCAGTTTTGGCACCATTCAGCCCAGTTTAGGTGAATTGAACCCGGTTCAGCGGGTTTTCGGCCAGGTCCGATTCACCTCATTTCAACCCAATCAGAGTTGTGGCAGCACATTGGTGATCTATCTGGCTGGTTTGTACATCCAGATTGCGTCTCCTCCATCTCCATCCGGCATGAACACATCCTTGTGATTTGTAAGGATGTCCTACTTCTTCTATACAGTTTTTGTGTGGCACCTGCTGGAATGTGGTAGGACTGAAGTTAGGGATAACACCCTTTATACTTGAGTTTATTTTCAGTCACATCTTGAAGGTACCCTTGTGATGTTGAACATGAAACCGAGATACACTTTTACAGCCGGTTCATAAAGGATACTTGAGCAGCCTATAGCTTCGACTTTATCCTCCCCATAACACCTTTAATACTTGAGTTAGTTTCTTCCTTCAGTCGCAACCTGGTGTTACTCTTTTGATGTTGGGCATGCAACCAAGATAATATTTTACGGCCACTTCTAACTTGGAGCAGCATATCCTCCCCCTCATCGTTCTGCTTTCCTACTTTGTGGAAAGAGCAGGTAAGGGTTGCTGATTAAGTAATATGGTGGTTGATACTTCACGCTACTCTATGGGCCACTGGATGAAAACAAATCATATAATCTGCCATCAGGAGGCTTCTTCGACCATGGGATTGTTTATTTTATTTGTGGCTAAGTCAACGATTTGTTTATGGGTTTAAGCCACCAGAGTAACCGAAGTGCTTTTTGAACTGTGACGCCTGTAATTTCTTAGTAAGCCACCTTCTTTTCTCTAGCAGGAACTACATTGTTTATATGCATTTTTACTCTGAAAATGTGGTACCATCCACTAAAAACAGATCATTCCGAAGACACTGAAGCATTAAAAGTGGATTGTTTGTATCAAAATGAGATGATTTTTTCAACCCATGACACGGTTCATGCATGTTAATTGGTAATTGAATCAGCACTCTTCATATTCTGAGCTTTTATATTTCACCTTTTGGCCGAACTCAGCTAGTCACCTGGAAAGAAAGTGAGAGGACATATTCACTTGTGGTGACTTGGCTTGTGGAGCACCTATTTCTAACAACGTAAACTGCAGATGAGGAACATCAAGTTAGAATGAAAAGTACAAACGAAATGAGAAATTGCACTTTGTTACCAAGATTAATTGAACCTGAATCCATGGCATGGACTTGTGATTTCGAGGGTAAACATAAAATACAAAGCAACCAGATAGCCAATGTAAAAAAATTTATTTAAATGGTTTTACCATACTACCTTCTTATTTTGCATGCCAGATCTTAAATAGCAGATTTTTAACCCCTTGATCAATGTATTTAAGTTAAACAAAGGAACCTTCTAGCATCATATTCTCCCTGATGTCATAGAAATAAGTTCACAGATTTCTCTTGATGGGACTAATGCTTTCTGTTGCATGATATTCAAGATTTTTGCAGCATCCTTTAATTTCTCACATTTGCATAAGCTTCTAATAACAGAAGTATACGTAGCTATGCTGGGGGTGGGACCTTTCCACTCCATTTCATGATACAACTTCAGAACATCCTGATATCTCCCAGCCTTTCCGAAACCATTAATAAGATTGATGTAGGTCAACTCATTGGGAATAAAACCCTTATTTAATAAAACAGTTAGAATGTTGTCTGCATCCTTTGCATTGCCACTATCACATACTTGCCTAATTATCTCATTCGCAGAATTGCAACTAGGCAAATACCCCCTTTCAAGCATCTCGTGGTGAAAATCTAAGCTCTCCTCTAATCTACCTAGTCTACAGCAACATTCAATCAATAGATTGTATGTTTCATCGTATGGCTTCAATCCAACAAGTGACATTTCATGCATCAAGCATTTTGCATCCTCCATGTTCCCCTTCCGACAGTGAAATCCAATAAGCAATGTGCAGACATAGGAGTTCATGCAATGACCTCTCTTAAGCATATAGTCGTACGCATCATTAGCCATTTGCAAGTCACCCATTTTGCAATGAGCAAACACAGTTAAGCTACAAGCAACGTTGTCAAGAATTATGTTCTTCTGTAGCATCCTCTTTAACAATACAATTCCTTCTTCTGCCTTGTTTTCTTCAATCATCCTAATGGACAGAGATGTGTTAACAACCACCGGAGGAGTGCATCTTTTACCACATATCCTATCCAGAATACCAAGTACTTTTAGCAATGTCCCTTCTTTGCACATTGAGTTGATCATGGTTTCAACAGTGGACTCGTTTGGGTATACTCTTCTTGAAATCATATATTCATAGATCTTCCAAACCAGAACGTTATGGTCAGATCTCTGAACGACATGTAACAAAGTGTTAAAAGATACAAGACTTGGAAGGAACCCGTGCTCTCCTAAATAAATACAGGCCCTAAAAGCAATGTCAAACATTCTCAGATTTGAATAAGACTGAATCAACAAATCAAAGACTTTGGGACTGGAAATTAAATCTCCGTATGTGCCGAGAAGTGTTTCCGCAATTGCAAACAGTGTCGACTCTGATCCAGAATTCTGTAGTATAACCGACTCCAGCAGAGCCCTTGCATCAAGAACCAATGCAGCTCGAACAAGAATATGAATCATGATGCAATATGATCGAATCCCATGCCGAAAATCTTTTCGTCTCGAGCACCAGTGGAAGAAAGCAAGAGCACCCTTTGCGTCGCTAGGTTCTCTCAGTTCAAGCAGTACGCCGTCCACGAGGCTGCTGCTAAGCTCCACGGTCGCCAAACGTGCATCTAGACACTCCCATCGCCCACCTTTCCTCAGGACGTCGCAGATTGGGTGCAATTTCTCCACCCCCTGCTCTTTCTCCGTGCAAAAGCCGTTTACTTTGGTGCTCAGCAACAAGATGTGACGATTGCAGCCATATAAAAAACCCCGTTCTGGTATAGAAATTTCACCAAATTTCCTAAGGGCGAAGGCGAAATTCGGAAATTTTCTGAACAGGCGAGTCATTGAGGGGTTTAATCGGAGAGGAAGACCTCGAGACCTCCTCCAACTGAGGCAAAAGCGCAATCGTTCTTGCACAAAATATAGAATGTATTGGATTTTAGCAAAGGCAGGCTACGCCATCACTGCCCTGCACCTGCTTTTCAGAAAAATAAATCAGCTTAGCAACCGCTTCCTATAAGACGTCGCTTATTCTGAAAACACTGCACGATCGAACAGATATATCGCCAAAAAAACAGAATCTCTCCTTGACATAAAGGAAAAACGTCTCACTCCAGCTGCTTGAATCGGTACCCTTTTGTCGTCCCATCCGCACTACTCACTCCAACGCTTCCGATTACAGCAGCATGGCGGGGAACAGGGAAGACGCAGACTCGAGCAGGCTGCTGGATCTCTGCGCTACTGCCCTCGCCGCCTCCATGGCTTCCGCACGCCGCACTCGATTTCCCCATCTCGTTTGATCTGATCTTCGGCCAGGATAATCGGTGATGGGTTTGCGGCAAATCAGTACTCGGGACCCTGCTGTTCCTCGGGTATATTTAATTAATTCTTGCTCATCACCATTGCCAGAAAATGTATTTTAGGCCTTATTTTCTTCCTTCGTGCTACGTAAAAAGTGAACCTTTTTTCCCCCGAAGCAGCTCAAACAGAATTTTCGGACACCTTGAAATTTGATGATTGGTTGTTATGAAAAAGCCTTGGAGAAGGAAAAAAAATATTTGAAAACTTTTATATTATTTCGGAAGAATGTACTAATGGGCATATAAAATGGGCACACACGTAGTGTTTCTTTTTTTCTTTTTACAAAAATATAAGCCAAAATGTTGTTTGCATTAAAAATTTTTAAAAAAATCTTGACAAACTGCATTTTTAAAAAGGGACGGCTAGTATGGGGGAGGATTTACCTTCTTTAGGATAGCTTTTTATAGTGTTTTATCATGAACGTGATAAAACAATGCTATGTGCCATTATAATTCTTCGTGTCTTCGGAGCTGGCCTAGAAAAGAGGTATCCTCTTGGTGGTGTTACGTGTGATTTAATCTTGTGTCTTTTCTGTGGTATCTTGTGTCTTTTCTGTGGTTTTAATCTCTGCTTGTATGTACTCTTTTACGTAGTAAATGAAATACGATGACGGTGTTGTTTGTTCAAAAAGAAATTGTCTTCGGAGCTGGCCTGATGAGTACCAAGTAAATATTTCAAATACATACCTGCCATTTAAGAAATTTGTATTTCTACGACTTGTGCAATTTTAAACACCCCCCATCATACCATGAGAATTATTTTTACACATAAGAACCTTCACACAAAAAATATCTTCATTTGTGCGATGCCATTCCAAAGCTAACGGTTGGTTTTGTTGCATGGTGATTTTATTTTTTTTGTGATTTTTTGTTTTTTTAATAAAACTTGATAAAAAATATTTGACAATCATAACAAATACATCCATGTTTTATTAGGCAAAATGATATGAGACCTCCCCTACATTTGTTGGCTGTATATGTTATATAATCTTTTTTTACTGTCACATCTCTCCTAATATGACAAATTTCTATCGTTGACTAACTCCCACTAGGGGCGGCAATGGGTTGGGTTTACCCATGGGCTGTCGGGCCGGGTCGACGTCGGGCCTTGTTTCGGGCCGAGAGAAGAAGTCCGCGAGCTAAAATCGGGTCAGTCCTCGGGCCGACCATGGAACCCGCAACCCGCGAGCGAGACAGAAGGCTGGTTCGTGCGACCGTGGGATTCGCTTCCCCCCCTCCCCCATCCATCATCGCATCCTTGCTTCATCGACGCCAACACAGCCCAAGCTGCCGGCGACCTCCGCGCCACCCGTGTCATCTTCGTTGTCCGCGGCATCCACCGCGGCATCTTTATCTACTTCAGCAAGGAGCAGCACCGGGAGATGGCACAAGGGCTGGAGGTGTCGGGCTGCCCTTCCTATGGGCGCCGAAGGAGGACTTCGCCGGCGGCACAGCGGATTGGATGTCGGAGAGCTTTGCTGTCCAACGGTGCTTGGTGAGCGCAGACGACAGGGAGGCACACGGCGAGTAGGCAGGAGCGTCGGACCGAGGTGGAAACATGCGAGAGAGAGAGAGAGAGAGAGTTGGAGACGACAATCGCGAGGGGAAGAGAGAGAGAGAGAGCAAGGCGGAGATGACGAGCGTGAGGGGGGGAAGAGAGAGAGAGAGAGAGAGAGAGAGGCGGTGCAAGGGGCCGTTCTCAAGGGGCTAACGATTTTTAAATTTGTTTATATTACATGGATGAGATATGTAAATAAGTTTTTTAGATAAATATTGTTGTTATTCTTTTTGATATTACATTATGTTCAAGACTTCATTTTCTCCGGAATGTGTTGTCTGCGGAGATGTCTCGTCAATGAATATCCCCTTTTCGCTTCGCCGTTTTTTTTACGCTTTTTAGAATTTAACAAAATTTCTCTATTTTTATTACTTTTTATATTCAAATATTTTAATTTGTAAAAAAAATCAGTTTTTATTATTTTTAAATGTTTTGGTTCTTGAAGTTTTATACAAATTTCATACCGTTTGAATATTTTGATTGGGTAGAAGTTCAATTTTTATCATATTTATATATTTTTTCATTCTTAAATTTATATATTTGATAATAATATTTATAATTTAAAAATTAAGTTGAGCCAGGCCGAGTCGGGTCGGGTCGGGCCAAGTTAATATTTTTTACGGGTTGGGTCGGGCCGAGCCAACAGCGTAGTGTGGGCCGGCCCAATACTCATAAGATCGGGCCTTAATTGGGCCGGGCCGGCCAATTGACACCCCTAACTCCCACCTATTATTTTAATATATTTCTGATCACAAAAGTGTATATAAATTCATTGTGCATACAAACACCCTATAATACTTTTAAATTTTTAATATGTAATATTATTTTAATGGGTGTTATTAAATACAGCATGCGGTGAAGGTAGAAGATATATTTTGCCAGATGCCATGATCGGTCGGTATTAGAGTTAGCAAGAAGATAGGTTGTCGTGTAACTTAGATATATGCCTTTATGGTACCGAAAAAAGCCACCTAATGCCAGCAAAATCATCCAACAAAAAATATATCATATATACTTGTCTACACCTGTCGGTTTTTTAAAATACAAAACTTAATTATCTTATTAGAAGTTTGATAGAAAATTATGAAGATGTGAAGATAGATTTACGTATGGTATTCATTGTTTTAAAAAAGGCTCATGATATAGTAACAAAAGAGATTCTATGTTGGGTGTTGGAACGAAGGATGGTATCTGTTAAGTATATACAAATGATAAAAGACATGTATGATGATGCAACTACTAGTGTATGCACAATTGGTGGAGAAACAATAGAATTTCTATTTCAATTGGCTTACATAAAGGGTCTGCAATAAGTCTTTATCTTTTTGCTTTAGTTGTAGATGAATTAACGAAGATTATACAAGATGATATATCTTGATGTATGCTATTTGTAGACGATATGACATACCTTGGTGCATGCTATTTGCAGACGATAACGTATTGATGGATGAAACACAAGGCGTGAATAGAAAGTTAGAAATGTGGAGAAATATTTTGGAGATTGAAGGTTTCAAGATAAGTAGAACTAAAACAGAATATATGCATTGTGAATTTAATGAAAACCAAAGAGAAGTGATGGCGTCAGTTTAGATGGGATAATATTGTCTCAAAAAACCCAGTTCAAGTATCTTGGATCAATTATTTAAAAAGATGGATAATGTGATGAAGACGTTAATCATAGGATTAAAGCATGTTGGATGAAGTGGAGATTGGTTTCAGGAGTTCTATGTGATCGTAAAATTCTATTAAAGTTGAAAGGAAAATTGTATCCTACAAGTATAAGACCTGCAATACTGTATGATAGTGAATATTGGACAATAAAAGAAAAACATACTTATAAAATAAGTGTTGCCGAAATGAGAATGCTAGAATGGATGAGTGATCACACTATATTAGATAAAATAAATAATGAATATATTAGAGAAAAATGTAGGAGTAACGAGAAATATAGACAAATTGAAAGAAGGGAGATTGAGATGGTTTGGACATATTAAACGTAGACCTGAAGAGGCTCCAGTTAAAAATATAGAAAATATTAAAATGTCAGAAACAAAAAGGGGTGTGGTAAACCTAAGTTAACTTGGAGGAGGGTAATTCAATATGGTTTAGATGGTTTAGATGTCTCCAAAGAAATAACATAAAATCGACATGGGTGGAGAAAGAGAATTCATATGGCCGACCCCAAGTAATTTGGGATAAAGGCCTTAGTTGAATTGAGTTGAGTATTATATATAATGTATACAACCATCCAAACTGCAATGAGAAGATAGATAACTATACTCGCATTCTCAAAAAGTATACCCATTGTTGGAACTGGGTACTATCTGCTTCCTTGCATAGGTATGGAGCAAGGTATGCAAGATGGGGGGGGGTCGGGATTGGGTTAGTTGGACATAAAATTAACCCGAGTTAGTTGGGGTAGAGACTCAAGTTAGCAAGGGGATGGAATATAAAAAAAAACTAATTTAAAAAACAACCACCGAGTCGAAGTCGTTGGGGTTCGGACCAAGTCAGTTGACCCAAAAATTGACTCGATCAGCCTATCCCGTCCGACCTGGTAGCGATCCAGAGCGATGATCCTGAGACCCACTTTGCACAACACCCACTGGCCACTACATTGGCAGCTGCCAATAACCCAACACCAGCCATGCAAATGACCCCTCTTCCTTACTTGTGTGTCACGTACCTTTCAACATTTTCCCCACCTGCATGTGTTTTCTCATTTTATCTCAATATGAACATACCACTCTGTTATCCATGCAAGTATATTCAACTCATGCTATGCCCGGTGGTCGGAGTATTAAAATTGATATTAAATGAAAAACATCAATATTAACTTGACATGTTATATTTTATTTGAGTAGTTTCAATACCGAAATTGATGGGCGAATGCCGATATTTTTTATCATTGTCAATTTCAAAATTAACAGTGGCAGAGATGTTTGATACATTTACCAAACATGGCCTTAGATATCCCTCACCGGGTATTGTTGTATGCAGAGTCCATGGTATTTTCGATGGACTATTTGATAACAATGGTAGGCGTCTCTGTTACCGATGAATTTGATATTGATATCAACACACGACGGGTGTTTAGCTACTTAATATCAAATTTGAAGCTGGTAGTAGGAACAGGGGATGTCATGTAATCCAAGTATATACCTCTATCAATTTTGATATTCATATTGTCTGTTTGAAATGTCAGTATCAAATTACATCCCCATCTTTTTTTTTATTTCCAAGTACATCCTACAACTTAAAAAAAAATCTTCTGAAGACATTTTAATCTTCTGGTTTTTGAGAAACAAGTACATCCGCTCAAAACATCTGGAATTGTCATTATTTAAAGCGTTATTTGTTTTTGCAGAACGGAGAGTTATTGTCCTTAAGATCTAAAACTGCCTCACTGGCATTATTTTAAGTGTTTTAAATAGTCGAACCTTTTCCCTGCAACAATAGATTCAAAGAATTTATCAACCCTTTAATTTTTTTTCAGGCTATATTCAGAAATATGAATAGTTATAGTTTCAATACATACTAGCCTTTTTTTTGAATCAACAGTGTAACTATACACGTTGGATTTGTCCGTTATTTAAGATATAATTAATCGGCACAGTTTTTTGTCCATTCTCTAGATATATCATTTATACAGGCTGAAATGTTAAACCTCAGAACAAAGGAATAATTTTTATTCTTATGGTTACAAAGCTCATTTTGCATGTATTATACTCTTAAATTAAGATTTACTTATACCTACGGAAGCTGGTAAACGCAGTAATAGTTTTTAAATGGTCGAAATACAATTTAGTATTTTAATAAAATAGATATACAAATACGAGCATCTCGAGGGTTTATGGGTTATACTGTTCAAAAACGTCCACGTGTCTAAACTAGGTTTTCTCCGGAACGACTCCGAGTCGGTGGCACGTTGGCCGGTTCCCTGTACAAGAATGCAAACCGCCAAACCCTAGCTCCCCGGAGTCCAGTCTACCACTAGCTTCCATGGCCGCGAAGCACGGGAAAGCGGTGAAGAGGGAAGCGGACTACGTATATCTTTCGTTGGCGGATGCAAGGCTGGCTATCAACATGAAGGTTAACCTTTTCGCTGTCGTCGTCGAAATTGGCGCTCCGACCCGTAGTAAGGGCACCGGTATGTTGTCTCCTTGTCTCTCGTGAGTTGACGTTGTCCGCTTACGAATCGGGGAACAACGGTAGGATGATTTCGAAGATAGAAAGCGTTTACACGAGTCGGCTGAATGATTTTGCTGGAAATGTGGATGGGTAAAGTCTGATCCACGAGGCGTGCGAAAGTTTTTAACTTATCTTCACGGTAACCGCTTCCACGAACGCTGCGCGACAAGGGTTTCAGTGCACGTTATTGTTTTTGGAAGACGACGGGTGAGATTAGAGCAAGACAAAACGTGTCTACTAAACCTAGTTAAACAAGTTAAATACTTGTTGACTTGTGTCTGGAGAAAGATAATTGCGAGGAAACTTCTAAAGTTCATAAATTTTGAATTTATCAATACATGAAAGTTGTTTTTGTCTGTATTTTGTTTGAAATTGAAGATCACTTTATGAAAAGATTATTGTCTTTTACCAGAGCCGATGTTTTTTTTTTTCGCTTTGTTTTTACACCTAGCAACGTGGGTTTTCTAATTTGGTCTATCTCAACAAGTGTTAATCACGGTTTGTCTGATTGGATTGACGTTTTTTTTGCTAAACTGATCCAGCCAGTCAGTCACCATTCACACTTGCTGCATGCATTCAGTCAGTTACAGATGGAAAAGTCTGCACACATATATAATTACATGCTCAGCCTTTGCCTGAGGTAACCAGGGGAAAAGTATGGTATTTTTCAGGACAATGATGGGCAGCTCAGCGATATTTTGTGGAAATATTTTAAAGATTTGGAGAAACATTAGGTCAATCGTGACCTCTTAAAGTGCTCTTTAGTGATCTAGTCATACAAGAGGGAAGTGAAAAGTTCTGGGAAGCTGAGTGGGTGGACCGCTGTTCTTTGACTCATTTTTTTTCTTCTCTATTATTTTTCAACATCTATAGGGATGAATGAAGTTGTGCTGGGACTGATGAAAAAGAATGGATAAAGTGGGCTGATCTTTGCTTTCCAGGAGAAATTTCAAGTCCAGGGAGATGAAATGCCGAAGCTACTAATGTAGTGCAAAGGCACAACATAAACCTACAGAGAGACAACGACGTCAACTGGAAATGGGATGCAAACTAGACTTTCACTGTTCGCTCAACTTCCAATATGCTGTGAACAAGATGAATGATTGGCAGCTGGCACAGAAGCATTCAGAATAACTATGCTTCTTTCTCTGTAGGTCAGGTTGTTCTTGTGGAAGATAGCTAAAAGAAGACTCCCAACAGCAGATAGTATCCATTGGGCAGTTGGAAAAGGCACGGGCAAGTGCAAGTTTTGTGGAATGCTCGAGGACTCTATCTTTTTTCTTTCAGGGCCGTTAGTGTCTTGTGGACCACATTGTTCAATGGTCCAAGCTTGCTAGTAGCTTGGATGGCAGACGTGAAGGATGTGCTGGAGTGATTTAGATTCTCGGAAGGAGGACATTATACTTGAAGTATGCTGATGCCAGCCATCTTGTGGGTGGTATGGAAGAAGGAACAGCAATATTCAACCGGTTGGGTGCTCCCATGTTGCTTATTACCCTCTGGGCATGCAGCCTTGTGTTGGAGTGGCTATGGTCTTTTTAGGAGAGCCCAAAGCTTCTTCTACTGTATTTATAGGAGGAAGAGGTTCTTTGTGTGATGTGATTTATGCCTGACCTGCTAAATTAATACCCTCTGTGGCAGTCAGCCTTCCACCAACTATCTCAGTAGGGGTTTGTTTTTCTTTTTTCTCTACTACCTTTACTCTTGTAACAGTTCTTTGTGCCTTCTCTGCTATGTTTAAATTATGGCTACTTTTGTAAACAAGAATTCCTGGATTGGGGCTGATCCTGATTCTGATCCAGATCCTGATCAGTATCAGATCCAGGGATTGGCTGGTCTGCCGTAAGCCTAAGATCTGCCATGATTGGTTCGATCCTAGCCCGACTCAGCCCAACTTGCCTGAGACTCCCCATGACTTGGCCCGAGTCTGGCTGGAATCAGCCAATTTGGCCAATTCCAAGCTAGGATCGGCCTATCCTGTCTTAGGATTGGCTGATTCTGGTCAATCTCAGCTCAGCTGTTGTGGTTCAGTTTGATTGGTTGATTCTGATCTGGGCCATCCCGGATTATCCCATCTGAAAATAGGACTGAGGATCAGGTCGGGGTTGCCGATCTCGGTCTGGATCGGCTGATCTTTTAAAACATGCTTCCAAACAAAAAAAGGTTCAGCCTTTTCAAAGGTATCTTGCCAGTCTGAACCAAGGATTGCAGAATAGGCTGATCCTGGATTGGAATTGGCAGGTCCTGACCCAATCTGGGGGGTCTCCCGGCATTGGTTTCCACTGGAGTTGTGTTCAAATTGGTTAGATCGGCCAATACGGGGCCAATCCTTGGTGGCCGTCCAATTCTGTTGGCGGTGGCCACCCTCTGTACCTTCTCTGCCTTATTGGGCTATAAAGGTGATCTGTATCAGGTATGTAAACCGGATATGAGCTGAACCTTGGACCTGATACCCACGGATCCACTAATTAAGTTGGCGGATCCAGCTTGTATTTGGTTTCATATCTGATACGAGTCACCTTCTCCACTCAATTAGGGCATTAAAGAACAGGCGAGGTTTACCTCCCCTCTGCTGCTGGGCGCAGCTGATATCCTCAGTGTCTGCCCTCTGCTCCATCAGTAATTGTTTTGGACTAATTAAATAAATTTTATTTTGGTTTTTTGTTTTGTTTTTATTTTGTTGAAGGACAGATACAGGCTGATCCTGGATAAGTTTTGCTTCTGGAACATTGACTCAGCCAGTTGATTCGATCATGATCTGGAATTCCTCAGTTTGAATGAGCATCCTCAGGTGGTAGACTAGAGGTTGTGCAGACATTATGCTTGAAGTTGATGGGGATAAAGGAGGATGACTCTTTCAAATGGTTCAAGGAGTTGGAAAAGAGTTGGCCACATGATGTGACCTTGAGCTGGATATAGATATCTTTTTTTATCATATTACTGTTGTTGCTTTGTACTATTATGTTGTTAATTTTTTCAGCTATCCTCAAAGCATGGTTTGTAGGATTGGTTGATCTGGATTGGCATTGACCAATCTTGGATTGGGATTGGCAGAGGTGCCAACCTGATCCAGGGGGAACTTGATTTTATGGTTTCATGGTGGAGGAGGGAGTGCTAGAAGGTGGAAGGGGTACTGGCATGAGGTGATGAAATTATTGTGAATATTGTATGCAGCTCAGCTTATCCTTCATCAGGAGGGAGAGATGGTTAAGAAATTACTGAGAAAGTTAGAAGAGACATTGTTCTATCTTTTAACGGCCAAGAGAGGAACAGTTGTGTGTGAAGATCTGGATAGGAGGAAGGAACTTCTTGATGCAGAATAAAGTGAAATTGACTACCTTGAGACAAATAGCACTACTGACTACCTTGAGACAAATAGCACTACTGGGGTGGGCTAAGAGGAAACCCCTTGAAATAAGACCCTTAATGGGCTGGTCACTAGTTCCTCAATGGACCAGGAGTAGACTTCTCTTAACTGATAAAGAACTCTCTGTTAATCGGCTGAGCTTGGACCACAGTTGGGCCTAGAATTAGGCCTACAACAGTCCACCCAAATTGCCCTTTTAAGTGGTCTGAAAGTGGGCTTTGGTGATTTTGACAGGACGTACATTGTCCTCTTACTGAACGAGGCTCTGTAACAGTTCACAGGTTCCTCTCTTCAATGGTATGAAAGTGGGCCCTTAATGGGTTTTGAATGAGCCCATAATATAATTCTAGTGGAGGCCCTTGCAGTCTGGTAGAAATGAACCTTAAAACAGGCCCATATTATTTTCTTAACATTTTTCTTTGGTGGGCTGGAATCTAATCAAGGATAAACTTTTAGATGGGCCCTCAAACTTGGTAGGGGCAGGTCCAATAGAGATGCCTTTTTTAATGGGCTAAGCATTGGCTTTAAGTGGGTCTTGGTGATAGGCCATGAACCCATCCCACCATGCACCTTTCCTAAGCGTCATATACTTTGAAGTTTTTTTACATGAATTTTTTGACTTGAAATTTTAGGGTCAACAAGGGGACAATATCTTCATGCTTGACACAAGTTGCTTCCCAACTTTTGAAGAGGTTGAGCCAAAGCAAGTTGATGATTCTGCATCTTAAAATAAATGATTGATGTCCTCTTCTTTAAGACCTCTTCTAGACTAGACTGACCAAACCGCATTATAAGCTGATGGTTGCATCAGCTGTATTGACTATTCTTCTCAGCCGGGGAAATCTGTTTTCCAGAGTCCGTATGCCCTACTCAGTAATCTTTTTAGAACAAAGTCTTCATCCCAGATCTGTCAAAATTTTCTTCATCCTGTTTAAATACTGTGTCAAGTGGATTGAGCTCCTAGCCAAGAGATGTCCTACAAGACTACAGTGCAGACTTGCCACAGTTGGTGAATGGCACCACATTTCAGGAAAAGATGTTCCTGGTCCTCCTCATAACACCCACAAAAATGAAAAACTTATCTTTTAAATTTTTAACCCAAACCATTCCAGCTGACATATTTTTTCTTGAAATTTTTTATAGAAAAGTCTTAATTTTTGGTAGAATCTTCTTTCTATAAACCAAGCTTACCTAGTTAACTCTAACCCCAACTGTGTCAAAGATCTTGGCAATAAACATAGTAAGAAAGGTAGCTTTTGGGTTCCAATCTCAAATTCTTTTGTCCGGCCTACTGAAACTATGAGAAGTGTTGAATCATCTTAATTAAATTATCCTACGCAATACTTTCACCGTGGGTGAAGTTCCTGCTGAAAGTATAAACCACCCTTTTTGAATGGAATCGTTGTTTCAGCAATGTGCCACCGAGCAAACCTTGTTGGCAGCAACACTAAACAACTCATGAAAGGAATATATCAGTACCTCATTGCCTGTCTACATCTGTGTTTTATCTGTGATACAAACACCAAATATAGGAGATGTTCGGCAAACTGACTGGGAAGAGCTTGTGTTTAGGTGTTCAGGATACATAGCCCCTTTTTGACAACCTTCAACAAAAGATTCTGGGGAAGACATGGACTATCTCACTGTTATGGTGTTACCTCATGTTACATGCTGGGTGATATGGAAGGAAGCAAACCAAGCTATCTTTAAGGTTGTTATGTCTTTTGTGGAATAATTGTATCATTGCTTTTTGCTCTACTTATAATTGGAAATATTTGACACGTGTGTCTATATATATTGCATTCTCATTTACATGTTTCCTTTTCCTCTTTTGCTAAGATGACTTTTAAGTATGGCTAGGAAAGACTACCCTTTAGTTTGCATCTTTTGATGTTTTCTTCAATGAAGTTGGAGACTATTCATCCCCACCTATTTTTTGGTTCTTGTTGTTTTTGTAACAAGCATAGTTGTCAAGGCGCCCGCCTAGGAGGCGGCACCTAGGCAGCAAGACATTACTTTGTCAGCAGTCAGCACCTTGCCAGGACACCTTTTGGGTGCCCGCCTAGACGCCCAAGGCGCTCAAGGCGCCCGCCTTGACACCCAAGGCGCCCAGGCTAGGTGTCCGTTTGTAATAGTGTAAACATATTAATATATTTTACTATCACTTATATTATCACACGTATATAAGATTCATAATTATAAATATATGTTATATTCTTAAATTTTATAAAAAATTATTTTAACTATCTTCTCAGTCTCTCACACACATCAAAATTTTCAAGATTAATTATTTTTTAAAATAAATATATACATATGCATACATAACTACATAAATAAAATCATATTTAAATGTATGAATGCATAAACATACATATTCAATTATAACATACAAATATAATTATATTTATGTATATTTGCTTGTATGCATTAATATATATATAATACTAGCATCTAATTATTTATATATGATTGTGTATATGTATATGCTATATACATGTATATATATAAACATCCAATGTTACTGCCTTGACTGTTTAGGCGACGCCTAAGCGGTTGCCTTGTCACTTAAGCGGAATTGACATCCTTCAATGTCTTAGATGCCTTGTTGCCTTGACAACTATGGTAACAAGTGAAGTGATGGTATTAATTAAAGTCTTCTTGTAAGCATCCCTTTTGCAAACAGGGAGTTCTTTGTCAATCTTTTGTTTCTTTCTCGTCTCGTTTCTATTTCTCCAAGCTTTGTTGTTTGTATCACAACAACGGGTTATTGACATGACAAGAGCCTTGCGTTCATTTTAACTGTTGGCGTTTCTTACTCGATCATGAAGAAACTTATTTGATCTCTGTTTCCACTTCTGTTCTCTAGTGTGTCTAGGTGTCCAAGCCATGTATCATCTCTATTTATATTTATTATTTAGTTATGCTACTTTCTAGGATTAATTTAATGGAAATCGAAGATGTTTACTATGTTTTCAGTCTGCTTGACTCAATATGCCATGCATGATCCAACTCTTTTTTGGGTCTATCTTTAATGGTGTTAGTTTTGCAGATTATTTTCTTAAACTAAAGATAGCTGACGAGTCACATACAGCTCCTGGACTTTCAGTGAATTTTTTCTCTGAGAACACTGCAAATTTACCCCGTGTAAAGTCATCAGGGGATTTAATTTGTCTCCATCGAGTAGTGGTATGGTGACCGTGCACTTGTACTTTGAACCAGTAATTCTCACAAAATTTGATGTTTTCTTGGATCGTCAAAATCTTTGTTTTTTTGGATGTGTTTGGGAACATACGCTTGTTGGGATGGTCAATTCGTGGAGATGTGATGCTGCAGGATGAGCTCAATTGACATCGACGTCAATCCAGAATATTTTATTAATTTTTAGATTTTTATTTATGTTTTTATTTTATTTACAAATATTTTTTAGTTTGAAGGGCATCAAAGTAAAATTTAAAAGATTGAAGACTTATGGGAGTAACATTTTGTGAAAAGTTATTTTTTTTCATATATTTTAGGGGGTCTAAATTGTAAGGTGCGATTACTATAACTTTCCCATCTTGTACCCCAAGGAGGAATGAGGACGATGACAAAGGAAGTTAGTGCTCTCTCTCTCTCTCTCTCGCCCCTTCTTGGCCAAGACTTTTACCTTTCATTCTTTCCCTTCCTACACCATTGGCCTCTGTGCCTTTTCTTTTTCTGTTATCTAGTCTGAAACCACCACACAGGAACTAACACCAGCGACCACCTGGCTGCATCATTATTATCTTTTCGTCTCCCTTTTCACATGGCTCCTTGTACCTTCTTCCCATATTTTTTTGCGTTTGAATTGGCAACTCTCGATAGTCAGCACCAACAACTGAAGATCATTTATCCATACCTGCATCATCAGCTGCACGGAACAGAACCCAATCTGCCTCTCCAACATTGACTAAAATCTCACATGTGCCACAGCTCTAGCCCAAGGAATTCTGAGGTGGGATTGGGATCAGATTGGCTGATTCGACGGAAGAAAAGCTGATCTGAGATCAGCATGGCTAGGTTCTTTTAAAAAGTATATAAAAATTACACATGATGGGCCAACAGCTGATTCCAGTCTGATCCAGGCTGATATGGTAACTTAGAGCCCAATCTAATAGGGTGTTTGGTTACGTTTTTTTCCCTCTTTTTGATCTAAATTTTAAAAATAAAAGAGATAAGGTGTTTGGTTGTAACTTTTAACTATTGTCTCATTTTTAAAAGTGGGATACTCTATGTACATAATCTCTTCTAAAATAAAAACAAGGCAAGACTTGTTTTATTTTTGAGATAGACGCGGAGACAAGACGTGGGAGGCGAGACGTGCGGGGGGGTTCAGTGGCGGGGGGCTCCGCCGTGGGAGGGAGGGCCGCCGGCGGGGGGAGCGGACCAGCGCGGGGGGAGCACCGCGGCGGGGGGCGCCGCCGCGGGGGGAGGGCCGTCGGCAGGGGGAGGGGGGGGCCTTCGCTGGCGGGGGCGCCGCCGCGCCGCAGGGGGAGGGCCGCCAGCGGGGAGCGGACAGTGCGGGGGGGGGGCTTTGCTGGCGGGGGCTCCGCCGTGGGGGGAGGGCCGCCGGGGCGGGGGGAGCGGACAGCGCGGGGGGGAGCGGCTTTGCTGGCGGGGGGCGCCGCCAGTGGGGGCGCCAGTGGGGGGAGCGGACAGCGCGGGGGGATTCGCTGGCGGGGGGAGGGGGCGCTGCCGCGCCGCGGGGGGAGGGCCGCTGGCGGGGGAGCGGACCAGCGCGCGGGGGGGGGCGCCGTGCCGCGGGGGGAGGGCCACCGGTGGGGGGAGCGGACCAGCGCGGGGGGGGGGGGGCTTCGCTGGCGGGGGGCACCGCCGCGCCGCGGGGGGGGGGGGAGCACCGCGGTGGGGGCGCTGCCGTTCCCCGCCGCCGGTGGGGGGAGGGGGGGGCTTGGCTGGCGGGGGGCGCCGCCGCGGGGGGAGGGCCGCCGCCGGGGGGGGCCTTCGCTGGCGGGGGAAAGGAGCGGGTCGCGGGCCACCGCCGCCGGGAAGAGCACCGCTGTAGGGGGGGAGGAAGGCGGAACGCCGCGGGGGCGGGGAGGGAGGCGGACGTTGACGCCACTGCGGAGGAGGGGTTCGCTGGCCGACCACGACGCGGTCTTTTGCTGGCCGGACGAGCGCCGCTGCCGCGTGGGGGAGGGAGGCGGACGACACTGTGGGGGAGCCTTCGCGGAGCTGCAGGTTCTCTCTGCGAAGGGAGTCCGAGAGAGTTTCGCAGAGTCGCTGGTCATAACCAAACACTATTGTCTAATTTTTAAAAATTATGATAATTTTGCCAAACACCAAATAATTAGACTGTTTTGATTTTAAAAATAAAATTGAGAAGTCAAATAATTTTGATTTCAAAAACGAGGTTATCTTAAAATTAAAAACGCTGCCAAACACCCTATAAGTTTCTTCTAGAATCGGACCCACCCTTGAGATCGACCTATGTTGATCCCAATCCGGATTGGCTGATCCTTCAAATCATGCTTTATTGTCACCACTTGTTCCTACTCTCTCTCCTGACCATCCCTTATTTGCCTGAGTGCAATCTCCTATGCCTGCCCAACCGTCTCGGACATCTCTACCATGAAAGCGGCCTCTGTTGAACTCACAGCTGATCATTACTGAGCCACAACATCATTGCAGGCCCTTCTATATATGGCCCTTCACACTCTCTGGCTCTCTGCATCTGGCCTTTTATCCTGTTCATTCACTTTCTCACTAACTTCCTCTCAGTCTTTTCTTTCTGCAGTGTGTGGCTGGAACTTGAAGCAGCTGCGGCTGCACCTGTTTGGACCCAGTCAACATCAATGGTGCTTTCCTGCCTTCCAGCTCCTGGGAACCACCCACCTCATTGCCTTCTCCCATCTTTTCTGTGTCACTGCACTGCCCCCCCCTCTATATGCCCTCAATCTTTTCACCCTCGCCTTACTCAGTTCCATTTTTCTTTCTTCGCAAGCCTGTCATACTTGTTCCATCTTTCTTTCTTCTCAAGCCCACCATACTCCCCCAAACACCCCTAATGCCTGTGCCTTCATGCAGTCTAAACGCTGCCTGAAACCTCTGTGCTGGCACAGCCTGGCAGCTGATCCGCCATACTGCAGCAGGATCCCGCCACCTCATGCAGCTTGCACTAACCACCTCTGCCTCCGCACCTCTGTTGCACCACAACCACCAGGAATAAGCGGTTCTTCATATGGGCCAGCACTCAGTGCCACTTTTGGCCTTCAGTGAACCAGCCTCCCTGCCTAGTGCCCCAGCGAGCCAAACCAGGCCAGTTTAAGTAATCTGGGCCAGCAAACCAGTTCAACCTAAACTAACCTGGTCCAGTCGGCCCAAACCAGTTCAACTGGTCCAGCCTGCTAGTCCAGCGCGGTTTGGTCAATTTCAGCCGATCTTGCTGGTCAAGTTACATGCCTCGATAGATTATTCTCTTCGTCCCAAATCACTATTATTTTGAGTGCAAAACGATGCATCTTATATTTGATTTATGATTTGCATTTGGTTGAATGTTAGAAGGTGTTTAGATAATTCTTGACGTGGCATAGTTTTTTTTTTTGAAATGACAAATTGATGAATTCCTGTCCCTCGATTTTTTGAGAGGGAAGAATAGATTTTTATATGAGAAAGAATGAATCGCCAGAATGCTACCTTGGGTTGGCTTTTTGTAAGATGAGAACAGATTGGGAGGTATAACGGAAGACTGAAGGCAATTAAGAACAGAATGAGCTTGTGCTTTTGCCTAAGATCAACGATTTTCTTCACTATCTATGATTCATAAAATCACTGGACAAAAATTGATTACCAGGTGAAACCTTGGATAGTCTATGTTTCTGAGTCTGTACAAATTCAAGATCATGGAAGCAATCATTCATCAAATTTTTTCGGAAGCATGTTGATCCATGCTTTAGAACATCTTTGTGAGCAGAGATGTCAACGGTTACGGATTATCCAATTATCCGACCTATTCATTAAGTTAACGAACATGTAAAGGATAGTTCAAAACCTTCTGATAAGTTAACGGTTTTGGTAATGAATTATCCGATATTTTAACGAATAAGATCATGGATACACCAAAAACCTAACCCAAAAACTGCTATCTATATCCGTTAATCAATACATAATCCGACGGCTGACATTCTAAGACAGTTAAGCATGTGCCCCCGTTGTGAAACCTCACTATCCCTGGTTCGCCTTTCTTCTTCGACACTACAATCCTTACCTTATGTTCAATGGAGATGGCTCCTTACCCTCCCACATCTCGACAGTGCAGTCCACTGTACAACTACTAGTGCCATTGGCAGGTCTGCGTACATCGTCTAGCTGTCGCCTTGCACATCCCTAGTCCAGCCATTGCCAAGGTCGAAGGTCCACATATTGACATACATGTGAGGTGGAGCTCGGTAGTCGGTAAGTGTCTTATCAGATCATAACTTGTAGAATAAATTTTATAACATTACAAAGATGCATGATGATCATTTACAATTTTTGGTCTCTTCCTCCACTAGTTTTTCTTTAAAGAAATTGTGAATGCTATGAATATTGCGATAAACATTTGTTTATCTAAGTTGATTCTAACATATATTAATCTATCTTGGTCAATCCATGTTAGCTTTGATTTGCTTGGCAAACCAATCGTTTTAGATCATGATTGGATTATGATTGCCAAAAATCTATCTAGGTAAGTCGGTACATCCAATTCAGTCTTTTACATTAAATAAATGAAAGTGGTTATTTTTAACTGCATAAATCTACTTGATAGGAAAATAATTAAGTGGACTACTTTATGTACCCGCTATCCATCCGTTATCCAACTGTAAACATCTTCTTAGTGGATCGTAGAAAGCGGTTCACAGATACACCCATTCCCGATTGGTAATGAACAGCATGCAGATACATATTTTGTTTATCGGATACAGATACTGCCATTATCTTACTTGTTGATATCCCTATCTGTGAGCCTATCTAGTCAGAGATGTGAGGTGTTTGAGATGAGGAAGGAGTTGCCTTGCCTTCGGTGACCTAGGCAACCACCCTAGGTAGAAGAGGTTAATGGGGGGGGGGGGTTTCCAGATGTACCTTGGGAAGGCTAGAGGAGGGTTGCTAGAGGAATACCGATGATAGAGTCACCAGAGGTAGAAAACATGCTGGAGGTTTGCTCCTGCTGAAATACATCGAGGAAGATCACATTCAAATTAGGCGAGGAAGAAGGCTGTACCGGTCTTATGGACCTAATAAATAGGGGAAGGGGTGCTTGAAACATAAAATAGACCCCCTCCCTTGCACTGAACCATCCATAAATGGTGGGAGGATCACTTAGGTGATTGTAGCTGAATCGTGGTGATGAGGGGCCGCCTTGCGCTACCGCCTTCGATAACATAGCCATTAGTAGATGGTGGGATCTCTATTGACTTTTTTTGTGCTCCAATTTGTCATGCCTGTATATTTTTCTTGATGAATTTATTACTCCACAATTTTTTTTTTGCTTCGGGATGTTGAGGGTTCTTTATGCGAAGTTGTTCTTCTCAAGGATTGTTGGAAGGTTTACGAGATTCTAGCAAAAGTTGAGAGGACAGTCAGTTTTGTCATTTTTATTGTTATTGAGCATACTAGAGCTAGAGCTACACAACTCAACTCAACTTGAGCCTTAGTCCTAAGTTACTTGTGGTCGGCCATATGGATTCTCTTCTCCACTCATGTCGATTTTGAGTTACTTCTTCATAGATATTTAAATCATCTAAATCATATTGAATTACCCTTCTCCAAAACCTATATCTACCGCGTTCTTTCTTGTTTCTTTTATTTTGATATTTTCTACTTTTCTTACTGGAGTTTATTTTGGTCTACGTTTAATATGTCCAAACTATCTCAATCTCTCTTCTTTCAATTTATCTACAATTGTCGCTACTCCTACATTTTCTCTAATATATTTATATCTGATTCTATCTAATTTAGCATGATCACTCATTCATCTTAACATTTTCATTTCAGTAACACGTATTTTAGAAGTATGTTTTCTTTTTATTGTCTAACATTTACTAACATACAACATTGTAGGTCTTATACTTGTACAATAAATTTTTTTTTTCAACTTTAGTGGAATCTTACGATCATATAGAATCTCGGTAGCTAATCTCCACTTCATATAATCTACTTTAATTCGATGGTTAACATCTTCATCACATTCTCTATCTTTTTGAATAACTAATTTAAGATACTTTAGTTGGATTTTAGATAATATTATTCCATCGGCCCATCTAAATTAACATCATCACTTACATTTTTTTGATTTTCATTAAATTTACAATGCATATATTCTGTTTTAGTTTTATTTATTTTGAAACCCTTAGTCTTTAAAATATTTTTCCACAGTTCTAACTTCTTTTTCACTTTTTCTTGTGTCTCATTTTTCAATACGATATCGTTTGCAAATATCATATATCAAGATATATCATCTTGTATAGTTTTTATTAATTCATTTATAACTAATACCAAAAAATAAGAATTTGTTGTAGACCTTTGATGTAAGCCAATTGAAATAGAAAAATCTTTTATTTCTTTTCTAATTGTGCATACGCTAGTGATCGCTTTATCATATATATATTTTATCATTTATATATACCAAATATGTACCATCATTCGTTTCAATACTTATCACAAAATCTCTCTTGGGGCTCTATCATAGGTTTTTTTCAAGTCAATAAAAACTATGTAAATCTTTCTTCATAACTTGATATTTATCTATCAAACTTCTAATAAGAAAAATAGTTTCAATTGTAAATTGATTAGGCATAAATCTAAATTGGTTAGTTGAAATATTTATACAATTCCGTAATCGTCGTTCAATAACTCTCATAATTTCATAATATGACTTATGAGTTTGATCTCTTTATAATTTGCACAATCATGTATATATCTTTTTTAAAATAGGTATAATGATGTTTTTACTTTATTTATTTGGCATATTCTCGATATTAGAATTTTGTTAAAAAATTGAGTTAACCATTCCACCCCTAAATGTTCCAAACATTTCCACACTTCAATAGGAATGCTATCTAGATTACATACTTTACTTGTTTTCATCATCTTCAATAATTGTTTAACTTCTGAAAATTAAATTCTCTTATTATAATTCAAATTAAATATTGTCACCTTCTCAATGTCGTCTATGTTTTCAGTACAGTTGTCATTAAAAAGATTTTTAAAATAAAATTTTTAATCTTTCTTTGATATCATCATCTTTAATAAAAACTTTTTCATTCTTTATCCTTGAGATCTTTTCTCAAGGATCTAATATGGTTAAGATCTTGAGACATTTTCTCTCTCATTTTAGTCAATTTATAAATGTCTTTTTCACCTTCTTTAATTCCAAGTTTCTCAAACAGATGGTTAAAAAACATCGTCCCTTGCTCATTTAATAGTCCTTTTTGCTTTCTTTTTCGTTATCTTGTATTGTTCATAAGCTTTGTGATGGGGACATATTTTGGTAACTTTAGAGTTTTCTTTTATTTGTGTCATTGTGAGGACAAGTCTGTAAATAGGCAGTCTTAGAGGGTCTTTTTTTAATCAAAAGACTTCTCTATAAGAGGAGCACTGATGTACATATTGAGCAAGGAATACAGTGATTTTTGCGCTATTCGGGGTGACTCCCGCGCAGGGGGCTATGGCCCCCATTCCCCCTTCAACCCGGCGTCTTAGCGCCGTTCTTCTCCCTCACCTCTGGCAGGTGGCCGGCGTCCTCTCTCTTCGTCCTCCTCTGATCGGCTGCGAGCCTTCCCCCTTCCACCCTCCAGAACCGGTGAGGCCGCCGTCCCTTTTCTCCCTCCTCATCCTCTGGCCTCCGTGCCATTCCTCACCCTTCCTCTTCTCGGTTTGTCATCGTCGTCACACGGGGCCATTCCCGAGTAGACGGGGTCCCCCTTCCCATCGATGCGCGCAGCTCCTGCAGTCCCTCCTCCGGATCCGACTGCGCAAGGCCACCCCGACCAGACCCCAGACGCAGGAAGAATAAGGAGACGAAGGAGCTACGGGAGGGGGCAGATCCGGCGATCCTCGGATCTGCCCTCCCGGGTGGCTTTCTCCCACGGTGATGACGTTCGAGCTCCATCGGAAGGCGTTGCCTGCCCTTGCTCCGCCTCCGTCCGCCTGCGTGCGGTCGACTGTCGGACGACGCCGGAATGGCCGAAGACGACAGAGCCCCGTCGGGCTTTGTTCGGACGCGAGCCTCTCGCGCGCACGGCTGCTCGCGATGCTGCCACGGCGACTAGGCGACGTGAGACAGCCGCTGCGGGCACGTGAGTGATGCGGGACAAACCGGCTAGACCGGGTTAAACGGAACGAAAACGAAATGAACCGGCGCTAATCGCCGCTAAACGACATAATCGAACCCAAAATAGGTCTAAACCGGCCCGAACCGGTCGAAACAGACCCAAAACAGGTCGAACCGGGCCTGAACTGGCCTGAACCGGCCCAAAACAGGGTGAACCGGCTCGAATCGGCCGGTTTAGGGCCTGAACCGGATCGAACCGGTGTGAACCGGGTCCGAACCCGGTTGGACCGGTCAGACCGGCCGGTCTGGGCCGCGAACCGGACCGGACGAATCATTGCCGGCCGGTCGTGAGCGTCGCCCGTGCTCGCGAGCGCGAGCGTACTCAGGAGGGGGGGGGTGGGGGTCGTGGCCGTCTGCGCGGGACACCAGGCCGAAGCCGCTTCCAAAAATTCCAATCACTGTTTTTCCTGCGTACAGGGCATCCCCTTATATAAGGAGAAGATCCCTGCCAAATTACAAAGAGGACCTCCTATTTTGACTATTTACATAAATGGCAAATAAAAGAAATGGATAAAAGAGCTATTTACAGAGTTAACTAATTTTCTACGAGATGTCCCCATCAGCGAGATCGCTGGCGCCTGCTCTGCCGCCTGCGCGTGGATCCCTGTCGGAGACGACGACGATGCGGACGCGAGAAGACGCCCCCCCTCGTTTTGTCGCGGTATTCGATCGCTGTCCCCGCCACAATGCCGCCACGCGGCCGGTGGGTCGACGGCTCATGCGCAGCCACGAGATCACCCCGCAGCTTCACCCTCACGCGGCCACAACCCCCCCTCCCCCAGGCTTACGCGCGCCCGAACGAGCGGGCGGGCTCTTGATGGTTGCGGCCGGTCGGTCGAAGGCCCAGACCGGGCTGCAGAGCCGGTTTGACCCGTTCAGACCGGTTCAAGGCGGTTCAGCGTGGTTTAGTCCATCCTGGACCCCGATTTTGGCCGGTTCGGCTCAGTTTGGGACGGTTAGGGTCTGTTTCAACCGGTTTGAGTCCGGTTCGCTCCATTTTGGGTTCGTTTTAGGACGTTAAATCGTTTTACGGTGGTTAGCACTATTTTTGTTGGTCTGCCTCGCATCACTTTGCTATTATCACTCTTCGGCATTTTTTTATACCAATCTCTTTTATTCTATATTGTTTATTGCACTTCTTCATTCCTACCAAGTCTTCTTTTAGGTTGACCACGTCCTTTAGATTTTCCAAGCACTTTATTAGTATTCTCTCTAATATTTATAGCCATGTTCATCCATATAGCATTGGCGGCTACGTTTGACTTCCAATCATTTATCTTAAGAAGTTCATTATTAAATATTTGTTGTTTCATCTGTTTAATTCCCACCATTGTATTATAGGGAAAACTTTTCTTTAAATGTGTTTGTTTATGTTTTAATCTTAACATCTAAAATCATTAATTTATGTTGACTTGTTAAAGTACTTGAAATAACTTTATAATCTATACAAATAGCCCGATTAGCCTTTCTTGTGAGAATGAAATCATTCTAACTTTTATTTTGTCCATTTTTAAATGTTATTAAATGAGATTATCTTTTAATAAAATAAGTATTAATTAGAATAAGATCATAAGTCATAGCAAAATGTAGAATATTTTACTCTTCTTAATATAAATTTCCTTATCCAAAACTTCTGTTAACTTTTTTTTTATTGATAGTATTTGTTTCTAACATGTCCATTGAGATCTCCAATAAATATGTTAACTTTTCTTATTGATAGTATTTGTTTCTAACATGTCCATTGAGATCTCCAATAAATATATTTTTTTTCCATTTGATATACTCTGTATAAGATCATCCATATCTTTTCATTTTTTATTTTTTCTAATTAATCTAATTTTTGGAGCATAAGCACTAATTATATTAATTATTTTTTTTCTATAATCAACTTTACCATAATAATCCTATCTCATACTCTTTTTATTGAAACAATTGCATCCTTTAATATTTTATCAACACTGATACTCATCCCATTTTTATTTCTCTCTTATCTGGTATACCATGGTTTATAGCCTCTATTTCCTACTTCTTTGCATTTCTCTTTTATCCACTTAGTTTCTTGAATACACATAATATGAATCTTTCTCTTCTCCATACTATCAACAAATTCTATAATTTTTTCTATAAGAGATCTAATATTCCAAGTACTTATTCTTATCATTCTTTCAATCTTTTCTTTCTATAATAATACCTATTTTCTTTTGAGTTTGTTAAAGAACTTATATATTGCTCTCCGTTATGGACTAACTTGTTTACCCACATATGTCCTTGATGTGAGAATCCTTACATATTTAACACCACATTATGATGTTTACGTGGCGCATCGAATGTGAAGAATGTCCTCACTCTTGCTAGAAAAGTAGAAATATCAAGATAATTGAAACGAAAAAAAGACGTGGTAGGTCAAAGTTAATTCAATATGATTTTGATGAGTTAAAATTAAATGTCTATGGAGAATTAAGTCAACATCAACATGAATGGAGAAAAAGAATTTATATGATAGATCCCAATTAATTTGGGATTAAAGTATGAGTTGAGTTGAGTTGAGTAGGGGTCATATATGTGTGTATTTGGTTTTAGGAGCGTGTATGCAAAAAGTCTTGGGGTTCTATTTTTGGACCATGAGACATTGAGACCTTTGTAAGGACCTTCACCTTACTCTTTGTGCATGATGAAGAAGAACATGCGATTGTATTAATGATTTTCAGGTCGGGATTAGCTAGGGCCAATAGTTAGAAGGCAGCCCATTCCATAAGTGGTTTGGATTAGGGGTGCAAATGAGCCGAGCCGAGCTTAGTCGAGTGGTATGGTGTTCAAGCTTGGTTCGTTTCTTTACACAAGTTCGAGTTTGAGCTCGAGTTTTAACGAATATGTTGAACCCTTGTTCAAGTTTGGTTCGTTTATTAATCGAGTCAAGCTCGAACTCGAGCTCGAGTAGTAGTTGGACTCAAGTTTAATCCACATTCAAGCTTAAACTAGGTAGAAACTTGTTTATAAATTCCAAAATCAATTAGAAGTTATTTGTAAAACTCTAAATTTAGCTCATTTATGAAATTTGATTGAAGTCTAAACTCAAAATTTGAATTATTTATTATATTTAAGTAACAATATATAACTATTAATACTCATAATTTAAATTTTAAAAATAAATATTCAATAAAATATTTAATTGATTTACTTGCGAGCTTTTCGAGTCATGTAGGATTATGTTCAAGCTTGGCTCGTTTAATGAGTTGAGCTTTATTTTTTGTTCAAGCTTGTTCATTAGCATAATAAACGAGCCAAATCGAGTTTTTATTGAGCCGAGTTTCGAACTACTTGTTGAGTGTATTGGTTTGTTTGCACCCTAGTTTGGATATGTTTTTCTAAAAATTGGAAAATAAGCAAAAATCATAGGTCTTAAATGTATTTAGGGTGGTAGGCCTGCTGATCCTCATTGGGATTTCTATTTGGCGTTGGAGGGGTGACCCTTGCTTCTTTGCTTGTGCCAAACGGGTGGGGAAGATAGATTGTATCAGATCCAGCAGACTCGTTACAAGTTGATCCAGTAACTTAAGTTAATGGATCAATGACTTTTTTATTTAATTTATTATATAATGTATAAGTATAGTTTGCACTTGGCTGACAATTATACTCATTCATGCATCTTTATCAATGGTAAATTGATAATTAATGTCAATATGTTGAATAATTGTCATTTTAGATTTTCTTGATGTGGACAAAAATGAATATTTGACGTATGACAATGTATAATTTTCAGATGCAGATGTTCAACGGTGAAGTGCATTGTGTTTTCAAAAAGAAATACACCACATTTGCACTATTTGAAGGAAAAAGCTGTTCAAGTTTATCACCATATCAGGCATCAGAGAATTTCCATAGCGTGGAGTGTGATGGAGACTTGATAAAGCAGCTACGCCAATGGTTGCTTTCTTATCAACATGATGCTGGTTGGCTCCTTCTGCCGAGAATTTCTGTGTTAATCATTAGAAAAGATTATCATGCGGTTGGCTGTACTCTGAAAATTTTCTGTAGGGTTTGGAAGGACCATTGAATTTCTATTTATACTTACAGTTTACTTTTAAACCAGGCCCAAGCACATTAACTTGCAACAATTGCAAATTTGGCAATGGTGCAATATTTTTATACCTTTAGCAGATCTCAATTTCAATATCCAAACCGGAAGCAAGCAATGCCAAATAGTGGCTTTTGGATCTGGCACCATTGATTTTAGAATTGGTTTGATCGGTTTGGTATGGGTCAATTCTTGGATTAGATCGGTCAGTCTTGATCTGATTTTGGCTTGGAGGACCAATCCAGACTGGATTGCTGACATAATCGGTTGAGAATCATCCGACTCCGCGGGATCGGATTAGAATTGGTCAATTCTGCCGGGAAGGCTTAAGTCCCATGGATCTCTCGAAATCGGGTTTGATTCCAATCCAATATCATTCTAATAAGAGTGATATTGGCATGGAGACCCCGATTCCCCTTCAATGACAATTCTCTGGCGATCCCATGAGGTCAGTGCCAGTGGCAATCCTCAGGCAATCCACCCCTTAGTTGGGACGATTCCCCTTCACCAACTCCTTTCTCCAGTGATTCTAGTGTCTCTCTGGCAATAGCCCCCTCCCATCGACTATGCCGTCTCTCTAGTAAGACTCATACCCTCCCGGACCCCCTTCCCTTCCGGAACCTCTTGGATTCCTAGTGATCTCCCCTTAATAGTCTTCTTAAGGGGCTCTTCCCTGCCTCCCTGGACCCCCTGCCCCCCTCCAACCTCCCTTAAACAATCACCTAAGGGTGACTGTGTGGGCTGATAGGCTATTCTTTCTCGACTCCCTTTCCGGATCCCCTGCCCCCCCTCCAACCTCCCTTAAACAATCACCTGAAGGTGACTGTGTGGGCTGATAGGTGGTTCTTTCTCGACTCCCTTTCTGGACCCCCTGCCTCCCTCCCATTAAACAGTCACCTGAGGGTGACTGTCAGCAACCCCCAATCGGGGGTTGTTTTTCCCCCACCCCCACCCTCACCCTCACCCTCACCCCCACCCCAAATCCCCCGGGGTGACTGTGTGTGCTGACTCAAGTGATTGTTAGCAGCCCCCAATTGGGGCACTGTCCCCTATAGGTTAACTTGGTAATTTGTGGTGGACTGATATCTGATCGGAGTGATACATTTTTTTATAGTGTTAATGATGCAAAGTTATTGCAATGGCCGACCAAGAACATGGCATTGATGCGTTTGCTCTCCATGGTATTGGGTGGGAACATGGCACTTTGGTGGATGTGGAAAAGAATGTGGTACAATATAAGTGGTGTGAAAAATAAATGAATGACAAAGTATTCCATTTGAAGATGGACATAGGTGCGATGGATGTAAATGTAAAAAAATGTGACAATATGGTTAGGGAAAGTAGTGAAACTATGAGGCCTTATCTCACGTAAAGAAAATCATAGAGGGAAATTCGAATTGAGCTACGAGAAGATTTGCACTCGGAGCTTCTAAGAAGAAGAGATACATAGCTGAGCCAAAAAAGCAAAGGGAAAACGTGAGATGAAGTTGAGATATCTGCATCTTCTGATGAGGAAGATGAAGAGTTAAGAAGAACTGTGAGCAAGCAATCACAACACGAGGATGAAGAGAGAAGGAAAGGAGTAGGAGGTTCTGAAGTCTGGGATCTAACATTTTGGTGGTCACAATCGACCCGACCCATAGTTTTGTCATATGCTTTGGCATGACCCCTAGTTGATGACTTGTTTAAGAGACAGCAGGGCCAGCAGGGTCAACGTGACCCGTATGATTTTACCGAGATGACCCTGCCTTTATTTAGATGAGGATACGAGCCAATCATGAGTTATGAACACTAATTGTTTTTAGAGGGGACAGATAATGAGGAGTTTCATGACCAATATCATAGATATTAATAACATATGATATGATTTGTATTAAACATCATTGTACATGTGTTTATGTGGGTGAATGTTATGTGACAATTTTCTACATGTCTACAACTTTTTATGTTTTTTATAATATTTTTGAATTAAAAAAATTGGATGATTTGGACCGATCTGGATTAGTTTTCGTTTTGAAAAATTGGCCAGATTGACCAATCCGATCCCGATTTGGATTAGATTGGCACCCATTGATCCCTGTATCGATTCTAAATCCGTGATCATGCATGACGCATTATTTGACAACTTGCTACAAGCTAAACAAAATCGGTTGAAAACTTAAGAAAGATAGTTGAAAAGTGTAAGGATATGGTCTTGATCCCTAAATAACTTTTTTGTGTTGCTTATTTATGAATCATGTAACCTCTAAAATTTTGGGATTTAATTCTCGTTAATACATTATTTCACTTTTTTTCTAGAATTTTGGTACATATTTGAATATATAGTTAAGCTTAGCTATAGGTTTTAAAGAACTAAAACTTCCTTCTCTTTTGTCTATCTTCTCTCTTAACCTTAGCGGTGTTGGTGTTTTTGGATGAAACGACAGGGGAGGAAAAGTTGGAAGGGATGCACCATTGGTTGGAAATCGAGAGGGGATCATGCAAAAGGGTGCTGAAAGGCATTGCGGCAGCCTGCTTCCACTTATTTGGAAGATATTGATCACTTATTTCTTCGATGTGGCATTATTGTTTATCTTTGTTGTATCTTGTCCGCAATTGGAAACTAATGAGTTGAACTAGTGACTGTTTTGACACTAATCTAGTACTGAAATAAATGGAACTTGTGGACTGTTGAACCTTTGTTGCGGTATCTAACTCTTTGCTATCATTACTCTGGTCTATCTAGAGGACCCCACTAATCCAATAGTGAAATAAATGGAATTTGTGGACTGCTGAACCTTTGTTGCGGTATCTAACTCTTTGCCATCATTACTTTGGTCTATTTAGAGGACCCCATAGTTTTCAAGACGGTCAGGGCAACCAAGGTGACATAGTACCGCTTCATTGCTTAGGCAAGACGTTAGGTTATACCTTTTTTATATAAGAAATAATAAATAAATATGACAAGAATCAAATATTGGAAGTCAATTAATAATACATGCTCGCATGATATAGTACTTGTACTTTAAATATAAATTGAAATAGAAAGATGAACAATATGGAATAGGAGGAGCAATTACATGAATTTATCAAAGATGTAGAAAAAGTTTAGAAGAAGATGAATATGAAATACTAATTCTATAAGAAAAGAAATTTATATCCAACAAGAGTACCATATGATATGTCAATTGTCTTAAACATTCAAAAAAGGGGAAAGAAAAATAAACACTTTAATTTTAATGCTAAAACCAACATTCACATTAAGATAAGCCCTTGCAATTGGATCTCCATAGTTTTATTATTATTGCCTTCTATCTTTTTCTTTAATATCAGTCTCTTCTTTGTTATCTTCATCAATATTATCTTTAAAATCAACCAATTTTTCTTTTTTAATGTCTTTCTCTTATCTCGTTTCCAAATCATCCACTTGCATGGTAGAACTTTGGGAAATAGCACTAGTCTCATTTTAATAGATTTTGGACCTTTTATCTCGATTTAAACATGTAATAACGTTTGTTGCATCTAATGCATTATTCATGTTGGCCCATGTAAGATCATTAGTGCCTTGCACTAATTCATCTTTTGACACATTTCTAATCATCCATTCATTAGACCAATCTAAGTTATCAAAGCATATATGTCATCTTCCTTGCAGTGCCGAAGACCTGGAGAAACCTTGCAGCCTACGTAGTAAGAAGATGGCACCTAGAGATAAGATGGCATCACGAGCTAGTGGTGTCTAGGGATGCTGAGGACAGAAGAAGAAGAAGAAGAAGAAGAAGAAGAAGAAGTTGTGGTGGTGGTGGGGGCATCATGGAGAGAAGGAGAAGACGTTGGTGTCACGTGGGGGTCATCGGGGAGAGAAGGAGAACTAGAGAAGACATCGTGTTGCTGTTGTGTGAGACTGAGGAGAGAAGGGAAAGAATTGTCGTGTTGTCGTCACATAGGGGGCATTGGAGAGAGAAGAAAAAGACAAGGAGAAGAACTTGTGCAACATAGGCGACGTGAATGGCATTCCTTGATGCTTCGTACATCGTTGTTGCCATTGTGAGAGATTGCTATAATAGGTTCTGTCGCTGTTGACACATTGTCGTCTTGTTGTAGAGTGTGCCTCTTTTCATAGTCGGCATCATCAAACAACGGGAGATCAAGCATTTGAGGAGGAACTGAAGATGAAGAGCCGTCGTGATGTTGAGAGTCCGAAGTTTGATATATGAGCCGTTAATATCATTAGATGGCTAACGGTTCAACAGTGAACCAGACTAGCTGGTCGGCCAGGTTGAACATAAAAGTGGGCCGTTCTTATGCTTAGACGGGCCAAGCACCATAAGGTAGCTCAGGCGATCACTTTTTCATCTTGTCCACCTAGGCGTGTGAACACCCTTCATGTCTTTTAGTGCCTTGTCGCCTAGACAACACTTTGAAAACACCAGGGGATCCAGAATAGGACTTTTGAAGAACACTTCAATAATCTATCTGCTATCGTTCATGTGGTGGTTGTTTTTATCAAGGATTGGTTCTTCGCACATGTTGGATGTGCTTTTCTTGAATCCATTTCAGGTAAAGATTTCGAGTTTGGAGAACCTTTTGTCTTTAGCTTTGTTCTTTTTGCATCGGGAAGTACTTCGATTATTGCCCTTTTAGTAGTTAGTAGGAGTGTTCCCCTCTTCCTTTTTTTCTGGGTAAATTTGGAATGAGAATGAGTTACACTAGAACAAGAATTTGGATTGAGTTACATCGGATTAAGGAAGTGTTTGTTTTGGTAACAAGATATTGAATAAGTGGAATAAGTCTCATCTTTATGAACTTTCGGGAAGCAACAAATTTCAAGAAATTATCCTCGGAACTTCAACTTTTGTTCTTGTAATTTTGCTTTTCCATGCTTCTACCATCTCAGTGTTGAGGGTCTTTTCCTTCTCTCTCTCTCTCTCAACATCTTTGTTTCTTCCTCTATGTTGTGATTTTTTTAAGTATTAATAGAAATCTTGGTCTTTGGACTTTCATAAAAAATGAAAAATTGACTTCTGGTCCATTTAAGAAAGTTAAAATAGTTTATCCAAATATGCATAACATTAAATCTATTTTTACCAATCTATTTGACTCCCAATCCATCTCAACAATTTTGGTCAAACTTGCCATTTGGATATCAAAATTGCCCTCGCTTCAAAAGGATAACTCTTTCACGTCGTTAAAGGGTTCATCCGTCTAGGGCTTTCAGATAGATGAGAGCTCTTTCACGATGCTAGTGGAGAATCACTCTCTTCTAGGGCTTCCAACAATAGACAATTAGTTTGTCTAGGGTTTTAGGAGGGCTGAGAGCTCTTTCGCGCCAGCAAAGGAGAATCACCCTCTTTTAGGACTTCTAGCAATAGAGGAATTGCCCTCTTCCTTTGGCGACATTGTATTCTGTCAAACTTACCTCCAACGACGTCGTGTTTGCTTGAACCTTCCTTTGGTGAAATTGTGTTTGTTTGAAGGTTCCTCTTATGACACCGTCTTCGGATCAACCTACCTTCTGTGACACCCACTTTGTTTGATGCTTCCTTTAGTGACATCTTCTTCGGATGAACCTTGTACCGAAGTTCATCTTCATCTGACGATTCCTCCATCAACATCTGAGATGATCCCTAATCTTTTCTTGTAATATAGTGCACCCAGGGATGATCTTGCTGGACACTGCACTTGCGCAACAGACGGCACCCCATAAGAGCAAAAAGGTAACATTATAACTTTGGCTAAGACATTTGTTGGCGTTTCTGTTAGAAGTGGAGTTGAAATCTTGAAAAATTGGGAAAACGAACCTACTGTTAAAGGCAAAATCTGACTGGATTGGGTGTTAAAGAGGATCCGTTGATTGATTTGGCCTAAAAACATGGAATAAGTGAAAATTATTTCATTTATTTTATAGCAGTTTGGGAAAGTTTAACATACTTTTGGAGTAAGTGGAGTAAGTTTTAACTTTTAACTTTTATAATAAATTATAATAGAATATAAAAGCTGAATGTAATATATTATAATAGTATTAAATACATAAAAAGTATATAATATTGATTAAAATATATATGATATATAATACATTTTAGTTTATTATTTAAATATATTATTTAATATGTTATTTTTATCATATTTATGTAATATATAATATAATATAATATAAAAATAAATATGTAACCAATGGTATACAATATTTTATATTATTTTATTATAGTATGTAATATAAATATATACTAAATTTATTTCAGTATATAATTACACAATATTGAATATTTTTATCATAGTTTATATAATATATAATATTGTTAATAATTAATTAAATAACATCTAGCACATGATATATAATTTTAAATATTAAATAGAACTTGTCTTAAGGGGATCAAGAAGTGGAATAAATCATTCCACCCTTTTGGGTAGAATGAGTTACACCGGTTATTTCATTGGATTAAGTGGAATAAGTGGTGTGGCTCACACCCTTTACCGGAACAAAAACAACCTAGAATAAGTGGTTTAAAGAGTGTAAACCACCCTTATTTCGGCTCCAGAGCAGGTGTCTTTTGTTTTTGTTTTTTTCTTCATGCTTATATATGTGCTTTTGAATTAATGAATCGTGACATAGTGTCACTTTCAAAAAAAGGGGAGCCAACCTGTACAAAGTTTCTAGAGGGTTGATGCAATTGAGATTGGATGAGGTGTACGAGCTAATACGAGACAATGTTGTTTAGCTGGGTGAAGGCAACTTGATCGTATTTTGATAATTCATATTTTATAGTTATTTATATGCATTTTTTATGTTGGTTATTTAGTTCTTTTGGGCATTAACATAAATTTTGAATGTTTTGGGTTTGAGAGTATCATAGTTGTCAAAACGGTCTCTTAAATGTCAAAGCGGTTTGGGCATTGCTGAGTGTCTGGTTGCTTTTCTATGCATAGATAAAGTACTTGCTCAAGACACTTAAGAACCAAAGCATCCCAAATCAGGCACTTTAGTCGCATTAAACAAACTGGATCCGATGATGGAAATGAGGCTAATTGGGTTCTTATTTATATTTACATCGTTGTTGTTCTTAAACTTTGCTTTTTATAATTGTTATCTACTTAATATGTTTTTTATATTGGAAAAAATTAAGTTGCATGTTGTATGTTTAGAATAAATATTTTTTAATTTTTTTAAAGGAGGTCAAAACTATTTGATAGGTCATTTTTTACATGCAAAGTTCATTTGTCAAGATATCACTTTAAAATTAAGTTTCTTACATTTATTCTTTGAGTGAAATATCAAATTGTGTTTATATATTCTTATTTTTAAGATTGTTTTGGTTATATGACCTTACTAGGCAAGCCAACACTTTGTCGCTTAAGCAGTCAAAGACCCCTTGGTCGCCTTGACAACTATGGAGAGCTGTTACAATTTGTTAAGTTGTAAGATTAACTTTTTCAATAAGGGATTTTGATGAGTGTGGTCTCTTTAAAAGCCTTCATCGATGTATCCAAGACAACAATTAAGAGAAATTTGAAAATGAGAAACCCTAGCTAGGGAGAGATTTTGGAAAATTTTTGGGAGATTGGATCTCGGTATGGTAGTGTAAAATGGCATAATAATCTCTCCAAATGGGGACATGAGATTTGAGGACCAAGGTTCGACAAGTTGATAGGAGGAATCAAGACAGATATAGGAATGATAGTCATTATTAATAGCATATGCATCAATAGGCTCTAACATATATCTAGACTTTTTTCTCGAACAATATCAAGGGAAGAGATCTTTTTGAAAAATGAGGGATTGTGATAGTTTGAATCATTTTTAGATATATAGCCCTATAAAAATCTTAATTTATATAATATAGCAGAAATGATTTAACAACACCTAGATAAGTCTTTGGATAGATGCAATAATTGAATTGTTGAACTGTGAAAACTTCATAATGTCTTTTAATTGAATTAACAATGAGAAAATACTAAGAGATTACATGAATGACAGATAATTTGCATGACTATGGAGCTTTAAAGTTGGAGTTATTAATGTATGGTGGAAAATAAAAGATAATAGATATTTATATAGATCTCGTTTCTTGGAGATGGAGAGAGAGATTCTTAGTGATTTCGAGGGGTTGTATTCCATACAACTATCTTTTCTCTCTGTTTCGCACTGTTCATGTTTTCCTTCCCCCCTGCATTGCCCCATTCCAGCACCACCCTGCCTGAGAACCCTCTTTCTGCTTTGCATTCTCATTGCCCCGCCTTCACATAGGAAGGTTGTGTCTGCCGCCATCCACCTTCTGACCCTTGCTTCCTCCTCCCCTTCACCAGCAACCATTACCAATACTTCATTTGCTCCATCTTCTCTTCTCCCTCAACCGGCATTCTCAAGATGGCCCTACCTCAAGGACTTCCTCTGTGCTTCTCTATCCAGCACAGCTGGCCCCTTGCGAGGTTGAAGATGAGTCAATCTGCACTGACCTACCCGGTTGACCTGCCCCTTTGGAGCTGAGCTGTCTGGGTCAATTAGACCAGGGTAGACCAACTTGGCTCGGCTCAGCCAGTCAAGCTGGTCAAATTTGATCCTGCATCCAGAAACCCAGTCTAGACCAGTCCGAAGCTGCGTTGAGCTGGATCAGATCGGTTCATTTCAGTCTAGACATCTCACATGACCTTTTCTCCTTGCCCATGTTTTACTTTTTCACTTGTTTGAGCACCAGGTTTCAAGTAACTATGTGACTGTACTATTTAATCTTGAAATAATAAATGTCTATTAATTGATCTTAGTGCATGCGTGACCTTTGTACAGTGATTAACTTCATTTTACATCCAACTCTTTTGGTAGGTGTAGTAGGCTACTCATCGCGGCTGAGAGAAATTAAGGTCAATATGAAATGCGACTTAATATGTAAAGTATGTTTTTTTTCTTCTAGTGATTTTATTTGTTGACACTTTCTCTTTCTATTATGATGTAAACTGGATAGTTTTTAAGCATGTAGACGCCTGTAACACATGATAACAACGTAATACATTCTATGGGTTGTTAAAAGGTTCTTCATGTGGTTTCTGAAGATACATGGATGCTTTTTGTCTGGGATGGGACAGATGCACCTCCTCTTCCTTTGGACACAAGGTTAAGCACTTCAAGCTTCTGATCCGTTAGATTCTTATCTTCACACGAATTAACAATTTGATTTTTGTAAACGGTTTTAGTTGGGTCTTATGTTAATATGCTGTTACACTAGATCAGTTGTGTGATACATCCTTTATCTACATATCTTCAGTTTTCTACAAGTCTACGTAACTACATAAGGGGAAACGGTTATCTTGCATCTTTCCTCTCTTCTTCACATCTTATAAATGTGATATTGTTACAAATTTTTACCAATGTGCAAGCCAACTGTTCTACTACAAACTGGATTTCCCTATAAAACCTGGTTTTAACAAAATAAACTTATATATGTATATATATAGAGAGAGTGAGAGCGAGAGCAAGCGCACCCTGTGGAGTTCATAACCACTAAACCACGTTCAGAAGAAAAAAAAACTTCTAATATCTTTTAATGAGTCTGACAGAGTTTTCAAAGTGACATGAGGCAAAGAGAATGTCCAATAGGAGTTCTCTCATGGCAAGTAAATGGCCAAAGACCAATAAAGATTCATGGAAAAGAGCTAAAATGGGATATGGAATTTCGGATGTGCATGTTTATATTTTCTAATTTTTTTTCTATTGAATGCTAGAAGGTTACGATGGGAGCTATAAGGATATTGTTGAAACCTCTGAATTTTAAAAAGGGTTTGAATTTAGAATTTCTTTTTGAAATTCTTTTCCTTGTGCTAGCATTGACTAATTTGAAATTTTGTGGTATTCATAGGAGTATTAGCTAATTTGATGTGATATTATTTTATAGGAACACCGGTAGTTCCATAGATTTGTTAAATGCTGATATCAAGAATTGCTGATTGTCATATACATTTATTTCTATTTGCACATGTGTTTATCCCCCTTTTTTAGGGGTCGGTATTTTTTCGGTTTGACGATATAATTTGAGGAATGTATGTCCTCTAATCATGGTTCGCAGAATCCGACTTTGGCTGGGGCACCTAATCCCAACCTGTCTCCTCTTGGAGCGGCCAAAATTGGCCAATATCGGCCTGGATCGTGACTGATTCGACTCGAATTGGTCGATTCTAGACTGATTCTGATGATTCCTTACCATAATTGGTCCCCATGACGGCCATGGTGGTGCTGAGCCTCTGTAGATCCGAGTCATTGGATCCGCCATATTGGGTCCCTTGTATCTATTACTACCGTATTCGAAGATGCCGTGGTGGCAAGCACCATTGCGGCTATCATTTATGACCTATTTTGGCCCAAAATAACTAAATCGAACTAGAATCTGATATAGCGTCCTATTATGCATTTTTTTCAATTTTTAATATTTTTTTAAAAACTAATCAAGACCAATTATAGATCAGTTTTTTCCCGAAAAATCAGCCTATTCAGCCGATAGGATCTGGATCAGATCGGAATTGATACCCACTGATCTATTGGGCAGTTTTGATTCTGCCTACCTTGCCTCTAATTCCAACCATTATCTCCAGTGGATGCGTCAATATTCAATCTATTGTCATCAAATGAGGATGCACATCTTTTCTTGTCTTGTCATTATATCATTGTATCATAATGAATTAATGCCATATTGTCATGCTTATAGATGAAAAAAAGGATGTATAGCTCTTCTTGCCATATCATCAAGGTTTCCAAGGCGATCAAGGTGACACAGCACCGCCTTGGCGATAAGGTGAGGCGTTAGGCGACGTCTTTTTTTATATAGTAAAATGGAAATTAATTAAAAATGTGGGAAGTGTATAGTTACAAAGATTAAATAACTTGACAAATTAGTTAATTTTAGTATTTAAATTCTTTTAATTATTAGTGAACACTTAAGAAATCATTTAACTCTAGCAATTATTTTATCAAAATGTTAATTTATAGTCAAATTAACTATTATAACTAGTTATTTTTACTTCAAAACAACTTAATTATGTGATATTGACACTTAATTAACATTAGTTGTTATTAAAATATATAAAATAGTAATTTAAGGCAATGGGCGCCTAGGTGCCCATCGCCTTGCCCCGGGGGGGGGGCTTGTCACCTAGGCAACGCTTTGAAAACATGGCATATCATTATATCATTGTATCATAATGAATTAATGCCATATTGTCATGTTAATGGATGAAAGATTTTTTTGTTGATTTTGCTATGTACTTATTGTTACATGCGTACATACTTTTGCACACTAGTTTCCTTTGATCCTGCTAGTAATATTGGTAGTAAATTAGACAGTTGAGGAGATGTAAGTAATAAATGAATGATAGTGAAATAATTATATAATATAAAACACAAAACTGACGAGTTCTGTTAACAACGAAAAGTACAAACTTTAGAAAATAATAGAGAAGATAAATAAATAGCAAAAGCAAAATGATAAATAAACACTAAATTAGCAGGAAGATTATCAAAAGCCACAGATTTCAGCATCGTAAGAACGGTACATCAGATTGATTTAAAGTAAACGTAAGACATGACTATCACCAGACTATTCTTTTAAAATGACACATGAACTGTGAACCAAGAAGTTGATAAATTTAAAATCTCCGACATGGCTACTTAAGGGACGTGACTTGCTTTTCTCACATTTTTATCCATATTCATTATATTTGCTCTACTTTTTGGCATTATATATGTAAATGATGTAAATAAAATCCGAGTTTAAAATTTCAATTCAATTTTGATAAAATCAACAAATTTTTAGCAAATTAATGGATCATATAGCAGTTCATTTGGTAATAGCATGATAAAGTGGGTCAAGAGTCGCGACTGGGTCGTGACCTGGTCAGACTCAATTTTTTATTATTATTATTTTTAAATAAAAATGTAAAAATTAACAAAAAATTATAAAAAAATAAAAAGATAAGTGACATGATCTGAAACATTAATTCATGATTTTTATTTCAATTTTACATGATCTACATTTTCTCTATGACTTATGTACTTTCCTTATATCATTCAAGTCAAGTACATAGCACTGTATAAATATATGTGACAATTGTACTCGTCACTTCGTCTTACAATCATCCTAACATTAGATCCCTCCTAAGAACTGCCATAGATGTCATAACCATAGGTGGACTAAATCGAAGTGTTTGATGAAGACCCATAATTCATTTCATAATATTTTTAGTTATATGTTGGGAACCAAGAGCTTTGTGATGAATCAAAGCAATAGTTAGAGGTATCTAGTACTGTCCTCTGCCTTGTTGGGTGTGTTGACCTCCATCACTTTGTGACCTCACACCATGCTTCATGTCTTGAAAGGCTCAACCATTGTAGGAGCTCTCCTCATATTCGTGGACATCCGTCCACCTGAAACAGTGCCTCCTCTCTCATGTAGTCATGTCCCACTCCATCATCGTTGTTACTCTTCGAAGAAGAATCCCCCGAAGTTTGGTGTTGTACTCGGATCTTCGGCTCTAGCGTATCTACTCACTCCTTGTCAATTATATCTGCATCTACAATATCAAGGGGATCAATCAAAACTTGTTTATTTTTTCTCTCATTTCGCGTACCTTTGCTAGATCCTTCTCTAATTGTCTTTGCCAAGGAGGGAGAAATAGGAAATTTTTCGGTGAGAGGGACATCATCGAGCACTCTTTCAGCCCACCGTTAGTCTTCCGGATTGAACTCTGGTTCACCCATTTCTTCTCGGTCTTGTACCCAAGCTTCCAATGAATTTTGCTCATAGAATATTTGGTTGAAGTCGATGTCCTCTTCTTGAATTGTTGGTTCCTTGGTTTGTAGTTCTGAAGCTTCTGATATTCACCTTTGTTCTTCCTTCTAGTTCTGCTTCAATCTTTCCAAATTCCTCAACTTTAACCTTATATTATAGTGACAAAAACCAGATGTTGAAGTCTTTGCGATGTCATCTTGTTCTTTTGTTTTGTATGAATCATGCTAAATGCTGATCAATTCCTCTCATATCTTGAAACTGAAGTGACTTGGCTTAGGACCCACATGGCCACATCTGCCAAAGTCTTTATAGCTCGGTGCCTTGCCATGGTCCATCCACTAGTTGGCTGTGTAAAATAAATGTGTTAAAAGATAATGAACTTTTACAAATCGATTTGAATTTTAATTAATACATCTAATGAGACGTACCTGGACTTGGGAGCATCACAATAGTAATAGACATCTTATTGTATGCGATAATAGATTGGTCGTCAATCCTGAGGATCTGTCGGATAACACCCTTGACGTCATCAAGCTTCTCGTTTGTTACTTTGAAATGTTGACTGTAGCAATATCGCGGGTTGAAAAATTAACCTGATAAAGTTTATATGTTAGTAAAGAACTTAATGGTTTGTGAAATATATACAAATTAAATAAATGATTAAGAAATATATATGCTACATATATGTGTTGATATAAGGTATGTTCCCATCGGCAGCCAATGATGTTCCACCGCTTGGAAAAGTTGTACACCATCTTAGAAATCTCTTTCTTTGCCCGATCAATTGTGTCGTATAGGTAGCTAATGTCTGTCTTTTTATCTCCATCAACTATCTTAAGCACCTTGGCTATAGGCTGGACTATTTGTAAAGTCTTTTTTACAACCTTCTAAACCCCCCCTCCTGTTTATTGTCTCTTCTTCTTTTTTCTCTTGTCTAAAGGGTTAGTTCTAGCCATCCAAGTATACCATCTTGGTGAGATTATCATGTGACTTAAAGGTCTCCTTTGAGTCATCAAACTCTCTAAAGAAATGTTATGGGAGACGAACCGGGTAATATCTGCTCGTAGAAGCTCTCGACCTTTAGTATGTTCCCTTATTAGGTTTAGGATATATATATGGTTGTAAATGAATGAGAAAATAAACTGAGCTAGTTTAACTATCCTATCTATTTGAGGATACTTGTATATATCTGCAAACATCAAATTTAAGGAGTGGGCAAAACACAATGCCCAATATAAGTGAGGTCTCTTCACCTTTAGCATTTTTCTGGCCGATTTATATGCGGCCGTGTTATTTGTTACTACTTGGACAACTCAGTCTTTCTCTATCTCTTGGATAACTCTATCTATCAAATCGTAAAAGTACTCGGCATTTTTTATTTGTCCCGATGCATCTACAAATTTTCAAAAGACGGTATCGACTTGATAGTAGACTAGGAAATTGATCATTGTCTTCTTAGTAATACCTGTTAAGAAGACGACATTGAGAAAAGTATACTAACAAAATAATTAAAATAAAGTATACTAACAAAAGAATTAAGATAAAATATACAAACAAAGACTTTAACTTACCGGTCCATCTGTCTGTTATTAAGGTGCAACATTTTTGTCTCAAATTCTTTTAAATGACTTACATATTGTTTTATATCTTCCACCTCCATAGGAAGATATACATTGTATATCTTTTTTCAGGTTTTTGTCCAGGCACTCCTTTCTCAACATCAGCAATTGGGTTGATCATATTCTTGTAATACGGTCCCTTGGCAACATTCGCCGGTGTGCTGTGGTGGAAGAACCCATCTTGACGTTGCTCATCCAATCCTTTCTTTTTATGATTTTAAGTTCTTCATTGCTGTTGTGATGGTCATTTAACGTTGTCGTGGTCTTGTGATAAGTGGATCCACGGGACCCACTGCCAGGTCATCGTTTTGAGTGAGATCGTGGATCTCATCCTCCTTCGGTTGGTTGTCGGATGATCCTCTTTCACTTTCTTGTCTACTCCCACTTCCCAACGTTTGGTCCATCATTTGGCCAGTGCGTTGATAGAGATCTTCGTTGGTGAAGGATTTCTGACTTATTTCCATCGCTTAAAAAGGTCATCTATTTTAAAAATATTTTTTTAATTGTTGAAGGTAATCAATTAATTTTATAAGTAAGAGAAATGTACCATCATCAAACTCTGTCTTGGGGATTATTCAGACAATCTTATCCAGTCCCGAAATATGTACGAATGTCTCACTGGTTGGGATAGTTCATCTTGGACGGTCTTTTTGTGCCGCTTGGAAATTTCCTTCGTTTGTTTCATGACTTGTAATTGCATACAGGATTGGACCCTTATTTCAGGTGGAGTCCGCGTGCAAAGTGTAACATTACCTTTCATCCTTGCAAGATGAAATTTTAACTGATAAATTCTATCAAGTATAGTTTTATCACAATATTTATATTGAACTTTTTTCTTCGCCATAGAGATCAAGTGACAATATGCCCAAGCGAGATCATTCCGAATCTTACTGAAAATTTGAGTTGTGTAACTTGGAGAAGGCATATTTAATTAATGTAAATAACCATGTAATTAAGACTTAAAAATATTAGATTTAAATATAAAATTACTAACTAATTACAACAAGAGAAAGACAAATAAACTTAATAAATTTTATTGGGTTAGACAACGAAAGTAGGTGTTAAACAACAAAATTAATTTATTAAATAACTAATGACTTAATTAAAATAACTAATCTAAAATGCTTAAAGAAGAAAAGAATGCTTAAGAATGAGAGTACAAGAAGAAGAGATTGAGTAGTAGTGAGGAGAGGTGAGGAGATTGAGATCTCTTGGGGGGGGGGCCTATTTATAAGCCTCCAAGGGGCAACAAGAGGGGGTTTCAAAGCCCCTTGTGTAGGCATCGGTCAACCTGCAATGAGGTCGGGTCGCACGACTTGATGATTGGGTCACGACCTAGTCGCCGGGTCATGCGACTCTGCTACTCCGTTGCGACCTGGCCTTTGTGTGAGGTCGGGCCGGTCGCCCAAATTTCCAACTGGGTTGGGCCTGCGTTGCGACTCGGGTCCCGACCCAGTTGTCCACGGGTAATTGTATTAAACACCTCTTTCATGATTACTTTTTAAATTGATATTGGTATAAATCATCATGAGGTGTTTGGCTAGTAATTTTAAATTTGAAATTTGTGGTACATTCAAGACATGTTTGTGATACAAGTGTCCACGTGTATTAATTTTGATGGTGGTACTTTATCCTCTAGGAATATCAGTGACATCATTTTTGATACTAACAACAGGGCCCAAGTTGTCGGGAAGTCATAATTGGATATTCTAGTAGCTTATGGGAATCAGCATCAATCAACTGTGCTTATGTTTATTTTTATTTGGTTAATAATTGAATACATATCTTAATAAATTAATGTTAGAATAAAGTAAAAATGAATAAATCATAAATAAGATGACCAGGCCAATTTATGTTATATAAGATTCAATAGACTGTTTTAAATTTTTTATTCAGCGTAATTTTTTAAAATTACTGAATTTGGTTCAATTCGATAAGAGATTTGGGGAAAAAATGAAATCAGAGCATAATGCTTATGAATTAATCGGAATTGTAGTTGGGATGCTCTAACTCTTGTTGAAATTGGAAAAAGATGCTGCTAACAAATCCGATCTCTTTCACCCATATCATATTTGAATACATGAAATACATCAAAAAATGCATAAAACTTTATGCAACGGCCAGCAGAAAATTAGGTATTGAAGTTTTTCTTTGTATGACCATCTTCACACAAATATAATGCGATGCAAGAGATAAGTGCGTTCTCTTAATTCTGTCTTGAGTTTTGTGCAAATACACATCATTGGCCTTATATTTTTTCTGGGATTTTTATTTGTTTACTTTGAATTATCTTCTATCAATTGTGTTGTGTCATGTATCATCATTGAAGAAGGAGCTTTATCTGACGTGATTACTGAAAACAACAGTTTAGATGCTGAAAGAGATTGTCCTTCCCTTTTACATTTGGAAGCATCGCCATTGCCAATAGATATTTTTAGGACATTTCCTCCTGTTGGGAGCATACTGAGAATAAGATCAGGAAAGCACTTCAATGAAATCCAACAATTGCAGTGTGGCAATGCTTGGGCCAAATTCCGCAATATAACCTGCAGTACTCAGTCTGGAATATGGAAAATTCTGTTGCAGGAGTACAGTAAGATCTGTTTGCTGTCTTGTGAGGATGAGTCTGTATTACTTCGCCAAAGGTATTGCTTGAATGGTTCAATGCTGCTGTCATTTGTGTTTCTTTAGCACTAATATCCTTTCCTTGCATTTTTAAAACAGGGACTACAATGAACGAGTTACCGTTCATGTGGAACGCCGATCTCTGACTTGCTTTCCAGTCCCTTCTGTTACAGGTACGGGGCCTTCTGCATGAAAGTTGTTGCATCTCTGATGCAATTTACCTGAAGACCCTTCTTTGTTCTCCATTTTTCCTTCAGATGATTGCCTTTGCTTTAATATAGACAAACAACCCAACTAACTTTAATTTATTTTATCTCTTGTATCTTTGTAATGGCTGCAATGTTTTTTGTGTTGTATTTTTTATTGCCTTTTTATCACTGGATTGCTGTTCTTATATTTCTAGAGGACTAGACCACGTGCATTGAGTGACACACGTGATCTTCTTTCTCAGCATTGTGATGGAATGAATGCCCGGAAGGAGGAAGAAAGACAATAATCTACTAGTCTGGTGAAGGAGAACAAGCATAAGAAACATAAAGCTTGACATATTTCAAGTTTTGCATAGAAGTTTCTTTTTGTTGAAACTGCAAAATCATGAAGAAATGATGTCCATCGACTGGGCCAACCAGTTGTGGTATCCAAGTAGACCCTGCCAGATCCCACATATGGGTGTCTGCTTGCTTTATATTTGAGCAGTTCTAACTCCTGGTTCTCACAATTGGTAGGGTGGATGATGGGTTCCATAGGTAGACAACCGGAAAACAACAGAAAAGAGGGGGCAAGGGCATGGAGTGGCCAGGTTGGTTAAGTACAACGTCCAATGCGTTGTGTGGGTTAGTTTCAATATTTGCCGCCTCCACATGCTTGGGCTTTGGGTTGGTCAATACACTAATGCCACTGTCAGTTATGGCTGGACTGCAGATAAATTGGCTCTGATTCTTTATCCTGGAATTGGATCCGGCTTTGATTTTGATCTTTCTGGGTCCCACGGAATCAGCTGGATTGGCCGTTTCCCGATCCGATCCGGGGCCGATCTAGGCCGAAATTGGATCAGCACGGGCCGATCCAATCCGGGAATCGGATGATCCCAATCCGGATTGGCCGATTCTGCAAACTCTGGTTTCAGAACAGTTGAGACAAACTTCCAAATGTCTCAAACATGATAACAAGTCAACTATAAGAGTTTATGAATGAACTAGAAATGTCAAATTGTGTTTAAGTCCTCCAACGCATTGATACATGTATGTAATTATATGTAAAGACTAATCCTGAAACTTTATTATGAAAACTGAATACAATTTAGTCAATTGCAAGATAAGAAATGAAAACAGGTAGGAAAGCAACAAACAAAAGTGACAAGGGAAACACAATTATAATAGTTTAATCATTCTAGACAGAAATATGAGATGCATAGTGGGATTAGAGTGATTTCTTGATTATGATATTTTTTTTAAGGTGACGGCAGTCAGTAATTCATTAGTGCAAAAATAGTCATTACACGTAAAGAGAAAAAAGACAAACACAGACACAAAAGGGATAAGAAAGGACAATCTTCCTAACTACCAAGATGGTAGCAGTCAAAACTCTTTCCAAGATCAACTAAAGACAAAAAAGCCTCCATAGTAGTCTTGATTACACAATTTAAATGATCTTAAATTGTGTTAAACACGCGATCCTCTAAATCAAATCAATCACAAATAATTGGTAATGAAGTTCTGAATGTAGTCAACCCCCAAACCTTGTTAGTCAATCCCTGGTCCATCTGTTATTCAAGCTCCAGTCCCATTTACCACTCAAACATCTGTCCCTGGTCAGTCTCTTGCACCAGGTAGTCTTTTTTAGGTCAGATGCCACATTAGTTTGCTGCTGCTGTCCACGACGCCAGAACATGGGATCGAGTCTGTGGTCTCTCCACCAAAAGGCCTTGGATGCCCCTAACAGTCATTGTACTCTTGGCCCTTCTTATATTGGTCTTAGATAAGGCTTGCGGGTGAGGTGAGCGCCTCACCCCACCTCGGGTGTTTTTGGGTGACACCCGCCTTGTCTCAGCGCCTAGGCACTTGAGGCGATCATGGTAGATGGATAGAGGGGATTGTGCATTCTCAGGAGAAGAAAGAGAAAAAATTTCAAGATTCTGATAAGGTTGATTGATATATTGTTAGCAAAAGTTGTACCTGATCATGGAAGCAGCAACTGCACAAGAGGACTATTTGAAAAGAAACCATGAGCAGCTGTTAGTGGAAATCTGTTGAAGGCATTGATATCCAGTGATAGCCTTGGGGGATAGAGGGTTGAGCAGGCAGGATCTGTCAGTGTCCAAATGTGTAAACCCTTTCATCACATGGCTGATGTCTAGGATGGTTCTTGTACATTTTGCAGACAGCTCGATGAGTTGGCATGGTTTGTATACAAGGGTTCTCGGTGGTTAATTTTGGCAGTCTTGGAACTTGTTACCAGCATTCTACGAGGATTCCTCCGAGATAACCAACTATAGTAAATGCATTTCGCATGATAAGAGATGGATCTCTTTTGTGAACTTTCAGCCCATTTTACCCTCTTTCTCCCTTCTCCCATTCATCTTCTTCCAGTTCTCTGTCTAGGATCTTCTTCACATGTGCATAGACTTTTGTTGTTACCCTGCATGGTGTGATTACATTTGATGCCTAACTTTAGGTTTCACATTTTAATCTATAAATGACCATTTGAATTTAAAATTATCAATTTAATGAATATTGTTACATTATATGTAACAATTTAATACCAAACTTGGCTTCCACATTTTAATCTATAAATGATCACTTGAATTTAAATTTATCGATGTAATATGTATTGTTACATTATATTTTAACATTTGATCCGAAATTGAATACTGCATTTCACATACTAGATGTTCTGTAAGCTGTAGGGGGGGGGCTAATTTGATGCCTACAAGGTTTTAAACATTTAAATGTTGAACCAGGAAATTTGTAGGTATTCTATTTTTCTTATTTTTGCATTAAGGACCATGATTATGGAAAAGTGAGGACTACTACTGTTGCTCTGTGTTTTGTGACCCTTTTACCTGAAAAGTTCATCTTGTAACTTGGAGAAAAATTTTTGTTGCTTGATTTCTACTGTCTTTTTGGATCTGTACTTGCTGCTTGCCTTTTTAAAGTAGTCTTTTTTTTCGTGTCTGTGTGATTTTCTTTGTGCAATTATGTTTTGAAAAACTTGAAGGCTTGTGAAAACTGCCTCACCAAGAGCAAGGGCATACATTATTTTCAATAATGATGAAAAAATGGTAAACAGTGTTAAACCGAAGAAATTCAAGGAACCTAAAGTTGTGATTTGTCATGCGGAGACGCTTGGTGCTTTGAAAATTAAATGCTTGCTTAGAAGCTGAAAGCAACACCTGACATAAATGTCTTTGTGATTCTTTCTATTTAGTGAAAAAAAAATTTTTGGCTGTAAATGCTGCAATTATCTTTATATTGGTCATAGCTTGATCTCTTGGGAGATCATGACAGTGTATTTATAATGCACACTATTTTTTTTGACATATTTTGTTGTTTTTCTGCTGTATTGTTAACTTTTGTGCTCATCTATATTTTGGCTAGAATTCCACAAAACAATGCACTCTTTCACTCCCCCTTCTCTTTCGTCTGCAGAGATAGATTATGAAAATGTGGTGGATGCAACTCTGATGGATTCACTCACTTATTCCAAGGTCATTCTTCATCAGTATTTAGATTTTGTTTGAAAAGCTAGTTGCATTATTCATGTCAATGATTTTAAGTTATGGATGGTCTTGTTACTTTTTTTCCTCGTTTTACTAGATTCCATGGATCTATTTATGGCCCATTAGGTTGCCCATAAATTGGGCTGTTTGCACTTTTAGGAAAATCCTGTCTGCTTATATGGTTTTGTAAAATCATAGCCAATAAAATATGGGTCATTGTATTGCGGGATGGCGTGGGTGGACTGACGACTAAGTGCTGAAAAATGGCATTAGGAAGCTAAAAACAAACTACAGGGTGCTAGAAATAAGTAAACCGGATTTAACCAGCCAAATTGGTCCTAAACCATGTCAATCCAGGCCCGAACCAACCGAAAATCTTTCAAAATGTGCTTGAACTGGCCCCAAAATGGCTGAACCAGGCTTAAACCGGTCCAAAACAGCTTGAATCGGCCGGTTTAGGCACTGAACCGGGCTTGGACCTGGTATGACCGCCTCAGCCGGGTGGGTGGACCGGTCGAACAGGCCAACCAGGACCCGCGCCACTTAACCGGGGGGGGGGGGGAGGTTGTGGCCATCCACCATTTGGCCGCCGGGCCAGTGTCGCTGCCAGCTGATCCGGCATTGCATACCCCATCGGGGGGCATGTCTTCGACATCGTGCAGGGCGAGGGCTTCTGGCTGAGAAGCTTTGACTGTGGCAGGCGCATCATGCGGGGGGAGGGGCGTCGTCGGGTGTTGTCTTCGTCGGAGGGGAGGGGGCTGGAGGGGCTGATCGGCGTTTGCCGACGCCGTCGTGAGAGGAGGGCCGAGAGGCCTGATGGTTGACACTGTCTTCGCGTGGAGTGGGGAAGCCAGCGGGAGTTGCGGATCGTCAACGGCCTTGTAGTCGATGTCTTCTCCACTAGAGGAATGGGCTGCCAAGTGGGATGCTGCAGTTGCCAGAGGAGGGGGATGGCCGTCGGAGCCCTAGCGGGAGCGCCTGTCTGCCACGAGAAGAGAGGGATTGAGGGGTGTGGACAGGGCCATCACTGCGGGCCTTCTGGACCTTCGTCCTTTTAGGGTGTATGGAGGTACCAAGGGGGTGTGGATGTACTGCGAAGATTGCCGGAGGTGGGGGCTGCTAAGATGATGGAGATCGACGTTGTCGAAGGTGTTGAAGTGGGTGGAGATGGGGGTGAACGGGGGCATTGACAAGGAGGTTAAACTCAAATCAGTGGAAGGGAAGGAGACGGAATGGCTCGAAGGTCGTTGGAAGGGGGAGGAGGAGAAGGCACCAATGATGGAGGGTTGCGGAGGAAACCGGTCCTCATCGGGGGTGGAGCTGAAGGGTCTCCATCGAGGAGGAGGTGATGGGGAATGGGGGCAGTGCCCCCCTGCACATAGGGACCAAACCCTAGGGCTTCAAAAATTGCAAACAAGACTCTTCTTTATAATTCCAACATGGCCTCCTTAAATAAAGGAGTCAACTTTACAGAAAGACCTATAAGATGACTATTTATATACATGTCCTTTTGAGGATCCAAATACAAAGAAAAGACTAAAGATAAAATTCAATATTTACAAATACTTTCTCTCAAAAGATGTTAACAAAATAAACCTCAAAATGGACTGAACCGGTTCCTCATCAATTATGCATCTTTCTTCTCTATCGAGAGAAAATTCGTCCTCAAGTATTGATCCGCTTTCATACGTCGCCATCACATCTTCCACCAACCACTGCAGTCATTGTAAGTATCCCAAGAGTTGGCTCATAAGAGTGGATTGATCCCAGGCTCTGATACCAAATTGATGCAGGATAGCGCGGGTGGATTGACGGCTAAGCACTGCAAAACGGCATTAGGAAGCTAAAAACAAACTAAAGGGTGCTGGACATAAGGAAATCGGACTTAAACTAGCCAAATCGGGCCCAAACCATATCGAACCGGCCCAAACCAACCAAAAATCTCTCAAAATGGGCCTGAACCGGCCAGTTTAGGCATTGAAGCATGCTCTAGTTGGTCGAAATGGGCTGAAGGCCCTGAACCGGGCTCGATCGGGTTGAACCGGGCCTGGACCCGGTTTGACCACCTCAGCCGGGTGGGCGGGCCGGTTGAACGGGCAAACAGGGGGGGGGGGTTTGTGGCCGTCCACCGTTGGTTGTCGGGGCGGTGTCACGGCCGGCTGATCTGGCGCTGCGTACCCCATCAGGGCGGTGTCTTCGACATCACGTTAGGAAAGTGCTTCCGGCCGGGGGGCTTCAACCGTGGCTTCATCCACAGCAGGCGCATCATGCGGGAGGAGGAGAAGTTGAGGGGGGCACCATAGGATGCCGTCTTTGCCATAGGAGAGGGGGCCGGAGGGGCCGATTGGCATCTACCAACGCCGTCGTGGGAGGAGGGCCTGACAGCTGACACCATCTTTGCACGGAGTGGAGAAGCCAGCGGGAGCCGCGGATCGTCGATGGCCTTACAGTTGACGTCTTCTCCACCAGAGGAAGGAGGAGGGCTGCCAGGTGGGCTGCTGTAGTCGCCGGTGGAGGGGGATGGCCGTTGGAGCCCTAGCGGGAGCACTTGTCCGTTGCAAGAAGAGAGGGATCGAGGGGTGCGGACGGGGCTATCACCGTGGGCCTTCTTGACCTTCTTTTTTCGTTTGTTGGGGTGTATGGAGGTACCAAGGGGGTGTGGATGTACTCCGGGGATCGCCGGAGGTGAGGGGTGCTAATTCGGTGGAGACTGATGTTGTCGGAGGTGCTGAAATAGGTGGGGACGGGGGTGATCTGGGGTGTTGACAAGGAGGCTAAACTCAAATCAATGAAGGGGGAGGAGACAAAATGGCTCGGAGACCGCTGTAAGAGAGAGGAGGAGAAGGCGCCAACACTAGAGGGTTACGGAGGAAACCAGTCCTCATCGGGGGTGGAGTTGGAGGGCCTCCATCGAGGAGGAGGTGAAGGGGGATGGGGGCAGCACCCCCTGCACACAGGGACCAAATGCTAGGGCTCCAAAAATTCCAAACAAGACTCTTCTCTATAATTTCAAGATGACTATTTACCTATGTGTCCTCTCGAGGACCCAAATACAAAGAAAAGACTAAAAATAAAATTCAAATATTTACAAACAAACTAAAAATAAAATTCAAATATTTACAAACAATTTTTCTCAAAAGACGTAAACAAACTAAACACCAAAATGAACTGGACCCGATCCCCATCACTTTGACTCTTCTATGGTTTGGATTTTGGCATCCCCATGTTTCATCCAGATGTTGTTTTATGTCAACGAAGCAGATTAGTTTGGATTGGATTAGCTGTATCTTGAGATTGCTTTTGACGTTTTAATGAACTTATATAAAATAGAACATTTATGAGTTTAGTGCAGAGGATGAGTTTACTTGGAATTTCAGGATGATCATGATACCAATTAGTTCATTATCATGTTGCGCTGGAATGCAAAAGAGAAGGAAATAAGGTATCATGTTCAGTAGGATAAAGCACGATTGAAGATATTTTTGTACGAAAGAGTCACCCCTGAAAATGGCACATAAAGGAAGAATCTCTTGGATACCTTTTAATGAGTACAAAAGATGTCGGGAAAACCTTCCATAGCTTCTGGCTTGGGTGTCTGGAGGAAAAATTGTTGAAAACAATAGCTTTTAAGAGAAGAAAAGAAAAGGACAAAAATGCTTCTGTTGAGAAGCATTTAAATCTCCAAGAATAGCTGCTTTGAGAAAGCTTGTGGATTTGGGATGGGATAAAATTTTTTAGAAGCCTTCAAGCAGATCTTGGGCTAGTGTGGAAGATTCTTAGATGTGATTTCTAGGGATTAAAAGGAACAGTCGTTTTTCAAGAGTCCTGCAGCAGTGCTGAAGAGGGATGTAAAAGATCCTTCAAGGTTGCATCAAGAAGAGGACTGATAGGGGCGGATTGATAGAATGCTCAAGTACCTATTCTGGGGATAGAAGAATTGAGAAATATGAAGTGGGATCAAGCCTGTTTCAGGGAAGGTAAAAGAAAGACGTGATTCCGTTATACCTTGGAGGCTTTGGATCCTCACTTAGGCCGCCTCCTAGCTGCAGGCATGCTGAGATTGGGAAGAAGGAGAAGGTGGAAGAGGAAAAGGGTGAGGAGACCATGGACCTCAACAGGCATTTGGACAACTGAAGGGTTCGACATTTGGTAGCAATTGCAAACTGGCAAGGGGGTCTCATTGGGCTTTGGCTGCATTACTCCTGGCACACAGTAAAAAAAGAAGAATAATTCTTACCTGCCCTATGGAACCAGGGTTATGGACAACTCAGAGAGGAACTCAGAGGAGGCTATAGATTTCACATTATGAGAATGCCTGCAAGTCACCAAAGAAAAAAGGGGAGACACTAAAGAAAGAGTTTGGGGATGAGTTTCACTGAATAGGAAAAAGGAAGTGACAGTGAGGATATCTGCAAGTTACCAAGCAAAAAAAAACGAAGGAAATAAACCAAAGAATACCACCTTGGATCTCGGCCTCACCTCAAGATGGCTGGGGAGGTGAGATCTTATGATATCGAGCTGGGGAAGGTGTCCTGAAGTGGCTGATGCCCACTGGCAGGTGGGTAGGATGGACCATCTGTCTGGATTCTCTGACCTGGCAGTGACCCATACGTGTATTTGCAACTTAAGTTGTGCATATCCAGTGGTTTCAGGTCCCACGATCCCCAACTTTATGTTGGGGATCTTGCAATTTCAGGTCCCTACTGGGTCTGCAAACCCGAACCAACGAGATACATCTTTGGTGCCACTGCCCTGTTTGGCAGCTCCCGCACTGCTCCGGCAGTGCCTCTTGGGTTCCTCTCATTTTGGCAGACTGCTGCTTGCCGTCTGCCGAGATTGCAAACCATGAAATAAATGCGAGCCACCCTCAATCTTTTAGAATGTGAAAAGGCACACTTGTGCCTGTAAATGACCTAGATGCCACTTTAAAGAGTCCTATCTAGGATCTCAGGCTCAAAAGAAGAGACAAAAAGTCCCAAAGAAGGCCGCCAATAAGAATGCATGCGAGTTCCATGAAGCTAAGGGAGAAGAAGAACAAACATTTCCTATTTATGCGGTTTATGAAGATTTCATGTTGCCTAGGTGCTGTAAACTTGTACGATATAAAAGTGAGTGCAGCAACATTCTGATCCTGGTCATTTCTAGGTCTGACTGCCCTATCCAATTCTGCAATCTACATGGCCTAATTTGTGTTGATTTTTATTGGAAGTCATAATTTGTTGACCTGGCTCGAATCCATCGAGATCAATTATTTTAGGTCGGAATCAGCGGATTTTAACTCAGATTGTTGGCCCAAACTCAACAGACTGGCGACCCCTCCTTTTAGCATTGTTTTTATAATCAATGCAGATAGAAAAGGAGACAAGAAATCTGCAAGAACTATGCTGCCGTGAAAAGAAATCTCTAAATCAGGGAATGCAGCAAGTCTAATTTTAAGCCCATTGGAGTCTAGGGTGGTGGAGAAAATGAACTTGAATTGACTGCATAGTGGAAATATTTCTTTGAAGAAGCTTTGCAATGAGGAAAAATTCACTTCAGCAGCTTGGTAATTGAGAACTCCTGAACAGGCTGTGGTGGAGGAAATTACTCAGTGCTTCTAATAGATAACAGAAAGGTTTTTATGCTATAGCAAATAGAGAATTATATCCCTGGTTGTTGGGAGAACCTGTCACACACACCACCAGTTGGGCAAGTAATGGTAGATCGCAGCTTGCTAAGGATGTCCCAGATGGTATCCTCATCCGGTGACATTTCTTAGGCCCATCCGAAGCCATGTGAAGGAATGAAAACGACAAAAATGCTAAGGTTAAATAAAAGGGATGGGCAATAGCAAATGAGTGTAGATGCCCAATGGGTGAGACAGCTGGTGGGATGTTGGTCAAAGGAAGGAGGCATCATCCGGAGCCTCCATCTGCTGGAGCATGCCTCACTGATGAGGCAAGAAGAAAAAAATGAAGACAACAAAGAAGAAAGGGAAAAATGAGCCCAAAAAACTCTCATATTTAACTTCATGGAGAGAGATTCTCAGCTTCTTGATCTCACTGGAGTTAAAATTCCATGGGATCTGCACTGCAGCCCATAACCATTTGGATATCATTTCTGCTGAGATTAGGTTTGAGTCCTGCATAGGAACAAATAAAGGATAAAGAAATGAGGAGCTTGAGGCAGCTGGCACTGGTCCAGAAAAAAGATAAAAAGCCTGCATGCAAACTCCCACCCTAGCAGTTGCCAACTGCTGGGCGCTCCCATTCACAATGGCCATTAGTTGGCTTCTCTTCCAGAGGGACTTCCATACATGGGGTTTAGGCACCTCTTTAGACCTGAGACAGAAAGGAAAAATGTGGAGGATAAATCCTACTTTGAAGTTGGTGATTGCAGATTTTAGTTATTATAAATACCCCCATCATGGACACGTTTAAAGGGTTGAACTGTCTGGAGCAAGACAAAGGCAAGAGCAGTACGAGGATATCATTAGGGCAAAGAGCAGCACATGTAAAGCTAGCCAAGGAGAAGGGGGAAAAAGAAAAGAAAACTTATAGGAGTTCAGTTTTCAGAAAATCAAGCAAAGATTAAAGTTCTTTTCATCATGTATTTATGTATATATGCTGCATAGTTTTGGCAATTGTCTTCATGTATAAACAATGTGATGAGTGGTACATTGTTCTTTTCTATTGTTTTGTGAGTATTGGTCCATCTGATTACAAAATGCAGATTGATCATATGCTTGTATCTCTTCATTAATATCAAAATGTTTCCATGGTTTTATAAGTTAATAATTCACCTATTTACCTAAGTTAAATATAAGAAAGAGAACAACAATGATATTGTAACGATGGCAACACCATTAAGGAATGAATGTATACTGAAAACAGCAAGCATGCTTTTGTTAAATGTGAAAGCAGTAAGAAGACATTAAATCTTAGAGGATTTAAGAAAATGAACAGATTAAGTTTGTAAAGCGGTAAGAATGGTTTAGTTTGCAAAATTATGAAAAGCACACCAAATCATGAAGCAAATCAAGTCTTGGAACATACTAAATTTGAAGTAACGTGATTTGAAATGATAAAACATATCAAGATATTAAAAGAACCTGAAATGGATTGACTCTGGAAAAACAGGCAAACCTGAAATAAATCAAACCTGAAGACAACTATGAAACATGTTAATCTGAATTCAACCTGAAATAAGATAAAAGTTGAAGCAAAACAGAAACAAGTAAAATCAACAAGTTGTGATGGAAATTGAATTAAGTGAATACAGCAAATGTTTAGTACATAAAAACATGAACTCATCATCAAGTTAATTGACTAAGCTTAAAATATGTTTTCTCAAAACTGACTGAAAGTCAACACTTGGTTTAGAGTTAAAATATTAAGTTGTTGTAAAACATGCCATTTGAATTATGTTCCAGATGAAAACAGACAAACATTAAAGTAAGTCAAACTCAAAATAACTCAAATTGTGGATTTGGGGTTGGAAAAATGTGCTCTAATTATTTATTAGATTATGTCCTATGTCTTCTTACTCTAATGCCTGTCTTCTCCACCATCAATTATGATTTTCCTTCTAGATCTTGCGAGATTTTCAGTCTCGGTGGAGAACTGGGATCTGAGGGTGGCAAATTCAGCCACTTGAGGGGTGGCTGAGCTGCCACAGAAGACGGTGACACCACAGGGCACCATTTTCCCTGCCTTTTGGGGCAGGGAAGGGCACTGCAGGGGTCCAGATTCTTGGACCCAACAGTGCCTGAAAACCCTGAATGCACAATTTAAACTTGTGGATCCTGGGACCCGGCAACATGGTTTGCAAATCAAAGTTGTGTATCCAGGGACCCAACAGCTTGATCTGCAACTTGAAGTTGGGTGCAAGAATCTGGACCACGGTATCCTGTGGGACACGGCCTCGCTGCCATAGCCACTGTCATTCAAGGGCAGCTGGGCCCTCCTCCAATGAGGTTTTCCTGCTGGATCTTGTCTCTTTGACTGCTTTGAGGCGAGAGAGATGGTTGGCATTCCTTGCCATCAATCATTTCCCTTCTCTTTTATCTAGCATGACCCGGGCAGACAATTCCAAGCCTTACTCAAGCAGTTGGGATGAGAGCAGTTTTTAGATTCTCCCCATCACAAAGGTCTAGAAAATTCCTCAAGTATTCCATACAGTTGGCCAGGTCTATTGCAGGCTACTCATAAGTTTTTCTTTAGGCGCTTCAAAAGACCTTGTCTTATTGCCACTTCTTTGAAGTCCATTACCTCCTGCTGTACCAAGTTCTCTTTCTCAACAGCAAGAGGGCTGCTTTTCATTCCCCATGTTTTGTTTCACAAAAATGAGTTTTTGGACGTTGCTCTTCCATAGACCCTATATACTTGAGCTTCCATTAATCTTGCACTTGGGATTCAGGTTTATCTCTAACCAGGCTTCAGATTTTTAGTGGTCCAAATAGCACCTGAATTGGGCCTCCAAGATTGCTGCTGGGCCCTTGACATTTAGGGCAATGTGGCCTTAAAGTTTCATTATCAAAAGAATTGAAGTATAGATCTCGTCTCATTCAGTTTGACATGTCCTTGGCTTCATATATAGAATTCAAACCTTGCCTAATTCAAGTTCAAGACATACAAATGGAGGAATACACGATCCATGGCTCCGAAGGAGTTAATGCACTTACGACTAAACAATAGGTTTAATCCCATGGGTCCAGTCAAGCCAGTTTGTAGAGCAGGCATCTTTCGCAACAAAGTGGTTTCTTCATTTTCCCACTATTTCTGAAACCTAGATTCTTCTTTGATGCCTACTTCAACTGTGTCCATGGTTGTTTTCTTTGTTGAACTGCAAGACCATAGTGATAAATGATTTTTCCCCAATTCAGAAAGTCACTTTTCTGCTCTCATTTTTAAAGAACATTGAAGCATTGAAGTGATTGCTAGCTGAAAAAGTTTTTGAATTTTTACCTATTATTATAAGAAAACTGAACAGTCTACCAGAATGTCTGAGACCGGATCACATTAATTAACCTTGTAGGTAACACACAAGTGCAAATGCATTGTCCGGGTTGTGGCGGCGTGGCCATGGAGAGCTAAGGACCTTTACTCATCAGCGCGGGGGCAGTACAGACTCAGGTTAACTTTGGAGGACCCAACTGCGAGGGTGAATGCATATATTTGTGGAGAAGATGGGGTAAGATTTGATCTGTTCTCCTTGGGTCCATTTTCTCTGTGCTTGTTGCTAGTTCTTACTATCTTAGCACATTTGCTGGTTTTCACTACTAAGGTGTTTTGTTGCACAGTAATTTTCATAAGGCGTGGCGATAAAATTTATATTAAAATAAAATCTTACATATCTAAAGACAAAATTACTACTTTTTGTTAGACATAATAACAAAAAGAGTGGGAACCATGTATAACTTAAAAAACAAGATGGGGAACCACAAGAAAAATTTTCCTTCTTATTTTGTTTAAGTAGTAATTTTAATTCTCTGCTGGGGAACCACAAGAAAAAATTTTCCTTCTCGAGAAAAGATGGGGAACCATGAACGGGGATCCTACCGAAGTTGACATGCGCATGCTTGAAGGAGAGACCGGGAAGGCTGGGACCCTCGTAATTCTAATCCTCTGCCTGCATCTTTTTTAACAGGTGAAATTTTTTGGCAGCGACTCATCCTGTGACCAACTCACTGCAAGGATGAACAAGCTTCTCGGAATATCGGAAACTGTTCCCATTGCAGAAGGAGATGCTGTTCCCAGGAATCCGCCATGGGTGGAGTGCTGCTTGAAGTCCTACTGCGTCGACAAAAGCAACTCTTGGCGAAGCAGAAAGTACCGGATTTTCGGTACCAAACTCAAGTAGGACATGCATGTTCTTGTGGAACGCCGCTGGGTGAGTTTGAAAGGAGGAACCGGCTTTCCGCAAAACCTGCTGCTGACGGTTGTACAAAATAACCTTCTTAAAGAAAACGTTGTACAGCATGACATGACCTCACCAAGAACCGAACTACATACCGACCTGTTGCGGACCCACCTTAGGTGGGTTGGCATGGACCTCTGCATGAGGTGCAGCGTTCGAGCTTCGAGCGGTAGATCGAACGTCGTTTCGTCTGCCATTCGAACGCCGTCTGTCTCAGGGGGGCTGACGATCAGGTGACAATCGAGCGCTGGGGCTCGATCGTCCGTCAACGCACTGCGCTATGCGTACTTCCGTCGACGCACTGCGCTATGCGTACTTTGGCCACTCGGCCATCCAACCAAAAAAAAGAACTGTTGGCCATCCTTTAAATTCTAGTTTCCAACGGAATAGTGTAAGCAGGTGGCGTTTGATTGATCTGAATACACCGCCTCTGATTCGGGCATTCGGTCAGAGATGGGTGTATTCAGATTGTTTGATATTATGTCTTGATTAATGTTATTCATATCTTATTATATCTTTATAGATCTCTTAAAATTAAGTTCTACGATTTAGTTTTATATTTTTCAGATGTTATCCTTATAGAGGATAAATGTAACGTGTGTTATATATATTTAAATTAATATTGAATTACTCAATGTACAATTGTAGTACTTGAATTAAATGTTAATTTTATCACAAAAATAAGACATTAGACATGAAATTAAGGGTGCTTTTAGTTGGGATTGTAAAAGAGATTTTAATCCTTAAAGTATACGCAATGTCATTCGGGTAAACCAGATTTTTTTTTTAAACTTTTAGTCTAACGCTTGAGATCATCTTTTTAAAGAAGAGGGAGATAGACTCATTATGTTTTTCTCAATTTTTAAAAGTCATCTAGAGATCAATTGTATGAAATATCAATTATTACCTGATTTAGATTGTCGAAGAGTGGAGAAGAATAAAGATTAATTGATAGTCTTTTTCGTTTGTAATTCAATTAAATATATCTTAAAGGTCTCTTTGGTACGAGATTATTTTGGAGGATAAATCAAATTTATCCTAAAAAAATTGGAGATAAACTAAGTTTATCCCCGAAATAAACTCTTGCCAAACATGTCGCAGGAGGTTGTTTGATAAAAGATTAATTCGAAGATAAACCTGTAAACCAATAATCCGGTGCCAAACAGGTTATAAGAATTCAGATTTTTAGAATACGCTAAAGCAAACCTCGGCTTCTTTGGGCGTGTTGCGATTGACCGAAGGATCACGGTTCGATCTCACTTTCAGGCGGTTTGGTCGGTCCGGCACCATGTTTTGGACTGGTTGGCGCTGGACCACTCTAACTCTCTTATCAGTTCGTAGGGATCATCGGAACGAGGGGAAGTCCCGTGGCTCTTGGATAAAAAAGAAAATGAGTAAACAAACTGATCGCCGTGTAATGTACCGTAAGAGCTGTCTTACGTACGGTGGATGGGAGGATCGTGTCTCCTTGTCAATGGCTGGGCGTCTTCGGCGAGAGATCAGAGAGCTGTTGTTGGCGCGTATTCTGCCCGCCGTCACCGCATCCATCTCCGCCGGCGCATCAAAACGCGGTCCTGCTCCGCTTGCTCGTCCGCTTCCCGGAAGCACGCAGGGCCGGCCAGCTCCGTCTCCTCCATGGTGGGGGAGGAGAAACACTAGCAGCCGCCCCAAATACCCCACCGCCGACGGGGCGATGCCCTCGTCGATGCCAGCAGGACCTGGAGCGGGCCGAGGAGCATGGATCTGAACCTTTACCTGGGGCTGCCGCTTTTCCCGCGACGCCTGCGCAGCGCTGCCCTCGGATCTGGCCCCGCCCTCGCCTCGCCGTCGGCGGAGGACCCTGCGGCCATGTCGGCGCCGCCGGAGCCCTATTCCCCATCTCGCTCCTCGATCGCCGTGTCCGCTGCCCCCCCGTCCCTGGCCCCTCCGCCTTTCGCCGCCGGCGATCCCATCCGGGAGTACTCCTCTCGGTCCCTTCCATTGCGGCCTCTCGCTCCGCCTTATGTGCCCTACGACCCTCTGGACTGGGTCGGGCCGGAAGACGGAACCTTCATTAGCGGTGGGGGCTCCGCCCACGTGCGGTATTCGCCCGCTTATTTGCCTCTTTCAACGATTCCGGAGGAGCGTGACGATGTCGGTTATGCTCCTTACCGGCCGATGGATGTTGGGTTAAGTGATTTCTTTGATGGCGAGGACAGATCTTCTCTGCGTTCAAATTTTGTTGACCCGGAATTCCGCCTCCGGAGATTAATTGAGCTGCAGCGCCGACAGCATGAGGGCCGGTTGATGCATCCGAATGACGACGTGCCACCTGATTATTCTACTGTAGAAGAAACGGCAGACTCTGATGGATATGTAGGGAATACGAGGAAGAAGAATGCGGAGGGTGGAGGCGTCGGTGATGATGGTCTACAGGAAAAGAACGGGGAGAAGAATGGAAGTGCGGTGAGTTTTGAGTGCAACATCTGCTTGGACCTTGCTCAAGAACCTGTTGTCACCTGCTGTGGTCACTTGTTTTGTTGGCCTTGTTTGTATCAGTGGCTGCACCTTCATTGCAACCACAATGAATGTCCTGTATGTAAAGGAGAAGTGGTAGAGTCTAGCATCACCCCTATCTATGGAAGGGGGAACTCTGAAACTGGCTCGCGAGAGAGCAGGGATGGAGACTCAGCTTTGAAGATACCACCAAGACCCCATGGACGGAGGATAGAGGGCTGGAGACAGCGGTTAAGGGGGCCAATATCAAGGAGATTTAGTGTGGGCATTGCCAACACTTGGAGGCATGTTCTTGGTGAAGAGATGCATATTGGGACTAGCCGAATTGACGGGGATATGGAAGCAAGCCTAAGGGAGATGATTAATAGTGCTCACCATAGAGTTGCCCCTAGGTTGAGAACACGAAGGTCAAGCAGAGCAGAAAATAACCCTGAAAATGCTTCTTTTGGGTTAGACCGCAACTTGTTTACAAATAATGCTCCACATGGTCTACAAAATGAAGGAAACACAGGTTCAGTCGTACAAGATGGCATTAATCAGTGGTCCAGAATTTCTTTCATTGGATCTGATGTTACCGGTGGTTTCGCGTCAATGAATACAAACTTATCTAGAATTTTTAGTAGGTCCGCTGACAGTGGTAGCCGTGCTGGGGCCTCTGCTTCTTCCGGTAACCATCAAATGTCTGATGATCTTAGTCATAGGCCTCCTGCTGGGCCAGGCCAATCTGTTGAGCAGGCTTCTGCTTCAAGCACGATGGCAGTGATACAGGGAGATGGGGCCACATTGGATGTGGCAGCAGAACCAAACAGTGTCGGAACTTCTAGACCTCTTAGAAGAAGGGGAAGAAGTGGCAGTTCTTTGGATGTTGATGGCTGTGCTCTGCATCCACGCAAGAGGAGAAGAATAGACTAGGTTTATAATTTACCTTCCGGGATTTTTAATTGCTTCTTTGCATCTTATCCATGTATTGCATCATAGAATCTTTCAGTTTTGTGGTAAATTTGTAGTTGTTGGTTGTTTTGTCATTTGTGTCTTTGTTCTGTTTTCTGTATTTTTAAAGTGAACTAAATCGTGTATACTGGTTCTATAAACTATAAACACGTGATGTACATGATTCGCCTTTCTAGATTGAAATTTCTTCTGACTATCCTTTCCCTCAACATCTCTTTCTTGATGGCTTGAAACTATTAGTCATAAACTAAGGAAGGCTTCTATTAGAAATGTGGAACATATGTGAGTAGTTGAAATGAAGAGAAGGGCTGGCCTATATTAAATAGGAGGAAGCAACATAATATTATTTGGAGGATCTACAACTTTTTAAAGTGGTAAGCTAAATCCACCCTGAGTCATGCTGGGGAATGCAAATAACCAGTCACAAATTATTAGGATTATGGCTCCTAATGTACGCATTTCTTGATGTAGACAATGTTGATAAAATAGTGAATCAGTGATATGACATTTTTGATAATAATATCATTTACTTCATTTACATGAGAGTGCCAGATAACATAATTATTTTGCTATATTTTCATCAATTTTTATGGGTGACTTTATTCAGAAGCTGGAACCTGCAGAGTCATATATGTTCAAATTTTACAAGTCTCATGGATGCATGGTGTTTTATTAACCCATGGGTAGTAATGACAAACTTCCATGGCGCGCCTCCTGCGATGCTATGGACCATATGGAGAACAACGAACAAGAGGATTTTTGAAGATTGCTCTAACACCATTTCAGCTATCCTGGCTTATGCTACTTTTTGTGCAAAGCAGTGGTTTGTCTCGTACTCTGGAGCCTACCATGAGAAGATGATATTTGTTTGCAGAATTTTTGCATGGAGGGATTTCTTGTATCTAGTAGTTTTGTATCTTGGTAACTACTAGGGCTGTAAACGGATCCGGGTTTCATCCAGCTTTGATTTGAATTTGTATCCAATTGTTTGGTTAATATTTGATTGTGTAGAGTGTAGACCCAATGGATATTTAAGTCAGATACGGATAATATCTGATTATTAAACTGAGCGGATTAGGAGGGGGAGGACCAACTCCATTTAATATTCCCTCCAATGAGGACCGTGGTTGTAAAGGCTCTATATCCAAACCAACATCACCTTGACACTGCCCTAGCATCCCCAAGGGTAAAATCCCGAAGGCAATCGCCCAATTCCCTCCACCTCCACGACTTCGGTACACACAATGTTCTACCCTTGGCCAGCAACGGCATCTCAATGGCAGCTTCCTTGGACCCTCGGCTTGGCAGTCAACGGCAGTGACCGCTTGCTCCCCACCTTCGGCGGCTCAACTCTGTTGCCAAACTCCCCACACGAAGCCCTACCCTTGGGCCTAGGCCAGTGATCTCCCTCCTTCGGTGGCACGACATTAAAGACCTCCAATCTCTTGACTCCCATAGATCAAGGAAGAAATTACTCTAGGTTTACTTATATTGTAATCTCTACTCATCCAACTGTCATTTATTGAACTCTTTTTTTCTTGTTTGCTTTTACTTACCCTCAGCTGTCATTTTTTTCTGCAAACTTGAAACCTTTTTTTCTTCTCAAGTGCAGAACCTCACCTGGAGTGGAATTTGGAATCCGAATTCAATTTGGACTCTGAATCTGAATTTGAGTAGGATTCGGGATCTGAATTTGAGTAGGATTTGGACATCCGACATTGAGTAAGATTCAGACATTCGACAGTAAGATACAAACATTTGAATTTGACTAGGATTCGAACATCCGACTTTAAGTAGGATTCGGACATCCGACTTCGAGTAAGATTCAAACATCCAGCTTCAAGTAGGATTCATTCATCCAACTTTGAGTATGACTCGGACATCCGAATTTGACCCAAACTTGGAGATCCCAAAATTTTGTGTCAAATTTTTTGGTGTCAACAAAGGCTTAACCATCTTAGATAACACAACATCTCCTACTGTCATGGTTATGATTTAACCTAAAAAAATCTTTAACATCTTTTATCTTTTTGAAAAAAGATGTTTCTTTTAAGTTTGAACAACTAGAAAAATATGTGGTATTCCATAAGAGTATTAGTTATTTGGGCTTCAGATTTTGATGATTTGAAGTTAATTTCGGTTCCCCTCCATGTTAGTTGTTTTGGGCTTATGGGATTTGGAGATCTTTTTTGAATTTCAAATTCATTCTTAATCATTTTCTTATTTCATCTGGGACTTGGTAATTTGAAGATGGGTTGAATTCTTATGAGTTTAGCTTACAGAATGTAGTCCGAAATTCTGATCTGAGGTTCAGGATTTTTAAGTTTAAATTTGAAACTTGAAGTTTCAGACTTCATGATGATTTTTTTTTGGGCTTGGCTTGTTGGAACTTATATTAGGGGATTTGAATTTAATCGTTTAATAGGAGCCAGCTTTCAGTCTTAAGTTGCATGGACTTGGGATTTTTTTTGTTAAGATGACAGGTTCGGAATTGGATGCAGGCTTTCAGATTTTTTTTTTTAGTTTTGTGGTTTTGAATCCTTCATTTGGTGTCTTTTATCATAGTTAAGCTCTTAAATGTGGTCTGAGTTTCATATTTGCCTTTTGATTTTCAGGTTAAATGTGCTGAATCTTGGTGATTTCTTTATTCAGGTTTGACTCCTCTTTGGATTTTCTGATCTTAGTCATGCTCATATCCATACGAGCTCCCTGTTGCAGTTCTGGCAGCATGACATCTCAGGTTGACCAGACACTTAGATATTTTTTCCAAGCCCCCGGAGGTGTTTAAACTTGCAGAGAATGGCCAACCTAACAAGGTCATTTCTTGGAGATTTTGAGGCTTTGATTTTGATTTTATATCTGACCATCTTTTGTTTTTAAGGATTTTTGAGATTATCACTTGCAAAGATATGAGTTTGAACTCCATTTCTGGGTATAGAGATCTCATTTTTTTTTATAGCATGAAATTTTAGATCAAGGGAGCTTGAAACTTCAGATTCTCCATTTAAAAACTAAGAATTGGGAATTGAAAGTTTGAATTTTATATTTGATCAGATTAGACTTGTAGTAAGTTTCGTTTTAAAATTTTGGAGGTTTGGCTTTGATTTTAACATTCACACATTTTTTAGGTTCAGGATTGCAACTTTTATTCTAAGTTCAGTGTTTATGATTCTTCTTCTTCTTCTTCTTCTTCTTCTTCTTCTTCTTCTTCTTATTATTATTATTATTTGCTTTAGAATTCTAAGTTTGTGAATTAAATTTCAGGTTTGGAGGTTTGTGGTTTTGGCTTTCTTTGTTTAGAAAATCAGATTTGGGATTTGGAAACCGGAATTGAGTTTTTCAAACTTTAAGTTCCCTTTGGAAAAATCTTTTAAGTATTTCAGTTTGCAGGCACTGCTAGGTTCCTGATTTAAAGGACTTACCAGTTTTTTGATTTGGCTATTTTCTGGTAATTTAAACTTCTTTGTTTTCTTGATTGATGGCGTTCGGGTCCCTGGCTTTGGGAATTTCTACCATTCCTTCAAACTTCTTGGCCTTGCAATTCTCTAGACTTCCTAGATTTTTTGGATGATCAGTGCCATGGAAGCTCAAAATCTCTGATTTACAGGTTCTGCTGAGCTACCGGTCTTCCTCTGGTCATTTGGGTTTTGAGAATTTTCAATGTTGCAGATTTCTTTTACCCTTTTGTTTTTGTTTTCTTTTTTATTTGCATTCCATTAACTCCAATGAGCTGTCTCCCTTCACATTGACGGTTCACCAAACATGGAATCTTTATTGCTTAATTATGAAATATATATGTGTGGGAAGGCATAGGAGCCATAATTCCCTTGAATTAGGATGAAATGTTCCATGGCCTTTGATAGATATTAGGAAATTTAGTCTTGAATTGATTCGGGACTACGTCTTCCTTAGCCTTTAATAGCCATTAGAGACTATTCCTATGAATTTAGAATAGAGTAGCCTCAGCCTTTAGAAGGCATGTGGGGGGACCCTTCCCATCTATGTTATCTGAGGCACTTGCCTCAGGTGCCTAGGCATTGAGATGGGGCAAGGCAAAAATGCCTCGCCCTGGCATTTCTTGCCTCGCTTGCCTCGCTCAAGTCCAAACCCAATAAAGGGCAGATCCGGTAACTTAAATTCCTCTTCCCCTGTCTTGAAACACTCAATACTCAGTCTTTTCAACATCTTGATACCTTGTAGGCCCTAGAAGTGAGTTTTTTTTCTTACATTCTTCTTCAAAAGTTTAATGCCGTATATAAGTATATATTATTAAATATATTAAAATATATATCTTGTCTTAAACGTTTGCCTTGGCATATGAGGTGAGGCGATTCTCCACTCACCTCAAGAACCTCACGTCTCGGACAACATAGCTTCTTGATTCCGGGATAGAATAGCCCTAGCTTTCAATAGGCATGTGGGGGGACTCCTCTTGATGATATGAATTTTAGGATAGAGTAACACCGGCCTTTAATAGGCGTGTGGGGGACTTTTCTATGTTTTATAGACCTCATTAACATGTGAATCGACATATTTACATATACACACGTAAGCCTCCCCATAGCTTAATGAGTATGTTTTAATGGCATCATTATTAGCTTATGGTTCGGTATGTTTACGTGTTGCATACATGAGCCTCACCATAACTTAATGTGCATGGTTTTATGGTCTTGTTGGCTCGTGGTTCAACATGTTACATGTTGCACACAGTTTTTCCATAGCCTGATGAGCATGGTTTTGATGGTGTCGTGGGCCTGTCTTGAACATCGCCAGAGCCTTGATGGCCATTGTCGGTGGTCTTGTTCTTTGATTGTCCAGTCGGATCCTGTTCTTCCTATTTTTTGTTTTTATTTTTTGTTGTTGTCTTGCTTAACTTTTCCTTTAATTTTTTTTAATTTTTTTGTCCTCTGGCTGAGAGGCTTCAGAGACACCTCCTGTTGATCCTAGCTTACCAGCAGTTGGCGTTGGCTGGCAGTGTGGTGGCACTCCTCTGTTTCTCGTCTCGTCTCTGCTATGAGGCTTGTGGGTGTGGCAGACATCTCTACAACACCCCTCCATGTGCGATTAGAGGACTTGCAGATGGTCTTGCTGGCTGCAGCGAGGGGAGATGGGGTGTTCATGGCACTCCTTTGACTTTGATGGTGGCTGGAAGGCTTGAAGCAGGCCTCGGTGGCAATGGCTGGTGGACTAAGAAGTCTTCACAATGCTTCTTGGGTCTTGGCGGCGGCATAGGAAGTAGACCCCTCCGTGGGGATCCTCCGGCTTCATAGGTGGCAAAGGAGTCCTCCATCAGCTTCTCAATCGATGTATGATGACACCCTTTGTCGTCCTCACGATCTCTCTCTGCCCTCCAAGCCCCTCTCTCTCTTTCTTCCAACCCTCCAGATGATGCTGCGAGGGGTCCTTTTATAGCCACGGGGAGCCTTTGTTATCGAGAGAAAGTCCTGATTAGATTTTCTTTCTCCAGATGGAAAATCTGGCTTCAAGTGGGGATTGTGGGTCATTTGCTATAGGATATGTCTCACGATCTTTCGGGCCCCTCCTGGGAGGCCATGAAAGTGCTTGCCCTTGGAGGAGTCTAATTGGATGTTGGAGGCCATCAACAACCTATACGGTGCTTGTTTGATGTCTGGATGTGTTTTCCACGGTCAGCGGGAGTCCGAGTGGACTCCGGTCTTCGAAGATGGCAACCCTGATCTCAATGGGACCTAGGGGGCTTTGTATCTCATTAGTTGTCTCGGTGCACCCATAGTTGTCAAGGCAGGCACCAAGGCACTTTTGCCTGGGCGCCTTGCCAAAACGCCTTATGGGGCACCCAAAAAATGCTCGCCTAGGTGCTCAAGGCGCCTAAGCAAGGCACTCTAGGTATTTTTACATAATTAGAAAAGCAATTTTTGGGGATTTTCCCTCATTGATATCCCCCACAAAGAGCACCTATTTATGATAGTTTGAATATATTAATACGTTTTATTATCACTTATACTATCATATATATTTAAGATTTATGATTATAAATATATATTATATACTTAAAATTTATAAAGTTCTCTCTCTTAGTTATCTTTTCTCTCTCCCTTACTTAGTTTATCAAGATTAACTCTTTTCTCAAAAATAAATATCCACACATTCATAATTACATATATAAAATCACATTTATATGTATGTGCACACAATCATATACATTCAATTATAAAATACAAATATAATTATATTTATATATTGGTCGTATATTTGTATAAATTTATATAGTATTAATATCTAATTACATACATGATTGTATATATTCATATATATGTATATACATATATATGCATATATAATGATACCGCCTTGGCCACCTAGGCAACGCCTAAACAGTCGTCTTGTCGCCTATGTGGAATTGGCACCCTTCAACGTCTTGAGCGTCTTATCGCCTTAACTATGGTGCCACCTCCTGCAGCATATCAGGAAGCCTACGGTGCCGGTGTAGTAGGCATATAGACTCCTTGCCGTCGGGAGAGCTCCCGGTGAATGCAAGACTCCAAAATGACAACTTCTAGTGTTGTCAGGTGCCGCAAGAAGCTACTAAGCCACAAGATTTGACCGTGTTCTACCATAGGATCCCGGCTTGCTTTCATATAGGATCGAGGGTGATCCTTATCTTACCAATGGAGCACCCTTGCCACGGGCTTAGTCGCAATAGCCTCTTCCTCTTGCGAAGATTCCCCACCGTACAGGAGTGCCTACCTAAACAGAGGAATAGATGGGCTGTGCAACAGCCATGCAATAGGCTTCAATTGGGCCCATAGTTGTCATTGAAGATGGGCCATTGTCCGTTTAAAAAGTCTGCCGATGCCTCATCTTATTTAAATGACCTCAATTCTAATCCAAGTAAGATTAGGATGGGGGCACAAACTGATATGGATTTCGGTAGGTTGTAATTCTGAATTTGGTTCAAATTTGTATCCAATCCCTTATATATATCAAGCAAACACGTTATCTTGAGTTTACTTCATAGAATTCTTTCTCTCGGCCTATTCTTTATGAAAATTTTAGGTGCCAACATGTTACCATTAACTTCGTCTCATTGTGCCTCTCCTTTGGTTGCCATCTCCCCACCTGGGTGCATGGTCATCTTTATCTTTTTAATTGCTGTTGTGCTTTGCCGCCTCTACCATTTTCACTATTTCATCTCATCAACTTCAACTTTTGCCTAGTGTTATCAAAGCAGGTGCTTAAGCACCACTTACCGAGCAGATTTTCAGGCCCTGAGCGGGACTCCGCTTTATTGGCCATTAAAAAAGTGCCCACTTTGGAGTATTGACTATTTTAACTTGTATAACACCGTTTTGTCCTCTTGGCCTTTTTTCACCTGCAATCCGATCCATTCAACTTGTATCCTGTTTTAATCTATATTTGTATTTGTATACTTAGTATTTATTTTTTATTTCCATTGAAGACTAACTGTATAGTGTATATTGTTTTAACTTCAAGGTCAAGTTGTCTCATTAGTTTATTGATTGCTTAAGTGAAATGATAAAATTTATGTTGATATATGTCTTATTGTTAGAAATTTTTTGTTGTATTTGATGGGCCGACTGTGGACCGCCCCAACTAGTCTTATCGCTTAAGCGATAAAGGGACCCTTGGTCGCTTTGTTGCCTTGGCAACCATGCTTTTGCCACTTTGTTGCCCCCTCCTTATTGCTTCACCTTCTTTGCTGGTGTAAAGAGAGGACAGGAGGGGGGTTGTAGTTGAGACTTTGGATTATTGGGAAAGAGAACCAAGGAGATTCTGGAAGAGGGAGGCAGATGAGTTAAGACCTGACCAATCAAGACGGAGCAGTGTTAGGGGATCACGCTGCCTCAACTCTCTAGAGCTACTAAAATAACCAAACAATTGTCCATTTATGTCAACCAAAAAATTTAACCGTAGTGGCGCAGCACTTCACCCAATTGATCTAGGTATGACTAAAATTTATCAATTGCATTACTCTAAGTAAAAACGTTCAGCTGACTCTATCACATGCCTTATCAAAATTGAGTTTCAAAATAACACACTTTTTCTTATGTTATGAAGTTTCCCAAGATATGCTCATCTTATATAAAAGTAGACTGAGTAGGGCTGATCAGGCTACCCGAACAATCTTTGAGCCTTAAAGCTAGGCATTTGGCATTACACTATTTTTACGACAGAGAGAATCTTATGGGGTGTTTGATTTGTGATCGAGTAAAAACCAAGGTAGCTAAGGATATAACATTATCACGTTTAGTGGTACACTATAACAAAAAAAGAGTGTGGACCTCGGGAGTCGGGACCACAGAAAAGGGAGGTTCTCACATTTTTATTTTGTTGAGGAAGAATCTTTTATAAAAATATGGTTTTGTAATGATCGTCAGACACAAATATAATTTCTAGAGTTAGGCAGGGATTGGGCTGTCTGCAATCTGGTCATTCATTCATGTCTTTACAGGATGCAACCCTGAAACATGCTTCTCTTATTTGCTGATTCAATTGGGCGTTTGCTGTCTGGCATAGGCTTTCAATTTCCTCCTTCCATGACGGTTTTCAAACCCTTTCATGTGCATGGAAACCCCTTTCTTTCCCAGCCAGCGTCATTTCCCATGCACCCTTAAAAAACTCTGATGCGCGTGCGTTTGTGTGCCGAGTTATAAGCAGCTCCATGTTCCATGTGCTTGCGAGTCACAACCCACAACGACACCCCCCCTCTCTATTTACGTATAGTTTGCTGCTCTGATCGCTTCGTAACGTCAATTTGGACATCTCTTGCCCGAACCGAATCACCACGGTTCGCTCGTCTCTTTCGGAGACAGGCTTTTTTTTTTATTAATCTTCATCACGTGGGCGAGGACTCCATCCGTAGAAACTTCTCTTGTGGGATGTTTGGTTTGGTTGCGTGATAATTTTTTGTATATTTTATGATAAAAAATTGTATTAAAATAAAAAGTGAACCAACTTAACTCACGAAATAAAATTATCATGTTTGGAGGGATGCGATAAAAAAGAGAGTAACTACCATACATAACCAAACAAAATGGGGGACCACAAGAAAAAAAGAAAGAGACGAGACTTTATTTTTTTGTTTAAGAAAAAAATTATTTTCAAAACATAAAATTGTCATAGTTGTCAAACATCTCTTTTAACAAAAATTTTTATAATTTTTAAAAATTAAAATAAAAAATCTCTATTATCATACAACCAAACATTCCGTTAGAAATAATTGTGCAATGAATTATAAGCGTGTTCCGGTGCCCTTTCGTTGCTGTCGTAAAGCTACGTGGACAATGTCTTGCTGCCCGCTTGGCAACGGTATTGCACACTCATGTGAGTCTATACCTATTGATTTTGAAATTGATATTGACAGAAATCAAATAGATGTCGGTGACTTATAATAGTGTTAAATTTGAATCCTGTGATGATGTAAACAAGACATGATACTTGATATAAATGTCTCTCTTTGTATCAATTTTGATATTGGTACTCTCTACGCATCAATATCATATTTGGTATATGCAATGTTGAGTTTACAAGTTTTAAAATTGATGTTAATAACCAAATATCTCTTGATTGTTCAAATCACCATCTTTTATTTTAAAATTAATAGTAATGAAGGTTCATGCTGTGGAGTACGTGGGGAAGGTGACTCCAGGTCAGGCATCTGAATCCAATCTTTGAGGAGTTGAGGATCCATCTTTTTGTTCCCGTTAGTAGCAAGTGATCACCAGAGCATCCAGATCATCCTTCTCGGCAGAACGCACGTGATGTATCTTACAAATCCCAAAATTATGTGATTGAGGTTGAAGGAGTCAGAAAATATGAGTGAATCTTGTTATGATCCATTGATGTGGGACTTATCCATTCCCAAACATTTACTCAGTGTCAAGATGAGCAGTGAGAATATTAAATATTATAATAAGGTCATTGTTATGTTTTGATATATCATTTTACAAATTTCAAAATTATGACGTTGATGTTGAGAAGGACTATAGAAATATAAGCAAATGAACCTTCAATCTGTTTGCGACTTTACCCAGTTACAACGAAGAGGGTGGAATTCACGGTCTATGTAAGATCCTTCGGTCACGATGAGCAGATGTAGATTTGATTCGGTATAGTTTCTGATGGTGTTCCTTTGATGTGGAATGCCATTTTCGTTCTAAGCCCATTTAATTTACAACTACTCAGGACGAGTCTAGCATTTATATGCTTACGCGAGAAGCACATTTCTGCTAGTATTTATTCAATTAATGATTTCTTTCACATGCAAATGCTCGTTTAGTTTTACCAAGTTGTGGGAGGTGATACGATCCTGTTCATTGGATATACTTATTCCAATGTCTGATAGGAGCCCAGTCAAATAGACTCTTCTGTCGTTTCCCATAATTCTCCGAAGAGTTTTGTCGAGGAAGTAGATTGAAACACAATGATTTTCTCTGACTAGATTCTAATTATTTCGATGCAACTTTTGGACAGTATGCATGGAAGTCATCTGTTCTTCTATCCGTAGTCTCAACCAGTTGATACCTTGGACTAATGTCGCTTGAATTGTGCTACCCACCTAAGGAAGGTGGTAGCGTAGAGCAGTATTCGTCTTGCAGGTTAGTCCCACCCATGTATCTCATTACCGCGGGGATATGTAGAGGTAGACAAGGTGTATTATGGCACTAACGTTATGCCCCTCGGTTCATGTTTAAATTGAACAGGAAGTATAAAGGAAGGAGAGGACTGCAAGGAGAGATGAAAGAGCCGTGGAGCCCTGGGCTACATCCTGTTGCAGAAAAAGGGTTATCTAACACTACCACCCAAATAAAAGGTATGTCGAACATAATCAAGTAGTAGGCCAGTGCTAATATATGGTCTCAGCATCGATGCGTGAGCCACATGAAGAGGCTCTACATCGTCATGGCTCACCAGCCATTCACCTCATTGACTGGGAATCTGTTTCAAAAGGATGCAGTTCCCCGTGGTAAAAATGCAAATGTGGCCGTTATAAAGGGGTTTCCTGGAGAATTTTAGCACAGCCATTCAATAGGTGTGGTACATTATTTGGATTGGTTTGACTAATTTTGAGGAAAAATTCCCAAAACCAAATCAGTCCTAATTGAATTTATTCGTTTGGTTCAATTTAATTTGTGTGTTGTTAAACCATAACGTGTATGTCAACAGATGGTTCCATTTGGCAAAGTCCAAATCATAATTTATTAAAGTGTCATATATATATATATGATTCAGATTTCAGTTTACCTTGAGAACTCTTTTTTTTACTTCACATAAGAAATATGCTGCACTAAGTCACTAACCTTCCCTCAATGAGACGAAGAAACATCATCGGGGCAAAAGTTTTTTTTTTTTTTAAAAAAAACGGAAGCCTCTGATCATTCATCATTTTATAAAATAAGGCAGTTAAGTACAGAGATGTTTCGGCACGCATGCTGTTGCTCACATCAGTCCATCCGAGCAAATGTAGTAGACGGCCAAAAGTATCACTGTTTTGACGCCGTAGAGTGGTCTGAGTGACGGATCAAGAACACCAGTCTTTCATATCAAGCTCTGTGCATCAAAGAGTTCTCGGTGGGCGTTGCTTAATTTGATGTGAGATGTCTAATCCACAGGTGTCTGTATACAGTGCACACCATGTTGTTCAAACTGCTATGTGACAAAACTGCCAGAACAGATTGGAGAAGTTGAAATGGTAACATCAAGGTGTATATATGGTGGGGGAAAAAAACAAAGAGACAAGCATAGCCTCTAGAGACACATGGCAAAGGTACAACTAGGTGGATGCAGCAGCTACAGTCTATCTTATCAACACCATCATTCCAAACTTTGAAAAAGATAGGTGAAAGTTGAGCAGGGTGCAGGTAGAGTGCAGTCTTTGCAACACTATGGTCAGGGATGGTCACAGTTTAGGTTGGTAACTTGTGGAGCGTCACCGACCGACCTAGGTCGGTTGGTACGTCCTGCCCCTGGGGGCAGGCGACTTGGGTTCGAGCATCCGCTCGAACCCACTGTCGCCGCTGGGCCTACCCTCTCTAGTGGGAGGGGGCAGTTTTGGGTGATGATCGAGTGGGGGCAATGTGCCCTGCGCTTAGTCATTGAGCCATGTGTCCAAAAAAAAAAAACTTGTGGAGCATCGCCTTTAGGGTCAACAACAAGTAAAATCAAATGAATTCGATTTGAATGAATTTATTTTTATAAAAAACAATACATTATAAATGTATAAATAATTCCATATTGATAATTTTTGGATATTATTATCTCACTTTTGTAGGAGATCATATTTTATGAAACATGGCCCTTATATTACACAAAAGGGGAAGATAAAAATCACCATTGCAATGCAATTTCACAAACACCCGCTAACCATTATACGGTTGTCTATTTGTGATGTTTTACTTACCTATATTAAATTATTGCTAAGATGTTTTTGTTAACAAAGTGTAAGTTTGTTTGCGACAGAACTTTTTTTTTAGGCAGTACCCTAGCTTTTGCATTACACGGTAAAGGGAATTTTCGTAATAAATTATGATAAAAGTGATGAAACAGTGTTATCTGTTCATGATTGAAATATATTTTTATATACATTTTCTTTTATGAAAAAACTGTTTACTTTTGTGATTAGCTGTTTCCACCTCATGGGATATCACCTTCCTACGATGATATGTTTCTAGGTGTGCTATATTCTACTTTAATAGTTGTTTTATCATATAAGGACAACTATTATCGTCCCCTCCCAATCTGTTGCTCTTTTGTAATATTAGGGTTGCTTTCCGTTGATAAAATTTTGGGTTTTTGGCGACATCACAAAAACTACAAATGATGATGGCACAGCCCATTGCTCCATAAGAATTTTTAGCTATTTTATTTCTATTTAGAGGTGAACAACCCCGTCAATATACTATGAAGTAAATGATGGTAAATGATTGGTACATTCCGGAAGCCATCTTGTCAAGCACTGGAGTTCTTCGGTACATCTGCTTCTCAGAGGGAGGTGGTCAGGCACAGAAAATCACAGGGCAAGGAACTACTTGCTGGGCCATCTCCATTTTACCCTTCATCCACCCCCCTGCTTTCTGGGCCCAACAACTTCTGTACAGGACAACCTTTTTGGGCCCAGTTTTGAATGATTACTTGCAGTTCCACTGAGGCGTCAATCGGCAGATGGGCCCACGGTGGGCCCAATACAGACAGCCATATCATCTTTCACGGTCGTCTGTCATGCTGGCCTCCCGGGGATGGAAAAAAAGCTGCTAGCCTGCACCCCATGCTGTCTCTTGCCTAAAACACTTTATTATGTGGGTTTTCTACGATTTTATATGGGCTGTCTGTCTACACTTCTAGAATATTTGGTTGTGTGATGAAATAGATTTTCTCTTAAAAGCTTATTTCTAGAAGAACATTTATTGAAAATATGTTTGGCAATCATGATAAAATATACTTTATAAAGAGTTTCATTCTTATGGGGTAACAAAAGAATTGACGAGACAGTCTTGTCCATGTGGTCTGAGGCCCGTTTTAATTATCATGCACGGTTATCATCCTTTTTGTTGTGATATGTCACCAAACAGTTGTCATCTTAAAAGAATTCTAAGAAGATTAGACTATCTTATATATGTTTATTCCTATACAAACAAAGTTGTTCGGTATACTGACAAGATCCTTGGAATCCTCCATTTGGCCTTCTACAGCCACTTAAATCACAGTTAACATAGATAAAGAGGATAAAATAATTTTGTTCTTATTAACCCTTTATTTGTCTTCTTCTTCTTCGTCGTCACTTTATTCTCCTTCTATCTTCTTATGAAAAAGAAAATTCGTAGGGATAAATACAGAATTCTAAAGCTTGTGTTGTCATTATGAGACGAAGGCAGTGCCCACGGCAGCCGCCATGATGGCGCCAGTTGTCACGCCCACGGGCCGGCCTTGCGACAGCCTGGCCCACCGTCCCGCCTTGTACTGTTGCGAGGTCACCGTGCCTCCACACGTGTCCACCCGACACCTGCACACATCACGTGGACGAAGATCTACACCGAAGATCCTGCACGTTGACATCGCCTGTCGGGTGGCGGGCCTTCAACGAGGCCTCGGCGACTTCCCGGCGGGGTCCCCGGAGAAAGGACCACTCTTTAAGTGGGCCTGCCGGGCGGGCCCATTAGCATTTCCTGATGGACCGGCCGGTTTCCTTGGGGGCGTGTGACTGACTTCTTTTTAATTTTTTATTTCGATGTTCACCGTACGATGGGAAGGAGACGACGACAGGTGAAAAGGATGCTAATAATAATGATAATAATAGTCGATAGTCGTCCTTCTTTTCAATGTTCACGATATGATAGGAAGAGGACGACGATAAAAGGATGAAAAGAAAGCTGATAATAATAATAATAATAGCTGAGGTATTGTTTCTTTTTTCGCGCTAATCCGTCCAAAACAATGATCTAGACAATTTCTAAATAAAAAATTTAAAACAGAAAATTAATTTTAAAATTTACGGAAGGAATGCATTTTGTTCTCGCCGTACAGGACTGGATCTGACCTACTCCACCTTCTTCCCCTTGTATAATTTATAATTAATATCTACTATAAAATACTAAAATACAATAAATTTTTTTGAAAATGAGTAGCAGAAAAAAAAACTGCCACAATCACGGCTGATTTTGGCACGAGAAGGAGGGGGAGTGGCCGTCTAAAAAAATCGACCCGATCAGACCGATTCACTCCCGCAAACCATGCATCTAGGTAGGTGTATTTTTGGATCGGTTTGGTTCAAGTTGGATAGTTTTTCTCCAACCCAAATGAAATCAAATGACCTGATCGACCCAAAATGAACAAAACCATATTAGGTTAGCTTGGTTTGTTCATACTAGTATTATTTAAAATACTTCTTCTATGTTTAAAGTATCTATTTGTAAATCAAAATATTTTAAAATGTAAAATTTGATGATAAAATATGAGTAAAAACACTACTTATTAATATAATAATTTACTTTTTTAATTACTTTGGGTTAGCTCTTGTTATTAATTTGGTTTAATTTCACTGGTTGGTTTATACTAAAGCAAATCACTAGGTGGTTCAACTCGAGCCGAACCGAACTAAATCAACTAGTTCAGTGTGTGTTTCATTAGGTTGAACCAAACCGTGAATAACCCTATATCTAGGGTTGTCAACATGGGTCGGGCTGAACCGGGCTGAAGTTGACCCAAAGAATTTAGGCTGACCCGACCATCTTTCTATTGTTGGTCCTGACCATAGAAAAATCCAACTTAGGCCAATTTTAGCTCATAAGTTCATTATTATCAAATTAAATAAATTTAATTATTAAAGGTAATATGATAAAATTAATAGTAGCTTAAAAGTGCAACATATTTTCAATGAGTAAGAAAAAATATTTTAAATGAAAGACTGTCATGAAACCTTAGGCACCATTTGACTCATTAAAGTCCATTTCAGGCTCGCTTATTGGCATGTCACCTACAAGTTGCAGACTGGTTTGGCTCGTTGCCAACCCCTACCTACATCCAGGAGCTGCCTAGATGGAGTTTTTTCATGCACGGCAGGATATCTGCATCTTAAGGCAACAGTTCTTTTTTCTTCAATTATAACATGGCTTGCTATGTCTCCTTCAACATCACCTAAGGTTGGCAGAGAGATGCAAGTATGCATGTATCCGGTTTTCATCCATTAATATCCGGTGCTTATAATAAGATTAAGCACCATGATATTTAGGCAGAAGAAAGTGCTGTCAACACAACAGTTTAGAATTGAGACCCCACAAGCATGGGTACAATGGAAAATCTGTGTAACACCCACAAGTTTGCACATCAGCTGATAGAAAAAAATTTTAAAAATTTCTACCTGGTGGAAGTCAGCATCTGATTTTGGCGACTCATTCAAAGTATACGACACACCTGTGTATGTCCTCCTCCCTAAGGAGCTGGTTATGGTCCCCGTGCATATATGGAAAACCCCATGGCATCAGGAATCCAATGAATTAAGTCCCCCAAAAAGAACTGCAGAGGGTGAGAATCTAGGAAGTTGCCTTGCAATGGCATCCCAAAGAGAAAGAAGAGACCCATACCATTGCCATGAATCTTCTCTCTTTCTATCTCTCTCTCTCAAAGGTCAGTTTTTTTTTTTTTTAAAAAAGGTTGCTGAAAAAAGAATGGCGTAAAGCTTTGGAATAGCTTGGGTGGGGTAGAGGATAAAAGGAAGACCAACTTCGGAAGAGATCCTCCCTCTTTTCAGCTCAATTATTGCAGCAGACTGCAGATGCCAAGCCAAGGGTATTCTCTCTTTTTTCCCTGGGCGTGGTATCCTGGTAAAAAAGACAAAGGAGTCAAAGGGGGTTGGAGATGATTGATGTGAGCAGCTCTCTCACAGCAAGGAAAGAATCTGATTCCCGTGGTCAGATGATCCAAATCCACGTTTCACTTTGTGGGAGTATCACTCACCATTTTTCGTCCTGTCAGACTGATCTCATCATCTTCTTCTACACCTGCATTTCAAGTTCTATCTCCTAAGAACACACAGATATGCATCTCTAAGAAAGATGTAGACACGCGAGTTAGTTTGAGAGATTGACAAAGGATCCTTGTATAATGTATGGCCCTAGCTCGACTGAACTAGACCTGACATTTTTTGAATACATGCACGGTTGATCATTTGCAGCTAGCTAGCTAGCTCTAAGGTCTCATTCTGTATGGCTTTAATTTGGTGGTCATATAAACTTGGTTTATCCCTAATTAAAAAGCTACATGATGAATCAGGTTTATATACAAAGTATATTTATACCAAATAAACGTTTTAGTTTACCCTGAGCCTCAACAACACTTTCTATACTGCATAACAAGAAAGAGACTATAGGCTCATAGAGATATTATTCTTGCCGTTGACTTTAGACCACTGATTATATTGTAGTCGGAAAATGTCTTGATCGGGGCACATCATTAAATTCAGGTTGATTGGGAGATCAATCATACAGTAACCGGCATATAATTTGAATGGTGGATGCATTCGTCCAGATGAAATTTTCTTTATCATTTCAAAGTGGGTTGGATTAGATTGGCAAGCGCTTATATATCTGCCTTAATCATGCATGGTCACTCAACTAACTAGCTAGAATGCATTGGAACAGGGACATTAATCTTTTTCTAACCATTATTTTAGTGATGGTGCTGCGATTCCAAAACCTTCCTCCAATGTGTCCATCACTTTCATCCAAGTCGTCTCCTATCTTTTTCAGCATCATCCTCATGCATGTTATCTTTCTCTGTCTTCCAAGAATGGAGACAAAATATATAGTACCCCTTATGGAGATGATTGGTGGGAAGGGAGAGGTCCTGATCTTGGCATCTCCCCTAGTTGAGCAAAGTGCAGTATTCTTGGGAGAGGAGAGAGAACGTTTATGTGGGTGTTCGGTTGTAGGACAAATAATTGAACTTTTCTTATAAAAAAATGTTTTTCCAACAAAACTCGATACAAAAGGTGTTTGAAAATTATTATAAAATTAAGGTTTTATATAAAATTTATTTTTGGATAAAAAATTTGAGGCCTCTTTTTTTCTTCTTTCTTGTTGCCCAGCTCCCACACCTTTTATAGTTATATATGGTTTGCACTCTTTTTGTATCATATCTCTCGTCAAACTTGCTAATTTGTGTCTTTAGCTATCTTACATTGTATTCTAATATAAATTTTTATTATGAAGGTATGTAAAAAGTTATTGTGCAACCAACCATCTCATTTGGATATGGTGCAATGATGTGAACTCGATTTCTCTCAAATTGGATGGTTTTGGCGAACAGTGACATGTTTGGTAACATTATTAGATATCTCTATGATTTTCAATTTTAAAATTAGAGGTATTTGATTAATAGTGTCGATTTTTTTATTTGTAGAGCAAACAAAATATTTTGTGTAATACAAGTGCCAACTTATATTAATTTTAATATTGATATACTCTAACATCTAAAAATGTCAATATCTATATTGATATAGTATTATTTGTGATACTCTAACCAAATAGCCTTAATAGTATATCAATGTCGATATTGATATTTCTAGAAGTTGGACTATCAATATCAAAATTAATACAAGTTGACATATATATTACATAATGTGCTTTGTTTGCACTACAAATCTCAAAATTGATATTAATAGTCAAACACCTCTTAATAATTACAATCAATATGAATTTTAAAATCGTTAGCAAGAGAATGTGTAGTAGTGTTACCAAAGAGGGCCTAAACTTTTTGTTACGTGATGTGTCTAGAACAAGTAAATTAAGATTTGATATCCAACAGTTTTTAAACTAAAGTCCTTATGGGGTGTTTGGTTGCATGATAATGAAAATTTTAATTTTAATTTTTAAAAATTGTAAGAAAATTTGTTAAAAGAGGTGTTTGGTAACCATGACAATTTTATATTTTAAAAATAATTTTCTTCTTAAACAAAAAAGAGGGTCTCACCACTTTCTTTTTTCTTGTGGTCCCCCACTTTGTTTGGTCATGTATGATAGTTACTCTTTTTTGTAATCACATCCCTCCAAACATGATAATTTTATGTCATGAGTTAGTTTACTTTTTATTTTAATTCGATTTTTTATCATGAAAGTGTACAAAAAATTATCATGCAACCAAACACCCCATTAAGTTTTAGCGCTACACATAAATTAGGAGAGGACTTCAAGATATGCCACACACAACATGAAGAAGAAGCATGATTGTGTTGACAAGAAACAACGTCTAGAAGTGAATAGCAACGTTTGTAGGGTGTTGGGTTGCACAATATTTCTATACACTTAATTTCATGACAAAAAAATTAAAATGTAAAGAGCTAAAGACAAATTTATCATGTTTGATGTGAAATGATGACAAAAGGAGTGATAAGTGAAACTATAAAAAATGGGAGATGACAACCATGACATGAGGGTAAAAAGTGGCTCACCTCTTTTTTCGTCTAAGAAGAAATAATGTATAAGAACCTATTTATGTAATGATTACCAAACACACTAACAAGTTTTGTTACAAAAAACCCTTCGTGTAGGAAAACTCATTTTACCATGTAACCCGACACTATCGCTACCTTTGTAAATTAAGGAATGCATCACTGAGTACATAAATACCTGCACGATACAACTTGCTTTTATGCCATGTTTGGTTATAGTATCACATATGAAGCTATATCAATTTTGATACAGACATATTTGTAAATGATGGAGTATCGATCACTGTCAAAATCAATATAAGTCGATATTTCTGTTTCATATCATACTTTATTTGTATTAATGGAGTGTTTAGTTATATGATAAATTAATTTTTTATATAATTTTATACTTTGTAATAAAATTTGTTAAAAGAGATGTTTGACAATTATTACAATTTTATTTTTTAAAAGTGTTTTTTTATTAAACGAAAAAGATGGTGTCACTTCTTTTTATCTTGTGGTCTCCCACCTTGTTTAGTTATATACGGTATCCACTCTTTTGTTTTCATATCTTCCCAAACATGATAATTTTATGTCAATTGATTAGCTCACACTTTATTTTAACAAAATTTTTTTATCACAAAAATACATAAAATTTTATTGTGCAACCAAACACCCTATAAGAGTTTCAATGTTAATATTGATGGGCAAACACCAGGCCATTGATGACTTCTATTACTATCATTTTCAAAATTGACAGTTACATAGATGTGTTCAATCCTGTTACCAACAAAAACACGGCATTATGGCCTATTTGGTTAGAGTATCAAAAATGATACTATATTAGTATTGGTATCGATATTTCTAGAAGTTTGAGTATGAATATCAAAATTGATACAAGTTGACACTTGCATTACATTGTATACCATTTTTATATTCAAATTTTAAAATTGATATTATTAGTCAAACATCTCTAAGTGATTATCATCAATATCAATTTTAAAATTGATAGTGATAGAGGTGTTTTGGTAGTGTCACCAAATAGGGTCTTAATCCCCGTTTGGTTAGAGTATCAAAAATGACACTATATTTGTATTGATATTGATATTTTTAGAAGTTAGAATATAATATCGAAATTGACAGAAGTTAACACTTGTATTACATGATATGTTTTATTTGCACTACAAATATCAAAATTAATACTATTACATAGTAACACACTTCCAAATGATTACTAACAATATCAATTTTAAACGTAATAGTGATGAAACACTTAATAATATTACCAAAAGGTCTTGGTTATTGATAGCTGGACCACCAAAATTCTACTCAAATCCTTGATCCATTCCGTACATACCCAACTTGTTCTGCATCTACTAAATTACGTATGCACAATACATTTATCTTACTATATATTTTACTTTAAATTATGTGTATATATATATACACCCAATATTGTTGTGTATATAAATCATGACAAGGTGTTCAGCGGACAAACGCATATGTGAGCATTCCCTCGGGTGAGTCCCACGGCGGAAGCTGCCATGGCTGCCTCCTGTAGTAGTTCTTGGAGGAGATTACTGTTGATGGAATTATGCAAAATCTATCTGTATGTATGTATGTATATATGGGTGCTTCCCCCCCTCTCTCTCTCTGTAAATGGATGAATGAATGAGAGAGAGAGAGGGGGGGGGGTTAAAGAGTGCACAGCCAGCTGAGGAGGAAGATATATAGGAGAAAGGAAACTGAGGGGAAAAATTCTCCCCCCTGTTGGCAATTCGCAGCATTAACTCATTGCTTCAAATCCCCTCCTTCCCAATAATTTCCTTCATATATATCCACACAGTTCACCTCTCTCTCTCTCTCTCTCTCTCTCTCTCTCTCTCTCTCTCTCTCTCTCTCTCTCCCCTTCCCTGTTCACCACATGCCGGAGTTTCCCAATAATTTGCCCTTATAAATTTGAGGAGAAACTGGCCGTCGGAGCTAGCCGGTGGCGCAGCAGATGGACCTCGGGCTCTCCATCGGCGGAAGCGAGGCCAGGAGGCGGGAGGCCGTTGGAAAAAATCATGGGCGCCTGACGACGAGGAGCGGCGGCGGCGTCGGGGAATGGGCCCGGCCGGAGGACAGCAACCCTCCCCTGCAGCTGGAGCTGCAGCTCTCATGGCCGATCCCCCGCGGTAGGGCATCCGGCCGCCTCTCTTCCTGATCTCTTCTTCCCGCGCCGTCTCTCTCGACACCCTAGCTTCATGTGATCCCGTGCAGATGATAGCCCATGCCATGCCGGAGCTTCCGCTGCTCCGGCGGCGGCCGCGGCGGAAGGAAGGGGTGCCGTCGGGCCTCCGGATCAGCCCGCCGGCGACCGTGAGAACATCCACACCGACGCGGGTCGACCCTCGCCTTCGACCTCCCAAAGCACGGGCGGCGCCGGTGGCTGGAGGTGCAGCGACGAGGAGGGCGGCGGCGGCGGCGGGAGCGAGGCGGCTCCGAGGAAGAAGCTGCGGCTCACCAAGGAGCAGTCTTGTTACCTCGAGGAGAGCTTCAGAGAGCACGCCACCCTGAACCCGGTGAGAGACGCGCCTCCTTTCTAATCCCTCTCCGATCGATCGCCGGCCGCCTGATCTTTACGACCTCTCGATCCACGGCGTTCGTGCAGAAGCAGAAGCTCGCCATTGCCAAGAAGATGAACCTCCGGCCGCGCCAGGTGGAGGTCTGGTTCCAGAACCGCCGGGCGAGGTCGGTTTCTCGAACGCCCCCTCTCTCCCTAGCGTCCCCCTTCCCGCCCCCCCTTGTTCTCGTAGCGGAGAGAGCTCATCTCAGATCAGCCGTGTGTGCCGCCTCGATCGCCGCCGTGCAGGACGAAGATGAAGCGGACGGAGGTGGAGTACGAGTACGTGAAGCGGTGCTGCGAGTCGCTGGCGGAGGAGAACAGGCGCCTGCGCCGGGAGATCCAGGAGCTGAGGGCCCTAGCGGTGGGTAGCCCGCGGTTGCGCCTGCACCCGCCGCCGCCGGCCGCCGCGCTGCTCATGTGCCCGTCATGCGAGAGGCCCGCCGGGAAGGAGGGGGGCGGCCGGAAGGCGGCGCGCAGCTTCGGCGGCGCTCCGTTGAAGCTCGGGGAGGGGTGTCCCCCGGTGGCCTTCCCCGTCAGCTGAGAGGGATTATCTCTTGATATTATTGTTCATAGAGAGTATTATTATCGTATATAGTTCTCTTGATAAATTAATTAATGAGTAAATATATATAGAAGAGTGTGATCGATGATTCATCTCAAGTGATGATCGAAGAGAGGAGATGTAGTCGCTTGATCGATTATCACGGTCCTTCTCATAAATCAAAAAAAAAATGAATATATATACACACACCGGCATGGATATATTTATCAAGGTGACGCGATAATCGCTCGTAGACGACTGTGATTTCTCTTTTGAACGATCATTTAAAGTGAATCGTACTCTTTTTGGAAAGAAAATAAGGCCAAGGGTCTCAAAAGAGTTGGTTGGGTGTATATTGACCTAGGTAAACCGAGGTCAGGACTCAACCGGGACTTAACATCGTCCGGGTCAAAAAATAATAATAATAATAATTTATAAATATTTATAAAATTAAGTCTTGAGGTCGAGATCGAGTTAGTTGATTCAAAAATTAATGGATTCCGGCCCGTGTACTCGATATTCCATGGCTTCACCTCGATGTTAACTTAAAAAAAAACTTTTTAAAAAATCACAACTCAGGCAACAAGGAAAAAAAATGTTCTTTTTTGTCCTTTTATCTTGACCGGTTCCAAATCTAAGATAAGAATTCTTTTAGTCAGGAGAAGACATGCATCTATGAAATATGTGCACACATATATATATGCCCCAGTTGGGTGTCTTGTTGGATCACAAATTAATTAAGTTGTTGTTGTATAACAAGATACGTTTACATTTTTGCAAGAAAATTTGTTAACAAATGAGGCTTGGTCGTCATTACGGAAATATATTTCTATAGAGAATTCTTTTTTAAAACAAATGATATTTTTTTTCTTTTGTGCCTGATCTGCTACCTTTTATAGTTATACAAGTCTCTCCACCCTAGTTATCGTACCTCATTAAACATGGTATTTTTGTGCCTTTAGTTAATTTTGATTTTATTTTAATATAAACTTTATCATAATATATATATATAATTATTGTACAACTAGATGGAAAAGAACATATAGCCAAAAGGATTGGGATTGGAAGATTAGAAGTATAAGCTAATCTCATCGTATGTATTGGGTGTGTTTGGTTGGGATCGCCAAAGAGATTTAGATCAACTAATTTTTTTTCCGATTTTCGGATTGCAACGATTGCGTTAGGATTTTTAAAGAACAGAAAGATGTAGCATAGATGGAAAGATCGAATGATTTCGATCAAAGTTGATGATGTCAAAGTAAGATAAAAAAATTATTTTGATACTCTTTTTAATGACAATTGTACTAAAATTATATATGGCAATTTGAATACTATTATAAAAATTCAATTTTTAAAAGCTAAAGAAATAGTGAAGATGTTGAAAATAATAAGGCATGTGGCCCAGATAGCATTTCTATTAAAGTATGAAAATATTTGAAAGATGTAGGGTAGAATGGTTAACTCGACTTTTTAACAAATTCTAATATCGAAAAGAATGCCGAATAGATGGAGAAAAAACATCATTATACTTATTTTTAAGAAAAAAAAGTTACCCAAGATTGTACAAATTATAGAGTAATCGAATTCATGAGTCATATTATGAAATTATGAAAAAGAGTTATTAAGCGACGGTTATGGAATTGTACAAATATTTGAACTAACCAATTGGAATTTATTCTTAGTCGATCTACAATTGAAGTTATTTTTCTTATTAGAAGTTTGATAGAGAAATATCGAGATATGAAAAAAGATTTACATATAGTGTTTATTAACTTGAAAAATGTCCATGATGGAGTTTCAAGAGAGATTGTGTTATGTGTGTTGGAATGAAAGATGGTATCTGTCAGATATGTATATAAATAATAAAAGAAAAATATGATGAACCGACCATTGGCATATGTAGAATTGGAGAAGAAACAAGAGATTTTATTATTTCAATTGGCTTACATCAATGGTCTACATTATATCATTATCTTTTTGTATTAGTTATGGATGAATTAATGAAGACTTTACAAAATAAAAAATTAGAATTGTGTAAAAATACTTTAAAAACTAAGAGTTCAAGATAAGTACAACTAAAATAGAATATATGTGTTTTGAATTTAATAAAAACCAAAGACAAGTAGGTGACGATGTTAATTTAGATGAGATAAGATTATCTCAAAGAACTTAATTTAAGTATCCTGAATCAATTACTCAAAAAGATGAAAAATCTGACGAAGATGTTAATCATAGAATTAAAATAAGTTGGATGAAGTGAAAATTAGCTACAAGGGTATTGTGTGATCATAAGATTCCAATGAGTCGAAAAAAAATTTATCATACAAATATAAGACTTAAAGCGTTGTATGGTAATGAATGATGAACTATAAAAGAAAAACATACTTTCAAAATAAATGTTACTAAAATAAGAATATTAAGATAGATGAGTGATTATGCTATATTAGATAGAATTAGAAATGAATATATTAAAGAAAATGTAAGAGTGGCGACAATTATAGATAAATTGAAAGAATAAAGATTGAGATGGTTTGAATATATTAAACTTAGATCAAAGAAGACTTTGGTAAAAAAAAGTGAAAAATATTAAAATAAAAAATAAAAATATGGTAGACCTAAGTTAATTTGAAGGAGGGTAATTCAATATGATTTAAATATTTTTGAAGAGGTTATTCAAAATCAACATGAGTGGAAAAAAGAATGTATATGACCGATGCCAAATAATATAGGACTAAGGTTTGAGTTGAGATGAGAGAAAAATATATATATAATGATCTAGATTTTAAAAAATTAAGAGATGTAAAGATTGTTTTATATTCTCTTCCTCCTATGACGCATCCTTAATATCAAAAAAGGTTGTCAAACATAACAAAATTATTTAGAAAGACAACCCATGTGATCAAAGCTCATTTGGTTCCCAGAGTACACCAAATCAGGGATAGAGATAATTTTTAGACACCAACACCCAAGAACATTTAATCAAAATTGCATTGTGAGCTTTCTCTCAGTTAGATGGGTAGCTTAATTAGTAAATTCCCCCCAAGGTTCTTAAAAAAGATCAAGGTTATCCAATATTGTTCTTGCATGAACTCTTAAGATGAAGAGAATCAGCGACAGTAGGAAATAGCAAGGATTGAGGTATTCGCTATCTCATCTGATTAACTTTTTTGAAGTTTATACCGATGGTATAAACTAATGAGATGCCTTCTTTAATGCATCTATCTTGCTTAGGATCATAGTAGAGCCTCAGATATAATAGCTTTTATACCCAGGAAAGATACCTTAGGCCCTGTTTGGTAACATTATTTGACACCTTTATCACTATCAATTTTAAAATTGATATTGATCGAACCATTAAGAGGTGTTTGGTTAATTGTATCAATTTTAAAATTTACAGTACAAACAAAACATATTATATAATACAAGTGTCAACTTGTATTAATTTTGATATTGATACTCCAACATTTGAAAATATTAATATCAATATTGATATAGTACCAAAAATAAAACTCTAACCAAACAGGGCATTACGTCATGTTTGGTAACACTATTATGTACCTCTGTCACTATCAATTTTAAAATTGATATTGATCGAACCATTAAGAGGTGTTTGGTTAATTGTATCAATTTTAAAATTTACCGTGCAAACAAAGCATATTATATAATACAAGTGTCAACTTGTATTAATTTTGATATTGATACTCCTACATTTGAAAATATTAATATCAATATTGATATAGTATTAAAATTCTAACCAAACAGGGCATTACATATCGACAAGTAATGTGATGTTTGGTTGCACAATAAGACATCTAAATATATAAACATTATAGATATGACAACAAAAAGAGTGAATGACTGAGTATAACTATTAAAGATGGGGGAGCAGAGTAAAATGTAAATCTTCCGGTTGTCCATGTTCTGATTTTTTGAAAGGTTGTTCCAATTTTGATTTCGATAATTTCAATTCACTGTGTTCCAATTTCGATTCTATTAATTTTAAAATTATTTTTTACATAAATCATCTCAAAATATTTAGTTGTTAATTTCTGTTTTGAAATTGACAGAACAAACAAGACATAATAAATATCCACACATCTATCGCTCTTGTTATTAATAATTTTAAAATCAATGTAATCTTATTTCTGATACTCTAATCAAACATGACATTGAGTAGTTGACGTCCGTTGACCCGATCAAAACCAATTTTTTTATCGATCAAGCACCTATCACACAGTTATCAAACCGGATCTCTCCGTCTTATCGGGTCTCTATTTTTTTATGCCCTGTTTGATAACACTATTAGGTACCTCTATCACTATCAATTTTAAAATTGATATTAATAGAAATCATAAAAAAATGTTTGACTAATCGTATCAATTTTAAAATTTGATATTGTATTACTTTTGATATTAATATTAATATTGATATAATACCAAAAATAAAACTCTAACCAAACACGACATTAAGTATGTGGTCGTGGATTTGACCGTACAAGAAGAGAAATAACTCCATTCTATATATAAAAAAGCTTGGATGTTCTCTCTCCGTTGTGCATCCACCCACGAGAGTACGTCAGATCTCTAACCGTACAAGGAGTGCACATCGCCTGAGGAGCCTGTAACCCCTCAGGCCACACACATCTTCACATTAAATGTGGGTCACATCGGCTATTTAATCCATCTTCAGAACTTGATGTGCCCCACATTTAATGTGAAGATGTGTGTGACCTCAGGAGCCCTCATCAGGCGATCTGCACTCATCTTCAAGACATCAAGACGTCGTGCGGAATTTTCTCACAAGACCGGTCGAGCTATAAATAAAGGAAACAACTTTCGAAGAAAACCTCATTCAGAATGTTGAATATACTGAGATGATCGAAAACCATATATAACATCCTGAGATGTTGAATATCCTGAGATTTCGAAGGAACCTCATTCAGATGGTCGAAACCTCCTCCAATCACGTCCAAGAAGAAGCCCCCCCTCCGAGAGAGAGAGAGAGAGAGAGAGAGCGGAGAAGAGAGAAACGATTTATTTACACAGCATGAAAAGCCAAGCGCGCGCAAAGGAAACGGCTCCCTTTCATTTTTATTTTTATTTAAAATGTCTTCAGCGCTGCTCGGGACCTGAGATGGAGCAGCAGCAGTTGTCGTCGAGAGCCGCCAGCGCCGCCCTCTTCCGCCTCGTCGTCTCCTCCGTCGACGGCGGCAGCTGCAATATCTGCAGATTGTCCGTCCGCCCACCACCACAGGCACAGAACAAGCAATGCACAGACACCACCCATGGTTATTATTATTTACCGCGACAATGGAGCCGATCAACAGAGTAAGAACAGAGAACGGGGAGAGGGAGAGCGCTTCCTAACCTTCTTCTCCTTCACGGCGGATCCCAGCTTCCTAACGCTGGCGGCGCCGCCGTTGTACTCCACCAACGCCATCTGTTGCTTTCCTCCTCCGGCAGCTGCTGCCGGACTCAAGCACGCCACGGCGTCAGCGTTCTCCTTGTCAAGGTTCAGCTTCGCAATGCTGCCGGCGCCGCCGTTGCACGCCGCCGCCTTGTGCTGGTTTCCCCCCATTTTACCGGCTGTTACGGGAGTCGAGCGCGCCGTGCCGTCGTCCCAATTCCCTTTCTCGTCTTCAATGGCTGCTGCTTCTACTGTTTCATTTTCTTGCTCCTCCACCGGGCGGTAAAGACTGTTGTTTTCTTCTTTCTTCTCTTCCTCTGTCACTTCATCTTCTTCCTTCCAGCTATCGGGTCCCTTCTCCTCCTCCTCCGCCAGGTAATTGCTGCATCCTTCCGCTGCTGCCCCTTCCATCTCTTTGTCCTCTGCTTCTGCCAATTCCTCTTCCACCTGATGATCGCCGTTACCTCCTCCTCCTCCTCCTTCCACCATCTCTTTTTTATCCTCTTCTTCTCCCGCTTCCTCAGGGGCGGCGGACTTGTCGACGGAGATAAACATGACCGAAGGTTTATCTTCCTCCTCACGCTCTGCTGTTACTTCTTCCTCCTCCTCCTCCTCTGCATCTGCGTCTTCTTCCTCCTTCTCCTCCTCCATTGGCGCGTTCTTCTCGTTCGCCGTGGCGGGCTCGTCGGCGGGGAAGAGCGGGACAGGGTGTTCCTCCTCGGCCTCAAATCCTACCGATTTTTCTTCTTCCTTCTCTTCTTCCGTCACTTCATCTTCTTCCTTCCAGTCATTGGGTCCCTTCTCCTCTTCCTCCTCCAGGTAAATGCTGCTGCTTCCTTTCGCTGCTTCCTCCATCTCTTTGTCCTCTGCTTCTGCCAATTCATCTTCTTCCTTCTTCTTCTTCACGGGTGCGTTCTTCTCCTCCGTCAGGTAATTGCCGTTACCCCCTTCTGCTACTACCACCAGGTAATTGCTGCTTCCTTCCTCTGCTTCCTCCATCTCTTTGTCCTCTGCTTCTGCCAATTCATCTTCTTCCTTCTTCTTCACGGGTGCGCTCTTCTCCTCCGCCAAGTAACTGCCGTTACCTCCTCCTCCTCCTTCTTCTTCCCTCCCCGTCACCAATGCGTTCTTCTCCGCCAAGTCGCCGCCGCCGCCACCCTCCTCCCACTCTGTCTGTTCCCATCCGCCCTCGGCGTCCACTGCCTCTTCTTCCTTCACTCGCTGCTCTACTCCCGTCGCTTCGTCTTCTTCCTCCCATTTCACGAGCGTGTTCGTCTCCACCAGTTCGCTGCTGCCGTGACTCTCCTCCGTCCGGGGCACCGCGGCCTGCCCCTTGTCGGCGGGAGACTCACTGGGAAAGGAAGAAGTTACCGGAGACAACGCCGCCGGCAGAGAAGCATCGGGGTTCTCCGGCGCCTCTCCAGCCGCCGTCTCGTCCGCAACCGTCCGAACGGCGTGGTGGTCGCCGAAGTCCGCGTCGCCGTCGTCGAGCAGGGGCAGGACTTCGATCTCCTCGGCGGTTGCTTCGACGAGTCCCGTCACCGCTACGGTGAGCAGAGTCTCCTCGAAGTCCGTCTGATAGCCGGCGTCCTCCACCGCCCGATCCTCTCCTGACGCCACTGCATCGTCGTCTTCGGAAACATCCACAACCCTGGGAGTTCCTTCCATATCCACCGTCGGATTAACGAGGTCCTCCGAGGGATCGTCCTCAACCGTCTGATAAACAGTTTCCCCCACCGACATCACCGGATCAGAGGGTGACTCCTCCGTCGTTGGATTCGTGTGGTCGAGCATCGCCGGATCTTCAATCTCTACCGTCGGATCAACAGGATCCAGGGAATCCACGGTGGGCTCTGCTTCACCTTCCTCCGACTCAGCTCCCTCCGCCGATCCCCAAATCTCCGCCTCTTCCGCCGCCGTGGCAAGAGTCACGTGGGACGCCGGAGACCCTTCATCTCCGTCATTTCCCTCGGCACCGGCGACCTTTGAGGGGATTGCACCATCCGCCGGAGCCCTTCCATCATCGTCATCTTCCCCGGCACCGGCAATTTCTGGAGGGATCATACCGTCCGCCGGAGCGCTTCCATCTTCATCATCTCCCCCGGCACCGGCATTTTCTAGAGGGATCATTTTACGTTCCGCCGGAGCCTTTCCATCTTCGTCATCTTCTCCGGCACCGGCAATTTCTGGAGGGATCATACCATCTGTGCCACAAGAAAGAGGAAGAAATCAGAAAAGCAACGGACAAACCGACGAATTCAAAAAAATAAAGATGGAGAAAGAACAACGAACATTCTCTTCTCTTACATCTCATCCTGCTCTCAACGGCGGTGCTGTTCGGTGCTTTGGCCTCCATCTCAGCAGCTGCCTCCTCCATAGCGGCTCTCCTCGTCCTGTAACGGCTGGACCTCGCCCCACTAGCCGCCTCCAGCCCCGGCGCCGCCTTGGGGAGCCTCCTAGTTGACGCCCTCCGCGACGAAGAAACCACCACAGGCGTCTGCGGAACCGGAGAGGCAGCGCCTCCTCCTTCACGCTCCTTTTTTGCCTCTTCCTCCGCTTCGATCAAGGGCGGTTTGGCGACTCGGGCCGCGGCTCGTCGCCGGCGAGTTGCCCCGGTCGCTGGAGTCGCGGGGACTCGTGGAACCCCCTTTGCTGCTTCCGCATCTTCTTCCTCCGCTCCTCGGCCGCTGGTGAGCACCAGAGTCCGGGTCTTTCGCCCGCGGGCGTTGAGGGTGGAAGGAGAGTTGGGGACCCCCACCTCTGCATCTTCTTCCCTTGGCGCTTCCTCCGCAACCTCCTCGCCCGTGGTGAGCCCCCTCGCGGCACTCCGACGGGTAGTCCGCTGCGGGGAGTTCCTCGAAGGATTGGGCTGCTTCCTAGCGGATGTCCTCCGGCAGGATCGGGAGGGCGGCTCCGGCGTTCCTGCAGCCGATACCCTCTTTGGCGACTGAAACTCCTGGCTCCCCTTTACGAAGGCCTCTAGTCCTTCAACCTGAGAAAGGAAACCGTGGAGAAAGATTTGAACACACGCAGGAGGAGTTCGACTCTGAGAGAGAGAGAGAGAGAGAGAGAGAGAGAGAGAGAGAGAAAGAGAGAGAGGGAGGGAGAGAGCTCGGTACATACCATCGGAAGAGCTTGGAGGGCGTCGGCCATGGCGATGTTGGTCATGTTGGCGCGGATATTGTTCCTCTTGCAGAGGGCCTGGAGGTCCTTCCTCGGCAGGCTCTGTAAATCGAAATCCATGGTCGAACAAGACTCGAAGAACTTCTCCCCCCCGCCCCCTCTCCTTTCGAAGAAAGATGTTAGGGTTGCCGACGGAGAGATCACTCCGTTTAATGCGGAGAAGGTGAGGATTCGAAATTTGAAAATCTTACCGTTGCGCGATGTCCGTTCCAATTCCGGAATATCTCAACGAACGGAACTTCCTATCGGAGAGGGTCGCCCGATCGAGCACCAGGGACCGTCAGATCGAGATCGGGCAGCGGAAAAGGCACCAGAGAGCGGCCGAATCCACCCACACGATCCTACCTGTTCATGCTTGACACGTGGCGATCCAGAAAGGTCCTGTTAATTTTTTTAGCGATCTTATATACCAGTTCTCATTTATATATGTATATGTAAATGTCCTCATAAAATTCTTAAAAAAAATGTCATAAAAATCTTAAAATACTGTTTTTGAAAAAATAAGTACCTTCACTTAAAAACACATATTTAAGTTGTCTACATACTGTTCCCTTGGTTAATTATTTTTTCAATATTGTTCTAATAAAATAATTTTTTTGATAAATCACTAGTTTTTTTGCCGCTTTAAAATAAGTTCATGTATGTTAAGCACCGACAAGTTTAATCAAACGACAACTACGTGTTTTTTGGACACTATTGTGTCCAAAAAACACTATTGACGTCGACATTTCATAGAGTATGAATAACAAAATTGATATAACTCTATAAGTGGATATTTGTCTTATAGTCCATGTATTTTCGCTTTATAAATTTAAACATTCTTATTAATAGACAAATACTTATATAATCGATAGTGATATCAATTTTCAGATTATTAGTGATGGGAGTATTTAGTACTTTTTAGGCCCGTTTGGTATCCAGAAAAAAATTAAAAAAAAATAGGACTAAGTGACTCCTTGTCCTTGTCATGTTTTTGGGTTTTAGTTAAGAAAGGTTCAGAGAATAACCCAATCTTATGTTTGATGATATAAGCATAAATTTGAAGATGACCATATGTTTCCATATTTATATTCTTGTTATCTTATCTTTTGTTTTTTTTACCGGAGGCTGATATGAAAAACTCCCAGTACAACGGAAGCAGTCGCATGCTAAACAAAGGAGGATGATAATTGATGGCAACAGAGGAGGCCTTTCTCCAGAGACTTGCAGAAAATACACGATCCGCTGAGTAGAGAAAAAGAGAAGCCCAGACAGGGTGGGGTGATCAATGTACAAGACTAAAAACTGCTCTCTATTGTTCCTTTGTCAAAAAAAAAAAATCAATACTTTACAGAGGCTAACTCGGAACGAACTCGGGGAACATCGGCGCGGCTGTGCGGTGAGGAAGAAAGAATGTGGTAGCCTGATCACCGGCGTCCATGGATGCCTGCCTTGATGCTCTCTCACTCTCTTCTTCTTCCTACAGTTTCTCTGTACTTCCGGTTGACACGGAAGAGACCCGGGAGGTCATGCAAGACCTGGTCTGTCACCTGGGAGGGCCTTCAGACGACTGGCTGTTCAGAGCGGAGTTTGAGGGGATGGGGAGGGTGCCATTCTCCTGCGGCGGCGGGACGCCCCACTTCTGTTCGGCGTCCGATGGCTCCACCACATGAACAGCGCCGTCGCTCATTCCCAGTGCAATCTGGTTCGGCTCAGATGGATGGGCGGCGATGACCACAGGGAAAACTGCTCCACTGCAAGTTACCGCGGAAAGTGGAGGTAAATGAACGGTTTATACAGGTAAAAAAGGGGGGAGAGTTACTGGCTGTGAAATGAGAAACAAAAACTTTTAGTACAGGCAGAAGATCCCCAACCTGCCAACCGGTAGTGTTATGTATGCGGATGGAGCGATACGACATCGCAACCGTAGGCTTTCTGCATCAAAAACTCCGATTGCCCCATCGCAGAATCCGGCAAACACCAGCATGCCATCACAGGAGTAAATAGCACTTGAGATAGGTGCAGGGAGTGCTTCCCTAGGAGACCACTGGATATAGCAAGAGTGCAAATGTGCAAGTTCAATGGCAGACACGAGAAGGCAAACAGAAATATGTTAAATACAAATCAGCTGACCAACATATCATGGGAAAAAAACATTTCAATCAACTGACTGGCTTAGCATGGAAAAATGAATTCTCAAAAAGATGGAATCTGTTTTTGACTTTTTACAACAAGCTGAATGTCATATGCCACAAATCCCATGTCCAATTTTGCCAAAAGCGTTCAGAAAACACTTTACTAGAGCATTTCAATTTCCAACACCTACTGTTTTATAAAGTAGAAACAACTTAGTGGGATGCATTGCAAAGCCAGATGTGATTTATAATGTCCACAAATGTTTTCCTCTCTAACTGAAGATGCTGGCAAGCTATCAATAGATGTAGGGTAACTAACCGATCTTATGCAATCAAGTTTTGCATCATAAACGGCGATATGGCTTTCATGCACAACTAGAAGATGTGCCTGATCATTGTGGAATTGAACCCTCGTTTCACCCCCAAGTGGTCCAGACCCAGAGTGACCGGCTGGAGGTTGAATAAACCTCGCCTTCTTCTTTTCCCATCCATCAATATTCCATACGCAAAGCTGCAGTTTGCATCAAGAAAGTCTTGGTCAAAATACTAGCATCCACATCAAAACTATGGCATCAACTATCAAGTGAAGAAACATACAAAAGTCCGAAAAAAAACTAATGAATCTTTAGGTACATTTTAATATGAAAGAAACCTCACGTGGTTGCCAGGAGCAGCAGCATACCTGTGCATCAGCACCTGCAGAGACTAACACATTCATGGTATGAGAGAAAGCAAGCCCAGTGATCCTTTTCTGGTGACCTTTGAGTTTGGTTTTCACCTATAAAGACAGAACAAGAAATATAAGATCTCAGTAATATTCTTAGGGACAAGACGAACAGCAAGAATATGCAATAAGTATATAGTCAAATTTGACCATCTGTCCCAAGGTCTGAAACATTTGCAACAGAAACATCAACATATATTCTAAAAATGAAATTATCAATATTCAAAGGGCGTGCCTAAAATACTAAGGCAACAACGTTGACCCAGAAGGTACCTCATCGATTCTGACATTATATATCTGAATTGTGGAATCCTCCATTCCAATTGCAATAATATTGTTATCTTGAGGATGGAATGCTAAAAACGTGGCAGCTGGAGGAGGCGGCATGAAAGTTGTCATGACCTGTGAAAATTAGAAAGTTCAATCTAAAATTTTTTATGCCCATGGGTAAATATCAGGTAGTAAACAAATAAAGTGTCTCAAGCGCAAAATATGAAGAGGTAAAAACCTTAAATGTCATCATGTTGAACAGTGAGACTTTCCCACCAGATGCGGACATCACGTACGAATCATTTTTAGACAAAGCAATGCATGCAACTGATTCATCGGATGTACTCTCAGCCAAATCATTAGTCATTGAGACTCCACTTGCTGGTTGCCACAGTTGAGGTGCAAAAGATGCAGTTGACTGTTGAATACAAATGGATGCAATCAGCATGAGAACTAGGAGGTCCTTTCAAGATGGGATTTATCTAGTAGCATAACCAACCTTTCCAGATGGGTTTCGTTCAGTACGTTGCCATTTCCAAAGTTTGTGAACAGCATTAGAGCAAAGGGCTAACACTGCTACTCCAGAATTCGTGTACAAAATGCGCACAATCTGAGATCAAATAAGAAAAATCCAATGAAAACTCAACGGCAAAGGTCAGTGGCCATGCAATGATAACAAAGCACTTTAAAGATCACCATAATGCATACAAAAGGCTGCAGTAATGTTTGGGGAATAAACTCAAGAGAGAAGAAATCATAAACCACTTGATCCACTTTCTTTCAAAAAGATTTAATCACACAGTTCGTACCTTTCCTGCCGATGTCAGCGAATCAGGGAACCGCAGGGCTTTGAGCTGATTTGAATCCACAATGTCTGTCAATTTCCAGCTTTTAATTTTATCAGAATCATCTGGTATTCTAGGTTTCACATCCGTTGTCCTACTTTCGATGGCAGCCTAAAAAAAAGGTTTATTAGCTTTCTAATACTGGGAGATATCCCTGCCAATCAACATGCTACCCTAAAGCATAATGAGTCTCACCAAGCCAGCTATAGGTACTGCAGGAGGAATCCTGTCAGGCCGCTCCAATGCGGCGGCCATAGGTCCAGAGACACTAGGAACGTTGCCCAATGCATTCACAATTGGAGGCTGTAAAAGATTTGGAAAAGCAGAATGTATCAGAGCAGCATGGTAAAATACATTACAAACACCACATAAAAAAACAAAGATATGGGTAGAAAGTATCGTAATGATGTGAAGTCAAAACAGCATAGGCATCAGCATCTGTTTCCCATATTTTCTTCACTTCGATTCCATTTAGAAGAAAATATTATGTTAGAAGAGACAGTAACGCAAGTAAAAACATTAAAGCAAGATTGGTTCTACCTGCTTAACATTAAACAAGGATGTATTTTGCTCATAAACCGAAAATCATACATACTAAAAAAAACTAAACCTGAGATCAAGACCATGTTTGTTGCAGAAAAAAGCATCTGCATTTGCACAGGTCAACCTCAGATTGAGGTTCCAATTTGAACACATCCAACGACATGGCTATGTTGACACTAATATGGCTGATGGCTGTGATAGTCTATGCATAATGGCCTATAACATCAGTACGTTCTTGTTTTGTGCAGTTCCACAACTTTTTTTCTAATAAAACACCCTAAAAGGCAAAAAGAGAGCATTTTGCCATCCAAGAGGCAATTGCATATTGCCTTGAAAAAACGTACACAAAAAAAAAAATGAGAGGACTTCATAAATTGTCCACAAAACATAGTAATAATCTTATTTTTATGGAAGAAGAAAATACTTGCTTATCAAGGAAAATCACAAAAAAGATCACGCAGATAATAGGACCTATAAACAAAAAGAAACGCTGAAAATAAGCTCTAGAATTTAAACAGAAAAGCTGGTACCACATGTTACCTTGATATTGATCGGTTGAGACAGAGGTCGGGAATTCTCAAATACTCTGCTTTCAAGCATCCTCACTAGGCGCTGTCCATCTGAGTTTGCTAGTATCTTTATGCCATTGTCGTTAGTACTGACTGCAAGCAATGAACCCTCTTTATTGAACCTCAATCGAGGACTTGCCTGCATCAAAAATATATTATGCATAAGCAAAAAGAAACTCCCAAACAATAAGAATTGATACCATAAAAAGAAGAGGGGAAAGATTAGCTTATACTAACAGGCAATCCACCATCTGCATCTGCAGTGATGAGTAATTCTTTACCATCCATGTCCCAAAACTTTATCAGAAACTCATCTCCTGCAGCTAGAAAGCGGTTCCTAGTGGTATCAAATTGCACAACACCCTGAGAGCGTTTCCTAAAGCCAGAGTATGATCTTTTTATAGACCCTTCAGTCTCGTTCCACTCAACCAAGTGAGATTCGCCCTCCTTGCTAGTACCACAAGAAAAGAGCCTGCAGCCACGGAAACACCACACATTATTACATGTACACTCATTTATTGCTGAAAACAGAAGAAATGGGATGGCAAGTACATGATGGGTGTAAAACTGTAAATCAAAGTACATACAAAATCATGACATAGTTAACAAATGAACATAGGATCATAGTGCCAGATAAGTTCACCTGGTCCCATCAGCACTATATGCCATTGTTGTGCACCAAAGACCAGGAGCATCGTAATCAACTCTAGAGCCCACACAGTCATAAAGCCAGGCTTTGATCTTGCCATCAACTGCTGTTGAGAAAATGAACTGCAAATAAAGCAAGAATTAGAAAAATCCTGAAGCTGATGGCAACTTGAAAATAAAAAACCTGGTCTATTTCCTAATACAAGTTACATACTGAATCTATATTCACCAAGAAAAAAAATAGTATTTAACAATGAATCTGGCCGTTATCCATGAGACACCAAATGCTTAAGCAAAACTGAACAAAATACCTGGATGTTCTCCTTAGAGTGTGGGCAGACAGAGTACACGGGAGCTTCATGACCTTCAAAAGTATAGTGCCTTTGTCCAGTTGTCGCATCCCAAACCTGTTGAGCATCAAGAATTACCTGACATGAGTCGACATTTGAACAAAATTAATTATCTTCTGATCCGTAAACAAGCTCCAAAGAGAATTTACCTTTATTGTTTTATCATCTCCACATGTGATTATGAAAAGATTCTTAGTTGGATAACAAAAAGCTATATCATTGACACCACCAACATGAGCATCAATCTACCAAGACCAAGAAATGCAATGGGTTAGACACTAAAAGAAACTAAAAAATACATGTCGGATACACTCAGACAAGTAGCTAGAAACTCAACTTGATAACAACTCAACCCGGCTCACTTGTTATGCTAAACTAACAAACTTTAACAATAAAAAGAAGCTTGATTCTTTAACGAGACAAGCTTAAACAGATCCCTATTAGACTCAAACTCAATTAATTACTCGATTAAATATTTATTTAGAAAGTTAAATTCGAGCATTCATAGTTATATAGTGTCAATTAAATATATTAAATAAGAATAAATAAAATTTAGTTTGAGTTTAAACTTAAATAGAGCTTCATAAATGAGCTCAAATGAGTTTAAATCAAGCTCATGTTCGAGCTTCATAAACAAACTTATCGAGCTTGAACTCAAGCTTGGACTGAACATGAGTTGAGCTTCTATTTGAGGTTGAGCTCTCGATTAGATAAATGAGTAGCTCAATGAGCTGAGCTCGAACAAGCTGAGCTATTGAAAAGCTGAACTCAAGCCTCCTCGTAAGGGCTCTAACTCGAGCTAGTAATCAAGACTCAAGTAGAGATAACCAAGCCGAACTTGAGCAGCATACTACTTGACTCAGCTTGGCTCAATTGCACTCCTACGTAGCAGTAAGAATCACCTCCAATTGTGGCCTCAGTTCACCATTCTGGATAAAAGCATATGTTTGCACCATATGCTTGGAAAATGCAATACCTGACACCAAAAAGTGAATTAAGAGACAACTACGAAGATAAACAGATTCTATCAAAAGAGACAGGAATGCATGAAAATTTTAAACAGGTACAAAGTTTTCAATACAAGTCATGATCAAACTATACCGATTATAGATCCATCTGAACTCCATATACATCGATTGACACATACAGTAGCATCCTTCATCAATGAAGCCTAGAAATAGCGAGAGAATTTGTTATCAAGAGAAGAAAGATAGACCATTGATTGCTCCTCCACTGCAAGTTAGATGAACTTAACAATGAAAAACAAAAAGAGAGGATGACAGAGAAAACTGATTAAAAAATAAATAACCTGCAAAGTCACTGAGCAAGCTGAGATGTCCCAAACTTTGAAGGTTTTGTGGGCAATCCTCTCGCGTGATCCTACTTCCCATATTGCAATATCGCCAACGTTTGTTCCAACTATTAAAAGACAGGATATAGCACATAAAGGTTTCTAAGTTTCCGAATGGTATCGTGATTTAACAAAGATGACACAGACAAGTGAAAAATGATCATGATGCAAGTGCAACAAATCTACCTAGAAGGATTGCCTGTTGCTGTGGATGGAAGTCCAAACTCATGACATTAGAGCCTTGGTTAAGTATCCGAACTACAACCCGTGGAAGATCATCTGGTGAATAAATATTCAGAGGATGTGCAGGGCCAGGGAATGACACCTGTAAGCACCAGAAAAGGGTAAATGAGAAGAAAAAATCGTGTGGAATGCAAGGAATGAATAAACAATAACAAACAACAGCCAGGTGTAAAGCAATTACCTCATCTGGCTGGCCTCCCCGCATTCTCTTCATTAAGTGCTCAGAATCAGCTGTCTGGTAATCCATGCCAGTGGCACTTGTTGGTGTTCTTGGATGCTTTAGGAATGGACTAGTATTCACTACAAATAAAGTTCAGAAATTCAGCATTAGAAGAAAAATTATCACAGCATCAGATGATAGCAGGTGCTGACCTGCACCAGGAGGTGGGACAAGGCCAATGGGGCCAGTAGCCACAGCTGGATGAGGCATTGATGAATTAGCACTCGTCATCCATCCAGCTAGTGCACTTGATGGTGAAACAACTGACTGAAAAGGCTGCAAACAAGCATATAACATAAGCGAACACTATGGCATGACACCTGAAATTAACGCATATAGCAACTAGAGCTTTACTTACACCATGAACGCTAGGAGGAAATGTGCCTGCTTTGGGAATAGGACCCAGAAGAGGGTTGTTCACAGGAGGTGGTGCTCGTGCACCATTAGCAGTAGTGCATGAATGATCAGTAAACAGAGTTTTGATATCAGGATTGGGGCGCGGATTCTTGCAAAGTTGATGCTGCCAGTTAAGACTGAAAATTAAAAGAAAATGAGTCATGAATCGTATCATAACATGGAAAAAGAGAGCAAGAGGAATCAAGGAAAAGTGATAACTTTCATCTGCTGAATAGTGATTGATCATGCATAAAAGGTAAACAACTTAGTTAAAACAGAAGACAAAAGACACTGGGACATATTATCCGAGTGACTTGGTGGATATAGAATTAATGAATATAAACAAACCTCTGATTAATCAACGTCCGCAGTCTAGATGCTTTAAATGGTGGAAAGGTAAGCTTGTCACGGAACAGAGGGTTAGCCTCTATAAGTTTTTTAAGCTCTACCAACATGATATTTCGAGCTGATTTCGTATCTCCGTACTTGGACAGCTGCTCATTTTGCCTATATACCAAAGGCCATCCAATTCAGTAAAAGCAAGTCCAAGTAGCAGCTACACTTTTAAAACCCAACAAAAACCACAGAGGTACCTGAAATTCTCAAGCGTGAGCAACTGTGTAATCTCCTTAAACAGTTCCTCGTTGAATGATGAAAAAACCTTAAGGTCCTTTACAAGAATCTCAACAGCTTTTGCTCTGTCATGCCTATAGAGACATTTCATGTGAACGACCAGCTGAAGGAAATCCAAGGCTAACAAATGAAGCCAAATGCAGGGGAAGCCTACCTGTCAAGAGCTTCGAGATACTTCTGCTTTCTTATTTCAAAGAAAATTTTCATCGAATAGCGGTTGTCTTCAACTTTTGTAAACCCGCAGAGGTACTTCTCAACTTCATCCCATTCACCAGCTTGTACCAGATCTTCAAAATGTTTCATGTTGAAGAAAAATCCAGACTCCTGTTCCAACCTGAAATGAAGAAAGAAAGACCATAAAACAATCCGATCCCAGGAAGAAAGAAAATGAAACTAGTCAGCCCATCCATAACAAGGACATGTATTTACTTGTGGACTGTTTCCTTGAACTTCTCCTCGTCCAGAAACTGTAATATTAGAAAAACCAACTCCCTGCTCAAGGAAGACATATTCCCTGGAATCTCCAACCTCTCCAGCGCAAAAGATTTGAGTTTTACAAGAGAAGAAATAATAACGGCGAGCGAGCCCTCACCAAAGGCGCAGAGCACTGAGCTCCGTCGCCGAGTGAGAAATATAAAGGTGTTAAGTGTCGTTCCCTTTGGTAACCACGAACGATGGCAGCTACCCGATACGAACCTCCGCTACCTTTAACAAATTAAACAGAATCGTAGATGAAGCACCAGAAAACCCTAGCATACGCAATAAATGCGCAGAAGCCCACCCTATTCACGTCCCTCCCACGCCAAAAGAAACAGATCTTTCCACACCAGAGAGGAGAAAGGGATCCAACGGAGAGAAGCTCTCCGAAACCACCACAAAAATCACCTCCTTCGGGAGCCGAAAACAAATCTCAAACCCCCTTAGTTCCCGACCCTTCCCGGTCTAGGATGAAAATCCTCGGCAGACATCCATTCCTCCACAGCATCGACACCCGCCCAGAGACCAAAAAGAGGGAAAAAGTTCACCAGCAGCCGACAGTCCACCCAGAAGGAAAAAAACATATACACACACAATCCACCGCCACGACTCCAAATCAAGATCTTCCACCGAAGGAACGCAAGCGACCTTCCAGTCAAGCGCTGCTCCTCAGACGGCCAGACAGAGAACACGGAAACAAAAGGAAACCACGAAAACCGGTAGCATAAACACACTAAAACGGGTGAGGAACAGAACCAGAAGAGACAGAGAGCCCTGCCCGAATGGCCAATCCCTCCACCTTCCTCTGCTCGCTCCTCTGCTTTCCTCCTCCTCTCTCCCCTCCTTTCCCCCTCGGCTACAGCAACCCCTCCCTTTCCCCCCCACGCCCCACCACCGCTGCTGCCGCTGGAGCCGCCGTACTCTTCCCCCACTCCTCCTTTTTCCCTGCGCTCTTTTATAACTCCGTCGCCCCCTTCTCTCTCCCCACCTCCCCCATTTCCCTCCGCTCGTCGCTTTTATAGCTGCTGCTCCACCCCCTCTCTCCCGATTAGGTCGCCTCAGACTACTCAGACCATTACTCTTCTGCCCCTGCCGCCCCCGCCATAATTACCGTCCCGCCCCTCCCCTGGCTTTCACTCCACGGGGGGGAGGCAGCCGAGGTCCCGGCACGAGGGCATTTCGGTAATCCGCCGCGGCACGTCACGTCAGGAACAATCAAGGGAAAACCCCGGGTCGGTTCCCGGGGGAGGACGACGGGGGCAGGACCGTCATACCGCGTCGTCCGGGGGGGCTTCTCCGTCATTTTCCCGCGCCGCCACGTCACCGCCCCCTCCTCGTACAAATTTACTCCCGTCCCCAGCCAGCTTTCCCACGCCCGGGTTTTCCTGCAATTTCGCCCGTCCTATAAATCCCACATTTTCTACGCCTGCGGAGTGTCCTCCTCGGGAAAGAAATTGCCGTTTTGTGCGCATTAGCTGTCATGCAGACCGAGAACGATAAGCCAGCGCACTTATCCGCGCCCGTATCGCGATAAGCTGACGGACTTATCCGGGGGATGGCCTGTCCCCTGTCCAGTTTCGTATCGGGCGGAATAAAGAGCGTACGGCGGGGCCCCCGACAAGCCGTCGTCGCCTTGCCAGCTCCGCCACCCCCACCCGCCCCACTAGATCTGGCATCGGCCCGAAATCCGACACGTGTCCCTCGTGAGGTGGGAGGCGGAGCGCGCGTACCCCGTCCGCTTCGGCTGGTTCACGCTGCAGACGTGGACCACCGTTCCGCCAATGAAAAATCGCCACGTAAGCTTCGGAGGACACGGTGCACTGGAACTGGCGCAGCTACGTGCGCCCGTGACCCGGCGCTGTCGGTCATTTCTTAGTACAGGCTGACTGCTGCCTCATGTCTGGTGCAGGGTGGATCCATTCCTCCGTTGAGGAAAGATGATAGGGTAGACATATTGTTCCAGAAGGAGTTGGGGGGAGGGGGTAAATTAATGAATGCATGAGATAAATTATTGATTCAAAATATATAAAAATGTAATTTTTACTCAAATGCCGTAGTCACCATTCCTCAGAGGGGGGGGTTCATGGTATGGATTAGTGTAGTTTCTGTTTTTTTTTTTTTTGAACAGGAGAAACAAGTAACTTATATTAACTTAAAATAATGTTTCGATGTGATTTAGCTTATCCAGTTTACCCATATGATTTGGCTCGAAAAATCTCATAAACTACGTGAAATCGATCGACGGTTCAGACCAAATCAAGCCGAAGATTTTAATGCCGAACCGAGCATTGAACACCTCTATGCGCCCCAGTATGAATCATGCTCGATTTGGCATCGTACATTATGGTTTGATGTAAATTAACTAGCAAAGATAGGAGATCCAATCCTCGGCAAAGATACATATATATATGCGCTGGTTCTGTCACATATCACAACAACAGTTGTAACTACACAGATACAAGGGCTAAAATTAAAGGCCCCCTGGCCTGAGAAGGCTTAAATGCCTAACAATAATATAAGATGCTTCAATGCATGGAAACCACCCATAAATGTCTTGATTAACCTTTTGGGGATCCAAATATCCAATATATATTTATATATTTATATATGTGCCACTGGTCTTAAACGTTAACTTGGTGCTTGCTCGTGTGATACTGAATCTTCGAGGGATGATAGGCCGGTAACGCCATGATCTTACTTCCTAAGCTGATCACGGCCCTGTGGAGGGGTGGGGGTCCCACAAATCCGGCTCCCTCCCGAGACGACGTGCGTCGTTCGATTTAATTTTATTTTATTTATATATAAATATATTGAAGTTGATTAAATTGTAGTCAACCAAACAAAGGTAAGTTGAGTCCGGAGAGTCCGTTGGATTGTCTTTCACTCTCTTTTTTTTTTTTTGAAATCGATTAAATTGTAGTTGACTAAGCAAGTGCGGGCCGGGTCGAGGATACGGAGCGGGTCGGTTGGGGCCCCAACAGACTCGGGACACCGGGAGTCAGCAACCTAGGTCGACACTCGCATCAGAACAAGTTAACGGGCACGATTCCGAGGCATCGGGTTAGTCCGGACAAACTCGGCCGACCTTACCCCAATTTGGATCCCGATCGGCCCGGCACGGTCCGAATCCGACCGAGTCAGGTCAAGTGGGCCGACCCAACATTAATTCCACGGACTAAACAGGTGTAGCCAGTCTAGGCTCGAATTGACTCCGCTGGGAACCAAATATTTATCAAACATGCAGGGTGATTATAACCATTTAATACGGATCCAAAACATGTGGGCTTCGTAATTCCGTGGACCCCCCCCCCCCTCTATACCCGACCCGACACGGTTTCCGAGCAGCAGGCAGATCGGGCGGCGACCCGATAGGTCAGATACCCGGTTACGCCCTATTACCAGGCTCCGATAAGCGTGTGAACTCGGCCGTTGGTTATCCTTATCTTCGACGCGAGGGTCCGGTCCGAGTCACGCCGGTGACGGCCGCTCGCTGTCCTTTCGTTTTGGATCCGAAACCGACAGAGACGTGATCCGCTTATGTATGCATGTATCTTCTGCTGTCGCAGTCGTCCCCTTCTGATCTCTCTCTCTCTCTCTCTCTCTCTCTCTCTCTCTCTCTCTCTCTGTGTGTGTGAAGGAGAGCGAGACGTCTCCTGATCGTGAAAGATGGGGAGACGTTCGAATCTAAAAAAAAAAAACTCCCTGTATATCACACACACACAGTACTCCGTGTGGACTTTATAATGTTTGCATTTAAGTCCTTGCCGGTCGTTGAAATTTTAAAATGTTATCCGGAAGATCATAAAGTTGACTGGCGCGCGGTTAGGTTAAACTAATTATATGAGTGGGAAAACACCTATAATATTATTTTACTCCACCCTTTGGATATATATATTTCTTCTTCTTCTATCTCGCGTTAACCAGTGTATGAAAAGATAACTCCTCCCCCTCCATCATATCCTGTGAAATATAGACGTTATTAATGTTGTATAACTTTGTAACCAAGTCTGTCAAGAATCTTGATAGACGACACACAATTCTATATAAACTTCATTTTTGTATAAAAAGATCTTGAGATCCCCTTTCTTGTTTACTTCAATTTCTTTTTCCATTGTACATGATGGGCACTCTTTAGTTATCTTACCTACCTCGGTGACGATTTTATATATTCTTAATTGTCTCGAATGTTATTCGGATACATAAACATTGTTGCCAGATACACCAAGATTATGGCACGATCAAGTCGAGGTGGGCCAGGTCGGAGCAGGTCGGTCCGGCCATAACCAACTTGGGTCACCTATGGTTAGGGACCCGAGTCGACCCAGATCGGAACGAGTTACCCGCCACAGTTCCGAGCCGTCGTGCTAACCGCGGCACCGGGATGACCCGGGTGGGGTCAAGTTCCAACCTCGGGCCCCAACCGAGCTGATTTGTCCCAAATTTTATATTTTTTAATTTTATTTTTATATATTCGTATATTATTAAATGTATTAATTAAATAAAACTTAAATAATACTTCGAGACATATATTATCTTCCGAATTCGACGATCATCCGATTTATAATATCTTATCTATATTCGTATCCGATTTGGACCGAATACGTGTTATGCGACTAAATAAATAGAGTGGACATAAAAATGTCGCGTGGGTCCGTATCCACCACGCTATTTTATACGAACCAAACAGGTAGGGATGGGCACGGTTTGGTTTGGATTATTTTTTTTCCAAACCGAACCAAACTAAATCACCCTCTCAAACCGAACCGAACCAAACCGAAACAATTCGATTTGGTTCGATTTGGTTCGGTTCAAACCGAAAATAAATAAAAATATTTAAATTAATAGTTTTTACATATATACTGATTTTTAAGTTAAAAAATAATGAAAATAAATATTATTTTATTATAAAAATTATAAAAAAATTTATTAATATTAAAATAATTTTTATATTTTTAATTAAGTCGGTTTAAACGGTTTGGTTTAGTTTAAATCAGTTCGGAGATTTTTCAAACCGAAAAACTGAAAGGGGTTTCAAACCGAATCTCAAATCGAACCTGGTTCGATTTAATTTCTCTATTTGAAATGTCTTGTGTCCACCCCTGCAAACAAACAGGTCGTAAGAAGGTTATTAAAATCTCAAATTCCACCCGTGATCGCGCTAGATCAAGAATATTTACTCCATCGACATCTCAATTTGAGATCCCACCTGGACTCCATCTCAAAGTCCAGTCCTCCGCGCGGACCGGTCCCGGAACGTCCGCCCCGGCCGGGTCTCGGATCTCTTCATCCGACGGCTGACGAGGCATCGCCGTCGCGTCGTGATGTCCGAAAAGGACGCGCTGGGCCCCACCCGAACGCGTACTTTTTTACTCCCCAATCCCCCCTGCGGTCATTATTATATAAAAATACCACTGCCACGGCTGTCCTTTTCTTCTTATTGTTTCTTCTCGCGAGAAAATTTCCTCCGGTTCTCGCCGCGAGATGGCCGTGCGGGTGCGCGGCTTCTCCCGCGGAAGCTCGACACGTGGCACGATCGTGGTGGGGCCCTCTTTATCCTGTCCGGGCACGTGTGCGGATCTGATTCGAGAATTTGAAATTCTCAACTAGTCTTATAAAAAACGTGTATATATATATATATTCAGATGTTGTATGTGCCGCTGAATTCTTTTCCATGATACCGACAAGTTCTTAACAGAGATTTTTACGCTTGTTAGTTTATTGCATTGAGATGAACTAAATTATAAAAATTGTAAAATTAAAGGTTTACAGGTTGATTGGTCTATACGTTTGCAGGATAAAGGGCAGTATTAAAATAAAATTTAAATCAAATAATGATATAAATTTATCATATTTTGAGAGATGCGACGACAAAAGTCAGTGAAAATCATGTCCGAGCAAAAAAAAATAACGGAGTAGATAGCGAGATAAAAAAAATGAACTTCCACATTTTTTTTTAAAAAAATATAAAGTTGTAATCGTGATCATCTATTTTAACAAGTTCCGTTACAAAATATATTTTTACGATACAAACATATATTTTTACACTTCATTAAAATAACATATTAAATTTTAATAAATTACGTTATTTATTAATAATAGAATGCATTATATATTTAAAATTAATAAATTCACTCATGATTTCAATAAAAAATCGAGCTCTAAACAAAGTCATAATAATATTATTATATTAATTAGTTCAATTCATTTAGAATAAATATTAAAATATTTTAATGTGTATAGAAATGAAAATGAAAATAGAATTAAAAAAACAAACAGTTCCGTGAACGAATTCAACCCATTCGGTCGCCATCCGACGGAAACCCCTCGTCCCAAGCCCTCCCTCCGAGCGGCCTCCGACGGAAACTCTCACCCCAAGCCCTCCCTCCGAGCGGCCTCCGGCGGAAAACCGTCGCCCCCTTGTCCCTGAGCCCTCCCTCGCCTCCAAGCAGTCTCCCTTGCCATCCGACGAAAACCCCTCTCCCCAAGTTCTCTCTCGCTTCTAAGCGGCAGAACTCGCTCGCCGGCCGAATCCACATCCCTTCCCCACCCCTCTCCGTTGTTTACCCCACAAGCAGCCCCTTGACAGCCTCTAGCGGACCCCCTCGCCCCACATCTTGTTAAAACCCCCTTGCCCCCTCCGACTTGGCACCTGGCCTCTCTAGATCTACCTCTCAACTCCTTCGACTTATCACTCCGTGCCCTTTGCTAGCCTCCATTTCTTCTTCCTCTTCAACTCCTCCATCTTCTCTTCTTAACACTTGTTAGCTCTCTCGTCCTGCATTTCTCCTCCAGCAAACCCTTCCACATCTTCGTCAAACCTCACATCTTTCTTCCACCCTTATCTAGTAGCTCGTCGACTCTTTTTCGACGGTACCTTAACAAGTGCTTCAGTGGTCTTTGCCCCGGACTTCGCATTTCTCACGTCGCTCCGAAACCCACCTCGCAGCTCTTCATTGCTGTTTTGAGGTCTTCTCTGCTTACCAAGGAGGGAAGAAGACTTGTCTAGTTGTCCATCTTCTTTCCTCCTTTGAGTCTTTCCTCCGCTTAGGTGTTTTGGTCAGACATTTTATCTTTTGTTTGCACTCACAAGGGCATGCTCGGCTTATTTAAGTCTTTTATCTTTTTTGTTTTCATTCCATGTGAAGTTGTTCTTTGCCTTGTTTGTTCTGGTATGTCCTGGTGTCTTCTCTGATCTGTGCCATTGCCATAGCTTCATCTGTGAGACCGTCAATCTAGGCGAATTTCACACCTATTTGGTGCGATCTTTCGATCTCCTAAAATTTATGAAACTCTAATACGAGAGTTTTAATTTCAGTTTATCCGTCGTCAAAGCAGTTTGAATCATACCATCGTTGTGGGACGGTAACTTTGTACGGTGTTTTACCTTAGTTTATCAACGAACGAATCCATCGTTTTTCGGGAAAAAAGAAAAAAAGAATCCGACCCGTTTGCAGCCCAAGACAACGGCCGCCCTCACGTGGCGCGCGCCTGACCCATCCTTTCCGGACACCGATCGTCCCGACCAGCCTGGCAGATCGGACGGCTCCGGCCGCCGCCGGCGCCCGCTTTCCCCGCGTTTTCCAGCCTTTTCCGCCGTTTGGCTCGCCGGAAAACCCGAAGTGATCCATCCCGCCCCTGCGGCCCTCCGACGCCCACGTGTCCACGATCCTCGGGCGTGAGAGAGGATGACGACGACGACGACGACGATCGACGCAGGGGAGGGGAGGGTCCCCGGGTCCCACGCGGACGTCAGCACGACGTCATGTCACGCGCGCCCGGCACAAGCAGACAAGGACGGAAACGGGCGCGTGCCACGTGCCGCGGGCTGTCGGCGTCGTCTCGTGTTTTTTTGGAGAAATTTCTGGGGAGTATATATAATATATATTCTCTCCCCCTGACGTGACGTGACGTGACGTCGACTTCCTTTATTTAAATCTTCTTTATTTTCCCCCCTTTCGGCGGAAAACCTCCTTCATTTAAAATCGAGCAGTCTCTGGTATAATTTTATGACGAAACGATATTTAGTTCAGTCATTCATAGTTCATGGATAAGCACGTATGTGAAAAATAAATTGTTTTAAACTAAAACCGAACCAAGTCCGATGGAATGGGTTTAATCTGAACTCTTTTATCGGGTTTGTTTTGACTTGGACACAAAAAATATATATATAAATAAAATAAGAATCAGGTAGAATAATTACGGCTATTTCATTTCCTTCGGGGGCACGAGCGCGCCGCTAGAAATGTCCGCCGTATAAATCGTGGACGACGCGCTGACCTCGGTAGCGGGGCTGACGTAAGCGTTGACCTTGAAATCTCGGGCCACGTTGGACCGGGGGGGTTGGCCAAACCTGAGAATTTTGTCGGGATCCTCGCCGTGTCTCCGTCGGAGATTGACCAGAATATTCCTTTCTATATACTTTTATAATTTTTTCCTTTTTTTGTTCTTGAACGAAGGGATCCAGATTGATGTTAATTAAATCAGCTTATTTATTCCTGTCGGACCGAACACCAAGGGCGGGTCCCGCTCATAATAGCTTTAAGGATGTGTGGAAGAAAGAATCAGATGTCAATTAATATTTTTCTCAGAATTATTATCACTCTCAGATAAATAGGATTAACTTTGAAGTTTTACGGGTTGAACCTTGGAAAATAACTATTTAAAATTATTGATGGTCCATTGGGTGGATATCTTGACACATTCTTAGATAGACTGCAAAAATTTTGAGTCATGAAATCAATGTATTACCAACAATCCTTGCTAAATATTATTACTATAATAATAATCATCGTCATCATTATTATCGTTGTTATTGTCGGTGGAGTTTTTACGTACTTTTTTTATCCTTTTTTATATATATGGTTAGAGAACTGAAGTTGAGACCAGCTAATTTCGTATCCTTCTTTGTACTTTAGCGACAATTTAATATATGTATATTTATTTAAATTATGATATAATAATAAAATATAAATTAGCACATTATAAGAATCCTGCCGTATAAAGTAAAGAGGAGTAAAACAAAATAAATTAAAATTCAGATAAAATTATATTTCTTATGGGGTGTTTGGTTACCTGATATATTAGAGGTTTTATTTTAATTTTTAAAAATTGTAACAAAATCGGTTAAAAGAGGCATTTGACAACCTTGACAATTTTATGTTTTGAAAGTGATTTTCTTCTTAAACAAAACAGAGGGCTCACCTCTTTCTTTTTTCTCGTGGTCTCCCACTTTGTTTGGTCATGAATGATAGTTACTCTTTTTTATTATCACATCCCTCCAAACATGATAATTTTATGTGATGAGTTGGTTCACTTTTTATTTTAATATAATTTTTTATCATGAAAATGTACAAAAAATTTAGAGGAAATTCGCACCCGGTCCAGTTCAAAGAACAGCCTTCAATGTACAGTCCCATGTCACAATTGTTATAACTGTGGGTCCTGTTTTACCGAATGATACAACTTCCGCCCCAATCTGAACTACTCTCGTTGATATGGTGGTAAAATTGATGTAAATTGACCTCTTTGCCCCCTCACAGTGCACAACACGATGGCATCAAATGTCAGGTTTCAAAATCGGATGGCTGGCCGCAATGCCCATTTAATTTTTAAAATTAATAGACAAGAAATAATAAACACTTATTTGTAAATATTGATAAAGAAATTGGGAGGTGGATGATTTTATACGAAATTTCAATTTGATAAGTAAATAGTGTTTTCTAATAAGAAAAAATATTAAATAAATTTGTGTGAACAGTTTTATTTCGACGAATACTCTCCTAGTAGTGTGCTTAAAAATAAAAATAAATAAAATTAAAATGAATAAAAATATTAAATATTCTAAAAAAATATAATTTTATATGCTCACATTTCAATAGTACAGATTATTTAAACATGTAAATACAAACTAAATTAAATATAAAAAATAAATAAGATATTTTTATCTAAAATAGTCAAATATTCATCAACTATTTAAAAATATCAAAGTTATGTCATAAATTTAAACATAATAAATAAGAATATATAACAAACAAATAAATAAAAACCATTATATTTGAAGATGGATTTAATATATGTAATGTTATGTGAGATGGATTCAGGAAGTGGGAGTGTCTAAAATATTTTTGTTTATCTTAAATATAATAATATTTTTAACATTGTATCAAAATAAATTAATATTTATTAACTCATGAAGAAGTAAATTTATATTTTTACATGATGGTAAAATAACAAGAGAGATTAGTATACCTGCTGCGTCCATGCCAACGTAGAACATTTTGTCAAAATTTAAGGTAGTTTTGAAATTTACATCTCGAAGCAACGTTCGTTCGGTCGGCAAGAGCTCGGTGGGAAATGGGCTCGATTACGGAAGGGTATGTTTGACATTTTAAAATCATGGTAATGCCCACTTTAACAGAGGCTGGCGGAAACGGATCACGCGTTAAAAGTTTCTTGGACGCCGGACTATCCATCAAATAGATTTAGTCAACGGATTGATCGTTAAACTGACTTTCTTAAACGGAGCGGAAGTTAATTTTCCCAAAAATTTATCATGTAACCAAACACCCCCATTAACTTATTTCAGATAAAAATTAGCACATTATAAGAATCCTGCCATATAAAGTTGCATCATATTTCTTAGCTTATTTCAGATAAAATTTATTGCATGATATACATTTCAAAAATAAAATTCAGTTTTTTTATTTTGACAATGATGCCAAAAATAGGGCTAAATGGGAACCAAAAATTAAATGTTAACCCTTATCAAGTCAGGATTTAAGACAAACAATTCAAACACCAAACCTGATCCCTTTACAACCGTGATACCACCGAATCAAGGGCTCAAACGATTTGTAAGTTTTATGTAATCTTGAAGTATTAAGAATATGAAATTTTTGCTATGAGTAAAGCCTATCTAAAAAGAATCATAGGTCGCAAATTGCACTTCATCATCTCAGAACTCCTGAAACGTAATTAAGCTTATAGACACTGATGCTGCAAAAAATAAAACAAGTTTTAGACACTGCGTACTACATTTTACCCCTAAACAAGCTCATTAGATTCAAAGATAACAGATGAGTCTCTCTCTCTCTCTCTCTCTCAAAAATCTAAACTCAATTAATTATGATCTAAAAATAGAAAAGAGACAAAAGCACATTTGGATATGATGTGATGTTGGAGTTTTTTAATGATCAAAGTCTACTTCAATAATCCCAACCAAACGTACCCTCGGACGAGAACATCTGATTCCTTTGTGATTTTCAAAATTTCATTCCAGAGTGAACACTTCTCATCATCATTATCAACATCAACATCAACATCACAAACAGCTTATGGATGCCAACAATGAACAATGGGAAGCGTAGTACTCTTGTTTTAAGTACAATTGTGTCACTGTCAAAAGGACTTGTAAAGTCAAGCCGCACCAGTACAGAGTCACAGTGATCAAGAACTGAACTGAACCACCTGCAGCAACAACAGTATAAAAAAAGTATCAGACCTTGGAAGGGTGATCCATAACCGAGGGGTTGCAGAGGTGAGAGGCACCGACCTCTGATACCTAGGCGGAGGTGCCAACAGAGCGCCCAGAAGCTTGCATCTCTTTAAGGGTACTCGACAACCAATCCAGGCCCTCATAAAGGCCGTCACCTTTGAGAGCACAGCTTCCCTGTATGTGCCACCTCCTGTTCTTGAGATCGTAAAGACCCAGACCTTCGCACACTTCCATCGGGGTCATGGCACCTCTCTGGAGGAGAAGGGAAATATGCACAGTTTTACTCAAATTTATCTTCAGCCAGATTTGGTACCCAAGTTTGTTGTATTTCTTTTGAAGGAAATGTTTATTATGAGAGACAAGATATCAAATAGACTGGACGATTTGCTCATGAAAATGCCCTATGTATATTACCATGTCCTGTTTGTTGGCAAACACAAGGATGACACTATTTAACATGAATGGGTCTCGGATGATAGCCTGTAAAGGAATAGGTTGTTAGCCGGAGAAAGACAGCCTTCATCGTGTATCCTCAAACGATCCCTAACGAAGAAACAGTGATACCTGAAATTCTGCTTTTGCCTTCCCGATTCTCTCTCTGTCCAAAGAGTCAACCACATAAATCTGCAGAAAAGAGAGAGAGACAGAATCTGAATCAAAGTGAAAAAGAAATGCAGTAGCATATATATCTAGACAATCTAAAAGAGATCTCGAAGTAAATATATATATATAACATTTTAGAATACTCAACTCAACTTGATCCCAAATTATTTACAGTTGGCCATATGACTCTTTTCCCACTCACATTGATTTTAAATGATTTCTTTAAATATATTTAAATCATCCAAATCATAAATGAATTATGCTCCTCCAAGTTAGCTTAGACCTGCCTAGTCATTTTTTTAGTTTCTATTATTTTGACATTTTTTTACTTTTCTACCTAAAGATTCCTTAGATCTACATTTGATATATCTGAACCATCTCAATCTCTACTCTTTAAATTTGTCTACAATTGTTGTGACTCGCATTTTCTCTAATATATTCACTACACGTTCTATCTAATCTATTATGACAAGATATCCATCTTAGCATTCTCATTTTAGCAACATTTACTTTTGGAAACGTTTTTTTATTTGTTCAACATTCATTATCTCTCAACACTGCGAATCATAATGTATGATAAAATTTTCATATCACCTTTGGTAGAATCTTAAGATCACATATGATGCTTATAACCAATCTCCTGTCCATCGTGCTTTATTCACATGGTTAATGACTTAATGTCTTCATCATATTATGACATTTCAGAATCTCTTAAATTCTTCAAACAATTCAGGGTTGTAAAACTCAATGTTGGTCAGCAGGGCCAGGGATCAGGATCAACCGACACTTGTCCAGATCAAACCAATCTCTGCCACAGGCAAACCAGGTTATCTACAGACAGTTGGCTCAAGATCAGTAAGGTAAACCAAAAACGGACCTGCATTGACAGATTTGGTGCTAATCTGAGCGGTGTCAAAAACCTTGTACTTCTTGTGAAGGGCATTTGGTTGTGCTAATTGAACAGATCTAATCATAAGAATCCCTAGCAAGAGTTGAGCCAAACCAAATATGCAAAATTGTAACAATCTTCAACTATTGCAAAGAAAGAGAGGGGCCCAAGTTGCTTTGCCAAATTTCAAGAAGCTGGAAGAGGCAACTTTTCTTGGCCTCAAGGAACATTTAAGGGGAAATACCTCTGTACCATTGGAAAAGAGCAAACATACCATCCAGTTCCATGAAGTAAAGTGAGGGCAAGTATATAATTTGTCATTCAGTAAATCCTATCATCTGGTGCAGTCAAGATCATGAAATAGACAGAATCATTCCAGAACACCAACATATTATAGAGTAACTGTTAATTGATGACTTTTCCATAACTTCTCCAACTCTGAGTGCGACCATACACATGCACCAGAGGCATCTAATGGAGCTCAAGTCATCCATATATGAGACAGGTGCAAACAAAAGAGATGAATTTATTTCACTTGCCTGAAATTATTCTTGTTATGTTAGTAAGCAGAATACAATAATTTCATATTCTAGAATAAGAGAAAGTGGAGACAAAGGGCTGAGTGTAGGTTCTCTTGATTTAGGTTCATTTTGCTATATTTCAGATCTCTAATAAAAACTAAAAGTTTTAGCAAAGCTTGATATCAGAATCATCAATCATGGGCACGCCAATGATTAGATACTGCAAGGTTTCAAGAAACTTACACAAAATTGAACACAAAACACCAACGTTACCAACTTGGGAAAGAAAGAAGGCAACAAAGCAAGAAATAGATTCTGGAAGAAATCAGTCGTTTGTACGTCAACTATGATAAGAGCCAGATCATGGGATTCAAACAGCAAGCTGATGTGCCGTACTTAGTTAGAGATTGGCAGCCTCTTATACATCATTTTGAGCAAAGACTTGCTAGTTGGAAAAGTAAAACCTTGTCATACGGAGAAAGACTTTATGCGGTTCAGTTCTACATTCCTGTACAACATATTATTTGTTACTCTTTTATGATGCCAGAAGCTGCCATGTCTATCCTGGATAGGATAAGGTGTGATTTTTCTGGCATGGAAACAAAGATCAATATATAGGCAGGCAAGATATGTATTGGAATCTAGTTTGCAAGCCTGAGGAGATAGGTGATTTGGGTATCAGAATCTAAAACAAATCAACATGACTGTTTTAGCATAATGGATGTGGAGATTGAAAGTTGATGATGCTGAGTTGCGGAAGATAATTATGGTTGCCAAATACCAAGGAAACCTTGAAAGTCAGAACCACATATTTCAGCTGTCTAGAGCATCTTTGGAAAGGAAACAGAGGAGCTGCTGAGTTTGTGATGGCCGGTATAAGAGTAAGCATAGGCAATGTGGAAATAAGCTGTTAGTGTAGAGATGTTGTTCTGCAAATGGTTACTTGATTTTGTACTCATTATAGATATGGACTGTACCAATGAGAACTGTTGGAGCAACTGTAGAGGTGATGCACTTGGAAGTCCTGACTTCTAGAAATCTCCAGAAAGATGCAAGCAATGGAGACGGACAGCTAAAAGTCAATTCTCAATGAAGACAGCAAACAAAGCTCTTTGCACTTTCGTTGTACATACTTTCCTTTTGCTTATCTAGCTTGAAAGATTCCATCTCTCATGAAGGTCAAGGTACTAATGTGGTAAATTGCCCATGGCAGACTACCCATTTGGATCAGATGGAAAGGTTCTATCACATGGAAGACTCCACTTGCTGACTTTCTGCTGAGGAGGAATTGTTCTTCTTCGTGACGCAAGTTTGGGTGTGAAAGAACCTAGTATTCTTGTCCACTTCCTTCAGCCAAGCTTCCTTCTCCCTCTATTTCCGTCTAACTTCTTCTCTGTAACACCACTCTTTGTATTTGTCCATTACGTTACCCCACTCAGATCGCTGCTCTTCAGAAATCAAACCACTATCATTCAATCCCTCATACTGATCGATTCTAAAGATCCAATCAGATCTCTCACTGGCTGAGAAAGTGAAGTGCTGACCTGTCCATTGATTTAGAAGCTTCTTTACAACTTGAGCTAGTAGATAAAAAGGCTAGTGGCAGAATAAGCTTTGAGATCCACTTCAGACCACCATTTTTTGACTGTCTTTAAAAGTGGATTCCCTACACCATGTGAATTCAAATCTGAATTTTCTAGAAGACAAAAAATGAGCTCCAACACATTTTATGTCCACCACACAATGATTGGAAACAACCCTGGGAAGGCGGTACTGCTGAGGCAGGGAATACATATGCATCCGAGAATGAGATATGAGTAATCTATCAAGTTTGGACTTTAGACCTAGCATTCTACCAAGTAAAATCCATCCAACATCAAAGATTTCCATGAGACCACAATCCTCAGTAAAATCATTAAAAAGAGAGATCTCTTTCACCCGGTAGTCATGCCTGAACCTCTCTCCTGACCTACAAACAGTATTAAAATCTCCTCCAATACACCAAGCTGAATCAATGCGGTTAATCATTGCCCCCTTTTGGGCTTGAAAAGAAGCCAACTTTCTCATTACTATCAACCAGACGATATACATTGCATAAGAGCTAATCAGTATTGTTATTCCTGTCATGCCCCTTCAGGATGAGGAAGTGTCTATCAGTACAGAGAACTTCAAAACTAAAAATAAGATTATCCCAAATCACAGCCAGCCCTCCTCTCATTCCTGAGGGAACACATGCAAAACCCTTCAGACTGCCAACCTTTAAGGCATCCCAGACATCACTAGACATAAAATCAGATTTGGTTTCTTGCAAAACAATGTCTGGTTTATAAAGCCCAGCCATACTGTGCAACTCTCTAACTTTCTCTTCCCCATGATATCTAAGTGATTCCGTGATAAAATATTAATCAATAAAAGTTGACAAGTCCCCTACCTTCCCTGCTTCTCTTGCTGCCCTCAGCTAAAACATCACTGCAAAGAAGAAAATTAAGCTCTCTAGAACCAACTCTTGGCGGATTGAATTTCTTGTTCTTGTTACCTTCCCCATGATTGAAAATTTATCTTCTCATCTTATCAAAGAAATTGATGATATTGGGTTCCTTCCCCAAGAAGGTAAGGCCAATAATGTTACCAATAGATTTGATAACTTCATTATAAATGGACCAAATCCTGCTTGGATTCTCCTGCCCAATCCATAGGTACAGCATCCTCAGCTGCTTCATGAAACACAGTAAGCTGAAGATCTTGGTGATCAACTGGTTGGTTACCACCCCAAGGCTGGTTCCTGACTGCTCCTTCCTGATCCGGAACCAAGCCAGCAAAAAATGGGTTGCCTTGACTCTTCTGATCATCTTCTGAAACTGCAACATTGAAGCCAATTCCTGGTTCTTCCATAACAAGGATAGCCGAATCAGAGAATAGAACAGCATTCTGCGAAGGAGCCAAGCCCATAACCTCTGCTTCACGCCTGAAATCATCCCCCGAGGTGGGAACGACCTCTTGCACACTGCCCAGAGGACTCCGCACCTCCGAGGACACCACAAGAAGAGAAGAATGAACTGCAACAACAGAGCCCGACACTGCTGGCCCAGAGAGCCAGTTCCTGGTGACCGAGCCGGCCAGTCAAAGACTACTGCTTGAACTGGCCAACGTGAAAGAAGAAACGTGGACTGCTGCTAGTTGAACCGGAACTGGTTCGACAGATTGGGTTGAGTTAGTCAGATCCTCACTACTTCGGAAGCATAGTGAGTCCCCAAGACCAAGTATCGACCTGATCACTCCGGCAGATTCTTCTCCTACGCCCAACAAGCCCAACAGGGAGCACCCATAGGATTTAGGCAACCAATGGCAGGAAGTCAACCTAGACTTGCTAAAATCTTGCTGAGAATAGAATCCTTGCCACAAGGGCCCCTCCAAGGAAAAGAAATCAAACACGATTCTGCTGAGACGAACATTTAACTGAGAATCCCCTATGAAAACTGGCAATGAAAAGCTCTAAAAAAATCCAACTTACTGTCAACATATGCCACAACGGCTTCTGAGTTAGGCCACCATAGGAGATGGTTGTCAATGGAAAGAACCAATCTCAGGGCTTCAATATGGCAGATATAGTCGATGAGGAGTGTGCGAAAACCAGAAGGTCCATAATTTTGATCCAACTGCAATTGCTACGATCACTAATTTTTATACTGTAGGCCTCCTCTACCCACGGACGAATGCCGGTATCCAGAACAGAGTCTTCCAAATCCCTGATGGAGAACACTCTACCAGTAGACGCACTAAGCCAGTTTGTAAATGAATTGTTGTATACCAGAAAATTACCGTCCGTGCACTGGCTAATCCACCACGACCTCATCTCGGGCAAGATCTCTCTAAGGAAGGAATTCAACATCTCCTTCTTCCCTTCCAAAGAAACTTGACCCCCCACCAAAACCCTCCTGCATAGGAGCAGCCAATCTTGCTTTGACCTCATCGCACCCAACAAAGGAATTGGCGTCAGCCCAAAGCCTGCCAAGCCAACACCAACAGGGCCGGAAGTGGGGCCAAATAAGGGAGGGGGAGGACTTGATGAAGCAAGGGAACAGAGTCTCTCCCTGTGGCTGAAGCCACCACATCCACGGCACCTCAAACCATGCATGTGCAAAACCTGGACATGGTCAGCCCCAAAGCATCCCTCGCATGACCACAGCTGACCCCTAAGGCCAACCCTACCCAGGAGAAGAGCATTGCTATAGGAACGCAGAAGTAAGCCCCCCTACCGGCGGCAAGGACGGCCTTTCCCCACACAATGGAGCCGGATAGTCGTCCCGACTGCAGGAGGAGGAGGGACCAGACCCATCAACACTTCCTTTCTTAGTGGGTTAACTATGTATCTCCCACTATATGAGCATTTCCTGCAACAATGCTCTAAAAATTCAGAATATACAGCTAGAGCTGTACCGATGTAAAATTGCACAGAATACACCCTACTTCTCTTAATAAATGGTAATTGAATCCATGATGGTGTTGGTGCTTCTGGATGTTCTCCTGAAATGCTATTATCAGTCTCAACCCTATAAAGCCACATGGCATCATGAAAGATGGATGATGCGGGACAAACCGGCTAGACCGGGCTAAACCGAACGAAAACGACGCAAACCGGCGCTAACCGCCGCTAAAACACCTAAACGAACCCAAAAATGGCCTAAACCGGCCCGAACAGGTCGAAACAGGACCGAACCGGGCCCACAACACCCTGAACCGGCTCAAAACGCTCTGAACCGGCCTGAACCGGGCGGTTCAGGCACTGAACCGGCCTGAACCGGAGATGAACCGGGTCAGAACCGGTCGAACCGGCCGGTTGGCCGGTCTGGGCCGCGAACCGGCCGGGTGCGAGGCTGCGCGAGCCGGCCGCGTGCGTGAACCCGGTCGCCGGCCGCGCGGTCGCGCGATTAACCCCGGGGGGGTCGTGGCACGCGGGAGAGGGTGGTCGCCGTGGTCGCGTGGCCCCGATCGGCGCCGTCGACGCCTCGCCATCGTGGCTTCATCGCGGCGCTCACGCGGGCGCAGACCGCGACAAAACGCGGGCGAGCGCGTCTTGCCCTCCCGCTCGCGACGCCATCTTCTCCGTCCGGTCGTCGCAGCGCCATCGTCGCCCTTGGAGCCGCTTGCAGGCGGCGGAGCAGGGGTGGCCGGGAAGGGTTCGCGGTGCCGGCGCTGTCGACGCCGTCCCGCCCAGATGGAGCCGTGGCCGCGGAGAAGAGGAAAAGAGTCCGGCGATGACCGCAACGCCCAGCATTGTCCGGCCGGCGGAGGAGTCGCAGGTGGAGGCTGCCATCACCATGGAACACCGCCGGGGGGGGGGTCCGCGTCGCCGAGGCAGGAGAAGGAGATCCGGGGATCGCCGGATCTCCCCTCCCGCTTCACCGTCTTCATCTTCTTCGTCTTCTCTCGTCCCTCTGCAGCGCCGGAGGAGTTGGATCCCGCGCAGTCCCGTCCGCCGGGAGAAAGGGGGGATCGTTGGCGGGTTGTCGAACAAAGAAGGGAAGAGAGGAGAACGGCGCGGAGGCCGGAGGATGAGGAGGAAGGGGTAGACGGCGCACCTCGCCGGTCGAAGGTGGAAGGGGAGACCGGGAGTCCTCCCTAGAGGTGAAGAGGAGCCGGCCTCATGCCGGAGGTAGGGGAGAATGGGGCCGCAGCCCCCTTGCACGGGAGAACAACCCGAAAGGCTTCCAAAAATTGTCTATCACTGCTTGTTGAACCATGTACATCAGACCCTCTTATAAAGAGGATGGACAGATTTTAATAAAAGACCCCATAAATTCCCTATTTACAGACTTGTCCACGTATGGACATAAAAATAAAAGAAAAACCCAAAATATTCAAAATATGTCCCCATCATTCTCTCCGACCGGGAGGAAACTCGACCTCGAGTTTCAATCCGATTTATTTATATACGGTCGGAAACGCCCAAGACTCGGCTCGTGAGAATGAGCCGAAACCGCTCTGATACCAAACTGATGCGGGACAAACCGGCTAGACCGGGCTAAACCGAACGAAAACGACGCAAACCGGCGCTAACCGCCGCTAAAACACCTAAACGAACCCAAAAATGGCCTAAACCGGCCCGAACAGGTCGAAACAGGACCGAACCGGGCCCACAACACCCTGAACCGGCTCAAAACGCCTGCGAACCGGCCTCGAACCGGGCGGTTCGGCACCGAACCGGCTCCAACCGGAGACGAACCGGGGTCGAACCGGTCGAACCGGCCGGTTGGCCGGTCCGGGCCGCGAACCGGCCGGGTGCGAGGTCGCGCGAGCCGGCCGCGCGCGCGTGAACCCGGTCGCCGGCCGCGCGGTCGCGCGATTAACCCTGTGGGGGTCGTGGCACGCGGAGAGGGTGGCCGCCGTGGTCGCGTGGCCCCGATCGGCGCCGTCGACGCCTCGCCGTCGTGGCTTCATCGCGGCGCCCACGCGGGCGCAGACCGCGACAAAACGCGGGCGAGCGCGTCTTGCCCTCCCGCTCGCGACGCCATCTTCTCCGTCCGGTCGTCGCAGCGCCATCGTCGCCCTTGGAGCCGCTTGCAGGCGGCGGAGCAGGGGTGGCCGGGAAGGGTTCGCGGTGCCGGCGCTGTCGACGTCGTCCCGCCCAGATGGAGCCGTGGCCGCGGAGAAGAGGAAAAGAGTCCGGCGATGACCGCAACGCCCAGCATTGTCCGGCCGGCGGAGGAGTCGCAGGTGGAGGCTGCCATCACCATGGAACACCGCCGGGGGGGGTCCGCGTCGCCGAGGCAGGAGAAGGAGATCCGGGGATCGCCGGATCTCCCCTCCCGCTTCACCGTCTTCATCTTCTTCGTCTTCTCTCGTCCCTCTGCAGCGCCGGAGGAGTTGGATCCCGCAGGTCCCGTCCGCCGGGGAAAAAGGGGGGATCGTTGGCTGGGGTTGTCGAACAAAGAAGGGGAAGAGAGGAGAACGGCGCGGAGGCCGGAGGATGAGGAGGAAGGGGTAGACGGCGCACCTCGCCGGTTGGAAGGTGGAAGGGAGACCGGGAGTCCTCCCCAGAGGTGAAGAGGAGCCGGCCTCATGCCGGAGGTAGGGGAGAATGGGGCCGCAGCCCCCTTGCACGGGAGAACAACCCGAAGGGCTTCCAAAAATTGTCTATCACTGCTTGTTGAACCATGTACATCGGACCCTCTTATAAAGAGGATGGACAGATTTTAATAAAAGACCCCCTAAATTCCCTATTTACAGACTTGTCCACGTATGGACATAAAAATAAAAGAAAAACCCAAAATATTCAAAATATGTCCCCATCAATGGATGACCAAACTACAAAACATTGTCATCGTCAAAACTTATTCCACCATTGAATCCAAGATAGAAAGAACATCTCAATAGAGCTGGAGAGTGCATGTGCAGGGGAGCTTCTTAAAAGGTCTAAAACACAATGCAAGAGTAACCAGCAACTTAATTTTTCGGTCTTTGCAATGCCTTAATACTTACATATCAGATATCTTAGAAACAGAAAAAGAGACATACAACAACTAAGTGAGAACAGGTTGTCTAATTCTTGACAGACGTAGTTGTATAGTTTTGAAAAATATGCATAACAATATAAGCAGTTAGCATAGTTTGCGCTGCCCCTGTGCTGCCTCCAGGTGCCAATCTGACCCTGATCATGGATTGGACGGACCAGAATCGGCCAATCTTCCATCCTGCCTGATTTTCTTTTATGTCTTTGGAAGTGCTGATCCAGATCCCAATTTGAAAATCACTGGCCCTTAGACATAGTGCAAAGACAAACAAATGAATACACGGCAGCTTAAAGTGGTTTGGCAACAAAATAAAATAGCATAGCTTTCTCCCACTTGATTTTTAGTAACACTGACAGTGACGGAGAAGTCTCACCTGCCAGAAGCATCAAAACTATGGACATTTCACATCAACCTCAGACATGCCATTTGTCGTCCTTGGTGAAATAACATTTATAAAGTGACAAAATGCATTCCAAGAGACACAAATACACAATATAGAATCTGCCAAGGATTTCTAGTTCAGGATTGAACTACGGATCAGCCAAGCTCAATTCTGATCAACGTTGGGATCAGATTGGCCAGCTCAGCCAATCTTTGGGTGGGGAGACTTGGCATTGGCCCACATTGTTTTTTAATTGACAAAAACCATTCAATTAAAGGCATTTAAACATCAAGATGGCAATCAAAACTCAAGTACACATAATTCAAACAGATAATTCAAATCACATTGATTATAAACCACATAATCTATAAACCCTGATAAGGGTTTACAAAAATAAAATTAGATTTTTTTTTCAATTAGAGTTTTGATTGGAAAGCACTAATAGTAGTAGATTAACCACTGAAAACAAAACTAATGATGGAAAAATTGGAATCAGAGAACAGAACGGCTAGTGTCTCTTCTGATCTGATCTGAATCGAATCAGCAGAATTTGCCAATTCCAAAGAAGAAAAACAATCTAAATTCGATCTGGATGTTCTTCAAAAAACAGAAAAAGATTAAAAAATATAAAAAACAATATAAATGCAATTTTAAGAGGATTCCAGTTCAATCTGACCTTTTGGGGGTTGGATCAGTGGCAGCACCTTAGGGCACACAACTACACCACTACGGTGTCTTCCCCACCTGATACCAGGTTGACCTGATACAACCAAATCCAATGATTTAATTGGGCACACAGATGACTTAAGTCATCAGATACAAGAAATCAGGTCCGACCCCAGATCCGAGACAAGTCATTGGATCTGGCTCCTGTAGGGTCCGACAGACCCAATAGAAGATGCAACGGAGCCTTGTGGCATTGTCACATCCATCGAATGCCTGCGAGAATCAGGTCAAAATCAGCCAATTTGAGATAAATCAATTTGATGCATGGTCGATTCAATTGATTCCAACCGACTCCGGCAGAAATCTGGAGAAAGATCGGACCCATACAGGCTGATCTTTTTTTCCCATCAGATCAGCCTGGATCAATTGATCCCAAATAGGATCAAACCGGATCAGATAATCCAGCGTTAGCTAACAGAGATCAGCCACAGGCCTTCCCCTTAGGATCGTATCAGCACCTGCCAATCCTGCAAACTGTGGAAGCTGTCCCACAATGTCAAGTCTAATGGGCAGTTGGGTTAGGACACAACCTGCTCAAAGTTCCCATTACCCCTTTTTAAGTGGCAGAAACAGGGAAAAAGTGTACAAGGTAAGCACAAATGGGATTGAAATTTTCAGTGAGGAAAAAAATCACAGCTCTCTTTGGGTAAGAATTTAGTAGAAGTCTTGGATTTAAATGATGTCTATTCCCATTTCTATAACATGACACCACCTTACTTTTGCCTTCCAAGAAACCCAATCATTTTAACATGCTTTGTTAACCCTGGTATTAACATGCTTTATGTAACTTCAATGCCGATCAGGTAGGATTCCATTGTATGAGCAAGTGTTAAGGTCCTTTGCCCTCTTAAATTCAAAAGTTTTAATTTGGAGGATATCTTTTCCGATGTGTATAATTAGATCGCTTCCTTTCCTCTATTAGCTTTGTTTGTTGTTTCTATCATGACGACTGGAGACATATAGTTTGCTCTTGACTTGTGGATTTGCTTGTGATGTATGGAACATGGTACTCGAGTGCTGAATTGTCTTTTCAGCACTTCTTCCTCTTGCCCTGCCATTCTCTAGAGGTGGGATAAATGACGGAAGAAGAAAAGTGACAATTTCTTTTGGTGGATGATACATGCATGCTACCTTGGGCCATTTTTTACGGAAAGAAGTAGAAGAATTTTGAAGAATGGTGACTCCGGCTGATGTGATTCTATATTTTGTCAAAACAAAGTCAGAGTGGAAGTGATGCATTGTAAAGTGTCCTCACCCTGTCTTGGACTGTCACCTTTTTGCTCCTTTTTGGAGGCTTCTTAGCTTTGTGTCACCTTGACTCTTGACATTTTGATTTAAAATTTTCACCATTTTTGTTCATGACCCTTGGAAATCCTTTGCTGATTGCAGAAAACAATGTACTAGTCAGTTACCAAGAGGGGTAGTTGAACAAAGATCTCAGCATAAGCCTGTTCTTTTCTGTCAGTCCATATTAGTATCTAACATGCAAATGGAAGTGCCTAAATACCTTCTGCATCTCCTCACCTCTATCCAGTTCTCCATAAGAAAAACAAGATATTTCTGTCAAAGGACACTCTTTTACCATTCTTTATCCATTAAGACATATCAACGATGAATTAAGACCCCGTTTGATTGAACTAAATAACATCTGAACTATGATTCGGTCAGACGTATATTCAGATCGTTTGAAAATTTTCACCACTTAGGATTTGAATACATCTTAATGTGACAGTTACCATCTGAACCAAGTGACAAGACATGCACTTAATATTGAACTCCTCGTTACTGCTCCTGTCTATGCACATGCATCTACCATCATAATGCATTCTCTCTCTAGTTCTTATGTTCCGAGGTAGAGTTGCCCACACAGGTAAGCAACGAAAATATCTTTAACATTTCACTAATACTTATTTCAAGAAAATATGCTGTCATAATATATTCACTCTCTAGTTCTTATGTTCCCAAGTAAACTTGCCCACACACGTCAACAATAAAGGTACCTTTAACATTGCACTATTATATATTTTATAAAAAAAATTAAAATAGTTTTCTAACATTTATAAATTATTTCTATAAAGAAAAATATATATTAGGTTAGTTATTGAAATAAACTTCTCGTAAATAAAATATAATATTTTTAAGTTTAAAAAAATATTAGGTGAATTCTTAAAATAGACTTCTCAGTATTAGTATCTAGTATTTTAGTTATATTTTGTTATCTATATTTTTTAATATGTTTATTATTGATAATTATTCATATAGTTAGAAGTTAAATACAACTATTAAATTATATTCAGATTCATATATAAGTTTTTGAATCAAACAATCTTAACCTATACACTTTTAAGGTCGGATATTTTATCAAATAGCATTTGTCATTATATTTCAGATATCTATGCAACATATCTAGATGTAAGAAGTGAATTTCATATCTCGGATGTGAGATCTCAGAGTTAACAAACGCCACCTAAGGCCCTTCCAAAACCATTACTTCACTACATAACATTTACCATACAAAATTTATGCATGGTATGTTTAGAAGGTGTTGGCTCCACTCCAGGATTGAGTTGTTTGCAACAAGAAGATACACACCATGACATACATGAAATGCAAATGTTGTACTGGTCAGATAAGCTAGGACATTTCAAGTTTTCCTCAAAGGCTTCTAGTGCTTCTTGACTACAACAGTTATGAACACTGTCGAATTTTGAGTTCTGTATAACCATCACAAAAAATTTCACAATCTTGCATAAAGCTGGTAAAAACATAAAAACCACATATTGGACTTCTTAAAGATGGGTAGGTTCACGTCCTAAAGAATTTACAGATCATTGAAGAACAATCAGTTCCACATAAGAAGTAAGAGAATTAGCAATTAAACTACATTTTCAAATTAATGCTCACAAGTGCATCTGTGTTATTAAAGTAATGCCTCCAGAGGGGCCTCAGCTTCTCCTGGCCGCCAACATCCCAGACAGTGAACACCACATTCTTATACTGAACTTTCTCCACGTTGAAACCTGAATGACCAAAAAAAACAACTGCTTAAAAAGGATGGTAAAGTATGTAGCAAAGAAAGTTGTCAATTGAAATGTAATTTTAATCATATCCATTTGATAATTGCAAATCTGAAGGATGAGGAAGAATGCAAAAATAAAGAAGTGACATAAGAGGATTGCATTCTTGAATATAATTTGCACTTCACTCATAACTCACAAGAATATAGTTTAAAATCTTATGATAAGCATAATCTCTCCTCAAGGTGAACCCACCATAATCTAGCATACTGTCAATGTTAAAGCTGAATTTCCATGAACATAAATGTCTAGCTGAACCTCAATGCAATATTAAATTTGCACATCAATGCATGTTCTCAAGGAAGGCTTTCATTTCCAAATAAATATCTTTACTTCCAGGAGGACATTTTATATAGGAGTATCTGGGTACTGATCCTGTGGTTTATCAACAGATATCGTGAAAAAAAAGTCTAATCTAACACCATACTTGCCTCATGCCCAAGCATTTGCCCACTTGCTTATGCTGTCAAAGAAAAAACATCTAGTCTAACCTCATACTTGCCTCATGCCTATGTAAGGTGGCAAGAAAAGAACAGGTTCTGACGAGCTGTTTCACAAGCTAAGTAAAAAGTCCTAACGTTTTTCCCATTGAGTGCAAAATGAAACCTATCCTTGCACTCTGGCTGAGCATAATTAACTGGCTGCTACTGGTGAAGGGACCTCCTCCAATGCAGGTGAGCAGTTTTAGTATGTATACTACTAGGCAAATTACAATTTTTTACATCCAATTTTGGTTCAACATTTGATATACTTACATTTTTATGCAATTGCAGGCTATACACATCTTTGACAACACTAAATGGATCAGCTAGTAATTTCTAAAACATTGATGTATACTTTCATATGCCTATTAATTTGTTAATAAATCAATTTTAACTCATTAAGATGAAGCCTTTACAAAATATCTGGGATCGGCTACATGGATTCTTATATACGCTATTAACTATTTTGGGCTAACTCTTCAAAAAGTTGTAGAACATATGAATCATATTGTATCCTTCTCTACCTTAATCTAGGTCTACCCTGTCATTTCTATCCTTCCACAGTCCTAATATGCTTCGCTTTTTCTAACCAAAGCCTCTCTAGGTCTGCACATAATAATTTACAATCATTTCAATTCCCCTTTTCCTAATCTATTGTCAACAAGCCTACTTTCACTGTCTAATGCACTCATTAAGCATTCTATTAAATCAGGTATGTCCAAACTTCCTTCTTAAAATTCTTTATGGCAATACTAATTTTAGAAGCATGTAACATTTTTCTCTGCCCAATATCTACTGTCGATCAACATTATGAGTCATTGTAGTCATAAATTTTCTTTCATGTTCAATGACGTATTGTGGTCATGCAGGATTCCCCATGTCCAGTCTCTACTCTCTAGTGAAACCATTCCTCCTGATACCAACTCACTCCATCATCTAGTTTCATAATTGTATGTATGTACATATCTATATTTCTCTATCTTGGAGATCCAATGGAGAAGTGACAAAGATTCATAATTTTTTTGGAATGTGGCTGAAGCCACCATTCATTAAAAGGCTAACAAAAGATAGGCTACAATTAAAAAATAAACGAAGAAAGGGGGGAAACTACCAAGTTGCATATTAATGGTGCAAAAGTGGGTAACCATGAGAAAGTGCCATTAAATTCAAAGAAGAAACATTTAAAGAAACCTTGCAAAAGTTTCCAATATCAAAATAAAGTTAAGCTAGGCACTGGGGACACTAGATCTTATCTCTATATGAACCACTCCTTTGGTAAGCTCAATGATGTTGTTAGCATTTGGCATGGTCGTGTAAATCTGAAATATCATGATCAGAGTCTTGCAATCCGAGACCCTTCTTTCCAAGGATTACCAATCAGTAACAAACAACACAGGGATTGCTTAACTTGGAAACATCATGCCTGTGTTATTGATCTGTTATCAAGCTCTGCACTGTCTGCTGCTTAGGCAAACTCTTCCTCTCAGGACAGCCACAGGAACCTGATGGTCTACCACAAATAACCAACCTATGTAACCAAAACTGTATTCTCAGAGCTATATGTCCGTAGTCGCTAGTGGTGGTAAAGTTGGTCTAGTCCTGTTAAGTATGAAAGCTTGAGGATTGAATGTAGATAGAGAAAGTACTGGAAGATGCTATCATGAATGGACGGCAAAATTATAATAAAAATAATTATTGTTACATCAATTGCAAGCCAGTTCGATGTCTATATGCAAGCCCACAACACTTTTGCTTATTCTTTCACCAACCTAGGACAGTCAAGCAACCAATTATGAATAAGAAAACCATAATATAAGGCCTCCACCATCTTAATAGATGCTTACCGATAGTGGGAACAGTTGATAGGACTTCTCCTATGTGAAGTTTATACAATATTGTCGTTTTACCGGCTGCATCTAATCCAAGCATCACAACCTAACATAGACCTATAACCATCAGCATGAAGCTATGCACGTTGACAAACAATGCTGAGAAAGAAATTTTGCAATGAATTATAACTGCAAAATAGAACAAATTGAACAAATAATTTCACAATAAAGAAATCAAGTGCATGGGTGACAGTATTCATGCAACAGGCCACTTGATTGTTGGTAGCAGAAATTTTCATTTGAGTTGCTATGACATAACAAAAAAGTGAGTGCAATCATGAAGCAGAGGCACGGAGAAAAAGTCAGTCAGAAAGACACCACAACTCTTCAGAATGTAGTGAAACCACTGAAGGCATACACCAACACATGTTACCTGGGAGGAGCATATTGCATCCTGTCTCCTGGTACAATTAAGACATCCTATATCTGTCATTCTGTTAATCACGTGTAATGACACACTAGTGCTAAATTCTCTTACTTCATCCAACATGAGTGGACCTAGAAGTAGGACATTCTCAGCCAGCAAACATGATTATAAGGCTGGAAATTAGCTAGGAGATCAACAACTACACCTCAGCTGAAGACAGGGTTCTCTACTTACTTGTGCCTTCTTCTTCTTCTTCTTCTTCTTCTTCTTCTTTTGCTACCTTGTTAGTTCTAGCATTTTGTTAGGAAATTTTATAATTCTGCCTTTGCTATTAATGAAAGGTATTAATGCTAGGCTGCTCAAAAGAGTAGGAGGCTGATGCCTACTCACATGTAGTAATATGCAACAGATAAATATATCATGTTAAAGTTAGGTAAATCCATAGAAGACTAACCTATTAAAGTGTGAACATTTTTGGAAGATTTAGGGGTGGAATGGTTAACTGGACTTTTTAACAAAATTCTAATATCGAAAAGAATGCCAAATGAATGAAGAAAAATATCATTGTACCTATAAAATTACGAGAATTCATGAGTCATGCTATAAAATTACGAGAAATAGTTATTGAACGGCAATTACATAATTGTAAAAATATTTCAGCTAATCAATGTATATTTATGACTAGTAAATTTACAATTGAAGTTATTTTTCTTATTAGAAGTTTGATAGAGAAATATCGAGATATGAAGAAAGATTTACACCCGGTGTTTGTTGACTTAGAAAAGACCTATGATAGAGTTCCAAGAGAAGTTTTATGGTGAGTGTTGGAACAAAAGATAGTGTTTGTTAGGTATATGCAAATGATAAGAGGCATGTATGATGAAGCAACCACTAACATATGCACAGTTGGAAAAAAAATAAAAAAATTTCCTATTTCAATTAGTTTACATCAAGGGCCTGCAATAAGTACTTATATTTTTTTAATAATTATAGTTAAATTAACAAAGACTTTACAATATGATATATCTTGGTATATTATATTTGCAAACAATAACGTATGGATAGATGAGACACAAGAAAAAGTGAATAGAAAATTAAAACTACAAAAAAATACTTAAGAGACTAAAAATTTCAAGATAATTATAACTAAAACATAATATATGCATTGTAAATTTAATGAGAACCAAATAGAAGTAGGTGATGGTGTTAGTTTGAATGGGTAATATTACCTCAAACAACCTAATTCAAGTATTTTGAATCAATAAATCAAGAAGATGGAGAATGTGAAAAAGATGTTAATTATGGAATTAAAGCATATTTGATGAAGTAGAGATTGACTACAAGAGTTCCATGTGATCATAAGATTCTACTAAAGTTGAAAAAAAAAATTTATCATACAAGTATAAGACGGTAAGTCCTACAATGTTGTATGGTAATAAATGTTGGACAATAAAAAGATAATATACTTGTAAAATTAGTGTTGTTGAAATGAGAATGTTAAGATGGAAGAGTGGTCATACTACATTAGATATAATCAGAAATGAATATATTAAAAAAATGTAAAAGTAGCGGCAGCTGTCAATAAATTAAAAAAATAGAGATTGAAAGGTTTGGACATATTAAATGTAGAACTAAGGAGACTCCAGTGAAAGAAATAGAAAATATTAAAATAACATAAACAAGCAAAGCTGTGGTAGATATAGACTAACATGGAGAAAGGTGATTCAATATGATTTAGATGATTTAAATATATCTGATGAAGACTCAAAATCGACATAAGTGGAGAAAGGGAATCCATATGACCGGCCCCAAGTAATTTGGGAGCTGAGTTGAGTTGAGTAGGTAAGTTCACAAAAGGCAATTGCTTTGTCATTTGTTTTAAAAAGAGGTGATATGTGACCACCCAATTTTGTTGTTAAAAGGGTCGTACAACCAGAATATAAAGGAAAGGTTGTTATAAAGTTTATAAATGCTTTGAGCATTAAAAGTATCAAGAAGAATTAAGCATGGCTTTCTCCTGACACATTCAGGGGACACCTGCAGCTTGTAGAATACGAGCATTCCAAGCGTACAATAAATATAAAGTTAAATAAGAACGCTTTCATAGCTGCTAGTTACTATGAGAAAAGGTTCATCATACAGCCTTTTATGCACATTGCAACAAACTGCTTCAAAAAAACAAAAATTCCTTAACCTTTGTAGAATAAAAAATACCAACTCACTAATTCCTAAAACCATAGCAAAGCTCGTCTGATTATGCAAAAAAGGGAATAATCCTGACTGAAAGTTGATTTTTATTCATAAGCACATCATGTGGGGATTCCTCCATTCATTTCATTAATAAATCCTTGTTCCACACTTCCGTAAAGGTTGAAAGAGCTATGATTGTCTGCTATAAATTCTTCTCCTAGTTTCGTATGTATGCAATTCTTGTAGTCATGACCCTAAAAAGGCAAAACTCATAACCTACATGCTGCTCAGGCCAAGTCTACACTTTTAACTGGTCTATGTTCCACTTAGCATTTCACAAAAGAGATCTTAATCTCTCTTACCCAGCGCTGAAGAATTTTATCCACATCTCCAATACAGTTCTAGCTATTAGAAGAAGTTCTGGATTCAACTAAAACACAGCAGAAACAAAGAAACATGCTTGGAAATCAGAGGGGATGAAACTGTAAGAAAAATCAGAACTATGGCATATCCTAATATCACCATTATTGTAAAAGATGGATTATGTTTCACAGGCTTTACCGTCACCCGACCCAGAACTGTTCCTTCCGAATGGTCATAATAGATTAATCCCATGTTTGCAGCCAACATCATCGTGAGACAACTATAACACTGCCTATATTCCAACAGTTATGACTACTGTGCTGTGCCCCAAGGCTGTCGAATTACAATTAAATGTTAGTGGACTACAAAACTGCTGAGGTCTGACATCTTCCATCGCTTAAGGTTATGCACGTTAGAATTATCCTTAGAGAGTATGCAGTTTTAAATCATAAAAATTAAACAAACAGTATATGATAAAGTCCTGCAAGTTGGTAAAGCACGTGAAGAGGAAAAGAACATGAAAGCCTAAAAGCCCAGAATAACTAAATAACCATTTTGAATCAAATATCAGGGAACAAAAAGAAAAATATCTGAGTACAGAAAATGTGAGAACAATAATTGTTGTCACAACGAAAATGGTTCTTTATGTGATGACTTGATAAGGTATTATTTAGTCATGGACATGAAAATTCACGACCAAACAAATTTTCTCACGTACTGGATAAATAAATAGTACGGATCACAAAACGCGCGTACAAATCAAATCATTCGACAAGGAAACAAAGAGAAAAGCAAGCAAGTCCCATTGTTTTTTTTTTCTCGAGGAGACGAGTGCACGTAAACAAATCCCTTGTACGGAAAATTGAACAGGTTTGTGAAAAATCACTCTTCGAAATTCTTCGAGGCTATATCAGAAACAAATAACACCGACCCTTCCAATAAATAGAGAACCGGAAGAAGCAAACGCATCAGACAGAGGCACTACTTCGATAGTAGATTCCATAAGAGTAAATTAAGTGATGCCGAGACGAAAGATGCAGCCAGAAGAAGAAAACGATTTTGCAAAACTAGACAGTACCCTCATTTCGCTGTTGCCGAAGAACATGTCGAAAAGCTTGCGGAAGGCCTGCCCCATGGCAGATCTAGTTCTCCGTCCGTCTGTTTCCCTCTCTCTTAACAGAGGTGGAACTCCAAATTCTGACGGCAGAGCAGATGGCCGGCCAGAGCAAGGGTGAACGAAGCCGTCGAACGACCACCTTCTCGCCTTTCGGGGGGGCGGAGGGGGCGGGGCGATTTCTTGGCAGCAGGATCTCTCGCTCTCTCTCTCTCTCTCTAGAAAGATGGTTCTGTTCTATCTCCTGCCACTTTTACTTTTGCTTTTATTTTCTCTAAATTACGAAATTGATTTACTTATTTTCATGACATATCGAATATGACAAATTTTGTAAGGGCTAAAATGGCAAACTGGTCCGTTAATGATCTCGTTACGTCATAGCCTTATTTTCATCTGAATACGCTTACAGGGTGTGTGAGTTTGGCTCCAAAATATTTTTTATACTTTTTTATACTGAAATTTTAGAAGAGATGTAATAACAAAAAGAGTGTTATATATATGATCAAATAATATGAGGAGACCACAAGATAAAGAATAGGTAAAAATATTCTCTCTTTGTTTTGTCCAACAGTTTTTTTTTTCAAAACATAAAATTATAATAATTACCAAACATTTTGTTACAAAATTTATTACAAAAACGTAAAATTATAATAAAAATTTAATATATTATACAACCGAACATCTCCTTATTAATTATGAAATTTTGACTTGGTTGTCATATAGTATGATTTACTTGTTCGTGACTTTAATTTTTCAAAATAAACTTTAAATTGTAAAAATGCTTGGAAGTGTTGAGTGTGTAGATACTTGCAGAAATTCAGTTTTTGTGTCTATCCTAATTACTGGTTCAACTTATGCATGGCGAAAATTAACATTATAATAGTTTTAGTTACTAAATATTTAGATAATGAAAAGGTAGATATTACATTTAAACAATTGTAAATCCACATAATTCCTTTTCTTGTTATTTCATGGCCCGTTTGGTTAGAGTTTCAAATTTGATACTATATCAATATTGATTGTGATAATTTTAGAGGTTGGAGTATCAATATCAAAATTGATACAAGTTGACACTTGTATTACAAAATGTCATTTGTTTTCACTATCAATTTCAAAATTGATACTATTAACCAAACACTTCTTAATGATTATTAAGAATATCAATTTTAAAATTAATAGTGATAGAGATGTTAAATAGTGTTACCAAACAGGGCCTCAACTCTCTCAAACGATTTTTCCAAATGGACAAAATCATTAGATTTTAAGTAGAAAAAAGAATGATATAAAAGTAAATGTGAGAAAAATCTTTCTCATCAGCTCATCTTCTTAGTAGTATCCAACTTTGCGAATAAAGTTATGAATTAGGACGTCGCGATTAACTAGATATATGTGAAAAAATATAAAGACATGTGAAAATGCTTTAATTATAAAAACCTATGTATAAAAAATATAAATTTAATAAACTATATATTTTTATAATAAAATTTTTAGAAACATATTAATTTGTATTGAAATGAATATGTACAGATATAATTGTTTTCAGAATATCTGATTCTAATTTTAATAAATACATAAAATAATTTATGTTAAAATTTATCAGAACAAAATGCATCTAATATTGGTTTTGGTTTGCATCCCGAATTTCATCCATCTTAAAATTTGACCCGCCCATGTAATTAAAAGAAAAAAGAATAAATAGATAAAAAAATACAGGCATTAGATAAGATGACTGTCTATATGTACCTGAACCTTTGCATAACTCTTAATCGCTTATGAGGTGTTTGATCATGATGTTTTTTACAATTTTGTGTTAAAATAATTAATTAAAGTAAAATTTACACCCAATAAAATTTAAAATTATTAAGTTTGATCGGACATTATTATATTTTAAAATAGTGACTATATATAAGAAAAAAATACAAGAGACCACACCCACAAAAAAGAGAGATCAGACTCCTTTTTACCAGAGTGAGGAAAATCCATGAGATCATATTTTATCATGGTTATCGAAAAATATGTTAAAAAATTTTGTTAAATAAATATGTCTTCAACCAAATACCCTGCCGAATATAACAATTATACCTCTAAGAAAATAACCAAACTTCACACCCACTCCAGAGAATCTGCATTTGGATACAAAAAAGATAATGTTCTCAGACCATGCATAAAAAATAAGAAATTGACACAATTTTAGAAATTAAATAATATTTTGTCTTATATTTAGGGTCTAGTATCCATATCCAAATATTCGAGTCAAACAACAGTATAAATTTATTAAGTATCGCAGAAGATTGTTTAATATATATGTGATGTATACTCCACACATGACCATTTCAAGTTGGACGAAGTAATAAATTTAGCAGGATATTAGAGCATTGTATTTTGACGTTATGTGTGGGGCAACCAATGATAAAAAAATGGGTTTGCATAGAAAATCTCATATTAAATATTACGAAAGAGTTTGTGGAAATAAATGTACATCTGATGCTTATTTTCATACGTAACCCGATATTGAGTTAGATGATCCGTATAAATCTAACAATATCTTACAAGAATTCAAAATCTTGATATTTCCCTCGCAAGATCAATAAATTACTATCGAAAAAATTAAATCGTTATCGACATTTTACTAACTCGTTAGTTGTCGATAACGTTGTACTGAGTTCGACAGTGAATTAGTAAGACGTCAATAATAATTCAATAACGATTCACTGACTCATTAATCCGTTACTAATAGAGTTGAATTGTTACCGACGTATTACTAACTCGTTACCCATCATCTAAGTAGTTGATAGCGTGACTATTTTTGATTGAAAAATAAGACTAACAATAATTCACCGACTTATTAATCTGTTATCAATAGAGTTAAATCGTTATTGACATGTTATTAATTCGTTATAAGTGATTGACATCGTGACTATTTTTTATTAAAATCTAAGATTACTCTTCCACCCCAGAACTAAAATGATCGGAAATTCCAGATACTGAGATTCTGATCAGTTCCAAACAGGAAACAGACAGGCGGCTGCAGATCAGAAAGAGTTGGTGCTCCGGATACATCAGCATGGTCACCACTCTCTTACCGCGTTGCTCTCTTAGGAAATTCGGTGAACCAGACGCGGAGATAACCACACCAAAGCTCACAGCACCGTCACCTTCTCCGGCGCCGGCGTTCTTCCGACTTCCCCGGCCACTTCTCAACACAGAGCTCTTCCGCAGAGCACCGATCTGCAGGCGATCCTTTTCGGTTTGTACCTCGCCGCGCAAACAGCATGCGCGATCATGCTGGCAGAGCAGAAGCCCGCCAAGGCCCAGAAGAAGCAATCGAGGCGCCCTTCGTTCAGATCTTCCGGCATCCACCCTCCATCCCCCTCCGCTCTCGTCACGGCCGCCGCCGCCGCCAGCAGGATGGAGTTCAGGTAGCTGCCCAGCGACAGGGCGAGGAAGGTCAACGACGTGCACACGCCCCTCATGCTGATCGGCGCCTCGCCGCACAAGAACTCCATCTGGCCGACGAACATGAACACCTCGGAGCCGCCGACCAGGAAGTACTGCGGGAGCTGCCAGGCGACGCTGGTTACTCCGCCGCGCCTCCCGCCCTCCACCGCCGCCGCCGCCCCCAAGGCCAGGACCATGAGGAAGTAGCCGACCCCCATCCTCTGCAGCTGCGACAGCCCGCGCCGGCCGCCGCCGGCGGCCCTCGCGGCGGGCGCGATGAGCACGTCGTAGGCGAGCACCCAGAACATGACGCTCAGCACCTCGAAGGCGTAGAGGGACGCCGGCGGGACGCGCAGGGGCCCGACGGAGGTGTCCATGGCTTTGGCTTGCTCGACGAAGGTGGTGTACATCTGGGAGTAAGCGACGGAGAAGGGGATGCTGGTCAGCCAGATGGGGAGCAGGCGGAGGATCACCTTCAGCTCCTCCACCTGGGTCACCGGGCAGAGTCTCCATGGCCGACGGCGGATTCCGCCGTTCTTTGTGTCGGGGCCCAGAATCACCGCAGCTTTATCCAGGAAGCTGAGAACAGCGGTCATAAAAAGAGTCATTTCGAGAAAAAAAATTTAATTAATACACCTTATTTTTTTTCTAAAATAAATATATAGAAATTTTGTTTCCCCAACAAACGCATATTTTCTAAAAATCAGATTTGTCAAATTCAACTTTTTAAGGGTAAGTCAAGTCAGCTTTGGCAAATATTGACTTCGGTCAAAGGTCAAAGTCAGACTTGTAATGCCTGTCTGCTGAAGTGATGTCTGAAATTGTCTCAATCCTGCTCACAACCCGACTACAGAGATAAGTGAAAATCTGACTTCTTCAAAACCGAAAGTGGATCCGAAATATCTGACTTCTGTAGTGAAGTCGGATTGTGTCAATCGAATAAGTTCTAAGTTCTTTTGATTTTAATTTTTTTAAAATTAAATATAATAACAAATATATTCATAAAAAGTGATAAAATTAATGTATTAATAATATATAGTTTTAAAATAAAAATAATATTTATTTTAATTATTATAATTAAAACTAATCACATGTAAAAATAAAATTTATTTAACTTTAAGTCTCGAGTAAAACCAATCTGAATAAAAGTTAATGCTCGGTCAGACTTAGCTAATTTTTAAAATGTGTCGATTTTAAGTTTTTTTATTTATTTCGTCAGTTTGACCACCAAGGGAAGAAGACGACACCTGAAATCGCCGGTGTGCTCCAGACTCTCTTCCCCTGGAACCTCCGCCGCCTCGTACAGGAGCCGGCTGTCGGACGGCAAGGCCGCGTTCATCTTGGCGACCGAGGCGGCGACGACCTGGGCAGCCCTCCTGATAGGGCTCCCCTTCGGTTTCTGCAGCCTGTAGGTGTTCCTCCCGCAAGTGAAGGCTCCGGCCGCCGCCGCCATGCAGAGCGCGGAGAGGGCGAATCCATGGAACCAGCCGACGTTTTCTTGGATCCAGACGACGAGGGTCCCGGCGACGAGCGAGCCCGTGTTCATGAAGAAGTAGAACCAGTTGAAGAAGGACGTCCTCCTGATCTCCCTCTTCTCCGGGTTGCCGTCGCCGAACTGATCGGCGCCGAGGGGAATCAGGGACGACTTGATTCCTCCGCTGCCGACGGCCACCAGGTACAGGCCGCAGTAGAATGTGATCTTCTGGGCGGTGGTTGCCGTCGCCGTTGCCGGAGACGAGAGCGACGCGGAGAGGGCGATGAGCACCATTCCCTGCCGGAGAGGTGATAAAAATCTCACCTTTCGGAGATCAAAAGAAGGAGGGGGACGGTTCAATTTCTGCCCGCCAACAAAACACTCACGAGAAGATCCATCGAGGAGGAGGCCAAGATCATCGTGTAGCTTCCGCAGTATGAATCCGCAAGAACGGCGCCGAGGACCGGAACCAAGAAGCACGTCCCTGTAAATGTCGTCATGCTGGAGGCGGCGGAGGCGTTGCTCTGGCCGATAACGTCGGTGAGATAGACGACCAAGTTCGTCGCCACGCCGTAGAAACCAAGGCTCTCTAGACACTCAAATCCTGCAGTGCAGCAGAGAAATATATATATACACATATTAATATATATATTGTTTATATATTTATACATATATAGATGCAATAAGAGCAATAATCGATAAAAAAAGAAAAAGAAAAAGCTTATTACCCAGGATAATGGCAGGAGCGCGCCAGTCACTTGTTTGATTCTCTGCGGACTGTCTCCCTCCGTCAACCTCCGGTGCTTCACCTTCGGACTGATGAGAATGCATCACAATCGGATTTAAGGCTAACCTGTTCTTATATTCTTGTATTAATCTTATGGCTATTTAATTATTACATTTGCTCATACGTGGTCTAATCTAAAACAACTTCTCTCATGGGTAACTCTTCTTTATCTCAGGCTCCGTCTGGGATGTTTGGTTGTATCACAAATTGAATTTTTGTTAGAAAAATATGGTTTTTTTTTCTTCTAACGAACTTGTTTAAAATGAGTTTGGCAATTATTGCAAATATATATTTTATCTAAAATATCTTCTTAAACATAAAGGTACTTTTTTTCCTTAGTGGTCCTCTAGTTATATATACATCTTTATTTAGAAAAACTATAGAAGACTTCTTTAGAAAGTAACTGTGGCTGATACATTTTTCTCTTGGGATAAAAGACTTGAATGTATTGAAAACATTACAAAGAATGATCATGAACATACTTATATTCGAGTAAGTTATTATGACATTTTATTTTTAGAGTTAAATAGTTAATAGTTAAGTTTCACACGATTATAAATTTAAAAAATGATAATATTTGAAATATTTAATCAGCCACAAATCAATTGTCATCTCAGCCTTGCCATGCAAGGAACACCCTACCCCCACATACTTAACATGAGGCACATGCCTGATAAATACAATACAACTTGGAGATGTGGACACATGAGCCTTATCATCATATGTTTCGAGTGGGGTGAAATAATATTGCCTAGACGTGAAGCTTTGCTAAATATTGCATGCAGGCAAGTGTATCTTGGTGACTTTGTGCACCAGACAAAATGCTCTCTAGGGCTGCAAACGAGCGAATTTTTATCTCTGTCTATCTATGATTCTGATAAGGGGTTTTAAATGATTATCGGAATCAGAAACACTCTCCATATAATTTTAGAAATATATAATATATCCATTTTTATTGCCACAACACATACAGTGGTTGAAAGCAAATCTTTTTACGGGACAGTTGTTTTTTCTTACGTCAAAATTGTGAGGACAAATTACAATCTCATCCAAATATATAGCACATCCCTCTCTTAAAGCTTTTAGATTTCATTAATTGATCAGTTTGTATTTTCAAATAAGCGAAAGATCGACAGACCCATCTCTCCTTTTTTTTTCCTCTCTTCCCACTTTCAAAAATTACGACATCCAACCTTCTTTAGAGAAAGGAAAGATTATTTTACCATTTTTTCTCTGACGATTCCGACCAAAGACAGTCTTATGGGATGTTTGGTTGCATGATAATTTTTTGTACACTTTCATGATAAAAAATTGTATTAAAATAAAAAGTGAACCACCTCATGACATAAAATTATCATGTTTGGAGGGATGTGATTACAAAAAATAGTAACCACCGCTCATGACCAAATAAAGTGGGGGACCACAAGAAAAAAGAAAGAGGTGAGACCCTCTTTTTTTGTTTAAGAAGAAAATCACTTTCAAAACGTAAATTTGTCATGGTTGTCAAACACCTCTTTTAACAAGTTTTCTTACAATTTTTAAAAATTAAAATAAAAACCTCAATTATCATGCAACCAAACACCCCATTAACCTTAATCATGTCTACAAATTTCGGAAGTAAGTAGTGTTATTAGTGACTTGATTGCTCATATATATATATATATAGAGAGAGAGAGAGAGTAAGTAGTGTTATTAGTGACTTGATTGCTCTAATATATATATATATAGAGAGAGAGAGAGAGAGAGAGAGTAAGTAGTGTTATTAGTGACTTGATTGCTCTAATATATATATATATATATAGAGAGAGAGAGAGAGAGAGAGAGAGAGACCTTCTTGTTCAGCAGCAGAGGTGCTGCTTCCTCCATAGCCGCCGCTGATCCGTTCGGGGCCCGTTCTTCACGAAGCCTGAAATTAATACCGAAGAAAATAAGTTTTACTATGAAATCAGTATATATATACATATATATATATATACATCGAGAGAGAGAGAGAGCGTTCTTTTGAAGAAGCTTAGCTTAACCCTTAAGAAGACGAGAAGCGAAGCGTTGCTTCTTCCACTTGCTTCGCCCCAAGCTCGCGTGCACCATGTGATCAGATGAAAAGAAGACCCTTGTAATCTGCGGTTCCTGAAATCGGATCCAAACGGGCCCCGATAACCGAATCCACCGACGAGTTGGAGAAGCTGTCCTAAGCTTCTGACACGTGTCTTTGCCCCGACTGCTTGACCAGCTGCCGCGATCTGTAACCGGCCTCCGCCAACAAGAAGAATGTCGTGTCACGTGCTTCGGTCCGGCGGCCGAGCAGCTCCCGCATGCGCCTCGTGACCTCCCTGGAGCTCCTCGCCGCCGCCGCCGCCGCCGCCGTCGTGAGAGGCAGAGGGATCTCTAAGAAGGGCATCCGGCGGTGCATGCAGCTGTTTCCAGGCCTGCCATGGACAACCCGGCACCATCCTTCCCATCTCCGGCCCACAAGGGCGGCGGCGGCGGCAAGCTCCCGCCGCAGAAGCCTCACAGGAAGGGCGCAGATCCCATGGGCGTCGTCTTCTTCGTCGCGGCTTTCCTGCTGGTCGTCACCATCCAGGCAGTCGCCATCTACACCATCAGCACCAGCCCAGCTTCACCCCCTCCGCTCACAGCTCCGCCGCTCTCCGCCGCTCCTCCGCCGCCGCTCACGTTCCACCCGCTGCGGGACAGGGGTGTCTCGCCCTACGGGGAACCCAACCGCACCTGGTTCATGAGCACCATCTACGGCCGCGGCGGCGCTGGCGGCATGCCGGAGCACTTCGTCTTCCCCTCCAGCCACCCGCACGACAGATTTCTCTGCATCGACCCCCGGGAGGGATCCTACGCGCTCGCCGCCGTGGGGGACGCCTTCCCGCCGGGCGGCTCCCTGCTGCGGGGCCTCACCTTCGTAGCCGACAGCTACTACGACTACGAGAACCCCTGGCACGCCCTCAACGCCGTTTCCCCCTTCTTCGCCTGGATGGCGCAGCACGGCTGCCGGGCCCCGGCGAGATTCGTGCTGTTCAAGAACGGGGAGGCGGCCGGGAGGGTGGGAAGGTGGATCGTGTCGCTGATGGAAGCGGCGCTCGGTGGCCGGCGGGCGGTGGTGGACGACCTGCAGGGCTACGAGGTGGCGTGCTTCGAGAAGGCGGTGGTGTTCCGGAGAGGGCTGGGGAGGATGTCGACCGAGAGACGGCACGCCCTGTTCGAGATGCTGAGGTGCAGCGCGTGGGAGTTCTGCAACGCGGCGGAGCCGCCGCCGGACTACGGCGGGGTGATCAGGGTGACGGTGGTGGCGAGGGAAGCTAATAAGAGGGGTTTCAGGAACGAGAGCGGAGTGAGGGCGGTGATGGAAAAGGCCTGCCGGAGCTTCGCCGGCTGCACCTTCCAGATGCTGCACCTGGGGAGCGCCAGTTTCTGCGATCAGGTATCCTGTCGTCGTCTTACGAGGAGGAAGGAACGTTATCACAAGAAAACTAAGTTTTTTTTTTAAACTAGCATCTTTTTTTATTTCGATATTTGCAAATGTAGCCAGGTCGGACAGATATTTTTTATTAAAAAAGTATTTTTTTAAAAATAATTAAAATCGTAAGATAACAAAGTCGGTGAGATAGACATAGACTTTTAACTTGAAAAATAAAGTTGAATTATTTTACTCTGACTTTTGTACTAAAGTCAGATTTAAAATATCTAACTTTCATATTTTTATTTTAAAGTCAGACTCAAAAATTCCGACTTTAGATCACGATGTTAAAATCAGAGTTAAAAACTATGACTTTTAAAAAAAAGATACGCAAAAATTAGTGTTCAATATAGGTTGGATATGACTTTTTTTAAAATCGAACTTTAGAAGTTGGACTTTAACATTTTGATGTAAAGTCAAACGTTTTGACCACAATTTTGTTCAAACTTTGCTAGTTTTACAAAAATAAATGATAGAGTGTTATTCTTCAAAATAAAAACATAAGGATGCTACTTTAAAAAAAACTAGGAAAATTGATACCCAATCCAAATACAGAAGCGATCAGTTTCCTTGGACTGACCCCTTCGTCAAGTTTAACTCACCTCCACCCGATCGAGGAGGGACCGCTGAAGTCTCCAATAAAAAAGATTGATGTAAAATGTTTTCACGAGATTCGTGATTTGACATGATTAATTTTATGATACTCACGTAATAAATTGATTTTCACAATTTTTTGTCTAGATAGATTTCTCTTGTATTAAAAGTTCTATAGAGTTCATGATTTGTCATGATTTGATTTTACGGAATTCACACAATAAAATGAATCTCACAAACTTTTTATATTTGCTATAGAAGGGGTTCCTTCAAACGAATTCGAGAGAAAATCCTTCGCCGCAAACATAAAAATCTCTCGTGAGATTCATGATTTATCATAATTTGACCTTGTGAGATTCACACAACATGATAGTCCCGCAAACTTTTTTTGTCTATAATAGAGAGGTGCTTGAGAAAACAACACAAGAAAGAGCCTCACAAGTTTTTGTGTCCACAAGTGAGGAGTTTTTCTCGGGCGTCCACACGAGAGAACCTGATCTCAAGAGGAGCGCTCGAGAAAAGTTCTTTCACTGTAGTCACAAAAATACCCCCAATAAATTTTATGATTTAACTCGACTAATCCACACAACAAACCCATTTTTAAATTTTTATAACTCTATATTCATTTAGTCTCTTTTTCTGTGCACTTCTTTTACCGCCAACATTCAAAATGATTAACCTTTCTCGAAGTTAGTATAATCGTGACAAATTTAAATAGAATTTATTTATTTTTGATATGATATTTAGTTTTTACTTTTAAGAAGAGAAACCCACATGTGATTGCAAATACCAGGAGATTACATTAAAACTAATATTTTAAAATCACACTATTCACCTTGTTGGGCGAACAAAAAAAAGTTTAGATAAATTATTAATACAAGTTTTTTTGTTATAATCTTTTTAAAAAGTTACACTCTCTTCGACTTTTTTCTTAAAATTCATAAAGTAATTTTATTTTCCGTCGTGTAAAATGATTAGCACAAGTTTAATTGTATTTTAAGCTCATGTATAATCTATTAGAAAATAGTCTACAAGTTCATTTGGTGGGTCGTTTATAATTTTAAGTATCTAAAATAAATACCTTGACAAGATCTGATTTTTTTAAAAAAATAATGAGAAAATGGTATGGGTGCCATTTTACATCCCACCCTTAACGTCATTGGAATTCAACCATACTTATAGAATAACAACAAGTGGGTCGGAGTCGGATGCTAAACATGCTGACCGTACATTGATATTTACCAAAAATAAATACATTCTACCACAAACAAACCACTGTAAGCGGACCGTATACTGATTTAACTAAAAAAACTTTTTTGCATCAGCCGAGAATCGAACCCGGGTCTGTACGTGGAGTTCCTCGTAACCATATTTTTTATCCAAATACCAGGTTCTCCTGATGCGCGGGACGGACATCCTCGTCTCCACGCACGGAGCTCAGCTGACCAACATGATGTTCATGGCGAAGGGGAGCAGCGTGATGGAGATGTTCCCGAAGGGGTGGCTGGAGGGCGCGGGGGTCGGGCAGTTCATCTACGAGTGGCTCGCAAGCTGGTCGGAGATGACCTACGAAGGAGCCTGGAGGGACACGGAAGGGCTCGGCTGCTCGGAGCCCCCGCCGCGCCGCCGCCGGTGTTTCCCGGCGCAGAAGGATCAGGGGGTGGGTCTCGACGAGACGTACCTGGCCGGCTGGACCGCCGGGGTCGTCGGGAGACGACTCGCCGGCAAAGCTCCGAGCGGCTCGACGCTGCCGACCAGTTGCCGGAAGGCGTGCGTCCGGGCGAGCACAGAGACGACGGAGGCCTCGTTCCGCGACGTCTGAGTATGCGTGGCTCGGAAGACGAAGACGAGGACTAAACGCTGTGTAATTGCTAAAAGAGATTGAGGAGGTCTCTACATGACGATCGATCGTTATTTTCTTACCGTGTTTGCAGAGTGAGTTCGTGTTTCCGAGCAAAGAGAGCTTCTCAGTCCCCGAGGTAGAAGAAGCTGTCGTCGTAGTTCTTAGTAACGTGAGAACAAAGAGAGCGGATCACCTCAGTCCCGGGGTGGAGGGAGAAGCCTCAGTCCCCAATCATAGGTGACCACATACCCCCGTCACTTAAGTGAACCAGTTCGATGAACCGGACCGAATCGCGGTCTGAAACTGAACCGGTCCGGTTCACTTAAGTGACGGGGGTATGTGGCCGCCTCTGATTGGGGACTGAGGCTTCTCCCTCCACCTCGGGACTGAGGTGATCTGCTCTCGAGAACAAATGGTGTCGTCCAAGATAAGGTGTCATTACACTTTAAAGATGACGTGATGTACTTTGAGTAGGGGTGTAAATTGTTCGATTCTGTTCGGTTTGAGCGTTTTCTTTTCAAACTGAAACCGAACCAACAAGGGAAACCGAACCGAACCGAACCGGTTCAGTGAAGCCTGAACCGATTGTGATTCGGTTCGGTTCGGTTCGATTCGGTTCATCGGTTTAATGTATATTTAAATAAATAAAAATATACATAAAATAAAATATACATTATAATAATTATTTAAGATTAATACAAAGACTAATACTTTATTTATAATATATAATTATATCTTTATACTAATTAATTTAAATTTAAATTAATATATATTTAAATTTAATATAATATATATTTAAATATAATATAATATGTAAATAGAGTGGGTCAAACTTTGTCAAATTAGATCAACCGGTTCACTGGTTCGGTTTGGTTTGAGGAGGTGCCGAATCGAACCAAACCGATAAGAAATTATCGGTTCGGTTCGGTTCAAGAAACCGAATGGATAACCCGTCAAACCGAACCGAACCAATCGGTTCGGTTCGGTTCGGTTTACCGGTTTTACTTGAACACCTACATTTGAGTTCTCAAGACTCTGTTATTGAGTCTAGTTTAACTTGTTACCGAGTCTTTAAGGACTTATTACCGAAATCTGTTATCGAGGCTTTATTAAGTTGCTACCGACCTTTTGAGAACTCACTACCGATATCAACTCGCTAACTCATTACCGAAACTCTAAAGACTCACTATCGACCCTCTACTAATTTACTACCGAGCGACGTCACATCTACTTTATGTCTTCATTAGAGCGCATTCTCGCTTTGTCTTTCGCAACATCACGTGTCCTCACATTATTGGTGAATGGTGGCCGTGAAAATTCTTTCCACTCAAGAACTGAGGTGATCCGAACTCTTATCCAAAATATAAAATATGTGGGGTCCATCTCTATATATTTTATAGGTCAAATTAAAAAGAGTTAATAATATTCGAGAAAACTCACGTACATCTTCTGAGAATCTGTTTCGATTAAAAGAGTGAGGCCATGAGAATTTTGGGATAAATCAAGGTGATCCATCTTGTGCCAAAAAATTTTTATTACTCGATTAATTACTCGGTATACATGCTATGTGGAGTGCCTGGTAAGAAATTTTAAAACGATACTAGCAGTTAGATGGCTGCGAACATTGGGGGTGTTAGGTTCATTGCGGCTCGGTTCGATTTAGTTCGGGTTAGATCGGTTACCGGTTTTGTCCGATCTCACGGACCAATTAAATCGATCCAAACGGTAACTCGAATTAACCCAAAACATATTTAAAAATATTTTTTCATTCATAAATAGTTTATACATTAATTTGGCCGCCTAAACTATACGTATTTTAGATATTTTAAGTTATAAGTTGATATTTTTACGCATGTAGATTATATATCATAAACAATAATTGTTTAGTTGTCGATTCGAGACGAATCAAACCGAACTACAATGATCCTGTAATCCTGTTCCGTTCAAGTTGGCGTGCCCCCCTTTCAGTGAGGGTGAGCACGGTTCGATTTGGTCCGATTTAGACATTTTTTTTCAAATCGAAATAAACTGATTCAACCCCTCAAATCGAACCAAATCAAACCGATTTCAATTTAGTTTGATTCGGTTTAAACTAAAAATATATAAAAATATTTTAATTAATTATTTTTTACATATATAATAATTTTAAAGTTAAAAATAATTTAAATAAATATTATTTACTATAAAAATTAAAAAATCTCAATTTTAATAATATTATGACAGTTTTTATATAATTTTTTAATTAAATCGGTTTAAATGATTTTGTTTAGTTTAAACCAGTTTGGAGGGCTTTTAAATCAACTCAACTCGAACATAGTTCAAACCGAACCAAACGGATCGATTTGGTTTAATTTTTCGATTTGAACCGTTTAATGTTCACCCCTACCTTTCAGCATAGTTTGTGTTGGGAAAAGAAAATCTCCTCCGACCCAAACCACTTCAAATTACCAAGAACTCCTGTAGTGAGAGCTGGTCATATTTTTAAAATTTTAAAAATAAAAAACAGTTCGGTTACTTTGTGCTTCTGTTTGGCAAGAGTGTTAGAAACGATGTTATGCATATAAATAAATAAATAAATATATATATATATATCAGTTTTGATGTGGTCATTTCTAGAGAATAGAGTCTATCAATAGCACAATTGACATTTTATATTATATTATATTTCATATCCTATTTCTACTACAGGTTTTAAGATGGCTAGACCTCTTGTGGTAACTTATACCAATACGAGTTTTAAATTTAACAATGACAGGGGGTACTTATTATTGTTTTGTCATACAGGGCTGTGATCAGAACACAAAGTGAAACATAGGAATAACAAGGGACTTATTTCATTCATTCTTGGAATATGCCTTTCGGGAGAGGTTTGGCAGAATAGGGGCCTGAACAAGATCGATCCTTGAAAATTCATCCATTTTTTTTCCTGAGGTTGGGAAGGAAGAATTAGTTATGTTTTTATCTTCATATCAAGAATTATAGTCATTATAGAGATAGTTAATTAATTGGTTGTTCCATGCATACACCCTTATCAAATCATACAATTAACCCCATCAATATTTTGTACCTGATTATGGAAATCGTATTCCGATATTCCATTCTCAAACTGACCAACAACATTATTTTTGTCATCCACATTGAGTATTTGTCTCGATAATATTTTTGTGGCTGACTTGTTAAATTATCTGTTATATTAAACATTAATACATTATGTTATATAGTGAATTAGATAGTATATGTAACACTTTAACTTTCTAACCAGATTTTTAGTAGAGAAATATAGAGATATGAATAAAGATCTGCACGTAATTTTTCTTAATTTAGAAAAAAAAAACTTGTGGCCAAGTCTCAAGAGAGGACAAAAAATGATATCGAATGAATATATTAACATCATTGGAGACATGTACGTAGGTGCAATCATCATGGTTTCCTCTCCACGAGGGAAGCCAAAAACATTCTCCATGTTAGTCGGGCAACACCAAGAGTACGTTCTCAACCCGTATCGTTTTATCATAATCATAGATGAAATAACCAAGAATATACAAGATAATGTACTTTTGTGTATAATATTTTTATATAATATTATTATGATTGACGAGACTTGAAAGGGCATAAATAAAAAACTTAAACAATAAAGAATTAAATTAGAAAATAAAAGATTCAAAATTAGTGGGTCGAAGATAGAGTATATTTACTTCAGATTTAAGGAGACCCCAAACGTTGAAGAAATTGAAGTATCCTTGGATGCTAGGGTTCTCATACCAAATACTTAATTTAAATACTCAAGTTCAGTCTTATATATGGACATAAAATGCGATGAACATGTTAGCCATATAATTAAACTAGGATAGTTAAAATGGAGACAAGTGATGAAGATTTTATGTGAACGTAAAATTTTCCAAAAGTTAAAAATGCTATCAGATAAGTTTTGCTTTGCGACAATGATTGTTTGACAACTAAAAAGAAATATACTATCAAAATGAGCGTAGCTGAAATTCTGATGTCACGGTAGATGTGTGGCCACACATAGATAGAAAGAATCACAGCAAGTGTACTATAGATAAAGTGAGAGTTGCAATAATCGGGTGCAGTAAAATATGAAAGATTTTGTTAATTTGGACATATCAAACAGTGTTCCATCGAGGCACCAGTTACACAAGTTATGGCCATGATATTGCTGGTGCAAAAGATGCACCGGAGAAATAAACCTAATTTAACGTGGCATAGGTGAACTCAATATGACACGAAGGAGCTAGATATGTGAGAGGAGCAAGCTTAGAATTGTGTATATAGAAAAAGACGAATTCATGTAGTCTTTTAGTATAAATTTGAGTTTTAGTATAATATACGCAACAATAACTTTTTTTATACTATGCATATTAAAGTAATCATTGTACAATATGTATGGTTTGATATTAGTTTTATATTTACATATCTTATAACTTTAGTTTAATTTTTTTAGCTCACATCTGCCTTTTCAAATATATTTATCTATATACATTTTTTATTTTTTAAAATTTTTTGGTCAAATATTTATCACGATATAATATTATTATGTGATATCATAATTCATATTATAAAATATTATGTAAGTTTATAATTAATTTAATGACATAAAAATATATTTATAATTTAAATTATTTAAGGTCATATTGATATTCTTACTAAATTTATTTCTGGAAAAAAATTCCACCAGTCAATCAACTCAGTATACCTTGCCTATTTCAGCTGCCAATCTTGCGTGATCCTCCGCACTGCAGTGCAGAGGAGTCGCCCGTGTCAACCGTCGATCGCCGGCGGAGGCTCTCTCCGCAGCGAGCATGTCTCCTTGACTAGTCTCGTCGTTCTCCTATTCTCCGCTTCTCATCCACACCAACAACATTTGCCACCCTTTGGGTTTTCTTTCCGGCGGCGTTCTGCTGTAGATTGCCCGGAGGGAGGGTGGAAACGGGAAAGGGTCAAGAAGAAGCAGAAGGCGGTGAAGTGGGAGCTGTGGCGGATGTGAGGCGGCAATCGGTCGAGGACCAAGATGAACGCCTTTAGATTGGCGGGGGATTTGACCCACCTCCTCAGCATCATCCTGCTGCTTCTCAAGATACGCACTATGAAATCCTGTGCAGGTACCGTAAACCCTCTGATCCTATTGAGGGGACTCCATGTTCTAGAATGTATTCAGTTAAGCATTTTGGAACGGAGTTAGATTTGTGGCGAAGGATTAGGCCGTTGTGGCGAAGGATTAGGCCGTACCGATCAAAACATGGTTATAGTTGACATTCGTGGAGCTAAATATTTCATTTATCGTCCACAGTTCCTAACGCCTTATGTTTATGGTCGGTAAAAGACATTTTCAGGATTTTAATTATTTAACACCTTTCAGGATATCAGATGATTCATGAACTTCACCTATAATCTCTCTCTGTTTATCAAAATAGATATAGTTCTTTAGAAGCTACAACTGGATATGGAGAACTCTACATAGTATTAGCACAGGAAAGAACCACTTTTTGTCGGATTCTTTCTTCCTGTACTTGTCTTTGGTAACTTGCTCTTTGTTCAGTTATAGAGTCATACCTTGTTATAGTTCTAAGTTTAGTTGGTTAAGTTGGCCATGGTTAAAGGTCGATGTGGTCAACATTGTAATTCTAAACTCTACGGGTTTTGTTTTCTGTTAAACTCACTTCCAGACTTCTGACTTCCTTGATGCTCAAGGATTTTGGTTTGTCTGGGGATGAATATTACAATTTTGTTGGTTGAACATGTTGGTGAGGGAGACTGACCAGGCAAAAAGGTGAGGCTGTCCCTCCCTGCCTTGACTCAGTCCAAACCGCCTAGGTGATAGCCCCTCTTGTCTCCAGCATCGAGGTGGAACATCTGTGATGCCTTCCCCACTTTGGTCTGGTGGGGAAGACAGACAATCAATATCCAATTTCAGATACTAAAGACCCAAATAGGGGAGATCTGTGCCCCTGCATCTTCCCTGCCGTCTCATATTGGGTCTGAAGGACTCGATATAAGCTGGATCCAGTCCCTTGATATCAGGTCCATTGGACATGATACCCCGTGATCCCATAACTTTACCCTAACATGCACAGAACATGCAGGGGCGGCTGCTTCTGGCATGAACCGAAAACATCGTCTTGTGTGCTTTTATGTTTTTTCTCTGTTTTTGAAAGATTTGATATGGGTTGATCTTGGATCAGTTTTTTTTTCCATCAAATCCAATGCCTAATCTGATTCTGATGCAGAATGGGACCAACTCAGAAATCCATGGGTCAAAATGATCAGAGTCCATTTTTTTTGTTACAATGGCTCCATTTGAGTATTTTTATAAACATCTTTGATGATATCACTGTTATTCTTAATCAAGGTCTTTGGAAGTATGCTGATGAGTTTGTTCTGATTGTGACCAGTGGGACTTCAATTTAACAAAAAAATTAAATCGGACAGGTACAACCTTTTGTCCAAAGCTTTTAGCTATATAATCTGAATCAAGCAATTTGATTGATGTCGACAACCGACACTACGGTCTTATTTGTCCGATTCTTTCTGTGCCAGGCTGACCCAGGCCCCATATTGGTATTGTCTAATCAGTGCAATTCTTATCCAGATTTCCTTGGCTTTGGAGGTTTTCATATCTTCCCAACCCAACTGAACCCTTACAATTTTCCAAGCTTACAGAAGAAAGAATGTGGGTTCTATGCAGTAGGGTATTTTCCAAAATTTTTGGTATTAAATAAAATGATATACGCCATTCAGCAGTTTTTTCCCCTTCAGTATTTTTCAACATTTTTAAAATTTTTGCTATTCAATGAATTTTCTGTACATTTTCAATGTCAACGGTAGTGCTTTGGAAGGTATGAACCAGATAGGCAGGCTGCAACTGCATTCTTTGAGGAGTTGTTTAAAGAGGACGATATTTGGCATCTTTTTTTATGAATTTTGTCACTCATAGGAATTTGTCAGATGAGGAGGCAGCTAGTTTGGTGGGTATCTTCTTAGAGGAGGAAGTGCTGGAAGCTCTCTTGTCAATGGATCCATATAAAGCCCCTGAATCGATTGATTTCTCTACCGGGTTCTACCATAGGTGCTACCGTGCTAGAACATTATTAAGGGAAATTTGATGGCAATGGCTAGAGAGGCCAATCCGCATGGCATCAAGCTGCTCAACTCTTGCTCTTTGGTTTTGATTCCTAAGAATGTGGGTGCCTTTAACATCAGAGAATTGAGACCCATTAACCTCCTTAATTGCAGTTACAAAATATTGACTAAGATTCTTGCCAAGAAGTTGAGCAAATATGTGGAGAAGCTTATTAGTGCTTTGTAGTCGGTTTTTATATAGGAGAGATATATTCTTGACAATTTCATGGCAGCTTTTGAGTGCATTCATGATCAGAAAATGAAGGAATATGTGATGTTAAAGTCGGACTTTGAGAAAGCTTTTGACAGAGTTAACTGAAATTACCTGTATTGGGTTCTGTAGTTTTTAGGGTTTAATCAGAAGTGCATTACATGGATCCAATGTTGTGTGAGCATGACTAAATTTTTGTGATGATTAATGGCAGATCCTTCGATTTCTTAGGGGGCTCGAGAGGCTTCAGGCATGGGGATCCCACCTCTTCCCTTCTTTTTGTTATGGTGGGATAGGTCCTTAGTGGGAAAGAGCTCTTGCGAGTGGTCTCATTGAGGGAATTGAAGTTGGGGCTAACAGAGTGCTAATTACTTTTCTTCAGTTTGTTGATGATACTCTATTTTTCTCTTCTACTTCCTGAAACAAGTGTAGCAACTTGAGGGTCCTACTTTATTTATTGGAAGTGATTAAAGGGTTGAAAATTAACCATGACAAATGTGAATTGTTTGTTATTAACATCCCGGAGGAGGATAAACCTAGGGTGCAAGGTATTTTTGGTATGCTTCGGAGTTCTCTATCTATCAAATATTTGGGTTTACCCCATTCTGATGGGAAATCTAATCCCAGGGACTGCAACCACTTATTCAGAAGGTGGAATCAAGGGTACAAGGATGAAAGGGTAGAATGTTATTGGCTGGGTCTGGTGATAGGATTGTTTTGTTAGAGATTGGTTTATAAAACTTACCCTTGTACTTTTTCTCAGTTCTTAAAGTTCTGAATCCGAAATGGGGTTGTGCTAAAGTTGAGAGTCTAATGGCATCTAATTTCTGTCACAATGTGGATAATAGGGTGTTTGGATACAGTTTTTTACCTATTTTCCCTAAATTTTAAAAGTGGGGAAAGGAACCTGTTTGGTAACTTTTCTGGAGTGCTCTCTTTTTTAGAAACGAAGAGTCCTACTCGTAATCTCTCTCTCTCGGAAATAAAATAAGGGAACAGTTGTTTTATTCTCGAGAGAGAAGCGGTCGATGCCCCCGCACTCGCTGTCTCCCCGTGCTCGACCTTCTAGCCGTCTCCCCGCGCTCATCTCCCCACGTCGACCTGCTTGTCTCCCCATGCTCGCCGGTTCCTTGCATTCCTCTCTTCATGCTCACTGTCTCCCCACGTTCGACCTGCTCGTGCCATCTCCCTGCCCTCGTTGTCTCCCTGCGGCAGCACGGATCCCAGTAGGCGGCTTCCGAGATAGGTGCAATCAGAGTCTGCCAACGCGTGGAGTTGGCCGCTTTCCCATGGCGGCATGTCGAGGTTGAGGAGCACGTCGGAACCGTTTGACGGTGGCTGTGGCGGCGAGCGGGTGAAGGCGTCGAGATAGGAGGAAAGAGGGTCGAGGAAGAAGGAGGGATAAGGGGGGGAAAGGGAGCTGTCGGTGCGGGGAGGAGGTTGTGGGCAGATGGGAGCTGACGTGGGGAGGAAGGAGAGCGGTGTGGGTGCCGAGGAAGCCGGAGATGGACATGGACTCCGCTTCGTCATCTCCGCCGCTGGACAACTGGATGCTGCTGCTATTGCCGGAGTCCATGGACGGGAGAAGAAGGAGAAGAAGAGAGAGATTGAAGAATCTTCTTGGGAGTTGCTGAAAGTTCCTAGACAGAGAGAGAGGAGCTATCGCCGGAGTTGAACTCTGGCAACAGAGAGAGAGAGAGAGAGAGAGAGAGATCACCGGAGTAGAGCTCCGAGACCCGACGGCAGATGAGAGAGAGAGAGAGAGATAAAGAAGGTTTGATTTTAAAGTCATAACCAAACACTATTTTATAAATTTTAAAAATTATGACAGTTTTGCCAAACACAGAATGATTGGATTTTTTTGATTTTAAAATTAAAACTGAGAAGTCAAATAATCTTGATTTCAAAAACGAGATTGTCTCAAAATTAAAAGAGTTACCAAACACCCTATAAAAGTATGGGCCTTCACTTTATCAAGTGGAATCATGTGTGTAACAGCAAAAAAGAGGGTGGCGTGGGTCTGCAACTGCTATAGTCCATAAATGACACTTCTTCTCAAGTGGATCTGGAGACTTAGGGTCCGTTTGGAAACCCATCAGAAGTCCTTATTTTTACCTTCTCCTTCTGTAAAAAGGTATTCCCAATTTAATAGGACCGTTTGGCAAGATAGAAGTAGTCGCTTCCGCTTCTCTCGGAAGGTGGAAGCGAGAAGGAGAAATTTTCTCCTTCTCAAAACAGAAAATCGCTCCCGTAGCCGGTACAACATCCTCCCGCGGATACGTTCCCGCGGGCGTCGTCTTCGCACAGACTCCTCTCGCGTGGCTACCTCCCGGCTCCCGCGTATAACATCTACGTGCCGTCCTCCCCTCAGCACAACTTCTTCTCCAGGAGCGATTGTTCACCCGACGTCGGAAACTTCTCCATCGCGCGGTCCTCCTGCAAATGGCGACGGGACGGTGAACCTCACCTCCCGTGGAACCCCCTCCGTACGGCCTCCCCTTCGCGCAAAGCCCCCCGGTGAAGTTTCGGCGCGGCCTCTTGCAACCGGCCTCGCCTCCTGCAAACTTCTCCATCGCGCGGTCCTCCTGCAAACGGCGACGGGACAGTGAACCTCACCTCCCGTGGAACCCCCTCCGTCAAAGCTCCCGCACGGCCTCCCCTTCAGCATACGAAGCCCCTTCGCGCAAAGCCCCCCGGTGAAGTTTCGGCGCGGCCTCCCCTTCCGCAGACAAAATCCCCTCTCGCGGTCCTCCAGCAGACGGGCGTGGTCAAAGGAGGAGCAGCCCGGCGTGGTCAGAGGAGGAGTAGCCTGCGTTTCTGTTCGACAGCCTCCATCTTCTCCGGCGGAAATCTGTCACCAGTTGGAACTCCATCGACGGTCCATCCATCGGTACCTCCAGTAGCCAAGTCCTCTGTTCTCTGCAACAATAATATGACACGAGTTGAACTCCATCGATAGTCCATCCACTGGTACCTTGAATTGGAGAGGGAAAACTGCTCTACGGATCTGATCATCTTCCAAGTTGGTTGAGGTCCGCCATCTTCATTCTTGGCACTTAATTGGCTATCAGACAGTGGCCTGTATGTACTCTATCTACCTTATGTTTCATCATGGTGCATTAGACATACGATCAAGCATTAGATATGACTAGTATCGAAGAGGGCATGCCCTCTTTTTTTTCCAAACAGCTGCTGGACATTTTCATAATCTGTTTTGGCACCAAAATTACTATCAGTAGATTCTGGCCTTGCATTTATATGCTAAATGGCCATGAATTGAATGAGAGACATCCGATTGTCATCTTAAACATCCTTAGCTCAAACAAATTCTTGGTAATCCGCCTTTGATATCTGATTAACCATCGGTTGTTCAAGACAACCATAGATGACTCTCTCTTTAACCGGCATAGCTGAACATAGGATGTATGACTGGATATACGATGTTCCCCTCAATCATATTGAATATTTATGTACCCATCGGGACTATGAGTGTGTTGATCCATTTATTGCCTTAGCAATTTCCCCTACCTGTCAGTCAGCCTTCCTTTTCCCATGTGACCTTGATGGATAGTGCTAAGTGTTAGCATATCATGTATTATAGCCATTGATTGTTCATTCATGCATGTACGACATCCCATATGCTGAAAATATGTAGATCCTAGTTCATGTAGGACTGGGTATACGAGCTGAATTCTGACTACTGCTGCCCCACGGATTGTGGAGCTGCCATCAACAAATTTTTTGTCATACGATTCGTACCTTATAGAGTAAAAGTGTCTTCAACTATATGTAAGTTGCCACATTTTGTCTTTATCCTTTTTGGTTGTAGGATTACTGAGATTAATAATATTACTTTACTAATTTCCTTCTAATAGCTTTGTATAGTATGGATAAAGAACAAACTGCGTCGAAGATAAAAGTTGTTTGGGACAAGAAAAGTAATGAGTTGTTTATCATGGCGTGCATTACCCAAGTTGAATTAAGAGAAAAGTATGGGCATTCTTTATCAAAAGTGGGATGGGCAAATGTTATTAAAGAGCTCAATTCTAGCTCCGGACAAAATTTTGATAAGAAGCAAGTGAAGAATCATTGGGATAAGTTGAAACAGCAATATAAAGCTTGGATATCATTGAAAAAGAATACAACCGGTCTTGGATGGGATGAAAATAAAAATACCGTGTCAATTTCGAAGAATGGTGGAGTGATTATATTCTAGTAAGTATGTTTCACGATTTGATTATTGTAGTTATAATTTAATATTGTTTATCTTAACATATATGTTTTAAAACATGTAGCGACATCCTACAACAAGCATCTTAAACAAAAAGGTTTGGAACATGAAGATTTATTATGCAAATTATTTGAAGGCACAATTGGGACAGGAGAAAACGTTACAAATCCATCTGCAAATGTTTCAATTGAGATAGACATGCAACATCCTCCTTCACCTGATCATATACCAAAAACTCCAAACACCTTACCTCAAGAAGAAGAGGAGAACGTTGTCAGAAATGATGAAGAGGCTGAGAACCATACGAGAAGGAATATACTGGGTCCTACTTCTCCGCTTCGCAATAAAAAAAGAAAATCATTGCAAGCACGGATGGCATCTCAAATTGACACACTTGTGACAAGCATTAAAGCAAGAGAACAGAGAAAAGAGGAAAGTAAAAGCAAAGTTCCAAACATTGGTGAAGTTACAAGAATGTTAAAAGAATTACCGGGTTTAGAATTTGGAGGACAACTGCATATGTGGGCATTAACAAGATTCGTAAAAAGTGAATATCGTGAACTATTTGTTGAGATGGATGTAGAGTTGCGATTGCCATGGCTGCAAAGTATTTTTGAAGAGAGACGTAGATAGTTTATAGTATAGACGTTACTGTTAGTAGACTGTAGTTTATGAATAACGTTTTATAACTGTTGTTTTAACTTGAGAAGTTCATTTATGATCTAATATATTGTTCATTATGTTTTTGCTTTTTAGGATGAGTTCAAGCAGTTCATATGATTCAATATGTTTTGATGATTCAATAAATTCAGATTATAATAATGAGTCCAGTGATTCTGACGAAGACTTTTATGAGGTTGCTCTTACGACATGTTTTATCATTCATAACGGATTATATTTATGTAAAGAGCCATGCCATACATCTCCACATCGAGGATTTCACAAAGTTCGAGAATTGTTAGGAGGACATTGGGAGCGTTCTTATGATATGTTAAGAATGGAACCTCCGGTATTTGCTTATTTCTGTGAAGAGTTTAGAAAGCACAATCTGCTGAACAATACAAAGTACGTTGTTGTTGAAGAGGCAGTTGCACTTTTTCTTATTATTATTGGTAAGAATTATTCAATTTGAGATATGCGCGAGCATTTTCAACGATCGGGGGAAACTTGTAGTCGGCACTTCAACCGTGTCTTATGTGCTATGCAAGAATATGCGCGCATGAATATTATTGCACCAAGTTTTGATGAAACACCGATGTTCATTGCAAACAATGAAAAGTATATGCCATTTTTTAAAGATTGCATTGGAGCAATTGATGGAACTCATATTGAAGCAATTGTACCAAGTGCTCAACAAATAACCCATATAAGTGGACGGAAGACAAAATGCACTCAAAATGTTCTTGCAGTTTGTGACTTTAATATGTTATTTACATTCGTCTCTTTGGACGTGAAGGAATATGTCATGATGCTCAAATTTTGTTAGATTGCATTTGTGACACGAACTACGGTTTTCCAAAGCCACCAATAGGTAATTATGTTGATTAGTTACCAAATATCGCATATGTTATGCATTATGTACTAAACGTTGCTTTTATTGTAGGTAAGTATTACTTGGTGGATGCTGGATTCACTAATTCAACTGGATATTTGGCACCATATCGTGGCTTCCGATATCATTTGCAAGATCGACGTGACCGAAATCCTCGAACAAAAGAAGAAGCGTTTAACTATCTACATTTATCATTGAGAAATATTATCGAACGATGCTTTGGGGTACTTAAGAAGCGGTGGCGAATTCTAGGGGGTATGCCCTCTTATTCTTTAAAGAAACAAGCTCAAATTGTGGTTGCTTCGATGGCCGTTCATAATTTCATCAGGAGAGTTGATTTAGGTGACAAACTGTTCAGAGAATTCGGAAATGAAGAAATAGAAAGTGCATCAGTATTACAAACAACACCAGGACGAATTCCTCGCGAACAAGATAGGCGGGCAATGGGTTCTTTTAGAGATTCTTTAGCGATTCAAATATTTGAACGGTAGAGTATAACTTTTGTTGAGGACGTTGATGTATATGTAAGTTGTCTGCTACAGAAATTTACGAAATAAATATTTTGATTATTATAGAAGTCCTTCTATAATTCAAAATATGTAACCAAACAACTTCCACTTCTATTCGTTAGAAGGCCTTCTGTTTGAAATCACTTCAGAGAGAAGGAACTTCAAAACGAAGTACTTCAGCCATATTGCCAAATGGACCCTTAATCATGATGAGGTCTACCTATGGAGCAAGATTGTTAGGTCAAAATATAGACTTGATGATGGATAACCATCTTTTCCAGTGGAAGATGACTTTCCAGTTTTGAAAGGGTATTCTTCAGAATTGACATTTTTTTCTCTACCTCATCTTCCATTTCTATGGGTAATGGGATGGTAACTCTTTTCTGGAAGCATAAATGGGCTGGTCATATATCTTTTGACTGTTGTTTTCCTAACCTCTACAAAATTGTCATAGACAAGGAAGCCTATGTCAGGTCACATAGGGATAGTTCGATGCTACATGAAAATTGTACCTTTTCTTCAGGAGATCTTTGAAGGATAATGAGGCCACTGAATTTGCTAGTCTATTGTCACTACTGAGGGAGTTTACTTGTGAGTAGATTGGAGGACAAGATGATGTGGAACCTAAGTAAAGACTCTTCTTTCTCTGTTAAGTCCACCTGTTTGAGGTTATCACTTGGGGGCAATGAAGTCTCATAGGGGAAGGAGGTTTGGTCCCCTGAGGTCCCTATGAAGATAAGGTCGTTTTTATGAAAAATTTATAGAGGGAGATTACTCACAAGGGCCCACCTTTTTAGTGGATGCCAGTTATTGTGTCTTTTGTGGTTCTTTTTCAGAGAATATTGATCACTTATTTCTACAGTGTGGTGTCGCTGCCCTTATGTGGCAAGTCTTTTTCCGCAGTTGGAAAGTTGAGTGGGTGGAACCAGTTGATATGTTGTCATTTGTTTTACAATGGAACATGAGGAATCTTTGATCTGGAGAACCTTTGTCGTGGAAACTTGTTTTACCGTCTATTCTTTGGTCCATTTGGAAAGCTAGAAACATGATAATCTTTGATAGCCATTTTGAGAACCTTTTTACTATTTTTCATGTGGCGGTAGTGTGTGTGAAGGACTAGTTTTTCGCATACTCTAGGAAGCACCCCTGTAATACCCTGGGCAGGGATCTTTTTTTCTTCTTGGGGATCCTACCATAGTTGTTATGGTGCTCCATAACCTACCTCCTTGGTAGTTGTTGGCGCCTAAAATTTGCAAAAAAAAAAAGAAGAAAGAAAGAAAGAAGGAAAAAGAAGTGATTTGAATGAGCAGTTGGAATACAATTGGCCTAATTAAATCCTCCACCTTCAATCCTCGGCCAGAGCCTCATGATTGGAAACCATTACAAAGTTCAATTTATTGATTAAGATGGGTTAAGTTTATGGAGTATAAACCTACCTGTTTTGGTCTAAAAAAAGAGAGAGAGAAAAGATCAAGGTGGACTGTAACCCACAAGTGGCCACACGGTCCACCTTTCATTGGGCTTGATCTTAAATCAGGAGGCCTACGTCAAGCAGCTGGCCCAGGCCCACAAACCCTGTGTACCGGGAGAAGTCCTTTTCAAAAAAAAAAAAATAAAATAAGGAGGAAAAGGTGTAAACAGGATACGGGAGGAGATGTGCTCGCCTTCTAGGAGTCTTTCCGCGATAGGAGTCCCGGCCGACTACAATTCTGCGATCCCAATCCCAGTCTAGACAGTTTAGACGGAAGGGATAAACATGGAGGAGGCAATCGAAGGAAATCCCGTGCCTATTATGGTGGTTCGACTCCCAGTCGGATTGAGGTGGCCGTTGAGAGCCCTTCCCGGAGTCGTATAGCTCGGAGGCCCTATAAAAGGAGGCCGGAAGGGAGGCAGCCGGAGGACGGATAGAAAAAAAAAAGAGAATACAAAAAACCAAAGGGTTCGAAGGCGGAGAGAAGGAGAAGAAGCGGGAGAGAGAGAAAGGGCATACCGAGGCCTTGCAAAAGCCGCCGATGCCGGAAGCGTTTGTGGAAGCCGCCATTGCCAGAAGCCTTGGCGGAGGCCGCCGCTGTCAAGACTCCCTCCGGAGCCTGCCGTCGCCACCGAAATCCCCCTCCGGAGGATGTTAGGCCGCCGGAATCCCTTCCGGACCCTTGCCGTCATCGCCGGAGGGTCCTTCCTTCTCCTTCACTGGTGTCGCCGCCGTCGAACGAGGCCGGAAGCACCCGGAAATGGCGTCGCGGTGCCGTCAGGAGCCGGAGGCCGCCAAGAAGACACTGTAGCGGGGGGGGGGGAATAATGCCCCCCGACTTTGGTCCAGCGTGGAAATAGGGGTGGGGCCTGATAGAAATGTATGCCCTACAAGCCAATCATATATGATATGATTCGACATTTCTAGAAATATCTCATTCAATTAATTAGGCAAATCTTCATTATAAGCTCTTATTAGAAGCGAATATCATAATGAAGTCCTTGATCAAATACAATAATGATTAAATCATGATGAGATCATGATAATGAGATTGATCATCTAGAGGTATTTGATCTAAATGTTCCTAGTCATAGGATACTTGAGACGGGACATCAAGGATCCGGATAGACTAGTGTATGTGATGTCTTCTCACGTGATGAGGACGACCGATCTCATTGGTCATTAGTGTGGAGACACTGAGATACACATACAGGTGCTCATTAGTTGAATGAGTTCACTGAACTGACCGAATTAGAAACCCTGAATAGTATCTTACCGAACTGTCTATCAGGGTCTTCTATCATCACGGTTGCATGGTTGGACCTTTGACCTGAGTCGCCAAAGATGCCTTGTTGGGTGGAACTTGTGCTTTGACCATTGACTTATGGATCACAATTTAGATGGTCCTATATAGCGATGGATCGGGTACAAGGAAAATCCGATGGAGGCAATTGAGCGGACAACAAGGGATCATCCACTCTCGGTAAGTGAGAGTGAATGTCCTATGGGATAGTACTCTAAATCCCTGGCCAGGGTAGATAGGATAATTGGAAAAGGAGTTTTCCAATTGATCCAATTCCGAGTACATGATCCTATAGAGTCGGTATACTAAGGAGTTGACAGTCGATGCCGTACTCCTTTCCGACCGGGACATTGGATGGATGAGGGTTTATATCCATGTGGTAACTGATGATGGAAAGGCTCAATGGAGATGAGATTATCCCCATAGCCATTTGGGATCATGGGATGTGGCTTGTACCCTTCATGATCGGTAGGCCGATTAATCTGTTATCGGATAACGGATTTAATTAAATTAAATAGAATTGTTCTATTTTATTTAGGCCTCAACCAAATAGGTTATTGGGCCTAGTGGGTCACACACAAAAGGACTTATCCACAAGTACAGGGGCAAGGACGTAATTTATAGAGATTTTGGGTTTTTATGAAAAATTCCATAATTCTCTATAAATACTAATGGTTTCAGCCAAACCCCATCAAGCCAAGGGTGAAAACCACGTCCCAAGCATCCTCTCTACCTCCTCCTCTCTTTAGAAGGTGTCCATGGTCGATGGAGCTCCGTTCGGGAAGAGTTCTCGAGGCCGGCGCGAAGGGAGAATCTGCTGTGGATGAAGTTCGTGTGGATACTGCTGGAGACCGGACACTTGAACGGTTTGTATAGCTTGAGAAGCTCATCTCCTTCCTCTCCAAGGGATTATATGAATCCCTATCAGGTATATTCGAACCCAATTTGATCGGTTTTCGGTTTTCGTCGTTCGGTTCTGATTGAGACGGATTCTAAAGGAACCCATAGGAATCGTCGCTTCCGCTGCACCAAATTTTAATGGACGATTCCTTACAGTGGTATCAGAGCCCGGTTCAAGTCTCAGTCGAAACCGACGTCGAATCGACATTATTTCATTTTATTTATGTGTTCCCGAATCTGTGCAAACGTCTGTTTTGACGAGGCCACCATATTATGTGTATGACTCAGATAAAATATTTATTGGCCTTGGTAGAATCTAGTGATATAGTGATTTCCAACTCCGCAAACCGTTTGAAGTTTGGATATCTGTAATGTTCGGGAGAAGCATCAAAAGTTGGTGTTTCTGTCATGCCCGAACCGACACCCGGATTTGGGAATTTTGTGAAATCTCCGTCCACAGAAGAAATTGAGGCTTGGAAATGGTTTAGGAGATGGGTAATATGATTACCTAGCCTTTACCTTTGATATACAGCTTTGAACAATGGCGGAGGATGAGAATTTTTGAGTTTTCCGACGAACTAGGGTTCTGCGGAGTCTGGCGGCGCTGACTTGTTTCTTCCTGATTTCCCGTTTATATAGAATTTTTCTCTGAATGGATATATACATATTTGGAAACTTCATATGATGAGGATTCTAAATTGTATTTTTGGAGAATATTTGGCTTCCTGGATAAGGAGTTATCCTCATTACAAAATTGGGATTTCTGCTACGGAATTTGGGTGACCGCCGCCTCTTCCTCCTCATTTTTCGGTCGACTGCGATTTTTCCTGGATATGAGGCCGACTGTTTTGGATTCCTTATTTGATAAGGATTCCAACGCATATTTTTTCGAATTTGTCGGAGTCCGGGATAAGGAGATATGTCCGAGTTAATGAGATTAACTCTCCTCCGGATGAACAGTGTCCGCTCGGGGGCATGGCGCCGGCGCACCGGCGGCGCAGACACCATGGCGGCGCAATGCGCCAGCGCCCGCGGCGCAGTGTGGCGCACGCCGGACAGGCGCAGTGCGCCGCCGCACGCGGTGCAATGCGCCACATTATTTATTAAATGATTTTAAATTGTTTAAAATCATAGAAAATTCCGAAAAATTGCCATAAAATTCCAGAAAAATTCTTAAAAATTCTATAATATTATTTAACATGTTTTAAAGTGTTTAATGACATGTTAGATGATGTTTAGTTCTATTTACATAGATTCACTCATGGTTAAACTTTAAAATTGTTTTAAAGGTTTAACTTAAATTATTAGTGTCTTAATTAATTCTTTAAAATGAGATTTTACGTAATATAAATTGGGACATTAATTTATGACCTTACGATATTAGGAATGCGTACGAATGTTCTAAATAGTTTAGTTTTGTATGTTCATTTCATATGAATTGTTTATATGTTGTTGTCATGTTATTTTCATGTTATTTATTTCATGAAAATTCGACATGCATGAAATTGAGAATTTCAAAATAAATTATATATAATTTTCTGCTGATATATATGATATATTTTATATAATTATCACGTATGCGCTCTATGTTCATGTGATGAATGTTAGTGTGTGTATGGAGGTGATCATGGACTTAATTGTGCTTGGCTTGTGATTGCTTTTAATTATGTTGGTTATGTTATTAAATGGGGCCTGCGTGTGCTTCCTCTCTCTCTATACAATCTGATTGTACATTCTACCTCCCTCCATTAATGTACTCCCTCGTTAAAACCAAGGTTTCTTATTGAGTTATGTACATTTGTGGGGTCTGCATACCCTTAAGCCGCTTGTAAGAGTTAGAAGCCGGTTCGTGGAAGGTTGGAGAGCGGGACCACTTGGAGAAGCACCCTTCTGAAGTGGGAGCATACCAACTCAAGCATCTGAAGTAAGGATTTGCACCTATAGGGGTGCCTTAGGTGCGTACGCTTAGGGTTAAGTCTATGATCACCTGATTTTGTGCATATTTGATATGTGGATGTGTGCTACTGGTTATACCTTAGATATATGATATTCCAAAGGTATTATATATACTTAGCACATATTATTGATGAGACTAAAATAAAATCCCTCCTTGTCATAATTAGGTTGATAAACGTGTGACATTAAGAATGACTCACGTAGCCTTCCGTTGTTATGGTCTTGATGAGCCAATCTTAGATTGGATGGGTTTGTTGTGCTACCACAAGGCTCATTCAGCAAGGGATTGGTGATCATGGCTAAGGCATTTGCCGAACTTTGGGGTGGACCACTTGCGTGGCTTTGTTGTGCTACCACAAGGGGTGTGTGAAGAATCCGTTCTCATAACGTAACAAGCGGATTTGACCTAACTAGAGTATATGGCTTGTTGTGCTACCACAAGGTCATAACTTTAGAGGCTAAATGACTAAGAGTTGCAAGAGTTGCAACTGGCAATAGTTGCCTACCTTTTAAGTATGGGGTGATTTGTTGTGCTACCACAAAGTCATCACCATAAGGTTAATAGGGTCTTAGTCCCCACTAGGATTTCATCGTGATATCCCGTCTTTGCATAATGAGGGTTATGCAAATTCGTCGAAAATTAGTGGGAGCATAAATTAGGATCAAAGACCATATCTTAATTTTAATGAATGTTTGCAATGTTATATTGATAAAATTATATCTCCGTTGTAGAATACGATAATAAACCACCATTAGTATGGCATATTAGATGCCATATAGCTTAATGGCTCACACTTCTTAGACTGGTTTAGAACTAAGAGAATTGTTCTCATAGTTGACCAATTAACTATTCTACTTGAGAAGTAGGTGTCTCCTAAATTATCTAGTGATATGAAAGAAAGATAAGATCTTATCTCATAGACAAGATGCATTGTTTGCCTTAAACTAGATGTTAGTCTCTATTAGACATAATTATAGAGACAACATGGATAGATGGATATGAGATCCATCATGGCTCATAGTGATGAGCTAACTAAAGGGCAACTTAGATCAACAATACATCTTAATTACTTCTTGTTGGTAAGACCATGGAATGCCATCTCGCGAGATCTCGCCGAGATCTCGCGAGATCTCGGTCTCGCCAAGGAGGCCGAGAAACGAGATCGCCGAGATCTCGCCCCATGTAGACTGGTCTATAAAAAAATTTTCTTCGGAGGGTTTTGCCCCCCTGATAACCCCACAAGGGGCCCTGCCCCCTTAACCCCCGCGACTTGACCGCGTAGGTCGATCCGCGACTACTCTACGCCCGTTTATGATAGTGTAAACACGTTTAATATATTTCACTATCACATAAAAATGTGTTACAAGTTTAATACCATATTAGTATTTAAATAAGATTACATACAAGTTTAAATCTTTTAGAAGCACAAAGATTATCTTTTTGATATTGAAAGTGCTTGTAATTGTTCATTCACATAGCTGATGTACAAAATGTGTTATATATTTTCATGTAAATTCATTTATGTACTCTTATTTTTTTAAGATATTATGTTATGTTTCGTACGTATATACATTTTGATATGAGAATCCGAAATCCGATCTCCCGAGATTTTTCCGAGATCTCTCCGAGATCTCTTCTCTTTCACCTCTCCGAGACGAAGCCGAGATCCGAGATGGCAATCCTTGGGTAAGACCAATAGTAAGAAGTAAAATCATTAGATAAAAATAGGAGAGAGTTAATAGTAAAAGAAGGCGGTCAAGATAATAAAGCCAGAATAAGACATGATTCTTACACTGTCATGATGATGATAAGTGGAAGAGAAAGTACAAAGTGTTTTGTATATAATGCAAAGGTGGAGCTTGAGAAGCTTCATGTATCCAAGTCATTGGCACTTACTTGTTTTAAATATACACTTAATAGTATTAGATACTATATGTGTATATCATAATATTAGATACTATGAATGCATCTAATGGTATGAGATACCAAATATGCATCTTATATCTACAAGGAGTTGTAGATGATGACAAGTAAATGAAGACTTAATAAAGAAGATGTTGACCTACATATGAAATTGTGCAAAAGTTGCATCATTATTAGTGGGAGGTGCAATTCTTTAATAGCCTTATGGAGATGTCTTAATAATTAATATTACTATTATATCCTTCTACAAGAACTTTATATGATTTCCTACTTGAATAAATGTTGATTTATTCTAAGCTATGGAATTGATAGATGTTCTAATAGATTGAATGGCAAAGTGTTTGCCAGTGGGAGCTTAATGAATTGTTTAATCATATTTGATATGTTAGCTCTCATGTTATGTGTGAATATTATTTTTAAGAGGAAATGGGTTGATTTAGATCAATCTACACTTTAGCTTTATATAGACATGGAGAATGGGTTAATGAGTTATTAGAACTCGTACATCTAGATGTATGTTAGCCCATATCTAGTAAGGCTAAAGAAGAATATTTCTACTTCATTATTTCAAAGATGATGTCTCTAGGTTTGAAAACATGTACTTTATGAAGTACAAATCTAAGACCTTTGAGAAATTATCTGAGATTAAGAATGAAGTAGAGATACTAATGGAACTAGTATTAGAACTCTTTGATGAGATCAAAGAGAGGAATACTTAAGTACATAATTCACATATAATTGAAGGATATTAGAATCTAATGGACACCTCTTTACACATTTTAGCTTAATTGAGTAGCTAAAATAAGAAGTCATATTATGTAAGACATAATATGAACAATGACAAGCTTTGCAAATTTCCTCTTTGTCAAATTTTGGTTAAGTACTCGTTATAACCACTTGTTCTTAATAGGTACCTTCTAAGTCTGTTCTGATTATTCCATATAGGATATGGAAAAGAGGTTAAAACTTGACCTTAAGCAAGTTAAGGTTTCGGAATGTCCGACCTGGTGAAGAAGTATAACTCTAACAAGTTGGAATATAAGACAATGAAGTGTTGCTTGTGGGATATCCAAAGGAAACTTTTGGATATTAAATATACGACCCTTATGTATAAGGGTATGTGTTGCTCAGCTCACTATATTTCTAAAGGAAAAGTTCCTTCTTAAGAAAGATAGTGGGAGCAACGTATATATGGAAGATGTTCCAGTCCCACAACCCAATAACACTTCTATTAAGGTGCTAGTTAATAATTACACAAGGACAAAGGACAGGTGTTTACTTGTGTCCATTCTACTTAAGAGATATGTGAGACATATCTACGATAGATGAAATGAGGCATAAGATAATAAGGATATTGATCCTAAGGATCTATATAGAACCAATATGAGATATTGATTCATTAATGGGAAGAGACAATAAAATCCGATATAAACTTTATCTATTCTAATCAAGTTTAGAACTTGATAGATCCACCTAAGGATATAGTATCCATAAGGAATAAATGGATCACTAAAGAATAGATTGGAGTGGATTAGAAGGTAGATACCTTCAAAGGTGAGAATAGTTGAAAAGGATATCATTGAAGTCAAATGGTTGACTATGATGAGATCTTTTACCTATTCCATGGATTAATCCATTCGGATTTTGATTGTTACACTCTATGATTATGTGATAAGCTAATTGGATGTTAAGATAGTGTTCCTCTAAAGTATTTTGAGGAATAGGTGTATATGATACAACTATGGGGAATCAAATCCCAATAACATCCAAGAAGAGTGTGTATTAAGTTCATTTATGGACTAAAGTAAAATTTCTCATAGATCATATATAAGGTTTAATGAGATTAAATCTTATGACTTCGTTAAGAACGAAGAGGAGCCTTGTGTATTCAACAAGATAAGTGGGAGTGCTATTACTTTCTTGACATTTTATGTTGATGACATACTACTCATTGAGAATGAAGTAGGTGTGTTATCATAAGTGAACCTAGCTATCAAATTAATCCTCCAAACACAATTTGGGTTTTGAGATCTATGGAGATAGATCTAAAATCAATACCCAAGCATGTACGTAGTCATTATAGTCAAAGGGTTTGACGTGATAAACTCCAAGATAGGTTTCTTACCTATGTAGTGTGGAGTTGATCTCTCGTAAAGTGTTGTCTTTGTAGACTTCTTGAAAGATAAAGAGATCACATAAATGGAGACCTTATGCCTTTGTCATAGGGTCTATCATTTATATGATGCTACGTACGTGATGTAATCAATGCTCTAAGTGTTATGAGCATTCATCGGACGAATCCAAGTGAGAGTCACTGGATAGTTTAGAGATATATCATTTGGTACTTGAGAAGCACTGAGAATGTATCTCTATACACTGGATGATAAGACTTGAAGTCTTGTAGTTTTAAAAACACAAGCTTCTAATCAAATAAGTTTGATATTAAGTCAGAATAATGGTGGTGCAGTGAGTTGAAAGAGTTCTATGTGATAGAACACTGTAAGTTCTACAACATATGTAAACAAGTTTACATAGTGGTTGCACACTATTTGAGAAGTAGTCTAGATGAAGTTTTTCATCTACATATTTGATATGGGATTGTCTCAATTTTCTCTGAAAGTGTATCATTATTTTGAGAAAACAATGCAGTAGAGCCGATGTCTCATCAGAAGTTTAGAACTTCTGTGGCGATACCATACAATCAGAGAGATTGCAACTTATAGAGATATAATTAAAGATAAAGTATCTACCGTTAATAACATTGCGGATCCACTAACTGAAGCAGTTACTCAAAGAGTGTTTGAGCTTCACCTCGAGCTGATATAGATTAGCCAGATGGGTGATTGGCTTTAGTGCAAGTGGGAGATTGATAGAAATGTATGCCCTACAAGCCAATCATTAATGATATGATTCGACATTTCTAGAAATATCTCATTCAATTAATTAGGCAAATCTTCATTATAAGCTCTTATTAGAAGCGAATATCATAATGAAGTCCTTGATCAAATACAATAATGATTAAATCATGATGAGATCATGATAATGAGATTGATCATCTAGAGGTATTTGATCTAAATGTTCCTAGTCATAGGATACTTGAGACGGGACATCAAGGATCCGGATAGACTAGTGTATGTGATGTCTTCTCATGTGATGAGGACGACCGATCTCATTGGTCATTAGTGTGGAGACACTGAGATACACATACAAGTGCTCATTAGTTGAATGAGTTCACTGAATTGACCGAATTAGAAACCCTGAATGGTATCTTACCGAACTGTCTATCAGGGTCTTCTATCATCACGGTTGCATGGTTGGACCTTTGACCTGAGTCGCCAAAGATGCCTTGTTGGGTGGAACTTGTGCTTTGACCATTGACTTATGGATCACAATTTAGATGGTCCTATATAGCGATGGATCGGGTACAAGGAAAATCCGATGGAGGTAATTGAGCGGACAACAAGGGATCGTCCACTCTCGGTAAGTGAGAGTGAATGTCCTATGGGATAGTACTCTAAATCCCTGGCCAGGGTAGATAGGATAATTGGAAAATGAGTTTTCAAATTGATCCAATTCCGAGTACATGATCCTATAGAGTCGGTATACTAAGGAGTTGACAGTCGATGCCGTACTCCTTTCTGACTAGGACATTGGATGGATGAGGGTTTATATCCATGTGGTAACTGATGATGGAAAGGCTCAATGGAGATGAGATTATCCCCATAGCCATTTGGGATCATGGGATGTGGCTGGTACCCTTCATGATCAGTAGGCCGATTAATCTGTTATCGGATAACGGATTTAATTAAATTAAATAGAATTGTTCTATTTTATTTAGGCCTCAACCAAATAGGTTATTGGGCCTAGTGGGTCACACACAAAAGGACTTATCCACAAGTACAGGGGCAATGACGTAATTTATAGAGATTTTGGGTTTTTATGAAAAATTCCATAATTCTCTATAAATACTAATGGTTTCAGCCAAACCCCATCAAGCCAAGGGTGAAAACCACGTCCCAAGCATCCTCTCTACCTCCTCCTCTCTTTAGAAGGTGTCCATGGTCGATGGAGCTCCGTTCGGGAAGAGTTCTCGAGGCCGGCGCGAAGGGAGAACCTGCTGTGGATGAAGTTCGTGTGGATACTGCTGGAGACCGGACACTTGAACGGTTTGTAGAGCTTGAGAAGCTCATCTCCTTCCTCTCCAAGGGATTATATGAATCCCTATCAGGTATATTCGAACCCAATTTGATCGGTTTTCGGTTTTCGTCGTTCGGTTCTGATTGAGACGGATTCTAAAGGAACCCATAGGAATCGTCGCTTCCGCTGCACCAAATTTTAATGGACGATTCCTTACAGGGCCCACCCGACAAGAAAATGCAAAAAAAAGGGAAGACGAAGGGCTGCGGCCACGTGAGAAGCCAGCACCCGCGGGGAGGCGCCGGACATGAGCCGCGCGTGCGGCTATTGCTGCCGCGGAGAGATGTTGACCCGCAGGTCAACATTCATGTGGGGCCCACTTGCTAGAAGGTTTAAAAAAAGGAAGAGAGGAGGCCTATCGGACAAGCCGATGGGCGCAGGAAGAAACTAAAGGGCCGGGCCCAACGGAGGCCTACTTAGCTTTGATGAACAGGGTCCAAAGAGGGCCCAATAAAAATTAATTCTTCTTAAAAGACACCATCAATTGAAAGTCAAATAAAAATGCACCTAATTAATTAAACAAACCGAGGCGAGCATCCGGCCGGCTAAAAACCCGCCTCATGGTCTCGGCTTAATCTAAAAGAATCAAAACAAATGGGAAAGTAATAGGCCGGCTTTAAGCACGCCTCTTGACCCATAATTCAAAAAAATGAAATAAAACAAACAATAAATAAAAATTAAATAACAATCTACTTAATTAATCAACAAACCGAGACGAGCATCCGGCCGGCTAAAAATCCGCCTCATGGTCTTGGCTTAATTTAAAAGAATCAAAACAAATAGGGAAAGCAATGGGCCGGCTTTAAGCACGTCCCTTGACCCTTTAAGGTGGACATACAAAGGTCTATTTAAAAGACCCCAATGTCTTACCATGCCCCAAGAGAGAGTTATTTACCCATTATGCCATGGGAAGGCTGTGCATGATCAACATGCTGATATGCCGAACTATGAGCTAATGAGGTTCATCAATCATGAGACGAGTCCCCACAAGCTTATCAAAAACCAGGTGTGCTTAATCTCAAATCAATGAGAGGTATGCCCACAAGTCTACAAAGACCGGGTATTTTCCATCTCAGATTGATCAAACAGATTCCATGTTCATCAAGAACTCAATGGGGGTCTGATTTTAGGTCATTCAAACGGTAAGAATCATGTCTCATGTTGAGAAGAAATAAATGAAAATTTATGCTCGGTGCACAGACTTATGCTACTAGGAGAGGACAGCTACATGAGCTACATTGGAAGGCAAGATAACAAAAAAATTGACATAAAACAAAGTCTGAAGCAAAGCAAAAAAATCTGAAATCTGAATCTAATGTGCAGAACCGCCATTTAAAAATCTGAAATTTGAAACAAACATGAAAATCAGGAGTCAGAACATAAAATCCAGAAAAATTGTAAACTCTGAAAAGTTCATAAATTGTCATCTACAAAATCTGCAACAGAGATTTGGAAATTTCAAATCTGAAAATTTTGAATTTGAAAGAGAGTTGAACTAAGAAAAATCTGCTGAGGTCCGGATGCCCAAAATATGGAAATCCATTGAAATATGCTGGACAATTTAAAATCTGGAAAGCCTGAAATCTGGAATCTGAAAATTCTGAAAATGCAAAATCTGCAAATGAAAACATCCGGGATCTATCATCTAAAAAGAGAGAACAAGGAGGGATGGGTCGCAGGTCGCGACCGGGTCGCGGGACCCCCAGGCCGACCCGGTCGCGACCCCTTTTTTTAATATATTTTTTTGAAAAATTCAAAAAAATAAGAAAAATGCGAAAAAAATCTGAAAAAATACAGAAAAATTGGATAAATTAAATGACATGATTTAAATAAATAATGCATCAATTTTATTCCAACGTGATGTGTTCTACACTTTGTAGGTAGTTGATGTACTCTCCCCATGTCATTTGGGTTGAGTACAAAGCTTGATACGTGTACACATGACGATCATATTCGTCAGTCCCTCGGGAAACTATCCTAAGACTTGATCCAAACGAGTCACCATAACTATAGGTTGATTGGATCGAAGTATCCGATGACTCCACATAATTCATTCCACAATACTCTTGATCGTATGTAGGGAACCAAGAGCCTTGGGATGAATCATACACGTAGTCGGAGGCATCGTGGTATTCTGCTCCAACTCCATGGCTACGATGACCTCATCTACCTTGTGGCCTTCCACCATGATCGGTATCTTGGGTCGCATGAGTATATTGCTCCTCGCCGGTAAAACGTAACGACGTTGTAGGAGATATGGGAGGATCTGAGGTCCCTTGTACTTGTAAAGTGTTTGCGCCCCCGTATCCAGCACCATCATCGCTGCTACTCTTTGATGACGAATCCTCGGACGTCTGGTACTGCACTCGGATGTTCGGCTCCGGCGTATCTTCTCGATCGTCTTCGACCGTATCAGCATCTGCAATATCAAAAGGATCAGTCATAACTTGTTTACCTTTTCGCCTACTTTCGCGTACCTTGACTAGTTCCTTCTCCGGTCCTCTGGCGCTTTGCTAGTGAGGGAGGGATCTGGAATTCTTCGGCTAAAGGGACATCGTCGAGCACTCCTTCGGCCCATTGTCGGTCTTGGGGGTTGAACTCCGGTTCTCCCAACCCTTCTCGGTCGTTGACCCAAGCTTCTAAGGAGTTCTTCTCGTAGAATATTTGATCCAAATCGATATCCTCCTCTTCAATTGGCGGCTCGTCGACCGAACGTCCCGCTGCCTATGCTATCCAACTCTTTTGTTCCATCTGGTTCTGCTTCATTCTCTCCAAATTCCTCAACTTTAACCTCATGTTGTAGTGACAATACACGAGGTCTTCAAGCCTCCTTGATGTCAACCTATTTCTCTCGCTTTGTGTGAATCAAGCCGAATGTAGACCAATTTCGCTCGCGGCCGAAGCCGAAGTGGTTTGACTTAGGACCCCGATGGCTACGTCCGCCAAGTCCTCGTACCCCGGTACTTTACCATGGTCCATCCACCAATCACCGCATAAATTGAATGTCGTACATTATTATCTAAGTAAGCTTTGATTAATTAAGTGATGAAAAACATTTCTACGTACCCGGACTTAGTATCATCACAGCTCGTTCAACTCTGCTCGTTCCAAAGTGAAAACTCCGCATTCTGTAATCATATATCTTGTTGCAAGCGATAATAGCCCGGTCGTCGTCACCAAGCAACCGTCGGATGACGCTCTTCACGTCATCTAATAGCTCGTTCGTCGCCTTGAAATGTGGACTATAGCGATTCTTGGGTTGAAAAAGTAACCTACGAACCAAAAAGTATTAGTAAACAAGTTATACACAACTTTGATTAATAAAAAGATTAGTAAATGTTTAAGAAAATATACCTGCTGCATGTATGGGTTGATGTAATGTACGCTCCCAGCGACGATCTATAATATCCCACCACTTGACGAAGTCAGACACGGTCTTAGAGATTTCTTCTTTGGCTCTCTCAATCGCATCATATAAATACCCCATGTCTGCTTTTCTATCTCCGTCAACTATCCTTAGTACCTTCACTATGGGTTGGACGATGTCTAACGTCTTCTTTACAACTTTCCGAAAATCACCACTCTCTATTGTCTCTTCTACTTTTCTCCCATTTCTCTTATCCGATGGGTTACATCTAGCCATCCAACTACCCCAACCCGGTGAAATGACCATTTGAGTTAGAGCTCTCCTTTGACTCAATAAACTTTCTAAGGAAATATAGTGGGAGGCGAACCGGGTTGCACCGGGCCGTAACAACTCTCGCCCCTTGGTGTGTTCCCTCATAAGTGCAAGGACAAAGTTGTGGTTATAAATAAATGAAGAAATAAACTGGGCTAGCTTAACTACCCTGTCTATTGAGGATCCTTGCATATATCCTCCAACATCAAGTCTAAAGAGTGGGCGGAACAGGGTGTCCAATACAACTTTGGTTTTGACCATAAGCATCCGACCGGCCGCTTTGTATGCGGCCGCATTGTCCGTGACTACTTGAACTACCCGGCTCTCTCCTATTTCTTCTATCACTCCATCTATCAATTGGTAAAGATACTCCGCATTCTTTACCTCGTCCCGATGCGTCGACCGACTTCCAAAAGACCGTGCCGGCTTGATCGTACACTAGGAAATTGATCATTGTCTTCCTAGTTATACCGTTAAGTATAAGATATTAACTAAGTTATACCAAAAAGAATGTTAATACATCTAATATAAATGAGTAAAAGAAAATTTAATTACCGGTCCATCCGTCGGTCATTAACGTGCAACCTCGTTCCTCCCATATGCGTTCAAATGACTGCACGTACTTCTTTGTTTCTTGCACTTCCATAGGAAGATATACATTGTATATCTCCTTTGGGTTTGGACCAAGCACTCCCCTCCCGACGTCTGCGATCGTGTCGATCATGTTCTCGTAGTATGGTCCCTTCGCGGCATTTGCCGGAATGCTGTGGTGAAAGAACCACCTTGACGTTGCCCGGCCAATCCTCTCCTTACATAATTTGAGGTTCTTCATCGCCGTCATGATTGTCGTTTGACGTTGTCGTGGTCTGGTGATTACGGGATCCACGGGACCTACTGCCGGGTCGTCGTCTTGTGTGAGATCATGAACCTCATCTTGCGGTTGGTTGTTGGATCCTCTTCCGCTTCCTCGACCACTCCCACTTCCAGACCCTTGACCCATCATTCGGCCGGTGCGTCTATGGAACTCTTCATCGGCGAATGATCTTCGACTTGCTTCCATTCCCCGTGAGAGTTCATCTATTTAAGAAACATTTAAGTATTTAACTACTTAATTATCCTTTAAAATAGAAGAATGCACAACGTTTATGAGTAACACCTCCCATACCTTCGTACTCATCGTCTCCAAAAATATCCGGCCTCTCTTGTCCGGTCCCGTAAATGTGTACGGAACGTCTCCCCGGTTGTTGCAATTCTTCTCGGACGGTCTCCTTATGCCGTTTGCTAGTTCCCTTCGTTTGCTCCATCGCTTGTAGGTGCCTACGAAATTGAGCTCTGACCTCCGGCGGAGTCTGTGTGCAAGGAAGAACATTTCCCTTCATGCCCTGCAAGATGAAATTTTAAACGATAAATACCACCGAATATTACTTTGTCGCAATATTTACATTGCACTTTTCTCTCCGCCATGGAGATCAAATTGCAATGCAACCAAGCCGGATCACTCCGGGTCGCGCCGGTAGTTTGGGTTGTTTGGCTTGGAGAAGACATTTTTTTAAGTAAATAATTACTTAAGTAAGTAATTAATTATTTAACTAGCTAATGACGTTAATTAGTGACTACTAATGTAAGTATACTTTTATTTATATAAAATGAATGATTAACTAAATATATGATTAAGTAAGTAATTAACTATACCTTCAAACTAATGATGTGTTAAGTAACTACTAAACTAATTATCTAACTAATCTTCTAGCTAACTAACTATGCAAGTAAGCAAATAAGTATTAAAAAGAATAAACTACTTAACCCACTAATCAATGGAACTAATATTAAATAAATATACTAAATGAACTAATGAAATGTTTGATGAAATAATTAAGTAAATGAGGAACAAAATGAGAGCAATGAGAGCAATGAGAGCACAAATGAGAGGTTGAGAGTGAGAGTGGGGGGTGGGAGTAAGGGGAGCCCCTTGGGGGCTTTAAATAGCCCCCAAGGGGCTGAATGGGGGGGCTGCGCCCCCCCATGCCAACGGTCTGGCAACGGTCAGGTGACCGTTGCCAGACCGGGTCGCGCGACCCGCGCGAGCCGGCCACGACTCCGCGACCCGGCCGGGGGAGTCGCCCCAACCAGGTCGCGACCGGGCCGGTCGGGCCTAAACCCGACCGGGTCGGGGCCGGGTCGCGACCCGGGTCGCGACCCGGCATTCCATGAGAGAGAAGAGGAATCCAAAGAATGCCAATCTGGAAGTGAGAATGTATAAAATCTGAAACATTTCAAATCTGAAATCTGAACTTAAAATATACAGGTCTGAAGTCCGAAATCTACAGTAGATCCAGAAAATTTGAACTTCACGTTTAAACAAGAAACCGAAACCTGTAAAATCTGCAAGAGAAATCTGAAAATCTGAAATCAGTAGTCTGAAATCTGTAAAACTTAAAAATCTGGAAGCCGACACTTCAAAAATCTGTAATTCATAAATCTGAAGTCTGCAAAATTGAGAGCATCCTCAAACAACTTAAATCAAACCCCAAACCAAATCAGAACCTGCACAAATCTGTAAATTAAAAGTTGTGGGATTAAGAATTTTCTTCAGAGGATCCAAGCAAATCCGATATGACCCAAATTACATAAGACCAAAGAAAATCAAGGCAGAAGCTTAAAAATCAAACCCAAATTTCTCAAGTTAAATTCATTCCAGCAAACAAATTTGATTTAAAACAAACCAAATTCAAACACAATTTATCAAAACAAATCAAATTCTGCAAGTAAAGCCCAAATCCCATAAACCCAAACCAACAACAGCCTGTCCAAGTCAATTTTAATTCAACAAATTCAAATCTTATCCAATTTTTCTAAATCAAAATTGAACAAATTTAACTTAAGCAAACCGAACTGACATCCACAAGCAAATTGAATTCAAGATTAAATAAGTCATGATCAATCATGATCTGCCATGTTCAAAGAAATCAAAAATACCTTTAAGCTGTAAACAGGATCATGATCGATCTAATGAACTAAAATTTAATTTTCAAACCAAACTCAAATCAATTCTAACCAAATAAACCCAAATTCAAATCAATTTCAATCAAGTAAACCAAACTGAATAAACTCAATTTCAACCAATTTAAACAAAACTCAAATTCAAACTAAATTTAATCAACTCAAATACAAATCAAACTTTCCAAATCAAATCCAAGTCAAACTTAGTCAATCAAATTCAAATTAATCAAACCAAAATTCAAATCAATTCAATTCAACTTAAATTCAAATTAAACTCAAAACAAATTGAGTGCTTGCCTTTCATCAAAATTCATGGGGTGTTTTCTCCTGTGTTTGTATGAATGTTTATTTTTGTGGATGCGTTGTTTTCTACTTTCATGGATTGCTATGACGCTTAATCAAGGGTATTCGAGTAATCTCGATGTAATTAACGTCGGATCTTCGCACCATCCGACGGGGAGAGGTCAAAACAAATTTTCAAAGAACCTAACAACCTCAATATATAATTTTGACCCTAGCTAGTACTTTTATGAAATATCGTCTATTTTCTTACAAAGTCAATGCTAAGGTCTAATCAAATCTAATTCAAATTCAAAAGGAAAATGAATTTCCAAAAATAAAATAAAATCTTTTTGATTTTTGAGGTTACATCAGTAGTCTATCTAGAGACCATTTTCCCCCCTTCTCCCTCTTTCTTGTTATAGGTTTTTTTTTATCTTTTCCTTGTGTAACCATGCTTTGTTTCAATGAATTGTGACCCTTGTGTCACCTTCAAAAAGAAAACAAATTTGTTATTTGCCAATTGGAGTAAGCAAATGTGGAAAAAAAACAACTCATGTTTCTGTTCTTTCAATTTTGACCTGTGAAGTTTTAGTAGATTAGAAGCTGTTCGGTATCTTATGTTTACTTAACTGTAACTTTTATTTGTTGCACAGGAATTTCACTTAAAACCCAGGAACTGTATGTGCTAGTTTTTGTTACTAGATATCTTGATTTGTTCACCACATACATATCCCTTTACAACTCAGTCATGAAGATTGTTTTCTTGGTGACATCCATTGGAATTATCTGGTACATGAGATATCACAAAGTGGTCAGACAGACCTATAACAGAGAAGATGATACTTTTCGCCATTTTTTCCTGGCTCTCCCATGCTTCATCTTGGCTCTTCTGATACATCGGGAGTTTACTGCAAGGGAGGTAGGTATCTACCTATAACATCAGATAAGCATATAGCTTCTGCAACGCTCCTAATTCTTGCTGTCCATTGTTTTTAGCCGACCAGAAAAGGATGAGAGAAATGTGTTTTTAATAATGAAAATTGCATATCATAGTTATTTGTTTGATGTGATTTCAGAAGTATATGTTCATAGTTTGCATATTGCTCAACTACTAATACCTTACAAATTTATCATTCAAATTGTTATTTATCTTCTGCACAAGTTTCTGTGTTTTTGCCATTTGGCATCTACATGCTAAGAGAAAGTTTCCTTCACAAGATTTTTTTTCAGTAGGAAAAGGGTGATTCAGTATTTTAATTATCTTTGCATGAGACATAAATCAATCTTCATGCATGAATAGCAAAAAGTTTTTAAGTGATATCAATATGCTGTACAGTCCCTAGTCATCAATTTTTAGCAGGGCATGTGAAGAATCATTTTATAATTGTTTCTACCAGTGAATGACACTCTTGTTAAAAAATCATTTTTTGTATGTTGCTTTTACTAACATATTTTAACTGACAACATGATGGGATTTGAAAGAGGTTCAAGGTTACGTGTCTCTTGTTTGATGACACAAGTGCACCCCATAATGTTAGCTGGAATATACCATGTGCGGACCAGAAGGAAATATGAACACAAAGGATATAGTCTTTTCTGTCTTTCATCGAACCCGTACAATTTCTCACTATTCTATCTCTCACTAGATCTGTACAATTTCTCCCTAATCTATCTCTTACTAGATCTTTACAATATCTCATTGCCCACATCTCAATTTCCTACTATTCCCCGTCCCCTACATGGTCCATCATGTAGCTTCAAGACAAGAGACCAAACATCTTTCTTAAACTCCTGGAGTTGACAATTTATATCTCTTTGGTTTAGAGGGCCAGATCTGAAACTTTTTTTAAAGCGATCTTTCAACCAGGAGGAGCTTTCTTTTGGAATGATAACAATAGGCTCAGCTTCTTCAATCCAGTCATTGCTTTTCTGTGAACTTTTGAAGAAAGCCTTCCCCCACGTTTCTCATTCTTTTAATCTATTCGAAGATCCACGCAGTCCATCACTCCATTGTTCCCTTTTCTCGTCAAAACTTTGGTGTTGAATGTGCAAATTATATGGTTTCCATTGATAATCTGCCTTCTCTTAATCAAGACTATGCCAACAAAAAGGAAAAGCCTCCCTGCTAATCCACAAATAAAAAGAAAAGAAACTCGTCACTATGTGCAATTGGGATACTGTGCAGGTTGAGAACATGTCTGGCAATAAAGGATTTTATTCAGCTAATTTTACCTCCAACCAACTCTATCATGGCTGGGCTGAAAGGAGGAGAGGTGCAATAAGCGATAGCCAGTGTAAAACTGTTGTCAAATCTCATGATATATATTTAAATGATATAAATATTGAGGTGTACTCTACTTACGATGTGTTGCACCGGAGCGGGGTGTAACAAAAATACAATAGAGGTGAGAGCATTCCCGCATGCGACATGCTGCATAAGCATCCTAATGTGATGTTAAATAAGCAAGGGTTTTCATATCAAGGACGAATGCGAGTAAAGAAGTTAGTCTATAATGAGTAAGATGTAAGTTTTAAAATGAATTAAAAAACAAATAAATATTATTACAAAAAGAAATACTTAGCATTGTTTTCAAGGTGTGGCCTAGGTGATGCCCAATGATCGTCGGATAAGAATCGGTACTGGGATTGGATCGGATCAATCGATTTTGATTGATTTTTTTGAGAGGAACTGGATTAGTGATTTTTTTCTAAAAAATTCAAACAAATACTAAAATTATAAAAATTAGGAAACCCCTTATTTTTTTGAAAAGTAACATCTAACACATTTTCAAGCTATTATAAAAGTTTATGCCAAGTTGATATAAGTTAATGACAATGACGATTGTAATAAATAAAAATAACAAGTAACATGGTACAAATGATTGACATGTAATATGATATTATACTTTTTTTTTCACCAATATCTATAGAATTGGCCTTCGTACTTAGCGTCTCATTCTCTTGACTCTCCTAGATGCTTCACTATCATTCTCTTGACTCTCCTAGATGCTTCACTAAGAGTTATATGTCATGAATGGCCTGTATCTATATGAACATAATGAATTGGCCATTTGAGTAAAGTTATACATAGTGTCGTGTGTCAGAGATGTGGCTGAAATATATGGTTGGAAGTCCTCAAGATGTTCTGGATAATTGGCTGCCGCGTATTGATAAAAAAATTCTTAATTATAACACTAACTTCTCTCACTTGAATGTTATCTTTGGGTCACATTATCGGCTCTGCCCCACGGATCCGTGCACAGCTATTCAAACCTCCTCCTCCACCTCCACATTCACCTAAACCTCTTACATTTTGCTATTGTGTAGGTGGAATAAAGTCTTCTTCATCATTATCTGAGGATGATGCTTGTGTACTATTTGTTGGACTGACAGGTCCTCACATAATTTCCAACTTGTTTTTCTATGCTACTTCTTTTGCTTGTGTTGAACTCACATTCCCCATGCTACGCTGATATATATTTTTCAATTGTGAAAAGTGCCCCAATGTGTGTGCCATGTTCTCTCTTCTCTGAGGGTTATTTATGATGATGGGGTTGAGGTTGGAGTTGGAGTGGTAGGGACTTCTTGCTGCATCTCTTCATTTTCAGGTTGAACGTCATTTAGTCCCTCTTCTGCCCATGTACGATCCTTATGATCGAAATTCAGAGGTGCTCTGTTTGCCTTTTCCTTCACCCACATAGCAAGTAGGTGTTCTTCTTTGGTCAATCATTGCTCTAAAGCCTACAACATTAACACATTAAATTTTTTTTAAAAAAAATAGAACATTAACCACGTAAGGGGGGCTGGGAACGGAGGAGGCAAGGGGATCTTGGGGGGAATAGAACAGTTCCTCCTTTAAACATTTACGTGAACGGTGACTGTTTAAGTTGGGGGGAGGGGAGGAAGGGGGCATGTAGCGGGGTCCATGGGTCAGAGAATAGCCCATCCTCAAACAGTCACCCTAAGGGTGATTGTTTAAGTTGGGGGAGGGAAGGGGGCATGCAGGGAGGGGCCGGGGGGGCTATCCTACCTCAAACAGTCACCCGGAAAGGGGGCATGCAGGGGGCATCCAGGGGGGGTCCACGGTGACTGTTTAAGTTAAGGGGGAGGGAAGGGGCAGGACCCACAAAGGGTAAGAACTTCTTAAAAGGGGGTCCCTGAGAGGAGATAGTTATTGGAGATCTAGAGGGGGGAGATTTGTGTCAGGATTGACCTGAATTGTTCTCCACAAGGCTGGATCACCTGGTGGAATTGCTGGAATCCATGCCAGATGGATTTGAATCGTCCTTTCCTACTAGGGATTGAGATTTGAATCACTGAATCACATTGGATGGACGCTATATCAATGAGAACGCTTCAAGAATTGTTGATCTGTAGGGTGTACCAGCAATTTGGGACTGATATCGCTGTTTTTGGGATGGTATCGGCCTATCGGGCCCGAATCGGGCCTGATATCAATTTTTGACCGGAACTTAAGTTGTCTCGACCGAATCAGAGGAATCGTTGGATTTTGATTTTGATATTCCAACACTTCAAACATGTCAAAACCAACTTATAACAAAAAATCAGACTGTCAAATTAGCTTAGAACCTTAAAATTAAATGAATCAAACCCAATTAAACCAAATAAAAAAAGAAACAACAAAACAAAACAAATCAACAAAACAAATTGAAACCAAACCAAAATTAAACCAAACTGAAACTTAACAAAAATAAATCAATTCAACACCAACATAAAATCAAACTTAAAACTTATCAAGTCGACTCTAAGTCAAATAACATTAACCTCAAACAGTTAATTTGCATCTCATTGGGCCTAGAAGGTTGCGGCTCTTTTAGAGTTCTTCACTTTTCTATGGATGCACACACTCTCCTAAATAGGTTGCTACGATGGTTAATCGATGACATTTGAGCCATTGCTCGATGTAAGTCAACGCCGAATCTTCACACCGTCCAGCGGAGAAGGGTCAAAAATCAAATTTTTCAAAAAACCCGAACCTCGGTTTTAATATCTTTAAAATACCATCGAACTATCTAATATTTTAATAAGATATCACCTATTTTCCTAGATAAGTCCGGGGCTTCCATATTCTCCAAAAACTTATTATTATTTTTCAAATCAAAATCTGAAAAAAATGAGGTTCTCACAAAGAGTTAAGTAAACTTTTTTCTTTTCCACACTTAGACGATCAAGTCTATCAACCACAACTTCCATGTACTACCCTCCACTGGTGAGACTTAACCTTGCTAGATTTTGATATTTATGTCCATCCTTTGTACATATTTTTATGGGTGTAGTTACCTTTTCATATAACTACATAAGGGAAGGGGCCGGAGGTGGGAGGAAGTTGAGAAAACTTGGGATGAATAGATCCCTAGTTCAGAGCCAGAATCCCTTCCAAGGCTTCGGGTGAACATGTGATGCGTAGTGTACCACGCTGCTGGATGTGACAGCCACTACCCATGAAGTCACCCAGTTAGCATGACTTTATGAGCTCTCTCTTGGTCTCTGTAACCTATGGTCATTACCAGAATGATTGTGGTGGTCTTTTAAGTGATTTGTTCCAGTGAAGGGCCTCTACCATCTATGAAAATTGTCATCAAGAGAATTTTTTCTTAAAGCACATCAACACAGACAAGTTCATGATCAGTTTGGAATTTGAGATTTCACTTGTTTCTGGAATCTGGACAAAGGGTTCAGGATGTGGAATAAGTTGCTAGGCTACTTAAATTTTTTTTAGTCACATATCATTTTGGTAAAGTCGAGAGTTTTGTACTACTTGTTTAACTGTTACATATTTTTTAGATGCCTCTATCTTTTAGGAGGATTCTGCAGATTAAGGTGAACCATAGATATATCCGCTTATTTCATTGCTACATTAGATGGATAAATCTTGAGAAGCTTCTCCAGCCTCGAAGATCCAAAACTAATAGGGTGTTTGGTTGTGTTTTTAAGAAAGAAACAATCTTATTTTTGAAAACAAGATCATCTTGTGTCTCAATTTTAATTTTAAAATTAGAGAAACACGACTCTTATATGTTTGGCAAAAGAGTCTCAATTTTAAAAAAAGACGGAGCAGTGTTTGTCTTGGAAAAGATAGGAACCGATCAAATTTTCTCACTTGTTCAACTCCGGGAAGCCTTTGTCAACAATCTCTTCTATGTATCCCCTTCCCCACGCCAACTTACCAAACCCTTGCTCTGCTTGTCCAGCTTCGACTAAAGTGGTGGGGATTGGTGATTCGAATGCTGGGGACAATGAAGTATTTCCTTGGCACTGCCGGTGCCAGTGGCTATGGCTCCTAGACAACAGCGGAGGAGGTCACCCTGGCAACGGACGCCCCCGCTCGTCCCGGACATCCCCCCAGTGGCGGTGATGGCGCTTAAGGTAACAGTCTTCCCCGACGCCGGTGTCTACGTTGGCGTCTCCGTCTGCCACGAGGCCTGCAACGGCTTTGGCTTTATGAGCTTCGTAAAGACCTGGGCTGCAATATGCAGATTGGACGATCTGGATGACAAGCTATCAGCGACCATCAAGCAGCCTCTCGTCGTCGACCGGATGTTGGTCTCCAACCTGAAGGGGCGGCTCTATACACTCTTCCACGACCACAACAAGAGCTTTCAAGACGTCAAATTTTTATGTAGACGAAAACGACATTGTTCGATCAACTTTTCTGCTGAAGGGAGCCCACATCGAGGAGCTCCGGCGGCGAGCTTCTGCCACCGAGAAGCAGCAGCCTTGGACCCGATACTCTTGCTTCATGCCGGCTTGCGCCTGTGTGGGTCTACCTGCTGAAGACGACGGACGAGCGGGAGGCACCGCCGCCGCAGGATGCTGCCTACTTCTTGTTCGTAGTGGTCTGTCAGCACCGTCTACGCCCTCCGCTCCCCACTGCCTAGCTCAGGAACTGCCTTGGAGCGGATTTCGTGGAGGCCAGTCGGGGATGGCTCTTGAGGTCGGAAGGTGTCGTTACCGCCGTGGAGGCCATCGTCGAGTGCGTGGTGGGACTCGGGAAAGATGGCAAAGTTCTTTGGGACACGGAGGACTGGATACCCAAGGCCGCGGCCAGGTTTTGGCGGGGGCACGTGCATGTTCCGCCTCCCACGTCCCGCCTCCGCGTCTGTCTAAAAAAAACAAGTCCTGCTTTGTTTTTTTTTCAAAAGAGATTACGTGCACGGAGTATCTCACTTTTAAAAAAAGAGGAAGGAGTTAACATGAGCAACCAAACACTCTAACTCTTTTATTTTTATACTTTAGGTTAAAAAGAGGGGAAAAAAAACGTAACTAAACACCCTTTAAGGCTTACGTTACCAGGAGTATAAATTATATTTACAACATCAGGTTTCAGATAGGTGGATTTTGTATTTTTATTGCGATAGTTAATGCTGTTATCGTTAAATCAAAGAGTTTTTTGTGCAACTTCTAGGTCAACATAATTAACACCGTTTCAGATCAGCGTTTAAATGCAGAGTTGCTACTGGTGGAGGTTAAATTAATAAATTAAGAATTAAGATTAACCCAGAACATGACCTTAAAAAACATGAGGGAACATAACAAAATGAAGTTTTAACACTTCAAAATACAAATTTTGAGGTTCAACGTTGAACCAGTTGGTTGAGAAAGCTGTTAGTTTTCACAGCCTCAACCATTTCTCCTGTGCATATTTAAGTATTTTTTTATTTTGCACGTATGGGGCAATTAGTAATCAGGACAAGGGGCCTGTGGTTGGTGGTGACAAGGATGGTAGTCATTTTACTTCTCTAGAATAAGAACACCTTATTTTAGAAAGATGGAATTCGTCTGCTGCTTTTTTTAAATGTATCTTTATTTTAGTAACTTTTTATCTTCATTTTTTTCTATAATTTACAGTTTTTTACCTTATTGTATAATTTTGTTCCCCTTCTTTGGCTTTCTACTTTTCACCGTTAACGGAGGTTTTGTAGTTTTGTTACGTTTGTATCATGTAGTGACGGTACTACTTGTCAACAGGTGTTGTGGACGTTCTCAATATATCTTGAAGCTGTTGCTATTTTACCGCAACTGGTCTTGTTACAAAGGTCAAGAAACATAGATAATCTCACAGGAAATTATGTTTTCCTACTTGGGTAAGGTTTCGAAGGCTTTTGTGACTACTATCTTTTGTCTCATGGTCATGGCTTCTCCATAACAGGAAAATGACATAAGACGTTAGATGCTATATTGAACGGTGATTTTTTGTTATGATTCTTAATTGTTTTTTAGACTCAACCCTCTTGATGTGGAAATTTTCAGAGCAAGTTTACAAGTGGGTGTAAATGGATGCGATTTTGTTGATCGAGTTCAACCGATGTTGCGGTTTAGATTTCTTAGTATATTTGAATATTTTATCTTGTAGTTTCTTTTGTAGGTGTCTTTTATTTAACATGAGTGTATATGCAAATTTGAAGGGTTATAAATGTTATAAGGTATATTTTGTGAAACAGTTGGATGTTTTTTGTAATTATCCTCTGGGAGGGTCTAAAATGTAAAGAGAGCCTAGTGAGAGACTACCTTGTAACTCATGAGAGAAGACGTGGATGAAAACTTTAGAAGTTTGAGAAACCGTAGGGAGGTGCACCACACTCCCTCTAGCATCCCACTTGCTCTTCAGCCAAGGTGGTCATTCATTCGTGTCATCTCCCTCTTTTTCCTTTCTTGCAGCAGATGAGGTTACTCCCATCTCCATCTTCCGGCGTCTGTGCCTTTGTCTATCTTTCTCTTCTCCCTCAACTTGACCTGGGAATGCCAAGTGTGAAGCCCCATGCATTGCCCCTGCTCCATGCCTGCACGGCTGCAGAGCAATTGCTGTGAAGATGTCTTGGTCTCTGTCCTACCTGCACAGCTTGCACCACCCAGTCTGCCAGGCGGCTGCTGCACCTCGCACAAGCAACCACCCATGCCCCCGGGATTTCAGCTCTGTCTGCTTCCTGCTCCAATATCTTTGCAAGTGGAGCCCACCCTCCCGCAACTGTCATGTGCGGCGTGTGCGTATCCAAGGTTCCAGCAAGTGCCATTAATCCATCCCAGTTCACGCAAGATGAACCAACCTCATCTTCTTCGTTGCCATCTCCATCACTCCCTGTATGCTCTCCTCTTCCCAAGCCCCACCCTGCAAACGTTGGTCCCCCTCTCTTCGGATGTCCATATCTCTTACAAGAGCATTGGGACTGTGATCTGGCTGCCATATCTGCTCCTGCAGTTTAGAGTTGTGCCAGTGCCCTCTTCAGTCACCACTCTCTCCAGCAGTGCTAAAGAACCTCAACAGTTCAGCAGTGCAGCCCACACCCATTCCCCACCTCCACCTCACACCCCAAAGTCCCCAGTTCCTCATCCACTGTACGTTCCCCCTCAGTGCAGTGGTCAGTTTTCCTTATGCTTACAAGATCATCGCTATGGCTGCACTCTTGTTCCATCTCCTTTTCCATGCTCCAGCTGGCAGCCACACTCTGACGCCTGAAACAGCCAGATGACGGCACAGTAAGCACAAGTCTACACTGTCCTGCTGTGCAGCATTGTACCAGGATTCCTATCCACAGCTTCTGAAGATACCAAGACTGCTACCCAATGCCTCGGGTTGGTTTGCATGACCTCCCCTGAATTTTCTGAAATTGGAAGGTGATCAGATTCAGTCATTTTAGTTTATCCATCAACTCTGCCTCATGTAATATTTTGTATTTTTAATTTCTGCAATGAATGAATTATGGGCATATTTTATGGTCACCTTAAAATTCAGTCAGCTTAGTAATTGCCATGATATTACCTGTTAATTTCCATAGTTGTAACTATTTGAAATGGTTTCAGCGTCACTTCTTATTGAAGCTTCTTATGGCAGAATATATCAAAATTAAAATATGGTAATCAAATTTTTACTGCCATCCTGTAGAGAGTGACAATTATTTATAAACAAACGGATTGCAACAAGATGGTGAATGGAGTTAGTAATGGTGGTCTTCTAAATCTTTGTATAAGTTACCGTTGGCACCTAAATTTTGCAATAATCAAACCCCATCAGACGTGGGGTCAAAGCACAAATTGACCAAAGTCCCGCCAGCCTTCTACAGAAGGAGGAGAATCCACCGGAGGAGGAAAGGAGGCCGGCACAATTTATTTTTACGCACTATAGTCTATAGCCCACGTCAGCACATATGGGTGCCCGCGAGATCTCCCAAACGGCAGGGAATCCTCCACGAAGCAGGGGAATCATCGACCCCCCCCCTCCGCGGAGGCCAGCGGCCACGAGGTCGGCAGGCACCTTCCTCGCTTACCGCAGGGGCTAATGGGGGCAAGCCGCACCGTCGGGGGATCCCCCATCCCGCAATCAACGCGGACGGGATGGAAGGGGTCCGACCTTCTATTCCTAAACGGAGGGAGCTCGAAGATAAGAGGGGACGGAGTATCGCGGAGAAGGAGAGGGGGGGGGGGAGATAGAGAGAAGACCAGAGAAACGGGAGAGAGGAATGAGAGGTCGTAGGTGATCGGGACCGCCGGAGCTCATCCCTTCTTCCGCCGGAACCGCCGAGCCTTCGCCAGCTTCCCTAAGCCGCTGCCGCCACCGTCAAGGCCCTAAGCCGCTGCCGCCACCACCGGAGAAGCCTTCTTCCTCCTCCCCTAGGGCCGACGGCCCCTCCGTCTTCCTCTGCCGGCGCTATCGTCGTCAATCGAGAGCAGGAGCCGCCGGAGATGGCTCGCGCTGCCGTCGGGCGCCGGAAGCCGTCGGGGGATCCACTGTAGCCCGGGAAATATGTCCCCGGGACTTATGTCCACGGTGGAAATCCCGTGGGGCCCACCTGAAGGAAAAAACGCAAAAAAAAGGAGAACCGACCGGGCGAAGCCGGCCGATCCCGCGCAGAAATAGCCGCCGGTCCAGAACAGTGCAGGGTCTTCTCTCGGCTGAAGCAGAGTCCTGCGCACGCAGTGCAGGCCCGTCGACAAAAAAAAAATAAAAAAAGGTATAAAATTCATAAATTAAAAGGATCTTCACCCTGGGACCGTGGCATGGCCATGCGCTAAACCATAGGTCAATGAGGTGACATCCTTGGGAGGTCCTCCACAAGTCCTTACGGACCGGAGCTACTTTCCCTTAAAATTTTAATAATAATTGTGGGGTTAGTTTCTAACATCCCAAAATCCATTCTTTTTTTTAAGTCTCTTAACGCCTATAAAAGGCCACATGAGATTTAATTTTCTTTGTGGGGTCGATTTTCGATACCCAAAATTCATTTGAGATAAATTTCTTGATGCTCATAAAGAGCTATGAGAAATTTAATCTTAAAAAAAAAAGAGAGAGTTGTTACGCAAGTCAATTCTTTTATGCCCATGCAGGGCCATGAAAAAAAAAATTAGCTCAGAGTTAAGTTTTGTGGAATATCTCCATACATGCAGGGTATTCATGTGCTCCTATTTTTTTTTCTCTTTCTTTCTTTTCACATTCCAAAATCCAATTTAATTTCAACTAAATAAATTCAAAGGGGTTCCAAATTAAATAAATTCAATGTAAACCAAATCAAGTTAAATCACAACACATGTAAATCAATTTTAACCAAATGATTAAAATAACAACCCATAAATAAAACTCAACTTCTCAAAAATAAACCAAAAAAATCAAATTTCTAAACAAATTTTCAAGTCAAGCAAATTTAAATCAAACTTCTTAAATTAAATTTAAACACCAATCAAATTCAATTCAAATCCAACTCTTAAATTAAACTCAAGATAATCAAACAAAATTAAACCAAACAAACTTCAAGCCAAATCTGACTTGAACAAATCCAAATCATTTTTTTTTAAATCAAACCCTAAAACAAGTTAACTTTAACCAAACAAATTTAAAACAAACTGAAATTAAATCAATCCATGAACAACTTTTAACTCAAATCAATTCTAACCAAATAAACCCAAACTCAAACCAATTTCAATCAAGTAAACCATATTGAATAAACTCAATTTCAAACCAAATTCCTTAGGCAGAATTCAAAACCTGCAACCAAAATCTGAAAATAAAAAAAATACAGCAATTTGTAATTCTGAACTTGTAAGATCCGAAAACTGTAAAAATTCTGCAAGGGGGCCCAAATCTGTAAAGAAAGAAAATCCAAACTTAAAGAAATCAAATGAACCACCAATCTGAAATGTAACTTCGGAATTAAAACCTGGAGGTTTGAAATCTGAATCCCCATTAAGTCTGAAATCTGAATTCGTACAGAATCTAAAAAGAAACCCCCTGAAATCCGAAATCTGGAAGAGGGAGGTGCAGAATTTGAATAAAAAAAATCTGAAATCCAAACCAACTTGTAAATATGAAATCTGAAATCTGTACAAACTTGGAGACGGCTGGCCAAAATCTGTAAAATTGCATCTGAAATCTGCAGATTTAATTGAAATCTAAACCAATCAAAATTGAATTTAAATCAAGCCCAACTCTAATTCAATCAAATCAAATTTCTAAGTAACCCAAACTCAAGCAAATCTGAAACTATAAAATCCGAAATTGGAAGACATTCAATCAAACTCTTAAACTCAAGCTAATTCCAATCAAACAGAATTCAACCGGAAGATCACATAAATAAATCACCCGAATTAAATTTAATCTGTGAACCCATAAAAATCAACACAGTTCAAGAATCTGTAATTTAATCCAACTCACAATGATCACCTAAAATCTGTAACTCAAATTCTAGCAAGACAAAACTCAAAACAGAACATGAACCAAAATTGATAACAGAACTGTTAAAAAGAAATTCCAAATCCAAAATAATCTGTCAAATTCAATTTCAATTAACTAAATTCAAGTGAATTCTAATAAAATAAAATTCAACCCGAATTAAATCAAACAAACCACCCAACACATGCTCAAATTAAATCCACCAGATTCAGAACAAATCCAAACAAATTCAAACTCAATAAAATCAACTCAAATACAAATCAAATCAAAGCCAGACTCAATAAAATTCAAATTCAATTCCACTCAAACTAGAAAATCAAATAATAGACAAATTAAATCAAACTCAGATCAAGTTTAAAATCAATCAACCCAACTCAAATTGAATTCCTTAAATCAAACAAAATTCAACTGAATTCTAACAAATTTAATGAAACAAACTCAAATTAAACCAAATTCAACGTAACCCAAAAATTTCTCAAATTAAACCCATAAACAAACTGTCTTTAACCCAAATCAAACTTAAAATCAATCAAACAAAATTCAAATTAAATTCAAACCAAATTCAAATTAACGCAATCAAACTCCAACCCAAACTAAAAGCAATTCAACCAATTAAGTTCAACTCAAACTAAATTCAAACAGATTCAAATCAAATTCAACTCAAACTAAATTCAAACCAACAAATTTAATTCAACCAATTCAATCCAAGTCAAATTCAAACTAAAATTGAGTGCTTGCCTTCCATCAAATTCACGGGATGGTTTTCTCCTATGTGTGAATGCTTATTTTGTGGATGTATGTTTTCTACTCCATGGATTGCTATGACGATAATCAAGGGTATTCGAGTTGTCTCGATGTAATTAACGTCGGATCTTCGCACCATCCGACGGGGAGAGGTCAAAATAAAATTTCAAAGAACCTAACAACCTCAATATATAATTTTGACCCTAGCTAGTACTTTTATGGAATATCATCTATTTTCCTAAAGAAGTTAATACTAAGGTTTAATCAAATCAAATTCAAATTCAAATGGAAAATGAATTTCCAAAACATAAAATATTTAAATTTGAGGTTACATCAATTACATTATTCTTCCCTGTTACTCCGATCCAAGGTTATGAATAAAGTAGGAGAGAATGCAATACACTTTACTCCTCAAGAATTCAAAGAAAACAATATTCTTTGTTGCAATTTCTTCACGATGAGTAGGTACATACTTTTATCCTTTTCTTTCTGGAAGTCTGGAAAGTAGACTGTATTTAGTATGGATAAGAATTTATAATAAGGATCATCTTTGCTTAATTTTAATGATTGAACCTTGATCCGTTCACTATGAAAAAATCATACTGTCGAACCAAAAAATCTCTCAAAAAAAAGAGAGAAGAAAAAAAGGAGGAAGAAGAAGAAACGGAACAGGGGGGAAGCCGAAGGAGTGCTGGGAAGAAGAAGCAAGGGCGGAAGCACCGCCTTGTGCGCTGGAGAAGAGAAAGAGGGGGAGGAGCCATCGCCGCTGCCTCCACCAGCCGCGGTTGCCGCCGCCATCGTCGCCGGAAGGAGCTCCTCCCGCAGCCGTCGTCGTCATCACCGCCGTTGCCGGAGCCCGCCGTCGCCATTGCCGGAGCCCGCCGGAGCTCGCCGCGACAAAGCCCTCGCGGGCGTCTCCTGTCGGGGAGAGAGAGAGAGCCGAGAGGAGAGAGAGGGCTGTTCCGCGGGTGACAAAAAAAAAAAATCGACCGCCCAAGCGGGCGGTCGTGGCCCACGTGCACCCGCTCGTGGGCTGCGGCGAGTAAAGACCCGGTCAAAGACAGAGCCTACCACCTGGGGGGGGTGAACTTACCCCCCCCCCCATTTGACTTAGTCAAACAGCACCGGAAAATCAAAAAAAAATGGGAAAAGGGGGGTAACTCCACCCCATTCCGGTCACCCCCCACTCCCACGAAAATGAGCTTATTGTGGTGACTTTTTGGGACCAAAGTACCCCCGAAAATCCTCTATAAATAGGCTTGAAGTGCTGTACGTACGGGGGAGAGAGAGTTGGGAAGAGAGAGAAGCTCCACATTCTCACTCCTTAGAAGGTAAGAAATACCTTGGTTTTGTGCTACCTTTCCATAAAAAGGGGCTGGTTTTGCGCTACCTTTCCATAAAAAGGGGCCCAAAATAATAAACTATTTTGGATAGAAAATAGCCAACCCAACTCCGGTCTAGCCGAAATGTTGCCGAAATTAAGTGGTTTTGCGCTACCTTTCCATTAAAAGGGGCCCAAAATAGTTCGCTATTTTGGATAAAAACAGAAAACCCAAGTCGGTCAAACCGAACGGGAATTCAAATAGAAAATCCAAGTCGGTCAAACCGAAACGGGAATTCTAAATGAAAACCCAGATCGGTAAAGCCGTAATGCCGGTCAAACCGAACATAAGTCATGACATGTATTGAGGTGAAAGGCTGGAATGCCCTCTCATTTGTTGTACTTCCATGTACTCGGATCGACATGAAATGAAATTCAAGTTCGATTGATGTGTTATGTTACTCCAAAAGTGACATCAAATTCCCATGGACTCCAATAGATGGAATAAACTAAATAAATTATTTAAATAATTTTTAAACTTAATCAAATAATTAAATTTGATTAAATCAAATAAGTAAATTTGATTAAATCAAATCAAATAATTACTTATTTATTAACAAAAATGCCATCATAATCAAATCAAATTCATGTCATAAAATCATACATAAAAAATGACTACAAATGGTTACAAAACATGTTAACTTTAAATCCGACTTAACCATAAAAAATTAAATCAACCCAAATAGATAATGCTACTTAATTAAATAAGTATGTATAACTAAATTCAAATCAAATAAATGATCAAAACATTAATAAAATGTTAACATAATCCAACCAAAATTATGTCATTAAATAATGCATAAAAAATGTCAACCAATGACTACAAAAACAAGTTATGTTGGATTAAAATCAACCATGAAAAATTAGAGTGATCAATATTATTAAGAACAAACCTTAATAATAATAGTAAATTCACTCAAATCAAGCAAAAATGCTAACAAACACAAAAAAATGGAAATTAATTCCTACAAACAAATAAAAAAAAGAGATCAACTCAAAATTGTCTAAGTCAACAAATGACCAAAGACATAAACAAAACAAATCAAATCAAATCCTAAACCAAGAAGATAAATGAATCAAAAAGAAAACCAATGAACCCAAACTTGAAAGTTTGAATAAGTTCAACCAAATTCCATCTCATAAGGCCATGGGGATATGTCTTCCAGCTTTGTTTATGTGGATGAATGACTTCCGATCAATATGTTGCTGTGACGGTCAATCAAGGGTATTCGAGTGTTCGCTCGATGTAATTAACACCGGAATATCGCAAGTCCGGTGGAGAGAGGTCAAAATTTATTTTCAAAGAACTCAGATAACCTCACAAATTAAATTGTGATTCAGATCATCTAAGTGGTGGGTGATACCCATATCGACACTTAGCAAATCTGTGGAACCATCGGTGTTCTTATAAAATAATACCACATCAAATTAGATAATACTCCTATGAATACCACATATTTTCATGGTAGTCAATGCTAGCCTAAAGTCAAAAAAGAATTTTCTAAAAAAAGGGAATTCTGACGACGAGAGGGAAAATTCGAGGTTCCAACACATACTTCAGATCCTTTAAGGTGTTCTTGTTCGATCTATAGTCAAGCTGGTGGAGGTTAAAGGGGCTTTGCAAAATCTGAAGCGTTAGATCCAAGCTGTTATACCTTGTTATCTGATTTATCCTTAGTGGCATGCATGTGATACTTCATGTCAGTGCCGTAAATGGTAACTGATCTGATTTTCTCAAGCGCATAACTCGCCAATCCCATCTCAGGATCAGTTTTGGATAGCTATAACTTATAAAATACAAAGGAAACCCAATTCTGGATCCTGTTTCTGGTTCCAGCATGTGTGTATAATACATATCATATATTGGTAGTGTATTTGTTCACTGCTCTGCCATTAGCGGAGTGGCAGTACATGCACATATTTATGTATTTTATACATCATATATTATTGTACATAATTTATGTCATAGTACATTAGTTATAAGTAATGTTCTGTTGTCAATTTGATGTCTTTTTTGAATATTCAATCTATTATCCTTGTGGATATGCATATGGACACGGAAATGGCTATGCGGCCTGTTCACAGGTCTTTTTTATGTAGTATTTTTCTGTGCCCAATTACTGTTTTCCTTAGAGAATTGCACGTTTCATAATAGAATTACGTGGATCCTCAGCTTATGAAAATGTTTTCTAGGCTACCTGCTATGATAGCCTTGTAATTCATTTGGTTTTGAATTTTCAGGGCATATCGTGCTCTGTACTTGTTAAACTGGATCTACCGCTTTTTCACCGAGAATCACCAAGTCCGTTGGATACGTAAGTTATTTCTACCCATAGTTTAATAATTCTTTACATGTAACCACCATTGTATTATATTTATTTTTTTGGTAGCTGTTGAACAAAGCAATTTATCTTCGTTGAGTTTCACGATTGTTGGTTCAATATATATATATGTATGTATGTATAAGAAGGGAGATGAAAATAGGATACCTTTACTGGAAGAAAGGCCCTAGTATTTCGTGATTGTCCATTCATTAAAACTGAGCATTATGAATTGATCACAATATGCATTATTCTTCTTTTTCAGCTTGGTTGTCAGGTCTCCTGCAAACAGCTCTTTACACTGATTTCTTCTACTACTATATAAAAAGGTAACGGTAGCAATTCCTTTTCTTGTTTCGATGGCAACGATGCAATACCGATCACTATTTTTCATCTTGCATTTGCTCAGCTGGAAGAATCGTGAGAAGTTACAGCTCCCTGCATGAACGACAATCTTCGTTAATCAAATTAAGATGTTGACTAAAACGGGCTTGCGTTGTCTTGTGCTTGGAAAATTTCTCTACAGTTGATAAAGATATATCAAGTATGAAGCATGCTTATGGGCAGTAACGAACTAGAGAGATTGTGTTGCAAACTGATTCAGCTAGGTGAAAATTATCGGGCCCTATGTATTACTGCAGCAAGATCTTCTTTTCCTTGTATTTTACATCTGGTTTACTTAATTACTTTGCTATTATTGGTGATGTTTATTGTCTTTTACAGATCGGGATCGGTCCTTGATCCTTCCATGTTAAGAATATGTTAAAAGCAGCCTGCAGATTTGGCGTTGCTCCAGGTCCAGTGAACGCATAGGAACATTATCATCAATACTAGTTCATGGTTTAGAGATACCATTTAGCCACAGGTGCTCAAGATATTAGCTAAATATGATGTTTGTTCCGATCAAAATCAGGGCTCCGATTCAGTTCAGATCTTGAACATGATTCGCACTTCAGTCTTGGAGTTTGGGTATGACAATCTAGTATAGCCATCTTATACAAGGGGTAGGTGCACCGTAGTGTCAATGGAGCTGCTCATTTCCTCGCCCAAAATAGGTCTAAAATCTCCCAAGTCCTAATTCACTACACTAGCTTTTCTTCTTCTTTTCACTAGGCGATTGAGAAGATGAGCTATTCGTATTAAACAATCATTCTTTACCTAGAATCAGGTAGGGTTTGATTTCGGCTTCACTGAAATATCTGATGCTCTGTTTGATTAGAGTATTAAAAACAACGATCATCAATTTTGATATTGACATTTCGGGATGGCAGGGTACCAATAACATGGGCACTTGTATCAAGATTCACGTATTGTCTTGTTTGTACCATCAATTTAAAAATTGATGTTAATAGTCAAGATCTTTACAACGATTTTTATAAATATAAATTTTAAAATTAATAGCGATTGAGATATTTAATACTGTTGCTAAATTGGTTATAAAGTTTTTATTTCATTTTTTAATCGTTTATCTTATAAAAAATACCAATTATATCACTTCTAAAAGTAAAAAAAAAGGTATGACATGTCATTATAACTTAAGTGATTCTTTAGATATATAATTTAGACATTTTAGCAAACTATAAACGTTCAGAGTGATTAAGGGTGCGTTTGTTTACGCTTTAGTAACCTCTCATTCGGTGAGAGGTTAAAGACATTTGAGACTGTTTGGTTGATTATCAGGATATAGGTCTAAGTATATAGTCTAATGTCTAAATAAGCTCTTAATGGTTAAGATAAGCAATGTAGCTTTTTCCCATTCAGACTGCTGATATGCCATGTCAGAACCCATTCCCACTTTAAAAATGGACTTTCAAAAAAAATATAATCAAAGTTTAAATGTTCAGTTCGGATCATCTCAAGAGACCGACTGATCTCCACCCACCTAAGACACAAATATTCGGTGTCCACCGTGATTTAAACATCGATTTAATTCGTGAGATCCACCTCTATCACGTAGATCTCACGGATATATGTGTCTAGGAATAAGATACTTCCTTTGCCGATCTCTCGAGGCAACCCGAACTCACGTAGTTCTCTCAGGTGTCATGTACCGTCCGCCTCTCTTGATCATCGACCTGTTTGTGGAACGGAGTTTTTTTAAGTAACACAGTTTTTTTTTAAAAGTAGCACAGTAAAACTTTTAATTGTAAATCTAGCACACACTTTGGTCAAAATCGAGTTTTAAAAACTCGACTTTTCTCCTTGATACAGGCCCCGCGTGATCCGATTGTTTAAACAGTGTTTAATAAAAGACGGGGTCGACCTTCTTCTTCGTTGCAAGGACGTCAGGGACGAGTCCAGCTGGTCGTCGCCGGATGCGCCCGTATCCTATCCCAATCTCTTGGCTAATTAAGGTAAGTAAGTTTTTTTTTCCGTTAGTATTATATACGAGACTCTCATCCGACGAACCAAACAGGGTTCTACGTTTTGAAATTCCGACTTCAGCCAAACTATAATCTACTTGATTAATTCTATAAATCTTTTTAAAGATCCGTCATTTGAAAAGAAAACACTCGTCATCACTTCGCGGAGCACGAATCTTTCGATCCGGACACAAAAAACATAGAACTCTTCGAGATTATTATTTTTTATTTAACTCATGGTACTCAAATAACTAAGGTGGATCTTACATATTTTGTGTCGGAAACGGACGGCGTTCCCTCGATCGAACAGACATATATATGTGAGAACACACGACTCTCCTCCTCCGATGAACATTCGAGAGAAACTTGTCCACGTACTCCTCTCGTAGACGACGTTGACTAGACAATGATTTAATGGTATTAAAACAGTACGTACCATGCATCAATATCCTCTCTCAGCTCCTTGGTGAGAGCTAGCGTTGAGGATCGAGCTCCCCTCTCCAGGTTTCTGATCCGGCCTTTTTTTTTTTATCCTCTCGGCTGGTTCTACGTCACCGCGAAAACGGCATCCGAGAAGCTGCTCCTGGGCTACGGCGGCAACGGAGCAGCGCAGACGACGACGTCCCCGTCCCAGCTGGAGGTCGTCGTCCCGACGGTCACCGGGTTCGTCGGCGGCGACGCCATCGTCGATCGACAGCACCTTCGGTGTTGGGGAGATGCTCTCGCCCCTCACCGGCGACGTCGCCCGGTACGCCTCCTCCTTCGCCTGCCTGCAGAAGCTGCTGCGCTCGGCGCCGCTGGTCCACCTCGATCGACGACGCCTGCGAAGCCCACATCTTCTGCTGCATGGACGTCCCGCTCGCTCGCGGCGGCAGATTCCTTCTGCATAGACTAGAGAGAGCAGATATCCTTAATTTAGCCATTTAATATTTTTTCCGATTATTAAATTATTTCTATCATTATTAAGTGGTGCATGTAATTGTTAAATTTACTATTTTCGAATTACTAATTCTTCTAATATAAAAACAATAAATTTAGTAATTATACGTACCATTTAGTAAGCACAGGAACCGTTTAGTACTCAGAAAAAGATACTAAGTAGCTGAGGGTGCATGACTCTGTTTAATTAATGTTTGAGAGACTTTTCTCTTATAGATAAATAAATAAATATATATATACGTATATGTATATGCTTCTGAGAGGTGACGAAGGTTTTGTACGTACAGGTGTGAGGAATCAATCCTTGGGCATGCAGAAGAGTGAACGGTGGATCGACGAAGCTGGGAGACATGGGATTCGAGTACAAGTACGGGATGGAGCAGACACTCGACGACAGCGTTGCCTTCGGAAGGAAGCTGGGCCTGTTCGATCGACATATATTAATCGACCAGACCATACATATCTTGGTTTATTTCAAGCTAGCTTCCTGCTTGATTAATTAATTACCATGAAAAATGTGTGCGTTGCAGTATCCAGATACACACACACACATATATAAGCTTGATTACAATCTTCTACTAATTATTACGTACAAGCTTCTACCGAACTGTTCTGCTCTTTTCCCCCTTTGCTCCGATAACAGTAATATTTCAGGGATATTATTGATCCCGCTCGTGCCTACTGTGTTATTCGTATACGCCGCCCTCCAAATGGTTCAAAAAAGTGTACGAGAGAATCTCTCAGATGGTAAGTTCCGGTATATCCCACAAGATCTAGTATGTAAATTCGACGAGAGAATCGTTAAAACTGTGGGGATAATTTCATGTTGTATGTTGTAGACTTGATGTCGTAGTTATTTGTCTTTGATCTTTCAAGTCTTCAACATCGTAATTTTGAAATTTGTAAGATGGTATCGAAACAAACATTTATCTTTATTTTAATATTTGATTATCTTATCTCTTATATTTTTCAATGTCCACTCTCGAATGTGAAAGAGTGTGTTAGAAGATATATGAGATGTTTGGTTGTATGATAATAAGAGTTTTTGTTTTAATTTTTAAAAATTGTAAGAAAATTTGTTAAAAAAAGTGTTTCATGACAATTTTAGATTTTAAAAGTGATTTTCTTCTAAAACACAAAAAAGAGGATCTCACCTCTTTCTTTTTTCTTGTGGTCCCCCACTTTGTTTGGTCATGTGTGGTAGTTACTCTTTTTTGTAATCACATCCCTCCAAACATGATAATTTTATGTCATGAGTTGGTAATACAATTTTTTATCAGGAAAGTGTACAAAAAATTATCATGCAACCAAACACCCCAATAGTCTCATATATAGAAGGTTGTAACTCATTTTCTTTCGCTGCAGCATATTAATTTCTGCACAACTCATCTCTCCTCGTTGCAGCGAATGTTTCAGATTGATTACTTTTTTTCCTTTATTTGCTTGACCATCCATGTCATCTTCGTACTCTTGAGAGTACCTTTATCTTTCGGATCTTATATCAAACAAAAGTAAACACTGATATCTTGATTAAGTTCAGCTCTTTTTGTCACAAATTAAGAGTTTACATCTCTAGTTAAGAAACTATATTCTGGGATCCAGCCCAAATTAACAAGCACCACCTAAGATGCAAACTACGTCAAACACCGACCTATCATTCTATTCAAGGAAGGAATAGTCGGGGGTCGGCCCCGGGTCGGTCGGCCCCAAAACCGACCCGGGTCGGTTGGGGTCGCGACCCGGGTCGGGTCGGGGTCGGGTCGGGGTCGGGGGAAAATATAATAAAAAATTCAATTTAAAATAATAGCCGGGTCGGGGGGTCGGGGCCGGGTCGGGGTCGGTCGGCCCAAAAAGCGACCGGGTCGGGCGACCCGGCCGACCGGGTCGCCGACCCGGCGAACCATGATTCTATTAATTCCCGGCTGAATCAAAACAATTACGCGGGGATGTCAGTTGGACAAGACTGATGGACATGGGAGCATATATATATACATGTATATCTAGAATGAGATGTTGATCCCGATTCAGGAGGACGTCAGGCATGGTCAAGGACGGTTGCATTGTTGAGATTACCGGATCTCTAAGGTGAGGCTATCTTGAATACTTTCATGGATAAGAAACAGCTTGATTTTTTTTTTCTTTCCGCGAGGGAAGCTTGGGCCTCAGTTTGATAATTATATTGAACTCTTCGCTATCATGAATGGATGTATGACTATTAATATCCATATTAAAACCTTTGGTATAAAACTGTAAATAAAACATGATACGTAGTACAAGTGTTACAGTTGTATCGTTTTTGATGCTCCAACCACAAACAGATTGTTGTGGTGGTGTGCTGTTCTAGTGTAATGCCGCGCTTAGTTCCCATTATCTGGTATTAGGTTGTTGCCTGTACCAAGGAAGAACCATCAGTCACCTATAACAAAGATAGAATTCTTGTTGTTCAAGGTAAGAAGCATGGACGAAGGTGGAGAAAAGAAACAAACAGGCAGCATCCTTTTTGCAAGGAGAATCCGAATCTACAAGGCTACATCAACTTGGCTTCAATTTCCTCGAGAGTAAGCCCTCTTGTCTCGGGGACGAGCAAAAATATGAAAACCAGAGAAATGATACCAATCACCCCGAACCCAGCGAAAAGAACTACAGTTCCGACCAGTGCCTGCAACGAATAAGCAGTTTAAGTCACGCAGAAAGACTACCAAAAGAGGTATGTTCCTTTTCCACGGTCTTTTAACATAATAAAAAACTCTATGAATCAAAATTTCATCTTAAATGATTAATTTTTATATAATAAAATTTTGATAGGCTGACCCATAGGGTTGTTCTTTTTCCCTAAATTTTTATATATGCCAAGTTAAGCAACAAATACTAATAGATAGATCTTTATGAACTATGTGGATAAAATGCACCTGAAAATAGGCCCTTTTTGGGGTAAGTTCCATCAGGTGTTGGGTTAATTAAAAAAAAACATCCCTTTATAATATTTCCTATTGGTACCTCAAGACTCTCCAACCAGGTGACCGAAATCCAATGGATAGCGTGGTTATTAACAGGAAACCATTCTGGTTAGCCACATATGATATGCATTTATTTGTGTCTATACGTGTGTATGAATATGTTTGGAGTCTTGGACATATTAAACGTGAACCAAAAGAAGTTACACTTAGAAAAGTCAAAAATATCAAAACAATAGAAACAAGAGTAATTCAATATGATTTGAATAATTTTAAATATTTATAAATAAATAACTAAAAAAGGAGTTGAATGAAGAAAGAGACTCCATGGGGCCAACCCCAAATAATTTGAGATTAAGACTTAAGTATAAGATACATAGACCTCATTTTGGAGAATATCCTAACACCCTCGAAACAAAGGATTAAAGAACAGAACATAAGAAACAATACCTCCAATGGTGAGAATGCAAACGTCACTAGTGCATTTGAGGCAAAGTTCACAAGTACAGCAATACTTAATCCACGCCCTCTTAAACGTAAAGGGAAAACTTCCGAAATCAGCAACCAACCAATGGGACCAAATGATAACTGAAAAAAATAGACTTTGTTAGAACGTCAAACACAACCATAAAATCTACTGCAAGAATTTTGGCGTCAATGGAAGATCCGTAGAGAAATACGAACTCAAGCTGAGAATAGCACATGTTCAAAACCATATTGCTCCATTAGAATTTCAGGATGTAAATGTTAGAGATAGGACAACATAACAAGCACATTACCCTTACACAAACAACTCCAAGTTTATGCCTTTAAAAAAACAACTAAAAGAATATCAGGACTTACAACTTAATGCATTAGCATATGAATAATCGACTCCTATAAGCAAAGCTGAAAACTTGTTGGCATGAAGATTGCAGTCTACGTGACGTTGTGCTAGGCATATAGATTGCAGGAGAATAGAAGTGAGAAAAATAAGATAAATCTTAGATGAGTTCAACAAAGATTATCATGCAGTCATCTTTTTAGAGAAAAAGTGTAGTGCTGGCAACAACATTGATATTGAAACAAGACATCAAGCAAGTCGTAGTTGAGAAACCGTGAAAAGGCTAGAACAGAACATAAAAATTCAGAGATCTGTATGCATCGAGAATCAAAATATCAGGGCATTACCAACAATATAATGTGCAATGGATAGATAGGCCATTTATATCTGAATAGAAGTAAGATAATTAACATAGATCTTAGATGTGTTCAACAAAGAAAGGTATGGTCCTTTTCTGAGAAAAAAAGTGAAGAATTAGTAACAACACCGATATTGAAATAAAAGACATCAGGCAAGTCTTGGAATAAGAAGTCATGAAAAAGCATAGAAAAGACATCATAACAATTCAGAGATCTGTATACACCGAAAACCAAGATACCAAAACATTGCTGACCATAGTTGTCAAGGCGCTCGCCTAGGCGGCAAGGCGCCTTTCCAAGGGCACCTTGCCAGGGCGCCTTGTCTGGGGTCAAAAAGGCGCCCAAGGCGCCCGCCAAGGCGCCCAAGGTGCCAGCCTAGGCGCCCAAGCAAGGCGCCTTGGGTATTTTTACATCATTAAAAAAAGTTTTTAATGAATTTTTCTCCCTTGATACCTCTCACAAGGGACACTTATTTAATGATAGTTTCAATATATTAATATATTGTATTATCACTTATACTATCATACATATTTAAGATTTATGATTATAAACATATATTATATACTTAATTAAGTTCTTTTTCAACTCTTTCCTCTCTCTCTCTCTTTGTCTCACTTATACTATTACATACTTTTTTGGGTTCGGGGGGCTTCGCTCTCCTGACAACCCCCCACAAGGGGCGCTGCCCCCTTGACCCTCGCGACCTGACCGCGCAGGTCGATCCGCGACTACTCTGCGCCCCCTCATTTAATAATATTATAACAATATTTTACCATCACTTATACTATTGCACATATATAAATTTTATAATCATAAATGAGTTATATACTTAAATTTTATAAATATTTATTTAACTTTCTTCTCTTTCACACACACATCATATTTACTTATGTGCATTGATAAAACACTCATATTCAATTATAACATAACAAATATAATTATATTTATGTTTTTTTTATATATAACAACCTCCCGACTCAGTCTTCCTTGAATACCGCCTTGACCGCCTAGGCGACGCCTAAGCGGCCGCCTTGTCGCCTAAGCGAAATCGGTACCCTTCAACGCCTTGGGCGCCTTGTCGCCTTGACAACTATGTTGCTGACACATTATGTTCAATAAATAGAAAGGTAACTCACATCAGAACATAAGTGAAAAGTCAAGTGTCATCAAGGGATCAACTTCTTAAACTGATAACAGATAAATGATAACAACAAACTGATAGGGAACCGATTCAAGAATTCTGGGTCTGTTTACATTTCAGTTCATAAGGACTTGTTTATTAATACTTCAAGTTTACTTTGAGTCTTTTTCTTTTATTTCTGTCCATGAGAGGACATGTTTGTAAATAGATATCTTGATGGTCCATTTTGTAATGTGGCATCTCTATATAAGAGGGAGCCTCCCCTTGCGTGAATGACAATGAGTGAATAATTTTTGAAAGAAGTCTTGGAACTTGGTTCTCCTTCTCCCAGTAAGGCTTTGCCCTAGTAATCTCCACCCCCTCCCATTGGAGGTTTCCTCTGCACCTCTGGCACCGACCAGCATCCTTCTACCCCTGATGATGGTTGGTTCAGACCCTCTTCGGGCCGGTTTAAGGCCGATTCGGGCCCCATTTGACTGGTTTAAGCCAGGTTTGCACATTTTCAGTCAGTTTTAGTTCCTTTTAGCATTCTAACTCTATTTTTGCAGTGTTTAATGTCAGTCATAAATTGCGGAATCAGTTGAATCGGACTGGAATCAGCCGATTCCGGAATCAGATCGGTTGATTTCAATCCGATTCCTACTTGAAGGACCAATTCTGACCTAAATTCTGCCAGAATCGTCTAAATCGGTCTTGAATTTGTCGAATCGGATCAGAATCTGAATCAGAATCCTGATTTTTAAGATTTAAAAAAAAGATTCATAACGAATTGGCCAGAATCAGCCTGAATCAGATTTGGAATCGGAATTTTTAAATTTTTTAAAGAAATCCCAATCCCGGATTGGTTTCTCTTCTTGAGAATCGGTCAAAATCGGACTGATCTGATTCAATCCCCACCAATTCAGTGACAGATTCCAATTCAGAAATCCTTGGCATTGGTCCACCCGCACTGTCCTGCATCACAAACAAGATCCAAGTTGCTTCATTTAAATGAATCTAAGGCAGGAAGAATTGATACCTGGTAACACCCAACATACAGCAACAAAGCAACTACAGCGACCAATGGTGCATCCTTCAAAAAACTGTAGTAAGAAGACAGCAAGAACAGGGATATAACCTGCAGAAAATTAACAGGAATCATAAGATGAAATGAGACACTATCTGATTCATACAACGGCAGATGATAAAAAAACAATAACATCTATTAGATGTATATGTAGGTCATTATATATTGTGCATCCCACATGGATGCTCTGTCAATCATTCATATGCTGGGACGGTGGGACCAGAAGATACTTACAATCCCTGTTACGCCGCCAATCAGCAGAGGTCTTCTGCCAAGTCTATCAACTACAAGAACTGCAACTCCTGTCATAACCAACTGCAAAGCATGCAATGGATGTGAACCTTTTGCAAGGAAAAGATAGCATGCTCATGCTACATAGAATAACTTTAAAGGCAACTAACTTCATAGTGAGGACACTAGAAATGTAGATCAGCACGTTTACCGTCGTCAATGGAGGCATTTGAGATCTATTTCGCTGGGAGACCATGGACCTTATACTTTTGGTTAATACAGACAGGGTATTTCATTTTTCTAACATTTTTTAAAATGTTTAGGGTTGATCTTCAAGTTCTAGGCATTTTAGTAAATTTTCATGCACTTTCTCATTTTCCCGGCATTTCTAGTATTTTTGCATTTTTGGTCCTATAAATAGGACCCCATAATGCTTGTACCGATCATGATACATTGGAAATGAAATTTACTGTTGAGCTTCGTTCCCTCTTTTGCCCTCACCATCCCGAGTCTTCTTAAACCCTCGGTCTCTCTCTTTGTTCAGTCGAGCACGACCGGTCCGCTGAGTCCTCTCTTCCCCTCTGATGGCGAAACCCTAGCGGAGTCTTCTCTCCCCCAGATCTCCTTCCTACAGTGCTGTTCCTGGTTTGAGCCTTTGGAGAGAAATATCCTCTCGTCTTCCTCTCTCGGTTTCTCTTCTGTCCGAATCCCATCAGACCACTCTTCTCGCTTCTCGGAGATATCATCTTTGCCGGCTGCTGATCACGGTCTCCTCTTCTGCTGGTCTCTTCCTGCTGGAGAACCGTCCACCGGAAGCTGGCTTGGTACTTGTCTGGAGGTTCTGCTCCGAGGCTTATAATTTCTAATCAGAACATCTTATGTTTGAAAAGGCCTTGATTCTGTCTAGGGGAACAGCCTTTGGTTGTGTTTAACTAGCCTCAACAATCTTTAGACAACTTCTTGAGTCTGTTCCCCATCACTTCAACTGAAAGAACATAACAAGATAGTGGGTCCCAGGAATAGAACAACGACTCTATGTACCCAACAGGGTGTTTACAATGTCTGAAGTTAACAAGTCACCAAGACAGAGAAAAGGCACGTGTTAAATGTTAGAAAGAATAACCTAATAGCAAGATAAATTACTAAAACAATTATTTTCGGTTCCAAGGTGTTTAATGATGATTTAATGAACAAAATCGTAAAACTATAAGCAGGACTTAGAGCATATGAATCTGGCCAGAAGCAAACTGTCATTACCTGGAATGTGTTCAAAGAAAACAATAAAATGACTGAGTGAATAGGGCTAAACATGATTTGTTTAGCAATCACTCATATATTTGGTTACTCGGTAATCACACTAGACATTTGACAAGATTCCAGTTGACATCCCATCTTAAATTAACATTAGCACATACTAAAAGCCACGTATCCATCAGAATTGGAAAGGATATAATCAAACAGTTTGACAAGTTTATGCACCTTTAGTAACCCTAGAAGAACTGAAACCCGAGTTGCATCAGACGCAGCAGAAAATCCAGCACTCTGCCAATAAGGTGACAACAGTTAGGGACACATGCTTCAAAGAAGCTAACAGAGGACCATCATTAAATAAATAATAAAAACACAACACTTACCTTAAGGATAGTGGCAGCATAATAGAGAACGCTAGGCTGACCAGTCACCTGATAAAAAAATCAAGTCATCTGAGTAAGGCAAAATTCAACACCAATGTACACAAGGTATGTGAAGAAGACGAGAAGACTCACTAGCAGTAACTAAATTATCAAGTCAAAAGCACAGTACAAGAATACCTGCTGAAAAAACACCACTCCAACACCAATAATCAAGGCTTTTAAGCATTTTCCTTGAAATACTTCTCTAAAAGTAGCTTTCTTATCTTGGTCAGAGTAAGAAAGCTCAACCAAGATTCCATCAATTTCCACAGATGAACTATCAACAGGCCTGCCTCGAAGGCGGCAGAGGCAACAAATAGCATTCTCTTTTATGACATCCACATTTCCTTTTCCTTCTATGGCACAGAGAAGGAGCCAACGAGGTGATGAAGGCAGCCACCACATCCCAATGCCCATGATCAGAGATATAGGAGCACTTGAAGCATACATATAGCGCCATCCAGCAACTATATCTACATAAATACTACCGGAAATATACCCTAGCTGTGAAACAAGAGAACGCACTCCAGCATAAGAAAGCAAATAATTTCCATTAAAATAAAGTAGACAGTCATAATCTTTCTTTAAGACTTACGAGCATTCCAAGTACTATGAAGAATTCCTTTAAAGAAATAAGCCTGCCTCGTATTTTACTGGGTGCAGTCTCAGCTATATACATTGGAGCAGCATGCATTGCCTAGAAAAAGAAAATCAATGTTGCAAAAAAACAAAAACAAAAAGGCTAATAGTAGGATTGGTCAATAAAGTAATAAAACACGTTTAAACACCAGACATTTGCATCCAGAAACATTACATTAAAAACCTACCTTTTTTTGATTTGACCAAACGGCCCAAGCTCTATTGATGCTGAAAGTGATTACAAAACCGAAAGAAAGAAGGAAACAACAAAGAAAAAAGAGAGAAGACTTGTTTACCAAGAAAGTAGAGAGTCAATACAACTAGACGAAAAGCTTAAGAAAAAATGAAAACTTGTCCTGACAAAATAAGACATCATGCTAATGATCATTCTAAAATGCAAAAAGTGATTTTCAAAAATTCTTTTGTTTCTTGTGTGCCAGATGAACCATAGCATAGCAGGTAAATTAGCCCCTACAAATTGGGTTCTAAAGACCATGGGTTCAACAGAGGTCAAGCATAGAATAGATAGTATTCATAGGTTCAGTACAATGAATCTTCCAACATTTAAACATGATTCTCTAGCGAAAATTGATTATCCCACAATGAAGGAATAGGTAGTCCATATTTTCTTCCCTACATATGGAGAAGAGAAAAAGCTTGAAAACAAGGGGAAAAAGCTTATGGAGAAAGTTTTTAGTCAGAATTCTTTGTAAGCCAATCTTCCAAAAAAATATCCTGATCTTGAAGAAAAATAAGGGATTTCAGACAGCATTGTGCCAAGGAACTGTCACAGTGCCACCCCACCCAAAGTCAACATTTCCAAGGCAGATTTCAAAGTAAAAAAAAAAACTTTTTGAAGAGTAGCCACACTTGTTTTTCTTCTTGGTCCTGTGAGCAATGCTGGTCCTCTAAAAGCATCAGCAAGGTGGAGAAATCACAAATTTCCTCATCTGTCAGATCTTATTGAAAAGAAAAGCACCATTTAGCTCTATCATCCCAATAATAACAAACATGAGCTTAAGGGTTGCAGCATAGACTGAAAACAGTGGGAAACATATTCGCCAAGGGGCCATGCCCAATCCAATGATCCTATTTGCTCGATATAATTAACAACGGAATATTGCAAATCCGGTGGGGAAATGCCAAAAAATTATTTTTCAAAGAACTTAGAAAACCTCAAACATAAAAATGTGGTTCAGATCATCTAAATAGGAGGTATACCCATGTTGACACTTAGAAAATCTGTGGAACCATCGGTGTTCCTATAAATTAATACCACATAGAATTAGTTAATACTTCTATGAATTCCATGTATTTTTGTAGTAGTCAATGCTAGTCAAACAAAAGAGAATTCCAAAAAGGGATTCTTTGAAACGAGAGGTTTCAACAAACTTACTGATGGGGACAAAAAATATGTAAATATTTGTTTTGTCATTTTTAGGTTTATTTTTCTGTCAATGTCATTTTTTACGTTTTTAAGGAGTCTTTTAAATGTTTTCTTTTAAGTCCTGAAATGGACATGTCTGTAAATATTTTGAAGTCTGTCCAGTCTTGTAATCGGACTCCTCTTTATAAGAGGAGGAGCTCTATCGATGGAATACACACAGTGAGAATTTTTGGAGCCTTTCCCGGGTGTTCCCGCGTAGTCTCGTAGTGTAGTTTAGCTTAGCGTAGTGTAGTCTATCCTAGTGGTAATGGTAGCATAGTGGCGGAATTCCTCCGTTCTTCCTTCCTCATCCCGGCGTTGAACGCCACTTCTCCTCCACCCCGGAAGTCTTCTCATTCTTAGACACCCCCTCGACGGCGATTACAACTCGGCGAATCTGGATGGCTGCGATGAGAACATGTAAAATCAGCAACGAAGGAGAGTTTCCGGTTCCTTCACGAAATCGCCTTCGACAAGTGCTCCTCAGCATCCAGCGATTACAGCGGATAGATCTGGCGATGCAAACCCTGTCCCCTCCGATCTGATCTTGACGGACGACGAGGGAAGGAGCATAAGAAGAAGGAGCGGACAAAGAATACGGTGACGGAGGGAGGCAGATCCGGCGATCCCCGGATCTCCTCCCCCTGTCCCGCCTGCACCCGAGGGCCACCGAACGACGGCGATGACGTCGCGCACGACTCCCTCCCACGGCCACGGCAATGGCGGATCCATCTCTTCCGGCGCTGCTGAGGGACGAGAGAAGATGGAGATGGTGAAGGAACTGCGGGAGGGCAGATCCGGCGGGCGCACCGCCTGCGCTCGCCGGCGTGGGCTCCCTGTTCCCCCCTACATCGCCAGCCCGAGCGCACCTGCCGAAGATGACGCGATCACCGCTCGACCTCGCCCGCCTGCGAGGCTTTTGTCGCGGCCCGCGGGGTGCTCTGCGATGGCGCCACGAGGACGACCGGGGGGGGGACGGTCATCGCGCGGCCACGCAACCACCCCGGCGGCGTCCAGGAAGCCGCCACGACCCCCCTTCCCGGGGTACGCTCGTGCCCGCGAGCGCGGGCGACGCACGCGACCGGCCGCCGGCTCGCCCGGTCGCCGGTTCGCGGCCCAGACCGGCCAACCGGCCGGTTCGACCGGGTTCTGACCCGGTTCAGGCCGGTTTAGTGCCTGAACCGGCCGGTTCAGCCCGGTTCAGGCCATTTTGGACTGTTCTGGGACCGGTTCAGGGTGGTTCGACCCGGTTCAACACCATTTCGGGCCTGTTTCGACCGGTTCGAGTCGGTCCACCCCATTTTGGGTCCGTTTAGGTCCGTTTAGCGGCGATTAGCGCCGGTTTACTTCGTTTTCGTTCCGTTTGCCCGGTCTAGCCGGTTTGTCCCGCATCACTTACACTTCACCCTCTTCTTGTCAGCATCTAACATGTCTATATTGCCATCTAATGTCACGATGTGCAAGGACACCGCACTCCTCGTCCAACATTTTTCCTTCACAGACCAAAAAATATAGTTCATATATATCTAGTAATGGGGAGACAACCGGATGTTCCATACAAGGATCCGATTTCTGCTCCCAAGGGCTGATTGATAGAGGAAGAAACCGAAGAAGTCACCCCTTCAAGTGATTGTGTAGGTACAATCACCCAGTCATGCCAAGGGGTGACTAATTTTCCTCTGAAGGGGTGCCATAGGGTTCCCCCTTAGGAAACCCCATATCTGGAGGAAATCGTCCCCCTAGGTTTAAGGCCAATCGGCCAGGAGGGAGGGCAATCCAAAGAAGGGAAAGAATAGGGGGAGAAGGAGAAGAGGGAAGGGGGAAAAGAGAAGAAAACTCACCGAAATGGGGAAGGCCGGAGGGATGCCAAAGGGGGCCGCCGAAAGAAGGGGAAGCCCAAAATCAGAAGGCAGTTGCAGGAGGGAGGGGAAATCGGGGAGAAGTGAGGGGGAGAAAAAAAAAGAGTCCTCAAACCCATTCCTGTATTTTTGGATTTCTGGAGAATCTGCCAATTCTCGATCCAATCTCGAAGAATTGACTGATTCATGGCTGATTCTCTCAATCTAAGTGGATTTCTTTGAGAATCAATTTTGGAATGGTTATCTAGGGATGGATCGGATTGACAGAGGCCAATATGATCCAAGAATCGGCCAATTCCGATCTGGATCAGCCGATTCTGCCTTTTATGGTCTGGATTGGTCGTCTAGGCCAAAATCAAAATGAGATTGATCGATCGATTCAATCCCGGCCAATTCCAGGCTAAAATCAGCAAAGACTGCATGTCCATACCAACTGAAATGGATCCATTGGTTGGCTGATCCCAAGCAAGATCAGTCAATCCAGGCCCAAAATTGGCAATCCCAGTTGATTATGGTTGATTTCAGTTACTGGCCAATTCCAGCCTATCCCTGCTAAAGTCAACCTGAGAACAGTCCATTTGCAGAATCTTGTGTTATCAAAGGTGATTGTCTCAAATGCCTAGGCAATGAGGAGAGACGAGACAATGGTTGGGCACCTCATCTTGGCCGCAATTGCCTCTTTTGCTTGGCCTGTGTTAAAGCTGACCCGAACCGGGTAAGAAACCTAGGTTAATAACCCCGCCGTGTCCTCGTCCTTGGTAGCTTCTTCCTCCGTCTCTGAGCTCCAATGCCCTAGCAGTCACCTTGGTGCAGTTTTTCCCCATGGCGCCTGAGGCAAGATAAGACCCTATTCACCTCAGGTGCTTCGTGTCTTGGACAACATAGGTAGAATCAGATCAACACCAGCTAATTCCAATCCAGATTCTAAGTCAGGTTGCTGATTCTGCGAACCATGATCAGAGGCATGGTGACAGCATGCCACCATGTTCCTTAACCTTGAATCATATTCTCAGGGCACTGAGCTATATTATTCAAAGAAATGGCTTATTTAAAAGTTAAGATAGCACGTCCATCAACGATCTTCATTTTTTAAATTTCAAGCTGCCAGAGGCAGCCTGGTCTGACCCAGGAAGGATGGACCCAGATTGGACAAACCTGATCAAGATTGGACAATCCTGATCAGGATTGGCTGATCCTGGCAACTTTGTTAACTTTATTTGAGGCCTAGGCACTGATCATGTACTTTAGGACTTTTTGTTGAACAATTGTCAAACGGTCAGGATTTTGACAGACTCAGCTTTTCAGTAACCACTTAACTATTAGAAACCGTCAAACATACAAAAAATATGTAACAAAAAGCAAACATCACAGAATGAAAAACGGATATAAGGCAAAGGCAGCATAAAGAAATACTACAGCTTTTTGCAGAAGATATGACGCTGAAATGTGTAATACAGCGGACAACCAATTTCATCTGCCATCACGAGGTAAAAACTGGTTGATAATGTTGCATTCTCTAAAAATGTCTACACAAATCATAACTCTAGAAAAATATAAGAAAAATCAACAACAGTTGCACATACAGATTAACTTAGTGACAGGATAAAAACGTTTTGACTGGACATAAATATTTAGATGGTAAAAAACCTGAACAATTGTTATATAATCAAAAAATTCTTTATACTTTTTAAATTTAATATACATCAACTAGGAACAAAGAATTAATCAAAATTAAACATCAGGTCTGATCTAGTTTTCATGAGCCCTAGAACAAGATTCCACAAATACTGAGAAATTAAGTTAAATATTTAAGAGGAAATGTAATCAATTACCAGTCCAATTCCTATACCAAAGATGAATCGTCCAAACACCAACAGAGCGAAATTTGGTGCAAACGCTGTCAGTAGCGCCCCAATAAAATAGAACAGAGAGGAAAGCATCAACTCCCTTCGTCTTCCTTCATATTTCATACAGATTATAATCTCAGATTCTAGCAGTCAACATTGTATGCATGATTATTTCAAGAGCAAAAGATAAGAACGAACCTAAAAAGTCTGCAATAGCAAATGCCAGAGCAGAACCAATTAAGGCCCCATATAATGATCCACTGACCTAGAAAGAGAAGATATTCACTTAAAAGCATCCTCGGATGGACATAATATTTTTGCACAATCATTTTTGATGTAGTGTAGAATAGAAACCTTGAAATGCAACAACCAACCTGCAAGCCAATTTCCACGGAGGACAAGTCGTACCATGTTGTTCCACTTAAGGTTGACGACTGCACATGCAATTTATTAGTTTACAGAAAAAAAATAAAACTGAAAGTAATAAAGTGGATAAAATATATTAAACAAACTGATACCTCTCATTTAACAAAAGATCATTACTTTGGTCATTGTTATCCATCCAATATGTAACAAAGGTATTCATTTTTCAGGCACTCAAAAGATTAACCAGCAGTCTAGATTTCTCTACAACTAATATCCTCTCATAAAAGTCAACATAATAATACTTTAATTCTTATACCACCCGTTCAATTGAAACTCACTGCCAGGATGAAGAAGCCTTTTTGACACTTAAGAGTTGATGATAGGATTGGTGAGTAGGATAATTGAAGTTTATCAATCAATGCCGTTCAGCACCACTCCTAGATGATATCAGTATATTTCTAACCTAATCTTCTGATTTTGAGTTTTAAATATGCAAGGGTAGTCACATAGTCGCAAAAGAACTGGGGCATTTTGTAATTGGGACATTCTAGAAGATTTTTATCATATAGTTTCCCTTCACGTCGAAAGCCCCCTCTTCCATGTAACAAGTGAATAAGTGATGGACATTGACATTGGCCAATGAAGGAAACATTATCATCTTGAGATACATATTTTTCCAACACTAAACAAAAAAGATGTAACTAAATGAGACATATGAGAGAGAAAAACCCCAACCCTTATCTGCCCCCCCACACACAATTAACTTCCTTTCTGCTCTCTCTCATTCTTATTCCTTTATCCAGCATCCTATCTCCCTCACATCCTCCATCAACCTGACATCGTTGGCACACAGGTGACAAACCAAACACAGACTGTGGCTTCTTGCCTCCAATCTTGATGCAAACGAGGGGGCAGTGCATAATGTTGGTCCACCAAGGTGCAACTATCAGCACTCAGCCCACGCTTACAGCAGACAACATCCCCCCCCAACACCAGTCAACTTCGTATTGACAATCTGTCTCTCTTTTTCTTCTTAGACAGTTACTACATAGAATTACTAAGTCCCTAGCCGTCAAGCACCTTCTTCAATCTCCATCACCATTGACACTTCCTCTCTCCAGACATGAGCAGTCGATATTGTCATCACAAGTATCTTTCCATCCCCCATCATTCTTGAATTAGATGGTTGAAAATTTTCCTGCCATCATCTTCTTCCCAGGATCATTCAAGTCAGCAATCCCAAAGTGCCAAACTATCGATCTAGGTTCCACCCTGACCCCTCATTCAATTTCATTTCTGACTAGACTCCTGCCACAACCACTGGGGGCTTCACTTCACCATATCAAGAGCACACCAGCCACTCCAGTCCTTCTCTACCACCCTACGTCATGGTATATCTGATCCGGTCCAGTCCTTCTGACCACCCCCTACCTCCCAAATAATGCTAAGATATTAAATGATACGAATAACGCTAAGATAGGATCAAAAAAACTTGCAAAACAAAAACAAGTAGAAATAAATGGTATGAGACATCATAGTTCAGATGTGGCATAAAAAGCAGTAAACTAAATAAAAAAAGCAATGCAAAAGAAATAAGCTAGATCTTATCAACAAGGCCACAATAAAGTTAATGAGTAACACACACAATGACAAGTATACAAGAGAAATGACCTTGAGGTGTTCAATCACTTAAAAATATAATCTCATATTTGGCATATGCCTTCAAGCTGAATTATTATTTATTTTAAACATATTGTGCACAAATAACTCAATGAATCAATGCCCACCAAAATTCCTATAAATTTTAAATTGTGCGGGCAACATTTACATAGCATTCTGCTGTTTTACCATCAAACTCCGACTACCTTTGCCAATGGATCTAGTCATCCCTAAAAAATGACAGTTAAAACAAAATTTTACACTGAATAATCTTCCTAGCATTTTCAAGTCTGTTTTATCCTCCTTGAACAGCAGCAAAGTAATATCCTCATCTTGGATCAGCTTCTTTCAGCACCTCTTCTCTACCATCATATATTCTGGACTTGACTTGGTGTACTCCCTTTCTCTCAATCAAGCTTCCTAAAGTTATCCTTCGGAAAACATGTTTACTTGTCGATTTCAACAGGCTAACAACCAAGAACACCAGTTTAGAAAATTCATTCAAAACACTTACGTTAGATGCAGTTATCATCGCAGGCAAGCGTGGATGCATTAAGTTCTTTCACGAAGCTAAACGAAGTATCAGAAGCATGAGAAGCTTTGGCCACACAAATAACCTACAACTAGATCTTAAGGGAAACATAAATGGTGATGTTTCTGTCAACTGTTTTAACCATGAAAGACTGTTATGATACACCAAGTTTGCAATTATCACAGCTTTTATTTCTCACATCCGGACGGCCGAAATGAGTGCACGAGAAACATAAAAAATGGTGATACAGAACTTGTATGGCGCATACCTCTAGGGAAAGGGTAGCACCAGAAGTAGCACCAATGTCGTAGCCGTACAGAAGACCTCCGAGAGCAGGGAACAGGAACCTTATATCACATAAGTGAGACATGCATGAGCATTCCCAGGTGCACAAAAGGATAGAACACTCTCCCTGACTACACGTGAACAACATCAACCACTCAAAAGAAGAGGTTTTTCTTTCTGCTCACGGTAGTATGGCCGCTTTCGCGGAGTAGCTTTCGGGTCCCCTGTTCCCGTCCAGCAGAGGCTCCCTGGCTCCATCAATCTCCGTCACCACCGAGCCCTGATTCAGTAGATCCGGAAAAACATTTAAACAATCGGAAAAGAAACAGCAATCAAGTGTCCATTCGAGGCGTACAAGTGACTTTTTCCATCATGAAACCATATCTCCTGACAAGCGCCCTTCTCGGGATAAATTCCAAAAAGCAACCAAAAGAACAAAAAGCACGACTGTCCACCTTCCCCGGAAGGGATAATGGAAACCGACGAGTAGCGAGATGACGGCAGAACTCACATCCCCTTTGCAGGCGTCTTCCGGCCGCTCCGGATCAAAGTTCCTCGACGCCATTCCCGGCGGCAACGACCAGATAAGGACGCGAAGAACGGCAACTTTTGCGGCAATCTCCGGAGCAGTGCTACGGCTCCGACTCGCGCGGAGCCGCCGTAATATAAACGGTGACTTTAAAAGAAAAGAAAACCAATCACTCCATTAAATTCAGTCATGGCGCAGTGGACCATTTTTCGTACGTAAATTTCGTAAAACAATACAACATTCCAGAATTGCATCAAATATTCGTAAACCTAAATTCAAATTCAAAATCTTACTAAAATGATTAAAGTTAGTTATATAATCATCTCTTTTTCGATTTTTGCTATTCTTGTTAGCTAATGTCGTCTGATATGTCAAAATTAATAACATATTTCTTTTTTATTATATATTAAATTCTCGTAATTCTCTTTTTATTCGTAACACTCTGAATTTTATCTATTCGTGTGCGATCACACATCTATCTATCGTAATATCAATATTTCAATTATATTTAATTTGACGATATTTTAAATTGTTTAATATTCGCCGAATACGACGGGTCTCATAATTGTTTGTTAAAAATTTTTATCTTAAGATAATTTTATAATGGCAAAGAATTCTCGTTGTCAATCTCCAATTCAGTCATTCTAATTTAATTTCATGACCAACACTTTCCTCCGAGTTATTTCGTCACTTCCTTTGATCATGTCGAATATCATAATATTTTATGACACATTTTACGACAAGACAAATAAAGTTTGCGTGTATATATATTCTTATTCGAAAATTGGATTAAAGATTTCCAGATCAATGCACTGCACCATTCTAAACGGCCCATTATTAAAGCGTTATGTGCGGCGGCGCGTAGAACAAAGGGTGGGGCCGGTAGGCAGCAGTGTTTTTACCCAAAGAAAAGGCACGGTAGGTAGCGGAATACGTGGCCGCTCTGCATGGCTCCACGTGGCAACGTACAGATCTCCGGAATTTGAGGGGGTGTTTGGCTGCATGATAATTTGTTGTACATTTTCCTAATAAAAATTTGTATTAAAATAAAAAGTGAATCAACTCATGACATAAAATTATCATGTTTGGAGGGATGTGATTACAAAAAAGAGTAACTATCACATAAGACCAAACAAAGTGGGGGACCACAAGAAAAAAAAGAAATAGGTGAGACCCTCTTTTTTTTGTTCAAGAAGAAAATCACTTTTAAAACATAAAATTGTCATGGCTACCAAACACCTATTTTAACAAGTTTTCTTACAATTTTTAAAAATTAAAACAAAAATCTTCGTTATCATGCAACCAAACACCCCCATAATAGACCGTTTCCCATGAGACCGGAGATCACGTAAAACAAAATATTTCTACCGTCTCGACGAATGATAATATTAATAAACGAGAGCACTCTCTTTTTCTTTCTTTTTTTTAACAAAAGCAACACCATTATATATTCATAACAAACTGAAATAGTACAACAAGTTTATAAAATTGAAAGATAAATTAGGCGAACGAAGACAAATAACGTTCGGTCTAATATCAAGTTGTCCCACAAAGCAAGACAAAGTCACACATCGATGTTGATCTCTCAGGGAGTTAGACAGTTATCTCGAGACTGGATAATCACATCAAAGAGATGCGGATGTTGTACAGACTAACAATCTCAAAGAAGAGATCGTGGTTATGTACTAGACAGAGAATGACACTAAACCAGAACTCAACCACAAGACCATAGTTAAAAACAACGGACATCCAAAGAAAAAAGAATGTAGATAAATCAAACTCCATGATCACAGTGCACAACAAAAAACTAAAATACCTACGTACAAATCTAGATAGAGCACTGCGCAACCAGAGCGCTCTCTCTGACAGAGTTCGTGATTCGGCCTTTATTTCAATCGTCGTAAGAGGATATCTAATTTTGTAAATATATTCGGAGATGCTGAACATATATGGTTTAATTGTAAAAGGCTTGTGAAAGGAGGTAGGCTGTTTTATATATTTACCTACCATGTTGGTACAGAATATAAATTATAATATAGTGAATTATGGGAAATCCCAGTGGTCGGTCGGTCCAATCACCGGGCGGGGTACGGAATCGCGTGCATCACGTCTGGCGGCCAGAGAGCAGCTGGCGTGAGCCACGTGGTGGGTGGCACATGCCCACGGGTGCAACTTCAGAGACGAAATTTAACTATATAAAAATTAATTTTTTATTGTTTATTATGTTAGATAAATAATTTTAAATAAAAAAAATTGATATGTTAGATGAGTTCGACTTGAACAGATTAGCACTCTACTCGATAAATTCTAAGCGACTCGATTAAATATTCGGTTAAGTATTTTTTTAAAAAAATGCATTATTAATAAATATACGTTATAATGTAAAATATTAAGTAAATATAAATTTTATTTTATTTAAATTTAAAATTATATTAAAATTTATAACCAAGTTAAAATTAGAGTTTCGCCGATAAACTTAGATCAAATTTCAATTTTTAAAATGAGTTGTCGTGGAGTTTAAATTTTAATATGAATTAAATTTGAGTCCAATTAAACTCGGACTCGGACTCGAACTCGATTAAATAATAGGTCTTCAACAAAGATTGAACATATATACTATCGGACGTCCATGGTTACAAATTATCTAATCATTCGGCTCGTTCGTTGAGTCAAAGAATAATTTAAACTTTCTCGATAAATTGTATGTATATGTTATCCATTATCCGTGTCATCTTAACAGATGATCACAAATACACTATAAATTGAATCTTAAATTATTATTTGAATCTATTAATTAATACATAATTTAACGACTCACGTCTCAAGACAGTTAAACATATGCACGTGTCCCATCATGAAAACATAATCACCCCTAACTTCCCAATTCATCCTCCTCTCTTGGGTCTTGACACTCGACAAGTCTAGCCCTAACATCAGATAATGATGTCTCATTTCCCTCCCTAGTCTAACTGTCACCGAGTTTGACATCCCACGAGACTTGTCATACTAGAGGAGCCTACCAACTGCGCGATACACCAAAAAGTTGGCGTCTTGGTCACAATGCAAAATAAAATTAGACACTATAGTTGCATGAAAAGATGTTTAATCGAGTGCTGTGTCTTCGCACTCTAGTTTTCTCCATGTGTTATGTTCTTCGACGACTTTCTCGTCAAATTCTCTCTCTAACTCCCGTTCTCTCTTATTCTTTACCGACATTATAAGTTTTTTTCTCTCTTCGAGAGAGTATATATATTTCCTTGAATTACTTATAATTTTATGTATCCATTGACCATTCCATCGCAAACTATGTTTGAATGATCCACGGATAAACCCATGCAGGATGGTTAATCGACATTAATGGGGTGTTTGGTTGCATGATAATTTTTTGTACACTTTCATGATAAAAAATTGTATTAAAATAAAAAGTTGACCAACTCATGACATAAAATTATCATGTTTGGAGGGATGTGATTAAAAAAAAGAGTAACCACCGCACATGGCCAAATAAAGTGGGGGACCATAAGAAAAAAGAAAGAGGTGAGACCCTCTTTTTTTGTTTAAGAAGAAAATCACTTTCAAAACATAAAATTGTCATGGTTGTCAAACACATCTTTTAACAAGTTTTCTTACAATTTTTAAAAATTAAAATAAAAACCTTAATTATCATGCAACCAAACACCCCATAAATGATTGTGCTTTTTTTTCTTATAGGCTACGCCTATCAATAATTTTATTTTTCATTCACGTGTTTTTCTTAACATCAATCACGCACGTATATTCATATCATAACAAAGAAGTACCGTATATTTATATATATATATATTCATCCACGTACGTACGTGTTGACCCCTTTATGCATTCGCTGTACCTACCCGCCGTACGTATGTGCGGACCACCAATTAGAGGATAGAGATGGTAGTTAAATGGACTGGTTAGATCTCAACCTTTTTATTTTCTCGGTAAGCCAACATTTAACTTTATTATTATCCTTTTTATACGACATGTTCCCTGCATTATTATTCAATAAGATCGAAAGTATACAAAATTATCCCAAAGACATCCGAACTTATTCTCTTTTTTCTGAACAGATGCCCAGTTGCCGCGAGTGACGAGGGGTCAAGCCCCGCTCGAACTCCACTGTTCACCCTCCGGAATGCCCGACTTGTCGCCGCCGGGAGACGAACCCCCACCCTACGCCCCCGGGCACAGAGACGACGCCAACCGAACTACGCTTGACCGGCTACATCCGAACTCGTTCGACGAGTGCTTCTTTCCGTCCAACTTGAAGAATATTTATTTATCTCCTCGGTTTAGAACTAATAACAGACCAAAACCAAGTACTGATTGATGATGATTCGTATCTTATAAGATTTTTGGTCGTCCGGAAAATATTTATTGAAAAGGAGAAAACCAAGTATATATTGACTAATCTGTAGATGACATTATTTTAATTTTTTTGCAGCGAATGCAATCAACTTGTTTGTGTAGTCTAGTACCCTCTCTCCCATTGTTTTAAAGCGGTCTCACTCGTGTTTGAAAATTTAATAGAAAATTAAGTGCAAGTCATCGGATGGCAATGTTGCTCATCATGTTCCAATTGGCGAGATACAAGTTCTTCAAACTATATTCAATATGAGATGGCAGGGGTAAAATGGGAGACTGCTCTTTTGTTGCAACCACACACCGATAATCAATTGAGCACCACATAGTTACAGACATACGTCACGGTATGGAATTGCCGGCGCCGCCACGTCCCGAACTAGGATATACGCAATGGATAAAATGGACGACGCGACCCGAAAAAGATAAATTTATCGAGTACATCGATAGAACATATATAATGACAAATGTTATATGATAGTCGATTAATTTCTATCCAAATATCACCATCTATACGTAATTTAAGACTCGAAAAGTCAATCTAAAATGTATTCTTATTGGAAAGTCATGACTATGCCGATTTCTAACCCCCACGGAGTCATCTTATTATCTGTAATATAAACAAAAATTGCAATCATACTTCTCGTGGATCTATGTGATCCGGTTCTCAGACCGATGCTTCTCCGAATTTCGATTCTAGATTCACCTCTTTTAATCCTATGGACACATAGGTGTCGTGACCCGGATTTTTAACATGCATGGCGGAAGATAATCCGGCGACGTAACGGGGAAGAATACTAGTTTGGACCCAAATAGGACTAAAAGCCACGATCCAAAATCACCATTTCCAAACATTACAATCTATTAACACCACAAATAAACACCTATCTAAATAAATTAAATACCAACATTGAATGATTAATCTGATACCTCCTCGGATTTCAAAACACTACTACGCTTCTGCTGTGCTAAACCTGTAATCTTGAAAATATTAACAATGGAAGTGGTGAGTCACCACAGACTTGGTAGGATTTTCACCCGAACTACTTTACTATAATAGTGATTTCTATTGATATTAAATATATATTAAGCTTAAAAATCAGATTTTAATACATAGAGTTCAACCTAAATATATATCTTCAATTAAATGATTACGATATCTTTCTACTACCACATATGTCAACATGACTATATACGCACTAAAACTAACATATCTTGCACATTTAACTATCTAGGTATGTTCATAACACAAACAACTGCCATGAAACAAAAGATACAACTAAACCTCTAATATCTATGCCAAATTGTACAACTAAACACTGTCTGAGTAAATATCATGCTCCATTTGGATAATGTAACCACGTCACAAAACTAGCATCAGATTTACCACATAGCAGGAAGTAACATATAGTAACTAAATCTCATAGTACCCCTAGGTAGGGGAGTACTTAGGATAAACCGTGGTATCCGGGATCGACGGATGCTCCGTATTGTTCTAATTCATCTGTTGCCCACATGTCACAAACTATAGTCTGGTGAAGTAAACTTCCATCACAATGCATCTCACTGCATTAACCACATTTCACACAATGCAAGCATATAATTAACTCAGACAGTATCCAAGAACATAAAATTGGCAATCCAAACATAAAATGCATAGAAGGAAACCCATGATTCTATGTACAACATATTTGCATATCACACCACAATCTAGCACAAACCAGAGCCATTCAATCATAAGATGCATCTAAATAGGATAATGCAAGCTACAACCTAAACATATCAACCACATGCTTTGACAAACACTATGCTTAAACCTTGCGTCGGCTTTTTAACAAATCGGGATATACATATTTAAGATTACCGCGATGCAAACATGCTAAACTAACTAGGTTAAAACATATAAAAACCTATCATGACGACTAATATACATGAACACTAAATTAATCTAAACATGTATGGTTCAAACAGGCTAATCTAACTCTATCTAAACATGCCAATATGCCAGAATTAACCTATTAATTATATCATTCTAATCATGGTCATCTAAACACGTTTTTACAATTTAATCGATCATATAAAGGTGCTAAGAATAGTCAAGACGCCTATCTTAACGGCGACGACGAACGGCTCACGGAATTCCAAAAGGATCAATCCAGGTGACGAGAATGCCGCGGTCACGACGACGACGAAAAACTGAGATGGATAGTCCGCAATCGATCTGTTGAAAGGAAGAAGAATAAATTAAGTAGAAGAGATAGAAGAATAGGAGAGATTTGCGCGCGCGCGCGCGAGAGAGAGAGAGAGAGAGAGAGAGAGAGAGAGAGAGAGAGAGAGAGAGAGAGAGAGAGTTGCGAAGGGGGCGACGCACTGAGGCGCACGGGATGGTGCATGGTTGGCGTGGCCACAGGACAACCGAGGAGAGGGGGGCTTCGACGGCTGGCGGCGGGGCAACGCGACGAGGCAACAGGCACGCGCAGGCGCGGGGACGGCGGCGAGGTCAACCGGGGGGGTGGGGGTTAGCGCACCACGGGTGGCGGCGCGGGATGGAGGCCGCGGGCTCGGCGTGCGGAAGGAGGCAGCGCGGCAACGCGCGGGACGACGCGGCGACGCCGTGGGCACAGAGAGGGGCGGACGGCGGCGGCGGCTTGCGCGGCCGAAGGCGGCCGGCGGTCGTGGGCGGACACGCGGCACCGGACGGCGGGGACGCCGCGGGGAGGCATCGACGAGCGGGTGCGGCGGGGCCGGGGGCGCGGGCGCGAGGGCGGGCGGTAGGGCGCGAGGGCGATCAACGGAGGGCGGCGCGGGCGGGCGGTAGGGCGCGAGGGCGATCAACGGAGGGGGGGCGACGGGAGGATGGTCACGGCGATGACCGTGGCCAATCACCGCGGCGGGGCCGAGACGGCAGAAGGGGCGCTACGGATGGCGACTGAGAAGACAATTTCACAGAAGGGTGCATTTGGCAATTTCACAGAAGGACTTCTATTAGATGTGCCTTCTACGAGAAGGTACTTCAACGAGAAGTACTTTTATTGTACAGGAGTAAAAGCAGTTTGGTAACCATTTAAAAATATTACTTTTCACGTGAAATTAAAATTTAAATAATATAAAAAATAAAATTATGACAATAATTTTATAATTTTCTCACTATCTCAAAAAATGACTTCTTATTATTTTAATTTTTATTTCATATTGAATGTCATATTTAAAAAAAATACATAATACAAAGTGTAACAAATATACACAAAATTTTATATTTATTTCAAAATATTTATAAAAATTTATTCAATTTAAATAACTCTTTTTTTGATCAGATGGCCGAGTGGCCGAAGCACGCACAGCGAGTGCGTCGACAGACGATCGAGCCCCAGCGCTCGATCATCCCCAGGGACAGACGGCGTTCGAGCGGTAGACGAAACGATGTTCGAGCTGCCGCTCGAACGCGAGAACACTGCATCCCATGCAGACGTCCGTGCCAACCCACCTAAGGTGGGTCGGCTAATCTCATTTTAAACAAGTATGATTAATTTTTATTTTTTAGACAATCTATTCCTTAAGTTAAAATAAATATTATATTGTTTTTGGTTCCCATGTTATTATTATTATTTTACATCAAAATGTATCACGTCTCTCTCTCCACACATTATGATATCATTGTTATCTATTTATTAAAGTTAAATTACATATGTCATCACGTCTCTCTCTCCACGTATTATGATATTATTATTATCTATTTATTAAAGTTAAAATACATATCATCAAGTCTCTCTCTCCACAAATATTATCATCTATTTATTAAAGTTAAAATATATATCATCACGTCTCCCCCAGGAGCTCCACGTCCAAAACACGTTAAGACGTGCGTAACTCAGGAGGAGCTTTTTACAGTGGAAGGAGAAAAAATCTCCTTCTTGCTTCTACCTTCAACGTGAAGTGGAAGTGGGTACCGGTGTGAAACCAAACGGTTCCTCGAAAAAAAAAAAAGAACTTCTCGTCGACGGAGAAGTGGTCTAGAAGAGCTTCCAAGACGTTGCCAAACGCACCCACAAGCAAACAGACGCAGGAAGGGAAAAGGGACGTGGCCGATGAGGAGATTGAGACTTCGAGAGACGGCAGTTTTGATAGAATAATTGGGAAGAGAGAAAACGGCAAGGATGGTAATCAGGAGGAGAGAAAACGGCAACGAGTAAAAATAGGAATGAACACGTGAGAGAGATAACTATACAATAAATATAATTAATCTCATATTAAATATAATAACTATTTTTTTAAAAAAATTAATATTTATCCTTGACATTACAATAGGAATCAAGCAGTGAGCCATAACGAGACGAGTAGGTATCTCATCATCTATCAACCGAATAGTTATAAGGTCCTATAATGATAAATAATATGCACAACAACCCATCAAACACATGTATATAGTTAATTTGATAGTTTAACTTATTTTCTTTTCCACGTACTTATAAGTCATACTCTCTTATTATGTTTACATGTTCACATCTACTTGGTTATTTTCAGTCACAATATGACCCACGTTGGGCTATACAAATGCAACAAGTATAACTAAGACTTGATATAAATGTAATATAAACATTCTATCTATGATAAGTTAATGTGCACAAAATAAATGTTATGAACATGAAACATGTAATTAATGCATCTATCTAGATTAAAATTTACTTCTTTTCAACATATCAATATATACACTAAAATTCAATAGAATACAATTTAAAACAAAAATTTACAAAAATATATTAACATATCAACAATAACTTAATAATATATGATTTGAACCATATCAAATCAAATCAAAATATTTTATCAAACAATATATATAAACGTTTAAAAATGTATAAAGCAAATATAAACAATATGTATATAAACCATATATATAAACCAAACTTACTTCTTTTTAATATATCAATATGTACACTAAATTTTAATAGGATACGATTTAAAATAAAAAAATAAAGTTATATACTGATATATTTACAATAACTCGATGATACATGGTTTCAACCATATTAAACCAAATAAAATTAAAACTAAATTATTTTGTTAAACAATATATAAAAACACTATGAGTCCATAACACGAGTTTTTATTGGTTTGCGTCTCCCCATTTTGAAGCTGGTGGTCATTACGGGTCTAGGTTTTCCATCGGAGCTTGGGACCCCGAGGATGGCCAAGTACAACGTCGTGAAGAAGGTGAAGCGGGCGGCGATCCAGCAGAGGAAGCGCGTTCTCCGCGGCGACCCCTCTACGGGTAAGCTGAGGCACAAGCAGGAAACCGCCCCCCTTTCGGGCAAGCGCAAGCGCAAACTCTTCAAGAAATGGCGCCGGGTACTTCCTTGCGTCCCTTCCTCTCTCTTCCCATCGCCTTTCCCCATAGTCATTTGGGTTCTCTTGTTCTTTTTGAGCCTTGGCTGGTGTTGTTTGACTTTCCTGACCTCTTGTTCTGACTCTCACTAACATGTGCCAGGAGCAAAAGGAGGCGCTGAAAAAGGGCCTGGTCAGCATGGAGGACGTCGAGATGGCAGTAGCTGAAGGTAACTCATGATTCTTTTATTTGTATGTTTTCTCACAATCTCTCCAGGTATTGCATCACAGTTCACAGCAGGCAACATATTTCAGCTTCATTAAGTAACGTTAATCGTTCAGGGAATGGTTAATTTCGTTTAGGTGCTTCTGCAAAGTTATGTTTAAGTTTTCTGCCCAATTATACAACTTTGTTACTGGTAAAAGTATGCTAAAAAGTGTCTGTGTAATTAGATGGTACGCATACATAAGTCGAGTTGTTTCTGCAAGCAGAGAGCCTCCATATGAGCACATGGAGCATTGTTATGATGGATTGCTAATGTACCATTTTGTAATATCGTATTGCTTGTTGTCCGCAGTCCGCACAAGTTGTTCTCTTACCAATCATCAGGGTGGAAGTTTCTGATTAAAAAATATTTGCATACTCAACTCAGTGTCTGATATCTGAAAATATATTTGTAATAGAGACCTATAAATGTATAGGTTATCTTTAGGACTGCGTCTTACAAGGCTCCAAAGACAAAAATTCAATGGAAAACAGCAACTTTGGAATAACCTGCTTGAAAACTTTTGTGCTGATGAATTTTATCAGTGATCAGGCTTCAAACCATTATATGTGGTATTCATTAAGAAGAAGTTGCCAACATATCACATAAAGAAATGGGTAAAATAAATCTCCATCCAGATTTATTCGTTGATCCCTATCATCCTAGGCAAAGTCATCTTGTTGTGTGTATTGTGAGAAAAATAATTGGAAACAAATAGGCTTTAGCTAATATAATAAAGAACCAATTGTCGTTCTAGAGCCCCACCTATTTTTCTTATTCTGAAAAGTTCAGGAAGAAATATATACACAAGGGAGAAACTTTAGTACTCTATTTAACTAATTAAACAAATAATCAATAAACTGATAAAATGAGATAAGAAGCGACATAAAATGAAATATATTTGATAACTGTATATTTGGTTTTATGGCATGCTAATAGTTCATTTTATACTTCTGTAAATAAAGAGTATCTCTCACATTCTACTAGTGAAGAAAAGCCACAATGGGGGTGTGAAAACTATCAGGAAAGACTGATATGGCTCTCTACATGTTATATTTGTTATTCCATCCTTGCATTTTGCTGGAATGCAGGAAGGGTTTTTTCTGCCAATTTGAAGACTGAAGAGTAAGTGGACTGAACTAGGATTGACAGAGTCACCTGACATATGGATCTGATTCAATGGGAATATTGCATCCAATTAATCTCCCCTGTTGTTTTCCCCAAGCAGTTTCACGGAGCATCTTGAGGGCCAGAATGACAGGCAACAATCAAGAACCTTGTATGCTATGCCATCTAATTCCCCAAAGTTTAAGCCCTTGATACCATGAGTTGATGTTTTCTTTCATCTTCTTCATTCTCAACTGTGCACTTTTTAGCTTTGACCCGGAACCAATGTGCTTGGAGTTGAAAATTGAAACTTCAGGATGCAAGGGTAGACAGGGTGTGGAAGGGAAGAATAAAGCAACTTTGTTTTGTTGACTGCAAACTCGTTCAGTCTCAGTTGTTAATGTGTCACCTGTTTATTATCCCACCTATGTCCTTACAGCGTGTCTCCCAGGATTTTGTGTCCCAACTTTTGTCTGTTTATTGTGATAGTATACTTTGCTCATGATTTACTAATGAAATGGGGATCTATAAAATTTTTTTAGAGCATGTGCTGTCCCCTGAAGTTAAGTCCTGTTGAACTTTCATTTTACAAACCATGATTTATGTTTGTGCATCGGGTTGTTTTATACTTAACCTAGTAATTGAATTTCAATCAACTAGCCAGGGCCAGTATATTGAGGCTTCTGCTAGGTACAGTCCCAAGATGTATTATGAATATTGTGGTGTCTGTCCAAAGTCCAGACAGTTTTTTCTTCAAGTAAAAGCTCCAACTGCTGCAAGCTAGAGATCTATATAAGCTGGTAAACGGAGAGAAAAGTAATAGCCAGAAGGTGACATCTGCATTGAATCAAAATGGGATGTGGGGCTCCTCTTATCAAGTCATCTACCTGCTGCTTGATATTTGTCTGTTCTTAAGGGGACATGCATGTATTTACGGTTTCCCATGGGTTACGATCTTCAATGAGAAGTTACAATTTTCACACATGTGCTATGTGTTGTATTTGGCATTGAGCTTTTGTCTTCATTGTTTTTTCAGCTGTGTACTATTGCTCACTTTTACTATTAAATGTTGGAAGGCTTACGTGTCAGACTATGATTACCATTCCAACTGATGCTAGTCACTGCTACGTCAGGAACTTCTCAAGTAACTACCAGCAAGGCTGAAATGAAGTTTCCACTAAAGAAGTCAAAAAGGCTGAAAATAAAGAAGTTGAAAGGCACAGGTAAAGGGTGCTTGCTTGAATGGAACTGCAATTGAAGTTCTTTCTGAAGTTGAAGAAAGTTTAGGATTTAGGGTTTAAGGTTTTGGTTTAATCCTACAGAATAATATTTTTAGGCTTTTGGCTTCACTTTTCTAAATTTTTTGTTTTATTAGCGTGCCCAACTTCTGTCAGTTTTCCAAACTGCTGTCTTTGTTTTTGTCAGGTATTAACAGGAAAACACACATGAAAAATGTTGTGACGGCTGCACCTGTTGATGCTATGCAAGAATGAGCTATTAGGAGGTATGCTTAAATTTTTTGAACCAGGAAACCCTTACCTGCCCTGTTTGGTTAGAGTTAAAAAATGATACTTCATGAATTTTGATTTTGAGATTTCTAAATATTAAAGAGTATCGATGTCAAAATTGATAGAGTCGGACACTTGTATTACACGGCATGCAATATTTGTACTAAAAGTTTCAAAATTGATACTATCAGCCAAACACGTCTTGAATCATGATGGCTTGTGGCAGTATCAGTTTCAAAATTACTGGTGATAGAGAGGTGTTTACTACTGTTACCGAACTGGCCCCAAACTTCCGGGGAGGGAAGACTTCTGCGTTCCTACGGTTAATCATAAGTACCAGGGTTGGAGTACTAAGCTGGTGTTGGCCCGATGCAAACCTATTCATGCAAATCAATTGTGGTGTTGATGATCAGTTTAAAATGCCTGAAGGTGAAACTTCCACTACCAGTTGTTTACCATGGATTTCCGATTAGTGGGGCTCCACTGCAAAGAGACTCAGCAGGGTATTGACATGTTGATGGGAAATATAAATTTAAATATAATATTTTGGACTTGGTCTTTTAGTTCGTTCGAATAGCTGTTTCGTTGTTGCGAAGGGTATTTACGTAAATAACTTTGCCGACCTTCCGTTACTCCTCACCGTTCGGTGGTCCCTTGGTCCTCTTCTTCTTGCGGCGACGTAGGCACTCCAGCTTCAGACTGCACCTCCGACGACCCCCCGGAGGCCCTCCAAGCTCACCCCCTCCCCGCTGTCGGCAGCTGTATCTCCGCCGGCTAGCACTCCCTCTTCTCCGGCGATCCCAGGAGCCATCATTCCCGGACAGCAGAGTTAACCGAATTTGGTTTCAACCAACATTCGAGCAGTTCAGTTCGGATCACTTTAGTCCTCGGGTGGAAGAAGTATCCTCAGTTTTCAATAAAAAAAATCATGATTGTAACCACTTAAGTGGTGAGTAAGACGTTCGTAACGGTTCAATTTCGTCGGTAGTGAGTTAATAAGTCTTACTGAACTGTTATCAATGTCTTACAAACATATTATCAAACTTATTACAATTCACTATTGATGAATAGTGAGTTAGTAAGGTGTTGGTAGCGGTTTAATTTTTTTGAGTAGCGGTTGATCAAATTTGTTATTTAAATCGTCATTTAAGTGGTTTGAGGTCGTGGTCGATTTTAAACGAGAACTGTTAGTACTCTCTCCATCCGGAGATTAAGGTGAACTGAACTTGTTCTGAATTTGGTTTCTTTCTTTCTTTTCGAGACGAGGATGAGCTTGGCGCATCTGATAAAGTTGTAGACAAGGAATGGTTTATCCTACAAAGCAACCATTTGACATCCGGTAGTTTATCTTAATAAAAGTAAGTTTTCCCCTTCTACCTTGTTGTCAAATGAACGTCTGTCGTCCAGCAGCTTATCTCAATAAAATAGTTATTTTTTTATTCTCTACCCTCTTCCTTGATGTTTTTAGATGTTGCTATTTATGAAATTAAAAAGATAATAATCAAGAATAAGTAAGACTGAAACAAACCGAGTTGGGTCGAACAGTATATTTTTCAAGTTTGACTCATCTAATTTACATGAGTTCGAGTTTTTACAATTACGTCAAACTCTTATTCAAAGCTCGAATAAACTTAAGTTTCATCCACATTAAAGATTAAATTATTAATATCTATGATTTTATTTAAAAAATATTTAATCATGAATTTATCTACTCAAATAAGAATATGTTCACGTTTTTAATGAATTGGGTTTTAATTCTTATTTAAGTTTTGCTGTTTAACATGAGCCTCGGTCTAATTTTTATCCACGTAAGGTTCAGTTGCAAGCCTAGTGACTTCTCGGTGTTAAAATATAATCGTCACGTGGCAAGAGATTGTGCATAGTCATTACTTTTTGAGACATACATGCAATATCCAGAAATTTCAGCGTTAAATGTAAACTCTACTTTTCTTTATGATTGTATCTCTGTAAATTTGGCAATTTTACATTACCGACCGGTTCACATTTTATTCTAATATACTTTTTATCATAAAAATATGTAAGAATTTTTTGTTCGATAAAACACCCCGTTAGGAAAAAAATATCAAAAACAGTCTTTTTAAGAAAGTATATAGTTAAGTAAGGGCCACGCATGGTGCTCGTGGTCGTCTCCCCCTTGATCTTCTTTCAACTGACGCCGGCGTGCGCCGCCGGCAACGCCACGCGGACGTCTCTCTCCCCCCTTTTTAAATTTCCTTACGACTCGCGCCACGAGCAACTGGTGCAACGTCTCTCTCTCTCTCTCTCTGCCTTGCTCCGGTATGGAGAGGGGAACGCCAAGGATCAACGCTGCAGAGAACCCTCCATGGTTCTGCATGGAGACGGGGGTCTATACCAGCAGGCACGACCCCGTCGACCTGCCCGGAGACCCCTTCCTGGACCTTACTTCCTTCGTCCTCTCTCGCGCCCACAAGGGAACAACTGCGCTGGTGGATGCCCAGTCTGGGTTCTCCATATCTTACCCAGAGCTGCGGGGGTTGATCGGCTCAGTGGCTGCGGGACTTCGCCGGATGGGGGTCGCGAGGAAAGATGTCGTCTTGATCCTTCTGCCCAACTGCGTCTTCTTCCCCATCGTTTTCTTGGGCGTTCTCTCCATTGGGGCCGTCGCCACTACCATGAATCCCCTTAGTGCGCCTCCGGAGATCAGGAGGCAGGTGGAATATTGCGGCGCTGTACTTGCCTTCGCCGACACGACCAACGTCAAGGGGCTAGAGAAATTAGGGATCAGGGTTGTTGAAGTCCCCGAGGAGTTAGACTCTGATAGGTGGAAAGATTCTGGGTTCGGCAAGATATTGTTTTGCGATTGCAACGACAGGTTGGCGCCGCGAATCCGGCAGGAGGACACGGCGGCGCTGATTTACTCTTCGGGAACCACGGGAGTCAGTAAAGGAGCTGTCATCACCCACAGGAATTTCATTTCCATGGTTGAGCTTTTCGTCCGGCTTACTGCTTCGTCCGAGACGGATACGCATTGGGAAAATGTGTATCTAGCCGCTTTACCAATGTTTCACATATATGGATTGTCGCTCTTCGCGGTAGGTCTCCTCAACTTGGGCTCGGTAGTTGTGGTGATGCGCAAGTTTAATGCGGAAGATGCAATTAAATTTATCGATAGATATAAGGTGACGCATTTGAATGTTGTGCCGCCGATGCTGGTTGCACTTACCAGAGCTAGGGTCAATGGAGCCTCCTGCCTGTGCTCTATGAAGCACGTCTTATGTGGGGCAGCACCATTGAGTGAGAAGAAAATACATGAGTTCCTGAATAGGTTTCCTCATGTTAATTTTTTTCAGGTAACTAAACGGATCAACATGTTGTCGTGGTTTCTCTTTCCTGCAAGTTTAATTTGTTGGTTGATATTACATCTTTTATTTTTTTTTCTAAGAATCTGCCAAGTATAGTCGGATGCTGATTAGTGATCCCAAGAGTGCTACTGAATGGTGTTGTACGAATAAGAATGAGACTTTCGGAAATATCACTTGAAAAGATAATTCTTCTCTTTGATGTGATGATGAACACTGATCTTTATATTTCCTTTTTTGTGTATGTTTCTGAATTCTGATACTCCTGGAAGCTATTAGTCGAACACGTTTACATGCAACCCTCTTGTTGTTATTGGTGGGATGAAAATTGCATAATGGACGTGGTGACTGTAGAACTCATCCGGGTTTTGCACCTTCTTGAGTGTAACCTGTTAAATACTAGTGTTGCATCTCCTTATTTCGGCGCCTAGGTTTTCCTCTGGTACGTGCATTGAAGAAAACTCCAATTCCATTGCAACTATTCTGGTGTTATGTTGTACTAATTTGTGATTGGAGGTTCTTGTACTTAATTCTGCATTGAGAAAAGCTAACATTCAAGGAATTTTTATTGTAACCATGTAGACACACACAGATGAACTAAAGCAAGGAATTGATGTCTTTTCTCCTGCTTAAAGAGTAAAGTTGCTTGAGATGATCGCCTAGGCATTTAAACAAGGCAGACACTTCCTCCCGACATTGCCTCATCGAGGCATTGTCTCCAAGGCTTTGTGCCTTTTCCACTCAAAATATAAAATAATTCTTTTGTAGCATATACTTTTCTAAATAATGTAAGAGTAGTGAATTGTAGAGGTAATAGTTTTTAGATGTATTGTACCCAAAATTTGTCATGTACATGTATATAATATACATGAATATCAGTATAGTTATACTCCTATGTAGACAAAATACTATTTTCAGTCAAGGATTTCCAGGTTGAGACCAGCCTCTGAATCGGCCAGGGCTGATCCTAATCTGGGTCAGGATCGGTTTGGTACATCAGCCAATCCAACCCATCCATTGAGGCAAGGAGGCTCTTTCTGCCGGCTGCTCAATTTCCCGCTGTGGACATGCCAAGATTCCTACCAATCCACCTGCAGGGGTATGGCCTGCATCTTGTAACGGGGAAGATGAACCATCTGATTCATCAGACCCACTATCTGGTGGATCAACAATGGGTCCCTGAAGATAGTGGATCTGCATCTTAAAGTTACTGATCCTTAACCATCTGGTGTGTGGATCGCTTCAGATCTGTGGACCATTGTCTTCCTACACATGGAGGCTGCCTCCCGCTGCCACCAATGTCCATGGGATCTCATGATCTTGCAAACTATGCTTTTAATTTCCGAAAACATATTAAATCATTGCCTTATGGTGTGTTTGGTTGCATGATGAATTGAGTTTTTATTATAAAGTTATGTTTATGTAACAAAACTTGTTACAAAGTGTTTGGAAATCATTACAATTTTATATTTTAAGATAGATTTCCTTATTGAACTTAAAAGAGGAGAGACTCTTCTTTTCTTGTGGTCCCCCACCTTTTTTAGTTATCATGATCCTCACCTTTTTGTTATCACATCTCTCCATACATGACAATTTTATATATTTGGATAGTTAAGATTTTGTTTTAATATAAATGTTTAACATGAGAATGTATACAAATTTATTGTGCAACTAAACACCTTATTATCTCTTGACTTTGGTTACACAACCTCGTCTTCAGTATCCTGCGACTTCTTTAGAGCGCTTTAGGCAGAGATAACAAACAAGCTCTCCTGATTCATACCCTGCTCTTTTCATATCTAGTGTTGTATATATGTAGGTGTTAATGTATTTTCTATTTGTTTCTTATTTACTAAAATATTACTTTTTACTTTTTCTATTGAATAAATTTCGATCATCCGCACATGTGATTTGTTTTACTAGGTAACTTTCTCCTTTGTCATATGCTTGTTGGGATTATTTCTTGCATGCTGTTGGCTTTGGTACACGTTGGTCTACCCACAAATTTGCAGAGAGGCTGCCATTTGTTGAAATTTTGAGATCTCCATGCAGTATGCTGTCTGAATGACTTAGATGGAGCCCATGCATGTAACCTTTTACAGCACCTGAAAGCATTGCCATTTGGTCCTACAGGCTTCCTCGTGATGCTTTTGTGAAGCATATAGAATCCTTGTTGCTGAAATTTTCTTCTTCTTCTTCAGTTAATTTATTTATCAAAAGCATTTTATTTAATCCCAAGCGGTGTTGCCTGTCCTTGTTACCATCCAGTATTTCTTCTGTTGCTTTTTAATGTGCTTATGATGTCTGTCCGAACCTATTTCTCTTTGCATATGTTTTCATTTGGATTTATAGTTTAGGTAACAATTTATCTTAATGAATGTTAGGAAGTATTTGGTGTAACCTAACGCCGATTTACAATCATACTGTTTAAATTGTTTAATTAGGGATATGGAATGACAGAGACAACTGCAGTAGGAGCTACTGGATTTAATCCTGAAAATGTAAAGAAACATACATCTGTTGGACTCTTGGCTCCAAATATGCAAGCAAAACTGGTGGATTGGGAAAGTGGGGCAAGTGTGCCTTTTGGTGGTATTGGCGAACTATGGCTAAAAGGACCTGCAATTATGAGAGGTAAGATGATGTTTCTGGTCTCACAAGTCGATGCTTGCTAATGTCCAGTCCTATTAAGCAATATTGATACCTGTGCTAAATTTTACCTTCACATGGTTTTCTATTAAGGAATACAAGTACATATATAAATATGCAGGGTTGTCTCTGTGTTACCCCCGTCTGACAGAACTGAGTCCGAATTAGCACAATGGATCTAGCTGTTCAGCTGACTGACTGGATTCCATTTGCTGTTCCAGGTGACTGAAGATCTTGGATACCTTGGATAAGCCCTGGGGCTTACTTGATCCACCCCTATATAGGATTTGCTTCTTTTAAGAAAACAAATTACTCACGGGAAAATGATGAAAGATTGTTATGACAATGGTTGGTCGCAGTTTTAAGGAGCAAGTATACAAATACTTATTCAAATTCTGGTCAGGGCAGCATGGTATTGTAGCTGTCCGTTCTGTTTACCATTTCCTGTCCCATTTTTTTACTCGGATGGAACACTGCAGGAGGAGGTTGAAATGTTATTATGCTAAGAGAACATATGCATTGAATGAATACAAATGTCCTGTGCAAGCTCTTCCCCCTTTCCTCTCAAAGCATAACTGGTTGCTTATTGTATATTTAGATCTCATTTTTTATACTTTTTATTTTACTTATATTTTATTAAACCATCCTTCTAGGTACTTTGAGCTTCTGTATGCCTATATACAAAAATGGTGACATGACAGGACAGATTTCTGATTTTATCTATCTTATGTAATAGGACAGATTTTTGATCTTATCCATCTTCTAAAGACAAGAAGAAATATTATAAAGTAAACTTCTATGAAGGAGCAGGTTCTAATATTTATATTCTACTATCCACCTATAAATCTCCAGGAATACTGATTACCACTACCCATTTAATGTATTACAGAGAAATGTACCAGTTGGAGCATGTACAACTTTTCGTTAGATGTCTCAATTTAATTGCGTCACTTGGCCAAAATGCTAGAACCTAATTGCCAGGACTAGTTTGGAACTCTGCAGTTTATCCTATCATTTAAGGTAGAAATTGTTCAATCTGCAAGTGATGCATTGACACAAATCCATGTTCAGTTTCATTCCATAGCTTACAATGTTCAATAATTTTTGTTTGACATGAAAAATCACCTTGTCGCTTGAAGTAGTTGGACATGATGGTCTATTGTTTTCCTTCAACAAAATAAAGAAATGTATTTTTACTTTATATATGATGTTAATTAGTAAATATTAAAAACCTATTCATTCTTTTGTAGTAGTCTTTGACCATCATTGTAGTGCCTCTAAGTTATCTTTATCTGTATCCATCTTGTAGCCAAGTTATCTTCATCAGTCATCACTCAGCTAAAATAACCAGCTGTCGGGACTAATATGAAACTCCAGTTTAGCTTATATCTTTTTAGATGTTAGCTGGACTAGCATGAAACATATTCATTATTCTGCTTGAGTTTTTGACCATCTTTAGTGCCTTTAAGCTATCTTTATCCATACATCAGAAGAAAGTGCCTCAGTTTAGTCTGGTTATGTATGTTACACCTAAATCATGTCTTTAACCATACATAAAGTATCTGAAATTAGTAATGATCATTTACAGGCTACCTGAATGATGAGAATGCAACAAGGTTGGCGATTGACAAAAATGGCTGGTTAAGGACAGGAGATATTGCACATTTTGATCAGAGTGGGTACTTATACATAGTAGACCGCTTGAAAGATACAATCAAGTACAAAGGATACCAGGTTGCGGTTAAATTCCAAAGTAGTTTATTGACACATCGGAGCTCACTTTTAGGTTCCTTCTCTGGTTAATGCTACATGGTTTTGGTTCTTGCAATATTATGTAGTTGAACCTGTGCACTGCATGGCTGATGAAAGGACTCTCACCTTCTGGTTCCTTTACATCATTAGAGTGTCAACTCCCACATTTGTGGGGCTTCAGATAGGATTTACCAACAATAGAGCTTGTTTTTCTGAAGACATGTTGTCTGAGCATGATGATTCTTGTGCAGATTGCACCTGCAGACTTAGAAGCCATATTGATTTTTCATCCTGATATCCTTGATGTTGCAGTGGTTTCGTGAGTGGCTAGACTTCTAACCATTGCTTACCTGGTAGCATGACCTCTGTTATGTGACTGATTGATTTTGGTGCACAGAGCCGCGGATGAAGAAGCAGGAGAAATTCCAGTGGCATTCGTAGTCAGGAAAGACGGAAGCAAGCTATCGTCTGAGCAAGTAATTGATCATTTGGCCCACCAGGTATCATATGCAAAAACAGGACTAAGTATCTTATTTTCAGATTAGAATAACATTTGTACAATGGGTATGGTTTTACGTTCTCAATATAGCTCTCACTTTGGTTCTCTGTGACTATCATATTTAAATTACTGGTAATAGCTAGAAAATGCCTCCATTATAAGGAGTGGTTCAAGTTAACTTTTTACTTTTTGTTATTCTATTGGGTTTTTATGTGGATAGTTCACTGTTTTCTAAGGCAAAAAACAAAAGACAAAATTGTTTCAAGTAATTGAAGGATTCGTTTTCTTACTTCACAGGTGGCTCCATACAAGAAGGTGAGGAAAGTGGTTTTTGTTGCCAATCTTCCAAGGTCACCTTCTGGCAAGATACTCCGGAGACTTTTAAGGAACCGTGGATGTTCTAAAATATAGTTCTACTACTTATGTTGAACTAGTTCATTGCATATATACTCGTGCTCGAGTAAACAATTTTCCTGTGAACTTCCTAGTATATACTGTTGGGGGATCACATTGCTCGGCCACCGAAATGGATGCCTGTCAATAAATGAGATTCCTTTTCGTTTCCTTCGTGTCTGCACAACACAACTGCATACATGTAACGTAGAAGATACTGAATACACCCCATCGTCACCTCTGTTGATGCTATGATTCATTTACCTGTGGTGCATTAACACCTGTAATGGCATGCGGCTGAAGTGACTGCATAGGTAAAAGGGGGTTGTTTGATTAGAATACCAATATCGACACAGTATATCAAGTTTGCATTGACATTAAATATTCCTAATGTCCCATTTCCAATTGATGGAAAGTCTTAATTCAAAAGAAAACATCGTTTCAAGTATTCTGTTAGGGAAAAAAATAAATAAAAACCTGGAGTTTGGCACCGAACCAACAACTCTATCAGGGGCTCTGTCTGATACAATATTAATCAGGGGATAAACCATGCTATCCCTACAAAGTTTGAGTTAACCTGGGTTTATCCCCAAATTAAACTTGTGCTGGACAGGCTAGATTCTGGCAAACCAGGATCTTTTGTCATTTGACACTCATAACGTATGGCTGAATGCAAGAGAGTTTAGTGTCCGGTTCAACCCAATGAACTGGCGAACCAGGCAGTTTGGTTCGGTCTGAGTTGAACGGGCTACCGGTTTGATTCGGTTCCACGAACCGAACCATATTGTCGATCAATAGTATCATGTATTTTATATTGTCGATAAAATATCTATTTTAGATATTTAGACTGATAAAATGATATTTAACGAATTGTAATAGTTGTCAGTCACCTCTTTTAACAAGTTTTGTCACGAAAACATAAATTTATCACGCTGCCAAACACCTCATAAAGTAAATATCATATAGTTTAACTCGACCCGGTTCAATTAAAGCAAATATCTTAAGTTTGTTAACAAATATAATGATATAAATGCAGACAGGCAGATATGGGTCCATTTAAACTCAATAACACTTTAACGCATTTGGCTAAGATTATAAAGACAGTGAATTATGTAATGATCTTTATCTATCCTCACGTTGGAATAAACTCTAGATTTCGTAGCAGTTGATAATATTTATAAAAGTACTCTTAAACAGTTGAAAAAGAAAACAATATTTTATGTATATATTTTTTTATTTTTAAAACATTACGAGTAATTACAAGTAAACAATTTTTACGTGGATAGAATTAGCTGATATCAACTATTTTAATGATTGGGACATGTTTAATGATCCCAACATGTAGAAGAATGTGGAATACTATTTATCCCTATCAGATGTTAGAAATGTGAATGTTACAATAATTGGCAGCCTCCGTAATATATTTCTTAAAAGTTTCTTAAAAGTTAAGAGAAAGTAGAAGAAATCAGTCTATATTTCCTCTTTCTTACAAGTTCTAAACTCAATCATGGCAATCTAAAATCCAAATAGAGATCGGGTGTGTTTGGACGGAATTATGGAATGTCAGGGTTTCTAACGATCTTAATACCAACCAAACACACGACTGGATAAGTAAGTGCTTAATCTATCTTATTATGATGTATTTATATATGCTAAAAGTCACTACAGGAAACTGGGTCATTGGCGACGGGTTATTGGCGACGGCTTTTTTAAGCCGTCGCCAATAATGATAAAAGCGACGGCTAAACTAACGCCGTCGCTAATAATTGGTAAATAGCGACGGCTAAATATAGCCGTCACAAATAATATTTTTGGCGACGGTCGAAGCCGTCGCAATATCAAGAAAACGACCCGTGCGGGTTTTTTTCCTCGAAAAACTTGCGACGGCTTGATGCGCCGTCGCTAATAATATTATTGGCGACGGCCTAAGCCGTCGCCACTAATCCAAGGTGACCGTTGAACGGTTTCGCCGTCGCCAATGTAACTTATCCTGTTATTGGCGACGGCTTTTGAAGCCGTCGCCAATAAGTTTGGCTTAAAAAACCCTCGACACCTTCATTTCTTCCCCCGCCGCTGACTCCCGCCGCACTCTCTCTCTCTCGTGCGCACGCTCACCGTACGGTCTGCCACCGCCGCCGCCGGTCGCCGCCGCTTCAGCCGTCGCCGCCGCCCGTGGCCGGCCGCGCCGCCGTCATCGCCACCGCCGCCGGCTTGCCCCCTCCCTACGTAGGGCACCTTGAGGGGAGAGCTACCTCCGTCACCGCCGTGGGTGTCGCCGGCTCCGCCGCCGCCGCCGCCGCCGCCGCCGCCGCCGCCGCCTCCTTTGTGCCAGATTTAAACCCTACTTAGGGTTAATCGAACCTCCTTTCGAGTGTATACATCTTCAACGAAACGAATTTTTGTTAATTTTTTATATACATCACAAAGCATATATACGCAATAGAAATGTGCCAAATAGCCCTAACAAATTAATAGGTTAGGACCTCCTCAAACCAATTATGTAGCACCTTGATCACTTTAATTATTTAGGAGATAGAACAAAGGTAGATAGGTGCATAATTTATTTAATCATGGAATGAGCCTTAGAATAATATTTCATAATGCATTTGAGAGAAATACACAAAGATAATGCCCTTTTGCATATAAATTCCCTTTAATTTTACTGACATTTTTAGAGCTTGGTAGCATTAAATCATATTTAACCCATAAAATTTCGTAATAATAATTATTTTACATAACTAATATGTTTAGAATATTATTAGAAGACTATAATGTATTATTTGAATTTATTGGCATGATTGAACATGGATAACTCATCATAAATAATAGTTTGGAGTTGGACAGCATAGGGTGCGGCTTTGAAGGCTAGACCCTTCTAACTATCGCTTTTGTCAATTTTCCCCTTTATGTGGGAGGTAAAAAATAACGTAGGGCCTATCTTATAAGATAGACACTTCTAGCTATTTGTTTTTACTTTCTTCTTTAAAGGAGTGCAAGATGAGGTCCGGAGTGGAACCTCTCTTGGGACTTGCGATAGAGCCTTTTATATCGGCTCTAGAACCTCTCTTTGGCTTTATACGAATCCTCCTAGCCCTCAACCGAGGATACCGACAATAAAAATCCGGGACAATCACTAGCCTCATCGATTGGGCACGGACCAATAAAGATTATAACGTGTGCATTCCTTCTTATTTTTGTCCTCGAAAAGGGGATGAGATACGAAAATAAAAAAGCTAAAAATGTATAATTTTTTATTTCTGTTTTAACTTAATATAACAAATACGAATTCTTAGTTTTCATGTCTAACTCTTCGTTTGTGATAAAAATATTTAATTGGTATGTATAAACATTTATTGTTCAACAACAAGTCTAATTTTGATCATTTTATCTCTTTTTTCAGAAACTTCAATCGAGATATACACTTGAGAGTTTCTTCTTTCGGTGGAGGTTCGGTTATATATTTGATTTATTTATTAAATTAACATTTCTTCATTGTATTTCAATCTTTTAACAAATTAAGATGAGTAACTTAGACAAATCATGAATGCATATTCCTAATAGATTAGATTCTAGATATATTGAAGGGATCGAAGAATTTTTAAACTATTCTTTTTATGATTCTAGAATACAATTTAGACATGGACAACATAACGATCTAATACAGTGTCCTTGTAAAAATGTTGTAATACATTTATTTTTAAAAGAAATGTTGTCAAAGAACACCTAATATGCAATGGTATATGGTTAAATTATCAAAAATGGATATGCCATGGTGAAATTGAAGTCAATATGATAAATGAGGACATTTCAATTTTTAAATGAACCACAAGATAATTATGTAGATGATGAGGTAATGGAAATGTTACAAGATATTCAAAATAACGAATCTTCTATTCGACATAATGAGGAAGAACACAATGAAGATAATTTTCAATATTCCAAATTATTAAAAGATTCTGAAACACCTCTATATGAAGGTGTTAAAAAATGTATCTAAATTAAAATTTATATTAAAGTTGATTCAACTTAAGTCCATTAATGGTCTCACTAGAAAATGTATGGATATGATATTATCTTTATTTAAGGAAGTCTTACCTAATGGGGCATGTGTTCCCGATAATTGGTATGAGCTTAAGAAATTAGTTAAGGAATTGGGACTTACTTATGAGAAAATTCATGCATGTAAAAATGATTGTATTCTATTTTGGAAAGAGAATAAAGATAAAAATGTTTGTTCATATTGTAACACCTCCAGATATAAAAATGATCCTAAAAATCAAAATAAAAAATAGCACAAAAAGTTTTACATTATTTTCCATTAGGAGTTAGGTTGCATCGTTTATTCATATCATCCAATACGGCTAAGTGGATGACATGGCACAGTCAATCACGATCATATCAATTGAGAGGTGAAATGCGTCATCCTGCCGATTCTCCCGCTTGGAAAAGGGTGGATGAACTTTATCCAGAATTTGCGTTAGAGAAACGCAACATTCGGATTGGATTGGCTTCAGATGGCTTTAATCCATTTGGTCAAATGTCTTCAAAATATAGTGTGTGGCCTGTTGTTACAATGGTGTACAACTTACCACCGTGGATGTGTATGAAAGCCACATACACAATGATATCATTATTAATACCCGGTCCGAGAGCTCCCGGAAATGATATTGATGTATTCTTACAATCATTGGTGGAAAAGCTAAAAGATTTGTGGGAGATTAGATTGAAGACTTATGACGCCGAAAAGAAAGAGATTTTCATAATGAAAGTCATACTTTTTAGTACGATAAATGATTTTCCGGGATATGCAAATTTATCTGGATGGAGTACTAAAGGAAAATTGGCGTGTCCTATATGTAACGAAGAAACACATTCCATTCGACTTACCCATAGTCGAAAAACAATGCTACCTTGGTCATCGTTGGTTCTTACCCGGTAGCACATCGGTGGAGAAAGAACCAGTATAAGCATCTTTTGATGGTCGACGATGTGTGAAGGAGCACCAAAGATACTTACGGGATATGACCTATGGAGGCAACAAAAGGAGATGGACACTATTAGGTTCGGAAAATCGTTTAAGAAAGATTTAGAGAACTTAAGGAAAAATTTGTCAAAGAATAAAAATTGGAAGAAGAAGAGTATATTTTTTGAGAAACTCCCATATTGGTCATCTCTTATCATTCGGCACCATTTGGATGTCATGCTTATTGAGAAGAATGTGTGCGACAATATATTAGAGATGTTTAACTTATCAGGAATTGACAAGGACAATTTGAACTCACGGAAAGATTTAGTAGATTTAAATATTCGTCCCGAGTTACATCCGTACGAGGGTTCATCAAAGTTCATCGAGTAATTTATAAACTTAGCAACGATCAAAAGTCTAGAATACTTGATTTCATTAAGAATGTTCGAGTGCCGGATGGTTATTCGTCGAATTTTAGTAGATGTGTAGATTTAAGTGTCCGAACAATTAGTGGTTTAAAAAGTCATGATTGTCATGTGATGATGCAAATAATTATTCCTTTGGCATTTCAAGGAAACGTGCCGAAGGATATGTACTGAGTCCTATTGTAGAGTTATGCCAGTATTTTAAGATCATCTGCGCTAAGGTTTTGAACAGTAACATTTTGAGAGATTGGGAGACAAAGATTGCAGTAACATTGTGTAAGTTGGAACAAATTTTTCCACCATCATTCTTTGATGTAATGATTCACCTAGTTGTGCATTTGGCTTATGAGGCAAGAATATCTGGACCGAGTTCAATACCGATGGATGTATCCAATTGAAAGATATTTAAAGAGGCTCTAAGATTATGTGGGCAACAAGGCGAGGGTTGAAGGTCCTTTTGCCTGGGGCTACTTGGTTGAGGAGTGTTCGCAGTTTATTTCAACATATATGCGTGATACGAGTGAATATAGTAGAGATCGGAACTATGACGGTGGTTCAGAAGAAGTTGATACGGATGATAGTTCAATATTCAAACCAATTGGTCGCCCTTTGAGATGCAGGCGTGTGCCTAAAATTTTGACGGAAAGAGAACAATGCTTAATACATGCATACGTGTTAAATCAAGTTGATGACATCGATTATTTTCGTCAATCTCATAGTGATGCTCTTAAAAATAGATCAATTACGGAAGAAAACTTCTTCGTGTGGTTCGGAGACACACATTCAAGAGTTAAGAAATATAGGTTCTTCTAGATATACCAAGGAGCTGGAGATTTTATCACTCAGTCCGTCGAGATTTACCTCGTCATTAAACGGTTATATATGTAATGGATTTAGATTTCGAACATTGGAATCCGATTCAACCAAATCAACTCAACTAAGTGGTGTTATTGTAAATGACCATCTTCAATCTGGTTGTGACGGTTATTATGGACGAATATTAGATATAATTGAGATATCGTTCGATCGGAATAGCCGTTTAACACTTCTTGAATGTGAATGGTGGGATATACATGATAATGATCGAGGTTTTAAGGTTAATGAATATGGTTTTATATCATTAAACACATAGAGAAGATTAAGAATGGATGAACCGTTTGCACTAGCAAGCCAAGTGGAACAAGTTTTTTATGTAAATGATAACTCTAATAAGGGATGGGTGTTACGAGTACGATTAGGATCGGATTGCCCGATCGGAACCCGGAACGGGCCTCGGATTGGGCAATCCGGCCTCGGATTGGCCAAAAAATCTAAGTTTCTCAATCCGAAGCCGGATTGCCCGATCGGAACCCGGAACGGGCCTCGGATTGGGCAATCCGGCCTCGGATTGGCCAAAAAATCTAAGTTTCTCAATCCGAAGCCGGATTGCCCGATCGGAACCCGGAACGGGCCTCGAATTGGGCAATCCGGCCTCGGATTCGCTAAAATTTTTTTATTACACAATTAGAAGCCGGGATTGCTGCCTAATATTTTTATGTGACAGATGAAGAGAATTTTCAGCAAAAGTCGTAGGACATCTCAGACTTCTACACCATCTGAGGGTGGTGGACCTCGGGGTCAATCTCAGGCATCTAGGGATCGACCTTCCACCTCCAGGGGTGTTGCTTCCGAGCCAGTTAGGGAGGCACCCCATGAGCCTAGTCCATCTCGGACTCGTTCTCACCGGGTTCCGACGACGCCTCCTACAGATGGTAGTAGTCCATCTTCCCATGCTTCAGGTAAATATTTGAATAAATGCTATAAAAAGTTTTCTTTAAAAATCTTCGTTTGTCTAATTGTAATTTTTAATTTATACTTAACTAGCTACATCAGTTAGACGTGGGAGAGGTCCAGCAAAGGTCATCAGTGTGCGAACACTTGGCCCTGATGAGTCCTACAACGTCGTTCTAGTAGGAGGACCCGGCGTTGGATCACACATGGACGGAGTTTACCTCCTACTTAGGAGTTATGAACGAGTTCATTGCGATTTGTGGGAGCATAATTACATGGCTCTACCGCGAGAGAAAAGGATGCCATATTCGTGATTTAGAGGTAACATTCAAGTAGGTTCATCTTATTTAAATTTTGGTGAACTTTTTAATCATTTTTATATTAATGCAGCAACATTTTACCTTTGAGCGGAATCCTCAATCGAATGCACAGATATTAAGGCATATGGGAGATATGCAAAGAAAACAAAGAAATCATTTGAAAAGAAATGTAAAATATAATTTAGAATGTAATTTCGAGATAACCAATTTTTTGTTAACAATATTTGTGTACAGTATTTTACAGGACGATCAAATGAGGAAGCTCGTGCCAACATTCCTCCACAGTGCAACGAGGAACAATGGCATCATATGTGCCATTTATGGAGTCAAGATGATGCTAGAGTAACTCAAAATTTTATTTCCTCTTATAATTAGATCCTATTCTTTTCCCTTACATTTTTTTAATGTTGTTTCATTTATATATATATGTAGGCATTGAGTGAAAAGAATGCTGGTAATAGGCGGCAATTAACAATGCCGTACAGAAGAAGAAGAACAAATATACACCAGTTAGAAAGAGACTTTGTAAGTAGTCAAAACTTAAAATTTCATATTAGTTGATTCTTATTCTGTAATAATCTTTATTTTTTTTTTTAATTTTTTGGTAAGGTACGAAAAGAAGGTCGACCTCCAACTCGTCCGGAGGTATTCTAGATGAGTCAAACGCATGAAGAACTCGATGGAGCAGTCATTTGGGATAATGACCAAAGTCGTCTTATGATGGTAATTATTGATTATCATAACCTATTTTTCTTTATAATCCACAATTCATCACGGTAGGATTTTAATTTTTATTCATATTATTTATAGGAAAATATGCAAGGATTGATGAATCCCCCGACATACGAATCCTCGGATCTTTGGGGTATCGCAGCCTCCACTCACCGCGGAGGAAGCTTTCATATCCGTGTTTGGTAGAGATCGAACAGGACGGATCCGATGTGGTGGGCGAGGTGAAACTCGCCACACTTGGTATATTGAGTCAAGCGGAGGTGCTTCTAGCTCGACTCAAGAAGTTCGAGAGCTTAGAGATCAGGTGGCGAGGCAAGGAGAAATCAATGAACGTTATGAAGAACAAATAACTTCATTGAAACAACAATTGGACAACCAACAGAAATCATTCCAAGATAATTTCGATCGCCTCAATCTGATCATTGAAGGCTTGAGTCAAAGGTTCCCGACTCCTGACGTGCCATCCACATCGGGGCATCCTCTGCCTCATCAAACAAAGGACAGAAATGACGATGACGACGAGGACTACGAGGATGCCGAGGAGAGTGAAGATGATGATGAAGATAAAGATGAAGAAGATGAATAGATTAAGATGTATTTTTTACTCTCTATGAATGTTATTCATATGTATCAAAACATTTTGTGTATGAATGTGATTTTGAATATGGTATGTGAATATGAATTTAAATTTGGTGAATTTCAATTTTGGTATGTTAATGTGTGTTGTTTCATCCTAATTCGGTGTCCGTTCCGAGTTTGAAACGAGCAATCCGGCACCGAAATTATTAATATAAATCAATTTTTGGATTGGTAGATCCGATTTTAGATCTTTATGAAAGTTTCAAGAATGATTAATTTTCCGGATTGGATCGTATAATTGATCCAATCCGGCCAATCAAATTATTTTTTTTTCAGAAATTTATTATTGGCGACAGCTTTATATAGTCGTCGCCAATAAAGTTATTTGGGACGGCTAAAGTCGTCCCTAATATTAAAAACAGCCGTCGTAATACCAGAGAAAAATTCTGGAAACTTCATCCGCCGTCTAATCTCCTTATCGTTTGCGACGGCTTAAGCCGTCGCCAGTAAAGTTATTTGCGACGGCTGTTTAAGCCGTCTCCAATAAATGGTCGTTTTGCTAATAACTTATGCGACGGCTTACGAGCCGTCGCCAATAAACGTACTATGGACGGCTTAACAATAGCCGTCGCTAATATTATTGGCGACGGCGTTATTTGCGACGCGTTTGCGACGGCTTTGAAGCCGTCGCTAATATTTATTAGCGACGGCTTTTTGGTTTTTTGAGACGGCTTACAGCCGTCCCTAGTAACCTATTTTCTTGTTGTGAGTAAAACCACCAAGCCACTGCCTCGTAGTGTATTTGAAAATAAAAAAAGGCATATGGATTATAGTTCGTCCATATGCGGTAAAGGAATCTAGGTATAATTTGGATTCACTCCACATTCGTATCCATTCATACGCAGACAATATTTGATTTTAAGATGTCCATTGGTGGAGTCGGTATCTGGATATGGATATCATCTAAATATCAATCAGAACTAAAAAAAAATATCTGAATATCTTAAAACTTATGTGTCTACATATTTATATATTATTCAACATGTTAATCAAATAAATTTATTTTTATTTTCGAAGTGAATATTATCCATATACACTACTAATCACAAAAGATATCCGACTCGTAACATTTGAGCCGTATTTGACATGGACTGGATACGAGTGACACAAAAATAAGTACCTGTCTAGTCTACATCTCTGATCAGGGGCAACACACAAGTTGAATCCAACAGTAAAATCATCTTTACCTCCATTTGAATTTCCAACAAGGGTTAACATGTTTCGATTATTTCGAAATCATTGTGGGGGTGTTTGATTGCATGATATTTTTTTTGTATATTTTCATGATAAAAAATTATATTAAAATAAAAAGTGAACTCCGATCCCCCGTCCCGGTAATGCCTGACCCAGCCGACCGAGCGTGGCTCGGTTGGCAGCACGCCACCCCGCGGGGGGGTGGCGAGGGTTCGATCCCGGCGGTGGACGCCGGGACCACCTCCCCATGGGGGGGGAGGTGATCCAGTGGGGATCGAGCGGCTGCACCGGCAGCGCTCGATCCCTCGACCTGGCGCTGCGCTGCGCCTTCCCTTGGCCACTGGACCAGCGTGTTCAAAAAAAAAAAAAAAAAGTAATGCCTGACCCAGTGTACGGACGCACCGCGGATCCTGAAGATCCGTCCGTCCGTTCCTCATCGGCCGGACAATCCGTGCAAAGCAAGTAACCAGAATATGCCACGTAAGCGGCGACCTTACGATTGGCATGTCCGGCCCAAGCACGTGAGGTGGTGGGTCCAGGCGGGATTCTGCCCCAAGTGCTACGTAATCCGGATCTATTTCCGGCCGGTAATTGGATCGGATTCCGACTCCCCTCGAGTTAGGGTTTCCTTTCGGGTCGGCTGGGAATCCCACCCCGAAACTCGTCTTCTCTTTGCTTCTTCGTCGGCGCTCCGCCGCCCTCCCCGTTTCTCTTGGTTGCTTGGGACGGTGGGAGAGATCGGGGAAGAGGAGGGAGGAGGGAAGCGGGGAGTCGGTGGGCGCGTGAGACCGGGCGGGGATGGGGGTGCCGGCGTTCTATCGATGGTTGGCGGAGAAGTACCCGATGGTGGTGGTGGACGTGGTGGAGGAGGAGCCCGTTGTGGTGGAGGGCGTCTCGATTCCCGTCGATACCTCCAAGCCCAATCCCAATGGTATCGAGTTCGACAACCTCTACCTCGACATGAATGGCATAATTCATCCCTGCTTCCACCCCGAGGATCGGGTAAGCACGACGGCACCTCTTCTAACCCATCTCTTTCCCTTCTCCAGCCCCATCGTTAATTTGTCCTCTCCGTGGGATCTCTTCACCTTCGCTTACTTATGGGCCGGCGTGGCACCGATAATTGCGTCCAGTGACTAAATCAAATCAGAGTTTCGGACTCTATGGTGCCTTACAGCCATTGAGATGTGGCGACATGCAAATATAGCGCCAGTGGGGGATGTTGTTGTTTTTTTTTTGATGTTTATTGAATGACTTTTCAGCACACTGTGGATGCAATAGGACACTTAATTGTCGTTAAATTGTTTTGGCTGGATAAATCGCTAATTGGTTAAGGCATTTGCACGAAGTAGATCTAAGTTTGCGTTTTCTGTTTTCTGAATCCTTGATTCCCGTTATAGAGAGAGATGAATATCTAATTTCTTTCAGTTGTTTTATTCAGCCTGCTCCGACGACCTTCGACGAGGTTTTCCAGTGCATGTTCGACTATATTGACAGGCTTTTTGTGATGGTTCGCCCTCGGAAACTTCTATACATGGCTATTGGTGAGTGTGGCTTGGGTTTATTGTAATATCTGAATATATACGTTAATCGGAATGACATGTGCTGTAATCCAGTACCTGAAGGTTGAATGGTGGTGTTCATGCCCACTTTCTAGCTTTCTGCTGATTATAATAGCTGAAGCAGAAGTCTATCGATTAATCTATGTATTTAATCTATTCCTGTATGCCACATGGGCATTTAATTGCAGATGGTGTTGCTCCTCGTGCTAAAATGAACCAGCAACGTTCAAGACGTTTTAGAGCAGCCAAAGATGCAGCAGATGCGGTAGTCTACCTTTCGTTTTCTACTTTTTATCGATTGGGCCATCGTTCTCATTATTTGAAACAGGATAAGTCGGCTTTTTAGCAACTCATTTCACTTCATTATTTTTTCAGGCAGCAGAAGAATCCCGTTTACGTGAAGAATTTGAAAGAGAAGGGAGGAGGCTTCCACCCAAACAGGAGTCCCAAGTCTTTGATTCTAATGTTATCACTCCCGGAACTGAGTTCATGGCCATCTTGTCAATTGCGCTTCAATACTACATACATTTAAGGTTAAATTATGACGAAGGATGGAAAAATATCAAGGTGCAGCTCTACTTCATTCTGCTTGGTTTTAGCTTGTAACATACTAGATAACTAGAGGGACTTCTAGTATTTGACATTTATTACATTATGTTTCATTGAAGGTTATTCTTTCTGATGCAAATGTACCCGGTGAAGGGGAGCACAAGATCATGTCGTACATTCGTCTTCAGAGAAATCTGTGTGGCTATGATCCAAATACTCACCATTGTTTATATGGTCTTGTATGTATCTCCACATACTGTACTTTTATTTTCCAAGTACATTATGTACAGCTCTCTGTTTACTTTTTTACACTTTTTTTTAAATTGGTGCTATCAAGTTACTTGCATGCATTACATTCGAAGGTTTGGGTAGTCCACAATTCATTCATAGAGAAGGAAAATGTAAACGTGGGCTATCTAACAACTATGTAATCAGAGGCAGGAGGCGGTTGAGGTGAGGCACCCCTTGCCTTGCTCCTACCATCTTGCCCCATTGCCTCTGATGATTGAGGTGATCCGCTGCCATACTGCTGGCTGCCATCTTGGGTGGGGAAGACAGTGCCCGTGGGCCCGATTCTGGATTCCATGGGCCTAACAAGGTGGAATGATAACTTAAAGCAGACCACTCTGACCAGAAGTTTAATGCCCAGGGGTGTCCACCTTTAAGTTGTGGAAACCCCCTTTTTTTTAGGTCTTCAGGATCCAAAATCAGATCTCAAACCTCTACCTTCTCAATGTAGCGGGATAGGCACTGGAGGCACTGGAGGCTGCGGTCTACCTCGATGCTGAAGGTGGCAAGGGCATTTGTCTAGGTGTTGAGACTGAGTCGAGGCGGCTAGTGCCTCCTTACCTTGTCGCCTAGAATGTTGCCTCTACCGTCTTTGATAACACAGCCTAACAAACATAAGAAGTAAGGCTTCCATGGCATCAGAAATCTAGGGAGATTAGAGGATTCATGCTCCCATGCCTAGAGTTCCTGATATTTTGTGGCAATGGTTTCCTTCCACCTACAGGGAAAGTCTATACGAACTTCTACAACCATCTACGTCTTGCCCCTAAATATGTTACTCTACTAAGTCAGCAGTTTGAATTCGTGATTTATATGTCTGATAGCTGTAAATTTTGTCTTAACCTTAATACTAAAGAACCTAGATTATAAGGCTGCTATTTGTGATATTGCAGTCTTAATATAGGCAATGAACTGGTATCAACACATAGCCCATAGGAAAATAATAGACGAGAAGGAAATTGATACTGTTGCATCAATCAAAAAATGAATATGCTGCCTTGAATCTGTTATGTACAAGAAAAATTTAACCAACTTTCTGTGGGGTTTCCCAAAGTAAATGCCTATAATGCTAAAATAAGTTAGAAAAATGGAGAGATGACATGTGTCAATAGATTACATACCTTTTGCACATGAAACTATAAATGGTGTGTGCAATATAGTATAAATTCTAACTAATGGTATATATTTTCTGTTTTTAAAATTTATATAGTATATAGTTATAAAACAGTATTGTAATTTAAGACATGAAGGTAAATTGTAGGAGCAAACATTTGCATTATATATGTTGGTGAAAGGATTATGCCACTTGAAATTTTGCACTAACAAATCTAAGGTTGAGTCTTCCACTTTGATTAATGTTGAAAATAAATGGAAGTGTTCAGGCATGACATGAATGCTTTACAATTAAAGGTGAAATGCATACTAGATATTGTGAAGAATTCCTATATACCTTTGCTGCAATGATGTCATGCCCCATACAACTTTCTCTCTCTCTCTCTCTCTATATATATATATATGTGCGCGCATGCGTGCTCAGCTAACCATCTTTTCAGAACTCATCCAACTTGAGTACACTCTAGGATTGGCTTTGTTGCCCTCGCCAGTCTATAATTTTCTTGAACCTCTTAGTTGTTCTGCTAATTGTGGCAGTGTCTTAATGCATATCATGGATATTTGTGGCCATTCCAGAGTGCCTCTTATTGTCTGCATGTATTTATTCATTTTATTATTTGATATTTTATAGTATTTGAAGATACTCTTGTCCCAGACTCAACCTTAGTATTTAGCTATTTGCATTTCTTTCTTCATGCAGGATGCAGACTTGATCATGTTAGCTTTGGCCACGCATGAGGTGCATTTTTCTATACTAAGAGAGGTAAACTACTTAGTTATTTTTTGTGTGGTGATCCTTGAAATTCCAAAATCATTTCTGGATTTTTGCATGTTTAAAAATGATGTAGTTGTCTGAATTAATCACGATATCTTGCCCATATACTTCTATACTTGTGCTTTATTTTCGGTTACCACTATTTTTTATCTGCTTGTGGTTATTCTTCTTTCCCACATAGGACAATTTTTCAGCAGAACTTTGATCATTAATTACTTCTTTCAGGTGGTCTTCACACCTGGTCAGCAAAACAAATGTTTCCTCTGCGGTCAAATGGGTCATTTGGCAGCAGATTGCCAAGGGAATGCAAAAAGAAAATCAGGAGAATCAGATGAGAAGGGCGAAGAAACTGCTGTTGCTAAGAAGCCCTATCAGGTTTTTCAGTTTAAAAGGATTGGTTTTGATGTTATACCTATACCTGACTCTGTGGCTGCATTTTTTTTTTCAAATGGATGTGCTGTTATCTAAGTACTCATAATTACTTGCTCATTGTTTGCAGTTCCTCAACATATGGACTCTTCGGGAATACTTGAACTATGAATTTCAGATCCCTAATCCAACTTTTGAGATTGATTTTGAACGCATTGTGGATGATTTTATCTTCATGTGTTTTTTCGTCGGCAATGATTTCCTTCCGCACATGCCAACTTTGGAAATTCGTGAGGTTTGCCATATTCATTGTCTTTATTTTTGTATATGTTTAGCATAGTCATGAATCTGTCCGCTAAATTTACTGCTATTAAGAACCCAATTCCATTTATTTTTCAAGACTATTTTTTATGATGCAAGTCATCTTGCATATGTGATGCTGTTCTAGCATAGCTAGAGTGCATATACTAAGTTTATTGTATTTATATATCCTTTTCCAATCTAGGGTGCAATCAACTTGCTCATGGCTGTCTACAAGAAAGAATTCAGGTCAATGGGTGGTTATCTGACTGACTCAAGCAAGGTTCTCAATCTTGGTCATTTCCATATTATTTACTGCTTAGAAAATTTTTACTTGTCTTGTCTTTTGGTTTCCTTGTATTACGCTGTTCACATTAAAGCTGGATTCAATGATAGTTTGTTTTGTTTTTCTTTGTCAGCCGGATTTCAAAAGAGTTGAACATTTTATTCAAGCAGTAGGATCCTATGAGGATAAAATTTTTCAGAAAAGGGCTCGCTTGCATCAGGTTTGTATAGTTACAATGCTTTTATTCTGTGATAAAACATAAAAGGTTACAATGGCCTGTATATGCATTGCTTAAATGCTGTTAGTTTTTGTCTTGTGTTGGATCATTGTTTTGTGGATACAGTTCGTGCAGCTTCATTGTTTCTGATGGTCCATTGTATCAGTTGTGTGTATAGAATGTTTAGGAATTAAAGACAAATTACGCTGCTTAAGTCAATGAAACTAATAAACTTTTTATTTTTACATTTATGTAAGAAGCTACAAGCCTATAATGCTAAAGAAAAATTTTCCTTGCTGCATCTCTTATATGTAGAGGAAAAAGTATCCTTTTGTTGTTTTGTTCTAATTGATGGTAAATAAATCGGTTTTTATATCTTCTGATTGGACCTTTGGATATTTCCATGTTGATGGGTTTCCAGACTTCACTCTTAATTATCTGTTGTTAACTGATGATACTAATGAAAACCAATTTCTAAAATAAGTATGCGGTTATGGGATACAAGATTATTCCACGTTTCTTGGACTATTAAACATTAGAACAATGTTAAACTATCTTCTCTTTTAGACAATGCCTCTTTCAACTTAAGTTGCTGATGTTATTCCTGTTCAATCGGGCGATGTCATCTCCTGAGAATTTCTCGACATCTCTTGAGAATCATCATCTCTCCATCTCTCCACATCTCCAAGAAACAAGATATCTGATATCATTCTTGTTCTCTCATGCTCCTCTTTTTACATTTTTTGTTGCAATATCTTTTGACTCATCAAGATTTATATTGTTGTAAATTGCCTATGCCATGAGATTTTTCTCTACTTTTGCTTGTTTTTTGTTCTTAGTTTCTGAAAATGATCTTATCAAAATTTTCTTACAGTAACTTCATCGTTGTATCCATACCGAGCCCTCTTTTGTTGATGATAAATTTTGTTTTTTAAATTAGCTGCCATTTATTTTTCATCATTTACATGTAAAGGTACACTCCAGATGTCATACCAATTACTGGAGATCTTAGAGATCTCTCTCCTAGATCTCTTCTCTCCTTACTCCCCAAGATGAAACCAAGAACCGAGTTGAGATCCCTTGTGTTATGTTTTAATTAATTTCTCAGGATTTCAGCTCACTCTGCAAACATTATGCGTCCCAACATTTCATGATCGATGTGACATGATGATGTGGAGTCAGATCTGATCATGTATTGTTCTTGAATGTGAGATGGATTTTAAGTATTATAGGTCAACATTTGGCATCAATGAAAGATGTGACTCTCCTCCATTCTAGTACTTCCTAGGATTTAAAGTTATAGAATTGTCCCTTTGTTCAACCATGAACTTGTCTGAACTGGTTCATATAATAGGGTTGGTATAGATAGGAAATTTTAAAAGAATGTTAACGGAATGAACCATGGTTTGCAGGATCAGCTGATTTGGATTGTGGTCGGCAGGTGCCCATCTGCTTCTGGGGGCGACCCAGACTAATCCAGTGACTGTCCGGGTTGATTGCTGCCGGGAGACAATGGAGGGTTGGCCACTGCCTCACCTGATCTTCCCTTTGCCAGGTTTTGGCGTCCAGATAACTTAAAGTTAGCAGGGAATGGATCAGCACCGATCCTGTGTATCTCATATTTATATATTTACTAATATAATACATTATGGATGTAAACAGAATCTGAGCTTTTGGAATTTTGGTTAGGTTTCTATAAGGATCAAAAGATTCTGATTCTACTAATGTATCCTATAAGCTATTGAAATCAGAACGGAATTGAAACATAGTGATTCCAAATTAATCAGAATCAGAATCAAATACATGTGATTTTGCTAACGAATGTGAATCCCATCCATTTACAACCCTAATGTATATTGACTTAAACCAAATATATCAAAAAGGGATTTACTAATTTGGATCATTTTTGAATGAAGAGACTTTCTTTATTCATTTTGTTCTTTTGAGTTGAATGTATACTTGTTGAATTGTATGAACTCTACTGGTGCTGTGTAATTGATCATAAATTAACTCATGGCTTCATAAGTAGAAAGATCATGTACTAAGCATATGTCTGTATTAGGTCCCAGGCACCAATATAACAGGTATATGATGGTGAACAGGGGATCAAATATGGTAGACCAATCCTATCCTAAGGATGCCTGTGAAATACAGGATACAAGGTGTCCAGGAATATTCTTATATTGTCTGGATCAACAAATCTAGACAGTCAAAATGATCATTGATTAAGGTGGTTCAAAGTTGTATTTAACTTGGGAGATGTGCTTATGGTTCATATGAGAAATGCATTCCATGTTCTTGTGCTTATTATACAGAAGATTCTAGATAGTTTGAGCTGCTAAAAGATTCTTTTAGTTGAAAGACATGCATATCTTCTTCCAATGCCTAGCCAAGTTCTTAGACTGTTTTAAATTTCTTTAACAGCGTCAATCAGAGAGAATTAGACGAGAGAAGGCACAAGCAAGAAGAGGAGATGACCTAGATCCACAAGTCAGACCTGAATTATTGGTACCTGTTGCACGTTTTGAGGGTTCACGCCTGGCGTCTGCCTCTGTTCCTTCACCATACAAACAGATTGGAGCTTTACAATCGGAGAATTCATCAATCAGAAGAGAGAATAAACTTGGGAAGGCCACCAGTGCAATGTCAGGTCTTGATATTAAAAGGAATTATGATGCATCACGGAATTGCAAAAGAGAGGATTTCCAAGCTAAGAAAGTATCACGTATCTCATCAAGTGGGGCTAGTGTTGGTGCTGCTGTTGTAGAGGCCGAAAACAAGCTTGAGCTCGAGGTATGCACTTTTGATTGTGTTATTGCTTATCTAGTTCATTTGGTCACCTTTTATTTTGTTTACTGTAACACTGTAACCATACTGCACTTGAAGGACAATAGGATTGAAGTTGATTGCATTTATTACTATGTTACCTATAGGTACATGAAAATAAAGAAGAATTGAAGTCAAAGCTCAAAGATTTACTACGTGAGAAGTCAGATCTTTTTAACTCTGACAATCCTGAGGAAGACAAGGTATTAAATTTACCTATGAGCTAATGTAGGTTTTAGATTCTTCACTTTTGTGAGTTGTTTTGCTTTTGCCCTTCTGCATAGAATATTCTATTGGATTCTCATCAAACTGTGTTCATCTCATGTATTCCAAAATTGGAATGGTTTTAATTTCTACCACGTTCTTGTTTTCTTTACCCTTCAGGTCAAACTTGGGGAACCAGGATGGAAAAGTAGGTATTACGAGGAAAAATTTTCAGCTAAAACGCCAGATGAGGTTGAAATGATACGAAAGGATGTCGTAAGTACTAACTAGTCTGATTTATGCCATCTTTTATGTCTGGATTTTACTTGTTTGTTCACTTCTTTTTAATTTTCATTGGTCTTTTCCATTTTGAAGAATCAATTCTCTTACCACAAAGGTGTATCCCAATCTTAACCTTGTAACTTCTATTTTTACTTCATGAAACATAGATATGAAACATCTGCTAGGTTGTCACATTCTTAGGCGTGTAATATTTGTCTTTACTTGTATTTTTCACATTTGAAACTTTGATCATCGTAACGTTTAGAAATTTTTTGTCACATTCAGTTAATTAAGGGAAAAATTGATGCGGGAGCAATAAATTGATCTTTTGTTTATATAATTATCAGGCAGCATCAAGTATTAAGGAAAAGTATACGACTCACTCTTTTTGGCAAACTTGTTCACTTCTGCTAGGAGCTTGTTATCAGACGTCGACATTGCAAGCATGGAAGCACCACCATATCTTGCAGTGGCTGGGTCATTTGGCAGAGGTAGCACAGGAGACGCTTGGGTTGACCTGGTCGGAACAGAAAAGATGCTACTTGTTACCTTGGTCAGTCAGCATGCACATGCAGAAACTGCAGTGGCATTGTTGGGCTTCAAGGGAAGCAGGAGAGAAGGGTCATGGTATGTTCATTGAAGCGTGGAGGAAGGGGAAGGGTGGGGAAGGATCTTATGAGCAGGGGAGGCTCCCCAAAGCTCACTTGAAGTTCTGCACATGAATGTGCTGATATGGGAAGGTGCATATGCGGCTTGTCCAAGGAGGCATGCTAGGTGCAGAACTGGGAGAAGCTGAAGGATCGAGGATTGAATGCTTCCATTGACAGTGAAGCGAGGGGTTGATTATGCTGGTCCATGTGGCGGGTGAAAGGTGCAGCACACAGAGAATGAGTGAAGTGGTGCAGGAAGACAGATGGAGAATAGCAGGGTGCGGCACTGAAGGTGCTCTGCTGTTTAGTGGGTAGGGGTGGGCACGGTTCGGTTTGGTCCGGTTTGGACCGTTTTTTTTCCAAACCAAACCAAACTGAATCACCCTCCCAAACCGAACCGAACCAAACCGAATCAAATCGGTTTGGTTCGGTTTAAACCGAAAATAAATAAAAATATTTAAATTAATTATTTTTTACATATATACTGATTTTTATGTTAAAAATAATGAAAATAAATATTATTTTATTATAAAATTTATAAAAATATTATTTTTATTAATACTATAATAATTTTTTATATTTTTTTGAATAAATCGGTTTAAACGGTTTGGTTTGGTTTAAATCGGTTTGGAGATTTTCCAAACCGAACCAAACCGAAAGGGGGTCCAAACTGAACCAAACCGAACCGAATGGACTGGTTCGGTTTGGTTTATCGGTTTGAACCGTTTTATGCCCACCCCTATTAGTGGGTGCACATGGCTTACTGTCAAGGATTCTGGATTTGGAATCAGAATCGTAATTGATAAGTACCAATTTGATTAATCGGATCGGCCGATTCCTGGGAAGGAAAACTGATTCCGGCTGATTCTAGAATCATTTTTTTTTAAATCAGTAAAATGTCAGAAAATAGGAAATCCACTAAAAAATTCTTAAACAAACAAATGTAACATTTAGCATGCTTTAAAAGAAATTAGTGTTATTCATACGTGATAACATGATGATAATTGTAACATAATAGCATTATAAACAAATGTAACATGATAACATGATAAAGAAATGTAGCATGATAATAATTATACATCTCATGTTCTCCAATATCTATGTTATTGGCCTTTATCTTTTTCTCTTGCTCTTGGGTTGTCTTTTATTTTCTTGTCAATGCGGGCACATATCCATATAAAAATAATGCATCAACCATCTTATTGAAGTCATAGACATCGAACTGTGGCACATAAGTGAGTTGTGTAGGTGAAATCCACGACTATTGGAGTTCATCATATATTGGAGAATTTGGTTCTATATAATGATGTGGTGCATGCTCATCAAAGAAGTAGGGTTGATGTGAACTAGATAAGTCTCGACCTACGACACTTGCATCTTCTTCACGTACATCTCCTCCTCCTCCTGTTGGCTAGGTGGCCGATATTCACTCTTTGACATCATCACTTGAGGAGGGTGCCTTGTGTGTTGCCATTTGGACTCACATAATGTTGCCTAATATCCAACTTCCTTCTCTTTGTTTCTTTTGCAATGTCATGCGATGACCCACAACCCACATTTATTTTAATTGTGCAAAGCATCTCATTTTTCTTGATGTCATTTTTATCTTTGTCCTTGCATGACTAGGAATGGGCTGCGTAGCTAAGGGTGGGGCTGGAGCTGGGGTTAAGGTTGAAGACGACTGTAGGGCTGCTGGGGCAAAAGATGGGGCTGATTGAGGAGTAAGTAGAACATCCTCAGCCTTAATATCATCTAATTCTCTTTCTGCCAATGCACGGTCTTCATAATTCAAGACAACTACCCGTGGCTCAATAATAGGTAAGTAGTAGGAAATCTTCTCTTAAATCTCTTGTCCGTGATCAAATTCTTCATCTTCATCAAAATTTTCAATTGATCATCATTGTTGTGCAGGTTCAGGTTGTTAACCATATAATTATAGTAATCTTCAACATTTATGAATCTAACTAGTGTATGTCTATGCCGATGTAAAATCTCTGAGTTAATAAAATTTGTGACAAATCTAATTGGCCTAGGCTTGATCAAATCATGTCCTTCAGTATGTTTCCTCATGATGTGTAAACGGGGTGTGAATAGATAAAATATGTGATCACCTATGCCTACTTGACTAATATAGATATTGAAGGCTCTTTGCTTATGTCTTTCATCGAGAGATCAATGGAGTGTGTTGCATATGGTTAGGGGTGTCAATGGGCCGGGCCCGGCCCGGCCCGCTTAGGGCCCGGTCCAAAATATATTGACCCGGCCCAACCCGGCCCGCACTACATTGTTGGCCCGGCCCGACCCGGCCCGCAAAAATTATTGACTTGGCCCGACCCGGCCCGGCCCGGCCCAACTATATATTTTATAAATAAACATTTATTAAATATGATAAATTTAATTATTCAAGATAATATTATAAAATTAATAATAATTTAATTAAATATGATGTTTTTGACATAAAAAGTGAAAGTTATTTGGCCCGTTTTAGCCCGCGTCGGTCCGCTTCGGCCCGTATGTCGGCCCGGCTAAAGTCCGCGGGCCAAAATCTTTGGCCCGTCAAATGACCCGCAGCCGGCCCGGCCCGCGAACCCGTGGGCCGGCCCGGCCCATTGCCACCCCTACATATGGTACTCAGAAGTGATGATGCATCTTCTCCATCAATTTTCTCATTGTTGCCTTGTAGGATGGTTTATTGTCAGTCACAAACTAAACAATATTTTATTTTTCAATCTTTTTCTACAACAACATCCATCAAGGAAAAGATGTACTTGGCATTCTTCATATAATTTCAAGGCATCAACTAATTTCAAAAAAGTTGTGCCATCTGAACAATAAATGAGGAAGTTAGTTATGCTCTTTTTGGTGATACCTGTCCGGCCATCACATATAATTGTGTAACATTTCTTCCTGCACACCAAATTGAAACCGTCTATCCATGTCTTCAACTCCTCTACCTCTTTCTCCGGGCCTCTAGCATAAAAAAAACTTGCTACTTGGGTCTTGTAATCCTGGTCTGGTCTCAGCGATGACATCAACTATGGGCTGAAAGTATGGGCTAGGAGCTGCGTGTGTTAGGATGCCTACATTTAGGTAGATAGAAAAAATATTATTACTTTCATTCACAATTAATTATAATAAAATAAAATATAGAACAAATTTAACTATTTAAGATTTATACCTACATACAAAAATTACTTCATCATATGTCTCATTGTTCTCTTTGCAGTTGTTCTTGTTGTTTTCACTCTTTTCATTGCTTACCAAATAGTCTTTTATGAGTTACTATGTTTCTTAAACAAATATGCAACTCCTCTCACTGGTGTGGGGGTCGGGCGTGTCGACTTAGATTGATGATATACCCTCTCTCCTTGTCTCTTACCCACACCTTCACTAGGTGTAAGTCATGTCGACTGTAATCAATGAAAGTCAGGGTTAACTCCAGACCCTCTTGCTCCCCTCTTGCTCTTCTCATCCTCCTTTTGTCCATGCTTTCTTTCGTGCTTAGTTTTTCTTAGTTTATAGTTTGTGGATGAGTCATCACTTTCAAGTTGAGCCTTAGCTCTTGCCTTCTCTTTCTCTTTAGAGGTTGGCATCTCTTTCCTCCTCCCTAGAAGCTCATCATATAAATTCTCCCTTAACTTGATTCTAAGCTCCCTCAGTGAGACTTTTCTTGTGAGGTTGTCTCTAACGTCTTCACTATTCTCTTTAGACATCTTGTCATATTTTTAACTTTGCCGCTAACCCCGGTAGTGTGTTGTTTCAGTTGATACACTTCTCCATTCATTTCCTTCTTACACTCCACTTGCATTTGATCATTTTCTTTGCTATATCAACCATATGTCCATGTTTTCACCCAATATCACGCGCTGCGGTTATTTCGCCTTTGTCGTGGTTAACCTTTGTTTATAACTACAAGTAAATAAAAATCAATTAAAACATTAAATAACTAAGTTAAACAAGGCAATAAGAATATGGGCTGTTTATGGGGTGGCCGGAAAGAGAACAGACCCTGTTTGGGCTGTTTAGGGAGTCAACGGAAACCTAAGGGGTTGTCTGGTCTGTTTTGGGAGTCGATGGAAACTGAATAGCCCCTTAAGGATCTCTTCAAGAAGACAGCAGCCCCTTAACGGGCTGTTCGGCCTTAGGGGATAGTGAAGGGGGGGAGGGGGAGGAGGAGGAGGAAGGGGGTACGGGACCCTAAACACAAATTTAGGATGTTCTGAGAGAAGAAAACTCACAAATGACTTAAAATGATGGATCGTTGAGGAAGAATCGCCGCTGAAGATAGCTTGGATCTCTGGAATCTCCGGAATCGCCCAAGAATTGTTGGAATCACTTGGATTGATACCAGAATTGACTGGATCGCCGTTGGAATTGAGTGAATTGCTGCTGGATTCGCCTATTCGCTATTGGAATTGCCAAGATCGGGAGCCCTAGTGCTTCAGAAATAGGAATTGGCCCTTCGGGGTCGATATTACTCTTAAATCAGATCAATATCAGGTCTGTATCGGGCCTAATATCGATATGCAGTCGAGACTTAAGTTATCCCAAAGGGATCGACCGATTTTTGGTCAGAATTGGTCAAATTGGATCAATTCAGGCCCATTCGACCAATTCCAACCGAATTATGTCTGGAATTAATTTTTTAGGGCGGAATTGGATTGAGACCGACCAATTCTATTTTGGACGGAATTGGCCAATTCCAATCAGATTCCGGTGATTTTACAATCTATGCCGGAATGGGATTCCTCTTGGAGAATTGGTCCAGATCTGTCCGATCCGATCGGATCGGCACTGGCTGATTCTGGACTTGTTTCCGATCCAACGATCTTTGAGCCCACTTGAAGCTTGTGTCCTTTCTCTTTCTCTCTCTATATATATCATCTGTAGCAAGATTGATCTAGAAAGTAGAAACTTTCACCTGGTGGGAGTTGCGAATGGGGTAGGATTCGTAGGAAGAGAAATTGTGACCTGGTGATTGTTTTATTTTTTCTCTCTCATTTTTTTCTCCTAACGAAAACTGGTGGGTGTTCACTTGGGAATGCTTGTAAGATATCCCACTCTTGACATACCTATTTTGACATTTCACAAGAACTTCACATTATGTTAAATGAAATATGTAGCAATCTGTTAAATATTCATTTGACATCTGTGGTTTGATTTTCTTTCACAAATTCCTGCTGTACAACATTATGGCATGTATGGTTTTTAAATGTTAGTTTTGTTCAGTTATTTGTATATATAATGCTTTCATACAATGTACATTTTTTCCGAATGTTCTCATATCTTGTTTCTGTAGTCTTGTTTGTCCTTTACCACTCTTTCAATGCGAGTGCCAGTTGATGCTAGCATCTGACATGCAGGATTTTTCTTCACCATCATTTCCTCACACTTCAATTATATTTATGTTTTTAATAGGTTTTGAAATACACCGAGGGCTTATGCTGGGTAATGCATTACTATTATGAAGGTGTTTGCTCATGGCAGTGGTAAGCATCCTTGAAGTGGTTCTTTTTCATTGCATTACATGCATTTGTGGATGTTATAATGTACCTTTAAGATAAAATTTGTGGAGTTCATGTAAGGAAGTTAGATGGTGTTGATTCTTAAACTTAAACAGCTTTTGAACTTTGATTGTATGTGATCTTTGACATATGAATCAACTGGTAGATACACATCCTGTATAACTTTTTTGGGCAGTAAAGTTCCATTATTTTGCTTGTGACTGCACTGATTATGTATTTTGTATTGGTTCCTAGGAGATCTGTGCTCTCGTTCTGTATAACTTCTTTATAAATTTCATATTTATGCAAATTTAAGATAAGTTGATTGAGAAACTAGAAACATGGAATTCTTATTCATGTAATAATGACTTCCTTTGTGGCCTTAGGTTGGCCTATAGTTGCAGGAAACTCTTCAACGCCCTCATTTTTTAGTTACTTTCTTTCTTTTCTTCTCGTATTTCTCATTTTCTCAAATATTTAAATCTCTAGTTTAATGGGTCAAGCCTCGTTTCTCACTTGTGTCTATTTCTTTGCTTTTCTTATTTGTCACTCTCATGTTGGTAAATTCAGGATGATCTTAATCCTTCTTTGCACATATACTCCTACTTATGATAAAATGATTCCCTTTTACGCCAATGAATTACGGACATGTTTTCTGTTTGTTTATTTTTTATTTCTTTTTTTTTCTTTGCTGTTATATGAGAAACTTGTCTACCATTAAAATGATACAAAATTTTTCTTTCTGCAAGCCCTTAGTGATTCCCCAAGCAACAGTCTTGTACATAATAATTGTTCTTCGTTTTAAGCCATTTGTATACCATATGTTTAACATTTTACGTTTCTAGAAATTCTATTGTTTAGGCTACTACCAAAAACACACCTCCACAAAGTCACATGGTTATGTATCGTGCCTGACTTTGCCCAGTGGCCAGGCAAAAGGAAGTTCAGAAGTTGATAAACTTCAGCCAGCAGACTCATTGTCAAATGCACTGGTAGATATATTATATGGGCTATACTTCGAATTCATGGGTTCCTGGTCCTTTTTGACTTGAAAAAGTATCATCCGATTTCAACATTTGCAATCCTCTGTTATTATTTTGCGAATATAGATGCAGGATTACGGATCCCCAAGTTCACTCTAGACATTTTCGACCACTAATACCTTGGTAGTGGATTTGGTTGTATCCTTTTTACTTTCTCCTCCTTTTCTGCTTGTCTTGTTACTTTTGTCCTTGCTCTCTTTTCTTTTGAATGAATGAGTTGTGACCTCGGTCACCTTCTAAAAAGGTTCATTCTAGCGGTGTTCCCTCTCTACGTTATCAAAGGTGATTGCCTCAATTGCCTGGGCAATGAGCCGAGGCTAGGTGATGGCTAGGCACCATGCCTTGGCCATGATCGCCTCTTTTCCCTAGCCCGCCCAGGCAGTTGTTACCCGTCTAATCTGCCTGAAAGCTGACCCAAAGCAGCCAAGAAACTTTAATTCTATTCGAATCAGGTAAGAAACTTAGGTTACTAACTACGCCTATGCTTTGTTTCTGGCTATGCCAGTACTGGCTTTTGTAATTTCCAGCTTAAATTCAATACTCAGTATTTGCACTAAAAATCTGTCTCAATCTCACCCAGTCCTGCATGGTTCCAAAAGCTTCTCTCCCTCATGCATACACACTTGGCCCTTACTCCTTGGTCCCATCTTTCTATCTCTCAGTACTTGTTGACCCCCTTAACTTTTTCTCAGTTTTTTGACACAAAAGATGGTTGTTTTTTTATATTTCTGACATTTATATTTCAGCTTTAAATTTATGATGCTATTGGTGACTCATAGATGCACATATAAAATAATAAAAATATAAATATATATTAAAAATATGTCTTGCCTCAAGCACTTAGGAGATGTGAGGTCCTCCCGTGTTGGGTGCCTAGCGCCTCACACAATTTAATTTCCACTCCTAAAAAGCTTTTCTCAGAAATGTACGGTACCACTATTTGTAAAGGAAGATTGTTGATAAATATTATACGGAAACCACAATATTAGTAAAATTCTTTTTTTTGCCAAAGAACTCCATAGCTCAGCTTTCTTGAATGACAGATTGATTTTGGAAGCTTTATGATTACATGTGGTGAGAGCATTCTCAATCTAAGGTCTTGAAAGATAAAATGCTTGCTAACTAACTGCTTATATTTACCTTAAATTCCTAAGCAAGTATCTAGGAGTTTCAGTGGCTCAAGGTAGGAAGGATTGGAGATTGGATTGGGATCGGGTTGGGTCAACCGACCCAATCGGCTTGGTCAGTTAGAATTGGATCCGGTTAATTGTTTGATGTTAAAAATATAAATAAATATTAAAATAACAAAAAAATAAAATACAAAGTTTATCTAAATAGTTAAAATAAAATTTTTATAAATTTTCTATGATAAATATCAATTTATACAAATATTAAAAAAGATAAAAAATAAAATCGTGAAAAATGCACGGGAAACACTGCCTCCCTTAATCGGACAATCTGGAGCGGGAGTGGGTCAGGTGGCACAGAAACCATCCAGATCGGGTCAGGTAGGCCTAACCTGATCTGGCATTCAATGGTTTTACTATCTATTGTGAAGAAGAAATTATGACAATGTCAAAACATAAATAATTTAGAGTAATATTAAGGGTCTCAGAAACGAGTGATAATATCCAGCACAAAAGAAGCAATTTTTATAGAGCTTTGAATGGTCTTAAGATTGATGAGGAATCGATGATAAAGAAAATGTGACATCATTACAAGAAGAAACTAGACATCTCTTGGACTTGCTGATGCCCATCCATGCGTAAAAGTAAAGGTGAATGTGGAAACTTGTGGCATGTACATTTTTAGCTTGCGGTCATCATATCAAGAAGTTAGTTGATAGCCTTTGACCAAATAATTTCAGTTCTGGACCGGTCCCTGGATTGACCAAGGACAATCCTGATTCAGATCAGCAAATTGTCCAATCTGCTGATGGTGGCTGCCAAGGCTGCACATCCGAATCCAGGGTAAGCCTGATTCTAGGGTCGACTTCTGCCGGGATCGGTCTAGATTTCGGTCTGAACAACCAATTCTAGAGTGAGCCTGAACCTATCTTGTGGGATCATGGTTTGACATCTCGCAAGATTCGGTCATCCAGGCCATGTGAGAACCGGAACGTCGGTCATGCCTGGGCCGGTGTACGCGTCTATCATCTAATGTAAAATTTATCTGTGGACCAAATTTTATTTTTTTGTTTTTTATGGTTTATAGTTTTATGTCGAATCTATCTGACATAGATATAAACATAAAAAATAAAATATAAACTATAAGAAGATGAAAACAAGATGCATATGGATCATCTTTTTGATATTGAAAATGTTTTGTAATTGCTCATTCACATACTTGATGTATAAATATATTATATTTTTTCATGTAAGTGCATTAATGTGCTCTATTTGTATAAAATATTATGTTATGTTTCATTCATGTAGACATTTTAATATGATTTTTCAAGATCTGATCTCCCGAGATGTCCTCTTTCACCCTCCAAGCAATACGAAGCCAATATCCGACATGTCAATCCAATCCTTGCATGGGATCATAATCTTCTGCCTGCGGAGGGGAGGCTGCTGCCACCTTGCATCTTCCTCACCCTAAACGGACCGAAGGGACTCATGTTGGGTCCATACCCGATATGCAGGACAAACTCTGGCTCTTAATGGCTCCATAGACCCAATATGCAGGGACATTGTTGGATTTGGCTCATATCAGGTCTATAAAACCCATACGAGTCTCCTTCACTACCTGTTTAGGTTGGAGAAGGTGCAGGGCGGTGGCGGTTGGTCCATCACTGGAAGGAGGCGATCCAACTGGATCTGGGCTGCCACATCACCAGAGATCAGTCTGGGAAAGGACTGATCCAAGCTGATACCGGATCAGTTTCCTTCTGTCAGATCGGCTGAGCTAGACAATCCAAGCTTGATCCAGGGGCCCGACTTGGAATACCTGGCAAGGCAGGGAGCTGATCAACCACCAGTCGGTCATGTGATTCCTATGTCTTCCACGGTGGAGGGGCATTCTGCCTTGGCACCAGCCATCTCTTGTGTCTTCCCTACATCGAGTTTTACTTTCAGACCTGCAGACTCGATATTGTGTATCATACCAGGCTTCCGGGGTGTTGAAGCCTACAGTTATCAGGTGGCAGGTACATTGTTGTCAAAGCAACCGTTTAAGCACTACTTAAGCGGTAAAACAGTCCGGACAAACCAAAGTGCCTGACCACTTTTTCCAATGCAATAAAACGTCTGCTTTGGGCTGCTTGAGTTAACCTGATATGGATATTTCTTATTGGGTCTATTTTGTTAACTTGTTTAGTTGTTTTGTATTAGTTTCACTTTTTATTTTTCTATGCTTTATTGAATTTGTTTTTCATCATTGTTACTTGCTTGCTATATTTTTGATATTGGCAAAACATAGATTGCATGTTGTATGTTGTGGATAAATAGTTTGCATATTTCATTAAAGAAGGATGGCAAAAATATTTTGCAAGTCATTTATGCTTTTGCCATTTACAATTTTACATACAATTTTTATGTTTATATATGCATCATTTTTAGGATTTTTCGGTTGTATTTAGTGGCCTGACCGCTCACGCCAACTAGTCTTACCAGCTACCGTTTAAGCGCTGCTCAAGCATGTGCTTTTATGCTTAAGTGGTAAAAGGACCCTTGGTCACTTTGTTGCCTTGACAACCATGATCAGGTTTGCTTGTTTGATTTGGATTCATGGACCCTTATCTTCCCTGTGAATGTAATGGGGCGGGGAAGATGCAGCTGGTGGCCCCCGGTCCCAACTCAGTGCTGGTGGCCCCTCTGCCCTCAGCTTCAGCGGATGCCAAATGGGATTGGCCAATCAGGGCTGCATTAGCTCTATTCGGATGGAAGTTCCTTCCACAATTGGGTTGGTAGGTGCCAATTCTAATCTAGATCGGCTGATCCTATAAACCTTGCCTCTGACACCATGGAAAACACATGAACACACTTCTATAGGGACTAGACCATGTGAACCTTGGAGACGAAATATGCTGTCTTACACTATTGCCATTTGGTTAGTCCATGGCTCATGCCTTTTTAGACAGTTTGAGTTTTTAAATGTTCAGGTATGAATATAATGCTAAATAAACTAATTTTTAATAGAGTAAGTTCAACTCGTGGTAATTTTTGGACTTCTTGTAACGTTTTTATTGTTTTATTGACAAAAAACACAGAATCTCAAGATTTTGAAGCATCATCTCTAGCTTTTCTTTCTGGATTTCTTTTTATTGCATTCCTTCAATAAACATGTCCTGCAAGCCTTTTTGTGGCTTCAGGATCATTATGCTCCTCACCTTTATTCAGCTTCTCTTTGTTGGTAAGGTATTTTATATTTAACTATAGGATGGGATGGCCGAGAGTTAGTGCAGTATGTTTCTTCTCTTTATATTCTTTGTTCTACATTGTTTCTACATGAAATCTAACTTGTTCTGTACTGTTGACACCAAAAATTCTCAAGAATCGGATTAAGTTTGATCCAATCTTCATTGAACCATTAATGATGTTATTGGGTTATAAGCAAGCTCAAGTACAGGTCAATATCCAGATCCTGAAACAGGTCCTCTGTGACCCAATCTTAGCCCATCCCGAAGACCCCAAAACAGGTCATCGCCATCCATCCCGCTGGAAGATGGGCCGGGTAAGCCAAGTGCGCAGCCCACAAGCCTGCTCAAAGATGGGCTCGGTGAAAAAATAAAAAAGGGAAATTTTTCTATTTGAACAAGCGGGAGATCGGTTGCTTAAGAAGGAGAAATAAAAAGGAAGGGGATTCTCGTGTCCAGAACAGGACCGATCCGAGTCCTTCTTGGAGTAGGAATGCCTTGTTACGGAAGGTGCCCCATTCGCTGAAAGAATCGGAGGCTTTAAGCAAGTCTATCCCGTGTGATTCGGAGTGGTTCCGAATCCTGCTGGGAATTGGACTCCGCCGCGGAAAAGGACTCTACAAGGAGTCCCATATCCTTCGAAGATGGCAGGGGGATCAATCAGAAGGTTCGGAGTCCCTCCTAGTCCCGGAACCAATCTCCGGTAGGGGACGAGGGTGCCCCCGATGCCTATAAAAGAAGAGGCGCAGGCCGCTGCGCAAGGGGGAGAAAAAAAAAGGAAGGCTGAGAGCGAGGGAAGAGAAGAGACCAGAGAGAGAGGGAGAGGTTATCGCGGAAGCTGTCGATCCCCTGGAGCCTTGTTGAAGCCCCCGGTGCTCTCTCTTCTTCTTCTTCTTCCTCCGGACGCCGCAGCACCTCCTGCAAGTTGCCGCGGTGAGCCGTAGAGCCAATAGCTCCTCCTATTGCTGCTAGTGAGAGCTTCCTCCTCCTCCCCTAGGGCCGGCGGCCTCTTCTTCCTCCTCTGCCAGTGCCGCTGTGGTCGACCGAGGGCAGGAGCTGCCGTGAAGGATGCCCGCGCTGCCGTCGGATGCCGGAAGCCTCGAGCGGGAACTGTAGCGGGGGGGAATAATAGCCCCCGAACCTACGTCCAGCGTGGAAAAAGGGGGCGGGGCCCACCTGACGAAGGAAACGCAAAAAAAAGGGCGGGCGCCGACCGTGCGAAGCCGGCCGGTCCCGCAGAGAAGGCCTGCCGGCCCAAAGAAGCTGGCCGGTCCAAACAGTGAACCCGATGAACCTGTCGGCTGAACAGTAGCCTGCGCACACACAGTGCAGGGGCCTTCAACAAAAAAAACATCTTAAAATAAACAATCAAGTGAAATTAAATTGAAAAATACATTTAATTCAACAAACCGGACTAGTTGGGGGGTCGACTAACCATCTGTCCCTACGTCCCGGCTTAACTTAAAATAAGTCAAAATTCGGACTAGTTGGGGGGTCGACTAACCATCCGCCCCTACGTCCTTAAGGTAGACATCCAAAGGTCTATAAAACAGACCCCAATGTCTTACCGGTGCAGCAAGCAGTTCATGAAGGAGCCATGAAGATAGATATGAGCTAATTTCCCACAAGTCTATCAAAGATCGGGATATGCTCAGTCTCAAGACAATGAGATGAGTCCCCACAAGCTTATCAAAAGCCGGGTGTGCTCAATCTCAAATCAATGGGAGGAATGCCCACAAGTCTATCAAAGACCGGGTGCTTTTTCATCTCAAATTGATCAAGCAAGTTTCATGTCCATCAAGGATTCAAAGGACCGAATTTCTGGTCAAATTGTAATCATGTCTCATATTGAGAGAACAATAAAGAGCTTATGTTAAGTGCACATGTCGATACTACAAGGAGAGAACAATCACTTGAGATTTTCTGGAGGGCAAGACAACAAAAATTGACATAAAACAAAGTCTGAAGCAAAGCAAAAAAAATCTGAAATCTGAATCTAATGTGCAGAACCGCCATTTAAAAATCTGAAATTTGAAACAAACATGAAAATCAGGAGTCAGTACATAAAATCCAGAAAAACTGTAAACTCTGAAAAGTTCATAAATTGTCATCTACAAAATCTGCAACAAAGATTTGGAAATTTCAAATCTGAAAATTTTGGATTTGAAAGAGAGTTGAACTAAGAAAAATCTGCTGAGGTCCGGATGCCCAAAATAGGGAAATCCATTGAAATATGCTGGACAATTTAAAATCTGGAAAGCCTGAAATCTGGAATCTGAAAATTCTGAAAATGCAAAAATCTGCAAATGAAAACATCCGGGATCTATCATCTAAAAAGAGAGAAGAGGAATCCAAAGAATGCCAATCTGGAAGTGAGAATGTATAAAATCTGAAACATTTCAAATCTGAAATCTGAACTTAAAATATACAGGTCTGAAGTCCGAAATCTACAGTAGATCCAGAAAATTTGAACTTCACTTTTAAACAAGAAACCGAAACCTGTAAAATCTGCAAGAGAAATATGAAAATCTGAAATCAGTAGTCTGAAATCTGTAAAACTTGAAAATCTGGAAGCCGACACTTCAAAAATCTGTAATTCATAAATCTGAAATCTGCAAAATTGAGAGCATCCTCAAACAACTCAAATCAAACCCCAAACCAAATCAGAACCTGCACAAATCTGTAAATTAAAAGTTGTGGGATTAAGAATTTTCTTCAGAGGATCCAAGCAAATCCGATACGACCCAAATTACATAAGACCAAAGAAAATCAAGGCAGAAGCTTAAAAATCAAACCCAAATTTCTCAAGTTAAATTCATTCCAGCAAACAAATTTGATTTAAAACAAACCAAATTCAAACACAATTTATCAAAACAAATCAAATTCTTCAAGTAAAGCCCAAATCCCATAAGCCCAAACCAACAACAACCTGTCCAAGTCAATTTTAATTCAACAAATTCAAAATCTTAAGCAGCTCCATCCAATTTTCTAAATCAAAATTGAACAAATTTAACTTAAGCAAGCCGAACTGACATCCACAAGCAAATTGAATTCAAGGTTAATAAGTCATAATCAATCATGATCTGCCAGGTTCAAAGAAATCAAAAATACCCTTAAGCTCCAAACAGATTCAAATCGGTTAAATAAAAAATGAAATTCAAATGAACTCAAACAGATAAAACTCAAGTTCAAGCTCAAACCCAAATCAGTTTATATAAATCTGAAACTTACAGATTCCATGAAAGAAACTCAAAGAATGTCAAATTCATGAAACACAAACTCCACATATTTAACTGAAATCTAATTTAAACCAATGAATCAAATGAATCAAACTCAACCTAATTAAAATTAAACTCAAATCAACCTCAATTTTAATCAAAATGCAATCCAAATCCAACTCTTAAATTAAACTCTAAGTTAATTTCAATCAAACAAAATTAAACCAAACAGACTTCATTTCAAGCCAAATCTGACTTGAACAAATTTAAATTAATTTCACCCAAATTCAAATCATTTTCAATCAAGTAAACCAAACTGAATAAACTCAATTTCAAACCAAACTTCTGAGGCAAAAACTCAAAACCTGCAAAATTCAAAACCAACTTAAATCATTTCACACAAATCCAGAAACTGTCAAATTTAAAACTCCCAGAAGTCTAATTAAAACTCATAAAACAAATGGACCATTCAAAAATCAAACAATAAACAAACTGTCTCAAACTCAAATCAAGTCTAAATCAACAAATAAATTCAAATTGAATCAAGCTTAAATTAATAAACAACTCAAACAAATTGATGCAATTAAGATGAACAGATTTAACTTCAACCCAAACCAAAAGCAATTAAATTCAACCAATTAAATTCAACTCAAACTAAACTAAAACTAATTCAATTCAATCAAACCAAAATTCAAATCAATTCAATTCAACTTAAATTTAAATTAAATTCAAAACTAAATTAAATGCTTACCTTCCATCAAACTCATGGGGTTGTTTTCTCCTATGTGTGAATGTTTATTTTTGTGGATGTATTGTCTTCTACTTCAATGGATTGCTATGACGCTTAATCAAGGGTTTTCGAGTAATCTCGATGTAATTAACGTCGGATCTTCGCACCATCTGACGGGGAGAGGTCAAAATTAATTTTCAAAGAACCTAACAACCTCAACATACAATTTTGACCCTAGTTAGTACTTTTATGGAATACCATCTATTTTCCTAAGAAGTCAATGCTAAGGTCTAATCCAAATTCAAAAGGAAAATGAATTTCCAAAACAAAAGAAATCTTTTTGAGATCTTTGAGGTTACATCATGTACCCAAGGCAAACCTAATCATGTGAGTACATCAAAGCATGAAGTGTTGTGTCCTTCCTCATCAAAACTAATTAGTAATTGTCAAACATGATGAGGTTGCGTATGTAGATTGTTTTTATGATTCCTATTGGAAATTGCTACCTCTACATAATGGAATCTTATTTTGCTCATCTTTCCTTTTTTTGGGTTTCTTTCAGGTTTTATCCCTATCACTACGCACCTTTTGCATCCGACATTAAGGACCTGGGAAGTTTGCAAGTGAATTTTGAGCTTGGTTCCCCTTTTAGACCATTCACTCAATTGATGGGTGTTTTCCCTGCTGCTAGGTTTGCTTCTATTTGAGCTGTAAAAGCTATCTTTTTGACATTAAGACCCGCTTGATATGTTAGTTTCTTTTTCTATGAGCTGTGCAAGCCTTTACTTTTTCATATTTATAATCATTTCAAATTATGTATTGGCAGTTCCCACGCTCTTCCTGTCAGTTACAGGTCATTGATGACAGATCTGAGTTCACCTATCACTGATTTTTACCCAACTGGTATGCATTATTTTCTGGATAGTGATGCATAATTTTAGTATATTTTTAGCCTCACTGATCTTTTACTTTTCTATAAACTCAGATTTTGAAGTAGACATGAACGGGAAAAGATTTGCTTGGCAGGTTAGGTTACTCTTCATCTTGACATTATAATTAATTATATATATTCCGTTTTTAGATGCAATTTCTTATTTTTTGATTTCTCTATTTCTATAGGGGGTTGCAAAGCTGCCATTTATTGATGAAAGCCGCTTGCTTCATGAAATTGGAAAAATTGAGCATACTCTTACAGTATGTTGATTTTTTTCGTAGGCACATCTTACCCTGTTCAGTTGTGTTTCATAGAAACTAATTGGTTAATCACTTCCCTGTAGGTGGAGGAAACACGGCGAAATAGTGTTATGTTTGACATGCTTTTCATAAATTTATCACATCCTCTATCTCCATTCATATTTTCTCTTCATGACCGATATCAACAATCATCAGCTGGAGAACAAGCCAATGTTAGAGAAAAGATTGATCCCATAGCTAGGTAGTTGTTGCTCATTCTCGTGTTGATTTTTGTAGGCAAGTGTCAGGTATTAGTTATTATGAACCGGAAGTAACGTCTTTTGTGGGAAAGAAAATATAATCTTTCTGATTAAACCAACTACAAATTTGTCTCTGTACTTGCATTGATCGGCTTTCAGCTGTATGTAGTAATAAACAAAAATATCTAGGACTACTATTATCCCTGCATTAAGTTTTAGCGGTACCTGCTATACTCAAGTGGTTGAGCTCTTCAACTTCATTTAACTGATATGCAGCTATGGGTAAAAGCATTCTGTGAGAGTTTATGGCAACAGAATAGTTTATTATCAACTTCCAAAAGAAGAAAGAATAATTCAAGCATTGAAAAGTGAATGTAATCTTCTGAGTACAACTTTCTTTCTGTTAATAATCATTCAGGGTAATAAAAAAGCTAGAAATTCTTGCATTCATTTTATGAAATATGAATCAGCCTGACTGCCTATTAACGTCAAAGAGTATGATAAAATCCATGTTTTGACAGTGTTTCCTATACAAATCTACATTGGAGCTGTAGCATTTCTAGGAATTCTGTTGGCAGTATTGTGTCATCATGAGTAATTTGTACTTTTTTCACGTGATCACTACCTTTATAGTAAGATTTTTGTTCATAATGTGGTGATAGAAGCTTAATATTAATTCTGAATAGATATCTTGTTGATATTTCTTATCGTGAGTTATATCTCCTTTTATAATACTTAGCTGTTTCTCATGGTAATGAAATGCAGTGGTGGCATGAATGGATATTTATGCCCATGCGGTGGAGATCCATGCCCCCCTGTTTTCAGGTGTCCTGTTAAAGGAATGGAAGATATAGTGAATAACCATGTAATGTAAGCGTGACATAGCATTCTGTATCTTTGCAGTTACCCTGCTTGATGCACTAAGTTACTTTGCTGATGTTTTCTTCATGCTACTTCCAGATGTTCAATATACAAGCTTCCCGACTCCCATAAGCACATTGCTCAGCCTCTTGAAGGGGTTGTATTTCCTAAAAAGGTATTATAGCTGTTTACATTTGTTCATTTGGGTTATTTTACCTATAAGACATCCAGTTGGGTTGTAGTGTTTTGATGCCATGATAGACATCCCTTGACAAAATGGTTGAGACTTGAAGAATATTTTCTTCTATTTCCAATCGTATTTGTGGAAAGTACATACCGAGAGAGAGAGAGAGAGAGGATGGGATTGAGTAACCTCATTTTTATAAGAAAATAAAAAATGAGGCGACCGGCGGCATCAAAGACAGCAGCGGTGGTGTGCAGCTCTTTAATCTGCAGCGGCGTCGGGGGCGTCCAATGGCGTCAACGGCGGTGGCGGCTGCGTCCGACGGCAGCAGCGGCAGGAGCGACCTGCGACAGCAGGTCCGGTGGCAGCAGCGTCAGGGGCGAACGGCGAAGGGGACCGAGGGTTCCTTCGGGAGGCTTGGGCGGGAGGGAGAGAGAGAGAACTGAGGGGGGATGTTTAAATTAACTGGATCCGGTTCTTTCCGGACTAGAAGGAGGCGGGCGAGGTGCATTAGGCGCCCGAGGCGAATGCCGAGGCAGCCGAGGCGCCGGAGGTGCTCGCCTCAGGCGAAATCCACCAAAGCGAGGCAGTTTTTAACCGCCTCGCCTCGCCTCACCACCTAGGCGGTTGAGGCGAACGCCTCTAACAACATAGTGTGCGTCCGAACAGGATCTGATTTCTTAGGATGTTCAGACCTTGTATTTTCGGGTTCAAGGGGAATACAAACCCAGTATTTTGAGTCCTGAATGGGGTAATCCCGATGGGGATTTCTGGATCTTCATATTGACAGGTCTATGGGGTGTGCAAGGGAGCAATATAGGTGACTGTATATGGGCTATGGGGTTTTAATGATCTTTCATGGACTGGCCGAGGACTATCAGATCTGATATATTCAGGTTTGGGGGTGTTGCACAGAAGACTCATTTGGTGACCGGGGGAGGTTTGAAAGGGGTCTGACCATCGGAAGGCGGGCTTTCAAAGGAGATATATAGGATGGAGATGGGTATAGCATGTAGGGATACCATCTCACTTTATTTTTATTTAATTTTTGCTCCCCATCCTCACCTTCTTCTGGATGTGGCAGCAGGGAGTGCCCTTGATGGGCTAATCATCTTCTTTTTTTTGATCTCCTCTTGTTGCTTAGTAGTAGCAGCAATAGAGTAGGAGGGCTTTGGCCCTTCTCTTCTTCTTTTTGGTGCGCAGCAACAACAGTGGCAGGGAGAGAGGTTGGCCCCCTTTTCTTCTATTCTTGTTCTTCTTATCCTTTGTTCGCAGTGGCAGCAGTAGGAATATGAAGGCAATGGTAGGGCATCTTCCAGGGCTCTCCAACTCTTTTCTTGATGCTGCAGGGTTTGTGTATATAGAAAAGGGTGCAGCAGCATTGGGGGGGGGAGTCCCCAAGCCTAAGGACTGTCCATATTGGTAACTCTGGTCAAGAGAGGGAGGTGCACTGGCCTCCTGATTTTCAGGATCTTCCAGGGGTTAGCTGGCATCTGTGCGATCATCCAGTGCAAGTTCCGGTAAATGAGAATGCCCTGATGACATTTTTTTATTTTATGGGGTTTCTGGTGCTTCTCCAATGACAGTTGGCATGCCCAGCTATTCTTTTTGATGATTTTCTTGCTCTGAGTGGCTCCTAAATCATAGGAGCATTGTTGGCAGGCTCTGGTGGCTTGCACAATTCTCTCCTTGACACTGAATAGCCCATGATTGTAGGAAAATAGTCCCGCTGGCCTCCTGACTCTTGGATAGCAGATCTGACAGGTGGGAAGAATCTGATGGGCTCTTCCTATTCTTTACGGATCTCCAGCGATATATCTTTGGTCTCCTGACAGATAGCAGTCTCGATGGGTACCTTTGGTGGACTTCCTATTCCCAATAACCTCTAAATTATAGGATCTAAGGCTGATCTGTGCAGGGCTAACAAGGCATATCCGCGGGGACTCTTAATGGTAGGAGAATGTTCCGGAACTTGTTGCTGATGTGGCAGGGGGTTTCTGCGCACACAGGTTGGTGGGTGGACCATCATTTGACAATAGATGGGCCCATCTTAACATGGAAATCCAGCCCATTAGGTGGAGCACAGGTGCGCTGCGAAATTGGGCATTGATTTTGGGTCATTTTCAGTGGATGGACAATTGAAGTGGGCTCTAATTTATGGGCCAATCTGAGAATTGAGTATTTAGACCAAGATTGGATTTAATCCTAATGCAATGACAATTAGGATAATGTGGGGGTGCAAAGGGGCATTGATCAACTCATAGGAATTGGGCTTAATTGGAATGCATACTCCCATCCAAATTATTTCCTCTTCCAACCAAACTCTTCCTCTGTAATTTTTGTGGAAGAACACCTCTATTTCATTTCTTTCACGTCCTTTAAGGAAAATTTAGGTGCCAACAGGGATCTAATGGCATTGCTGTTCACTTTATTTATGATCTAGATAATTGTTCATGTGGGAATTTATCTTATGGATATTTCAGTAAAAGGATTTTATTCTCTTAGTCAGATACAAATTTGAACTGGGTTTATGCTTTCTTGGTTCAGTTTATAGCTCAAGGATATCCAGTAAGCTTGCTTGATTTGATGTTACATGAAAGAATCTCTTCAGAAAAATGGTTGACTTGAGAATAACATTGTCATTCTAGTGACTAAACATATTGGTGGACTTTATGTAATTTCAATGATTTTAGTTTTGATGATTGCTAAGTTTTCTGCTTGAAATCTTGAACTCTTTCCCACTGATTCACCTTTCCCATATACTTGTGTATATTGTGAAAAGGATGTCTTTGATAGGTAATATTGATCTTTATTTACCCCCATTCATTGCTTTCTTTTGTTTTAGCTGCCTCCTTTGTCCCCTTTAGGCATCTCCTTTGTTCCAGCAATGGACAATCAACAACAGGATTAGTTATACGTTTTCACTCCAATCTAAACCCTTCACTTGCTATCTGCTTCAGGTTAGTCCAAGGCTGTAGAGATCAGGATAAATCCCATCCAATTCATATTCATTTTCATATGCACTTGGATATTGTCCAATTGATTACTCTCTTTGGGGATCAAAATCTGTGTATGGTAAATCCACATTATAACGGAGCAAAGGTAGGAATTAATGAACTGTTCCACTAGTCACTACTGTAATCTATGTCCACTATTAGATCTCTAGATCCAATGGTGCATGGTTTGTAGGCTTGGCCTATCCAAATTGGGATCGGCAGATGCTGACCCCAGCCAGGGGGATCCTAATCCTGGGACCAACTTCTTCTAGGATAGGGCTAGATATGACTGGATTGGCCGATTCTTGACCAATCCAAAGCAATCTCAGCTGGATTGTATCCTCCTTCGGGTGTAGCCGCTGTTGCCACCCTATCCAGACCCAATAAGACTGGACCTGCCAACTTAGGGCGTGCATTGTTGTATGGGCTCCATTAAACCTGATTTGTCTCTGCCAACCCGCTAGGCACTGAAAGGTTGCAATTTTGGCCACCTTTCATCCGTGGATCAGTCAGGTCAGGAACTAATTTTATGTATTTTTTTTTACTTTTAGGAGGACCAATCTAGCCCGAATCTTGGATTTTCTTTTTATTTCGTTGGATCAATCAATCTGTTATTGGCCCTGGCTGATCTCGATCAAGAATTCCTTGAATGAATGAGACTATGTTATCAAAGGTGAGCGCCTCAGTCACTTAGGCAATGAGGCGAGGCAAAAACACCTTGCTTCGGCCTCATCCTCCTAGGAAACTGAGGCCGCTGCCGCCACTGGGCTCTAGGGGGCACTGGATGCGCCTCCGCAATGTCTTCCCCGACAGGTCCATCAGGACCCGGTAGGGGCATTAGTCTCTGGATCTGATGACTTGAGGTCTTATCGGGTCTCGATAGACCCGTTATGACTGGATACTGTGTTTTTTCTATTGGGTAGGGAAGAACACGGTGCCATGGTGCCCACGGAGGGCTCGTCTCCATCGTTGGAGGCAATGGAGCAAGGCAAGGGGTCCCTCACCCTCACCCTCGCCTTGCCCACCTTGTGCCTTTGACTGCAGAGGAAGGAGATATGAGATGGATCATACATATAACAAGTCAAAACCATGTTTTGCGGGGTGATCCTGGATAGGGAGCCCTGCCCTCCACCCAAACCAATAAAAAATCATTACGGTGGAAGGCCAATACCAGTTCAATCTTCCACCAGGATTGGTCAATTTCGCATTGGGATCAGGTTGGATAAGCCAAACTATTCAATCCCTGCTTCTCCTTTGAGGAGATGAGGGTGGAGGGGCAGCTGGTGCTGAGGTGGGGATTGGTGGTTGCTATTTTGGATGAAGATGAACAATATGAAGGTCCGCCCATTCAGATCTACATACCTGATATCGGTGGGAAGTTGCTGATCTAATATGGGCAGACCCATTGTATCCCATATGTTGGGTCCACGTCTGCCTAGGACCCATTGACTCTTCAAACCCCCCACCCCCACCCCAATAATGGTACATGGAATACACGGATTGGACAATGCTGAGGTGGGCCACCTCTCAGCTCCCCCACGTCAGTGGCTGGTTCCAGTGGATCACCCAATTCAGAATGGGATTGACCATCTGGACCCAACCTGGAATTCCTTGATCAACAGCCAACTTGGACCCTCCTAGTTCACACGTCTGAGCAGGCCCCTCTGTGTGTGTGTGTGTGTGAGTGAGTGAGTGAGTGAGATAAATCTGAAATGCCAGGTAATATGGTCCCTACCATGTGGTGCCAACTGCCAAGCACCTTCCCTGCCTCCTGTCTCCTCTTTTTCAAAACTGACGGTGCAAACCTCCCAGTGGATTAATGGAGCCCATGCTGCCTTGATGGTCATTTGAGCTTGCCTTTGCCACTGTAAGCTGCTATCAGTCAGACAAAAGTTAGAAGCCATTAGTTGCATGGTATTCTTGGTTATCTTAGGCCTTTTTGTTTATGAGTTTTGAATATTGTTAATTTTAACTAATAATTTATCTCTTATGTTCACTGTCCAAATACTTAATAAGAAGGGTTTTAGGATAAGTAGAATTGTGTAAAAGTACTTTGGTGACTAAGGGTTTTAGGATAAGTAGAACTAAAATAATTGTAACTTTAATGAAAATCGGAAAAAACGGTGAGGGTGCTACTTTGGATGGGATAATATTATCTTAAGGATTTCAGTTCAAGTATTTTGGCTAGTTATTCATAAAGATGGAGGATGTGACGAAGATGTTAATCATAGGATTAAACTAGGTTTGATAAAATGGAGATTGACTATATGGGTTTTATGTGATCATAATATTTCACTAAAGTGAAAGAAAAAAATTATCGCATCACTATAAGACATGTAATATTGTATGGTAGTGAATGTTAGATAATAAAAGAAAAACGTACTTTTAAAATAAGTGTTGCTGAAACAAGAATATTAAGGAGGCTTTGGTTAGAAAAGTAGAAAATATTAAAATAGAAGAAACAAAAAAAAAGTTGTGGTAGACCTAAGTTAATTTGGAGGAGGGCAATTTACTATGATTTGGATGATTTAAATATCTCTGAAGAAATAATTAAAAATTGATGTGAGTGGAGAAAAAGAAATCAAATGGCTATCACCAAATAATTTGGGACTAAGGCTTGAGTCTATGTTATCAGAGGCGATCGCCTCGGGCGCCTAGGCGCTGAGGCTAGGCAAGGCGAGGCCTTAGCGCCTCACCTAGCCCACGACCGCCTTAGGCGGTCGCCTTTTCCACTTTGGCCGCCTAGGCGGCCGCCTCGACCGCCTCAAATGCATATATTTTTTATTTTTTTCTTATTTTTAAATTTAGTTTTTGGTTTGTTGTTTAGTTCAACTTAAAACCATATCTTATATAATGTATTTCTTTTCCTTTTAAATCCATGAAATAGTGATCTTGTGTCACATTAAAAAAAACTTGAGATCAAAAAAGGCAAAGACTTGAGAATTATTGTTCAATTATTGTTACTTCTATGTTATTTTAGAATTATTAATGTAGTTCCATGCATGTTTTAGGATTATTGTTCAATTGTTGTCACTTGACATATTAATGTACTTTAATTGTTTTTTCAAATTCCAATAACATAGAAAAAGGTACGTCTTTTCTACATTTTCGATGTATTTTTTATGTTTTTTGATATATTTCTTGTTTTCTTAGATATATTTCTTGTATTTTTAAATATATTTGTTGTTTTTTTAAATGTACCTTTTGTATTTTATAAATATTTTTTACTTTTTTAGTTGTATTTCATACTTTTTACATGTATTTCCAATCTTTTTAGAGGTATGTCTTGCTTTTTTTCAATTTAAAATATTGTATAAAACATAAAAATATATAATAAAAAATAAAAAATGTTGCCTCAGACGCCTGAGGTGAGGCGAGGCCTCCCTTGCCTCGATCGCCTCACATCTCTGACTACATAGGCTCAAGTTGACTTAGGGTGTTGTTCACTATCCAAAGTGTTGGCTCTGTCTGGGAACTCAAGATAGGCCAATTGGACTTTATTTATCAACAATCAGGAATCATCAAGGGTCCTACTTTTATTCAGAGTGGATACAGATTATCTGGATATTTAAGAATGCATTTGATTATCTGTTAAGTAAACTTTAGAGTAAATAGTTTTGTAGCCTATAATTTTTCAGGAAAAATTGCAAGCATGATTTATTTTGTGTTAGCATTCTGTGACATACTTTTCTGCTATTTGAGAGAACACTTGCATTTATGGAATGGTAATGATGGCCTTTTCTCACCAATAGAAAATGGCAACCGCTAGTTTTCAGTGAATGCCAAAATCCTGATTTAGGTGCTTTCCTTGAAAACTGGTTTCCCTTGATCCTTTTTTAGGGCTACCAACTAATCTTGTAGAAGAAGTTTTAGGAAAATTGGTACAGTGAAAGGAGTTTTACATAGCACCATAGTGGAGACTGGAGAGGATGCCTAACCACGTATCCATGCCGTATTGACTTTGTTTACTGCTCTACTTGTCCCTAACGGTATCCAATAGATCATGAATCCATGTTTTCTAATTTATAACTTAATTCCAATTTCATATGATAATATGTTTCATCTTTGCCTCAGCATGGGGAGCCAGGATAGATCACATGACTGACACTTATCGGTTGACTGGTTTGTTATTAGGTGGTTAGTTGCAGCCATTATAGTTTTTATCAATGTTTAAGAATCACAGTCTTGAGGCACTTTGTGGCTTAAATCTTAAAGCAAGATGGTTCAATTACACTGTGACGCTTATGGCATATAGTGATCGTTTATTTTTTTCATAAGGCAGTGAGACTTTGGAAAAATATAAGCTCTATAATTCATTTAAGCGGTGCTCTGAATTGCATCAGAAGGGCAATTGCATCACAAGAAGGGTTGTGTAAGATATGAAGTGTCAGGCCCTATGCTGATCAACTCATCATGGTGAGCAGAATTGGACAATTAGGGATGGATCGGCGTATGTAGATCGGCGTATGCTGACCCAATCCAAGGGGGAGTCTGATCCAACATCAGATTTCTCCTTGAATTGGCCGAGATTGTGCCTAGATTGGCCTGAATTGGCCAATATAATTATGCCAGATTAATCCATCCAATATTACAATATTGGGTCTGATCTGATGGACCCGATATGACAGGTGGAGGGCCATTTCTATTGCCAATGGTCGAATCAGACAGGAATTGACCCAGGTTTCATCATTTGTAATTTTTTATGCTCTATTTTTTTGGAGACCTGATCTGTGCCGATTCCAGATTGTTTTTTTTCCCTTGCATTGGCCAATTCGGCCTATCAGATCTACTGATCCCAACCCCGATTCTGATCCCGCCTTATTTGTGGCTTGTAGTCAACCTAAGCAAAGAGAATTAAGAAAAATTTCTCCCTGCCAATCAAGAGAAGTTAACTAGCTCTTTTTTATTTTTTTTAAAATTGTAATATGATGGGCCTACAGAGATTGTTGAGCATTTGCCAATTACTAGTTAAATTTTTTTATAGTTTCTTATGACTTACCTTATTTATTATTGTTACATAGGCATTTGTGTCTTATAGTATCAATTGCTTTGGGCCTGTGAAATTATTACCTATATTTTCGTCTTTTTAAGTTTGTCTTAGTCAATCTTGAGGCCTATGCCTCGCGATACTATTGAAAATGCCTCATCATTGTCTGTAATCGTTATGAACATTAATTATTATATGTTGTGTGAACCTGAAAGTGCATGATGGCGTTATGAGATTGTACACATTTGTATGGTTGTTGCATGGTATCGTGCTATTCTGATTAGTTTCACAATTGTTTCTCGATAAGTTTTGAAATGAAGACTTGGCTGCTGCTTTACATGCAAATCCGATGCATTGTCATTGGTCTCTCATCCTAGGCACTTGTCTAGGTGTCGGGGACATAAGCTGCCCAATTATTGCCTCATGCCATTATTTATGTTGCCTTTTCATCCTAAACTAGTTGATTGAAACTTTTTTTCCTGGACCATTGTCAACCCATAATGGCAAGATGAGATATACGATTGATGATGATGGTAACAGTGACGTAATTTGTGAAAACATTAAGATTTCTATAGAAATTTATTTAAGATATTAGAATGGTAACAAACCATCTCATCTTTTTGTTTTGTTTTGTTTACAATCGTCACTACTTCACTTTTTACAAACATATTCATTACATAATCTATAGATTAGATAGAATACATAATGAATATATTAGAGAAAAGGTGGGAGTAGCAGTAATTGTAGACACATTGAGAGAAGAGATTGAGATGAGACCCAAGAAACGTCCAATTAAAAAAGTAGACATCAACATTAGTAGAAGAATAAAATAGGCTTGATAGCATGGTTTGCAGTCGATCTAGAGAGGGATGGAGTGCCAACCTAATCCAGGGAGAGCCTGATACCAAGGTTGACTATCATTGGGATCTGGCTTGGTTCGGTCAGATCGGCTGATTCTGAGCCAGTCAAGGGCCAATCTCCTCCACCATTAGGTGGCGGTGATTCTGCCATTTCGGTTGCTCCTTAGTCAGGATTTGTTTTTTCAATTTTTGGAATAATTGATCCAAGCTGACCTAGGATCAGTTTCTTTCTGTCGAATTGGCTGAACTGGTCAATACTGTCCCTATGCAGATGGGGAACATTCCTATTTCCTGGTGATCCAAGGGTGCCAATAGGCCATTCCCAGAGCTGATCTTGACTCAGAATACCTTGCCCAATTGGCCAAAGCTAACTTTGAGAAGCATAATACAATGTGATTTAAGATGATTTAAACAACTTTAAGTAAATAACTCAATCAACATTAGTAGAGAAAGAGAATCCATATGGCCAACTACCAAAAAGTTTGACATTAAGGCGGAAGTTGAGTTGAGTGTTAGAAAGTTGATATAAAATATGTCATCAACAATAATCATAGTTTATTGAAAATAAACATTAATTTCTGCTACAAGGAATATTCGTAGTTTTAGTGAAAACCATGGACCGAGTTCACCAATCTTATATGACTTGGTTGGGAGGGAGAAGCTGATGGCTCGAGTTGGTCAGAATTGGTATGGGGTTAGTGCACACTGAGCCAATATAATGAGTATTCTTTTGTCCTTTTTGGAAGAGCCCTGCAGCAAATGACCTTTTTTAGTTGACCAGTATTTTTTTGGCTTATTTGCTTGTGTGCAGATTGTTTCACTTGGAGACCTGAAGCCCGCACCTGTTTTGTGGCATGAAGACAATGGGAGGAGGCCACAGGAGAATGGAAGGTATGTTTCCGTCTTTGGTTTATTTTTCATCAAGCTAGCGGCAAAGCACTTTGCATTCTTCTAATTCAAGTTGTTTCAGGCGAAACCCTCCAGGAACTATTTCTGGTAGACAGCTTGGTGAAGCAGCTCATAGGCTGGTTGCGAACAGCCTGCAGTTCAACTCGAACAGGAATGGACCTGGAATGATACAAGCTGCAGCATCGCATGAGGTGGCAGTTTCTGGTTCGCCTCATGCAAATGGCACATATCGTAGATTTGATAACATAGAACTACCTAGGCAAGAATATCAAATGAGTCATAAAGAAGGCTCTGCGTACCCTCTTCCTGGGAGACATTTGGATCACGTTCACAATCAATGGCGTCCCCCCATCTCATCCAATTACCAGCGACAAGACCGGTTGGTCCAAGAAAGGAGCAGCCTTAGGCCGGTAAATAATGTCGAATTTGAGAGGAATAATTATCGATGCCAAGTCGAACCAAGAGGCAGAAGCTACACACAAAACTATAGCCAAAATGTGGGCCATCCTCATCCATCTGCATCTAGGCCTATCATATCTCAACCTCCGCTTCCTGGTCCTTATTATCCTCCATCAAACAGTTACAACCCTTCTGCGGGTTACCAACCTTATGGATCTCAACCGGCGCAGTATCAGCAGTTTGAAAGCTGGCACAGTGTGCAGCCAAACCAAGCCCCACTTGATAGAAGAGCTCATGGTGGCCTACAAAATAATCGATTTTCCTCGTTGCAGAGAGAGAGCAACAGAAGG